>OX366526.1:5474166-8195000 GCA_947256265.1 Acronicta leporina
CATACAAGTCAAATGTATTTTAGTATATTAAAAATATAATAGACATAATTATGTATACTTAGGTAGTTAAAGAGGCTTTTTTAAATAAGCAATCTTATTCAAATATGAAGTATTAAAATTGCAGTACTCAACTTGTGCCATGCAATTCTGTACTTAAAAAGTGGCATTTAAGTTACTTACCTATTGAAAGATAAAGATGTGTTGTTTTTTGAGAAAACTGAGCATTCACTATTTCTGTCTTATCTTACTGTGTAATTATTTATAATATTTTTTATACTTCTCCATACCTAATGTACTTACATATTCCTTTAACAAAATGTACATAAATTAAGACTTAAATACATAATTCACATTGGTGCTACTAATATACAAGTCTTTAAAAAGATAATATTTTTATAAGTACATGCAATGGTATTTTATTTTGTGATTTTTTAATAAACCTGTTGATTTTGAATTGTCTTTGTCGAATAACTTGGGTAGCAACTTGTAATTTGAGTGACCAGCTACCTACATAATATTTATAAAAAGAAAACATACCTATCATGAATCAACTTACACTATGGATGGATGGAATAAGGGCAGCCTAAAAAATTCTATTCTATTTTGCTATTTTATTATAAAATTTATCTGTGGCACAGATAATAGAATACTAGTATCTGTGGTGCTTTGTAATTCCAGGTCCTCCTTTGTCTAATGATAAAACTTCTACAGGTAGGTAAGCTGTACCTGTAAAAATGTTATAATTTTTCTTTATAGTAGGTAGGTAGTTTACTGTCCCAATATGGGTCTCTCAGAGGGGGTTATTTGGTTATAGTCCAGCATGTTAGACTATTATGCGCCTTAGCAGACTTCACGCGCCGTTTTTGCGAAATCTTTTCGGTCACAATGGTGATTTTGTAGGAATTGGCAGTCCATGGTATCATCTCTAAGCTAATACTGCTCTTTGCGAATGTGTAGGTACCCCCACTCTCCATCGACCCATAAATATCGGAAAAGCATAGATAGGTATACCTACCTACATATCGTTATGAACCAACCACAATATTGATAAATCGATTGACGTTGGTCTATTATCTGTGCAATAAATAGGTATTCACTATTAATTTTTATTGATTTTTAATGTTAGGTATGGCTATTCAAATGCATGTAAATGTACCTACGTAACTAACTAGGAACCGTTAGATATCCACCCTAGGTACCTACTGATATCGATACGCTACATTTAAATATGTGACATTTATTATCGACCCTGAAGGCGACAGATGCTCTACCTACTTCTGCAGTGAATCACCACCTCACAACCCCTGTACCTCGACTATGAGTTTTTCTCAAGTAAACTCGCTAGCGACGCCGTAAAATATTTGTATGGAAAACCCACCAACGCCTCTAGCGGTTACGTAAGGAACTAAAATCGGTAGTATGAGATTACAGTTTCGATGCGTAAAAAACCTATCGAAAGCAATTCGATAGCGACTCGGATTTTTATCGCAGGTATGTTAAAGTCTCAGGTAATAGGGGGCGAGACTATTGCCATTAACCGGACATAATTTCCAAACTCCGAGCTGCTATTGGGAATTTCATAGAAAAACCCAATAACACTGCTCGACCTGAACCGAACAAAGGCTTAGTTTACTCAAAAGTAGACCCGCGACAATGGCAGACCTAGGGAGGGGGGTAAGTAAGAAATACCTACTTTGTGTGATGGATGTGAAACCGACTTATCTGGAATTAATCTTTGAGACCCTGATTCCATGGTGGAACCGCCCCGGGGTGGTGGTCCATTACCTATAAACCAAATAAAAGCTCTAGCATGTGTAAGCATTCCATGGTCCGAAAGTTAATCAGCTAATACTATAAGCTGTTGCTTGCGGTTTCACTCGTGACATACTTGAAGGATTTACTAACTTGTAAAAACGAAACATTTACTTACTTACAGATTGTACGTTAGACCTTCAGTAATACAACTATAATCAGCATTAATTTTCGTGCTGTAGTTTTTGCGTGATGCATTTATGTACAAACATACAGACAGACATCAAAAATTCTAATTGTTTTAAAGGTGGTGTACTTACAGACGGTCAGACATCGGCCTGTTACAATTTTATGACTTACCTACCTACTTCTATTAGTATTTACCAGCAATAGCCCCCTCCCCCCCTATCACATGGGATCTAAAGTGGATCTACACATAGGTATCTATAAAAAATATACCACGAAGTGTGGGTGCACGGTGCATATTATTAGTGCATCTGTACCTTACTCTTAGTTATTCTGTGACGGAGGCCTTCTTTAAAAGATTAAGAACAGATCGCTCTGGGTATTTGCCCATTATGACCGATCAATCGAGTCTTGCTAATTACGATTAAATTGTGGTCTCTAATTACCAAGTAGGTACCCTAATGTCGCAGTTTCTGTTCTCGAAATAATGCGACGTCACCGTCACGTACGCACGCTCATCAATAGGTACCTATGCTGAGGGAAAAAATATATTTCGTCAAGTGCGGATGATTATTTTATCTTATCAAACAGTGGTGTAAATAATAAAGCTGGAAAGAGGCGGTAGCCTAATGGCTAGGGCGTCGGACTTGCGATCATGTGGTTGCCGGTTCGAACCCCACCTACTATTGCACTACCGACGTGAACCCACTCGTAACGTAACAGAAGCATTTAGCTTAGCACGAGGGGTTAACAAGAATACTAGTAATGTGCGACCCACATTGCTAGTAATCTTCCATCCTAACAAACTGGCATAAAATAAAGTACCTATTCATAGAAATTGATAGCATCTACCTACCAGTTCTGTTTATAATAAGTAAGTATAAAAAATAACAGCGAGATTAAAATAAATTAAGACTTAGGGCCACTTGCACTAACTAAAAATTTAATTTAATCACAATTTTTCATAGAAATTTCGTCTTTAAATGCAATTTAAATACCTTTAAGAAATTGGTGCGTGGGCCTTAGTACATAAAAAATGTTTATTTATCGTTTACATCAGTGTCACAAGATAATATGAGTAGGTATGTGTGTCGGTAACACATAAATAATATCTATGCAAGGTAGGTCTGATAAGAAAGAAATATGTACCTACATATTTCTTTCTTATCAGTTCAAGTAGCAATAATAACTTTTCTGTTAGGTACCTAGGTACTTGTATGTATCCCGCAAAGAGTAAGTAACTACCTAATACTAATATTTATAATACCCATTTGTTGGTGCCACTTAATTACTGGGGGTTCTGGGGTGGTTTTTTAGAAAACACTGGGCCACAAATCCCGCCCCCCTGGTCTAATCTCATTTTGACGGCACGCTTGGCGTAGTGGCTGAGTTATCTCCTCACAATGAAAATCGAAGCGGGGCAACGTTTTAATCTATACTAATACTAGCTTCCGCCCGCGACTTCGTCCGCGTGGAATAGTTAGTCTTAGCGTGAATATATATAGCCTTCCTCAATAAATGGGCTATCTAACACTGAAAGAATTTTTCAAATCGGACCAGTAGTTCCTGAGATTAGCGCGTTCAAGCAAACAAACAAACAAACTCTTTAGCTTTAAATCTATACTAATATGTATAAAGCTGAAGAGTTTATTTGTTTGTTTGCTTCAACGCGCTAATCTTAGGAACTACTGGTCCGATTTGAAAAATTCTTTCAGTGTTAGATAGCCCATTTATTAAGGAAGGCTTATACTTATCTATCTATACTAATATATAAAGCTGAAGAGTTTGTTTGTTTGTTTGTTTGCTTGAACGCGCTAATCTCAGGAACTACTGGTCCGATTTGAAAAATTCTTTCAGTGTTAGATAGCCCATTTATTGAGGAAGGCTATAGGCTATATAACATCATGCTACGCGGACGAAGTCGCGGGCAGAAGCTAGTACTTACTAATATATAAAGCTGAAGAGTTTGTTTGTTTGTTTGCTTGAACGCGCTAATCTCAGGAACTACTGGGTCGATTTGAAAAATTCTTTCAGTGTTAGATAGCTCATTTATCGAGGAAGGCTATAGGCTATATATCATCACGCTAAGACCAATAGGAGCGGAGCATCAATGAAGAATGTTTCAAAATCGGGATTTTTCCTTTTTAGAGCTTCCGATGCATGCGCTGCGTAAACGATTAAAGTTTCGCAAAAATAATATATGACAGAATTGTTCCTCTTTAAAAGTTCTAAAAAAAAGTCCGGGACAGCATATGTCTATCTTTTAAGGTTGGCTCACTATAAACCTTTTTTAAGCTAACTTTGTTCTAAAATTCGTTTTTTTTCCTTTTGAGAGCTTCCGATGCGTGCGCTGCGTAAACGGTTAAAGTTTCGCAAAAATCATATATGACAAAATTGTTCCTCTTTAGAAGTTCTAAAAAAAAGTCCGCGACAGCATATGTCTATCTTTTAAGGTTGGCTCACTATAACCTTTTTTATGCTAACTTTGTTCTAAAATTCCAAATGCATTATTTGCGTAGGTGTTTTTATAAACATGATATTAATCCTTATCCAAATAAATACGTTATTCATCAGCCTTTAGAGCGTTTGTTTTGTATCCGTGTGGACCGAGCTTGGGTCCGCTCGGACCCAACAAACGCTCTAAAGGACATATCCTCATTTAGCGTTGTTTTATTATTCCTGTTCCCGTGACATATTTTACTAAAGTTCCGCTCGGATACTCAATACTCAATTATCAACTAACAATATTAGCTATATCTTGAAGTGAGCTTCAATCAAAACATACTACAAGCCGCTGAAGGGGATCATCATCTTCTTACCACCTGTCAAGTGCCACCTGCCAAGTTTGCTTGAACTTGAACGCGATAATCTCAGGAACTATTGGTCCGATTAGAAAAAATCTTTCGGTGTTAGATAGTCCATTTATTGAGGAAGGCTATAGGCTATCATCCCGCTAAGACTAAGTAACTATTCCACGCGGACGAAGTCGCGGGCGGAAGCTAGTAGGCTATATATCGTCACGCTAACACTAAGTTACTATTCCACGCGGACGAAGTCGCGGGCGGAAGCTAGTAATAAATAAAATAAAATACCCGAAAACTACATTTTCCCCCGTAAATTAAAGCTAGGGGATGTTTCAAGGAATATAATTTCTCATGATTATAATTTACTAGTTAGGTGTTTTCCGCGGTTTCACTTTCGACATAAAGTGACTTTGGGTTTAGCTCGATTTTAACAATATAGGTACATATATATCGCACCAGTAACTGCATTTATGACCTTGCCTCACTGAAGACAAGGTCATAATTGCAGTTTTGCAGTTACTGCAATTATGACCTTGTCTTTCCGAAGGTGCGATATGTCACTCGGTGATAAGGTAATAGAAACAACTTTCACTATGAAACCAACCATAAAAAAATATAGGTACCTAATCTATATACCTACTAATCTTACATATAATAAGAATGTAAGTGAGCCGTGTCTGTACATTGCTTATATTTATAAAAAAACTAATTTGGGGGACTCAGAATCGGTAACACAATCCATTTCTATTATTTTTGGAACTTTTGTCTGTCTGTTTGTCTGTCGGTTTGTCTGTATGTTTGACCGCGCATCAAATGATAACTACTGAAGAGATTTGGAGGAAGTGGGCAGGAATTCATAGCCTGTTTCTTGGATTAACATTTAGGCTATTTTAAATTCAAATCGGTTCTCTCTATCAAAAGTTATTAACATTTTAATTATTGAAAACGTTGACTTTTGAAAATAACCATTGAAGTCAATTTCTTTTTCAAGTATTTCTGTACTAGACTAGCACTGATCAAAAATTATAACAGAATCAAGTAATAAAATTAAAAAAATACATCTAAAGGGACTAAATAACATAAAACAAGAAAATAAAACAGATCAATTAATTGATTATTAGTACAGTATTTCTAACTCTACATATACAGGAAATCACGGGACATACATAGGATTTACCCAGCGAGCACAAGCCGGTGTAAAAACTAAATATTTGAGTAGGTTAAAGAAGTAAACAAAAAATTACAACTTTGTTTCTAGCGGACTAACACGACATTGTTATTACCTCAATGAAATTTGATTCGATAACAGGTGTCATTTTGAGTTGATAATTTTGACAATATTATTGTTTTCTTCTTTAAATCATCCAGCCATATAGTAACTATTTTTATAATGTGAAACCTCCATAGTGTAGATACAGTGCGCACACTTTATTTGAGAAACTAAAGAGTTTCCATCTAATCGAATAATTAAATACATAAATAAATATAATAATAAAAAAAATGCAACGTGCGTTAATCTTTACTGATGCCGAAACAGATATTTGAGATTTTAATCTATGTAGGTATGTCTATTTATATTTCCATGCTTCACGTCAGTACAATGTGAACAAATTTTTGAAATTAAGTAATTTATAGATCAGGAATAAGGTATTCAGAAATCAATGGCGCTAAGTGTATTACAAATATGGATAACCAAATTTTTCGAGGTGGTTACTTGAAACTTGGACAGGACAACGTCTGTCAGGTCAGCTAGTAATTACATAAAGCTGAAGAGTTTGTTTGCTTGAACGCGCTAATCTCAGGAACTAGGTACTGGTCCGATTTGAAAAATTCTTTCACTAGATAGCCCATTTACCGAGTAACTATTCCACGCGGACTCGAGTCGCTGGCAGAAGTTAGGTAGTCTGATACACATAATTGCATTTTTGGATGAAGCATTTTTTTTTGTTTTAGCAGGGAGGTACCGATTCTGATCCAAATTATTATTCTTATCTTTGTAAAATTATTATTTTGTAACCTACCCAATTATAAATACCTACCTACTTAGGTACAAGTTTCTTGGACGAATGGTGCAATTACAATTCGTATACGATGTGGACCACATTGGACTATTGGAGATACATATGAAATGAGATACTGCTGCGTGCACCCACCGCCGTCGTCGCCGTTTTGGAACTCGCACTGCGACACACCTAGCGAGTACTTGCTATGAGGCTTTAGTAGGAGAATTATTATTTTTTACTGCTACGTAACTTTAATTTCTCAAGAGTAGTATTACAGAGGTCGGTGTACTAGGGTAGTCACGTTTTACGGTGGTATCCGGCTTTTGTATATATGATACAGGATGCCGTGAGGAGCGCCAATGGATTTTTTTAAATCTCTGCTCTGGCGAATACAGCGCCCTACAGCTTTTGTACGCAAGCCTGCTGATCCTGACTAATCACTAAGCCTATGGTGTATGTAAGAACGTTATATTTTCTGGTACCTATAAGGAGAGGCTTGATTTACAAAACTTTTACGACCATTTTTCTTTATTTTAGGCTGAAGGTCGTACAGTACAGAACGATCGAAACGAAAATGACACCTACCTACTAGGTATGTTTAACATTCTTTGGGTTGCGTTTTAAATAGCGCGTCTAAAGATCAGCCCCGCAGCTCGCAGATCAAATGGCTTGTTAAAAATATCTAAATTAGCATGGACCACTTTAATATAATAATACTTTGTATGAAATAAAATAAAGAATAATGAAACTCATATTAACAAATCCAAATGGTTTTCTCTGATCACGTTGTGTATTTGTTTTGTAGTAATTAACTGCACTGCACAGTATGATTAGCCCTCCTGTCTATAATGTAGGTATTATGCTTTTGCTACCTACTGAATCTAAACCAATTGTAGGAATTAGGATGACTATGAGCCTAGAGTAATGATGAAGAGCGTCATTCATTATTCTTGGAAAAATAAAAAAAACAAATTGGTGGATTTTGTTTATTTCCTTATGCTAATGTCAGATGTTTACTTGACCTCACGCAATCTTCTGACTGCGGACCTGCAGGAGGAGGCGGCGGTGGTAGAGAATACCCATGCACCCCCAGCTACAGTCCTCTTACAGCGCTTGCATGACCAGATGCCGACGCAGGAACGTTTCATGGCATCCTGGAAGAAGAAATTTAGGATTGGATTGCGATCAAAAATCAAGATTTCTCTTATAGTGACAATCAAGCCTTAGTCTACACTTTTTAAAGTGACAGCACTTAAATACTTAATTGGTGCTAGTAATAATAATAATGGGAGTACCTAGTCAGAACACACAGTAGAATACACAAGGAAAATAATTCAATTAATTAAAGGTATTAAAGAAATAAATTAGACACAAGTAATTATACAAATTAATTAGCATTTCATGTCAATAGGTATGATCATGCCAATTAATCAAATTAAAAAAATCAAAGTCATAATATAAAAAAATAATAATAATTATGTCAGTCTTGTCAGGTAGTTATACACATCCAGCCAGATTACTTGCTCAGTAATCCTGAGTGCAACGAGAGAGGTGGTCCAACATTTGTGATAGTATGTCAAGTGTAAGTATTGATATACGAAAATATAAGGCATTTCATTGATAAGTAAAGTCAAAACAATTTATAACTTCATTGAAGGGATTATTCAAATGCAAATTCTTATAGCTGGTGGTCATAAATATTTACATGTGTAAAACTTAAGACTTGACTTTTAAAGTAAGACTGTAAAAGTAGATCATTTAACAAAAAAATCTAACATTACCTAACTATCAAAATTGTTAATCTTTATTTATTTTATTTGGATCTCCAACAAGAAGTACACCTTACATACTAATTATACACAGAATATTTGAAGTTGCCTTGTGTCCTCTCATCATGCAAATTAAAAGAACAATATTGGAAACTTAACTAAACAATAAGATTACATTAAATTAAAACAGTATGTTAAATGCAAATAGAAGATAAAAAATATAACAATATTTAAAGAGAAAAAAAAAATAGACATTGGAACAATACTAAGATATTATTTAAACAAAAAAAAAAATTTTTGGACAAATGAGATCATACAGCCTCTGCCCGCAAGTTCGCTCACTTGAAGCTCGAAAACCAACAGTGATGATCTCTTCTTTGTATGGGTCTCTATACATTAGAGAGGTCAAGCTGTATCTCAAGTTCCATTTAATTATTTGAGACTAGCTTCTGCCCGCGACTTCGTCCGCGTAGCGTAATGATATATAGCCTATAGCCTTCCTCAATAAATGGGCTATCTAACATTGAAAGAATTTTTCAAATCGGACCAGTAGTTCCTGAGATTATCGCGTTCAAGTAAACAAACAAACAAACTCTTCAGCTTTATATATTAGTATAGATATAGATAAGAAGTATACCAGTTTTTAATTTGGAACACATACTTTCTAACAGTGATAACTAAATTAAAATCTATTCAGTAGTTTTTGTGCCAACCCATAACAAACAGACAAGCATTTTAAAAATCACATTTTTGGATTTTGGGACCTTTATATACCCTAACCCACTAATTTTTTAAATATCTTCAATGTACAGACACAGCTTTTTTACAATTTTACAATAGTAGAGATGTAGTAACAAAAATAGTTGTATCAATTAATGTCAAATTTATATTTATAAACAGTATCAATAATTTTAATAATTATATATTTATTTATATAGTACGGACGTCAACAGTTTGTCGGCATCGTCAACTTGGCGAGACTAAAGTCTTTACTTTAAATAGTGTCTTAACTGACTGATCTACCAACACACAGACAAACCTACAAAGCCTAGAATGTTGAAATTCGAAGCAGGTTTATTTTATTGAGGAGAGATGTTTGTATAAGCCTTTGTTTTTTAAATTAGTGTTATAGGTAGGAGTATTATAGTGGTAATTAAAACTAATAGAGATAACAATTATGTTGATTGGTTTCCATAACATCCAGGTAAAAAAAAATAAGTCTGCTGCTGTTTCATGATAAATGTTATCAGAGTTTATAGTATTATTTATTATAGTATTTAGTAGTACTGTATTATTTATTATAGTATTTAGTAGTTTATAGTAGTATTACCTATAATAATAGGTAGATAAGTAACCAAAAAGTGCATTCTCGATACTAACCTTACCACAGAACGAGCAAGTATATTTAGCGTGCTGGGTAACTTCCATCTTTTTGACCATTTTACGGAGGGAGGCACCGTAACGCGTGCCATATTTGCCAGTGATTCCGACCTTTTTCGTGCGTTTGGCCTGAAAATATTATAACGTTTCATGTAATTTTGTGCCTGTTTTTTTTTTGAAAAACAAACCACGTCCATGGTAAATATTCCTATAACACATTAGAATTATTCACTAGTACACATTTAAACAGGTTCACCACTGAAATTAATAAGGGATTCATAAAATATTTTTAAATTAAAGTCTCACCATTTTTGATAACCTGTCTAACTCCGCGGTTGACAGAAAAGAAGAAACAATATTTGACAGCAGGGCGAGTGTTACCGTTTTAAAATTTAAGTTTTAAGCTGAACTAGCTGAAAGTGAAAGGTTAAAATAATAAAAACCGTTATAGTCTAAGAAAAACCGTAATTCATGTATTAAAAAACTTGCTAATAAAATGTGGACTCTACTAAATGCATAATAGTGTTTATTTTAGAAAATAATCTTCGTAGAATCGTAGATCGTAGATATAGGATCACGGGAGATTCGGAAGCTGACTGATTTCATGATTTGTAGACCTCCGCACGGCCTCTATAAAAACAGTAACTAATATAATACTTTAGTACTTATTCTTATCTATGCTAATATAATAATGTATACTATTTTATTTATACTGAGATATGAATACATTTTTACTACATCATTGAAAATTTTAGAAATCCTTGCTTATCATAATCATGGTTCTATATCTTTTTCTATCTATTGTTACAGTTATCAATTTGGATTTTTTACTGATGTAGGCAGGTAATAACCAATTTTTGTTTACCATATTTTCCATTTTTCTGGTATCACCTTTTTAATGTTGAATATGTTATTTTATAATTATTGGAACGTAATTCTACTAAGAACCAATAAAAAACCAAGAACAAAAATTGAAATTCCTTTGCTATTGGCCCCAAAACTGTCAAATCTTCTAAATTCCAGAGATCGGATAAGCAAGTTAGTAAGCATATATTTTACAACGACCTACAACTTGTAAAAAGGTCGATCTTACGGATAATAAAACCGTCCCGATCACCTGGACGGATTAGTTTTAATTATATACAAATCAAAATGTTGCGAACGATCCTTGTACGAAACCAAGTTCTAAACGATGGCTTAAAAAAAGCTGTAAGGTCAAACATCGCCAGATGTATGAGCACTGAACTATTCAGGAGGAAACTTTCTAACAAGTAAGTTCTTTTAGTACGTTTATACTGTATTTACCAAAGATGTGGCTGTTTGTTTCATTGCTAAATAATGCCGGCTTCTTATTAGCTGTTATTTGTTACCGCGTACATGCATTGTACTAGTTGCATAACCAAAACGTCAATGGTGTTCACCTTGCGAATTGTCACGATTCGTCAAGTATAAAATTTGCCGGCTAATCCACGTGTCTTAATTTCAATATTACAAGTTTAGATCTATAATTTTGTTTATACTTAGTTTGTGACTATAAGGGGTCAATAAAGGTTTGTAGAAAATAGTTCCACTACTATATAAACTGAAGAAATTGCATTTCAACTTACAATAAACAATGAATTATGGGTATTATGTATCGAAATTCATTATTTGTTTTGTGTGCAGACCTCTAAAGAAAGTAATTGTTAACTTACAATCAAGAAAACTTATTTTTTTACTTGGTGCTGACAGACTGTGATGTTACATACTTCAGCAATTTAATATTATTCTACAAATTAATTTATATATTTGAATGTACATCATGGATATCTATCTAAAAATTATTATATTGAATATATTTTTTTACCATACTAATATCCCCAAATGAACTGGGCCATTCTGCAGGGTCTTTTACATTGGGTCATATTTGCCATTCTTGAAGCCTTGAAGTATCATCAATCAATCACTCAAACACAGAACAGAAAATTCATTGTTGTCAGGTGCTATTCAGTTACGCTTACAGTTCACTCAGAACTATAGTGTTTGTTTAAATAAATATTAAATATCGTGCATGATATAGTTTTTCTATCTTGGCACTGATAATATTAAAATCAAGTCTTTTGTATTATGTGTTCTATTCTATACATATTTCTTGGTATTGGTACACTTGATAATTGAATATACATTATAATCAAAATAAAAGAAAATATCATATGAACAATGGTACTTATTTAGACAAGAAAATGCAATAGTAGTTTACAGCAAATTGGAAAAATATATCAGTTGTATTAACCATCACTCATGGTCATAGCAACCTATTGGCATATCCTTTCTCTCCTTGCGTCTTTGCTTGGCGGAAATGTGGCCTCCACAAAGCTGTAAATGCCACCACATACTAACATAATAAAGCTGAAGAGTTTTTTTTTAATGTCGCCATCAGTTGGATTTGAAAAGATGTTTTTGCATTACCCAAATTTTTCCATCCATCCATCATTTTCCATCACATTAGGAAACTTGTAATCAAGGCTTTACAAGCTCTCTGCCATCTCTGCAGCAAGAACGGGACTCCATGTGCTGCTATGGATCGTTACCCATCCATGAACTGACCTCTCTCTCTCTTAGTTGATTAGATTATTTATTATTTTAAATATATTTAAGATAGCCAAGATCTCTGCAACACACAGCAAGCCAAAGACTTTCCTATATATATAATCCTCCGCCACTAGGCACTACTTACAATAATTTAGTCCATAAACTCTCTTGAATTAAGGTTGATAATTGAAAAGCAATCAGTATGCTATGAACTTCAGTGAGATTGCCATGTTCAGACATCTGGGTTTATCTAAAAGATTGCTCCAGATATCATTGAGATACATGAACTGTGCATAACTGATAAGCTAGCTCACATAAACTTATATATACACTGTGACTGATAATGAGTCACTGGTTTATGCAGATTACTAATTACATAATATATCTCCAAGAAATATTTTTTCACAGATTTTAGTTAACTACTTAACTAAGTAGGCATAAAAAAGTGTTATGGAAATAATGATTATAAATATGTTACACATCTCATTCATAAAGTGATTTCTCTTTCAGAGTTTTTAGTGCTCAGAATAAAAGAATTTTGGCCACACCATGGACCATCCAAATGAGGTATTATGCAGATCTACCAAGCCACATAAAGGTGAACTTACCAGCATTGTCACCAACCATGGAAAATGGTTCTATTGTCAGCTGGGAGAAGAAGGAGGGTGACAAACTTAACGAGGGTATTTATTGTCTGCAATATAAATGCTTCTGTTGAAACTTAGTTGCAAATTGTAAACAAACTTTTAATTAACAGCACTTTCTACCCTTTCCATTTCAATAAAATAACTATGTAATAATTTATGTCTGTGTCATATATCAGGATTTATGCCTTTGTTTATGTTTCTGGTGTTATTATTGTAAACAACTAAACACAATAATCATTCTCCAGATATGGAATAGTATTTATAATTTTGGAGTAAGTATTGCTATGTGGAATTTCTAAAGTATTATTTATTTTAGGTGATCTGCTCTGTGAGATTGAAACAGACAAGGCTACCATGGGTTTTGAGACCCCAGAGGAGGGTTTTCTGGCTAAGATCTTGATCCCAGCTGGCACAAAAGGTGTACCTGTTGGCAAACTACTCTGCATAATTGTGGAGAACTCAGCGGATGTAGCTGCATTCAAAGAATACAAGGATGACTGTAAGTATAAAATTCAGGTTGTTTGTGTGTTTTAATATTGGGGTGTTCCTTTCTGACCTCTCATCGAGATGTATGAAGCTCTCGAGCTAAAATTAGTTCTTTAGGGTACTTCAAAAAATTGACAACCCTGAAGATTAACCATTTTCAAACTTATTATCAAATCTTTAAAGTCAAAAAATTATATTTGTTTTTTTTTCTTTCATGCTCATTTACTACTTAACAAATTCAAAGTCGTTCTGTAGACGCGCGTGTGTTGTGTTTTATATCCCAATGTCCCAGCTTTGCATAAAGTTGAAAGTTGAAATGATAAAACTTCCATTAGAAAACCGTAAAACTTGCTTGATACGCCATTATCGTGTATATCGTGCCTTTAAAAATGGATCAATTTAAGGCTGATCTTTTTGCTGAGCCTGATTACAATTGGTTGGCCAAATTCAAAATACAATTGGTTTTTCGCAATTTGTACATTTGATGCACGATATTGTAGCTAAAAGTAGTGTCAATCTTCAATCTGTCAAAATTTTGGCCAAAATTGACGATTGACCCTACTTTTAGCTTCTTTAACGTTTATTAATCTAATGTCGTAATTACTACAGCTAGGAATCTAGAATGTGTTATAGACCTACAAATTGCGAAAAACCAAATGCAATTTGAATTTGGCGGGCTCAGCGAAACGATCAGCCTTAATTCAAGAACTACCTAGGTGACTAATATGAAGAGTATTCAGTAATACGCGGTCTCGTCATTATTATCCCCGAAAACCTGTATCAGTGACAGGGTTAGAACCTCTTGAGAAAGATGTAACTATCTACCTTTATTAAAATAATTGCAATGTGTAGGACATGTACATATTAAAAGAGGAACAAACTTGTTGAATTTCCCAATTTCCCGACCTCGATAAGTGTCTCGTGGAATGGATTAAACAAACTCGATATAAAAATATTCCCATAGATGAAACATTGTTGAAAGATAAAAGTTAAATGTTTGTTGAAACTAATTAACTACAATTCTTTTGGAGTTTGTTCAGTGGTCTGAAGAAATTTACAATGCAGCACGAAACTTATTTATTTTTCAAGTGTATTCCAGACAAGAGGACCATGTTTCCTCTATACGAGAGAAACTACTCAGGAATGGGTTGTCCCTTACGTAGGCGTAAGTGACAACTCGTTTTAAGCGAGAAATCTCTGTGAGCGATAATAATATTCGGGTCCCTTCAATTCTTGCTTACCCAAGTTCATATTGTCATTAAATTAAGGCCTATATTGCCATTAATCCGGCACAAATTAAAACTCCGAGCTGCTATTTAGAATTTCATAGAAAAATCCTATCACACTGCACGACCTGAGAATCGAACCCTGCGCGAGACTAACTTAAGACTGGATGTTTTACGAGCATTTTCCATTACAGCGTTTGGTGTTTATAACTAATCTCCCACATACATTTGCATGACTGTGTTTTGCTAACGATTGTCTATACCCACAGCAGCTCCCGGTGCGCCAAAGCCTCTAGTCAAGAAAAAAGGTATTTTCTTATAATATATCAATGTAACAGGTTATACCACATTCAGAAAAAAATATTTCTTAGGCCCACTTGCACCAACTTCTTAAATGTGTTTAAATTGTATTTAAACACGTAATTTCTATGAAAAATTGTGTTTAAATATGACATAAATACATTTAAGAATTTGGTGCAAGTGGGCCTTAGTCTTCTTCAATAATAGTTAAATTATTTGTGTATTCTTAGGCTCACTTGCACCAACTTCAAAATTATATTTAAATTGTATTTAAACACGATTTTTCATAGAAATTTTGTGTTTAAATACAATTTAAACACATTTAATAAGTTGGTGCAAGTGGCACTTAGTCTCTCATTAGTCACTCAAATATAATAAATATTTGTACCTATTACAACATTTCCCAAACCCAAAGGTTGACTGGTAGAGAATGTCATATGGCATTAAGTCCGCCTTATGTACCACTATTATTGTGCATAGAAGTATAAATAAAAAAAATATATTTCAGTGTTATTAAAAAAAACCGGCCATGTGCGAGTCGGACTCGCGCACCGAGGGTTCCGTACTTAAAAATATTTTTATTATTTATGATGTAAATAAAATTTATGCGTTTCGCAATTTTTCATTTATCTGTGCTATAAGACGTTGCTTCGTATCAAATTTTAAGATTCTGAGTTCACGCGAAGTACCCTGTAGGTTTTGATTCCCTTGGGTCTTGACTGACAGACAGACAGACAACAAAGTGATCCTATAAGGGTTCCGTATTTTTTCTTTTGAGGTACGGAACCTTAAAAACATTATTTAGTCTGTAGTCCGTAGGGGCTCCAAGGGTCAGCAAGTTCGGCAACGCACCAGCAACTCCTCTGGTGTTGCAGGTGTCCTTGGGCGTCGATGACTACTTACCATCAGTAGGTTCGTGTTCTCGATTGCCGGATGAACAATAAAAATAATAAGAGGCATCAAAGAAAGAGTTTAGTTTACCCACATCTTTGTAGAAACTCGACATACGAGCTATTGAAATCGTCAACCTAAAATATATTTTTCATAAAATTAAATAACCTGAAGGTGGTTAGATGGCTCATTGCGTTTAGTTTTTTTAGATCACGGGTCATGACCAATTCGCTTACTTAGTTTCAATAAGTGTAAATTACTGCTATCGATATTTCCGTGTCATGATATAAATCGGTACCTATGGGCTTTATAATTCTTATTCTCGGCATACATTTTTGCATACGATATCTGGGTACCAAAATCGTCGCTTACTCCCAGTGTACGCTGATCTGTTGATGTACGAAAAACCTATATAATGCGAGGTCAGCCTATATTGATTTCACGGTGTGACCGTGTATCAAAAGTGTCGCCCTTGAGCGACTGATAAAACAATAGAAAGCGGTCGTGCAATAAATTCACACACGATCGCTTACGAGCGATGATCTCTATATAGCTAGCTGCCCCGACAGACTTAATTTTGTCAAAAGTTATTTTCCTCGCAACTTGTCGGAGTTCTTTTTTTTTCATAAGAACCATCTCCTTACAATGAAAAAAGAATGAGCGAAATTGGTCCAGCCGTTCACGCGTGATACCGTGGCTCAGGGAAGTAGGAGGGATTCATTTTTATATATATAGATATATTATGGATACAGCTGCTGCCGCCCCAGCTGCAGCGCCTGTTGCCGCGGCACCTGCTGCAGCAGCGCCGGCCCCTGCGGCAGCGCCGGCCCCTGCGGCAGCCCCCGCAGCCGCTGCGCCCCCATCCACTCCATCGCCCATCCCCGATGGGAGAATCTACGCCAGCCCCATGGCTAGGAGGCTCGCCGATATCAGGAACATCAGGCTCGGAGGTAAAACAAAGAGTTGGAAGTTTGTTTTACATTGCTTTATTCAAGGAGTTTATAAATTAAAATGAGGTGTCCATTTATTATAAAATCTTAAAGAAACTTGCAATTGCTTGCTTAACTTGATACCTTGAAATTGTTTAAAAAAACAATTTGATTGGAGTATTATAAAATATTTTTGAAATTAGTAATAATATCTTCTTTTGATTGGAAAAAGTAGTAAGGCTTTTGAGTCATGCTTGTCTGTTCTAATGAACTTTATCTCTAGTCACATTATGATTATTCCAGATATTTAAGCCAGATAAATTATGGATCACTACTATGTTTTTTTTTTTTCAAAAACGTTGCCCCACACTAGGATTTTCTCCTGTATCGTGGGTGCGTTTACAAACACAAATTCACACATACACAAACACCCAGACCCGGAACAACTACCTGTAGATCATACAAATATTTGCTCCGTGTGGGGATCGAACCCACAACACGTGTCGCAGAAGCCAATTGCTCAGCCGCTACGCCAAACATGTTGTCTCATCACAAATCTCTGACTGATTTTAATAATACAATTTTATTACCTGTGAAATACAATCATATTATTATAAACTAGCTTCTGCCCGCGACTTCGTCCGCGTGGATTAGTTACTTGGTCTTAGCGTGATGATATATATATAGTCTATAGGCTTCCTCAATAAATGGCTATCTAACACAAAGAATTTTTCAAATTGGATCAGTAGTTCCTGAGATTAGCGCGTTCAAGCAAAACTCTTCAGCTTTATAATATTAGTATAGATAAGCGCGCTCGATCGTAGATCGCAGTGTCGCTTAACATCAGGCAAACTGGCGGTCAATCGTAAGCCTAGTATAAAAAAAAAGTAAATTATGTATGCTAGGCTGCAATCTGACGGCATGAAACGAAGGGCTCGGCTAATCTCAGTAATATTAACATTTGAACTATAATAAAATATGTAAGGCTCAATAAAAAAAACCTTATTTCTTGTTATTAGGACAAGGCTCAGGCCTGTACGGGTCACTGAAGAGTGGGGACTTATCAGACGCGCAGCCAGCCACACACAGCGCGGCGGCCACATTCACCCCTCCCGCGCCCGCCCCTGGCGCTACGTACGTGGACATCCCACTGTCGGGCATGCGGGAAACCATCGCTAAGCGTCTCTCGGCCGCCAAGCAGACTATCCCGCACTACCAGCTTACAACCACAGTCAACGTTGAGAAGACAATGGCGATGAGGAAGTTGGTCAATGACATGCTTGCCGCTGAAAAGGCTGAAGTTAAGGTCAGTACATTATAAACAGTAATTCATCATTAGCTTACTCCAAATAAATAGTTCTTTGGTCGAATTTCCATTTACGATTGCAGTTTTATTCTCAAGTTCTTGGTATCAGAATTATTATTTTAAGTATTAAGTTTTGTGTGCCCATAATTAAGACCTTATTCCTGAAGTAGGTATTATGTCAAGCACATGTAAATTTTTCTTGACTTAAAAATAAAGCTAGACAATGATATAGACAATAAGCATTTTGTAATAAGGTTCTATTATTGTAATTAAAACTTTCAAATAAGTACAACACAACAATTGATTTGCAGGTTTCAATGAATGACTTCATAGTTAAGGCGGTCGCTGCAGCTTGTAAGCGGATCCCTACGGTTAACTCACACTGGATGGACTCTTTCATTAGACAGTGAGTTGATATTATGTTTATATATTTAGTTGAACATCGTATAATGTATGTATATTCGGGCGATTATGCGAAAAGCCGCGTTGCGATGCGTTGAAATTAAGTCGATACTGTCTTGTGCGCTATACAACCCTATATTTATCGTCCGGATTGACTTTTCTTCTAGGTTCAGCAATGTAGACGTGAGCGTAGCAGTAGCGACCCCGTCTGGCTTGATCACGCCTATCCTATTCAACTGTGACTCGCGCGGCATCATCGACATCTCCGTGAACATGAAGGAGCTGGCCGCCAAGGCTAGGGCAGGCAAGCTGCAGCCCCAGGAGTACCAGGGCGGCACCGTCACTGTCTCCAACTTAGGAATGTATGGTGAGTTAAATTGTAATGAATATATTTAGGCACATAACTGTATTTCACAAAAGAGACAGAGTGCCCGCCTTTTAAAAGGGTTTGGGCCTCCGGTATCGTCACTCACTCGGCGAAACATAACGTAAGTGTTGTTTCACGCCGCTTTTCTGTGGTAGCAATCGTTTTTTCGGGGTAGCAATCCGGTGGAGCTGGCCCATTCGTGCCGAAGCATGGCTCTCCCACGGTAAAAATTCACCATTGGTTTTGCTATACAATACAGTGTAACTTGAAAATAAGTAATTAAATAGCAGAATCTTGACCCCGAAAGAAAATTTATATCAAATGTGATATCAATATTGCAGTCAGTTTTGGAGTAAAAATGGGATGGAGTGGGAGGGCTACAATCTATATGATATAAAATACGAAATGTTTATTTAGATATAAATTTAAGCGTGAATGTATTTTTTTTTATTTTCAGGCATCACAATGTTCAACGCCATCATCAACCCTCCTCAGTCGTTAATATTGGCGTGCGGAGGCCTGCAGGACATAGTAATTCCTGACAATAATCAACCCCAAGGGTAGGTTTTATTCGCGCTACTATTGACAATCATCTATCATCAAACTGCTTCATTCAAAGTAACTATTTACACAAAGTTGTAAAGCTTAATATTGTAATCAAATTTGATATATTTAAAAAAAAGTATCTATGGAGTTTCTTGGCCGCTCTCCATAAGACCCACTTTTTGGAACCATGCAACTAGTTTGACGTTTCAAAAGTACCTTTTTGTAATGGTCTAATTGAAATAAAACATTTTGACTTTGACTTTGAATCTACACATAATATTACTTACAACTTGCAAATACCTAATTTGTAGCAAACACATTTAAAATATCATTTCGTTTCAAAATTGAAGTAGATTCTTTATAAGGCCGTATTTCTCGTGTTGATTAACTCCCGTTTTGTTGGCAATTATATTGTTACGAGCTGGGGTTCGGGATAAATTAATTAACGCAAATTTTACCGAAACAAACAAATACTTTAATAAATTTGACAACACACCACAGAAATCACAATTAAAGTCACTACACTATTACTTGTCGCACTGTACTGTCACACTGAGAATCACTTGTCTTCACTTTGATGTTCTTTTCGCTTGTCCAAAACTAAACTGCGCTACCCGACCCTCACGACGGCTATTTATATCAGTCACGAAGATTCTGGAATCGAACAATCGCGAAAAGCCTACAAAATGCGAGTAGGTACTTGATCGTCTATTGTTTACCTTTGAACCTGACCTTGAACTATTGTTATTACGTGAGTACGCATTCGAGTACTTTCTTTCGAATAATCTTCATGCTTCTACGATTTATCTAGAACCTTCGTGACCCATCTACGTCATTCTAATAGCTCCTCGGCGTAACAATATCATACAATACAATTCCATTTTTTTTATTCAGTGACATGCGATCATGTTGTCATGCAACATGGTGTTATGCGACCTTAGTGATAGATATGGGTCTTAATAGCGTTGTTTTGACTATTCCAGTTTCCGTCTGGCGAAGTTCGTAACGTTCACCGCGTCGGCCGACCACAGAGTGATAGACGGTGCGGTAGGCGCGCAGTGGATGAAAGCGTTCAAGGAAAACATGGAGGACCCCGCCAACATGATTCTCTGAGCACTGCCCAGCTTGACTCACTCAGAACAATTTGGTCAATGGACTGCTACTGTGTAATAAAATATCAATATAAATGTGAGCTAAGCGAACATTTTTAATCTTTTGTTTTTTATTTATTTTTAAAGTAAGGGTAACTTAACTATAAGTGGCGAATGGTTCTAATTTCAATCATGTCAAATCGTTATATATGTTCTTATTTTTTGCCAGTAGGTATCCAGTCATCAAATTGTAATGAGACGAGAATATACTGTGATATCCTTCGATTAACGTGGCAATACTAGTATTAGCTTGGATAGGATTTAATTAGTTGTTGTCCTTTTATTAGTTTTTTATTTAACAGTGCTGTGATTATCTGGCATATACGTGTGCTTGTACAGTCAGGCAAATTATAGAGATATTCTAGATAGACCATGGTGAACGCGTTTTAATCGAAGGATGCGCAGATTTAAGACAATTAATTATTTATTTAGTTTAATTTGAAATGGTAATCGTACAATGTTCAAAACTCCACCCTTGTATGTATGTATACTGTGAATATATAATATATATATATATATATATAAAGGAAAATCACACACGAATTGTAAAAATATACTGCGCTACTTAATCTTTGAATATTTGAAAAAAAATATCGAATACCATTCTCAATTTTGTTGTATAGATATATTTATATCATAAAATTCTAATCGAGTTTAATTTGTAGTGATTGGAGCAAAGATCTATCAACATTTGTATTAATTGTTTTCATGCCTTTCTTGAAATTATTATGATATAATAATTGAAGTTTAAATCATAGATATACATTATAGTTTGCGCAAAAGTGAGGGCTTTATGATTTTTGTTAACACTTGTGTACAACATTTTGATGATGCAGATAATTTTATGAACGTTAGTGGAATATATTTTACTTACAGACTGTTTGTATTATTTTGAACCACACACAAATACAGTAATCTACAAACTTTTTGGCCGGGCTGAAGTTGTTGCAACCGCTTTCTTGCGCATGGTACAGTTGAGTGGAAAATATATAACAGAAACCAACAGTGATGATCTCTTCTTTGTATGGGTCTGTATATGTCGCAGTAGACTTGTATAATTCGCTATTTTACATAATCGTTAGCCGCTTTACAAAATGGCTCCGTTATGTAAAATAGCTGGAATACGTTTTGCATAATTGGTGACCTTCAACACACGGAATGGAATGAAAGTTTTACGTTCATCAATATAGTGGATTGATGTTAAGCTGTCTTGTATAACAGTGCATTTCATCATGAAATGTAATGTTGGATGGTAGATTTTAGTTCCATAATTCAGCGCTAGGAGCGTTGTGTGCCATGACAATGGCCTAAGTATGCTCATCCAGATAACCCAAATTCCTTCTATACAATTATGCACAATGGCTACATTTCAGTTCTGGCACTCGCCGGCCGCTTCCGCGGTCATAGGTTTTTTACATAAAACGCTTATTTTTTACGCAAAACAAAACGTGGGTAGCGGTTTTGATAAACGTATCACAGTGGCAATTCAGCTGGAAGCCATTCAGCTATTTTACATAACAGAGCTATTTTGTAAAGCAGCTCGCAGTTATGTAAAATAGCGAATTATACAAATCTACTACGACATATAGGTACATGAGAGAGGTCAAGCTGTATCTCAGGATTCGTTCAATTAATTGAAATAAGACGTTCACCAGTTTTTAAGTTGGGAGTTTATACTTTCTAACAGTGATAACGAAATTAAAAAGTTTTCAGAAGTTTTTGCGCCAACCCGTAAGGAACAGACAAGAATTTAAAAAATCACATTTGCTAAACTAATCGACTTGTTTTTTAAAATATTTTCAATGTACGGACAGCAATTTACGATTTTATAGTAGCAGAGATTCCATTAAAAGTTCTGATGAGATAAGATAATGTTTAGGAATCGCACTGTTGTTGACGTAATTTTCTAAATAAGCATTTGTGAAACAGTTCTAAATAGCAGGTACCTAGGCAGTTAATCATATCGAGAAGAACCGGAAAAATTGTTATATTGTCGAATTTGTTATATAACATAACTAGGTACTTACCTAGCGATTTATATTCGACACTCCAAAATAGTTTCATGGTAATTTAAAGCCTCGAATAATAATGAAGTCTCGTTACACTCATTAGGGTCATGGCCGGTAATATGCGTGCAAAAGACTTATCACGCGACGTGACATAATAAATAACATGGGAAAACAATACTCTGAGGGAAAACACCTGTCAAGCCGTCACCTGAAATTAAATACATATACATATAATTGAATAAAAACCTGTTACCTTCACGTTATGTAAGTATAATATAAAACTGAAACAACCTGTGATTTTATTTATATTATCTACTCATCGAATGGATTTGCAATGTAGGTACTATATTCAGACTTTCCTTTCGAAACTTTCATAGTTTTCCATTGCCAATGACAAGAAAATTACACGATCTTTCTTTGCCAGTTTGCCAGTCTATGTACCTATTTACATAAATGTGTTACCGTTTTTGGTCTAGCATACTTAGCCTTAGAATTTAGCTAACACATATCACGGTCACGGTGTGATACTTATTTATTTATTTATTAAGCGAACAGGCTAATAACTTGCAGTGTATTTATAATGGAAAAACTGAATAAAAGGCAAAAGAAATATTTTTACAGTTTTAACAATGACAATAGTAAAAAAGACAAGAGTCTTCATCACAAAAGAAAATACTTAGAAGAATAAACTTACGGTCCGAAAAGGTTTATATCGACTCTAACACCTCTCTAGATAAACCTATTCTTTGTACTAGAGTCTGTCTCTAGTGGCTTCGTCAAAAGATCTGCTGGTTGGTTTACACTAAAAAACCTAACAAAGAAATGCCTCAAACGAATGTGTTTGGTTCTTTTATGGAATTCTGGGTTTTCTGCCAAACGTACAGCTGCTTCATTGACAACATATAATATTAACATACCATCGTGCCTGTATAACCCTGAAGGGTTAGGCAGAGGCGTACTAATTTAGGTACATCCACAGTTCGCTGGTATGTTTAAGTCCCATGTAATAGGAGGCGAACCTATTCTATTAACCGTGTACAAATTCCTAACTCCGAGCTGCTACCGGGAATTTCATAGAAAAACCCAATAACACTTTGCTAGACCTGGAAATCGAACCCAGGACCTCTAGCGCAGCAGTCGCGCTCAGGACTACTTGGCTAATGAGGCAGTCAACATATTATAATATTGGTAAAATATCTTCTTTACCCACTAGACCAGTCAGTAGTCGTTTAAGCCATATGCTTTCTCGAGCTGCCTCACTGGCTGCTACTATTTCAGCTTCAGTAGTGGAGCTAGCCACACTTTGTTGTCTCTGACTCATCCACGACACTGGTCCACCAGCGTATCTACATAGAATGCCTGATGTTGATCTTCCTGTCGAAACATCACCTCCGTGATCCGCATCGCTAATCGCATTCAAGCAAGCGCATGCCGTCTCTTTTGTACGTTATTCCAAAACTATGAGTAAATATCTCAAAATTCTTTTAATTTTAATACAATCTTCTGCAGACGGTTTTTCTAGGCTTCTTGATACCACACACACACACCCAATATCTGGTCTGGTGCCAACCATTAAGTACGCAAGATAATTTGTCTGTAGTTTGTAAGAAAATAGTCGTCAACCTTCTCTGATTTCTCACTGACAGAGAATGTACTCTGTGACTATCGGAGTAGATACTGGTTTGCAATCCTACATACCGAACCTCTTTAGTATTTTTTGTATATAAGAATATTTTCTGTGTATGCGGATGTCACCACCTTCTCTGGCGTCTATCGCCAATCCTAGATCTAGATAGTACAATATTGTCTTCGTTGTTATTTTGAACCATTCTTGTTTAAGCTTTAAACGTGGAGCCTGTTTTAGTCCGTATAAACTTTTCTTTAGCAGACAAAAACGTCCCGTCCACCATCAAAACCCTCGGGTCGCTGCATATAAATCTCATCAGAGAGTGATCCATATAGAAAAGCTGTTGAAACGTCGAATTGACTCAGCTTCATCCCTTCTCTTGCAGCGACGTCCAACACAGTTCGTATGGTTGATAATCTGGCTACAGGGCTAAAGGTTTGATTATAATCTTCCCCTTACTTCTATCTAAAACCTTTAACGACCAATCTAGCCTTGTATATTTTGTCTACTGTACCGTCGGGATTCAGTTTTACTCTAAATACCCACTTAATAAGTATTGCTTTCCTGTTCTTTGGAAGAACGAAGATAAGTAAAAAAGACGAAAATACTTTTAGAAGAATAAACTTACAGTCCGAAAAGGTTTATGTCGACTCTAACACAGGCTTTCTTCTTCTTTCCCAAAAGTAACTACAGCCTGCAGTAGATATACCTACCCAACATTCCGGATTGGTCCATGGTTCTTAGAGAGCCCTTCTTTACCTACTGTAGTTCACTTCATTAAAGGTCCGTTATACAGGTGGCAATACCACCAGGTTGGTGACCCAGCCGAGCTTCTCGTAAACTTGTAGCAAATATTATTCATAGCATGAAATTAGTCACATTTACCGTAACAATAGACAATAGGATTTAATATGGGAATACTTCTTGGTTTATGACCAATGTTCTTTGTTGCATCTAGGTAGGTACTTATAGTTATGTAGATGAGTGCAGTACGTGGCGTAGCACCAGCAAAAGCATTTCCTGTAATAAGCTGTTAAATCCACGCAATACCGATGTCACGGTTGCGCGGCTGAATTCATAGTAGGTACGTAGCTATAGGTATGGTAGTGAGATGTTGGTGTTGCCCGAAGAGGCCATCTTTTATGGGTTGTTCTTAACATTAAGGTTTTGCAAAATCTGCTTACCTTACACTGAAATAGTATGGCATGTTGTGGTCATTTAACCCCCATAACTAGTAATTATTTCATCAGAGAACCATGACTACTGAGACGGGTACGGCAACTGCAACAGCCACAGAGGCCGACACGGATGATACCAGGAAGGCGGTGAAGGAGAAAGAAGTGCCCGTGGTCCACGACCAAGGTTTCTTCCAACACGACACCGGCGATATGTACGACGGGTTCTTTGAGGCTAAGAAAAAAGATCGCACTGTTAAGATGCATGGTGAGTTAGTAATCATACTTTTAATTGGATGCGGCTTGGTAAATTTTCATTTTATATACGCCACTTACTTAGAAGCCGAGATAAAAAATCACGTAATTAAAATGCGGAGTGCGTCACAAGACGCCCTCCGCGAGTGACATAGATAAGTATTTTGCTATCAAATTTTCGAATCGACGATCGAATCGAAACAAAATGCATTCAAATGACTTAGGTACTCCTTCCTAAACTTTCAACAAATCTAGCAGTCGTAAATGGTTTCGCCGTAAGTATTATATCTTGGTTGTCATATTGTAACTTTTCTAGGGGCTAAAACATGCCTGCAATCTGCATCCCAGTGATTTTAAAATAAGCAAGTACCTAACTATTATCTTGCAAATGTTCTGCAATTTACACCTCACTCAATCTTACATCTGCGAAACAAAACTATGTATTGTCTTGTAGAATAGGTTTTTCTTATCGGTTGTCAATGTTCTACACAGCGGAATTCGAAATACTTTTGACTATATCGAGTGTGGTCTAATGGACCGTATCGTAATCCATCCGCGCACAGACGAGCGTTACGCTCTAATTACTTAAACTGTGTCTTTGTACTTTTGTTTTACGAGCCGCCATAATGGTTCACGTAACAACTTCACCGTTTTAGGGCCCGGCGTGTACACGACCGCTGAAGGCGACTGCTACACAGGAAACTGGGATTCTGACAAATTCGGTGGCAACGAAGAAGTGGTCATATCATTCGTCGACGGATCAAAGTATGAAGGGCTGTTCAAAGATTGGTCTTATAACAGTCATGGTAAATACATCTACCCCGATGGCAGCGTACTTCAAGGGGATTTCTCTGAAAACTGTCCAGTGGGTAATTTAAAGTTGATAGATCCTAATGGTCACACTTGGTTGGGAAAGGCAGAACAAGGGTTCGGTTGGTTCGAACCCGTCAACCACTACTACGACTTTTTGGAAACTACTCGTGATCAGAACAGATTACGGCGACGTCATAAGAATGCTCAAGATATTGCAGCGGGATCGGTTTCCAAAACTAATCCTACGTCACCGTCGACATAGGGTATTTATTTAACCAAATGTTACATTAAAGTAGCGATAGAAAGTACAGCAGCTACTTTAATAACATAAATAAATAAACCTAAAATATGAAAACACCATATATTTTCTTTTACTGATTACTTCCCGTAATAACAAAGTATTGACTCTTTGGAGACGTATGACAACACGAAGGCGTAAATAAACATACGTTACGCAGACGACGTATAAATGAGTTATGTGGGTAGGTCATGAAGAGAATAAGATACCAAGTCGTCTTATTAAGTGTGAACTTGTAAAAGCATACGCGTGCTCCAATCATTTACGTAAACAATCGATAGGATGAAGTGTAAACAAAGGCAACGTGGATTGAGAAACACCTTAGTACTTTCCTACGTATACTGTATAAGTACTTATAACACGTTTTATTTAGTCACTTAACTAGTTAGAGACACTCCATCATGTGACATTTCACCGTTTGAACCCACTTACGCGTGGCTGTATCGTAAGTTACGATATACCCATGTCCCATATCTATTATACTTACATATAATCACTCATTAATATAGTGGTTGTAAGGTGGTTGTTGCTAGCTAAGAGCTACGCTGGAGGTCCTGGGTTCGAAGTCGAGGTCGAGCAGCGTTATTGGGTTTCTAGAAAATTCTCAGTAACAGTTCGGAGTTTGGATTCGTGCCCGGTTAATGGCAATAGACTTACACCTATTGGGTAGTACTTGTGTAGTATGGAAGCGTAACGTTGATAATGATTGCTCATAAAAATCAAACGGTATTGGGTACCTTTGATTTACAAACAAAGCAACAAGTAGCAGCTAGTCGCATGATGCAACATTTCATATTAAGAATAGCTCGTTAAGGTTGCGCTTGCGCAGTTTTCCACACGACTCCATTTGGCATGACGACATTTATTTGCATCGTCATATGTACATAAGTAGCAGACTGCTGGCCGCCTACAGCCCATTTATATCACGTCAAAGTTTACAAAGCCTGTGAACGAACTCTTAGTTTTGTTGTTTTGGCCTCGAGTGTACACCCACATTTAAATAGCCACATTTAGAAGGTCTCCGTAATGTATGAAGACTTTACTTATCAAACCTATTTCGTGTACGGATAAGGGGGTCGAGGTGGGTCAACTTGAAATGGTAGTCTGGCACACTTTAGAGCAGCATAGGAGTGGCCCGGAGCGTGACTAGGAGCCGTGTATCTTGCAAACTAACGCCCGTTGTCCTTATTTAGTCATTAGGAAGGACAACAGAATGGCTCGGAGGTGAAGGACATTGATTTTACGACCTGTTTAATAGGCTTACCTACTGGTTTTCGTTATGGGGCATAAAGGTTTAGTATTGCAACTCCACTTTTCCTATCGTAAAATTACTGTGTACTATACGTCGTATCATTATATTGTTTTCTAACTTAAATGACACGTTTTAGAATTCCATCATGATTTCTCATCACAATTCGTGGAAGCTGTGATGACCATTAAATAGAGAGAAAGAAAACAAATGTATTTAACGTACACAATTTATTGAAATACAGATGTTCAGATAAATGCAACAATAAGTACCTATCATATTCTAAACAATCATGGTTTTCATTTTGAATGGAGTCCAAATTAAAGAGGACTTCAATTGTTCGTACTTACCAAAGTTATATTATGGACCTACTTATGACAGTACAGGCCTACTCAGTAAATATCCCAATCTTCATGTAATTTGGTAAAACGGAAGGTAGGGAAATTTTCCACGAGATGCGGTTACATGTACCAAAGGTCGTGGAAACTTTCTCTATGTTCCGTTTTACTGACGTCGCAAGTCGTACAGGAAGATTAGTCGCCAAATTTCAAATCTAGATCACGCTATTTTGGGTGTGGTTTGGTGCCTAATAATGACACTAAATTAATGAACATCAAGCAACTCTATACCTATAATACATGTATATTCATTAATAAAGTGCTTAATAAAAAAATACACACAAACATTATACTAACTCAATATCGACAAGTCAGCCAACGAAGCTCACGACGAGCGAGCCTAATAGTGCTACCTAAAACTAGAACCATTATTGGCAAAAAAATTGTTACATTTGAAGGAGTGCAACTATATAATAAATTACCATCAAGTATTAGAAATGTACACTCACTCAATGCATTCAAATTTCAGCTCGGCCAGTATTTAACAGCAAGTAAAACACCCTCGCAGAAATGAATGCGTTGGGTGGGTCGTGTTTGTGAAACTGTACATAGAGGTGTAGTCGAACCTTTTTATATTGTTAACATTAATTTATTGTTCTCAAGTAAGTGACATTTGTGTATGTTTTATAGAGAATAAAGTTTCTTTAAACATAAGCCAGCCAGCTTTTTATGCAGCTCTAGCATGCTAATCTGAAGAGTAATGATAATGATAAAAGAAGACTTCGTAATGTTTATCATCCCCTTCTAGGTATGTCATATAAATTCATTACATACATACTACCATATCTAGGTATAGGTAGGTACAGCTTTATAACCGAAGATTTCATTGAAAGGAAAATGATGTCATACAAAACTATGCTAAATTAGAATTTATAGATATTATGTGCTTACGACCAAGGTTTTTGAATTTTCGGTCCACAGCTTACGCAGCGTCTGGTTGGTTGAATCTCTTAAATATGAAGGTAATAATAAGAGTAATTTATATTTTAATTTACAATACTAAATTAATATTCGGTTCACCAAGGAGTAAGCCAATAAGAAGCGGGAAAGAATATTCATAACGACCAAAGCAAGATCATTTGGACCAAATTAGAAATGAGTTCTACCTCATATTACTGTCCTGAGCGCGACTGCTACGCTAGAGGTCTTGGGTTCGATTCCCAGGTCGAGAAAAGTGTTATTGATGGACCTGGGCTGCTGGCGGTAAGAATCAATGAAGAGCTAACTTGATGTAAGGTAATTTTTTTTTTCATGATGTGGGTTTATCTGTGTAATACTATGTGTGGGTAACTATACAATTCATATACTGACTGTACTCTAGTGCTTATCCTACAAGAAACTGAAAGTGTTATAATCCTAAACGTGACATATATCGTGGATTAAACAAATAAGGAAGTGGTAAGGCATTTAGACAGAACTACCTTACAAGGCAGCACACCTAAGCGTTTGCTAATACCACCTCTTATCGGGAACCGGACGTCAAATTGGCGCGTACTACGAGACTACGACAGCTCTTCGAAACTGTAAAGCGGACACGACACTACGATAGTACGAAGTGTTGGTAGTTAGAGGCGCGGCAGATGTCGAGCGGCGAAGACGTGAGGCGCGAACCGGCGCGCCGGTACCAGCCGCCCGCGCCTTATCGCTATCGCCTTATCAACCCTTATCACTTACTCATCGCGAATCCGATCGCACACCGCCATTCGATACACGCGCGCCCACAGTTCGATCCAGATGTGATTTAATTGTTTTCTGATCATTTGATCATGTATGCTGTTTTGGTGTTTGTTGTTACGTGTTTGTTGTTCGTGAATTTCCATCATGGGAACGGTCAAGGTGAGTTTTCACGGTTTTACTAATGTTACGCCGAGTTTTCCCGCTGATAATAGGCTAAGTGTACTTACTTATAGGTCATGTATCGATGTGAGTAACGTAGAGTCGATAACGTTACCTAGTGAAGCTTTATTTACCTAGATTCTCTTATTCATAAAACTGTTTCAGTAACCTAGTTCTTATAATGTTTACTATTTGATTAATAATATCAAGGTTGTGATAAGAAAGTCTGAAACTTGGGTACCTAGGTACGTGCAATGGATTTTAAGTGGAATAATTCAGCATAGAAAGGGTACCGTACTTTTATCAGGATGCCAAATAATTACCTGAATATGCACCGTCTATGTCTTTCACGGTCTCACGAAGGGTGTAGGCAGAGGTGACGGCACAGTGACACATATAAGGACACATTCTTATCAAGTCCCAAATAACAGCGTGCGCACAAGCTGATTCTACATGAAATTACATTACCTATGTCGTTCTGAAACTTAAGTACCGCAACGGTACAACGGTGCATGAAAATTATTTATATATTTCAGAAAAATACTGTTAATGCAGTCAGGTTTTTTCGGTTGTATCATTTAAAATTTAAAACTGACTTTCATTGACATACAAGGTCTTAACTTTAAATTTAGAGATTATTTTCATGTTATTTAAAACATGAAAATATGGGATAGAAATAGGATTGCGAAATGAGATGTAAACGATTATTATAATTACTGATCCATTATCTGTGTTTAAATATACATTAATAAATAAACAGCACAGTAATGAGATGTTTTACAGGATGCTAAAAAACTATTAGTTTTAATAACCCTTAACATTAAAGGATAAATATTTTTTATTATTATTTATCTATAAACAGGACGGAAGTCTATAACTATTCATACATCATGTTATTATGGCGTAGCTGAACGAGATTAAAACAAAATAAAACTTATTCGTTATCTCAACGCCGGCATAAATGTAACTTCAAACGGAGAGATTTATTTTATGCTCATGCGTTTACCAAAATAGCTGAAACAGACGCAAGCCAGGAACACACCTGTTACGGACATTAGTTTTCTAAATGAGAAAATATCCCAAATAGGATTGACAGTTTTATTTACGGCTACAAGCGGCGGGAATGCGTTTTCCGAGTTCACAAACGTGTTGGTTACAACACTACTGTAGAAAAATATTAACACGTCCACTGTTCGGCTGCAATAACATTGTGTTATGAGTTTAAATATATGCACGTATTTAGTTTAACTACGATGTTAAAACTGGGAACAAATTGCCACTACTTCCTTGGTCGGATTGGAAATTTTTAACACAGCGGTACCTACCTACATGAAGACGTTGAGTTGTAGATTGCAAATACATTATTATTGGTATAAGCTAAGAATTGGTTTAGTACGGATTGACAATAGATCAGGTCCAACAGGTGGAACACCGGACGACGCAGGTTGATTTTTAGTCGGAATAGAAGTCCTGAATATCCTGCCGCCTTTCCAGGTGGAGAAAATCGGCATACACGTGGATGTTCCATTTAAAAAAGGGGAGGATTGATAAATTCTCATAAATGAATTTATTGCGCATAGGCTGTTTTAAAATCAACAAATACAGTTAAGACTATTCTTTGACGAAGATCTCTGATATCGTCCTTGCTTTGGTATTTTTAATAATCTACGGCTTATGTACCAGAGTAATCAGAGTTTGTGAAACATGTTATGCAAACGGAAGTCAGTCATAAACTGAAAGTATGTAAGTAAACGAACTGTATTAAAAGTATCTCAACATCATTCATCGCTTACCAATTAACTATTTGCTAAGAATATTTAGGATAGTTTGACGACACGTTTGGCGTAGGGGCTGAGCGATCGGCTTCTGCGACACGTGTTGTGGGTTCGATCCCCACACGGAGATAATATTTGTATTATCTACAGGTAGTTGTTCCGGGTCTGGGTGTTTGTTTATGTGAGAATTTGTGTTTGTAAAAGCACCCAGAATACATGAGATAATCCTAGTGTGGGGCAACGTATTAAAAAAAAAATACTATAATTAATTTCCGCTACTTCGATAAATTAGATTATGGCCCCTGCGTTCGAGAACTTGAGATTTTTCTATATTTTTAGTCTGAAATTTGCAGAGCTGAATTGGACTCAAATCCGCTCGGTAAACGGCTAGCGTTTCATTGACTTTATTTCACCCTAAACACCAGAAATTCGATTGAGGAATAAATCATGAGAATCTATCTCAAATTGATGATTAGCGCTGTGACTGAATGATTAGTACCTACATGCCGTATGGGATGCGGGTTCAATTCCTCCCTACATGTAGTCTGAAAATGTTAGTCCATACAATGAACTATCTCAAAACTTTGTTCTTTAGTCATTCATAAGCTTGATGATCAATGTCTGATTCTGTTTATTTTGTCTGATTCTGTCTGACTTTGTTTATTTTTTTTGCCATTATTGAAAATAAGGTTCCATTACAAGGTAGGAAACCTGGTAATATAATTAGGAAAGAGAACGTTAGTCTGCATTAGTCAGACTAGGTGCGTATACCATTCTCTGCCTATTGCATAGGTCTTAAAATAAGTATGACGTCACCTGTAGGTTTTGCTCAAGCTTTTGATGATAACTTCGGCATTGGAATATTACCAGTTGCGTTTAAATAATAAAATGAGTTATTTCAATTCACTGTTTATGAAATTGTTTAATAAATAAAAACTTTGCCATAATATGTGAGATATTATTACATAAATATGACAATACAATAATGTTATTTCCTATCTAAATTTATCAGCATAATACGTAGGTTCCTAAACGTAATAGAAGCAAACCCCTAACCGTGTAACTGACATAAATTAAAAAACCCATACAGAGAACCAAATAACGTTTTTCGTGATCTTGGCATAAAATCTAATGTTTGGCTTTGCTTCCAGACTTGCACTCTATATCACTTATGGTAGTGCGTAGTTTAAACATTATAATACAGAAATATTATCAATCAAACAAACAAAACACGAAACAGTAATTTAATCAACAGAATAGATTACACATTGTCACTGAGTCCAGTAACAGTACCTATATAATATACTAACAACATATCTGTTTCTGTATGTATCGATGAATTAACTCCACAAGCACGTGCTAGTAATTGTGCCATATTTGTGGTAGAGATTATCTCTAGCCACTTTACAAAATAGCTCAGAACGAGTAGTCTGTTCAGTGTATAAAAACGAATAGCGGATAATAGACAACGAAAAAGGGCATCAATATTATTTTAAAGCCCAACTACAGCGAATCTTTTACTAAATACAAATTGAATTATTGAAAATTTCTTAATGTTCAGTTCATTGTACAGGAAAAATGTCTCTTGCTTTAAAAATTTTCGAACGTGGGAGAGCCATGCTTCGGCGCGAATGGGCCGGCTCGACCGGAGTGATACCACGGCCTCACAGAAAACCGGCGTGAAGCAGCGCTCGCGTTGTGTTTCGCTGGGTGACTGAGGTTACCGGAGGCCCAAACCCTTTTAAAAGGCGGGCAACGCACTCGTGACTCCTCTGGTGTTGCGGGTGTCCATGGGCGGCGTGGACATGGAAAAAAAATCAAGTCTTATTTTTTTAAATGTCGATATCGATCAATCAGTCTACAAGCTTTTTCTGGCAAATATAACAAAAATGGATTTAATAGTTAATATAAATTAATGTGCAGGTATTTCTATTACTAGTTACTACAGCTATGGTATTCACCGAAGACGATTAAAAGACACTAGCTGCCGTATCTTGTTGAATAAGAAAATGTTGGATTAAACGCCCACAATGCAAATATTACAAGTAACACGACATAATCCATAAAAAGATATAATTTTTGTAGTGAGTTGAACTTCTGTGTATGGTGTTATTGTCGGTTCGGCTGTAATCTCCACTACGCCCACATAAATTGTGTCAACGCCTAGCGCGCTTCTAATACCACCGATTTTGGTGGTCTATTTTAACGCGTTAGATTCTCCATTCCTTGCGTCAAGTACTTCTTAAAGATATGCTTTTTGTGTTTTGGAATTTAAATGCCTTGCGAGTTAGTTATTTTGGCTTTCGGTTTAGTTTTTATTTCGAAATTCGAATTAATGTCTTTAGATAACGAAATTTTAGTAATGGCTATCAAGCCCAGTAGGTCTGTGTTTTTTCGACGTTTTACCACGTGGAGGTACCTAGGTACCAACAACAAAATATTTAGCTGAATCGTTGTCTGTAACTAGTTTACAAATATGTTTATAATACTCAACGTAGACTTGATTGGTTTACGCCCACTATGTACTCATTTTTTAACAAAATTTAGTTGTTTTAAATCTTAAAAAGTTTTTATAGTTGGCAAAGGCAATAATTAAGTATAGAATTTGATTTAGAACACTGCAGAATTTTCAAGGATATTCATACTTATGATATAAAGAATTTTATATAAAAACTCGTAGGTGATTCAACCTTATGAAGTAGCTAAGATGGTAAAAAAAGAATAACGTAGAAAATTGGTGGGAAATTAGATTTTCTAAATTTAGCTACTTGTTCGAGGTGTTAAAAATATATTTTTTTTATGCGACTATTATAGATTTTACGAGTATGCAGAACAAGTTGGTCTGCATTGAGCACGACGAGTGCGGTGCGTGTCTGTCTGCCGCGTCACACTGCCGCTGGTGTGCGGACCCCAACTACAACTCCGGAGCGCCACGCTGCAATGATGACGGGAGGTGAGTTTTCAAAATAGGTTTAAATTTCGATCTAATATTTTATAGATCGAAATTTAAACCTCTTTACAAAATAAAATAAAATATGTAAGTTAATAAATTAATACAGTCTCTAACGGGGTTTTTTTGTATTAAGATCCCTCTAGTCGTGATTGTCTACTGCCTCATTAGCCTAGTGGTGCTGAGCGCAACTGCTACGCTAGAGGTCCTGGGTTCAATTCCCAGGTTGAGCAGTGTTATACAGTTTTTCTATTAAATTCTCAGCTGCTCAAAGTTTGGGATTTATACCGCTAATGGCAATAGGCTCGCCCCTTTACGTGGGACTTAAGCATACTGGCGAACTGTAGGTGTATATTCGTACACCTCTGCTATCAACCCTTAGCAGAATACAATTTATGTATTTTTTACGTATAATTATATAAGTAGGATAGTCATTCACTATCTCTCTATTTTCTAGTGCATCTACTGTTTTTATTTTTTTATCTCTGCATCACCCTAAGGTCGTCAGGCAGAAAATGCCTAATGGCATTAAGACCGCCTTTGTACCAACGGTGCATAAAGTATAAAAAAAAATAAAAAATACAAGTTCGTGATATGTAGGATCCTCTGCTTCGTTAGCCTAAGGCAAGTTTACATATTAAATGTATATGTACGGAAAATAACTTTTGGGCTGGGTATATCCCCAATTACTGAGTCGATCCCTTATGAGATTAAAATAATATTAATAGACACAAAGTAAATCTAGGAACTAGTGATAGCCAAGTGATATGATCATATATACATAGGAAAAGTTAAGTTTCACTACACCAAACTCGGGGACAACTTTACTTTTCCTTTAGATACTGTTAATGTTAGTGAGATAATTGAAAACATATACCTACAATAATTAACAATATTACATAAGTTTTTACATATAAAGTACCTATTATATTTATAACTAATATAAATAATCTTTATACTAAGATCTAGCCAGCAGGAAATTTGTCCTAAACACATTGAGCAGTTGCGTGTAAAATTGCAATATCATTAATTAATATACATTAATTATTGCAGATACTGTAAGGACCGGTCGTATATAACTGTCATAACACGGGTCTTAGGTCACGTTAGTTAATAACGTAAATATTAAAATACTAGCACATTCATAGCGGTTTCACGGAAAATCGCAATTTATTATGTAGCGCTAAAGCCGGGTGAATTATCTATGGGCGAGCTCATTAATTTAATTTGTAGGTCAGGTATTGTTTTCAGGTCAGAATTTGACCCAAATATGTATTTAATTTACTGTATTTATGTTCACATTGCGGCCTTTTTAAAATCCACTAATTATACACTATTTTTTTTCTTCAGAGTGATGATACACAATGATGCAATGAAGACTCTGAATAGGAAATATCAAATAAACTCACCCGTTCCTAGTTTGTTAAAGAAAAATAAACTAATCTCACTGAATTGGTATTAAGAGACAATATTGTTAATCAAGTATTACTTAATTCAAAATATTTCACATCTGAGGCTCGATTAATTGGCACTCACTTTCTAATTAAGGCTTACTCAGGTATTTAAAGAAAATAACCATGGTAACAACAACGCGATCATCATCGAGCTATCTCGCGTAGATCGCAGCGATTAGGTGACGCCCACGACACACAGTAATTGGATGGGGGACCGTTGAGGATCGTACCAGTATACCTGTCCTTGACGTCCGTGAAGATGGGCGATGCGATTGAGGCTCTGAATTTATTAGCTTAGCTTTTAAAGCTAACTTATTAAAGTTCATAATCAGCAATGCCTACGTAGGTAATATCTGCAGCCAGGCATTCTAAATTCTAAGCATATAATCTTGATCAATTTGCAGTTCACTATAAAATTATCTAGATACTTCATATACTTTAATAGAAATTAGAGTTTATCAGGTCCTTAAAAATATGACTCGTTTTCACAAATGGGTTTTGTTATAACGTCGGAAGATATGCAAGGGCAAAATCAAAAGACGGTAAATCTAATAAGGTATTTCAGCAAAAAGTCTACTTATACTTTACATACATTTGTGTCGATAACGAGGCTATATTAATTGATCTTTATAATGTGGCCCGGTCCAGTACCCGGAAAAATAAGTTCTAATATATTTTAATTTTCGGCTACCTCAACGGCGTTACGCGTGGTAAGAACCAATGGCTGCAAATGGAGGTTCAGAGATCCTAATCTTGCTCAATGTGACGGCGGCGACTTAGAGCAATTTGTGTCACATCTGCTGGTGTGTCCCTTGTGCCAGAACACCTGCACGAGGCACGCTCTACGCCTAACTGTTAGTTGAGATAAGTAGAAGCAAATAGGCTTCAAAAACAAAATACAATAAAAAAGTTCCGCTTTATTTCGCTCAATCAATTACCGTGAACGCGACTCAAGCGCATTCCTCGTGTTCATAGTTCCCACGTTCACTGACCGATATTTCGGCGGTTCGGCTCCCCGGCTAATCAAGAGATCGTTGTTTGATAGATTATCGATTGTGCAGAGAGCGAATGAACGATTTTCAATGGGCTGGTACTTTGGTACTCGAAAGAAAAGTGGGTAACGAATTATGTAGCTCAAGTCGAATGTATGAAGTAGAATACGTTTTGTGTATTGGTACTTCTTTGTTCTTTTATAGAAGTTGTAAAACTTTACGGTTTTTGTTTTGCTGTTTATTTACGTACCGGTGTTTCGCGTTTTATTTTGAAGTAATTGATCTTTTAAATCTATATCTATACTCTATCTATATTATTACTAATATATAAAGCTGAAGAGTTTGTTTGTTTGTTTGCTTGAACGCGCTTATCTCAGGAACTACTGGTCCGATTTAAAAAAATCTTTCATTGTTAGATAGCCCATTTATTGAGGTAGGCTATAGGCTATATATCATCACGCTACGCGGACGAAGTCGCGGGCAGAAGCTAGTAAGTAATAAATCTTTGCTTGAATAAATGTTCGTCACTTAAAAGATACCTATCATTATGCACGATGTAAGCAAGAAAGTGTGGTCAACAGAATAATAATTAATCTGTGGTTTCCGGTGCAATATATGCCCTCTTTACCCATAGGTGGCATAAAAAATTATAAGTGAAGTGGTGCTGCTCTTTTGGTAATAAAAAAAAAGGATTAGCACACGTAAGTACCAGCAAGTGTAGCATGATATTCGTAGATAGTGTTATCAAAGCTGGAATCGTCATTGTAATGCATAGAAAATGAATTATTTTCTTGCTCGACAGGTAAGACAGTTAACTCTGCGTCTGATTTGCAATTAATTATTGTTATCCTAATTGCTATTTCAGAAGATATAGTAGGTATTATTATAATCGAACTTAACTTTTGGTGAAGCGGTTAAGGGTTACATACCTCGCCACTACCGTTGCGTCGAGTCTCGAGTGGGTTCGGTTCCGCTCGAGAGTCGGACATGTGTCATATTTGTGTCCCACATCTGAGTGTCTATACATATCTAATATTTCTGTGGTCTACTAATATTTGTTTTTGTCAGGATGTTTTTCATGTTCGTTAATTTATATGAATTGTAGTCTCTATCATTATAACAAAAAACATAGTCAGATTTGGGGATGAGGGTTAGCAGACTTCAAAACGTGAACAACATACTATCACGCTACCACCGAAGTCACGGCACAGGTTGCCCTTTATTAAATTAGGTCCTATAATACACCTTTATATTTTAAGACCTGTGTAATAGAGGGCGAACATTTAAATAATTTATTTATGTTTCTCAGTCTCGTGAATACCAACTGCAGTCAAGTATGGATCCAGCGGCCAGAGAAGCCTATTTGGGAGGTGGTCGAGAACAGTTCCCTCCAGGACATGATGCCCAACAGTCAGGAAAATGTAGTACAGATTCAACCACAGAAGATTCGCCTTTCATTGAAGCCACGTAAGATTTCCATTGATATTATTGATCTTCTATCTTGTGCCAATGAGCTATATAATAATTAATAGTGGAAAAAAGTATTGTCAGCACTGATAGCGAAATGTGCACTAGAGCCTGTTATGGTCGTGGATAATATCACGATTCCCATATTGGCCTTGACTATAGGACAAAGGAAGCCAAGTGTGGCATACCCTGCTGTCTCTCCAGGTGGTAGAAGATCTTCTAAGATTTTTTGCACCCATAAAGTGACTAGACGATCATATAAACCTGATTCACAATGTAATTTGATTTAAAGCAATACTAAAAGTTGTACCGCCTAAACAGAGTTCGGACGATTCAAGTTCAATTTTATTTGTTATGGTTCAGACTCATACAAGTGACGACAATTTCGTTCCTGTTGCTTAAAACCTATACTAACCTGACCGATAAAAAAAGAATAGTTATGTAACTATTCTCTTCTGTAAAACTGTCGCCCAGTTTCCATGCCCATTCCGGCAAAGCTTTAACTACGACATAGTGAAGACTAAAATTACTTAGTCGAAAACAATACACTATTACAATTAAGGGCATCATTGTCATTTTTTCTACTAGGTATAGCGGTATATATTTATGCGTCTTGAATGAGAATTTGTTTATGTACACTTGTACAGTTACAATAATAATGCCCAAAACATTTCGTTTCGGCTTCTAATTGGAGGTAGTACCTAGTAAATGAGGGTTTCATTATATGCTTCCATTAAACAAAAAAAATCAAACACATCGCAGTCTTTTATTTTTGTTTCGCGCTTAACTGAATTAGGTACTAATACGATTGCATTAAATCCTTAAAAAATAAGAAGGTCCACTCCACCGGGCTTACACGTTTGCTGATTCCCAAGTCTTTTATTTTCTTGTTTAGGAATTAATTTGTATCTCAGTTATTATCGTGTTTCAGGAGAAACGCGAAAGATAAAGTTTTCCTACCGACCGGCCAAAAATTATCCCCTAGATTTATATTATTTGATGGATCTCACATGGTCGATGAAGGACGACAAAGAAACACTGGTATCATTACGGGATGATCTACCTATTTTATTGAAGAATCTGACTGACAATTTCAGGTGAAAACAGATGACTAACTACTTATATAATTTGTGTTTTGTTTTGTCTATTTTGGTATTGAAAAATATGATTTGTAAATACAATTTCTAGACTCGGGTTTGGAAGTTTTGCCGAAAAGCCTTTGTTGCCTTTCATAAGTACGGATGCCCGAAGACTAGCAAATCCATGCTCAGTAGAAGAAGAAGCGTGCGAAGCTACTTACAGCTATAAGCACCACCTGTCCCTCACGAATCAGGTAACGTTAACAGATTCTATGTATTATGTACACAAATCTTAAAAGGAAATCCTTAATAAACACCTTCCATTTTTAGAAACTCGTCAATATAGTATAGATATAATTTATTTGTTGACGACACAATGTATGTACTGAGTGGGCACTAAGCATACTTATCGATGCATTAAAATATGTAATATAATTATAATAATATTGCATACTAGCTTTTGCCCGCGGCTTCGCTCACCTGAAGCTGTACTTAGTAGGTGGATTCCAAAAATAATTTAATAAAAAACCAACTGTGATGATTTCTTCTTTGTATGGGCCTCTATACATCAGAGAGATCAAGCTGTATCTCGGGATCTGATTAATTATTTGAGATATGAAGTTATTTAAGTTGGAGCATACCGATACTTTCTAACAATGATAACAAAATTAAAATCTATTCAGTAGTGTTTGCTCCAACCCGTAACGAACACAGCTTTTTTTAAATTTTATAATAGTAGAAAAGAAGAGAAGAGATACTGCTATAATTGATAATCAAGCACAAACTGACTGCCGTGAAAATTGAGAACTTCTCAACTTTACGGTATAATGAAAATGTAACCCTTGTACAATTTGTATTTATTGATTTTGATTTTTCTTTAAGAATTCGATAAAGTAGGACTGAAAGTAGGCAACATAATTTTTACTACTGTAGTACTTACAAGTTACAAAAGCAATAGAATCTAAATACATACCTATGTCTGCGCCAAATGGAGAAAACGTAGTCCTTTTTCTTATCACATCTGAAGAATTTATATAATTTTAAGGTAAATGAATTCATAGAGCACGTGAATAGTAGTTCCGTGACAGCCAACCTGGACAATGCCGAGGCTCAGCTGGACGCGCTGGTGCAGGTTATTTCATGCGGAGATAAGATTGGCTGGGCTACGCAAAGTAGGAAGATCGTTATCCTGCTCTCTGACGGATTGATGCACACCGCTGGTGATGGAAAACTTGGTAAGCTATAAGATCTTTCCTTATAAATCTCGACCATTCTTAAAAAAGAATAGCCGACTAATGGACCGGGTGAAGATTATTATTATTAGAGAACTTACATAGCAACACCTTGTGATTGGTAAATGTTGGACTAACTTATCTTCATCAGCTAAAGTAATAGAATATGACTTCTAATAGTCATCATAGTGTAAAAAAAATATATCAAAAGGAAAATGGGACAAACCCACATTTAACAAAATAGAGAAGCAATCAATTACATGCAGTAGTAGATTATAATCTGATGCGTCATCTGATAAGTAACACTGATTTATTGAAGGTGGTGCAACTAAGAAGAATGACGATCAATGTCACTTGGATGACAAAGGGTACTACTCCGATGCAGCCACATACGACTATCCGTCGGTAGCGCAAATATATAGACTATTAGATAAGTACAAGGTAAAGTTTACACTTGGATTAAACTTTTAAGATTAAGGTGTACCAGTGTAATGCCTCTCCTTGCTCAAACTCTGACGGTCAATATTTTGATTTTCAGGTGAATGTAATATTCGCTGTAACGGAAAGCGTAAAGGATCATTACGATAGTTTGAATCAGCTCCTCGAAGATTTTACTTACGTAGCTAAATTAGAAAGTGACAGTTCAAATATCTTGAAGTTGGTTAAAACCGGGTATGAAGACATTGTTAGTGTGGTGGACTTTCATGACGATTCTAACTTAGGACCAGTTAAAGTCCGATACTTTACGGATTGCGGTGACCACGGTGAACCTCTGAAAGAGGAGACGAGGTGTACTGGAGTGGAATATGGCATGGTCTTAAATTATGAAGCGCATGTTACTTTGGAAGAGTGTCCTGAGTTTAAAGCTGTAAGTTGGGAAACTTTGTTTTATCATTATCCCTATCATTTCAACCAAAGGAGGTATATCGGTCCATACGCTTTCATAAATTGTGATAATAAAGTACTTAAGTACTTTATCTTTTAGGAATTTATTAGACTAGAGAATTCTGGTCATTCCAGACATTAAATTGAATAGATCGTGTAGGTATTCATTTCATTCATTCACAATTAATGCAGGGAATGTCTTCTTAACCGTTTTGATCTGTTTTCTTTCCTGAAAGGCCAAACAAACCATCCGCATTTCGGAATCTCAGCTGGGGCAGGATGCGCTGACGCTGGAGGTGGATATTCAATGCGGCTGCGCGTGTAGTGGCACCGTACAGGAGCAAATGTCGCTCGTCTGTCCCGCCAACTCGCACCTCGTGTGTGGCGTCTGTCAGTGCAACCAAGGATGGTGAGTTAGCTTCCATAATTTAATTCATAAAATTGGTGATTTATTCTGATATTAGGTACATAATTATTCTTAACTCTAGTACGCAAGCACTTGCTATAATCGATCTCAATTGTATAAAATATTAAGAAGAAGAATTTATGATTGTATCTCTTATAACCTCTGAAAAATTATCACGCCGTACTTTTTAAAGCAATTTCAGCTCATGATAAAACATTTCGCTTGTACCTACTGTGTCTAGTCAACTCGCACCTCGTCTGCGCTATTTGTTCAAGAAATGTGGTGATGTTATATTTGCTATTCCAGAAACTGAATACTTCCTACATCCTGGTATTGTAAAGTCCCTTTTTCTAAGAAGAAATAATTTTATATTTATTTTTTTATTAAAACTGATTGATATACATAATAATTATTACACTTTATGTATTCTACGTCCAATATCGTAGTTTGAGTTCTTGATTTTTTTTTGCTAAGAAAAGTAACTACATAGGCGCTTCTATAACTAGCGCAAAAACCTAACTTTACTCAACCATCATCGTCACTTCGCCAAAGACGTCCAATGCTGAACAAGGGCCTCTCCCTTAGACTTCTACAAGGACCGGTTATCATATCTCACCTGGATCCAACGACTCCAGCGATCTTGCTCAGGCATAGTTTACGCTCTGATCTAATTAAAAAAGACGAGCAACAAAGCAAGTTTCTGGCGCATAGAATATTTGACGTCACATATCACAGTTAATAGAATACTAGTACCTATAGTGAGCTCTCTGTCTAGCATAAAATTAAAATGTTTATAGCTTCCTGATTTTTGAACTGATTTTTTTATGGGATAGGGGAGCAAACGAGCAGACGGATCACCTGATGGTAAGCGATAACCACCGCCCATGGACACCCGCACACCAGAGGATTCACAAGTGCGTTGCCCGCCTTTTAAAAGGGTTTGGGCCTCCGGTAACCTCACTCACTCGGTGAAACATAACGCAAGCGTTTTTTCACGCCGTTTTCTGTGAGGCCGTGGTATCCTTTAATTTTGTTTTCGTTGATCAGCTGTATTTGTAGTCAACTTTGTCGTGTGGCCAAATTAATATATTTAAAAAGAATCAACTAGCCTATTGTAAACATGTTCTAGGTCGGGTCCGACTTGTAATTGTGCGATAGGAGACGAGAGCGCTTCAGCGGAGCTGGTGTCGCAGTGCCGCGAGCCGAACGTGTCGCGCGGCGCGGCCTGCTCGGGCGCCGGTGACTGCGTCTGCGGCAAGTGCGAGTGCGATCGCGGCTTCAGCGGACGGTACTGCCAGTGCAACACCTGCGACGTCAGCCTGTAACTAGATTTTTAATTTTAATATCACACTAGCTTCTGCCGGCGGCTTCGCTCACTTGAAGCTCATAAACCAACAGTGATGATCTCTTCTTTATATGGGTCTCTATACATTAGAGAGGTCAAGCTGTATCTCAGGTTCCGTTTAATTATTTGAGATCAGAAGTATACCAGTTTTTAAGTTGGAGCACATACTTTCTTACAGTGATATCACAATTAAAATATATTCTGTAGTTTTTGCGCCAACCCGTAACAAACAGACAAAGAGATAAGAATTTTAAAAATCTCATTTTTGGGTTCGGAGACGTTTATATACCCTTACCAACTTGATTTTTTTTAAATATCTTCAATGTACAGACACAGCTTTTTACAATTTTATAATAGTAGAAAAGACATCAACAACACAACACTTTTAATCGTCCCATTACTGGACACGAGTCTACTCTCAGAATGTTAGAGATAAGACTATAAGTAACCATACTGGCCTAGTGAGGGTCGGCAGATTTCACTCCTTTTCGAAAAATCAGGGGCATGCCTGAAAGATTTTTTCGACTACGGTTTCATTAGGATAATTTCCTTCACCTACGATTTGACTGTCGAACCATATCACTTAGTTAAAGGTTATAAATAAGTTAAAGGTTATGAGATGGCAAAAAAACATGCCCGACGGACCTCCTGATGAGCCACCAGGACGCCAACAACAACACCAGTGGTATAATTTGTATGAATTTTATGTTTAATTTTTTTTTTAGTTAGCTAATTATTTGACTCTAAACAGACATGTCCGAAGTCATAGAGTATTTTAGTAATTATGGTTCATTTCGCTCTCTATCGACACTTCGGAGTATTTCTGTACGTGCGGAATGTTTACTTGTCTCATTTGGAAAAGGCGCGTGTTAGCTAGGAACTGATGGTTGTTTAATGGCCTGGTTAATGTTCCTACTCGAAATAACTAACAGTGATGTTATGCAAATAAATAATACTTTGTAAAAATAGTATTTTAGTTATACGTGGTGTATTTCATTTTGGTTGTCTACTATTCTCATCCACCTTTTTCTTTCCATTTCCTTTATTTATTACAGTAGGTACCATTAGTGTGTATAAGCTCGATAGTCGTTAGCGTAGTAGCCTGGAGCGACACGCAGTTCACGCATTCATGCGGGGAACTAAGATTATATTACGTTTATATTCAACTATGGACGTTAGGACTATCGTAGGTCTTAAACTCCTGGTAGCGCCGAAATACCTGGCTGGTTTAGCACTATGACGTTTATAAACAAACTTAGAATGAAATAAACATTTATTCAGCAGTACAAGTAACTACTAATGTCATGGTAATATTATCTCTAGTGAAAACAACCTGGAGTGCGGCGGCGTTGGTCGAGGGATTTGCGTTTGCGGGCAGTGCGCGTGCGCTGATGGCTGGACCGGCTCCGCTTGTGACTGCACCGACAAGAATGACACTTGCATTTCACCTGCTGGCGGAGACGTGTGCTCTGGACACGGTGATTGTGTTTGCGGTGAGTTCGAATTTTGATGTCCATTCCCATCACATATCAATAATTTATCAATGATGTCACTGCTCCGCTGGAGGTCCTGGGCCCTGGATTTGATTCCTAAGTCGAGTAAAATTTTAGGATTTCCATGAAATTCTCAGTAGAAGCTCATAGCTTGGATTCTTTTTTGGTTATTCGCTTGGTGAATGGCAAAAAGCTCGCTCTCTATTACCTGAGACTTAAACATTACGGCGAACTGTGGGTGTACTATAGAGTAATATTCTATTATCTGTGACCATAGAAAACCTCTGCCACTCTTCGGGGAATACACGCCTGATGGTTTGATATGTCAAATAATTTATATATAATTATTTTAGTATCATAGTTTGGTCGTTGGGTAGGTCGTTGCGAGTGCGGCGAGGCAGAGGGCGGCGGCGGGCGGTACTCGGGAGCGTACTGCGAGTCGTGCGCGGCGTGCGCCAACCCGCTGTGCGCGCGCGCCGAGCCCTGCGTGGCGTGCCGCCTCAACGCCTCCTGCACGGACGCCTGCAGCATCGGCAACGTCACCTACACTCTCAGCGAGACAAAAACACAAACAGGTGTGTTACTATTTACCTAAATTTATATGATGACACTACCATGTGTTAACCCTCTTTACGACTGGCGTTAACGTTGACTTAAAAATAATTATATAAAAAATATACAGCTCTTAAGTAATCACGTAAGAAACGTTCGATAAACAGTAGAATTTAAGGCGCCACCGATTAAATATTAAATTAAAAAATAGAACCAATACTTTAGTTGATTTTGAACATTCGATGGGAGTATTCAAATGTGCTAGGTGAGTTGTTTAGGTCGGGAAAATACTCTATTTATATAAATGCCACATAAACGATAGACGCTAACGATTTTCGAGGGCGTAAACTCATGGTACAGCTCACAAACCAAACTATAAAAGTTTACGTCTATTAGTCCGGCATAAAATTAAACTTTTCGTTTAAGTACATTTAGGTAGAGAAAGCACGCTATTTGAGGTTAATGTGGGATAATTATAACGCATCTCTTTGTGGTTAGCACGACACTTGAAAGCGCTAAGAAATAATGACCGTCGGTTGTGGAGACGCATCATCATCCAAGCGACTGTGGTTTGCGGTTAAAAATTACAGATATAATAAATCTAAGATACGTAATCAAGTCATTGAGGAAATATACATTATTAAAAAAGATAGTTGCTATGTTTGCCGAAGACTCATAATTATATACGATCTAACATGTTGCACGCAAAACTATTGGAAGCATTTCACAGAGTATATCAAAATGTGTCATTTAACCCTTTCACTGTCCGGTGAAGTAGGCTCTCAATAATGATGGACCATTTATGTTCTACGTGATATCATTAATGATCGTTTGATGAGCTCAATTTAAGTTTGTAATTAAGAAACCATTATGTGTATATACACATAATGGTTTCTTAATTACAAACTTAAATATAGGTTATACTTGTATGATATGGTTATATAAGGTACATTATATTATTATGTTCACTATAGACCTTTCAGACTATCCATTTACCCAAAAATATTTCTTTTACAGAAATCGATGACATCAATGACATATCATGCATACTCCGTCTCCAAGAAGACCAATTAGAATGTCAGTATAGATACACATACTCTACCGTTGAATCCAAAAATGGATTCGAAATAACCATCATGCCAAAAGAGTGCTACACTACAACCAGCGCTAAGCTCACCACCACTGGTTTAGTGATTATGGGCTGTGTGATTATAGCTGGTTTAATTGTCATATTAATAATTAAGTGTTGCCATATCGTGTCAGATAGAAGGGCGTACGCTACTTTCTTGAAAGAAGCTGAGGAGAGTAGGAAGAACATGCAAGAATTGAATCCTTTGTACATATCTCCTATTTCAGAGTTTAGACTGCCTGATTCCTTTCCCAGAGATAAACACGATTAGATTTTGTTTAGATTTTTTTTAAGTTAAAGTACGCCTAATAAAATATTTCTGTACAAGGGAAATGTCAGACTCAATGTTGAATGTTTAAGCTCCTTGACCCAAGCGTAGACAGCGCCTCTAGTGTCAGAGTGCAATGTTTGCTATTTTTATTACCATTGACGTAAAATATTGTAGTTTTGTATATAAACAGAGTTTGATGATAAGTAATATCGTTTTGTTAAGATTGATTGCATGGTTATTTTATTTGTTGTGCGTTTTTAATTTGAACAATTTTGCATGTATTGTAGATATTTTTTTTAGTTAAGTATGTACTAGTACAAAATGGTTACGTAGATTTTGGTGTGTTATAATTATTTATGCTTTATATGAATAAGGCTAGATTTTCGTGACGTTGTTAGTTATTTGTAAGCTCAATAAGTAATCCGTCATAATATTTTATCTATTTTATTATGAACAAATAGTACAAAATACCTATATTTTCTACTACTTACATAAAGTATGTGTATCATTAAGGTTTCCAGTTGTTGCCGTCTATGCCTTCGCATCATAGCGTCACTCATTCGAATAATATGTTATTCTAAATTTTAATCTCTATGTAAATGTGTCAAGCTTATCTGGCGTAGTGGATCAGGCGTAGAATATTTGCTATTATCTTACTTTTTCTATTGAATCTTTGTGGACGCAAGAAGGGCGCGAAATGTCCTGGCCTGGGCTGCATCAACCCTAGTGTTAATTGCTGTTTTTTATGGAATTCTTTGTAGTTCGATATGTGCCCGGCAATAGGCTTTCCTCATATTACACGGGTCCTGGTAACATACCCAGCGACACGTGGGTGTCAGTTTAACAATGCATTACACTGTTGCGATTCTGGCTTCATCTTACATTATATTCTAAATGCAACGGTGGCGACACTGGGTCAGATACTTTGTTCGCACTCATAGTATTATCGATTGGAGAATACTATTTTTAAATAAAAAGTGTTTTAATAAATTTAATAAACAACTAAATCGAGCCTTCAATAAAAGGCTCCAAATAATAATGAATAATACTTATTTCATAATAAAGAGTACTTAATTATTTTGCTAGTCTTGCAGCATTGTATTTTAGCTATTAAAAATAATTATTACTGTAATTTTAAACAGTTTATATTTTTGTAATTACCAGTGCAATTTATATTGTTTATATGTACTGTTAGGCGTGTTGAAACATTATTTCAGTGTTTATTGTAATAGTAAAGGATGATTGAAAAAATATATTACATACTGGTGCTGATTGCATAAAACATGTTTCGCTTATATTTTTACAAATACATTCGTAAGTTCCTAAATATAAGTTGTTTTGTCCAAACAATGTTTTTGTAAAAAACTAAAACCAAAAATAAAACTCTCGTTAACATTTACATTGTTTTATTGATTTTGAAACATCCTTGAAATGTTATCAATAAGATTCAAAAGAAATTGTTACAAACAAAATGAAAATAGAAGAATATTCCGATCACTTCCACCACAACATTTGTAAAGAATAAGTAGGTACCTACTAGAGGTAGGTAATACCAATGTGATTAACTGTAATGTTCTTTTTTGTTACGCATACGTTGAACACAACGTAAACGATGCTCGAAATAGTTTACCGGCTAATAGTTTAATTAAAGATTTTACTTATACTAAGATATTTACATAAGCCTAATTATATCATCCCCATTCCAGTATATTACTAAATTATAAATAAAAGAAAACTTATATATAAAGAGGTAAACTTGTGAGTACAGGACACTCCTTTATAAACATTATTAAGTACTTACGAGTATCTACAGTCGGCCAAGAAAAAGCTTTGATAAGATCATGGTAGGAATAAATTTCTTATTTAGACATCCCCTCTGAGGATTGGCAGATTTTCTATAGTAGAACTGTCAAATAATAAAAAGTGTTTTTTAAATAATTTCACATGTATTCCATTTGTATTTTTTTATAGAAAATTGGAAAATGTCAATATGAAAATGATGCTTAGCCGATGCTACATGCATTTTTTTATTTGTATTTAAAAATCTTAAATACATAAATGGAAGTACAAATTAATTACTAATATTAGCGGTACAAAAATTCTTATATATAAATCACATCCAGAATATCTTATTTTAATATAACTTATTTTGACTAAGTACCATAGGTTCATATACAATTAATTCTTATAGAATTTTAACAAACATTAGGTACATTTTGTACACAGTAATATGATGTACCTATAACTGGTAATTTTCATATTATAGTAAAGTCGTACTACTTTAGTATAATATGTTAATTACCGATACTACTTTGTAATTAGTGGAACCGAACATCGTGGACCGTGGTTTCTCTTGAAGCTTAAAATGAATCTGAAAGGGTTTTAATATGTCCTAGTGTATCATTGTTTGCAGTCAAAAGAACTATAGTGTTAGAGATTGTTTTTTAGTGATCTGATTACTTTGTAATACTTACAGATAACTGTTCGTAATCTTTAGCATCCTAACAGTTTTTTTTAAATATGTATTGGAGTTTAATGGCAACACTTTAGAGATGACAAGCTAGTCAGTTGCTTAAGTAATTTAAACCGTTTCGGTAATCGCATGGGATAATAAATGCGACTTTGATGAGAAAGGTTACAGAATATTCATGATTTTACGACTACAATCGAAACCGCCTTTGTTTAAGTAGGTACAGCTAATTTACTTACTGTCTGAAAACGTAAAAAATTGCCCTTTATAACTATGAACAGACTTTATGTAAGTAATTTTGTTACAAATATCTAATAAACACAAAAGCCAAGCAACAAAAAAGAAAACAATCAAGATTCTATGAAGAAATTCTATGAATTCATAATAAATGCTCATCTTTTTTTTCTACTAAGTATAAGGCCACATCAATGTATTTTTTAAAAAGGCAATACAGCAGTCATGTTATATACAAAAGTACAACTTTAGACGATGTTGCTATACACATTTTTAATGTCAACTTATAACTTGACATTATTTGTCAATTGACATCATTATTAATTCTAAGAATTAATAATGTGTCATCAATCATTGTTGTGTCAAACATTAATTTACAATTTGTTGTACGTACCTACATGTAATTTCATATCACTTAGCTGTAACGGCTATGTTATTATATTACTTATCAAACAGTCCGAGAGGCTCGGTCAAACAGGCTTGCATAACACAATAAGTACTTGTATTATTTTATTTTCTTGGTTTAAACCAAATTAGCTACATCAATGATATATCTTTTTAACTATTTAATGTCATCGAGTTACCTAGAACACTTCTAAGGTATCTTATATTTTGGCCATATCACGCCTTTATTGGTTAATATAATTTGACTTATATCTCGTGTCCATGTAAGAATGAGTCTCTCGTCTCACATAACTAGTGCTACAACAAGTGTGACGTCACGGAGCCACGTCCGTGACGTCACACGTGTCGGTCGTGTCGCGCGGGCATCAGCAGCGTCATAGGCCCGGTGCTGTGTTTGGCTTCTAGTTCCTCCGATTTGTTAGCAGGCTTGGTGCCGATAGGAGCCGGGCTTCCCGGGGCAACGGGCACTGGAACTGCGTCCGGAACTAAACCTCGAATCAGCTCTGATATGCATGGCCATGGGACTAGCCTGGAATGTTAAACATTTTAATTTAAAGTTTGATCAACTGATGACAAAATTGCACAACACCATAGCCTATTGACGTATCACGTAGGTATATTGCAATCTAACATCCAAATCGACAATTAATTAAAAACAAAAGTATCGAAATGACATAACCCTTTGACAAATCTAGCGCTCATAAATATTTTGTCGTTACTTGTATGGACCTTATGTCAAAATTCTATCCCTAGTAAGCAAATCTACTGACTGATTCGGTATTTGGACCCTCTGTTAGTACAACCAGCTTAGATAAGGTGCAATCTACCGCTCGATTCGACGAACGATCGAAATAAAATGTTCGGAAAAGACATTTGATCTATCGGCGGATTTGATATTAGGACCACCCGTAAGACTATCGATTAAAACTGTCTTTCAATCAAAATTATTTGGTGCAATGTATGCACGATCTTTTTATAGAAAATGGAGAGCCAAAGCTTAGCAGAAAGCTTTGGAAGAAAACTTAGGGCTTTCTTTGGCTCTACGTAGACAGAAATACTCCCTCAACTCTACTTCCGACATCGCTAAGCAGAAAATGGTAGTGGTAGAATTGGTGATCAAATAACCAATGCTAATAAGTTAGCAGTAACAAAGTAAACATTCCAAACAACCTGTAATGAAATAATGTATCAAGTTGATATTGAATTACATGATATAGAGATCTCACAGCAAGTTACGTCTTAGAGGCACCTGTATTGAATAATCAATATCTTCCATTGACTACCGGGTGTTATGAAGTGTCGTATGATATCGCAGGTGTAGTGTTATATGTCATAGTGAACTCACCACTTGAACGGCAGCAAGACGCGGAAGTAGCCGGGAATCAGGGCGAAGGGCTCGTTGGTGCGGATCGCTAACACCACGCGATCGGCGACGTCGTTTGAATTCAGCTGAGGCACAAATCTGGGCAAAGGATTTTGAAGATATATTACAACTTTGTTTCCGTTACTTGTATGTTTGCCAAGTAAGTCTCTCTGCGGGTGTCTTCCCCGAAGGTTCAGGTAGAGGCGTACCAATTTACAGCCACATTTCGCCTGTACTTTTAGGTCCCATGAAATAAGGAGAGAACCTATTGCAATTAACCGGGCACAAATACCAAGCTCCGAGCAGCTACCGAAAATTTCATAGATAACTGACTAGTACTTTGCTCGACCTGCGAATCTAACCCAGGACCTCTAGCGTAGCTTGCGGGCGGCTGACTTGGGAGGCCGCCACCCGACTAGCCAATGACCTCAGCAGGTGGCGTACGTGCTGGGCACCTTTGCACCAATCGGGTAGGATGTGAGGCAGTGCTTCGCCCTGAGAAGAGGTCCGGACGCACAGTAATAAAAACTCAATTTAAATTTTGTATCTAACTCCGAGTAGTTGAGCAAAAGATACAAATATCTTTTAATTAACAAACATCTTTTAAGCGGCGGTAGCCTAATGGCTAGGGCGTCGAACTTGCGATCATGTGGTTGTCGGTTCGAACCCCACCCATTGCACTACCGACGTGAACCCACTCGTAACACAAGCAATCTAGCTTAGCACGAGGGGTTAACAAGAATACTAGTAATGAGCGAACCGCATTGCTAGTAAGCTTTTTTAAAAAAAAAAAACTACAAGGATACGACAGCAATTAACGGGTATTAAATACTTTTATTTTTACAAGGAAGGATACTAGATAATAAACTTAATTAATGGTGCATCACATCTTGAGATACTTACAAATTTTCTTATTTATATTATTCTGTTGCATTAAATAGATCTATACGTCTTGTTGTAAAACTCCAGTAATGAGAAAATGTTGGTAAGATTAGATAGCAACTGAACAAATGTTGGTTCATCTCATAACATTACAAACTAAGAATGTGCCCTTCACATTCTGCTTTTATACCATTTTTTTACCTACCTGTGTCTATATTCTTGCTATTGCTGTGTGTATATTCTTGCTATAGTAAGTATTGAACGACCTTACCTAGAATTGACTTCTTCGAACATGCCAGTGGACCTTATGAAGTAGGGGCAGATGAGCGAAGTGCGGACTCCACTGATGCCTTGGCTTTCCAATTCAAGTCGCAAGGCCTCGTCGAAGCCACAGGCGGCGGCCTTCGAGGAGCAGTAGTCGACCAGCTTGGCCACCCCAACGTGGCCGGCCATCGACGCGATGGTAACTATGTGGCCATCGTTGTGCTCGATCATAGATGGCAAGAAGGCTTTTACTGTCTGTGGAAGAGGAAATAAAAAAAAAAAAAAAAAAAAAAAGTCATAAAAAGTCTTTGATTTACCCTGTAGTATGAATATTTTCTCTAGCTATTCATATTTAATTTTGTAATTAATATAACCCATTGTTTGGATAAAGAATGGTAAGCCGAAACCAGCCGCGTCTTAGCAAGTGTAGCGTAGGACGCCCGTCGACTAGGTAGGGAAGTAGCTGCCATTGACTGGATAGAGATAGTCTAAGTATGGGCTATTTCCTGCAGTAGATGAATAAAGACTGCAGGCGTTGACAATGATTTGAATAATAATAAAAAAGGAATACCTATACTTAATCTAACTCTGAAGACAATTTGCTCAGGCAAAGATAAAACAGAAACTTTCCCTTACAACTTTCGAAACAACATTTCTTTCGAAGCAATATTTTTAAATTGCACTTAAAAGAACCGGTTAATTTTTGGTTAAGGACATGAGCTGCTTTAAGTTTACAGGACAAAGAGTTCTGATGTCCTAGAAACGTTAAACTGGTAAGAAAAGAAGAATTTACGAACTCCAATTGAAAAACTGTATATTTTTTAATTCTAATAATCCTTATCAAAACCAATCTGTTCACTTCTTATAATTCCGGTTCTTGTTAATCGAAATTTTCCTCACTATTGATCATGCGTCAAGCATGGTTAAGCGTTTAGGTTGAATGGCCTGCCAAACTAAGATTAATGATGTTAGGACGTAATTTGTTCAAAATTATTTTTAAATTCCGTTTTTTCGCGCCTGCCATATAATTAATATATGTATCCTGTTCAAACGTTATGTATCCGGAGGTAAACTGTAAGTTATTGGGGGCAATTATAATGACTGTGGTTCGTACTTATTAGAGTAATTAGGTTAATCAGTTTATTAGAGTAGACAGGTATAAATTATTAGAAGATGCGAAGTTTGTATAGTCAAGGAGAGAACTTTTATCCTATAAAGCGATAGTTTAGTGTCTTCACACACACGTACACATTAAAGAAGTTTTACGTTTAAAACAAATCAGAATTGATTGACAGAAATTATAAAATGTTGTTGTAAAGACCTGAATTCCAATAATATTGAGTTTAAGTTAAACTTACAATTTTTTCTCACAATTCGTATCGTTTCTTCTAATCAACTGATATTTAGAATTTGGCCCTCAAATGTGGCTCTACCTACTGCCGGTACTTCGGTGTATGTCATGTTCACAGATTAACATACCAACACAGAGAGCGTCGTTACCTATTTAGACAGTCGTCTTATACAATCTACGAATCAAGTTAATTTACCCAGAAGTGTGCTAAGATGTTCACATCAAACGTCCTCTGGATAAGATGATCTGGCGTGTCCAGAAGATAACTCCCGGAGACCACTCCAGCATTGTTGATCAGCATGTTGACCTGGAAATTATTATTTAACTTTCAGACAATATCAATATAGATATTTTTTTAAATTAGAATGATGGATATTCATTCTAATTTTAAAAGGTGAAATAACATTTCACCTTTTAAAATTAGAATGAATATCCTACAAAATTGCCATATAGGTTGCCTATAAAGCCTACAAAATTGACATATAGGTTGTTTATAAAGTGTAGATATCCATTAAGAAACTAAAGTACGTTATCATTAGATATCACATTTTCCTATGTCTCAACATCCTGACGGCGCGCCATATCAAGATAGATCATATCCGCCATTTGAGAACTTTAGCTGAACTTTATCTATCTTTTTAATAAAATGGTATATAAGAGCGAAATACCTCACTAATGAAATCTCGGATAATTTCGCGTATTGGGATTTCTTAGGTTATGTCTTATATATGTACTCTTTAATTATGGACCTATATATAGGTAAAAATGATCTAGACAAACATAGTTTAAAAAGAATTTTGGGAATTTGATATTATATTTTGTCTTGTTTTCCCTGTCACAGAATATTCCTTGTCAAAGCAAGATAAAACATAATTACAGCTATAAGAAGTTAATTAGACTTTTTATATTTTTATGAATAAGAGGATAAGTCTCTTTCTTCTATATGTTGATCCTCTTGGGAAACCCGGATATTGTGTTCGGCACCTCGTAGACCTCTCACCTCTCAGCATAGGTCATTTGCATTTAAATAATATAATTTAGTATTAAATAGTACATATATGCTATAACGTTTGACATATAAATTCCATAGATATTTAACATTTAAGCATTTAAATTTCGAATGAACATTCGTTGTATCGTTCCAGCTTCTATTATAAATTCAAAAACGTTTCGCAAAAATTTAATTGCACATAGCGTGCAAAGCATTAGTTTTATACCAAATAAATATAACTCAATATAAGAAGGAAAGTTTATGAATCATAAACAATTTGCTTTATGAATAATACTCATATGAACAATGGTAAGGTGATTAACCCCGAGAGGTACCTTTGTACTTCTTTATATTGACAATCAATAAAGTATATTTAAAAAGGATAATAATATGTACTAGGTATACCGAACACATATGGCATGAGAAATGCAGTGCAAATAAACATAACAAATTGCTTAAATTAATTTAAAATTGAATTAAGTAGATATTCAATTTAACATTAAATTAAGCAATTTATCATTATTATATGTGCTAATTCTAGAAAAATAATGCAATGTTATTATAAAAAAAACATTATTTTTCATTTCAAAAGTAACAGATATTGTTGAGAAACAAAATTTAAATATTAAAAGACTCATTTAAAAAAATAATAACACATATTTTTAATAAAACAACAATATTAGTATCAAAATAATATAACGCGATATAATCCGTAAAGTTGTTTTATTTCAATATGTCTGATATTCGCGTAAGCTTCAGAAATCAATACATATTTTTAAATTTATGAATGACTTATTGGATATATCATCACACCTGTATTCCCCGAAGTGTTAGGCAGAAGTATAGGATGTACAACCTCAAATCGCCGGTATGTCTAAGTCCCATGTAATAGGGGCCTATTGCCACTAACCTGTCACAAATCGATACTCCGAGCTGCGACTTAGTAAGAATTTAATTAACCCAATAATACTTTACTCGACCTAGCAGTTGAACCAAGGACTTCACGCATAGATGTTGCACTTGTGCCCACTACACCCCTGCATCTTTTTCAAATGACATTCGAATGAAAGAAACAAAACTGATTGTATACATAAATAATCAACCCACTATTCTGTCCCACTGCTGGGCACGGGTCTCCTCTCATATTGAGAAGGATTAGGCTATAGTCCACCACCGCTGGGCAAATGCGGGTTGGCAGACTTCACTAGCCACCATCGAAAAAATCTCTCAGGCATGGAGGATTCCTCACGATGTTTTCCTTCACCGTTTAAGCGCGTGATAATTAACTATGTATGTACGCACATAGTAGTAACTTTCCAAAGGCCTTTGACTTGGGAGTCTTCATATCACTAGGCTATCTATCACTGATTTTTTTGTTAATTCATTATGCACAATCAGTGTACAGAGGCGGACTTAATGCCTAAGGCATTTTCTAAGAGTCGACAACTCGAGATAGTGATGCAGAGACAGGAAAAGGTAGGTGCAACAGTATAATTAAAAGATAATGTTTCGAAAGACATATAGTAATCAAACTATATGTCTATAGAAACATTCTCTTTTTGGCTTCGTATGGTCGGGTTGTACACGCATACACATCTAGAAAAAGGTATCAGTAGGGGTGTTGTCAATAATATATGTTTACGTACATTGCCGACTTCCTCTGCAACCTTCTTAGCAACCCTGTAGACGTCTTCTCGATTGGCCAGGTCGACCACATACCCGTAACATTTGCCGCCAATACCTTTCACCAGCTTCACCGTGTCTTCCAGACCTGGAATAAAACAAGCCGAATAAAAATACTGAAAAATATTTTCAGAAGTAGGCTGTACTTATGTTGAAAAGATTGATGGTTTGTGATGAGGCCGATTTGTTTGAAAAAGGACTGAATAAAGACGGACGACAGGAATGTTTCAATAAATCGGGATATTGTGCATTGACTCCTAATAAATTATGACATTTTTTTCCGGCCGGCTCGACCGGAGTGAAACAACACTTACGTTGTGTTTCACCGAGTGAGTGAGGATACCGGAGACTCTTTTACAATGCGGGCTACGCCCTTGCGACTCCTCTTGTGTTGCAGATGTATGGGCGTAATCGCTTACCATTAGGTGATACGTCTACTCGTTTACCTCCCTATCCCATAAAAAAATACTAAGGAAGGATGAAGATGGATAAATGAATAGTTTGTAACCATCTGCTAGTCATGTTGTGTAAGCAGCTTGTAATAACTACGCTGATAAATCGATGAGTGCCATGATGGCTGAATCGATGAGGGTGGGTGACGAACTCGAGAATCCTATTCAGAAGTGAAGGGGTGCGAGCGCATAAATTACTTAGCATTTAAACTCGTTTCCTAATATACAGAAATCCGGGGATTTCTTAATTTTCATCATTACCTTGAATCAAGTTTATATTTGGACACATTATAAGTCTTCGGAATGTCAATGACGAGATTGCATGTACAGAAAATGTAGCCATTTCAGGTCAATTAATTTTATGTAGGTATTGTAGTTTTTTTTAAATCCGTGTTACGGTACCATTTTGGTTTCAAAGCCGATCACTAAGCGGTTGCGCTAACCGTATCATTCTTAATATGACAATTAAATATTCACGATTTTTTTAACACTACCCATCAAAATTAAGTATTGATATTTGTTTGTAAATCTTAAGAAAATCCGCTTGTCCATATATTTTTAAACATACATACATACAAACACTCACGCCTTTCTCCCACAGGTCAGGCCCAAACTATAGACCGCCACTTGCAACGATTCTTGGATACTTCTTTTGATTCTTCTCATAATACGTGTCGGTTGCGAGTGCGCACTTGACCTTTATGAAGGACCTCGCCAATAAGATCGGTGTACGTCTTTATAGGACGACCTCTTTCGACGCTGCCGCTGACATTCGCCTTATACATAAATTCCTTTTAAAAATAGAGTGCAATAAGCAAACACACAGCATCTTAACTTGAATATTTTCCCAAATGACTTAACGGGTCAGTGCTAATGACCTCTGCCGAACTTGGGTTGTTTGACATTGAAAGTACAGTGCCAAGCAAAAGTTAAAAAATCAACATTATATTTGCGAGACAGAAATGTGTACTACTGTGTGTGACTACAAATATTGGTGGGGGTTTCACGTGTGTTGCGTTTTGCAACTTTTATTACTTTCTCACTTCTGCAACTGAGTGTACCTACATTAAAGTACGTACTTTCTAAAATGAAATTAATGGCGGTGCTCATTGCTCATTAACGTACTGGCGAGCCCGTTAGAGTATTTTTTGTGAATTGTGTGTGCACATAGAAAGTAATAAGTTAGGTATACGTAAAATTATCAAGTGGTTGTAATGATCGACTTACACTACATAATCATACGTACGTCAACATAGTAATTTTTTAGGGTAAGAAAATGATTTCTTGTTGACTTGGCCCTTGTGTAGGTACGATAATCATGTTACAAAACAGTAAAATGTATTAGAGGTTTGGATACAAATTTTAGTTTTATATAGGTCTCACTGTTTTCTAAAATCGGCAAGACTTTTTCGAGAGGAAGACCTGGAAAAGTTTAATAGAGCAATTGATGGGAAAAGCGGGACTCGAGTCGCCGCAGAGGATAGAGAAAAGTGGTGATTGCTCAACCGGCAAAAGTAGAACTCTTAAAGAGTGAGATGCCAAGAACAATGAATGAACCATTCCAAAACTAAATTGGAATTGAATATACCTGCACAAACAAATGTATATTTTATCCATAACTCGGCCATATGTTAAGCTATTTAAAAAGGTATTACTTTCTATTTCAATATAACAGTAAAAATGACCGTTCTACATAATATGTAAATCTAATCAGATTAATGTAGTGTAGTACACAAAATCTCGTATTTGTGTCAGTGTTGCATGTGTGCGCGGTTCGTGACGCGCGGAAGAGGCGCGAGCGCGGAGCAGGCGTGTGCGCAGCGTTGCATTAGCACGCACGTGCGCGGTGCGCGTAGGGTTGCTATCTCTAAAATTTGGAAACCAGGACAAGACGCGTGAAAACCCCGGATATTATAGTCCAGAACCCGGACATGTCAACAGGTTTTTTAAACATAGTGTAATAAAAACAGTTGAAAAGATCATAAAGTGACACACAGTGAGTGTGAAGTGTGCGTGTGTCCCGGGCGGTCCAAGACTTTAAATTTTTAAACCCGGATTACAAATGAAGTCCCCCCGGACGCTTCCCGGATGCAATCTAAACTAGGACAAATCCGGGGAAACCCGGACGGATGGTAACCCTAGGTGCGCGGGAGATTGCTCAATCAGGCGTACCATTATAGTACTGTTACGTCTGCTCTTGCGACTAAGGAAGGCAATTTGAGAATTAATGAAATTTACTAATAAGCTACAGTCATTGCTTTTGGTGTAATCAGTATAGATGCTGCTTCATCTGCTGGATTCGCGATTAGTCTATAAAAACATAGAGTCACTAATTTTAAGTAAACGGTAATTATGAAGAAATAGTTAATAGTTTCGCAATTTAAATTGCTGTAGGAATGCAACATAACATGCAATGCAAAAGTAACTCTGTCCATCTATCTATGTTTGTTTGTTTGTCACGCATAAATCACTGAACTGATTCGAATTAATTTTGGTACAAAGAGAGATTGGACTTGATGGGACTATAGACCAAATCAAAAAGAACTTTGGGATGCGACTGTAACCACGGGCAACAACTGGTAGGAAATAATTTAGAGATTCACATTAGGCTTATAACAACAAAGAAGCTCCTACTCAGTACACTGTTTACTAACATGCCATCATACTTATTCACCGAAGGATAGGCAGAGGTGTGGATAATGCAGATGTACATACAGTTCGCTGGTGTTACATCCCATCTAATAGGGAACGTGCCGTTTGCCACTAACCAAGCACAAATCGAAACTCTGAGCTGCTACTAGGAATTTTCCAATGAAAAACCATATATTATAAGTATAAGTTAGTGCTGAAATATTTTAAGGGCAATCAGTTTAATATGCGTGCGGACTGTAAACGCGTGCTCTTGGCCGAATACTCTTGAAACATGCGCCTGATTCAATTGATCGAACACAAGGTTTCTTGTTCAAGTACCGCAACCCGGCTCACCTTGACAGTTTCATGTAATTTGGCACATAATGTGGATATTGATGGTAATTACTTGTAATATCATCAGTGTCTATATTTCCTACGAGATATCGGCACAAAGAAATAAACAATGGTTTACTCATTTATTTTCTGCTAGTTTCCGTCCGCGATTTTATCTGTGTGGTCTTCAGAATTGGGTCCAACCTGGATAAAAAGTAGTAAATGTGTTATTGCAAACTATAACCTATCTCTGTGCCAAATTTTATCTCACTGGTTACTCGTTTTTTTATGGAATAGGGGGGCAAACTAGCAGACTGATCACCTGATGGTAAGCGATAACCGCCGCCCATGGACACTCGCAACACCAGAGGAGTCACGAGTGCATTGCCCGCCTTTTAAAAGGGTTTGGGCCTCCGGTAACCTCACTGACCCAGCGAAACACAACGCAAGCGCTGCTTCACGCCGGTTTTCTGTGATGCCGTGGTAACACTCCGGTCGAGCCGGCCCATTCGTGCCGAAGCATGGCTCTCCCACGTTAAAGATGTTAGTAATGTGTCACTTTTTCTCCTTGGTGAACAATCTACTATTCTTCTTTCCTCTTCTCGCTTGAGGAAGAAGCTTCTGCGTTCCCGAGATTGACAGACGAGTGTTCCCCACTGCCAGTGGTGTTTATAAATGATATATTGATATAATTTATATTTGCTATTAACAATTCATCCACATTTTATGCCAAATGTAGCGGTCATTCGATATTTTTAGAACAACGCGTTTATTTGTTCATAATCAATCAATTTGATATTTTATAATAAAAAAAGAGTAAAATAGAATGCCCGAAGTTAGTTTTGGTAAAAAACTTAATATGAATATAATATGAGATCTTAGAGGTGATTTTTTGTCCAAGAACCAGGTGATCATTTATCACAACAAGTATTTTTCAGGTTTTTAATTAAGTTCCAGTAAATACAATAAAACAATAATACTAACGAAGTGGTTGCTATTTTTCGAAATGTTTAAGATTAGGCAAGTTTAAATAATAATAATAAAAATAAACCTGTTGTATTGCTAAATGCATAGTTAATTGGCCTGGGACTTCCTTCGGATCTTTGCAATGAATTATTATTGCAATACAGACGAAAAATACGTCAAATTTTACATTATGGAAGGTTTGTCCAGTTAGTGAGTTTGTTGCTATGCCAATACCGTCAAACATACATTTTATTTCTTTTATGACAAAAATGTATTTGATTTTCTACCAACGGTTTTGCGTTTAGGGTGAATGGTGAGGCGTTTGTTATCGAATAGTTATAAAATTTTAAATATAAATGCTGGATACATTGGATGATAGATTGTACAGAACCGAAAAATACACCATATTCAAAGTTATTACAGGAATAATTTTACCTTCGCTATGGACATAATTTTTGCCCACGATATGAGTTGACTATAGACTGTACTTTACTGTGTTTTCCCTGAGATTGCGACAATATGTATTATAAATTTTATAATAAGTACATAGTTAAGTTTATAAAAAAAAACAAAAGAACTTAAGAGTAGTATGCTGAGTACCGAAAAGTAAGTTCAAAGGTCGGGTTTCTCTAAGATTGGCTTAGCTTACAGAGAGAAAAAATGCAGACTTACCGCAGAGGCAGAGCTATCGCTCGCGTGTAAGACAAACCATCTAAAGTATTATTTTCTCGACGTAAAAATATCGTCATTATTATTATAATGACGATATTTTTAGGGTTGTCAGTTGCTGAAAAACGTAAACTAAAACCTGTAATATATATCTCTATAGCTCCTTCTTTTAATTAAATACCTAGAGTATTTATTATTGCGGAGCGGTCACCAAGAAGGTTTAGGAGAGTTTTTATTACAGAGGAAGTTAAAAACATTCTTTAGGGCAGAACCATGATTACCGTCAACCTGCCTATTGAGACACACAATTTTGTATTTTGGATATTTTCCCATGCGATTTCGATCCACTAATTTTTTTTTTCGGTCATGACTTGTAAGAAGTCTCATGCAAGTATTATTAGATTTAGAAGATACGACAGCCCTACATAAATAATGATGACAATTACTAAGCGCTATCTGCGATAGACGTATGCGCATGCAACATTTGTCATTACAAATGGAGATCAATCGAGATGACTGTGAAAGATTATAGTGTCAGATTAACTGTGAACTCTCTATGAACCATTTGTCTTTGAATGTTGTTAACTTTAAATACACATGAAGTAAACTTCAGTAGGATATACTCGAGTGTTATTCTTTGTACTAATTTAAACCTTACATAATTATACAATTTGTGACACATACTGTAATTATTACTATTTAAAATAAAGCTTTTCTTTAGACTGTGGCTTAATTTATTGTCGTCTCCACGTTATAAACAAGTCCACAGGATTGCACACCAGGCCATACTATTCCAGTTTCAGGTGATTCCGCATTACGTAGCCTTCTTAACAATGAGAGGTCAGCTTATAACTACTGGAAATGTAGCTTGATATGTCGATATGCGTATATGGGTGTATATGAGTACACCCATATACGCCTCATACGCCCATAACTGTCTCATTAGCCTAGTGGTCCTGAGCGCGACTGCTACGGTTGAGGTCCTGGGTTCGATTCCCAGGTCGAGCAAAGTGTTATTGGGTTTTTCTATGAAATTCCCAGTAGCAGCTCGGAGTTAGGAAATTGTGCCCGGTTAATGGCAATAGGCTCGCCCCCTATTACATGGGACCTAAACATACCGGCGAACTGTGGGTGTACATTAGTACGCCTCTGCCTAACCCTTCGGGGAATACAGGCGTGATGGTATGTATATGTTTTTCTATGAAATTCCCAGTAACAGCACGGAGTTTGGAATTTGTGCCCGGTTAATTGCAATGGGCTCGCCCATTGACCTATACATGGGACCTAAACATACCGGCGAACTGTGGGTGTACATTGTACGCCTCTGCCTAACCCTTCGGGGAAAACAAGCGTGATGGTATGTATGTATGTATGAGTACACCCGTTAAGCTTCATACAATCGACAAAAACTATAAATATTTTTAATAATAATTTCACTTATTTACTCGTACATTTGAAAGTACACTATACAATCCATTCATTTCATAAATGACCCATACGTCCATACAAATTGTTGTAACTTTACGAGCATTTACAATGCGTATGCTAATATGGAAACTGACTAAACACTGTGACGGCACTTTCATAATACACTCTACATATTTATTGTTTCTCCTGTATTTTCAAGGAAAACTTACAAATTCTTTTTTCAAAATTCAAAGTCGTTGAAATTTCAGGTATTTTTGCTGTAAATGTGTCGTCATTGCTCTCATTTCGTCATTAAAGTCTGACATTTCAAGGTGATAACTCGTGCTGTTCGTCTTCATTGTCATTACCTTCGTTTCCCAGTCCATCTTTGGAAGCTCCTATACCTACTGACCATATAAATAGTTAAGTGTAAAAGACTTGGCTTTCGTTTATTTACAACTCACCTTTCTAGCGCTAAAATAACTTTACCAAGTATAAACCTCATAAAAGTATGTGAAAAAGTACTTTCTAATATTTTTCATATTTTGTATGCGCATTAATTATTGATAAAATTTTCAAGGTGAAAATGAAATTTTCGATGAATCCGAATTCAATTTTTGGATACCATGGCAACCTTACTTATATTTCCTAGCTCTAAATTAAAATTGGCAATTTTAGCCCCGCAGTTTGTGCAAATAGGTACGCTATTTGCACAAACTGCGGGGCTAAGATTGCCAATTTTGATGAGACACGGCACAATTTATGGAGATAATCTCTAATTGTATGAAAAGCCTATACAATGCGAGATTAGAATATAGTAGAAAATTATATATACTTAGCATGAATCTGTACGTGTACCCGTGTGAATCATAATTATTGTGATTCCTCAAAAGCTAAAGGGACGTCACAAAAATTTGGAGATGGGAATTACTGCGGGATATGATAAAATATCTGTACCAGATATTCCTAAAACAACTGTACTCATTAAGAGTTAGGGTGGTAACGATAGCGTCCCTGAGACCTTGACATATCTGTTGGTTTTGAGGTAAACAAGTATTGTTTTTTGGTTACAGGCACTCAAACTGAATAAACATAAGTGGTACAAGAATAAGAAAGCTGATCTGTTCAATTGAATTTTAACTTCCATATCAGGTTTAAAAGGTAGAGTGCGCTATATTGTTTCAACGAGATCTTTTTTCTCAGTGTGATTTCTTAATAAGTTGCTAGGCACTTCAATTTTTATCGTTTTATGTCTGGGTGGGTGTCGCTTACAAAATATTTCTTATAAATTAGTTCTATTAATAAATAGGTAAGTATAGCTATTATATTTTTAGAAGCTTTTATATAGTAGTATGGCTGCAGTTGAGTTTGCGAGACATTTTACTGTCATTATGTACTGTTACATGTTAATTGCTTCAATGTTTTTGTCGCCACACTAGGATTTTTCCCTAAATTGTGTGCAGCTACGTAAATTTTGCAATCCAATCTTCCGACTTTTTTCTTTTTTACAATACCTTGTCCTGATTGTGGATATACATATGACCGTAACAAAAGAAAACAGCCTAATTGGTCGAGCCTTTGACGTTATTAATTATTTATATAGACAGATAGATTCAATTTTCGTTTAGTTTGTATGTAGTTATTTATTTTTTCATCCTATAGTATTTAAGCTTGAAATCAATATGAAAACTCAAGTAAACATTATTATCAGTCTATAAGCTTCTTTAAAATAAATAAAAATAGGTAAATGAATGGAGGAAATGCGTTATTTCCGCAGCAAGGCTAGGAAGAGGCGAGGCAGATCAATAGCTACACGTTAAAATAACTTTTATGACCCCCAGTCGTAAAAGTGTACGCATAGTAAATCGTCAAAGTACAGAATTGAGTGATTCCATGAGTCGAGACTTAACAAAACGACTGTATTTGGAGAGAAATGTTCGCTTACATTTTGTGAGACTTACAAAGGAATGTGAAAATGCTTTTTCCTCGTCAGTAAACACATTAAAGATATTCTAAGACACGAGTAACATATTCTGAATGAAGCTGTCCTTTTAGTTCACAACTAAAAAATAGGTTTAGAAAAACGAAAATAGCTTATTGGTTTAGCGCTTCTGCTGATAGTTACATCCAGATTCGATGTTCAGTTTGAACAAAGTGCTTGGGTATCAACTTTTTCGAATGCCTGCTAGATAAATTTGATATTTATGCTGTTTTTTGGTAACGCAAACTATTCCGAGTTTTCTAAAGGCATGATTGTTCGTTCATTCTTAGTTAGTTAAGTAATGGGAAGTGCCGTGTTTACGATTGGTATCATGCTGTAACTTACGTAAGTCAACTAACTTTCTTATTAATGTTCGGAAGAAACGCTCGCTTACATTGACTTAAATATTACTTGTTAATCCATGTATCTTGTTTGTAGTAATAAAGTATACACATACATAATATTAATCTGTGAGTGTAAGACGTTCGGGAACTCCAGATGGTTAAGTGTGATTACATTGGAAAGGAGTCTAATAGTAGATATCCGATTTATCAGATTTTTTCTTTGCCAAAAAACATCAAATTCCTTAGATAATAACGTAAATACGTCACACACATGCGGACTCATTTAAAAAACTTTGTGACACCTTCATTTAAAATATTCTTTAAACGTATGACCACATAAAATCACCATTCATGCGACAGGTATAATGGACAGAACCAAAACAAAACAAGCTGACAATCTTTAACCTGTCATAATTCAATGTCCGTAACACGCGTGACATGTTCACATGTCACATTTGTGTCTGACACACAGCTTGTGTCATTGCCATTACACAACATAATTACTGTATGTGTTTTTACTACAACAATACGAGGTTCCAATACGATGTGAACATCTTTTTCTCACAACTGTTGCGCTAATAGTTGGGATAACTACAATTTGACGGATAAGGAAATTGCTGACTTGAAGTAAAAGCAAGGCTATGTGCTTTTCTCACGGGGAAGGTTCGCGACTTGACATGTGAAACAAAAGTTTGGCTTATTCTTTGTTAGTTAAATCATCTTGATTTCAATAAAAATTTGAATAGATAAATTTTTAATATCTTTATAAATATTCTCTAATATAATGTAATGACTAATATTTGTTTTATAATAACATTATCTACATAATATTATAATCAACTGTCCGGGCCGACTAATTCTATAATTAGCGACTAATTTCGACTAATTAACGACTAATTCTGGGAGCAAACAGTTTTGCGCTAGGTGCTTTGATGTCTAGATACAGTGGTGGCCCAGCCAGAAAGAGTGCTTACTGGCTGGGCCACCGGCCTATCCTTATAACTTTTTAACCACGGACCGACTAATTCCCATATTTCACGACTAAATTCTCTGTGCAATCAGAATTAAAATCGGTGATCGTGGCCCATGGTGACTAGTCAGAAAAAGCCACACAATTATGCGTTATTGTAAACTTGTATGAATCGTAAAAAAAATATTTCATACCCTAGAACCCTTTAGACGTTAGCCGTAACAGAGTTGTCGACCTTGTCATAGAATAAATTATCGTGCCATGTAGGTACAGCTCACCTAGATCTAGATGGTATACTTAGACTTAATAGGGCTTTATTATAGTCGACATTACGCCTTTAACCTTAATAGCCGGACAATAAATCTTTCAGAGTCTTTAGTCTACATAATTTAATTTATTTTAAATGACCATTCGCTCATCATGTATGTATTAAACCTAAGCGATGAGACCATTAAGTTGTAAAATGGTCATCAAATCGACCACGCGACAAATTACTAATTAATGTTTTAATATAGTCTTATCTTCTGCTTAATTACGATTAATTCCTGAAAATGGGTAGCATCAGTTTCATAGAAATTTTCCGTGTCTAGAATATATTTGTAAATAACATAATAGTAGGAGTCTATATGTTATTATTAGTCTGAGATTTATATGGATTTTTTATAAGAAGTGTTTTTATAGTTTTTTTTTATTTCGCCGTACTTATCTTAATTAATTCATAAATTGTATTAGGCGTATTATATTATAAATCATGCATAAAACCCATGTTTTTTGTTATATTTACATTTCAAGTTGTATTTGTTAGTATAAAATAGGTTGTATAAATTAATGTTGATTAAATATAATTATACAACACTTCTCATTGCGACGATCTATGAAAATTTAATTTTTTTGTCCTGTAGTAAACTTTAATTGTTTTTACCGAGTAGTTGGAATACGTAATTATAAAGTTTAACGTGACAATAAAAAAATCGTAAAAATATCCAATAGAAAATCAATTTCCTAGTTCTTTAACGCGGGTCGGGCGGGCTGGTGATTTTTTTTTTAAAAAAAGCTTACTAGCAATGTGGATCGCACATTACTAGTATTCTGGTTAACCCCTCGTGCTAAGCTAAAATGCTTGTGTTACGAGTGGGTTTACGTCGGTAGTGCAATGGGTGGGTTTCGAACCGGCAAACACATTATTGCAAGCCCTAGCCATTAGGACCGCCGCTTGCTATTTAGTTGAACTTTATATTTTCTAAGTGTTAACTGACTTGTATATTTTGTTGTCTATGATTCGTTGTTGGCAAGAGCTACAAACAAATAGATAAATGCAAGGCCTCTGTGCGCTCCATTGCTCACTCTTGCGCTAAGAACAGTTTTTGCACAGTATCGTAATTTCTAACAGAGCATGAAGAGCTGAACGTTACAATTTTATGGAAAATTCCTCATTCGACCTCATTTTTATGGTTGTTTAAGCATATTCCTATTCCATTCCTAGACCTGTTTAAATATTTAGACTACAAATCATGGCACTGACAAGGTTACATAAAAGGTCAATTTTATAACTATGTACATATTTTTAGATAAACTATATTTATAAGTACCTACGTATTTAAATTTTATAACATAACTTTAACTTTTATGAATAATATTCTGTGTAGATCTACATTAAATGAATATTTTTTTATAGGGTGTGAATAAAACAAGGCAAAGTAGGTCCGGTGACATCCGGTTCTCAAATAATGTGAACCTTCGTTTAATATAATCGACTTTGGTCAAACTTGAACAGCCTTCAACGTCCACACATCTTGTTATCGGAATATTGTACCAGTGAAGATTGTAACATAATTTATTTAAAGAGTGTCCATGGAGTTTCGTACCCGATTCTTCTCCATAGGATCAACCTTTTGGAACCGTGCAACTAGAATCATAACGTTTCATAAACGCTTGTAAAAAAATATTAGAAATAAAAAATAAGAAGATGGATGAAAAAGACTGCATGCAGCGGAGATGAGAATGTTAAGGTGGATGTGTGGAGTCACTAGAATGGACAAAATAAGAAACGAGTATATTAGAGGAAGTCTGAAAGTGGCACCGGTGACAGAAAAGCTGAAAGGGAATCGTTTGTCTTCGTATGGGCATGTGATGAGGAGGGATGAAACGCATGTGACTAAAAGAGTGATGAATATGAATGTGCAGGGACAGAGAGGTAGAGGGAGATCAAAGAAAAGATGGATGGATTGTGTTAAGGCCGATATGATGGGAAAGGAAGTGAATGGTGAGATGACGGCTGACAGGGATGAATGGAAGAAAAGGGCAGGAAGAAGAAGAACTTGAACTTGAGGTATAAGTTTACCCCAAGGTGCTATTCAGGGACCAAAAAGTATTCGCGGTAATGACATAATTTTACTATTATCACAGCTAGATTTTACAAATCGAGTGGATCAGATAATTTTACTTGTTTCTTACTACTGATTTTTAAGAAATAGGATTAGCTAGAAATAAAAATTCGAATCGGGATATTTACCTTGATAATAAAATCTTATACCTAAATTAAGCTAATGAATACGAATACTACCAAATTCTTTATCAATAAACTAAAATCAAATCTAAAATAGACAATGTTGTATATGTTAGCTAATGTAAGAATCTACAAACACACTGAGTTTTTCAACAAGCCATAAAAATAAATTGCCAGTATTTTATCATACCTACTGGGGTAATTTACAATAGTAGGTTATTAAAGTAAATGACTTGCTTAATAGCAATATTCAATATGACTGCTGTACCTACTCAAGCTAACAAAGTATTTTCACATTATCTAATCGGATGTATTGGTTATGAACCTATTAGATAGGAGCCTATAAAAGATCGTACAGGCTTGTCTGTAGCTAGCCGTTAGAAATTGCCGCACACATAAAATGTTGTCCAAAATTATGAAGAAAGGACAATAACAAAGTAAAATATTAACGCTGACATAAAAGAAAATAATTATGGTTCTTTAAAATATCTTAATTATCAGAACAACGGAAGTGTCTCTCATCAGATTTTTTTAATTTCCGTTCTGCAAGATTATAACAATCCCACAGCGGATTATATTCAATTAACATAACCCTAGAACCGTAAAAAGAAATCAAGGTTTTTTTAAAGGTTTAAAGGTCCCCCACAGTTCCGTGTCCAGTTGTCGGTGTTACCTACAAAGATCTCAAAGATTGGAGCGGTCAAGATTGTTTGCTCGTTTTAACTTTAACATTTACAATATCACAAGTTCACAATGAAAAAAATTATCTAAAGTTGCACATTTATAATTTTCCTGTGATGATTTTGAGAATGCTTATGAGTTGGTTGATTAATGCAAAAAAAATAATTTATACAAAGACAATTAAGAGATCTTAAATACATAGCCAAGAATAATGTAATTCTAGTAGGTATTCAAATGTACTTAATTCGTCTGTTTCAGAAATACCAATTACCTAGTTCAGTTTGCTTTTCATAGAATTTAATCTAGATCGCAGCGCTACAAAGTGAGAGAAATTTTCGAATTAGGAACACCGCTGGAGGTTTCATTTTTTATTTATTATCTACACGGTAAATAAAACAATTTTACCGAGTTTGTTAAGCACATGTTTTTATAAACGCTTGATCTTTAACTGGAAGTTTTAAAGTTTTCTCTGCTTAGTTTGGGACTAGATTGCTGTGTAAAATGTCGAAGAATATTTATTTATCTGTAAATTCAAGGCCTTTATTATGGTACAATGTTAAATAATAAGCAATTAATAACTATTTATACAGTTGTGTGACAGATTCAAAATAATATGATAAATATTTTAAATTCTGTATCTGCATGAGAAAAGTAACTAGGTATATTTCATGGACATCGTAAGCTAACATGACATTACCATATGACGGATGTCAAGTTTTCGCAACGCAACAAAAACGATGTGTTTGGTGTGTCACGTTTCTCGCTAAGGGTGTTTGTTTACGTTCTTATAATACGCTGTTCTTTGTCAAGTTTTTCCGAAGTAACAGTTATCCTATCCTCCACTCACTATCAACATAAAACAACATGAGGCTATAATCCATTACAGTACTCATTTGGACTGAGGATCAGTCCAAATTAGGTAAAACCTGCTTTCCTAGACTGACTCTATATCTTTTCCAACGACCAATTACCAAGGTAACGTAATCATTTTCAGACAAAATTATAATTCCTCACTAGGCATGCAACATTTCGCTGATAGCAAGTGAAAAATCACATTAATTATTTTTTCATACGTCACACCTGTGACCCTTGTTACACAGCCTGGTCAAAATCGCATTTCGTTTACGATATCATTGTAGGTAAGTTGCAAAATAGCAAGTGATGCGATAAATGATTTTGAATGAAAATTCATTGCAGACGAAAAGTAGCAGGCTGTGAAATTTCTCATGTGAAATCGCTGTGAAAAATAATAATATTTTCATCAAATGAAAATGAATGAAGAGTAGCAATCATTTCCATGCCTGTTACTTAACAACTTATAGGACTTAGGTGTGCCTATATCTTACACAAATCAGTAAGCGTTGTAATCGTTGTTATTATAATCAACGATCAATGCGAACGTCGCTAGGTAAGATATAAGATAGGATCATTAGATCATTGATCACCGGGATGTTGACGCCAAATATGTAGTCTATGTAGATTCATCAAAATAATTATGTATGAAAAGAATACAGATAATTTATCTCAAAATCGAACATGAAGGATAAAATGTAATAATAAGAGTATACCTCTCTTACTCTCAAGCAGTGCCGTGACTGCATTTTATCCTCCGGTGCGAGATTTTCTATCTGAGGCCTAGAGATATCAGAAATGTTGTGATTTGGTTAATACTGCGCCACTCCTGGGTTAACACCCTGTACCTGGTCACCACCCTAGTTACGGCAAAGTCAATCTACCTCATAGAGAGACGACTTCTTCTTTATGTTTATAAGAATAATAATAGATTGCTGGTGCGGCTACTCCAGAGCACGACGCAATAGGTATGCATTGCACGACTGCTCGCCTGTCATCTTTGACTTTTTAATTTTAATGATAGACTGAAGCGTGTTTGAACTGTTTAGATATTATTTCATCATAATAGATTGCATGCCTTGGAACGAATATAGTCGAGTTTGTTACTAACTTACTATTACAGGCTTCTGACTCATCTTATTTATTGAATTGTCTAATTTCGATAGAATGACAATAAAATTAGCATATCTATTAAGATTTTTTTAAATCCTATAGTAGATTGTATAATAAGGGAGCAAAGTAATATTTTTACGGCGAGGGCGCTTTTTTGAATCCAGAGAGAAGTGAGGGATTCTAGAGTAGAATCCCGAGAGTAGCGAGCGATTCTTTAGTAGAATCCTGAACGTAGCGCGGGATTCAAAGTACGTCGCCCGACCCAAAAATATATTTTGCGCCCGAATGATACACTCTACTTTTCATCACCCACTATGAGAAAATAAAAGGCGCCTCATCAACCGGCGGCGGCGCCGACGGCGCGACTTTAGGCCGTCGTACCAGCCAGTCTTTCAAACAATATTTGCGTTCGATCTCTTTGGCGCACTAAGATGTTCCAAATTTAAAAAGTGCGCGGAAATGCTTATTACTGCCTGCTCAAATCTCATTACTGCCCGCTCAAATCTCATTACTGCCCGCTAAAACTTTCTTATAGAAAACACCACCTTTGGGTGCACTTAAAGGCAAACCAATACGTCCTTTTCGAATAGATGGGATGAAAAAGCTTTTTATGCCTCATAAACACAGGAGGTAATAAATTTAAAAGCACGGTAGGTATTTTCCATTGTCGAAACGCGACTCGCGACATAGAAGCTGTGGCAAATTCTGCAAACATCTATTGCGATAGTTGGCCTTAGGACCGAGCCGAGCCGGTGACAAACATTAGGTCAGTTTCGACAATCTCTCTATACGAATATAAACAAATATTTACTAACTTACATACAATCAACTACTGTGTACCAAAACTATCATGGTGCACGTACATTGCCCATTATCAACGGATGTGTTGACAAAGATGATGTTGAAATTACGCAATGGATTACAACGATATAAATTCATTCGAAGTACGCCTACAATTCCAATATAATAACATGTCTACAGAGATTGATGATAGCTTACATATGTATTTCACATCAATTGAAAACTTGTTTATTTATATAATTCATTTGAATGACGTAATTGTAATAAAGTAGATACACGGAAGTCTAAGAAACTAAATTATATAGGTACAACATCGTATAAGTAATAGGGTGTTTTTCCTTTTTTGATTAAAAAATAATTAAAGAAGATAAAATGCCGAGTTTAAGTGTGTTCGTCTACCAGTTAGAACACAAAAAGTTCTACTGCCTGTCTATTTGAATGGCAATGAGAATCAGAACTATTTATTCATTTGGTTACCTGTCTAGGAATAATTAATATTCCTATACAGTAATTATAAAACACCAAAATTATATGAGCTGCATTTTATGTCTGTGATCAAGTATTCAAAAGTAAGCTCAAAAAATCTATATCTTATATATATAAAAGAAAGTCGTGTTAGTTACACTATTTATAACTTAAGAACGGCTGAACCGATTTGGCTGAAAATTGGTGGAGAGGTAGCTTAGAACCAGGAGACGGACATAGGATACTTTTTATCCCGTTCCCGTGGGATGTGATGACAGACCGCATTCCACGGGGGCGAAGCCGCGGGCAGAAGCTAGTCTATATATATATAAAAGAAAGTTGTGTTAGTTACACTATTTATAACTTAAGAACGGCTGAACCGATTTGGCTGAAAATTGGTGGAGAGGTAGCTTAGAACCAGGAGACGGACATAGGATACTTTTACCCCGTTCCCGTGGGATGTGATGACAGACCAATTCCACGGGGGCGAAGCCGCGGGCAGAAGCTAGTACTCTTATACAACATAGGACACTAGGGTTTTTAAACGATAAGTAATGTTGATGTCGATATCCATCCAGCCGTTGATACGAGGTAATAAAAAATACAAAAAAATATACCTACATATAAACAAACAAGATACACTCGAAAAACATAACCCTTCCTTGGCAGTGTGGTAATAATAAGAAATAATACAGATATTTGTTCTGTTTTCAAACGGATACTTATAAGAATCCAACATAGTTCAAAACAACGTGCAAGCCTATTCGGAGCAGTCCTTCAAATAGTAATTCATTATAAGATCATAAATACGCTTATTTACAACAGCTGATCATTAATTAATCAAATGTTACGTACCTACCTATTGTAACTTATTTCCATAAATACATAACAAATCGTTGAGGAATAGTTCTATATAAAATATTGAAGAATGGGCAAGTAATCCATAAAAAAGCCTTATATGATTGTACCTAAAATTATTTGCAAGATAAAAACATAATCGGCGCTTACATATTATTATTTTTTGTTTAATGTTGTAAACTTAAAGTCACTTTTAATCGGTGCAAAAATTTATCTAATAAATTTTCATACGTAATATTTATACATATTAGGAATCAAAAAATCCTGATGCTTGGATAGGTATCTACCAGACATTTTGAATAACTATGAAAGTCTAAGTAATTAGTTTAAGTATTTTGTTGTTATTTTAATGAAGTAAAAATTTGACTTGCAATTACACCTCGACAACAGAATACTATGTCTTTAAATGTATTAACGTTTACTGTTTTAAGTTTTACACTTGACAATTTGAAATTAAAAAATGATATATCACGTTGGGCCACGGTCTGGGACTGGTTCTATTAAACAGAATAGAAGACCCTGTGACCCTGTATAAACAACATAAAATGCAGCCTTATTACTAATATAACAAACTGAAAATGAAAATGAAAATGTTTTTTATTTGTCTCAAATATTACATACAAACATAAAATTGAGTCAACTCCAGTAAGTTACAGAAGTACTTGTGTTGGAGCTGCCTCGCTTCTTCCCTTATGAATCAGAAATATCATATTTTGAGACCATTTTACAGAGTAGTTATACGATAACGATGCAAATAATAAAAATAAAATAATAACTAGTTATAACTACATAGTAACCATAATTAACAAAGGTCAATAATAAAAACGTAGCCACACATTAGATGTTAACAACCGTAAAATACCACGGTAATATTTATACTGTGACAATGAGGTTAATATAATTTTATGAGTTTAGTTAGTGATGCTTTATGAATGGAACAGTAGCACTTACTCATTGTACATTTTGATCTTGTACTCACTGGTGAGTTTTTTTAACAGTTGGTACGAAAGTAACAAAGTCACTTGACTTTTTATTGACATTGAAATAAAAAAATGCAACGATAGGCTGGACCTTTCACCAAAGAGTAATTAATATACTATATACATTCCTTGAGCTGCCATATCCCTTTCTTTCATTCTTGGTAAAGACTTTATTCAAGGAAGCAATAAGGAAAAGCTTACTATTAGAACGAATTGTAAAAGATGTGAAAGCGAAGTGAAAAATACCAATCATAGTAAGTTTGAGGGTTCAAAAACATGACAAAATGCTTAGATAAAAGCTGGGTAGTGTCCCTGCTCTCTCTGACTGGTCTTGGCGGGGGAACTACCCTGCCCCGAGGGCCTGTTTATCTCTTATACTTCTGTATCCCTCTTCCTACCCATGTTTCCGCGTTTTATAACATAACATACCATCACGCCTGTATTCCCTGAAGGGTTAGGCAGAGGCGTACTAATGTAAACCCACAGTTCGCCGGTATGTTTCGGTCCCATGTAATAGGGGGCGAGCCTATTGCCATTAACCGGGCACAAATTCCAAACTCCGAGCTGCTACTGGGAATTTCATAGAAAAACCCAATAACACTTTGCTCGACCTGGCATTGTTTCCACGTTTTGATAATAATATACACATTAGATTGTCTGTTCACAGTCTTTCGATACTTCACAGTGACGGTTGCTGGGAGTCGTTGGATGCAGGCGGCATATAACCGGTCCTTGTGGAAGTCTTTGGGGGAGGCCTTTGTTCAGCAGTCAACTTTATGCTGATATGATATGACTACTGATGGTGATGATGATGATGAATAAACTAAAGATGCTTTAAATAATTTTGAAAATGTATTATTATAGAAATCTAAATTGACAACATGGATTTAATTAAACATTCTCAGACTCAACTGCCTCATTAGCCAAGTGGTCCTGAGCGCGACTGCTACGATAGAGGTCCTGGGTTCGATTCCCAGGTCGAGCAGTGTTATTGGGTTTTTCTTTGAAATTCCCAGTAGCAGCTCGGAATTAGGAATTTGTGCCCGGTTAATGACAATAGGCTCGCCCCCTATTACATGGGACCTAAACATACCGGCGAACTGTGGGTGTATATTCGTACGCCTCTGCCTAACCCTTCCGGAAATACAGGCGTGATGGTATGTTGTTTATTTCTCGGATATTTACGCATTATATCCGTGTGTGTCTCGACCTTAAATACCTGAGTAAAATAATAACATTTACCTAGATATTATTTATCATGTAAGTCTAGTGTTGTTTATTAGTACTTAGTACCGGCCATGATGCGCATTTTAATGACTGGAACTAAATTATAAATGTCAAGAGAGATGTATTTGAGCGCATTGCTTGCATATTAAACAATGGCAATGCGTATTTTGACCCTAAATGTTAAAGTATATAGTTTTTTACCATTGCAGGTTAATTTTTTAATATTTTCGATGTTTTAGGCCCACTTGCACCAAAAATGCAACAATTTAATCATATTATTTAAGAAGTTTGTGGCCCTAAATACCTAATTATCTGGATATTTAATTAATAATAATGAATTATCTTAATTAGATCTTGTACGTTCATTTACATATGTAGATATATACGCCCTATGCCCGAAACTCATTGCAGATTAAATCTACAACACTAGATGACTTGAATTAACATCCTTTGACAACATGATATATGGTTCCCACAATGGAGCAATTACCAAATCTGTAGTTATACAACGGAATTGGGGCATCACGTTACACTGTTATATAAATTACTTATAGGTATGTAAACTGCAAAAGAAAACAACAAAATTGATATTTTGTTTGGAATTAGATACGCCAACCAATTTACCGTCGTGAGTCATGACATAACATGGGTAGATAATAATTTTATACCCTACTTATCTCACAAAAGTTTGTTGGTCTGTTTTTTACGTCTTTACTAATAAACTACTGATCCAATTTTACTAAATTTGGCAAACGGGTAACCAAAAAAGGAAATTGATGTTGCAGACAGATGCATGTTTTACTATAATATATTGCATTGTATTTTTTGATCCACATTGCAACACTACGAATGCGGAAAGAGCTTAAGCCCGAGTTGAGAAACAATCTTCACCACATCTTCACGACGCAGGCGCATTGCAAGAATCGCATGTGAGTAAAACCGCAAAAAAAAGTATAAGTAAAAGTATTTTGGCGCGCTTTTGTCGGTACTACTCCCATGATGGAGGAAGTATTATTAGTTGATAGTTACTGTACAATTAAATTAGGGGTTAAATAAATAATGACCAAAAATATGTACCTATATAAAGGTACTTAACATCAGAAAAATAAAGTCGTTATTCTTTTTAATTTGGTTAGGTTCGGATGAATGAAATCTCGCTCCCGTAACCCCAGCAAAAAGTGGTGAGGCGAAACACCCGTGTGGTTTTAGTCGGTAGGTCATCCACTCTGGGTGGAGTCAGACACACCCCGCCGCCTTCCCCGGGCGGCGGATGTCCATGAGGATTTCCACATGCACAAAAAAAAAAAAGGTTAGAACTGCACGAGCCGAGCGACTGAAGCGAGCGGGGCCGCGGCAGCGGCTGGCGAGTGTCAGAATCGAAATGTAGCCATCGAAGAATTATTAGATTTACTTTTAGTCATTCAGTAAAACAGTTAAGCTTTAAAGATCTAACAGTATAGTATAATTGATTTATTTGATGAGCAAATTTAGTATGCAATTTAGTATTTTTGGTGGTAATTTCGAATATTTTGATTGAAAAAAAGGGTATTTACAGTTAAAGTAGGTATTAAATACTACCAATAATTAATAGGTAGGAAGTCGTATATTTACAAATATTACTAGAATTAATAGCTGGGCACTTATTTATATCTGGGCATATAAGCAATTTATTCAAACAGAATGTCATAATTTTCAAGTATGTACTTATTACCTATCAGAAAATTTGGAGCTTGATACGCATCCGAATAACATTTCCTAATTAATAACGTTTAACAAAAATTAAAAAACAAAAAAACACATTCCGAATAACATTTTTGTTTTTTAAGGCGGTTTAATTTTTATTGAAAGTTATTTTTTTTCATCAATTTGAGTGGGAAGTAGAAACTGACGTAGGTACCTCGACGACGTTGTGATTAACTCGATCTGTACCTACGTGTTATTGTTCTTATTATAAAAGTTTTGTGATCATAATCATCATCAAATTTGAATAGCAAAACCCCGGGAGTATACACTTTCATACAAAAATTAATTATTAAAATCGGTCGGACAATGACGAAAATATCGATGAGCAGCATACATAAAAAAAAAATACATACAGACGAACATCTAACCTCCTCGTTTTTTGAGGTAGATTAAAAAAGGTGTAGGTATGTAATGTAGTACCTACAGAATTGCATTCGCAACAAACACATCAAATAACCGTTTGTGGTCTATGTTTGAGTCATATTGCGGTTTTGATGGCGACTGACAGATTTTGAAGGCGGCTGCCTATTGATTGTCATATAAGACCTTCGGGATTGTTGAGAAACGCGATTAATATTATATAAGTAAAGAGTGGAACGTGGAACACTGTACGATTTTATATTTTTGTCGATCCTAGGTAGAGGCTGATCCATGATGATATGATGGAAAAGCTTTTCCCAGTGTAGTGTAATCCCTCTCTCTCTCTCTCAAAGTAATATGGGTAGATAAGATGCTTCCAAGTACCTTTGTCCTAAGAACCTAAAGCAAAAGTACCGATCATTTTTGTTGCGCTTGCACGTCATTATGACCTTTCGGCGGCATTTAACAGACAAAGGTTATAAAACAAAGGGCACGAGGGATTCAATATTATCTTTTCATAATGTAATATTATGCGGAGCTTCCTTTCCAGAGGGGTAGAACGAAGGTAACTGAAAAAACGTAGCTTCACAAGGAAAAAATAACAGACAAAATAGAAAACAACACTGTTAGAGCGCTCGCGCACTTGTGATTTTTAGTCGGGCGATAGTTTGATCGTTCTGGGATTCACTATGGAGTTATATGGCAGTGCGCGCATTTGACGATTAGAATTCGACATGAAATTATACACGACTACTACAGCTACTTAACTATCGGTAGACTAAAAATCACAAATGCGCGTTAGCCCTTACGACTCTCTAAGTTACTACGCTAGTTTTAGAATATAGCAGTGTTAAACACAAATGTACCATACTTTACGTTCACTATAACTGAACGTAAAGACTGTACATCTACTGCGAACTACTACACTTGATAATGCGTTGTTACGGTCCGCAACGGATTGACAGACACTTTATTTTTGTCATTGTAATCCTTTAAATCAATTTTTATTCATATAGATTTAGTTGCTTATATGTTTAAATGTATATATATTATGTATTGGATTATTTAAATCTGTAAACAACCATAATAATATAAGGTTTGGTCCAGTGCAATAAGTAGGTTACAATCATAAAGAATTTTTACAGACATTTTAAGTTTTCCATTTGCATCTATTGTAAATGTAATTATTGTTTCTGCACACATTATGCCCAGTAAAAACTATATGAGAATTATTTTGTTACGCCACTTAAATATGCAGACGTGTCATCGAGTAAGTCATGATTATCATCCGTACGTGCGTTAAAATGTAGTAATTAGTCGACTGACCTTGTTTGTTGATATCCCATAACACAACCGTGCACCCTAGGCGGGCCAGCCTCAGAGCTATAAGGCTACCCAGCCCACCGCCGCCCCCTGTCACCACTGCAATACCACCCTTAAGGTCCTTTTTATGACGGCCCACAATACTCTTGTAAGTAGCTTTTATCACATAGCCAATACCGACGATGACAAACATTATAACGTCTATAATCGCTTGCACGACGGTGTATTTGTCTCTCATACATTCTGGGATCTCCCTCGTGAGGGGTCCTGGCCTCATGCCGTTAATATACTCCTGAGTTTCCACGGACATCTTTATTTTTACGATACTTTAGTTCAATGTCCAACCACTGTGCATCACTTTTCACTAAATATTTTAAACACTCCACTCGTTCTTTGTACCTGAAACAATGCAATAATTATAAATATTATAACACTGATTGTAAATCACACTTAAACAAGTAAAATATTATTATAGATACGTTCAACAGTTTAGCGAAGACATTGTTAAAATAAAACGCATACAAAATTCATATAGGTATCATACAATCCATTAGTCACTTTTATTTAGGAATTATTATTTTCTTCAGATGGCTCATAGCGATAATTCATCCTAGTATCCTAACATCCGGCGTTGTTCCCTCCTAAAACACTAAAGCCTTTTTTGTGGTACATAAAATCCTCATGGATCGTCTGCTACCGGGGAGGCGTAAGGAATTAAGGATATGTCGGATTCGTGCTGACTAAAACCCGTACTTGCCTTTCTTTGCCCTAAAGTGGCATGCCATGCATGGCCATGGATTTCGTGACATTGGCCACGACAGGGTTACAAATAGGCCTACTACATCAAGGAGATTTGACATAAGTACCTACCTAGCCCAACATTAGGTCATTTTACATGAATACCATTATACTTTGTTGAATAGGTCTCATTTCATTATATTATGTAGTTACATTTATTTACATAAACTCCAACGGAAGTGTGTACTTCAAATACATTTAATTTGGTGACGCCAATATACCTGAGATAATTTTAGCTTGTTTAACTCATGGGTATAAATTATCTATTATTTAATGTTGACGTAACAAAGCTGGAAACGTAAGACTCATTATTTTCTGACGATCTTCATATTATGATTGCTTAGGTATATTTACCTATATAATTATGTAAGTACAGTTATAATGATTATGTTTGTATATTCTGCTTGAATGCATAAGTATAAAATTTTAAATTCTCATAAATGATTGTACTATACATATATTATACGTACATTGCTACACAATTTTAAGCTAATTATAAATAACTTTGACTTGACTTAATTGCCATGACATAGCAGACGGAGGGTTATTGAAGTTATGTAGATAAAACAGTGATTTCATAGTCAAAATTCAAATAAGGAATTCATTTACCTACTTATTAAAATCATCATCGAAAGAAATCAGTAGAACGTAGTTAAAATCATGGATTTTGACAATAAAATGACTGAAATGTTGTCTATAGAATTTCAATAACCCTTAAATTATATTAAGCATATTATCTATTCTAATATTTGACATTGAACAACTATCTAAAATAAACATTGACTCTAAATAAAATATGTGCTATAAGGAATTCGCAATACTAAAATATTGACTTGCTAGCAAACGTCAGTTAAAAATCTGGACAACAACTACGAGAAATTGAAGCTTTGATTACCTTCATTGCGATCACTGAAATGGCACAATAAGATTTGCTTGCGCCAAGGTATTCTCTTCCCGAAAATAGCTAAAATGGCGGATTCATTGATGTAACGAAACACTGAATTTCACGATCAGTGTTGATTGACACCTTCGATAATAATGAAGATTTTTTCATTCATAATGATTATAGAATAGATTACTTACTAGCCCAAATATTTTTGTCTCGCGTTCTTTTAGTTAAAAAAGTAAAGTGTATAAAATTAGGTCTATATTGGAAGCTAACTTAAGCCCTAACTCAACGAGCTCAAGGGTGCTCTTAATTACTACGAGCAAGTAAGAACACCGTATGGTCTCTAAGTTTTAAACCATTTAAGTATACATTATATTTGATTTATATTTAGAATTTATATCCGACACATGGCTAAAACATGATGGTAGTGGATGGCGTTCTCCCTCACACATCGGTGGGTGTCGCAAGCGCAGAGGCCGGTGAATGCAACCATTGCACAAACTACTCCGCCATGCTCCGAGTACTGGCCCGATACGAAGGTCGACTTTATTATCAATGACTTTAATTAACTCCTAAGCACATTTGAAACAACTACTGCGAAGCAAAGGCATTTTAACATTACTAGCGATAGACGGGTCATTAAGAACATCGCTCTGTCTTTTAAGTTTCTTTGCTGTAAAACTATAGAGAAACCACTGTGACCCTATCATGCTGACACGTGAAAAAACTAAGATGGCAGGAAGTAAGAAAGATTGAGGTGATGGACAGGCTACATGGGGAGATTGAAAAACGACAAATGAAGAAAAGAAGTACAATACTATACGATGTTCGACGGGATACACATCCCACAGTTTAAAAATATAATATTCCTACATATGTATCCCTAATCATACCAAAGGAATTCTATATAACACTTGGTATTTTAGAAATCGTTCTGTTAGCAATATTTTTTTCTCTCCGCTCTGGTGGGATTTTTATTGAAGAGAAAGTATAAATTCATTCAGTTCATTCGTGTGTTGTTATGCTGTTAATCCCTATTTCGTATCATTTTGTTACTCTTTCTTACGTCATGCTTGCATAAATAGTAGTTAAAATTATACCCTGTCCCGATTTACTTGGGTTTACCTACGTACGTATTTTTTCCATATCTTCTATATCAGCGGTTCTTAATGTTTTAAATGAGGGATCATCTATCAATATTTGGTCTTGCCATGGACCAGGAATAGTGCACGTCGTTGTCATTTATTTCCCACCTTCCCTTCCTTTCCGTCGTCTACACTGACCATCATCTCAGCTTCCTTCTCAACCACGTTCTTTATGAGTTTTACTTAAATAATCCATTCATATTTTACTGACATTTATATCATCTCATTTTAGATGAGGTAACGTATTACCATCGATATCAAGTTATGTAAGTTTAAAAATAACTTTTGTATATTTATGTAATTTGAAAAAATGTGTACAATGACTGTCAGGATATATGCTCATAATACATATAAAATATCCTGTTCATGATCTTGATGCCTTCTCTTTGCGATAAAAACTCCAAAAAAAAAATATAAGTACCTACCTATATAAATAAGTACATCTGAACATCTGAACATCAGAACATGCACGTAAGCACAATGTGAATAACACTCGAGCATATTTCCGATATCAATAAAAACCGGTCAAGTGCAAGTCGTACTTGGGAGATCCGTGGCATCCATTCCGTACTAGATAGTCTACCACCATGTACTTAAGAGTACGAGGGGCTAAAATAAAACATTTATACTCATGTTTGCTCGTAATTTCAAACTAACCCTTATAATTTTTACGTAGATGATTTTTAATTAGGAACTAAACAAAGCTTAAAGAGACCTGTTTTTGCTACTGAGCATAAAAATGCTGAAGTAAACCCATGTCCAGAAAAAATATATTTAATGTAAATTTCCTGTAGCAGACAGAACACGAACGATGTAGTAGATTTTATATTGCCAATTTTAACCCGGAACACCAAAATTCAAATATGTTTACACGTATAATATGGTTAAAGTAAGCAAATATAAAATTATTTCAAGACACCAAGGTTGTCAATTGTATTTAAAGTAGCTGTAGTGCAGTACATTTGAAAAAATCTCATCGTTTCTAAACTTAACAAAATAAAAAGAATACCGATAGCAAAGGTTCAATTTAAAAAATTATTGATGTTTATCCGTTTCTTTAGCTTGAAACAGTATACCTATTCTGTTTTGTCGTCGATACTTATCCCAAAGACGGAATGACGTCAGACGGCTTTTAATATTAACCCTGTAATATAAAAGCTTCTATGCACTGAGGTTGGATAGAATAATTAATTATTCAGATTTTAATTTTTAGTGCTACTAATAGCGAAATCAGCAAATAGCAGGTGTCAGTTCAAGGTAGTTAATAATACGGATATACCAAACTTTACAGCCATTTAGCAAGCGTCCTTCAGCTTTAGTAAGTTTAAATTAATTTAGGGAGTCAACCAACCAAATAAATACAACACAAACAATGTCATTGCATTCACAAAAAAACAGACGGAAAGACAGTTAATAATGAGTAACCTTCGAAGGCCGGTGTTCGTAAGGTGCAATGCAATTGCGTTATATGATTTGCTCATTACTTACGGTACGCTTGTTAGATAAGTATCTACTGTGGTAATTATGGATGTCAGTTTATGTAAATTATGCACGTTCTATCGATAATGATAGAAAAAATCACTTGCTTATAATGCATTTCGTATCATATTGTGAGTGTGATAATAATTACTGTACCTATAGACAAAAGTTAAATTGTTTTCACAATTTCGAACATTACGATTCAAAGCTGAGTGTCCATTTTTCTCCAGAAACGACCCGTTACTACTCAAGTAACGAATAGCTCAAGTTTCATTCTAGAATTGAGTTAAAACCAAAAATATTTCAGCATTTGGCCAACACATAATCACAGTATCACTGTTATTCGATCTCCCATTCATGAAGTCTGAGAGATCGAAACTTAAACATGACGCGCACGCCGCGTTCATCGTTCAACGGTTCGTGATCTGACTTCAAGCATCACAATTAGTCTTTCGGCGTTGCATTCAATGTCACATTGGGTAGTCAACACTTCATTGATCAATTCAAGGACCAATATGACACATGACCACCAAATATTGACCGCAGAACAGTTCAATTGTTATTCCCTTTTTATTCATATCTTGAATGATTCATTGCAATACAGTTCTCAATAAATTTTCCATGATGATTTTGGAAATAATTTCAAACTATTTTACGTGGTTACTTACTCCAATGTTACGAAAGACAAGGTCGATTATATCATTTCCATTACAGTCACGGTAAATGCTATATTTTTTTATGATTACTTCCGTCGTAATAACAATAATGTTGTTATGATTATGATTATATCAGAAGATATTTTGTGTACTCTGTGTAGTCAAAAAGACTTTGTTAAATCTTTGCAGTGCATTGTCAGCCGATGCTATGATTTAACAGATGCTATGATTGGATTCCCTGTTCCAAATTGATAAAAATTCAAAGTTTTAACTAATGCGCTATCTCATTTATTATCCGATATCTTGTTCTCTATCTCTACTATTATAAAATTCTAAATAAGCTGTGTCTGTACATTGAAGATATTAAAAAAAAACAAGTGGGTTAGGGTATATAATAAACGTCTCCGAACCCACATTTTTAAAATTCTTGTCTGTTTGTTACGGGTTGGCGCAAAAACTACTGAATAGATTTTAATTTTGTTATCACTGTTAGAAAGTATGTGCTCCAACCTCAAAACTGGTAAACTTCTTATCTCAAATAATTAAACAGAACCTTAGACCTTGACCTCTCTAATGTATAGAGACCCATACAAAGAAGAGATCATCACTGTTGGTTTTTGAGCTTCAAGTGAGCGAAGCCGCGGGCATATGCTAGTACCTTTATAAGATCAAAACTCAACTACAACAGTTGCATGATACGTTCTGATTCCATCGTTACGAAATGCAAGGTCGGTTTTATTACGTCCACTGCCATCATCGGAGATGGTGTTATTTTTTAATTTGATTGCTTCAGCCATTTATGTCAATATAACGAGAGTAACTTTGATGTACAATTTCATGACACGCGTATGGGCTTCGATGAGAGCGATCATGCTGAGTTCATTAAGAGAGAGTGAGTTCATTAAGAGAATCAAGTGATGTCTAGATAGCTTAAGAAAGTCCGAGAGAAATAGGATAACTATAACACTTTATTTGCTTCTAACAACTAAAGTCCACAACATTGAGAGCGTATATATATTATATTCTTAGATACATACACACACGCCTTTCTCCCACGGGGGTAGGCAGAACTTACAGACCGCCACTTGCTACGATTCTTGCGTACTTCTTTTGCTTCGGCCACATTCATACATCTTCTCATACGTACGCGCCAGTTGCGAGTACTACGCACCTGACCTTTTTGAAGGACCTCGCCAATGAGATCGGCGTATGTTCTTCTAGGACGATATTTTGTTTTATTTTTACAATTTATTCGAACGGTTCTCGTCAGTTGTGGTCAGTGGCTGATTTTTACAATAGGCTGAGTAGGCTGGAGCCTACGGCGACTAATTTTAGACCATTTTTTTTGTGTTACAATTTCATTGACAACCAAAGTAATTAATATGATAGTGAAATAGGGTATCGAATTGTAGAGGTCGGTAGAGGCGGCAATTGTTTAAAAAATAAATAATATCCTATAGCGTTAACACGTCACAAAAACTCAAAAACGAATATAATGTTTCACATTTGCAAACACTCTATTTGATATCTAACTAGCGACCCGCCCGTGGTTTCACCCGCGCTGCCCCGTTCCTAAGAGTCGTAGCGTTATGTTATATAGCTTAACACCTTCCTCATGAATCACTCTATCTATTAAAAAAAACCGCATCAAAATCCGTTGCGTAGTTTAAAAGATCTAAGCATACATAGGGACAGACAGCGGGAAACGACTTTGTTTTATAATAAGTAGTGATGATAACTATCAATACTGTGTAATAGTGGATCTCATTGATACAGAACGTCACTAGTCTAGGGAGGTGGAGGATAGCTAAATTATGACCACTAATCATATCTAATAGCCCCATAGAAAGTAAAGAAACCGAGTTGAGTAAACCGCTGCAGCAATAGTAGTAGTGATGGATAATTGATGGCGTGCAGTTAGGCCACCGTGACTAGAAAATAGAGTCCAGCACACAGCCATGTGATTTTTTAATATTATTTATTTTTTAATATATTAGTATTTAGGCGGTTATAACTGTAATAGGTAGGTACTTACGTAGTTTTATTGATATCATCAAAATTAAAAGGCACTACAGGTATCGTCATTTCATAAATAATTATAACAACAACAAAAAACCACTTCCCATACAAGTTTGTCAGATTTTATTTGTGTCAGTCTTTTTTCGGTTATAATTACCATTTCAAAGCCAAAGTCAAAATGTTTATTTAATTCAATAGACTAATAAAATAGCGGCCAAGTGCGAGTGGGACTCGCCCATGAAGGGTTCCGTGGCAGCAAGGCACCTATTACAGATTTATTATTAGAAAATAATGGTTCATGGTTTATGCATAAGGTTTATGTTTATGAAATTAAATGTTTATTTTTTTATTTGAAAGTTGATTGAATGAAGGTAAATTGTCGTTTACGATTTATGACGTATTAAAAAAAACTACTTATTAGATCTCGTTCAAACCAATTTTCGGTGGAAGTTTGCGTGGTAATGTAACATCATATATTTTTTTGGGGGGGGGACACACATTTTTCCACTTTGGAAGTGTCTCTAGCGCAAACTGTTCAGTTTACATAAAAATGATATTAGAAACCTCAATATCATTGGGTTCATTCATTCATTCACACGTATGAGTTTGATAAAAAAAAATTGAGTTATAGTTCTATGTATGGGGAACCCACAAAATTTATTGTATTTTTCTTTTTTGTGTGAAAATCTTAATGCGGTTCACAGAATACATCTACTTACTTACTTCAACAGTATAGTTCTTATAGTTTCGGAAAAATGTGGCTGCGACATACGGATGGACAGACAAACAGACAGACATGACGAATCCATAAGGGTTCCGTTTTTTGCCATTTGGCTACGGAACCCTAAAAAGGTACTTTCGAAAAGCCAAAGCCAGTATCCTATTTGATAGGAATATATATTTGACTAGCTGTGGTTTCATTTATTTTCGTCTCCCTGTATTATAATTTCTAGAACGATTATTATTATTACTTTATATTAATTGGAAAATGGGAGGTGCGATAGCAGTTTGAGTGGACTTTAGCAAAAACTGACCCGATAATCTAGACCAATTGTTTTATTACATGAGAGAATGAGGTAGTTCAGAAAATTTTCCTTATTCCAGAAACCTCCTCCCCTATTGTCAATTCGAAGCATTACAGATATAATATAACACCTTATAGAATCGCAACTTATAAAATATTGCGTAGATGCTGTAGCAATGTTGTATTGAGCAGTTCTTCAATATTTTTTGTGGCAACTAACGATCTATTCTTGCGACCAACGCACTGGATAGTTACAATATGATTGCTTTTTATATCTACACTATAATTTATCGTCATATTTTTTCATCATGACAATATTGAAGAAACATTATTAGGCAGTTTGAGACAAAGACTAAAAAATAATGATTTCTATTTTGCAAGATAAATGACCTATTCAACCTTTTTCATAAGCATAACAAAAACGGATGCCTCATAAATAAAGAATATAATTGTATACGTTATACAATTATATTATTTAATATTTTTATTATGAATAAGTCGATTGCTCTTTTTGTTTATCGCCAAACAGAATATGGGCGAAGATGCAACCTTGAGGAACACCTTAGCGGCGGTGACATTTATCACCAATGTAAACTTCACAATCATGCATAGAGATATGGAACGGTCTTTCAATTACTGTTTCACTATTACTTACTTTGGTAAACCCACTGAATATATGTATAAGGCTTTTATAAAGCAATATGATATTGAATAGCACTCAAAGTTATCATCCCATCGTTATTTTAATATGTATGTACCTATAATATATTTACCTATATTATTGCATGCAGTTGTGTGAACCGTAGAAACAGGATAAATATGTTCAAAACAAAATATGGTATCACAGTTAAATTACTTATTAAATAGAATTGAGTTAACCTAAACAATACGTTTTTACATGAGATATTTCATATAAAACTTCGGCATTCGTTTAGTTCTAATCGTTACTGCTACGTTAGAGATCCTGGATCGAGCACTGTTGTTTGTTTTTTTAAGGAAATTTTCAGCATCAGCACGGAGTTTGGATATGTGCCCGGTGAGTGGCAATAGATACGTCCCTCTAACATTGGACCCAAACATATCTGTGTACTTTGGGTATACTTTATTACACCTCAGCCTAATCCTTCGGGACACAGGCGTGATAGTATGTTCTGTTATTTCATATAAAAATATCACATAAAAGAGCGACTTCCAAAAATTATAATACGTATATTAATGATTACAAAAACAAGCTATCATTTATTATGCCTGTATAGCCGAATAACAGGCTATATATTTATATAGCCTGTTTTTCCGCCGCCAATGCCGCACCCAAATTCCACACCATAAATATTAAAAAACAAATATATTACGCCACTTAACAAACCGCCTTGGAATCAATTTTATTTTGAACTTGTATGCTTTGGCCACTATGTGGCCACTGGCCACAGATAGATTTATAACAACAAATAATTCATTAAGATAATTTCTATGTACGGAGAAATGAGTGTTATTTTTCCATAGAAATTAAAGTTATTGCAATGACAAAAAATGACCAAACTCTTAGGTACTTCTTGTCACATATTATGTGAACATATAAATCGCTCCAGCCGATTCATAAATGGTGCAACTAACGATACGACAGATTATTATAAGATTTCTTCGTATATATTTTCTTGATTGATCTCGAACTGAAAGATGTAAGTTTTTTGAATGCGTGGACAACACAACAGTGTGGATAGCCTATTCTGTTCGATTGATCAATATGTAACAAAATCAGTTGAATTATTCTTTACACATATATGTATAAAATATATTCTACACGCCAATTTGTAATTTTAATGTGTGCCTAGTTAAATATAAAATAGATCTTATGAAACGTGTGTGGCAAATATAGATTTCACAAATGTTGCATTCAAAAATGGTACGGCAAAGCCACTTCGCAAGGTTTATATCTAACATCTAATTTTATGTTTTTATATCAGCGTCAACAATTTGTGGCAGTCTGGTCATTTTAAAAGCAGATATTTTAGAACAAAATTTATTATTTTATAACTATACACATAACGCTGCTTATATTGATTTCATTGAATTGCAGTCAAGCGATCCGAGATCATAATTTTCGTGTTTGTTCTAAAGGCTAAAACAAAGAACAGAAGGTCAGCTAAATTAAGAGCATCTAAGTATACAAATGCTTTAAAGCTAGTACTGATTCACACGAATGTATTTTATGATAAATAGTAGACAGGTACGTGAGGTAATGGAATAATAGCAAAACTATGAAAAAATATGAGGAATGCTAATTATGATTTATTATTGCGTATTTCGAGGCTATGTGACTCAGCAATAATAAAATCAAACAGAATAATCAGTTTCGTGAGAAATTCCAAATATATGTAGATAGAATGGTTATTCTTACTAATTTACTAAAAACATTATGGTATAACAATCGCTTCTTGTATTCTTCTGCGATTTATTGTTTGCCTTTGGCAAACAATAAATCGCAGTGAAGTTTACTTATTTTATTTTTAAAAGCTTACTAGCAATGTGAGTCGCCCATCACTAGTATTCTTGTTTAACCCTCGACCTAAGCTAAACGCTTGTGTATGTCGGTAGTGCAATGGGTGAGTTTTGACCCGATACATGATCGCAAGTCCGACACCCCAGCCATTAGGCCACCCGCCACTTTATTAATTAATGTGGATTAGAATTCTATATTTTTTGCAGCGACACGGGAAGGTAAACATTCGTTTAAACTGGAAACTGTCTGGAAGTGGTTGGAAATTCCCATTTAAACAAATGTTTACGGTTTTACACAAAACTGTCATCTGATCTAAATCTAATTACATACCTGCTTCTGGCAATTGACATTCGTGTTACAACTATGGTATGCTGAGAATAGAGGAGCCTTGATCTTGATAAGATTGTAAGTCAAGATGGAATAAAAATGATATCCTGGTTCAAATAATACCTAGGTAGGTAGTAATCCTCAGTATCTGAACCATAAAATAGTTTCATATTGTTATTTCTTAATTTACTTTTGCAATAGTATCCATTTAAATCAAGCTTTGTTTTTAATAATTGTTTTTCACAATCTTTTTGATTGTGCATTTTATTCACACAACCGTTTTCATTCTCTCCAGCATTTTTCTCGGCGTGATGCCACTGCATTACCAGTTTGACAACACTGTTGTCCGATGGTTTCGGCTCGTTCGTGTATTTTTTGCGACCGCTTTCTCTCGTGCTTTCACCATGACGACCAATGACCCGTCATTTTGGTTATTATTTGACGTCAAAGTATATACCTGGCATTCTTCAATTTCTGAGAATGTCTGAGATAATATTATGCACTGTGTTGAACACGTAGTGTTTTAAAGAGCTACGCATCAACTATCTACAGTTAAATTCTTAAGTTCCAATAATTCAGTTCCAGAACCAGAATCTTATTCACATTCTTCATAGATTCTATTAAATGCTAACTTTTCAGATTATTATCGATTTATTTTAATATCATACACAATGGCACCATATGAAAGTAATATTATGAAATCAATAGTCATTTCATAATTTCTTGGAGCTTTAAAACTGATGAGAACTACGCTACATTCTACTACTAAATTATATTGCGCTTTTAAAAATGTCATAACATTTCTCAAGCCAAAGTTAGCCATAAACAATTTCGATAGCAAGTCGATATCGCAATTCCTTGCAAGATCATCGCAGATCGATCGTGGAATATCTGCGACCGGGCGGCCTTCTCGGGACCATTTCCCAACCGCGTGCGCACGCGCCGCCTGCCGTGCCCCGTGCCCAACGGAAGGACGTACTGGCTAGCTTACCCATAGTCATATAGAGTGCTCCATTACAGATATACTTACTTTTTCAAAAGCCTTGTTAGTGCGTAAGGCTTAATTGATTCACTTTTCGTAAACAACTTTGTTTTACTTCTTTTTTAAGACAAATCTAATATTTCCAATATTTACTCTCAAAACAAATGATTAACTGCACTGATAATGGAGCTGAATTTTTAAGTTTAACTTAAAGTGATACTTATTAAGTGAGCAAGTAATGTTTATTATAGACATCAAAGGTCAAGTATAAATTTTTGCAGTATTAAATTTTTCAAGTCTGAGTCAACAGAATTTTTATATTTTCTCAGTTTTACTGTCAATATCATTGTTACGCAACACCTGTAGCTCTGTTTCTAACTGGTATACTGAATCTGTTATAAATTAGGTAATTAGTTCAATGTAAACACATTTGTATCAAACTGACGGTGCGTCTTTCCGAAATATGCGTTGTAATCATTAATTTGATGTCGAGTTAACTAAAAATTAAGATACCTTGAACGACATAAGCATATAAGAATTTCTGAATATCTTTAGTACCTTTTAAACCTTGCCATTAAATGTTTCGGCATCCATTCCTCTCAAAAACTTAGGTCGTTATGGTGTTTGTAAACATTGACCTAGAATCACTTTATTTACTTACTTAAACGCCGGTATATATAATCATATGAATAACCGAGATAAGGAAGGACAATACCGTAATTAGGATAATTCTCAGAGTAGGTAATTTATAATACCTCATTTACACACATAAAAATGTCATTTATTCGTATTAGTGTAAATTTGACACTACTTTTTTTACCTTTACAAGCGAAATACGATAATTTTGACAATTTTGTAGCAGTCTAAGGTGTAAATTTATAATCTTCTATGGAAAACCGTACTATTTTTTTAAAAGACCACTAACACAATCTTCTCAATATTATTTCATTTATTTATATTATTATTAGTAGTGGCATGAAAAAGATTTATTATCATCAAAGATATCTAAACAGTTATTATAATTTTATATCGTGTTCATGAGCACAGTAGTAGATACGCTATATTTTGTGCCCTTGGTCGAAATTACTTAACATGAAGGTTTCTTAATGGTTATGCCTATAAATTCCTTATAGTATATGTTTAGCAATGGGTTATTGTTGAGAAATATTTATATATCATTTGACAGCAAAATTAATAATTCGATGGAGATCACGTAATTGATATAATTACTCATGTTTTTATCACATTCTTGTCTATCATAATTTTTATTCGACATGTTCGTTGTATTGTAACCGTACCACCTTAAAATTAAGATCACAAATATCTATTTACCTCTTCTTTATTTTAATTTTATGGTCTATAGTAAGCCACTATTCTAAATAAGCCGTCAAGTTTTATATTTTTGCGGCAATTTCTCCGATTTGGTGATATTGTGACTTGAGTTGTGAGTCATAAAGGATATTGACGATTTTAATTCATTGTTCAATGCACCAGGTAAATGTAATAATGTATATCAAGATACATTTTAATAGGATTAACCTTGAATTCGGTCTACTAATGGAATTATTGTTGGCTGTTAGCCTAACTTTTATTTCATGTTACCTGATCTAAGAGATTAGTTTGATGAAATCATGTTGTCTATACACGAGAGCACATAGAGCAGGATCGCCTTGAAATACTTTCGAACCACGTGAACTATGCGAAAAGGTTTACCTACCTAGTAGAATCAACATTTAATAAAATTGACCCTTCAATATTTACAATAAAACTTACCGTGGAACAGGTGACAGCCGGTGATCAGCTGATTACATACACTTGCACTATTGAAACTTGTTTATTTTATTTTAAATTAAGAACAGGTGGTTGGGTTACCGTTATTAAAAAAAATTGCCGGCGTATGTGGTAATATTCGAGTGTAGCGTCGGCCAGTGACGGCGCGCGACGCTGCAGATCGACTGAGCGCGACTCGCGGCTGGCTGCGCGCGCACCGCGACCCTCAGACCCTCGCAGACGACCTTCACGCAATAAGATACGGGGTGTTTTCCCATCACTATCTACAATACAAACAAACATTTCCGATTGAATTCAATTGCGATGGGATTTGTATTTTACAATAATGCATAAAAACTTGTGATTCTTGCATAGCAACAGTTCTTTTGTAACTCCGTTATTATAATCGGAGTCTGGGTTTTGTAATATAAAATAATTAATTACATTTTTATTTTGGATGAATGAAAAAAAATTGATTGAAGCGTAATTTATTCCTACTCATAATTAACAGTATTCTACTTAGTCAAATTTTAATACTCAAACAGTAGAACACAACGGAACCACAATTCCTATGTCCTATGTTAATCTGCAATATTACTTTCCTACCTACTTAAGTATATTTTTTGTTTGAGACATGTATGTGTGTCTTTAAACTCTAAAATCGCGTGGGTGTTCACTAAATTTATTCGTGATAACTGTAAACGATTAAACGATACCGACTTCAGTGAGTTCTTTATACGTATGTATTTTCTTTTGACTTTTTAATTTGTATTCAAGTACATCGCTTTTAAATTAAAAGCAAAGATATCTCTCTCACACTCTCTCTCTCTTGATATCAAAGCATGTTTAAGGGATATCTGTTACATAAGAAAGGGTTTTAAAGCGTGAATACATAATTATGTCAAGACCTCCGCTATTTCTCGCTCTAAAGCTTTTCAATTATATTATTTAACCCTACACTGCCTCCTACTGTATGAGATTGGTCATTTTGTTTCCATCTTTTTTGCCAGTCAGGTTCTTTTTTATTTTTTATATTGTTTTTTTTTTGCTTTATGATCAAAGTCAAATATGAGGTTAAATCCCAATCCCAATGCAGCTTCGTAATCTGATAGTTAATTACTCAAACGATGTTAAAAATATAACTCCATAACATACCATCACGCCTGTATTCCCCCTAGGGTTAGGCAAAGGTGTACTAAGGTACACCCACAGTTGTACATGTAATAGGGGGTGGGCCTATTGCCATTAACCGGACACAAATTCCAAACTCCGAGCTGCTACTGGGAATTTCATAGAAAAACCCAATAACACTTTGCTCTGGGAATCGGACCCAGCGTAGGCAGGCAGCGTAGAGGCAGTTTTACATATTTCCAACTTAATCTTAATGTTGTAATTAGCCAACATTGGATGATTTTTCATCACCTGAGCCCGCCAAAACCAAATTTCAATTGGTTTTTCGCAATTTGTATATCTTTAACACCTTTTACTTTTATCGTAGTAGTAATTGCGACATTACTATGTAGGTATACGATATTCACAACTGACAATTAGAACCATTCCATAAAAATCGTTATTGTAACTAAAAGTACTGAAAATCGACAATTTTCGACGTTGGCACAGTTTTAGGCAAGATTTTGGCTTGATAAGGATGTTTAATCAAAGGCTTTAGTTTTCAGTTGAGAATATTGTACAGGTAGTTAATGTCGCAATTACTACTCAATGAATCTAGAATGTTATAAAGATTTACAAATTGCAAAAAACCAATTGAAATTTTTATTTGGCGCGCTCAGGTGAACGATCTGCCTAAGAAGTCTACCATTTGACAGATACATGTGTCATACATACATGGCTATGTTTGACACATTGACACTGAATTGGATTTACACTTTGCGGTTTTTAGGTTCCAGAATTACCTACCCTACTTATCAATAACAGCAGTCTAAAAATATTTACAATAACAATATAAAATAACTTTTACTTACTTCTTACCGCCCATGCCATATTTTTTATTTGTGGATCGATGTAAACGAGCAGACCGATCGCCTGATGGTAAGCGACACTCGCCAGTTTTCTGTAAAGCCGTGGTTATCACTCCCGTCGATCCGGCCCTATTCGTGCCGAAGCATGGCTCTCCCATGGTAAAAACTAAAAAGATCATTTACCAAACTAACAGACATAAACTGTTTACGAAAAAAAAAATAATTTAAATTATTTTAAATTGCAGTTTATGTCTGTTAGTTTGTAAATAAAAATAACAGGTTTTGCAATGATTAAAACACATTTTGAAGGTTATATCAAATGCAACGAAAGTATAGATGTAGGCATATTTGAAATAGCAAAATAATTTATGCAGACAATAATTATCTTTTACGATCTTAGTAGAATTAGTTGACTCGACCTTGCTTTTGGTTGTAATTAAATAATTTTGGCTTTATAAACGAACTAATTAAATGCAGCTTGTTTCTGTAGATAACGAGGTACTTATATTATGGATTTCGTATTAATTGTCGCCTGAATCCCAAAAATATGACAACTAGCGTGTCATTAGAATATCTGTAGGGTAACCGTGTATTGTGCGTTAATTGATTTGCAGAATTCTAATAATAATCGCTTATTAGGGTGGTATTCGTTATTCGGGTAAAAAATAGTAATATCAATACTATTTTTTACCCGAATACGAAGCAGGAAGGGTTATAATTTGAACAGTCTATTTATTTGTATGTATTTATTTATTTGTATGTGCCTATGTATGGATTTCGACCGACTGACCTGATTTTAACAAACGAGGGATCGAACGATTTGTCTTGCAATGTCACAGTTACGGGCTATTATTATCACCTACAAACATAATTAAAATTACATTGAAATGAAACTACTTTTTACGGATTCTATCGTGTTGTATTGATATCATTTAATTCCCAACGGTGCGGATCCTTTACAGCATCCATGGTCACGGGTAGACAGTGGTGTTGGACGTCTTAATGTTAAAATTACAAACAGCTACTTACCTATGTACCTTACATTTTTCTGTTGGCATGCGACCACGGCTATAAACTGGACATCACTGTTCCTGGACTTACAGTATTTTTTTTCACAGTCGACCGTCGAACCTACCACTAGCTTAATTAATAAGGTTTTTAAGCTTAATTAATAATTCGTTATTATTAATACTAGTACTCCTCCCAAATTGCAAACAATCACTGATTCAAAAGTTCAATTTAAAAAAATTTAGATAAGATTATCCTAAGGTACCTTGCGAAAGCGTGAAGATAAGTATATATTTCGTTAGGTTTATATCACAGATAAAATATATTATTTCTTCTATGTTTAATATACATTGATCGACCCTGGTGACTATCCATTCAAAATCTTTTCGTAGACTTACGAAATCTGCATGTAGATTTCCATGATGAATATTTAGATAGTTATAACTAAGTAATCGCTTAAAATGCAAAGGCGATCTTAACGGCGAATTAAGTAATACGTCTAAATCGTGCATATCTACATGATATTTATGTATCCATTACATACATCATCACGCCTGTATTCCTTGAACGGGTTCGCTTTTATTGCTAAGTCCCTGGGACAAGCCTATTGCAATTAGGACAACAACAGACATGAATGAAAACGCAAATCTGCTGCAGAAGATTTCCTAAGAGAAAAAGCAAACGTCCAATCAATCAAAATCAGTTCACGGTTTGGACCGTAAGATCATTGATGATCTATCTTCCTTTACTGTCCCACTACTCACTGGATACCGACATGTGATCCAAGTTTAGTATTTCATTCGTAGGAAACATGGAGCCAAGACGGAGATCCGACGGCAGGGGTTCCGTTTAAAATAGTCATAGTCTATCGCAACTGAAGAATGGAAGCATAACGCAACAAAGTTGGGAAAAAGGTAGATTGAAAATTGCAGATTTCGCATAGACCACGACATGGTAACCACAAATAAACCCTAGTATTCTATGCATGGGGCCGGTCAACTTTCAAGAAGAAGTTTGAGGAGTCTCGGACTGTAAGTCCATTAATATGAAACCTGCATGCCTTTAGATATTTTCTCGACGGTGGCGTGTGAAGTCTGCCAACCCATTAGGCTAGCGTGGTGGACTATAGTCTAATCCCTCTCATTCTGATAAGGCAACCTGTGCCCAGCTGTGGGACATTATAATGGGCTGATTATATGTTTGAGGGCCTGATTGGCGCAATCCGCGCAATGATCTACGGGTAACATTTGATTTGGTACAATACACAGATTGTGACGGAGAAGAGAACGCAAGAAGTTTCTGGTCTGAGTGTGAAGCGCCCCTAAACAAACAAATAAAGGAAATAAACTTAAGTATTATAATTAACTACATACATGTGTAAGTATATGCAAGATTTCTGACCACTTATGCGCCTAACAAACACCATAAAAATAAATTGTTATTGGATGACGGTTGACCCTTGTATGGACGAAATCTATCTATTTGTGATGTCCACAGCCCGGCTATAGGTATACGGTGGTAGTATATGTATTCATGTGGGTAGGTGTCCGCATACCCAGTCCTTCTCCATGTAGCAGACAACCAAACCGGTTTCTTCAAACCTTAAACCAATATTTGGCCAAATGTGTGCCGGATCCCGTATAATGACATCAGTAGTCTAAAGAACAATGACAACAATTTTAGATGAGATAAAATTCCTACGTCTTTCAATGAAAAATATCTTGTTTGATTCAGAGTCCTCTTTTGAGCTAGTTTGTGCAAGAATTGTTCTTAGAGAAAGCCAAATTTTACTAACATAGATATAAGTACATACTACTAACAAAATATGGACTAGTATCAATTATTGTGTTCTTGGTCTGAAATAAATATTTTCATTTCATTTCATATACTAATGCAGTTGTTTAGTATGAAGTACTATGATCATTATACTTAGATATCTAATTACGTAACATAAGTTGCCTTTTTAAAATTCTTGATAGGCCTACGTTTAACCGCCGGATGTTAAGCGACACCCGTTTTACTCCAAGAAAACTATTTACTCGTGATTTAAACACACTCAGATTAGAGGAAGACCGTTCGAATCCAGGTAGCTTTCTTGTGCTTCAGTCGAGGTTTTAAGCGACCGACACCACTACTATAATATTAAACCTTATAACTAAATGACTAAGTACTACTGTTATTACTTTTTTACGTTTAATTTTGATCAAATACACATAGCGGGTGTGATTGCAAGCGCACATTTGTTCCGTGCGGAGATCGATTCCACAAGCTAAGCTGTGACGCAGAAGCTGATCGCTCAGCTATTAGGTACGTCGGTCGCGTCGTACAAGTTATTTGATTACGGAACCCTAAAAAATCAATGCTGTTATAATAGATCGACACATTATTTTAATTAAGTGGTTTGTGATTAAATTTAATACCGCGCAGATTAATTGCTATTTCATATGCAAATTATGCTAAGCGTTAATTTTTTTAGTCTATGACCGTGATCGTAAATACATATGAGGCAAAACCGAAAATCTGATAACCGGTTTACTTTCATATTAAGAAACAGTCAAGATTTTTATTTATTGCATAGGTATAGATTTGCCTAAGCACATGCATGTTCACATATCGGTTTAAATGTGTTGTTTAATATATGCTGGGTATCTAAGGAGTTCAGCTCTATGTCCTTTAATTTTTTTAAAAGTTGTCCAACACTAAGATTTTCTCCTGCATCATGGGTGCTTTTAAAAAAATCCAATTATCACATAAATGAACACCCAGACCCGGAACAACTATCTCTCTACTAACTGCGTCAAATATTTGTTCCGTGCGGGGATCGAACCCGTAACCCGTGGCGAACTATCCGATCGCTCAGTCGTTACGCCAAACGTGTTTATATTTAATGATGATGTGTAATTGGTTAATGAAAATGGCCTTGAACCCCAAATATGGGAACCAATATTCCCATGACGGCTTTACGTGCCTCAGAGAGCACGTAAAGCCGTCGGTCCCGATTGTTATAAGAACATCTATAATAATTGTTAGTGGTAGTCAGGAGCCCAAAATGCCTGACAACCAGTCTATCCTCCGAATATCCCATAAATTAGGCTGCAGAGGTCTGATGGCAGTCGCTTCCTGTAATATACTGATGTTCAGCCGCATATGGTTAGACTGGAAGCCGAAGAAGTTGAGAAAAGGCTCGGAGGATGATGAACCCATATATGGGACCTGAGATAGTACTATATGAGATAGTATTATATGGGACCCTGTTATATGGTAACTGAGAATGTATACTCCTATACTCCTCTTCGAGGAATATGGGCGTGATGGTATAATTAAGACTTTATCTAAAGTTAGCACAATGTTCTTTTTAGTAATAACGATTGTGAGCTCGCTGGATTCTCGTCAGCTCTCTTCTGAGCTAGACTTTCGAAATGCTTCCACATTTTTGACGATGAGAGGCGTTGAGAGATAACTGTGCCATTGTGATCTGAGTAACTTATATAATCCGATCAGTCCAGCGTGCTAGAGATCGGTCACGAGCTCGTCTTCTTTCAACTTCGCTCTGGATGAACAGCCTTTCCCTTTACCCCTCGATTCTGGACATAATGTTGGCAAAATGCAACAACTCAATCCTCGGTTAATTATACATGTATCATAATACATGTATAATTAAGATAGCACACAACAGATATGTGCCTATAAAAACTTACATGTAAAAATGATAAAATCTACAACAACTTAATTAAAGGTTGAGCGGTTTAAGTACACGCTACGCATGGTGGTGGGTTCGATTCACGCGCGTAACAAATAGTCTTCCTTTCTTCAAGTAAGTAGTTATTCAGTGTGTGGTATTTATATAATTATGTGAGATTGTGAGCACTTTAAAATTCTTATTTATAAAAAACAGCAACAGGGATAATTATTCTCGTTTGACGGTTATTTTCTGTATAAATAAATAAGTAACATTTTATTTTAAAAAAGTAACACCTATTCAGTCATAATAATTTCGTAAAATAACCAGTATGTACTGACGCGTAAATATTTCACTTCCGGTTTTCCTTAAGTTTTTCCCCATAGTTCATTTGTTACTTTAGTTTGGAGCGTATGTACCTATTTGGTAAATTCAACTGTCAATGTCCTTGTTTTTACTAAGTTTTTACTAATTCTCAGGTAGGTACAGGTTACATGTTATGCCGTATAAAAACAATAAAATAACACTTAAATACCATCACCACACACCGATATGGCGCTATTTATTTATTACTTAAGATGATTTAGAGGTAGTGGGGTCGACCAAGTCTTATTTAGTCTTATTTAGTATCGATTTATATTACGAAATAATCCAGTCGTTAAAAGCTAGTATGGTAGCGCCACCTATACATAGCATTACGTACTAAGCATCGTTCCAGTTGTGCGATTGTAACTTTAGTTATGTTTATTAAGTTAATGTTGTTGCTGCTCTAGGTAGGTTGTCAGTCAAACTGCGCCGTTGGTTGTTTCAATCCGCGGTTGGCCAATAGAGGGCGCCTTCAGATATATACTTTTGCGAATTTTCCTTTAGAGCTTTATCTTTTCGGGAAATACAGGCGTGACAACTGTTTGTGTGTGTGGTTTTGTAATAAAATATATTAGTTTTGAGAAAAATATTTATTTATTGAGTGGTAAGGTAAGTAAGGCAAGGTACTTGTACCTAGATCCCACCAAATCAGAAAAAAATACCTTGAGTAAAAATATATCGTGATAATTAAATAATAATATACCATCACGCCTGTTTTCCCTGAAGAGTTAGGTAGAGACGTAATAATGTACACTCACAATTCGCCGGTATGTTTAGTAGGTCCCATGTAATAGCGGGCGTGCCTATCGCCATTAACCGAACACAAATAACAAACTCTGAGCTGCTCCTGAGAATTTCATAGAAAAACCCAATAATACTTTGCTCTACCTGGAAATCGAACCCAGGACCTCTAGCGTAGCAGCCGCGTTCGGGACCTCAGGCTAGGCTAATGAGGCAGTTAATAAAGTATTATTAGAAATTTAAACACCCATTTATTTTTCTTATTCTATTTTCTTTATTCTACTTTCTTTTTTTCCTTCTGACATTGAAATGTCTAAACCTAGAGTGCTTTCCGTTATAAAACATGGCAAGCAAGCCCGATTTTGGCGGACTATTGAAAAACAAAAATCGCATTGAAATTGGAACATCAATTTAGCAATTACAGACACAGATAGCCACAGAGTGGCACAACAGACGCTCCGGTTAGACAAACGAAGGCTTTTTGCATCAAAGGTTAGGTAATAACAAGTAAAGCAAAATAATCTATTTTAGGAGCACCTATCAAGGAAACACGAGCATTTCCTCTTATTAAACAAGATAAGTAAGTATGTGTACTTCTATATTTTTAACGTAATCATATCCGCTTTACCTTGGAAACTCGAAAAACCCGATAGGTACATTTTTTTTTTTCAAAGAAAAAATGAAAGGCGTTATTGTTGTTCAATTTCAATGATGTCAATCCAATCCCGGTCCGTTACTGTTTATTTTATGTCCTCAGAAGTGAGTGAGTGATTGTTGGATGTGACAAGCCGAGGTCAGGAAAATAAGTTCGGGCTGAACTTACTCTAAGTATAAGTTAAAGATGTCATCACTACCTCTTCGTAATAGGTACCTACCTATAAAACAAACTCGGATACTTTACGCCATTTATAACTCAAGAACGGCTGGATTGATTTTTAGAAAATTTAGCAGGATAACTATTTAAAAATCAGAAACATTCACGAAAAATATTATGAAGAAAATTTATTTTCTCATACATTTCGTTTCGAGAACGGATTGGTTGATTTCAACAAGTGAAACTGCTGACGACAGCTAGTTTAAGAATAAATATGGACGATAAACTCACATTTAGTAAAAGCAATCTTCAGAATGTCATGTCTTCCAATTTCAAATATTGGCATAAAAGTTACCTCACTGCCTTCTTCATCAGCATATGATGAAGTCATTACATTCGTGTTTTTGTAATCCTCCTTTGTCTTGACCTGATACCTTCATTTAAATGTAATTTCACATACGATATCATCCATGCTTAAATAATTATTAATGCATATTATATTTGTTACTCGACAATTATTGCGTACATAATGTATCAAAGCACAGTTTTATAATGATGCCGCAACGTGTCGAAAAGGAAAGCCCTACAAAATCCACTGTAGCAGATGAATGGTTACATAAAGATTGCAAATAGATAGGTTCATTTTATAATGGGATAAGGAGGCAAACGAGCAGGCAGATCGCCTGATGGTAAGCGATTATCGCCGCCCATGAACACCCGCAACACCAGAGGAGTCGCAAGTGCGCTCCATACCTTTTAAAAGGGTTTGGGCTTTGATATCCTTACTCAATCGGTGAAACACAATGTAAGCGTTGTTTGACGCCGGTTTTCTGTGTGGCCGTGGTATCACTCGGGTCGAGCCGGCCCAATCACCCGTGATAGAACTCTATAAAAAATTTGCCAATGAGTGATAGGCACCCTGCGCTCCTGCGATCAGTGAGCTATGGCTGAAGATGGCCTTTGACCTTCTCTAGTTTTGCTACAAAATTTCTAAAAATAGTTTGGATAAAAGAATGCAAATTGGTATGTACTAAATTCTATGAAACCTTGACGGTGGTCTAATCCGAACTACTTTCAAAACTATGTAACTGCATTTACAACATGGCTGACTGACATTCACCTAAGATGTATATAAATATTAAAAGCTATGTGTTAAGATATAATTTTTATAAGTGCTCACCTAAAAATCGAGCGTGCTCGTAGGTGCTTAAAAATAGCTTAAGTATGCACTTTACAAGGTTGTAGCTCGTTCCATATAAATTGTAAAATAAGTATGTTGACATGGCTAGTAATATTTACTGATAACTTTGCATGTAATGTATTTGCATATTACATGCTGAAGTGCCCAAAACGCGTTGCTTTGAATATTCCTAGCGATATTTTTATCAACACTTATTATAAAGAGAAAAGATTTGATTGTTTGTAAGTTTGTAAAATTGTTCGTGGAATACATAAAAACTACTGGATCGATTTTAAAAATTATTTCACCTACGGAAAGGAAAAATATTATTCAGGAGTAACATAGGACTAAAATGACTTAATATTAAAAATATCAGTTCAAAATCATATGCTAACTGGAGCGGTTTCTTACCATAATAAGGGCCATCCCCATTAAATAATTAGCAAGTTTCATAATAGTACAAAACAGTTAAAACAGAGTGAGTAAGTAAGTATGTAACCTGCAACACAAAAATAATTTGTCAGATGACTAAATTTTTAATGCCGTTCCATGTTGCAAAAACATGAAAAAAGCACATGAATTTTCATGAGTTCGTAAGATGAGACAAGCAAAAAATGTTTCCTACAATTTTGTTTCTTTCACAATGTTGTATTATGAAATTATTTATTTCCACAACACAGTGCTCACTGTGATAAAATTACTGTGTCGAATGTCGAACGTGGTTTCCTTTATTATTGGCAGCAATACTTCGCGACCTCATAGCTTTACAAAATCATTTGTGCCTTATTGAAATCTCTCGTTCGGGGTCGCCGTCGTAAACATTTTAAAAGTTATTTATGCTGTAAAGTTTCTCATTTTTATATGTAAGTATTTACAAACTCGGTTTACACTACATAGCATTCATGACATAAAATATTATTTATTCAATGGTTTCTTTTAGTTCAATTAGCATGACAAATATCCAAGCAGATATTTAATGTGAATACGGTATAATGCTAAATTAATTAAAATGTCAATAGCCAGTTTTATAACCATGTCACTAATCCTTTAAAAAAGGTCTGATTGGAATATTCGAATTTGGCACATACAAGAAGATATTAAGTATCACTTTCGCTAAATTCTGCATTCATTTTATCGTCATCACCAAGAATTCCAACCGCGAATGTGTTAAATTTATGCTGATTCTGTAACCTGTGCAACTCAAGCATCAAGAGACAAGCATTATACCAACTGGCGCGTGCGGCCTCAGATAATGAGTATTTTACCAGTCCTGAATACAAATAAGCTGTTAAGTGTTAATCTATTGTCTCTTTGCAGACTCGGGGGCAGAAGGTATTGGTATTACAGGCACATTAGACAGAGTCTAGTTGGAAATTTCAAACATCAGTTTTGTGTTCTAATTGTAGATTATCTATAGGTATAAATAAACTGGCTGGTAACCGAGGCTCGGTTACTCGCGATTCCCGTTACCAAAGGGAACCAAAGATATCTCGTCCACGAACAAGAACTCTACATTTTGCCACTGTTGACGCATTACCCCTAAGTACTTAATTGCCGAAAAGAAAAGGCGTTCTAAATGTCCGTGAATGTCATATCTCCACGCTACTGCCGCATTTTTGAGTTCGATAAACTGGTACTTTGAACAGACTGTTTAATATAGAGCCACCTGCTATTCGTGCTGCAACTCCAGTTAGAGCGCCGATCTCTGTAACCTGCTTCCCGTAACATCGCTTAACTTGATTTCTCAAAAAGTTCTACAAAATGTATTTCCTGTTCCAGCGCCCCACGCTTTTACAATCAAATATTATAATTAAAAGTACATAGTTACACTTCCGCCCAGAAATAGACACAATTTGAACGATCCATAATTTATTTTGGTTTTTACGTGCATTTATAAAAGCGTGTTTTTCTAGTGTTTCTTAAACTATTAATTTATTTTTCACATTTCATAGATGTCACCCACGGCATCACTCTTATCCCAAAAGGACATTTTGAGACAAAAAGCCTATGTCTTTCTCCAAAGTCCAATTGGTGTGTGTGTACCTATACCAAAATTCATAAAAAATAGTTTACCGGTTTAGGCTTGAAAACGCAACAAACAAACCGACATACAAGATTACTTTCACATTTTTAATATTACTTTAGTTCTATTATCTGTGCTTTAGTTATTGAAGCCTAGACTAATAACTTAGTAGGTTTCGATAATTTCCACCAAAATTAATTTTAAGTTCGGATATTTAAAAATGTATCTACGCTGTACTACTGAGGTCAGCGACTACTTTGCTATGTTCATTAACGAACCATTTAACTCTTAATTAGGCTGTTGCACAATGTGTTTCGAAATATTGTTCATATAAATCTAAAGTAAACAAGAAACTCGTTTCACTAAATACCTATTTATAGTTTCAAAACAGACTACTGACCTCTTCAGGTCAATCGTCTACATAATTATTGTTATACTAGCCTATGCCCGCGGCTTCGCTCACTTGAAGCTCAAAAACTAGGTAACAGTGATGATCTCTTCTTTGTATGGGTCTCATACATTAGAGGGGTCAAGCTGTATCTAAGGTTCCGTTTAATTATTTGAGATAAGAAGTATACCAGTTTTTAATTTGGAGCACATACTTTCTAACAGTGATAACAAAATTAAAATCTATTCAGTAATTTTTGCGCCAACCCGTAACAAATGGACAAGAATTTTAAAAATCACATTTTTGGGTTCGGAGACGTTTATATACCTTAAAACCCACTTGTTTTTTTTTTAATATCTTCAATGTGCATACACAGCTTTTTTACAATTTTATAATAGTGGAGAAGACAATCTGTAATTAGAATAGGCGCAAGACCTGAAGTAGTTTGATCCATCAGTGGGTTGAGTTATGGAAAACTGAAACCTACCTATTTGCACAATTGTTATTGTAGGTATCTGTGTGCGCGCCAATATCGTAGTCGTTGTGGCTAAGAGTATACAGTACAGTTAGCTGGTTAAGCTAATTTCTTGGAAAAAATATACTTAGGTATCTCAATCAAAATTACAGGGTTTCATTATTATAAAATTATGAAAATTATGACTCCGTATTTGACATGTTTGAGATCATGCGCTTGTTCAGTTACACATTGTATAAATAAAGACGAAATTGTTATTATTTGTCAGAAGTACCTGCTGTGCGAGGAATTTATGAAAGTGTTATTAACCCAATTTTACTTTACTTTGTTTATTTTGTATATATTAATGCTTGTTATAATTCTCTCCTTCTAATTTTCGTTACTCTAATTGGTTATAATACAACCGTTATAATTAAATACATAAATAAATGACAAAACTAACACTTACTTGACCTACGCTAGAAGCTTAGTGCTTAAATTATCATATAATTTTTTTTGTCACGTTGCCAGAAAAGGTGGTCAATACCCCGAACAGCTCGTGGTTACTGGCGAAATCTACGGTAAACGCTCTAGAAGTCGAAGTCCTATAAGATGGCCCGACGAGATCCGCACATCTCTGAATAACTTCACGAGGCACTACATGTCGCCAAAGACAGGCGCAGGTGGCGCAACATTGTCAAGAACAAGATTCCATGAGAGAATCAGGTCACTCAGCAATAGGAAATAAGAGTTGAGGAGGAGAACATACCAGAAGAGCACTCAGAGGGAATTTTGGGAAATTCCTATTGGATTCTACCCTCATCCACCTGTTAGGCTAGTTAACCCCCTTCTTGCTAAATAATCGTTTGTTATAAGTAAATATCTATCTTGAAGGGCAAAGGATGATTATGATTTCGTAAATAACTCATCATTACTAATTGCTCCTTATGCAATATCCTCTAGTCAACTAAGTATATCCGTTTCATAATTTTCATACTTCCACATTTTATCTAAATGTGAAATCTTGATTTTAGTATCTAAAAAAAATTAAAGAAGTATCTAAAGAAAAAGAAATAGTGAAGGATTACCTTTTTAACCTCAAAAAGAAGGAGGTTCTATGTTTTTCTGTATATATTTTTCTATGTATGTAAACCGATATTTTCGTAAATAGTAGAGCGATTTCAATAACATACCACCTAGCCTGAATTCCCCGAAGGGTTAGGCAGAGGTGTACTAATGTAGATACACCCACAGTTCGCCGGTATGTTTAGGTCCCATGTAATAGGGGGCGAGTTTCCAATAATTCTGTATGCAAGAGTAAGGTAATCATAACATTCAAACATGGTGAAGATCTGATCACAAATCACAACGTCGGTCGTCGAGGTACGCCAGATTCGCCACTCAAAATATTGAAATAAAATAACTTTTATTAAAAAGTGCGACTGCATGCTACGCTCGAGGTCCTCAGTTCGATTCCCAGGTCGAGCAAAGTGTTAAAAAAAGTTATTGGGTTTTTCTATGAAATTCCCAGTAGAATTTAGAGTTTGGAACTTATGCCCGCTTACTGGAAATAGGCTTGCCCCCTATTACATGGGACCTAAACATACCGGCGAACTGTGGGTGTACCTTAGAACACATTTGCCTAACCCTTCAGGAAATACAGGGGTGATGGTATGTATCTATGAATGCAGTTACAAAAACAAACCAAAAAATGTGCGAAACAGTTTCGGAAGTTGGCGAAAACAAAAGATCCGACCAAATCAAAGACTTTAATCTGGAATTTAAATAACGTAGATTTTTATTATTTTGTATTTTTGGTCCAAAGATGTATTATGTTATATGTTATGTTAGTTTTATGTTCCTAGTGGCTTAGGATAAGCAAAATACCTGGCACGGCAGCAAATGCATGCTTAGAAGAGAAAGCATCTCTTCGTTTAAGAAAATAATTTACAGAGAGTGATTCACGTGCAGACGTTAGCATTGACCGATAATATTTACAAGTATCAAGTCTCCACCGCCAATCTTATTAAATTTTACTTTCACTGGGTATCTTCCTAAACGTATTGCCCGCTGAAAATATTTGTTAGATAACATAAATACTTCCAAAATGTGGTGTCGAAAAGCAACACCTAGATTTCGGGTATTGACTCACAGTGTTGTCCATTTGTGTTACCTAGAAAGACGGGTATGCACTTATTTTGACGTCACACGTGCTGAGGTACGGAAAAGCGGTGGATTTACCGTTATCGGAGAAAGCCCGAGAGTAGAGCAGCGCAGTCAGTGGCCGAGCGTCGCACGCGCATACACACGCACGCAAAGCGCAGATCTTTGTACTGTGATTGTTTTTGTTTGTTGTAAAGGTTCACTGGATTTTTTTCTAGATTGGTATGTATTTTTTTTTGTTATAAGTATTACTATTTTTTTATTCTGTACCATGAAACTTGCATTGGGAAGATGACTTCCTCAATTTTTAGGATGTTTGTGATTGTTACAAATATGAAAAAAAAAATGTTTAATTAAGATACCTATACTTTTTTTGTGATACTTAGTGCATTTTATTCTGAATTCAAATTTCGACGTTTGGTGCTCAAGTGATTACCTACAATTATATCAACACGTTTTCCTAGGTTCAGTTACATACTTATCTATGTATTATTTATTAGGTAGGTACATTATTTCCCACATTACTTTCCCTATCAAACCAAAACTAGAAAGGCATTTTTGGATGTCTCACTCAACAGTAATTATTAAAACTACGAATATGTTCAAAGCTATATGGTACGAAACTACTTTCATAACTCTTCTCTTTTGATGTATAGGTACTATTTAAAATGGACTTTTATACTATTGTCCCTTCACATTGTTGTATTGAGCTTTATAAGTTTCCATTTCTCGAGTTTTTAGTCAAATGCGCGGAGAATCATGGTTCCCAAATCTGAATCTAAAAAATCTGATCTAAAATGGATCACAATATGAAAACATGAAAAGATACTGATAATACAACTAATTCCTGAAAAGCTCACTTTATAATATATTTTTTTATTTTCTCTACTTGATATTAATTTATTGACTCTATTTGATATTTTAAAAAAAACAATGTAACATTATCTTCCACGACTTTAGTTTCTACTTATAAAAACTGGGTTCTCTAAATAAAAACACAATCCAATAAATTGGTTAGCAAGTTTTCTTGCCAAAATAACCAAACTTTATTTTAAAATTAAAGAGAAATGAAACAAACTTAGATTATTACTGACTACAATTATATAACTTATTATAAACAACCTAATAGCTGTTTCCGCAGGCATCACCCACGACTTTAAGTGACGTTATGTTTAACTTGATTAACAATATAGCCTATTACTTCGAAATAATTTAGCTATTCATAAGTCAATGAATTTTTTAAATCGGTCGTGTAGTTTTGAGAGTTTACCCAGTAAAAACTATTTTACAAACTTACAAACAATCGAATCTATCCTCTTTGCAATATTACTGTAGTAGCAGTAGTTATGACTAGTTTGCGGATAGGTAGTTTCTGGGAGTGTCATCATGATTTTGTGTTATTTGCCTCTAATTTTATTGTAATTTGTTTGTATCGTTTTAATTAAAGTAGAATACTTAATATATAAGTAAATACAAAACCTTAATCATAAATAATACATGTTCCGAGTTGTTATTCTATTCGTCTTCCTAACGAACAACATCTCATTTGCTAAGATCCTTCACGGCCTATTTAACATTCACAGAGGATATCACATTCACAAACACAACTTTACACAACATAGACTCAAGATTACTTTAAAGAAACATGGTGAAACTTAAAAGCCTTATTATTTGACTACGGGACCCTAAAATAAGAGCAATAAAACAAGAAATGTAACACATTCCGGGAATCAAGACCGGATTTAACCCAACATTTGGTATTGTCACTCATTTGAGTAGGTATCAAACATGTTTTTACGCGCATTGACATACTACGGAATCAACTGAAATAAAACCACTTATACGTTTTGTATCGCATTGAAATATTAAATTAATTATCCTAACGTTTTGGACCCTCTACAGAGTCCATGTTTCTCTTCAATATTGTGCCAGAAATCAGTATAATATGCAATGAAGTTGACTTGTTCGCAACTTTTCGAAGGACCTTACAATAGGCGCGATGATTTTATTAATAATACAGTATTTTAACCTTCCTTGACCTGTCTCCAACAAATAGTTTTACAGTTATTTAGTTACTAGGTACCTAGGACCCTAGGTATATAATTTCATAGCTTTAAAAAACTTTATGTACTCTACTATTATAAAATTGTAAAAAAGCTGTGTCTGTACATTGAAGATATTAAAAAAAAACACGTGGGTTATGGTATAGAAACGCCTCGGAATCCGAAAATGTGATTTTTAAAATTCTTGTCTGTTTATTACGGGTTGGAGCAGAAACTACTGAATGGATTTTAACTTTAATATCACTGTTAGAAAGTATATGCTCCAATTTAAAAACTGGTGAACTTATCTCAATTAATTAAACGAATCCTGAGATACAGCTTGACCTCCCTGATGTATAGAGGCCCATACAAAGAAGAGATCATCAAAGTTGGTTATTTCATTTTTACTCCTGATATAGCTTCACGTGAGCGAAGCCGCGGGCAGAAGCTAGTACTTATAATAATTCTCAATAAAAACATAATTATGTCACTTGAGAACAATAATAATGGTGTTCTTACCTCAGCTTATCTTCAATGATGATATTAGATATCTGCTGCAGTTAGGTAGGTACTACCTAATAAAATTTACATACCTAAGCAGAATTGAAAGCAATAATGTATTCTATTATTACTAGTTAACCCGCGATTTCACGTGCATCCCATAAGAATTTTTGAGACAAAAGGTAGCCTATGTCCTTTAACGGGATGCAATGTCGCGATTTAGTCGTGTAAGGCTTTAGACAGACGGGCAGCTACTTTCGCATTAATTTATAGTATTAGTGTATGGATGTTGATTGGACAATAAATTGTTAACTAAGAAGTACGCAGTTAACATATTCAAGTAGGTACTTAGTTAAACGAACAATATCAGTTTCTTGATGACTTGAAATATTGTATCTAGTGATACGAGCGATACATCTTTATTTTTGAAAATAAACTAAAACATATATATTTTAGCTTCAAGGCCAAAAATAATAATATATGGTATTTATTAGCAAGTTTCCAAGATATTTATGTACGTCTGGCAATTAAACTAGCAGCCAGCCCCGGCTTTGCACGGGTGGAGAAATCCCTAACATTTATCAAAATATTCTATAGGCTATGTTAATCTGGAACAATGTAGCATTCAAATGGTAACAGAATTTTTGAACTCGGCTCAGTAGTTTTTAAGTTTATTCGTGACATACAGTTATCTCTCTTTATAATTAGTGTAGATTATAATCTGATACAAAAATGGTAAGTAATCAATTGTCATAATCATCCTATTATCTACTAAATTGCAAGTAGTAGAAAGTCCTTTAGTGAAACCAGTAAAGTAAGTTATCGTTTATTATCACGTATCCTTGTCTCCACCACTACCTAATACAGTTGCTAAATTGTTACGTGGTTATTCAAATATCAATAACCAACATTGCATGTCGGTGTCTCTGCCGTCGTCGTCCCCATTGAGTGAAACTTAGCAACCGTCTGTCATTACAGCTACGAACCAGAGACCGCAACAGTGAACTGAGTGAACATGGTCTGCGTTCACCATAATCACTGCAAATGAGTTTTGCGAAACATGACAGAAAAATTACATGTCTATGTGTAGGTAGCGGCAGCGTGAGCTCTTGAGTTAATAGTACAGAATGAACAGAAATATATATTGGTGTTGTATGTTTAAAAAAAAATAGGGATTGCCTGCCTAGGTCCTGACCGCAACTGCTACGTTAGTGTCTTAAGTTCGATTCCCTAGTCTATAAAAGTATTAGGTATTGGGTTAAGTAGCAGCTCGGAGTTTGAATTTATGCCCGGTTAATAGCAATAGACTCGTTCCCTAATAAATAAGACGTAAACATACGTGCGAACCAGGTATGTACATTATTAATACCCCTAACTCAAACCTTCGAGGAATATGTGATGTACCATGTTTTATTTTTAGAAATTAAGTATATGTAGGTAGTTAAGTCGCTCAGCGTGCTCTGGAGCGTGCTATGCTCCGAATTTCTCTGAAGGATAAAATCCGCAACGAGGTTATCCGGCAGAGATCCATATTCGTCGACATAGCGCACCGAATTAGCAAGCTAAAGTGGCAGTGGGCTGGCCATATCTGTAGAAGAACTGACAACTGCTGGGGTAGACGTGTTCTTGAGTGGAGACTGCGACTCGGCAAACGTAGCGTAGGACGCCCTCTGGCAAGATGGAGTGATGATTTGCGAAAGGCTGCCGGCAGTAGCTGGACAAGCCGACGACAGGGTAAAATGGCGCACATTGGGGGAGGCCTACGTCCAGCAGTGGACTGTTATAGGCTGATGATGATAACGTAAATAGAGGAATAAACCTGTGATGCTCTGCTAATAGCCTTGTTTGTGTAGTGGTCCCAAGTGCGACTGCTACAATAGAGGTGCTGGGCTCGATTCAAAGTGTTACTACTTTTAGGCTAGGCTGACATATGGATTTAATGTAAAATAAGTCATACCTTTTATTCAACACTAAAACATATATAACGCCATAACTGAATTTAAAAATATCTTTTGCATACGTTGAAACTTTGAAACAATCCTTTTTTTTAACAAGAAAACAGACGAATTACGTACGAAGAGATTCAGCATACTCTGCTGTTTGGTTCAGGAAGTGTTCACAAGATTTTGCACGAGCACCTTCGCGTAAGGAGGATAGTTTCCCGCTGGGTACTGCACAACCTCACCGAAATTCAGAAGCAGGCCCGTGTGGATTGTTGCCGTGATATGATACAAAAATTTAATGCAGGCTCGTCACGGCACGTTTACGACATTGTGACAGGTGACGAATCCTGGATTTATCAATACGATCCAGAAACAAAGCGTCAGTCGACAGTTTGGCTGCTTCAAAATGAACCAACGCCTAAGAAAGTGATGCGATCGAGGAGCGCAGGAAAAATGTTGTTCGCTAGTTTCTTCACTTTGATGGGGTACCTAATTTCAATTCCACTTCTAGACCAAAGCAGCATCAACGCCGAATGGTATAGCACAAAATGCCTGCCAGAAGTTTTTTCTGTGAACAAGCGACCGAACACCGGGCTCCGCGGGGTCCTTCTTCACCACGACAACGCGCCCGCGCACTCTGCGATCAAAACGAGGGACTTCCTGGACTCCACACCGGTCAGAGTCTTAGGACACCTTCCTGAAAATTAAAAATCAGCTCAAAGGGATACAATTTTCATCGCCGGAAGACGCGCTAGCAGCGTTTGAGAAGGCCGTGGAAGAGGTGTCTGCGGAGGACTGGAAAAATGTTTTGAAAATTGGTTCAGACGCATGAAACTTTGTATAGAGGCTGGTGGAGAGTTCTTTGAAAATTCAATTCAATTCAATTTTATTCAATGATACAAATTTAGTACATAGTTCCAAAAGAAAATCCTTACAAAACGGATTAAATAATACTTAATAATATCTAAATCTAAAAGTAATCCTAAGATATAACAAAGGCAAATACAATTTGTAATTTGTCAGCTCGAATTAAATACATAACAGCCTGCCTGAACTAGGTTAAACCTGTGTTTCAGGCTACCGCTTTACGTGTTTATTGTTTTTTTTTTTCAAATTTGAATAGACATAATTAAATTAATAGAAAAAACAAAGGATAATAGAACTAAAGTATACAGTATACAAGTAATTTTAACTTATTTTATAATTTCTAACAACTTCTCTGTGTCTGCGTAATTGAGATTCTCTAAATATTCCGAAACTATAATACTACATTTTTTATAACTTACACTATGTATGTTTAGTATTTTATTAAGTTTATTATATATAAATGGTCCTAAGAATATGTAGAATTTGTTAGAAAAAGCATGGTTAAATTTGGTTTTAGTACAGACCAAATCTTTCCTTCTCTTGTCTAAGGGTACGGGGTTAAATGGGAGTTCCGTGTGCTGTTTTAGTAAGATGTGCTGAATGAATAATTGACGAACCGTTAATACTTTACATGCCGTGTAAAGCTGATGCGTAGGAAATAAAAATGGGCGGAAGGTGGCTACCTTTAGAATAGCTCTTTGGGCACGTTCCAGGGGAAGTAATATTGTTTGAAAAGATTTAATAATAATATATTTTTCATAGAAGTTAGTTTTTAGTTTCTCAAAACTTTCTGAGTGTCCCACGTATACTATGAGATTGCCGAAAAACAAGAATTCTAAAGATGCGATGTCATCTCGATGTAAACTTTTTTTGGGCTGCTGATAATCCTCATGTACCTACCCGTTGAGATGCGGTGGAGTATGTAGACTCATAACAATTCAACATTTGCAGTACCTTGCCCTACAGTCACGGACAAAGGATTCGGGATGTTCGCCACGACCATGATATTTCGTGATCTTATTACAGTGTAATCGTAGTCTATGAAAGGTTCATGAACTGAATAAAACGAGTAGATAATCGTGCTTTCCGAAGTCCTGATTATAAAACCAGCTCTATCTTTTAGGTACACGTAGTTATCCAGCAAAGTCTTCTAATTGCGCTTCCAGCCCACAGTTTTTGTGTATTAGGTTCGTATTATAAAATAGCTCAGTATTCCAATAAAAAAGGGCAGACAACAATATTTTCCTCACTACGTTATAGGTAGGTACAGTACCCAAGTACCTGATAGGTACCTAGATGACTAGATTGAAAACTAGAAGGCTCCTTGGTAATTAGATTCTTGCTCTAATTAATATGACAAATACCCGAGCGGCCGCCGCGCGCGCGCCTAGCATATCTTAGAATACTAATATTGGTACCTAACAGGAAATATAGTATCTAAAATTTTATATTCAATTCAATTGCAGCATAATAGAAATCACTAGACCCTACTGCCATATCTTTGCAATGAATATAAATAGCTTTCAATTGCCGATATTGCACATGCTATGTACCTTGACCGTACTTCGAAGTAATGGCCCTATCAGTAACGTATAGAATTTTAAGCTGACTGAATTCACAAGATATCCCTGAGCTACTCAGGAAAGTGTATGGAAGACGGGGTTTCACTCTTAATCTAATATACTCTGGCCTCTATCAAATCTGATAGAGATCGTTTTATCGTCGCTTATCTCGTACTGAAACTATGGCTGGAGGTGGAATATTGTGATGATAAAATTATGTTACGGCTTGCCTGTTAGCCTAGGAAGAAAAAAAGGTTTGCCTACCTAAGGCACAAACAACAAGTCGCTTTTTTTGGTACTACAATTCTTGGTAGATTTACAGAATGGTAACTTTTTAATGTTATAGTAATGGTAAGGTAATGGTTAGTTTTCTCGACATATTTAATATTCATGAATCACTAATTTGTTACAGAAACTAAAAATGTTGGAGGGAACGAAGATTAACTCTCCGTCACAAATGGCCAGCGTTTTTGATATTGCCAAGGACACAGTCCTGTTCCTACTATTATCCTGCTACTACATCCTTGAATCCTTATTCTGGACCTTAGTGCCTAATACAATAAGGCCCATGAAGAATTTGAAAGGGGACGTCGTGTTGGTTACTGGAGGAGGGGGCGGGGTTGGGCGCCATCTTGCGGTGAAACTTGCAAGACTAGGCGCCAAGGTCGTGGTATGGGACATAAATAAAGAAGGTTAGTACTATAATCACTTAGGTTTCCTTTTAAGGTTGGGTAGGTCACCGGACAACCTTAGACTCGTTTCGCATTAGGTACCTACTTATAATGCGTTTATTAGTCTTACTTTTACTGCCTGCTAGATTTGTTGAGATATTTGCCTTGTTGGAACAAATACCTACATATATAGCCAGGTACACAGAACCTTTAATATTTTGTGATAATAAATATATTTAAATTACTCCTTACCCACATTGTAACTATTACCAATCTGCAGCGTACTAATGTAGGTAATACCTATTAGATAGACATTAGGTACATTTTTTAATTATTTGATGAGATTATTGCCTAACAAAAGTACCTATTATAATCTAGTAAATTTTATGATTATTTTTTTACTATCTGGCACATAATCTATTTCACAATTAAGAGAAACACTTCATTGAGATTTATCAAACCGATCTACCGAAAAAAACAATTAGCTTGATTTAGGTAGGTACATGTAATCCGTAAAAAAACATAAGGACAAGACTAGGAATTATAATATTAAAATATTTACAATATCGTAAACATAAAGACAAAGGTTTTTTTTTACTTGCGCTGTTTTTATCGATGATGTAACGTGATAATGATACCTCAATAACCCACAGTTAGATAACTACATAATATGTGTACATAATTGATGACTTGTAGTTAGGTATAGGCCAGCTAACATTTAGAAGGTTGTTAGCGAAAACATAAATACATTTTCAATAAAACGCCATATTTTTGTGTTGATCAAACATTTACTGAAAATTCAGTTGAAACATTTGTAATATTGAAGGCAAAAAAGCATGAATAATCACCTGTATGTAGGTCATAAGCGTTGATCTTCCAATGTATCGTGTCTACTTTTTCCTACTTTCTAATCGGTTACCTACCGGAAACTATAAATTTAGTTTATAAATTAATTTAAATTTATCTATAAAACCCTGAATTACAAAGTAAATATTTTCAATAAATATAATTTATATTTTAAGAAATAAACTCGATATTTTTGTTTTAGGCTTGCAAAAGACGTGCGCAGCTGTTGTGGATGAAGGCTACGAAATTGCAAGCTACGTCGTAGACCTAGCGGATCGTAGCGCAGTCTACGCGGCCGCTGAAATGGTCAAGAAAGAGGTAATGTTTTCAGTTTTACTACGAATGTAATAGTAGTAAATTATTTTCAAATTAGTTTTTAGTTTTAAATTAGTATCAACAAGAACGTGCATTATAAATTCTAGGATATACTTACCTACTTGCATAAAAATTATGAATAAAACAATTTTTACTTGCCGCACTTTTATACCTATATACCATCACGCCTGTTTTCCCCGAAGGGTTAGGCAGAGGCGTACTAATGTACCTACACCTACAGTTCGCCGGTATGTTTAGGTCCCATGTAATAGGGGGCGAGCCTATTGCCATTAACCGGGCACAAATTCCTAACTCCGAGCTGCTACTGGGAATTTCATAGAAAAACCCAATAACACTTTGCTCGACCTGGGAATCGAACCCAGGACCTCTAGCGTAGCAGTCGCGCTCAGGACCACTTAGCTAATGAGGCAGTTAGTACTTTTATACATAAAGTACTAATATATTTTTTTGATTATACATAAGTGTGTATTGTATGTAAACTATTGTAATGCAACACATGTTACTACTAATATATTTTTTTAGATCGGCAAAGTGGACGTGTTGATCAACAATGCGGGCACGGTGTTCGGTGAGACGTTGCTGGAACTCTCTGACGCAGCCATTGAAACCACTTACAAAGTCAACATCCTCTCACACTATTGGGTAAGATAAAATAGCTACTAATTACTATACCTAGTCATTTTGTGTATGGAAACTATTTACGATAAATAATATACAGTGGCTGTACCTATGGACCTAAACATAATTGGCGAACTGCCTAGCCACTCGCACTCGGGGATTATTGGCGCCATGCCATACCGTGATATTTATGTTATGTTACTGTCGAATCACAATAGATTATAGCTTTTAACTTTCTACTTTCAGACGGTGAAAGCATTTCTACCGGACATGATTAACTCGGGAAAGGGGCACATAGTGACGGTTGGTTCGGTGGCCGGCCTCCTGGGCACCTACCGCTGTACCGACTACAGCGCTACCAAGTTCGCCACAGTCGGCTTCCACGAGAGCCTGTTCACTGAATTGAGAGTAAGTAGTCGAAAGTAGCTGATAAATTTGCGAAATAAGTTGGGTACGCAAATAATGATCAAATCTTCATCCGCCTTTTCTAATCGATGCTTCTTCTATTTCTTATTAAATAGTTGTGATTTAAGAGTTGTGGAGTACCTACGCACCTCTGACTATAAATTTATGTGCGTAGGTACTAATAACTAATTATCACTCACACAAATGGTGAAGGCAAAACATCGTGAGGAAACCCTGCATGCCTGAGAGTTTATCTCGACGACCGCCGGCGGGTTGTATTAAGCGAACGTGGTGGACTAATTGCCTAAAGAAAGGAAACCAACTGTCAGCAGTGGGACAGTAAATGGGATGATGATGAGTTAGATTGTTTCGTGTGAATACTGAGTATTGATACCAACGGAACAGAAGACACCCGTAATTATTGGGAACACACATGACCAGAACTGGCCACTATAATGTGAATGTGCTTGGAATGGGCTTTAATATTAGGATTGCAAAGCATACGAGTAGGTTACTTACTTATAAAACTAACTTTTTAATATTTCTACTTTCATTTAAACTATGTACTACTAGGTATTCTACGAATCGATCCAACTCGCTTAATACGAATAATGCAAGATTGCCATATTGTTTCCCTAGGCGCACGGTCACAACACTATCCACGCCACGTTGGTCTGCCCCTACTACATAAACACGGGCATGTTTGACGGCGTCACCCCGCGGCTTCTACCCATGCTGGAGCCCGATTACGTAGCGGAGACCATGATCGACTCCATCAGAAAGAACGAGGTCAACTGCGTCATGCCCGGATCTGTCAGATATCTTCTACCTCTCAAGTGGTAAATGGTTTACATTGATACTTTATTACCGTGGGGTACCTACGGTAAACATTTTCTTTATGGAATGATACTTTAATTCCAATTCTCATAAAGTTAAGCGAAATAGGTAAAACTATATTGAACTGAATTAAGCCAAAGGACTTTAAGACGTCCAGTCGTGTCATGCGAACAAGGCAATTGCGTCATGGAATAAATCGCTTTCTTGGTATATTCGTATAATAATATTGTTCCAATTTTATTCCAGCCTGCTCCCCGCGAAAATGTGCTGGGACCTGATGCACCGAGTGATGAAGGGACCACAGTCAATGATGCAGTTCAAAGGAAAACCCAAAGCTGTCGCGAGCTAGAACTTTAGTTGTAGTTTCTCAATTTACTTTGTATATAATGTGTACCATGTCGTTTTATATATTTAGAGTGAATATTATAAACGCGAGATGAAATAGAAGACTGAACATGTTTTCAGTAGCATTTTAAGATAAGGATTTAAATTATAAACAATAACAAATATACATCTTAATTTTTATTGTGTTTCTTTAAAAAAAATCCGGAATTATGAATATCACAAAACATAAATAATAATATTAGTTGACTTAAAATTACTATCACACACAATTAGAACAAGTCATAGAAGTAATCAAGGCCTTGCCCCAGCTCCCATATAGCTACTCCTGTGCCATATTCATTTGCTAACTCAAGACGCTTCTGGATGGAGTATAGAGTTGGATAAAATATCTTCTTTGTACCCTGTGATGTCCTGAGAAAGAAATAATTATATTCAGTGACAGACTTCTCTGTTTGTTGAATAAAAAAAGTGTGCTCATTTTTTGTAAGACTGATTAATTAATTTTTTTATTGCCAAGGAATTAAAAACAGTAAGGCCTAATTACCTGATCTCCACATAATTCTCTGCAGTATTATTGTTATATGACAATGCTTGGTTATTTTTGGCATTCTTTAATAGTTCTATGTATTCTGTGCCAACTATAGGGCCACCACCGTTGGCGGTGTATGAGTTCCCATAGAAATTTAATCCAAGTAGGATCTTGGACCGCTTTGAGGGATTCTCATCACTGTCTATGAGTTTTTCTAAACATAACCTCACCCAATACAGTGGAGCATTAGGTCCTGAAACAAAAAAAAAGTATTTGTACTGCAGCTATTTCGGCTGAAAAATTTTGTTTGACAAACTGCCATTCCCTGTTCCATAAATAATACTTTTAAATTACCATCCAAAATAGTTCAGTTTTTTTTTTATTCCAAAACATTTAAAGTCAGTTTGAGAACTTGCCTGGTTTTTGGGGATTGGAGAAGTCATAAGTCATGACTGAGACAGCTTCAACATAAGGATAAATATCATTAAATGCTTGAATAAAGAATTCATCAGTGGGATACCCTCGGAAGGGTGGATAGACTAGAATTAGACTAAGATCATCTTCTCTCATCTCCAAACCTGAAATGAAAATAAGGATCAAATTAACTCTCAAGATGTTATTTTTGAGGACTATCATTCCTAACTCAATTGCTGTTGGCTTTCATTTGATCTTACTTAAATCTTAAATAAAGTAACATTGTAAATATAATCAGTTTTTAGTATCCTGTTCACCAGTTTGTTCCCAGATCCATAAATCTTAAAACTAAACCAAAAAATTAAATCTCAAAACTGAACACTGAAGTGTAGAATTTGGAAGTCCTCCATAGCTAAGTAGATATTGAACTATTCTTACCAAATTGTTGTATAAACTTGACAGACTTATCAACATATTTGCCAATCTGTGAAAGCACCTCCAATACCACTCCGTCAAACTTCCATTGCTTGCAAACTTTCTTTATCTCTTCAATAAGAGCCTTCTGTTCTGTGTGGGATGTTGGCTCCATGAAGAATGCTTTAAGATCTGATGGCTGCCAATTCTCAAAAAGAATCCTAGGCAGTACTACAACAAAATAAAATACACTAGGTATATGTAATGTAAGCAAATTATCTTGTGCCAATAGTTATAGTGTTGTAACAAATTATTTTGTGATCTAATAGCACTCAAAAGAATTATTTCAAACTATACTGATAAGATGGTAAATAAATGACTTATAAATGAGTGTGCTTTGGGTGGTAAATAAACTTTACATAAAAATAAACAGTCTCAATCCTGGTATCAATTATAGATAATTTACTACCTATGCAATGTTAATGTTGCAATTGCATGATAATGACAACTATCTTGTAATAAGAAAATATTACATACATTTCAGATTAGTAGCAGAGCCTTTTTGCTTGACAGACCTCATCCAGGCATGGTCAACATCATGCAGCCCCGATATTATGTAAATGTTAGGAGATTGACGCTTGATTTGTAGCCATACCGGCGAAACATAGTTAAACTTGGGTGCCCAAGTCTTTGCCACATCATAGCCTTTGTTGTTCCACTAAAAGTACAACATAAAATTATCTCAGTAGCATACTAATAAGATGATAAACAGCATATAACACGTTAAAAAAATACACTTCAAAAAAAGCTAAGTATTTTGTAAGATTATCTACCAATACTCACAGGCGTAACATAACCCAAAACAACATTCTTGAAATTGCGCGTTGCAACGTCCTGATGATAAGTAGCGTGGTACTTTATAATATCTTTTACTAAAGGCGTCTCATTCACCAGTTTACGATCTAACACATTGTTTTTCCTCGGCCCTTCTTGAGATTTTACACCCTTTTGGCCTTTCTTATCAGAGGGTGGCGATAATGTCGCCAAACATACATTTAAAAGGAAAATGATTTGCAGAACTGTTTTGATACATTTCATTTTTCTGCTAAATATCACAAAGTCAGTAATTCGCTCATACAATTACCTATTTGCGAAATAAATGTACCTATTTTATTTTACGGCTGCTACGCTGTCAAAACAGAATAAACAAATTCGCCGGCAATTTAGAGATGGCACCAACAAGAAATATCAATAACATTGATATCGATTTTTCTTTTGACGTTCGTTCCTGTCAACAGTTAACATCTAACGTGATAGTTCTATGAATTTTATAATAGTACCGTTTGTAAGAAAGATATACGTATGGTAAATGCCCTGACTGGAAAAAATATATAAAATTAACGGTGATGGTGATAAAGTTTAATTGCAAACAATCGATATTCGATCATTTATTAGATGTAACGTAACACTCAACATGCATGATGCATGTCCCATAAGCCCATGGGTCATGGATGCTGTTTGGTTATGAATATGAGTTAAGTATAGGTATAGTTCGCGCAAAATAACTTGACCCAAAACTAACGGAGAGGGGGAAAGTTCGCGCAGTACATTTGCGTGCAAAATGTACTAAAAAACGACTACTCCACCATTTTGGTTCAAGTTATTTTGCGCCAACTGTACGAGAGTTTAGGTGGGAAAATGAAAAGTGCACATTGTCGATTTTATATTATTTTTCAAAACTTGAATTTCTCCGAAGTTTAATGTGTAATTATGGTGGATAATTAACCATTAAGTGTTCGTGAACGTGTGAGAGTGTAGGCAAATGATATAAAATTGAAAATCGTGACTTTTTGGGTTCACTCCTAAACTCCATCGAAGCCTCAATAAAGTTTCTACAGTTTTATTGGGGCAACTCAACAACTTATACTTGACACTGGCGAACACAAAACGTGTGGTGCCGTAATACAATCCCATGGTGGGAAATATAATTTGATTACTCTAATACTTGACACTGGCAAATACACAAAAAGTGTGGCGCCATAATAAAAAAAAAAAGTATAGGTTTTTGCCCATGGTATATTATTTAATAATACCAAGGGTAACATACCATCACGCCTGTATTCCCCGAAGGGTTAGGCAGAGGCGTACTAATGTACACCCACAGTTCGCCGGTATGTTTAGGTCCCATGTAATAGGGGGCGAGCCTATTGCCATTAACCGGGCACAAATTCCAAACTCCGAGCTGCTACTGGGAATTTCATAGAAAAACCCAATAACACTTTGCTCGACCTGGGAATCGAACCCAGGACCTCTAGCGTAGCAGTCGCGGTCAGGACAACTTGGCAAATGAGGCAATACCAAGGGTAAGTATAAGATAATTATTATCTTGAGTTGGTTAGAAGGTCTAAGTCATTGAGTTATAATTTATAAACAACTCAATGATAATTGTGCTTACGCCTGGGAGGTACCTATTCTCTTTCTTATGATGTCCTTCAAAGAGTTTATTAGTATAAAGTCCTTAGTATGGACTTCTCGTTCTATCCCCGCAATGAGCCCTGTGATTCACGTCACGAATGCCACGCAGTGTTGCCGTTGCCGTTGATTCTTCAATCTTTACATCTTCAATCAATTTAGAGAGATATTTTATTCACAAGACTGCTAACAATTTTATCTACTGTTCTCCATATTTCTATAAAAAAGTAATCTGTATGCAATTACTGATTTTAAATTGCTTCAATAAGTGGGAGTCAGTGTGGCCAGATGGTTACATTTCTTATATTTTTCGTAACTTTTGACCCCCTCGCGTAACATGTAAGTAATTTTAATTTTTACATGTAAGGCATTTTTCGTAACTTTTGAGATCAACGAGATTAGTAATATGTACTAGATTTTCATTTTATTGCAAACAGTATGTAGGAGAACAACGAATAATAAAAATCTGGATTTAAAAAAACAGGTCATTCGACATCATAGATCCCAAAATGTAACTTTTGCACCAAAAATGTTACTTTTCAGGAAACGAAACCTATCTTTCGACTCAAGGGCCTGGCAACACTGGTGGGGGTAGTAGTAGTAAGTAGTAGTACAATGGGGTGAACACTTCCGGGTGAACATGGTGGAAGAAAATATAATAATAAAGTATTAGAGCTATGGCCAAGGCTCAGACGTTTCGGTAAAAGTTTATGTAAGTATTTTGTCTTTCAATATTACCCACAATAGTGTCAACACACTGTGTGGTCCCATGGTGTAATGGTTAGCACTTTGGACTCTGAATCCAACGATCCGAGTTCAAATCTCGGTGGGACCTAGTCTTTTTTAATATTCTGCCAACATATATATACATCTTCCTTTTTAAATTTTGATTAGTGACCGACAATGATTTATTTAAAGACGCACATTTATTTCTATAATTCGTCTGCGATGAAATCAGCGAAAACGACTTCATAAAAAGTTCTTCGTAGTTATTTATGCAAAATACAGTCTGCGGATATAAAACAAGTTGTTTTATTTTCCTTTCTTTTGGTGACATCCGCGTCCACGCAAAGTAAAAGAAAGTAATGTTCGCCTCTGACGATGTATGAGTAGTTTGTTGATAACTCAGTGCTGTTTCAGAGACCGGGCCCACAACATGGCTCCAATACCACGCGTTTCACGATTACTCATTACTTTATTAATAACTTATTTCTTAGGTAAATAGTGACTAATATATTTTATGTATTCTTTGCGAGTTGTGCATTAGGTTTTCTCGAAAATGGTTTTAGACGTGTATCAATACTTTTGCAGGAGTGCGTGGAAAACACATGAGCAAAAGAAGCTTAAAGGATGTGAAATGTCTAGAAAAGGGGAGGTTTTACAGGTATAATACTTACATTTATTATTATTACGTACCTACCTATCTTTATTTTTATTTCATCATCTCCAAACCTAAATATATTACGATGGTGAAGTATAGAAAAAATAACTACAGAACTGCATTTCAGCGCGTTGACTCAAGATTCAGTACCTAACCTACCTATGATTTTAGAAACCCTAAATAATTATTTGAAAAATCAGGTAAATTAGGGTGTGATACTGTGTTAAGAAAACTTTAAGGAAGAAGTTGAGAGGTTTCTACCATACTCAAGTAATCTTAAACAAATTGATGTCGCTAAGCGAGAGTTGATTGGTTGTGGTTGCTTATTCGTTATTTTCTTTTATTTTTGAATACAATGCTAATAGCTAAGCTAAAGCTTAGGTTGAAAGGCTAGGAATGTTAATCAAATCCATCTATAAGTACCCACTTATTCACCTTATTTATGCCTAGATCTTGTTGTACTAAATAACAGTTGTAGACCAGTAATCCATACAGGACACGAATTTGGGTGGCGCGGCGCGGGCGGTAGTTTTTGATAAGCCTCTACTTGTCGTGGTTCTTTATGAGGATTAGGTAGGTTTGTATCGTAGGCCATAGCTACAGCAACAATTTAGTAGGTATTGTTGATGATCCTAAGTTTTTCCTCAATGGCGATTAAAGCCTAGGTACCTAATCGGTCCATAACTATAATGGATTAACTTTCATGAGTATGCTGTCTTTTCCAGTATCTATTGTTCCAAATCTAACGTGGACACTCTTGAACAATATTTTTTCTTCTGTGTTATACCTACCATATTTTTTAAAATGCGAACACAAACACGCCAATCTTTCTCAGGACGTTGTACAAAAATTACTTACCTCATAGATCTCTTTAAACATCGTCCTCACTTTTTGTATAGGTACCTACCGAATTAACAACTGTTCCCACGAAGGTCGGCAAACGGAGATAGATAACATTATGATGTTCAATTCACAACAGTCACGGATGAAAATAATCACACTGTTTTAGATAGGCATTGTTCGTACTAATATTACCTAATGCTTACCTATATCTAGGGACATTAGTGTCAGTTTGGGTTTATTTGATACGAGTGTGTTATCTTTGCGAGCCTGGGCATCAACTATAACATGAACTGATATTAACCTCAATGACACTAGCCAACACAGCTCCCGTACAGTTTTTGTAATAATTGAACAATTTTCCAGTTGGCTAGCTAGGTAGGTACTGACTAGTAGTGGGTAGGCACCTACCATCGAGCATAAATAGGCGAAACAAACGAGGTGAAATTCCCTTCGCCATAATCCACAACAATCAGTTTCCTAAGTGAAACCATAGTTAATTGTGGTTAATTGAAGGAAAAGTTAAGGAAGTACGAAAAACACCTACCTAGAGTACTTACCTACCTAATTTCTTGTTTGTTGAGTTAGGGCTAACGCGCACTTGTGATTTTTAGTCGACCGATAGTTTAGTCGCTATAGTAGTCCTGTATAATTTCATGTCGAATTCTAATCGTCAAATGCGCGCACTGCCATATAACTCCATAGTGAATCCCAGAACGATCAAAATATCGCCGACTAAAAAATCACAAGTGCGCGAGCGCTCTTAAACATGACACTATTTGCTTATTTAGTAGTGTGAATAATTATACAATATTCTACGTCTACCTACCTCAATTACGTTATACCTCCGTTTGCTGTAATTACCTACTCAAATTATAAGCTTAGCCAACAATTTTTTGAAATTTGTTACAAGTTTACCGGTTGTCATCGCCTATGTCCCATTATTTTAATTATTGTTATATAATCGGCAATTATTTTTATTATGATATCCAGTTTTCCAAGAGGTTCATGTGTCACAAACCTACACAACGTACCTAGTTTAGGTCGCGTAGAAATGTAATGTAAATGCTATTTTTTTCTCAGCTAGTTATAATGTCACCCCCATAACATACTGTTTAACATAATATATACAATGGATAACTAATAAAAATTTGTGAAGTAGGTACTTACATGGGTAAACAAACACAATTCTATTCAAACACATCTTCAATATTCTTATTGGTTGGACACAAACAACATTCGGCACATCATCCTGGCCTCCTCGGATAGAGGATAGGCTAGAATGCTATTGCATGTCCCTACTTCCAGTCTACCACTAAATATAATTATATCAAATATTGTCTGTCATGAGTTCATGACTGTTCCGGCCGCATTCCATCAATACGTGATAAATGTCCTCATTGACCTCGCAAATGTCGCAGTTTGGTGAGGTACCTACTTTTACCCATTAAATAAATGTAAATGCTATATTATTAATTGAAACCATGAAAATAAAATAAAAATTAGTGGTTACCTACCTACCTACTGCACATAATCAAATAAAATTTTACTGGACGATACTTCTGGTACCTATGTTTAAATCCTTCAGTGCCACGGGTTTTGGGTTTGAGACACACACGGAACAAATAGATACCTATGACCTATCATAGGCAGTTGGTCCGAATCGGGGTATATTTGATAGGGAAACATTTTAAAACTACTCATAACTAGGTACATGATAAATAAGAAAATCATAGGTAACGTTTTATTTAAGTATTTACTTTTTCATTTTTTTATTTACTAGGAAGGAACTATAGTGTGTCTTGTCTATGGCAAATAAACGTTTTTTCTTTCTTTCTTTAAAAAAACGAACTAAAAAATATAGGTACATTTTTTGCATTTTCTAAGACGCGGTGCGAATCCTTTTTAAAAACTGAAATAACTAAATAACTTTATAAACTGGAACTGGTGGTGTTAAAACGTTATACTAACCTAATTTATACCGGTTAGACACGTACTTACCTAATATAAGTACGCACTTAACATAGGCACAGATAACAGAATACTAGTACATAGGTAACTAAAAAGTAAAACTAAACAGACACATTGCAAGTTTTTTCCATTTCCTAATGAAAATTGTATGGCGTGCACCACTTCCTCTCGCTTCCGCAACAAGACAAATACAAGCAATAAAAATCGTCTGTGTGCTGCGTGTAGACATTACAGCTAGCTGAGGATGAATTTTCCGCCATTTTCGTTGCGCGGGCGACGACCCCAGGCGACTTTCGCCGCAACCTTGACTGAGCCACCCGTCCGCTTGTACCAGCATTAACATTTCCTAGTAGGTACACACGTCTCGAGAAATACACTTTCGCTGACTATTCACTCTGAACGAATACAACACGTGCCGAAATTAAAAATGATATAACGGCGTGCTCGCTTAAAAAAATGCTGGTCAAGTGAGTATCAATGAACAAAAGTTGAAATGTTCCTACATTATGACTTTTTAGGTAGCTTTTGCAATTCCATTCTTGTACAAATTAAATATAGAACATTATGATGATAAATGCCTCTTAGGAATTTCAAAACTTTATGAATGGCTCTAGGACCTATCGTGGGACCAATCGTTTCTTTGAGCTAATAGACGGCCTATGCATACTTAAATAATAGATGATTTACATTTCTTCAGGAATCCAGACAGAACTGAGGATACAATGTGGACAACTGATGAGTGCGCCAAGTACTATCTATGTTTGGATGGCGACGTGTTCGAATTTCATTGCTCGCCAGGCTTGATGTTCGATGTCAACAGGCAACTGTGCGACATGCAACAGAATGTGCATAACTGCGATCTTACCATGGGTAAAAAAGAAGATATATCATACCTACTAATAAAATCGTAACAGGCCGACAGCGGCAACAGCTAAGCTAGTTTTCTATAAAAAATTGTGAGATAAATAAGTATGCCTAGGTTAATGATGGAATGTTGACCTTCACTAGACTCTTTAAAACAAGGGACACTGCGACTGTACATTTTATAGGCACAATACTCAGATATATACCTACTTAGATATGGCCCGTATAAGAGTTGTATAGGTACTTTCTCAATCCTTTATTATTTCTTACAGAGACCCGGATCCCGAAACCCCTGTTGGATATGGCTGATTGTGCCAATGACACCCATATTGGTTGTTCAAACGGCAATTGTATTCCTGCCGAGTACTTCTGCGATGGCTCCATTGATTGCACGGACGGATCCGATGAAGTAACTTGACAATATTCTCTCCATCCACCCGAAACATTTATACCGATTAGATATTTAGCTTACGGTATTAATGATTTGCGAGTCATAATGTAGTTTCACAAATTCTCGCTACATTATGACTCGCAAATCATTAATACCGTAAGCTAAATCGTTTTCTAATCGCCACCTTCATTCAACTTTCACTGTACCTAATCATAATTGTAAGTGCTGTGTCATGTTATTTTTTTAAAACCAGAATTCTGTCCATTTCTTTTGTGTTGTATAGGGTTGGTGCGACGTGAACTACGATCCTAACGCAGCGGAACCATGTGACCCTAATCTATGTCAATTACCAGATTGCTTTTGCTCCAAGCATGGTAATGCAATTCCTGGAAATCTTGTTCCCAATCAGGTAAAAAATCGAAATAATCAGGTATATACTGATGATTTTAAAGCTAATGAGTGACCTCATACCATAAAACACTCGTGTTTTTCAGACACCTCAAATGATTACACTGACTTTCGATGGTGCTGTAAACCATGAAAATTGGGACGCTTACACAAAACATCTGTTCACACCTGAACGCAAGAATCCCAACGGTTGTCCCATCAAAGCGACATTCTTCGTTTCACATCCATACACCAACTACAGACATGTACAAAAGCTTTGGAATGACGGGCATGAGATTGCAGTAAACTCGATAACGTAAGTCACGCTAATAGAAATCTTTGCCAAATTGTTAAGTAACAAAACATAAATCTGAATTTAGAAATACTTTGCAGCCATCGTGGCCCGGAAGACTGGTGGTCAAAGAATGCCACCGTTGAAGATTGGTTTGACGAAATGGTTGGCGAAGCGAATATGATCAACAGATTTAGCAGAGTTCATATGGAGGATTTCAGGTTATACAATTGCCAATTTTATGTAACTTTTGGACGCTAATGTAGATGCATTAGATAACAAAACAATACTTATGTAATGGTATTTCGTCGTATCTCGAATTAAAAAAAAAAGAAAATAATTACCATTTTTGTCCATTTACATTTCACAGAGGAATGCGAGTCCCGTTTTTCTCAGTGGGATGGAACCGTCAGTTCCTAATGATGCAAGAGTTTGGATTCGTTTATGATTCTACTATCGTGGCACCACTAGCTGATCCTCCATTTTGGCCCTACACACTTGATTACAAGATGCCTCATAACTGCACTGGTAAGGATACCTAGGTTAATAGGTACTAGGTCAGTGACCATCAAATAAGTACAGTAAACTTTACTTCCAGTTCCTATATGGCACAAATAAAAATAAATGCCGTAGATGCATCCCAACACGTCGCAACTAGAGCGTGTGAGTAGATGTTATAAGATGTTATTATGCAGTAATTGTCGATGACGGCGCACGCGCACCTAGAAGTGGAGAGATTGCGACTTCTGCGTGCCTATTGTTTGTGATATTACGCATAACTACCTGGAATGCGGAATTCCATAGCCTCGGAATCACGTTTCAATCAAATTAGGAACTATTATTGTTAGTAGGTACCTACAACGTTCAACCAGTAAAGTTATTGAAGTGATGGCAAAAAATATCCGTAGTCACCGCGTGCAGCATTATAAGTTGCAATTTTATCATCAGTAAATATTATGATATTTATAATTTAGATCCCCTAAGTACCTACGTTCGTTTACAAGCTAGGCCATAGCCTTGCTAGTAAAATAGAACGTAGGGTATCTATATTTTAGAATTGTTTAAATACGAAAATTCTTTTAATGTATAAACCCTATTATCAGACGGCATGGCAGACGTCGAGGTATATCGTATTCGTATCGAATACGATACGAATACGAACAGTTAGGATAACTAATAAGTTATCCTAACTGTTGAGTTGAGTAAAACCTCTTCTCTATTCCGCCACTGTTGCCGATCTTGTGCAAGTCGCAACGACTGATTTACCGCTCCCTCTCAAACACTCAGAAATCAGAATATCTACTTGTCGACTAAAAACGTACGGTACCTAATGGTAAGGTGATAAATATGAATAGGTACTTACCTAAGTTAGACTTACACATTTCCACTCTCAACGTTCCGGAGCAGTCTCATCAGAGCATACAAAATATTTCTTCGTGATTTTTAATATCGACTTCCAGTAGGTAGGTATTCAGACAAAACTGATTGAACATATGAAAGGGTCAACGTTCTTTCACCGCGATAATTACCACAACAAAATTCAGGAAAACATTTCGATGAAGACTCTCAAAGACAATGTAGGTTTATCTGACGCGCTAAATTCTTTTGCCGGCAAGCAGGAAATCTGATAGATCAGATCACCCAACTGGCAGACGCACCATGCTATAAATTAGGTATAATAATGTGAATCGGGACAGCAAGCCCATGCATGCATTTTCTATCCAAAGTTACGCTATGCGGCGGTCACGATAACCAGAACGATAGATGCATTGATAAAATGTTGATCGGCGGGAAATTCAAATCTTGATCAAACAATGGAGGTAATGTTTGAAGAGAATGCGCTCACGTGCTTTAGGAACGTTGTATCCTTCCCAGGTCATAATATTTATTCACCTAGGTGTTCGAATTACCTTTGTTTAATCATCTTAAATGCTATCTCTTATCTATACTGTTTGTTTCTAGGGAACAATCAATACTGTCCAACACGAAGCTACGCAGGGCTATGGGAAATGGTGATCAATCCTCTTTCAAACGGTGATCATACATGCGCCACGTTGGAGTACTGCCCTTCAAACCTAACTGGGGAGGATGTGTATAACATTTTGGTGAACAACTTCAAGAGACACTATTTAAAAAATAGAGCTCCGTATGGAATCCATTTGAACTCTACATGGTTCAAGAATAATGAATATTTGCTTGCATTTAAGGTAATATTATACAAAATCTACGCAATATTTAAATCGAATATGATAGAGCCGCTCAGTGCGGATGTACTTTTGGTAGTGGTAGGTACTGTAATCATTTTAGTATTTAAAGCGAGTATCGTTATAGTACACACTCGGATAATTGGACTTGTTCATTACTTACGTGTCATGCGGCAGAATTCTTAGATGAAATCGGCCGATAAAGCCGAGGTATTTGCATGGGGTAGCTAGACAAGGACAAGCCTTGTTCCACAGTAGACAACTAAAAACTTTACCAACCCCTATTTTATTTTCCAGAAATTCATCAGCGAATTATCAAAGGTACCAGATGTCTACTTTGTAACATACAAAGAATTGATTGAATGGGTAAAGAGACCAACGCCAGTTCTTCAGTTGAAGAAATTCCAGCCGTGGCAGTGTAAAGAGCGACATTTTGAGGAGTCAGAGATTGCATGTGTAAAGCCTAACACATGTAAACTGTCGTCAAAAGTATTAGAACACGATAAGTACATGATTACATGTGTTGAATGCCCCAAGAGCTACCCTTGGATCAGAAACGAATTTGGATTTGAATGATAATTTCTTCAGTATTATAATTTATTCACAATTAACCAGTTACCAGTTAAATCTAGTTAACAGTAGGGACCTGAGTTTTTAATTTTTATAAGATTTAATCTTAAAATACACATGCTGTTTTAGAGTTTATTTATGAAGTAATTATTTAGGAAGTTATAGTGCATCTGCAACAGGCATCCCATCATTCATGTTTCTTTTAAGTGTATATACATCAAAACATTGCAAATTTATTGTAAAATTCAGTATATAGACTTCAATTGAATCATTATGTAGGAAGTTCAGACTTATATGTAAGTGCAATAATTTATTAAGTAGAGTTAATGAGGTTGTGTTTTAAATTTTGAAATAACCACAATGGTGTTGTTTTAAGTTATTTACTTAATTTACACCTTAAATATAGATAGGTAGTTAGTTTATTATCCTTCCTGTGTGATAAAAGGATTTGGTATGGCCTCCATCCCATCCATGGGGCATATTAGTACAACAGAGGTACCTCGACAAACAACCAGCCCTAATGCTCTTGTATCATCTAAGAGTTTGTATGGGTCATCGGGATCTGTAATGATAAAATATTTATTATTAAAATGTTACTAGTAGAAAACTATTCTGCAGTGAAATATGCAAAACTGAATAATTTCTTTATTAATTTTAATGAATTTATGTTATTTATTATTACAAAACTATGTAACACAATAAATATTTACAAAATAATTTGTTTTACTGAGAGAAAGAAAGTTTTCTAAATTATATGAAAAAACTGGATTACAGAGATTGTCAGGGAAATTTCTGTGCTCTGTTGATCTCTAAGTACAAAAAAGTAAGGGATACAGATAAAATAGTTATGTTGATATTTCTCAGGAGTGTAAAATCAAAGCAGCTTCAGCCCAGTACTGCATCCAGCCTAACAAAAACGGTTATCTAAATAACAAAAAGGCAGACTTACCTCTCAGAAACTCTGTTGTGTTATCCAATACAAGATTCAGCAGAGGATCATATCCTTTCAGTATTCCCGCTGCTTCTCGACCACCCGCGAATTTCACACGAATACTTTTTTCTAAATATTTACTTAAATCTAGGATGGACTCTTTCCTTCTCTTTTCTTTGTTGTCTCCAGCACCCTGAGAAGACTGAAAACGTTAAAAAAAACTTGATAAATAATCTAAAGAATGAGAATTTTAGTCACCTATGAAAACCAAATAGCTTACCTTTCCTTTGTCTCCACCTTCTTTTGAAGCCATTGTATTATAACTAATAAGATGTTGCAAAAACTATTATTTTATTTTATTTTCGGCGTCCAAAATAATGCGACAGTTAAAGTATCAAAAGTTCAAAACTAGACTCAAATTAAAAGAAAGAGGTTAGTTTGTTTTGTCTTGCCTTGCTTGTCTGTGTCTCATGTCAGACTGTCACTGTCACGTCACTGTCCTGTCTGTCAAAGGTACGTTTGGAAACCATTGATATAACTGAGATTGATCTCTTGTTCTTTATGGCGTACTATAGAGATAGTATTGTAGAGGCCGGTGTTGAAACAAAGAAAAGAAAGATCTTTATGGACGAATGTCAAAAAAACAGCTGAGAGTAGCTCTCATATTCTGAGGCAAAGACTACAATATCTGAGGTTACGACAGCCGTGAGCCGGCTATACAGTTTGGCAGGTTTGGCAGACACTAGCAAGGCGTGGCCCTGAGAGTAATGCGTGAATGCAAACTTAAGCAGTTGTGAGTCCAGTGATCTACTTGTTAGGTACGCACATGGTTAAAATTTACTCGCTAACTGTCACTGCTAAAACATTGAGTGAGCTCTGGGCATTAGGCAATGCGAGCCACGGGAGACGATTTTTGTAACCAACGTTTTTAGACGGTTTACCTGTAAACCATTTATAAACGTTTACAAACCCGTAGTAGCAGCACTTTTAATGTCAAGTACTGCCACTGACAATAATCTGTCAGTCAATGTCATTAAGTATGTACGCCCGTCTGAAAAATCGCAACGTAAACAAATAAAATTCATAATAGAAACTAATAACTTAATCAGTTTTCTTGCTTTTATCACAAATTTATTATTTTATTTATCGGCGATGGATTGTGTATTTGATGAGAAACCTCTTATATATTGTGATTGATAATCAAATGAGATATCAATGCGCTCTTCGGTGAGCTACATTCTGTCTCACGCGCCTGGGGAGTCGGTGATGTCGCACCCTGACTACTCGCAGCATGCCCAGCACCATGCGTGCCTGCTGGTGCTCGTTAAAGGCATCGGCGGCATGCTCAAGAACTTCAATAAGTTGTGGGAGCGGATACAGAGGGTCAACAATATAAAAGTTACTGGTAAATAATTATGTACTGGCTACTCTCATATTCAACTACAATATTACCATTCAGAGTAGATCAGTTATTGTATCTTAATGTTGCCAAATCACTGGCCTAACTTGTTAACCTGCCACTTTTTGGGCGCAATCGACTTTTAATACCAGAGTGATGCAATGCTCCAAAAACTGAACTTTCTTACCTGATGGTATGATGTATGGTAGCTTCAATTTTGGACTAAGAATGTGCTCACTACTAATGCTACAAATTTTATTAGGTATTCATTCAAAATATCCAAGAAAGTTACAGCAGCCAATGGTGTTAATTGGCATTTTTTCACAGATTCAAATGGCCAAGTAAGAGATATTTGTGTAAGATATGTTCGAGATTATCCTGTAGAAAACAATGACTGGGGTGATTTCCAAACTCACAGGTATTTTTATTATTTTGGAATCTATAATTTAGCACATAAAGTCCATTTATAGAAGAAGGAATCACACATTATGTAAAATATTGTATAATTTTTATAACATGTTATGGAAATGTTATGAATATCATTTTAAACTTAATGACTTTAAGGTTGAAGCTCTGATAGCAAGATTTCTTAAAAATGTATATGTATGCAGTTAAATTGCTGCTGGGTTAAAAGGCAGCTTTTGATGAATTAAAAAGTATTTTGGATGGACTTATCAGACTTGGGAATGGAGCCCAGGACTTCTAATGTAGCAGTAGTGCCTACAACCAATAGACTAATTATTAATAAATATAAACCATTGCAAAAAATCTATGTAATATTTTCAAAAGAGTCTGTTACCAAATATTTAAATCATTTGTATAATTATGAAAACATTAATTCTCTTTGTATCATTCAATTCCATCCCCACATGATATTATTTAAACAAATAAATATTAAAATTGAACAATGCAATGCGATTTAGCTAATAAAACACACAACAGTATGCTTCAATAATTATAATGTTAATTTGCCTGACAGTTAGGCATTGGACAGTGCACATTAGGTAACTAATTACTCCAATGTTAGCTTAAAATTGGCCAAATTAGTAGGTATTACTAGGTAATATGAATTAATATTAATGCTTTTAATAACTCAAGATATCATGAAATTTAAATTTCTGGAGCCAGGTCTTATTTCAGATGTAACTTAGGTTAAATTGACTATGACTTCTGAGTCACATAGAATGTAAAGGACAGGTTGTTTTTATCTAAAAATAAGCTTTTACAAATATGTAATAAAGGTGGTACTGTTCATTCTGTATGGTGCCATCTCACTCTCACATTTAAACAATAATGATCCAATAAATTACATTCATTGTACAATAAGTCTACAGCATACATAAACACCTAAACATGTGAGTTCAGTAAACTGTCTGGCTGCTATACATCACTAAAATAATGTGGTAAATCAAATAAAATCAGTATAATCTACTCACAATTATTAATAATTTTACCATTCACCAATGAATGTAGTCTGTTGGGAGCTAATTCTTCTGATCAGAAATGGATATTAATGAGCTGTTGTGGTTATTTTAAACTTCACAGACGCTTACTCGGCCTCATCACATTGAGTAAATTTAACAACCAAGTGGAGTTAAATGAAGTATGTCGAGTTCATGAGTCACTTAAAGTGAAATACTCCAACACACTCTATGACTCCCGAGCCTTCATGTTTGGTCCGGGCAGCAATATGAAGAAACCTGAACAGGAGCCTGAGACTTATAGCTACTTTGAGGAAGAAAAACCTTTGCGAGAGGGGAGCATCAGTGACAGGTTTTTGGTTTTATTATTTATATAAAAAAAATATAGGTACATGTACATTCTTTTTTGCCATATAACTAGTGATAGACAACTTACGAAAAAAGATTCCATTAAATACTCGAAGATGCAAAAGAATACTTACCTACTTATATTTTTTCATGATCAGGATTGATAAGAAAAAATAATGATATCACCTGTGTGTTAAATGATAATTTTACAGTATAGCAAAAAGCCCATTTATTTCAGAGCATCCCTACCAAGTGAACAAGCAGATAGCCTCTCCTCCTCAGAAAGCTTTCCTCAGTCCGCATCTTCTAACTCTTCATACCCACTACATGAGGAAAACTTCACAACTCCATCAAACTTCAAGACTCATGCCATGTTTTATGGGGAGAATGACCCAGTGTCTGACTTGGAACAGAATGTTGCTGATCTAATCAACTCTCTGTTCTGGGTGGTGGAGTCTAAGCGTTTGGAGAGATCCAAAGAGAAATTAGAGAAAGTTACCCTGTTATTGGCACCATTTGAGAAGAAAGATTTTGTTGGTTAGTGTTTGTTTAAGTATAACATAATTATATTAATCTAGTCTATGTAATCTCTCTGTTATTTTAAACTAGTGAGTTCTCCCTGTTGTAGTCATAAAAATCTAAATCAAATAATGACTGCCTCATTAGTCTAGTTGTCCTAAGCGCAACCAATTCCATGTCGAGCAGAGTGTTATTTGGTTTTCTATAAAATTTACGTAGCAGCTTGGAATTTGGTTTTGTGTCCGGTTAATGGCAATAGGCTCGCCCCCTGGTACATGGAACCTTATCATACTGGCTAACTGTGACTGTATATTAATTAGCACACGTCTGCCTAACCCTTCAGGAATTATAGGCGTGATGGTATAATTATATTAAATTTTTTCAAAACTGCAGCCAGCTCTTGATGAACTCATATTTTATTCATGAGTTAAAAATACAAAGTACTCTCACTTTATTCCATTTACAAACGTTATTATTAAAGTTTACAATTTATTTTGGTCATTTATTTGCCAGGTCTCGACATGGAGTCTCGCAACAATAAGAAGCGTTGCATGGGCCGCGTGACGAAAAACCTAGCCGATCTAACACTACAGGCCGGATTGGTGGCGGATAGCCTCAGCTTATACAACTCTTCCACTGAACTACTGAAGACTGATTGGCTCTGGTTGGCTGCAGCTAAGGAAGGTAAACATCATTCATCATTTTATTAAGAATGAAACCCAAAACGGATTTGTGCTAAACTGTTATTATCTATTTATTTTTGACTCGAAGAAGATTGTCATTACAATGCATTTGTTACAGGTCTCTGCACCGCGTCAGCAATACTCCTCTATCCCAACCTTCGCAACCCCACCCCACTTCACAGAAACGCGAGTCTCCAAGAAAACTCACCCAACAAAGCTAAGCAGCTCTCATTGTTTCAGCCTAACTCAGATTCGCTTCGAAAATTGAAGCTCAACTCATCCCCTTTCAGAACTTCTAAAACTTCTAGTCCAGTAAACCCTCCTAGTGAACTGACACCAACTTCCTCTGATAGTGTCGAAACGTCTTCTAGACAATCTGAAACCGACAATGCCGACTCCGAGTCTTTAGCTTCAAGCGACATTGAGTACCAAAGCCACAAGGCATTCTTAGGTCCTGATCTCCCGTCTATCCCCCGACAGCCTCCATCGCAAATTAATAACCAATTCTTGTTAAACGGTGAAGAAATCGCGGAGAGGTACCGCGAAGCTATTATGGATTATAGTAAATACAAGAATGCTGGGGTGATTGAGACTGAAGCATGCTTCAAGGCAGCCAGGATCGCCGTGGAGCAGTGCAACAGTTTGCACGCGTCGTCGTTCCTGCAGAATGTCATATTTATTAATTTAACTTTGAGTGAACAAGAGAAGATTCAACGATTCGAGACACTTGCTGAACTGTATAAGGAGATTGGTAAGCTTTTATTTTTTGTCGTTTCGTTCTAAATAATAATTTTTTTTTGTCGACTTTGCCAATGATGCTTGGCAGACTTGTTAAAAACCTTTATTTTTCATTCAGCCTATTAGACTATTCTGCCATGCTACATTATTTTTTCCATATAATAGACTTTAAGCATCTTTAGTCGGTTTTTTTTTTGTTTATCTTCAAATGTCTGCATTCTATAACGTATGGATTCCCATAGGATTTCACCGCAAAGCCGGATTCTGTCAACGCTTAGCAGCCACTCGACAAGTCAGCCCTAACAACCCGAGTCCTGACTGGCAGAAGTGCTATTACTTGATGCTTCACAGCTTCCCAGGATACAAACTAAGCTTGGACCCCAACTATGTCATACAGCATCAAGTTGGTAAGTTTTAATCTTGTTAACCTATACACACACATTATACAAAAACACGTAAGTTAGGGCTAGAGGCTATTTAAAAACTGATTTATTTGAACTGAACTTCCTGATGTTATATAACCAACACTGAACAATATCCGGTGTTAGGTTGGCCAGCGTTGCAAATCCAGCTGCTTCAAGAGCTGGTGGTAGCTGCTCGGCGCATGGGGCACCCCGCGCTGGCCACCAGACACATGACGTTCTTACTGCAGACCATGTGGCCTCACCTCACCAGGCAGGAGCACCGGGAACTGGCCATACAGCTGCAGGTAAGGTTGCAATTGGTTTTCTTGTAAAATGCAAGCTTAACGTATAATAAAAAAAACCGGCCAAGTGCGTGTAGGACTCGCGCACGAAGGGTTTCGTACCATTATCGAGTCCGACTCGTAATTGGTCGGTTTTTTTAGTATTTGTTGTTATAGCGGCATGCAGCAGGCAGATGTATGTTGTTAAATAAATAAATAAAAAAAATAAAAATAAATAAAATCATCTGTGAAAGTTACAACTGTCTATCATGGTTCATGAGATACAGCCTGGTGACAGACGGACGGACGGAACGGCGGACAACAGAGTCCCGTTTTACCCCTTAGGTACGGAACCCTAATAAATTAAAAACAATTATGAGCTATTATTGTTTTTATTTAAGTATAATGACATTTTATAATACCGACTCGCAGAAGTACATAATTGTTATTATTTAGTGTTTAAATGAATCGCTTCTTTTCCAGTCGTCGATCCGAGACCCAAGTAGATATAAGTAGGTATATTATTTCCTAACTTAGATTCAGAGAATTCAGAATCAGAAAGAAGAAGACAGATTCGTTTTAGATCTATCTCTATATCTATATATATCTGTATATATAAAAATGAATCCTGATTTCATTTCATTTAGAACAGCTGGACCAATTTCGCAATTTTTTTTTGTTGTGTTTGTTATTGTAAGGAGAAGGTTATTATGAATGAAAAACACTAAGAAAACTGTGAGGGAATTAACTTTTGATAGAATAAAATCTCTCGGTTCAGCTAGTTATATCTATATACAAAATTTTATAACTATCCAGGCTTTATCCGCACAATGCGAGGGCGGGCCAGTTCCCTTGGTCCTGGAAACTGGCGAGGTGATCCCTCCGGCCAACCTCACCCACGTGCCGCACTGCTCGTGGTTCAACGCTCGCCCTCTGCCGCCAGCGCGCGCACCACATCTGAGACAGGCTAAACCAACGCACGGACCCTTCATATTCACGCCCATACATTTTGGCAGCTTGGAGAGAAATACGAAGAAGGATGAAGGGAAAATGGGTAAGATTTAATTAGCTCATTATTCAACCCTGTGGGTTGAACACTTAGGAGCCTTTACGCAACTAAATAATAATCATGTGGAAGCTAATGGTAAGTTAAAGCTAAGTTCCTTTAGCTACATTCGACTGATTATTAGCATCTTTGGTAATCTTTCAAGAATAAAATCTGTATTTGTTACATTGATATCCATTTGCAGATTATTTATGGGTTGAAGACGACATATGCGAAGTGCAATTGAAGCTCACAAACCCGCTGCCATTCGAACTGAAAGTTTCCAACATGAGGCTATTGACATCGGGCGTAGTTTTCGAATCTATCCCTGAGACTATCATCCTCCCTCCCGACTCTCCAACAACTGTTAATCTTCACGGAACTCCCAAAGAGGTCGGGGAATTGCAAATATTGGGATACTCGACACATACACTGGGTGTCAAATCAAACTGCCGCTTGAAGAATATGCCTACTCCACACAAATTCCCCGCTTCATATACAATTGAAGTGATTCCAAGTCTCCCTACCATCACTATTGAGACGATTGTGGCTCCTTCGGGCGCTAATAGTCTGTCGAGTATGGAAAATGTGGGGAGTATCACTAATATCTCACTGTATAATGGGGAAAGTACTGATTGTTCTATCAAGATTACTAATACCAGTAATGTGCCTATTGAACATCTTGAATTAGCTATTCAGGTGAGTTCTTTTTTAGCGGTTCCATGTTCTGGTTCGTATTTAGATTCTGTTACTCAATCATCTATCACTAAAAAAGTCATTTCACAACATATTGTAACTATAAGTTAGATGTTTGAATAAATTCCGTATTCTGATATTCATGTTACATTTGAAATCGTAAAATATACATTTCTTTTAGTCAAATATGGACAGCCAGCTCCAATCGAAAGTATTCCAATACTCCAATGAAGACATACAATCTCTCCTACCAATCCCGCCGAATGAAACAGCGACCATCGCCATTAAATTGTACGGAGAAGCTGATTTCTTAGACTTGGGTGGGGTTGGGGGCGAGAATCTGTTCCCTAATAGTCTGAATTCTAACTACCCGTCAAGGGTCGGATCGCCGGTGCCAAATGCTCAAACTTCGCTGCCTACACAGAGCTCCAACGCGCAAACGTCGTTGAGCAGTGGGCTTATACCCAACAGGACGTCCGGCAGCTTCAGGTAACACCATCAAGCCTTTTTTGCTTGAGGGTTAGATTGAGATACACTATTGTTCACCCACAGTCCGCCGGTTTCTTTAAGTCCCGTGGTCTAATAAGGAGCCAGCCTAACAGAGAGCTTAGAATCAACTAAATAATATAACATACCATCACGCCTGTATTCCCCCAAGGGTTAGGCAGAGGCGTACTAGTGTACACCCACAGTTCGCCGGTATGTTTAGGTCCCATGTAATAGGGGGCGAGCCTATTGCCATCAACCGGGCACAAATTCCAAACTCCGATCTGCTACTGGGAATTTCATAGAAAAACCCAATAACACTGCTCGACCTGGGAATCGAACCCAGGACCTCTAGCGTAGCAGTCGCGCTCTGCACCACTAGGCTAATGAGGCTTAATCAACTAAATAAAAGCTCATTTATTATATATTGTCAGAGAATATACCTACTAGTACTAGCACGGGTGAAGTCAATTCTCACTTGATCATAGGAACGTGTAATTAATAGTCTTATAGGTGGACTACATTCATTCAAATCCAAATTCGGTCTAATCTTATGTATACATTTTTCAGGTCTACCAACTCTCATACAACAAGTTGGTCGGCACCGATTTCTGTGATGTCACCTTCCAGAGGACGCCAAGTAGAAAGTCAGGTAACAATGAAAAGGGGTTATTTACATTACATTAGCTTAGGTTTTATTAAGCACAAAGGCCTGTCAATTTCCTTTTAAACAACATGAATTTATTTTATCATTTACCTATTGTACATCCTTTATTTAGCAATTTCTTTCTCTTCATAAGAAAAGTGACAGTAGGGGCGCACGAGACGTTGCCAAACTACAAAACAAAAAACTACCATTATTTGCCGTGTTCTAAATTTTATTTATTACACATAGAATCATATATTTTAACTATGCCTGCGGCTTTGCTCACGTGAAGCTATATTAGGATTAGAAATGGATCCCGAAAGTAATTTAATCATAAACCAACAGTGATGACCTCTTCTTTGTATGGGTCTGTATAGATCAGAGAGGTCAAGTTGTATTTTAGGATCCGTTTATTTAATTGAGATAAGAAGTTTACAAGTTTTTAAGTTGGAGCATATACAGAAAGTATATGCTCCAACTTAAAAACTTGTTACAACAGGGATAATAATATATAAGATAAGATATATAATTCTATTTAGTCATTTTTGGGACAACCAGTAACAAACAGAAAAATAGACAAAAAATATAAAAATCACATTTTTAGGTTCGGATACTTTTATATACAATAACCCATTAGATTTTTTTTTTCTTCAATGTACAAACACAGCTTTTTTTCAATTTTATAATAGTAGAATCTTATTAGTTTTTCAATTTTATAATAGTAGAATATTATATTAGTCGGATCTATTCAATTTCACTCTGTGTATTCAATTAAAACTGGTTAACTATGGCTACTCTTGGTGACACGTAACTACACTAAATATGTACTACAATAAAAATTTGGTAATTGATATTTTAATTGTACCGCTACTATGTCGTTTCAGTTAATTATAAGATACTCAGGCGGCGAAGGAAAAGAAATGCACTGCCGTCAGTCTACGCTACAGATTAATCTGGAACTGTTGCCGAGCGTTTCTATTACCCACTGGGATGTATTGCCAGCGGAAATGTAAGTAAATTAACTACTTTATAAATTTGTTACAGCTCCATAATCATTAATAGAATACAACAACGAAAATTACGAACATCAACCTTCCCATTTAATTGCTGTAAATATTGGTTTCCCAAACCCGTGGAGTATTTCAGTCAGTCTCACTCTATACATAAAACTACATACTTTTACATAGTAGTCGCCGTCTCCGATGGATCTTCAACACTATTACTATTATACAAACCCTGTCCTGACAGTTACGAAAACAACAAAAAATCAGCAAGCCATATCAGATAAACCATTCTGATGTGATGATACATGATTTTTATATTTTTTATTTACATATATTAAGATTTATTATTTATTCAAATCCAGTCCATCTCAATTGTATTTGGTGCTCGACGTGACGAACTTGACGTCAGAGGAGATGGACTTCCACTACGCGCCCAGCAAGCACATCCTGATAGAGAGCAAGGAGTCCTGTCGTGTACCCGTGCCCTTAGACCGCTGCCCCTTCAACACGACGCCGATCAAGCCGTTAGATGAAGGTGAGTGAACAGATAAAATAAACGATATCTATTTATCTCTGTCTCCGTAAGAGATCAATGATGCATTCTCCTCTTTTTATTGTTATCTCATGTCTCTTTTCAACTTCTTTTTCAGTCAGCTAACAATTTAAATTTGTGAACCAGGTAGAAAAAAAGATGATTTTTGAAATTAAAGTAAATTTTTAATAAAGCTTGACCCCACGAAGTTGATTTCTGGCTTTGAGCTTGTCTTGCCACATATGAGGGAAACTATGGTGTTCAGAACATTCTATTAGAGCCAACGTCAGATAAAATAAATTTAACGTTACACTTATTCTCGGTGAAGTATTTTGGACGAAATGGTAGAGTAGGAACCTAGATTATCGGTATTGTAAAGAGTCTTTTTAGCACGTTAAAAAATTAAACGTAATCTGACACCTGTCAAAAATCGACATCTTCACTGAAGATTTAATTTATTTTTTTAATAAATGTTAGCAACATTACATTACCAGGGCACCGGCGAAATAATCTATGTCAAAACCAATGATTTACTACGGTTTTATTAAAAACAAACTAATATCAGGTAACATGCTAAAAAGACTCGTTACAGTATCACAATTCGAATACTTAGAATATATTGTGTTTAAATTAAGATTTATTTTGGTATTACTTTTCTATCGGAAATTCGGTCCGCCGGACTCTTAACTAGCTTTGAGGTCAGCAGCTGTTGACTTGTCCAGGTGGCAAAAATAATACAAAGTTATGAGCCAGAGCTCTAATTAAGGATAACTTTCACAGATCTAGTGGAATCCAAGTCAACAAATACTGGCACGTCTACTAACAGCCTGGAACTAATGTGTTCGGAACACATCACCAACAACATCTCGCTGCGATGGCACCTGATGCAGTCGGACATCACGGGCCGCGCCTCCGTCAAAGGAATCACGCTGTCACAAGCTATGATGGATATCGTACGCATGTCACCTTTGAATTGGGGTAAGTATAAATCAGTGTGCATATTTATTTCCATCAGACCACATCCCAATATTAGAAATATGGAAGATCAAATTCTACTAAAACACTGTGTAAAATATCTATACTGGTTCAGTAAAACATCATCATCAGCCTATAGTAGTCCACTGCTGGACATAGGTCTCGCCCAATGTGCGCCAATTTGCCCCCTCGGCATGTCACCTTTCTCAAATCATCATTCCACGTTGTTGGAGGCCTACGCTACGTTTGCCGTTTTTCACTTTCACTTACTACAATGAAAATTTAAATGTTCGTTTTTCGTACACCTAACTAACTATAATAAATAACAGCTGGAATCCCAGTTTGCTCTTTGAGGAACATAGGGGTATTTATACCTTTTTTTAGTGTATGCATTTTAGAACTAAACTTTTTTTCTGTTTTCCTTTTCTTCAGAGGTGAGCTTAAACAGTCAATGCATCAAGCCTCAAGAGGAGTACAACTGCTCGGCCGGCGAGTGCCTCTCCCTCGGCGTAGCAGTTTGGAACCATTTGAGTAGACCACTACACAAACTGTGCTTGTCTGTACAGTTTTACCAAGACTACAACAACAGGGTACTGAACTACAAACTCGATAACCGAGTCGCTACTGCTGGGAATAACAAGTATGTCGTCAATATTTTTCTGAAATTGATTGAGTAAAGACAGTATTTACAGTAAATAACATAACATAACATACCATCACGCCTGTATTCCCCGAAGGGTTAGGCAGAGGCATGTACACCCACAGTTCGCCGGTATGTTTAGGTCTCATGTAATAGGGGGCGAGCCTATTGCCATTAACCGGGCACAAATTCCTAACTCCGAGCTGCTACTGGGAATTTCATAGAAAAAGCCAATAACACTTTGCTCGACCTGGGAATCGAACCTAGGACCTCTAGCGTAGCAGTCGCACTCAGGACTACTTGGCTAATGAGGCAGTTATTTACAGTAAATATTTAAGTGGATATCGCTGTTATCCTGTATTAAAATGGTTTGTTGCTGTGAATTGAATAGATTTAATAACAATTTTATTATTTACTAAAATGTTCTATATAAAAATCGTTTTACGTTTTTATTATTATTTATTTTATTCATCCATACATAGAAATAATAGTTTTTACTTTTTGAGTATGACAACACCGAAGAAAACTATGTGATGATTGTATTTTCAATGTTTCAGAGTGGTACTCTCAACGTTGCCAGAATCGGCAAAGGCGTATCACGAATGCACTGTTGTTTTTTTGACTCCGGGAGAATACAAGATTGACATTCAGTGTTCCACCACTGAACCAATACTAGACGAAATACCTATTATAAAAGAAACGGAACATCCATCCATAATTCAACCCTGTGCTGGTGAAGTCAGTCATGTATGGCGGTTCATTCCACCCGTGGCTATAAGTGTTACTGATTAAGTTATAAAAAAATATTAAGCTATACCTTATCAATTGTATTTACTTATTCATGACATGTATTATTTTGTATCAGTATGTAGTTAATTTACTGTAAAACAAATTTTCAATTGTATCAAGTCTTAGTATTTTTATTTTGAGACCTTGCCTCAGAGTGACTTTATGTATAGGATATCTTAGATTATCCATAATCCAATCAATACACAGATTTCCTACTGTTTACACCGAATATTTATATTTTCTGAGTTTTATAATCCACTTGCGGATACTTCTCTCAGATTTCTTTATCTGTATCTTGTAGCCTGTGGTATCACAGATGGTTGCCACTGCTGCCAGAAAATGGTAACATTTCTTAAATTTTTCGTAACTTGACCCACTCGCATAATTATGTAAAATGTTAGTAATTTTTACATTTAATGCAATTTTCGAAAATAGTGTTCGAACGCATTTAAAACGGGTGCGTCTAAAAAGTCTTCTCTGTAACGTGTTCTTTACAGGGAGACAGAAATAAAACTTTAAGTTTGGTGGAAAAGTATAATAAGTAAAACTAAAATTAGTTAGGGCGTGGGAACATACTACACTCACGAAACGAAGGTGTAACAGTCTAATAAATCAAAACCACTGTCCTGTATTAGCACGGTATGGTCCGAGGTAGCAGCACCAACGGTTTTTAACAATCTGTTTTGTAGTGGGTAAGTGCCACACGAGCATCCATCAATAATCTTCGGTGCCGGATAGATGAACCCTGGAATCGTGTAAACCAGACATTTTACGACTGTTCGCATTTGCTAAACATCCAGTGCTGGTGACCAACGGTACGGTGGTAATGATGGCATAGAATAGTAATCAAAGATGAGGCAGTCAAATCAACTAAAACTAACGCAGATAGCTTAGCGGGAGGTAGGTTTACATTTACTAGCGATACATAAAATTATGCACTATAAGAAATCGGCTAATAATAGATACTTAGGAGTTATTTACATGTCAGAACTGTATCAGGAGCCAAGCAATAACGTCAAGTCACGACACAGTATTTTTCGATCAGCTGATTTGGGCAAAGTTTATACTGACTACAACTAAAAGCTTATACAGTTAAATAAATAAGGATTTGCAACACACCCAGTTTGGGGTAAACACTAATCACTATTAGAGTAGATTTAAGTTCAAAATCTTCATTAATATTATAAAATAAATAATTTTATAGCAATACAATTGCGTAAGTAGGTAGGTGGTGGAATTTCTACTCAACGGAAATAATATGTCCAACCGCCGTGGAGTCTAGCAGCGAGTGACGACCGACACGACGCGGCGAGGGCGACGGCGTACAAATATATTATTATACTCTTTGGCGACGGCGCGCTTATTCACATATCCATTCCTAAACCAGTTCCATGCGATCGAGGCGTGATTTTGCAAAACATATAGCGTAACCTGAACCTCTGCTTACTAATTAATATTTAATTTAGTTTTAAGCGTGTAAATATGATTTTATATTTTTTTTTAGTAGTTATATTAATAGTTTTGTTATTATTTAAGACTTAGGTATATTTATTTGAAAAGAAGTATGTAACACCGTTACATCTCACTTGATCTCACAGGAAAGCAAAAATGTAACATTTCAGGAAACGTAACTACAACTCATGGGCCCTGGCAACACTGCCTATGGGTGGGTCTCAAGGTCTCACGAGGAGTTTAGGCAGGAAAATGAAAAGTGCACATTGTCGATTTTATATTATTTTGAAACTTGAATTTCTCCGAAGTCTAAGTGTAATTATGGTGGATAATTAACCATTAAGTGTTTATGAACGTGTGAGAGTGGCAAATGATATAAAATTGAAAATAGTGACTTTTTGGGTTCACTCCTAAACTCCATCGAAGCCTCAATAAAATTTCTACCGTTTTATTGGGGCAACTCAACAACTTATACTTGACACTGGCGAACACAAAAAGTGTGGTGCCATATTACAATCCAATCCCAAGCAATCCCATATTGGGAAATATTATTTGATTACTTTATTACTTGACACTGGCAAAAAGTGTGGCGCCATAATAAAAAAAATAAAAAAAAGGTCTCACGACGGACAGTGATGCCATTTTGGTATTTTTATGGGCAAAATTGGCATATTTCTATGATGCTTAGCATTTTTTTTATCCAGTAAGTCAATTTTGTCCATAGAAGTATATTAATTTATTCCGTAGCTTACTCGAAAATACTCGGCGGTGGTTGAAGGGGAATCCCCGGAACGTCAACGCTTCTTTGTGTACGTAGTGTTATGTATATGAAAATACACAATTATAATCAAAATAGATGTCAGAATTCAGTTAGTTGGTCATAATATCGTCTGGTGAATCTAACCAGAAAATGCAAAAAGTATACAAAAAGATTGCAATATTAAAATTGTGTCGTCTAGAATCAAAACCCGTTAGTGAAAGTGGATCTTTCATAAAAAAGTTGAAAGACTTGTTCTATGCCTGGTGTTGTTGAAGTCTATGGTTCCTAGTTCAAAAATTTTATCAATAGCTGCTACATCCCATAGAATCAATGATAAAAAACTACGTTTAGTTTCAAAACCCGCCAGATTTTCGATCAATGACAATTATTCTCCGCCAAATCCAAACGCACCAATCAGAACGACGGATTTTGACAAATAAGTGTCATGGCGTCGTTTGGATTCATTATGGCGTCTGGTCGTTATGTAGTGTTATGGCGTCGTCTGGTTGTAATGTTCTGTATACAATACTAGAATCTCGATTCTCGCTAGTTAATATCAAATCCCGCTATATCCATTGGGATATAGCGGGATTTGATAACGGGTTAGCGGGTTTTTGTTACTAAGGCCATTGGGCCTTAGTAACAAAAACCGCTAGATCCACAACTCAGTATCAATATCCACCATATCCATTTTATTCATATGGTTTTCCTAATATTTATCAATATTTGCAGATCAAAATATTGTTTTATAAAGTCACTTGGCAACACTGTTTATATAACTGTCAATGTCAAATTGCTGAATGAAAAACAGTTTACAGTTTTACATTACCCGTTTTACGTTTACATTAATAAACAAATCCCTATAAGTACTTGTGATCTGGATTGTATTCTTTTCGAAAAGGAGTTGCATATAATCTTAATAAAACTAACTATAATGAGTACATTATCGACAACTCACTGTGCTGTCGAAAATTGCCGAACAACCATACTTAACAAACCGCCCGGAGTTTCATTCCACCCGTAAGTATTTGACGCTCGACTGTGTATTTACATTCATAATTACTTTACAATTATTACAAATAAGTACTAATTAATTATTAATATTTTTACAATCTAATTACAGATGTCCTAATAACAATGAAATGCGGAAACGATGGCTAAGATTGCTAAAAAACAAGTGTTCCATTCTAGATTGGTACAAAAGCCAAATCTGCTCTAAGCATTTTGAACCGAAATATTTTGATTCTCAAAGGAGACTGAAAGATAATGCCATACCAACAATATTTGCACATAATCTCCCTAAAGTTACACCAAAGCAATTAACTCCGAAAGCTCCTGTTAATAAAGTAAGTATCATGTGATGTTAAAAAATCATACCTATTCACCACTATAATCTAAGGCTAGATAGATTTACTTAAGCAAACTTGAGTCTTAAGTCAAACATACAAATGTCTTGGAATGCAATATGATCACTAATAGGTAAAGTTAATAATATTTTTATGGTGGATCAGTTGACAACCTTATCAGTGTAAGCTAAATCAAAATAGAGTTCCCATTGAGATATAAACCATATTGCTCTAAGCTAATAGAATAAATAAACAAAATTTGATTTAATCTAGTCACCACCAGCCAAACTGCAGACAAAAGTCCATAAGCCAGGTGAAGTGAGCCGGACTGGTTTTGTCTCTCGTGTCCCATGGAACTTTGCAACAGAAGCACGCAATGTAAGTTGTCAGTGTGCTTCTAACTGTTGTATGTTTGTTATTACTCAGCATTATAGCTAAAATATATACATGATTGTCAAGTAGAAAGTATTTTATCTGCTTGGAAACATACAATATTTGGTACCTTTGTAATTAGTTTTCTAGTCCTAATATGTACCTAATATGCAACAGAATAAATTATTTGATTTGGGTGTTTCTATAACTACTGTTCATGTGTTGATTTCAGATTCCAAATATGTAACTCAAACAGAATGGTATGATTTAAGTGTAGTGTGAATTTTGATAAACCTTACTTTATCAATTTATTTAGATACCAATATAGAATATGCATGATTTTTGTATATTCTTTATTCACTATTTACATCACAGACACAATAAATAATTGGTCTTGGTGCCAGAGGGCTAAATACCAACAAATTATAAAAAAAAAGAAATATTTAGTTTAGAAATATAAATTCTACTTCAATATGTAATATATACTAGAAACTTACTCTGTGACTTGACTGCACGCCATTTAAGGAACCATTTATAAAACCAATCTGTTTTTTCTGAATGTAGAATAAATCATTGTGTTCACCTTGGTATAGCGGGCTATATTCCGCAACTCCACGACAAAGCGCGTATTTTGCGTGCGGTTGTGTTCACCTTATATATGTATAATTTGACTTGCGCATAGGATTCGAACCTGTGTCTTCTGGTTAGATACACCATATGCTATGACCACTAAGCCACCGCGAGTTCCACCCGCCATGTCGAAATTTGCTTTCACATTCTGAATTTACCTTTCGAGATAAGCAAGTTACTTTGCTGGACTCAACTGACATGACTTACTTTGCAGTTAGTTTTATATTGTATGATAGCACCTTACCTATTAAGTATCTTATTGTATTTTTTTTTGCATGTTCCACGATAAGGTTATAAAGTAGTGAGTAAGTAAGTTAGTAAAATAGTGAAGGAAAAAATTGCTTTCAGGCAGGTACCAAAACGGATTGAACCTGTGTCTTCTGGTTAGGATACACCAGATGCTATGACCACTAAGGCACTGCAGTTTTTTAAATGGAATACCAATAATTCATGCCTGAAGAAGATAGTTGTTTTATACTATCTAAGAAAAATAAATAGTTGTTTATTTTACATAATATATCATTCTTTTTGTAAACACTTTCCTTGGACATTCTCTAAAAGTAGCCAAAGACAATTATTTTGAAAATGTGGACATAATTTTATGTTTTATTTTGTTTCTAGAGCTTGGAACAACCAAGATCTAAAGTGGAGAGATTGTTGAACAAACTGACGCAAGCTGAACTCACTCTTGATATAAAAACTAGTTTAAGCAAATTGAAGGAGCCTTCTGACTTGGACAGCTATGTTACTGATGACCTTAAGTGCCAACAATATGCACCAAAAGAGGCTATTCTTTGGCTCATGATTAAAAAACAAGAAAATTTAAACAACAGGCTTATGGATCTGGTAGTTCAAACTAAGAAGCATGTGGAAATTCTTCAGAACCACTCAGAAGAGGCTAAAAGTTCCAAGATAGATAATGAAAATACAATTGAGTCCCTCAAATATGTAGTCAAATGTCTTCAAGAGAAGCATGCAACACTTGAGGAACAGATTGAAATTCTGACTTCTGTTGAATCTAGATAGTTGTATTATAATTTGCAGTTAGAGAGTGAGCAAAAATTAACAATAATAATTCTAAGACTAAAATTGGTTTTTCTTATTGTATTTTATGGATAAGTCTAGCATAGTTACACAGCACTTTTAACATTATCAGTAAATTTATGTTATGTTGACCTGGCAGAAAGTTATTCAGAAGAAGCCAATTTAAATGTCATATTATAATAATATAGTCGAAAAATCTACTTCCCCTCTCCAAAACAGGTTTAAGCTTATGTTTCTGATAATATTCAGTGTTATTCTAATTGAAATTCCAGTTCTTGATACCATTTTGCGTTTCTCATGCGTTGCTGCACTATGGTTTTCCATTGATGAACTAAATAAAACTATTTTTAAGACATATTCCTTTTATTTCAATTAGTAAAATATATATTATACATTAGTTGCATTAAAAGTATGTAGAAAATTTATTCAACTGTAATTTAATACATTCAGTCTTTCAGATCATGATTATAAACAGACAATAATAAACAATTCGGTCCTAGTCTTACTATTTTCGTCTTAACTGTTTTTCTAATATTTCTCTTAGTTTCAATTTCTTATTAGTTTTATCGGTCAATGGCCTGCCTAGAGGAACAATTTCCATTTGTTGCAAACGTCGTCTAAATCTTTGATAGAATTCTAAGACATTAGGATCAGCCCACACATGACGTGAGTCAAAGTCAAGTACTCTGAGTGTGTCTAAACTCTGGGCTCTGCTCAAAGCTACATAGGCTTGGCCAGCCTCAAATATTTTTGCTAAAGACATTTCAACACAATCCAATGTCAAACCTTGAGATTTGTGTATTGAGAATGCCCAAGCCAGATTCAATGGGACTTGCCTGCGACACAGCAAGGATCCATTCGAGTTTTTCACATACCAGCGTTCAGTTCTTGCTGTATACTCTTTTTTATTCTTAAACCTTACAACAGGAAAGCCTTCCTCAAATCTTACTACTACTCCCCTGGCCCCATTAACTAAGCCAGCATTAACATTAATGTTTTTTAACAGCATTACTTGGGCTCCAACTTTGAGCAATAATTTTGAAGGAGCAATAGTTTGCATATCAAGTAATTTAGTAGCATTATCACTATCTTGTGAAGAAAAAAATTTCTCTTCACCATCTAGGTCACTTAGTTTTGAATCATTAATCATTTTAGAGTCATTGGTATGAGAACACAACCTTGTAGCTAGAATGCCATCACTCTCAATCTTCTGCCTGGCTGTGCCAGTAAGCCGCTCACTTATTTCCTTTGTGACTCTGCCTATTCTTATACTGTTGAGAATAGAGATGAATTCTGAATCCTTTTGTCTATGGACTTGTTTAAGTTCAAAACAGAGTTCAATGCATTTGTCCCAGCAGGGAGACTGAAAACAAAACCTTTTTCCTGTCTTGCCTTTGTCAACAACTGGTGGTAATTGCAGAAAGTCTCCACATAGTATAAGTTGGATTCCACCAAATGGTTTGTCGTTTTTTCGGACATATCTTGCAACTGCTTCTAATTTCTGTAACATATATGTGTAGATTAAAAAAACAAAAATGACTTAATAATGTATCGACCCTGGAGTATCTGTGTAGCATTTTTTACTGATATATTTTAAGAATGTTATTTAATTTGTTTATAATAATTATATTTTTTGTTATGAATGTGTGCAAAGCCGTTCTGCTTTGCACACATTCATAACAAAAAATATAAATTTTAACAGATTCTATCACCTATGTTCATCAGGGATAATGTAAGATTCAAATTGGTCCAGTAGTTTCAGAACCTGTTTATTGCAAACAAACAATCAAATCTTTCCTCTTAATAATATTAGTTTAGATGTGTGTAAAGTACTTTAATAGTATTTTATTAGTAGTTGGCAGAAACTATGTACATAGTTTCTGCCAACTACTAATAAAATAGATTTCTTGATTATTCCTAAACCTATAAATTTAAGAACTGCTAGTGTAGATCAGTAAGGTTTAATTTTAAATATAATTTTATAAAAGTAATAGTTTGATTCTTATTTTTGATGATTACCTCAAAGAAAACACCATCCACCATAGATATTTCATCAATAATGAGGTGTTTACATTTTCTCCACTTCTGTGCCAATAGTGGTATTTTCATTGCCCTTTCACAAAGATTTTCCAATGATCCACTGCCATCTCCAATACCAGCAAATGCATGTAGTGTTGTACCACCTGCACAAAACAGAATTACATTGAAAATAAATAAAAAACATTCTAGAATCACTACTTATTATAAAACAAAGTCGTTTCCCGCTGTCTGTCCCTATGTATGCTTAGATCTTTTAAACTACACAACGGATTTTGATGCAGTTTTTTTTAATAGATAGAGTAACTTAAGAGGAAGGTTTTAAGCTATTTAACATAACCCTATGACACTTAGGAATGGGGCAGCGTGGGTGAAACCGCAGGCGGGTCGCTATTAGAAATAAATTAGGTTTATACCAGTTTCTGATACTTGCACAAATATAACACTTGAAAATAAGTGAATTACAGCATCCAAAACAGCACAAATTATATCAATTTAATGCAATAAATTACATAATAAGGTAGCTTTAGCCATGTTCATCCAGATTTTCTTAGTATGTCATTAGGAAAAGCATAATCTTATTCTTGATAAATACATACCAACATGACAAGCTGCAACACCAGTGGAGGCAGTGGCAACTGTGAGGTCAGGGGGTAAAGCTGCTACAATTCTCTTCAATAAGAAACTCTTTCCTGTGCCAGCTGACCCAGTAAAAAATATGTTCTTCCCTCCAAGACAAGCTTCAAGTACTCTCTGCTGTTCAGGGTTCAATGAACTTGTTGTAGTCAATGGTGATGGAGAGTATAGCTTTTTTGGTGCTGGACCATGTGCACTGTTATTCATTTTGCGTTTTTTGGAAGGAGGTGATGGTGTTGTCATAGTCGACTTGGGTATTTTATTCTTGGCATTATGAACATCAGCTATAGTGACCGGACTTATTTCTTCAAAGCCCTGTGCTTTACCACTCAATAGCTTTGATCGCATTGATTGCTTGGAAGGAGTTGTGTTACTGCCCTGGTCCTTATCACCAGTCATTTTAACGAATATGGTTCTTAAAAATCCCACAAGATTCGTTGGCGGTGCGTTTGAGATAAACAATGTGCATCCAGCCTCTTGAAATTTTACGCTAGCTTTGCCCTCTGCCATGAACTTTTTAAACACATTAATACCTTTTAATCCTAACCTAATAGCAGCATGTTTATCACTTGTAATCTCCATAAATATTTCACGAAATTCGTTTCGTATCAAGCGAAGCGATGCAGTCTTGTAATTTACTTTCCTTGTGATAGATCCTTGTGTCATCCATTCTATCGTCACAGCACAAGATAAAAACGAATCGCCACCTTCCATTTCAGCTTACATATCCCTGAACTTACACTTTTTAATTGATAAAAATAAAATTTTAGAAAGGCGCGTAACGTTGAAAATAAAATAAATTGAAAATTGACGTCTGTCTGACAGTACCAACCATGACAGTTGTTTCTGGTTGGCACTAACTTTTGAAGCTTGGACCCTAGTCTTTACGGGTAGGATTAAAAATTCGTAATTTTTCGCAAGTTTTTCGCTTTTCCTCTTATTTTATTGTGAGACCTTGCTTCTTGCCAAATATCATGATTATTTTTATGGATTAAGTTGGCAATTTAGCAAGTTATAATTTTTGTCACCCGTGCGAAGCCGGGGCGGGCCGCCATGTATTACTTATGTATTTGTGCGAGCAATTCAGTTACCAGAATTTCAGATACCAGATGCAAATAACTTCCTGGAATTTTATATAGTAATACTAGATATAAAATACGTATCATTTGAATACTTTTTATAGATAAATTACCTCTTAGAAAACAGTTTTTAAATGAAAGTTTATTTTTTTACAAAAATAAACATTTTATTATAATATTTTTTTTATACGTGTAGGTAATTTGGTAGGTTGATCGCGCAAACGTGACACAATATAAGTATGTAGGTAATATTATATTTTTAAGTTTTATTTGTGACTTAAGTAAAACCAGTTTTTCGAACAGTTTATCACTAATTTTCTCACTCACTCACTTCGAAGAGGCCTAATGATCATACCTCCAAATGAGAAGAGTGAGAGTGGCAAACAGGTATTGTATTTAAAAAATATATTTTTTGATGTAGGTACCTGAAGAAGTCTGTCACCATAGAATCAGTAACAAAAAGTATTTTAGCAAGCATAGGAGTTATCTACAAAATACTAAGATACCAAACAAGAGAATAATACGTACAAGATACAAAATGAATTAAAAAAAATCATAGGTTACAAGATGAAAATACGTATTTTGTAACTTTTATCTGTATTTCAAAGTACAAGTATCTGAAATATAGATTTAGATCTTAGATAAGTTACATCTCTGTTTATCTATAAAATTGCATCAATTATGACTGCTGCTGCTGCATTTTTAGCTGAAACTCTATCGGGAAGTTCTGTTAAGGCTGATCGTTCACCTGAGCCCGCCAAATTCAAATTTCAATTGGTTTTTCGCAATTTGTAGGTCTTTAACACATTCTAGATTCCTAGCTGTAGTAATTGCGGCATTAGCTAATTTTTGGAAATTTGAATTTGGCGGGCTCAGGTGAACGATCCGCATTAAATTATTAAATCTAGTTAAGATAGGCCTTAAGGCTGATCGTTTCGCTCAGCCCGCCAAATTCAAATTACAATTGGTTTTTCGCTAATTTGTAGGTCTATAACACATTCTAGATTCCTAGCCGTAGTACCTAATTGCGGCATTAGCTATACAATATTCACAACTGAGAATTAAAACCTTTGCTTGTAAATCGATATTGTAATTAAGCAAATTTTTTAATGCTCAATTGTGAATATTGTATAGCTAATGGTGCTAATTCTGTTGTTCCACTGACCAAACTAAACCAAACTAAATTTTTACCAATTTTGGTTTAGTTTAGTCTAAAACGTATTCTGTTGTTACGGCGAACTAAATTAAAAGCCCGACCAAAATCGAATTTGACACGACTTATTTTAGTTGACTTTTTTTTATTAATTTATTTAACGGCCCTGGATACATGTCCTTAAAGCCTTATTTTACTTGACTATGATATGATGTTGCCAGTAAAAACTTAATTTGGTGTTGCCAGTCTTAAGTATTATAATTTACTTTTATGGGGCTTCGGCACGATCAGACGGTCCTATCTAAGAACTTGATATGAAAGATCGTAATGAACGAATGACAATCTTAAATGAAAATTTTTAATGAAAATAATGTTTGTGAAAATATTATAGCATAAAGTGTGGTGCCATAATATAATCCTATGATGAGAACTAGTATTATTTGATAATCCAAATACTTAAGGCTGATCGTTTACCTGAGCCCGCCAAATTCAAATTACAATTGGTTTTTCGCAATTTGTAGATCTGAGCTGATTAGCTGTACAATTTCACAACTGAGGTGAATATTGTATAGCTATAGGCACAATGACTACAGCTATCAATCTAGAATCAAGAAATTGCGAAAAACCAATTGTAATTTGAATTTGGCGGGCTCAGGTAAACGATCAGCCTTAACCTTGGCAAATACACAAGTAGTGTGGCGCCATATTAAAAAAAACAGAGTAGGTACCTACATAATAATTTACTTGATTGATAATAATTTAAATTATTATCAATAAAGTAAAATATTAACAAGTCCGTTTTTTATGTAAAAAATGGCGTCTGCAAACAGTGCTACGAAAAGAGCCAATAAAAAGCAAAGAGAGCTTTTATTAGATCGACTATCCCTGTTTTATATTAATCTTGATAGTTTCTGAAAAATAACCTTTCGCGTTTAGGTACTTAAGAATTATTTTATTTGCCTTGAGTATTTTACCTCTCTAATGAATTCGGAAGAGTCACAATTACATGTTCTGCCAATATAATCACGAAAAAAAATTTACTGAGAACAAATTAACTTGATCATTTTACAAATTGTTACAAATGTCCGCCTACGACTATAAAATTTAGTTTAGTAGACACCTATTTCTATGACGACTAAAATTAGTTTGACGTTTCCAATTTAAGTCGTAATTTGACGTAAAACATGTACAACAGAATACCAAAATGACAATTTAGACTAAATTGAGTAACTAAAATAAAATTAGTCCTGTCAAACCAAATTTTAGTTTAGTCGCGTATTATCTGAATAGCAATGACGACTAAACTAAAATTAGTCGGATTTTAGTTTAGTTTAGTTTAGTTTGCCACTACAGAATTAGCACCAATGTCGCAATTACTACACCTAGGAATCTAGAATGTGTTATACACCTACAAATTGCGAAAAACCAATTGTAATTTGTATTTGGCGGGCCCAGCGAAACGATCAGTCTTAATAACAGATAATAATGTACCTACCTATATCGTTTAGTTTAATCATTAGGCGGCGGTGGCCTAATGGCTCGGGCGTCGGACTTGCCACCATCATGTGGTTGCCGGTTCGAAACCCACCCATTGCACTACCGACGTGAACCCACTCGTACCTAACACAAGCATTTAGCTTAGCACGAGGGGTTAACAAGAATATTAATAATGTGTGACCCACATATTGCTAGTAAGCTTTTAAAAAAAATCATATTGTTACACTCACAGAGAGACATATTCGTGTAAACGAAAAACTCTATAAATATAGATTAAAAAAAAAACATTTATGACGACGACGGAGTGGACTGTTGGTAGGAATTCTGCCAGTCCACACGACCCCAGAGCGTGGACGTGGAGATAGCTTCGGCTTTCGCCTAATTCCACCGTCGGCGTCGGTCAAAGACAAAGCCTAGCAGTGGGTCAGTCATTTGAAAAAGAAATACGTAGTTTTGAATTAGGTGGTCTATTCATATACAAATCTTCTACTTATAATACAGTTACAGCAATTATAGGGCAATGGTAACATGATCCTCTTATAAGAACCTACTGATTATAAGGCACGCTGTGCAGAAATCGACTCATCCAAGGGTTATGAATGACGCAATGCGCAAGCCAGACGCCCGACAAGAGAATTTCAATACACATGCTATATTTCAAAAGCCTACTGTGACATTAACCATTCCTCGATGCCAAACGATATGAGGTCATCAGTCAATCTCTTTGTAGTTTCACTGAATTACACTGCACTCAGCGTTCCACGATAATATCGAAATCCTTCTTATATTCTTTAAGAATAAGGTATAAAGTCGTCAAGCAATGTTTTGCACCAGAACTAGGTTTTCGTTTTACTGAAAATATTGAGCTGTTCTTGATCTAATGGCGTAATTAAATAAATAACATTCAGTTATTATACATATATCTGCACTGTAAGTTCCTGTATTAAAAGTGGCTCGTCATTAAGGATGCGTCGTGTGAATTTTACGTAGGGATGCAGTAGATATTAAAATAAAATGATACGTCGATATTACAGAGTAGGTAGGTAGTTACTGAACATTGAAACAGAAGAGATACTTTAATGCGAACGGAAGCCGCCACTAAACGTATCAACACCATTTGCTTTCAAAGTAAACACGCTTATTTTCGCGATCATTTGAAAATATTGAATGTTGATAGAAATAAAGCCAATAAGTACCTAAGTAGGTACGTATCGTCCCTAAAAATGACAAAATTTAAAACGATAATGCTGTCCCGCAGTCGATTTTTTCCTGCACTAAAATAACGATAATGCTGTTTATTTCGTCGAGGACGACCTGCTCCTCAAAGTTTATACAGTATTGCTTCATTTTTAATAGCCATCTTTTTTTAAGTAAGTAGGTACTTAGGTAGACCAGGTCATGAAGGAGGCGAGTTTCTCTAATAGCTCATAAAATAACAATAAATAAATATTTTCTTGTTAGTTTACCCAATTTTACATGGAATACCTATTTGAGATCCAGAGAGACAACAGAATATTTCAATAAGTTCTTAAATAAGGATTATGAGGCACGATCTAATCAATGGTCAGAGCATTTAAATCCCTCTTCGTTTTTCTCTAATTGTTAGGTAACTAAATGAGAACTTTGTAATTACTTACCTATAAATAGCTACATCAGCACGTTTTACGTATCCTTCCATCTCTGTAACTCCACATTCTTAATATTTTACATTGTGTTAAAAAACCCTGCCCGATCCAAAAGGGGCTTATAGGTATCCTAATCATTGGTATAGACCAAATAAAATAAGAATAATTAAATATTTCTTAAAGTAAACGTATTAATTAAAGAAGATTAAAATTTACAAATTGTTGTGCCCAAATTTATTTATTTATTATATGTGATATAATCATCATCGATCGCTGCTATCGTAGGTAAGTTTTGCAATGTAAGGTAAGTATCCGCGGTTTCAAAAAAAATTATGGGTCTGACAGTTTTCTTACCACATTGTATAGATAGCCACTAATCGCCCATAACTTGAAATGAATAAGTCGGCAATAGTTACTTACTTAGGTAATACTTATTACAAATGAGGTAGCGTTGCAAGTACTTTTTCAAGCAGTAGGTTAGATAACTATGTACTTACTTCACTTACATTGCAAATTCTATGTACTTAGCTTCAAATCCCGGATTAAAATTAATAGGAATACCACTAAACTGCATCGCAAACCATCATTTCAAGCTCACTATAAAATAGACATTAAATTTTCATATGTACAGCTTTTAGCCCGGCGTGGGTGACAGCATGACATGACATGCACAAGGAATCGATACAGGAAACAAGCGCGCGCGCACATAACCCAGAATTAGCAATGTCCCCGTCGCATCTGCCGTCAGCCGACAAACGGTCAAGTCGTTAACGGAACTATATTGCGAAAATTTGTTTTAGCTAATGCGTATATTATTATAACACCATCCTACCCGAATAAGCAAATATGACTGTAATTTCATACAAAGGAAACGATTTCAAGCAATAGGTCCTAACTAGGTACATCATAACATCATAATCCCTATCCCTACTAATATTATAAATGCGAAAGTAACTCTGTCTGTCTGTTACGCTTTCCCGCTTAAACCTCTCAACCGATTTTGATGAAATTTGGCACAGACAATCTTTAGACCCTGAGAAAGGACATAGGCTATATATCATCACGCTACGCGGACGAAGTCGCGGGCAGAAGCTAGTCATACATATAAGTTTAGGTTAGATTTTAGTCTTCAAAAACGTTTTTTTAGTCCTTGTGTCCACTGCTTTTAATGAAGTTCTTACACAATTTTGCAATTATTTTTTTATATTTTCAAAGATTTATTTAAGTACCTTTTAAACCCTTAGATATGTTCATGATCAGAGGCATCCGATATAAAATATATATGGATGAATACCAAATTGACTGCCGGTCAGTTAACAAATAAAACAAAAAGTTTCTAATCACAACAATAATGCATGCATACACTAGGGACATATCTATTTACACAGCAATAAATAATTTCTATAGGTAGGTACCATTTAACTGAAAAAATAAATTCTGGCATCATTATACACCCTGGATCCATACTATAATATGAGAAATGTTTATTTACGATTGTAAAACAAAAACGCGATGTTTAGATTTGTCCATGTGTAATTAGTTGGCAGGGTTCCGAGTAGGTAGGAATGCCAGGGGTTGCGTTACGGACATATGGTGAAACAAAACAATTTCGTATGAACGCTGGACAATATCGGAGAGATGGTGAAGTAGCCACAACTTCAGTAATCACTAGGATAAAAGGCATACCTAAGTAGGCAGCTACCTAGTGACTGACCATACCTTAGTAGTTAAGTCTTAAATGTGATAATTAGTGACATTATGGTCCAACTAACTAATAAACATTGTGTACAGTATACGAGCCAATCGCTGAAAAACACACCTACCTACACATTTTGATTGGACTTCCAGATAATTATTTGGTACCTATTCTCCTGAGGACTTAATTTATTTGTAAACAAAAAATTAACATCAAAACATTCCTTCTTTAAATTTTTCGGAATTGTCCTGAATACGCTTGGGCTCGGAGTCGTTACCGAAGGCGGCGGCGGCGGCGGCGTCGGCGGTGCGAGAAGATCGCCACACATGGGACGCATCTGTGCGCTCGCCGGAGGTGTACCCTTCCAACCAAATCTATAGTGCGGCAAGCTTTGATAATTTATTCTAGAATAATTTCGAACAAATATCTTGTTACAGTAACATACCTACCTCCCTTGAAGAATCAATAATAAAAATTGGCACATTTGCTAATATTTTTTTAATAGGTAGGTACCTAATAAGACATTTAACATAACATTCATACATAATCAACCCATTATATGTCCCACTGCTGGGCACGGGTCTCCTCTCACAATGAGAGTCTCACAGGTCTCCTCTCACAACGATTAGGCTATAGTCCATAAGGCATTAATGATTATCAAAACTAACAAATCTGCATTTCAGCTTATATTGTTCCGTTTCTTGATTGTAGAACCTAATTAAGTAGATAGGTATTATATCGACAGATCAACATCTGCTTACATTACCGTAATAAGATTATAGGATTACCGGGACTTAAATTGAAACTTCTCGAAGCCTATGATTTACCTACCTGTAATACAAATCAGCTACCTAAATGTGACACAAACAATTACACTAAGTCGAGTTCCAACTAGTTCTAAATATCTATCTTTGTACCCGTTGCAGGTGTACAGTCGATTAAAAGAAAAAGAAACGAATTTGCCGAAATTGGCACTAACAAACAAAAGAAGCGTTACGCGTTATCAGTAATGCAGGTAGCCCAGAAACTAGACTATAGATTCGGCACACGTGTGACGTATTTTCTTCTAAGCGCAGCTGTGGAGGCCTCTGCAGATGTTTTATGGCGCTGAACATTTCCAAGACGCTTTATTATTTATTACGATATTGCCGTTTAGAGCCTAATCTTCGTTTTTATTATCCAGAGAAACAATGGTCATCACTGGGCAGTACTATTTTTAGCATTTGGTCTGCAGATGGGGTAACTCTGCGTGGGAAAGAATTATTTTCACCATCAAATTACACTTCTAATTTTGTCAGATTGGTATTGCTCTGAAAATAAACCATTTACTTTGCAAGGTCAGCTTTAATTGAGGGTATTTCTGAAAATTTTCGAAGCTCAAAAAGAAAATACTTATAAATTTATTTGTCATCTTATCAGTGAACGATTTTTGACATGAATATTCGTAGAGATACGTTATTTCTGGATTAGGTATTGTACATAATTTGGTTGAAAGGTTGATTGAAATTTTCATAGTACCTACCTATTGCATCATAGACACGGTGTAGGTACGCGGCAGCTTGGGTACTGAAACACCGACTTTTCCCACAACTGTTTACAACTTAAGTATTTTACGCGTTATCTAAAGCAGGTGTCACTTACAAACAAAAAAGTTTGAAAATAAACCGCAGCGCTGTAAAACTCTTAACTAAATAAACTTGCCAACGCGTTAATCTGCTTTAGTTGGAACATCTGTAGCCGCCTTAACTGGGGATGTCGTTTTATCATCATTATCCCGCATTGGGGCCTGGGGGATGATAGAATATACTTCAATATTCAAACAAGGTTCTTCTTAGAATTATTAAATAACTTAAATCTTAAATTCCCTAGATGTCACTAGGCATCACATCAACATGACTAAATATTTAATTTGACAGTAATGAAACTATTTTTACTTACTTTAAAATTACATTGCATGCATGTTCCTTATCGGTTAGGTAGGTACCTACTATCTTTAATCGTGAGAAACAAGAGATAACGGTAAGTAGGTAACTTACTTCGTTTTATGAATGAAACTAAATTGCTCGTTAGGGAATCCCATGGGTCTACACCAGATGCTGACTCGATTCATTTTAGGAAATGAAACGGTGTCTTTTGAAAATATTTCTAATGGTTCAGAAACACAAAAACCGGCTGGCGTAAGCTTTTATCTAATGCTGATATTGTTTTACTACATTTTGTATTCAATGTATAATAAATGTAAATTAATTCAATTTATTTAATTGCCCAATCCCAGTAGCAGCTCGTAGTGCCGGTTAATGGCAATAGGCTCGCCCCCTATTACATGGGACCTAAACATACCGGCGAACTGTGGGTGTACATTAGTACGCCTCGCTTAGGACCACTTGGGTATCTAATGAGGCAGTTGATGTTGTTATTACTCTTTTTTTATAATTTTAATGTGTATCTATAATATTGTAGGTAAGTAGTAGGTATCAGGATAAGACCATCAATCAATCTATGCTCTAATAACGATTAGTTCTCATAGTTAGTTGCGTAGGTAGTAAATTGCGTTATTCTATTATCTGTGGTACCACCCTACTTCAATAAAGAAACGAAAAATATTGCAATTACCGCATTGCTATGAGAAACCATTTGGAGAATTATCCGTGAAACGACTTTTGAATATTTTGGATAGCCTTATATTATTCGAGTAAAATGCATTTATCTTTGTAATAACTTGCTATATTTAGAGTTTGGATAATGAAGCTATTAATATTTTGTCGGGTAGGTACGTCACCAGTGTGGTAACTATTCCCAAAATACTTTTAATAAAACTGTGGACGTCTCGCGTTTAGCCTTTTCATTATTTTAACGGTTTAAATTCAAAAATAGTTTATCGAACGAATGCGTTGAATTAAATGGACATCATAATTATAGTTTTAACTATATATTTTCTGTTTACTTGGTAGGTATCCAATATAAAAAAAATATATATTCTTTATTGATGTAAAAAACTTAATAATTAGTTAATGAGTACTTTATTTCATACCGGGAACAAAAACAAAACGAATTAAGAAAGTAGACTGGAAGACGACTGACCCCTAGGATTAATGATTTAAAAAAATATGTGGGTAGGTAATAAATAATTTTTGTAAATAGGTTTTTATTTTCTTAGGTATTCCTTCCCTACTAGCTAATCGGTATTATACCTATCGTCATTTAGATACTTAGGTAGTTATGTCAATAAAAACTGAATTGATTGTAGACCAAATTTTGATTTCTAAAACTTATCATTCCATTCGAAGAAAACCGAGCTCGGACTTTTGACATTTCAAAACATCTGGTGGCAGAACCCACAGAACATAGAAAAGAACCCGTGTGGGGACGGGTTAGAAATGGTACAATTCCTCACTGCCTTTCAGATAGGTATCTCTCATCTCGTAAGAGGTGAGAAAATATCTGACTTGCTCAGTGGTAGAAGACCTCTTTGGGGTTTGACTGGTTGGCGACCACATACGTCGGAGTCTGCGTGCATTGTTTCGACTTATGTGCGTAGGAGCAAGGTCCCCCTCGTTTGCTGCCGCTCTGGCAGTCTGCAGTCCGGTTAGAGTTGGGCAGCGCCTATGCAACTTCCCCGGTGTCCATTGGCAACGATGACTACTTACCACCAGGTGGCTCGTCAGCTCGTTTGCCGACTTAAGCCATAAAAAAGTTGATAAGATTGAATGCAAACATATGAAATTGTTGTGATGAATCTAACCAAAAAATCATGAGTCATTATTTCATCACTCAACAAATTTCCCAAACCTATAAAATTTTCGTTAGATACCTAAATTACAATTATATTTTTTGTAGTTTATAGTACCTATAGATTGTTCTGTATAGTAAAACAAAAAAAAATCATGATGAACTCCCTTTATTAGTTATTCCCGCGCGTTTTATAAATCCCAATACAAAATGTCAGTCACGCAGCTAACACTGTGCAGGCTCCCTCATCATACCTATCGTGAGTTACTGTGATAAATATATTAAATATTTATGATATAGAACGAAGGCATCGCCTGGCATGGCCGTGAGACCGATCCTGGGACCATTGCGTCACGGGTATTTTTAGTAGCGGCGGGACGACGCGTCACAAAAAATGTTACAAGGAAGGGTGGCGCCATATATCAAGTTATAGGTGGAATTAGTGCTCAAATATTTGTGTTGAATTTGAAACTTGAAAACCGGCAGAGCACGATGCGAAAGTTTTATGGCATGAATACCTATTTTAAAATGCATCGTTTTAGGTAGGTGGCATTGACTTGCCATTATGTCAGTATAGTCCACTGAGGCATAGCAGCCCTCACAGGATGCGCGATCACCGATGCGATCGGTTATGGCGTCCGAACAGCATACCTATAACTATGTATGAAGTAAATACAGTTCGGAGATGATGGACAAGATAAACAGAAAGCGATCAAAACGTCTTGCTATTGCCGTCTCGCTCCCACGCACGGCAGAGGCAGAAGGCGGCGCGCTGGGAGGCGCGATGGAGTCGTACCGCGGTGGAGATGGTTATTTTTTTGTATCTTGTCAATGAAGGGACGGGTAGGGGCGGTCCGAAGCGGGCGCAGGATTCAGTCCGTGGCTGCAGTCCGTCTGCGCTTATCATACGCACATGTTTGTCGACGACGCGCCTTACTCGCCTTCAACTTACGCATTATGGATTACGAAAGTTGTGTAAATATACCAGTGCCTATAAAGCAAGAGGAGGATGTGGAGTATCCGGAGGATGACGATCAGTATTACGGATACGTGCCGATAGAAGTTGAGCGACAACCAGAGGTGCCGGGATTTGCGCCTTCTTCGCCAACACATCTCATGGATCTGAGCAATGGCTCGGAGCGACCAATGCAGCAACATCCTTGGCCTTCAAACGTCGTGTTCGATGGAGAAGACCGAGACTACCAACACACGCCGTACCAGTCCTTTGAGCAGCAATTCATTGATCAGCGACAAAGGCATAATATTCCTAGAAGCTACTATTTCGATGATTCCAATTCTCAAGACAGAGTTAGAAGCTTTTACGAATCGGCAGATATGCCAAAGATGGGTGATGTCCTTTACAGAGGATCGGAAGAGAGGGATGAGACTGAAGAACAAAGACGATCCAGATCAAAAAGGTCGAAAGCATCGAGAAAAAAAACGCAATCGTATGAAGAGATGCAGATACAGCGAGTGATGGCCAACGTGAGGGAGCGACAGCGGACGCAGAGTTTGAACGAGGCTTTCGCTAGTTTGCGACAAATTATCCCTTCATTGCCAAGCGATAAGTTATCGAAGATACAAACATTGCAACTGGCCACGCAATACATAGAATTTTTATATCAAATTCTGTCGAACAGTGATTCGGCAGGCAGCAGCGACACCAACAGTGACGCGGGAAGTGAACACGGTAAATATCATGCACAAGACAAACTTAGTTACGCCTTCTCTGTGTGGAGAATGGAAGGCGAGTGGACAAATGGACAAACGTGATGTAGGTACTTAATATTTACAGTGATCTTATCACATAGGAAAACCAAAAAGACGCTTATCTTATTCCATATTATTAACTTTCGTGAGGTGTAAATGATGAAAAACAATTATATTAACTAATATAAAAAATAAAAGAAATTTAATATGTGATAGTTAATTAAGTAGGTATTAGAGACAAAAAACAAATTGTAGATAATTTGTATGTCTAAAAACAAAGACAATATTCTAGTATTAATGATTTATTTGATTATAAACGTGGCAACAAAGCATACAGCTGTATACCAAAAATTTGAAATGTGCCATTTCTAGTAATGTATAGGTTGATTATATACTTCTAATAAAAAATATTATATTAAAATAATGTAGGTATTTTTATTTTGTTTCCTTTATGTATGCTCTTAAGAGCATACTTTCGGTGTTGGTCGTGATAACTTCGTAGGTGTACAATTTGTTTTTTAGTCACAAAATAATATATAGGTAGTTCATTTGAAATGTTGAAAAAAATCTTCATAGGAATTTAAAATACTTATATAAAAAAAACAAAAATATTAAATGTGCGTTATTTACAGATACTTCACAACTGTATTGTCACATTATTACATTTAATTTACAAAACAATAATGACTATTTATTTACATACAATACATAGTTAATGAAGAAACCGCAAAATGTTAAAAATCTCTTATAGTTATTTTTACTATATTATTGCTATTAAATATAACTCTATATTATTGCTTTTAGACAATACTAATGGCATAAGAATTTAGTGAACGCATTAAATCTATACTAACATATAGAGCTGAAGAGTTTATTTGTTTGTTTGCTTTAACGCGCTAATCTCAGCAACTACTAGTCCGATTTGAAAAATTCTTTCAGTGTTAGATAGCCCATTTATTGAGGAAGGCTAATAAGGCTATAGGCTATATATCATCATGCTACGCGAACGAAGTCGTGGTCAGAAGCTAGTTCTATTTATATAAGTTAATGACATTGGAAGGTGCATATCTGAACACTGTAGCGAGTCATCGTTATCTTCGAAAAAAAAAAGAAGTTAATTACAATTTAAAATAACAATAGTGTTTTTATTATTAAGTCAGTAAGTGCTTCCCAACCCTTTTTTTGACCAGGAACCACTTTGATTTTATTGTATCGATCTGAAATTAAACTATGATATTGTTTTTACAAAAGTAAAAAAGAATGTTTTTACAGACTATATTTTACCTCTTGTCGACCACTGGTGGTTCGCGCACCACAGGTTGGGGACCACTGATCTAAATAGTGACCATCAAGCCTCTGAATAACCCCGAAGTCGGCAAAATTTAAGACAAATTCATAAATTAGTTCATTTTAGGTAGGTATCCGTTTGAGCATAAATAACGAACGAACGAACAAACAAATAATTACATTAAAACTTGCGGTTACTATTCCGACCGTTTACTTCATAGTTTTAATATAAAATGTTACACGGTTCCAAAAATTATCAACTTAGGCTAAAATTAAGGCAATTAGGTAGTGTTATAAAGTTAACATTGCAGCAGCATACAGCGTTTAACATTTAGCAGGCTTACCTGCTGTAATATGTAAAATGAGTCTTATCAAAAAATATTTGTTACATAATTATTATTACTTAAATTACTTTTTAAGGGCACCGACAACAATCCGAAATATCAAACGAATAAACTAAGAAGATAAATCACAATATCACCTCAAATCTTAAGTTGAATATCATTAATTCATTATAAACGATTTCAAATTTACATCTTATTATTACATCTACTAAATTTAAGGAACTATTAATTCACTAGAACTCATCCCCAAGTCCATCTGAAAGTAAATCATCTGTGTTAAAAATATACATATGTACATACATACATAAAGTCACGCCTCTTTCCCGTAGCGGTAGGCAGAGACCACAGACTTCCACTTGCTACGATTCTGACATACCTCTTTAGCTTCATCCACACTCATCAATCTTTTCATACATGAACGTCGGTTTAGGGTACTCTTGACCGAGCCATTTTTCAGAACGTCCTCAATCTGATTTCGGAACGTTCGCCTAGGCCTTCTCCTTCCTACATTCCCATTCACTTGACTCTCGTATATCTGTTTGGTCAGTCTCCTTTCATTAATTTTTTCAACATGACCAAACCATCTTAACTTACCAAACCATCTTAAAAATATGATCGTCTAAGATAAACTGAAATATGTAAATATTTACATAATTCAGTTTATTTACATTTCACGGGAAATCCCCTCATAAGTTTTCTCTCTGAATCTTGCCATTTTAGAAAGGCAACATTTGTTAAAATTTAATTCTAATTTTTATGACTGATCTTTCTGATAAGGCGGCTATTTATTGGAATTAGTAAATTTCAATTTGAGAGTCTCGAGTCTCGGCATATGGCACAAGTAGGCAAATGTATTCAAATCGTTAATTAACAATGCATTCAGGTATTCTACAAACTCCTATCGCATTCATTGATGCCATATTTAATAGATTTTTGGCCAAATCAATACTTACATCATGCGTCAAGTCTTTGTTAAGGCCATCGGGATCCGGGCTATCTTTAATCATCCAATCGTCGTCCCCGGTAATCTGCAAATATAATTGTTGTATTACACCCACCTGCTAAACCTCTAAGAATTCAGGCACCGAAGATACTTAGACAGAATTATTTTTAATCGCCGTGCCCGGATGTCAAAACGCAAGTAAAGACAGATTATTTTCCAACATTTAGTTTTTTTTTTAGGATTATAATCTCGTTGCAGGTTTTAATCCAGCTAAAGGTTGCCTCATTGTTTCAAAGTCTTACTACTTTGTCGCAATTGTAGTTGTTTGTAGTGGTCGAGAACAAGATTGGGACCAGATTTCATAAAATTCATGAGTGCTTAGTTCAGTATTATTAGCTGCGCCGTAAAAATGGTTTCCATTAATTTGTTAAATCTATAGGAAACTTTCAAATAGAAATAGTCAGAAATTTATTGAAATGCGTATGCAAGGGAGCTCGGTCCGCTGAGTGAAATCTGCTGCAGCGTCGGAATGGTCACCCTAGAAGGACATACGCCGACCTTATGGCGAGGACCTTCAAAAAGGTCAGGTGCGTTTTATTTGTAGGTATATTTGTTCCTGCTAGTCTCCGAAACGGCTAGACTTTTTAACCAAAATGTTCGCAATTCGGTTGTATTTTTGTGAACACCCAGGAAACATGTTCACAAGCCGCCTCTGTTTGCGACGCGAGTGAAACCAACCACGGCCAACAGCTAGTAAAAAATATAAACTTACCGTCCGCGGGGGTGACTGTGATTGTTCCTGGTTGTGTGCCTGTTTGATGTGGTCCTTCAGCGCGAATGCCCTCGCGTAGCTGGCGCCGCACAGTTCACACGAGAACTTGAGGTTGTTTTGCCGCGAGTGAGTTTCTGTGTGTACGCGCACCGCGTATAGAGACGCGAATGGCCTACAAACAAAGTAAATTATTCGGTACGGAGTGACGCAAATGAGTCCTTTTGAGAGTTTATTTCGTTAAATCAAATAGTCTAATGAGTTTTTCTAATTATTCAAAAATGTCTCAGTAATTCGTGGATACTTGCACGATTGAGTTTAATAGTGTTCAAGTTCAAATGTTTTTATTTCAAACAAGCTTTTTCAAGCGTTTATGAAACGATACCTAATGATTTTAGGTGCACGGTTCCAAAAGGTATATTATATACAATATACTTAAGGATATATTGTACTTACATTGATTTTCAACACGCTTATTATCAAATAGGGCGAAGACAATAGAAACACAATTATATTAGGTACCTACTTCGTAATGGTTAACTACAACTAGGACTGCTTTATATTGTTATGGCTATTGCTGTGATTAGATAATCAGGACCAAATCTGATGTATTTATAATGCTGTCTTTAAGTCCAATCAAAAACCATCTTGTAAGTTTTTCTTATTCTATGATAAATAACCAAGTATGTGTAAGCAGACATTTGTAAACTCACCTATTGCAGTGTTGGCAGGAAAATGGTTTTGTATGTGAATTCTTGTGTCCGGCAAGTTGTACGGAGGTCTTGAACGCTTTCGGACAGAAAGGACACTTGTACGCGCGCACCTCCGAATGCGTCAGCAGATGGTGGTTATATACGCTGTGCGCCTTGAACCTATATCACAGACATTAAACTCATACATCCATATTTTCCGTATAAAAAGCCTGCCCGCAGTCGAATTTTCTATACGTAATAGTACTTTATGATATAAGTTTATAAAATTAAAAACTGTTAATCGATTCAGTGTTAGATTCTGAACAACCTACTTTCAGGTTTTGAGCTTATTCTGATACAGATTGTAAATTGATAATATATTGTGTAGAATAATGACTAAACAGTAGCCCAACCACAAACACTTTCGAAAACGTATTCGTATCGAAATCGAGAATAATTTGTATGAGAAGGAGGTTAATTAACGTAGATGAAGCGAAAGTGGTGTGCTAGAACCAGGATCGTATCAAGTGTAGTCTCTGCCTACCCAATGGTAGACACATGTGAAAATATGTATGTATGTATGAGATTTGTAGCAGAAAAAAACTCATTCGTTTACGATACGAATTCGATAGTTGTTCGTTCTTGGGCTACAGTGCAGGGTGCCGAGTCTACTATTTAGTTGTGTCAGAATTGTGATTCAGTGACTTCAAAATGGTTGATTTTTGACAGTTTTGTCTACGAAATCTGTCATTTCTTATGTCATTTAGTGCCATTGGCCGGTCATTCTGAGTCAATTGAAATAGCAGACTTGGGCCCCAGGTAAACCATCTTCTGAAACGTACCTCTTGTTACAATGCGGGCAGGCGTAGGGCCTGGCGCCGGTGTGCGTGCGCATGTGCAGCGTGAGGCAGTACGACACGCGGAACGACTTGCCGCAGATCTCGCACGAGTGCGGCTTTTCACCTAGCAAAACATCCATTTTTATTCATAACTAGTAGCCCGTGCGCATCTTCGCCTGAGTAAATTTTCCCGAATTTCCGGTCGATAAAAAAAAACATGCATAAAATTAAAACTGTCAATAACGGAATTCTATTTTGAGCAATATGTTGCTGGGGAGTCTGTTGCGCCGCTTCTTCCCAGCGAAAACACTAGGAGGCGGTGAAGGGCGGACGTTTTGGGAGCTGTGTATTTTTTTTTTTTATAAAAGCTTACTAGCAATGCGGGTCGCACATTACTAGTATTCTTGTTAAGAAATTCAAATTAAAATTATTTATTGCGATTGATGCAATTTTGAATAAGAACTGTTTTATAAGAACTTATTCATCTAACTAAATAGTAAAAGAACACGAGACATAATATTGTTGGCCTGGTAATCAATTTATTTTCATATTCTCGATGAATTTGTTTCTACCTGTATGAATCCTTTCATGTTTCACTTTTTCGTGGGGTCTTGCAAACCGTCTGTTACAATATAAACAGTTGTATGGGAGAGATTGATCTTGATTGTTTACTGGCGCCTGGAAATTCGAGGATATTACATACACATGGTTCCCAATCCTTAAAATATTACGGTAGCTATTGTCATGTAGGTAGGTCATTAGGTAGTAATTTTGGATATTTAAAATTTTAATAAGTAAGTGTTCTTGAACGTCATCTTATAACTTTTGCTACAAAAAGCTAGCAAGCTTCTTCAGCTAGTACTGTTAATCTTTAATTTCTCATTTATAAATATGTAAATTCAACAAAAGAGTTGGGTATGCAGAGCAGCTAATGATATCTTGTTTTTTGACAAGATTGAAATATGTACAGTCGACGAAAGAATTAGATATGCAGGCAGCTAGCGATATCTGGTTCTTGGATTTATATTTAATTTTAGTTATTAATTATATTCCGCACATTCTCTTTAGCGGAAAATAATTTTATAACTACCTACACCTGCCTTCAGGTGCCTGCCTGCTTCTTCAGATGCCTGCAGTATGCAGGCATCATGTTGACTGTACAAGTTTCCAATATGCTTACCTTATCCAAATTATGTACATTCATATGCATTTCTAAATATTCTACGGAAGTAAACTTCTTATTGCAAATGCCACAGTTCATTTTCTCCGAGCTCTTGTGCGAGTTTTGGTGGATAGTTCTGTAATCCACAGGGATCATTTTGTCGCAAATATTACAACGGTATCTGCCTTCGCTAACTTCCGTACCATCTGTATTTTCGATTGGTGGCTCTATGGGGCGAGATCTGTTGGTAAAATAATAAACATGTAGATTGTAATTTAAGCTATATTCCAAAATGTCATATGGGTGTCCCAAACAATTTGGATGCCCTCTTTTATGTTCTGTTTTAAGTAGTACAATATCTGGAAATTATCTGTGTACAGATAATTCTAATTCTATTCTAACTGCAGTCTGTGTGCAGTCTGAAATTAGAATAGTGTTAAGTAAAGAATATGCATAAAACGAAACGCTTATTACGCGGTCATAAATTGGGCCAATTTGATTGGTTGATTCCGGCCGCACGCCATATTTCTCCCCCCTTCCCAATTTCAAATCCTCTTGCACCTACACGACAATCTGTGACGCGCGTCTCTTACATAGAAAATTAAAAATTTGTGAATTGTGTGCATATCCATGGTCCTGTTGATCTCCCCTCATCCAAGAACCGGATCCTGCATCTTCTGGTAAGTGGCTGAACTTTTCCCATCAAATTTGGTCCATTCGTAGCCGAATATTGAGATAGCGTACGGCAACCAGCCGCCATAACTTTTTCGTACTTGCAAACTTTTATTTCGTAAATTAATACCTACCTACATTGGTAAAATGGCTAAGAGTAATCAGATGCTGGTATTAAAGTTTGAATTTTACATAGAAAAGATTCAAAATATCTATAGTTCGCTTTCATCTAGTAATTTAAGTGATTCGTTAGAAATTGAAAAGTTCAAGTTAAAATGTACCGACTTAGATGATATAAAACAAAGTGTTGAAGAATGTTATCTTGGCATATTAAGTCAATTCACTACCAATGCTGAACAGTTAGAAACATACAAATTAAAATATGTCAAATTCGAAGAGCAATTTCTAGAAGTAAAAGTTAGGTATCAATCATTTGTTCCGAGTTTCGTAGGTAGCTCAAAATCCAGTTTTAGATCGTGTGATAGTTCAGAAAACAATGTTAAATTACCAAGAATAAATCTGCCTAATTTCTCGGGCAAGTATTGTGATTTTCCTAATTTTATTAGCTTATTTGATAGTCTCATACATAGTAACCAGTCGCTGAGTCCGGTCCAGAAGAAACATTATTTGCTTAGTTGCCTTTCTCAAGAGCCGCTTAACTTAGTAAAACATTTAACAAATATCCCGCAAAACTATGAGGTGGCTCGGTCAATACTGATTGATAGGTATGAAGATAAAAGAATAATAGCCGACTCACATCTGAGCGCAATGCTTTCATTACCTAATGTATCACTCAAAAACGTAGTTCAGTTACGTAACTTTGTAAGTAATATCCAAGAAAATACACGCGGGCTTACTAGTCTCGGATTTCCTGTCAGCGAGTGGTCATTATTGTTATTACACATATTTTTGCGGAAGCTTGACAATGAGCTGCGATCTAAATTCGAAATTGCATACCAGAACATTAAGATACCTACTTTTGAAAATTTATTGTTATTTTTAGATAAGATATGCAAAACTTTGGAGATCTCAGGGATTCAGGATGTTAGGGCTCAACAGGTATATCAAAGCGGCGGTAAATCTACCACCCATAACAGAGGTCATTCACCTAAGACTACTTTAGCGGCTTCACATCGTAATCAGTCTACGGAGTCCCAAAATATGAAATGCCCATTATGCAGCAGTAATCACTGTTTATTTAAGTGCACACAATTTATGAATATGGATACACAGACCCGTCATCAATTTGTTACTTCCAACAATTTATGTTTTAATTGTTTACGCCCTCACAGGGTTTATGATTGTTTTTCAAAGTCTCGTTGCCAAGTCTGCCAACGAAAACATAATACATTGTTGCATAAGTCTAATGAACAAACGCCCGCAAACACTGTTCAATCAGTTCAGTTAAATAGTAGTGAGAACTTGCCTACTTTTCCAAATAATTGTCAATTTAACGTAAATAGTGATAGTCATGAATCTGATACTCGTTCGTCGCCGGTAAAATCATTCTCGAACTCCGCGCACGGCGAAACAAGCAACCAAAACATAGCCCCTTCTCACTCACACTCGTGCGTTTCGCATGGCGCGAATATTCCGCGCGATAGCGGTAGGCTTCACTCGCTGCTCGCAACAGCCATCGTGAACGTTTCGATAACCAAGGACGGCTGTACTCAACAAGCGCGTGCGTTGCTCGACCCGGGTAGCATGGCTAATTTTATTTCTATGAATTGTGTTCAAAGACTCAACGCTAAGTATAATAAGTCCAACATATCAATAACTGGTATAGGCGCTGCTACTAGCTTTGGTGCAAAAGGGCAGTTAAAGGTTTATTTGAAAACCAACAATAACAATGTTGCGTCATCGTTATGTGTTGATATGTTTGTGTTACCGCGTATTACAACCGACCTACCTACAGTGTCAATAAATAGTACCTTTTTAGATAGATTCCAAAACTTAAAGCTTGCCGACCCGCAATGTAATGTTAAAGGTCCAATAGATATATTGCTAGGTGCTGGGGTGTGTGCTCAAGTATTTCAGGGAAATAAAGTAGTTCTTGGTGAAAATTTACCTATTGCTTTTGAAACTTCGTTTGGTTGGGTATTAATGGGTGATTTTAATTGTAACAATTATAGTTCAGAGAGTTTTCATTCGTTTTCGTGCATTACTAATGTTGACGCGACTTTGAAACGTTTTTGGGAGATAGAAGAGGTGTCTCGAGATAAAATTCAACATCCTGACGACATTTTTTGTGAGGAACATTTTAAGCGGACGCATTCGCGTACCCAGGACGGCAGGTTTATAGTGAGCTTACCCTTCAGACAGGGTGACCATGTTTTAGGTGAGACTAAGTTTTTTGCAACGCATAGATTATTTTCATTGGAAAGAAAATTCACTCGTGATCCTATTTTAGAAGAAAGATACAAAACTTTTATGCGAGAATATTATACTCTGGGCCACATGCAGCCAGTTGAGCCCTCAACTGCACAGCGTTTTCCAAAATACTACATTCCTCACCACGGGGTGTATAAAAAGGACTCTGACAAGATCCGTTGCGTTTTCGACGCGTCCTTGAAGAGTACCACGGGAACCTCTTTAAATGATGTGTTATTAGCTGGACCCAAACTTCAACAAGACATTGTAGACATTATTCTCCACTTTAGATTGCATGAAATAGTTTTTTCCGCTGACATTCGTCAGATGTATCGTCAGATATTAATTCATCCCGATGACCGTAATTTCCAATTAATCTTGTGGCGGGATCATAATCATAATGATAGTCAGATTCAAGAATATCAACTCAATACCGTGACTTATGGTGTCACTTCAGCTCCGTTCTTGGCCATGCGGTGTATACACGAGCTTGCATGTTTAGGACAAAGTTCGCATCCGCGCGCGTCTGCGATTTTAAAAAATGATATTTTTGTTGATGATATTGTAACAGGCGCGTCGTCTCTTTCTGAAGCACGCGAAATAAAGGCCGAGCTCATTGAATTATTAGGAAAAGGTGGCCTGGAGCTCCGTAAATGGACTAGCAACCAACCGCAGTTACTTTCCGATTTGCCTTCAGACTTTTGTGAAATCCAATTTATAGATAACGAAAACCCGTCACTAAAAATATTAGGTTTTAAATATAATCCAGTTTCAGATAGTTTTGGTTACCAAGTTTCTATTAATTCCAACAAATGCACTAAACGGGAAATCTTATCAAAAATTAGTGGGATTTATGACCCAAACGGTTGGTTAGCACCGTGCATTATTAATGTTAAAATTTTGATGCAACAATTGTGGAAATTGGGTATACAGTGGGATGAAGTACCACCTGATTCTATAATTTCTGTCTGGCAATCCTTTTGTGCTAATTTAGATTATCTTACAAAATTGTCAATTCCGCGTCAGGTTTTATCCAGTGATGTTATTTTCTTTGATTTACACGGTTTTAGCGACGCATCCGACGCCGCGTACGCGGCATGCGTTTACATACGAACCACATATGCTGACGGTAGGGTGACCACACATCTTCTTATTTCTAAGACACGAGTTGCACCTATCAAACAAAAACTTACAATTCCTAAGCTAGAACTGTCTGGTGCCTTATTGTTGGCTCGCTTGTTGACACGAGTTTCTGACAGTCTACAATTAAAAACAAAATTATTAAGACACATAACTGCATGGTGTGACTCATCTATAGTACTTTGCTGGTTACGTACGGAACCACACGCATTGAAGGTATTCGAATCGCATCGGGTAAGCGAGATTCAAAACACGGTTTCGCTCGAATCTTGGAGATATGTGCCGTCTGAATTAAATCCAGCTGACTCGGCATCGCGTGGCATCTCGTCACAAGACCTTGTACATCATGACCTTTGGTGGGGTCCAAACTGGTTAACGCAACATGAGTCCACTTGGCCCAGTCCTTGTGAGCAAATTTCTTATGATACTTTACCCGGCTTGAGAAAACATAAAAAGGTTACAGCTTCAGCGGTTAAAAATAATTTTCTTGAAAATCATTTTATGTTCAAATATAGTTCCTTCACACACCTCATTCGTGTAACGGCATGGTGTTTGCGATTTGTGCACAATTGCAGGACAAAATGTAAAACAAATAGAAATTGTGGTCATCTGTCCAGTAAGGAAATAGATAACGGTTTAGCAACATTAGTCAGGGTAGTCCAACAACAATATTTTATAGGAGATATTAAACTCATTCAGAACAATAAGTTATGTAGTACGGGTTTGAGACGCCTGCACCCTTTCATTGACGACCATGGCTTGTTGCGAGTAGGGGGTAGGCTGACGCATTCATCACTTAGTTATACAACTAAATACCCTCTTGTTTTGCCTCACAATTCTCATTTTACGATCCTGTTAATAGATTATTATCATTTAAAGTACTTGCACGCCGGTAACAACCTATTAATGTCATTACTTAGGGAAAAATTTTGGATTTTATCAGCCAGACGCGTCATACGTACTAGAATTTTCAAATGTTTACGTTGCTTTCGTTTAAAGTGTCAGCCACCTGAAACACTCATGGGTGATTTACCCGCTGGTCGAGTCACTCAGTCTTTGCGACCTTTCATATCCATCGCGATCGACTTTACAGGTCATTTCAACATTAAACTTAGTTCAGTTAGGAACGCCAAGATCGGTAAAGCTTATGTGTGCGTGTTTGTGTGTTTCACAACTAAATCTGTTCATTTGGAGTTAGTCAGCAATTTAACGACAGAAACATTTTTGGCTGCATTGAAAAGATTCGTTGGCAGACGTGGTTTACCTAAAGAAATTCGAACTGATTCTGGTACAAATTTTAAGGGTGCTAGTAATATTTTAAATTCATTTGCAAAGGAAATCCGTGAGGATCCTGTTCTAAATCAATACTTATCTGAAAATTTTATTGACTGGAGTTTTTCACCGCCACTCAGTCCTCATTTTAATGGTTTGGTCGAAGCTGCTGTAAAATCTTGTAAAACTCACTTAAAAAGAGTTATTGGTGAACGTAACTTAACTTTTGAAGAGCTTACTACAGTATTAGTTCAGATAGAATCCATACTTAATTCAAGACCGTTGTGCCCTATGTCTAACGATCCAAATGATCTGTCGGTATTGACTCCGGGACACTTCATAATTGGTGCGCCTCTAGCAGCTGTGCCCGAGTTGCCTACTACTAAAAATTTAACTTTAATTTCGCGTTGGCACTTATTGCAATCCATTGTAACTGACGTGTGGAAGCGTTGGAGTCATGAATACCTCCATACATTGCAGCAAAGGAATAAATGGAACTCCACTAAATATAATATAAAAATCAATGACTTAATATTGCTTAAAGAAGAAAACTTACCACCTTTGCAATGGTGTATGGGTCGAGTTGTAAGAGTTTTTCCTGGACAGGACTCAGTTACTAGGGTTGTTGAGGTCAAAACATCTAAAGGTTTATATATTAGGTCATTGTCAAAGATCTGTCCATTGCCATGTAATGACAATATAGATTCACACTCTTCTCCATTGGATATTAAACAACACTAACTTTATTCACATTGTAATTTTAGTTTTACCACAACAAAAATAAAATAACTTAAATCTTGTTTGTTTAGTCTAAGCTTAATTCTGTGAAATCTTGTAAACTTTAACTTATACAGTCCACTAAACGTTGTATTATTATTAACATAATGTAAGTACCAGCATCTGACTATTAGATTTAAAAGGGGTATCCCCCTTTTGGGGCGGGGTATGTTAAGTAAAGAATATGCATAAAACGAAACGCTTATTACGCGGTCATAAATTGGGCCAATTTGATTGGTTGATTCCGGCCGCACGCCATATTTCTCCCCCCTTCCCAATTTCAAATCCTCTTGCACCTACACGACAATCTGTGACGCGCGTCTCTTACATAGAAAATTAAAAATTTGTGAATTGTGTGCATATCCATGGTCCTGTTGATCTCCCCTCATCCAAGAACCGGATCCTGCATCTTCTGGTAAGTGGCTGAACTTTTCCCATCAAATAGAATATGGTACAGTTACCTCGAAATAACAGTGCTTGTCTGAAGTTAACCGTTGCAAACAATCGTCGAATAACTTAATGGATCTTATGCAAATATATCGAAATCAGTAAGGACAATAATCTCAAATCCGAAACGTTTACGACCTCAACTTTTTTCAATTTCAAATTCAAAATTGTTTATTTCTTTACCATGATTACAACAACTAGTTTGTGATTGGAGCCTTCTTTTATGCAAACAATGCCTGTAGTAGAAGACTCCGCTCTTCCATAACAAAAGAAAGAAAAATATTAATAACAAATTAAACTTAGGTAAGTAGACATGATAACATGGCTAAAGTATAGTTTATGTGTGTGTGTGTGTGTGTGTGTGTGCTTGTGTGAGTGCGTGTGTGTACGTGTGTATTGTGTGCTTGCATGTGTGTTTGTGTGAGAGTATAGGTTATGTCGTAGGTTTCAGGAGTTCTTCCGTTTCCTCATAAGTGTTTTGATCCATTTCAGTATCTTTTTTTTGGAATCATAATATGGGTTTATATATATATATTTCTTTATTTATCCTATTATACAACCGGGCAGACCGAGTTTTGAATTGCATGGAGGCAACCAATGTTTTTGTTTGGGGGACTTCTGCAATAGCATGCTTCCTTCGTTTTGCTAGTTTAGATGCATCGTAAGGTAGGGTCTTATGCTTTTTTAATATAGCTTGAATTATATATAATTTTCTTACTGAGAGTAATTCGCTTATGTTATAAAGACTATCGGTGGGATATCTAATTTTCTTAACGTACATACACAGTTTTTATCAGGGCACGTTGTGCACGCTCTACTTCTATGAATTTAGTTTTTGCTGACCCTCCCCAGATAGGAGTTTTCCATCGAGTTTTTATATTAAAATTTACCACGGTAAAAAAACTTCCTGATAAACTCAGACGCGCACTGTTGTTTCAAGGGTACTGTAATTAAATAAAAAATCACTGCTCCTATATAATACATGTGCATGAACTAGGCAATCCTGTGTTTCAGGCGAGAAAGACAGTCGTACGCGTACCCAAGCGGCTGCGCAGTAGTTAATTTTACGTAATACAGCAGGGTGTTGTCATGTCAATCGTCATACTCTTCGCGCTTATTAAGTAACTTTCATTGTTTAGTATAATGACGCAGTTAGTGCTAAAAGGTTTGTAGTATTTTCGAATACCCTGTATACAGTATGTTAAAAAATCCCTGTCTAATCCGAAAGAGAAATATCCCAACACGTTACCAAATAAAATAAGAAACATTAAATATTCATTATAGAAGGTATACATATTAAGTTTAAAATTCACGATTGTCGTGACCAAATTGGCGCAATTACTCAAAAATAAAGTTATTTTTTAAATGTACTAAATACTATACTAGCTAGTAGTATCTTTCCTGGAATCGTTAACTGTCTTGGACTCTTCTTATTCCACCAATATTAGCCTAGTGGTCCTGCGAGCAACTGGTTGTTGTTATTGAGTTTTTCTAAGAAATTCTCAGTAGCAGCTTGGACTAAAGAACAATAGGCTCGCTCCCTATAACATGGAACCTAAATATACCGGTGAATTGTGGGTGTACATTAGTACACCTCTGTCCTAACCCTTCGGGTAATACAGGCGTTATGGTATGTCATCATCATCATCATCAGCCTATACTAGTCCACTGCTGGACTAAGGCCTCCCCCAATGTGCGCCATTTCGCCCTGTCTTCGGCTTGTCGCATCCAGCTTCCGCCAGCAACCTTTCGCAAATCATCACTCGATCTCGACGCAGGTCGTCCTACGCTACGTTTGCCGAGTCGCGGTCTCCACTCTAGAACACGTCTACCACAGCGGTTGTCGGTTCTTCTATAGATATGGCCAGCCCACTGCCACTTCAGCTTGCTAATTCGGTGCGCTATGTCGACGATTTTGTCTCTTCGGATTTGGCATTGCAGTCCCCCATAACAACGTTTTGTGAGCCTTATTGGTTTTGTGTAAAGCTCTAGATATGTCGTCGTACATATCTTCGACTTCATGATTCGAGTGTGCCGAGGTCGGTGCGTAAACCTGAATAATCTTGATAGAATATCGTTTGGATAGTCGGATTATCAGGTACGCTACCCTGGTCGACACAATGGAGACTTCTTCAACGCTGTTAGAGAGGGCCCTATTGACAAGGAACCCTACGCCACCCTGGGATGTTTTATCACCCTCGCGGAAGTACAGCAGGTGGCCCGAGTCTAGGGTCATCGTGTCCTCTCCGTCCCTTCGGACTTCACATAACCTCAAAATATGCCACCTGATGTTCTCTAACTCCACTTCCAACTGTGCTAGGTGTGCGTCAAGCCTCAGACTGCGTCCGTTATACGTTGCTAGGGTCAGGTGGGATGGGCGGCCTTACGTAGCACGGGGATTTTTCGCACCCCCCCCGCCCTGCCGTTACCGTGACCGCCGCCTTGGTCAGGAATAACAGAGCTACCGGGAACTGGGGGCCGTTTCTCGCAAGTTTCGCTCATGGGGGGTATCACTACATAGTATAAAACAAAGTCGCTTCCCGCTGTCTGTCCCTATGTATGCTTAGATCTTTAAAAATACGCAACGGATTTTGATGCAGTTTTTTTTAATAGATAGAGTGATTCAAGAGGAATGTTTTGAGCTATTTAATATTACGCTACGACTCTTAGGGACGGGGCAGCGCGGGTGAAACCGCGGGCGGGTCGTATGCCCATAATTGCCACGCGGGGCAAGCGGATTGGCGATCGCAGGGACACAGCTTTTCGTACCGTTGACACTGCTGCCTGTCAACGGCCAGATATTTAAGCTGTGTCCAAAGAAGCTGCGTTATACCGCCGGCAGCCGGTCGCCAGAGCCCGTTCGTTGACAGCAGGATGACTGCGGGTTGGCTTGGAGCCTAAAGGTGATGGGCGGCTCCCATACATCCCACATATATGGTATGTATGCTTAACTATTATGTATAAATCCACTTTGGTTAATAAATTATTACTTACTTTACAGGATCGTGCATCCGTTTGTGTAGCTTCAATGACTTGTTACTTGGAAAGACTGTACAGCATATACCACATTCGTAGGATACGGGAACAGTGGCAGGAGAATCTTTAAGAAAATTAGAGGATACAAGTTCTGTTTCCGTTATTCGAATTTATCGATAAAATCTATCCTGAATAATAAAATTTTGGATAATCGATTTTTATCAACTATAAAAAATAACGCTGTGCTTTTTACAGTTTTCTTAAACTTATGACCTAATTTAAACAAATCTGTAACCCTGTTATTGGACTCAAAGAAGGGGCATAAGATACAACAGATAAAGCAAAATTTAAAGCATGTTTAAAAGAAACTTTGATATGCCTGTGTCGAGTCTGCTATCTCCAGTTGACCAACTGTTGGCCAATTGAGCTGAGGCCACGGCCCACATCAACATTCAATAATGAAATTGTTCAAAATAATAAACATAGGTACCTGTTTTTACTTTGTGAGCTTTCATATGTGCACACAAAGATTTTGAGTTTTCATAAGCCACAGGACAAAGCGGGCAAGGATATTTTACTAGAAGAAAAAAAATATATCATATTTTCGACTTTAAATTGTTGACAGTAAGATTGAAAGTGGTCAATCATTGCAGTTACCATATTCGACAATTTACTTTTCGCAATAAATGTTTTGTAGAATACTAATAGATAATTATGTGCATTTCTTACCAGATTTACATGGATGAACTTGGAATTCATTCAAATTTGTTGCGCTTATTTTACAATTTAAGCACTGGTACATTTTGATTGAAAAGCCGCTGTCTGTCGGTACTTCTTTAACTATTACCTTGTGACTGCGTGCTATTAGCCCACTTTTATCTATACAAAGGTAACAAATGACAAATTAAATGTGTCACGAAATATATGAAGCAGTGTGAGATTTTTAAATAAAATATAAAATAAGAGTTGGTACTTTTTTATTTGTTAAAGTATTCCTCATGGATCGTTAACCACCTGGAGAGGCGCCGAGGCGGCAGGGTATGTCGGACTCGTACCGACTAAATAAAACCGCGCTTGCGTTTCCTTGTCCATAGCCACGGTCATTTGATTCGTGACATTCGCCAAATCCATGACAGACTGCGAATTAGGGCGTGCTGGATCACTTCAATGTGCGCAGACACGCCTCGCTTCCTATAGACAATTTTACTCAAACAACATTGCATAAATTTACAATACCTTTTTTTTCAGTTTGGGTGGTATTTTTGATGACGCTTCCGCCTAGTTTATTGACCCGAATATTTGGCCGTTTAGAGTTGACTATAATCTCCTCCTCTTTAATTGTATCCTGTGACATGGCATCTGAAAATTGAAATAATGTGATGTTTTTAGGATACAAGACATTCCATCTCATAAAAGCTTATGAATTATTGAATTTTGAACCTTATGTCAATGAAATAAGTCATAATTATGTGGATTTGTAATATAAAATATTTGTATCTAATACCTATGTTGTCAGGTGGCATTGCAGCACTTTCTGTTTTTAAGATAAGTGGCTCCTCAACAATATCACCTGTGTCGGTGATAACACGCCGTGGGGTCTGTATATCACTTGTTATTAGATGTTCTTCATTATCCAAAGCGTCATATTCGATAGGTAATGTCTCAGGATCTTCAAATGGCTCCTGTCACAGAAAAAATAATAATTAATAGGGCATACACCTTCTACTATTATAACTACATAACTAACAGAAATAGATTAAAATAAATATTGTTTATTAATTATTGAATCTGTATATCAATTATGTTTAAACCTTTCTCCAGTTAAATGATTGTGTTTTTAATAGTGACCTTGTTGACAATATTATTTAGCATAAAATATATAGCAGTTATTATTTATTTTATTTTATTTATTTAGAAGATATATTCTTTCATGGTATCACTATAATTATTACCTCAACAACAACATCCTGATCATTGTGGTACTTCTGAATATGCTCTATGACTGATGAGAATGACACCTTGCATGTGTTACAACTGTAGATCTCTTCTGAGTTATCTTCTGGCAAGCCTTCTGTTGGTGCCACTAATGGATCTGTCTCGAGTTTCATGTCTATAAATAAAAAAATAAGGGGATTTAAAGATTATAACAAACCCATTCATGTCTCCTACAAACCCATTCATTTCTCCTTCAATAAAACACACATAGAAATTATACTTTCTGTCACTTCATTATATTTATATATATATATTATTATTTATATATACATATTTCATTTATATTACTTTTTATGTTTAATTGTTTAAGGGTTAACATGACCTGAACTGTCATTAATTATCAATACATTTATAACATAAAGAATCTAGACTACAAACCCCTTTTAGATTTATTATGGTAATTTAATATCTACTAACATCAGTTTAATATTTGTCAAAAACAATTTACCATTGACTGTTGTCAGAGATATAGTTCCATCAGTGTTTTGTTTTGTTACAATAGTGCTTCCTGCATTCAATTCTGCATTGTCTTGTGTGACAATCATATACCGACTTTCACCATTTTCTTTCACCAGTTTCAATTCTGAAGTTTGGAGGCATGGCTTAGTCAATTCTTTACTAAATAGCTCCACATACATTTTGTTAGGATCATGAGGGGCCACCTGAGCTTCATAGCATTGTTCTGGAGTAAAATTACTGACATTATTAGTATAAATCTATAATTACTTATTACATTTATAGATGAAATATAGTGTGAACAAAATAAACAGTCTGACAGTGATGCAACTGCTGACATTTAGTGCATAGTGGTCAAACAACTCAGCTGAACCTACTTATATGTTTATCTATATATAGATATAAAAGAAAGTTGTTTTAGTTACACTATTTATAACTGAAGAACGGCTGAACCGATTTGGCTGAAAATTGGTGGAGAGGTAGCTCAGAACCAGGAGACGGACATGGGATACTTTTTATCCCATTGCCGTGGGATGTGATGACAGACCAAATTCCACAGGGGCAAAGCCACGGGCAGAAGCTAGTATAGGATAAAGACCTCCTTAATGTATTCATTATTTAGCTCTTATGATGAGCATTTCTATGGCTAGCAAGTAAAGGTAATAAAGCTCTTAAAAATGTAAAGAGACCAAAGGACAGCCTTTACATGGTGGTAGTGGCGTAGTGGGACAGAAGTATTATCAATGATACCAAAAAAATATTTATAACAAACAAAAAGCTGACCATTAAAATACATACAGTCTTGAAAAACTTGAAGTCTAAAGAAACTTGAATTTTAGTAGTTAGGTTCTATTAGAAGAATAAGATATTATTAAGAGATTAATAGATATCTAAATTTATTTAATAGAGAGATAATACATTTTCTTACTAATTAAATTTTAATATGAAACTAAATTTAAGGTAAATTCCACAGTGGCCAAAACAATATCTACAACAGCTTAGGTTATACAATGTTGAGTGTTGGGTCAAAAATATAGTCACAAACCCATACAACAATATAATTCACATTCCCCTATTAATTACATAGGAAGAAAGGAATTAGTCTTACCACTTTGAGTATGTGGTTCATTTTCACCACCATTCTCATGAGAGCTCTGCTCAAATATTATTGTGTGCACAGAATTATTATCTGAATGACAATTCTCTTGAGATAAATGTTCCACAAGTTGAGTTAATGAAATGCATTTGCTGTTACAAACTGGGCAATACACATTTTCGAAAGCATTTGATAAGTGTTCGATTAGTGATTGTTTGGATCTAAAAGTTTTATTGCAACAGAGGGGACATTTCAACGGCTGGCCTCCCATTTTACTGAAAATACATCATTATAGCGCCAATACAGTATTCAGACGCCAATCATTTCTAATACGAAAGAGTGCATTATTTGTAAACAATAACATATCGCTTTCATTCAAACTCATCTAAGTGCTGCATTCAGTTTGTATCTAAATTCTCAATACAGAACCGAAGAACTTCACACTAATTTGTTTTACGTGAAGAAAGCCCCAAACGCAGAAGACTGACCACGACACTACGCTACGACTACGACAGTCGACACGACACACAATTTTTGTCAAAAACTGTCATTTTTTTGTCAAGTCAAAACTGTCATTTTTTAAGTACAGATTGGATATTATTTTATGTAGGATGTCGGTATTGTACCTATCTTATCTCTACTATTATAAAATCGTAAAAAAGCTGCCTGTACATTGAAGATTATAAAAAAAACTTAAAAACAACAACCCATAATGTGATTTTCAAAATTCTTGTCTCTTTGTTACGGGTTGGCGCAAAATCTGCTTAAATTTTGATAACACTGTTAGAAAATATATGCCCCAACTTAAAAATTGGTGAACTTCTGTTCTTAATTAATTAAATGGATCCTGACATACAGCTTGACCTCTCTGATGTATACAGACCCATACAAATAAGAGGTCATCACTTTTGGTTTATGTTATTTTTGGAATCCATTTCTAATCCTAATTATAGCTTCACGTGAGCAAAGCCGAGGGGATAAGCTAGTTGTAAATATTTTAAATACTACGTACTACGTACTGTGACGTTTACAAAGAATGCTATGCCTTCCAATGTGAAACTATTTTATCGACATAGGTACATGATAAAGCTAGGAACTAGCGGTGCACCAAGCACTAGCTTGCGTGGTAGGAGAAGAAGAAAAAGCAGTCGACGCCAACCTATCCGGATAGGTGCGAGACCGTACCGACTGGACCGAAACGCCTGCTGCGTCCTGCTCTTTGACTATCTATCTATAGGGACCCACCTCTCATGATCATTCCCCTCTGTCAAAGTAGTGGATTAAAAAATCTAACGCGTTTATAAAAACTGTTTCCGAAATCGATTTTTCATAAACAGAATCGTTTCCGCTCAGTAAGGTCATCATAAATGCTCCGTGTAAATACCGATATACGTGCAGTTAATGTATGCAAAAAAATATCTAATATCTTATTTAGATAAAGATGGAGTTATTTTCAGTATGTAAGTATTAAAGTTCATTTATTTCTATTTAAATCACATAATTCAATTTATTAATAAAGATCGAGGACGTTACCGATTCAATAATCGAGTATAAAATAATCGTTTAGTTCAAGCATGCACTCCCCACGAGACTACCCGCACTCCCCACGAGACTACCCACACTCCCACGAGACTAGCAAATTTTTTTTTTTACTAACAATATCAGCCTTCTTCTAATAAACGTAAGATTTAAATTTGAAATAGAGTTTAGGCGGGAAAATGAAAAGTGCACATTGTCGATTTTATATTATTTTTCAAAACTTGAATTTCTCCGAAGTTTAATGTATAATTATGGTGGATAATTAACCATTAAGTGTTTGTGAACGTGTGAGAGTGTAGGCAAATGATTTGAAATTGAAAATCGTGACTTTTTGGGTTCACTCCTAAACTCCATCGAAACCTCAATAAAATTTCTACCGTTTTATTGGGGCAACTCAACAACTTATACTTGACACTGGCGAACACAAAAAGTGTGGTGCCATATTACAACCCCAAGCAATCCCATAATGGGAAATATTATTTGATTACTTTATTACTTGACACTGGCAAATACACAAAAAGTGTGGCGCCACAATTAAAAAAAAAAAAAAACACTGAAATATCCATCAAAATGTCATTTTTTGATTTTCAATGGATGTCACCATTTATGATTGCACTTACAAAAAAAATGTTCCCAAATAAATCCTTGCTTGTACTAACTTGGCGCTTCTTTAAATTAACCCTGTGGCTGCCGGTAGCGCCGCCCTAATTTAACGCATTTTGACGGATTCTCCTTTCTTTTACACCCCCTATTCTACTAGACTAAAAGCCTCTTTATTCTGATTATTTTTTGTTTCAATCTAACCTCGTAAATGTAAGAAGCAATATTACTATAACTAAAAAATAAAGTCAATCAATACGTAGATGCTGTACTTGTACATACTTATTATTGTAAAATAACTATTAAAATCTCAGAAGAAAGACAAAAACAATACCAGGATAGAATACAGCTTTATTTACAACAATTTTGGTCATCCAGAATTCTTATTTTTTGTATTTATTTGCATTTTCCATATTTTTTTAGTGTATTTAGTTTTTTTAAGTCAGCAACACAGGATAAAGATTAAAGAAGTTCGCCATCTTGTCGTGGTGGTTTTATAATTCGTAGTATTTTTTATTTATTCGTGTTAGTTATTTCTTTAAGCTGGAAATAGACTAATAAATTTAAAATCTGAACACCGGGTTGTGCCTGCAGATGATACAAATTCGTTTGAACAATATTATTAAATTATCAGGACTTTGACGCTTGTTATGTTTATGTGCAAGTGTTTTCGCGGGTAAATTTGATTGAAACAATATGTTGGGGAAAAGAATGCACCATAACAGCAAGGGTAGACTAGCCAGCAAAGGTAACGATAATGGCAAACCGTCAAGTCCAGGTATTTCGCCGTATAACAAGCCAGCTAAAATACCGGGTGCCGTATCTGTTGGCAAAACTAAGGTAGAGATGTGTCCCATACCATACATAAAGATACAGGATAACGCTGTAAACCTACCGCGTTTCACCGCAATCGCAGCCAGGTCTGCTGATGAACCTATTGGTATGGATGAATTAGACTCTCTTCAGCTAGAACTAGAGTCACTATTAGGCAATACAGCTCTCCGTATAAGGTATTTTCAGTCGGAAATTGAAAGTATTGACACAAATGAATCTAAGAGAGAAAAGAAAGGAAAAGCTGCTGGTAAACAATTGCAGTATTCTGTTAAAAGAAAATTTCCTGATGATAAATTAGTAAAAACCACAAAACTGACTAACCAGCCTAAAGTGCCTAAATTTAAAAATTTGTCTAATGCGTCGTCCGGTGGATCCCAAAATTATCTGAATGATATTGGTAATTCTGATAACTCTGTTAAACTGGAATTATCACAGTTTTCAGTGCCAAAGAACAATATTCCATACAAATTTTGGAGTTCTGTAGATCCTTATTGTGCTCCAGTAACATTAGATGACATCAAATTTTTGGAATCTTTGTTGGCACAAAGCAGCAACACAACACTGCCACCCATCCCACCTCTTGGTCGTCACTACTCAGAAGTTTGGGCTGATGAACATCTTTCTGAAGATCAGAATGCTTCTAACCCCAACAAACAAAAATCATCAATGTCTCCTGAGTCTTCCAGTATTCGTAAAAAACTTGACAAATCCAATGAGAACATGATTACTGGCCCTTTAACACAAAGATTGGTATCAGCTCTCATGGAAGAAAATTTAATGAATTATGAAGTGCCTGATATTAAAGTGAAACAGACAGCTAACACCAAAAGTAGCTATAAGAATTCTCTTACATTAGAAAAATGTCTTAGAAAGGAGTTGGTGGAGCAAGGTATACTGGACCCAGAAGATTTGCCACCTTTGACCAACCCAGCTGATGATGAAATACTGGCAGAAATAAAAAAATGCCAGACTGAATTAACTGCAGTAAAAAAAGACAACTGTCGCAACCTCAAACATCTTATAGGGTTGTGTAAACAAGAAATGCTTAGATTGAACCTGAAGAAACAACTGGATCAAGTTGATATGGAATGTATTGATATTTATAAGAAAATGGTAGCTGCTAAGCAGAAAAAGAGACCTATAACTAAGAAAGAAAAAGAAGATGCATGGAGAGCTATTAATGAACAGATCAGGCTTAACAAGGAAATTAATGCTTTGCCTTTAACAGGTCCAAATTCAAGTTAAATAAGTTTAATGTTTTAGCTCAAGTATTCTGTGTGGTTAGTTTAAGATTGTTATATATTAGTACCTATTATTTAGAAATAAATAACATTAATAACTAGAATGTGTATTTTTTGCAAACTTATTATGTATTCAGTACCTACACCCTGGTACAACTTTACTTATCATAGCTATTATTAGATAATAACTTAGTACTTAGCAGCACAATCTCGAAAATGATGATGCACATCACTCAAACCATGGTAAAGATAGATCTTTACTGTGCTCAAACTGAGACAAACCTATTTTGTAAGCATAGGTTTAGATGTTTTCTATTATTACTTAGTCAATAATTTTATTGTTCAAGACCAATAGTCGTTAATTAGCTTAGACTATGTATATCTATTTGTTGGATATTTATAGTCTAAGTTCATTACGCAAATAGCACAAGAAAAATAATAATACCTATCATTTTTGGGCAAAGTAGGTATAGTTTAAAAAAAAGGATTGATTATAATGTGTGTATGTATTAGTCCTTCCTGAATAATTGTACGAAACAGGAGGAGCAGGAGCAGCTCTAGCCATTGCGAGGCTCCGGACGGGTACCTACATCTTTGTGAGGCGAGACCCTTATATTTGTGGAATTAGTTTTAATAATGATGCTTGGCGAGTAAGTTATAAATAAATGTACAGTTTTTAAATTGTTTATCAAAAATTAAACAAAATCTATTTTCTACTTGGGTTATTGCAACTGCGCAATGCAAAGAGTATTCTAGTATAGTTGTACGCGCAATGTCCCTGCAAGAGCGAGGCCTCCCAAGCTGTTGCCCTGCTTGCCAACCCGAAAGGCTGTCCTGATACGCCATTGTGTACGAGAATAACGAGAACACACGACGGGAATACCTTCATTCGTTTGTAAAGGTTGTATGAATGAAAAATATGTAAGTACCCTCCTTCTGGGACTTATGTACCCAAATATACATATTAATCTATGGACTTATGCACGGAACATAAAAAAATATTCTGTGGACTTATGCATGGGGTAGATCACAGATAATAGTATCTCTAAGTAGTCTGTGGATCACAGAACATAAAAAAACAGGGGAAGAAGCACGGAACATTGTGTTCCGTGGGGTAGATGGATAAATGATAATACGATTTGATTAAATGCATACAATTTCGACGGAAGAATAGTGCATTCTTCAATTTAACCGTACTAAATCCATAGCTAGTCTAGTCAATTATAAAAAACTATTTAATCTTTACGAGTTTTTATAATTGCAATGCATATGCATACAACATGTCTTTCGATATTTTAAGTAATACAGTTTTTTTTTATAAATTCGAATTCGATTTATTAAAAACTTCTTTCATTATAAAATCAAACTCAAAAGTTGGGGTTCCAAACACGATTTTGGACATAGGGTATTACACCTTTTTTGAAAACTGTTTTATATTAATCCTTAGATCGTAATGAACCAGTAGAAATTTTATTTCAGTTTTATAAAACCGAAAAATGCCTTAAAAACTATTTTTAATTTATGATTTTGAATTTTCGCGCGGAAACGCTAGCCGCCATGCTACTTCGGGTCGTGACGTCACTTCGTTAGTAAACAATACAACTGCAAAAGACCAAGTAACGTCAAGTTACTATCGGAGTGACATCACGTCGGAATCCAATATGGCGGATGGCAAAGACAAAGACAAAGACAAAGATATTTATTGCTCAAACTGTGTACAAACAACGGCGTTATATGAAATATAATAAGTCTCAACAGCCTACCCAATCGGGTGTAGCAATTATAATAATAACTAATATATATATTAATGTTCTTATTTATTCACAAAGTATTCGTTCAAATTATAAAACACATTTTAGTTAGAAATTTTTTTAAAGCATTTTTAAACGATTTACCGGCCAGTTCTTTAATTTCTACTGGCGTTTTAAAACAGATTAAAAAAGACAATTTTTGAAATTGAATTATAAAATTTACATTGCATTTGTATAAATAAATACTAACGTTTCTCGTTTACTTTTTTAAAAATCTATCATAAACATACATTTTTATATTTTTTCTTACATGGTGTAAAATACCCTATTGTCGTTATACATTAGGAACTTTAAAAAGTAAAAAATGACGTTTCTTTTCGAATTGATTGAAATATTTGAAAAGTAACGAAAACACGTACTTTGTGAAGTGTCTAACTTAATTTGTTAATATTTATTTTTCAATTATGGATAATCCACTGACTCCAAATAAAATACAGAGACTCATACATTTGGCTGAAGATAAATCGTTTAACATGCCAAGACGATTATTGCTCAATGACGATGACCTAAAACGGTAAGGCACTCCCCCAGTCCCCTCATATAATTTCTCAAATCTCAAGATGCTTGTTTACATAACCCAGCTGTTTCATAGATATATAATTTCTCAAATCATTAATTTGTTGTAGTTTGGCGTCAAATCAAGCATCACTGAACAGATCTAACATGAATAATTGTGAGTCTTCTTCTGGAATTTTGGATTTAGATAGGGTTGAAGGTAGGTTATAGTGTAAATTTAAGTTGGTATAAGGATGTATGCATAATGTAAGTAACAGTTTCGGTACAATCATCTGGTGAAAGTTAAAAAAAAATATAAAAAATAAATGCACTGGAATTAATAAAAGCTATATCTTTCAGGTTTTGGAGAATCTGGAATTGGTGACCTGTCTTTGAGCAAATCTGTAAGTTTTTGTTAGTACTTATTACTGACCCTCTACCAAGACAAGTTTGATATTTTAGTAAAGTAATGCAGGCCTTGCTACTTCCGGAGCTGTCTATTTAAAAATATTAATTCTACCCTCACAATTGTACCTACTTTAAATTTTTTTATATGATTACTCCACTTTTTAAAATATAGCATGTTACAAAAAATTTCACAGCTAAAGAAGCTGCTATTCCCTGCTGACTAAATCAAATTGTCTGTGATATTTTAACTTTCATCTAGAATTCAACAGTTTTGTACATGACTTTACATGCTCTCCTGGGGTTTATAGGGTATGATGGTCATGATTTTATTAACATGTTATTACAATTTCAGACAGCATTCAATCCTGGTGAAATGACTGGCAGATCAACTGGGGCTGATGACTTCAAAGCAATGGCATTGGGTCGTCATTCCATAGCTTTAGAGAATCTTACTAGCCAGATGGACAAACAAACATCAGAGATTCAAGATATTATGAGACATTCCATTGCTACAAACTACTCATTCCATTCAAAGGTAAGAATACAACTATGTTCTTTTTGTGATTTTCTCGCATTTTTCATGCTAAGATTATACAAGTTATTTTAGTGAAGGAAATATTCAGCTTGCAGGCAGGATAGTCATATAATATAACTTATGTTGTCATACATTATTTTCTTTTTTTCTATAACTACTTATAGGAGAGTCGGTGGTTGCTGGTTATTTCAGCCTGTTACGCAACAATAATGATGCATTTTTGGAATTTGTAATTATCACAGTTTATTCTGTGATAGATTCTTCAGTTCTCTTTTTAAGATTGTTAGTCTCTATGAGAGCACCCCCAGAGGCCAAGATGATAGATTTTGCATTGTGTCTATAATACAGGATTAAGCACCACCAAGAAGACTGTAATATCTGTTATTTTATAAGAGTGTAGGAGGAGTCGAGTTTCTTGCCAGGTTCTTCTCCGCTGGCTTAACTATAACAAACCTTGCAACTCCACCCATTATGTATCATAAATTATTGAAGTAATATAATATAACTAGCTGCTGCCCGCGACTTCGTCCGCGTAGCATGATGATATATAGCCTTCCTCAATAAATGTGCTATCTAACACTGAAATAATTTTTCAAATTGGACCAGTATTTCCTGAGATTAGCATGTTCAAGCAAACAAACAAACAAACAAACTCTTCAGCTTTATATATTAGTATAGATTTAAGGCAATCAACCAATGATACATACCTATAATATATACTTATCTGATTTTTAGAGAGACCTAACAGCGGATGAAGCGTCACTGATAGTACGGGAGGCACCATTACCAGTGCCAAACACTACTCATACACATTTTGCAGAGAGCATGTCGTGAGTTGTTCTCATTTACTTACATGTATCTGCCTTAGTTTAATCTATTCCTTATCTGATGCGAATGAGTTCTTTACTTTCTCAGCAACATGCTGGTCAATAGCTACCCGTACTTTTTAATTACCTACCTGCTTCTATTTCTCACTTGACTTTCAGCATGAACAACTCAAATCTATCTGTGGGAGCATATTTTCAAAACAGATGTCCAGAGTTTGGTAAACTACTTGGGAAAACGGACAGCCCAGACAGGTCTTATATGCCTAGCATTACAGAAGGTAAGCACTACAGTAATTCATCTTAATTAAAGACTTGCACAGACACTACAGCCATGAAGTCTGTTAATAATACATGCATGTTTGTAAATGTATCTATTGACAAAAAAGGCGCCATCTACAAAGGCAAAAATATTTTCGATATAATCTGAAAATCAAAATATTGTATTTTGAATAGATAAATTAATTTTTTAATGTATACATGTATAAGACTAAAGGTACAAGTTGATAGCGGACCGCATATCAGATTAGTAGTGCCAGCGACACGTCGAGCGAGTTTCTTTTCAAAATGAATTTGGCTCGATTTTTTCTCGCATCGTATTCGATTACGATGTTTTTTATTTAAACGAAAATACTCTCTGAATTGAAAGAATTCGCTTTTCAAATGGCATTTGATCAGTATTGAATAAGTTCCTTCAATTCATTTACATTTAAGCATAGGATGTGAGGCTTTTTATCTTTTTCTGTATAATAAAAACAATTCATCTTTTTTTTATGGCATAGCGGTGAGGGGGGGAGACGCACAAGCCGACGGATCACCTGATGGTAAGGGATTACCGCCGCCCATGGACACCAGCAACACCAGAGGAGTCGCAAGTGCGTTGACGTCCTTTTTAAAGGGTTTGGGCCTCCGGTATCCTCAGTCACTGCGAAACACAACGAAGTGTTGTTTCACGCCGGTTTTCTGTGAGGCCTTGGTATCACTCCGGTCGAGCCGGCCCATTCGTGTTGAAGCATTGCTCTTCCACGATAAAATCATCTTATTCCTCTTCTAATAAAAAAATGGGACCACTATTCTTGAACATGTCAGACATCTTGTTTCACGGAACATTCGGAACCAACTGGATGCCATCTGCTGTTGCAGTCAGGTTCGAAATCAGGACTGCATTGACAGGATGCAACGACGTGTCGTGGCGACATGAAGTTACGTCACGTCGTCATAATAATAAGCGATAAATGGACGGCCGTAGAAACACGCATCAAAAGTTTGTTTCGCTTAGATTTTAAATTATAATAATTACAGCTGAATAAAAACATGTTATATACATTTTAGTATCAGGCGCACAATCAGACTCACAACGAACCGACAAGCAAGCAATACACAAGATGGACCATTCATTAGACTGTGTTCCCGTACGTCAACCACGAAACATTATGGACAATTTTCCAGAGAAACAAAACAATATTCAAGCACAGGCACATAACACTTTCACAATGCCTAAAACAGAGAAATCTGTTGAACCGTCGAGCAGTAAAGTCCCTGAAAAACAGAATCCATTTTTCATGAGCCAAGTACCAGATAAGCCAAAGTATGTTCAAATGACCCTAAACTCAGTTTCGCCGCAGAAAAAGATTCCTGTCATGGCTTCAAGGGAAACTGATCTGTTGCTAAAGAATTTGCACGCCTCTCTGAGATTGGTGAATGAAGATACTGAGGGATCAGTGGAGAATTCCTTTAGCATTTCTAGAATTGCTGATTATCTTGGTAAGTGTTATTTATGTATGCTTGATCTTATTGGACTGTTTTGTAACTTCATGTATATGTTTCAAAAAAACATAACTGTCAATTCTTTTTGAACCCAGACCTCTGGCTCTGTATTCTATTCCCAGTTCACCAACGTGTTATTGGGTTTCTCTATGAAATTATCAGTAGCAGCTCGGATTTTGGATTTGTGCCGGGTTAAAGGCAATGGGCTCGCCCCCAATTACACCTAAACATACCGGCGAACTGTGGGTGTAAATTAGTACGCCTCTGTCTAATCCTTCGGGGAATGCAGGTGAGAGTATGTTTCAAAAACTCTTCTGATTTGATTATTATTACGTATTTGCAGGGAAACAATCCAATGTCAGTGTAACAGACATGTTGCAATTCAACAACAAAAAGAAACAATTGAATAAAAAGAAACCACTGACAGAGCTGCACATGAACATACCAGAAACCAAGAAAAACAACCAGGAGTTGCAAGTGACTAACTTAAAGGACACGCGAAAGACTGAGACAGCTAGCTCTTCTGGCACCATAAACACAGTAATATCACAAAACACATACAGACTGAACAATGAACCAGAGATCCCCGCTGTTGTAGTAACTCATCATTCATTGACTAAAGAACAATTAGTAGAAATTGATGATGCAAATTCAAAGAAAAGCGCTAGGTCTAAATCGCCGTCGAGCAAAAGTCATTCCACTTTGAGCACGGTACATGAAAACTTTACGAGTTTCAAGTCTGGAGACAGTCCTTTACATACCAGCAAAGGTATAATGTTTATATTGTAAGGATGGATTTATATTTGTGTAACCTGTAATATAGAAATGCACTCTTTTTTTGTGGAACTAATATTTTGTTGAGGATTTCTTCTTATTAGTATTTTATAATTTATTTTTCAATGTGCTACATTGCATTTCACCTCATTATTATGTGTTACACAGGTCTACCTTTGATATATGTATTATGTATATCTCTATGTATATTATGCGGGTATAATTGGTTGTAGTAACTTTCTAGTTGAAATTTTCAGGCGAGGCCAATACATCACATGTTCCTTCCCCAAATACCGTATATAAAGAATTAGATAAGTCTGTAGATTGGCACGAAGTAATGCAACAGAAACATTTGAAACAGGAGGGCTTAGCTAAAGGTTTGTGGGCCTCGCTTCATTCACCATTCTGTGGGAATATTAACATCAATAACACATCATCTTACTGTCTTACTAACAGCTGCGTCCGGTTCGACTGACACCCGACTCTATTATAGTCGGCGTAAAGTCTAGGATGATTATTATTAACATTTTCATTAAAAATGTTGACATAATTTATGATTGCACTAGTCCATAAGAATTTCAAATCTCTTGGTCTTTACCAAAAAAAAACGTGCCTCTTTAGGCTTAAGCACGTTTTTTTGTGAAAGCACCCTAGCAGTCACTTTAGGTACTAAAATCGCTAATTCTCACTATGGCAATTGCACTAATATTTATAATTGGAATATGTGACACAAACTACTTATGTTAGAATTTTAATAATTATATTTATTTTTTAGAGCAATGGGTGGAAATATCAGCTACAGTCGCCGACGGTTATGTGGGTAAGTACGTAATATGTTGGACAAACATTGATAATCATAATAGAGATACAAAAATATTTTTTTAAATTTGTGAATTAAATGATGGTTATTGGAAATATTACATTTTAGGTGTGAATTGCGCTGTAGTAGTGACAGTCACAACATTATTAGATAGTTGGCTCACTGCTAAGCTCCAGTTCGACGATTTGCCAAATAACGGAAGAGATCTCGCCATAGAACTACCTCGCATGCCCCTACTATTGTCTCCAGGGAAATCTGAAAAAATAACACTAAACATAACATCCAATGTAGAACTAAACACCAAGCTTAACTTCACTATGTTCTTAAAAGACGCCTCAATCGACGGAGATATAGAACAGAAAGGCGAAATACAAGTAAATATCAAAATGCCCGTGATACAAGCTATGTCTTGCGACGGCGTTAACAAGGTCACCTTCCCACCGATACAAGAGAACAGTGGGCTTATTAAATCTTTTGTACTTATCAGCGATTGTCCGACTGATCTACAGTTAGAATTGTCGATAGTAGAAGGAGATAGTATATTCGCGATCAAAAGCGTTCAGGAGATAAAGAAAGGTGATGTGAATAAGATACTGATGGATCGACAGGGGTCAACTGATGATGGTCAGAATCAAGGAAAGGCTAAAAATAAAGGAATAAACAAGCAGCTTTGTAGGCTGACCAGCGGAAACGCTATAAAAGTTACGGTTAAATTCAATGCGCCGAAATTATCGGATATAGACATAGGTCAGTATACTTCTATTAATTTTTATTTGTTGCCAATTTCCATCCAGTTAATGAACTTAAAGGTTTTAAGAATTGTCATTTACCTGCTGATTGGGAATTTAACTGAGAGTCAACTAAACGCGAAACATTTGAACAGCTCATCGACGACAATTTAAATTACGGCCTTAATTACTGTAATGGAATTCAAGAGAAGTAACAAAACTTTCAAGTATTACTCTGTTGACGTTTATACAAGAGGTTTCGGAAAACTTCGTTCAATGATCTCTGTTGTGATTGTGATATTGTTTTGATTTACGAACTTTCTTAATTTATAGCGGACTCAATAGTCACATTCAATGGAGCAATGAACGTGAACTTGATAGGAGTCAACAGTGTTCTGAGGAAGGTAGATCTGATAGGCGTTGTTGGAACTGTGGATCTAGTCATGAAACCACCAGCCAACAAATTGCAGCTGTCAAATGGTAAGTTTTATAGCGTAAATATCAGCTCCAGTTTGAGTACTCAGTTTTAACATTCACTTCACACCTATCGTTCTGGAAAACATGTTGTTCTAAGATGTGGAAATATTGAAGACAAGTCTTATATCCGACCTGCTACTGAAAATGACAAAAAGCCCAATAACATTTTACTGACCTGGGAATCGAACCCACTCTTGGCGGATACATTTGTAACCACTAGATATTATGTATTATTTTTCAGAACCAACAAATATAGAATTATGCAACAATGGCTCAATATCGGGAATTTGGATCGTAAAATTCAAAACTAACTCGCCAACTGACAGTTTTCCGTTCAAAATAGCGCCGTCTAAGTTCGAGGTACGGCCCGGTACATCGAAGACTGTAAGCCTAGTCTACACTGGACCAAGCGACGGTATTTGTGAAGCGTGAGTATTACATTTGAATTCCACTTTTCCGCGTAAAACTTGTTTGATTGGTATACTATCTATAGGTTGATATTATAGAATATGATTATATGATTGAGTAAAAAGCATACATAACATGAAACGATTTTAAACGAGTAACTTAATAATAAGTTTGATGAGCTGTGGGCTAAATATATATTGGTAATGCAATTTCTCACAGCTTCCTATTTTTACAGAACTCTGATATTCGAAGATATCACGTCTGGAAACAAGACTGCAATTGAAATATGTGGGGGCTCAGAAAAACCGAAATCTTTTCCAATAAAGACGAACTACGGCACAATGTCGTGGGTTCGTTCTGGTAGAAAGGAACTGAGCCTTAAGAATGTCACTAATAAAAAGATTTATATTCGATGTCAAGTAATCGGCGATGGATTCGCAATAGATTTGCCGCGGGAGTCCAGGGGAATATACAGTATACCGTTTGGACCTTGTGAATGTCGTCCCCTACCTATAATTTTCTCTCCGACTTCTAATGTACCACATAAGGCGACGCTCCATTTAGTGTATGACAAAAACAGTGAATATTCCAGAAAGGTTCGTTTAGTTATGTACATACCTATAACTCTTACTTAATGATTTTGAATGTTTTATAATTTATCTATAGAGTAAAGATAGATACTCTCCCTGCTTTATTCAAATTAAACGGCAAACGGCACCGGCTGTGTGCCTACATCAAACTGTTTATAAAACTCAAGATCCTATGGCGACTTGGAGATGGGAAACTATCCTATCTTCAATATTTGTAGAACTCCAATATTTTAGTATGACTTTATATACTATTTTAGTAAATGAAAATTTCGAGTGTCGGCAAGATTCGAACCAGCGTCTTCTGGTTATCTAACTAGACACCAGACGCTATGACCACTACCTGAAGATGAGAGCCCAGTTTAGACAATTTAAGATTTTTTTTTTTACGGATCACCTGATGGTAAGCGATAACCGTCGCCCATGGACACCCGCAACACCAGAGGCGTCACGAGTGCGTTGCCCGCCTTTTAAAAGGGTTTGGGCCTCCGGTAACCTCACTAACTCAGCGAAACGCAACGCAAGCGCTGCTTCACGCCGGTTTTCTGTGAGGCCGTGGTATCATTCTGGTCGAGACGGGCCATTTGTGCCGAAGCATGGCTCTCCCACGTTTTTTTAACGATAATTATTTTTTGTTACACAGGTGGTGCTATACGGCTGCGCGAGCGGCGAGTGGCTGCGCTGGTCGGGGCTGGTGACGTACGGCGCCACTGCGCTGGTGCGCGCCGTCAGCCGCCAGCCTGTGCAGCTGGAGCTGTACAACAAGGCCGCCGCGCCTGCCTTCGTATGCGCCAGAGTACATTTTAATTGTAAGTTTATTTAAGGTATTTCAGTAACTAGTATCTTAATAGCTAAATTTGGCCTCGGTTAATATTTTATGTAATAAAAAAAACCACCGTCGAGCTGCAATGATTTCGAGTGGAATGTATTGTCGTAGTGCAGTACATGTGCGTGTCGTCGGAGGCGGAGGTGTCGGGCGGCCGCAGCGTGGTGCGCGGGCGCGCGCGGCACGTGCTGGCGCTGCGCGTGTGCTGGGCGCGGCTGGAGCGGCGCGCGCGCGGCCTGGCGCCGCCCTGCGCCGCGCTGGCCACGCTCACCGTGCTCACCGGCGCCGAGTACACGCGGCGCAGGATACTCAAGTAACTCCACTACACTAACACTCTGAGGCGCTCCACCCACTGCACAGCGTGGTGCGCGGGCGCGCGCGGCACGTGCTGGCGCTGCGCGTGTGCTGGGCGCGGCTGGAGCGGCGCGCGCGCGGCCTGGCGCCGCCCTGCGCCGCGCTGGCCACGCTCACCGTGCTCACCGGCGCCGAGTACACGCGGCGCAGGATACTCAAGTAACTCCACTACACTAACACTCTGAGGCGCTCCACCCACTGCACAGCGTGGTGCGCGGGCGCGCGCGGCACGTGCTGGCGCTGCGCGTGTGCTGGGCGCGGCTGGAGCGGCGCGCGCGCGGCCTGGCGCCGCCCTGCGCCGCGCTGGCCACGCTCACCGTGCTCACCGGCGCCGAGTACACGCGGCGCAGGATACTCAAGTAACTCCACTACACTAACACTGAGGCGCTCCACCCACTGCACCGCGCCCCGTCGCGTAGCGCGAGATGGCAGATTTTACCATTGTATGCCATTATACCAGTTTTCTGCATATAAGAAAACTTCTCAGGTCAGAATTTTTTGGTTAGTAATGATGTAAAAACGTTTTGAAGATTGCATTGTGTTCAGCGACTTTTGGCGCTGACTGTACATGATGCAATAACGTACAACTACTTAGTCTGCCAGATCGCAAATGCAACTGCAGTACCTGTTACCGGTTCCATTCTTAAGATGAACTGAATTAAGAAAATTCTATAAATTCTGAAAGCATTCAGTCCTTAATCTATAATGACAATCCCTTTGAGCCTTATTACATTGTAGGTACCTTAAAATATGCCAATGACTAGCAAGTCGTTACAATGTAACCAAAAATACACCACGAGAACTCTACTTCACCCTACTGGGATACCAGTGTGATGACAATAATTACCTACTAAATTTAACAGGGTTGTCCGTGATGAATCAAATGGGGAGCTGGACCCCACCCTACTACCTGAACACTTGAGAGTATTAGCAGAGGAGTTTGAGGGAGAAGATGAATCTATGGATACTCAAATAGCAGATTTCAAAGAAACTAAGGTATTTAGCATTTTTTTTAAATATAATTCGTTTATTTATCTTCTACTACCTATTTCCCCGCGGATTTACTCGCGAATTAAAGTGACGTTATATGTAACTCGATTAACAATATATATAGCCAATATTACTGTGTTATTGTAGCATTCTACAAATTTTTTTTTATGGGATAGGGGAGCAAACGAGCAGACGGATTACCTGATCACTCCGGTCGAGCCGGCCCATTCGTGCCGAAGCATGGCTCTCCCACGTGAAAAAAACATATCTATTACAAACAATTTTACAAACTTACAATCAAGTCTTTTATGTTTATGATATTATTGTAGATGCAATAGTCTTGGAGAGTTTCTTCTGCGAAGTTTTAAAAGCAGTTCTTCATAGAAATAAGTGGGCATTTTGTGCTCTAAAACATGGTTTTTATTTACAGGCGTCACTCAATGAACTGATAGGCGGCTTGCAAGAGCTAACTGCCCAAATAGATCTGCCACAGGATTTCGCAGAAGAAAATACTATTATTATAAGTGACGATACTGTTGTGGAGCACCACACACTTTGCGACTAAATAATATATTGATATTAGCGTTTTTTAGCGGACTACATAATCAGGCCACGGAGAAAGAGACCATACACATACATCCATACAATTACATTAGGTTTATTTTTCGATTAATGATCGTAAGTGCGAATGTAGATAGATCTTATACGAAGTCACAGGACGTAAAATCTCAGAGAGTAAAAAGCTAGTTTCACTTCCCAATAGGTTTATTGTCAAGAATTGCGGCAAATATGGTTAATGTAGCTATGAATTAAGTTTTAATTTGATTTTAGTGTGTTTGATATTATGATAATGTTCTATTGTATTAATCAGTATTTTAGTTGTATCTTATTCATAATATGTGTAGTTTTAATTATGTATGATCTGAAATAAGACATGGGATCACTGGGTTCTGGCAACCTTGTAGGTCATAGAGGTGTTCTGTTTGAAATGAAATCCAATCGGTTTCGGATTTCTTAATGTTTAAATTTAAGTCCGTCCTGCAATGGCCTTTGAATAAAAATAATAATATTTGTGATAGATTCAGAATATGAGAGAAATCAATAAAATAATTATATTTAATTTATATCATTTATTATTTTCTTAACCATATTTATTATTCCAATCGTTTTTCCTATTTTTTTTAATCATTGTGTCTAAGAGATTCGACTGCCAAATGCAGTTATCTGTTAGAAATGACCTTTTAAAAATATTGCCTACAACTTATAGAACTAAAATGCATTTCCACTTAACAATAAAGTCATTAAACACCGCAAAAATTATAAACTTTAATATATACAGGACTAAACTTGACGATTCATAGAATTCACATGGTTATTTGTTGCTAATTATTATTATAATCTTTTACAGTAAACCTCTTATATTGAGGATGTAGATAGAAGTGTGGGACATAGAATTATAACATTATTTCACATAAAATAATTTAAATCGGGTGTTCAAATGGGAAGTGTTGGTCCTTTCGAGAGGTTTACCATAAAAAACTACCTCAACAATACATCGAGCTTGGTGTATTTTATATTATTTATCATGATTATATCTCTTACATTCTCATACACAACGAAAATATGCATGTACCGTGCGCGAGCACGCAGACGTCGACGTGGACACGCGACACTGCGCATCCGCGCACTCTACACTCGCGACACTCGCGACACTCACCTACTCACATACAACACCGCTGCACATTCACACACGTCGCATTTGGCAGTTTATTCATAGTCATTCTCACTGTACGTCAATATTCACATAAAACTCTTGCAACTAAAATTAAAAGCAACGCAACATCGTGTTACTTATATTTATATATCGGTTTTATCATGAAATGTACAATATTCATTTGAGATGGAGATAAAATGTGAATATTAACTTCATAAGAGTGAGCTCCACTTGGGATTGTCTACCTTGCCGTACAATCTACATTATGAAAAAATCTTATTAAAATGGAAGTACTTACACATTTTTATAAAGGTTACGATATAACTAATTGGATCAAAATGAACAATAAATTGTTTTATAGTGCTTTGAAAAATACTATTTTCATGAATTCATGGAAGTGGAGTGGAGGATTCGTGGAGTCTAATAGTCGCAAAAGAAGACATTGTGGAGACACGATTCGCAACATACGCAGTCTAAATAACCTATAAATGGAATAAAATTGCTCCAAAACATTACAGCTAAACATTCCTGGTGACACATTGTTGTGGTTGCGATGCGTCGTATAATTTATACAATACACACTCACACATTTTTACAATAGGAATTAAAACATTAAACTAAAAGTAATCCAGTCGCTTAATGAGCTATAATATAGATTGCCAACGATACACTGGCCTAGCGCGGGCCGCGGACACGGCCCGCCGTAATGCTATGTCGTAATGACAATGACATCTAACATATTTATTAGTAATTGCCGAGGCTCGTGAGTTATAATAATTTGCAGTTGTTCCTTCTAAATTATTTAATAACAAGTTAAATACGTTCTCTGCTGAGAACAGTTCAACTGTTTACAGAGGAAAAGCTAGTCAGAGCAGAGAACGTACTTTTAAGAGATCAATATGGCTTTATTCATGTGGCTTGCATTAAAGTTGAACAATGTTAACATAGGGTTTGGCATTATTTAATGCCACATCTATCTTATAAATACTTTAGTATATAAATGTCCACTTTAGTTGGTAACATAACAGTACCATGGTCGCCCGCCATATAACTTTACAGAACGGAAAGGGTCACAGCTCACAAACCCGTCACCATATAAATTGAGGTTCCGAAATCGACATCCAACGAATGAACAAATGTGAAAGTATAATGCATTGAACTCAGAGAAATGTAGGCTGATTTCAATTTGTCATTAAAGTAAAATTATCACAGATAACATTAAAATAAAAAGTAAGGTATTCGCGTTGGAATCGTTGCAGGGGTGCCAAAACATTTTTAACTAAATCTAACGATTACAGATTTGTTGTGTGCTTATAATAAATTACATTTGTATGTATTCAGTGCCGCTATCGCGATCGGCATTGAGTTGCGATTGACTCCATTGTTCTACTCTAGAATCTGATTTCTAACGCGATTCGCACTGACGTAAAATGTTTGTTGTACACTCGACGCTCACCGCGACACAATACGTCAAAATTTATCAGAGTTCAACTACACTCGATAATCGGAAAAATTGTTAGTTCGTTTTACTGACTTGTATTTTGTCTATACCCCATGTATTCGTAAATGGAAGTCATAGTTATCGGCTACCCGTTTAACATTTCGAGTCACAAAAGTACAGCGTAGGTACTTGGGCCGACAAGGACATGCAATATATGGGTCTCTTTACAATGTGTCGCGGCAGAAAAATATCCATTGACGGTGTCAAGGTGTAACTGCACAATGATTGATGGCGTCCTCTCGCCAATAATGCCGCGCTCTAATCATCGGAGAATCGGGGGTAAATCGTAATATTACTGGAACTCTCAACACTAACGTAGACCGGCTTTCTCGTTAAGTACACGCGATAAATAAACAAGTTTACAGGGCACACAAACATATCGGGCGTGTAGCATCAACGAGTGCAATTCTTCATTCATGACTGTAATTTGTTACTTGAAGGTATTAAGTGAGTGAGAAATAATTTATCTACTTGAGCATGACACAAGTTACATCTATTGCTTTCTGACTTATAATATTTGTTATAATGAGAACTTTGAGAACAGTTAGAAAATTGTTAAAGTTAATATTTTAAAAGATTTAATTTACTTCCCTTAACAGTGAAAACATTTTCGAATTATATTATTACTAAATTACTAATAAAATACAAAACGGAAAAGAAAATGTAGTTAGTATTCACATTGAATGGTTTTGAACTAGTTCTTTTTGAAAAATTAAAGGCATAAATAGAAGAGTGATGACAGAGTAAAGATACAATGCATTATCATCGCTTACGTTTTGCATTTTGACTTCAAAATTAGCAATATAGCAACATTAATATTCTGTATTAAAGTATTTAACGAGACCTTACACACCCAGATCATCTACGAACTACGGTCGCAATATAATATGCACACATTGCCCACAGTTGTATTTGTTAGAGTGCCCTGTAAACTTGTCTATTTTGTCGTGTGTTGGAAGCTAGTCTGTCGTGTCGGTCGCGGCGGCGGGGCGGGTGCGGGCGGGGGGCGCTCGGGGCGCGCGGGGCGCTGCAGGCGCGGGGGGCGCGTGTGACGCGGGGGCCGCTGGGGCCGCGGGGGGCGCTGGGGCCGCGGGGGGCGGCTAGGGCGCGCGGTACAGCAGGTAGGCGGTGAGCGCGGGCGGCAGCGCCAGGCGCGAGGCGGCGGCGCGCAGGCGCGGCCGCCCCACGCGCTGCCGGATCACGCGCCTGCACAGCTCCATCAGCGGCAGGGGCTCCGCTGCAATGTCATAACGATCATTACTCCATGAGATTTCGACTTTGATTACTCTATGTTAAAAAATCTCTGTCTGATCCGAAAGGGGCATAAAAGTATCCCAATCGCATTACCAAATAAATTACGAAACATTCAAATTTCATAACTAGCTTCTGCCCGCAACTTTTTGGATAGCCTTACGCTTGATCGCAAATTGTGAGAATTGGCGAATTCACAAGTGTCTAGTGGACTTCAGAATTTGGCTTGGGCTAGATAAAAAGTATCCCATGTGTTATTCAAGACTACAATCTCTTTCGTGCCAAATTTTATCCAAATTCGTTCAGCCGTTCTGGCGTGTAAGTCATCCATCCATCCATCCTCACAAACTTTCGCATTTATAATATTAGAAGAATATATTATAAAATATACATTGAAATCAGTTGACATGAAAATGGAATAGAGACGGGCAATAATGATCAACTTCATAAATCAAGGATGTTGAGTAAAGACAATAGAGTTGTGTCGTACATGTACTATGTACTTATAGGAATTCATTCCCGAAACGGACTAGTACGAACTATTCCTTTTCTTTTTAGTACATCATTCATTTAGTACATTTAATACTTTGTCCGTTCGTCGTTCGCAATGTATATTCATAGATTTTGGCTCTGTACGAACTACAAACTGTCGCTCGCTAGCAAGAACGAGCGGGCATGATATGGAAACAGTACACAAAAGACTGAGCTATTTTGAACTTTATGTCCATTAATACACTGATTATTATTTGTTCACTATAACTTCTGAGCTACTGAGGGCTTAGACAAGTGTCAAACGCTCCGTATCTATTCTATGTCGAAAAACGCTAACGCCTTAACGTTAACGCTAACAATTTGGTAGCCAAGTGTACAAGGACTTGCCGAACGCTCAGTCCAGGGGGGGGACACTTAGAACATGCATCACGTCAATAAATACAGACATGCCATCTACTTTGCATAACAGAGAAACACTGCTACCTAATAGTTTCAAGTCTATCGATAGATGTCTCTTCTCTCAAACTGTAATGCAATTAATAAAATAGGTTTAAGGATGATCGTTTAGCTGGGCCCGCCAAATTCAAATTACAATTGATTTTTCGCAATTTCGCAAAGTTTTTGATGCTCAGTTGTGAATATTGTATAGCTAATGCCGAAATTACTACAACTATGAATTTAGAATGTGTTATAGACCTATAAATTGCGAAAAACCAATTGTAATTTGAATTTGGTGGGCTCAGCTAAACTATCAGCCTTAATATGTGCGGGAATTTAATTCTGCATTAATAGTGTTATTTATAATATTTATTGTACAGACCATTTATAACATGTTTGGTAAAAAATATCACATTATTTTATTTCAATAGCACTGTAGCTTATGGTAACATTGTTGTGAATACTTTTCATATTATTTAACTGGCAACATTAAACAATATGGTCGCTAAAACTTGTGTTTACGTATGTTAGTGTTTCGTGTTCATTATATGATGAATTATTTGTTTTTTTCAGTGTTTTGTCTACTTCAAACTTCGAGTTAAGATCTCTTCTTCGTCCTGATTAGAAAGATTATATTTGGAAACAAATATTATTCTACCATTAAACTATAAATAAATGGAAACGTATACCTGTATTATATATATCTATCTACCTACCTATAGCTATCTATAGAGCGTTTGTTTGTTACTATTAGGAAATGCAGATGTCGCTTCATAACTTCAAATCGGGATGCCTGAAATTGGCTCAAGAGGGCTCTCTTGTACAACTATATTATTATACTCTTTGGCTCAGTCTATTCCATCATATGCTAAAAGTTGGACGTAGTCTATGATTTCGTTTTGATAGTTTGAAAAGAGCGCTAAAATTCAAATAATTTTGAAAGTAAGAAATAGTTTGTTTATCTAGTTTTCTCTGTTACGACTATATTACAATTTTAGAAGATCACTAATTATAAGAATTGGTCTTACATAAGTTAAACCACCTTTAGTTTCCTTGTGAAACTAAGAAAAAGAAATTTTAAAGTATTTGGTAAGTACAATGAAATACTATTATTTAATACCTAGTTTGGATGAAATCTTTTATTATTTTAATTGTGTGTACTTACTAAAATTTATCTTCTAGGTACATATTTTTTTAAGTTCATGTAAACATCCTATTTATTTTTGTTTTAGTTATGGAACCAAGGTTAAGAGCAAGTCCGGAACAGTTCTCTGCTATGACTTTACGGCAAGGTATTATTATTATTTAATTTGTTTGTGTTAGGTACTCGAAGCATTAGTTATATCTACCGTAATTATAATAGGTAGGTTACGTACCTAAAAAAATGACATCACCGAATCATATGGCGGGCAGACCACTTAAAATACTTGGGTAGGTACTTAAAATTGTTTATGAGACTCTGGAGTCTTTTGACTGACTGGTCAAGTCCTCAAGAACGGATCAAAGTTGGTGGGCTGTGGCAGGAATTAATAGAAAATAGAAAATTATCTTGGTGGCGCTGTTAATAAATCATCAGATAAAGCAAGAGCAAGGCTTTCATTTTAGTTTTAGCCCTTCGTTATTTACTAGCTGCTTTTTGGTATCTTCGGCAGAATTTCTATAAAATATCCTATCAATGATTGTTGAACATACCTAAAGTTTATTTTTATTTAAAATTACCCTCTGTTTTTAGGCTGGAAGTGCAGCTAATGAACTTCCATTGGAACATGCACATTATGCATTTGATACTATAAATAATTACAAATAAAAATAAATATTAAGTTGCTCTTATTGGTTATAATTATGTTATAATATATTAAATTAATAAAAAAATATGAAACCATGTCCTACAATCTATTTATTAAGCATAAATTAAACACAATCACAACAAATTCACCATCAGCTGATCATAGATCCGCCATTTTGTAGCGTTATCTACAAGGTGTTGGCGTTCGCTACGTGTCGATCGCTAGCAAGCGAATTCGTATGTCAAAAGTGCCACTTGGCTAGGATTTCTATGGAGATTATTGTACTTCTCTAGCGTTTCGTTTAAACAAATAGACTAAATGAACATTTGGCTACCAATTTTTAATTCTATTCGTTGGCTCAAATTACTTGTCGTAAGCTAGTGTCATTCCCATATGACACTAGCTTACGACAAGTAATTTGAGCAAAATACATTGAGAATTCTATTCTATTCTATTCGATTAGCGTTCATGACACTTGTCTAAGCCCTGTGTACTAATAGTACTAGAAGGCCGAACAGTGTCCGAGCAAGAACAAGCCTAAAAGACAATAATGGGCTTGACACTTACGATCGAGTCCTCCTATGTACTTCATGGTGATCTCGGCGTGTCCCCAGACGGCGGACACGATGGGGTAGAGCGTCTTGCCGCGCAGCCCGCGCGCGGCCACGCCCAGGTAGCGGCCGTCGGCGCAGAAGGCCAGCGTACCCTCGTCCATGTCTAGCACCACCAGCAGCCTGTCGGGCACTAGGAACTGCTCGTCGGGCCGCAGCAGCGCAGGGTACGTTGTACCGCTGCCGCCATTGCCTTTTGCGTTGTGGTATACCTGAAACGTGATGAGGGGTTCATGAACAATTTGCTACATTAAGCACAACATTTAGATGACCAGATTATTTAATTATTTAGATCAACAATGATAATAGCTTTCATATGAGATATTTGTTTACTTTTTCATGGGCCTACAGAGTCGGATCCACTTTTCCTGGTGAACTTGAAGCTACGTCTTCGACTATTCTGAGTTTTAATAACTATCGAAGGTTGTCAGATTCCTAGCATTTTATGAAGTAAGATATCTTATCTTGTGTGGGGCCGAGGCAGCAAAGCCTCAGTGCACTTCGACCCAAAGGGATCTTTTGTACTTCCCCTCGATAACCTATTCCTCATCTCTCCCAGTTCTTCAAACAGCTCTTCCATCCAGGGCCGTCTTTAACCTACTGGAGGCCTCGGGCACTTCAGGTTAATGGGGCCTCTATGACAATGATATGTTAGGGAACTATTTCAAAAACAAATGCAATAAAAAAACAGGACTGGGAAATGGGGGGCCCCTTGGATCGCGAGGACCTGGACATTTGCCCATAGTGCCCAATGGAAAAGAGGGGCCTGCTTCCATGAGCTTTATAATGAGGCCTGGCGGTAAGAGTCTGTAGTCCTCTGGGCTTGGATAACCCTGCCCCAAGAGGCACATTCGCTTTCCAGCTATTGCATCACTAATGTACACAGGTGTTCCATGCTCTCAATTTCCCTTGTTTTATGATAGTTGAGTACGATATATCAACAAACCTTATTTCTGCCCAAATCCCAGCCCCAACTCTGGTCGGTGGCGCCCACTAGGCTCTGATATCCGACAGAATGTAGCGGCGCATGCGCGGTGGCGACGCCGACGACGGCGTGCGTGCCCCGCTGGCGCGCCGGCCACACCACCTCCCAGCAGTGCAGCCCGCGCGAGTACCCCACCCGCCCTCGGATGCAGTCTGTGCTTTGGGCTACTGGGTGCCGATGAAACGTTAGAGCGTCCTCTTCTTTTACAAATATATTTAATGATCTGAAATTTGAGAGTAAATATTTTTGTTCATTATGATATGACTTTCTCTTTATGTTTTGGATCATGCCTTGAATAGCTATGTCGTGATATTCTGTAAATATCTTACAAGTTGATATATTATTGAGACAATAGGTTTTTTTGAACTAGACAGATCAACAACAGGCTAAGTTGCTATGTTCGTGCAAAAAATTTGAAATGCCTTGAATTTTCTTTTACACATCAGGAATAGCGGGTTTACCGTTTAGGAGATCAACATGATACAACATCACACGTCTGGAGTTGTACCACTGCAGTGCACATATTTTACCGCTAAAGAATCACATTATTGTTTTCCATTCTTAAATATGTAGTTAGTGAAATTACCAGACATGTGGTCTAACAACAGATTCTGATCAAGATGACCGACGATTGATATTCGTGCTATCAATTGCTGCTTACCGCGTTACCATCAGGAGACAAGTATGCTAGCTAGCTAGTCATCTTAATGTATGGTGAAAACTCTGACCTGTCGTCTGGGTTCCACGCGTGCTTGAGCTGCAGCTCGGGGTGCGCGGGCGGCGCGTCCAGCAGCGCGTCCAGGCGCGCGGGCCGCGGCGGCTCGGGCGCCAGCTCGCGCGCTACTACCGCCTGCTCAACACACATTTTACAACATTACATTACAATTTTATAGCATTTTCAACGTTGATGCTATGGACGAGTAGGGATTTATGTTAAAAGAAGATTATAATGATTGCGTTAATCTTTGAGTCAAGCCTCTGAGACGACGGGACTGCAACAACGGGGAATATTCTGCAGTTGACGTTGTTATTTAAAATTTGGTAAGGAATATCGGATCGTCATCGTTGGTGGGATCAATTAAACCTGGAATCTATTTTTGAGCTGCATGCTCGAGGTGCTGTACCTTGAAGGGCGCCGTGCACTCGCGCGACACCGACTTGACTCCGCCGGACAGCTTTTGCCCCATGTTCATGCCCCTACAGCGAGTGCGGGCGCGCTTGGGCAGCGCCTTGAGGCCGCCGCGCCGCGCCTCCTCCGCGCCGCCGCCGCCCCCGCCCCTCACTGAGCGCACCCCGCTCTTGTACCTGACACACAAGATTTACAATATTATAGCCAACATAAAAGAAACTTCAAATAAAATACTTTGCAGCTTCCTGTAACCTATATAAATAATGTGATTCAAACCTGTCCTAAATCTGATTACTTTGAAAATGTGATTTCGCTCAAGCTTTTCTCACTGTAATTAGTTCATTGTTTCACTACTTTTTTACAGCCTTACCTCCTGTTCAACATTAGATCGCCTTAGTAATTTATTGTCAAAGTTCGAGAAAACCGGTTCCTAAGTGACCGGTGAGTGGTGGTGTCGTCACAGCAGATGCCGGGCGTCGGCGGAGTACCCGCGCATCTTATGTAACGCCGGCCGTCTAACCGTGAAAGTCACTGCTCAAAAGCCAAGGTTAACACGGCCATGGAACCTCGTTCCAACACATGCGAATGTTCTAACACCGCTTCTTGTTAATACATTTATTTTAATTGCTGTTTATTTTTTTCCTTAGTCGTGATGTCATGTAATTGCTCGGTTATACCTTAATTATACACACAATATTACAGTTGTCGTTTCTTAAACGACTTCCAAACATTAGCCACGTTGTAGAACCATCGTTGCAAATGGTCACGCGCGCTTGATTCGTACATAGAGCTATGACAATTGAGGATGATGTCATCGAAGGACTCTGATAGTGTTGTTAAAACGCAATGCTATGTATTAACAACAATATATTATTAAAGGTATGACTATTGACTAGGGGTTTATTAACACTGTGTATGACTACGAATCGAATGTTTCTCGAAATATGTGACTCGGCTTTTAAATTGTAAGAGGTTTCGGTGAGCATCTGTAACATAGCTGCTAACTCGCATGCAGTTATGGCGTAAAATCTATGCAGGATGGGAAGGGACGTCTAGAAGGTACGCAAGCTACAAGGCCGTCTGCCTTTCCGTCGCCTAGAGCGACTGCATGACAAAAGCGGGAAGTGAAAGGCAGTGAATGCGTCCCCTCACGTCGCGCCGCCTCTTGACTACGAACCAACACCGTTGTTTGGCAGTACGCTATAAAATATTACGTGGTTATGGGAATACGTCATCATCGTGCTACATTTCATAGTTGAATGTTCTTAGATTTCACAGAATTGGATTTAACAACCACAACGGTATATTATAGTGTAAAGAGGTTCCTTTTGGATTCGTTACTATTCGTATGTGCGTTACAAAACTTGCAAATGTTTCCTACAGTAATCTATATACTAATATATAAAGCTGAAGAGTTTGTTTGTTTGTTTGCTTGCTTGAACGCGCTAATCTCAGGAACTACTGGTCCAATTTTAAAAATTCTTTCAGTGTTAGATAGCCCATTTATTGAGGAAGGCTATAGGCTATATACGCGCTAAGACTAAGTAACTATTCCACGCGGACGAAGTCGCGGGCGGAAGTTACTCCTAGTTAGAAAGAATTGTGTAAGTGTATTTTATCACTGATATAATTACAACATTTAATGGTTTAAATCAATAACGTATGTCTAGAAATTTATTCCTCTAAGAAGGAAATTAAAAGAAACGGAAGCTGCAATGAAATCTTTACCATTAAATCACAAAAAGACACCTACTACGTGAAGAGTTGGTCCTAATCTTATCAGTTAATGTAAGAACCAGTTGTTATTTAACAAACTAAACTATTACTTAATTGCATTAACAGAGCATCTGTTTGTTAATTTGACCGATAGTGGGAGATAATCAGGCAAGTTCACGTGGCGGACAGTAAACAAACAGTAGTGGCACGTGACCGGCCGATCTCTGACGTCTTGCACCACGTGTGAGTTAACCTCCGAACTTACACCTATTCGCAACCCTTAAAAATATCTACATCTTTAAATGCAGAAGATGAATTTCTCTGGATTAAGAAAGCTTTTGCATACTATGATAATTAATACAGGAAAATCAATCATAAATATCGTAACTACAGGAACGAAATTAGGTGTGTTTACCAGGAATTACCGCAACATTATATATGAAGTTTACTCAGCGCATGGACATTCTCACGGACGATTTGTTAATAAAATCACGTGCTACTGAAATAGCAGTGATATCACTTTGCAATTGAAACGTCAGTCGGATCGTGGGAAAACGTCAGCTAGTAGCGCCGAGGCTCATGCAGGGAGTTGCAGAAATCATAACTTTTCAAAACTCGGGAGTAAAGTTTGCCAGGTTTGGTCACATGCAACATAACCGTTCACGCTCGGTGAGAGGTGAATGGAACATTGGAAGAGAACGTTGCTAGGCCGACAACATTAGCGTGTGCCAACGCGCGCGAACAATGAACTAAATAGACGAATGACGTGCGTTCTGTCTCACTATTGTAAATATTAAATCCCGTGTTTGCACTGAACAAGTCCATTCGTGAGTGTTACCGACTTGCAGTCGATTGCCCTTGTCTGCTTAACAGAAACTACTAAAATTTCTGTTCACTGAGCCGTATGTTTAGACTAAGGGTACACAAGTTCCGAAATACTACAGAGCCTGCACATTAGCTGTGGTCCAAATTTAATTTCCAGATTACAGGCATTAAATCTCACGAATGTATATTATAGTCTGTTGAATTGAGCTAAGAGAACACCCCGATACATAGTAGGATTCTCTGCACACGAACCATTGCAGCAAAACGTAATTAAATGGTATTATGTGGTTAAACAAAGCTAACAAGTACATACCAGAATAATAATACCTATAATTAGATGTGTATTCTTCAATAAAGGTTATTTGTTGCATAGTGTATCGATACAAAGTTGAAGAGGGGGTGTGAGAATGTGTGATTGCACTAACAAACTCAGTTTATAAATAAGGAGCTTGGACTAACATTTTTAGTCCCAAATTATTATCAGTACGTACTTAGTTTGGGTTTCATCAATTCAAGAAAACAGATTGCGAACGAAGCGCAGTCTGTAGCAGTTGACGTTTGGTAGCTTACATAAAGGATTCGTGTTTATAAAAGACTAGCTTCTGCCCGCGACTTCGTCCGCGTAGCGTGATGATATATAGCCTATAGCCTTCCTCAATAAAGGGGCTATCTAACACTGAAAGAATTTTTCAAATCGGACCAGTAGTTCCTGAGATTAGCGCGTTCAAGTAAACAAACAAACTCTTCAGCTTTATATATTAGTATAGATTACATTTGTTTTTTTTATAAGGTTACTATCATTGTGGGTTCTTGTTAACCCGTCGTGCTAAGCTCAATGCTTGTGTTACGAGTGGGTTCACATCGGTAGTGCAATGGGTGGGTTTCGAACCGGCAACCACATGATCGCAAGTCCGACGCCCTAGCCATTACGCTACCGCCGTTTTAAATTGCATATTTATTTATTTATTAGCTTTTGCTCGCGGTTTCGCTCACTTGGATAAGATAAGAAGAAGAAGAAGATAAGAAGTTCACCAGTTTTTAAGTTGGAGCTTATATTTTTTAACAGCGATAACAAAATTAATTCTATTCAGCAGTTTTTACGTCAACCCATAACAAACAGACAAGAATTAAAAATATCATTTTTGGATTCGGAGATGTTTAAATACCTTATCTCACTTGTTTTTTTAAATATCTTCAATGTACAGAGACAACTTTTTTAAGATTTTATAATAGTATATAGAAGATTAGCGAATTTTGGTTCTGTATTCACCTCATGTAGATTTTATTACCTAGAAAGTACATAATGTTGTGTCAAAAATCATTTAGTAGTCAAGTTTTAAATAAAACCCTGATTGCCGACGTTTTAATTTGTAGCGCAAACAAAAGTGTCATCTACATACAAAATTGAAACGTTGGTCCGAAACTGAATTGAATTCTGAACAAACTGGGATGGGAGGATTAATTGTTAATTGAATCACATCATGTACATTTATTATTTAACCAAATTTAAAGCGATATGATGTCAGAAGCAAGTAATTGGAAAACTGAAGGAGATATCGTTAAAAAGTTATACTCGTATGTTATCTATCATACAATGCAGTTATTACTGAAACAGCCTCGAAGACTTAATTAAAAACTACCAAAATATTACGTGCGTGTAGGTGCTTTAAAATCAGGTCTCGACTACCTGAACACAGTTTAACATTTCTCATGACAGTTGTAGAAAGCGTCGCCTTCGATACTGGGGTCATCTTACGAAAGAGTCACCGAACGATGTCGTGCCATCTGGAGGCATGCGCTTAATTTTGCCGCGGTCTTTACTTAATATCATTTTTAACAGGAATTCTTTTGAGTTAAACAACTTTCTTACATGATTGCGTTTCGTGTGCGTCGCCTACTCAGTTAAATCCTTTGACAAGTCGAAATGCAATACAAAGTTAACAAATCGTATATATATTATATACATTATATAAGCTTTCCGCAGAGTTTATTCCTCGATATATTAAATATCCTTCTTATGTGAAATAAATTACTACCTAAACCTTAAGTTGTCGTAAGTGAAATATTATTTACATTTTATTTTATTATTTATTTTTATTTCATTACAATATAATATGGATAGTAGTTTAGACACTAGCGAAACGATTACGAGCAACACCTAATATGTTAAAAATGTAAGTTATAAAAACTAGCTTTTGTCACCTTGATTAATGGTTTTTTCTACTTCGTTTACAGGCTTCGATATCGCGCCGATGAACTATCTCTGGTTTAAATAACAATTAAATAATCGCTAGGGCGTGTCGAAGCAACCTTGTATCGGTTGCAACAGGGCCTTATGTCAAGGAAAAACCTACTTACCCGTTTCCCTGGCCCTGAATGCAACTTTTTTGGATCAGTTTTATAGAATTGGCTGAAATTAGGAAATTCGAACGTGCTGTCACTAAGTAAAAGTGAAGTCGTGTTAGAGGAACGTGCGACATAGGTGATGAAGTGTGTTTTTTTTAGTGTGATGGTTGATTATGCCGTCGCGGTGCATTAGTCGACAAGTGGTATGATATAAGAGGTGTTGAATAACACCAGTGGTGGGTGCTGATTACATAACGAGCGGCGGTCTGACGCGGCGCGTGCAAGCTGCGGTGCACTGCGCTGTTCTTCGTGTCAAGGATGTCTTGACTCTGCCATATTATAATGAAGCTATTGTGCCATGGTCACACACAACACAAAATCATTGCTAATAAATAAAAAAATTCACATTAAAACAAGACTAACATCAAATGATGGATATGCATGTGCAAAGATACTGTTTGTTATTATAGAATATTGTGTCGACATCTATGCAGTTCCTGGTCAATAAGGCAAGGACTAAACTAAATGTAACTAATATTAGTCACGTAAATAGCCAACAGGTAAAATAATACATTATGTATACCTACTATGTAAACAATATGGAAAATACATTTATACGATCGTCACGCCACGAGCTGATTTTGATCCTAGTTACGAGTAACTTACGTATAATGATGCATTGCAAGTTCATGGCTAAAGATGATCAGTTATATTAGGGAACTCGGGAGTTTATGGTTGTGATTGACGCTGATATTGTTTGTTCATTAACTGGGAGTGCGTTTTGTCGGGTCGAGCGCATGCGCAGCAGTCGAGGGCCTTGACTGCAATGCGCGCGCGCCGTAGCGTGTCAAGGGAGCGCTGCTTTCGCTGCCACACCTGCACCCGGCCTATACCGACATGACGAAGAAAAAGCCTAATAAGGCACTTAAAATAAATGTAACTGAGTATCAATAATAACTGGTCAGAGTGTGAGGTTCGGTGGTTGCACTCCACACCACAAGAGTTTATACAAGTAATATATTAAGAAAGCACATTTAGTCAAGAAAAACCCAGTTAGCGAATATGGGGGCAAGTGAGGATAACCGAAGGAGAATCTGGGTCATTGAATATTAGCTCAGCATTAGTACACAATGGCTTATAACAATGCAGTGAAGGCAAAAACAATTTTAACAAGGCCTTCGTCGAGCAGTGTGTAGGTCTCAACGTGTCATAATATATGAATTACCTGTACTGTGCTTCGTCAACGCGTTGCAAGAGGAGCACAATGCGATTACCTGATTCTAATAAAAAATATCTACCAGTCGGATGGAAGTTAATATATCTAACGGCCAGTCCTAATAACATATTAGTCAGTATATTTGCTTATTCATATATACAGTATATATAGGGTCCATACAAGTATCTAATGTTAAAATCCGATCTAGCAAGCAAATCAACTGAAAGATTTGTTATTTGGACCGTTAGTTGGTAACTAAACAAAATAAACAGAATGGCAACACTCAATTACGTTAAATCACAGCGCGAGAAGATTTCGATTTTCAGTCCAATCGTGCGAACTAAACAGGGGCTGTTGTAAATAAATCTAAAACCCAAATTGGAGGCGAGACCCCGAGTATAAAGAAGTATCCTGCGAAGACAAAGCCGAGCAATCTTCTAAGTGGTCTGGAAGGCCGGCGCGGGAACAAAGCCACCCTACACCCCGCCTGCGGCACGCCGCCCTCCACTGATAAGCACACCCTCCGCTTTTAAATGCCTTTAGCACCACTGAATGAGCTGCTGTCTAAGGAGTCCAATGAGAAACTTAGCAATATCATCAGAAAAATCTCTAATGTATTTCTAATGAGGAACGAATAAAGTATTACCTATTGAGTTCAATTTTATTTACGTTGTGAAAATGTTAAGGTACATTTACTATCATCATTGATTTTGCTGTTGTAAGTACCTACCTCACATAGTACGAATGCGAAACGTGCATAGCTTTTTTGCAATAGTTAAGTACAAGAATTGTGACGCTTTTACTTAGTCTTTCCGTTTCTATGGCTTGGTAGTAAAATTTTAAAAGACAAGTTTTAAAATTAATACCTTATTCAGGAAAAACGAGTATTTATATGAAAGTTTAAAACCTACTATTGATATAACATGGCTTTATCACCAGCATTAGTTAAGTAACTGTATATTGTAAACTACACAGTATGACTCAAAGATAATTTGAAAGGCAATGTAGGTAGATAATAATTAATGAATAAGAAAATAAATATACATTTACAATAAATGATCTGATGTACCTGATGAATAATGTTGTTACAAGTTCCAGGCTCCCGATTTCTAAGGCGTTTAAATCTTAAGGTAACGTCTTATTCACAGTTTCGTGTATACTCAGAGTTTAATATTTAAAAAGTTTTTGACTCGCACATAAAACTGGAAGGAAAGGTTTTCGAGTGGCGCGCGCGAACAAGCGAGTCTTTGAGTTAGAGGCATAATATATTCGTGCCTCAGGAATGTTACAAGCCTCGTCTGTGTCTGAGCCAGCGGCGACCGCAATTTTCGGTTGAGGGATTATTTAAAAGGAATGCTTTTTTGTGGGCATTTATCACTTCTACCCATTTTACAACCGTTTGTAGAATTGATTTTCTAGGAGGATGAGTGAATATAGTGTTCCAACAAGGAAATAAAGCAACGTTAGACAGGCATTAAGTACATATATTTTAATGTCTTCAAATCATTGATTTATTGGTGCATTCATTGGTTTTCGCAATAGAAGATCTATGAAGTACCAGTGACGTTCCTGTGCGGGGTAGACGTGGGGTGCGACGCCGTGAATTATTCATACACTCATACCACAACCGTCAACTCGTCGTCAACCCAAGACTACCCCTTCAGTTACAGCAACCTTCTAAGATCCAAAAGTAACACTACTCTTATTTAAGGACTTGAAATAACCTCTTGCTGAACGACGAAGAGATTGTTGGATTTAAATGTTTTATCTTTAAGATATAATAAGTAAAGCAATACTGTAACTACTGTCCACTACGTTATTTGCTTAGCAAATCGCGTGAACGAAGCGTGACCTAAGTTGATGAAAAGCCGGCGAACCTACATTCGCTTACGTGAACACTAAATGCCAAACAACTTTATATTGTCTTTAAAATTATTACATGTAAAACTGTCGATTTGCTTCAAGATTCTAACGAAATAGTAACACAAGTGAAGATAGCGAGCGAACAGCACACAGCATGAAACAAAAAAACAGATTGTTTCATTTTGTTTTTCTGTGAAAGGATCAACAATGCCGTCTTGGCTTGCTGGAAACCGGTATGAGGCGCAGTGGTGGCCGGATCAAACGCCTCGCGGGTATCGACCATAACTTCAATGTCACTCCCGATACATTTCTACTTTAATAAGATAACTACAATATTGCTTATTCCTTTCTCAGCCTCCGTATGTTTGATTTAATCAATATTTAAACCAGTAATTATTATTTGATTAAGTCATAATGATTAGTAAATTAAGATTTTCTTAGTGAAGGAAAATTTCGTCTGCGGGCAGGATTCGAATCTTCGTCTTCTGGTTCGATACACCAGAGGCTATGACTACTAAGCTACCGCGTTTCCCACCCGCCAGTTCGATATTTGCCTTCACATTCTCAATTTACATACATCAACAACGGTTATTTTCAGATCTTTAGTGATTTTTGGGTAGATTTCATTGTGTGAATCTTGTGTTAAATTATAAATATTCCGTGTTTCCGGCAAATATTAATAATAGGCCCTTTTAAAATGTGAATAGAGAAAAAGGACTTGGATTGTTCTCTTGTCACCAAATGTACAGGTGCTGCAATATGAAAAGTGAATAAAATAGGTCAGCCCATTACATCCGCTCCTATGAGCTATGTTGTTATGAAATGATTTCGGTACATATCTGATAGCTAGCTGTCTACCAACATGATAAAAAAAAAATTGAATTTCTACTAAATAATGGCTTGAGTACAACTACAGATTTCCTAGTGAATAAAATGAATGCCCCGAATCGAATGACAATCACTTGTCCATGCAAAATGGATAAACCGGGAGCGTGCAAAAGAAAAAAGCGCAGGGATATACAACGTGAGCTAAAACGCTATAAATAATAGAGAGCACAAAAGGCAATGGATAAATTGTGTGGCGTGTGTATGTGTTTCATGGGGCTGCGAGTGGGGTCAACGACACTCACCCCGGCTCACAGTGGGGCATACAGGACGTGAGTCACTGCTGGGGTTACCAGCTGCTGTCGGCAAAAACTACCCTCCTGCCTCGCCAGCCACGCAGTTGTACGCTAAGCTTTATTATTCAACTAATTAAAGTACGTCACTTTGTTGGCACGCTTACAGTACTTAGTTTACTTTCATTTATATAACAAAATACAATTGTTTTACATGTTCACTGGACTGATGACAGTTATATCGTCATTGAACTTAACCCAGAACTCAAATAAGCTAATATTTGGAGTAGTTGCAGTTAAAGAAAAATCGAATGTGTCCACATCTCGGTTTATGTCCGAAAGGCACGCGAGTTTCGCGTGGTTAGTTACGTCTTTCAATAACTTTAAAATTTAAGCTAACGCGGTGCGGTACGCGATTTTGTCACCGGTTTGTTTCACGACTACGCACGGAGCTATACGTAATATCGATTGTGATGTTGGGAGTGAAAGCGGCAACATATGCCGGCCTCATTCGCTTTATGAAGTGTGGATCTCTGCACCATATGGTACAGGCAGCTGATTCTATTCATTGGACACAAGGATTTAAATATATACGTAAGTTGTTGTTATAGATAGAGGATCCATAATAAGACTGTAAACTGAATATTGATTAACGGAAAGATGCTACTAAATGTCAAGTCAGCTCCATGTGCACTTGTGATCAAAGCAGAATCGAGTAGGAATAAAAGGCAAGTTTTAAAATAATGTTCTTTGTCAGCGAAATTCAACACGTACAAAGGGCGGGGAACTAGACAACCGTCCTTCACCCAGGGTTCGCTGGGCGACTATCCTGTGCACAATGTCTGTTACAACAGTATAGCTAAATATTATCAGAGTTTGAAAGTCATTTTGTTCTAAGGATTCGGAGTACCAATTTACTCAACACTTTTGAAGTAAATCTTTGAACAAATTGAAGGACAACGCACCTAAACCTTATAGGTATTTGTTTGTTCAGACAATACATTGTGCGCTGCAGATTTATTATGAAGCGTGTCAGTTGCGTGACTCACGTCGTTAACTACCAAACTTTGAAGGCGGAAACTCGCTTAGCAAATGACGTAATAACTATTGTAGTTATTCATTATAATAAGATCGACGTGAGAACAATCGCTACAAGGAGAAGGCGAGCAATGAGTTGGCTTGACTCGGCAATGCTGTTACTGTTCCCATGATAAAGAATAGTAGTTAGGTGAAGGCACCGCCGCGTGGCGTCAATAACCTCGTCGGTACGGATCGTGGAGGTTGCAATAAATACGACATCGGCGGCGCTGGCCTGGTCAAGAGCCTTTCAAGGCCGGGAGGCGAGGCGGGGAGTGCGCCCGCGCCCCACATCTGCGCCTGGGCCGAGCCACTCTTGCCCTACCCGCTTGCATTCCACCAGAACTGAGGCATTCTCGCAACCAACACTAATGTAATGGTGGAACTGTTTAAGCGGTGTTGGTGCAATAATTCAAATAAGACAAAGTTTCTTAACAGCTTAACCATAAAATACGACTAAACAATGTTGAAACACGTTACTGTAAGGACCAGCTGGGGGTTTCAGATATATTTAAAATAAATTTTAACTGATAAGATAATTGCAAAAGCATGGAACCTTAATGATAAAGAAGCAAATCGTGACCGCCAATTTCTAGACATAACGTGTGCTCGGGTCGCTGGTTTCGTAACTTAGTTGTCAAGGTCACAACACAACACTAATGACTTTGTACTTGAAATCTCTGTTACTAAGTTTTATTGGAGAAATCGTAACCGCAGTAAAAATAACGTCAATCAATGGCAGTTTCATACTTTTAAAACGGCGACTGCGGTTGCCTGCAGCACTGAACTATGCCTATGTGATAGTTCACTATTTTTGGAGGAACGGAAACACTCCGAGATAAAAACACAAACACAATAACCATCAGACTCCAGCTCGACAGGTAGAACGTGTTGAAAAGAGACGGACACACGTCACTCGGAGGATTCAACTTCAACAAAGGATCGGTGAATTGGTCGTGACGGGAAGCGTGGTACGGCGTTGCGAACTCACCGCAGCTCGAGGAAACGCGCGGCCCTTGTTCTCCTGTCACAGGACATGTCGTATAGGAACGGTTTCACTGCTTAAACCACTTCACCAACGAAACGTAGAAATCATAGTTGCGAACAGCGCGCCAGCGTCCGCGCACCACGAACACTACCAGCGCCGGCGAGAGAACGCGCGCACTGAACCAACCACGTTCGGCTTGCGCGAGCTACCTGCTGTTTCCGCGGTGCGGTGAAGCGGAGGTGCGCATCGCGGCGCACGCGCAGGTATACGTCCCGCGGCCGGGGGGCAGCCATTCTCTAAAGCCGAGGGCCCTGCCACCCGCCTGGGCTCGTTCCCCGTCAAAACAAACCCGTCGCCGTCCCCGCCTTGTCCTCTTAGTATAAATAAAGCAAAGCTAGGTTTATGCGATGTCCTAAAACTAAGAAAGGTCAGAATTGTCCTGTAGTCTTAGTACAATTACTGTATTTTTATCTAAACTAATATCATAAAGAGGAAAGATTTGATTGTTTGTTTGCATTGAATAGGCTCTGAAACAACTGGACCGATTTGAAAAATCCTTTCACAATTAGAATCCCAGATTATCCCCGATGAACATAGGCGATAGAATGTGTTAAAATTCTTATTTTTACAATATTTTAGTTCTGTAAAGATTGTTTATTATTATTCATTGATTACTGATTTCACAAAATCATTGGTGTAATTTTTACTGATTAAAAACACGTCCTAATTGGAAAGTACCTACTGTTGCAGTTTGTTTACTCAATATCTGAGAGAAACTGTAAGACTAGAATCATGGGTTCGTCCTAATTTACATGTTTTACAATGTGAATATTATTCGTTCAAATATGAGTCATTTCAGCAGACTTGGGCAACTTTCACCAGCATGTGTGCTACCACCCAACGTAATGTACTTACACATGTAGGAGTAGATCCCAATGACCCTTTGTTGGGCGTGTCTGGCGTTCCTAAAGATTGATATTTTACTTTGTAGGGTTTTCGTGCGAAAGACATTTTTTTTATTAAGCAAATCAATTGCACCGTTAAGTTACAGTGTGTAAAGCTAAAGTTTTAAATAGTCGAGAATATGCAAATAGCTTTTCCCTTTGTCTGGACAAAAGAACTGTTCACAACTCGCATTAGTGCCAGCTATCCAGCAAAGAATTGCTGGATACCATTAGAGACATTTTAATAATGGCCTTTTAAATAGGACCAAAATGCGATCATGAATAATGAAAGTTGGAAACATTTCTTGGAGAGCAACGAGTCGTTGACAGGAGTTACTTGCCCGTATTTTAAAACAGAAGGGCACACCTGCGATTGAGCCGTGACGTCACAAAGTTCCTTCACCTGTCTGTCGGTCGGCTATTCATCTTGTCCCCTGCTACTCTAATAGCTACTTAGGCTAAGTAAGGTACGCTGCCAGCGATCGAAGCGGGCATTGCACAGGATTTTTGCATATTATTTTCTTATCACTAGCATCTAGAATTTATTATGAATGCATGCGATGCCAATAATTGCACAAATGTTGTATACTTACCGTTATAAATAAGTAAATGAGTTACAATAGTTTTAACTTTTATCTTCAACATTTAATAAGTCTGGTACCACCACCAGTTACCACTACTTATGCTTGATCACGAATAAGTTAAATATTGATTTTCCTTTAATATGAAGTCTTATGAAGAGTAGGGAACAGTCCATCGCAATACCTACATGTATTTTTTTGCAAAATAAGCAATAGTTTACTCTATTTATTTAAAAACAATAGACCGTTAAATCAATGATTATAACATAACTAACTAACATAGTTTATAGGATTTTACTAACAAAAAGAATACGCTTGTTTGGACTTTGGAGTTAAATTGGTGTTATATGAGGTGAGGGACAAGGAGACTATAACTAAATAGAGACACTTAGCGGTGATCCGATATTATTAAAAACTTTGAGAGCATGAAAAAGTAGAATACAAGTATCTTTTTTAAATCCACCGGAAAAGTCGGGTAATATTTAGAAAAGTAAAGCTACGCACGGCTCGCTAGTCCTATTAAATAATTTACAAAAGCGAAACCAAATTCAATGTTTGTATTTTTTTATTAAATTTTGATCATAGTTCACTCACAACCTATAAATCGAACAGAAAACTAATCCGGATGCGATGGAAACGATTCCAAATAACCATTTTAATCGGCGAATTTCGATTTCATCCCGTTTCAATCAGCGTTTGTGGGATAGAAAGATAAACTGATGTAGCTAGTGGTGGTAAAAAAAGTATTTGTAAAATATTTTATTAAAAACATCTTTATTTGTAACAAAATATGTTCGGCCAGCTACTATCAATAAAGGCATCTTTATTATCGTTAGTTAGGTTATTTATTACTATAACTAATAACATCGGCAGACAAACTAAAAGTCCTAAAAGCCTACAGTAACAACAACTTCAGCATCATTTGAAAGCTTTAAGGGCCACTTGCACCAACGTCTTAAATACGTTTAAATTGTATTTAAACACGATTTTTGTCAGACATTCGTCTTGCACCAAAATAATTTCTGTGGTATATACGTTGAAAGACCTGTCAAACTTAAATACGCTGAAGACCCTATTTAAATCATACTTAAATACGAATGGCCGTTTATTGTACTGTCATCTGACGAATGGAGGTTATTTTGAGATAAAATACTTACCAGAAGCCTTGTAATAATTTCTATGAGAGATTATTCACCTATTAAAGATTATTTTTTCATTTTATCAAATAAAAACACAATAAATAAATACGACTTTGTTTGGATTGGTTGTCATGGCAGTGAAAAGTCAAAATAATGGCGTAAGTTTCGTTACATGCAGACTATTTTCAATAAAAATCATCGAATTATCATTAATTAAAATTAATTAATTATAATAATTATTAAATTTTATTTATATTTTATATCTATTATTCATAACATATTTTTTTTATAGATTTTTCACATTACTATGTTTTTACATTACATGTAATGTAAAAACGGAACGGAGAGAACTGTTTTATCGACATGTTAAATTCATTTACTAAATTGACATAAGACAGACTTGGTGCAAGACAGTCATAAATGTGTCTAAGCTAAATATGTTTAAGGAGTTAAAACATATTTAACTAAATGCATTTCAGAATGATTTAAATAGAATTTGGTGCAAGTGGCCCTAAAAGTTCAAGATCCTTCTAACTCTAACAACAATGCCGGAAGTGATCGAATATTGTTTAATTAATGGAACTACTGAAGATAAAGTAGTAGAGAATCATCAACCTAGTTTTTTGTAAACAATGTCGGTACTACCAGATACGGTTGAATGTCAGCAATAGAGATCATCCTAACAAAATAAATCCATACAATTCATAATTTTACGACCTTAAATGTTTAAGTGCTATGACAATATAAGTAGCATATAATGTAAAGGATCGCGAATTTCCGGGTGTTTCTCTGGTGCTTGGGTTGTTTCCGCGACTCGGCTACAACGGGACGTGAATTCCCACCGGAATCCTGAAACGACCCTCTTGTTTTTTCATCACTACCGAAATATCATTGTTGCTTCGTTCCTCGTTGTTCTCGGCGTAATTTAGTTTATTGTACACAAGTCAGAAACTGAGAGGCGGTGCGTAGACAACGAATTCACATTTAAAAGAGATGAGGAAATTCTATAGGATACTTCGTTATCTTGTTGCGAACATTGTTAGTGACCTTCTTTTTGTTTTTTTAGTAAATCAAGACGTTTTGGAAATGAAAACCAGATAGGTTTAACAATCTGAAGCCAAGAAGCGTAACGGTTACGTCGCATATTTTGTTATGTTAAAAGAAAGCAAAAGTTGCAGATTATATAGAAGGTACCTATCGATTTAACACGTTAGGAGCGATATCAGAACCGATGACCAGGATATAATATGAGATGCAGTCGCGGCGATTTAATTATACGAAAACGTCAACTACCTAGCTATGCCCACAACAAATATCATAAAGTCCGAATCGATTGCCTATCGAGGTTTCGATATTTATGGATATCAAAGGTAACACTAAATTCGATCAACACAATAAATGATCGCTGTGGATATAAATTACAGCGCCAGTATTACATGGAGTACATTGAAACACGTCTTCATGTTCGTTTTCGCATTGAATCTTCCGAGTCGTAGGATTGCTTTCTGTATGGAATTTCTACCCTTGTGAAACTCTGAAGCCGAATTGTTCTAGTAAGACCAACAACAGGATAAGAAGCTTTCTTAGCACACGTGTTTCGTGTACCGGAGAATCCATAGAGAATACCATGAACTTTTATGTACCAACATAGGTACATAAAAGTTCATGGTATTCTCCGCGTACATAGCAAGTTAGGTACGTAATAAAAAAGCTAAATGCACGCGAAGCCGCCATTAGGAAATGGGCGCCGCCGCAACGAACAGACGATAACGATTTCACTAGGCGGCCATAGTGAATGGAGAAAATTGCGCTTTTCAGCGAAATGAAAGCCCGCTACCGTGGCAGAATTCCTGCTAGATAAAAAAGATATTATAAATTTTCGGTAACACCTCCCTTTGGATATTCATATCACAACTCGCAATAATTGAAACTAGAACTGTGTTTTTATAAATCTAATAGTAGGATTATATTAGGTTCGTTACTGATAGACAAACTTGCTATTTTGGAAAGTTTACAAATAAACTGTTAGGTTACGTACGCTCGCTGAGTGTGAACGAAGCACTGTAAAACCAGTATCATAGTCAGTAGCTAATGCCTATCCCTAAGGAGAAAAGGAGTGTGTATACGTGTTACTGATTCAATATGCAAATAAACAAAATGCGCACATTTTTAAACAATTTTGTGGAAGCAATTTTATGTTCAACTACCTGTTACCCGCGACTTCGTCCGCGTGGTATTAAAAAAAAGGAGCTGGACCTATTTTGACGGGACTTGCACTGGCAGATAGCTGATGTAATAAGGAGTAACTTAGCTCTTTATTAAATCAGTTATCTGCCAGTGCAAGTCCCGTCAAAATAGGTCCAGCCATTTCAGAAATTAGCCAGACAGACAGACATAAATTGTTGCAATGCACTTAGTAAAAAGCGGTTATTTTAATATTACAAACAGACACTCCAATTTTATTTATTTGTATGCATGCATAGATGAAATATATTCCTAATTTCGGAAAATGGAAAGAAATAAGGTTTGTTGAACCCAAAAAGACTGCAATATCAATTAGGAACAACTGAGCTAATGTACCGTGGATTCCATGCATGTTACGCGTGAAGGAATTAGCGTTTTACATGCTGAACTGCGGTTCCAGCTTATATGAGTAAGATGTAGGAGTAACTGATTCGAGATATCTCGATTCCTAACTAATTTCGTTAAAGTCTACGCAGACGTGGCTTGTCAACGATCTGATTGTGTAAACAGAAAATTCTACGTAATACTCGTACATCTCTACTATTATAAAATTGTAAAAAAGCTGTGTCTGTACATTGACGATATTTAAAAAAAAAAACAAGTGGGATAGGCAGATAAACGTCTGCGAATCCAAAATTGTGATTTTTTCCAATTCTTGTCTGTTTATTACGGGTTGGAGCAAAAACTACTGAATAGATTTTAATTTTGTTATCACTGTTAGAAAGTAATTCTTCAACTTAAAAACTGGTGAACTTCTTATCTCAATTAATTAAACGGATCCTGAGATACAGCTTGACCTCTCTGATGTATAGAGGTCCATACAAAGAAGAGATCATCACTGTTTGTTTATATATATATATTTTATTGAATTATTTTCTAATCCTACTATAGCTTCAGGTGAGCGAAGCCGCGGGCAAAAGCAAGTAATTTATTATAATCATTGCGTTATTAATTCATGAGGTTAACTTTGTTCTTAATCCATCGGCCTGTGTTAAAGTGTGCTCATGACCATACTTTCAGCAGCCAATAAAATTTAACGATTGAAACTTATAGCAGCAACAACTTTTAGTCGTTAAAATAGTCGAAGTAAACAGTTGAATATCGATTTTACATCTACTGCACTGTTTATTAGTGCAACGTGCGCGTACGGTAGACATTATTAATGAACGATGGGCGATACAGATTCTAATCAGTCAATTAAAAAAAATGGATTCAGGTTAATTCAGAATTCATTAATCAACTACTAAGTAGTCATCTGCTCTATACTCGGTTCGTGGAGAGGTGTATATTATCAAATTCCAATGATCGAGAGTTTTGATTGTTATCGATTTATATTCACAATTCTATATTATATTTACAAAAATTTATACACTGTTAACTCCTTCAGTAATTCCAGACATTTATGATATCTGGGTAAATATTTTAATGCGTAAACAGAAAAGTTTTCGTTGAAATCATAACTAAGTACCAAATACAATATTATTTCGGTTAGATGTGCTTTGCCATAATTTAGAATAGTAGTTAGTACTAAATACTTATGTGTCTGTGTTGATTAGTATTAATGGCCATGCAGTAATTAATGAAATATATCACTTTGTGGTGGACAAGTTAATGTAGTTCCATTATGGTTGTGGTATTTTTTACTAAAATCAATGCGTAGGAATCCGCTTGCCATGTCTAGGTTTTTGTGTTTTGAGACGAACAAATAGCTGATCGGCGGAAATGGGGCGACATTGTGTCCCGACCACGACAACTAGGAAGAGGAAGAGATGCGTCTTACGCAATAAAGGTCGTCACGAACACGCAAAAAAAATACTCTGTTGACAAAATTCGCACGATCGCGTCTTCAACTGAGCATTAGTCGTGATTGTTTGTATAAATAAATATTTTATCGAAGTTATCTCACGCACTGTAAAGTATAAACGTCAATGTAATCAATATTTAATCTAAAAGACTCAATGAATAGTTTATTTCCGTGGTAGAAATAATTTGAATTGAAACTGTCATTAAATCAAATATAGACCGTTAAAATACAACAGCTGTATCTGAACGTATAGCTTAGTACCTTTATTCGATGCTTGTACGTTTCTACCAAGTTGGATAACAATAGACACAGTGTATCGACTGAGGTTTCAAACGAATTTCACATCTGTCGACAGAGGATTTGCCAAAAGCCGGCCTCTCTAACGAAGCCTCGCTTGTTTGGGCGCCGAACGTGTATCCCGATTTGATTTTTATCAACATTTAAAGCTTTTTAAATCCCTTTTTAAGTAACAGATGTCTAACTGTCCAGCTAGAATTTTTTTACTATTGTTAAAATTGAAAAAGTTTTCAGAAGCAGTTAAACCGTCCCATATTAAACAACGCATTTAAAGATACATAGCATTGAATAAGAAAAACGCAAGCAATTATGTCATAGCATAGCAAAATAGATTGCTAGTAATTGTATTTGAAATGAGACAGTAGATATAGTGGAACAGTAACAGTAGATATCAATTTGACAATAAAATTTTGCCCTTAACGGCTTCGTAATCGTGTAAAATTAACTATGCATAATACGTTGGGCCGGATAGACGATAATCCAAGGCATGGTAAACTTGGGATTCTCTACACAGGCACTCTTTGTGTACGCCATGCATAATTTATTATCTGTCGGCATTTACGTGGTATTGTTGCCTTGATACCGGGATCAAATATCTGCTAAGTATTGCCTTGAAATCGTATACACTCGCACAATAATGAGATAATCTTGTAAATCAGTGCGAAGTTTACTAAATATAGGAATATTATCTTGTCTATTTGAACTATGCTTTAGTACGTATAAATATGTATACAACGTGTAACCGAATAAGCGCAAGACATCAATCAAACACGTCAATTAGAATTTCGAGACGTTATTATAATAACGAAACCCTAAAATAATTTTTAGACATGTAAGCATTTTTTTTAATGAAACTACAGATTTTCATTAATGAAAATCTGTTATGAAACTGTGACTAGAATATATTATAATCCAGCTTCTCACTGGTTTAGTGGAAATTTTCGCAATATAAAACTAAAAAAAAACAGCTAGTTGCTAACTTTTTGTGATTTTTTGCATTTTTTATGCTAATTTTTATAAAGTTATTTAGTGAAGGAAAAATTCGACTCGCAGGCAGGATTCTTGCTAGTTGCTAGATGAGGTTAACAACGGTTATGTAAAAGTAGAAAAATACGTGTGCGACATAACAATAGGTAATATTTGACCAAACATTGGCTATTCTTTCACAAATAGTGATTTGTACCCGCGAATAAAATACCGACAGACATTTCTCTTTGTTTACCAGAGAACGTCGCTTTGGGAAAAGGGAGCAGTCGTATAATACACGTAGATGGTGGAAAATCACTTCGGTGCTGTGAACATACCCCTGTATTTGTTTCTTGTCACGGTGTACGTGGTCTCATTATACGAAACATTGTACGGTTTGCTCACCGATCCACACAGTAAGTACCTATACCCAGTTTAGGCGATGCTTTAATATGCATAAAACCTTGTTCGTTTGACACCGCAAGGTGAAGTAAAAGGCAGCTTCTTTTTAAGATTAAAATCACGTCACGTTAGACAGAAATGGTTTGAAAAATTCTCGTTGATTTCAAATCACTAATAATCAGTAAAAGCCAACATCACATAAACCGTTCTCGATACAAAATTCTGTTAAGAGCTAGAAAGTGTGATCATTTTATATTTTTTCAACAATCACAAGTCCTTCCTGTTTAATGACAGATGATTATTCTGAACTGGTAAAACATTCCTAGTGAAGAATGAATGCCGGCACAAATATTTGCTTAATTCGCAGAGAACGTGTGGCTTAAACGTGTACTTTTACCTCCATACTCGATAATACCAAGGCTTTCCACTTTCGGTAATCAACTACGTTTAGGTCGCTACAAGGACTTTGAATTAAAACGCAAATGTTTGCTCACAATAATTAGTTATTAGGTATGTATACGGCTAGTGCGTCTGTGTGTATTGTATATTATAATTTGAAATTCTTAAGTGATATTAATAAAATCAAAGTTGACAACTTTCAAAACGAGCGCTAAACCAGAATTTTCATTGCCGACGTATTTATAATATAGGCAAAACAGAAATAAAAAACAGTTCGAATATGAACAAGTTATCCAAGTCAGTTGTTCGATAGAATTAGAAATAAAAACGTCAGCAAGCGACTGGCCAGCGATGGCTGGGGTCATATAAGGCGTACGACATCCGCGCTGATAAGAGATAGAGCAGCGGTCAGTTCATGCGTAATATGCGTATGCCTTCGATATGCGGTCTGTGAATAGTACTATTTACGACATTAGATCATTGATAACGTTGTAGACGCTGTTATTATGGACAGCCAAAAAATATTAAATCGTCTAATTGATGGAATTGAATATCACCATAATGTAAAAAAATTAAGTTAGCAATACATAATTAGAAATTGGGAAGCAATCTTTCTGGAAACACAACGAAGAGGGTTACATCAACTTTAAACAACCATTATAATAACTTGTGCAAAGAATAAAAACATATGTGTGTTTAATGTATATCACGGGAAAATGAAAGCGGTGGCTTAATCCCTGAATAAATTCGCCTATTGGTATTTTACGATACTTATGGGAACAGTACGAGCCATAACCTTCATCCACAATGTTACAAAAACGAATTCTATGCGTGCAAAGCCGCAGGCGACCCGCAACTCGCAAGTACATACAATAAACAACGTTAAAATGAACGTAGAACTTTTTAAATCACGTGAATTCGTTCAAGGCTTACAGGCTAATAACGTTTGAATAAATCTTATAAGGAATAATTTAATACGTAATAAGTTTTAATGAAGCCTCTAAACTCGGTCCGGGAAAGTAAGATACGCCGAGTGGATATAAAAGTTAGGAGGGTCCAGCAATTGATACGGAATACATTCGAAGAGATTGTTGAACCTAATAATATGGCGCCGCGTCCCTTATAAAAAGTAAGAAGTGGGTGCTATCTCCAGACCAGCTATTTATATCTAAAAAAATCTTACTATTTTCGTTACTGAAAAGCCGGGCTATTAATACTTCCATAGAAAAGATCGTCATAGGTTATACCCACAGGATGGAATATACAAATAGGTTCTACTTACGTACAAATACTGCCACGAAGCAATACAATACATACAAGGCCTAAATGTTTTCTTTCAACTGTACACTAAGAACATACTCCAAACGAAACAAGGTAACACTGGGCTGTGCGTCTCAATTCCATAATCAGTAACACGAAAGGATATCACAATAAAAAGTGATTTGCAATTGTATTAAACGTTAGGCACATGACTTGAAATAATGTTTGTGTTTATACATGAAGTGCAACACAAAATATTGTAAATACACGTGCTCGGTGCAACGCGCCGAAACCAACTGGGACGGGTGACGATCTATTATACCGGTGCGCGTGCACAGGCTCTCGGTCCATTTCCCCCACGCAACTCACTCCGTTAGATGTTAGCCGTATCGATAGTGTAGAATGCTATTACTTCACGTGAGTAATGAAATTATTACACAAAAAAATCTTTCAAAGGAATTGAAGCAGCTTGTCAATAAAGAAGAGCTTTATAGTAGTTGGGATTCAAAAGTTCTAGCAGTCAAAGAAAAACGTTCTCGCGGCAATTTTAATGCACGATAATGTAATAAAACGTAAGAACGGCAGACTTTCCTTAGTTGGAAAATGAAGAAAATTGGCCAGTTGATAAATTTTATCAGTAATAGGTATCACAAAAGCAATTACGACAGCACGAACGTGAAGGTAATAGATACTTGAATTATGAACTACATAGATAACAACTGTGGGGTTCGAAGAATATAGGGCCTATTAATTACTAATTTCCGGCCAAATATTTAACATTGTATCCAGCCAATGTGAAGGTGTTATTTTAATAAGTGTAAATATTTCGTTTAATACTTATGTAGTACAAAAATGAGCATAAGAAAGTGCAGATGCAGACTAGATTCCCCGTTATGCGATGAAGATTTTCCGTGCATTCGTGATGTCTATACATATAGTAGAAGTAGCAAGGCCGTTATTCAGTACTCCTGAGAGAGATAGCCATATTATCTGCCACTGTTTTATATTTTTTAAGTTGAGAGAACTTGTGCAATTCCTTGCTATCATGAATGGCACTTATTAGGGTAAACACTGCAAATGACAAAATTTATATCTTCTTAATTATAAGATGCGCGTGTTAATTATATACCCATATTCAGATGAAGCTTATAAAAGTTAATGTTGAAGTAAACCTTGGCCCGTCTTCGACGTTTGAATAATAGCATCAGTGAGTGAATGGCGTAATCTTTGACTACCTTGGAGCATAGAAAATGCTCCGTTGTGTTTTTTGACAATGTAGGCATTTTGTCATTTAAATTTGGATTCAATGTAGGCATGTCAGAGAGTTTTTTTTTATTCGTGAATAACTGTGCATTACTGCAACAGCAACTAGTTGCTCTCAATTTATATATTGTAAGATTTGCCTAATACTTTTTCCCTTTCCGTTAAGTATTTCACATTGCTATTTGAAACAGTTTGTAACCATTTTCTAATTATTTCAGTTCAGTGGGGTTTAGGTACAATTATAGAACTAAAACTATACTAATATAACGAAGTTTTAGTTTTTTGTTTGTTCCACTCATCCTAGCCCGCCTATACTAACACGTGTTACTTACATAATACATTTTCTTTCAGCTTGTCTTATTTTAACCTCACCAAAATTACCTGCAACAAAAGTAAAGACCATTTTAATAATAGAATATCTTCTACCAAATGAGAGTGTATCAAATACACGAGAATATAGGATAACATAAAGATAATTATTATGACAACAACAGCAATACATTATTATACAATGGCGGTATCCCAGTACAATCTCGACTTAAAAGTATTCAAGGTAAGCACATGTACATAATTAATGTGCTGAGAAGAGTTGTTTTCTTAGGTTTCAAATACATTTACGTCATACGACGAAGCCCAATACAAAGACAAAATTCAATTTTCAAAATGTGCCTTGAACATTTTTCGTACTTTTACGTATCTCCTTGTGTTGAATAATATACGATCAATGTTGGATGGGCGACGAAGGCAATAATGTCGAGCTTTGATGGATTAGGATGAGAACCCTCGCTCGTCAAGTCCTTACCTATCTCAGAGTTAAAGAACGATAAGCTTTTTAGTAATAAAACAAAAGTTTCAAACTGTACGAGGACAAAGTCATCTTAAGACGTAATATTTGGTGAAGAATATAAATGTGTTATTGTCATTCACCCTGGACACGGAGGACTAATAACCTTCATGCATATGAACAGAAATAACATCGCAATAATTGCATAATGCTAAAATTCAAACGTGTTTCATTAAGGAGGTCAAGTTCTAGAACCACTTTGCCTTGCAATTAACAACGCAGGCGCTTATTTCTTATAAATTCATATTTTTATGATAATACATGTAAGCTTCGTTAAATCTTTACCGCCATCTATTATCAAGACGGCTACAGAAAATAGAGTCGGCCGCATTTGCTACCAGGATAATGGTCACTCTTACGCCGAAATTGCGAAATGTCCACTTAAAGTCGAATGGTGAATTACGAATGGAGAGCCAAACCTGCGGCTTCGACCTCGCGAATGACTAACGAGTAGATGAGGCGGTAAGGTAATAGTCGGTAACGTTTGCCGCCAGCGAATGGAGCAAGGTTAGCAGTCAAGTGTACGTTTGAGGGTCAGTGGAAATATTACGTATGATATCGTCCACCTCGATGCTCAGCACTTGTGGCCATTAACATCAGACTTACATAAGGGTGTCTTGCGCATTAGTGAGATATGATACGTGTAGGCATAACACATATGGTTGCGGTTAGCGCGGGTGGCGTCCCCTGCACATAATACGTCCTCTTCATTACGAATGATAGGCTAATAACACGGTCATTGTCGTGACATCAAATTAACTCGGATGAATTGGCCATTCGCTTGCCATGCGTTATTTCCTTTTTTCAATATAACGCATCGAATTAATAGACTATTGACGAGAACGCCCCAGACCGTTATGAAAAAGCCCGAAAAGTTAATTTATTAAATTGTAAGTGAATATTTTCACCATTATATGTGATCAAAGCTCAAGGAACTGATGCGATATGTACGATCTGATGCACGTTCATATTATCATGACTCGGTTGGGTGGAAACAAGCTTTTCGCTTCTAAGGGAATATTAATCACAAAAGGGATCCTCGTAGCATATCTCGTTTCTCTCGCAAACCATAGTAGCAGTTTATTCGACCTCAGAGGGTGCCGTCGCGTCGGCGAAGATATTTCGGCAATTTGATATCTTCAGTCCCAGCGGGTTAGGCAGGGTTTTGATCTTTGGTCTCGTGTTAAAGATTGTTTAATCATCGGCTTTAATCAACGCTGTACGCTATTAATGAAATTAAAATTTGTAAGCCTTCTCAAATAACCGGTAGCACATGTTTTTTAAATATCTTGTCAAATTTAATATAGTAGATATCTTTGCTTATTGTTATTTCTCTAATACATTAGAAGTTAAAATATTAAAGCACGAATTTTGTGAACGTAGCGCAATGAAGTCGATAGAGTTCTGTCATTCTGTGTCCTTGCGAGGAGGGTGAAGATACAATGGCCCTATTTATCACGTGGGAGGATGTCAGATAAGCGGCGGGGCCAGGGCGCGGGGGACACCGCCAACGATCCACACAGCTGATCGCTTTCAAGCCGCAGGCCACTGCCAACTAGGAATTAGCCTTCATTGGAATGGTTTAAGTAAATATTTGAAATATACTGTAAGCTCTTGAACACTATAAGATTGAAGTTCCGCGGCGAGCTTCTTTGATCACGACAGGGTTTGAATAGATGAAAGTTGAATAGTCGATGATCTGGTGGGTGTAAGTGTTGAGTGGAGCTATCGTGGGACGCCGACGAAACGCTTCACCGACCGTCTGTGTACACTTGGGCAGACGATGCGCGCGCACACCGATCAATACGCCTCGGCTGCGACGAGTTCGCACCACGCGGCCTCTTCTCTAAATTCGTGTGCTTATTTTTTGCGATGCAGCCAAATTATTTTAATGGAAATTCAACTTGAAATTTAACAGCAGCAACGTAAACAATTTTATGTTGTACCACAGGAGAAAGTTTACATTATTAGTTGCCTAACTTATTTACCCGAAAAGTTTGGCAACATTATGTAGTTTGTTGACGACTAGGTGACTCCATCCCAGTCGCGCTATAATGAACATAATTTTCTGTGCCTGTTATAAAACTGGATGTCGCATATAGCTTAATAGTTACACAGTATGAACGAAATCGATAGTCCTACTTAACTTGTCTGTATGCACACTTTGTATCTACGGAACTTATGGACTTCAGTTTTCACTACTCTGGTTTGGACTAAAACTCAGGCTTTTCATGCTTATCGACTGTATGCAAATTTGGTTTTTCCATAAATTGTATTTTATTATTACAGAGTTTAATTTAAATATTTGTAGCGGTTATGTTACCTTGGGGAAAACTTTAGATTTTAGCTTCTTCAATTATTATTTATCGAAAAAAGTAAGTTTCAGAAGTACTTAACGAGAGGAATAATTTTAAGAGTTAGAGCTATAAATAAATAAGCAGGCGGATAATAAATAAATAAATATTTTCTGAGCAACAGGACTGGACTGAGGAAGTTACAATAGATGACAGTAGTGTACCTATATGACAATGACGGACTGGGTGGGCGGTGCACAGGTTGATTGAACTCCATTGTCAATCCCAGGTACCAGCGGTGCCTTCACCTTTACGCTCGGTTCCTCATTGAAAGACTAACTTTTATGGAGGACCAACAATGCACTTTCGGCGACTGAATGGCGTCTAAAAACTACACAAGAATGCAAATTTAAAAAGCATCGTTGCCTTAAGAAATTTCTTCAAACTACCTTTCAGTTTTGAAAGTACGAGAGTTAGTGAATGATTTCTTCATGCTGAACAGAGAGTCATCATTACAGTACAGTATACACTGCAGCATCTAAGCTTGGGATGAGTAACATTTAAAGCATCTCAGCCGCGCAAAATATGAATATTTTAGTGAGTTAAAACAGTATCCAAGTGTGAGAGCACCGTGTGTCGTGCTGCTGGTGCACACGTGTTGTCGCAGTTAAATATAACCGGCAGTTCAACGCACGAGGGGGCGCGACGCGTCCGGTTAACCTACAACTACTGCATTCACGGGTGTTATAGGGAAATAACTCAGTTAAGCAAACTCACCAGCTATTGTGGCAAAATCTGTACCACAACCAACTGTCGTAGTTTCCGACGGTGTTCACTTTAGTTGAAATAGTCATGATTAAGTAATGGAGAATGAGTATGTTTATACGTGATATTTATAGCGGACCGAATAGTTTATACAACTATTTAAAACAATATTATTGCATAATATGCGTAAACAGCAAGTATCTTGAGATAAACATAACGACTAAATCAATCATAAACACATTACAAATTCGATTCCATAATTTACTAAACATTTATTAGTGAGCAATCAAAAGCAACAAGTTGCTGAAGTATTCCAATACTTAGCATTCCTAGCTAAGTAACCTAATGGTTAATTGAAAAACAAAGTTTAGCCAGACGAGAAACAAAGTTATACTCCCGTATACTCATAGCGGCACAGCCAAGGTAACATAATGGAACAATGATCTCGTTACGTAACTTTTGTGCAACTAGTTATCTATTAACAAGCGCTCTTGTCATGTTACTGTAACATTAAGAATTATGTTTGATTGTGTCTTGTTGACTGATGGAAGCTACTCAAATGTTTCCTTTACTGTTACTGCAATGGATATTGTAACAAACGAAGTAACCGTTGCACACAAGTGGACTCTTTTTGTCTTTAGTTTTATGTAGAATGCCAAATATCGAACAGGCAACGTTTTAATTTTGCATTAGCTATTTTCTGCGGATTGGCCTGTTAATGTCAACCATCGTAATATTAATTGATATCAGCGTCGCCTTGTTTTGGAAACTATGAACTTAGTTTTATATTTAAATATTATTTTACCTGAAAATCTAAACTATTACTTATTTATTATTTTCTTGAATAATAAAAAGTAGCAGTAAAAAGCTCCCAGAGCAGTTACTCTGGAACAAATTAGGTACAGAAGGAGTTAAGGCATCAAGACATTACTGCCAAATAGATGGCAATGGGCAAAGACTAGTTATTTGGGCTTATACAAAAGCAAGGTTTACTATACCTGTGTCTTGTGCTGGTGTCAAAAACTAAATTTACGTTCGCGCAGCGCCTTAGTGCAACACGATTGAACTGGGCTAAGCGAGAACAAATGCATTGCACAATGTACGTCTACAACGCGTTGTCTGAAAGCTGTACCTTGTTGAGAAAACTGAGAACGATGCTGCAACAACAAAGACTGACAGTTTACGGAAGAGTGAACACGGCAATAAAAATAGAAGTTACATCGCATTACACAAGTTCTGTTAAACTGAGATTAAACTGTGATATCGAAATGCACGATAAAATCAAGTGAATCCGTTTACTATTTATTGACTTTTGGTGATCAAATTCCGGTAATGAAATATGTTCGTGCTTTACGAGTATAATATTTTTAACATTGTATAACCTTGTGAAGTCCGCAGCCTAGCTACAGTACAAAAATACATGAACAGCAACAAAAAAGATAGGTAAGGTATTATAGTAGAACAATTATTATAATCCGTGCATAAAAAACGCATGGGTAATACATATTTGATTAATGTGCCTTTGTTTTGGATACCCTTAACAGCGAGCGATTCTAGTTCTAGAAGGAATTTTATAATAAGCGTAGAGGATTCTTGTGAAGATTTCATTAGATATGGATTAAAATTGGAATTATTGGAACTATGCCCGCTTAAATGATATACCCTTTTAATTGGGCCTTAACACCTAGGCCAACCAGGCACAACCACCCTGCTTAACCTTTCTGAGAATAGATCAGGCCGTTTACTAGTACGAACAATCGCTTGATTCTGCTTTGTTCACTACTGTTGCTTTGTAACTAATCGGAAAATACTGAGAATCAGTCGTCTTAACAATGTTGAGTGATTTTCCATTATAATATCCTTTGAACGAAAGATTGGTCCTACCTCGGCGTGGACATTAAAGTAAGTGTTTGCTAACCTTCTGAGTCGCTATTAAGGCCCACTTGCACCAACTTCCTAAATATATTTAAATTGTATTTAAACACAAATTTACCAAGAAAAATTGTGTTTAAATGCAATTTAAACATATTTAAAAAGTTGGTGCAAGTGGGCCTAAGTTTTCGTTTGATTAGGTTCTTAAAATTTTATAATTAATTAAGTGGTGTTTTCAGAAATTTTAAATTGTGAGTTTTCTCAAGTTAGTTACTGAGCAGGTGGCGTACAAGACGTGATATGTGAATAACCGCAAATTACTTTTGAGGTTCGCGTCGAAAAATAGACAAAGAGGTTCACACGGCCTTGTCGGCGTGTGCCACACCGTCGCGTCAGAAGGCTGACGAACGCGGAAATGCCTAACAAACTGCCGCCTACTACGAATTAAGTGGTACCGTGATGACGCTTACGTGGCTTCAAGCCTTCATACAACAACCCTAAACCTTGGAGTTGTGAGATTTTTTTGAAGGGCCTGTTTAAAATACAATTCATTATTTACATTTACTCGATATGCAATGTTGAAAAAAAAAATGATCTTGAAATTTGTAAGGTCGTTGTAGGCAACGACTAGTGAACAATGAGATATTGCTTATGTGAGCATTCAATACTCGACAACCCTATGAGCCTCTTCTTAGGTACTAAGAGTTTTTAATAAAAGAAAAAATATACATGTATTATTGCCATTATTTTATAGTTTTATTGCTATTTGTGCGCATGGAAAATAATAATTACGATAAGAGTCCGATTTCAATGTATGTAAAGACGTCAATTTTCTTGGAAGATATGTACGTTTGAAATTTATAAGACGCAAGTTATCGACATAACCTCCTAACACCGATGACTTAAATTATAATTTTACGATAACAATATTCGCATTATAATTACGCCAATTTAAAATATATGATTCAGCATTATGAAGTTATTTCTATATAGTATTTTCTAGACGGTTATTTGAAAAATGCAATTCTACTCTACAGACAGAGGCTACATGTAAAAAAGAGTTTATAAAAACTAGACCTACTAGTTACACATACATAAAGTTTTTGGGAAGTAAAGGTACACTTACATATAAAAGTATAAGTTTCGACTTAGAATTTTCTCTTGTTAATTAAGAGATATAATCATTGTCACAAATGATAGTGTGATTGACTACACAATTTTACAGCAGCTCCATCCTTACTACGTGTTGTAATGTTCTGTTCGTGATAATATTTAGTAATAATTTTGGATAATATCACATCATCACGTTCGGATCATTTGTTTGTACTTTGTAAGCCATATCGACATACTAGTAGCGTTCATTAAAAACTAGAACAATAATTTTAAAATTGTTTACAATATGATTTAATCTGACTCGTAACGTATAGAATGTTTGTAATCGTACGTTAAATATTGATACAGATAATGTTTATATCAAAGAATAAATGTTTGTATTAGGTAGACAAGAGACAGTTATGACATTAGATTATCGGATTTAATACAATTTATTTGTTTGTATTGTTGTCGAAAATGAGGTATTATCGAGTTTAGAATCGTATACCGATGAATTACTTCATTTTATTTTGCCAGTCAGCATCTAAATTAAGTACAATGAACTGTAGAGTCTAGTGTGGGCGAAGTCTGCTTTAACGACGACAATAATTAACTATATCTATGTAAAGGTACTCAATAAACTTTACGCTGGACAAAACCTAGCGCGAAAGATACAAATAGACATTATGGCAACCAAGAAAAGAACAGAATTGACACATTAACATAGCACGCGTGGGAACTGAAGAAGCTGTGGGTTGAGAGCAGATAATAAGGCCATAGAGTGTATACGTCGATCTGGTAAACGCAGTGAATTAATCGACGACCTGAAATGGATGTAGTCTGCCTGGCAGTGGACTGGATGCGCAAGGGGCATGCATTTAAATCAGTTTCAGAAAAACTTATGCCAATCTCTATCGAAAAAGTCCAGTTCTTCGCGCCACCTCCATCTGGGGCGACCACGCTGTGTGAGGAATCAAATGTTTGGTGACTTTGGCCCACAGTTCGTATGCCATGCAGCTGATGCTTCCCGCAGTCTCTTTGAAGCCGTCTAGCGTAGTTTGGAAATCATATACGACAATAAAGGATCGTTAGCATTACGTCGATCCGCCTTGCCTTGTTACATTGAGACCACCAATATGCGCGTTAAGCATTATGACTACATAGTGCGGAGGTGACAAGATTTTTTTTTAGATACGGACGTTCATGATTCTATGGGATATTAAACTGTCTAATGAATATAAACCGCTAAAAACAGCAAATAATTTACAAAAATAGTGTCACCATCCGTATACCTACTAAAATAGTGCTATTATTGTTAGAGGACGTTCACACAGAGGCCAGTTGAGTGGTTCTCTGGCACTCGCCACACGTGTTTACATGGCCACACCGGTACACTGAACTCTGATAAATTGTTGGCGGTTCGTGGAAACGGGACAAGTGCGGACACCAGCGACGCGGTCCTTACGTCCGGGTCTGCTTGAGTGATTGTACTGCTCAAACTATATTATCTCCGAAACCAGTTCATTTACTGAAAAGACAGGAAAACAAAACCGTTCATCTGCTACGGCCAGATAACGATTTTTAATAAATAATCCGCTTTCGTGCAAATCCCTTTTCTAAAGTTTTGTTTGGTATAAAGGCTTCAAGATTACTTACGTTATATTAAATGTTTTGAGCGATTACCCAGTCCAAAAGTAGATTATTTTACCACAGTGGGTTAGCTGGCGAAGCACGCCCAAAGTTGCGTGCTACTCAGTCTTTACGGACTGTTCCATGGCAAATTACTAAAGATCAGCTAAACTTGATAGACCGCAAAACATTTATCGATTGTAAACTTGTACATTAAAACGGTTTAACATAATTTATTTTTGTTTTGCCCTAATGAAATACAGCAAGGCCTTTCAAGTTACAAGGCAAGAATCTTTATTTCTTTATTCCATTTCCTATCGTTTATGAATTTCATCTTGTTATTTGAAACATGAATTATTTACAATTATTTAGGAAATATTTATTATTTGTAATTAAAACAACACTGTGTATTGATTTTCACTGCGTATAAACAGCGCGTACAAAAAATTCATGAAGAAGATAAGGCAGGATTCAAAGTTTGGGATAAGAAATAAAATCACTCTGGTAGCAAGTCTATCGTTGGTTAGTATTGGCTGTGAAGTAACTAAAAGCTAAACTTTCGAGAGGTAGTGCTGAGTACGCTTGAGAAGCAACCGACCACTCCTGGGGGAGGTGAGATACAGATACAGTGGCATTCAAGAAACAGGGTTAAACTCACATTTATCTTCAATGTGTAACTAAATTATTAGTCTAGTAGTCATCAGCGTGGCCGCTACGCTAAAGTGGTTCGATTGCAAAGTCGAGAAATGTTATTGAGTATTTCTACGAAATTCACAAAGCCCAGTTTGAATTTGTGTCCGGTTAATGGCAATAGGCTTATCCTCTATTACATGGGACCGAAAACATACCTCGGAGTCTCCCTGAAGGATATATTCCGCAACGAGATTATCCGACAAAAAACCAAAGACTGACGAGCGCATCGAATTAGAAAAATGAAGTGGCAGTGCGCTGGCCATATTTATACATAGAAGAACAATCACTGGAGCAGACGTGTTCTCGAGTGGAGACCGCGACTTCGCAAACATAACGTGATAAGATGAAGTGATGATTTGCGGGAGGTTGCTGGGGGAAGTTGGAGGCATTTTACTCTCCAAACTGGGTGAAATGGCGCACATTAGGGGAGGCTGTGGACTGATATAGGTTGACGATGATGATGAAAACATTCTTTTTTTCAACATTCTTTATCCTTCGGAAAATACAGGCATGATTGAACGTGTAGTACATATAATAAGTAAGCGTACAATATGATATTTTACTGGAGCATCACCATGTATAAAATGACATGTGAACTATGCTCGGCTGGGTGTCCGTAGTATCATAACATTTTGCCACCAACATGGATGTCTCCGGTTTCGTCGCGAGGCCGTGAGCGTCAAACGACGCGGGTGGTACGCTCCGCTGAATATAAACGTTCCATAAATGTTACGTGGCTACTAGAATTCACTGTAACCCTGTGAACATATGAATTACGGAGTAACTACCTACTTATATTCATTTCGTTTTTTTTTTCGTGGTTGTGTATTTTTTTTTAATAACAAAATAACACTTTTACTTGTGAATGGATTGTAGCAAAAGCTAGTATCTACATTTCAGAAAAAGCTAATGTATTTGAAATGTTCGTTACATAAAAACATTTCATGAGTGATATGACGCTTGCGTGTTTTGCTACCACAAGTCATATCGTTCTATGTTAAGTTTAATCGCAAAAGAGATAGCCTTAATAGCTGCTCCATAGTTGGCTCTGTTTTAATGTTGATCTAGCTTTACTGTTGATGACATCAGACATGTTATTGTTATTATATTGATCGTTCCACTCAAATGTTTGTTACTGAATATTTATAACGATGCAATTATCAACATTCGTTTCGTCCGAATGCCTTTTGAACGATGTGGCATCCAGAGCAAGATAATTGTTAGCAGTAAGAAACGACATAACGTTATGTAGCCATTTATTAGGTGCGTATTGTATGTTTATCAGTGCATGATGCTATTTATAAAATATGAAACCAATCATTAGCAATCAATAATTTAATGTTGCTATTATAACATGAAAAAATACTGCACAAAGAATAGCATATACATAGGCGTGCATTATTATTTTTATGTGGCTGCGCTCAATGGGTCCCTAAACTTAGGGGAGACCCTTGTTCAGCTGTCGACGTTCACGTGTTGTTTCCATTGATTGTGATGTTAATCAATATACCTATCAGGGATGTATCATTATCACCCAACTTCTGAAATGACTACAATTGGATGATCATTGAAATGTCTTTTTCTATTTGAATTATTGGCAAAACTAACTCTTGAATCATATTATACTAAGGTAAAATACAAAATGTTATATGTCTAAACATAACTAGTTAAGGTTATACTGCTAAACATAATATATTTATTTCACTAATTTGATGGTACACGGAAATCCTAGCTAGACTATACTACATGTTTGTTTTGGAATCGTAATTAAGGCCTCTCGTTTTGACGTAAGCACACGGAACTCATTATTGAGGATGGTTCATAATTCATAAAACTAATTTGAACCGGCCTCGTTTATGATGGTATTATGCTCATCGCGGGTTGATAAAATGAATAAATAAAGATTTGCATGTTTATTAGCTGTTGAGTTTATGAGTGTTAAGATTGAGCGGTATCGATGGAAATATTACCTAGTTAGGTCAAGAGCAGCTGGCATTCCAGCCGGCACGAACCACCAGGGCGGCAGCGGCGTGCACATCCGCTGCGGGCGCGGCGGTACCCTCACGCGACCATGCACCACACTCCACACTGCTCACAGTCCACCAACAACGCACCAGTTTCACATTCACCACACAGTAAAAACTTATCGCGTCAATGTCAACGCAGTGTCATGGTTCAGCGCGCCTTAATTGACCTGAATACAGATAACGGTGACGCAAAACCGTTTGCCAACTTAGGATTACGCCCGATAGCCTCGATGATCTTCGAGTTTTCCGGATAGTGAAATAGAGGAAAAAATTAATTGTACCCTGAAAAGATCAATTAATCAATCAAGGAAATACTTGAAGGAGGAAACAAGACGACTGTGTTGCAACTACTACTAGAAATTATAGGCTATGAATTGTGGCACCGCTCGACACGCCATCCGAAGACCGAAGTAATAAAAATATTAAAGCTATAAAAGGGCCGAATCGAGAGCGACCGGATTTTTCAACAAACTTTAGGGGAGTCAATAATTAGAGGGAGCGATTGGCTGAGTGATGTGAATAAGGGTTGTTATAGCTGCACCGTAAGGGTCGATAAACTTTTTGATAAGGATAATTTTTCGAAAATGCAAGTAGAAATATACCCGGTATTCAATTCTTGGCAGGAAGAGCTAAAAAAGATTGGCTGTCGTCAGTGTTAGAATCGGTGGTAATTGAAAATGTAATTGTTTATATCGCGGAAGACGACGACGTGCGGTCGCGTAGCAGCGCGAGGCGATCGGTCTGTGTGTCGCTCGGTGTGGCACTGACGTCTGACGCCGGCCGCCTCTGGCTCCGCGTAGAGACTAGAGAATACCGCGGCGTCGCTCGCCCGCCCCCGCGCCACTCAGTGCTCTGTGCTTGAGCCGCCCTATGATATCGCAGTTCGTCCTGACGTCGCGACGCTCCCTAAACTCCTAAAACGTGGCGCTAAATTCTTCATTACTTTATGCTAAACTTTGAAAGCAATTTAAATATTTTTTGGATGGATATTTTAATTAACCTGATTTGATTAGATAATGTTTAAAACATAGAAAAGAGGAAGCCTCTACATCATAACTATATTGTATGACAACAATCTGTCTGCATGTTCTCATAAAGAGACTTCCTGTCGCTGTTTAGATGTTGTCTCCGATGGAAGATCGTAATTTTATTGAATTTATTGCTTACCTTGTTTTTCCTAGCCCGTTTCGTCCCACTGCTGGGCAAAGGCCTCCCTTATTGCTTACCTATACAAAGTTTATGTTTTTGATTTCTTTGGTTACTTGGAGAATAATTAAATAAACTACTAAACAGCTAAAATACGAAAGAATAGCTACAAAATAAAAGAATAGGTTCAGTTACCTACTTTAAAACTTAATTTACAGAATTAATTCGAAAGCATTAAAACGATGTACTTGGCAATCAAGATACATTAAAGAGAAAGGTTCCGTCAAAAAGGATGATACTATGTATCACCTGAAAATGATCAGATAATTTAAACAAGATTTGCTAACCCGTTTTCAATTTGCCACCCGTGGCACGTATCGACGGCATTGGCTATAAACCATTCAGATATCGGACGTCGAGGAACTGGGCTGCTCACAGAAATAATAGAGGACGAGCGTCAAAGAAAGCCTTAAAACGTCTTTATGGGTATTGCGCTAGTAGGATTCGACGGGAAGAATATGGGCTAGATGAAAATTGTACAGCGTTCATTTGTTTCGTTACTCATTTCGTTGTTCATTTGATCCTTTGATACGGAAATCAGGATTAGATTTGTTACTATTCTTAATTAGGTTTCATACGTTCGGTATATTCGTAGGAAAGGAACGCCTTGTCTTCAAGAATTTCATGTTTCTAGACCCAACAGTTATGCGTTGCCTATCAGACAGTCAATGTTTCAGTTTTATTAAGTAGATACTTTATGCAAAGTATAGTCTGTACACAGGCGATCGTAATGCCATTAGCCGTTCGATAGCATGCTATATTGTCGATATTGACGAAGATACTTTACATAACACGAGGGAATGGGAAAAGTGGAAAACGTGGATGTTCTTTAGCTCATTAACTAGGTATTTATATTTTATTAGTATTATATTTTTATTAGTAATTATATATATTCTTGTTATGTGATATGTATTTATTTACGTATGTAAGATTATTTTATATATTTTGTATTTAGTTTGTTTATACTTTTTAAGTAGTTCTTATGGTAAATATAACATGTATGTACCAACACTTGACTCCCTATATATTATATTATTCAGCAACGATCACTCAAAGGGTTTGCTGGTAGAAAACTCAATTTTGAGTTAAGCTCGCCTTTGTACATTGTTTGTTATTATAATTATTATATAAATATTTCTGTGTACAATAAAGATTAAATTAAAAAGAAAATACTTTTTACTATTCATAGTATAATATTTATTGTACTCCAGAATGTTTTCAGAATGTGCAGCACTGTATGTTTTGCGTGACGTCTCTATAAAATACCATTGATAACGATATTAAATTACATAACATTTATATTCTTTGACTATGACACGCACTTCTTTATTATTGAAAAACGATAGACATCATTTTTCAAATGTTTCAGTAATTTAGGTGATTTAGGGAACACTCACACATAATGTACATTTCCAGAATCGTTAGTCTTCCCCCTTCGATGTAAACATAAGTATATAATAAGAATAATGGGTAAAGAAAACCATGTAAGCAACTATTGTATTCATTACTAAGTTCCTGTTATAAATACTACAGTATCAATGTTAATAAAACTACATTATTGTAGAATATATTATTTCGTTAATGTTTTAGTTGCACGCTTTTGATCATTATTTATGATAATGACAATGATAAAAAATGTTATTTTTAGGCGGCAGAGTTCAACCATAACAATAGGTGTTTATATATTTCGCAGAATAAATAAAAATGGAACTTACTTTAATAGTTTTGAGCAAGACAAGGTTCAGTTAAGGTCTATTATTATGTAAATTGTAAGTTTGTAATCGTTGATAATTAAATATTATTTATTAGTTACTAGGAACCGCCCTGAGTAAGTCAAGGATTGAGATGATAAGATGCTAAACTTATCGTGCATCACGTTCAACATTGAGCTGATACTAATGGCGAACTATCCTGGGAAAAAAATAATGGATTCCAATTGAGATAGATACCTAGTTGATATCCACGATATTTGTTAAACGCCTCAGGTACACAACAAAAGTTTCGTTTTAAGTGATGGCAAAAAAAATACATCATGATGAAACCTGCACACCTAGGCTATACCGGGAACGTGTGATAAGTCTATGGTAAGGGCTAATCCCATCAGAGGACGGTTAAGAAAATAATACGATATCAAATTCAACAAAACGCAGAACATTTGTCGGAACCAATTGGCAATGTAAGATCATATTTCGCGTTATTATAGTAGAAGGAATTGTTAGAACCTTTTTTGGTCGATACTTACATTTCTACGTCTAATCGTAATACTTCCTCGTGGATTGTGGAGTATCAGTGTGTCAAGTGTGTGTCAGACTAGAGAGCGAACCAAAATGGATTGTTCTGGTCCGTATAGGCGATGGGCAAGCAATCTGTCACTAGTGCAATCTTTCAAAGCAATGCGTACTATATTGTGAACATTTTGATCTTTCGATCCGATGTGGACGGGCGGTACATAATTCCAATTTATTTCCGAGTAGTTAGAGAGTGTTGTGGCTATTGGTTTTTAAGTACCATGACAATTGCAATATGCTGTTGCAGAACAATTTATCGCCATTGTTAAAGAATAGTTCTCCTGTAGGTAAAACAAATGAAACCTATTTTATGGAGTAGTCATGGGTCATCCTATACCGATTAGAATCACGTAATTATTTTATAGAAAAAATGAGTAAGTAAACTTGTTGTAGGTGATAAGTCATGTTGAAATCATTAAAAGTCCACGTAACACATTTTGGTTTGACAACGAGGTCAAACCAAAATTAAGTTAAACGATCCAGATTTAAGTTGTACTACCTTTCTACTATCACATGTGAGCCACTTCATGTCGAAGTAAAGATTAGTCAGCAGGTTAATGTCGAGGATAACTGCCGACAACCTAAGGTATAACAGACAATTGTAATTAATACGCATTTTTCGTCACTATTGAATAATCTTTTAACGCACTCTAAGTTATCGACCACGCAATTTAGTGACTATTTATGCTCACCGGAGATTAGGTTATTTATTAAACACATTAGAATTTTCTCTTGTTTCTTGGGTGCTTTTACTAAAAAAAAATCTCACATACACAAACGCTCAGACCTGTAACAACTACCTGTAGGTCATACAAATATTTGCTCTGTGGGGATCGAATCCACAACACGTGGCGTGAAATCGGTCGACCAGCCGCAACGCCAAACGTCTCGTCGAATCACAATCGCAACAGTGTAGAAACTTCATTGCCAAGATATAGTAGTTCTACCTATTTTGTTGAATATTAAATGTAATTTATGAGAATGTTTTATGTTTCAAATAGGACTGCGGACTTTACCAATACTCATGATATTTTCCTGCTGCGTTTTAGGTGATGCAAGCAAAATAAGGAAAATTTCGATGTCTATGTGCCCGTCTGAAATCACGCTAAGGTTAAGCCTTAGCGTGATTTCAGACGGGTGCAAACTGAATTATAAGAAATATGGTGGGCACCAATTTTGGAAGGTTACCTATCTTAATCCCGAATTTGAATATTCCGAAATCGTTAGGACATTTTTCATAATCCCGTTTTTTTTAAATTCCGGTGTTTTGTTTGCCATATAATCTGAACTCCGAATTTCATTTGCCCATTTATTTATTTGTACGACGTTTTAGAATACAGACGAATGAGTTCCAGACACACGAAATCTATATGCACAAAATTCAGATGACCGTAATCCATATGCACAAAAGCCAGATTTTTAAAACGCAAATTTTTGAAATACACCTAATTGATATCCAGACAAACAATATCCAGAAAAACTAAAACCTTGTATTTTAAATCCAAAGAGTTGAAGTAAAGATGAATGAAAACCTATGGTAGGTACCCTATGGTACTCCTATCTGTAATGGGCAAGTAAAACAATAGCGAGTCGGTTCTGGTCGCAGTTCTAACCTAACCTACTGGAAAACAAAAAATAATATTATGTATTGCAATAGTTTAGCTGGAACACGATTGTATGGGAACCAAATGAATAGACTATGAAAATCGGGCAATAGTTTATTTGGAAAATGGTACGATGGGAAACAAAAAAAAGTATTCTGAGAATCTGGTATACTTAACTATATCTGGATTTTGAGAATATGGGAAACAAAAAAATACTTTTTGGAAATTTGGTTTTAGTGCACTTGGAAATTGATTCATCTGGGAAACATCTGTCTTTTAAAAGTTCTACCAACCGTTTTCGGGCTTTTAAGATTCGGGTAACAGAAATTCGAGATTTCAATAGTTTACCATTTTGGAACTGTGTAAGTATTACTTCAATGTTGTGGTGACTGACACAACATTGAAGGGAGGGACAGCTTTCATCTTCTACGGAAGCCTCTACTCTTTCCACACACCGATCTGCGATCAACAGCGCGATCCAAAACTACTAGGTATCTGTAGTTTACTGAACTAGTGAAATTGGCAATTATTAAGTGAATCTTGTTTGCTGTGACATTAAGGCTCACTTGCACCAAATTCTTAAATGTATTAAACATATTTAAAAAGTTGGTGCAAGTGGGCCTCAGTGAATCTTTGATTAGTTTAGAAGTTAATTGACACTCCAGTCACATCATTAAAACTAAAAGTCTATTTCTATTTATCAGCAGTGTTCATGTAATTCGTATCAATATATTTCCCACGTAGCATGTCGATATTATCTGTCACTCAACTCTAACGAGGTCGCGATAATACGTTACACTAAGTAGTCGAGATTTTAAAGGACGCGTGTGACGTCGCATAGTTTACAAAAACATGGCACACAAATACACGCAGCGTGGGTCTTTAAAATCATGAGATAAACAACATCTTTAGGGAAAACTTGTGTTGTTGATTTAAAATTATTGTTTATTAATAAAGAATAAATCAATAATAATAAAGTGAATCAAAACAAATGAGTTTTAAATTTCACCATGTAGCCAAATAAGAAATTCAAACTTTGGACGTTTGCTAATGAAATCACCATCAAGCTCAAATTAATTTTGGGCTACCTACCCACTGTTATTTCATCTTCCTACGCTATACATTTATAATGAACGTCTAGCTTCCCATTACTTTTACGGGACACTTGTTGACGTTCTCAATCTTGTTTTTTTATAAGTAATTTGTGTATGAAGAATTTAACTTTTGGGCTACAGACAAACATCATTTACATAGGCTTGTAATAAAAAAATAAAATCCAAATTGATAAAACTAGCCTAATGACACACTTTTGTGTACCTATACATAAAGACGAAAACGATATGAAATTCAGAACACCAGTTGTCGATCTGGTTTTATAACGCGAAGACATGGACGAAATGTTGTAGAAAGCGCGGCTTTCACGTAAACGCAGAAGGTGGGCGCCGACACGATATGACATATGGTATAACCGCGTTGTTGACCTTTCGCACGATGTGAACGTTGATGAAATACACAATGCAGTTGACACAAGGTGAAATTTTGTACGTAGTGAACGGCTACAGTAAGGATGCTTGCTGAGGACACGCTGACCTGCGCAAAAACCTTGATTGCGTTCCCGCTGCACTGTTGCCCAACACACCTGCTAATGACTGTTTAATCACAACTATAACCTTAGATAAAAATTAACATGGCAATGGCAACAACAATAAATTTATCTGAAACGGATTTTTCTTCAAATTTGTTCGATTCAGGCTGTCGTTGAAGTCATTTCGTAGGCGCTCGCCAACTCTTAAATTAATTTAATTGGGATTTTATGTAGGCCCTTTTTCAATTTTAGTCTAGAAACATTTTTTTTAAAGAAAAAAACGGTATTATTATTGTATGGAAAAAGAACACATGATAACTTATGATGATACATCACGTAGGCAGCTTCACAACCTCGACTGTTATTTAGCCTTCAAGTCTCCTTACCGTTTGAGTGTCGCGAGGTAGCATTGCGAAAGTTGACAACACCGTACGTGAGCAGATTGTAGAGGATTCACATTCTTGTTCTGTCGCGTTCACTTTGCATTTCAGTTTCCATTCTAATACGAATTTGCTGCTGCGTATAAACGCAGCAGCAAATTCGTATTAGAATTGTTATATTTAATTAAATAACGGTATTAAGTTTTTATTAAAGCACTCAATCGGGGCCCGAGTGTCTTATTGCCCATTATAGTGGCTGCCACTTGGACTCTTTTAACGATAGTTGGATGGCGCATTAAAGTATATTGAATACGTTGTGCTCTACAAGAGATAGCCAGTGTCAGTTTATGTCACACTGACGATATCATAAGAAGCAGTTGTGCGCAGATCATAATTAAATACAGAGTCAAGAATCTTGGCGTTGTAAATGGGTTCGGTAGTAACAATGCTATATTACGACCCACTCAGGGTTCCCACACAAATAGCAAATTATATCCATACACGTCAAACAAATGGGCGCTAGAACAACAAGGTTGCGGTACCTAAGTAGATGGCGATGGTGTAACAACAAACGAGAATACGTATTGACGTTAGATGCCGACAAAATGCTGTAAACCCGAGATATATGTACATAATATACCTACTTGAAAATGTGTATTTTATATTTATCACTGAAACGTGCCTTGCTTGCAAACGATCATCTCGGCTGGCCTTGTAACTAAACAAAATTGTAATTGATAGACACTTTCAAACTGTCACAGGCGTGCAATTAATTTGTGAATGGAAAGTGATATTGTTGTTTTTGTTACAGGAAATAAGTTCTTACAAAACGCGACCTCAGTATCTAAACGAATCAAGCTCAGGTCGGGCTGCGGCGTTGGGAAACAATTAATCTTCGTCGGAACAGCAACGTGATAGGCCCAATGCCTGTTGGAATCGTGTTGCGGAATCTTATTAAATATCTACACCTCACTGGAGTTATTGTTCACCACTCATTGTTATAATTAGTCATTAATAATCTGTCTTGTCAGCGTTGGTTGTATGATTAATAAACCGATATATTAAACACCAGCTGGTCGCACTCAGAAACAATAGGTTTTTCTCGCGTTACTACACAGATACTTACAGTTGGAACTACATACATAATTTCATCACATAATGGCCATTCATATTGAAACATACTTAGTTAAATATGATAATTTCAAAGTTATAAAATTAATCGTCAAGTGCAATTGATACTTGTAACTTAACAAGCTGTAAATCTAAGCGACAAAACTGCTCGTTAACAAATCTGTAATTATGTGGTTGTTGGATTCCACGCATTAATGAACATAATACCTGATCAGTTTGATGTTAGTATGTTTATTTTACCTACTTAAATGTCAGGTAGGTAGTCAGATAGTTTTATAGTTATTTATACTAAACATATTATCATAGTTGCTAATCTTCCGTGTTGAGATAGATTGTAATTTATAATTACGACCACTAACATCTTTTCCGTAGAACTTTGTAACCACTACCATCTCGAAAGTGGGATAATAAAGTGTAAACTAATTATGTACACAAATAGAACAGGGTCATCGTCACTTGGTGTCACTATCTGGGTGGGTATGCAATTATTTTAGTGGACGATATTGTTTGAGTGGTTATTTCAGGAGTTAGGTGAACGGCCTAGACAAACTCAAGGCTTAGAGCAGCTCGGACCAGCTGAGTGGTGAACCGTCGAGAAGTTGAAGGGCGTCGGGTGAATGCCACCAGTCAGGTTTTTTACCATCGAAACCCGCTTACGTGACGACTGGTCTTATCGAAGCCGGATGAACATTGAGCGTTACTAATAACCGATTTCGAAGTGTTCGCAGCGACCTCTTGTAGTATACGTACATTTGAATAATTCATTTTGCGTGTTACCTATACATGCATGTCTATTGAAACATGAAAATTACTACCAATAAATGCATCCGATAAATTAGCTTGCAACTTTAAAAATGTAATTCGAAAAACTCACGAGGCTATATGGGCGATTTGAAACTTCGTTTGGTCTCTTCCGGTTTTTGGGGACGCGAACCTTTGCTTAATTTGAATAACGTATGAGATTCCGGTGAGCGGTATTGCAATCATAATGGTTTCGTCAAAACAAAAAAAGATAATACTTTTACGCCATAGATATTTTCTCTTCTCTCGTGATCCTCGAGAAAAATAAAAGATTTCTCAGTAAAAGATAACAAGTTACACCTGCGGGGAGCCCGTATAACTAGCTATAACTGGGTAAGAGCGTAAAACCTTTGTTCTTTCTCGTCCGTGGCCCGACTACGAAAAATTATCTTTTTACTTTTTTGCTGAGTCGCTCCCGGAGCGGTGCGGACCGCTTGAGCAGGTAGACTGCTGAATATAATAAAAGTTAATTCTATACGTACATATTTAGGCAACATTTGGAGAATGACGTTATAAGATGCCACCTAAATCCTACTTGAAAAGTGTACAGTTGGGTCGGAGGAGGATGTAGGTATACGAAAACTACTTTGTGATAATACCTTATTGAAAGTATAAGGTAGGTAGAGGTAAGTACACAAATATAAAATAGCTGGGGGGGAATAATAAGCGATTTTTAAGTGCCTATTCGAAGTCACAGTAGATTTGCCATCGTTATCTTAATACTACGCAATTTAAAAACCACTCAACGCGTGATTGGATTTCATTAACATTTTATTGGAAACTATCTTCTCGGAGGGACTCTAGGCAATAAGACAAAGAAAAGACCTTCGTTTCAGAAAATAATTTGATGTAGTTAGGTACCTGCATTTAATAAAATATCTACACAACACTAGGCAGTACATGCTAAAAATCTTGGAAAATTACCAGGAAGCTAGTTCTGACCAGGTGCAAAATATTGGCTAGACAAAAAATTTAAATTGCTATTAATGATCACTATGAACTATGAATTAATAGCATGATATTATACTTTAAAAATATCTGATCTTTGCGGATGTGTTTTGGCTGATTTATTATTTAAAATACTTAGGTACTTACCTAACATTTGACATAAAATGCCATGAATGCGTCACTGATCCCTGCCAGATCTAGCGTGAGTTACATAGCCGAGATATGGAAACTGTAGGGCCAGTTCACAATTGATGGGGTCCAATGATTGTGCCGGACCGTAGTCTGTCACGCCCGTGTCTATAGGGCAAGGGAAGGCAAGTGAGGTTTTTGTTAGGAAAGATTTTTTGCAGCCAAAAATGGGGCTGGTTCACAAATTGTATGAACTTATGGAGCGAGCTAGACTGGTAGTATATTTTATAACGGATAGGCAAGCTTGGGGTCACTTAGGGGGTAAACGCTTGTCTAAGCGATCTTGTGAATGATAATGAAGCGGGCTTGGCTAAAGGTAATTTAAGGTAATTCGTAGGTAACATGAGACACTTAGGCGGCGGAGAGGGAGAGAGAATTGTCCACTTCTCTCCCAATCTGCAGTAGACGCACCGGGCGCCGGAGGGTGTAGACAGACCACCGGCCTGCGGGCGCCAGACTCCCAAAGTGAATGACTTTGGCCACCCCAGACAATGGCCCCATTAGGCAGCGTGTGTTGCGCACACGCGCGCTTGCGAGTGGGATGCGAGAAGATGCCACGCTCTTTGAAGGGGTACAACGAACGCTGGACCGCAGCCTGTCATTGCCGTGGTGAATGTCACGAATCCCATGGCCTTGACTGTAGTAGGGAAGGCTAGTACGGTTTTCAATCGTATGAGTCCGATATGCCGCAAGTAGTAGCCTATAGCCTAACGTTACGTTAACGTAGCCTACATTCAGTCTCTGTATCACCCTATGGTCAACTGGTAGAGAATGCTTATAGCAAGTCCGCCTTTGTACTATGTGCATAAAGTATTAAATAAATAAATAACGACTGACGACCTGATGACCGACGAATTGACATTTGAAAATTCGATGTTAAAAATAAACTAATAATTATGTTGTCGACTTGTAAAGGAAGACTGAATAGACTGAACATAATAAATATTTCTGAAGCTAATTTTAAGCAAGTTAATAGTTCTTAGGTACTTGGTTTATTAATATTAAATAGGCATTACTTACCACCCTCTAAATGGTAATTTTCTAGAAGCTTATTTTGTAATTTTACCTGAAAGAAAAATAAAATTAGAATTAATTGAAGTACCTACAATTAGCCATCATATTCTGACCTTCAAGCCCTGTGATGTGCTGGGCCCAGCTTTTGTAAGAGACCTTGGCACTGATATGCTAGGCAGTAGGTAGACTTAAGGAACTACCCATACAGAATGTCTGTATCCGTAGTACCTAATTAATTATGAATCATATATCATTCTGGTATTATTCATGATTACATACAGATCTCTTAATATTCTTTAGATTTAAAGTTCAAATAATATGCATCACACAAACAGAATGGAAGATTAAAACTTTAGATATGTAGGTACACGACTGAGATTATTTACTCAGAGGAAATACCCGGGATCTATTGAAATGTCTAAGACTATTTTAAGAGTTCAAAGATTTCCTGTTCTAAATATTATTCATATACATATTTAAAAGTAGTTGTTGCCTGCTAAAAGGATTTATCTAGGGCCACTTGCACCAACTTCTTAAATGTGTTGAAATTGTATTTAAACACAATTTTCTATTGTCATTTTGTGTTTAAATTCAATTTAAAAATATTTCAGAAGTTGGTGCAAGTGGCCATAAGTTCTTACCAAAGTGAAACATAGACCAGAATTAAGTTAAACATCTAGCAATAAATTGGTGAAAACTGCTTTGAATTCCATAATCATTGAATATCTTAGTTTTCGTGGGATGTGTGTATATACATACAATATACAGATAGACACATATTTTTTTTGTTATTAAACATTAGATATGCCTCTGCGAAGCAGATGAGCGCGACTGCTATGCTAGGGGTCTTGGGTTCGATTCCCAGGTCGAGCAAAGTGTTATTGGATGCAATAGACTCACCCCCTATTACATGGGACCTAAACATACCGGCGGACTGTGGGTGTACATAAGTACGCCTCTGCCTAACCCTTCGGGGAATACAGGCGTGATGGTATGTTATGTTATGCCTCTGCCTAACTCCTCGGAGAATACAGGTGTGATGGTATGTTATATTACGCATTTGCATGTCAAGGAACTGTAAGTAATAGTCATTGTCAATGTGTAAATTACACTTGATCAAGCTAAGGTTCAGCTCACTGCAAAACAAAGGCCTCCTAGCCTCCTTCCACTCTCCTTGGTTTAGAGCATTCTGTGGCCAATCCCTCCAATAAAGTTCTAACCTGCCATCTCCTTCTGAGCCTGGCACGGCATAGTCTATCATAGTCATGTTGTGCGGGTTCTACTCAGTGGTGGTTTTGCCAGCTTTGCACAGCTTGTCTTGCATGTGGCAAATGTGACCAACCCAATGTTTTAGTTAAACAAAATTTATGTGAGACCAACACAGATGCATCTGTGTTCAACAAAAGTTTGGTAATATATGGCAACATTAGGACTCCAGCCATCAATATTTTAGACACAAGTCAAGTCCAACTGATCCAACCTTTGTATTGAGATAAAATATATTTAAATAATAAAAATAGCTACATACTTCAATGCAATTTGTAATGAGTTACGGGTATTCAAAGTAAACCACTGAGTCAGACCTCCATAATTAGGAAACGCGAATGGAGTGAGTGACGCCTGTTTACTTTGAGCTATATATCCAGCTGTTCCCCGAAACACATGTACCTACCTACATAAGTACCTACTAACTTCCACATGGATATATTTCGAGGACAAGCAAAAGCAAATATAACGGCATTCATTGCCCCAAAACTTCAAAAATACCAAGTTTAAGCCGACAGGTTACATTTTATGATTATCGACCCATGTGGCCAGCGTTGGAACAGCAAATATATTTTATTGCGGATTTGAAGAAACTAAGAAACACGTTAGAAGGTTCCTGATATTGTTCTAGCTCTGTCTAGAACTCGTATGCACATATGGGATCCATATAAGATTTTTCTTTGCAAACCAAGCGACGCTTGAAACAATGAAAACATTTTTTACCTTCGTTTTCGTGACTCCACGGTGCCGCTTTAGTTTCCCAGCGCTGAATATTATATTTATTCACAGCACTTATCATCACAATACTATAAATAGTTAAGTTACTAATTCTACCATCAAACTTTAAAAATAATTGTAATTGTAATTTAAATAACATAAAATACACAAGCTTCAGATAATTCAAGCAAGGGTTCGGGACATGACACAAATCACAAAACAAACCAATAGAAAAAGAGAAAAAAACAAAACGCACGACGCGCATGCGTCTCTTGTCCTCTGTCGGTAAAACAGCGACTTATTATTTTTAACATCAATATTAAGGATGTAACTGAATATATAATGACGAAAAGATGCATTTAATAATCGAGTAAATCGAAACGTACAGTTTTGGTTAATTGATATACAAATAAATATCTTTGTCTTTGTCTTTGTCAAAATAAATTAGTTACGTATGTAGAATAAAAAATGCGTTAATCGTATTATGATGAACATATTGAAAGGAAAAAATAATAAAGTTGAGGTTGAGCAGTTTGGAAATTAAGTCGATCATTAATTTTTATTATAACATTTAATAACAAAATAAAATCATGACCTTCAAATAATTAATCTTTCCTTAAATTGAAGAATTCAATGGATGGTCAGTAGATACGGAAATATAATTATTAATTGTAGTACTGTAATCGATTTGATAACAACTAAACTTCCGTGATGCGGGTAGCGCTAGTCGGCAAAACAGTATCTGAGAATGTGCGACATCTAGTTTATTACTGAAGAAGCAATCTCATGATGCAGATTAAGTAGTTTCCGTAAATATTGCTAGATGTCGCTAAAGGAAGGTATATCTGCAGATCTTAATAGATGGCGTTGTAACAGTTAAGAAAGAGTCTCGAGTTAGGTAGTTATTATTTTTTTCTGCGCCGAGAGTAGGGTATATTTTTCGAGATAAGTAATGTAACAATCAGACAGACTTACCTTCGCATCTACATACCTAGAATATTCATAATGGATACAATGTATGGAAGTATGGATAATTTGATTGCTTCATTTGTCAAGCGACTGTTCTTGTGGAGGTCATGGAATTGATTCCTCGTTCAAGCAAAGTGTTAAGTATCGATGTGCAGGTTGATATCCGTGTACCTAAACTTTGCTCGCCTATGAAACTACGCCGTCCCGTGACATCGCAGTCTCCTGTTTTCAACACGATTTTAATGACTTCCTGAGATAAAACGTGGCCAATAATAAAACAATAAGGTGAACTCTATTTCATGCCTGATTAACTGCGTCTGAGAATCTTTAAAGACGAACCGTAAAGTAGACTCGCTTATTCTCTACACTCGTTAGTGTCAATTTTAGAAGTCTGTTTTTTATCTATGTCATGTTTATGGACGTGCAATATGCACTAATATCGTACCTATAGTTAGGTACCTAATTGTATAGAATTAAAGGATATACTTTACTAACTGTACGAGGGGGGGGGAGGGATGTTAAGTGTATGAAAAGTATATATAAATGTATAGTCGTGCTTCTGTGAAGTGCGTTATATTAACCATGATTATCTCGTCAAGTAATTAAAGAGCTATTATGTTTTTTATTATCTATGTTGAATTGTTGACTATAGTCAAACTTGGTTTATTGGTTGGATAACTATCCGTCAGAGAGTTTAGCCGGGAAAATGTAAAGTGCACGTTGTCGATTTTATATTATTTTTCAAAACTTGTATTTCTCCGAAGTTTGATGTGTAATTATGGTGGATAATTAACCATTAAATGTTCGTGAACGTGTGAGAGTGTAGGCAAATGATATAAAATTTAAAATCGTGACTTTTTGGGTTTACTCCTAAACTCCATGAAAGCCTCAATAAAGTTTCTACCGTTTTCTTGGGGCAACTGAACAATTAAACAACTTATACTTGACACTGGCGAACACAGAAAGTGAGGTGCCATAATAAAATCCCACGGTGGGAAATATTACTTGATTACTCTAATACTTGACACTGTTAAATACACAAAAAGTGTGGCGCCATAGGTTATAAAAAAATTATAAAAATATCGTCATATTGTTAACTCTCCAACGTCTTTTGGTTAATTTTTGAAACTAGTTAGGTATATTGTTAGAAACTGAATTGAAAGATACTAATAGGTTGGGCTAGTGCCTTGGACTAGATCCTGATAAGTATGGCCCTATGATTGGGTCTCCCTTGTTTGACCGAAAGGAATTTGTCAAATTTTCACTTCCTAAATTTTTTTTTGCATAATTTCATTTGCCAAATTATTACTAGCAACAAATCTATTCACAAAAAATTGTAAAGCAAACCTAATGTTTGGGAAATGAACGTTTAAACTAGGTATAACTTGTTTACCGACTAGTACTTTTAACATTTTTTATTTAGTCAAATATTTCAGTTGGAATAACAGTTTTACGCAAAATCAAATAAGCCAAATACTTAGGGTCACTTGCACCAACTTCTTGAATATGTTTAAATTGCATTTAAACAATTATACATAGTAATTTCGTGTTTAAATAAAATTTAAACACATTTAAGAAGTTGGTGCAAGTGGGCCTTAGTTAGTATCGTTTTCACATAATTTAATTATTTTTTCTATAAGTATAATGTAGTCGTTCCTGGCACTCGCCGGTCACAGTTTTAACCTAACCTAACCATTTTTTTCTTAAACTTATTTTTGCACCGAACGTTTATTATCTGAAGATTGTTTGCTGTTATAAATCATTTGATTAAAGACCAAATGCCATAATGACATTATACTTGGTAATATTTTGCCAAGTAAAAATTTGACCAACTGCCTCATTAGCCAGGTGGTCCTGAGCGCGACTGCTACGCTAGAGGTCATGGGTTCGATTTCCAAGTCGAGCAGTGATATTTGGTTTTTCTATGAAATTCACAGTAGCAGCTCGGAGTTTGGAATTTGTACCCGATTAATGGCAATAGGCTTGCCCCCATGGGACCTAAATATACCGGCGAACTGTGGGTGTACCTTAGTACACCTCTGCCTAACCCTTCGAGGAATACAAGCGTGATGGTATGTAAAAAATTTGACCAAATAAAAATATATTATGCGTACTAATCATTCGAAATATTAAAATGGTATAAAAAAAGGTTGCTAAAATTTGTTTGGGTAATGAAATTTTGACAAAATCTTTTTGGGAAAACGGCAGGCACCCCCTATGATTACCTACGATACGACATTAGCCTCGTGGTCCTGATCGAACAAAAGGTTATTGTTATTCTTGTGCTACACTACATACCTTTTTTTATTTTGTGTGCGAGGAGGAAACCTTCAAAAGGCTGCCGGCCTACTAGGGGGTAGGCCGGGGTGTGTGGGATTTTTACCGCACTAAAACCCCCCCGGTGGCCATCTTCAGCACAATATTGGAAGGATCCGGGAACTAGCTTACCTATTCTTCCGGATCTCTTCCTGTGCCACGCCTATAGGCCCATCTCAGGGACTCCCTCACCATCTCTGTGCAATGCACACGGCGGCACGTGACCACTACGTGTCACCGTCATCCCCAGGGTCGCTTAATGGACGCCCAGAGCCCCCACTCTGTGTGTCCACGGCCCCAGAGGCCCCCCGCAAGTCGTTTCAGTAACAACAGGCAGGGGGTTTCCGCACATGGCCCTAGCTGGGCTAGACACCGACGTGGTTTCTACGACGGCGTCTTCTCCTCCGAGCGGGATTGGCCCTCTCGCGATCCCGCTCGGCAGCCTCCTGGGCCATAACGGTTTCGCAGAAGGAAGCTACGGCTTTCCAATTAGAGCTCTCTGCCAACATGGCTGACACCACCACTGGCAGAGAGAGATCCATCCCGATTTTGCTGACCAGGATGTGCCGCTCGGATTCCCACGCAGGGCACTCGGCAAGTGTGTGTTGGGCAGTATCCCGGTCGTTACGACAGTGGTAGCATTGTGGCGTGGCCTCGCGTCCGATCCTATTCAGGTATTCACCGAAACAACCGTGCCCGGTAAACACCTGAGTAAGACGGTAGGTGACACGGTCGGTTCTACGTAGCCAGGCCTCGAAACATGGGAGGATGGCTTCAACGTACACTACACACCTACCCAGTCGCTTTCCGTGGAGGCTTATCCGCATCCATACTTTATAAACTACCTAAATTATCAAGTGCCATAAGCAACCTATCACAATAAAGTATCTACAATAACTAAACACAGCTTATATTGTCTGTCACCCTAACAAAGTAGGTTATACCCTGTTACACCCAAAATCCCCATGACGTTTCACCTTTTTAAATTGCCTCCATGTTCGTCGAAACGTCAAAGGAGGAAATGGCACGGGGAAGGCAGCCTTGCGCCTCGAGTGGCCCTATTAGGTCCAGCCTCTTGCCTTTGACGAGGCACCGTGACGCTTGACGTGTCTTTGAGATAAGAATTGGGTCGACTTTTCTTTGGCACATCAAAGATTGAGGCAAATATATTGTAAAGGAATTATGTATTTGCTGAAGTACCTAATAATGTTTATGTAATTGGCTACATTTATTTCCATAAAGGAATATAGTCAAAACGCCACGTTTCAACAACAAATGACAACTTACGGAGGTGATTTATTAGGACGTGTGGCAATCACAGTTATGTAGTATGATTGCTTGTGTCGCTAGCGCATATGCATAAGCGTGGTCATGTATCGATGAACTTCTTCATTTTTTTATAGTTTAAGTCGGCAAATGAGCAGACGAGCGGCTTGATGGTAAGTAGTGCCTAGTCATCACCGTCCATGACCACCTGCAATACCAAAGGAGTTATGAGCAGATGCGTTTCCGAGCCTTAAGAGCCACTACGGACTGCAGACTGCCAGAGTAACAGCATCCAAGGGAGAACTGGCTCTCACGCGTAATAATCGAATCACACCCCAAGTTTAAAAACTTCAAATTTCAATTAGGCAATTGAACGGCCTTCGTGAAATAAAAAGATTATAATATATGGACTTCAGTCTGTGGACATCTATATTGCATTGAATCTTTTATTCTGCAGTCTAGCTATGTCAGCTATAAGTACACGCATCCGTCTCTGAATTTCTTCAAGTTCAAGTTCAAATGTTTTTATTTCAAATAAGCTTTTACAAGCGTTTTTGAAACGTTATGATTCTAGTTGCACGGTTCCAAAAGGTCGATCCTATGGAGAAGAATCCGGCAAGAAACTCCATGGACACTCTTTTAAAATAAATAAATAAATTACAAACTTCACTGGTACAATATTGCGATATCAAGATGTGAGGACGTTGAAGGATGTCCAAGTTTGACCGAGATCATAGATGGAAATCCTTTTTTACCGTGGGAGAGCCATGCTTTGGCACCATTGGGCCTGCTCTACCAAAATGATACCACGGCCTTACAGAAAACCGGCGTGGAACGTTATGTTTCGCCGAGTGAGTGAGGATACCGGAGGCCTGAACGGAACCCGCTGGTGTTGCAGGTGTCGATGGGCAGCGGTAATCGCTTACCATCAGGCGATCCGTCTGCTCGTTAGCCCCCCTATCCCATAAAAAACACTTTAGCAGACACCTGAGTAACTAAAGTCGCTGAACAAAAATATATGAATCTTTCACACACATGTAAGTTCGTTTACTGATCAAACCTCTGCTATCAGGTATTATATTTTTTATTCTGCCTCATAAGTTTATTAGTCCTAAGCGCCACGCTGGAGGTCCTGGGTTCGTTTCCCATGTCGAGGGCAATGTTATTGGGTTTTTCTTGGAGTTTGGATTTGTGCCCGGTTAATAGCAATAGTCTCCCCAACTAGATGAGAATACATAAGTACACCTCTGCCTAACCCTTCGGGCAAGACATGCGTGATGGTGTGTTATTTATGGAAGGTACTTATGTGTGCTAATTTTTATACATCAGCTTAAAAAATCTTCAATGAGCACTTCAGTCTTGGACATAATTATCTCAAAATTAAATAAAGCCAGAATAGAGGTCTTTTCTTTCTGTTACAGACTGAAGCTTCTTCCATTATAAGAAATATTGATTAATAATGTTGAATTATTACGAGTGCCTTAGCAAGTACTACCTGTGACAACTAATAGTGAATGATGTGAGGTATAGATATAAACGTTTTGTAGATAAAAGTTTACCTTCCCTAAGCTTCATGGAACATAGAAGTGACATAGTATCTATCGTCAAATACAATTACATACATGTAGCAGCGTCATAACAAGCTAATCAAATGTTAACAAACATCACGTGATGGTCTCGGATGACCTGGATACGGGTGGAGGCTGCGGGCGCGGCGAGGGGGTGCGGGGGTGCAAATCGATGTGTTGGCATGGCAACCGCGACGTCTGCCGAGGAGCCTGCGCTCTACTGTCCCTTTCTGTCTCGCCTTGATATCATATCACATGACCTCTGCAAGAAAACAGGCGTAACAGACTTCATATGATGATAAAATCTCAAATCTACAACTAAGGGCTTTAGGTTGAAATCAGCGTGTGAAAAACAGTTTCAGGTGATGTTGTGTACTCGAAAGCACATCTTCGTACGATATAATATAAGGAAGAAACACTCTCCGAGTCTATAAAGTCAAAAATCACGTTCGGGTAACGGGAAATGCAGTCTTGGTGGTTTGATATTAGGTAGCGACTTGTGCTTCCGAGCCACCGATGCGATGTGTTCCAGCTACCTATGTCTGTGGTGACACTCAGTGGGTGGCTTAACAAGATATTTGGGGTTTGTTCCGAGTCTGTTAACATCTGGCCCCTTAATTTATGGGAAGGGTAAAATCTGCTCTTAAGGTGTAGTAATTAATAATTTATTTTGGTTCATGATTGCTTACGAGGGTTGAATTTGTTATCAAATCTTGAAACCTTACGAATGGGTTGTTTGATGGTATTAGGTACCTATTTTGTATATGAAAAAGGTTTAATGTAATGTTTGTTACCTTACACGTGTAAGGTTGATTTTATTGGTTTATATTCACGAAAGATTTAAAGGTAAATTGTGTTTTGTTAAATACAAAATCGCTTTATTAATACCTTTCAATAGGTAATACTTTTTAAAAGTCTGTCTTATCATCACGTCATTAAGCTTATCTTCTTATATTTATATAAAAGAAAGTCGTGTTAGTTACACCATTTATAACTCAAGAACGGCTGAACCGATTTGGCTGAAAATTGATGGAGAGGTAGCTTAGAACCAGGAGACGGACATAGAATACTTTTTATCCCGTTCCCGTGGGATGTGATGACAGACCGAATTCCACGGGGGCGAAGCCGCGGGTAGAAGCTAGTTTGAAATAAAAGCAATTAAATGGAATGCTTTTATTTCAAATAAGCTTTTAAAAGCGTTTATGAAACGCTATGATTCCAAAAACGCACGGTTCCAAAAGGTTGATTGATCATATGGAGGAGAATACCTACGGCAAGAAACTCCATGGACAATTCTTTTAAAATAGAATAGTGTAACATTCTTCACTGGTAGGTACAATATTGAGATAGCAGAAAGTGTGGACATTGAAGGTTAAGTATAATGTAATTTGACCGAAGTCAATAATATTAAAACGAAGGTTCCCAGAATTTGAGAACTCGATGTTATTTTTAAACTAAATATCATTATCATCTTCATCAACTATTTGTCCCACTGCTGGGTATGGGTCTCTTTCTGAGTGAGAGGCTAAGGCTATATTTCATTACGCTAGCCTACCTAATGCGGGTTGGCAGACTTCACACGCCTTTGAGAAAATCTCTCAGGCATCCAGATTTAATACAGGGCTACAAAACCTCTTTGGTATGGATGTTTATATTACATGTTTTGCTAAATTAACCGAGTAATATTATAAACGTCAAAGTTTGTGAGGAAGTACGGATGTATGCGTGTATGATTTTTTGTTACTCTTTCACGCAAAAACTACTGTAAGGATTTTAATGAAACTTTACAGTAATATAGCTCATACATCAGATTACACATACTTAGGCTATAATTCTACGCTAAGTCGCACGCAAAAGCTAGCTCTTATGTTTGTTTAGAAGAGACACTGACTCGTATGTCAACACACAGCCCAAATTGCTGGGTCCAGAAATTTGACAATCTGTGTTCCGGCCTGTGTTCAGTACCTAATGGACCCCTTTTGGCTGATATGATGATGACCAATGACAAAAATAAATGTTTATTGTCAGAGCTTAATATATTTTTTTTGCATTGTTGTTTATAAAAAATGCAATATCTAAAGCAAATTATCATGACACCCATGACACTATTCCTAGTTGCTATTGTTACGTATACATCAAACAGATTTTTAATCGTTATTCTTTTGAATATGCATGGGCAAACATGGCGTCTGGTGGCGTAAACATTAATAAACATTAATCATTCATAAAAAAGACAAAGCGACTTCTGAGTTACGTATCTACCATCGACCTTACGCTATCATTAAAAGGTACGTGCCCGAAGCTCCTAATGACCGGCCAGGGTTGTGCGAAGGATATTCATAAAATCTACTTAAGACGTAGGACGACACGTATTTAGTAACTACCTACAGTTATTTTTACGTTTCTGTGAAATGCATCGGAATAGAAGAAGTTGATGAAAGAAAAAAAAGAATAAGTAGCTAGAAGAAGAAAATTAATAAGAAAGAAGAAAATTAAATACCTAATCACTGTAAGCTATATACATTTTGACATTTACCTACAAAGTTACGATAAGGTTTACCTACCTGATACTTATATAGAATCAAGCTTAAGTTGATTTTTACCAAAACCATGTAATTTTCACCGAATTTTAATAAAAATCTTGTGCATTTTATTTAGTCTATTACTTGATTAGTTTAATAATGAATTGTCATCCCTTTCCTTCTTTCTTTAGTACCTAATATTTACAAAACTATCCTGAAAGTACAGGGTGAAATATAAGAATATTTGAATCGAATGATAGGATTACTTCCAACAAAATGCAACTGCAATGCAACTGGTTGAATGTTACGTTATAAGTTTTTATTCAGGTCTTAATAACTGTAATAACCACAAGCCTATTGTATTAACAGTATCCTGGACTATATCGGGCCAACCCTGCCGACCAGTCGTGTGACACGGAACACGCTAATATTTATGTAAATTGCAGAGAATATGATTAGTCCGCGTCGCCTCCCCCGCTGATAATCATATTTACGGCCTCTACCCCCCCACTCCCTATCTACCTACTCCTTCCCCCAAGGGGGTGCCTGCGTCCTTGGTGTTCTTCAGACTCGTGCCTATCCGGCTTGGAATTATGACTGCAGGTGAAATTTATATAGATATCTGGTTTGATATCTCCTAGCATTAGGAGTAAGTGCGCCATAACGTGTATTATGCGTAAACGTAAAAGCGTTGTAGTTTTTCACGTAACCTACTTCTCTATACAAGCTCTAGCAACCTGAAGTTCGAATAGACAAATGAATAGAAACAAAACGTATGCAGATGACATTTGTGCGCGCTCGATTTGTCGAAAGCTTATTGTCATTTGCATACATTGAGAATTTTATTCTATTTGATTTGATTAGCGTTTATATTATGCTACTTGTCTACAGGTCCTGGGGAGGTTGTCATAATATTTTTACGCGATGCTAGCGACTGGCGAGCCTAAAATCTTATAGGGATTGAATTTAAAATTACATACGACTACCTACTTTGCATCCAATGGATGAATGTGAAAAAATATTTTAGTAATATCTTATCTCTACTATTATACAATTGTAAAAAAGCTGTGTCTGTACATTGAAGATATTTAAAAAACACATGGTTTATGGTATATAAACGTCTCCGAATCCGAAGTTGTGATTTTTAAAATTCTTGTCTGTTTGTCTGTTTGTTACGGGTTGGAGCAAAAACTACTGAATAGATTTTAATTTTATTATCACTGTTAGAAAGTATAAGCTCCAACTTAAAAACTAGAGAACTTCTTATCTCTATTAATTAAACGAATCCTGCGATACAGCTTGACCTTCCTGATGTATAGAGGCCCATACAAAGAAGAAATCATCAATGTTGGTTTTTCAATTTTTACGTTTTTACATTTAATGCGAGCGAAGCCGCGAGCAGAAGCTAGTTTATTTAAATAAAATAGTACATAATCAACCCATTTTAATGTCCCACTGTTGGGTATAGGTGTTATCTCAGAGTGAGAGGGTATAGGCCACCACGCTACCCTAATGCGAGTTGGTAGACTTCACACGTCATTGAGAAAATCTCTCAGGCATGCAGGTTTCCTCCCAATGTTCTCCTTCTCCGTTTAAGCGCGTAATAGTTAAATTTACTATTAATACGCACATAACTTCGAAAAGGTCACTGCGTGCTTTGCGTTTGAACTCGAGACCTTTGACTTGGCAGTCCAATAGTCATATCACTAGGCTGTCATTGCTTTTTAAATAAAATAGTAAATTTATTTTAATTGTTTTAATATATTTATTTATTTATATAAATAAATAAAAATCAGTTCTTTCTATGTTTGTCTTCTCTAAGTTTCTAAACTATTAATCCGATCCGTGATGAAAGAAGGTTTATGTCAAAAAGAAAGAAACATTGTTATTGAAAAGTATGTTTAGATTATTCGTGATAACAATCTCTTATCGATGGATCTATGTAGGTAATTATTAAAACATTATTATAAAATTATCAAAACATTTATTAAATTATTAAAACATAATAATACTTCAAAGATAAGACAAGTTTTCTCCATTACACATTGCCTTTCATAATTTATCTAAGTTATGTCAAAATTAAAGTATTGTCTTGACAATCAACAGGAAAATATGGAGATTTTCCACCTTTATGTTTTAACCTTTCCTCAATTTCATAACATCTCATTGAAGCCTTAATGTGGCAATCACTCACAACATTGCTGAAAATTATGTAGCTAAGTAACTAAGTAAAATAAAATAGCCTTTATTGCTGTTTCTTTTCTTACAGTTAAGTACATGCCTTATGAAATTTAATTTTAACTTAAATATATATTATAGTTTAAAATTATCGGCAACTGGAGGTTTTTGTGGAACAGCTTGTCTGCCGACAAAGGCCTCCTCTAAAGATTTCCACGTGTTTCTTTCTCTTGCTAAATGGGTCCACATCGTAAGTAACTAGTAACAAATTTCATCATTTAGGTATACTAAGTAAACAGGTGCGAGTCGAAGTTTTGTTCCACAAATCATAAAAAAACAATACCTATAAGTAATGTTGCAGTAGTTGTGACTTTTGTAATTGCAATAATATTAGTTAATGAATTTATAATCGTTAGTCTAGTGGTCCCAATTGCGACTAAGACGCTAGAGGTCTTGGGTTCGATTCCCAGGTCGAGCAAAGTGTTATTGAGTTTTTCTATGAAATTCGCAGTAGCCGTAAAAAAAAGTCGTTTGTATTGGAAAAAAAAGTTATAGGTTTTGAGTTTGAATCCAAGGTATACCTTGTGGGTACAATGACGATGCATTCAATGCAGGTCAGAGCACCCTAAACCGACGATCATGCATGAGTAGATTAATGAACGTAGATGAAGCGAAAGTGGTGTGCCAGGATCGTAGCAAGTGGAAATCTATAATCTCTGCCTACCCCAATGGGAGACAGGCGTGTAAATAATTATATATGTATGTATGTATCAATGCAGTTAGCTATATAATAAAGTTAAATACCTATCATAAGTATCAGTACAAAAATCAATATGACTGACAATTTTTTAAATGTCCGTTTCATTTTCTTTTCCAGAAGAATTGACTTCATAAGCATTTCCTTTTTTTATCAGCCAATAGAAGTCACTGCTGAGATAAACCAACCGGAGACTTCCACAAGGACCAGTTGTATGCTGCCTGCATCCATCGACTCCCAGCGACCTTCACCAGGTCGTCCGTTTCTTTATATTTCTACGATCGAATGAAGAAGACTCATGGAAGAAACCCACGACAGAACGAATAAGGTTTATGCGTTAAGGGTTAGAGGCTGTTTGTTTGTTACACAACCGATTCCGATGTTCTGATTTTCAACATTTTCAGGATTGTTCAGAATAAGTAACTGAATCGATTCCAATAATTTATACTTACACCATGTTATATTTTTGATTCCCAGGTCGAGCAAAGTGTTAGGGTTTTTTTATGAAATTATCAGTAGCAGCTCGGAGTTTGGAATTTGTGCCCGGTTAATGGCAATAGGCTCGCCCCCTATTACATGGGACCTAAACATACCGGCGAACTGTGGGTGTACCTTAGTACACCTCTGCCTAACCCTTCGGGGAATATAGGCGTGATGGTATGTTATGTTTTGTGTTTAAATTCAATTTAAAAATATTTCTGACGTTGGTGCAAGTGGCCCTTAGTATCTTTCCGCTATTATGCGCGCAGAACACAAGTCACGGCAGGTTAGCACACTAGGCGCGGGCGCATGGCGGGGTGGGGGTAATAAGACGTGGTGAGCATGTTTTTGTACGGACAACCAGGTAATATACCTATAGCTTATAACATTGTGATTTTTAGTGATACAGTTTTGAAATTTTGTACATAGATTCTTTACATAAAAATACTAGGCACGTGTCGCAGGTTTCGAATATATACTAAAAGTATGGTTGTAGATATAAATAAACTAGCTTCTGCCAGCGGCTTCGCTCACTTGAAGATTGAAAACCAACAGTGATGATCTCTTCTTTGTATGGGTCTCCATAAATTAGAGAGGTCAAGCTGTATCTCAGGTTCCGTTTAATTATTTGAGACTAGCTGACTCGGCGAACTACGTACCGCATCATAAAAACTTATTTTTTCATAGTTACTCACCTTTTAAACCTTCCCTGGACTTCCACTAACATTTCAAAACCAAAATCAGCTCAATAGGCCCAGCCGTTCTTGAGTTTTAGCGAGACTAACAAACAGCAATTGATTTTTGTATATATAGATAAGAAGTATACCAGTTTTTAAGTTGGAGCACATCCTTTCTAACAGTGATAATAAAATTAAAATCTATTCAGTAGTTTTTGCGCAGACCCGTAACAAACATACAAACAGAAAAGAATTAAAAAAATCACATTTTTGGGTTCGGGAACGTTTATATACCCTATCCTACTTACTTGTTTTTTTTTACCATTTTTTAATAGTAGAGAAGATATATATAATGACGTCACCGAAAGACGAATTCAAAATTACATAATAATATGATGTTCTCAAGGAGTCTCTAAGGCTGTGTATAATCCAAAATACAATATTAAAAAGGCAGATACTAAATAGTACATAAGTATTTACCTACGTATAAAATAAGCCCGTTTACTTACGATACCTCGCAAGCTCGTATAAACCATATACTCGTGTGTCTCCGACAGTCGGGGGCGGGGGAGGGGGTGGATAGGGGATGAGGTACCCCCTACTGTCCGGCGATAGCTTAGACTAGTATGACTGGAATACGCGCTAGAACGTCAATATGTTGGCGTAAAGACTCTCTATGTTGTATGACAAAATCCATTTTAAAGGCACCTCTAGGCACGGGATGGCACAATGGGTGGTTTCCATTCTGTAGGAGTACACATTCTCTCCTACATGTGGATACAGTAGTGTACAGATTCTCTCCCAGGAGGTGAGTATTTTTGAAGATTCTGTAAGAGTACATAGATACATATAGGCATGTAGAAAGGTATAAAATCCCACAATATCATAATTTAAATGAACTGCCCTATTAGTCTAGTGGTTACGAGCGCGAATGCTACGCAAGAAGTCCTGGGTTCGATTCCCAGGTCGAACAAAGTGTTATTGGGTTGTTCAAAGAAATTCTCAGTAGATCCTCGGAATTTGGAATTTGTGCCCATAAAATTACCATAAAGATGATCCATGAGGATTTTCCGTACAAAAAAAGGTGGAAGATGATACATGAAGATTTATTGCACTCCAGAAACAAAACCTTTTAAGTCGTTTAGTATAGAGCTCTTGTTAGTCAGGATTAATCTATAAATCAAGGACAAATCTTGATTTCTACAAATTAGGTGTAAGTATGATTCATTCATGTAAGTAGTATAAGTATGTATTTACAAAAAAAAAGTATATAAGTATTATATCCATTGTCTAGTACCCATAGTACAAGCTCTGCTTAGTTTGGGACTAGATGGTGCTGTGTAAAAATGTCCCAGAATATTTATTTATTTATTATTTATTTATTCAAGTTTCCTCTCGTTTCATCATCCTAACCATTTTCCAACTATGTTAAGCTAGGTTAGAAGCCTAGTCTTACCATCAAAGACTGAATATCAGCATGGTATATGAAGCGCCACCCGTGTTCTATCTATATAGGTGCTTAATATGTAGGTACATGTATTGGATTCTGGGAAAAACAAAACAGATGGGTACCGATAACAACTTGGGTAAGTAAACATTACGAAATATTAAAATGTCGCGGAAGTCCCTCAGTGTTGTTGGCCAAACTAAGTTGGACAAATAAAAACATTATGTAATTCTCGGCCATTTTGTTTCGTTGGAAGTAAGTTCGACTTAGTTGTTCAACTTTCGGCTCCTCCAAAGCTTTCATTTCACCCTTTATGTTTGTAAAGTTTAGGTAGGGAAATACGAGTAATTAGTACTTAAAATATTTATTGAATCTTGTAATCACTCTGAGTGTGATGTTGATAAAAGTATGTTAGCACGCCTTTCAGGTGTAAGCTTTATTCCTTGGTAAACCAGTCGTCATAAAAATCGTGTAGGCGTCGTTTGTCGAGGCTCGTGGGTGTTGTCGAGCGTGGCTCGTACCGTGGCGGGTGACAGTTGGCGGTTGGCCGCGGCTCGGGCCGAGACAGCGCGGCCGGTCACTATCGTTTCCCGCGTGAAAATCGCTTTCCCCGCGGTCGCGGTGCGATAGAGCACGTGAACGCAGTGTCCCGCCGGCCGCTCGCGTGATACGCCGCGCTCCTCGCGCCGCAGCACCTTACCCCGAGCTCCTGCAGGACGGCGACGTACGCTCCCGACGCCCGCCCGAGCATCACTGCCGATCCCTTCCGACGTGACTCGCGCGCGCAATTCAACACGTTTTCCCGTTCCATTTTTGAAAAACTTTTCCAATTACATTGTAGTGTGTCATCGATCGTCATTTGATAATAGCGGAGTGTCCAGTGCCGTCGCTGAGGTGGCGATGCGGTCCAAAGCGGTCGCGAGGCGCCTGCACGCGCAAGGTGAGTTTCACGTTTTTCTTGTCAAGTTTCAAACTCGTTCTCATTTCAGTCGCACGTTTCTGAAACTTGTCACGTTCAGTGTATTCATGTATATTGATATATAGGTTTGGGGATGCGCAGTAGGTATGTATGATAAGGACAGTGTGATGCGCTGAGCGCGCGTGCCGATTGGTTGGCGCCTCCCCCGCCAGACAAGATAGCGAGGGACATCCTCCGCGCGCCGCCACACGATTTCACGCTCTATATTAAACAGAGAGAGCTTGTTTTACTATGCGTAACGTTCGGAGGGATGTTCCCTCCATTGTCATTTGTCATTGGATGAGTTTGCAGGCTTTTCATTATGTACTTACTTTGTTTATGTACAACAAGCGTGATAATCTTTTGTTTTACGGATAGCTTTTGTTATTTGATTATGACAATAGATATCCTATTTTGTTTTTTATCATACTTACTAATTATATAATTCAGTATTTTTTACGTAGAAAAATATGAAATAGCTAATGATACTATTAATAATATAGCCAAAGGTTTTTAAACCCGACAATTTACCTACCTAGCTAACTCTTGGTCTCTGCTTTTTAAATACATATTTTTTCAGCTGGTCTTCATAATCTACGTTATTAAGTCCTGAAAGCATTTTGCATCTTTCATTGTTCGAAACACGCAACAGTATGTCAGAAAGCAACACTATTGTCATTTCCCCGATAAGAAAATTAGTCACTAGTACTCACTAGATGCAACCTACCTTTCAGCTAGTAGTACCTAGGTAGCAACTCTACCTACCTACCATAGTGTTGATGTTACTCTGATTGTTCTCTTTGGTCGGATGAGTCAGGTGTTTCGCCACAGATGTTTAACCAAGTCACAGAAATTCAAAATGTTTTCTAGAAAACTCTTTTGTTCGGTTTAACAGCGTTTGTGAGAACTTAGTAATATTATTCTATTTAAGGAAATGTTTACAAAGAAAGACTTTAAGTATTCGTTGTTAGTAATAAAGGATGTCTCGTAGATTTCTTAGAATAAAGCAAAGTCGCTGTTTTTGTGTCTGTCTCTCCGCTAACTTCTAAACCACGCAACGGATTTTGATACGGTTTTCACTATAATTTAGAGTTGTATTTTTCGGAAAGTCATGTATATTCACGTGCATCACACACACTGTAGGTGCAACCGTGCGAAGCCGGGCAGGTCGCTCGTGTAAGTGTATTAGGTTTTATAACGTATTTAATACTTTATAAGAATTTAGATACACGGCAGGGTTTCGACTAATTTCGTAAAAGGGGGACACAATGGTCGTGGGTTATATTAGGTAGATGAAACATTTTAGGCCACTTCTCTTAGTAACTGAGTCGTTATAGTACTTATTTGCATGTTTTTGTTATGAACATCGGTATTATACATACATGCACTCACACATTTCTCTCAGAGGGGTGGGCAGAAACTATAAACAATCGCTTGCTACGATTCTTGCATACTTCTTTTGCTTCTGCCACATTTATTAATATTTTTATAGGTATTATTTCTGAACAATATAAAACAAATATTCTAATTATATGACTTAAACAAAACAATTTATCTTATGCATAATATATCTGTTGTAAACAGATCTTTTAAAGACACTTTTACAAGTCAATGTTTTACTTTCTTTTTTAAATAGATGGTGCTGGCATTTCCTAACAGACGTCCTCTGAGAAGAAACACCAAAATAAACTCAGACAATCATGGTGTATTTTAAAGTCAAGGCAAGAGTAGTAATATTTTAATATATACTTGTTGTGTTACTACGTAGGGCAATATCTAAAATATCAATATCTAAAGAGCAGCAGCCAAGGCTGACTGACGGCATATATACATCAGGCATCGACTATTTTTTAGGGAGCTCAACGACCCGTCTTACGACGATACCAGATCAGCAAGACATTTGCGTTGGCCATATATAAATACTCAAGACCGTCATAAGAACGTTGAAACAAAATTTGTGTTTAAACTAGCCTACAAAGTATTCACATTAACATTTGTGACAACTTTATAATAAAAAAACATAGTAAAATGCGAATAATACGTACGCGGACTTTTGAAAATTAAAATGTCAAATACCATAAAACCTCCTTTCTAGAAGAATAGGACCGTTTTACTGGTATGTTTGTATTTTCTCCAGTGTCAACATTCAAAGGCTGTTATCAATGTATCGGGACAGCTATTTCCCAAACATTACTGGTTGCACAACCGGCGACAAACCAATCATCAGTTGTTACGACATGGTTTATAGAGAACGTGTAACTTACGAAAATAGTAGAATGTAGCAGTTTCAATGTTTTATATCTTTATATTTAACATACCATCACGCCTATATTCACCAAAGGATTAGGCAGAGGTGTACTAATGTAAGCCCACAGATAGCCGGTATGTTTAATTCCCATGAAAAAGAGAAATTAAAACTACGAGCGACTACTGATGATTCCATAGCAAAATCCGGGAAATAATAAATAGTAAATCCCTCTCTTAAATTAGGCTTCGTCAATCAGCCTTCTTTTTAATAGAAATAACACGAATTAAGAGTGAAACTGTCTTTTTGTGATTTTTTGCATTTTCCATGGTAAGATTTTAAAGTTGCACTTTTCCATCACTAAAATTAGGTACTTTAAGAATGTCAAGAATCAATATGCAGACAATAAAATAAGATTTGTTTTAACCCTCAGGAGTTCTTTAGAGAATGTGCTTTATTTTTATACCTTAAGATGAGAGAAAAAGACAAAGTTAATAATTAGGTAGGTTTGAAGTTATTTATATTGCTTATCATTTAAAGTTATTCCTATCATACACCCAAATGTATCTAAATTACGAAACACAGGTTTATAAAATATTAAAAAATAATAAATTTGATTAAGTCGGAAAGATCTTTGAAACAAGTTTATACTAAAACAGATAAACTTGAGCGGCTACGATTGCTACGAATTTACTACGGACAGATAATATAGAGGAGGTTCGTAGCTATCTTTGCGCTACGAAAATGCTACGCTACTTAAAAGAAGACACTGCTGTCTACATTAAAATAAATTATTTATAAAATGGCATTAGGATAGAATGCCTTGTGGCTAAGTAATAACTACCCTTATCATTTGATCTGTGAAGTTAAGCTGTGCTTGCTGCGGTCAGTATATGGATGGGTCAACATTTATAACTCATTGACGCTTTCAGATTCCTCCGAGAGCGCATCAAACCCAGCTTTCATACAAAATGTACCTAACCAGAAGACGCAGGTTCGAATCCTGCCTACGAGTCGAATTTTTCCTTCACTAAAATAACGTTATAATTTTAGCATGAAAAATGCAAAAACGTCACAAAAAGATAACGAGCATTTATGACAATCTACAGCGGAAGGTACCTAGTCAGAAGCCCGAAAAGTCTGACAAGGAAAGTATTATTGTCCAGAAATTAGGTTACAGAAATCTAACGGTAATCACTTCGTGTAAAATATTGATCTGTTATACCAGAAATCGACATCAGGCTAACTGGGAAAAGGTCTGTAAAAGAGTAATCTGTATCCCAAATGATTTAGGATAAAGATAACTGGGCAGTCGTTTTTTACTACAAATTATAATTTGCGCCTTTTAGCTAGTTACGGCAGCCTCGCGGACGAATGCTACAGCGCTCCGGTAGGCCCGGCACCAAAGTGGTGACGCGAAACGCCGAGGTTGGTTTTAGTCGGTAGATCGCTCTTTTCAGAGCGGAGTCCGACACACCCCACCGCTCTCCCCGGAGTGGTGGTTAGTGCATAAAGCATTTCCAACCTCGACAACAAAAAAAAAGATTCAGCAGCCTGCTGTCCGTAGGGGCTTTTAAGGCTCGGCAACGCATCAACTCCTCCGGTGGTAATGAGCGGTGGTGACGATTTACCATTAGGTGGCTACCTCTGCTTCTTTATAGAAATAAGAAATTGAAAAAAAATGCAGCATACAATTTTTTCTCTCATATTTTTTAGTACATAGTGCGCGCAGTATACGCGCCAGATATATTGTACGTTTGAACATAAAGATTATATTGATATAGCGTTCATATCTGGCTGTTTTTATCGTGTCATTAAAACGGAATGGTTTCGAAACGCTATCCGCACCACCACTGCACTATACGCGTTTATAACGCATGTAAATGTTTACGATTTATGTTTCAAATTTACATATCCATTGGATTTTTTAATTGACATGTTGTTATTCGGGTGGCCTGTTTATTGATGGGTGGTCTTTATGTGACCACTTTTAAATTTCATTTATGCTTGAGCGTCTTTATATATAAGGATCCTCTTTTTGTTCTGTATGTCAACTATTGAAGAATTAAAAGAAAAGGCACGGTCAGCATTTTCCTCATAATAATATTATTTCCGTTTGGGAATTAAAAGGGAGAGACTGTTTGTTAGCAGTGATATGCAAAAAAAATATAATATACCATCACATCTGTATTTGCCACAGGGTAAGCCAGAGTAGGTACTCATTTAGTATTATATTTTGGCGATATGTTCTTATAATGAGTAGAGGACAAGCCATGAAATAGGTATGGATCTAACTTCGAGCAGACTGTTTGCTATTGAGTTTTTTTTCGTTTATATCGGCAAATGAGCAACTTGGTGGAAATTAGATAGTCATCGCTGCTCATGGCGACCACATGCAACACTAGACGAGTTGCTGTTACTTTCTTTCTTGGAAGACTTAATACTGGGATACGAATCCCTTACTTCATGCTAAGCAGCCACACCACTAGACACATCAGACAGTTAAATAATAAATGTTATTATAATTACCTATTTATCAACAATTATATTATATTTCTTTATTTAAAACATGGGAACTAAAAAGCAAACTATAGGCGAACTGTGAAGATAAGTTCAGCATCTATATCTCTGCCTAATACTCTGAGGATACAGGTGTGACCGCGTAATTATTATTTAGTATGGTATAGGTACACTGCTTAACTGTGTGAGATCGTGATTTGAGTTATAAACACAATCCTTCAAAATAATTTCAATTTATTAGAACATGATATTAAATCCACGTTTCATTTTCAATTTCCGATCTGAAATCGGACTACACCTTCATATTTGTTGTTAAGTGTATAGGTACTATACATATATATTCCACGTAAAGATATATAGGTGCTTGTTCAATATCTGGCCACGTCTTTATGGCGCTCGTAAACGTGTGCGAGCCAACGATCTTCACCAAGTGTCGGGAAATTCGATCCCTGACCGTTGCCCTTTTGTGAGAGCGAGTTGATTGCCCAGCCCGAGCAATCGTTTGTATTCGATTCTACAATCGATGCTCTGGATGTACCGATTCAGTTTCCGATTGGGTTTAGATGTTATCATTTCTAATAGTATTGTGCGACTGAGACAAGTTGAAAGTTTGAGAATTGAATTAGGTCGAAAACTAGACGGAATAGAATGATTTCTTTAGGTTAAAAGGCTCATAGTTTTTCTGATTTTAGATAATATTACGAAATAGGCACCTTACGTAATAGGTAATAAGAATTATTGTTGAAAGGTAATATTAAAGAAAGGTAAATATTTTGGGCATGGGCTTCTAGTAATATTGAATATTACTGCCACAAAGACATAAAAGGTTTTGGTGAAAGGTCACCCAATGAACTCTAAATAAGCCAGAACAATGGTTCTCTAAACAAACTTCCAGGGCTTAGAATTCGCGTCGCGTTCTGGACAATGGCGATATCTTCCATAAATAACCTGAACAATATTCAATAAGCCCGACGGTTTATTCCTCCAGGAATAGTAGTCGTAAAGCTCGCAGACATACCTACGGACGGATCCTCGAATCACAATAACGCTGGAGCTCAGCAGAATCCATAATCTTATTTTTGTACCGCACCGCGAAGCGTGAATTTCGCAATTACGAGAGTGCTGGCCAGCGCACCGGAATATCAGCGCAAGGCTTTCTCCCATAGAGTAGACAATCGCATGGAGAGCCTTTCTCAAAATAAACACTTCTTGTCTGTACACGTGCGAATGTCGACTTTATCTCGGAGACGGAGAGTTACGTGGCGGGAGCGCCAGGTGGCGCGTGAAAGCGGACTCTTTGCGATGGCAGGAGAGCAGATTATGCGTCGCAGATGTTGCCGGGCGACATCCATTGTGTTCCCTCCTATAATTTTATCGAAGCTGATTTACGATCGATTGTTCGGCCGGTGGACAGTCGGCGAGGCGTGGTGTGCGTGCGCGCGCGCATGTGTGCGCGGTGCGTGCCTGCGCCGCAGTCGTAACTTACCTGCAGATGGCGCTCGGATATGACGAGACCACTCGCCACAAAACGCCCTCGTAAATTAAGAAACGACGTCTTGGACCGTGTTCTTTTCAGCTTTGTTTTATGCTTGCCGTGTATAACTTTCCAACTAGTGACGCATTTATTTATAATCTATTAGTATATTTCTGCAAATAAACTCTGTAACTCGAAATGTACAGCTTAGTCATTATCCTTTTTGTTCATATTTAGGCATACGTTTATTGTATTTATACGAAACATCATACGTTATTAATTTTTCATTTTCCATATTTACTGATAAGGTCGTTACAAGAGATTCTTCTTCAGTTAGGCACCAGAAAACTTTTCTGAAGAATTCCAATACGCGGAACTATAATTTTAAAAATATTTATACTTTCTACATTTATTTATTGGGTCGTTGAAGATGATTCTTTTAAATTGGAGATCCTTGGAAGTGTAGATAATATGTCTTAGTCTAAAAGTAGAAGAGAGATTGCTCTATGTATTGTTTTACCATCGGGGCACCAGAACAATAATAATAAATTTTCTTTCATGCACGGGTATTTGAAAATAAATGGATCTGGCTATTCTGAATTTAACTTCTGTTAGTTATCATCATCATCTATCTATTTTCAATACACGTACCTAATAGAAGCGAAATACCTTACTCACTTTTCCAGTATTGACAAAAAAATTGATGAATGCTGGTATCACCGCAGAGCACAGATAGTATTAATTATCTAATAATATAGGTATTATAGCCAGCATTGGTAAGTACTAAGTAGGTACTAAGATATAGTTAGAATTCAATATTCGCAAATAGTGTCTCGCTTAGCAAGCAGATAATTCATATTCAGATTTGGACAAAATGAGAGTAAGCTTTGCTTATATGAAACGAGCAAAGCTTTCCTCAGCAGATGTTTATACAAGGCGAGCGGCTGCTAATGCCATGATAAAACGCTCTCGATAAAACACCCATTATGTATTTTACCTGCAAATTGTTTTCCGGCACAATTAAGATTGAGTTTCAATACTCAATAACATCGCGTAAAGCTGTACTCGGCTAGGTGTCGATGAGAGCGGAGAGCGGGGAAATGCTGATTACTATAAAAAGTTAGACCACTGTGATTAAACAAAGTTCGTTTTGGTTTCTAATTTAGCCTCTTTAGTTATCTTCTCTCTTATTTTTTTTTTAACTCCAACGCAAACAGGGCGGTGTATACATGGTGTATATAAATAACGTGTGTATTTGTCTATGGTATCGTAGCTCTCAAAGGTATGAACCGATTATAATTGAGTTTTATTGTTCGATAGATGACTTTACCAGATCGGGAGGATTTTAACTATGATTTAAAAAAATCTAATGAGCCATTTGAATGTTCTTCGCTCTTCATTTTAAAGAAGGGATTTCAGTTTCTATTTATGGTTAACATTTTCAGGAGTAATTTCATAAAAAACAATCACCAACTAGTTTATTGTTTTGATCAATATACATAATTGATTAGAACAGTGTCTGTAATGAGTAATGTGGATTAATAAATCGGTAAATCAGTATTGGAACGCGCTTCCTGAGAGGATCTTTTCCGATACATATAATGGCGGTCAAGCGTAAGCGTATACCGTGGGAGAGCCATGCTTAGTCACGAATGAGCCGGCTCGACCGGAGTGAAATCTTAGAAAACCAGCATGAAAAAACACTACGTTGTTTTTCGACGAGTGAAAAAAAGGGTTTGCGACTCCTCTGGTGTTGCAGGTGTCCATGGGCGGTGGTAATCGCTTACCATCAGGTGATCCGTCTACTCGTTTGCCCCCCTATCCCATAAAAAAGCTTAACAACCTTAAAAAACATAAATTAGTGATATTACGTAACGACTTTTGTTTATTACTCATATGGAATTTCACGCCATAGGTAAGGTACGTTATGTACATAACGTCATGGATAAAGGCATTAATAAACAACAATATTCTTTTGTAAGGTTTTGTTTTTATAGTTTGTTTTCTTCAGAACAAAACAAATACTTAATTCTTATGCTTAATCCACAATCACAAAAGGAAAGTTGTTAATTACGCAAAAGAGTTTTATTAACACGGTAGAACACAGCAATATGTTTTATTCTGGAAAATTTTGAGAACTTTCTGAAATTACTTACATGCTGATTTCATCATGGAAATTTACCTAGCTATATACCGATTGTATACACACGGCCAAAACTGCGCTCATTGAAAGTAGAAAGAAAGAAAGAAACAATAATATAATTCATAATATGAATCACATAAGAAAATTGTAAAGGAAAAGTTTGAAAATTGCTAAGGGTTCTTAATATTTCAGGAACATAACAGTAGCCCGAACGAATGAGTTTTTTTTCTGCTACAAATCTCATACATACCTACATACATAATTACACATCTGTATCCCATTGGGGTAGGCAGAGACTACACTGGATACGATCCTGGTTCAGGCACACCACTTTCGCTTCATCTACATTCATTATCCTCCTTCTCATACAAATTATTCTCGATTTCGATACGAATACGTTTTCGAAAGTGTTCGTACTTCTGATATTTAACGTAGACTGGTATTACCGTGCATATGACAAAAAAATAGGTAAACTAGTCTAAAAGACTCAGGTAAGGTCCAAATAATTAATTTGATTGCGGATTCTTCGTGAGAGTGAGCACATGCTCTTAGGAGTGATGATTTTACGAAATTAAACAAATCCCCGTAACGAGCTGCGATAAATCCCGCTAACAGTGGCGCGTAGCCCTACAAGCGATTTGCAGGTCAAACGTATGTAAAACAAGAAATTATTAGGGAAAGGCGTTAACTTCAAGTCGTTAACATATTGACAGGCGTATGTTGCCATAACAAATGTTTTGATTTCTTTTTGTTTTGATTCCTTGAGGTTTACAAGCATTACCTCATTGTGTCGACACTTTTTATGTTCGCGAATTATAGCTACGGTGGAGTTGCTATAATTTACAAATTTGTGGTTAGGAGAGTTTAGGAGAATATCGTTAGAATACTGTTATGCATACATACGCCTTTCTCCCACAGGGGTAGGCAGAAATTGCAGACCGCCACTTACTACGATTCTTGCATAGGTACTTCTTTTGCTTATTCCACATTCATACATCTTCTCATACACAAGCGCATTTCGTGAATACGCCTTGACCTTTTTAAAGGACCTCGTCAATAAGACGTATGTCCTTCTAAGGCCCCTTCTGACGCTGCCGCTGATAGTTGCCTTATAAATTCCTTTCATTAGTCGTCACCTTCCCATCCCGTAGATTTTTTGTGCTATTAAAAGGTTACCTACAGGTTTCCCCACGATGTTTTATTAACAACTAGCTTCTGCCCGCGGCTTCGCCCCCGTGGAATTCGGTCTGTCATCACATCCCACGGGAACGGGATAAAAACCCTAAGTAAAAGTACCCTATGTCCGTCTCCTGGTTCTAAGCTACCTGTCCACCAATTTTCAGCGAAATCGGTTCAGCCGTTCTTAAGTTATAAATGGTGTAACTAACACCACTTTCTTTTATATATATAAGATTTCTTCTATATGTCTTATCTTCTGCACTTTACTCAAATTTTGAGATAATTATTAGCATAAACACACTGTATAGAAATGCAGGCGAAGGCGAGCTATAATTAAACCGGAGTCAAGGAATCGAGGTCGGCAGCGGCGGTGCTTCGCTTTGTAGAGCAACCTTTCAATTACGGCTCCCGGGAAATGTGTTCCGGACCTGAGTACACGGGAAAAACTATAGAAATGTTGCTCTAGTCTTTACATGTAGGGTACATACTTAATTTATTGGTTGAGGAGCTCGTGCTTGAATTAAATATATCTTGAATTAAAGAAAGCGTCTTCTGATCAATGAATTCTTCAGTTCGTTTGTGAGGTTGAGTTAATGTATTCAAATCAAATCTTAAATTTTCAGTAATAGCACGGAGCTTAGATTTGTGCCTTTTATGCCATAAAAAAGTAGGTATATATAAACCAATACAAATTGTCTGAAATATTTCATAGAAACATTTAAACTGCAATATAAAGTCTAGGTGAAGGAGTTAACTATTTCCGATAAGGCGGGTGATCTCAGCATGATACGGTTATCTGTGAGTCATTGGGTGTTTCATGCCAGCATCCGAGTGATATGCATCACGGTTTATATCGTTGGCTTCGCTTTGTAATTGGTCGTTTGTGTTGCAATAAAAATGGATACGATAAATCTTTATTTGCGTGACCGAACTCAAGTTCGTTCGTAGCGAGAGAATGGAAAATCACCTAGAATATCACTCTCGTTCTCTATTTAGACCTGTTAGTAGGCTAAATCTGCTTTATATTCTGACAGTAGTAACAGTTAAGATCTGCGACGGATAAACATGGTCTTTTGGGAAGTCCTCGAAGATAAAGGACCTTCGAGGACTCCCCAAAGGTGTTCCCCTAAGTGCGTCGGATTCGAGTCGATTTTAAAGCGTAAGCTTATTCTTACAAAAGTCAAAATTAAGTACAAATTTATACACAGATGAATAAACTCAGGCCTAGCATCATCCGTGTATCTGTGGCTATAAGCATGAGCTTGAGCAAAAAGGTTATTTAATCAGAACCGACAAAAGGTTGGCTGGTTACCTAAAAGGTGAGTTCAATTCGGCTAAGATTTCAGCCACACGGAAGTAGCAAATAATGATCAAAATACTAGTCGGAGACCTTGACACCTAATGCTACACTCAGTGGGATTTCAGTGCCCGGAGTGCGATGGTCAATACACATTGATTACCCCGAGTTATTGGGGTAACACCAAGGGTAAGGTTATAGTTATTGTTATTACGTTAATATGGATGCGGAAGTAGGTATATAGAGATTATTGTGTTCAAGACCTTTGAAATGTAATCATACCAGAATATAGTGACGTCAACCTAAGACGGAAAGTGTGGAAGAGAAATTTGATATACGAAGGGTCTAAATGCAAATCCGCCACTGTACATTTTGAATGAAAACTTAAGTATAAAATTATTATTGGGAGTGGTCTTGGTACGGTACACATTCGAATCTTGCTTGAGGTAGAATGTTTCTTTAACAAAAACGTATAACTTTCATATATATAATTTTCATAAGAAGTAGACAACATGACATAATCATCGACATAATTCGGCATTTCTTCTCAGAGATCGTCAGTTAGGAAATGCCGGTGCCATCTAGTTAAAAAATTATATGAAAAACATTGACTTGTAAAAGTGTCCCTAAAAGATCTATTTACAGAAATAAACAACGAATGGTTAAGTACACCCACAGTACACCGAAATGTTTGGTTCCCATATAATAGGGTAGTAAGCCTATTGCCATTAACCTTGCACAAGTCCTAATTTCGAGCTGCTATTACCTTAGTATTTATTCTTATCTATGGCAGCTACTGAGAATTTCATAGAAAAATCCAATAGTACTTTGCTCGACCTCTGAATCGAACTTAGGACCTCTAGCGTAGTAGTCACTAAACTGTTGAGGCAAAGTAATTAACATATGAAGTAATCTAATGTATCTATCAAGGAAGTGATAAGAGGTACCTAGGTATCTTTATATCAAGTAATAGTAAGACTTGCTACGGTGTCTATAACTATTTGTCTCTATAAGCATATATGTTATCTTGATATCGTTAGATATTATTTAATGGAGGGATTATCATTCAATTTATTTATTCGTCAAGACACTTCGATTTCATTCCAAATTCAGATCAGGATGGAATTTTTATTTTTTTCTATTATCCTGAGTTAAAATTCAACATTAAAAGGGAACAAGTTACATTGTAATACGGTTAATTAATTAAAAAGTATCTTCTTTTACGCATATAAACTGTTTGCTACTTACTTTAAATGTTGATTTAGACTGTACCCCACGTCACAGGGAATCCTTGTGTGGGATAGAGTTTTCAAGTAATTATTTTCTAGTACTTCAACATAATTCCGCTCTAGGCTTTAGATGTCGTCGAATTGTAGTCTTCTACAATATACCTATTATTATATTGAGATTAGATTGGAGTTATAAATTGAACATTTTTTTATTACTATTCTGACCAAAAGGATTGATTTGCGACATTTATGAAAGTGAAATGAGGTTGCAACTATATTCTGAAAAGCTGTTAAACGCGACTTCGTCCGCGTATTATTTAATAAAAAGTAGCTAAACTTACTCCTTGTTATTTCAACTATCTGCCAGTGAAAGTCCCGTCAACATCGGTCGAGCCATTTCAGAGATTAGCCGGACCAAACAGACAGACAGATAGACAGACAAAATTTTAAAAAATGTTGTTTTGGAATATGTATCGTGTATACCTACATCCAAATGCACTTAGTAAAAAGCGGTTATTTTAATTTTACAAACAGACACTCGAATTTTATTTATTTGTATAGATGTATAGATATCTTTTAATTACGTACATATAAATACTGAGATGTCAATTTTCAACAATTAACTCCGCCCATATGGCTGGGGTAGTGATCTCGCTCTGAATCAAAGCTCGTGCCAGGTGTGAAACAGTAATGAGCAAATAAATAATTATAATTATATCTTGAAGTCATGAAATATACAAATTTATGGCTCCTGAAATAGCGGGTAATGCTCACATTAGCTAACATCGACATACCGTTTGAGTTTCATGATAAGCGTTACTAAATAAAACTAATGAAATAGCCGAATAAAAATTGGGGAAATGGCCTTAATAGAAAAGGGCCTTATCAGCACATAAAGAAATATATCCCGGCCGTAAACAATACTCATAATTACTAATAATTACTTGCTATCGCGATCGTGCGCTAGACTATCGAGATTCATCAGAAATCACAACAATCCTTTCCCGCGAAGGCAAATAATTAACAAAAAATATTATTTAAATATATTTATAGTATTTTTATATCAATTATTTATAAAGCTTTTAGTAGTTTTTACTCTATGTACCGACTTTTAATGATTTAGTCCAATAGGAACGAAATTCCGCTAACCAATCTTATTTTTTTTATAATTACAACAGTTTGTCAAGAATAAGGCCCACTTGCACCAACGTCTTAAATGTGTTTAAATTGTATTTAAACACGAAATTTCTATGAAAAATTGTGTTTAAATTTAATTTAAACATATTTAAAAAGTTGGTGCAAGTGGGCCTAAGAATAATACTTTGGTATTAATAATCTCAGCGTCATCTTTTATATGTATATGGAAAATACTAAAGAAACTTATTGTTATCTTATTTGATTATGTTTAACCTAACCTATCCATTTGCATCATTAGCCAAGTGGTCCTGAGCGCGACTGCTACGCTAGAGGTCCTGGGTTCGATTCCCAGGTCGAGCAAAGTGTTATTGGGTTTTTCTATGAAATTCCCAGTAGCAGCTCTGAGTTAGGAATTTGTGCCCGGTTAATGGCAATAGGCTCGCCCCCTATTACATGGGACCTAAACATACCGGCGAACTGTAGGTGTACAATAAGTACGCCTCTGCCTAACCCTTCGGGGAATACAGACGTGATGTTATGTATGATATGTAACCTATCCATTAAATAGTTTCATTCCTAGAAATATTTTGTGTCCTCTTTACACTCAAAATAAGAGGAAATAATGACGCGGTATAAAACCCAGAATTAAATTTCAATTATTAATTACTATGCAATGGTTTCAGCTACGTTTAAGCTGAATCCTGACTAACATCGTATTTCAAAAAGAAAAAGGTTTCTTAAAACCTGGCTATTTATTAGAGGATCTTTGGTATGTAATGACGTGATCATTACGTATGATAAATTAAATTTAAAAATGAAAGTTTAGGACTTTGGTAAATATGATTTGTAGTAATGAATGTAAAAACTTGTCTAGAAATTCGATCGATGTGTGTGGTTAACAGCAAAAAATAGTAAGTTATATCAGTTCAGTGGTTTATAGTAATGATTATAAATGATTGTGGGTACGGGTTATTGTCCAGTGCCCGCGATGCGATGCTATCTAGCTTCCGAACGTCGCGCCGACGTCATTATCATAATAGCCTTGAGACACGAAACTTATTACAAAGGGCAGTTAGATCGCGATCAATCGGGTTAACTTCATTATGTCTTGTAAATCTAAAAAATGGTAGCTAATGGTACCTACTTACTGGTTCTTGTATTAATATAAAAAAAGGAACTTATCAAAGTATAAATGAACTAATCATCCAAGTATAAATGAAAAGTCGCATTAAAAATAAAAACTGGGCGACAGCCACACACTGCTAAGACAGAATCTATACTTACTAATCTATATATATAAAAGAAAGTCGTGTTAGTTACTTCATTTATAACTCAAGAACGGCAGAACCGATTTGGCTGAAAATTGGTGGAGAGGTAGCTTAGAACCAGGAGACGGACATAGGATACTTTTTATCCCGTTCCCGATACTTTTTATTCCACGGGGGCGAAGCCGCGGGCAGAAGCTAGTATTATATAAAGCTGAAGAGTTTGTTTGTTTGCTTGAACGCGCTCTGGAACTACTGGTCCGATTTGAAAAATTCTTTCAGTGTTAGATAGGCCTTTTATTGAGGAATGCTATAGGCTATATATCATCACGCTACGCGGACGAAGTCGGGGGCAGAAGCTAGTACTCGTATACATACATAAAACAATAATAATCAACCCATTACACTGGCCCTCTGTTGTGGACAGGTCTACTCTTAGAATGAGAGGAATTAAGCTATAGTTCACCACACTAGTCTTACGCGGGTTGATAGACTTAACACACCATCGAGAAAATCTTTCAAGCATGAAGGTTTCCCTTCACCGTTTACACGCGTGATTATTAACAATTAATACGCACATAACTTCGAAAAGCCAGAAATACGTCTTGGATTCGAAGTCGAGTCCTTTGACTTGGCAGTCCAATGGCCATTCTTGTATCACTAATCTATCACTGCTTTTTTAATACTCATATTTGTTTATAATTGTTTGAGCCAAATTTTTTCCAATAAATAAAATATACCTATTAACAATTTTTAGACGTGAAATATTACAGCTTTTTATAAAATATTTTTTAAAATTGAATTTAAATTTAATAGCGTATGCAATATTTATGACATCATATTCTACAACTTTAAAATGCACAGTTTATAAATAAATAAAATATATTTTATCTGTAAATCTCGTAACAATATTGATCGAAATTACATACCTAAATAACCTAGTTCGAAAAACTATCATTGAAACGTGTGCAGCGCTTTCAATAACATTATCAGGGTGATAGATGATCTCAAGTGACAGGTCGCGCGTTCGATTCCCGGATCGCTCCTATTGTCCCGGTGACGGATCGACGGCGAAAGCGCTTGTTAGATAGAGTGTCACTGACAGCTATCTAAGATGGCGGAAACATTAATTGTGTAACACATCCATTCTGGTAATGGTGATCGGTGTACATGGATAAATTATTTTTTTAGATTCACACCTCAAGCATAAAAAATACCATGGAATTAACCAATTAAACTTTACTTATTGGATAAAATAAGGACTTTTAAAACAATAATATTTCATGCTTTATATATTGATGTATTGAACTATTTTTACTGTTTTAATTTTGACTGACATTATAGTTAAACAAAACTCTACTTCAGTGTATGAAATTTAATTTACAATATTAGAATAACATGAAAAATATAGTAAAACAAAAACAAAAATTAATAGATACCATTTTATACAAGAGTAACCACTAACCATGTTGTATACAGATAAATGCTACGGTTGCTACGCGGCTACGGTTGTAGCAAGTCGTAGCAAAGAGATAACAATTTATTCACAGAATGCAAATGTCGCGTAGCTTCAATGTGGAGTAGGGATTCTAATTTTAAAACTGATTTGATTTGGTTCACTTCACTTCACTTTGGCGAACTCCGACAAGCGTCAATGGTATTATTATATTTGTAACAGCCATAATGATTATTTTTGTCTGGATAATATTAGAATATTGGTAGTTCATGACATTTTACCTGGTTCCTTAATATTATTTATGTAAGCCACAATATTCCTCTTAGGCTTATCGAATGTGTTTCGAATTAAATATTGCACTATGCAGTAGGACATTTTCGTGTTTACGCCAAGAGATCCATGACCGTAACTATCTAATTGTTATAAATATAGAATTAATCAAATTTAGTAAAGCAACAGGCTGGTTCACTTATAAGTATATTGGACTAAAATTTTCCGGCGAAGCCAGTACACCTCTGCCTTACCTAGGGATACAAGCGTGTTGGTATGTTATGATGTGTAAAATCATTGGACTGCTTCGTCATTAGTCTAGTGTTTCTAATCCTGACTGCTACTCTAGAGGATCTTGGTTTGATTCTTGACTTCAAGCGAAGTGTTAAAGGGGTTTTCTATGAAATTCTAAGTAGCAGCTCGGAGGCTGGGATTTGTGCCCGGTTAATGGCAATAGGCTCACCCCCTATTAAATAGGACCTAAACATACCGGCGAACTGTGGGTGTACCTTTGCCTAACTCTTCTCATATTATGTTTTTTATGTTTTATAACCTAATTACTTTGTAGCATTAAATTTGAGAGTTACATCGGTAGTCATAATAAAGCATAACATAATAGCTATCGGTTTGACACTGAGACAAAACACAAGCTGTTTATAATATTGAGCACGTTCCCTCATTACTGAACGCATTGTGTATTGTTCATTATTACCACTCAATATTAAGGATAGCGTTACGAATACGACACTTAAGGTGATAGATAAGATTTCTAACGCTATGAGAATGAACGCCACTATTGACAGCTTCCTAGAAACTGTCTATGAAGACCGTTTAATTTTTAATTTACTAGCTCTATGAAGAAATAGTTATTGAATTCCTGGAAGTTTTTGTTTTTAAGACTGAAGACTGAAGGAGTTCAGGAAAAATTGAACTTAATGAATATTAGGGGAATTACTACTCTCTGTTTTCAGAATCCCTCTAGTCTCTCTTTTTGTGGGGACAAGTTAAGATACTGTTCCTCACTGCCATTCAGATAGGCATCTTGTAAGAGGCGAGAATATCGGACTTGTTCGGTGGTAGGACTTCTTGGGGGTTTATGTCGTTTTCGGTCCTAAAGCATCTTGGTGTGTGTTTCGAGCCAGAGCGCGTAAGAACCAGTTCCCCCTCTGATTGTTGCGGCTCTGGCAGTCTCTAGTCCGTAGGGGCTCATAGGATTCGGCAACGCATCAGCAAGCAGCAGCAGTTCGCCCGTATGTTTAGGTGGCGAGTCTATTCCCATTAACCGAAAATGTTTATAGATAAATCTAATAAAACTTTGCTCGGTTTGGAAATCGAACCCAGGACCTCGATAAATCGCTGTTTTACTTTAAAAAATAATATTTCTTGGAGAGTGAGGTGGCGTGGTAATTGTCTATAACGATATATCTCCATAAAAACGAAATCAGATGAACTACTACAGATTTTCTTCCACTTCGATCGGATTGGGTTAATTAGGGTAAAAATTTATAATTGGCCACGCATACCGGGCGGCGGATTTTTGTTTCGTGAGCTTTAAACACTAATGAGTACACATGACATATTACGAGGTCGCTTGTAGTGTTAAGCTTAGTGTACACGATGCTGGGTAATTACCCAATCGGTCTATATACTCGGTCGGTAATTATCATCTATCAAAGCAAATTATATTCCAGTTCTAATTTTAAATTCACTTGGGGATATGAATTCTTATTTTTTCATATTTATAAACAAATTAGTATTTTTTGTATAGGCAGGTATATTATAATTACCTATTTAATATCGAGCTGCGATCAGGTTTAATAAACTATTCCATTGACGTGAAATTGGGTGGGCATACTACTTATCTGTTATAGTATTGTAGAGGACCGAGACTTTTTAAAGAAAATGAACGTTGATTTTTTTTTGTAATAGTAGAAAACCGAGAGACGAATGCTTTACAAATTTTAAATATTTAAATCAATGTTTATTCTTTATTTATTTTTATCCAGCAAACCCACAGTAATATCACCTTTTTACGGCAAACACTACAGTACCTAAGCTATATACTTAGCTACATATTTATAAGACTTGGCCATGACGGCGTTTTATTTTTTTCTCGACGGGACTGAAAGGATGTGTTGGTCCGTCAAATGCAGCTGCCATGCTAATGTACTTAAGTTACAGGTTGAAGGCATGATGTTTGCGAGTCCACAACGCTTGTCCGCTAGTGAATACCTGGCTTTTCAGTGTACATATAATGTAGGCTTTAAGAGCTCTTTTGAAGAGGCTTTACATGTAGTCTTATAAATAGGTCAGGAGTTCACGAGCGAGAAATGTTATGAATGAAATTATTTATGAATAAGAATTACAGTTTTCTTAGATTATGCTGACGAGTTGTAAGTACCTTTTTATTTTAAAAGATTATTTTATTTTTGTTTAAACTTTGGCTCACATTGCTTTTTATCTTATCGTGGGTGCGTTTACAACAAGAGACAAAGATTATAAAACGGATAATGGGAACATTTTCATATTAAAATTGTGACCCCGATTTGATTTATTTTCTCTTTTTGTTAGTTCGACATTATAACAGTGATAGAGCGACTTTGCTTAAACCTTTTTTAAAAAACTTTGCCTAACAATAGCATTTTCTCCTGTATCGTGGGTGCTTTAACAAACACTAATTCTCACAAACATAAACGCCCAGACGCGGAACAACTATCTGTAGGTTATACAACTATTTGCTCCGTGTGGGGATCGATCCCACAACACGTGGCGCAGAAGTCGATCGATCAGCCGCTGCGCCAAACATTTCGTTTTCAACTAGAAAGAACGATTTTGATCGTAATAAGGTTCTAATTAATGAATAAGAAACAAATGAAAACCTTCACAGTTAAAGCCTTCAACAATATCTGTTCTGTTCGGGTATCGAATCCTAGAAAGCCGAATTAGCCAAAGCAGAAGCCCATCGTTCAACAGTTGCGCAATCGGGGCAATCTTGCTAAGAAATCTGATATTAATACATTTTAATGTGATAATATAACAAATGTATGAAAATACATACATAATGAAAATGTATGTAGTAGTTTTTCCTACAACTAATTATCTACATACCTACAACGCAAAAACTAACAAATGTGCGTATTAACCAATCAGAATATCTCACCAACACGTATATACCTTTATATTTACATATTAATCTCGGCAGCAGCGATGGCGGTGCATCGTAAACATTTAATTGGTGATAAAGGCGAATAATTGGTCGCGGCTATCGATCGATCGCTAATGAAACTGAATTACTCTGTTACTGCCTAACGATCTGTACGATATCTCTAATTTTTTATGCCGCACTTATATAAGCAAGGATATTAATTATAGTCTTTGATGTGTAATGCTGGCTGGTTATTCTGATTTGAATTTAGAAATGAAAAAAAAAAAAATATTTAGTACATTTATTTTGATTGGAGGTTGCAATGTCAAGCTCTTCTAGAGACTCATTTTTGAATTTAGAATAAAAAAAGATAATTTGAGGCGGATTAAGAAATAATGTGGGCTACGAGTCAGTTGAGCGTGACTTGATTGGTTATTTTGTAGCTCTATACGACGTTTTGTAAATTTTAAGATATACTTATTATAAGATCAGTACCTAGTCGCTATCTGCGCGAGGGAGAGACATATTCAGGGCATAATAAAAAGTAATAACTTTCGTTCTACCAGTTTAAGAAAACAATATGGAAACATTGTTTGGTTTCTAATATTATTTGTGACTTTCCCAGACTTGTAGATCAGTCGTTTCCAGTATAGAAATTAGACTAAATATATTTTCTGGTCGGCCAAAATTTTCCATGACTCCTTCGATGTTTTTTGCAAGGCAATTCGATGTGCATACCTACTGTTCAGTAACTTGTCGAATTGTTGGTATGTAAGTACAATCAAAACAGTTTTATTTAGCTGAAATCTAACACTATCGAATTGACAATGGATGTCACCAACAAATTTCAAGCCGCTTGAAATTATATACACACATACGTACACTAATATATATTTTTCCCACCGGAGCAGGGGTAGAAACTACAGAACTCTACTCGCCACGCTTCTTGGATACCCATTTTGCTTCGTCAGATATTCATACATCTTGTCATTCACACGCGCTGTTTGCTTGAAACTGTAATACAGCAAAAATATGGCAGCATTATAACTGCTGCCGTTAACATTCTAATTGAGTAGCTCCACATTATAAATAGGTTAAGTATTTTTGATAATAGGAGGTTATATCGTTATAAATGCTTATTAAGGCTGCGTACAGCGAAGTCACGTCAATTAGTCGTAATGTCACTTCGTGACTTGTGACTTATGAGTGGTCGATCTTCAAGCGTGGCCATTTCACGATTGGTATCAACGGAATCGGGCCACAATAAATATGATCACGACATGTTCGTTAATTGTTTGTTTAATGGCGTATATTTGTCAGAGCGCAGCAACCTTGCCGGACTCGTAATAAAAGTGTTCGTGAAAATATAAAGGTTATTTATTATACTAATTACATAGTTTTGAATGATATTATTTCCTAATACAGGTTTATGAACACAATACTTTCTCGGTTTTTTAGTGTCACAGTTAAACAATCTCAGACGAAATGCACGAGGTCCTATAGACGATGAAATTCATAGAAATTCTTCAGAATTGTTAGTTCTTCACAGTTTTGTTCTGTCAGTCCATAGTCATTAAGGCCGCATTTTGCTAACTTCGAGTAAGTCCTCGTTGTACTACACGGCAGTTGATAGTTCTATTTTTGAATTTAATCTGTGAGTAGTGGCTACTACGGCATGGTGCACAAGGCTCCATTTGCCTTATTGTGACAAATTCAATTCAATGATTTCAGAATAGTCCTGCACCATTCTGATTTAATTGATATAGCAAACTTAAACCCTAAAATGCATTTCAGTTGATAAAAAAATAAGTACTTACCAATATCGAACAATGAGTTATAAGTAATAAGTAAGTACGCTGATCTACAGATTTGAAAAATTAAGTTACAGTTGCTGAGGTCAGAGGTGCAGTCATTCCTCGGATTCATGCCTCGGAGGACACGTCTAAATTCAATAAATAAATAAATAATAAATAAATAAATAAATATTCTGGGACATTTTTACACAGCACTATCTAGTCCCAAACTAAGCAGAGCTTGTACTATGGGTACTAGACAATGGATATAATACTTATATACCTTTTTTTTGTAAATACATACTTATAATACATAAGAAACACCCAGACGAACACAAACACTTATATTCATCACATACATTTTTGTGTTCTGTGGAAATCGAACCCACGACCTCATGGTTGGCAGTCCGGTACTCGAACCACTAAACCACAGAGGTCGTCAATAGCGGCATAAGTCTAAATATTCACATTTGAGATTAAAATTCTCGTTCTTAATTAGACATTTAACCTGATGCATTAAAGAACTAACATGCTGGTTTATACTATGTTGACTTGACAAAGTTATTTTTGTAAAGCATTAATTAAATTGCGGTCAGTATTTCAACCTGCGTCTTCTGGTTAAATACACCAGACGTTATGACCACTAAGCCACCACCACAACCACTAAGACGCAGGTTCGAATCCTGACCGCAGAATTGTTTATTTACTCAAATAACTTAATTATCTAAGCACGGAAAATGTAAAAAGTATGTATACAAAAAATGTGCTACTATTTATAATCTAAGCACAATCCCATGCTTCCAGTGCCGGATTTTCGCCTAGGCCTACAAGGCCCCAGCCGGCCTAGGGGCCAGTCCCAGTGGCGGGACCTACAAATAAGCTCCAAAGTCTGGACTGAAGGGACCCCAAATGTCAAGTGCCTAGAGGCCCTGGATCTCTAAGTCCAGGTCTGATGGGATTTGGCTTAGATTCGCCTCTAAGTGTGAGCCATACAGACACTACGTTACTGAAACATCGACTAAAATCTAAAATATAAAGTTAATTGGTACCAGTGAAGCCAGCCCTCTATGTAAATAGGCCATATCAGATGGCCGGTTTCTTTGTTTGTACGCTGATGTGTGCAAATTGAAAGTTAATTACTGCCTCCTCGACCCCGCCCCTGACTAGTTTATGGCTGCGCTAAGCGCTAGAAAAAGTAAGATATTGTTTATGGTAACGAGGGAGGTAATTTGTCTGTCTTTTACTTTTTGTTTATCCAGATAATAGTTGGGTTTATAATAAATGTCTGTACTCTACGTGGTCAGGAAGTATGACTGCTATACAATGCAAGTACCTCATCAGTCTAGTAGTCTTGAGCGCAACTTCTACTAGGCTAGGCTCGATTCCTAGGTCGAGGAAAGTATTATTGAATTGTTCTATAAAATTATCGGAGTTAATCGCTATAGGCTCGCCCCTATATATGAGAATATACCGGCGAATTGTGGGTGTACATCAGTACCTACACCTCTGCCGAACCTTTCCAGGTATACAGGCGTGATGGTATATTTAATTTCAGACCTCTACAACCTAATTTCTGAATATAGATATAGGAAGGATAGACTGGTTGCAAATTTTTTGGGGATTATGATAACCCAACGGCTTGGCCCATACTTGCCCTAGAAAAACTAATTGATTATAAGATGTATAACAGAATAAGCGCAATCCTACCTCAAACACGTCAATTAGAATATCGAGTCGTAATTATAATAATGAAACCCTAAAGTCATTTTAAACTGCCTCATTAGCTAAGTGATCCTGCGCACGACTGCTACGCTAGAGGTCCCTTTTTTTTAGAAATTCCCAGTAGCAGCTCGGAGATTGGAATTTGTGCCCGGTTAATGGCAATAGGCTCGCCCCCTATTACATGGGACCTAAACATACCGGCGAACTGTGGGTGTACATTAGTACGCCTCTGCCTAACCCTTCGGGGAATACAGGCGTGATGGTATGTATGTAGTTGGTATGTACACGTTGTATAAATTCAAACTGTAGAACTAACAACTCATAGGAAAATTTTTAAGTGTTGAAATTATCAAGTTTAAGTTAGTTACGACCTTGAAAAAAACAATCCGTCTGTTACTTATGTTTTCATAATAAACTTTTCCGTAAACATTTAAGTTATTTCGAAATTCGAATTTCGGTGGATTCCATGAAGTTGAAAAAATAATTTAAGTTTCGTAACGGTTTTTTGAGGACTTCTTGAAGCCATAGTAATTATGTACTATTAAAATAGCTTCGAAACTCCAAGGTTAGGCAGGTGTTGATTGAACGATAGTTCAAGTTCTTAAGCAACTTTTTATAGTCCTTGGCTTAATAAACTTATGTACATTACCGGACACAAGTGGGGGGTGAAACTAGTTATCAGTGTGTGCCTAGCCTTACTTGCGTGCGGGAATTTGTAGGATTTCAACTTTACCGAGTGGTAATGACTGTTTATTTAAGAAGCACAGTCGAGTGATTTTTTTATCGATAATAGGTTTTACTAACAGATGACAGTTCTAATTGTTGAAATGTTTGGATCCTTTCCAAGTGCTAGATTGTATTATCAAAATTGGGAGGAAAAGTACAAAATTAATAGGCGAATTGAATTGTTACTCTTACTTTGATTGTTGGCTAACTTCGTAATCTTTTATCTCTATATCGGTTGTAGAGTAGGCTTAGAAACTCATAAGTAACGTATCACCTGAATATATACTAATATTATAAAGAGGAAAGATTTGTATGTACCTAAGTATGATTGTAACGAATTGGCTCAAAAAGTACTGGACCGATTTTAAAAATTCTTTCACCATTTGAATGCTACATTATTCCAGATTAACATAGGCTAATAGAATATTTTGAAAAAGTTAAGGATTTCTCCTTGCGATCGAAGCCGGGGCGGGCCGCTAGTATCTAATAATGATAGGGAACATACCTATCTATCCTTAAATAGGTCTATAAACATGCCATAGATTATCTACTACAGAAGCCAACTGCTGAGTTTATCTGGGGCAGTACCTCACCGTGGGAGAGCCATTGCTTCCGCACGAATGGGCCGACTCGACACGGAGTGATGGCACGGTCGAACTGTAAATCGGCATGAAACAACACTTACCGAGTGTTTCACCGAGTGATGCACTTGCGACTCTTCTAGTGTTCCGGGTGCCCATGGGCGACGGGAATCGCTTAACATCAGGTGAACTGTCCGCTCATTTGCCCCCCTATCCCATAAAAATATACCATCACGCCTGTATTACCCGAAGGGTTAGGTAGAGGCGTTCTAATGTACACCCACAGTTCGCCGGTATGTTTAGGCCCAGGTTATTACCTGGGCCTGGGGGCGAGCTTATTGCCATTAACTGGGCACAAATTCCTAACTCTGAGCCTTCTGGGAATTTCATAGAAAATCCCAATAACATTTTGCTCGACCTGGGAATCGAACCTAGGATCTCTAGCGTAGCAGTCGCGCTCAGGACAGTTGATAATGAGGCAGTTCTCCCATAAAAAAAGTACACCACCGTATTTGCAAATATTCTGCCACTAAGCAATTATGTTTTTTTTTTTTTTTTTAATTTATTATAATCAACAAAAATATAGTACAATTTGTTCAGTAATTACAATTTCGCCAAACTGCTTGATACAGTTTGTTGGCGGAAGAGGCGCTCTGTTTTATCTAGTAACTAGTCTTAGGTTTAATTATAATATTCTTATGATCTAATATACATAGAACTTTTTAACTACCTACTGTAACACCCTAACGCCCTTTAAAGCGCAACATGCCCTTTTAGCAGGCTGCCCTTCAAAACGCGCTTCAATGCAAAAGTATTGGTTTTTTCCGGATTAAGTTTTCTTAAGCTATCTATATTATTGTATATTACAGGTGTTAAATATTTCCGGGTTCTCTGTCCATAGTAATTTCTAACTGGCGGTATTACAAATTTGCCTTGCCTAACTTTTTTAGTACAATATTTATGAGATGTGTGTTCTTTATATTCTGTTTTATAGAATTGCTAATGTGAATGTGATAATATTATTGTGTTCCAGTTTGAAGGACATTTTTGTTTTTATTCCTGATAGGCTTACGCTTGACCGCTGGTTCGCCTGATGTTAAGCGACACTACAATCTACGATGGAGCTCACTTGCCTAAAAGAAACCGATTCAGTTGAGATTTAAAGATACCCAGATTATATCTATCGGGGAAGACCCTCTCGGGAAGCGCATTCCACATTTCAGCGGTACCTACGCATAATATAAGTGGACTTAAGTGTTTCGTTCGGGTTTTTAAAATTGGTATTACAAAAACGCCGATCTCCGATAACCATCATCATTATTAACCCAGGAAAAAGGCTTAGTGGTCTAACCAGAAGACGCAGGTTCGAATCCTGCCTGCGAGTTGAATTTTTCCTTCACTAAAATAACTTTATAATCTTATCATTAAAAATCACAAAATGTAAATATGTTACTTGCCAAAAGAAATTGTTCCTCAAATGATATACTTACCAAAATAGACATAAAATGAGCTCGCATGTCTACAGTCGGCAGGCCACGAATCCACTTACTGCGGTATCGGATTAGGAATTCCGTTCCACTGCCCTCCCCTATCGCACGGGCCGGATTAGTGTGATCTAAGTGAGTACTACGATGTAGTCCCGGTTTTATTAAGAAGTAATTGTAGATCCGCTGCCAAAACAATATACTTGAGGAATATTTTATTTGATTTTAGAATTCAAGGAGAGAATGAAAAATCTGTTCTTGAATTTGTGTATACCGATCTATTTTAAATATTTACTCTACCAGTAGACAAAAGTTATTATACCCTGTTAGACAGAACTAACTTGATCATCCGTCCCCAATTGTCTTCGTCCTGATGGGAAAGGTTTTAATATAAAGCGATTAATTTATTTTCGTTACGATAAAGATGCGCTCTAATCAAAGTCAAGGCATTGTAGATGTTTTCCGTTATTATCAAACACATAAAAATAGTTTTATGGACTATAGAGTCCAATGTGTCTTAAGTCTAAATATTCATAATCAAATCTAAGTCGAGCCATTAAAACCTAGGCAAAGTCATTAATAAGCGGCGGAGCTGGTCACGCATGTCGCCGACTCCACGGCGTATCTTACCGGCGAACACATTTTCTTCATTAACTTGTCCGCCTCCGGCGTTTTTTCTACGCCGCAGTAAAGCTCTTTTCATATTACAATATTCGCGTGTGTGCGGGCGTAAATCACTGGATTGTCACTGCGGTGGACTTATAATTTTATTGTCGGACGAAGGCGACACGACACCGGCGCCGTCACGCGACGACGGCCGAACGCCTCGCCTCACACGACAACACACGGATCCCGCTTTTATTGTCCCCGCTCTAATTATGGAGTTATTTAGAATTAGATCTCACCTGAGATTACCGTCTAGACTTTACTTGACCAATCAGACTCGCTCTTTCGTGAGAGATTAATTATAATTGGGCACAATATAAAGTGGATGATTAAAATATTTTGATAGCTCGGGCACTCGCTACTGGTACACAAAAATGTTGCTGATTTGAAATGCTAGTTCGTGCTTATGGAGATATCGCGTGAATGAATAAACAAGGTCCATTATAGATGGGCCAGTATACAAGGAGTCATGTTAAGCTCTTGAACTCAAGACTTTTGTAGTTTGTCCTTTAAATTCTTGAATATAATTATGTAGGTACGCGGTAATACACCTTCATAACTACTTACTTATGACCTATTATTTATAGGTATACTTCCGGATACTACAATAACTATAACATAGATGTACAAAGATTTTTTGAATTTTAGACTAATCGCAATTTTTCTCATTGTAACAGCATTGTGAAGTTTTTATTTTTTTTAGTGAGATGTAGATAATATAATCATTGTTCTTTCTGTACATATCATTCTAGTAGTAGAAGTAGAAAGAGGTTACAATAATTGTCAATTTTATTTCCCTGAATAGCTCAAACGCCCTTCCACAGTCCTCGTGGCCGTTCACAGTTGAAAGTAGGTTGTCCATTGCGCCCCGCCTACCGCGCGGTGCCATTATGCGACAGGATGTCGACCAGTCCCGTAATAGGTGTCATTACTGTGTCGTTCAGAAATTGCTTCACTATCGGAGGAGTTATCACGGCCGCTTTATAGGTCCAGATTACATGGTATGTACTTTTTTACAGGCGGCATATAAGTGGGTTTGCAGGCCGCGTACCTCCCATCGCTTATTGTTCATTACGTGTTTTAATTGGGTGTGGTTAAGCTGCCGCAGTAAAGTCTAGCTTGTAATGATGTTTAAAAATACTTTACATTTATTATGTGGTTCGTTTGAAGGTTGGGTGTCGTTGATTTTTTTTATGGTTAGTGGATGGATGTGGATTTGCAGCAGCTTTGAGCTCGGAGTGTTGATTTGTATCCAGTTGTATAGTAAACTCGCCCCCTATTTCAGCCCTACTCGAATCTGAAAACATTTTGGGCAATTAATCGGGATACACTAGCACACATCTGCCTAAACCTCCGGGGAATACAGGCTTGAGATATGATTCCTTAGATAGTTCTGTTTCAGATATTCTTTTCATATACAAAAAAGGATCCCGACTGGTTCATTAATGCCGACTTGAAACCACTGAAGTCACGTAAAAATCGGGTACTTACTTGTATTATGGTGTGAATTCTGTAAAGCTGTGTCAAATAAATTTCTTTCTTTTTAATTTCCGACTGCTCATTTGCCTTACGACTTGTGGCATATGTTGGACGTTCAACGCGTGCGCTGTCTCTGGTTACTCCTAATGTTATTCAAATTTAATTTAATTTCAATCCTGTTATCTACTGGCAATTCCACAGACAAATAGCGTTCATAAGCGGCTATTCGCGTTAATTTATTCACCGCCCATACTCGTATTGTAGCCATGATAATGAGTGTTGCGATGAATAAGTGGCCACTAACGCCAGCGGATATCCCTGCGCGCCATACTTGCCATACCACCGACACTGTCATGCAATCCCGAATGTTCTTAGAGATTCCTTTGTTTTTGCTGTTTTGTCGTTACCCTGTTATGACGTACATAAAAGTCTACGAATAACGCAGTAGCGCAGATCGTAAGTTTTTCTGCATATTTTTTTTTTTCTAGCACGGAATATCCTCATGGGTCGTCCACCACTTGGGGGTGGCGGAGTATATCGGACTCGTACCGACTAAAACCGTACTTGCCTTCTCTTGCCCTATAGCCATGGTCATGGGAACCGTGACATGTACCACGACCTACTGCATGAATACCTAATAAATTGGATGTTTTAGGATTTTTTATTTAGCCATAATTTAATAACAAAATGCATGTAGGTATTTTCCGAATGCTTAGGCAAAAGTGGACTGATTGATTCCCCTGCAGATTGAAGTCCCATGAATTGGGGGGAGAACGTTTGCTGTTAACCGGACAAGTAAATCCAAAGCCTAAGCTACAAAGGAGAATTGAACTAACATTCTAGCTCCTTATAGCTATATATGTGTGACCTTAAAGATATTGTAGTAGTCAAGGGGTTGATGTTTACAGACAGACATCGGCCGCACGCGCAGTGACTCAACAGTAACTCATTTTCATATTTCCATAACAAAAATGTATGTCATTGACCCGTGCTGGCGACATTTTTGTAACCGTGTTTATGATTTAAAAAAGGAATGATTATGTTATCATGGGCTGGTACACTTTTTAGTTAAATTTTATTGTGCTAATTAGTGCTGACCATAGCAGATAAATTGTTTAGATTAATGAAATATAATTGATTGTGAACTACATTTTATAATCATAATTTTTACCCTTGTAACATGGGGCGAGCCTATTGCCATTAACCGAGTAGAAATTCCAAACTCCGAGCTGCTGCTGAGATAGAAAAACCCACTAACACTTTTCCTCAATCTGTGAATCGAACCCATGACCTCTAATGAGGAGAAGGAGGCTAATGAGGCAGTTAGTTGATTAATGTCTAGTTATCAATATAGGTCTAGTTCTATATAATCGTGTGATTATATACAATTTTATAGTTTTACTATTCCGTCTTCAATTATTAACTAGAAAATATACATGATTGATTACTTAAATATGACCATGAAAATTATACAAAGGAATACATGACTACGAAGTTATTGTAAACGAAAATGACTATACTTAATATTTCGTAGATAAGATTTGTTTATCGGTAAATAAATCTCGTTGGGCGATGACTATGTTTTATTAGAATAGCCACTTAACGCCAAACGTGAACTGTGAATGTGATTATATAAACTTTCGAAGATGTACTCTTAGTTCTAGAAGTGTTAAGGGCGTGGAATATGATCGTACTTCCGATTAAATGCCCAAATAAAATTACAACTTATGCCAAAAAACACTGCACTTACATGTCCGAACGATTTTGAATATAGTCTAGTATTTCTTAAAATATAAGAATAACATTTATTTGGTAGACACCATTCAGTTTTTTTAAAAACTTCATAACCAACTTTGTCGAGGTTGAACATTATAATAACGGAATCGCGTCTTTAAAATTTTCATTTCAATTTTATCTATAACTAGCCTCTGCCCGCGGCTCCGCTCACTTGAAGCTCAATAACCAACAGTGATGATCTCTTCTTTGTATGGGTCTCTATACATTAGAGGTTAAGCTGTATATACTCGTAAGTTTCCGTTTAATTATTTAAGATAAGAAGTATACCAGTTTTTAAGTTGGAGCACATACTTTCTAACAGTGATAACAAAATTAAAATCTATTCAATAGTTTTTGCGCCAACCCGTAACAAACAGACCAACAGACAAGAATTTTTAAAATCACATTTTTGGTTTTGGAGTCGTTTGACCCTAACCCACTTGTTTGTTTTTTAAATATCTTCAATGTACAGACAGCTTTTTTACAATTTTATAATAGTAGAGATATTTTCATTAGTTATTGCGCATAAATTAAGAAGATTTTAATTGAGTGCTTTTAAATAGAACATATTTACCAAATACAAATACAACAACATACCTAAACATAAGAAATGGGTATCTACATTTAACATAACCAATTTTATGTCATTTCCAGTCATCATTATTAATGTGTTACGCCATTAGTTCATTTTAGGGGTAGATGATGTATCCAGATATGGGGGTCAAGTGTCCCCCTGGGGGGTTAGATATCCATAAAGAGGGGGGGAGGGTAATTTTGACCGCGCAGTCAGATCGAATATTGCGATAGAGACCGCTAAGGGAAACAAGACAAGAGTTTTATATGAAATTCTGAAGTCCTTAATTGACTTGCAGATAGTTATCACGCAATTGATATTAAGTAATATTGACTTTTAATTATTTTGTTTGCGGTGTTGTGGTTATGGTCGTTATTGAATTCCTTTTGAATAGGTTTGTTTTGATTTTTGTTAATCATTATAGGGGAAAGGAAGGAAGTTATTTAAATATTAACATCTACGTTCTGAATGCGTGTCAGTATTTTTAATATCTACATATTACACTATACCTACTTTGTTCTGTGTCGATTTAGGGTAAAAAGACAAGCTTAAAATATTATCCAGGCGTTAATTAAAAATTGTATTCTGTTAGCTGTATAAGTTTGATTTAAGTATGATTACACGACTTGAGAGGATAATTTGACGAGCACATAATTATATTAATATCTACAAAGATACCTCAAACGCCAAGTAACTCTCCTATCAAGAAACCGACATGTATTACAACCTCTTGCTAGAAACGTATGTTTCTAAGTGTATCCCGACATCGCTATAACACAAGTCGCACCCCATAACAAGAAACTATCACGTAACACGAGTATTGGCTACAAGAGGGTAGTTTTTATAACGTCCACCAGATGGCGCATGTCATTTACTGCAGCCCTACACCGACCAACGTTCCTTGAACTCCCAGTTTTCACGCAAACACCTCTAGGGATGAGATTGTTGCTGAGTTCGCGGGAAGTCGGGTAGCTCAAGGTACGCTGGCTATCTGTACTGATCTACTGGAAGGTTAGGAGTCAAAAGGATCAGTTACGGCATAACATCAATATCTGCAGCTTGTTATTGATAGTGGGGTATAACAATATCATAATTCAAGTTTTCCGGAAAGACATGATTTATTGTAAGTAGCTAATAGTATTTTTTCTTTGTTTATTTAGAATTATCACAATATTAATATGGTGAAAAGTAAAACGTTTATCTACGTATCGCGTTTTGTAGTATCTACTATTTACAATATTTACAGTGTTAATATGACAATTTTAATATATTTAAAAATTACAATATAAATTACAGTGTTCTGTTTGGATTAAACTAGGACAAGACGCGGAAAAACGTTATTTACAGTATAAACGGCAAATGTAGGTAAATGGTGTGACCTCATTAAAAGGTTACTCCTGATACATCGTGGTCAATATGATCAATGTCCATACAATATTTTTTTTATAAAAAGGAAAAAATGCTTCCTTGAAGCAGTGATAGCCTAGTAATATGACCATTCGACTACCAAGTTAAAGGTCTCTAGTTCAAATTCAAGGCACTCACTTGAATCGCCTCTGACTTTTCGAAGTTATGTGCGTATTAATAGTTAACTGCCTCATTAGCCAAGTGGTTCTGAAACGACTGCTACGCTAGAGGTCCTGGGTTCAATTCCCAGGTCGAGCAAAGTGTTATTGGGTTTTTCTATGAAATTCCCAGTAGCAGCTCGGAGTTAGGAATTTGTGGCAATAGGCTCGCCCCCTATTACATGGGACCTAAACATACCGGCGAACTGTGGATGTACATTAGTACGCCTCTGCCTAACCTTTCGGGGAATACAGGCGTGATGGTATGGTATGTAATAGTTTTATCACGCGCTAAAAACGCTGAACGAAAACATCCTGAGGAAACCTGCATGTCTGAGAGATTTTCTCGACGGCGTGTGAAGTCTGCCAACCTGCATTAGGCTAGCGTAGTGGACTATATTCTAATCTCTCTGATTCTGAGAGGAGACCCGTGCCCAGCAGTGGGGCATATATAGGTAATGGGTTGATTATGTGTGTATGATTCTCAGTAACATTTCGGAGGTTTGATTTGTAGCAATAATTATTCAATTAATAATACAATTAATATTATCAATACAACTGTGCCTAAAATTTAAGGCTACAAATGCGTGATGTTAAATTTATGAGGACATATAGAATTTCTAGAACGTCAAGTTTTCCACGAGCTTATGTCATAGAGGTCATATTATAGTGGAAAGTGACGTAACATGTAAATAGGCAATAGAAAGGCCGGACATTAAATAATAGCTCATTACACCCACACTAAAGGTACATATTGGTGTTTTGCTAATAACTTCCACATAAATGTTTATTTGGTGAAGATTCTGCGGAGACTTTTATTACAATATCATGTTATTATTTATTTTACTTTGGATTTATTTTTCTAAATTTCTTTTTCAGAAACTTTTGCGTTTTTTATCACAGCAGCTCACTAAAGTTTTATCGTAATCGATTGAATTCAATGGGAAAGTACAGAGAACAAATAAAGAAACATTACACTATTTTTTACTTATTAGATATTTTTTTATTGTAATCATCAAGTTAGTTTTATTAGATCTGAGCTATTTTCAGGTTTATTTTATTGGAACACCAACAATTGTTTACACTAACATTAGTACACATTTTGGATTACTCTAATTTGGGTAACAATATTTTAGGTATAGGTTAGCACAACATCCGTCATAAACACGTGTGTTGTGCCACAAGAATTAAGTTTACATCATTTAATGGTGTGGTAATTTCTAGACGTATGTAATAAAAGATCTATACAACGGAAGAGAAAAGAGAAAATTTAGAGTTCTTTTTTTTAAAGAAATTGCTTTTACTTTGTCACACCAAAAGATAGACTATGGACTGTGTGACAATATATTATTTTAGTACCTACAAAATATGTTTTGCTGTTATTAAATTCGATATTACAGAATCCTAAGTTTGTAAATTTACGAATAATCAAAATACAATCCACGGTTGTACTCGAGCTAATAACAATGAGAATTCCCCAAAAAAGGACCACTTATAACAAAAAATAATAAACAACATCTCTTATATCACAGGGAGAGATTTTTTTCAAGTTCTCCAATTTAGCCGCTCCGGGATTACATAAACAATGGCGTCTGTTCAGGGTAATGGTGGCATAACGCCGGACGAAGCGGGGGTTAATTAAACAATAAATAGTCCAGCCGACCTAACGATTATTATATTCAAAAGTCGCAGCTTTGAATTCGCATCACTCTCTGGTAATGTGTCAACGCGAGCCGAGGTCACCTATTCTCTAAGTCGGCTTTGTACGGCTTTACTTGCGACTTGTACGGTCGCGAAGTTTTCATGTGATATGTTTGTTGATATTTATTAAGGTTTGGTTATGGAGATGCCGTGGTAGCCTTGTGATATTGACCGTGGACTGCCAAATCACTGACCTTCTCATTTTTTTGAGCATAAATAAATAATTAAATATCACTCGTTTAAACGGCGAAGGAAAGCATTGTTACTAAAAATGCATGCCTGAGTTTTTCAAATGACATACCTATATAGTTTGTCAATCACACCAATGCAAATCGACTGAGGCGGAATGTATATAGCCTAATATCTTTTTGATTCTGAGAAGAAACCCGTGCCCAATATAGAAACAGTATGTTACAGACAGCTTCAGCGAGGATGAGTTTAAATTCAATATGATTATTTCTAATTAGTATGCCGTTACACTTTTTAGACCAACGTAGAAACTTATAGGAAAATTAATTCCAATATATAAGCTTTTTTTAATTGAAAAAATATCTAATGTATTCTGCACTGCAATGTAACTCAGTTCAGAAATAGCGCACGCCCGTGCCACCGTATCATTCGCGACCCAGTCGCAGTGAGTCCAGAATAGTCGCCCGCCAGTCATTACGAGTCGCTCGTTAACGCTCTCTAATTGCATCGGGTTAATATAGACTTTGTTTAATAAAATCTCTCATCTACCCCTCCCACTACCCCTTGGCTTGCTCGCCGCCTTTTTTCGTTATTTAGCGGGGTGCAGATGCCCTTAATGACGCGTTTTGAAACTTACGATGACACTTGGCTTCGCTCCGAGCCACGTCCAACGTTGGATGTTAATTGCACAAGGTATTAAAGAATTTCTGTTCTTCCTGAGAATTAATGGGACGGCCTATGTGGAGGAAAGGAAGGTTAATGGAATGATTTTACTTACGGACAGAAGCTGGTGCTTTATGTTGGTGTTAAAGCTATGTATTTAGATTCACCTGCACTTATAATACCTCGAAATAGTAATATCTAATGTTTCTTGTAACATTAAAAGTTTTGCCTTTAAAATATTAATTTAGAAAATAAGCTTAGTTTTTACGTATTTTAATGTAATCATTGAAATATCTAAAAACTGTCATAGTGCAGATAAGAGCAGCATTTATGTGTTTTTTTTTTTTAAATAGATTATCCTTCAGTGAGTGATCATAAGTATTGGAAGATGGCACAATGGAATTATGCGATTTCTCCTATTGGAAAAACATTATTCATAGGCAGTCAATAGTCATTATAATAGGCAGATGAACTATAATTTCACATTGAAATTTACCAACCATTTAATTTTCTACTTCACTTCAATAAAATGTAAAATCTTATTAGTATTAAATAAATGAACGCCTTAATACAATCGCAAACGCGCGCTTATTAAATTTCCTTCAAAGATCTTCCCCCAGTTTTTACATTAAGTGTCCAAGTTTCGAGTGCGACATAAATACGGGGTCGTACGTTTAATAAAGTAAGATTATAATTACCGATGAGTTGAGTTTGAAGATTTGGAAGTCGTGGTATGAGTGTAGTTGAGAAGTGCGCGCCACGTGGTAGGGACATTACGTTTAGCAATTCGCGCACGATTAAAATTATCCTTCTCAGTTATCGCCGAGGGAGTGACGAGCGACGTAGAATGGAGTATAAGTAGAAATGACGCTGGGAATTTGTAACAATGTACTGTTTGCACCAATTTCTGGAGATTTGTAGCTGAAACGTCATCTGAATCAGGCGAAATTAGTTTTACAAACATATTATAGATATACGTAGAGTAGTAATAGAATAATAGCTTAAGAAAACCTTACGAAAAACCGCGATCAAATCCTACTAATATTATAAATGCGAAAGTTTGTGAGGATGGATGTTTGTTACTCTTTCACTCCAGAACGGCTGAACGGATCTGGATTAAAATTATAGAGATAGATTTAGTCTGGAATAGAACATGGGATTAACTTATCTTTATAACTATGTTGGACCCGATTCTGAAGTCCAAGCTGACGAAGTCGCGGGCAGAAACTAGTAAAATATATAATTAATTATTTATATGACAAAGATAACTTAATTTTTGTTATTTTCATGACTAGTATATTGAGGCTTTTAAGGTATAAGTAAAAAATATTTCCAACTGGAAAATTTACTTTTTCCTCTAAGAAAAACACCGTTAAAATCCAATTCGAAAATCAAATTCAGTCTATGGCTCAATCGGGCTATAGTCAAGACGTTCAGTGAGACGGGCGGGGCGTCACTAAGGAACGGATGCCGGCGTGATTGCCGCTACTTAATTAATCCAAGGGCCCTCCCTAATTAATAACAATAATTCCTTAGCGAGTTGTCGCAGATGACGTCACACCCAACCAACAATCAACACTCGACAGTCTTCATTCGAATAAAGTTTAATTGTTTTGGATAATTGGAACAATAGAGTCTGAGAAACTGGAACAGAGACCCAACTTGGATGAAATATTATATTATTCGTCGTGACAAATGTTATGTCAGACCGTTCATTGTTTGAATGTTGCTAAGAATCTGGTTATTTCTCTTTTATTTGTTATGTATTCGTGATGTTGGCATTACCAAGTTGGTTTTTTAAATAAAATAGAGTTCTTGGTTTTTCCAAATAAACAATACCTAAACTGTGATTATTTAGGTATCTTTCAATGTCATTGCTAAGCACTGATGATCTCTCAAAATTTGACAGCGTGACAAGCTTGGTAACCACCCTGACCAAGTTACGTTCGTAAAATTTTAAGGAATTCTTGTCACGATATTTTTCATTATTGCCTCATTAGTCCTGGGATCGTCTCCCAGGTTGATCAAAGTGCAAAAAATTTTTTTTTTCTATGAAATTCTCAGCATGGAGTTTAGATTTGTGATGTTGTGCTGCGTGCTCCATCCGACCTTTTTGAAACCTTACAAAAAATCTCAGAAAACTTATTAAGCTGATAAAAATGGTATTAACTATATAGCTACTATATCGGTTAGAAATAATTATGTCTAAATTTGTGTAAATTTAAATTTAATTTAGGTTCTAAATTATTACTGAGATATTTTCAAAGAATAACTTTGCCCCACTAGCAGATTCTTTAGTAGGTAAGCACCTGTCCATGCAGTAGTGCATTGGCAAAAACAAATTTTCAGATACACTAACAGCCAGACCATAGAAATATTTGTTCTGTGCGAGAATCGAACTCAAAACCTGTGGCACAAAAGCCAATCAGTCATCCACTACGCCAAACGTGTGGAAATCTCTGTCCCACTAAAAAATTTAATCATTTGAATTTAATAAATTAAACAATTACATTGAATTTCACGTTTTCCTCTCTAAATCGGCCGGAAATAGGGACGTGTTACGAATATAATGTGTGTTAGATTGTAATAGGAGTAGGTAACAATGTAAATACTTAACGAAATTATAATAAACATGTAACAGTAAAATCAACAGAAAATTTAAGTAACCAGTTATTTACGTTTTCACTTAAGCCGCTTCCACACACACGTTTTTAACACTGCGAAAGGAAACAATAGACATGGTGCATACGCCGCGCCGTAACAAACTTCCATAGCGATTCATACACCATTGACGGTCGAGCCTACGCACGGCGATTTTCACGGCTACAAAACGTAGGTGTACAAGCGCCCTCAGTTGACCAATTACATATAGGGGTACGTCATAATTTGGCACCATAAACTAACAATGTATATCTCGTTTAACCGCGTTAGGCTTTAAAAATCTTGTGGTAAATTCCCATTTCTATCAATACTAAATCACGGATCGCCGTTGCAAGTTTAGGATATTGGCTCTAAACATCAATGTGAAACAAGTTAGAAGTGACAACAGAAGCCGTACAGAGGCACATCTTCCGGGCGTTACGTCTCAATTATAATAACAATAGGCGAAACTTGTCTCAAGTAAATTGCGTATTTCGGCCTGATACCTCACAAGTGGCCGAGGGCGAACGATCAAACGAACCTTTGTTTTATCTCTGTGTGACAGGGCGCCACCTAGCGGGCTTCGCGTTTCTTTGTGTTACTTCAAAATGTGGAGGTGACACAACTTTGTTACTCATTTTTGCTTATTCCTATCGCATTGTGAACAAAACGTTATGTTTCTTTGTGATGTTTTAGACATGCTCTTGGAACGTGTATACTGTAGATATTTTCGTTATCGACAATAGAAAAGAAATCATCAAAGAGCTTTGAAGGTTCTGAATAAAATTATGGACTCAGAACGTTTTAATATTTTGTCGTCAATATAGTATTTGATAACAAGGGCTCCACCATATATTTTAAATAAAATAAATAGAAAAATAATAATATGTAGATGGTCAATAAAATACAAAAATAAAGGACAGATTCTATCAATGGCGATTTTATTCGTGTGACATGAATATTTTCATTTAATTACAAAAATTATATAAAAGTAAAGATATAGTTTAGTATTTCCATAAAGAATCGAAGTATTGTCAACTCTTTAAATATAGTTTTTACTATCGCTAAAACTATTAGCTAAAATGCTTTTCTAAAAACGTTTTGACATATTTATCATCATATTACAGAAACAAATGGATAACTAACTCACTCATAACTACGCATCACTCACAGCGATAATCGTACGACTGTCGAAAATGTGTTTAAATCTAGCCAACATATTGTGAAGTGGGCAAGTCTCAACAGATCGGGAGCCAATGTCGTAAAGTCGACAGTTTACGAGCTACGTGACGGCCGCGACGAAAACGCACCAACGATGACGGATCGTGTGTCTCCGGCTTTATGGACACAAAAAAAGTGTTTTGAGACCTGTCCTTATCGAGGTTACAGAGAAGTGGACCACCTATCAAGTGTTTGGCATATCGATACTTTGTGGAGAAATAGCTATGATTACGTAATAAGTATTATGTAACTGATGGTAAATTAGTTGAAACACTAGGAAACGGTGAGGTATGGAGACAATTCTACAATGTAATATTGATTTTAACGTTTGAGCATGACGTAACTACTATTCAATACATGAGTTTTGAATTTCAGTTAGAAATGATAAAAATAAAATCCGATTGATATTGAATCGATTATTTCAGACGGAGTCCGACTACATTAATACATTTATAATTAAATCTATATATTATTACTAAATTAAGTTAAATGACCTGAGCTCATGAAGCAATAAGCTCGTCCTCTATTACATATAACCTAAACATACCGACAAACTGTGGATGTACATTAGTACACCTCTGCCTAACCTTGGGGGAAATACTGTCGTGATGATATCTTAGGTATCCAGCGTCATTTTCACAATTGAGACGAATATAACGACACCTCTCAAGCTAAAATCCAACTAGCCGTTTAGGCTGCAGACGTACCAAAGAAATTACATTAATACACTCAAAAAAACATAACCCTCCAGTGTATTTGGGTAAAAATATTTAATAACTAGCTGTTATCGGCGCTTCGAACGCGTGGTATTTAAAAAAAATAATTATTTATAAGTAGCCTAAGTTACTCCTTGTTATATCAGATATCTGCCAGTGAAAGTATCGATTTTGACAGACAGATAAAAAAAAAAAATGTTTTGGTATATGCACCGCGTATACATCCAACTGCACTTAGTAAAAAGCGGTTATCTTAATATTATAAACAGACACTCCAATTTAATTTATTTTTATAGATGTATAGATTTGTTCCGCGTTTAGGTGTGGATGAGACATTTGATACATCCATTGATAACAATAAGTACGCACACATGATACGAAATAATACTTAGTGTGGAGCAAAGAATTTTATAAGATATCAGTGGTCACAAGACTCGCATTATGATTTAGATTGGATATTAGGAAAGATACTCATAGTACACATTTATCTATAGGTCAAGAAAGAGAGCGGATTTTGTAAGTCTGTTTTGTTTATATTTGTATGTTAAACGGCGGAACCACTGTACAGTCACGAGCACAGATATGTATTACACTTGGCAAATTTCAAAAGCGATTTTCTCTTAATGTATAACAATTTTTATGATGTTATGAACATAGTATTTTCGAACCAATGCTTTAATGATATTGTTATTATCTCAAAGTTTGCAATCGTCATTTCATAAAAAAACGCTTTCGAATTTTAGTAAGTGTATACATATTGATGCTCGTGACTGTACCTATATGAAAAATTCTTTCACTATGTGAAAGTTATATTATTTTAGACAGACACTATATATTATGTAATTTGTATATAATTATGTTTATATTCAACCCGGAAAAGTCAGGTTGGACCGTTAGTTATGTAGATAGTTATATAATCTAGGTACCTACAGTTCGATTAATAGCCAGATTATATCAGACGTGTTATCATTGAGATTATAAGTACCACAGTACTTCCTGTATAGGTATCTGTGATACATGATTTCTTGCCGATGAAAATCTTTAGTAAGTTACTCGCATTTGGAATGGTAAAGAAATAAGACAAATTTATAACACTTTTCTTTATAAAGTTGGCGTACCTACGTACTATAATCAGTAAAAATACCAACAAAACTCCTCGATTATCGACTTGACTTGACTTTGAAGATCTCTGTGGTTTAGTGGTTCGAGTACCGGACTGCTGAACACGAGGTCGTGGGATCGATTCCCACAGGACACAAATATTTATGTAATGAATATAAGTGTTTGTGTTCATCTGGGTGTTTATTATGTATTATATGTATGTATTTACAAAAAAAAAAGTATATAAGTACTATACTTATCCATTGTCTAGTACCCATAGTAAAAGCTCTGTTTAGTTTGGTACTAGATGGTGCTGTGTAAAATGTCGAAGAATATTTATTTATTTTACCCAAGCGGGTACCTACGTGATTCTACATAAATACAGCGTGTAACTGAAGAAGCGCAACTTCAAACACATCAATTAGAATACCGACTTATTGAGTCATTATTACAATAACGAAACCCAGTCATATTGTTACGTAAAAAAAAACGTAACGTTGAAAACGTTGAAATGTAAGTACCTATATTGTTTTCAAGAAATTAGTTACACCAGCTACACAAAACTAAACAAAAATTAAAAATAACTAAACAAAACTCGTGGCACTACAGTCATAACCAAAATGACTACGATAACGGCACGCACACGCACACAATAACAATATGTGCAAGTACGTTTCAGTTTTCTAGAACTAGAGCCACTGATGAATCACGTGGCCATAATTTCAGGAATTGTAATTATCTTTTCGGGAAACATTAACACACATTAAAAACTACTGTAATCGGTTCAGTATTCGATTCTGAACAAACTACTTTCAGGTCTTGCTCTTATTCTTTTATAAGTTATATATATTTTTATCGGGCGGAAAGTTGTAATGGATTGTCCAGGGAAATTGTAATATCGGACTCGTATTAACTAAAAAACCCATCAAGCCTTCCCTTGCCCTTTGATGCCTTAGAGATCGTGATCACTTTCATCACGACCCAATTCCATATGGACCCGTAAAATAGATAGATTTGGATAAGTTCAATAACTCAATAACAAGACTTTATAGAAACAGCAACAGATAAATCAAACATGAGGGCTAAAATCACCATTTTGAGCAATTCATGTCAATTTCATATTTAGAGCTCTTAGCAGGTCCTTAGTAATTTTCTAGAATGTGAATCATAATATGATTCAATAAAAGTGACCTTTTACCATCAGCATCCTGTGCGTCAGAACATGCTATGATGGATCTTGCTACGATGATGACTTAATAAGGGTGGAAAAAAACAGGAACATCGTATTTTATGAAACAATAAAAATGACAAATTATCCTAAAAAAGTAATGTTAACACCTCCCATGCAGTAGTAATGGGGTCATTACAGATAATGGTTAGAAGCCATTTATTTCGTATCTGTATTTGTTCATTCGCGCCCTCGCGGGACATGTGTAACTCAATAATTTCATTGTGCGCGGGATTTGGTCCACAATTGCGTGAAATATTATCAACGATACACCCCTGAGCTCATGACATATGCTGCGGAACCCCACAGACGAACTACTGCGCTTAGTTACGCTTCTAAAAGTATTATGGATGCTCTAAGTTCATGTTTATCGATACTTTTGTAGGTGTTGGGTTGGAATAGAGGTTATCAAGTTATTTTTATTTTATTTTACAAAAAGAGGTTATCAGTACCCAATTATTTCATTATTAGAATTTAATTATCCCTATCTTACTTTTCGTGAAATTTCTTCGAAAATCAACAACACTGATTTTTGTTAACGAATAAACATGATCTTCAGCGTGTTTTCAATATTGGTCGTCTCTAAAAACGCATTGAGAATTATCCGCCGCATCATCACATGAGAAACATCTTACAGATTGGGCTGTTTTTCTATTGGTTTGAATTTATCAAACATTCTTGAAAATTCAATGAAAATTTGAACTTTTTTTATGGAACAAATTATGCAGGCGAATCTGTGCTCGGGTCGCTGGTTTATAGAAAATCTCAAATAGTATGATCTGAACTTTTTTTTTACTTAGTAATTTGATAAAATCGGATTGCACATTAAACGAACATATAGAACTTCTAATACATTTTAGCAAAAGAAAAAATTGTACTCGAGTTCCATATAGTAACTTACTTGGATAAAGTGTCCCGTGAAAGTGAACGGGAGGACACAGTTTCGAACCCTACCTTAGATCAATTTTTTCTCGATAAAAAAATAACTATAACACAGGTTGTTACCCAGTTTTAAGCATTATTGTAATCTGTACTGTACAAATCAATACACGTTATTATTGTTATTGATATCGTTTTAAATTCGTCAATGCTTCGCTAATTTGGCTTGCACAATGGGGGAGTGATGTCGACAAATCCCCGCGTCTAACAGATGAAAAAATATGACAACTCTATAATAGCGGATAATGTCCCCGCTGCGAATAAATGTTCGCTTGATTGCATATTATTTTATTTTTGTTTACTTCTAATTTGAATTTCTTGTATTTTGTGAACACTTGTTTCTTATAATTAATATTTTGATCATTTATAATTATATCTAGATAGATCTAGTCAGCCAAAATTATTGTTTTTTTTTTAATTTAAATTATAGGTTCGTGACAATAGTGACAATATCTACACAATATGCTCACCGAGTACTATGACATTTGCTTAACAAGCATTATTTTTGTCTGGCTGCAATCGATGCAGCTGAAAATATGAGCTGGAGACTCCTTTGGACTGTTTTTATTAGAGTAAAAGCATTGCTGAGTTTGCAGGATTGGTTAATTGTTGTTTTAGCCAATTCTAACGTTAATAAAATAGGAAAAATGTTGAATATTAGATTGATGTTCGTGATAATTGTTTTAAAAGACCATGTACCAGTTCCATATAATAATATAATAAAATTTTAACTTGCCCATCTCTGAAAATAGGAGATATTCAAGAAAAAAATATATGAAAGGTCTGTAAATGAAGAATACAAGGCAAAACACTTATATTTACCTATTTTTTGTTTGTTTGTTTGGTATGCCACGCCAAAACGACCGCACGAAATTTTTATATGAACCGGCTGATAATTTAAAAACGATTAATAGGTATATTTGAAATTTATCATGAAACTTTGTGTGACTGCGATACCATCAGTAATAATTATGACTGTGATACTAAATGATTAAGCTACGTCACAGATATTATTTGACGAGATAAAAGATATAATTTATTTCAGCGTGTTATTATTTAGCGAGATAAAAAAAAATATGATTATTTTATAGTAAGCTATAGTTTTTCGATTTGTGTCTGCGAAACAAACACGATCTTTGACTATCTATCTATAAGGACCCGCCTCTCATGATCATTCCCCTCTGGCAAGGTAGTGGATTAAAAAATCTAACGCGTTTATCAAAACTGTTTCCGAAATCGATTTTTCATTAACAGAATCGTTTCCGCTCAGTAAGATCATCATAAATGCTCCGTGTAAATACCGACATACGTGCAGTTAATGTATGCAAAAAAATATCTAATATCTTATTTAAATAAAGATGGAGTTATTTTCCGTATGTAAGTATTAAAGTTCATTTATTTCTATTTCAATCACATAATAAAATGTATTAATAAAGATCGAGGACGTTACCGATTCAATAATCGAGTATAAAATAATCGTTTAGTTCAAGCATGCACTCCCCACGAGACTACCCGCACTCCCCACGAGACTATCCGCACTCCCCACGAGACTAGCAAATTTTTTTTACTAACAATATCAGCCTACTGCTAAACACGTAAGATTTAAATTTGAAATATCCATCAAAATGTCATTTTTTGATTTCAATTATATATCATCCAATAGGATGTCACCATTTCTGATTTCCAATTATAGGTCTTAATGCAGAATTACCGTTTTTTGGCAATTATAGGCCTTATATATATTATGACATAATGCATAAAACTCGAATTTTAAAAAGTGTAGCGAGACTATGTCCCTCTTTTGTTTTGTCATTTTAATTAATGATGTGATAGTGTTTGTTTACGATTTCGAATCGATATCGATATTATTTTCGTGTTCAATGTAAGACCAAATTATAATAATTGCTAAAGATCACTAAAGATGAATATCATGAATTTATGATATCACTATATTTTAATAATAACATTTTTGGAAATGACGTAACTAAGATTATTGATTATTTTTGATATCCAGTATTAGATATTTTATTTGTTACTTTTTCAGATCTACAAAAGACCTTCATTTAAAATGATTTAGGTGTGATTGATAAATAATAGCTTAAGCCGTTGCGGATAAATTTGTTGACAAAAGAATTTATAAATTAACATATTTAAATCGTATTTCAAAAATCATTGAAAATGATTTCTAAGATACGGTATGGTTAGAAGGTCTGGGGTTTCTTTTACCGCTTAGGTGGAAAACCAGCACATGTCCCGCCTGATGGTAAGTGTATATATAGTGTTGATGTACCCTATTATATGCACGCTTGCAACACCTGGGGTATCACTCGCCCGTTGCCGAACCTGTTATTCAAGATTAACATAGGCTATAGAATAATATGTATTTCGAAAAGTTAGCGATTTCTCTCACCCGTGCGTTTATTTTCCAATTACATAGTATGTTACACCTATTTATCTATACCTAAACAGTTCCTTTGTTTTGTATTTCATTAGCATGCAATGAGAGCATTGCATTGAAAATAATTATGACGCAAGATATTAAAAAGGTGTGTATGGATGATTTTAATTTTGCAAATAAATAATTACATATAAAAATAATTTGTAATGTTGTTACGTTTTTCTCCATTCTTCCTAAAATAATCAATTATAGGTCTTAATGCAGAATTACCGTTTTTTGGCAATTATAGGCCTTATATATATTATGACATAATGCATAAAACTCGAATTTTAAAAAGTGTAGCGAGACTATGTCCCTCTTTTGTTTTGTCATTTTAATTAATGATGTGATAGTGTTTGTTTACGATTTCGAATCGATATCGATATTATTTTCGTGTTCAATGTAAGACCAAATTATAATAATTGCTAAAGATCACTAAAGATGAATATCATGAATTTATGATATCACTATATTTTAATAATAACATTTTTGGAAATGACGTAACTAAGATTATTGATTATTTTTGATATCCAGTATTAGATATTTTATTTGTTACTTTTTCAGATCTACAAAAGACCTTCATTTAAAATGATTTAGGTGTGATTGATAAATAATAGCTTAAGCCGTTGCGGATAAATTTGTTGACAAAAGAATTTATAAATTAACATATTTAAATCGTATTTCAAAAATCATTGAAAATGATTTCTAAGATACGGTATGGTTAGAAGGTCTGGGGTTTCTTTTACCGCTTAGGTGGAAAACCAGCACATGTCCCGCCTGATGGTAAGTGTATATATAGTGTTGATGTACCCTATTATATGCACGCTTGCAACACCTGGGGTATCACTCGCCCGTTGCCGAACCTGTTATTCAAGATTAACATAGGCTATAGAATAATATGTATTTCGAAAAGTTAGCGATTTCTCTCACCCGTGCGTTTATTTTCCAATTACATAGTATGTTACACCTATTTATCTATACCTAAACAGTTCCTTTGTTTTGTATTTCATTAGCATGCAATGAGAGCATTGCATTGAAAATAATTATGACGCAAGATATTAAAAAGGTGTGTATGGATGATTTTAATTTTGCAAATAAATAATTACATATAAAAATAATTTGTAATGTTGTTACGTTTTTCTCCATTCTTCCTAAAATAATCTATCGATATAAAATATCGACATAGTAGCTTCCTAATTATTTTTATTGTATTATACGTTCGTATTGTCGTCAATTCTTGTATGTTGACGTATTTGACCTCTATGTGTGCGTAAATTGTGTTAGTGGTGAAGAATTTAATATGTGTGAGTTCGTGGCGATACAAAATGATTTTGAGTATGTGTGCAGCAATGTCTATGTGGTGTTTCCTCCCCCCGCACCAAAAGTGACAGACTTTTTTGTTCATAGAATTAAGCGCGTCACTTGTCCAGGGATAGATAGTCAAAGAACACGATAGACACTTTCGCAAGTAGGTTTTACACATTGAAACAACACTACTTTTTACGGATTTTGTTGTATTGATAGATATTATTTAATTCCGACGTTTCGGATCATTTACAGCATCCATGGTCACAGTAGAACCACCAGTGTACCAGTAACGTCCTTAAATAGTTGTTTTATTTCAAAATCGATTGATTAAAAGAAAGATAAAACAATTCAATAAGTGCTATCTACCTCATACATCCTGTGTAATAATTGATTTACCACAAAATAACAATTAATTTACTTAATGGAAGTAAACTTCGTAAATCCTCTCAGCTATTATGTCAGCATCATTACTCGGCGATGTCTCATCTCCCCAAATCGACAATATCTGTAGAGGCGCGTGGCAAGTAATCCCTTAACCCTCCGCCTGCCGCGTCGCGTGAGAAGTGAATTAAATCGCCACGGGGTCCGATCGACCACTTAACGGATCGTGTTCGTGTCTTAGGATTGATAGTGCGCCGGGAGGGTTGTTGAAAGTTAATTCGTGTTTGGTGTCACTGCAGTCGCTTTATTACGTGTAAGAGGAAATGCAGTTTTTCTTATGAACTTTCTGTTAGAGGGGAATGAAAACAGCCAGCTAATTAAATGTTTTTAAATTTACCTATATGTTCTATTGTATAAGCGATGAGCGTGCGGTAGTGTGGGTTTCGTTTTTCTTATTATAATTAAGTTATATTACTTTTCATATTTATTAATTTCTAGGTATTTTTTCAATCCCAACAAATTATTTTGATTTATTTTTACATATCTCATTATGTTCTATTCAAATTACAAAATATAACCAATAAATAGGTTTATTTATTTAATTGAATTCAATTTAATATAAAAATAACAACTCCTCCCCATGCCTGTAAGTAATATAATCATATTGTATATCTTAATTTTTTGGAATTATGAATAACTTCAAGAACTGTGGAGGGTGACTGATTTCATTTTCATTAATGAATGAATCATAAGTTTGAAAAGAGGATAATCATTGATTTTCATATAATTTTTAAAGCAGTCAAAAACTGTAGAATGCTCTTTCACTCGGCAAGCATTCAGGAGAATTCACAGAAGAGAGATTATGAATAGAACCCAAATGACAGGTAAAATATTTATAATTAAATATAATTAATAAATCATTTAAAATATAATTATAAACCACGGAAGATAACCGACAAAATTATTTCATAACCAATTTAAGACATTGTCAAAACGTTAATAATCTTTATTAGTACATCGGGCGTGAACAAAAGTGATAAATGTTCGGAAGTTATTGTTCTAAATAATCCTTTCAGTTTACAAAGACGACCCTCTGTCAGGGCGCGGTATTAACCCTTAAATGGCGTTGTGCGGGGGTCGCGACACGCGGACTGTCACATTCACAATATAACTTCATAGTTTATTATAATATTTTCGTTCAATATTGCCCTCATTTCCCCTCAGTAGCTTTACACGTTACACACTACCAAATTTTAACGCTGTAATTTTATTAGGGATTTACTTTATTAATTATTCAGATTTTTATTAAATATTATTTTATAAGTTAAAATTTTCTGACAAAAATACAGCTAATAATGAAAGTAAACGTCGATATTTATATAATTTATGGATATTAGTAAAATATTTTAATTTACTCTACTCATATTATAATATGTTACATTTAAATTAATAAAACAATTAAAGCAGGAAACATTTTTTTAAGGCATTCTTATTAGTTGTGTAACTAACACCATGTACAAAATCACCCCGTGTAGGTCGCGAAACCCTTGTACGATCCGCGATGACAATAAATCATGTAATTTGGTGACGAAATACGAATTCCGCGTCCGTATTACGACCATGGGTGGATTTGTACTGTTCATATGACAGCAACATGCGGTTATTACTAGAATTACAAGAATATGACAATTTATATTCCGAAACATATTACATTTAGGGAGTTTACTCATATGATCAACTGTAAATCTCGTTGCTTAAGGGGAGAATGGATTTGTCGTATTCTGCAAAGGGCTGCACGCAAATCTACTTGGATATTCTGTTTAAATTCACATTAACAAGCATTCCGTGGAAACTGGCGTTTGTGTTTACACATCATGATTTCCTTCAGTAGTTTCTAGTGAGGCTATATCAGAACATACATAGTGGAAGTCATAACAGTGTATATGTAAGCCGATCGATGTGGCTGGAATGGGTACATACACAAGGCGGAACAATAGGCCAAGGCGTCGACACAATGGACAATGCCCGTACCTTCGATACGATAAATACACTCATCTAAAGCTTGTCTGTGTGTGTGTTGATATGTGTTTTATATTGCATAACGTAGTTTGTATGGTTTCTAGTAACTTGTTAAAGGTACCTATGTATGTCTTACATCCTAGTTATTAAACATTCCTTTATTGATACGAATACAGAAATTGAAATCCATACTTTATAACTATTCATTTACTGAGCTCGATGTTACCTCCCAAAAAAGGCTGTGGTTCATTACTCTGGTCTAGTGTGTAAGTTTTAACACGTACCTACCTTCAAGTAGCCATAAAGTCCCCTTATAATAAAATACATTACCTTTTCTATAAATAAATTAAATCAGCCAAATCTAGATAACTTCACTGTTACACTACACAATTGTCACAATGTTAACTCTCTAACTTGCTCATGCACACCTCTTGAAAAAACGAACAACATAAGATATCTCGGAGTACAACTTGATGAACATTTGTCATGGAATCCACAACTTGATCTCTTATCTGGCAGGCTTCGTAAAATGATATGGATCTTCAAAAAACTGAGAAACATACTCAAACCCGATTTGCTGAAAATGGTCTACTATTCTCTCGCCCAGTCAGTCATATCCTACTGTATCCCAGTTTGGGGAGGAGCATGTAAGACCAAAATTATAAATGTCGAACGAGCTCAGCGGTCACTCCTTAAGGTAATGCTTGGGAAGCCTTACCGTTACCCAACTACCACACTATATCAAGATTGCAAAGTTTTGACAGTCAGGCAATTGTTTATATTGTACACTGCACTGCGTAAACACAAGGAAACCATTTATGACCCAACGAGCATGTATTCCAGTCGCAGAAGGAATAGAATATGCGACCCAATTCAACACAACACTACTTTTCTCAGACGACAATCCTGTTTCCTTGCACCTTACCTATATAACAAAATAAATACTCATTTGAACATCTTTCCCAAGACCTCCTTCAGCTCTAAGTGTATCATTCAAAATTATTTATTAGGCCTAACCTATTCGGATACTGAATCCCTCATTACTGTTTTGATGTGAACACACACATTTACCTACAACACACATCCCCCTCATACACAAACTCCCATAAAAACACACGCACGCGCACACACGCACACACACACACACACACACACACACACACACAGACACTTCATTTACAACCATACCGCGGGTGTGAATCCTGGAGTCCTGAAATACAGGGCTTCCCTAGTTTAGGCTCCAGTCCACCCCAAACAAGAAAAACAAGTTAGTTTGTAATAATATAGTTTTCTTTGTGTTCTTAGTTTTGAGGTGGAAAATAAATATATTTTTATTTTATTTTATTTATTTTTTTATTTTATAATACCACAAATGTATATCCAGTTTAAAAGAAAGCAGCAAATAATTTCAACATACTAAAACCGTCCCATAGCTAGGCACAGGTCTCCTCCCGGAATGAGAAGTGCGAGTCCAATACGCTAGGCTAATACGGGTTGGCAGAGTTCACACACCGTTGAGAAAATCTCTAAGGCATGCATTTCCCCAAGATGTTTTTCTTCATCATAATATTTAACTATTAATACATGATGGCTTTGAAATGTCAGAGGTGCGTGCCTTGGATTGAACCGTGACTCGAGAACTTTTACTTGGCAGTCAAGAAATTTTAAATATGCGAATGCGTTCTAAAATTGACTTGCAACGGTCGAGTATTCATCAAGTTTATTTCTGGTGAGAAATTCATAAAACTATATTGGCCCACAGATGTCCGTAACGCTAAAGCTCGTATTATTGAAGGCGTGGTTCTGGTAGATAAGTAGATTTGTGACAGTACGGTAACGACACACATAAATTTGTTCGGACAAACACCGTTACGCGGCTTAGCTTCCGTGCAAACAAGGGCGGCGGGTCGGAATGATACCGCGGCGTTTGAGGGTTACTACTGTTTATTACACCGGAATATGCCGCTAATATTGTTAAATAAATATCATAAAAAATATTATTGGCTTGAATCCAGGGGTTGCTTTCGTAAAATTGTCATGTTCTATTCATGATACCTACATTATAAGACAATAATTTTATGCTATCGTCAGAAAAGAGCTAAAATGTTGCTGAAACAAATATATTGTCTTTATAAATGGGATAATAGAGCGTCTTTAAAATAAAACCCAAAAATAAGTACATTTTCTTCTAAGTTCTCTGACCCAAAGAAAAAAATGACCTTAGTACATCTGACACCACACAGGAAGACTATCGTTGCAGGCGCGTGCGCAGACCGGTGTTCATTCACAATGCAGCGGAAGACGCCGCCCTCAGCAGATGGCGCTCTGTGCTACCATGTTGAAACTGGTTTCTAATAAACGCGGTATTATTGACCCCAGATTTGACGGCTGTTATTATTCGTAATCTTGAGATGCCACGTGTCTTATCGACCAGTTTTTTAGGGTTAATTATCACGTTTAACAACAACGTTTTTGGTAGGGACGGCTCAATTATTTATGGCGAATATTCATGAGTGTTGTCATATAGTGATATTGATGTAACAAACAAAACTTTGAATGCTTTAAATTGATAACATCATTTTCACTCCAATGCAAGCGTAGTGAATACCTACCTATACATATATTACCTCAGTGGTCTAGGGTATGTGTATCATTGTTAGTTTAAAGATCACTGGAAAACACAATGTATCTGAATGTTTTCATGGATGGATTTTAAATTTTACAATTTATATGGAAATTATTTATATTTATTTAGAAATATCAATAGACTAAATAGCAGCGACTGCTTCGCTAGAGGCCCGATTAGAGGCCGAGTCCGAGTAGAGGAGTTACTGATTTCCAGGTCAAGTAAAGTGTTATTGGGTTTTTCTAAGAAATTCTCAGTATATTTTTGCCCGATTAATGAAATAGGCTCAGCCCCTATTACATGGGACCTAAATCTATCGGTGAACTGTGGGTTTAGATTAGTAAACCTTTGCCTAACCGTTTGGGAGATAAAGGCGTGATGGTATGGTATATAACTATACACTATCCTGACAGTCGCGACTTAGGCACGCGTCACACTAGCTAGCAACACGCAACGCACACAGCCAAACAAAGATAAGAACACGCGCCAATTATGAGTGGAGTAATGAATGTGCCCTAAAATAAACCGCCATACAAAACGCGCATCTTGTATTACACGACTTTGTAAGCAGAGGAAGTGGGAGGCAGCTGGTTCTTTCTTCAATTCGTAATGATGGTTTGTAGACTGTAGTGCACTGCTCTTTTGTTCCGGTCTCCTGTCGCGTGCCTCCGTGTATTATTTGACTAAGTAGGTGGAAAGGTGTTCGTGTAATGTACCGTTGAGCGTCTCAAGATGTTTTGATTTGATAGCGAGGGTTGCCGAAGACGCGTAATTATGTTTTTTAATATGCATTTGTTGGGTTACGATAGAAAGACTCGGTTTATGATTTTAGTCTCGAATAGAACTCTTAATAATATCGGTGTAATATTCGCATTACAGATATTTGATCGTGAAATTGTGCGTCTCTCCGCTTTACAATACACACATTTTGTAATTTTAAATCTTTCACGAGGATGTTCATGAAACATTTAAGGAAACGCAAAAAATCTTTTCTTCTATAATCATTAGCAGCAGCGAGGTTACATTAACATAAAAGAACAAAAAAGGAGGTTTATTAGAGGTGCGATTTGTGAAACTAGGATAATTCCCCATACCCGATCTGCTACAGTCGTAATGGTAGGAATGATAAGCGATTATAATAATAATGAAAAATCAACATTGTAGGTGATATTTTAGTAGGCATTGTAGAATCTAAATATCTTAGGTTGAATGAATAGACACATAGCTTAAGATAACATACTATCACACCTGTATTTATCAACTGGTTAGGCAGATGTATATTGGCTAAGTTCAAAGTTCAAATGATTTTATTTCAAATAAGCTTTTACAAGCATTTATGAAACGTTATGCTTCTAGTTGCACTACCTACACCCTGTATTGAATGAACCGATAAATTGTATTGAATGTGCGCAATTTGTTTGAGTTTTATCAATTAAAAAATATAGCAAAGTTAACTTCCTTTATCATGGTATTAATGAAATAGATAAAACTTGTTGATATATAATGATAAAAAGCGGTCATCCATTCACGGTGATTACGTTATCAATTGTACCTGCCACAAACAAGACTTTTGTACTTAGGTATTATTATGTAGCAAATTACGCTTGCAAAAGAGACAGCGGAAAGGGAGAAAGAATTCTCCACCTCCCCGATTCGCAGTAGACGTAGGAACGGGGCGCAGGAGGGCGCAAACAGACCTCCGGCTTCCATGAGATGCGTGTTCGTCAAAAACGCACTTTGGAGTGGAATGCGAGGCAAGATCTCGCTCTTTGAAGGGGCGAATGCAGGACCATAACCTGTCACGATCGTGGTGAATGCCGTGAACCCCATGGTCGGTACTATAGGGCAAGGTCATTCGCTTTTATTAATAAGTTGGCAATACTCTCCTAGCATCTCCTCCTTGCCATCAAGGAGGCCGTATGCTCGTTTAACTGTTCGTTGTTGTCGGTAACCAAAATCCAAATAAAAAAATCCAAATAAAAGAAAACCGAATTTAAAAAGGTAAAGGTAAACTGATATTGATTTCTATTTATAAATATGAATAAACAATTATAACTGATTTTGCTTAGGACCTCATTATAGGTATTAGTGGTTAAAGTAGTGGACTAAACATAATATTATCCGGAACGCGATTTTCTAACGCGCGCTATTTGATACTGGTATGTCCCAGGCATTTTTCTTTCTTTCTTTATAGAATGTATATTTAAGTCGGATCTGACATTTTCTTTTTATTAATATTTATAAATTATATGTTTGTCGTACGTGAGAGATATGAATGACTATATACCTAAGATTTATTATATCTATATCAGCTACATAGCTTTTATCTTCATTGTCACGTCACTAGAAAATCGATCAAGGTTCTGGATAAGATAAAACGACTAAATAAAAAAAGTATTTTAAAACGTGTATTGCGTGTTTGGTACTTACATTTTAGCTTCGTAATGGATGAGCAGATTTTGATGATTTCTGGTGAATATTGCAGCTTAGGATCCTGGAAACAGATAAAGATATTAATGAAACCCTTTTTTATTAGTCTAGTCTTAAGCGCGGCTGTTACGCTAGAGGTCTTGGGTCTGAGAAAGCTGTTAGTGGATTTTTTACGAAATTCTCAGTAGCAGCTAAGAGTTTGGAGTTGTGCCCGGCTAATGGAAATAGGCTCTCTCCCTATTCTAGGTATGGTAGCTAAACATACCGGCGGACTCTGAGTGCAGTACACCTCTGCATCAGTCTGTTAGTAATATCTAACAACGCTGGTGGGCTAAAATAACCAGTTTTAAACAATCATAATATCACATGGTTTTAATATTAAAACTACTGTAAATCCACTTGCGGAAAACCGTAGAAGCGCACAGTTATTTCGATTGAACTGTAATGGAAAGTACAGTTTTATAAATCACTAGCTTTGCCTCGCGGTTTCGCTCACCTGTAGCTATTAGGATTATAAATAGATCCCAAAAATAATTTAATTGAAAACCAACAGTGATGATCTCTTCATTGTATGGGTCTATATACATCAGAAGGTGAAGCTGTCTTTTGTGATCCTTTCAATTAATTGAAATAGAAACTCCATCAGTTTTTAAGTTGGAGCATATACTTTCTTATAGTGATAGCAATATTAAAATCTATTCAGTAGTTTTTGCGCGCCAATCCGTAACAAACAGACAAGAATTCTAAACGATTCTCTTTTACGATTTTATAATAGTATATAGAGAGATTATACCTATTATATGAAAAAGGTTACGTTGATTGTATTTTATTTCCTATTATAAATTAGCCGCCCTAAAACCCTTTTTATCTGTATTTTAGTGATAAGCAAGTAATTACCTAAGTATATATGTCACATTTATTTTTAACTGTGATATTATTTAATTGGTGGAATGACGGCTGATTGTAGGACAACCAACGGCCAGACAGGACAGTTTTTTATATTTTTTTTATGGGCCAGGGGGGCAAACTTACAGGCGGATTACCTGATGGTAAGCGATTACCCATGGACACCCGCAAAACCAGAGGACAACAAGTGCGTTGCCCGCCTTTTAAAAGGGTTTGGGCCTCTGGTATCCCCACTCACTCGGCGAAACACAACGTAAGTGTTGCTTCACGCCGGTTTTCCGTGAGGCCGTAGTATCACTCCAGTCGGCCGGCCCATTCGTGCTGAAGCACGGCTCTCCCAAGAAAAATTAATAATATTTGTATAATATGACAAACATGAATACATAGTACATGCCTCATAAAACATACAGACGGACTAAAGGCAAGCGGCAACCGCAGCTTATAGGCGCCAGCAACATGAGTATTGAGTAGTATTACTAAGATGTTGTCACGTTGAGGTCTATTGTTAAATTACACACATATGTAAAGTGACGTCAGGTGTGTAGTAGGTCATAGATATATGAATGTTGACGAAATCAAAAACATGCAAACATTTAGGCAGTAATTACCTATGTCGATTGATTATTTATTTTTATCAACAAGTTGAATAAGGTGATGATTATGATCTGCCCTGAGGATACGGCGCAGCACACGCTTGAGCAGTGTACAGAGTGGGCAGAGCGGCGCCGTGTCCTTAGAGGATGCAATTGGTATGGACCTTGCATTGCCGGCCGTAGTATCTACTATGGTCGGCGACGCCGAAGCCTGGCAGGCAACGGTCGCCTTCTGCGAGGAGGTTCTCTCGCAGCTTTGATTTCGAAGTCGAAATAGGAGTCGAGGTGATTTTTAAGAAGTATTTAATTTGTGATTTATATGTTTAATAATTGTTTTTATTATGCGACCATTTACTTCATTTTTTTACTGTTATTATACATAAGAGAAAACGCTACTTCTGGATGACGATGACGTATTCAGAAATACCGTAAAGGAAAGAAGAACCAACTCTAAAAGAAGTACCTAATATAAAATAGATCTGTCTGGAAGCAGAATCGGGGACAAATGCAAATTCTGTGCTGCTACTGAGAATTTAAAAGATTACGCCAATATACAATGTTAGTTTATATATAGTACAGTGTGCAAAAGAAATAAGATTGCACTTAACTACTGTACTTATTCACATGCATATTTGTGAGTCTACTGCTATGGAAACACTTTTGCCGTGTGTACATCGCTGATCCATTAAGTTTGCAATTTAGTGTAATTATCCCGCTAATATCCTGTACGGAACCCTCTTCAGTGCTTGTCGGTGCCAGCACATCATTGAGGGTATTCCAACAGATAATAGGCTAAATATTTCCGGTGTTACGCACTTCGAATGAACGGTAGTATTTTAAATTTTCAATTCGTATTTTTCTATGTTAGTTAATCATTTTTCTATAACAATGGTTGCATGAAGGGCTTTTTTAATTATATTAATACGTGAAGAAAACATTGAATCCATTTTTAAGCGTATTGCGGGTATGGAGGGTGTTTAATTATACATAGTTAAAGTTTATATGGAGGAGAAGTGCAGAATGCTAATATATTTTTATCATAATGCTTAAAAAATATATTATATTATTTTTTATTCATAAAAAACATTACACACACAACCATGCGTTCTACGCTCATGTTTTACATACAGACACACGCCTTTTGTTTATGGTTAACATAAATGAAGGTTGAAGTATATTATATTTATTTCGAGCACCGGGCGACCACTAGTATATTTAATTTAAGTGTGAGAATTTTGGTTTCAAACCTGCGTTTCTTCGGTTAAGTACACCAGACGCTTTAGCAACTAAGGTTTTTCTCACTAAAACTTATACGTTTTAAGATTTTATCATGCGTTAATGCTAAATATAATAACAAATCTGTCAATTTATTGTTTCAGGCGCCGTAGAAGATGGAGAACTTCTAGCTAACGATGATAACACGCGTGAGTATTGAACTGTTTATTTATTACGAATTATATTATTTAGGTTGGTAACAGTGAATATTTTTTTGGCGGTTGGTGGTAATTATAGTATATAACTTTAAGCATTGGATGTCACGTCACGGTGGTGGCGAGATTGGTTCATGGTATCTTATACGAGCTGCGTATAAGACAGAGGCCAAATTGAGGAAGGTCTATAATGGCGGTGTAGGTAATATAGGTATTATGAAAGGTCACAAACCTGAAGTATGGCAATCCAGTACGAAATTAATTACTCTAACCTGTATTCCCAGAAGGTCAGATTACTAATGTCCACCCACAGTTCGCTTTAGGTCTTTTGCAATAGAGGCGAGCTGATTAACATTAACAGAGCACATGTACAGATACAGCTGCTGTGTTGACTAAGAATTCCATAAAAATATTCAACAACACTGTTTGACTTGCGAATCGAGCCCTCACAATTGGCAGTCAGACTTATGACAACTAGAACAATCGAGGCAGGTATTCTTTCATCATAATCGACAATCGAAGTCCACAGCTGAACAAAGGCCTTCCCCAAAGACTTTCACAAGGACCAGTTAAATGAAACCTGCATGCAACGACTCCCAGCGACCTTCACCAAGTCCTCCGTCCACCTCGTTGAAGGTTGTCCCACGCTGCATTTTCTGGTGCGTGGTCTCCCCTCGAGACCCTTTCTGCCCCAGCGGCCATCAGTTCTACGAGCTATGTGCCTTGCCAACTGCTACTTAAGCTTGCTAATCGTTTGAGCTATGTCGTCAACTTCAGTTCCTCTACGAATGTCCTCATTTCTGATTCGATCGCTTACAGATATGCCAAGCAGCATTTGCTTGCTTGGTTCTCGTCTCGGCTCGAGTCATTACGAGACTCGTAGAAGAACTAAAGCCTAGTTTACACGAGGCCATCGCTTCCAGTTTCACTGGCAGTCAGCGCTGGCTTGGTATTTGCCTTGTGTAAACAGTTTTTCAAGCCAAGCCAGTGCTGGCTGTCAATGTTGGCGAGAATAGAGCGCCCGTCTATTTTTCAAGCCAGTAACTGGCGCCAGCATTACTGGCTTCGTATAAACTCTGCCTTAAGCTATTCTTTATCACCAAATAATATGACGTACTAAGTCCTGCTAATAATGTATGTTCCGTTACTTCGTTTATCATATCTTTAACGAAAGAAGCCATCAGTTACGATTAAGACAACGATGATTACATATCTATCGTGATCGTTCGTATGTCTTATCTAGTTATCTTGTGTGTCTACGTGTTCGGTGTTTTTACTTTAGTTATGTATAGATTCTTACAGGCCGAAAGGTGTCTGTATTGTTGTTTGTTAAGAAATAACAATTGTTATATAATAAGCGTGTTCCTTCGATTGGATTGTTGCACATTCGGGTGTTTGCAAGTGTGTGTTAGTGGTATTAGGAATCTGTGCATGGTAAGTGATTAGATTTATGTTTTTTTGACTTTGGACGTTACATGAAGGACGATGCATGAAGTATGGTCATTATAGTCAGTATGGTCGGAATAATCTGCGCTTTCGCAGTTATCCGCAAGTGGTTTTGCAGTTGTAGATTTTAATATAATAGTTCGGTGTATAGACAATTGGGGTCGTAAATGCGATATATCATCATTACCCTCGCCTTTTCCCAACTATGATGGGGTCATGCTTCCAGTCTATCCAGATGCGGCTGAATATCAGTATTTTACACCAAGCGCTGCCATCAGACCTCCGCAACCCAATTTCTGGGCAATACCGATATTCGGAGTAAGTATAGCTGATTATCAGGCTTTTTGATTACCACTAACAATTTGGCAACTAGAAACTACTACTAAAAAATGTCAACGATATTAAATTTATGTTAGAGACAAAGATGTAGTAACATACCCCGCAATTGATGTCTAAACTCAGGTCACTGTATCATGTCATCTACATACCTAATATACTTGAATCCTTTGTCAATTGGACATTATGCAATTTTTTTTTTAAAACGTTGCCCCACCCTAGGGTTTTCTCCTGTATCGTGGGTGCATTTACAAACACAAATTCTCACATACATAAACACCCAGAACAACTGCCTGTACCTAGATCATACAAATATTTGCTCCGTGTGGGGATCGAACCCACAACACGTGTCGCAGAAGCCAATTGCTCAGCCGCTACGCCAAACGTGTCGTCAAATTGTTGGATATTTTACTTATGCAGCACGTGTTTTATGTCAATGATAAAAGAAAAATGGGCAATGAAAAAAGAAACAATATTTTTGACAGTTAGGCTAACGTCTATACCTCACTTATCTTCTAAGTAACATAAGGTAGTGCAAGATCGATTATCTAATGCTTGCTTTTTGTCACCCAATTAATAAGGCATAAGTCGAAAGGCTATCGGAAAAATAATTTGATACGCTCTAACATTAAAAATGGAGTAAAATGACCACGTTTCCCTTAAAAAATAATAATTCATACAAAATTGCTAAGGAATCATTTCGAAAAAACATTTGAGGAGTTCATTTATCCATGAAGTAAGCTCCGAGTATTATTATGCGCTTTTAATATACCTAGTTAGTTTTTCATACATAGGAATGAAAATACAGTCTGTACCTAAATATCCTTAGAGGAATACAGGCGTGATATACAGCTATCAGTATAGTGACGTCATAGATTAGCACCCAATTATAACATATCATATATAATTATCAACAATTTTTCTTCCTCGTGGCAATAGAGTCGATGGCGACTATAGTGCGAATGTCAAAATTATTATCATAAAATAACTTTGGTCGCGAATAAGTACCAACCCATTTGGTATGAATACCTATGATCGTATTTTTCGATTTGCAGCCTGTTGAGTAAATTCTGTACGTCAAGAAGAATAGGTAATTATTTATTAATAAAATGCAACACATTTTTGTATTTTATAATTTGATTAAATTATAAAATAAATGTTAATTAATGATGATAAATGATCTGTTTAGCAGTCTCAATATCATAGTTCGTTTGCATGCTATGTGTAAATGAAGTTTAGTCATTATCTTATGATCCCTACCCGCTACTGGGCACGGTTTTCCATCAGGATAAGGTTGTTAATTATTATACCAGAGTAGATATTTACCAGAAAGAAAGCATAATATTCACCTTCAGGTGTATTGCATAAGAAAAATGATAATAGTTGCAATCATTATTACTTAAAATAACTCACCCTTCTCATTTAGCCATCTAGATTTTCTCGCGTTGTTTTCCTTCACCATTTATGTGAGCGATATTTATTAATACACACATAGGGCCGGCTCGACTGGAGTGATACAACGGCGTCACAGAAAACCGGCGTGAAGCAACGCTTACGTTGTGTTTTGCCGAGTGACTGAGGTTACCGGAGGCCCAAACCCTTTTAAAAGGCGGGCAACGCATTTGTGACTCCTCTGGTGTTGCGGGTGTCCATGGGCGGTGGTTATCGCTTACCATCAGGTGATCCGTCTGCTCGTTTGCACATAAAAAACACCTATTTACTGAAAATAAAGATTTGTATTTTATATCGCAGCCTGCCAAATATAATACTTGCTGAATCGCTAAGTAGGTAACCGATATTATTAGGCAATCAGTAACCGCATATCGCCTTATCTAGGTTTATTTAATTCGGATTTATGACGTCGTTTCTTAGGTGACCGTATCTCACATAATATCTCAGTGTAACACTGATAGCAATGTTTCTAGAATCAATAACTTTCAATACTTTTGTAATTAAAGGTTCCTTTTTTCTATCAACTTGACCCAATAGATTCTATGATTTGGTCTAGTGCGATCGGCTTCTGCACCACATGTTGAGGGTTCGATCCCTACACGGAGCAAATATTTTAATGATCTACAGGAGTTGTTCCAGATCTGGGCGTTTGTGTATGTGTGAATTTGTGTTTGTAAAGCATGCACGATACAGGAGAACGTCCTACTCGTAGTTCCCCTAGACGGGCAAGTTTTTTACAGAAAAAAAGAAGTAACTGCCTCATTAACCTAGTCGTCCTGAGCCCGACTGCTACGCTAGAGGTCCTGGGTTCGATTCCCAGGTCGAGCAGTGTTATTGGGTTTTTCTATGAAATTCCCAGTAGTAGCTCGGACCTTGGCAATAGGCTCGCCCCAATCACATGGGACCTGAACATACAAGCGAACTGTTGGTGTACATTAGTACTTACGCCTCTGCCTAACCCTTCGGGCAATACAGGCGTATGATATATATGTAGAAAGACGATGGCCTGCTAAAATTTCAATAAATCATACAAAAATCGGAACACTCAATTTTTCCCGAATTTTCCAATTTTCCGGGCAGTTTTTTTTACAATTTTTCTTACCTTAAGAACCTTATTTGGACTATAACGAAGATATATAGGTAATCCGATAAATTAGGACAACAAACATAGAAGAGTCGAATCAAAGCAGCTTAATTCTTAGAACAATAAACCCAAATACGACTAAATAATGAAAACTTGATGGGCGAACCAACGATGAATAACAGGAATCAGTGGAGGTTTCATAGTTCGATAGTTAAATATGTCGTGAATCGATTCTCTTCCCGGTCGTAAGCGTGTGTCATTAAGCTTTGGTCGTAAACTGCGGTCGCGGTCGCGTCGATCGGAATGCGTTGCGAGGCACGCCCGCGGCCGATAAACCGGCTTCTGTCTGGTGTTGCCATACTCTTATAGGCCTGTGAGAGTTGTTCTATTTAAATCTTAAACGTGGAAGAGCGCCTGCGGCAAAGAAGATTGCCTCATTAGCCAAGTAGTCCTGAGGGCGACTGCTACGTTAGAAGTCCTGGGTTCGATTCCCAGGTCGAGCAAGTGTTATTGGGTTTTTCTATGAAATTCCCAGTAGCAGCTCGAAGTTAGGAATTTGTGCCCGGTTAATGGCAATAGGCTCGCCCCCTATTACATGGGACCTAAACATACCGGGGAAATGAGGGTGTACTAAAGTACGCCTCTGCCTAACCCTTCGGGGAATACAGGCGTGATGATGGTATGGAAGAGCCATGCTTCGGCACGAATGGGACGACTCGACCGGAGTGATACCACGGCCTCACAGAAAACCGGCGTGAAACAACGCTTGCGTTGTGTTTCGCCGAGTGAGTGAGGTCCGGAGGCCCAAACCCTTTTAAACGGCGGACAACGCACTTGTGACTCCTCTGGTGTTGCGGGTGTCCATGGGCGGCGGTTATCGCTTACCATCAGGTGATCCGTCTGCACGTTTGCTCCCCTATCCCATAAAAAAACAATCTTTTGCAATTACCACTAGTACACACAATAGTCTATTGGGAAAAAGTTTTAAGCATTTTTTTTCTTCTACAATTTTAATATATTTAGAACCCATCAGTTGCTCTCGGAGCTGATATGTTATTCTATTCTGATGTCGATCATCAATGATAACACAGTTCCATTTTCTTTACACAAAATTTCATTTTTATAAAAACCGATTTATCTATCACTTATCACATCTATAATTCCTAAAAGGTTAGGCAGAAGTGTACAACGCCCAGTCAAATCAAATCAAATAAATCATTTATTCAAATCTAAATAAGTACTACATTATTAAATTAGTTATAAAATCTTACTTAGGTACTATATTATTTACATTAAGTGCCTGAACTAGGTAATCCTGTGTTTCAGGCGAGAAATATAAATACAATTAAGGACTAAAATAATCACACAATCATAAATATACCAAAATTAATTATAACAATAATAAACTAAAAAATTAAGTAAAAATTAAGTAAAAAATAACACACAATAAATGCCTACTTTAACACAATTAACAATTTCTCTGTATCCTCGTACGACATGCTCTGGAGGGCTTCCTGTAGATGTTTTTTACAAGTGCTATAACTTAGAGAATAAATATTCTTTATAGCATTAAGTCTATTAAAGGAGCGGCCCCAGAAACACGTAAAATTTGGAATTTTAGCGTAGGTTCATAATATCCCGGCTTGCAGTGAAAAACCTGAACCAGAAATCTGGTGAGACTAACGATTTAAACAAGAATTTATTATTAAATCTCTCTCACTTATAAAAGTTGTATTTAGCTGTTATACATAGTGCGTGTAACATACAGATTGTATCATTTTGGAACGTAACAAATAAATCATTTTGTTTATCCATAAGCAGGTTACTGTCTTAGAAGGTTTTTGACCCTAATATTGGAGTAAGAAAATGTACCTATATATGGCAACACTAGGTCCGATAAACAGGCTTCTATCTCGGCACTAATATGCACCTCCTCGCTTCCTTTGCTCGCTCCGCTTTACGAGGGCTCTGCTCTCGAAGCCTCATTCGTTGCGGTGCCTAATTAAAATGCGCCAGCGTTGTCTCGGTTAACGTCACTACCGGTAAGAAATATGAGTAAATTAGTTCGTTTACTTAATGTAAGCAATTTTGTTTTACGCAATGTACCTATGTTTTATGTGAATTTTGTTTTTTTTTTATTGGGAAAGCAAAGTACCTATTCGATAAAAGCTGGGCTATTTATTCCTTAAACCTACATTTTATTATTAAGTTTCTACTTTGGATGCAAATCACAGTTGGTTGATATCACTAAATTGCTGTTGTAATATCGTGGTATTTTGATTATTAATTTGGAAGAAAATATTAATTATGTAAGTAGAAAATATATTTTTCCATTATTTATCATTTTTTTCCGTAGAAAGTCGCTATTTTCTGAAGTAGCCTACCTAAATTTTATTATGTTTTGGTTTTCCTGGTTGTTCACTTTTACCTAAGCTCAGTCCAGCCTTATTGCTCACATTTTAATTGAATTTAATTTTATCAAAATCCAAAAGTATTGTTTCCGAATCTAAATCAGTAAATATTTCACGATTTTGTTTTCGTTATATGATTAGAGACATACTTTTTGGACACACGTGAAAAAACGTTTAGGTACCAACAAACAATAAATGTCAGAACACAGTGATCAGGTGCTCTAAAGAAACTACGTTGACTTACTTGACAAGACTCACCATAGTTTCGACTGGGAGTAGCCGTAGTCGTCGAGTGCGCGAAGTCGCTAAAAGCAGCATTTAACCAGGGTCAACGTGTACTTGTGTTAGATATAATGATAGGTGATATGGGATCATATACATATAATGGGTGTATATCCTTTTAATATATTATACATAGGGGTGGCACGTGCAACAGTTTTACATGAGGACCAGCACCAATTAGAAGCAATATCAAAACCGTCGGCTGAAGTGCCATCATTATCTCGGCTGCCGCACGCGAAGCTAACTCTTCTTCCCCTACAATTGGGCATAAAATTCTATAAAATATTCATGGGTTTTTGGAGACAAGTGGAGTGAGCAATCCTGGAGCATGGGGTTGGAACATAGTTAAAGCGTTTAGGTTGAGAGTTGTCGAGTACCTACAGCCTTTTGTGGAGTTTTCTATCGTTTTGGCGGGTTTGTGCGGCGGAGCTATTTTGTCAATTCGTGGGGGAGCGTGTTTCGTTTTGACAACCCTTGAATAAGGTGGCCCAGAGATGCGGAAAATTGTCGACCATTATATGCTGTATTATATAATATCCGACAGCGAAACGAATATTGGTTTATTACTCAAATGAGGATATTTAACCATTTTTATTTACGAAGGTTTCATTGATTTACATAGAAATACTTTAATCTAATCTTCTATTGGGAGATACGCGTAACTTAAATTGATAAAGTTGTCATGAAGTTCTGTGACACACCTACATGATAAAAAATTAATGCGGAAGTAAAAACTATAACATGTTTATTTTTATGTTTAAATACGAGTAATATGGTTCTTATCAAAGAAAAAATAACTTGAATCACTTATTCTAAATATTTATTCCATCTATTGGCGTTACCTACGTTTTTCTGTTACTAGTTACCGAGAAGATAGATAACTAATTACTAAAATAGTATTTACAGCCAGGTCCACTCTGATAGTCTTCCCGATTATATGCCGCGGGATCCATCCTTTTCCAGCATCAGCCCATCTCGGTGCAGATTATCCTACGAAGCCAAGAACTTTTTTGCCCCAAAAGCCATCAGATCTAAGAGCTATATGTTACATAACATTATCCAACCCTTTATTCTGTCTCACTGATGTTCACGAGTCTCCTTTTAGAATGAGAGGGATTACGATATAGTCCACGCTGGCCTAATGCGGTTTGGCATACTTCATACGCCGTCGAGAAATTTTCTCACGATGTTTTCTTTCACCGTTTAAGCACGTGACAATTAACTATTAATACGCATATGACTTCGCAAAGTCAGAGCTGCGTACCTTGGACTCGACCTTTGACTTGGCAGTCTAATGGTTATATCACTAGGTTATCACTGTTCTACATATTATAACGTAAATAAATATGACAAAGTCAAATACAAACGACGTGTATAACCTACCTGAGTAATACTCAAAAGGAACGTTCAAGCCATTTATAAGACCAACTAAAAATTCAACGTATATAAAGTGATCGGTTCCTTAAGCGAACTAATGTACCATAAATAGTTGAAGTAAGCAGGAATGTAATCGCACTGGAGGGTTACCGATGTATTAATATCACGAACATTACAGTACATATCGGCTGTATAAATGCACTGAAGCATACACACACTGATTGGATACCTATTTCTGATTTAATAGGATCCGCATATTTAGATATCCGCGATACGTGAGCGATGTGGCTGCGAATGCACTGCGTCACAACACTACCAAATGTGTCTACACAACTTTAAACTTTAAAACTAGAAGAATTAAGGTGATAAATCCGCGTATGTTTATCAGATACATGATTGTGGTATTATCAAATATTTTACAGATATCATGGATATTTTTAGAGGGCCAAAAACAACAATTTTACTAAAATAGTGACTTTATTGGATAACTGTATTATCAATTACGCTTTGTACTAACGTCATCTAAATTTGTACACTCTTAAGGGTCATAGTAGCTTGCATATTTATGATATAGCTGACAGTATGGAAAGAGTTACCGTTGTACGTGTGTTGTCGAATTTCCACGCTGAAAACTGTACTCATTTGAATGTTGTATGCGTGAAATTTTAATAATTGACGCATTTTCTGAGCATATATTGCGGCGTTAATATTATTGCCTTATCTTATAATATGCAACTAAGAAGTCGATTACAGAAATATTTATTTTCGGAGAATACTATCTGATGATGCTTAAAATACTGAAAGACAATCGATTTCCTTTAGTTATTTCAATGCTCCTTTTCATCAGTGACTTAATTACTATTCTAATCACCAAGGATAAAGGTTTCCTCTCAAAGTGAAGAGAGCGCTAGGTACCTTTGTTCGATTCCCAGTCTGAGCAGTGTTATTAGGAATTCTCGGCAGCAGCTCGGAGTTCGGGATTTGTGCCCAATTAATTGTGGGTGTAAATTATTATACCTCTGCTTTAACTCTCGGGGAATACAGGCGTAAATATATTATAGTACTATATTAGGCCATTATCTTAATTTAAACGTTGCCTGAAGACGGCCGTCTACGCTGAGGAACGCCCTGAAAACGCTGGCGGCAAGATTTGGACGCTTTCCAGTCGGATTACACTCTGATAGATTAATAGAGATTAGTGGCAGGAGATGAGAGAGATCTTTGCGTCTTATTGTTTTTATCGTGTCAATAATGAAATTATTTTCAAGCAATATGAGGCCACCTCAAGAGCGTTAGGCTGCGTAGAGGTCGTCTCTCGTGTAGGATTTTGGGCCCAAGTAAGCTGATTTGGGTTGCCTGGATTACAGGGTAATCAAAAGTTTAAAAAAAGAATTTTAGCGCGTATGTTCTCTTTGAAATTTATTGAGGTAATTTATATACTTATATTGTAGCGTAAATTTTTAAAAGCTCAATAGCAGTATCAGTTATCGTGTGTACCTAATACAAATAATAATGAAAAAATATCGTCAATGAAAACGATTCCATCCATTTTATTCTTCCCATACTCGAACATAATGGGAACAAACTCTTACATTAAACTGTGACCATTGTATTTGGCCTTTGTTTTATTTTTATTGTTTTAATCCCCTTTTTTATTGTACAGAGCACCATTGACAGGGAAAAGATATAAATTTAAATAATAATTAGAGCATACATATGGGTACTAATGAGGTATTTATAGTTAGTTCCTAATTAAAAAATCCTATATAAGTTAGGGGGATTGTTATCAGATTGTGAATACTGCATCAGTTTAGCATGAAAAATTAAAGAAATAAATAATAAATATTCTTCGACATTTTACACAGCACCATCTAGTCCTAAACTAAGCAGAGCTTGTACTATGGGTACTAGACAATGGATATAATACATATACACTTTTTTTTGTAAATACATACTTATAATACATAAGAAACACCCAGACGAACACAAACACTTATTTTCATCACATAAATATTTGTGTCCTCTGGGAATCGAACCCACGGACCCCATGGTCAGCAGTCCACCACTGCATCTGCTCTAGATCTGCTATGGGTTTGTAAATTTTGGTAGTACTGTGCTGGATTAATTTCGACACTACTTTTGCTTTTGTATGTAATATGTAGTGTATATATATATTATATATGTAGGTATCTTTTTTTGTTAATATATAAGTATATATGGAATATATTTATATAAATATAATTCAAATAAATATAATATAATATATCGCATATCGCTTATCCCTACTCCTTTAGGTGCATCTAGCATACCTAATCATTTGCGTCACTTAGAGTTCCTTTTGGTAGAAAATGCCCAAGTCATAAATGAAATAAATATGTACATACACAGTTACAGATAAATTCTCCGAAGGGTTTTTTTTAATAAATGTGTTCTGATGTAGGTACTTACAGTCAAAGTTCACCGTTGTGTTCTAGATACGATGTAATAGGGTACTTAAGCTTATAACCGCATATCCAACTCAGAGCAGCTATTGAGAATTTCATAGATAAATATTACGAAACTTTGCTCAACCTTGGAATCGCACCCGAGAATTCACGCTCAGTGATCGCATGGCCAATGAGGCAGTCATCTTTGATACGTATCCATAGATTGCTTTAAAAGAAACAAGGTAATTGTATAGGATCACTTCATTGTCGGTGTGTTGGTCTGTCAAAACCTTTTTTCAATTTGGACCACTTTTGATTTTACTACCACTAATGTTTACATAACTCCACAAGTGAAGTCACTTTGCCCAACCAAACAAAGTAGACAAACCACCCCCACTTGTTACATTGGCTACATCCAATTATCTGAATGAAAACGATGATTAACTTATTCAATCGGTTATTAATGAAAATCGCCGCGGGCTATTTGCGACGCGGTAAAACAGGGTTATCCGTGGCTCCGCACGTGTCTATAGGGAGGGGTTAACCCCCCACAGCCGCCGGCTATACGAAATTAATTTCAAGTACGCTGCAGGATTTGTGTACATTGCCTGTATACTGATATCCCAGTAATATGGGCGTAGCTGAATATTTTCGAATGTTGCTGATGTCAAAATTACGAGCACCTAACTTAAACATTTTTTTAATTTAAATTAGAGCATTTTTTTAAAACGTTGCACCACGCTTGGATTTTCTCCTGTATCGTGTGTGCTGTTAAAAACATAAAATGTCAAAAACTATATGCACGGTTCCAAATAGGCTAGGAAGAAGAGTCCGCAAGAAACTGCATATATACTCCTTTAAATAGAAAATTGATGTTTAAAATGCGAGTATTAAGGAGTTTCATGTAACCTACCAATATACCTAATACCTACTGATGTATAACCACAGTTCAACGGTATGTTCAGTAAACGTGGTACCAGACACCGAACCGCTAGGTACTCCAAAACCAGTGACATTATCACTTTCCTCGGCCTGGAAATCGCTATTCCACTAATGAATGGAATTATTTATACAATGGAACATGGATATCAGTTATATACTATACATAGTATAACCATATATTTATATAGTTAATGTCCTTACCTAGCAACGATTAAATGCCTATATCTAAAATTTGAATATTTTTCCTCAATTATAAACCAAACGCTTCAACAAACACAAACATATCAAATTTGTGCTACTAATCTATATAGGTATAATAGATACTAGGCAAAAATATAAATGTATTAAGGTTAAGTCCAGTAATCAACAATCCAATTTATTAAATGCACAGCCATAACCAAACCGATCCTTTACAATTCCAACTAGATCTTATTTCTATTACGCGTCAACTTTCTCCCTTATGCGCGCTGTGAAGTTGGCACACAGTAGAACCAGGATGTTTGCTCTGGCTGGCCACAGTGCGCATTATCCGCAGATACCGTTTATCTACCGCTACCGCTAATGTTGTTCACTCATACATTTTTGATTAACTACCGGTGCCTTATACAACATTGCATCACAATTTTGTTGCTTCGTGTTTGTATTTTGATGTTATTAATTTTAGTGTGAGAGAAAGAGATAAATGAGAATTAGGGTGTTTTGTCTGCATCTCGATTTTCTTCTAGATAAATTATGTAATCTGTTGATATCGTAATAATATAAATATTGCAGATTACGGTGTAGATCATGTATTTAATGTTAGCCGGTGGAAAAAGTCAAGTGGCAGTAAAATTACAATTGGTACTTGGCTTTTTCCATTCTTTAGATCTTGTGTATTAGTCACAGTATTTTATCAACATAGCTTACATCAAAAGTTTTAAAAATTAACCTTATATACTATTTAAATAATAATTGTGTAGTATTACATAACTACGTATATATTTTTTAGGGGTTTTGAATAACAATATAAAAGCTTCTTGTGAAATATCTCTGTCTTAATACCCGTTATCTCATTATTTTAGCATGCCTACGTTATACCGCTATGTACGCGCACCTACTTCAAATCTCATTCACCTCACGTACAGCTATCAAAGTAGCGACACTCACACAGATTGCCCATTTACAGATCCCTCCAACATAAAGCCACATAATAACTACGTATATATTTTTTTAGGGGTTTTGAATAACAATATAAAAGCTTCTTGTGAAATATCTCTGTCTTAATACCCGCTATCTCATTATTTTAGCATGCCTACGTTATACCGCTATGTACGCGCACCTACTTCAAATCTCATTCACCTCACGTACAGCTATCAAAGTAGCGACACTCACACAGATTGCCCATTTACAGATCCCTCCAACATAAAGCCACATAGACACTTACGTGTATAACCGCATATGTATTTCTCAGAAACGTCCCTTAGAGGAAGAGAGGCTTTTAAGAGGCCGAGTGAGTGGAGAGCGGTGTAGCGATCGGCTCCACTGCTCACCCCGACCGACAGTAAAAAATATGAGCATCCCCCCATACACCCCCTGCCCCGCGCCATCTTGAAAAACTTTGTCACTTGTAGCCGCAGATCGATCTGTGTCTACGAAGTCTACGGCGTAGCGGTGTAGGCGGTTGTAGGCGCTATGTAGCACTTTTTAGAGCGGTGCCACGGTATCATGTCCAAAGTCCATCTATCGTGACTATATATCTATGTAGCTTCATGATCAAAATACCGTTACATGACTAAATATAAATACTATTAAAGAAACACAAATAATATGAGTAATCATGTCCAAGGATAATTGGATGTCGTTTTGATACTTACACAGTCAGATAGAGCTATAAATATTTTATCGCCTTTAAAACACGATAATACATAATGACTTCATTAAAATAAAATTTACAGTTAGATAATAAAATGAGCATCACATAACATATTCGTAACTGTTGTTGTCAATAGAATGGTGTATATGTGAATATTTGAAGTTACATAATACGTAGTCATATTGTTACGGAGAACTCGTTCGTAAGACTTCCCTTTTAAGATGTGGCATGTACCTACTTAGTTTGTTTAGTTAAGAACTTGATTATATACAAGCCTTTGTAAAGACCCTCTATAACATGACTTATGTCATTCAAATGATAATCAGTAAAAGGATTTGTGTGGAATTACACACATGACTACCTCGACTAAGATACGCCCTGTGGCTACCGATTCTTTTGACAACGTTGTAACTTATACTGATCTTTATTCTGAAGACGAAAAGGTTTATTTTAGCGTGGGTTTTTGTTGTATTTTGAATACAAATGAGGACACCTAAGGGCCTCAGCAGGTGTCTTTACAAATTATACCTAGTAATGTCCATGTTATATTTGAAGTCAAAACGTTTGAATGAAAAAGTTGAATGGGCAAATGTAATCAAATGTGTGAGACAAATCTTTAAGATCTCAGTAAGTACGGTTAACGTTGGGTTAAGAGTACTTATTATTAGTTAAATAGAGCAGATTTGGTCAGTTGTATTTTAGCTCTTTAGTACTGTCCAGAAGCACACTATATTTATAAAATATAAAAAAGTAAATGATTAATCTTGGACAAAATAACAGATTTTTTAGAAAATAATTATTAAGCTACATAAATAACAATAATACTTGATGCGATATTTATTACTTACACGGTAACCTACATCACACTCAAGGTTATAAAGGCCACAATAAAAAATTGATAACATAATCTTTCTAACTAGCCATATTTTACAGATAAAAAGATGATCGTAGATGTAACAATTGCCACTGATTAAACCTATCTTAAATTCACACATTTCACAAAAAAACGTACATTCACCCTTATGTCAAAAGGTCAAGGAATGGATCGACCCTTGACGCCTCTATAATGACAGGTAGGAGATAGGCAGAACCCTTTCGAAGATAGCAAAGTCATTGTACAATACAATCAAAGGGTTTAGGAAACCGAAATTAGTCGCATTCAAATCCGCGTGACAACCCGATTGTCATAACGAACCGTGCGAAATTTCGCACAAAAGCGAGAAAACAGCGAAAAAAAATTTTTGGGTAGAAATTTTACAAAAAAAACTCGAAACGAAAGGGTGATGTCATACCGTGACCCCAGTGTCGCTTATTTAACTGCTTTTTTCATAACGATCTCAGATTTGTACGTCTAAATTTTATCATTCTAATTTTCGTTTAGGTACTTAATAGTTTTTACTCAGCAGGTGCATAATTAGGCCTGGATCTTATAATTATATTGCCTATCAGTGTATGATAGCGTACCTAATCAACTTGAAACGTTTGTTTTCGGTTGGAAAAAACGATTATTCTGATAATATTAATTAATTCCTGCCCAATTGGTTGATAAAATATGTACATTGAACTTACAAATCTCAGTAATCCAAAATGCTATTTTACTTTAATTATGAAATATTTCAAAAAAAATATTTTAAATTGAGCACGCCTAGAGATGTATAATCATATTTTCCAACAAAAGGTTGCAAGTCTCATCTAACGGTTTGTTATTGTCTTTCCACAAGTAGTTGCGTACAAATAATACGAGTCAACAGAACAAATGAGGTATATGAACACGGATTTTTATCAGATGCATTGTCGTGCAATCGCTCAGGGGTTGAGAACATTCATGCGAACTTGCCCGAGACTGACTTCGACAAAATGTCCGGATGCCTTTATTATATCGAGTGCCCTATCAAGTGAGTTGCGTTTTGTTTTCCTTACTTTACATGGTGTTTCGTTTGTGTACAGATTTCTACAAATTGATTGACATTGGGATTTTACTGGATGCGAGTAGAATGTATTTAGATTTTAATAGCTCTAATCAGCACGTCTCATTGGTCTAGTAGTCTCAAGTGCTACTGCTACGCTAGAGGTTTGGTTTCGATTCCCAGGTCTAGTAGTGTTTTTCCATAAAATCCTCAGCAGCATATCGGAGTTTGGTTTTGTGCCCGGTTAATGACAACGATTTGTGTACCCCTTCGGAGAATACAGGCGTGATGGTCTGTTAGTCAAAATTAACAGAATGCTCTGGAATTGGGTATTTGTAATTGAAGATATTCTTCTAATAGCTTTAAACTATTATTGAAACTATTTATATAGAACTATTGACACATTTTCCAAAGTTAATCAAGCCTAAAAGTAACTAATTACAATCACAATTAATGCTTACAGGATTAATTAACATAAAAATAGAATATTTCATTATCATCATATCTGAGTAACTATACCGATATTTTTTTAAATAATTATTAATATGTTTAATAAAAACTCTGCCAACCTTACTTTTTATATAATATCTACGAGAACGTCCTGTATATCGTTATAAAAACGAAGAAGTAGAGCATTAATTTAACTAAAACTTTTGTTTATTGACGATTTCTTTGGCAGACACTCGACTTTATTGTACCATAATTGCAGTACGATATAGTTTCGGCTCTAACACTGAGCAATAAGATTTATTTTTACGTAAGAGTTTAATTCTTCGTGTTGGGGTACTGAAGAATAGATATGGGGTCCGACTTGGATAGAATTCTTTTGATTGTAAGACCCATAACCGACCCTAACGTATATTTGGACAGCAACCTGAGAGGTTTGAAGTGGTCCCGAGGTTTATAATTACTATAATTTGAGGCAGATGAAGAAATTTTAAAAGGTACCTATATAGTTCAGAAATTTCCGTAAGTACCTACTATTATATGTGTAACTAGCTTTTGCCCGCGGCTTCGCTCACCTGGAGCCCACAAACCAACAGTGATGATCTCTTCTTTGTATGAGTCTCTATACATCGAAGAGGTCAAGCTGTATCTCAGGATCCGTTTAATTATTTGAGATAAGAAGTACCTATACCAGTTTTTAAGTTGGAGCATATACTATCTAACAGTGATAACAAAATTAAAACCTATTCAGTAGTTTTTGCGCCAAGCCGTAACAAACAGGCAAACAGACAAGAATTTTAAAAATCACATTTTTGGGTCCGCAGACGTTTATATACCCTAACACACTTGTTTTTTTTTAAATATCTTCAAATTAAAAACACAACTTTTTTTACCATTTTATAATAGTAGAGATTTGAAATATAAAACCTGTAACAAAATAAGCGCAAGACCTGAAAATAGGTTGTTCAGAATCGACTACCTTTTTCCTCGAATATATCTGTATAATCACAATACCTGGCTTTTTTTAATTTTTTTAATGGCTCCCTATTCCACCAGTGGTTCTAGTTATGGAAACTGAAACCTATTTGCACAAACTGATATTGTGTTCGGCGTGTGAAGTCTGCCAACCCGCATTAGGCCAGCGTGGTGGACTATAGCCTAATATCCCTCTCATTGTGAAAGGAGACCTTTGCCCAGCAGTGGGACATTTAGTGGGTTGATTATGTATGTTAGGTGCATAATACTTAATTATCAGAAAAGACTGACAATAAATTAACACACAACCACATTATTCAAAAAAAAGTATAAATAAAAATAGGTACGTCGCTAAAGGATTTTATTAAAAACGTGATGAGCCTCGCATGATATATGGACCGGAGCGCGCAACGAACAAAACTCTACACAAATTGGGGTGTTCACATTATTCTTACAGCTCAATTGCAACCCAGACCTTTGCACGAGAAGTATTTAAAAAAATAATATCTGTTACTAAATCTTACTTTGCAGTAAAATTATACTCAATTTGACGCACAGGTAGCTTGTAGGTGCGGACCCTGCCAGAGGTGAATTATTGATTGTTATAGATGAATTATTAGGTATTCTTTCGCTGAATATATAACATCAGATGTGAAACCATGAAGAAATAAAAATTACCCAGGTATAAATACCTGGGTATAATAAAAGCTAAATAGATTTTTTTACACGATTCTGGTAGAGTCTATGTCACTCAATATTGCATTCCGATTTTGAATCTTTGGCCATAGTTTGCAAAAAGTAACGGAACTATTTTCTATCTTATCGACGGTTACCCCAAGCAAAGTAATTTTAAGCAGTGTTGCACTATTCGTGAGCACCACAGCATCGGTATGACACAGTACACATCCCTACGGCGCGTCGAAAAAATCTCGTTTTAAAATAAGCAATTTTTCATGGATCACGCGTGCGCCGTGCCAGGCACAGTTTAAATTTTGATTTACTGGTACCAAATGTGTACGCGATATCTGTCTGAGTTATTGCATTGTTAATGCTGCAACACACATCTACTATGTAGGTATACCAACGTTTCAAGGCTGGACGAAAAAAAAGGCATGAAAATATTACCTTTAAATATTGTAATAGAGGCGATAAATAATTCATTGGACTATGCGAGAGTACATACAGAAGAAAACTGTACTTAATAAATACCTTTACAATTATGTTCAAGTGTTGGAAAAGTAGCCTTAAAAGATGTTCATGGGACCCTACCAGACCTACCACCAAGCGAAGAAGGATGTAATACCTATGCTTCATTGTTTCTGCATCAGTCTGTAGATAGAAAGATTTTGTGGAATATTCTTTATTGTACACCTAAAACGAATACTATATTACCTAGTAGAATTTCAATCAGTATTCTAATTTATCTTTAGAGCGAAAAAACAGATACGCTGTTTTGCCCAAAATATGCAGGATTGTCGCTTTTAATTCCACGGTAAACCAAGTTCGGTTCAATAGCTTGTTGTACCAGGTATGCGTAGTGTGTGTGTTGTGACGTTACCAATTACGTATGATGGTGACATGCCCTTTGATGTTTCGTATCGACAGGTGCCGATTGACGTCATCCGACTCCCGGTAATCTAATTAACGTGATAAGTTACAGCCACGCGAAATTTGTTTGTATTCGTATGTTTTTGGTATAATATAGTAACTAGTATCGTGTGGTATCGTAATGTTTATTAAATCCTAATAATATTATAAACGTGAAATTTTGTGAGGATGTATGGTTGTATGTTACTATTTACAAATATTTACGTGGTCGAAGTCGCGGGCAAAAGTTAGTAAAACGATATGTAAGGAATTCCTTGAGAGATTTGAATAATTTTAAGAGGATTCCCGTTACAATTAGATGAATATACTTCGTTGACTAAATTCAATACTAGGTAAGTAGTATGTACAAGTTAAAATATTGGCAATTTGAAATTCTCGTTCTAAAGTATCTACTTATGCACTTATGCATTTAAGAAACAACTTGATGGTTGGTAATATTGTGATTTTATTATAAACGACTTTATGATAAAATTTATAAATCCGACGAACTTTGCTAAAATATTTAGTAGATACCTTCCTATTCAATGGTAAATTTACTTAACAGTAGGTACCTAAGTATATCTACAAAAAGGAACGAAAAACCGATCTATTATGAAAGCAGGCGCTCACAAACCATCAGGTTGGTAATATTGTGATTTTATTATAAACGACTTTATGATAAAATTTATAAATCCGACAAACTTTGCTAAAATATTTAGTAGATACCTTCCTATTCAATGGTAAATTTACTTAACAGTAGGTACCTAAGTATATCTACAAAAAGGAACGAAAAACCGATCTATTATGAAAGCAGGCGCTCACAAAAACTTGAAATTGAAATATTGTCACAAAGAGAAACTCTTATTGAAAAGTGGCAACCGCCAACGGTACACAGGAAGAAAATTAGGATGCGAGCCGTCAAAACTTCAAAAGCAGCCCATCAGAGCGACATTTTAGAGGGATGTGACCCCCGCATTACACCTCTCTCATTATTTATCACATTGTCGACGAAATTAATGGCGGACCCTCGTCAAATTATTTTTATTTTATAAAATAAAGCGCGGCTTGTGACAGTTTAATCATATCTTTGTGTTTCTAATGGGAATGTCTAGACACTCGATTTAAGTTAAACTTGAAAAATACACAGTTGGTGTATTATTTCAAAGTTTTAGTTATAGGTCACGTTTTTGCGTTAGTAAGAATTTTTAAGTTTAAAATACATAAATTGAAATTAATTAGTTGATAGAAAGTACTACCAATAGTTATTAATATTTTTAATAATACGATATCAATTAAGATCTTGTGACATAGGTAAATTGAATAATCTTCGTAAAGCAATGTTTTATGAACTCATGGTTTTATAAATTAATTCATAGTTACGGTTGAGTTAAACTGTAATGTCATTTATTCAAAATATCTTAACTTCAAATTGGACCAGAGTTTGTTAATATAATGTCTGTTCCAACGTTTATTCTCAGAGATCGTCAGGTAGGTGAAGTTAAAAAGGCACTATCAAGTTAAAAATGTATTTTATATCCAATAAATTATATTAAATTGATTTCTATAATGAGTTCTTCTCCATAAGACCCACTTTTTAGACTGTCACTAGTTTGACTTTTCAAAAGTACCTTTTTTAATTGTCTAATTGAAATAAAACATTTTGACTTTGACTTTGAGTGCAAGATAATATCCTCACGGAATGTGGTCTAGTTTTATCATTACGACTGAGCTGTTTTAATTGAATATGGGTATATATTTTCTTAGATAGACGTATATTATATTTAAGTAATTAAACTTTGGGTTTTATACAAAAATGACATGACATACACCGACGACTTTCCCACAGGGGTGGTTTCAAATGCCAAAAATCTAGTATAAAAAAATGATGCTAACATTATGTTAAATTGTTAATTAGGAAAACGATATTCATATATGTAGCTTATTATATTATTTTTGTCGCATATTCCTGCCGATAACCGACATATTTAATTAGCAGGATGATAGATATCTGGTGTCAGAGGTCGGCTACGAGGAAACCAAGCTTTTTGATATATATACGCACCATCGTTAAAATATTGTTTTAATCATCAATTTTATCATTAACAGTCACAAACAGTTTTAATTACGGGAAGCTTTGTTAGGTCCACCAATAAATACTTATCACAAATGTATACACGTTTTATCTTTATTATTTAACATTAATGACTAACTGATAAAATATTACAACCGAAAATTGTATCTAAAATCTATTTTTGGATAATTTTGATTTGGCCTAAACTGGAATTTTATCGTGGTTCTTAAAATTTGTGTTCCCTTGACACGAGGAGTGAGACTTGTACGAACTTCTTGGTTTAGAGACATTGAAATATTAACTTTAGATTTACGTATATAGAGTTTGTATTCACTTGTCGTATAAGAGTTCGTAGGATGTAAAATTTATAATTGAAGGCCGTAAATTAAGGTGACATCGACAGTTGTGGCTCGTAGGGAGGAGGCGCCGTTGCGGCGCGACACAAGGGAAAGCCCTGCCAATATTTTATCGAGAAGGTAATTATTTGATCGGCACATTGGGGTAACAGATGAAATTCGCTTCCCGTAATGTCTTTCTCATACTTTGTATTTCGGAAATGATTAATGATTTAGTTATCATTTTCAATTCCTTTTTGTTTGGCGAGGCAGTTTTTCCTTTGTTCTACTTCTTCTTCTTCTCTATTATTATAAAATTGTAAGAAATCTGTGTCTGTACATTGAAGATGTTTGAAGAAAAACAAGTGGGTTAGGGTATACAAATGTCTCCGACACCATGAATGTGTTTATTAAATTTCTTGTATGTTTGTTACGGGTTGGCGCAAAAACTACTAAATAGATTTTAATTTTGTTATCACTGTTAGAAAGTATGTGCTCCAAATTAAAAACTGGTATACTTCTTATCTCAAATAATTAAACGGTACCTGAGATACAGCTTGACCTCTCTAATGTATAGAGATCCATACAAAGAAGAGATCATCACTGTTGGTTTTTAGCTTCAAGTGAGCTAAGCCGCGGGCAAAAGCTAGTATTATAATAAATAAAGTACGTACCTGTGGATAGGTTAGAATGTAGTTCCTCACTGCCATTCAGATAGGCATCTCGTAAGAGGTGAGAATATGACTTGCTCGATGGCAGAATCTTTTGGGGCTTAAGAGGGAACTCTAGTCGCGAGGAATTTGAATTTGGAATTTGAAATTCTATCTATCTATCTATCTATTTGAAGAAACTACTCCAACTCCAAAAGAAGTTACTCCAACCTCCACCCGTAAATTTTTAACCCGTTTTTCAAGTTTTTGGATTGTTATAATTCTTTGAGTAATTATCTTTTTGAAAAAAAGAAATTAATAGGGGCATGTAATAGCATGCCCTAGATTTTTTGGGAATAAATAATTGCTCTAGAGCCATTATCCACGAAGAAAATAGCGGAATACGTTTATATGGAGAAAGGCCCACTAGAGTTCCCTCTTAAGGGTCTGACACGTCGGATTCTGTCATAGTTACAAGTACAACACCTTGGTTTGTGTATCATTTTTTACGGTTGGGAGCCAGTTCCGCCTCGTTTGCTGTGGCTCTGGAACTTCGCATGGGCTTTTAAGGATTGGCAACGCATCAACAACTCCTTGAGTTACAGGAGGCGATGACTGTATCCCACACCGTCTGCTCATTTGCCGAGTTAAAAAAATACAATAAGTGATGTGTGCGTCAGAACTTCTAGCTAAATACATAGGTTTAGTACTGAAACTTAGGTGTGACCTGAAAACTGAACTGGTTGTATAACGCTTGTTGTTTCACGTTAGTATTGTTTCGATAAGCTATCGATGTAAGATGTACGCTTACTATAAAGTTCAACCTCCGTGACACGTAATTTTACAACGTCTTTAAGAGCATTTGTAGCTAAGGAATACATGTAGCTTTTATACAATATTCTGTTTTTCTGCATGCTAGTCTCTTTTAACATGTGTAAGAAGGATTTGTATATTTTTTTATGGCATAGGGGGGCAAACGAGCCTGCGGTTTGCGATACCTATCGTGGTAAGCGATACCGCCGCTCATGGTCACCCATGTCACCAGAGGAGTCTCAAGTGTGTTGCCGACCTTTTAAAATTTTTGTTTTCTGTGAGGCCGTTTTTCACTTTAGTCGAGCCGGCCTATCCGTGCCGAAGCATGACTCTCCCATGACAAAATATTTAAATGAACCCACAAAAATCAAGAAATACCTTACGTGGGCCAACGTTTTTAAAATGTTTTAGGAACATAGAAATGCAAAATTACCACGAAAATATAATTTGCGAAACATTTCTAACTCCTAGCAACAACTCGGAAGCTACCTACAGGGTGTGCAATCACCCTGAATCGGATATAACCGGTTGACGATCAATCGCGTCGCGCCTCCCGCTGGCTGATTTAATTCGCGCCTTGACAAAAACCCTTTGACGCTTTCACCGGTGACAGATCACAGCCGGGCGTCTCGCGCCTCGGTGACGGGCCTATTATCATTCGCAAAATGGTTTGTGCGAAACGGGAATAAGTAGAACGCGTTGATCTCTCATTGATTTTCGAGTAAAATCGAGTGCGAAGTTATTATTTAGAAGACTGCCTTATTGATCTAGTTGTCGTAAGTGCAACTATATACTGTTTGGGTTTAATTCTCAGTTCGGTTTAAGTTTGAGTTTTCTTATTAAAAACTCCTCAGTAGCTGCAGGACTTTAGATTAAGGTGCGCACTCTATTGCATGGAACCCTAAAATACCGGCGAACTGCAATGAGTGTAGATCTTTGCCAAATTCTTTAGGAAATACAGGCGTGAAGGTATATATTATTTTAGAAGGGAATATTATTTTAGAGAAACTATAAGATGACATTGGTGCTAATTCTGTAGTGGCAAACTAAACTAAACTAAACTAAAATCCGACTAATTTTAGTTTAGTCGTCATTGCTATTCAGATAATACGCGACTAAACTAAAATTTGGTTTGACAGGACTAATTTTATTTTAGTTACTCAATTTAGTCTAAATTGTCATTTTGGTATTCTGTTGTACATGTTCTACGTCAAATTACGACTTAAATTGGAAACGTCAAACTAATTTTAGTCGACATAGAAATAGGTGTCTACTAAACTAAATTTTATAGTCTTGGCGGACATTTGTAACAATTTGTAAAATAATCAAGTTAATTTGTTCTCAGTAAAAAAATTTTCGTGATTATATTGGCAGAACATGTAATTGTGACTCTTCCGAATTCATTTAGAGAGGTAAAATACTCAAGGCAAATAAAATAATTCTTAAGTACCTAAACGCGAAAGGTTATTTTTCAGAAACTATCAAGATTAATATAAAACAGGGATAGTCGATCTAATAAAAGCTCTCTTTGCTTTTTATTGGCTCTTTTCGTAGCACTGTTTGCAGACGCCATTTTTTACATAAAAAACGGACTTGATAATATTTTACTTTTTTGATAATAATTTAAATTAATAACAATCAAGTAAATTATTATGTAGGTACCTACTCTGTTTTTTTTAATATGACGCCACACTACTTGTGTATTTGCCAAGGTTAAGGCTGATCGTTTACCTGAGCCCGCCAAATTCAAATTACAATTGGTTTTTCGCAATTTGTTGATTCTAGATTGATAGCTGTAGTCATTGTGCCTATAGTTATACAATATTCACAACTCAGTTGTGAAATTGTATAGCTAATCAGCTCAGATCTACAAATTGCGAAAAACCAATTGTAATTTGAATTTGGCGGGCTCAGGTAAACGATCAGCCTTAAGTATTTGGATTATCAAATAATACTAGTTCCCATCATAGGATTATATTATGGCACCACACTTTATGCTATAATATTTTCACAAACATGATTTTCATTTAAGATTGTCATTCGTTCATTACGATCTTTCATATCAAGTTCTTAGATAGGACCGTCTGATCTAGCCGAAGCCCCTTAAAAGTAAATTATAATACTTAAGACTGGCAATACCAAATTAAGTTTTTACTGGCAACATCATATCATAGTCAAGTAAAATAAGGCTTTAAGGACATGTATCCAGGGCCGTTAAATAAATTAATAAAAAAAAAGTCAACTAAAATAAGTCGTGTCAAATTCGATTTTGGTCGGGCTTCTAATTTAGTTCGCCGTAACAACAGAATACGTTTTAGACTAAACTAAACCAAAATTGGTAAAAATTTAGTTTGGTTTAGTTTGGTCAGTTGAACAACAGAATTAGCACCATTGTTGTTACTCAATACATCAAAGATTCACGTCATTAAGACATTGATTAAGATAAGTCTTTAATGTTGAGGTAAGAGTCAGGTGTTAGGTATTCTTAGAAACCATGTAAAAAGCGGATTCGAGAGGAGAGTCTTTAATCAGGCACAAATTCAAACTCTGCTGCTAACGAGAATTTGCTAGAAAAACCTAACAAGTCTTGGCTCGACTTGAGAATACCTAACAAATTTTTACTTCGGTCATTTTACTTCCCGAATAAAATCTTTTAAAAAACATTTAGCAATATTTCTTCTCGAGAAATAATCATTATCGATTTTCGGTGAACACCTATCACCGCTCTAATGCCACACACAAACAACAATCACACCGACATTATATATTTCATAGAAGATGTCACAAACATGGGGATTCCATGAAGTTGTTCGGATGCGAGGTGTAAAGGTCACGGTCTGCGAGTGATATCAGTTCTAGGAGTTCCGGAAGATCAGCTGCAGTGTTGCCAGCGTTATCTTCCCGATAACGTGGCAGTAATTTAGTTATGATGCGCTTTAATTACTTTTTTAATGAGGGACCGACCTACGTAGGCGTAGGTATATGACTTTACAATGATAACGTTGTGATTATCTAAGGATTAACCCTTTTACTACTGGGCAAAGGTCTCTTCTTGAATGAGAGGATGAGGCTTTAATAAGGATGAGGCTGTAGTGAGCATAAAGATGGATGAACTAAGTATGAAGAATTAGGATGGATGAAGGGAATATTGCAAGGGTGTTATCGCTACATCATATAACACTTATGTCAATTTACCTAATTGAGGTTTCTTTAACTCTAGAACCTTTTCAGGCTGGCAATAATTGAAATATTATTTAATCTAAGAAAAAATACATTTATTATTTAATCTAAGAGATATATGAACTTAAACGATAAAGCTTTTTATGAAGTAGGTACTCATAAATAATCTAATAATACAAACGATTCTGATCATTTTATTCAATCAAATTGCTATATGTACATACTACGTAGCATACCGTTTTTCATTCCACAGATAAAAGTCAAAACAAATAATAAAAAATGTGCAATTTTACCGTTTCCAAAACTGCACTACCTATTTGTTCTCACAATAAAGTCGCCGTCGAGTACGATATCGTATTTCGCAAAAAAACTCGGAACATTGTCATACAAATGTATCTGTTGTTACGTGCGCGTAATTGCTGGCCTGGTGTGTAATTTGCAAGAGCCCTTTGTGATGGAGTCAATGCGCAGCGCAGTTGTTATCAACTCGAATTCGTGTGCTTGGTAGGGTCCGAATTTCGATAGAGATGGCGAAAGATGGAGTTTGATTCGTGAGAATGAGTGAAAGGCAAGGTAGAGTAGATGAAGGAAAATAATACTGAGAGTTTCTCTTTACATTAAGAAAGTATTTTTTTTTATGTGATAGCAGGCAAACGAGCAGACGGATCGCCTGATGGTAAGCGATCACCGCCGCCCATGGACACCCGCAACACCAGAGGAGTCACAAGTGCGCTGCCGGCCTTTTAAAAGGGAGTACGCTCTTTTCTTGAAGGTTTGAAGGTCGTATTGGTTGGAAATACTGCAGGCGACAGTTCATTCCACAGTTTTGTTATTCCAACAGTCGCAATATAAGATGACACAAACATGAAAATTAATAATTATGGGACCTAATATCTACATTAAATGCGACGTCAGAATAAGTGAGACTACCTAACCTTTATTTTTTCTGCAAGGTTAAGCTGTGCTCGCCACGGTACGTGTGTGGATGGGTGACCATTTTTAACACATCGATTGATTTCCGTGCCTCGGGAACCGTTGTAATACGAATATCTTTGACAATTGATAGTGGTAGTTGGCAGCCCAAAAACGCCTGTCCTCCGAATATCGATATAACCCAGAAATTGGGTTGCGGAGGTCTGACGGCAGTCGCTTCGTGTAAAATACTGATATTCAGCCGCATCTAGATAGAGAGTAGATTGAAAGCTGACCCCAACATAAGTAGTTGGGAAAAGTTGTTATTGAGTTCGGTTTTTTAATGCATGTGAGTCTAGGTGGTCGTAACCACAACTGCTATTGTACTAGAGGTCCTGAATTTTAATTCTAAGTCGAAGAAAATTGTTATTCGATTTTTCTATAACATTTTCAATAACAGCTCAGTGTGCTCGTTTAAAAGCAAATAGGCTCGTATAGTCTAATCATTACATTATAAAGAGTAAAAAGAGTGCTCATATTAATCATATTTAAGTGCACTGTGATCATTACTTAAAATCTTACAGACAAGTAAATTAGTTAACAAAGAGCGAAAACATCGCGATATCTAAATTGCCGCCAAGTAAAAAACCCAACGCGATAAATAACAGTTTTCCCCTCGCTAAAGGCAGTTCCACACGGCACCGAACCGCAACTCAAGACGCATTAGCGAGATTCCAGTAATGACTACTAAAACTGAAGTGAGGATAACACCGTAACTTGCTTTGTAGGGGACAAGTCATAAGCGATAGCGGGCTGTTGATCATAGTTTAAGTAATGTTTTCATGAGAGGAATTGCGTTGCAAAAATAACCAGTCTGCCAAGAGTATACCGATTCAGATCTTATATTGATTGTTTATGATTTCTGGTAAATAAGTGAACATTGGAGAGTAGGGGTCATAATCAAAGATATTAGACCTAGTGAGTTTGTTATTACTTTAAGAAACTTCTAGTTTATTTTAATAAGACGTGATTAATTACCGTGTCTCGATTTTGTTGTACAAGGTGATAAGGCGGTTTTTTTAACACAGTTACATATAATTTTTATATCTAAAGATTGGCATAGGTGATGGATCAATGACAATAATACAAAATATTTTATTAAATTTTATCTGTGGTTAATATCTGAAGTTAAGGATATGACGTCACCTCCGATAAAATTCCAGATAGATAATTGCGTCAGGGACAGTGATTATGAATAATCTAGTGGAATTAATAAATATCTGATTTTGGGATATATCTGTGTTTGATCGTTAAGGTAAAATGAATAAACGTTTATTTATAGTTACGTATCTATTCATTAGCTTAGCTGGAATCTATAATCTACAGGATGTCGTCTGTTTATCATATTATCTGTTTTTATTGATTCAGGCAATGGCGTTAGTCAATCAAAACGAAGTCTGTAATGGCGCGTTCCACTTTCAAATTGTCTTCTTGGTTTGTAGACCGCTGAGCAAATCGCTATAAGTTTACAACTTGGACGTAAAGAAAACCTAGCTAGTGGGGTGAGTTGATTGATGAGTCGACGTTGTTCTCTGATACCGGGCTCAATTACACCACGATTACTTAATTTGACATGATACTCTCCGAGTTTTGACGCTCCACGATTAACGGCAAGTGTTTCAGAAGTGCGCTCCCTTTAATTAACCCTTGACTCCTGACGTGGTTTATTTTAAAGTTACGTGGAAAGTCTTACGAAAAAGGTTGCTACCTTTTAAGAGGTGTTAGATTTGCAAGTTTACTAGAAGTAAATATGTGCTAATGTAAATATTAACTTTAAGATTTTATGCCCTAGATTTACAACTAAAAACATGCTAGATGCATAATCTTGGTGACATATTATGCAATGTAAATTTGGAATGGGAAACATGGGCTCTATAAGTACGTAGATTTTTAGATGATATAATGAGACTTAAACACTTTTTTAAACTTCGTGATGTTAAATACTGCTAAAATGTGTTCTATTTTCAAATTCAAACTAGATTTTATCTCGCTGAATCGAACGCTATAATTGGCCGGTGATCCAATGATGAGAATAAACAACAATGTTTAGTGTGCACGCGCGGCCGTCATGCGAGAAACATTTCCATCATGTTTCAAGACATTATTAACTTAGTTGCTTCCGTTTCCATCGTGTGCTGTTCCCAAATCGACCACCATTACACAATTAAGGTTAAGTGGGATTGTGTTCGAATCTAGTTCTTCAAATTGTTTTTCTTTTATTATCATTGCATTTGTTATATAAGGAAAAAGTGACTTGTTCCGTTTTAAGGACGGTATTACTAAGATACACAGCCGCGAGATACGCTAATTTTACTTATGTAGATATGTGAATGGGTCAAATATTAACTTTACGTCAGTTAGTAATTTGCTGTAACTTTTTATTACAAATATCAGATTTCTATATTCGCCACTTATTCTTAATGGGTGCTTACGCGAAGATCGTGAGGCAATCTCTATCCTGAAGTAACAGCAATACTTTCTAATGCTATTTTATTACATCTATAAATTGTATAGAGTCGCCCCAGGAGGCGCTTACGGAGTGGCTATCGCGATTTTCGATTTAGAGCTCTCCTCACTCAAAATTGAAATGGTTCGCCCCTTTGTCGGAACAATTTAAATTGGACATTTTAAAGGTGATTCTTTGGTGGTCGTGTTAGTGAAATGGCATGTAGGTACTGGGTAACAGCAATAGGGCGTTGCGTTTTGATAGAACTTATATTATACATAGATGGTAGAAAATGCGTTGTTTAAGATTACATTTTTTATGATAAAATTGTAATTATACAGACTACCACACAGCTTTCCTATTCTAGTAATACCTACTTATAACATTACTTTGTGGATAACGGTGCTGGTTGCGTAATTAACTAATTGTTTTGTGTTTCTTGTGTCTGTATTATGCATTCTTACGTAATTGTATTCACTACATAGTATAAAACAAAGTCGCTGCCCGCTGTCTGTCCCTATGTATGCTTAGATCTTTAAAACTACACAACGGATATTGATGCGGTCTTTTGAATAGATAGAGGGATTCAAGAGGAAGGTTTTAAGCTATTTAACATAACCCTATGACTCTTAGGAACGAGGCAGCGTGGGTGAAACCGCAGGTGGGTCGCTAGTTCTGAATAAATAAATAAAATACATACCCATTTGAAAAGAATTGCAGTAAGTGGCACTCCGTAGTTTCAAAGACAACTTTTAGAGTCAAAATAAATGGAATAAAATTGGTACTCTAAAAAGCCAGAAACTGGCTGACTATACGCTTCCAAAAAGTGGGACTTATGAAGAATAATTGAAAAGAAACAAGACAGACTTTCCTATCTGAATACCTACTATATTGCAAGAGTATGACGAAAAGTGGTATATAAACCTGTACTTAGGTAAATATAGCTCCGTAAAGTGGTTTTCTATAGGTGCATAAGCGACAGAAATAAGTATAAATTATCATTATTAGATTGTTGACAAACACATTTCTCACTACTCAAATAGATATTTTCAAAACAAACCGTTAGCAACCTGCGCCGTTTCGCACTTCCAATTCACATTGCATTCTTCTTAGATTACATTTCTCAGGGAGCTGGGATCCATTGTGTTCGGTCCACGGAGGGACATTTTAAACTCCATCGTTTATTTGAAAGTCTGCGGACAGTAGCGGCGGCAGTTTATCAAGCCGATAGGAGCGATCACAATGCTCGACCATTCACTGAGCTACTGAGAGTTCGTGATGTCCTTTGATATGTATCTGGATAAAGTGAAGCTCATTGCATCGTTGAAATAAAACTACATTTTGCGAAATTTATCGCATTTTATTATTAGGTGCAAAAACCCGCGACCATATGCTGTAAAGGATCCGAAAATAATATCCACATAACGCGGTATAATCCAAATAACGCGCAAAAATTATTTTATTTAAAAAAATATAGAAGTCATCGAGAATTTTAGCTTTTTTACATTTTTAGGCACTTATTACCTACTAGTTAATTCAAGGTTTCTCGTATTAAAAAATATTTGACAAATATACAGAAATCTAACAAGATAAGAAGCAAATACTGTCCAAAATAATAACTCCACTCCCAGTTCTGTAGGGTTGTCACGCAACTAACAGAGGGGGGTTGGTATACTTGGTGTTGTGAATCTCTAAGTACAGTTGTACTGGCAGGAGTGGCCCTAGATTTTAGATGTCACGTAGCCAAGTTATTTGGAATTCCACCCGAAGCCCCGGTGGCTACCACGGGCTTGTTCCGACGGGTAACAATAGTTCCGTGATCTCCAAATAACTGCTAAGACTTATGAGTTAATTAAAATCACATATTAGAAATGAGATACATTGAACGTGTTTTCTAGTGTGAATCATATTACTTATTTTATAATAATCCATTAAAAATTACCTTTTTAGGTCTACAAGATTTCATAGATCATAAGATATTATAGGTACCTATAACCATTTATATATTCGATGTAGACTTCCGTATCTACATCTACACTAATATTATAAAGAGAAAAGATTTCATCGTTTGTTTGTTTGTATTGAATAGGCTCCAAAACTACTGGACCGATTTGAAAAATTCTTTTACCATTAGAAGCCGACATTATCCCTGATGAACATAGGCTACTTTTTACCTCGAGAAAATGCTTCATTCCTACGGGAAAACGGGCGATGCCGGGCCGGGCAGCCATCATTCATATTTTATCATACAATAGGTATATTTGTTTTCCACATGAAGTTAAATTTTGAGCAAAACATTGCGGTTACCTCGGCTTCATAAACTCATAATGGAATGATATAACTTTTGCGCGAGCAACATTTTCATAAACGGGGACAAAATAAATTTGATATGTGGGACATTTTTAGTGAACTAGTCACTTAAATTATATTTTATGGTTTTGTAGAGACGACATTTTAGGAAATTACTTAGCATAAAATGTAGGTAGGTATATTTTACATCTTCATCAGCATCATTTAAGGCAGTCGGATCTTTGAGGTTGCGGATGCTCAGAGACGGGACTCTGTTGGTAAACCGTGTAACCTTAAAAAACTTGGTAGCATAGTGGTCATGTGCTGCCGTACATAGAGACTTTCAGAAGAGAGCTCTCTGCAGGAGAGCTCCCCAGGGACGTGCTCTAGCAAGATATTCCACAGGGGGGATTTTAGTATGGTCTTTTATAAGGATATAATGACCCTCTACATATGCTGATAACAGTTACCGAGGTGTTTTTAGTGGGTAAGAATCCCCACCTATTTAAATTTTTATCATGTACTTATTTATTTCGGTATTAGGTAATACCTATTGAAACTTATTTCATAAAGTAACGTTATGCAATGAACTACTATTTTCCTTTTAACACATTAACACTTACAATTCGCCAATTCCATAAAAACTTAACACACAATTGATTAAACAGGAACCGCAGAATCGATTACGGCATCGGTAGAAACGAGAAATCGATTATCGGCCATCGTGTCTGTCGCAAATCGATTCTAGTTGTCACCTTCACGTTTTCGTGTTCAGTATGTCATTCATAAGCAAGGGTTATAAAAACTTAAATTGAACTCGAATTCTTACACATCTCTTGTCGATAAAAATAATAAATATGGACTCTATGTTATTGAGGTAGAAATCGAAGGTCTTTACCCGTAGAGTTAGGCATACGACCAAGGTACTGAATGTATTACTTATATTATAAGTAAAAAGTTTGCTTAAAATATTATGCCAAACGATAAATTCCCTAATATTCCCTGTTTGGGGACGGGTAATTCGTAAGATGTGAGATAATATTTTAATTTAAGACGTAAGACGGAAGCGGCGGTAGCCTAATGGCTAGGGCGTCGGACTTGCGATCATGTGGTTGACGGTTCGAACCCCACCCATTGCACTACCGACGTGAACCCACTCGTAACACAAGCATTTAGCTTAGCACGAGGGGTTAACAAGAATACTAGTAATGTGTGACCCACATTGCTAGTAAGCTTTAAAAAAAATAAAAAAAATATTTGAGTTGTTCGGCGGTATTATGGAGTCTGACTAACTGGAGACAACACCTTATGTCGGAGTCTGTTATAAAGCAACACATCAGCAACTGACCTTTAACTGGCTTGACGGCTTGGCTCCTCTGCCGACATACCTTAACAAGAAAAAAGTAAAATTTACCTGTTTGAATAATAGCGTACACGTAAGTATTAGTAAGTAGTTGTAGTGGATATATGTTTAACCCGCTATGTGCGAAGCAAGGCTAAGGTTGGGCTTATGTCCTACTTTAATTAATTTATTAGGTACCTACTTACCTATTCACTATTCGTAACTTAGGTACCTATAAGGGAACTTTAGATGTCACAATAAGGAAATTAGGCTCTACCAAAATAAAAAAATAGATATTTAATTTGCATATTTATTGTGTATCAAGCTTTGGTTATTTCCCGAGCTTTTACCCAACCAGGAAATAGCTTTATTCCTTCTTCTTGTTCAATAAGGATTGATTTTATAAATTAGAGAGTACTATTATTAGCACTGAAAAGCGAGTATCGGGCGGCCATTGCTGTAGCTACCATTAACTAGGCGTAATTTCACTACTTTCGGCTATATCTGTAGAGTGTATATACCTCCGTCCTCGCTCTCGATGCGCGAAGCACCTGCCACAACACTACAGACTCCGCTGACAGACAAAGACGCAGATAATAAGACTCATCCCATTGGTGCATCACAGTGAAGGCCCGCCCACTGGCTGCGGCAACCAATCGCGGCGCCCGCCACAGATCTTGAGCGTTATCTAGTTATCTGCCGTCTCGCTTGGCACATTCTACGGCGATAGCTATTTCAGATGTATGCTGAATAAAACGCAACAGTGCACTGAAACTATAGTCCCCTAAGAGAAAAGACGTTTTGCGTTATTTTTCTATTTTTAGATTTAGAATATCAGTTTGCTTTTACATTTAATATTTTCTCTTTTTCATGATCTGTTGCTTCGCAATTAATGTGAACGATATACGATATGTTTAGGTCCCATGTAATAGGGGGCGAGCCTATTGCCACTAACCGGGCACACTACTTACTGTTATTAACTTTAAAAATAAATGTCCACTGTTATGAACAGTTTCATAAACCTACGTGGAAATTTACAGGTCGAGTTTTCAATGTATAGTTTTAGCTGATTCAACTAGTAGGAACAAATAACTCACCAGTTCTATAGCAAGTAGGTAACCTTTTTATACAATACCAATCACCTGATGATTTAAGTTGGCAAAAAATAGCACAGTAGCATTACAGAACGATCGAATACGATACGATAAGAGTCCAAGATTGCTGGCTCGCATTCAATCAAGTTTGTTTTCTTAATCGGCGCCTTGTCTCGTATCAGTGACCAGCACAATCCGAGCCACTCCTCCCCCTCGATGCCGTACATTCACTGCACACTGAGAAGTTTTCAATTGAAATATCGAGGCTCTAAGTTATCTGGTCGTGTTGTACAAGTGATTTGTTATGAAGCACCGTCGATAACTGAAGGGCTATTGTTTGTGGGTCGCTCCCGATGTAAAATATTGTAATAGTATTGGTATTGTAATTATGTTATGATTTTATATAGAATAATTACCTTTCAGGAGCAGCATGCTTTACTTATTAAGTAATATAGAATCAAGCTTTTGTTACTTTTTTTTTCGTAGGCGTCTTTTCTTGACCAACATTATACTATGTTACCTAGGTACTGCAAAAATATGCACAGTAATAATTACAATAAAATAAAGTCCTAAATGCAGTAAATCTTTATTCGTTTTTAAAAATCTCTTTCACGATCTTTCAGAAAAAGGCAGTTTGCTTTTCAAAAACTCCAGTTTACTATTTTCTAAAATATAAAGCGTTGTCCATTGAAAAAGCTCGCCGATTATTTTCAGACGGTAACCTTGTATTGCGACCCCGAAACGCTTGTGTGAGAGAGAGGGGTGTAATACAAAGACACAGGCGGGGCACGGGGGGCGGAGGGGTGGCCCGGGCGAGGGTATGTGATTCGGGATTCTAGGGATGAGCTGGGTCTCGCTTCCTCTCGCGTTATTCTGGCACAGTGCGTCGCCGACGCCGCACCGTGCCACGACTATCACACGCAAATCGCACGCGAGTATAACGACACGCGTACGAACACATCACTACACAGAAAATTCACCTAATTCTGAATTAGAATTAGGCGAAATCATCTCTGATTTTATTAGAACTTATAGTGCTGTGCAGACTTTAGTGCTTAGAAATTGGAATTATTCCTGAACTAGTGAAAATAAATTTTAATAGTGAATCAGATTAAGCGCGGTAATTATAATTGAAATTAATTAAGTATAGTGATAACAGACAATGAAATATAATATTAATACGAATGCTGAATTTTGATACGAGTATAAAAATGAAGATGTCTGGTAAGTTATAAAATGAAAGAATAATTAATTAAAACCACATTGATTAAATCTAATAAGGATTACCTACCTAGGTATTTTAATCAGACGTTTGTGTTAATCAAAGTCTTGAAATTGATATCTAGGTATCTATACTACCTTATAATATTTCTTTGTAGGTGTTATAATAATGTATATTAGGTACCTCTTGATTTCACCTGAATTTACAAAGTTTAGGTTAGGAATGGTAGGTCCATGCCTTCTATTTAAGGAGGCATGCACCTAGGGAAGTAACGATACCTAATTATTTTGAAAAACGCTCCGGATTTAAGTTTCTCAAATTTATTGCAACAAATATTAATTGATGTAGGAAAATTATATTATAATAGATTCTTTTTTCAAACTTAGATAAGTAGTTATGATTTAATATATAGTTGATTATATCTAAGTTTGAATAAAGTATCCATTATAATATTTTCCTACAGCAATTAATAACCTAATAATTGTATAATTATTTTTCAGTTTTGTTCTTTTTAAAATGGTTTATGTTTTTTTTATATGAATTGATAAAGCGGGAATTATATTTCTTCTTCATCTGACTAAATCTTAATTCTTAATTGTCTTAAATAAGACAAAAATACTAAATTTTCTTGTAATCGAATAAACAACTTATTATTATCTTAAAGTTCCGATTTTCTCATATAGTCTCAAGCAGCGTAAAATCAGATAACAGGATAAGCCGAAAGCTCTTCAAACTATTTCGCTTGTTAAACATCAATAAACATCACTAACCGTCTCTTATTTTTTATCTGCGCTCTCAACATTATCTATGGTCCCGTCAAGGGTGTGCGAAAAAATAAAAACAAGATTATCATAGTGTTTGTGGTTTTAATATTGCGGTTATGGTTCGGATAGTTCAGGCGTTTGGCGGACGCCGCCGGGTTAAAAAGTTTGTTTGTTTCTTATGAAACACACCTTGCATTGTTAAAAATGTTGTTTACATCACACCAGTGCGAAAAAGAATTGGTATAGGCATGTTTGATTTGCTTCGAGAATTCGACACCGACGTTTATAGACTGTTTTTTTTAAGTTTCAGATTTTCGTTTGAGGTTATCTCAGATGAAAAAACACGATCAGCATTTTTAAAAAACATAATTAACGTTGTACCTAATGAAATAGTTAATTTATATAGCTTCTATTAAGTAGGTATAAGTACCTACTATCATAATTTTTGGTTACCCCATGTATAACTGCCTCAATAGCCAAGTGGTCCTGACCGCGACTGCTACGCTAGAGGTCCTGGGTTCGATTCCCAGATCGAGCAAAGTGTTATTGGGTTTTTCTAAGAAATTCCCAGTAGCAGCTCGGAGTTAGGAATTTGTGCCCGGTTAATGGCAATAGGCTCGCCCCCTATTACATGGGACCTAAACATACCGGCGAACTGTGGGTGTACATTAGTACGCCTCTGCCTAACCCTTCGGGCAAAACAGGCGTGATGGTATGTTATCCCCATGTATATAAGTTATACTTATTTCTATACTTGCCATTATGAATATTTAAGTAACAGGAAACATTCTAAATGTCCCGATTAATGATTGCAATAGTATGAAACACAATATAAGTAGGTACCTCCGCACTTCAAGACACCAAGAGCCTTTCATATGATAATGTTTAAGTTAAAAGCATCTTTCAGTTAATTTCTTATGTGAGAAATTTACATAAGCAACCATAGTTACAACTGACTCATTAAAGCGTACCGCACCTAAGTAATGTTAGAAAGTATGGGTTTCCACGAATGTTCGGCCATTCAGTATTGCGCGCCAAGTGAATTTCTCGACGGTGCCGCCGAATCTCCGATGAGTTAGCTCTCTTGCCTAGCATTCACCTGTTTAAAAATAATTTACAAACAAATTTAAACCTTAACCCGCACAATAAAGAAATAATTTTATAGTGCGTTTATCGCGCGTCTTTTGTCGCGTTAAGAGTGTTTTATGAGTCAACGCAAGCTGGGCCGTGAACTGTCGTGACAGAGCGACGTAAACCGCGCTTATTGTCAGTCGCCGTGGCTAACACGTGAAATCGGCAAGCCGTGGGGTCTGATGGACTAAAAATCGTATGAGATGCTCTTAAATAATTCATTAATTCATGTAAAAAATTTTAATGACATAACCTTGCATTGAAATCAAGGTTATGATGATCAGCTGTCTATAGCGGTCACAGATACCATATAAATAAGTACAGCAAAGAGTTTCCTTATAATACAATTCTTCCCTATTTATTACATGTTTAAAAAGTAACGGAAAATCCACATCAATCTATATCTACATGAGATAAGTTGCTTAAAGAAAATCTGTACCAACAAACTACTCCACCGTGTTCTATGTCTGTGCATGTTCTTATTTTAAATCTGTCGCGAGTTTCTGCGGAAACCGGAGATTTAACGACGGCTCGTCCGCATTGTCCGCGCACGAAGCGTTCGCGGTCAAACGCGACAAATGGACCTTGCGACGGCTAATTTGAATTTGAAATTCGAACATCACTTTTATGGCACTCCATTCCATAAACGTGGACGTCCCGGCTTTGCATCGGTTTTATTTGTATAAGATGTCAGTGCGAAAGTAGGCCCTTCAGCAACTTGATGAAAGCCCTCTTTAGGTACCTGGCCCGTATTCAAAGATATTGAAACTGTAAAAACAGTGTTACTTAATGAAAATTATCATGTTTTCAATGAAAACACTTTCATTTTGTCTATTGTTCACAGTTTCACTCAAGGTAACCTTAGCAGTGCCATCATTATATCATCTTGTGCATTCCGAATCAGACATTTGCACGTTATACAGAATAATGTTTTATCTGCCTAGTTATATATATTATATTTGTCTGTAATTCTTTGAGCTTTCGATACAGTGAAGTGCTTTTATTGTTGCTCACATTAGGTATTACATAGCAGATAGCAGCGGGTTTTATCGAGCGCGCGCGCCACATCGCTTCGTGCAGACAGCGCGTCTGCGCGCTGACATACGTGGTGATGATTCATAGACGCTCATTGTCTTTTAAGCGTTTTTATGATAAATACGAGAAAAAAATGATTACTAAAGGAAAAGTGTTATATTATCATATTGAAAAACTCTGCCCTTTGCATGGGTATTCTTTTCACCTTTGAGCTTCTGCTTAGATTTTATTATATGAATATTTTATTCGAGCAAAGCTGCCAACATTTATTTTCTATACTAGGTACTTATTAAAAATTAGTGACCTAAATTCAAAGTATTTGGTGACAATTTAGGTTAAGTTTTGACATTGAAAGTGACGATATAAATGAAAGGTCACGTGAAACTTTTTCTTAAAAACCGCTATCACTAAACATTGCGAATACAGAAAGTACCTAATTAAAATTAAAAATGTTTGAATGCGTCAGGTGAAATGGCATAGCAACAACATGAAAATGATCTTGTGCTCAAAGGAATCTATGGACACATCCTGCCCATTGAGCGCTGCACTTTATAAAGCTAAGCAGTTGTTATTATTTCGTCTAATTTTATGCTTTTTTTTCTCTGCCACGTGCTACGAAGACCCGGACAAGATAGGGGTTGTTTTAACAAGTATATTAAGTTATAGGGTACTGTATGATTAATGGCGCGTCTCTTCCAGCTGTACGAGGGTCGTTTATTGATGGCACGCGTGTCGAAAACTATGAATTTACTCTCCTTCGGTAAACATGGTGTTGTAATTATGTTTTCTTTGTCTTTTTGATATGTTCCAAAGTTTTTAATGATAACTGATCTGTTGTTAGAATTTGAGCTTTTAATATCATTGAATTTTGATTAATATTTATGTGGTAAAATTTAAATCTTGAATATTTAAAAGTACGGGATTTTTTAATCGATCAATGAATTCGAACCAAGCATTTTAAGAAAGAGGTTCAATTAATAAAATGAAAAAATATTTATCTGTCTGTGAATTTGCATGTTGTAGGGATGTGCCGAGGCAGAAGACAAGCGGAAACGCTTTGTACGCGGCGGAAACAAACATAATGCGATCAACATCTTGTGCGTCTTCACTTTTTTATAATTCACTCCATGGTAAATTTAAAAAAAAAACATACCAGACATGAGTTTATTGCTCTTAGTCCTACCTATTGGCGCATTCATACTTGAAGAGGGTTTAAATTAGGAATTAAATTTAAATAAAATAAACCACAATATTTATAATGCTATAAAATAGCGTGAATTATTATCGAGATATTGTAATTAAGCCAAATAAATATTTACGAAGATACAGCTATTTTAAGATATTTTAATGGAAATTAGACATGAAATTCTGTGGATACTTGTCAGCTGTCTATAGGATATTGGCTGTTATAAAATGATAAAGTCGACTCTAGTATAATCTGTTAATATAAATTTCATTTCTTTAAAATTTTAAAATATACGAAACGTTTTCGATTAGGGGAAGGTATTTGGGGTTTAATAAAACTAATCTTTTAGAAATTTTATGTTTTCCCGGTTAGATGGCGCTAAAAATCTATTAAAAATTTACACGCTGAGAGAAGACCCATACCCAGAATTGAGATGGTAATAAGATCTATTATTTATATATCTGTAGAATCTAGTTCCACTCTTATTCATATAACAAAGTTGACAATTGATAGGCGCTACGCTACAGTTACAAATGCGGACTCCATAATCATCTGATTAGATTAAAAACAGTGCCAGTAATGAACACAATACAAAACGATATTAATTATTAATAGACGTGTCGTCTATATGTCTGAAAATTAAAATGTTATCAATATAATAATGAGAAGTCGTAAGAAGGTAACGCTACACTAAACTTTCTGTTCAGATGAAGGCCACATAAATAACAGATAACAGTGAATAGTAGCAGTTCTCTACCTAACAAATTAAACCTTACTGCTGATATTATTTCAGAGCCTGTTACAAGTACAACACTAGTTATAACTTTTACATATTATTACATTCTTTTATTTTGCGAATTTATATATGTATGTATTCATGAAAGAAACGTTGACAATTGTTTTTCTATTGTAGTTTCTAGTGCTAATTGATCCCTGTTAGAATATTATCCTGATTAAATATAAAGCTTTAATAGCTGATAGTCCGAAACTAGTCAGGAAATGCTAACATAATCTACAATTCATAATCCTACTCTGGATAAATTATCAAGACCAACTACACCAAAATTTACCCAAAATGTATGTATACAGTAGTTGACCTGTGAGTCCTGTGACTAATCCATAATATTTTGTCAACAGCAGCAGACAGTCAGGAGTCTGGCAGCCCACCGCCGAGCCCGACTGACTCTGCCACATCAGAATCAGCGCCCACCCTAGTTCACATCAAGCAGGAGAACATGCCGCCTGGAACTGACATCAAAGAATACTACGGAACACTAGATTTCGACCTCTCCAGCACATATCTGGCCTCTAACTTCCCAGAGTATGGCCGAGGGTACTTGCCAAGACCTTTAGATTTACCAATTCTTCAAAGGTATGACCCCAAAAGTCCGAAGGCCGAAGACGGTTCGAAAGATGACGATCCCGGGGAAAGAGATTTAAATTTACCTAACGAGCTGGTCTTTAAAAGTGGAGGGATATTTGCTAGAGTGAATATTGCTGATGGAACTCAATATGGACCATTTCTTGGGATATGGGAGAGTCAACCTAAAGACAGAAGATTTGCTTGGGAGGTAAGTGATTTATATCAGTACAATATTAATTTTGGCAAGACAAAATATAGTTGGATAAGTATTAGAGATATAAAAGACTAATAACAGTTAAAAGAATTAAAACATAACATACCATCATGCTCGTATTTCCCAAAGGGCTAGGTAGAAAACGGAGATGTACAACCGCAGTTCGCCGGTATTTTTAGGTCCTATTTAATAGGGAGGTAGCCTTTTGGCATTATCCGGTCACAAGTCCAAACTCCAACCTAGTGATTATTACATAGAATAATCCAATAACAGTTTGACCTGGGAATCAAACCCAGGACTTCTTGCGTAGCAATCAGAGTAATGAGGCAGTTAAAAATATCAAAACAAATTTAACACGAATCCAGTAATTACTAGTAATAACTATTCCACAAATGGTCCACCTGTCCTCTTGTTCTAATGCACAAACATACTCGTTATCATAAAAAGAGTGATGACAAAGCCGTGATTTTTGTTTCAGTTCATTTACTTATGAATGAAACACTTGTACCCGGGTCAAGTGCAAGTGTCAAAAACTTCGGGCCGTTCATAAATAATGTTCCGAAACTGAGTCTGTCAAGCGCGGATGCAATAAAGTATCAATTTTATTGATCTCCTCAAGTTCCTTGCGTGTCCTTTTGAGGGCACTCCTTTTAGTGACGATTTACACACTTCATTATTTTTAATTTGTTTAAGCACGCTTGACGTTTGAACAAACTTTTAAATCATTTTTAGTATAGGGACATGGTTTTAAAGACATTTGTCAACATTTTTGGGAGATAAAATCATGCTTTTAGGTGAATTTTAATTTTATTTATTTGAACTATAAATTAACGTTTGAATATTTCTGCAATCAGAGAAATATAACATTAATTGTAATTCATCTTGTGTACTTTCACAATGAAGCAGTTTTATCCTTGAATATTTCTTTTCTATTAATGTGAGCTGATAGATAAATGAGAGGAATTGTTCAATTCAACGCATCAGAGATTTTTGCGAGGGGTGTGGCAAGTTTATCTCTGGTAGGAAACGGAAATCAATTGTTGGGTCGGATTCCTGGATTACGCGAATAGATTTAAGTAAAGTAAAAGTATTGAATTACTTGCAATCTGGGTTTTACATTTTAGATGAGATGATGTTACGTAATGTCATTGTCAAAATCAAATACTAACTTTTTCATAATTGGATGGCTTAATTAAATTATTTTCCATATAATGTTCTATTTTAAAAGCTAATAATTATGTTACAGTAATTTCCTACTATTATAGAAATTTTTTAATCTATAATGAAATGAAAAAATTAAAAGAGAAATATGGAAGTGTACTCTGAAATAAAAGAAAATAATAATAATATAGTTCAAAAATGTAATTGTTTTTATTCTAATTTTAAATGGAATCTCATTTTGTTCTTAAGCATTTACCTATCTATTACTCAGAACGATTGCCGAATTAAAATGTGAATAGAACATTTAAAACCAGTGCAAAAATATTTTCGACATATCTTGTTCTCAGTACAAAAGGCCGGACGCGAATTGGACATAATAGCGCACTGAGATGCGCAAACGCCTATCGAATGTCAGGCCGCGCGAGACAGATAACGCGTATGCGCAACTGTGGGTGTACAGTTGCACTCAAACCACTATTGTTGTATTGTCCGACGGACATCTAGTTCCGGCTGTTAGTTCCATTTAGACGTAATAAAAACTCGATTATCTTTATTTTTATACAATCATGTGGTTAAGGAAATATAGTTGTCGCAAGGATAAAGGCCCGCGCATACAGTTTATTAAATTCGTATATTTTAGGTACCTACGCTGAGTAATACTTTAGTCAATAGAATCGTATCTTTTCATGTTAATATTCCTAATATTCAAATTTGAATAAATTTACGAAGATCTAACGTAAAATCTTACTAATAACTACATGAAGATCTTCTCTTTATGTGTAGTTTAAGCTAAGTTTATCGTGGTTATGCGCTATAGAAAGCTGTGAAATACCGCTATTTGTAGCTTTTTAGGCATTTAGCACAGTTCCGGTGTGTCTGGTCAAGATGGTCGGTTATTTATATACATACCTACAATCACGTTAGTATAATATGTTAGTTATATATATTATATAGGTTAGTGTTATTATTATCTATGCGTATATTAATTATGCCACTGTTATCAATTAAAGTTAAATTAAGCTTCGCTTTCCTATAATCATGGTTTATTAAATTTTGGCCCAAATATATAAACTGAATTATTCAAATATAAATTATATTTCTCGCAGTTTTATCTGTTTGTTCGACTTCTAAGTGTAGCGTAATGGTTCGATGAAGAAATGTGTCAAAAAATAATTTGTCAAATCCAACTGGTGGTTTCAGAGATAAGCGCGTTGAAACAAAGAAATAAATAAGCTTTATATATTTTTTATTTTAGCTATGGTAGATAATGATTTCTGTTTGTGAACCCTAAATATAGCCGAAAATAGGTACAATTGACACGTAATTATCGTTAAAAACAAAAGAATAGTAATATGAAGGAAAAAAGGACAATTTGATGATGGTTTTGAAAGAAAAAATCGAATGAATTTGTTTTTTTTTTTATATTTTTTCCTCTCGATATATTAAAGATCATATACAAATCCCAATTTTATTCTATAACCTTATAAATATAACCAGTGCTATACAGTCATTATATTTTTCTACAATTCGAATTCTTCGCCTCAGTGACCGCAAATCTCTTGATCTGGCTCGAACGTGACGTCAGTTAAAAGTGCCAATTTCGGCACGTCATTAGAGGTGGCACTAGGCACTAACGCTGACCACGCTTCCGACTCAGTACCCATAAAAGATCCTTTGATGCCAACTAGCTAGCTTCACTAACAATGTTAGTTATGACTGTCCTTAATACTATTGTAGTTTCTGCGAAAGACGAATCAAACATGAAAGGAATTGATAAATATCATTTTTAATTTTATAATTTATAATTATTTATATGCCTATTGCTATCAAGAAATGTCTCGATGTGTTAAAATTTTTACCGTAAAAAACCGGTTGAACTCATAGTTTCACATGTCTGCGCAAACTAAAGGGGTTAAATGTATTGTTAAATCCGTGATGGTTACATTATCTAACCACCGTTTCCCAAACGTCGATATCTCAGTTAAAATCTGTAACAAAAAACATCAGGGTAATCAAAGAATTCTTTATTTGTGCATCTCGTGTCAAAGTGCATTCAAAGGTTGCGAATAAACCCTAATTTTGGTTAAGGCGTGACCCCCGTCAACAATTTTTTTGAACAAATTTACACTTTTTTAAACCAAAAAGCCGAGGTAACGGTAAATTGTATAAAAAGATATGTCACCGTAGTCATACGTTAGAATGAAAACTTGATTGGCGAGTTTTTTTTTTTCAATAAAAACGTCACCAAATCTCTTGAAACGCATCTTCTTTTTTTAAAGTTTGTTAATAAAACTTCTTTTATTCGATTACCACTCGAAGTAAAGTTTAAATATTTTCTCACAGATCTTAAAAAGTTGTCACTAAAAATAATATTTCGTTGTCAAGAGAGACAGTGATTATTTTGGAACGGTATCGATCTTAATTTTTAATTGTATAGCATGCAAATTAAAAAAGGAAGTTTTCATTTAATAATTCTTACAAAAATTACAAACGTTTCGGATGAATATTATATGAGATAAACTTGTTTGTGACAAAGAAATCATCTCACATCAAATGTCAATCAACTTATGAATTTATAGATTTGTTCATTATTTTTGAGAGGGTAACCAGGGGACAATTGTCAAACATGATGTGAAATTGGCATGTAATGGATTCCGCTAATTATTATTGAAACATGAATATTTTATGTGCTGTTGAATTAAAAAACTGTATCGGTAATATTCGGTTTGGGTTTTACAAAGGTTGGTCATGAATGATTTATTGCGTTCTGTTGATTTTTCGCCGCGAAGCGTTGGTGCCCGAGTAATATGTTAATGATGTTTATTTAATGAATATAGATATCCACGGTTTTTTATGCACATAATTTTATTGTTCTTTTATGAAAACTTAGTTCTTTTACTTCTACGTAATTAACTAATTTTAAAATTATCTTAACTCTTTTTTTCTTGCTATTGGATTTATAATCCTCTGCATCCATGAATAAAAATATAATAATTTTAAGTCCGTCAGTAGCGACGAATCCGTTGCATTACTGTCAAAATATCTGTCATATTCGTGTGACATCCTTTCATTGCTGGTGACCCCCTTCGGCAAAGGATTAGTGATACACGCGGCCCTATTACATCTTCATTACGGTAGGCGGCTGTCATACCCCACATATTGTAATAATGACAGTAAAAAATATTATTTTTATTATGTTTATTGCCTCTATTGATCATATTAATACGAGCTGTACTGATCTATACTTACAAAGACATAACAGATGCGGTTTGTGCAGTTGTCATTATGAAATTACTGGCGAGCAAGTTATCTAACATAATTTGTAACTACGGGGTAATTTAATACGAAAAGGTTTTGAAATTTCCGGAATATTGTTTTGGAATTTCATTAAATGAAGCTTATTATAAAAAAAAACATAACAACATATCATCACGTCTGTGTTTCTGAACATTCGGCAGAGGCGTACTAATGTATACACCCCAATTCACCGGTATCTTTAGGACTGATCGAATTAGGGACGAGCCTATTGCCATCAACCGGGCACTACTCCCAAACTCCGAGCTGCTACTGAGAATTTCATAGAACAATTCAATAACAATTTTCGACCTGGGAATCAAATCAGGGACTTGGAATCAAGTCGCGCTGGGGACCACTTGACTAATGATATTATTCAGGTATTGAAACGACTAGAAACTTTTTTTATCTATTTGATAGCAAATTTGGCAGAACGATTATTTGCGTGACGCAAATTTTACTTAGGTATTCTAGTATTAACATTTTCACGATGAGTTAAAAGTAATATGAACATGTACTCGCTGTGGCAATGTGAGTTGACTATTTATTTGTCCCGAAATGCATTAATATCGCAATGTCGGATCAATGCGGCATCTATGATGACAGACAGAAGCTGTCACATTGACACCTGGCCCATATGACACCGATGAGATCGGCTATCCTTTGAAATAGAATTGATATATCCAGCAACAATAGTAGTATTTGTATGTATTTATTTTAGAGCTGAACAAAGATGTAGATTTTTTTTCAACCTAGCCATCCTAGTTAGTCGCACGACGCAAGGTTGGAAGTTCTGGATTCTTGGTCGAGAAAAGTGTTATTACAAGAGGCTCGTTCCCTATTACAATTTCAAAATATCAGGGAAATGTTTCCATAGGTGTTCTGTCCTTTCAGAAAAAAAAGGGCGTAATAGTACGTGAAATCAAATTAAAAGAGTCAATTTTGCCGTAATAACATAATAATAGTCTGGACTTTAAAAGAGACCATGATTCTCTGAGTTTGTTTCTTCTCAGAGGTCGTCAGTTAGGAAATGCCGGAGCCAACTAGTTAAAAAAAAAATGACATGTTTAAGTGTCTTTAAAAGATCTATTTAAGTACAGAAATAAATATCATTTATCACTTAGTATCGTCCGTTCTCTCAAACTCCTTTAAGTTTTAAAATATTTCATTTGCAATGGATTCACATTTTTTATTACATTTTTTTAAGTTCTCTTTTTAATTGGCATGGTAACCGTAACCTATCACTTCAATAAAAAAAACATCTTCATAAATATTGACAACATCTTGGCAGGGGTGTCGCCCTCAGCATCGTATCTAAACATTAGTCTTATTATTAACTAGTAGGCACTTATCAGTTAATCTTACACTGTTACACAATAGCGGCTAATCCCGGGCGTGATAGAAATTTATCTTTTGCTTCGTCGTCATTGTCACTTTGCCTCGGTCTCCCCTTAGTAGTGTTCGAAAAAATCTGCAGATATGTCGCTGTGCTTTTGCGAAAACGCAAGACACTATTGGTTATTTATTTAATATTTTAGACACCATCACGCCTGTATTCCCTGAAGGGATAGGCAGAGGCGTACTAATGTATATCCACAGATCGCAGATATTTTTATTGCCATTGACCGGGCACAAATGCCAAACTCCAAGCTACTACTGAGAATTTCATAGGAAAACTCAATAACATTTCGCTCGACCTGGGAATCGAACCCAGGACCTCTAGCGTAGCAGTCACGCTCTGAACCGGTAAAAGGCGTTTTTTTTTTGAAAATTTATTTTATCTATCTGCTTAATTTTAATTTGTATTATTTTTTGGAACTGTTACGCATTGTTTTGATATGTTTTCCATATTTCCTGTTGGTGTATTTGTTGTTCAAGAAACTTTTAATACCCAGAAAATGTCGCCGAAGGAATAGTGTTTACCATTTTACCTCAAACTTTTTCTCTTTTCTATATACTGTATAGGTAATCTCATTGCAAAGTTTACTCACGAGTCGTCTCTGCGGCTTCTTATTTGCTCCAATATTTTTCCCAACAAATTCGTGTTCGCAAAACAGTGCGGGCGTGCACAGTGGGGCAATATTTCATCTGAGCTGGCCAGAACAATAATAGCCTGTGGAGTCGAAGCCACGGCACGTTCGCGCCACAATGTTACCCACCACCACTTTTAGCAGACCTCCCTCGTCCTCACCCAAACTTCGATAATTAGACGCGAGAAGAGGATGGTAACGGAATACGAAGTTTCTTTTGAAACTGGTCGGTTGTATACCATCGCCAGCATCCGTGTAGACAAAATAACGAAATACTCCGAAAGCAATGCGATATAGCACCGGTTATTGGGTTAGGTTAAGCGTTGTTTACACTGAAAGCTCGGCAGAGGCGATTGTTGATGCGTCCGATGCCAAGTTGCTAACTTTGACGTTGCACTGTTATTCTATTTTAAAACAGGTCAGAATCCATCAGAATTAGCATGTTTGTGACGAGTAAGTATTATTAAACAAAAGCTTGGCAATCAAGATTTTTTATTTAGTTCGAAACTTTAATCTCTCTGGTGCAACGTAATATATTATTTTCCGCATTCAGCAACCCCAACTTGAATCATCCACAGCTTAAAGCCATCGCATCCCTATTTATTGGTCTACATTCGACACCAAAAACAGCATCTATGATCACCAAAAAAACACGTTGGAAATAACCGAATAATTCCGGATCCCACCAATTGTCACCGTGACTAGGCCGCCGGTGTCTTTGTCGCTCTGTCGTGCGTTTTTTTCTCTTGTAATCTTCTAGTTAATCCGTTTTAACGCTTCCAGATGTGAGGTAGCACCTCGGTTGACGATTTGCGCCAGTTCCCAAAGGATTCGATTGCTATTACACTAATTTTGTCTGACGATTTTGTATTTGATTTACGCGATGGTATTTTTTATCCTAATTAACAAAATGGAAATAACTTACCAAAAATACCAAGATATACCTATACATGGCGTTTTAAGTACAATGAGCAAGGCCAGAAGAATGACAGCAACGATAATAATAATTAATAAGCATTTATCTAATACCTACCTATGAATAGATAATATCTATTTTTTACGAAAATATGTACCATATTTTCATACGTAAGTGAGGAGGTGATGACTATTTATTAGAGGTTTTTTTAAAGCTAAGTAGGTATATGCTGCCCTTGTTAACAAATATCATGTTACTATTCGTCTGTTTGTGTTATTTTTACAACAAAACAAAACCGAAAACACGGACAATTGGCAACGGCGGGATTGTTCACCGATCAGCGAACAAACGATGGTCGCTCTTTGTGACAATCAGTGGGGAGCTGTTGATACCCGATCAATGGGACATTGCGACACCCACTATGCACCTAACTACTCTATAAATACTCCCAATTACCTGCACTATAAGGTTTAATTTCTTTCAAATAGCAACAAACAGTGCTGCATACATTTGTATTAAGTTTTTTTTGCGCAATGATAGCGTCCGTTCGTGAATATTTGGTAGTGTCAGGAATTAGAACGTTTTGTCTCCGGTTAATGGTTGAAACGTGACCGTATAAGGTGTTCGTAATTTTACAATAATATGTCCCGGATAATGTGACAATGATGTACGGTGAAATCCTATTGAGAGTTTACGGTTAATTTATGGGCGGGAAGAAATTGATGAACATTGATATAGCCGACTAGTTAAGAATGGCTAGTCCTGATAAATTATTTGTAGTACGTGGGCAAAGAAATTGGGTATATGTTAAATCTTATAGGTATTATTTGAAAGATATTTTTAATAACGAAAAAACCAGCACGCCTAGTAATTGCTAGTATGATTTAGGTCCAATATAATAGAGGATGAGTTTACTACCATTAGCCGGGCAAAAATTAAAACTCTACTTACTGAGAATTACATTGAAAAATCGATTTAGAAGTCGAACCTAGGACCTCTAGCGTAGCAGTCGCACAAGACCGGTAGACTAATGAGCAACAATAAAACACTAAGGGCCACTTGCACCAACTTCTTAAATGTGTTTAAATTGTGTTTAAATACAATTTTTCATTGTAATTTTCTGATTAAATCCAATTTAAACATATTTAAGAAGTTGGTGCAAACCCTAAGAAACAAAATACCCAAATATAAACTCACATTAGCTTTACCCCCGACAGTCACGTTGATATGTAACACAAAACAAGACACTATCTAATCGAATCCACGAAAAAACAAAGAAATAAAGAATAACGCTCCCGAATAAAAATCCGCTGGATAACAACGGAAGCAATGCTTTTCCGTTGCTGATAAACCAGACAAGTGAAGGAAACGCCGGTGGAAATGTGAGCAAGATGTATGGAAAACCCTGAAGAGGGCTACTTTTCCGCATTGCTCCTTTTTTTCGGGGAGCGGAAAATTTCCGCGTAGTCCGACGGAAGCGTTTCGTTAAGTGATTTGTAAGGCTAATTAGATGAGGGTTCAAGCGGCCGGCTTAGAATTGAATACTGCCGTGTAAAGCATGAAGTTTTAATACTGTTTAACGAAAAAATACGTAATATCATTTATTATTTTAAACAAGCTGAAAGTCAAGCCTTTTCAAAGTTCAACAATAAAAATCCCATATGCCATGCACTGTAAAACCTCAAACACACGCATTTGTGCTCGCATTTACACAAGAAGCCGCCATTAAAAATCGTGTAACCTAAATTTGAAGATACATAACACATAGGGTATGTAAGATCAGCGGTCCAATTTAGCGCAGGGGTAGGTACGGGCGGGTAAATAAGCGCTCGCAAATTGTTATCTTGTGAAACGAAACGTGTGATTCGGGCAACGACGCGTGATCCCCGCAAACCGCGCTCCGAAACGCTCTCCAGTTAACGCTAGTGATGAGCGTGGGCTATCGATAAAATTTGACAGTTTATGGTCAGATTTTAGTTTTAGTGACAGTGTATAATTTTATATGGAAGTAGTAAGATAATCAAACTTTCATTTTTATTAGCAATTTTTAATTATTTTGGACTGTTAAATTTACACTGAGGTTAAGTTTCAAAAAGTGATACAATTGTACCTAGTTGTTAAATTTATCGTGTCGTGTTTGTAAATAGGTATGTATATTGTATATGTATTAAAACTGAATTGTGGTGCGAAAATATTTTTAGCTTCCTAATGATACTAAACTATGTATGTCGACGTTTTAACGTCACTAGAATTTATGAAATGTAATTTTCTGACGTGAACGAGTCACGAACATTTGTAGCTTTTCCGAGTGTACCGGGAAATTGCGATCTCTGCTCTGAGCGCAAAATATGAGATCTACCCGCAGTTCGTTTAAATTGCACCAGAGGTTTTTATAATATAGCACTATAGTCGCACTGTGCACTCTACGTTACACAGTAATTGGGATTTAAACAAATAGTTTTTGTAGTTTAACACCTTGCTTGACATTATAGAAATAGCTCTGAATGGCAGCTTCGTACACCTCAATCAATGTGCTAAAATAAAAGATGATTTATTTAATCAATGATTTCGATATTTATTTAAACTTAAGGAAGATTTACCTACACAGAAATAACAAATCTGCATAGAAAATAGACTTATGTAACAACTAATAAATAAATATAGCACTTTTGTCTATAATGTCAGTAATGTCTAATTAGATTATTATCGTAAATAATAATAATAAAAAAAAACCAAAGGTTGTCTGGAAGAGAACGCTGTTAGCGATAAGACCGCCCATTGTACCATTCTATGATTTAACTAATTGTACTTTACTTTCGTTTAGGCGTTCAATAAAGAATATTATTTTTTATTCTATTTCATTCTAAATGTCCAAACAGGGTCGCAAGTTATATTCAACTGTCAGTGCTATCTATCACAAAGCGTTAATTTAGCTTGACCATCCATTTCAACTTGTAACCCTAGTTTGTAACAAGTGTCCATGCAATCGGCATCGTGCATCCTTGACTGGGCGGCATCGATGAGTGATTGCCAACATGTGGCACCGGCACTCCGGCAGGCGGCAACTCATCGCCCGGAATAGGGCTGCACGCCAATTTTCAAATATGGAAATACTTGGGTTTTATACAGAGTTTGGTTAGCAGGGAGGGCAGCAGGAGCTAGTCCTGCTGACAAAAAGCCTCAATCCAAAAATATAATATTTAGTTTAAACAAATTACGTCCTCATCTATCAGTGATAAATCGAATTAGATCTTTATCTAATTCGATTATCTCTGATTATTTATTTAAATTTTCAAAACAACAGGTTATATAAATTGTAACACACAGGAAAGTTATTAATTTGACGAGCTAAGACTGTTTTCTAGAAGCTCGATCGCAATTTATATAGTCGTGCCTACTCGTACCTAGCTACGACGTTCACACTGCGTACAGCTACTATTTACTGATATAATCATTGCAAGGCGAAAGATTCAATTACCGATCAACAAAGACATTGTAGGCACAAAGTAACTGAACACTAATTATTTCCTTAGTTTAATATCACCAACAATCTATGAAATAGGGAAATATTGTGCAGCATCAACCCTGACCGAGACGAGGGTGCTCTAAGATAATTATCTTTTTTACCGCGCACCCGACGCAACTCTTAATACCGTGATAAATGCCGCGTAAAGGATTGTCGCTGACGCGGAAACCGAGGGTAGGCAAACATTTACGTTTGATTAATACCTTACTTGTTATAACATTATGTTAGTTTCATTGCAACAGATGCTTTTTATTTTTAACGCAATTTTCTTCTAGACTTTTTTCCTTCGAGATAAATGAGGGACCGTGTTTTAATTTTACGTTGAATTAGCCACCTTGTTTTCTTGAGTATTTAATGCGTTGTCAGATGTTGCGCTCGTAAATTGTTTATTTGTGAATATGTATGAAATTGTCACACTTTATCCGCTATTTTTATGGTTTATAGCGGTGTAAGGAATTTCCGTTTAATAAAAATATAAGTATTGTAGGTAAATACTCTCTTATTAACGTAAACAATTCTCTAAATCCAGACGATGTTATATATATAAAAATAACTTAAAATTCCTTACAAATATTATTAGAAATTGACAGAACAGAAGACAGAAAGGATCAGAAACGTAGCGATTAAAAAATATCAATATAGTGCGATTAGGTCCGTAAAAAGTTTCAACCACATTATCTTGTAGTCTGCTCCACAGATCATACTTGCAGCCTATTCAAAACATAAAACCTATTTCAAACGGTACCTATGTACATAAAGATTTCCGACCATGAGACTGTAACTTTTAAAATTATTCCAATATTTAAGTAAGTATATAAAAATCGATAATTAATTGGCCTGCCACTTGACCATCACCTATGACGCTAAATAATGAATAGTATAACAGGTCGATATCCGAACACCCTTGTGTTCTATTTACCGAAGCAATAGATCAAGTTTAAAGGCCCTAATTTAACAGTTCAAACACGGAACCCCTATAGGTACACAGTACACATCTTCATAAAATAACGGCCATTATTGGCATTATGACTCAATCGAATGCATATGAAGGGAATTTAGAGTGTCCGGTCGCAAATTGTAGGTTTTGGACCCCCTTGTTATGGTGCTACTTTTTATGGTGGTTGTTATATTATTTCAGACTCTTTTAGGGTTAGGTTATGTTGTTTTTGTGGTTGATGCAGAAAGTTTTAGGTTTTAGAGGAACCTTCCAAAATTATTCTTATTACCGTATCCGTATGAAAGTTTGTTAATGCATAATTAAACACGGCATTGAAAATTAACTAAATTGTTTATATTTGAACAATTACAACACGCGATTAAGAAATTAAGTAATCCTTACATAGGTACCCATCTTCTTACTTGTAGGAAAGTACAGATAATAAACCGAAACCGAAACTAAGGGCCACTTGCAACAACTGCTGAAATGTGTTTAAATTGTATTTAAACACAATTTTCTATTGTCATTTTGTGTATAAATTCAATTTAAACATATTTCAGAAGTGGCCCTAAAACTGAAAAATAACAATTTAATAACAGCAATTAACATTAACTTATATTTTGGAAAAGAACATAATTTTTATTACAAGGTACAAAACCAGTCATAAATAAACCATTGCTACACGAAAATTAAAAATGAATTATTCAATGAAAGAACAATAATTTAAAAAGCGCTTTAAAAAGAGATTTATAATCCCCGAATATAGATATTTATGAAAATTAAATCATCACGCTAGGGGACGGTTAGTTTGGGGAGGTTGATGACAAATGGACAAGCTGTGACGACCCTCAATTATCATGACGTGGACTAATAGCGCCATCTATTGCGGTGACGCGGTGTCCGTTGGCATGTCAGTTGTTGCCGTTTGTCGGAAGATGGCGGTACTAATGGCGTACGAATGAAATAATTTAATAATTTAAAATAGACATTTATTACAAATACTTGTATTATGATCCATTATTTTACCAGTTGAAATGTTTATTTCTATTTTTCACTTCTTAAACAACATAGGTATATTAATTTACTTTAATGTAAAAGTATTTTCGTTTTGTATCAATTATAGAAATAAGAACCTATTTAAACATAATATTATCATTTGCGATTTCTTTGTTTCTTTTGACCGTTTTGCTATCTAAAACCGGCATATTTTTATGCGCTTGCAGACGGTTTCTTAAGACCTTGTGTTCGTTCTTAAAAGTTCAAGTAGCAGCTCCTAGATGGCACTCATTTCATTTATCAATACTTATATTAATTCTAAATATAATGTACTTAATTGTAAAGTGTACATACATAATTAAAAAATATACGATATTAATTCAGCAAAGCCCTTAAGATCTCCTCGTGTACAAGACCACAGATTTTCAACTTTGTCTGTAATTAAGTACTTGAAGGGTTAAAATGTATTTACATATTCAGCTTTGTAATGATTTGGAGTACCTACACAAAGCAAAATCTATTGTCTTTAGCAACGGGAGTTCTTACAGGTTTCGCTGAATTAAATCAACAAATATCCACACTTCCAATCTTTAATATTTTTTCAAACATGTTTCTGCATTTCTGATGCAGCTATATCAATATTTAACATAAAACCCAATAACTGGGCAATGGGTTATCCTGTTTAAGATAAATCGAACACAAACGATATATTATCAAAGTAACTTATGTAGATATTTTATGGCATTTTTACCTACTAATATTATAGATATGTACTTTTTTCTATTTCCAGGTACGCCATAAGACTGGTGCTGGTCGTTGGTTGGACGGTACCTCGGAGAAAAGCAACTGGCTCAAACTGGTGCGCTCCACCAACTACCCACATGATGTCAACGTGCAACATCTCTTGTTGGCTGGCCAAGTATGTCTCCATCTTTAACTCATCATATTTTGTCGATTAACAGTGCGATCCCACCCGAGCAACGTATGAATCTGACCACCAAACTCATTAAGATTCTTTTTGTATGAAAATGTACGCATTAAAGTCTGTTTTTACTTATAAGCCGTCTTGATACTCGTATCATTATAGCCGTCTAGATTTAGTTCTTTAGAACATTTGCTTTCTTTCTATTATGTGTCCCAAAAGCAAGATCAGGTCTGTCGTTAATTAAAATAATAGGAAGAACGTTCATAAGTGATGATGAATAATCGTTACATGTATTCCAGGCGACTAGTAAGTACCTACTCGAATATAAAGATAAATGAGTTCAGTTAAAATTCAACATAATAAATTTATTTCATTAAAAAACGACTCAATTAAAATCTTCCCTTTATCATTTTTGATATATTAGTAACTGATACTTACGCTATTATTAGATATTTAAATAAAACAATTTTTTGGTAATTAAAAATTAGTAGTGTTCAAATTAGTTTTTGTTCAATATCATTGCTGGTAGATTTATTCATAAAATAATAGAATGTGTTTTCATTCTGCTGCCAATTTATTAATATAAAGAGCCCCAATTTCCTCTATTTTGGGAATCCTATTTCTCACGATTAACGATTAAAATTAATAACTCACAAATCAACGAATGATTATCACAACGGTGCTAGCGAGCCCATTGTGGCATTACCCCAATTAAATTTGAATGTGGAACGTTGGTACTTCCGGTGGCAGAAAATCGGTGTTCGGCTGAACAACTGTGTGCCACTTCCGGTCAATGAGGGGAGCGAACAGATGCGTGATTAGATTCACTTATTTGTACCCTAGTCGAGGTTAAACGGTATTCGAAATTTTAATATATCGTACAATATTCAGATTATTACGGTTATATTGAATAAATCAGTTTTTAATCTTTTTATTTTTAATCTCTGTTTTCAAAAATACTGTGGCATTCACTAAAAGAAGTCTATGCTTAGCAGTGGACAAATATGGACTGATGATGATGATAATGATTATGTTTAATAGTAAAGTCAAGCTTTTTATTTAATGTATAACTTCAATAAGGTGGATGCTAGACACATAATTGTGTCTCGTAATTAGGATAAAAACATTAAATCTCCGCAATTTGTAAGGTTGCTAAATTAAACAAGAAAAAAGGTATTTATATCGCAGGTTCATAGCAAAGCTCTAGTCTATTTCTTCTATTAGGTAGGTACTATCTTTTTTCATGTCAGCCCCTTTAAACTACAGTTTGTTGTAGGTAGTAATAAATAAGATTTAATGTTACTCTAACTATTTACCACAATGTTTCAGGTGTGGTACAAAGTGGTGCGTGAAGTGCCGTCCGGACAAGAGTTGCTGCTGGGTCCCCGGACACCTCTGTATTCGGACGATCTGCTCTCTATAGACTTAAGTGAGTACATATAATAATTTGATAAAAATATGCTCAAAACCGCTATGGCCTTTCATAAAAAGGTCACTTCAGTAAAACTCACATTATATATTGCGCTCCGAATTATCTCGGCGTTAATTCTCAGCTACGCAATGCGGGCGCCATGTAAGTACTTAGTACTATAATATTGGACTTGTAAAATATGTGTTTATAGAAAATTAATATAATTTTAATGAAGTATTACAAAGTTTTTTTTTTTATGGGAAAGGGGGTAAACGAGCAAACGGATCACCTGATGGTAAGTGATAACCGCCGCCCATGGACACCCGCAACACCAGAGGAGTCGCAAGTGCGCTGCCCGCCTTTAAAAGGGTTTGGGCCTCCGGTAACCTCGGCTCACTCGGCGAAACACAACGCAAGCGTTGTTTCACGCCGGTTTTCTGTGAGGCCGTGGTATCACTCCGGTCGAGCCGGCCCATTCGTGCCGAAGCATGGCTCTCCCACGAAATAAAATTTGCCAATAGATAAACTGTAATCCCTAAGATGTTGTAGTTGGGTCTGTGGTTTAATAAAAAGTAATAAGAATTTCCAAACTTTGAAACAATTTTAGAGATCAGATAATATAGCCCATGATAATTTCGGTTAAAATATTAAGTTTCCAATTCGTATCTCAAGTTCGCACTTATAATTATGATTGAAACCTAACAAATGGCTTTCGGTTCTCTTTTAACTGCGTAAGTACATAAGTTTAATTAGAGTCGTTGTACTTATTTGAATTTACTTACGGAGTTTCAAAAGATTTTTTAATGTTTGCATACCTACATTCTACAAAAACAACTAAAATAGGGTATCTACGGCCAGTATCTACAATTGGTTCTCCCAGACTATTGGCGAGGCGGTTGAATCACGGTCACGCGTGTTCACGCTTCGTTGACACGCGGGGTGACAGTTAATTGGAGTCACCTGCCCTCTGCCCCGATAGGTGGACGGCAGCCCTTGACAACTCATATGTACGCCAAAACACAGGTTGATACAAATGTAGTATGCCTACAAACTTGCTAGGTAGAGGAAAATCCACAGGAAGACCGGATACGGCGACCAATCCGCGACTTATCGGGATCTCAATGATTTTTTAATAAATTAATAGAACCAAAACATAGCCGAGTTTACTGTTATTTAATGTACTTCAACATCAGCAAAGACATTTCGAGGTAATGTTTATCGTATTTAACGTTATCAAGCACACACTGAGATCAAACTATGGGACATTAGTTAACTCACTCACGTGCTCAAACAAATCCAAAATCTATTTGCAAGAATATTATTATAATACGATATACATTAAATATAAGTCCTATTAAGTTTGTTGTATTATTTACTGCAAATTACTACTTTACAATCGCACCTAGGTACTTAATGTTAGTCATCGCAGATGAATTCATTCACGACCATTGAAACTGGATCAATAGGTACATATTCAAATTGGTAAATGAAATGACGACATTAAAGTCTGCATTCCTAAATTCATTTACAATATAATTTATTTCATAATTTGCTGTGTTTTGTGGATATATTTTAGTTTAATATCTTATTTGTGTTTAGTAAATATAAGAAAAATAACATAACATACCATCACGCCTGTATTCCCCGAAAGGTTAGGCAGAGGCGTACTAATGTACACCCACAGTTCGCCGGTATGTTTAGGTCCCATGTAATAGGGGGCGAGCCTATTGCCATTAACCGGGCACAAATTCCTAACTCCGAGCTGCTACTGGGAATTTCATAGAAAAACCCAATATCACTTTGCTCGACCTGGGATTCGAACCCAGGACCTCTAGCGTAGCAGTCGCGCTTAGGACCACTTGGCTAATGAGACAGTAAGAAAAATAATTTATTTTTTATCGGCAAAATGAGCTGACGAGCCACCTGGTGGTAAGTAGTCATTGTCGCATATAGACGCCTGCAACAGCAGAGGAGTTGCTGATACGTTGCCAACCCTTTGCATTGATTGGTTGCTTACATAAAATGAATGAATTTGCGAGTGAATTTAGTATCAATAAACAACCGTTTTTTGGAATTTATATTTGGTAGTTTAACGAATTAGTTTACATCAATGTAATCGGCTACATAAAAAAAAATCAAACTGTCTTTACATTCTACGTCTATTAGAGTTATGATGTTTTTATAAACAAACAAAACATACTGTATATAAAAAAAATATGTATCTTAGGGCTTGGACACACCGACACGCTGGTGCCACGCGCGCATGCGATATTTAATTTAGATAAATCGCGACGTACGCGCCGCCCGATGTGAAAAATCACGCATATGCTATTGTTAATGCGAGGGTGACGTTTAAATACTGTTCATATGAATACTAGAAGAGACAAGGACTGTACAAAGATAAACACATTAATTACTGCGCCTTATATACATTTATTGGAGGTTAAAAAAAAGTAATTTTATATTATTTTATAAGTACTTAGTTTGTTTCTATTAGAAGAAAATGAAAAAGGTAATAAGAGGTAGGTAAAGGTAAGTATTGTGCGTCCCACAAAGGTAGTAAGCTTTTTATAAGAAAAAAAAATAGTACACATCTCCTCTACCTTTCGGGTTAAGGCAGAGGCTAGGAGGACGATGGCAATATTCACCGTGTCACATCTAGGGACCGTATACGAACCGGTGCGGGTCTTCAGTGCTTCCTGTAGCGGCTTCCGGTGCGACGTCGCAGCCGGCACGGTGCCGGTGATTTATGCGATTCCAATTGCACGTAATAGCTGCCTCACTCTAATTATGTTACGCATTGACTTACTGACTTTCCCTTGCACTCGACACTGGAAGTGATGAGGAGGATTGAATTCTTAGATCGCAAAAGTTTTGCTGTTCTAAATATTCGCTTGAATATCGCTTGCACCATCAATGGTAAAAAAGAGGATGCAAGTGTTAAATATACTATTAAACCAGTCTATGACCATACTAAATAACGAAAGTAAGATGTGTCTTTTATTTGATAAAGGATTATTATTATAGGTACTTGTCGATGTATTTATGTATTGTATAGATTAATAATATAAATGTTTATATTATTAATCTGCGTGTCTACTAAAAAAATATCATTCAAAGAACGGGCGGCAGGAATTGATTTTGTTTTCAATTCCCATAAAGTTGTTGAAAACATAGGTCCTAAATCGAGGGAGAACCATTTACTTTAACCACATAACTCACCACCCACATTCATCACTGTACAAACATAAGCAGCATGACATATCAATATTGCGTCCACAATGACTCTTAAATATCCCTAATTAGAAACGATTTGCAGTCAGCATCAAGCATTTGTCATAAAGCTCCGGGCTCCATTGCACAAGACATGATTGATGGTGCCTTTATAGCAACAGAGGCCACCTATCGCTCCATTCATTGAATAATTTCTCGATAAGAATAACTTTTTTTTGCGAAAGGATTAATTCGCTCCGAGATAGGTTTTTGAATAAATAGCCTACATGACAATGTTGATCGATTGCGCTCTCGTGTTTAATTTATGGGCAAATATAACATACTTATTTTCTTAGACCATACCGATCAGTTACATCACTAACCAGCACACAGGCACCTAAAAATTCTCTAGATAAGACCAGATATACTTCATAAATAATGACACAGATTTATTAGCGCACAAATATTATCTAAAAGGTCATTTTAGTATTCCTAGCCTCATTCCTTTGTTAGGCATTTGAAATTTATGAATTTTAAGTAGCTTAGATTTTTATGAGTTTAGATTATTCGAATTCTTAGTGTTTGTAGGAGCGTATGACGAAAGCAAAGATTGTAAATAAAGTTTTGAAATTTTAATCATTATAATCCATCTCTCGTCATACGCAATAATAATAATGTGGAGTTAACCCTTTATTGGCCGTACTTTTTTCAAATCGCCTCGTGCATTCGTGCGCGTAATGAATGAGTGTCGCGCGCTGACATTTGTCATCGCGCAATTGTCGCGCAGATTAAAATTGATGACGTTGCTTTGTCCGACGGCGCACGCACTATTGTGTTGTTCTGTAGTAGCCCTGTTATCTGGCTCCGTGATTATTATTTTTAATATTGATAAGAAAAATATGGATTATGATGATTATGAGACGTTGTTTTATTTTATTAGTTTCTTTCTAGACGTTGTAACATACATATTTACATACATATCGGGAAGGTATGTATATAAAATTAGAAATAATTTATGAGTACGGAAACAAAACCATGAATAGCCAGAGGGTTGAAACAATAGTTTTTCTTTTGTATTTGCTAATTGATTCTGGATAGGTTAAGGGCTTATGTTGTAATTACATTGTTTTGAAGTGTAGTCATTTGAACTTAATACAAGCATAGCCGTGGAGTGTATTGAATATAATATAGGTGATAAATTACCACTGCTGTACCTTATAGAAACGTCACCAAATCGCAACGATGCCCTCACAAACGGGATGATTAATCAAAAAATTAACCAACAACAATAGTCGCACCCTCCATTAAACCGACGACAATCGCTCGGCGTCCCACATTGCGTATTTATTTAACAATCAAATAAATATTACGCACAATAAAATAGAAATATTTCAATTTAATAACACCGCCCCCAGTGAAGGGTTAAGTCTGGTTTCGGAGCTGAACGTTTTTGTGCGCGGATTAGATCATTTGATATCTTGATGTCACGCAAAATTGAATAATTTTATGCCACAATAGATTATGAAGCGTGTCTCTACATTTTTATTTCTGTTTTTTTTAATCCCACTGTAATATTTTTTGGTAAATTAATCTGATGAGTAAGATAGTAGGTATTCAAGTTTGCACAATTGATTATCTTGCTAAAATCTAAAGCTTTACCTTACATAGTGCTAGTGACTAAGTAGGTAAAATCTTTTTTATTTAGGTGGTTCAAAAAATTAGCACGTGATGTTTTATCACGACGATCGTGTTAGGTTAGGTTAGGTTAGCCCAGACAAAATTACTATTAAACTGGTTAAAAAAATATAAGAGCCGTTTATAAATACTTTACGTTTAAGATACATAATATATAAACTAATTATAACTTTCTATATTGACACGAAATTAACTTATATTAGAAACTCGTCATCCTTATTTTGAGCACAAGAAGTTTTGAGTGGTTTCCAGAAAACTCCTAAAATGCCGAAAATTAAAAAAAAAGTACTCGAGAGTAAATATTTTGCACCTATATCTTACCATGTTCATCTCCAGACCCCGTTGAAGGTCTAACACGAGCAAAGAGCACATTACTGCGACCGTTTTCGCCGCCGGGTGTAACGGTAAGATGCGCGTGCGACGCACCTGATGCGAAGGCACAGCCGCGAGCGCGAACAGGACCTATTTCCACGCAGGAAGTGAACCACCAGATTATCGACACGATTGTGTTCTAGAACAAGCTTGTATTAATTTAAATTGTTTTGCCGCGATGATTTCATATTAACTTTAACGTATTCTAAAGGTTTAAGTACTATGTAATCGTTAGTACACTGTTTTTAATCGACTTAGCTTTGGAAGAATAGATCGGTTTCTAAAATTATAGTCAAAAATTGATGTTGTAACTTTCTGGTAGTTCTGTGTGGCGTTGATTTAATTGTATTTGAGATCAGCGTTGATAACAGTGTATTTCGGATTAGGTATATCTATAATTTATTGCTCGAAACTGCTCTATACCTAATCGCGAATCAGAGTTGTAATCGAAAAATAAATTAATGATATTGACTTTTAATAAAGGGAGTCAAACGAACACTTACAAATTGCGAGAAACAACAGGTGTAGCTTGGGGTGAAATTTATTACTAAATCGGTAAGTCACCGTCACGGTGCGCGGGCGCAAGCGCGACATCTGTGACGTCGTGGGAAAACTTAACGACCGCGCACCCTGCCTTACTACGCAAATTTTATTTACTGCCTTGTCTGTGTACCTTATTGTTTTGGTTGGTATACGTTAGTTCTGTAAAATGTATGGGAAAAATAATTTGAAACTTTTGGATAAGCAAAATAATTGAGGAAGAGATAGCTGGTATAAAAGTTTTTCTTTTTAAGGCTTTGTGGAAAACTTAGCATGCTTGGAGAACAGTTTTTAAATTTTAATTAAATCTGTTAATTTCACTTGGTCAGTGAAATATTCGATCGATAGACACAAGGAGGCATAACCTGAAATTTAGAATACTTAACCGTTATGCTTTTTCCTTTTTAGAGTAATTTTATCTTATTATACTTCTTATCGATAGAAAAACTGTGATATTTTTTCTCAAATATAATGGATTCTCATTACGTGCATAGATTAGGGTAACTTATTAACCCTAAACTAGCCGCTCGTCAGATATTACGGTATTTAAAACTTTAAAACCACAAACAGTACAGTTGTCACGCACAGATGATTTTCCATATTTCCCCATCGGGCGGGTCAAGTGAGCATATTAACCCTCACGCCGCAGGTGGGGTGGGGGTGTGACTGGCCCATGATAATTTGTAACAAACACTTCAGTGCTATATTGACATCACACATAGTTTCACCTCTGACCTCCTGTGCCATCCTTGGTGATCCTGTGACATCTTGTCTATGACCTCTGTGATTTTGAATATATTTTTCAGGTATGTGGGCTTGCGTTATGTCATGATTAGAAATTGTAAACATTTACTGCAATACCTTGTGCAAAGTTTTAATAATTTATTTTGTGTATTTTTGTATGATTACGCTGGATAACTAAAATAGTCATTTTGAGATTCGCACAATCTGTTATCCTATCTGTTGATATTTTTTATTTAAAGGTTTCAGTAAAATTGTAATGCTGTTTATAGATAAAAAAATGGTTACAACGCTATATAAGCAGTACCTTAAAAACTTCACATAATGTAATAGAGTAGTTATTTGTTACATTGTTTAATAGTCGTTAGCATAGCTTCGCCATGAGAAACTAAAATAATGAGAAAATAAAAATCTATATTCCTACTTCCTGCTGCCAATGCATTCCCATTTCTTATTCATAGTGTTACAACTTCAGAATACTAATGTTAATTCATATAATCATACCTAAACTCGTTTGAAACTCCTGAATATTCAAAATGACAATAATTTTTCATAATTTAGGACAATATAAAGTTACAAATTTTTCGTTTGCGGATAGTTGGAGAAGAGTAGTGAAATCCAAATAAGTTTCAGGAAGTATGAACAATTGATATTAGTTCTTGATAGTCCTAAGAAGTCATACGGTGATTTATGAACTGATTTTAACAAGAACAATGTCGATATCACAGATTCATATTTGTCCGATGATATCACGTCTTATCTTAGCCTTGCCTTATCACGGATGCTCGTTAGACAATGCTCGAGGCGTGGCTTCGCCCGTCGTGACTCGAATTAATTCTGCATGTGTCAATGCGAGCCATTTCATACTTCCGACGCCCTGTTCGTGATTCCATACGTCAGAATATGACGATAATTCTGTGCAAACGTATGACATGTTCTACCCTGTTATTACGGTCGGATATTTTGTTGTACATGTTTCCTAGAGTACATAATTGTGCCATGGTATTTAGTTATAATTTTACGTCAGATAGTAATTACTCTTAAGTACCTTTTAAATTGGTTGAAGATGTCGGAAACTTCAGTGAATCATGAGTGACATTTTTATAGTTAATAAACGATTCTGAATTTAAATTGCAGAGTTTTTATATTCTAGAGTTGTATTTGTATCACAACTATCGTCAGTTTTATACAATGTTATGTAATCAATAGTTTTTTTTGAGCACGGCGAACTGCAATACTTAATTGATTAAAAAAACAATCCAATTCAGAAACAATCGCTGCACATAGTTTGTAGGTATTGAGTTTGGATAATAAAATGTACTTGTTGAAATCTGTGTATAAAATAATACAGAAGAAATGCCTAGTGTGGGGCAACGTTTCTTTTTTAAACAAAACAAAAAAATAACATGTGTTTTCTTTTGTTATGCCTGCATCCAGAAATTATCGATGTATAACGTCAATAAATAACAAATTTAGTCGTGTCGCCGTCGCATCGTACGCTATGCACGCGTTACGAAACTGTCCGCGGCATAATTGCACGGTTCCTATTGATTTACATAGCCCTTTATGCTCTTAAATGACTTACACCGTGAAGGAAGTGAACATGCACTAGCTTTGAGATAAATTAAGGATCTAACTGTAATGATACTGCGGCATAAAATTTGTCGATCGAAGAGTAATGTATGTTTTGAATACGATTGTGGGAACCGAATTATTCAAAATTGGAAGGTTAGCAATCCGATTTGTAGACATGGATATTTTTATTACTTTCTTTAAATTTCAATTCACCAAGAAACAAGTTACCTTATAAGTTAATAGAGAACAAATAATATTTTTCCGCCGGACACTGTTGTCGCCTCTTGCAATTTTCTTTAATTGAGTACTTATTTAATTAGTTCCTTAAGGATTATAATCAATATAATACTAACATTTAATTTGATACACATGTAAGGGAGTCATCCCATGATACTTGGGAAATAGCTAGGAAAATAAGGATCAAGATAATGGCTGTTCGTCGTGGTCGTGATTAATTATTAATTGAATGAAGGCAATCATATCAATCAAAAAAAAGATATTCTTATTTTAACCAAATTCAGTAAATGTTATTTTAGTGAAGGAAAACTTCGACTCGCAGGCAGAATTCGAACCTGCGTCTTCTGCTTAGGTACACCAGACGCTATGACTTCTAAGCAACCGCGAGTCCCTCACTAAAATAACTTTATAATCTTAGCATGAAAACATAGGCAAAAAAACACAAAAAGATAAATTCATTAGACGTTACTCAAACGCTATCAAAGTAAAAACATGACCCTATTGGATTTCCCGTAGTCGGGTAAAAATGACATCTTGAGTTCACCAAGCAACGCAGACCATTTACTGCACAATGTACTCAATTTCATATACTATTGGTTTCAGAACATCAGCCTGCCGTTGAGAAGTTCAGCTCACAGGCTCCCGTTGATGACGAAGAGCGAGAGGACGCTGAGATCCGCTGCAACTTCTGCGACCTACCCTTTCCAAACATCGATGTGTAAGTACTAATACCTAAATAACGAAGATTTTTTTGATTAAAACCTTGCCCTACACTATGCCTACTAAACACTATTATCTTGAATCGTGAGTGCGTTTGCAAAAAAATAAAAATATCACATACACAAACATCCAGACCCGAAACAACTACCTGTAGAACAAACAAATATTTGGTCCATCCAGGGATCGAAACCCCGACCCATGCCTCAGCAATAGTTGAGCAATATCAGTCTCTAATTTAGTGTATAAGTATTTTTCATATCAAGTTATCAAGTTCTAGTTAAATTCTATAGCCTTATAGTTTTTCTTATACCTCGTTTCATATCTTAAAGTTCTAAGGGTTCTATAAGGATATTCGCTTAGCCGTGCTACGATAGACGATATGATTGTATCGGTCGGTAACTCTATTTATATCGGTCTAGGAAATTTATTGAGGTCTAACCAGCTTAAGTGGATACTAAATAATTCTTATCAAAACCATTGTTCCGTGCATTAACATTAAAGTTTATATTATAGCACGTTAGAGATGCGTATCTTTTCATCTTTTTACTATTTTACTTACTTGTTAGATTTAATATTAATGTGGCTATAAAATTCGTGTTTATAAGTCGTTCCAGCCAACGAATTAAAGTCAAATCAGTCAATCGCGCATCCCATCTAAACGGTTCATTCAAGATGTCCGCCACTAGATGCAAAAGTCTATCAATTTCAAACGTCTTCAGAACCATTAACCTCCTGCCATTAATATTATTTGGTCGTAGAAGAGCGGACTGTTACGATTTATTTAGTGCTAGTGATGTGCTCATTCGATAAGGCGCACCTCGATGATTTGTTGCCGTGCGGGTCGATGGCACGCGACGATTTGGCGATTTCGTAGATTGTGACTGCTATTTTTTTACTGCTAAGTTTATCTCCTAAGTTTTTCTAGGATACACACATGCTCAATATTCAAAAAAGTATAAAAACGTTTATAAAAGAGGCTAAAACATCACGATAAAATCAGTAAAACAAATAACTGAACGTCTCATCACGAATGAAAATATATCATGAATTTATTATCTATGTGACAAGCGATGGAAGGCCATAATGGCGTGTGTCATCATATTCTATCGAAGCGCTGGCTCGTCAATAATGCAGGAGATCGAGATTATCGACATGCACCGTTCTAACGTATCCTCGCAGTGACGCGGTTCTTATCGCACCATCACTATTGTTTTAAACGTTTACAACGTTTCTAGGGCATCGGGAGATCGATTAGTAATTAGACGTGCGCTACGTTGTTGCTTTTATGTTTTATGGCATATTTAAACAAGGAAAAAACAGAAAATTATCTGGAAGTAAAGCTAGAATCTATGGTTTACAACGACCAGACTATAATAGGCGTAAGATACATGTCGTTGACATTGGTAATGCATTATGCGCCAGCGTCGTATCGCGCCATACAGTAGTAGAATCAGTTATTCTTATTATTGATGTATTAAATTATAGTGTCACGTTCGTTCCTAATACTTGTTGGGGCGTATTGTAATGCATCATGTGGATTACGAAATGTTATTGTAATAATTCTTATCGTATCTCTTTCCACTCTTACTTTCGTCAGAGTGCTGTCACAATGGAACTGATCATCACCGGTGTCGCACCTTGAATCGATATCAGATCGATTAGGTAGCGATTGCGCAGTCGAACACTAAAATTACAAGCTATTCGATTGTTATCGGATCTTTTGAATAAATATTATCCATTATTTGTCTAACGTGTATTTTTTTCACTTAGCCTACTGAACTAGTACAAACTAAATACGTATTTTAGACTACTTAGTTCAGTGGTGGTAACCTGGAGAAATTGTTTAACAGAAATTTAACAGTTATCGATCAATAATTATATTATTTTTTAAGGAATATCGAGTGTGGTAAATACTGATACTGATACTGAAATATAATATGTATAAAATTTATTAGTGTAATATAGTAACGGGTTAATTTCCATATGATGTACAAAGAGGATCAGATCCGGCCCGGTGGGTAACGCCGATGCTATCTATTCGGACATGGACTGAGTTACGGTATTTCTCAACCGATTGTTAGCGCTAGCCGGGATCTACAATCGATTATTAAAATGTAAGCACGTTCGTCGGTAGTAGTACATCATTAGTCTAGGTGGAGCTAAAATGGCGCTCAGGGATTTTGGAATAAACTTGGATTTTGTAACGTATTTTGTGTATTCGTTTAGACCTCATAATTAGGGAAGAATGCTAAATGATTTTTACACTAAGGGCCACTTGCATTAACTTCTTAAATGTGTTTAAATTGTATTTAAACACAAAATTTCTATGAAAAATCGTGTTTACTAAATCTATATATATAAAAGAAAGTCGTGTTAGTTACTCCATTTATAACTCAAGAACGGCTGAACCGATTTGGCTGAAAATTGGTGGAGAGGTAGCTTAGAACCAGGAAACGGACATAGGATACTTTTTATCCCGTTCCCGATACTTTTTATTCCACGGGGGCGAAGCCGCGGGCAGAAGCTAGTATAATTTAAATATAATTTTGAAGTTGGTGCAAGTGGCCAGAGTCCTATATAAATTCTCCCCTTTGAATGGAATAGAATGTGTAAAATTTCCTTTACGTTTCAATAGTAAATGAATGATGCCATTGTAAATTTTGCCCTATAGTGGTAGTTCGGAATCGATTTTCTTTCCTAGCTTCTTTCTTCCTAGTTTTATTTTATTAACTTTTATTTTTATCACCATATACTAAGAATCTCTCTTTGCATATGGGCGCATTTACAATAATCACAAACTACAGAAACACAAGCATTCTATCTAGTTAAATTAGTTGAATCATCTTCAAGACATCAGCGTCATTTTAGGGGCTAGTTAGTATCGGTGGCTCGTGTGGGCGGAGCTTAATAGATCGGCTCGGAACGAAAGTTGTTCATTGGATGTTATCAATTGGTGAACATGTAGATTATTCCTATGATCGGCGGATATTGACGTCTACAGCATGTTCAGTTTCGATTTCCATTGCAGACATAATGTTTCTCGTTAGAAGATTAAATGGCTGTCATCGACAAAGTTTGTATTCCATTATTTTAATGACATGGATAGGCGATGATAAAATCACTTCTCGCAGGGTAGGATCGTGTTGGAGGTCGTAGAAGTTGGAGGTCATATTACTAATTTGACTGGAAAAGACTGTTGATAAAAACTATTGGGCTAGATATTGATGCAAAGTTTAATTGCTACATTTCATAACATCATTATAATTTAATATCACCCTGATAGTAATTTCACTGACTTACGACATGTTATAAGAAGCTAAATCAAAGCAAGTCATGGTAGCTCCGACCCAGGTGATACCAACTCAATGTTCTATTACAATGCACAGAAAGAATGTAATACACTTTCAATTGTTATACAATTACGTAATACGCTATTAAATGATACAACGGCTCTGTTAGATTCGTTTACTTAGACGATGTTGTGGAGTAGTGAAAAAATATCCGAACAGTTGAAGTTTTGAGATTGTATGCGCAGATAGACGTCTTGTGCAAGTGAGCCCGCGGGCTATGACTTGTATCCGAGTTGCGCGTGCGTCGATTACAAACCTGGTATTGAAGAATAGTATAGTTCGCTCGTATTTGCCATTTGGTTGATATGATGTAAAATGTAACACAACAGTTGGCTTCTGAGCGAGAAGTGTTAATTGAGAAAAAGATTCATAGAAGTAGGTAAATGGGATACGTAGATACTTCTGTGGTGTGAATAGACTTATAAATAATAATTTATTCTCACTAGTTACCGATAGAACTCATATATTAAAAATAGGTACTTCATTCTTTAGATTTGAATTTCAAACAGAGATTGAATAAACAGTTAAAATGACAAAGATTATTAAATTGGAGTACTGGATATGGCACCATTTTGAATGTGGATGTACGTATGTAGAAGGTACATGCATCTAACTGGTGACTAGTCAAACGCTACGGACTGACAGTATGCGACGGAACCATTACGGACGGTAGATTTTATTCCTAAGATTAATTAAAAGATATGGCGACGGGCCCACGGCGGCCACAGCCGTGCAACAGTGAAAACGTTCCATCTTACCCAGTCCCCGACCGCGACGCTTTCAAATAGATCGACATAGATCTACCTTCGCAACAACTAGTCAGTATCCATTTCCTCTACAAAAGTGGCGATGTAATCTGTGTTTATATTTAAACACGACTAACGAGGTGTAACAGGTGCGGTGTTAGAAAATAGCCGGAGGCATCAAGGGTTGCGTGCGGTAGACCAGTTTTCCCAAGGAGACTCACTCGCACCGTTTTTGCAAATGATATACATTTTACATCAAATGTCGACACAAGTTATTATGACGGCGATAACAGTATTTTCTATCGAATCATAGAAAATAAGGGTCAGATGAATGAGATACTCGGAAGCGATGCGAATACTCATAAAATATTATATGTCTAGCGCAGATTTCGCTCATAAAGCGTGTACCTACATAGAATTTATTGCAAAAATGAATTCATACATTCACGGGGAACGAAAACATGTTTGAATAATGCATTGGTGAGTGCATAAGTGAGTTATGTTCACGTGGGCGATCCCTATGCATAAAGATGTTATTATTTGTCTTTTCCTGTAAGTAGTCAGTGTATGGATGGCAGCGTGCCCCATTCGAGTTCGTTAGCGTAATCTCCATACTTTCTAATAGAGTCGTTGGTGGTATGCGATAAAATACAATTATAATACAAAACGAAGTTAAATTACAGTCGTTATGAAAATTTCACATTTACAAACTACCTACTCTAGTTTACATTGTAAATGTTTATTTTACTGAAATATAGGACGCACGAAAACTTTATCGAGTGATTAGGGATTCAGTTCGTTAAAAATAGGATAGGCAGATTTGAATGTAATTATACATATCTAGTAAAAATAACGGTCACATATGTTTAGTTAACGCAAGCGTAGTAGCTGGTATTATTTTCAAGTTTGTATTCAGTTTGTATCCAAGTAAAGCAAGTATTTAAGTGAATAACTCTTTGTAGCAGGTTGGAGTTTGAATTTGTGTCTAACTATTATACTTTATTTACCTTATGATATAGCGGCAAACAATATATAAACATAATTATACTTTACTACATGCCTACACCTTTGCCTATCACTTCGGTCATATTGCGTGATGGTATGTTAAAATTTAACTACCGTAATATCACCGAATGTTGACATAAGTCCATTGAATTCAGATTGCAATTATATTTTAAACTTTAAAATTCCAGAATAAGCCTTTAAAGTACCTTCTGCCCCAATTCTATTATTGTGTGAAAATCAACATTCAACGACTTTAGAATTGTTGATTTTTGAATAGTTTGCCTTCATAATTTGATAGTTCTTACGTCATTTAGAAACATTGTACGACCATTCTGACAAGACTATTCAAGTAGACTTCGGCCCCATGCGTCAAAAAAGGATTCAAACTCGCGAACCCAACCTAACATGTCAATTACTTAGCTACAACGCGCATCGAGCCGTTTAAAACCAGTTACGCTACATATCTTATACAACTACCAAAGATTGGAGGGCAACACAGATCAGTAATATTGATATAGGGTCAACGCGCATGACACGGTCAATGCTTTGTTTCACAACCTACCGGAAAAAACATGACAAAAATAATCGCTCAACAGAACAACAAATTAACCAGAACAAAGAATGCAACTATCCTTGAGAATAACAGCTAAATCTAAACGACCTTCAGGCGAATCCCGTACGAAACTAACTTTCTCTACACATACGCGGATGTGATCAAGGGGAAATTTTGTCGTCCTTGACATTTAGCGGGCTGAATGATATTTTTATATAAATTTTCTTGTATTTTGTTCCAGTCTCGATCTCCACTTGATAACGGAGCACGCTCAGCCAGCCGCGTCATTTCACTGCGAACTTTGTAACAGGGCTTTCAGCACTCGCGTCCTGCTTCTTCGACACCGTGCGCTTGCGCATACAGACATCAGAAAGTATCCCTGCGAGAACTGTCCTAAGGTGTGGATTGAATAATTTGTAGATACACATGCAAATTTAAAAGGTCTTACTACAAAAAAAGACTTGTTATAACTGTTTCTGAAAATATTTTATTTTATACTAAAACATTTACGAGACTTTTTTGTGTAAATAATTGTTATGATCGATTTTGTGGTAAGACTTTAATTAGTTTAATAAATGTATTTTGATTCCTGAAAAAACACGGGTTTATTAATTTCAACTTTTTGAATGACAAGCCTTCTTATATCTTAATCTCAAATTCTACTAAATATCCCTACCTACAATATTTTTAATTACTATAGTACTTTAAAGTTTTGGGTCAATTAGTATTCCCTGGGTCTTAATTTTCAATTAGTGGGTTATTTACCGGTGGTTCTTGTTTCACCGTTTGCGAAACCTGATGTTATTTCAGGTATTTACCGATCCTTCCAACCTCCAGCGCCACATTCGCGCGCAACACGCTGGTGCCCGCAGCCACGCGTGCCCCGAGTGCGGCAAGACGTTCGCCACCTCGTCTGGCCTCAAGCAGCACACGCACATACACTCCAGCGTCAAGCCCTTCCAGTGCAAGGTCTGCTTTAAGGTAAGGATTTTTCATTTCATGGTCTCTTATTTTCGTTTCCTGGTGACGCTTATCGTTTATCTTTATTTAGCGTTTATTTAAATATAGTAACAACAACGAAATTATTTCTCGTTGATATTTCAGAATACAAGTTTATTATGGCTTGTAAGAAAAAATATAGAATATCTGAACCATGTAAATTAGTCCTAAGTTTATTCATACTTTTTGTTAAATAGTTTGTTATTTTGTCTGAATTCAATCAATCTACACAGTTTTGCTATATGTGAAAATTTGAGTGAAGGAAATAATAGCAACAGGTTACTAAAGTTATATTTATTTTGTTTCCAGGCTTACACTCAGTTCTCCAACCTCTGTCGCCACAAGCGGATGCACGTCGCGTGCAGAGCGCTAATTGAATGTGTTAAATGCGGCCAATCCTTCACTTCTTACGCATCTCTTACTAAACACAAGAGATTCTGTGACACCGCTACTGCTGCTTCGGTCAACCTTCGAGGACAATTACCCCAGGGTTTACCGCAAATATCGTCACTACAAAACGTTGGAATGAATACCCCAAACAACACGAACCCATTCCCGATGTACAGGGGACATACTCTGCCTCTCCCGTACAGTACATTTGCTCACTACCCAGCTTTATTCTCTGCTGCTGCGGCTGCAGCTTGCCCACCAGAGTTCTTAAGCCCATTGCTCTTCAATGTACAAGGGGCTAGACTCGCAATGGAACATGACATGGCTATGTCAAACGCCAATTTAGTATCCAAACAACAGGAAGGCCGCCTTTCAGTAAAAAGCATGGATAGCTCAAATTCTTTAGAAGATAACAAGAAGTCTAAGGATATAGATTACGAAATCAAAAGAGAAAACTACAGTTCAGATAGGGCCACGCCCAACAAATTGCATGGTCTTTACTCCAAGCAATCACCGCCTTCAGGTGAAGAAGCAACTTTCCAACAGCGACCATCACCAGTGATGCAAATGCCCACACCTAGCGTTCCATTGAATTTCACAAGAGATGAGTTAAAACGGAAGTCACCCTATAGTTTACCTTTCAAGCTCAATAATAATGACATTCAGGGCTTAGAACCTGAATCACCATTACCCAAAGATTTGTCCAAGAATGTTATTGAAGATGATAAGAACTCTGACTATTCTGATGTCGAGGAAGACACAAAGAAAGACGAAGGTGACCAGCCCTTGGATTTATCAGTGTCAAGGAAACAGAATGATAAAGATTCTGAGGCCGATAATGACAATCGTTCCTTTCGCAACTCAGTTAAATCTTATTCACCGCCTGAAAGCCCCGGTGCGAGGAGTAAGACCCCTGAAAACGACACGACAGATGTTGACGTAGAAGGCGTAGAGCCCAAGAGGGAGGATTCACCACCGCAACTTGTATCACCACCCATCGCATTCCCCATGCCCGTTCATCCGCAACACAGTAACATTATTGACGCCATGTATCGACCTAGATTTCCGTCATTTCATTCTACTGAATCGATGTTGAACTCATCGCACTCTCCATACGTTCCAAGTCCGTTTAATTTTTTATCCCCACTTCTCGGTACTGATGGACCAGACAGGCAACCAAGTGCGTATGCCAAGTTTCAAGAGCTAAGTGCTGGCTCTGGAAAGCTGCGTGACCGGTACGCTTGTAAATTCTGTGGGAAAGTTTTCCCTCGGAGTGCGAACCTGACAAGACATCTTCGTACACACACTGGGGAGCAACCATACAAGTGCAAGTACTGCGAACGCTCATTCTCCATCTCGTCAAACCTTCAACGGCACGTGAGGAACATTCACAATAAGGAGAGGCCATTTCGATGTCCTTTATGCGAAAGATGTTTCGGGCAGCAGACAAATCTTGATCGTCACTTAAAGAAACATGAAGCTGAGGGTGGAGATTCACCAAGTTCTGTGGATACGGAGAGGGACGATGCGTGTTTCGATGATATTCGGTCATTCATGGGTAAGGTAACGTGTTCTCCGGGCCCGCGCTCCCCAGCTGCGACGCCACCACACGGCGGGCACGGCGCGCACGCCCCGCACGGCGCGCACGGCCCGCGTCCTTCGCTCGCTATATCCACATAGCCGCCGGCGTACCTGCTGCCGCCACCGCCACCGCTATGGACGCAGCCTTTTAACTAGAATTTGTGCTAGAATCTTCTCTGGAAATTACATCAACGACATATAAATTATATAGCCGCATATTCTGGTGTTGTCTTCAGTTTAAATGCTTTGTTTTTCTGTACCAGTGAACTAGCCATTGATGTTGAGTCGTTGTAAATAATTAGGCAGGTTCAATTTCATATCACGTAATGCGGGTGTATATTACGTATAGTGGAGTCTCTCTTCCATTCACATTGAGAGCAAAATATTTGGATATTTCATTCGATGAAAACCTAATTTTGTTTGTGCTTTGGCTTTCCTGTATTTAATGCTCTTCTCTGCATGCAATTTATGCATTTATTAATTTATGCAAATTAAAATCGGCTATACTATATATATTTTACTAGAAAAATACAAGCGACATGACAAATCAGTTTGATATAAATTATTACGTTTTAATTAAATAACTTAAGATACGTGTAGACTTTATAAGAAAAAAAAATCGTTTTAAAGATAACTTTAATATTTGTTCCTAGTTTATATCTTGTGATTTAAGGTTGGCTTAAAACGTATTTTATAATTATAAATGTACATAAAAGTGTTTGTCTGTTATTGTGTAGAGTTAAAGTTAATTAATTGATGTTTAAAAAATATCGAATGCTGCATTCAGTGATTGCGATATCGGAATTAACTCCAAAAGATTTTTATTTTATATAACATATTTTTTAAACACAATTAATTTGTATTCTATGAAAAATATGGCCGCAAAATATGGTATTGGTATTTTTTATTAAATTTTGTAAATTTATTAAATTGCTAAATGTACCGCGATTGCATTTAGTCAAAGGAAACTACCAAAGTTTTTTTCTATTCCAAAATAATTTGATATTTATATGGAAAAATAAAAAACGCAATATAGTCCAGTGTTTGGCATTGTGAATAAATTCGTTACTTTATTGCGTCATTAGAAATGAATTTTTAATAAATCATATTTTGTTATATTTGTTATTTACACATTGTTGTACATAGGAGTTTGCGATAGAGAAAATGCATATCATGTGTTTTATATTAAATCGAGGCTCAAAGATTTTAGCGATTGCTGTTCGTAGATAATAAAAGTTGCATAAAACGGTTAAATGTATCTTTAGAAAATGTAATATCTACAATTATAAGAAATAATTCGTAAGATTTTCTGCAGATTTTGATCACATTGCTATTGTCACAGATAATAGAATACTAGTATGACCTATCGTCTAGGTATAGGTAAGTAACACATTTTTAAACGATCCCTCTTTGAGACTTTGATCACAAACAGTAATTAAAATGTCAAATTCTGACTTCATCCGTCACAATTTCTGCATGAAACTTCACGTATTAAAATAAGGGTCAGTACACAATGTATTTTAAAGCTTGTAAGTTTGAACTGTGTTATATAATAGAATGGTATCAATGCAATATTGTAAAGTTAGATATTTGTAATCATATCACTCGGAGGCACTAGCTCGATAAGGTTATAACGTCACACGATACTTGGGTATGTTAAATACACTTGTACCTATTTCATTTCAAGTTCAATTAAAAAATATTAAATATTGTAAACGAATTGAAAAATAAAACAATACAAACTAAACATTTTTGTATACTTTTTTATTACCCTTATTTACCCAATATCAAAAAGTGAGCGAGCAGTTGTTAGTTGTTATTGGGTTTTCTATGAAATTCTCAGTTGCAGCTCGGATTCTGTATTTGTGCCCGGTTAATGGCAATAGGCTCGCCCTCTAGGTATTATATGGGAACTAAACATTCCTGCGAACTGTGGGTGTACATTAGTACGCCTCTGTCTAACCCTTCAGGGAATACAGGCGTGATGATATGTTGTCTACATTAATAATAATATTATAAAGAGGAAATATTTGATTGTTTATTTGTATTGAATAGGCTCCGAAACTACATCCGATTTGAAAAATTCTTTTACCATTACAAGCCGACATTATCCCTGATGAACATAGGCTACTTTTTACCGCGGGAAAATACTTCATTGCTACGGGAAAACGGGCGAAGCCGGGCCGGGCAGCTATGTTAAATATGTTATCTGTAGAGAAATAAATTGCGGGTGACTCATTTTTATAGAGAAACTCCAGTCTCGCAGTTGCATGCCGACGCAATAACGACACTCGAATTACACAAATATGTAATAAAGTTTAGTCGTGATGGCCCACTGGCATCAAGAAGGTTATGTTAGAATTCCCACGTCTCCACTTAATTACGGTAAAATGGCGGCGACACGATTCTAAATATCTTCACGTTACTTTTGGCAGATAAGATAACTCATCAAGTGTTAGTCATCGCGTAGCCAGCTTAATTCATTTAGTTTTCAAAACAAGTGCATTAAAAGAGACACGACATGTGACGGTGTATAAATTGTTTGTCGGTGCAGGAGCATTGTCATTTTTTAGGGTTCCGTACCCCGAAAGGAAAAAACGGAACCCTTAAAGGATCACTTTGTTGTCCGTCCGTCTGTCTGTCTATCAAGTCCCTTTTTCTAAGGAACGCGTGGAGGTATCAAGCTGGAATTTATATCAAATACTCAGGTCTACTGTCCATTGGAGCTGTGAAAAAATCAAACTTCTAAGCCAACGCAAGCAAAAGATACAACCGTTTATGCCGCAAATTTCCGCAAATTTTCGACACCCGCAAGGGAATCAAAAGTTACAAGGTACCTACTTCCCGTGAACTCATAATCTTGAAATGTAGTACGAAGCAACGTCTTATAGCACAGATAAAAGGAAAAATTGTGAACGCATACATTTTTAGTTACATCATAAAATAAAAATATTTTTAATACGGAACCCTCGGTGCGCGAGTCCGACTCGCACTTGGCCTTTTTTTTATTTGTCAGTAAATAAGAACACGAGCCACCTAGTGGTAAATAGTCATCGCTTTGTGGACAGCTGCAACAGTAGAGGTATTGCGATTATTGAGCCTCGACAGACTGCAGAATGCCACAACCGTAGCATTCGAGGGAAATTGGCTCTCATGTGCAAAAGTCGAAACATAGATTTAAATTGATTTACAACGGTCTACGTAAGAGTGGTTATCATGTAGTCAGACCTTAAGAGTCTGGTGGACTGAATTTCCCATACAAAAGTAGTATGAAAATAAATCGTAATTCCAACACAAATTAATCAAAGTGTGTTATTATTCGGATTCCGGTAAAGCTAATCTAGGTTTCTGCTTTACCATTACGTCCAAAATACTTCAAGGAAATAAATGTAAAAGAATGCAATTCTTAATAACTTTACCAAGTTTGGAACAATTTTCCGGTCATTTATTTCCAGTGAAGTAGTAGTAGACGAAATGGTACAGTAACCTAGATTTACAGTATTTCAATCCAAATACTTATGGACTAATTTTATATTTTTTGGATTACGATTTATTTTGGTATTACGTTTAATTTATCATTATTATAATTTATTCCGGGTAATTCAATCTACGCCAGAACATACTATCTATCGGTTTCTACTATTTATTCTATATTAGTTTTTTTTCTCTGGCGGGATTAAAAATAGAAAACATTAAGTATAGGTAAATATAAAGTATATCAATAATGTACAGGTGGATCTCTAACAATCTGTATTGAAGCTAATTTGTCAACATAATTGTGTAAGCTATACTTAAATTGTTAAATGCACAAACTTCATAGGTTATTTTAAATGGCTCGGTTAATTGTGAATCCACCAATGATTACTTGTGTCTAATGTAAAATCGTGAGTTTTAAAGGACACGCCGCAGAGGAACCAATGGAAGGAATCCCGCGATGTTTACGAACACATGATTGGCTGCAGAAATCTCTATCAGAAGCATTCATGTTATTAAATTCGATTGTAGGAACTTCTGACCTACAAACTGTAAACTTTACTTGTACAGAATATTATGAAATGTCGAACGCGATATCCATCGTAGGTACTTACGAGAAATATATACCTACGTACTAAATCAAGCTCTTGTCACAGTTTATAAGTTTAATACTCCAATTTTATTGAGCAAGATACATAAAAGTAAAATTCGAAAGTAACAGTGACAGTCCCACCGTCCTTGAAACGGATTCGTCAATCAAAACATGTAATCGATCCTCAATTTAATGTCAAAAATCAGTTCACTGGCGCAAGGGTTACCATTAAATATTGACCTTTCGGAGATTTAATCACTTATTATTATATAAGTGATAACCTCGAACGGGCGTTATCAGTGAAAGCAAGGACGTAACAAGGACGCGGATAGCGCAATTACACTCATTATCGAGCGGCCAGTTGCCGCGCACGCGCAGGCCGCCTCAGTACCCTATAATAGATACGGGCGATTGAGTTGGTCCCTGACACGCCTCACTGTCTAGGATTAGAGCTGGCGCACGTCAGACGATCTTGCTGATCAATTAATAGATATTGTAATTGAATATAAAATAAATTAAGTTTAAGTCCTATTATAGATTACAATTATAAAAATCGAAGGTATAAAGAAAATCTCCTTTGTCGTTAGGCTACAAAAAGTCTCATATAAAAAAAATAAATTATGTTCATCCGCATCTGGAACAATGAGCTGATCATATATATTTAGCGCAAATCAAGCCCCCAATCGACCACAACCTGCAGTATTTCCGGACCAATACGACCTTCAAACCTTCAAGAAAAGAGCGTACTCCCTTTTAAAAGGCCGGCAGCGCACTTGTGACTCCTCTGGTGTTGCAGGTGTCCATGGGCGGCGGTGATCGCTTACCATCAGGCGATCCGTCTGCTCGTTTGCCTGCTATCACATAAAAAAAAAACCATTATATTATCCATGAATAATGTCGACGTGCATTGAATTTAAAAAAACTGAAAAAACTTCGTACACAATTTAGCTTAAAGTTTAAATTGTCTAAACCTTAAACCGTTAATCTATATAAAATAGTGATGTGACCACGCTGCATTTGCTTCGCGTACATTCTCAATAAGGTCTTGCTTGCTAGGAATCTCGCGACACTATCGCGACATGTAGTCACCGCGCTGCCCACTCTATGTTTTAAGATTTGATTACATGAAAACGTATTAATGTTTCGACTATTGGTAAAGTATATTGAACAGAACTTTAAATTTGTATTTTGAAATTTGAAATAAATTGTAGGTGTACTCCTAATAAAATCACATTAAATATTGATATAGATATTCCACTTTACCAACCGACTCCCAACCACTAGTTGCATTAGGTATGTAGGTATTAGAAGAAACGCAGTGGTTGTTAGTATATTAATATTTCCTAGTAGTCTATTATATTCCAGGAATTCCAATATATTACGTATTATATAGGTAAGTACTAACAAAATAATAAAATTATAAAATTAATAAAGGAAATAATAAAATTACCGGATGTAGGTACTATTTTATGTTTTTCCAGAAAACTATGAAATACATTTAATTCAAAGAAATCAAACTATAGTTTATAGTAAGATTATTCCAACAATCCCGCCCACGTTTGATTTCCATGTAAAACCACTCTATGTGGCTTGACACCGCGGCCATTGTCCGTCCTTCCCCGCACAAGGCGCCACGTTGTCCCGTTTTACACAATCGTGGGTACACCCTACACGAGAAATGTGTCTTATTAGCTGGCCCTTGCAAATGTCATAGTGGTCAAGTGGCCCTTACTAAACGCTGCATGTGATATATTGCACAAATTCTTGATGGTAATGCTGAAATAGTTGGTCATTCTTAACATAAATAGAATTTTGTTGAGTTAAAATAAATTGAGTTTTATAAGGTGGAGAAGTTATATTTTTAGTCTTGTGTTTGTACTAAGTTATAACACTTCTGTAGTAGAAGTAAGAGCATAACCTAGATGTAGCGAGAAATAACTTTATGGAAAAAATATGATTTAACGAAACGTTCTGTATCTTCAGATTTACAGAACGTTTCGTTAAATCACTTTTTTTATAATTATTATACCAATAATTTATTATTATACCAAGTGTATTTTTCAAAATATGATCTTTAAAATCGGTTTACAGACGACAAAGTTTAGTGCAAATATGTAAAAAATTATAACCTTTTTCTTTTTCAAAGTGGGTTAAAAACTGTTCTACTGTTCTACTACTGTTCTGTTAGCAGCTAGGTATAAAATATATCACTCTATATTTTAGTAAGTCAATACATATTACAGTCGTATTGTTTAATGTTCTTACTTCAACGCAATGGGCTTTGTGCAATTAAATCTCGACTTGTTCTTTATATATTTTTTTCTTTAACCGCTGGTCATTAGTATGGCAATAAATCTCCCTTCTGTCTGTTCGTCGTCGTTAAGAACTTCATTAACTTTCGTTGACATGAGTTTTTCAATTGAAATCATGAGAATGGGAACTCGAAACATTTTAATATCGAGATTGTGATGTGACAAAGCGCCTGGAAATCGATTCGGCTTATTATTAAGCGTTCAAGTTACATTTTTGGCAACAATGTAACGTTGAGAAGTTTATAAGTGTCATTATTACAATGGAATTAAAGTTCAAAATAAAACAGACAGTTTTAAAAGTTATTTGAGTCATCTTAAAGTGTAACTGGCAGATCTTAATTTATGAGTTAACAATTACCAGTGACATGAGTAGTTTTATAAGAAACTGCGTAATTCCATGAACCCCCAGTAGAAAAGGTAGTTAGCCATATAAAAATAGAGCACGTAAACGTAATAATTGGTCAGTACTGATTACAGATACAAGTCTCCGCCCACTTCGTTCAGATAAATCAGAAATGATAATTTTACGATCTGCATCCGTTTTAATTATATCTGACCAATGGTTATGAGTTATGACGTGTGGCGGGAACTTTGCGGATGCTGGCCAGCTTAGATCGGTCTACTTATCATACGTTATGAACTAATTCTATTATTAGATTGGGTAAATCTCGACTGATTAAAATAACAATAACATTGACAATCGGATCCTGCTACATTTAAAATTTATTGTATGAGAAATACTTGACAGTAGATTGCTTCGAAACATTTAAATTATATATATTTTTTTATATTGTCTCCTTGGGTTGTCGAATAATGGTGTATGTGTTATGATGTTTCGTAACTACACTAGGGAACAGAACTAACATACTATCACGCCTGTGTGCGCAAAGGGTAAGCCACAGGTGTACTAATGGATACCTAATCAAGATTCATTGGTATTTGCCGGTAGTAGAGAGTAAGTATACTGTCGTATACTGAGCATAAATCTAAACTCATAGCTACTACCGAGGAATCGAACACAGGACCACACACTCACTGGCTTCCACTGAGATCAATGGGACCAAGTGGGACCAATGAGACAGTCATGAATCGATGTTTTACTCTGACAAAGAATTCAAATGCAGGTGTGTTTCACATAATACGTTACTTATTAAGGTCTATTACTTATGTAAGTACTATCTGCCAGACTTCAGAATGGGGTTCAACTTCGATAAAGTGTCCTATGTGTTAAACTAAATGATAAAATGTAAATCAGCCGTTTTTGCGTGATTGAGTAATAAATGAATAACTTTAGACACGAACTTTCACATTGATAATAATACTAGCTACATATTAGTTGTAGTACTAGTACTGTTGATTAATGAATGAATGAAAATAATGACGAATAATAATGTAATGTAATGTAATAATGAATGAATAAAAATTTTCACGTGGGAGAGCCATGCTTCGGCACGAATGGGCCGGCTCGACCGGAGTGATACCACGGCCTCACAGAAAACCGGCGTAAAACAAAGCTTGCGTTGTGTTTCGCCGAGTGAAGGAGGTTACCGGTGGCCCAAACCCTTTTAAAAGGCGGGCTACGCACTTGCGACTCCTCTGGTGTTGCGGGTGCCCATGGGCGGCGGTTATCGCTTACCATCAGGTGATCCGTTTGCTCGTTTGCCCCCCAATCTCATAAAAAAAAAAATGACAATGACATTCATTCATTTGTTCATTCATTGGAATTCACTTTTTGACTGTATTTTAAATAGCGTATAACCTTCCTCGAGAATTGGGCTATCAAATACAAAAAGATTTTTTCAAAAACGACGGATAAGTCCAGAGATTAGCGCGTTTAAACAAATAAACTCTTCAGCTTCAATGATATTAGTTCATAATACATCTAGAGAGTGAAAGGAAAACAAAGGCTATCTGTTGATTATCCTCCCACGCACTTGTATACCTAATTGAAATGATGGAATTAGAGTACCAACTGCAGTGATTGTGGGCGTTGGGCCCTACTGATTACTGCATTTGTCTCCAAGTTGTTGTAGTTTCCTATCAGTATAGTTGGAACAGGATATCATAAATCTGGTGTGGGATGGTCTAACTGACTTCGGGCATCGATATTAGGTAGAAATAGGAAAGCCGGTTACTTAGTAGGCATTTGGTAGGTCGGAAGTATAAAGGACATCATGCTGATTACGTAGCTTAGGTACGCGAAAATTAGACATTTCTTCTATTAATGTTATCTCTCTCTCTTACTATTATAAAATTGTAAAAATGCTGTATCTGTACATTGAAGATATTTAAAAAAAAACTAAGTGGGTATAAACGTCTCCGAACCAAAAATGAGATTTTTAAAATTCTTGTCTGTTCGTCTGTTTGTTACGGGTTGGCGAAAAAACTACTGAATAAGCGAACTGTGGGTGGTCATTAAGTACCTACGCCTCTGCCAAACTCTTCGGGGAATACAGGCGTGATGGTATGTAAAATCCATAAAAAGTATTTTACCTTTTATGATTATCAGAGTATTTTTAAGTGTGACAAAAGGTACCGACGTGCGAGTTTTGATATTATGTTTGATTTATTATTAGAACTATTAACTCATTGTGAGAAGTCACCACGTTAGGACCAGCCAGACAGATCAAGGCCAAGAGTTTATGCTCTACATTTTACTGTGTGAAAGTTCGCATACAATTACTCCGCTGTCAAGGGAAGGTGAAGGGTGTTGCTCTTTAACTAAAAAAAAACTGAATATAAACTTCTTGCCCGGCATTCCCCCCGAGCCTACATAATGACCACATTTTCTGCTATGTCTTATACTCGGAAATCTCCAAGGATGTTCTCCTTTCGTAAGTACAACAGTTCATACCGGATATTAATTAGCTAATTAAATATTCTGTCCCACGTTAATGACACGTAAAAAAACATGGAGAGCATATGAGACGTGCAAACTGACCATTATAACCTGTTACGCGGCGAAATGGGGAATTACATTGAGATGTATTGAAATTGACGTAATGGTGACACTTGTAGTTGCAAGTAGCGCCGCTTATAAGTGTCAAGATAAAATGGGCACATTGTACACGATCGAGTAAGTTTGACAGTACAGTGATGGATCGTGCTACACTGATTATATCGTCATACAAGCGCGGGAACGAGGTGTGGCCTGTTTGCTGTCTCGATACCTAAGTATACTTTATAAAAGGAAAATATTAAAGAATTTAATGTTTTTGTAGGTATTACGTACGTACTTATTTCGAAAAAACTTAGAATAGTACGTAAAATTATTTATAAATATTAAATTCCGTAGTATTAGTAACTCGAAAATTACTTGACCGATTTCGATCAATTTTTTGTGGGTACATACGCCCACGTAGAAAAAAAGATCGAAAAAGAGGCATTGCAATGCAAACCGGGGGCACATGTAGTAATGAATAAAAAAATCCACTTATTATTGATATCGATTCATCCTAGTTGGTAATTCCAATTAACAATTAGTAAAACACTGAGTCTATCATGACGAATGCTCAGCATTGCGGAGTTCCTGAATACTGTGTAAATAGTTAGCATTTATTTGATGTAACTCAGCAACACAACTATTCAATAATATCTTAATAATATAGCAACTATAACAATAAAATGTCACATAATAATAACCTTTGTTATAATATCAATTATAATTGTTAATTCTATTACGCAGTATATTGTGATAACATTAAAGTACAAAGACTACGCGTAGGCTATTCCATTTTTCTTAGTATCTCCCACTGCAAATAATCCACGATTCTGGTGAGTCGCAGAAAAGTAAACGATCATAGGTACCTAGCTATTTTTCCAGATTCTTTCTACAGTTCGGTAGGCCTAAAAAGTGGGAGATACTAAGAAAAAGGGAACATAACATATCTACCATCACACCTGTATTCCCCGAAGGGTTAGGCAGAGGTGTAATAAGGTACACCCACAGTTCGCCGGTATGTTTAGGTCCCATGTAATAGCCTATTGCCTTAACCGGGCATACATTCCAAACTCCGAGCTGCTACTGGGAATTTCATAGAAAAACCCAATAACACTGCTCGACCTGGGAATCGAACCCAGGACCTCTAGCGCAGCAGTCGCGCTCAGGACCACTTGGCTAATGAGGCAGTTCAGGAATAAAAGGTAACAGATTCTGAGAATTGACTAAAAGGAATTACTTCCAGTTATCTGTCCTAAACCTCGTTATGCTTACTCGACAAATAGATTCTGCATATTATTTCACCAATTAACTGACCGTACAAAATACCTACATAAGTAATAGGTATATATTTAGTTTTGTAAGACAGAAAACATTTGCAATAGCAAACAACCACAAATTATCATGATTGTAGTATTTGTTAATTTTATTTTTTGTAGAAAGCCCGTGGACAGGGGCGGCCGGCGCGTGCGCACCTAGTATTGCAAATACTTACATCTTATTGTGCTATTGCTCCGTTTAGTAGTGTTGTACCTAATTGTTACCGTTTAGTAGGTATATAAACTATTACGTGAACTTTCTAAGCATGCTAACAAAACTTAAAAGCCTACCTATTAATACTTTCTTACCATCCCAATGACATTAGATATAATAAACGACGAAATTACGACAGAATAGAGATAATATCAGACCTTACTATTTTTATGAAGGTATTTCATAGTACCATTCTTACTAGCAAATCGTACAGTTACATTGTATACGCAATTTAGAACATTGCAGTTGAGGTTAAGTAATTTCAATCGGTATATCAGTTACACGTAATAACATAGTTACTGTAATATACGTAACAAAGATTCCTTGCCAATAAACTCACGTAAAACAAGAGCAATTGGTTAGGAAACGGGCACCGTTACGAATGGAGCTCGATACGGAAATGTATCGGTCGATATTACATCGATATTGTCTTATACACGCACATCTCTAGCTGGGCGCAGCACCATCGCAAAGACACGCGAACTCGTGTCACTTGGATATCGTGGTACGGTCACTGTATTCAATACACGCGCACTCCTAAGTATCGATTTGCAACGTAATCGATATTTATGCACTTCAGTCATTAGGCATGGCCCTGTCACTTCGTAGGTTTAGTTTGCCGCAGTTTAATATTTATCGATACGCAATGTAATCTACATCGTTATATGCACGCACATCACTAGTATTACAAGTTGGGTGTGGTGCTATTGCTACATTCAAACCCTCTTGTAACTCGTAGTTCGGTCATTTCGTTTGATGCAAGTGTACTATGTATCGATACGTAATAAGATCGATATTATTGCACGCACATCACTGTTGGTAGGGCGCGGCGCTGTCGCAACGGCACGCGAACTCGTGTGCCCTATACCGGTACTCTTGGTATTGTCACTGTAGTTGATCTAACAAAAGTTACCATTTTGCAGTACGTTATACAATTGGTATTGATCATTAAATTGTAATATTTTATGATTGTATCTTCCATCAAAGTTTACATTACAGTGCAGTCAATAGTCGAATAATTTGTGAATTCCTTTCACATGGTAAAAAATACAAAATAAATAATATCTGGTTCGATAGCCTTTAAATCCTTTAATTAATCAATATAATGACAAATCTTAATTTAATATAACATTATTGCCACAAATAAAAACTCCGAGCTACTACTACTGAGGAGAAAAACTCTATAAAACTTAGATCGACTTGGAAATCGAACCCAATCGTAACCATGCTTGTGGCAGAATACGTAATTCTAATAAACGATTAGTCTCACAATACCCAGAAACACACCTTAAAACCGGTTGATGAATATGTTTTTTCCTTTTGAACATGTTCTGAACATAATAATATATTATGTATGTTCAGGGGCGAATGCTCCTAACATTACCGCGTGTTAGAAACTGACCTAATCTCTGCAATCCGCATGACGTGTCGCCCGCGATCTTATTTGTAGCGTGTGCCGTGTTGCGACCACTGCAGCATTGTGTATCACGGACCTTACGGCTTTGAGACTTCCTGGAATATAATAAGGTACGAGTAATACGACATCAGATAGACGGAAAACCCTGTTTCGTGAAGATCTTCTTTAACATAAAATAGTTTTTTTATCATTAGCGGCCCGTGAGCTTCGCTGCGTAAATTTTCCTATACAAATTTCCGACTTTTCACGCAGCATTGAAGCTTTATTCTGAGAATTACGAATATAATAAAAAAATTAAAACAAAATTAGACGTATCAGTCGAGCTGTTCTAAATCTTTCTTCGCAATCTTTACGTCTAAGAATATATTTTCATTGAAGAATCGCGATTTATATACCCATGTGCTATTCTATTATTTGTGCCCGTGTGACAGTTTTTTTTAAAGCTTACTAGCAATGTGGATCGCCCATTAATAGTATTCGTGTTAAGCTAAAATGCTTGTGTTACGAGTAGGTTCACGTCGATAGTGTAATGGGTGGGTTCTGAACCGGCAACCATATGATCACAAGTCCGATCCCCTAGCCATTAGGCTACCGCCGCCTTACTTCGTTGCACTACTTATTGCTTCAGTTCTGATTGTATCCCATAGTGTCACTGCAATAAAAGTGATTAAGTGACGCATAAGATCGCTAGCCAAGGTAAATTCACTTAAGTCACCATAAATTTGATCATAAAATAACCAATGCAGTTATCTGTTTTATAACCTTCATATTCTGACTATATAGCCGTTATCACATTTAGGATTCAATCTATACATCACATCCCACGGGAACGGGATAAAAAGTATCCTATGTCCGTCTCCTGGTTCTAAGCTACCTCTCCACCAATTTTAAGCCAAATCAGTTCAGCCGTTCTTTAGTTATAAATAGTGTAACTAACGACTTTCTTTTATATATATATTTATTTATTTATTTATTCTTCGCACAACGTGTACAGGCGGACATAATGCCTAAGGCATTCTCTTCCAGTCTACCTTGGGGTGATGCAGAAAAAAAAGCGTGGCAGGTGCACTAGAATTATTTAGGATATGTACTTAGATAGGTAATAAATAAATCGAATTAAACTACTAAACTACTTTCACTAACTTAAATATTATAAATAAACAATTACATAAATACGATTATATATATATATATACATACATATACTACATATATATTAAAATATTATCCGACAAGACAATTCCGGCTAATTAGTGATCTCTAAATGCTTGCTTCTTGCTTCTCTATATAGATTATGCAGATAAAGATTTGTATTTATGTGTGTACCTAACGAATAAACTCAAAAACTACTGGGCCGATTTAAAAAATTATGTCACCACTTGAATGCTACATTATTCCAGATTAACATAGGCCATAGAATATTTTTGAATATACGAAAAAAGTTAGGGATTTCTCCAACTGTGCGAAGCCGGGGCGGGCCGCTAGTGAAATATGTATAATTGTTCAACCAATTATTTTGTTCCGATGCCGATGCTGGGCACGGGTCTTCTCTCGTAATGAGAGGGATTACTCTATAATCCAAAGGTATATGTGGTAAAGGTTTACTTTTTATGTTATGAGCGTATGAATGTGCGATGGTATGCTATGTTTATTATGAATCCAAAAATATGCAATTTACTTAAATCTCCTACGTAATTAAGTTGTATGGATCAACTAACTTGTTTTATCAAAAACCGACCCAATTTTTTGAATAAGTTAAGAGTCACTTTGCCGTTACTAGGATCTCTTTGCTCTCTCCACTTTTAGCAGCTGCAGAAGTATAGACTGTTGACGTTCTAAGATACAACATACTGGTTTTTCTGGCGCAGCATCGGGATAGCTCTTAAGGCTCTAAATATAAAGTGATCCACGCTGTTCTACAACACCAGGACTTCAAATATTACCTTCAATCACGCCATGACTAATGTATTTGTTAGCTATCTTTGTTATTTACCATATTTGTTTCTAATTTATGATACAGATACAATTCTGTTTCGAGGAAAATGTGTCATTGTTCACGTGGGCGTTAGGCTGAGGATCTGTCACTACTTAAGATATAATGTTATGAATAATGGGGATTTATGGGCATTTACCAGTGTTGTAGCGTAACTTGGAGGAAGCCTACTACGAGTACTGGACTGAAATCATCACCGATCCATTTACTGTCTGACAGTTAAGCACGGGTTCACTCTTTGAATAAGTCAGGTTAGACTTTAATCCATCATACTGGCACAGTGCGAGTTTATAGATTATCTCGTAATTAATATTAAACACATTCATAGTCAGTGTACCCTTTACCATAGAAGCTGTTAAGGGACCGAAATGTGGAGATTTGATAACTAAGTAATTATAATGCAATAAAATTCGTGGAGTGGTTTTATTTCAATATGGATAAATCTTAGTAATACGGGCTGGTTGTAAACATAATAAAAAGTAATACAAAAATTCAATGTAGTTCAACGATAAGCTAATTTTGCAATTATCGGAGGGCTGACTGAGTCAGCTAGATTCTATTTTTAAACCCTTATACGGCTGAGGATACATTACAAAATTTCCTCGCGAGACGACCGCACGACCTAATTAGTGGGTGGCCATAGAAAAAACGCATTCTCTTTTAACTGTAACGGAAACGAGTTGACACATTTTTAGTGTTCCGTAAACAAAATAGGAAAACCTTGACTCTAAATTATTAACAAGCTTTGTATTTACTTGATTAAAAACTAATGACTGTGTGTTTCTATTTTTATGAGATAAAATTAAAGTTATTAAAATAAAAAAATATTTTTCTTTTCTATTAATTTTATATCACCATAAGAACAGATATTAAGAAAATTTTGTTATCTATAAAGAAAACTTATTTCCAAAAACATACAGAAAATTTACAATGCAAACTTAAAATACGATGGTACAATTGTAATTTAAGATTACATTGTTGTGTTAATTTTTTTTACTACATTACCATTAAATTTATTTGTACTCTAAAAGTTTTTAATTTCATAGAATATCCTTGGATATTATAAAGATAGTTACTACAATACTCCTATAGTATCTTTACTATTATATAATTTTTATATTATATATAGCTATTTTTGTTTGAAACGTGTATATATATATTTAAAAACAAAATTAATAAATCAACGGAACTCTGACCCGACCAAATATGTCGCGCTTCACATATTTTTTATTCAGTATCGCTGGGTGCAAAAAACGTACCGCACCACAGCGCAAACGACTAAAGATGTTATCCAGTCAATTAGTGCAGTTGACTGTTTAATTGCATTGTAATTAAAGGCTATATTCGCTCGGCTAATCAGCACGTTACCGCTCTATATGGGAGGGACGCTGTGCGCTAGGGAATTGGTCTCACTGTTAGATGGTTACGACTTCAATTTTTGTAATTTACATTTAAAATTGGAGGTAATAATGGGACGTAAGTAATATAACTATTAGGCACACACTAAGTTATTTTTTGTAATCTATCGTATCAACTAAGTTTCTTCTGTTACTACAGACAACCGTTTACACGGTGTAAACGGTTTTGTGCGGCTTTGTTTTAGACCTAAGTGGTAGTGAAAGTTTAACAATATAAAATAAGTTTAATAAACAGATAAGTATGTACATATTGATTTGTGTTACATAATTACTTTTTTTGCTTCCCTTCAAACTGGCTCATTGGTCTACTCGTGGTTGCAAGCGCGTCTGCTGAGCGTGATGTCCTGGGTTCGATTCCTACGTTGAGTACTCTTATTAAGATTTACCATTAGAAAATTACCACAAGCAGTTTTTATTTATGTTTTGAAATGGGACGTAAAACATACCATTCTTTTTATAATTAAAAATCACATGACATTTTATTTTTATGACTACAGTAATGTTTTATACCTAATATAGCTGATTTCCGCGGTTTCACTCGCGATCTAACGTGACGTTATATTTAACTCGATTAAAAATAATGCCTATGTTATTCCGAAATAGGTGCTTTGAAATAGCTTTCCATAGGTGAAGGAATTTTTTAAATCGGTTGTGTAGTTTTTGCATTTATCTGTTAAAAACAATTTTCAAACTTATACGATCTCAAATCTTTCCTATTTATAATATTCGTATAGAAAACGAAAGCGAATCACCCGCCCACACCGAGACCTCGGCTTCACTAGCTAAAAAAACCAACCCTATAAAGTATGCGGTATACATTTTTTTTCTAGTCAGATTCCCTGAGAGTAGAACGTTTTCCAGTAAACGCGTTTCATCACTGGCGGGAAGACTGGCCGGTCATCGAGACCCGTACGTATATGGCTCTTAACACAGTCATAAGCCATGTTGAGTTAGGAATGCACATTCACTTGTTTTTAGCGTATTAGTAATGATAGTCATAGGTAATCTGGGGTTAGTGTAAATTGCATAACGATTTACTAAATATATCATTAATTCAATCCCAGACCACCAGAACTCCCAGAGCAATCACTGTCCTTAACTTGTTGCTTACTCAGCACTTAGATCTGGATATCTTCCATGATAGACCATATCAAATATGTAAATGTGCATATCTTTTTCTTAGTTATAAATAGGAAAAATCTTAACTATCTTTTTGTGACTTTTTTTAAGGGTAATGTAAGTAATGTCGGCTGAGAGGCAAAGTAACTTGCTTTTCAATAGATGTTACTGACTTCCTGACCTTTAAGACGTAAGAATTAGTTCAGAATGTGGAGGCAAATTTCGACTTGGCAGGTGGGACTCGCGGTGGCTTATCGGTCATAGCGTCTGGTGTATCAAACCAGAAGACGCACGTTCGAATCCTGCCTGCGAGTCGATGTTTTCCTTCATTAAAATAACCAGGTAACTTAACTTTTTATGATTGCCTCTAACTTTATTGGCAGTGTGCAGTACCGAATTTCCAATACATATTTTTGTATTTGAAAAACGTCGTCTAAAATATACCTAAGTGCTTTGGATTCAGTTCTGCAAACTTATACCTTAATAAATAAATTAGTTTGCCACACTACTGGGCACATAGGGTCTTGTGTCTAGGTAACTGTTTTTCAAGGTTAAGCTGCACTTACCGCGGTTATTGTATGGATAGGTGACCATTCTTAATATATCGATTCGATCATTACCACACGTAAAGCTGTCGGTCCTGGTTACCATACGTGCTCATCGGCAATCGGGAGCCCAAAAAGCCTGACAATCGGCCTCCTTAGGGTATCGGTGTTGCCCAGAAATTAGGTTGTGGAGGTCTAATGAAAGTAGCTTGACATAAAAGCTTTCGGCCGCATCTGGACAGACTGAAGGCAGATCCCATAGCCTCGCCCCCTATTAAAATATGGCCTAAACATACAGACGAACTGTGGGTGCACATTAGTAACTACGCTTCTCGGTGTATACAAGTTTTATGGATAATCATATCGAAAAAGGCGTGAGGCGTATGTATAACCACATAACTTCTAAGTCAGGCAAGACTGTGTAAATATTAGCTAAGAAATGGTTTCGTGAAATTCCTACAGAATTATAAATAGCACCGTAGAACACAGCCAATCAACATACATACTCGTATGTATACCTACTAGAAGCATTAATTTATAAACCACAATACTAAGTATTTTTCTCTTACCTTTCGCCTAAAAATTGACAACATTACATCCTGGGATTGATTAAATACCTTTTGTCTTAAGAAAATCCATAATACCTACCAACCCAATAATAGTACCACCCATACATAGTAGGTAACCTAATAAATTATTAGTCCTTTTGGGCTGCAATCGAAGCCACGGGCAACTCGAACCGTCCGCGAAAATTACCTGATACGATCTTCAGATTTATTAGTTTGCACGAAATTTGTCTAGTATGTTATTGAACCTATTAGACAATTTCGTGCAAACTAAGGCAGTAGATACATTAACCGATTAGCTGTCAAGTCAAAAGCGACGTTTTTCAAATACTAACCATATTTTTCAACGAGTGCTATTCGGAAGATGTCACAATTTAAACCTCGACAATACTGGCCACTACCACTAAACGATAATTCCAAATTCAAACATTTCTTTGCAGACGTGCGTACTACATACATTGCGGTTTTTCTATAATATTTTTTAGACGTAGCTAATTATAACCAGTAATGGAAGTTGACTTAATCGTTTGTCGTGATATCGATAGTAACTTGAGAGCGATCTGAATCGATTTTAATTGGGTAAATCGATGGTAGACGTGCGCTACTCACTCGATGTTTACGAGTTCTGGTTAAACTCAACAGATACACTGATTGATGGATTAAACGTACTTGTAAGTAGAATTTAGGAATACGATCATTAAGTTGCTTATAAAGTATTAGCGTTTAACAACTAAGTAATTTTATAGGATTCCAAACTTAGTTTATAATTTATTCACATAATTTAACAGAGATTAAAATTTTCTAACAGAGATTAAAAGTTGCAACTCTGGCCCCCAAGATACAGACAAACGTCTAGTTTGGGGGTCACTGTCCAAATAATTTTAAGATTTGTTTGAATTATGTTACATGAAAACCTTACTGTTAGCACTAAGTAAAGTCATATAGAAGCAAAGGCAGCAACATCCCATTTTTTCATTTTGGCAACTTTTAATGCAGTATGGTAATATTCCGTCAACTTTACTTGACCGAATATTAAAATCGTTTCAAAACCATCATCATCCTATACAAAATAGAGGTTCTAAATTGAGATTGGTAGCAAAACCAGCAACATACCTACGTAGTTGCGGCATAGACAGCAACATCCTTTTTTGACCAATCAGGTGTCACTATTCGACCCAACGGTGCAACGGTCGTTGAGTGTATTTTGCTCTCGTAAATCAGTGAAATTAAAGCGTAAATAGTGTTAATATTGTCAAAAACGTTAAAAAACTTGAAAATGGAATGTTTTCCTAGACCCTGTGATAATAAAAACAGTCGAAAGAGAAAGGCAGAACCCGAAAAATGGAAGAGGTACCAGGCGAAGCTAAAGCGGTAAGTTGTAGTACAGTTAGATAATCTTGATCATTTCAATTATTTTTGCTAGCAAAATAATCTCGTTTCATTAATTTTATCTAAATAATACTGTTAATTTACTAAACCGATAGTTGGAGTTACAGTACGTTCAGACAATTTTGATCATTTAGGTTTTTATAAATTGTACGATAAAAAAGTTTAAATTTATTTATTACCATAATGTGAAAATAAAACCGAAGTATTAAAATTAATAATCATAGCATTCCACTTTTCTATTTCTAATAAATTCGCTTAATAATATTTCCTAGTAAAAAGGAAAACCTGTACATTTTTTAAAAAAAATATGTAAGTATCAAGATTATTACAGTAAAACATCAACAAAAACAGTCATTACAAATGCAGCAATATCCATGATTGACTGGTGCAAAACCAGCAACATCCAATTAAGAATGGCGCAAATGCAGCATTATCCACACATTGGATGCAAATACAGCAACATCCTAAATATATTACTTTATTTTGGTAAATGTAGTGTTTCTTAGGGAATTCTGTTTTACAATATCTGATTCTATCATCATTAGTTATCTATTCTTGTAACATAATGTAACTAAACATTGGTACATGCTACGTAAACAAAAAAATACGTCTACCGCCTTTTCAGTAAAAGTGAATGTTGCTGCTTTTGCTTCTATATGACTCTTAATATAATACCTACCCAATGTAACAAAGGATTGAATAAATTTTTATCTTATCTTATCTTATCTTATCTTCTAATGTTTTGTAATAGTTGATCTTATAATAGTTATAAGATTATTGATTTATTTTGTGTGTGAACTGTGATCGTGAAATGTTATTCAAAATGCGAACCAGTGCTTGAGCTATTAGCAGTAGCAGATCATGTAAGTACCTACCTTAATTTGTGCCCAGTAAATGGCAATAGGCTCGCCCCCTGTTACATGGGACCTAAACATACCGGCGAACAGATTACTGTGGGTGTACATTAGTACGCCTCTGCCTAACCCTTCGGGAAATACAGGCGTGATGGTATGTTTTGTTAAATAAATAAATAAATTAAGGATACAACGACGCAATATTAGTCTACACTCAGAAGTCACTACTAACTGGCAACAAAAATACAACATGGTAGATAAAAGTAAAAGGTAGGTACTTACATGATCTGCTACTGGTAATAGCTCAAGCACTGGTTCGCATTTTGAATAAAATTTCACGATCACAGTTCACACACAAAATAAAAACGGCCGCGCCGGGTTTCATAAAGATACCATTGTGGACCACACCTAAAGTAGGTAGTATATTTTGTCATAAATTAGTATTTAGTAACGCGAGCTACACTAAAATTCGCTTATTCGCCGAAATCTGTGGCAATCGAAAGAACAGTCAGAACTATTATTTTAAAATAAATCTGCGGGTAGTAAAGTTAATGTGATGTGATGTCAGTTGTGATGACGGCTGCGTTTCGTTATTGGTATCTGAATATTCTAAGCTTAATTCAAAAAATTATTTGAGAAGAAATATGAGAGAGATAGGTATTATTAGGAATTGCATTTCTTTTAATATTATATTTTATCAACTTCGTTCTTTTTTATTTTTTTCTATTCAATTATTTACGGTAAAATAAACAAATCCGCATAATTCTTTGGTTTTATTAGTTTTAAAAAATGTTGCACTAGACATTAAAATAATTATAATACCCAAAATATACATGTACTTATGGAATAATTATCAGTTTCAAGCACGACTAAATTCAGTACTCATTTATCAATAAAGATATTATTTCATTTCATAATGTTACCAACCAATTAACGCTGAATATATTAACTTACCCTCCTTATCGGCAAAATTATTCGATTACGTAGTAATTAGCAACACAAATACCGAGAGAAGTTTATTAATATGTATGCGACGCGGGCTTCTCTATATCGAGAAGTAGTTAGGAACTTAGGACCAAAAGGCATACGTTAAGATAAAGCCAGTGCAATTTCTTCATTGAAAAGAAAAAAAAAACTATAAAATTGACGTTTACTTAACATAAGATAACATAACATACCATCACGCCTGTATTCCCCGAAGGCAGAGGCGTACTTATCTACACCCACAATTCGCCGGTATGTTTAGGCCCATGTAATAGGGGGCGAACCTATTGCCATTAACCGGGCACAAATTCCAAACTCCGAACTGCTACTGGGAAGTCCCAGTAGCAGTTCGGAGTTTGGAATTTGTTTTGTTTATTATTATTATGAACTTTCATAGAAAACCCAATAACACTTTGCTCGACCTGGGAATCGAACCCAAGACCTCTAACGTAGCAGTCGCACTCAGGACAACAAGGCTAATGAGGCAGTTTACTTAGTTTACTCAGTTCACGTTTACTTAGGCCTTTTAAAATTAGTTTATGTGAAAATTGTTTATACTTACCCCTGATATAATAATTGGTAAGTTCACTTAGGTCTAGGTAAACGATTTTCAATCTCCGACGAAATGTGATTACATTTATTAATGCTCCTCGGTCCGCTTCGAAAAGTAGTTAGTGCCGGGCAGTGAGGAATACTTATGCATAAAAAGGGCCTTTTTTAAGTTCTATGTTATAGTTCGCGCAACGTAGCTTAACCCAAAATTAACGGAGAGGGTGAAATTTTGCGCAGTGCAAAATGTACTAATAATCTACTACTACGCATCCACCATTTTGGTTCAAGTTATTTTCCAGCAACTGTATGTTGTAACAGGGGGCGAGTCTGTTACTAATATAATATATAACCAGCCACTAAACCGTATCACCAATCTAAGACTGAGCTAATCGACTTTATTTGCTTGACTTGGGTATCAAACCAGGCCCAGCAGTTGCACTTGCAACAACAAAACGAAGTGAATGGGTCAGTCCTAGTAGGTATGGGAAAATCTTAAAATATTAACCCACACCCAACCGCAAGACGGACGGATGGACGGAAACCCTACAAGAAGTACGAGAACTAACGAGAGACGCCTTAGTACACAAGAAAAAAATTCTTGCGCTTGTGGGTCATCGCATAAGGCAACGCCGAGTGCGCTGCAAAACTCACCTTCCATACAGAGATGCATTAATATTTCATTAAAACACACGTTCGCGTGTAATACAGGCATGCATGTGTCAAATTGAAATATACGACAATAACACGCAAGTGACGTTTACAATAGATACGTTAATTAGTTGTGACTCAGGTACGCACCGCCGCGCGCCGTCTGTACCTCGCGTTCCACGGGATAAGTTACGATTATTAGCATGATTCATTTATGTGTTACGTTCGATTGTTATCTCCTTAATGACTTAATTTTATTTGCCTTAGAATTCTTTGTTGGCAATGATATACTTTTATCTGTTAATTGCAACATTTTTTGCATTACCTACCTCTAGCCGTATTTTACTTCACACGCTTTAATCAAATGTATGATGTCACTTGTGATCTATGTATGTAACTGATACCACAGCATTTACGATTTATGTCTGTGTAAACTGTATCCCTAACCATTGAGACATACGTAAAAACATTTTAAACTTGGGTATTAAAAAATTTTAATGATTTGTCTGGTGTATTTCACATATTTCCTTTTTCGTTAATTTTAACATCAGGCAATACCAGAAAAGTATCAACTTATCGGTAACTTAGTATTTTACTTAGAGGGATAATGCGATGCTGGTTTAGTTTTTACTTTCATAGCTATGGGCGCCATCTGCCATGCTCGCCATTTTTAATAGACATGGAGAAGTAATTTGAATTCATCTCGTGTCTTGATTTATTACTATTCACAGTCGATTAAGTATCCTGTATCTGGTATGTTTCCTTAAATAGCAGCCAACTCACAAAGTAGCATGACATTATTTTAGGGTTCTAAAGATCGCTTGAGTTTGACTTGTATTAACAGCATGATTGCTGCATGGCGCAGTGTTTATCTTTAACAAACATTGAAAATCATGATAAAACCGGATTCCTTCCATCATTCATCATCAATCTACTGCTAGCTACGGGTCTATTTCGGAATGAGAGGGGTTAAATTATATCATTAGTCCACCACGCTTGCCGAGTTTTAGAGACTTCAAATACTGTTCCAGGCAATCTCTCAGGCTTCGTCACATATTATCTATAATTAATTAATACGCACATCACACATGTGCGTATCTGAAAATGAAGTGCATATCTTGGATTGGAACTCGAAATCCTGGATGTGGCAGTCGATGGTCAAAATATCACTCCCCTCCAGGTCCTGGCTAATGTTACGAATTCCATGGCAAAGAAAGGTAAGTACGGTTTATAGTAGGTCCGACAGACCCTGTCATCTTCCTGGTGGTAGATGATCCATGAGGTTTTTACAGGTCTTTTTAGAGGTTTTTTGAGGTCCAAAAAAACATAACATTACAAGTCTATTACGAAGCTAGATTTTTTAAGTCTAACTGATTATTACCATTTACTCGTTGTACATAGGGTTTCCTTATGTTACGATATTAAATTAACATTCTTTTAATTAAAAAAAAACTGTTTGCACTGTTCCTAAAAGATGGTGTAATTTAGAAAAATCTCCTTTAAAGAAAACATGTTTCTTTAGTTTACAATTTACTTTACTTCAGTTCACAAAGTAATGGAAAATGTAATCTTCTTAGGGCGGGTAGCTTTACCTACGTGTAATTTAGTGATTAAAAGGTACCTACCTCGTATGATCATTCAAAAAAGCAAATAAATTTACCTTCTCTTTTGAATCTTTCTACATCATCTCATTAAATCGAAAGCTCCAAAGCGGGGGCAACTGAAACAAAATAATAAATACTAGTTTATCTAAGTGGTCTATTGAATTGAAACATTGCGAAAACGAGCGATATTGCGTTACAAAATACAAATTGTGTTTGATACGTAAGAAAGGGGAATTCAAAGGATCGTGTGCCTTTAATTTAGCGGTGGACGTCGCTGCCTGCTCAACCAGTTCCGTTACAAAAGCCGCTGTAGGGATCTCAGGTTTTGTTACACAAAACATTAGTTATAGGTAGGCATCCTTATGCTTAAAGATCTAGTTGCGTCAGGATTCTTAAATAGTGGTTTATATGCGATGATTTTTAGCTATTGTACGATTGTTTTCTTTTATTTTTTTCTAAATAGTGTTTTGTTTCCATATAAAACTGTATTCCACATACTCTTTATCATTGGAGAGCCATGCTTCAGCACGAATGGGCCGGCTCGACCAGAGTGTGACCCGGCGGAAAACCGGCGTGAAACATCACTTAGATACGTTATGTTTCGCCGAGTGAGTCTGAGGATACGCATTTGCGACTCTTCTGGTGTTGCGGGTGTCCATGGGCGGTGGTAATCGCTTAACATCAGGTGATCCGTCTGCTCATTTGCCCCCCTATCCCATAAAAAAACAATATAAAAAATCAAAGCTACTATCTACGCTTACTATAATCAGAAACACAAAGCATTACAATATTTATACCATAAATATGATCACTCTGAAAAAATAAAGATACTACAGTTAATTGTAATCGTAGATTGAAACAATGCATATTTAACAAAGCCATTTAGAAACCAAGGTGACAAAGTGACAAATGACGATCATGCAACGCAACATCTCCGAACTATGAATCACAACAATTTCAAATTCAAATTCGTAGTAGAATATTCAAATGAGTGTAATTACGGCGCACGCGCACACCGATTAGCGGCGCGCGCGCGTGTAGGATGCCCTAGCTTTCACTAATAAACTCCATATTACTCAATTACGGTGTCAATACTTTATGTAGGAAATTACTGGGATTGTTCAGACGATTAATGTTGCTTAAAGTAGATACATGCAGTATGTAAGCTTAGTTCAATGTATGTTTTCTTACGAGTAACTTATAAGGAAGTGAATTTTGAAGTGGAACATGGTAAGTGGATAAGATTGGTTCAGAATTGAGTCACAAAATACAGGAGACGAGAGAATTGGATAGAAGATAACGCCACACAAACAAATGTGAAACGAAAACAATGAAATGAAAACCCAAAAACACCCCTCGACGTGGAAATCTAACTAAGGCGTTCTATCGTCCCAGTCGTTTGTAAGTGTAGCAGTAATTATTCTAATACGAGTATTTATTCAGTTTACTATCTCAATTCACGGCACATACTGGCGTACGCAATAAGACATTCTAACTTAATTGTATCTTCTGAAAGAAGGATCATTCTGGTACTTGAAAAAAATACACATCATTTATAATATGTATGTACCTAGTCTCTTTTCGGTGAATGTAAATGATTAGGTACCTATGTATTGTACTAAACTAAAAAAAGTAAAGATGAACAAATTTCATTTAAATTGAGATAGAAAATATGTAGAAAATTGACCCAATGTTGACATTTTCAGTTTTCAAATCGTAATCAAATTGTTTGATTATGAATCAATATTATGTCAGCGCCGGCATAAAGTGTCAACTTATAATGGCCGTAGTGGTAGCTCATTAAACTTACCTTGTATTAGATAAAAACGATAGTCGTGATTAGGGAACTTAGTTACCTATATTTGCCAATAAATTCAACCAACGACTGAACATACGTGAAAATATACATAAATAACAAACATAAAACCTCCAAGATTATAAACTTATTTCAGCGAAGGAAAATTCGACTGCGGGCAGGATCAGGTTACCTTTAAGACGTAAATTCAAAATATGAACGCAAATTTCGACCTGGCGGATGGAACACGCGGTGGCTCGCTAGTCCTGATGTCCTTGTGTACCTGACCAGCAGACGCAGGTTTGAATCATCCTGCCGTCAGTCACAGTCGATTTTTTCCTTTACTAAAATAACTTTATAGATCCTCCTCCTTACCAAATAAGTAACTACATAAGAATCACATCAACCGGTCACACACTATAGATCACATGTAATAGGAGATGAGGATATTGCCACTAACCAGGCACAAGTTCTAACTCCGAGCTGCTACTGAGAATACCTATCATAGAAAAAGGCAAAAACACTTTGCTCAACTTGGGAATCGTAGTCCTGGCCTCTAGCGCAGTAAGCACGCTTACAACCGCTAGGACTGATGAGGCAGCCAATGGTCTTGTAACATATAAACGTGAATTATCTTTATAACTTAACTAACGCATGACTTGGACTGATTCCTTCCCGAGCATTAGCATGTTGGAGCCGCAGTTATGTTAAATGTATGTACTTATGTATATACATAAGTACATTTATTTTAGCAGGAGTTATGCGATACATAGGTAAGTAAATAAATAATTTACGAGTTTTTGAAAAATATAGGGTTTTGCATTGTATGAGGCAGTGACCTATGTATTGTCAAAGACATAAACTTGTATAGCTTGACATTTTCTTTCAGCGAAATACATATAAATTCTTTGAAACAAAGAAATAAGGAAAAGTGTCCATGAGATGATTAATTATTTATTTATTTTATAAAAATTACCGATCATTAGGTTTCACACAATAAAACATTAATGCGTAAACATACAGTTCTTTTACAAATCCTTTCATTAATTTTCTCCAAGGATTCCATTTTCCAAAAAACTATTATAATTATGTTAGGAATACTAAGTGGTACTTATTTTCGATACTTACGAAAACTAACCAGCTTCTTGGTTAACTCTATTATATTCAAGATGAGAAGCAGGCGATACAGAGCAGCAACAACGGGAAAATATCTACGTATTCTCTAACAACCGTCATGAACATTTGAGGAAATCATAAATTCACTGTCACCGATACAGCGCTAAACGCGTACGCTGAGTGGAATCCTGGTGCCCTACCGAGTACCGTACACAATCGTTCGCCAGCTGCGCGATATCGCTTCACAGGCGAACGGCAATATTTCACCGGTTCACTGCTATCACCTGTCAAATCGTACAAGTGTTCCGCCCGGCCCGGCCCTATTTAAATATCAACTGTTTTAGACGTAAATACTTGCTCTTTGTCTTTCAGTAATGTGGGGTGTAAAATGCTAATTGTTAAGTAGAACTTGTTTGATTTTATTACCTCTATTGTCTAGTTGTAGTTGACTTCGAATTGGGTAATATAAAACTGTGAACTGCATTTGATGGCACAAATGATTCGATGCAATGGCTGTGAAATGCTACTATGATCATAAAAATACACTAGATTCATTAATAATGGCAAAAGGTAGAAAAAATGTAACCATCCTACTGTGAAACACTTTGTAACACAGTAATTCATAGTCTCTTTTCTCTTCATGGGACGTATTTCATAACGAGACGCCTCTGCTTTACATACATTTACATCCACTTTGACGTATAAAATACAGTCGGATGTATCGACGCGTGTCATCCGGCCGAGCTTTCAAAACGCCGAGTACGACGACTTAGCCATAAGAAATATTTATAATGCTTTGTATGCAAAATAACCTAATGCATTTCACTACACATAAAATAGTGTCACTTTAATAGACACGTCGTTATACACGATTGTCGACCTTACAGCTATGCGGCGTCGATGTGCTTTTATTGTTTGACGCCGCGAAACCAAAGGTGAATATCGAATGCGAATATCGTCACGTGGGTGAGCTCGACAATCTCACTGGGATTTGAATAAAATCTGCATATGGCCCTTGTAGTTTTTGATTGATGATATTATGTAGTGATGTAACGCAAGGATCTGTGTTTACGGTGTGAAAGGTGACTGTATGTAGATTAGAATCACGCGTTCAGTTTGACACGCGTTTCGGATTGACACGTATGTCAAGGTCGCGGTTTCACTTCTGGCTTGTCAAATATTGCTTTGTTCGTTATTTTTTCATTGTATCTTATGATCATATGCATCGAACGGATTTGTAAGGAATTTTTATCGAGTCACGCGTAGATCATAACGATTATACGTCTAAAAAGGAAGTGTTTGTAATAATTATGACATACTTACAAAGGTGTGAACACTTTTAATCATAAATAATTTAATATTGTCGGATATAATAATGACATGGTGTTAGAGCTGGTAATAAATTAGCTTAGTAGGATGTGATTAATAAAATGTGAGAAACAATTGACATACCTACATATCTTGTATGGAGGGGCTGAGTATATTTTATTTGCTCTTATGGACTTATGCCTTTATCGTTTATGCAAACCATCAATAGTTCTATTCACGTTGATTTCTAGATAGTAAACAGTACCCATGCGTACAATAAATTGTAAGGCACGAAAGTCTAGTTAGGCGTCCGAGGAGGCTAGCGCACGCTAAATACATCCGCTCAAAGACAGAGGGCATTCTTGTTGGCGAATAAGGTTCTTCCTAGTTATTTTCTGGTCCTATTGAGATGTTCCGAGCCGGGCTGCTGACACGCGTATGGTCCTCAGCACACCGCGGCCAGCTATTTCAATAGAATGTTAGTGATGTTCACCAAGACTAGTTACAGACATCGAATAAGGCTCGAAGCTCATTCAAATAGCATTTGCGTGCAGCTTTGGTTGCGTAGTCGGGAGTTCCAGCTGAAATTTTCCTAATGCGAAGTGCGAAAATAAATGAGAGGTCTATTGATATGGAATCAATGTGATACTTTGCCTCCGTAATATCCCGCTATGAAAATTTTTCTTAGACTGTTGACTTATTTGGTTTAATAAAAGTTCTTGCAATGTTTTATATGTAATTAGATAGACGATTAATTTTTTAATACTTATTTTGGTATATATTATGAAGATACCTTTTCAGCCCAAATTATTCCATTTACGATACCCACCATAGACTCTAATTTCTGCCCATTTGTGTATGTAATAAAGTATATTTTTTTGGTTTTATAATCGTTTAACATCGTTTTTTATAATTTTTTGTAACAGGTAAGGGGAAGCACCAGTATCCGTGTCTAGTGGCTTTGAGACATTTTTTTTAACAACAATTTTAGAAGTCTTGGTTTTGGATACAAACACTGTATATAAAATTTATTTAATGATGGATTGATGAAAGAAATCATCCATTTATTTTAATAGGGAATAATCTTGCCTCAGTAAGACACAACCCAACTCCGTACCGAAGAAGGCAATGATAATGTCCCGCTATGTCCCGGGTGGCGACGACACATGTCCTGCACAAAGCTCGGGCCATTGTAATTGCTAGAGGTTATCACGGTATACAGTCGCACAGGTCAAAGTTTTAATGAAATGGATATGTTTTGTGTTTACCTAGAGTACTATAGGTAGGTACCATACGAGGAAGCCTGTACAAATATACACTCAATACTTCATATACACTAATATTATAAAGAATAAAGATTTGACTTTTATAATTTTGTTATAATGATTTTTCATTGGAATGTATTGAGGTAGTGTAGAGGTAGAATATATTCTCAACAATGAAGCCAGTTTACCAGTCTTTAGTAATTTTTTTAAGCGCAAACCTCAAAAGTTGTCAATAAATAGTTATGTTAGGAACTTTAGAAAGGATACTTTGATGGAACTTCTACTGGGTTGGTAGCAATAGTTCATGCCTCTGGTAAATATATGCCGGTCAGAAGATTAGAGGCTAAGTATGGAACATGTGGGAAATTCTTACGATTACCAACAGGTAAGCCAACATAACATAGGCTATGTTATGTTGGATTTCCATTGCCATTGTTTAACTAAAGTCTAATTAGTTTTATGCTCGCGCCCTAACGAGAGATTACCGTACCTACTTTAAATCTACGGCTAACCATCATTACAATCAGGCTTCCGCGTACCATATACAAATTATCTTAAGATATTGTCATGGCAGATAAGTTTAATAATATTATTGTTTTCATAACATCCGTGGCCGATGGAGGGCGATGTATTCGAGGCATCCGATATGGAGCTTCCATCTGATAGCTGGCTGGATCGCTAGCAAACGCATTTACAATACTTAAGCAGCTTACACTGAATAGCGGAGCGAGTAGCAATGTGGAAAACGATGTACACTCGAGAAAAGAGTGAGGTATACAAGTAGCGGAAGACATCTACTATGCCTTGTGTTATAACACAAGCTCTTTTTCCAGGCACCTGTAGACACTGTAGACACCTGCGTTTAGACACGTATTGCGCCATACGTTATTACATAATCTTAGTGAAAATACAGATTCTATATCATTTTCCGTCATCATACTAAACTACTATATACTAAACTCTTTTGCCGACAGACACCAGTATAAGTTGACCTTTGATTTGACGACCTCTGTGGTTTAGTGGTTCGAGTACCGGACTGCTGACCGTGAAGTCGTGGGTTCGATTCCCACAGGACACAAAAATGTATGTGATGAATATGTGTTTGTGTTCGTCTGGGTGTTTCTAAGTATGTATTTACAAAAAAAAAGTATATAAGTATTATATCCATTGTCTAGTACCCATAGTACAAGCTCTGCTTAGTTTGGGACTAGATGGTGCTGTGTAAAAATGTCCCAGAATATTTATTTATTTGAGGAATAGCCTGTCGATAGAGCAATGCGAGGTCATTTTATACTGGAAATGTTTAGCTTGATGTGTAGACGTGTCTGACCTGGGAATCGAACCCAGTATCTCTAACGTTGCAGTTGCACTTATGACAAATGAGGCAGTTTTTCATATGAAATGATATTTATTTCTGTAGGTAAGTAGATCTTTAGACACACTTTTACAAGTCAATGGTTTGTTTTTTTTTTATAGCTAGATGGCTTCGGCATTTCCTAACTGACGAAATGATTGAGCTACACGATGTCTGACGTATGCGTGCCGTCAGTTAGGTCAGTTCAACTATAATCTGCTATGGTTCAATCTTCAGAAGGCCTGTCCAGGTATTGCCCTACACCGTAACATTACTGTCTGGAATTTAAAAGAGACCATGATTTTCTGAGTTTGTTTCGGTGTTTTTTGGCAAAGGGGGCAATCGAGCATCCGCATTGCCTGATGGGGAGCAATACTTAAAAAATTAAAACATTGACTTGTAAAAGTGTCTTTAAAAGATACAGAAATAAAAATATCATTTATCATATTTTATGTTCATGGAAAATTTCTGTTTAGTGGAAGTCAAGTTTTTCCACAACTCGCTACAAGCGACACTCAGAACAAACCTTCGTTACACTATTATCTGTATCTTAGCCCTTCTTTATAGTAAGTAATCATCATATAAACTGCTGCATTATTCCACTATTTAACGGTAGAATCGTTTTCAGATTGCGGTTTTGAATGTAATGATAGCATATCTGATTATTGATGGTTTTACGACTACATTGTGTTGGAAACCTGAAGCCGAGCCTTATTAAGCGATAAAAAGACTTTCTTAAATTGGTCCGAAATACGAGGCCCATTTTTTTAAATTTAATAGATCCCGTTTTTGTTGTAGAAAATTGTATAATTTTATCAAGTTCAACATGTAGAACCACACTGAGTAGAAAACTAAGTTTGACTCACAAAACACTCTAAAACAGTTTGGTAAAAGCTAAACAAGTCGCATTACGACCACAATGGCCCCGTCGACACGCAACAACGCGGTCCCAAGGGATTTATCAAAGCCGGGAGCCGTGAGGAGTACCCGGGTAATTTATGTGCGCGCAGACAAACAGATGTGCGCCGCAGGAGTCCGGTGCCCACGCGCATGCGCACCGCTTTGATTTACTTCCTAACTTCAAATAGATATGTTTGCGTCACCGTGAAAATATCATAATGACCGTTATCTCTATTTGTTGAGAGTATAAGCTCATTAAGAACTCTGTGAGAATTATTATGATTGTTTTATGGATGTTTAGCAAAGTAAGGATTTAGATACGTAGCAATACGTTGTTGGGATGAAATTCTCATTTGCTCGAAGTAAGGATTAATGCCCGGCTAATGGCAATAGGCTCGCCCACTATTACATTGGACCTAATACCGGCAAACTGTGGGTGTATATTAGTACACACCTGCCTAACCATTCGAAGGTTCCTGGCTGTTGGCATTCGGTGCCTCGCCACCCAGTCTAGTTACGCTGTAAAGATTCCCTGAATTCCCTGAGCCTTCATAAAAAAAATCCTTCGGGTAATATTGGTGTGATGGTATTTTTTTTATGGGATAGGGGAGCAAACGAGTAGACGGATCACCTGATGGTAAGCGATAACCGCCACCCATGGACACCCGCAACACCAGAGGAATCACAAGTGCGTTGCTCGCCTTTTAAAAGGGTTTGGGCCTCCGGTAACCTCATTGACTCGGCGAAACACAACGCAAGCGTTGTTTTACGCCGGTTTTCCGTGAGGCCATGGTATCACACTGGTCGAGCCGGCCCATTCGTGCCGAAGCATGGCTCTCCCACGTACGTTATGTTATGTTGTATTCTAGAAAATATTAAAGTGGAATTTAATAAAATATTTTTTTCAAATACCTCAGGTTATGGCGTCAATTGGGGGAAAGCTTCTTCCAAAAATGACTATGAAGGGTCTGGAAGAAGGGACTGTAAAAAACAAAGTAAATAGACAACCCTAATCAATACCAGCAACATTCTCAAACAAAACGAGAATCAGGAACGAAGTCCGTACGGCAGTGCGTGAAGAATCCCATTATTATAAGGTGCATCATGCATTCCGGACATTGTAAGTGCATGGTATGAGTTAATGCGAGCGCGCCGGTGAATAGCCCTATATCTGCCGCCCAGAGAATGTACGGATAAGCTACCTGAATCGAACTTAAGAAGGTAGTAGAACTGTATTTATTTAATGCCATGACGTTATCGTATATTGGTCACCGAACAAAAAAGCCCTCACCTTTAACGTATACAATACACCTTCTCCGTTTCGTCGTAGGTAAACATCAGGGAAAATGTTTTTTTTTTTTTTTTATGTGATAGGGGGGCAAACGAGCAAACGGATCACCTGATGGTAAGTGATAACCGCCGCCCATGGACACCCGCAACACCAGAGGAGTCGCAAGTGCGCTGCCCGCCTTTAAAAGGGTTTGGGCCTCCGGTAACCTCAACTCACTCGGCGAAACACAACGCAAGCGTTGCTTCACGCCGGTTTTCTGTGAGGCCGTGGTATCACTCCGGTCGAGCCGGCCCATTCGTGCCGAAGCATGGCTCTCCCACGTGAAATGACGAGAAGATAGGCTAGGATACTGATCTTAACGCAATGGCTAAGAGAGCTTTCCGCGACACGGACAGATCTTGATGTATAAGCATAGTCGTAATAGGAGGATGACACTGACTCTAATGTTTTGTCCCATCAATAGACTGACCGTGGTTAGCGCAGCTGTACTTTACATATTGATTGATTAGCGCAATTAATACTTTACAAACGAGTCTCTAATCTTTTGTCGCATTCTATCAAGTACAAAATAATGTTGGAATGAAAGGAACAAAGTATAGGTAGGTACGCTGCTTATAAACTAAAATAAGGCTTTCTCGTAACAATTTCTCTATCATAACCGTATGTAAGACATAAACTTTACATAACTTTGGTCGGCTCTACTACTTTTTGGGTCTACATTCATTTGGCAGCGCATATCTTCTGCGCAAGAGTGCATTGTTTATCTACCGCCGCGTGGGGTCGGCCAATAAGGTAGCGGGTTCGATCCCAGCTGCACACTGTTTATTACGGTGCGGGTATGTAGCTAATAGATAGAGATGTTCCGTGAAACTTTAGTGTTCCTTGTATTAAATGTTTATCTAAGAAGCGTTTTGAGATTCTATGAGAAGTAATCCAGGCAAGGTTTTTTTTCTAGAACTAAACTATACTACGAAACTACAGTTTAACGGGGTTCTCACCTCACTATTAAAATCTTTAGGGTTTTTGGAACAAATGTAAGTATAACACTACAATATAATCACCACATTATATCAAGAACTTTTTCTTGATATAATGTGGTGATTAGCGGCGATAATCTGTAAGGTGATACTGATATTTTAAAAATGTTCAAATATAATTCCAATCTATCTGTGTTTCCTTACAATATAATAAATTGATTTGAAACATGTTAAACATTGATGGTAATTTCAAAGACTACCATCGACATCTTATCTGTGTGAAGTGGAATTATATTTTGAATGGCCTTTGAGCACCAGAATTAAGTTTTTTCAGGATTTAATGATATATTTTCTTTCATACAGTACCAATTTATATACATACTGTATAAAAAAACCTAAAGGGAAAACTTAAAACGTAATAGACCAACATTAAAGCTATTATATAGCTTTTGTAGGGAAAGTTTCCAGAAAAATAAAACCATAATCTAGTTGTATACCACATTCCTCCTGGCTTTATTTTCACGCTCTCGTCTCTTAATACGGTTAGTAGAGCCCTAGGCTATATCGTGACTTAGGTTAGGAGGCGTGTGCCGTTTAATACACTACCTGTCTTCCTTTCAGTACTTGTTTAACGGCGATCCTTAGCTTTTGTAAGCATGCCCATGTTATATCAGCCTCACCTGTGTTTTTGAAATTGGATATTGGTATGTCCAAGATCACCTTTAGTTGTATTAAGTATTGCGCTATGTAAAAAGGTTTGCTCGGTGGAGAAAACAATAGCGATGTCCAGTTTTAAAGTTTAGTTTAAATATAAGTATGTATGCTCGGTTGTATGATCTCTTGGGGTCTGGATGGCTGGCGACGACCCTTACGTCAGAGTCTGTCGTAAAGCACCTTGATGTGTGGATCGACGGGTTTGACTTTTGGGCGTAAGAGCCCGTTTTGGGGTTCCGTAGCCAAATAGCAAAAGACGGAACCCTTATGGAATCGTCATGTCTGTCTGTCCATCCGTATGTCACAATCACTTTTTCTGAAACTATAAGAACTGTTATATAATAAAGATATGCTGTAGGTATACTGTTAAAACTTCTGTGAACCGCTTTAAGATTTTCACACAAAAATAGAACAATAAGCAATAAATTTTGGGGGTTCCCCATACTTAGAACTGAAATTCAAAATTTTGATTTTCTAAACTGAATAGTTTGCGCGAGAGACACTTCCAAAGAGGTAATATGTGTGTCACTTCCCTGTAACTTCTAAAATAAGAGAATGATAAAACTAAAAAAAATATATATGATGTGCATTACAATGCAAACTTGCACCGAAACGTGGTTATTGAATGAGATCTAGTAAGTAGTTTTTTTTAATACGTCATAAATCGTAAACCACAATTTAACTTTCATTCAATAAACTCAAATATAAAGAAAAAAAATACAATAAAATTCATAAACATATACCTTATGTATAAACCGTGAACAATTATTTCTAATAATAAATCTGTAATAGGTGCCTTGTGCTACGGAACCCTTCATGGGCGAGTCCGTTTGTTATTTAGTTTGTGCAGAATACGTGACTGAATCGATTCCAATATTTTTACACTATGTTATATTTTGTCCTGAAATTCGAAAAAAGTTAACTATCTTTCCGCAATCATACGCGTACAACACAAGACGTGTTGTGGCAGGTCATAGTGGCACTAAGCGCGGGCGCACAGCGGGGCGGGGGTAATAAAAGCGGGGATAGCCTAATGGCTAGGGCGTCGGACTTGCGTTCATTTGGTTGCCGGTTCGAAACCCACCCAGCACTACCGACGTGAACCCACTCGTAACACAAGCATTTGGCTTAGCACGAGGGGTTTACAAGAATACTAGTAATGTGTGACCAACATTACAAGTAAGCTTTGTATTTAAAAAAAAGAAAAAAATTAGACGTGGTGAGCATTTTAGCTTATTTTCTCCCACTGGCTTTACCAGTGAACGCAACGGAGCCCGATATTCATACAAAATAGTGATTTTCAGACGCAACCCGCCATAATTGGACAAAACTTAGGATAATAACGAAAGCAGGTGTTGCAAAATGCGTACAGCCATGCGATGACGAATAATGTTGCTTAAAATATGAAAGTTAGTATCCAGATGGTATCTAGAGGTGTGCCTATCAATCTTGAGATGTCGTATCTCAAGAATGCTCTAAATTAAATTAGAAAGGCGGACGTATCTAATTTGCGTCAGTTCGGCGTTATTAATACGCGTAGGCTAATTGTCGGTGGCCGGTCATCTCTATTATGCTGATTTCCAAGGATGGTTAATAATACTGGATATGGCGCTTGATTTCGCCAACCAGATGTTACGTTTTTTTTAATGCACCATTGCAGTGGACCAATCCTGGTATGTATTTTCGCTACACACAACAAAAACAATGTTTAGGGGTGAAAGCTTTTTTAAATATAAAAATATTATATTTTTCCTTGTGATAAATTAGCTATAGCCCGTAAAATAAATCACTTTGATATAAACACACATACATCAATACGATAGGCAGAGTCCTAAGATAGTGAGAAGTTTTTAAAATAATGTATAATACTAATAATAGTTTTTAAGTTGTAAATACTTACAAATATATTTATGAATTTAATTATTATCTGAAATAAATGTATTTGAATTGAAAGTAAAACGCTGTGAATTCTTGAAGCTTTGCTAAAGTCACCTAAAAGTATACTTACCTACTATTATCTAGTTTTTAAGAAAGAAAGTTCTTCTCATTTACACTCAAATATTTCGTAAAAATTAATTATTAAAATTTTTTGATCTTATTGTCATTTACTCTGAAATAAGAAGACCGCGCGCGTCACCGAACTTTTTTTCAGGAATGTGATAGGTATCAATCATATCCAGCTAAGTCTATGCCTCACCTATGCTAGCCCACACATTCTGTTGATAAATACCAAGGCAGATTCGCTTAGAGGTAATAAATTTCACAAGATTACCACCGGCATGATTAATACATGCTTCGCTACAAAAATGAAGAGCCGCGGCCGATCGATCAACGTGGGTGTTTAATATGGCCGTATGGTCATTTATCTTTATCGATTAGTGCTATACGGTACTGCACTTTAATTATTAAAGGGTGATTCTCAACTACACGGCGTACAGGTAAAATTATAGGCTGACAAAGAGTGACTCTCTTTAGTGAGCCTTATATTTATAATCACATTAGTTGGCAGTCTATATAGCAACAAATACAAAATTTGATAGATAATTAACTTTACGTATATTATCTTCCATTTACGGGTTAGTTCGTGACCTCTGGTTTGACATCAGTGGCTTCATTATAAAACCTTTCGTTGTTAGTCATGACAAATTTGTTATTTTTCACATGCAAAAGCATACTTTTGATGAATCTTAGTTATTGTAAAATAATAGAAGCGGCGGTAGCCTAATGGCTAGGGCGTCGGACTTGCGAACATGTGGTTGCCGGTTCGAACCCCACCCATTGCACTACCGACGTGAACCCACCCGTAACACAAGCAATCTAGCTTAGCACGAGGGGTTAACAAGAATACTAGTAATGTACGACCCACATTGCTAGTAAGCTTTAAAAAAAAATTCACCTCAGATGATTTTTGACTATCTGCTATGAATTCTTAATATAAATGGATCTTATAGGATGTATTATGGACGTGGTTTAATCCCCTAATCGATTGCCAGCGATTGCCACACCGTCTGGAGCTGTGAGCTTTTTTTTGATACCTTTATTTGAACTCCCTTAAACGTGTTATGGCGTCAAAATTGACATAACTAAGTATGTGAGAATTAAAATATCTGTTTTGTCGAGTGAAAAATGGACTAAATAAATTAAGGTCAAGAATGAGAACTAATGACCTACTACCACTTTTATTAACTTATAGAACTATTTTGTAACAGAGGATTGTATGATCTTATCCACAGGCTCGATGTTCTTAGACGAATATTGCTATACAGTTTTGATTGATAATATGACAGAAGTTTAAATCACCTGTACGGCTGTGCCGGTGAGGTGAGGTCTGAGTCCGTACGACCTCAATTGGATAAATCTCATTCCGTCTCCACTTACCATTAATTACTGAAAAGTCAAGTAATCTTTAATTATTGCTACACTGAATAATGATCGGCATTAAAATATTGCTACATTATTAAAAACATGTATACGTGTTTATGTGTGTTTAGGCCTTGGTCACCTGAAACTCTAGATTCTTCTTCTTCTTCTCTCTTTTGAACTATTGAACTGTGAACTGACTCTTTGTACTGATCTCTGAACTGGTGGAACTATTGAACTAGATAATAATTGGAAATGAAATTAATATATTGTGTTTTTTTCTTATATTTTTTTTACTGTCAAACCATAACAAAAAACTATCGATCTCAGTGACACATTGTATGTTTTTTAATTATCGAACTAGGTCTTACTTCATCGTTTTGGTCGTGAACATACCGCCCACCAAGGACATTATTGAAGAATCAATGTCCTTCACAAAATAATACTATACTACTTATCCCTTAAACTGAAGTAATATCTCTGGTGAGTGACATTAACAAAATCTAAAAGTATACAATTAAAAGTTAACAGAACTAAACCTTATACAGAACTTAAATACTTAATAGTTGACAGAATGATATAACTATTATTCTAAAACAAAATTATATCAAAACTTACTCTCATACTTATCACATAAACAAACCTTGAACTAAAAATCATGAACTGACAAATAAATACATTGTCCTTTTGAAGACTCTGAAAACTCCATAATATTTTTATAAACTAAATATAAAACTAACTTCTAATAACTCCCAATCATTAATAGGCAGAATACATAATTTTGAAGTAGGTCTAAAATTAAGATCGGGATATTTTTGAACTATTCGACCAAGTTACCAACAAGCAGGAGGTAAACGATTCCTTCACTAGAACTATGTTCCAATCTTATTCTGGAGTTTGAAGTAAACTGTTATATCTATGAACTAAATTAGTCGAATATACTGAAAACCTTGTCAAAAGGGTTTAAAAAACTCATAGAACTGAACGTTATGGCACCAGGAACAGTAAATAACGGTTCACCAACTAGAAAATAACCTGGAGTGAACTGAGCAACATACTCATTTTACCATAAGTAACTGTTGTATCTGCTATAACTCCTTTAAAATGGAATTTAATGAACTTAGCAGCTGCCTTCCACAACTTACTATGATCTCCTGATGATCTTAACCTCCATGAACTTGAACGTCAGGCAGCTGCAACAACTCTACACGGTAAGTATTAAATTGTTGTTTTAATAAAACTGGGTTATCATCATACCAACTAGTACCTGATAACCAAAGCTTCTGAAAGATGATCTTAGTTAATATTATACTGAGTGCTATCCATCCAAACAGCTCGGACAAGTACACGATATCAGATATAATATTGTTTTTTAGCTACCTTTTCAGATAACGACGGGAACTGCACAGTGAACGTGAACTCAGCTGTGCTACGGCACAAGGTAGGTCCTAATACTTTAGTACTAACAAATATCTCCTCTTCACTTTTACCTTTATACAACTCCTTCTCTGTAATGTCTTTATTTCTTTTAATTTGAATGTTTCTATTCCATTTCTGTATTTTAAATCTAACTTTACGCAATAAATCTTTTATTTCTCTGAATAAACCTTTTCCTTTTTCTATTAATATAATTTCTAGTATCAAATCATTCATATAAAAATAATGCATGTAAAAAGTAATTAATACTATTTCAGGTGCGATTGGGAACTCATTGCCATAATCCAATGCTACCTGATGTAGTACTGTAATGAATAAATCAGGAACGGAAGTAGTACTACATAATACGGTTAACAACTCGTAATATCTTATTTCTTCTTTAGAACTATTTCGCCACACTATTCCTTGATCTGTCACATCTTCTGCGACTGTCACCTGAATATACAATTTCATTATACCTGCGCCAAGTGCTATATAATGTTCTCTCCAACGTAACACAATATTCCGTAGATTAAACTGTACTTCAGGACTTATCACTAACGCACAGTTAGGATCATCCCGACTCTTATCATTCTTGCAGGAGACGTCGAAGGCTACACGCACCTTGTATACAGTTATACCGAACTTAATATTAAGCTTCTGTAAAATTGTCAATAGAGCTAATTGTAAATATTCTTCGAAAACCTTTGTGAATCTCTCTTTCAGATCTGAATTCATTGAAAATATCCTCTCTAACATTTGGAATCCTTTCAGTACTATTTCTCTGCTACCAACACACGCTGGACCCCTTACTACATAACTTTCATCTGCTGCTCTTGTAGTAGTAGAGGCCAATAACTCTTTCCACTTTTGATCTTGTTCTGTAAGTATTCTTTGCTCACTTGGTTGGTCTGCCATTTGCCGAAACTTCTTAAGCGTGTAATTTTCATTAAATTGTGTATGCATTACCATGAACTCTTTTTTATTCCTTTTATTGTTTTCCAGGTGAGCTACTCCGGACAGTATCCAGCCAAGGCTAGTGTACTGTGCAACCAAGAATCCATTTGGAGCTTTCTTCACACCATTTTGCAATACCTTACTGTACACATCCGCACCCAACAAGATATCTATCTTATTAGGCTTGTTGAACTGTGGATCTGCCAATACTAAATGTTCTAGATCTAACCATTCAATTGGTTTCAGCTGTCTTTCCGGTAGATACGAAGTAATATTACTTAAAACATAAGCTTTTATTATCAGTTGAAAACCAGACTCCGTTAAAGATTGTAGTACTAACGTAACTGTGTAGTTCGTTACAATCGACTTATTTTTACCAAGACTAGAGACAATACCTCTAGTCGGACTCTTCTTTAATCGCAAAAGCTGTACAGCAGCTTCAGTGATAAAAGAGGCTTGTGAGCCCTGATCTAATAGAGCCCTCATTACTTGAGACTCTTGCGCAGAAGTCTGAACATTTACTAGCGCCGTAGGTAGAAGAACTTGACCTGAACTAGCGATCTTCTTCGTTGATAGACAAGAAAGTAGTGGCTCACTATCCACTGCTTCAGTCTCTTCAACGCCTGTACTATGACTCACCCCTTGATCTTTCTGCGCATTTGAACTAATGCTATCTGTATGTAATAGAGTATGATGTCTCCTATGACATACGCGACAAGCCATGGTGATTCTGCATTGACCTACCATATGATTACCACCTAGACAATTGAAACATATTTTATTATTTTTGACGAACTGACGTCTCTGTTCTACACTTAAGTTGGCGAACTCTGCACAGAAACATAATTTGTGTCGTTCACCACAATGTTCACATCGCAGAGCAGCTTGCCCTGTCTGTGTCACATTAGAACTGCGTGTCGTAAACAACACCTTAGTACTCGCTTCTGGTCGGGAACTGCCACGCAACTGTCCTGTTGCCTTCTCAGGTTCTATGAATTCAAAAGCCCTGAAACGACTTTCAAGAAACGTTTTATACTGATCTAAAGTTGGTAGTTCTTTTGACTCGTCTGAGGAAACCTTTAACTCCCACTGCTTGCGGGTTTCCTGGTCGAGCTTGGATGAAACTATATAAATAACTATTATGTCCCATGAAACTACATCAATCCCCAAATTGTTCAAAGCACTCATACAATCAGTAGTCGTATCTAATAAATGTTTTAACGTAACTGCCGACTCTACACTCACACGTTTCTGATCAAACAGTCGCTGTAAAATAGAATTTGCTAAATGCCGTTTATTATTATATCTATGTTCTAACTGCGCCCAACATACCGAATAATTAGAAGCAGTAATAGGTATTTGCCGAAGCAATTGCTCTGCTTCGCCCGTTAAACAACCTTTTAAGTAATGTAATCTTTGGACGTCATCTAACCCTTTATTAAAATGCACGAGTGACATAAAAAGATCACGGAAACTAGTCCACTCGGCGTACTTTCCAGAAAAAGAAGGAATATTAATTTTCGGTAATCTGACATTATTATTAAAATATTTACTCTCATTACTAGATGTTTGTTCGCGGGGTTCTTTTACCACAAACTTTCTCTGAATATCTTTTAATTCAGACTTGTACATAATATATGTTTCTTCAGTTGTGTCATACATGTCTGAACTAAAATATGCACTTTTCATGTCATCTACTGTAGCCTTTTCAATAATTGTTCTATGTGTATCATTAAATCTTTTCCACTGCTCTTCTAAAGTTTCTAATCTAGTGTCTATATAACCTGCTGTAATTCTATCTTTGGGTGATTTTTTAAAATTAGTTCTACCCTTTTCTATGATATTTCGAGCATCTACTTGCAACTTTAATAATGACTCCATATTTTAAAACATTGAAAGATCCTTTAAACCTGTTTAAAATAAATCACAAATAAATGGTTATCAATAAAATTCGCAAAGCTCTAAAATTACAAGTTAAATAGGTATAACACTAATTTTACAAGAGTATAACAAAAGACACAAAAAATAATATATTTAATATTATGCTGTCCAGTTTTTTTTTTATTCAATTAAGAATGTTCTCGATTATATCCCAAATGTTTTGCAGTTTGAACTTTATAAAATCAAGAATAGGTTTCCCTTACACTTTCCTCTAGAACTCCCTCTGCCCTTTATGTTATTAAATTAGTACTCACAGTTATCCACTGAACTCACTCAATAAATACCCTCTCTGTTGACTCAAACAATCCCTGGATCAAGCCAGCTCTCCTTGAGTCCACTTCAGCTCGCAGCCGCGCTATAACTTGCTTGACAGCTGATGAACTGGATGCCCGCTTCCATTCAAAAACATGCATCCGCCTGTGGATTATCCAACGGTGACCTCCTCGGCCTCTTCTTGAACTGGGTATGTCTACCCCGGCGCGTCTTTACCAGCACCTAAGCGCAATCAGTAGCGATCCACTACTGTGTCGACGCCTACTCCACGACTGTGTCTGGTGACCCAGTCAACCCGGCTATCCGGCTCCGTAGGACCATGTTTAGGCCTTGGTCACCTGAAACTCTAGATTCTTCTTCTTCTTCTCTCTTTTGAACTATTGAACTGTGAACTGACTCTTTGTACTGATCTCTGAACTGGTGGAACTATTGAACTAGATAATAATTGGAAATGAAATTAATATATTGTGTTTTTTTCTTATATTTTTTTTACTGTCAAACCATAACAAAAAACTATCGATCTCAGTGACACATTGTATGTTTTTTAATTATCGAACTAGGTCTTACTTCATCGTTTTGGTCGTGAACAATGTGTCTTTTTGTATGAATTAAATTATTTTAATTTTTTTCATTAAAGAAACGGTGGACTCTCTCACAATAGAAAAATTATTATTTGGGACCTCCAAATAATAGTTTTTCTATAGTATCTGATTATTAATCCTTGATGAGTTCATCAGTCATTTAAGTTTTATGTTACCAGGCAAGCCAATGCGAATATATCTATACTAGCCTCTGCCCGCGGCTTCGCTCGTTTGAAGCTCGAACACCAACAATGATGAACTCTTCTTTGTATGGGTGTCTATTCATTAGAGAAGTCAAGCTGTATCTCAGGTTCTGTTTAAATTATTTGAGATACTTCTTGTATACCAGTTTTTAAGTTGGAGCACATACTATCTAACAGTGACAACAAAATTTAAATCTATTGAGTAGTTTTTGCGCCAACCCGTAACAAACAGACAAGAATTTTAAACATCACATTTTTGGGTTCGGAGACTTTTATATACCCTAACCCACTTGTTTTTTTTTATATCTTCAATGACAGACACTTACAGACATAGCTTTTTTACAATTTTATAATAGTAGAGATAGATTTATATATTCACATTCAGCAATATTATTCGATTCAAATAATTTTAAATGCACTATTCATCCTCCGAGCCTTTTCCCAACTATGTTGGGGTCGTCTTCCAGTCTACCCAGATGCGGCTGTATATCAGTATTTTATATGAAGCGACAGACCTCCGCATCCCAGATTATGGGCAATAACGACATTTGGAGGATATACCTACTAGTTGTCAGGCTTTTTTGTTTGGGCTTCTGACTACCACAAACAATATTTGTCATAGATGTTTGTATAACTGGGACCGACGGCTTTACGTGCTGTCTGAGGCACGGAGGGTTTTCGATGTGTTGAGAAAGGTCACCCATCTACACACTGACCACAACGAGCACAGCTTAACCTTGTTCAGTTGATCAACTTAGTAATTATTTGGCCACGAGCCCCTAAATACACGTAAATACAAATATTGTGTAGTAGTCTACCGATGCGCCCATTGTCTTAGGTCAAGATTTTTTTTTTGTTGCAGATATAAGTTTTTTGAGTGTGGGTGTATTTTACTGTGTCCCAGCGACACAGGACGTGCTCCCTTTAAAAATATACATAATCAGCGTGACTATCAGAATTCAATATTAAACTAAGCACAATACCACAAGACCTCAAGGATACGGTAAACTCGTTACATTGAACAATAGCGAGTTTTAGGCATTCAACATCATCTATGCCTACCATCTACTCAACATCAATAGCCATTTCAATCAACTTTGACAGTTACGACACAGTTGCATTCAAAGCTGGCTGAAAAGGATTACTCGGCTTAAAATTTAAATTCTAAATAATAACTAAGGCTGTCTGGTACGCACGCAACCGCACGCGCGGGCGGGAGCGTGCCCAATCCGCTCCAATTTCGCAAGATAATCAACTGCAGAGGTTATCGGCAGTAGGTCAACTTGAGTATTGATGGGGAACACCTGTCTTACTGCTGATTTTTCTGGAGTAATAGGCTTGGTTTGCATATTCCCTATTGCTTTAGGGGTAACAGGAGGAATTAATATCTTCTGAAATTTTTTTTTTTTAAATATGGGCTTTCGATAGGGATAAACAAGATTGATGATTGATGATTTTGGTTGACATATATTTATCGAAACTAAAACAAAGAAATAGTATGAAGATTGTTTTTTTATTTAATGTGCCTGTTGAGTGAGGTAGCTCTGCGTTATAGGATCAAGATTAATAGTTCAACCACAGTATCCGCTGCGGGAAGGCGATAAAAAAATAGTTATTTCACAATTCAACAAAATTGAAAATTATATATAGTTTCTGGGTATGAAACTACCAATAGTGCTGGATAAGGTCTGATCCATCATCCATCCATATTCCATAACAACACAGCGACCTTCCTTCCTTATCACGAATATTGCGTAGAGCAAAATTTCTGCGTTATCACCGGCAACATGGCCGCCCAGTTGTAGACGTCGCGCGCGCACTATATCACGGCGGATATTTACCGCCGGCCACCGCCCGTCGGTGACAGCCTTATCTGTTATCAGTATATGGATAGATACCTTATTGGATGCTTGGCCGTATCTATAGTTTGGGCTCTGGCCTTGAGATTTGAAATACTCATGTTTAGACTTTCGTTGGTATTGCAGTTTTCTTAGTGTTCTGTCTTAGTTTAGGTTTTGTAATTATAAATTATAGCTGCATACCATGACAAACTTTACGTTTATTGAGATCCACTAGATCTAGCTATCATCGATTATTACCTATATCAATCTGATGTATATAGTGTTAGTAAATATTTTCAACTCTTTTTAACATGGCCTTACCCAATTTATGTTACAAAGTTTTACAAAAGATATTCTTGATTTATGAAGCAAATTTTTTACGAACTGAAAAGCTCACTTTCTATTATCTCCTCTTTAAACTTATGTAAAATAAAATGAAGTCGAGTTAGTTACACCATTTATAACTGAAAAACGGCTAGACCGCTTTTATGAATAGTGATTTGTTGGATTTGTCTCCATCCCGAATAACAAAATAGCTATTGAAACATCGAAAAAATTCACGAAAAAGACGATATGTTAAAATTGTTTTATCATAAGTTTTGTATTGAGAACAGATTTACTAATTTCACAGAAACAAAACACGGATAAAAATTAACATGGCGTTGTATGCTTCGAAAGCTGTTTTTTTTAAGTTTATGAGCAAGGTGCTAGCTTTACATATTTCACACCTTGTGAATGCGAGTGTTTGGTGATATGTTTTAATTCTCATCTCATAAGGGGAGAGCCTATTGTCATTAATTGGACACAAATCCAAACTCCGAGCTGCTTCTGAGAAATTTCTAGTGGAAAATTCATTAAAACTGTTCAAGTTCAATCCAGGACGCCACAAGACCAATGAGGTTGTATTTTATTTATACACAATCTAACGAAAGAGATTTTAGTTAAGCGTCTTCATGTTTGAAAGTTGGATAGAATTCCGTATTGGCTAATTGGTGCTGACAAGCATCGCTAGAATGTATGATTGAGATTCAGTGTTGCCAACTTTGTTGCACCAATTTTACCTCTAGCTATCTAGAGGTAAAATTACAGTAACAAATAATTAATTAACACTTACCTACTAATAGAGAAATAAAATGGTAAGAAATATATATATTTACCTTGTTTAATCCTGGGTTCAATTTCCAGGTCGAACAAGTAGTTTTACGGGACATTTTATGAAATTCTCAATATAAGCTCAGAAATCAGTATAAGCTCGGAGTTTAGATTCGGGCCCAGTTAAAGGCAAAGCTCGCTAAAACTCGAGTAGGTACGTTTGAATCCTACGTGAAGTCATTTTTTAACTATGGGTATCAGAAAAAATATATTTCAAGTAAAACCGCAAATTCAATAAGAAGGATGGTTTCAAATTTGCACACCCTGACAATTTTTTTTTCATTCTGATTCTGTTGAGACTTGGTCAGTATTGACCATGCCAACTACTTATTTACTTTTAAATAAACCCGGCTGCAAATTAAAAAAAACGACAAAATAATCCAATTAGTACTCGCTAAATCGGCTGAACTATAACTGTGGCACTGTTACGCCAGTGAAAGGGAGGGTAGCCATCTATTTTACTAGACCAATACCACAACATCTTTTGTGTGTGTGCATAATAGTTGCGACAAGGGTTAGTGGCCTGGGTGTGGCCAAGGCAGCAGGGTACCGAGCCGCAAGTGTTCGGGCTTCGGGCTTCGAGGCCTAGATAACAGGGCACGCGGAAGCCGGTACGTCACGCCTTGTGTAGGTATTCATTTATGGTTCGGTCAGCTAGGGATGTGTCTATTTATGTATAATGGATCTCGTGATTACTGATTACCTACAATGTTTTCATTTTTTTTAAGACCCTGTTTAAGTACGTCTGTATATATTCCATGCATTGATTAAACTAACTTATTTAGGTATACATTTTCATTTTTTAAATAAAAAATAATAATTAAATGTATAAAAAATATTAGTTATAGTTCTACGTATATCGGGAACTGGGTCAAAGCTACCGGTAGTCAGGGCTCCTAGAAAAGGAATAAGTATCGGTACAATGATTGCCGAGTCAACTCAAGATAGAAAAGAGCCAAGTATAGAAGAAGAAGAAGTATAGAATATTGATAAAAATAGTTGTTTAAATATAACTTCCGCTTAACCCTTCATGGAATACTGGCTTGATGGTAAGTAACAACTGTCATTTGAAGGCAATGAAACAATTTCGTTTCGCATATATTTAGGTACTGCCATTAACCAATTAATGGTGTATCAGGTAGAAATCTATCTACCCGACGATTTCTAGCTGATATACCATTTATTGGTGAGTGAGTGAGCTGTGAGTCATTCCATATCTTATTAAACTTGTTCAGAATTTAAACGTAAAACTAGATTATTGCAATTATGAGTATATTGGCTTTTCTAGTCTACGTTAATATACTAGATACTCTATGCAGGTCTAATCTAGCGGCTTGCCATTTTCTCCCTCACTATAAAAAACTTACGTATTTAACAATTTAATTATTTTTTTATTGTTCACTCTTTTTATATTCCTTTTGTTGGAGTTCAAAGAAATGCACTCATAAAACTTGTACAGGCTATAAGTAATGGCCTTCCGTGGGGCGGAAAAACGCGATCTAGTTTTCCATCCTTTATCCTTGCTTTCCTAGCTTCCAATCGCTGGACAAACCCAGATCAGAATAGGAAACGATCAAGATGGATGGATCAAGCTTCAAAATACCTGACAGTAATGGAATTTTGGTTATCGTACCTTAGTCATTTAGCCCAAGTAGATAACTACTTACCATTTAACTTATCCAAACCTTATTATCATAGAAATTCAGTTTCATTTGTGAATATATTACATTGGAACATTTATATAGGTATATGTGTCCATGATGGAACGCTTTGTCTATGCGTCATGACGTTTCGATCAATTTTCAATTATCTAGAACAGTGGTTTCCAAAGTCGATAAGCTCTGAGCAATTTTAAGAAATTTCAAATTCGGAACTAAATTTTTGCTGTCATAAAGAAATAGAATACAACCATACTGTTTAAATGCATTTTTCAAGAATGTTTTTCTTTTTACCCATAATTAAAAAAAAATTGAAATGAAGATTAAAGTCCGATTCTGATCTATGATTTAAAGAATTCTAGTTATGCTAAGCCGACAAAGATACATGTAATGTAGGCACGGTCTATGCTATCAGCGATCAAGCATTCATCACACCAGTTAAAAAGGTATATCTCTCCGCAGTACAGACCGATATTTGATCGAGCCTATGGGTTCTGAAGTATTTATCTAGAGCCTCCGGGCATTATAGCATAAGGAAGTATTAGTTCGCTGCAGGCTCGAATAAGATTAGTTCGGGATAGTTGCGTAAGAGCAATGATACTAGGGGTGAAATATTACGCTCATTAATTACAGAATGAAACACAAAAGAGAGCTTCTTTGAAGGTTTTGTTTTGTTAGAGTTCAAATAAGTGACAAGTTTAACATGGGAGAGCAATGCTTCGGCACGAATGGACCGGCTTGACCGGAGTGATACCACGGCCTCACAGAAAATCGGCGGTAAACGTCGCTTGCGTTGTGTTTCGCCGAGTGAGTGAGGTTACCGGAAGCCCAAACCCCTCTAAAAGGCGGGTATGGCACTATTGACTCCTCTGGTGTAGCGGGTGTCCATGGGCGGTGGGTATCGCTAACTATCAGGTGATCCGTCTACTCGTTTGCCCCTCTATCCCATAAAACAAGTGTTAGGTACGTGTAATAATACACGTGTTGATTAACTATTATAACTTAATATTGATGAAGTTTTATCAGTATGGCGAAGTATCCAAGAAATATTTTAAAGTATACGTTTGCGGCAATTACAAAGCGGCCACGCAGCTGCAATCTCTCAACACAACAATGAGTCAACATGCCATTTAAGAGCCACCGATGGTCCTAATAGGCACAATGTAAATATCGACACCAATTAAATGCAGCGGACTATAATGTCGAAACATCGCACAATTAACGCGTCACACACACAATGTCAGAAGCGCGTAAATCCGGCACAGCCCTGAACCCCAAGGTTGTCCCTAATTATACCTTTCGAATGAGACGTCATTTCCTTACGCTTACGAAACATTAAAATGTAAAAAGAGGCTTTTTCGCGTTTCAAAGGTGTGAATTTAAATAATTGCAATAATCGCGGCGTCCGACGGACATGCGAACTTAATGAACGGGTGAGCGGTCCTGGTGAAGAAGACAGCTCGGCCGCCGACAAAGAGGCTCAGTATCGCCCGTCTGTACGACACCTTAAGTTTCGCTGTTTCGGTTCACACACTTCACTCTTCGGAACAATTATAAATGAGGTCGATTCCATATTCGTAATTCTCGCCTCGGGTATTCACATTTCCCTCATGTATTCGTATGGATGCACTAAGTGTTAAAAAATATAAAATACGAAATAATGCACTTTTTAAACACAAGCATCCTGTCATCCTGTTCGTAATATTCAATTCAATCGACAATTTCTTTTAAGACTGAGAATGTCCTCATTTTACTGATTTTTACGTAAAGGGTTATTTTTTATGGAACTCATATTTTTAAGTATGCATAAATATTTAGTTCATCTTTAACATTTTATTATTTATTAAATGAACTGAGAATGGTGTCGCTTCCGTTTTTCTTTTTTCTCGCACACGTTAAAATCTTTTTAATGATACATGCTGAGGCTAATAACTATGTAATCATAGTCCTATTTAAAGTTGGTTATAATAAAGAAATTAAACATCAAACGGGTGTATTTAACAGGATTCCTTAATCGTAAGTACTGATAAAGTAATTGAGATTCACACACGAGTCTGATTGCCGAACACCCGTACTTTTGCCATTGTAAAATTTTATTACCACGAATTTGCGACAATTGTATCAACGATTGATCGAACTTAAATTACTTTTTAAGGCTACGCATGCCCTTTTCTGTGCACGACCGAAAGAAATTTTCCATATAATCTCGCTTTTATTGCCTGTAATAAGCCATTTAATTCGTAATAATATTCGATTAGTGTGAAGCAAATAGAAGGAAGGGTGTCGGTTTACCAAAAATGACGTCGTAAATAATTATGACGAATTCGTAATTCACGCATTATGTCATGCAAATTATTGTCATTTTCTGTCATTATGCTTCATAATAACATCGTGGCGAAATAAATGTAGAATAAAAATGGTGGAACAAAATGTCAATGGTAAATTTTGAATTTGGAAGACTAAATGTTGCCATTAAAACTACGATTTAATTAGTTATACAAGGCAGATATTATGAATATTTATATAGAGCATATTGAGTTATTGACAACACTGTCAATTCTATGTTAATAACATGTCAGTAGTGTCAGCACTCCCAGTTACCAGTACCAGTAATAAAATTGATGAGATTGACAGCCGACGTTAGTAACTATAAATATTGGAAACCTAAGTATCACTTTCAAAGCAGGATTTGAAATAAATTAAAATAGAAAACTAGGTTATAAAATAAGAGGTACCTATTGGAAAATATCAGACAACATTTGTTCTATATAGGTGGGTCTTTACTAGAGTGGCCTTGGTGCAAAAGTAATCTCCCTTATCCCACAAAAACGAGATCTGTCAGTATATCATTGTCAGTTATAAAAGGGTTTTTGTCATTAAGCCTTAGTCATTGTTTTATCGATAATCCACTCGGTTAATCGCCGATCGATATCATAATGTTGAGTAAGTAATCCTGCGGTCGTTCGGAGTGGAGGCAACCGGACCGCGGACCAGCGCCCATCAGTCACCGGCTTGCTAGACAACCGAACAGCTAAAGTTGTCTACACATGACTACCGCCCGCCCCGCGCCGTGCCGACCGTCACCCCAAAGTGATGAATGCCCCGACTTAACCCACTTGACAACTCATTTTCTCGTAACAGATTCCATTACCAAACGCTCAAATAACATAGTAGCAGCGATCACCTTCGCAATAACAGACGATAATGGTAGCCTTATTCATACGACCATCATTATTTTCTGTCTCGCAACAAGGCAAAAACAATCAATAAAAATAAATCATTTAAATAACCATAAACACGTATTACAATGCGCCGACATTACATCTCCTAATGATTTCGCTAACGAATCATTGAAAGTGGTCGGATCGCGTGCGCGCGCGCATGTCCGCTGCGATCTAATCGCGGGCGTGGCTGTGTGTGTGTTTATGTGTTTGTGTGCGTGCAATGCGGTCGTAATAATATGAAAGTGTTGTCCGGACCCCGCCCTAGCCTCGGGGCCGCTCTGTGTTCCATTTACATCTGCTCGAATACTTTATTAAGCCTTCTGTCGAGCGTGCACCAGATTCTGTGCCTTGTTGAATTACTGATAACGATAACGGTTACCGAAGTATTCTTGTTGCTAGTCTCCGTAAAATAGCTAGACTGTGGCTTTATCCTTGTGCGATCAAAGTGTATTTGAAATATTTATTTATTTCATCGGAATAATCTCTCTTAATAAGGACAAAAATCTGAACAATCGCATTTCTAAAACGTACTGTATACGCTAGGGTGTGGCTTCACCTTTAGTCTCATAATAGCCTTAAAACAATATTTCTTTCAAGATAAACGTTCCCTGACAACATAGTAAACAATTCGACAGTATTTCATCTAGCTATTTAAGACATTTTTTGACTTACGATGGTCGTGAGCCTCAGACAACCCATGCTGATGTATTGTTATAATTTATAATGCAATTATTAATAAGCGGTATAATCTAGTCCGGATATTAAATCGGTCGACGAACATTGAAGTATTAAGGATTATCGTACTAGAGCAGCTTAGTAAAAAAAAAAAAAAAAGTACTCTACCTACTAGAATACGAAAATGGCCTAGCTACCTTCTATTTTTGTAAGCGTATCTCAAGTAAATGAAATCATGTTTATGGTTATTTTAGGTATACTATAAAGGTTGTGGCGCATTAGTCTACAAAATATAGAAATAAGTTTTGCAGTGTCGTCGGTGGTGTATAAATAACTCGATGCCGGCGAAACGGTAATAAATCGCAATAATTTCAGTAAAAGGTCTATCTATTATAATCAACAGCAGAGATTTTCTAGTTATACAAGAATTTTGAACAAACTATTTAAACGAGATCGAATATCAATACCTGTCGAGTTTCACTGAACTATAGTAATATTTTTGTAATATCTATTATTACTAAACAATTACCGTTCAATAGTCGTTTGAGAAGCCGATAGAGAATCGTTGGTTATACCAGAATTGTTTTGGGAAAGCCGATTCTATTTATATTTATTTGTCCATTCATGGAAATAATAGTAGATAATAATAAAATAGGTAAGTAAGAATAGTTTTCATATCTTTTCAAATAGATTGCGGTACCGTTAAAGAGATCACAGATCCGGTAACAGAATTGTTAAAGTAAATATTTTATGTTGTTTTAATTCGGAATTACAAACAGTAGTATAACATACCATCACGCCTGTATTCCCCGAAGGGTTAGGCAGAGGCGTACTAATATAAGTACACCCACAGTTCGCCGGTATGTTTAGGTCCTATGTAATAGGGGGCGAGCCTATTGCCATTAACCGGGCACAAATTCCTAACTCCGAGCTGCTACTGGGAATTTCATCGAAACACCCAATAACACTTTGCTCGACCTGGGAATCGAACCCAGGACCTCTAGCGTAGCAGTCGCACTCAGGACCACTTAGCTAATGAGGCAGTTATATAATAGGCAGACAGTAGTATAATATTATAGATATTATACTCTTACACTACCAACAACGTTATGCACCTATTACTATATTTGGATACATGTTACGTGCTATAAGAGAAGAAGAAGATATCTACATTATGCATTGACAATCAGTAGAACATTATGGGTTCTTTAAAATGTCGACTAAATATGTTTAAATTTATTTGAAGTAAGTTTAAAAGTGGAACTGTAAAATAGGCCATGAAATACACGGAGTGTAAATAAATGGTATTCATTTTTTATGTACCTACAATGTACAAGTAACGCGTATCAGGAATACAGTTTATACCACCCTCGAGCCGACTCACTGTGTATTGTCTAATAAAGTACACGATTACAAATGAGGCCATAAATATCGATACACTTCCAAGTCAGGTGTCAATATTAATACAATAACTCGTAAATCAATCAGCTCACATATGATCTTTTGTTTCATTGGAACGATGCATCATAGAATAAAATGCGAATACTTATTTATGAAAGATTTATGTCATCGGAATGTCACAGGGTAAATTCTCGTACGGAGTAAATATTTTTTCCCGATTCAAACAAATCTTTATATGGCCTGCAGGTCAATTACGGTTCTGGGTGTATGTGTATGTGAGAATTTGTGAAGAAAACCCAAGATACAGAAAACAGTCCTCAAGTCACAGAACAAAATAGAAATGTATTTTATTTCGAGCACAGGATTCTTAGACAATTAGTAGATAATAAATAAATTTATGCTTTTAACATGTATTAATAATGAATAACCTACGCATCGTGATCTGTCTTCTGTGAGAGCCTACTTAGCTGTGAAACCTACTAAGATCATAACACAGTTTATTCACTTAATCTATGCTATCTTCAAGCTTAATTTACCACCTAGGTAAAAACAGGACTTTATGTTGTACTTATGTTTCACTTTTCACGGTTCTTAGCTTATATTATGAAAGTGTTTTAACAAGACAATATCTTCTGTTAGTAATAATTTCAGTAAAATCACTAGTCAATGTTACGTCAGTCTAGGTATTTAAAAAAAAGAGTCACACAACCGCGTCCGACAGTGTTTCAGTAAATTGTTGTACGCAACAGATCCGATTCCGTTATTCTGCGCAGGATCACGTCTCGGCGTTGAGTTGAGACACTAAAGGTTGACTTTGTGCGTGCGTTTGCGCAACTTATCGTAAGTAAATAGAGCAGATAGAGTTGGGCGCAATTTCTACGAAGCCTAACTCGCAATTTGTCTGCAAAATTCGTTAATTACGTTGCCTCGGAGTATTGAATGCTCATTCGTGCTTGAAAAATGTACAATCAGGTCCGCTGGTTGTCAACTTGTCATCTGAATTTTGTTGCGTAAAAAATCTTTGGAGATCAAAAGCCGATGGCGAAAAAATAATTTCGAACAATGCTAAGGCTAGTCATGATAGAGATTCAATAAAACTGTTATTTCTTTGATTTGTAAACAGTTTCTTTAATAAGTATTGATAGTCATCAGTTCGCCTGATGTTAAGCGACACTGATATCTACGATGGAGCGCGCTTGCTAAGAAGACACACCGACGTACCTATTGCCATTAACCAGGGCTAAGTAGGTACTATTGAGAATTTCATAGATAACCCAATAACACTGCTCGGCCTGGGAATCGAACCCAAAACTTCCAGCGTAGCAGTCGGGCTTAGGACCACTAGGCTAAAGTAGCAATTTCTTCAATTTGAGTACCTATGTCCTGTTAGGGTTCCTTACATGATTTTATGAACTTTCTCTATCAATAGAGAAGAAAAGCAAAAAAAGCTCTATTTTGAAATACTTTACAGCCTATCAAAGTTTTACAAAATAAAAAGAAATTCTGAAGTTATTTATCGAGGCTAAGAGTTTCGAGACGCAACAAAACAGCAATTACTAAAGCTAAAAAAAGATTTGTTAAAGAGATGTCACTCGATTGTAATACAAAACCATGGTCACCTCGTTGCGTAGGCGCAGCAATCACTTTTAGGCAGTAATAGGGTGATGACCTTGACTAAATCATATTGATATCTATGGCTTTTAGCTCCTAAATGCTCCTCGGTCGGCCATTTTTAATTTATAAATTTTGACTACCATTGTGAATTTAAATGTCAAATTTAATGGCGTTATGTAGATATTTATATAAAAATGAATCCCTATTTCCCTTGATCACGGCATCCCGCGTGAACGGCTGAATTTCGCTAATTCATTTTTGTTGTGTTTTTATGAAAGAAAAACTAAGAAACAAACGAGAAACAGATTAGGATTTCGATATTTTTTTTATAATTGAATATAATTGAAGCGGCGGTAAGACGGCGGACTTGCAATCATGTGGTTGCCGGTTCGAAACCCACCCATTGCACTACCGACGTAAACACACTCGTAACACAAGCATTTTAGCTTAGCACGAGGGGTTAACAAGAATACACACTGCTAGTAAGTTTTTTTTTTAAAATAAAAATATTCCAATTCAAATTTAATATTCATCAACGTCTGTCGGGTGAGTTAGTGTGTTTTTAATTTTGTTGATGCGTTATAAAATGTAAATACTTCAGTAAAAATAAAAATTAGAGACGTACAAATAGCACGTCTACAGCTCTGCACGCTCTCCTAGGATTTAAAGATCCGCAGTACCGGGCGCTTAATAGTTAAACTACTTACTTTGTGGCGATGGCAACTTGTATTAATCACGTTGTATTCATTTATAGATGGCCCCAGTCGCTGGAAGAAAAATATTAAAATTAAATTAATCCGGCGACTGGGACCGTGGTCCGAGTTAATTGCGGTCCCAGTCGCCGGAAACCTCCTTATTTTGCGTGGTTTGAGAGAGTCACACAATAAAAAACACATAAACAATAAAAAAAGAATACTTTGCGCATGGATTTCTGTGTCATACAAACACATTTATTTATGTACTGCACATTGTCGTTACTTTAGGTCATTAGCGATGTATCATCAGGCTATTAGGCAACTTCACGCCGATTGTTCAGGGGTTGCGCCAGCGCACGTGCGTTCGTGGTCACCGCTACCGTAAGCGGTGATAGAAAACGAATGTTATTGCAATGACTTGGTGGATATTATGTACGAAATTTTGTGATTGTTTTGTTTTTGGAATATACCTAAGGTACTCTATACTCAGATCAGGTATTGCCCTACCCGACAGAATCATAAAACTAACACTATTTAACGCACTTTTTTAATCTTTGTACAAAGTCGGTAGTGTTGTCAAACTTTTATTCATCGGTACCCTAATCTATTCGTCGGCTCCTAGGCCCACTTGCATCAACTGTTTAAATTGTATTTAAACAGAATTTTTCATAGTAATTTTGCGTTTAAATACAATTTAAACACATTTAAGAAGTTGGTGCAAGTGGCCCTTAGTCTATACAGTTGTATCAGAATTAAGTTAAAAAACTAACTTAAGAATTAAAGCAAATGTTATCTTAACGTAACCTACTTATAGTTCCACCGAGGCGATCAATTCGGATTTTTTTCTAAGTGAATGGAATTAAGATAACGGAAGCGGATATTTCAGATATACTTATCAGTGCAGAAATTACACAATATCATTTCCCACACATAAATTGGATTACTTTCTTGTAATTCTTTGACAATTTATTTAAATTATTTGCATTAAAACATTGCCATTTCCATACATTACCCGCAATGCGTTCATTAAGATTGTATCAAGTGTTCCTTAAATACTTTTGCAGTTTTATTGATTTCAGAAACATTTTAAGAGGTAATTGTATGTGAATGGATCACGAACAACTTAACTTGAAGAATCATGGTGATAACCAAGGCTATAGTCAGGATTTTACTTTAGGGGGAGAGTGCGTTTGAGCTCTGGATCAGAAGAACATTAGGAAATACAAAAAGAAAACACAATTGTACCTCATCATGGTAAGCCATGATTTTTATATCTACCTATCACGATGTTATAATTATTTTTACATATGTACTTATCACAATATTAAAGGAGTATAATTAGGTATATGTATTGAAATCATTTCATACCATTAATCTAACTTTTCACGCTCTTATAACTTCGTCTATATTTTCATTCATCCATTCTACATTTATATTCATTTACATATTTGCTGGTGACACGTCTAATTACGTCGTAGTTTGCATAATAATTAGACAATGAGTAGGTACCTACATGGCCAGCCGAATTAACCTTTCACAGAAACAATATTTTTATCAAGTTTTTAAGTAGCAACAATAATCATAAATTAACTTCATTGAGTAATCCTGCTAACTAAAGCCTTTTAACTTGAACAGAACTCATTAAATATATGCACAATGTTCGCCTGCGGCGCTTCGTCTGGGCGGGCGGAACCGGGAGCGGCAATTAGACCTAACAATGTTGCCTTTATGTATTATCTTTGATTTTGATACCATCTGTTGAGTTATTGTGTAGCTGTATCCGCAAATGCACGCCGTTTTCTTTGGAAGGCCAGCTTGTGAATCACTGGGAGGATAATAATGTAGTTTATTAATGTGTTTAAAGAAAGAAAACCTGCCTACTTATGCCTCGTTCTCTCCATTTTTTCAATTGTCAGTAAGAGCATTTGCTTTGATTCGGTTTTGTAAATAGTAATAATCTTTTTCTGGTACTTAAAAATAATTTGTTTTAACTGAATTTTGCACTCCATGTAGTACAGTTGCCAGCACATCAAATTTCCACGAACTGTCAAATTGCCCAAGGAGATAAATAAACTCTAATGTTTAAAGATTAAATTGAAAATCGTTTGAAGAAATTTGACAGATTTGGATACCATGATGTTGCTGGTGACCGTACCTGCACCTAACGGTATGTCTAAATTTGTATTTAAAAACCAGGAGAAAACCCCAGTGAGCGCTTGGACACCTAAATAAAAATGCTTTTAAAATATTCATACAAGTATAAAGTAGTACAAAGGATGTATGATTTTAGTATACGGCCTCTACTTGGACCTCTGCTTGATCATCCTTCTTCCTTACTACGCAGACTACTAAGGTATTTAAGGTAAAAGTACAAAGTCCACTATATTAAGGACACAAAACACTGCACAGTAAGAAATTAAAAAGGTAATTATAATTAAAAACGTATTTTCTAGGTTGTATAAAGGCCACAAAAATATTAAAACGTCACACGGAAGGCGGAGCGGGGTCTTTATATGAAACACGCCTCTTTTCTGACGCATACAATTTGCTTGATGTCTGAAGATATGTTCCATTGCACCTGTATTCAGGGTATGACAGGGAAGAGCAGAGGTATACTAAATGTACACCCAAAGTTGACAGTGTTTTTAGTTTAGATCCCTTTTAAGAAGGGGCGAGGCTATTGTTAATCAACGGGGCAAAAATCCAAATTTTAATCTACTACTGAGTACTTAATATAAAAACCAAATAACGCTGCTCGACCTGAGAGTCGAAACCAAGGCCTCCAGCAGCATACTAGCCACTTCACTAATGAGGCACAGCTACCAATATCTTCCATAAATAATATTAGAAGGTACATACTATTATGGTCTAGGCTTTATCTCCTAAACTGAATAGCCCCAACGAAGGTTCGTTGGAGTTCCACTTTTCTGATTAGCTACGGAACACAAAACCAAGAAATCTAGATTTCCCTGAACTTGTTAAGGCCTTTTCAACAAAGTAACTAGTGTATGTACCTGTCAGCCCATCTTTTACGGCGTATTAAGTTGAAAGTAGGATTGTTAGGAGCGCCCACGCATGTCTCTGCGACACTATCCGCGGAGTAAATCAGGCTTGCAGGCTTGCACCACATCTCGTAAGCTTCATCGATAACATGAACATGACATGACGATTTAAAGTATCTTTATAATAAACTGTTTTATTAATCTTTTTTGTATTAAAATTATCCAAAATGTATATATTTTTTGAATTTAAGGCTATCCAAATAAGAATATTAAATGTCTTACAACATTATATATAAGCGCCCTGAAGAGTGGATGTGATTTATTATTTTATCTCATTTATTTATATCAGTCTCTAATAGCCCATAATACTGTCTAAGCACTGGAATTAATAACAAGGTATAATAGGTACATAATATGTATATACATAGTTTTCTCTACTAGAAATATAAATGTTACATAAGTTTCTTTCAGGTAATGTCAGAATTTCCAATGAGGAAATAATTCAGAAATATTTAAATTATTAATTTCAGTCCTAAAAAGGCAGCTGTCTCATAACATCATTAGTCATTTCATCAACTCATAACATCAAAATATATTTGTGTTATAATGTTTATGTTTACTTAACTTGTATGTGCAGTGTGTACCTATAAAACTTGGTTAACAAATAAAATAATTAATAACACTTCAAGTTCATACATAAGTTAATGATTTATTAAATTGCCTTTCAATGTAATTCTCTGTCCAAAACTGGAGCAAACAATTACATTAAGAAATGGGCGTCCTTTCGTCAACTGTCAATGCTAAGATTGCGTAACTACCGTATCAGAGTATTGTACCGGCGACCATCTACCGTCTCTTTGTCCTCGTTTACGTAAAAACCATTTAATTACAGCACTTACTCTTAAGTTTAAAGTAACTATAGGTGTTAAAATAAATATTTAAAGCGTCATGAGTTGTGACAATATGTGACATGGAAATGGCAAGGTTTGATTTTGCCTAGAGCAATTGCTTTATGAACTTTATAACCTCCAAAATCCATGATTCTCTTATGGGAAGGTTATGTTTTCAAGCGGTCCAATCTCAGTCATATTTGAGATCAAAGCAAGACAAGACTGGTTTTACAATAACTCTATTCTCATACTAGCGACTCACTTCCAGTTTTTCCGTGCCGAAAATATAAAATTATAACATTAACTATAGATTGTATATATGTTTAATTGATTGTATAAATGTCTAATTAATTGTTTGAAGAACGATGTAATAGTTATAAGTTTCAGATTTGTATTTTTGGAGACAATAAACCTATTATACATACATACTATTACGCCTGTATTCCCCGAAGGGTAAGGCAGAGGCGTACTAATGTTACACCCACAGTTCGCCGATATTTTTAGGTCCAATGTAATAGGGGGCGAGCCTATTGCCATTAACGGGGCACAAATTCCGAACCCCAAGCTGCTACTGGCAATTTCATAGAAAAACCCAATAACACTTTGCTCGACCTGGGAAGCGAACCCAAGTTCTCTAGCGTAGCAGTCGCACTCAGGACCACTTGGCTAATAGGCAATAAACCTATTATTATTATTTAGTGTAAAAGGTCAAATAATGAATGAGTTTTTCGAATAGGTATTGGTTCTAGAGATTACTGACCACAACAAGACCACATCTTATCAAAATCTCAAAAACAAATCAATATCCGCTCTGCTCTCTATAGTATTAGTTTATGTAATGTGTGATATTTGATGACAATGTTATCCGACAAATTGCTGGTTAATCTTCGAATCTTTTTCTTTCTTCTTCGTTTTATTTTTATTAATGTCACTATTTGGACCACATGTAGAATGCCATCTCAATCTCTCTCTTCTTACATAATAGAACTCAAGTAGCTTTTATTAATTTATGAGTACTTATACAGGTACTTGCTGAGTGATAGATAAAGATAAGTATAGTTGTTTCAACATATCCATAAATTTTATTAAAATTCTGGATACATTTATATTTATATCGAATCCCTTATCACAAACTTAACCTCAATCACACGGTTTCGCCACACAGAACGGATGAAACAATACCTACATTTTAAAAGAAACACATTAACGTTTAATTGAACTGTTTTATAAGACGTTACAAACTTTTGGCGCAGTTTGACAGCGAAAGGGTCATTTTGCGTTCCGCGAAACAATTTCAATGCGTTTTGGCGATTAATGTGCGCCGACAGGTAACTGTGCAACTTGAACTTATTTAACAGGTTATATTATTTATTCACAGGTGGAATGTTATATCAAGATTTAGTATCGTTATATTTTTAAGGTGTGAAAGAGAAGGATGTGTTGAATATATTAGTACCCTTCACCTGCTATGATTGGGTTCGTTTTAGCTAGTGTAGCTATATCTAAAGTGTACGTAGATTTCCAGAAAGAACTGTCGTAATACAGATGTTTAATTGTAATATGCTTTTTTGTATACTACAGATAGAATGATAAACTTTACGTTTTATGTACTTACGCCAACAATTCGCCCATGTAATATGGGGAGAGCCTATTAGGTACTATATTAACCGTGCACAAATCCAAACTGAATTGCTACTGAGAATTTTATAGAGAAACCCAATATTTCTTAATTGTTATTTTACCTATGTTTATTATAGGTAATATAACTTGCCAGTTTGGATTTTTGCACGGTTGTCTTGTCTTTCAGTTTCCAATAATTCGCTCTATATCAATTATTGAGACTTTAAATCATACCTATCTTTGTAAATGAATGAAGTAAAACCACACAGGTACTTTATGATCTTAGCTAATGGACGTTTTATCATACATTTTACAATACATTATAATTATTTTGTAATTTCCTTGTATTTAAAATCCCTTTTTAGAACCGGTTGCAAATAATCGTGACCTTAAAATATTTATAAACAAAAAAATATATAAAATCGCTTAATTAAAATGCAATCGGTAATTCAAAGAAACATTGTTATAACTAAGTACTTAATTAGTCAACAACCACAGATCCCTAGAAAGGTATCCTTTATCAAATCCGGCATGACATCCTGAATTTAATTAGTGTTGGGCGCAGTTTTAATGATCGTAAAGAATGTACCTACTTTTCTTTCCTTACCTTAAGAGGGCAAGGTAATAATTATGTATCAAATTATTTCATATTTGACCATGTACTGTGTCCTGCTGTAGTGAAAATATGTGATTTGCCTGAATCTTGTAACTGCATTACTATTTTCCGGATCCGGTAATTAAATTGGAAAATTTTATTTGGGTGAATATTGTGTTGTGGCTAAGACGCAGATCAAGTTGAATACGTAATAAGAAATTAAAAATACTATTTCTTTATTTTTTTATTTAATATGCATGTTTGTTTTAGTCTGCCTCAATTGTGATCACAAGCGGGGCTGCTTTGCTGGAGTTCCTAGGTTCGATTCCCAGGGCGATCAAAGTATAATTGGCTTAGGCAAGAAAATAAATAAAACATTTATCTAAGAATATTTCTTTATCGCACCTGTAGCTGTACCGATGAATTGTATATTTATATACACACACCTCTGCCTCTTCTAGCACTCTAGAGCATAGCATAGCATCTGACTACCGACCCCATATATTCATACGATAATATTTTATTTAATAATTACTACATGTCATTCAAGGTGCACCGTATATCATTATAAATTATAACAACTACTGTGTCAGCCACGCGAGCATTAAATTAGCACTTCAGTTCATTGTTAGAAATCGAAAACATTGCTCCGGGTGGTTTTATAACGAAACAAGGACGCGCCCACAAGCCTTAACATTTTGGCAAAAGATACACATCAATCATAATTATTTGCATACATACTGTTAGTCACGATTATATAGTAACCAGCGAGCCAAAATAAGTGGACCCCCACCGCCCTAACATTTTAATTAAAATTTGGAATGTTTTTTTTTCTAATGAATTATTATTACTATGGCATCCGACATAGAGCCACTCCTCTTTCCACATTGTGCTAGTAAATACTTCTTGGAGCAATAGTCCGATTGGTGATGTAGATATAATATTGAGTCTAATGTCGCTTACAGACGGTTATTTTTGGTCTGTCTGATTTTAAGTGCTTGTGCATTTGATAAAAATATAAACCATATTTTTTTTAATAAATTATAAAATTAGTTTTAATCCGACTATTATCATAAATGTTGTGAGTAAATGATAATAATAGAATAGTGTGATAACGTTTGTGAGGATGTATGGAACTATGAATGTAGAACGAATCTTGGTTTAAATTTGGCACAGAGATAGATAATAGACTGGAATAAAACATAGGTGTGGAATAACAATATCACGTTTTATTCAGGATGGACCCAATCCTGAAGTCCACGCAGACGAAGTTCCGGGCAGGAGCTAGTTGAATATAAGTAATAGGTATTTCTTTAATTTTTCTTTATTTCTAAAATGTCTTAAAATGTGATGGACGATTTTAACATTGGATTTTTCTTTTGTTTATCTATAGTCTTTATATTTTACATGGATTGATCTTAAATACTTCATGAAATGAAATGAACTGCCTCATTAGCCAAGTGGTCCTGAGCGCGACTGCTACGCTAGAGGTACTGGGTTCGATTCCCAGGTCGAGCAAAGTGTTATTGGGTTTTTCTATGAAATTCCCAGTAGCAGCTCGGGGTTAGGAATTTGTGCCCGGTTAATGGCAATAGGCTCGCCCCCTATTACATGGGACCTAAACATACCGGCAAACTGTGGGTGTACATTAGTACGCCTCTGCCTAACCCTTCGGGGAATACAGACGTGATGGTATGTACTTCATGAAATGATGAAAATGATCATTGTTTAAAATAATATAAATGATAAAAGATGTTAATAAATTCTATTGCATTCTAATAAATAAATATAGATATAAAGTCGTAATGTTTTTTTACCGTGGGATAACCATGCTTCGGCACGAATGGGCCAGCTTCACCAGCGTGAAACAACAATTATCTACGTGTGTTTCGCCGAGTGAGTGGACTGGATATCAGAGGCCTAAACCCTTTTAAAAGGCCGGCAACGCACTTGCGAATCCTCTGGTGTTGCGGGTGTCAATGAGTGGCGGTATCGCTTACCATCAGGTGATCCGTCTGCTCGAAAGTCTCCATATCCCATCAAAAAAGTAAGACCTATTGGGACCGCCGTAAGACATTTTTCAATACTTATACCTACGTCTTTTACCATTATGACTTATCCTTTGTATTTTGGGTGTATTGACAACACAACACTTATCTGTAAGCCAACCAAATACCTATTTATTGTATTGCTATTCGTTGCTATGAATGCTATGCAGCTTACTGCGTGATGTCAACTCATATTTACCAACTGGGAATGCAATTGAGGTCCTACAGAACGCAAACTGTGTCTTTCCTAAGCTTAAGATTTATCTGTTGGCCAATTTGCCATAGCTGCCTTATTCAGGTCAGAAAAAAACATACACATAAACTATAAAATACTATCTACTGCCCAAACAGTGGTAATACAAAACATAAAAAAGTAATGATTAGCAAAAATGTAAGCTTTTGTCAAATTAATATTTTTATACATAAATTTGATCTTAAAGATAAAGTCCTAATTGTAAGTAATAAATTGCATCAAGGATAATTTGCATAAAGGTTAACTTAATTGCCTTATGTACTGCTAATTAAAACTAAGAGTAATGTAACAAAAAGGACATTTTGAGTAAGGACAAACTACACATTATTATAATTGCTAAAAGAAAAAAATATAACGTACAGTGATCTATACTTACTGACCTAATAACACAAACAAACTGACATTAATACGTTGCGATTGACAATCACATATTAACAACGAACAATTAATTATCATTAATAGACACGAAAAAAATCGGATCTTCGTGTTTGAGGCGGCATTGAGATGACAACGGATAGGATTATGTTATAACCATGGCAGTGAGACCTCCCCACCCCTTCTGAAACTACTAATGATTTAGGAGAAAGGGGGAGTGTAATAGTGATCTACGGTTCAAGTTAGATTGGTTGTTCAGTTGGCTCGAGTCACGCTTGTGTCGCGACCGGCCACGACCGGCGCCCTAACACTGCATTCCTCCTGTCAAACTGTGCTTCAAACCGAGCGAACGGGAAAAAAATACCGAGAGCTTGCAAGGACAGAACGCAAAATTCTGGGGATTCAAAAAAATGTACTTACAATATTTTTTGCATCGCCTGATATAGTTTGGTGCTTGAAATAATTGGCGTGTGATCGATTTTGTGAGTTGTAAGCTGATAAGGACTATAAACATCACTTAGGCCAACTTGCACCAACTTCTTAAATATGCTTAAATTGTAATGAAACTACTTTTTACGGATTTTATCGCGGTATATTGATATTATTTAGTTCAGTATGCTTAAATTGTATTTAAGTACAAATTTACCAATGAAAATTTGTATTTAAATACATTTAAGAAGTTGGTGCAAGTGGCTCTCCACCTATTTACTTTTAACTTAGCCGTGGATTACGTACTCAGCATACTGAATGCATAAGGCATGTTTTCGTATTACGATATGAGATGAAAGTAAGTCTAACTATGTATTTTCCCGAATGAATTACATACAATACATGAAATACAATAATTTCTTTTTATTACAATGCTGTTTGTTATTTTCTTATAAGTCTCTGTTGCTTGTCCAAATTATTTCCACGTTTGAAGTAAACACTGCTATGCTAGAGGTCCTGGATTAAATTCCCAGGTCCAGCAAAGTGTTATTGAGTTTTGCTATGAAATTTTCATTACCAACTTGGTGTTTGGGATTCGTGCCCGGTTAATGGCATTAGGCTTGCATGGGACCTAAATAAACCGGTGAACTGGGGGTATATATTAGTACTTAACATAACATAATCAATCAACCCATTACTCTGTCCTGCTGCTGGGCACGGGTCTCCTCTCAGAGTGAAAGGGATTAAGCTATAGTCTACCAATCTGTCCTAGTGCGGGTTGGCAGATTTTTAAGATGGTTAAGCTGTTTAAGAAGATTTGTAATATGATTTCTTTCACCGTTTAAGCGCGTGATATTAACTAATACGCACATGACTTTGAAAAGTCTGAGGTGCGTCCCTTGGATTCGAAGACCTTTGACTTGGCCGGCCAATGGTCATATCACTAGGCCATCACTGCTATTAAGGCAGAGGCGTACTATATAATATACATATTAGTACGCCTCTGCCTAACCCTTCAGGGAACACAGCCGTGATGGTATGTGAAGTCAATATTATCTATTTTTATATGCAGTAAGTACTAGCTACTTACTGCATATAATGATGTCTGATTTCTGTGCGTATGATGAATCAAGCAATAAACTTCAAATATATGAATTTTGATAAGATGTAAATATAAATAAGATAAGACCTATAAATTCGAAATAATCAAAATTTAAAATATAAAGTAAATGTAAGTGATGACCCTTAAACAAAATAGGACCTTGTTTCCTAGCCAGGACTGTATAAATAACGTTTCTATCCCGTTTCTTTACATAAACAGTTAAATTACATACCAAGTAAAAAAAAACACGTTATTTGCACAACAGACTCTCAATCTCAATTGCGCGAACAACAGTCTATTATTAAAACGAAACTAGTTTAAAAACCGATCGCAACGTTTATGAATTTTAAATATCGAAGAGATTTATTGTTCATGCGATAAATTATAATTTCTTCAACTTAATGTTCACTCAATCGGCTCCCATTAAGTAGCGACTACTTTATTTTTTAATAAAAAAACCGGATCTGAGTGTTGGCCTTACGTCAATGGATCCGTATACAAGATAATTATTTTGTTGTAGATTTATATTTTTTTTATCTTTACTAATCCGCGTACGTAAGGCGCGTAAAAAATACTTAGATTTAGATCGTAATGCGTATTGTTTTAAATTAAAGTATTGTGGCATTGTTATGGTTGCAAAAGTATATTGATATATTCATGGGTGTGTACTGCCTTTTTATAATAGTAATTCAACTAGCATTTTAGAGCACCTGAAACCCGCTCAGTTAAGGAAACTGTTAAAATAACAGGCTCATAATATGTAACTTATACTGTTGTGTAGCTATAGATATAAACCCCGCTAAGTGTTTTCATAATGCGCATACGATAGACGAAGATCCACAATGTTAAGGGTCTTCGCACACTACCCAAAGAACTCCAAAAGCTTTCTGATAATCGCCCATTAAAACTGGAACAAGTGAAAACTGCCGAAAATCGAAATGTCAACCTACAACCTTGCTCCAGACACGTCTGTGTTAATTATTTGTAGCATTTTAAGTACTCAACAACTTCTACTTTCATTTACCGACGCATTATTTAGCACCTACAAGCATCCTTGAGAAGGTAAAACCCGAGAGAGGACCGTGCAGTAATTCCCCACGCTAAAGACCTAAAAATTTCCAAAGCTAACTTAAATAAATTAAAATTTATGGATTTTACCTTGGATCATTGAAGGGTTTATTCCGTCAGTTCTCTCTATTTACTATTAAACTTATTGTGTTCTTTTTGTTTGACTAACTTCAAAGACCTTTAAAGTTATCCTGACTACAGATCTAGCCTTATTATGTCATACAAATTAATTGTACATTATATAAAAAACTAAGTTAACAAAAAATGTTCACAAAAAATAACTTGCTCCACATTAATTATACGCTTTATTACTTTAATCGACATTATTATAATAGCAAACAATAATTATTGCGAGATCGATGCAAAAGCTTCGAAATCGAATCGGTATGAGATCGCGCGATAAGTTGTGACCTCGTCACTAGTTTGATGGCTGACGCTCGGATGTCAACCGATCCTTTATAATAATAATTAAAAGAGTTACTTTGTCCGGCCACAAGGTCGCCAAATTATTTGAGCAGTTGAGCTATTCGGAGCGAGGCTGCGACGGACGACGGACTTTTCACTATTACGCAACACTATGCACGCACGTCCGAAGATATATTTAAGATATGTTATTATATTTTCGTTATGGACAGTGTAATGCATGCTTTATTGCCGACGATTTTTGATTGCTGTGACATTGAACGTGGAACCCTTAATGTGTAGGTTTGATTTTTATTACGACTGCAATGAAGGTTAAAGGTTGTGTGTGAGGCACATAATTATTCGTTAATTAATTCTTCCAAAGATATAAAAATAGGTATATGTCTTATGTAATTCTATTCTTTTAGCACCTAATCGAAAAGCCTGACCGTACTTACCTACTAATTAAAAAAATCGCCGTACCTCCTAGTTATTCTTTTTAATTTTAATCTACATTAGTGCAAGATAAAGAAAAACAAACATATCAATGAAGAGGAGAGTGAATTCTTTGAAAGAGAAAGAAGTATGCACTTGAACAAGAGATCAACATAAAGTGGTCAGTATACCTCCAGCAAAGTTGTCTGACCGTGAGCGTATGGACAAACCAATTTAACAAGAATCGATAGTACTCTTTATACAAACCCATATTCTCCCAGCATGACATCACTTCAACATTTTTCCTACTAATTACGTGCCTCATATAATTCCCATCGACGGAGAATACCAAACTACCTGAAAGGTATGTTGCCGTCATTACTGTATCATCAGTTATTTCTCATAAATACCGCGTTGCTATAAGCAGTAAGGATTCACTTGCATGCAGGAAATAATCAAAAAGCGATGATGATTATTGTCCATGATGTTCATATATATACTGTAAAGGCTCATTACTGGAAATAGTTGTGTTAATGCTGAATAATTGGCATTTTTAAACAGGAGTGTACTTTATTTTATCGTATAATACTACTAATTATTAGATGAAGACCATTTATCTTAGATCAAACGGGTACAAGTCCTTTGAACCAGCGGTGTCATTCGCGTCAAATAAGAATTTACTTACCCACTATAGAAATCGGTTTCTAAGAGGTATATAAATATGAAACTTTAAATTTACTAGCTATGTTGGTCTCACATTACTAGTATTCTTGTTAACCCCTCGTGCTAAGCTAAATGCTTGTATTACGAGTGGAATCACGTCGGTAGTGCAATGGGTGGGTTTCGAACCTGCAACCACATGATCGCAAGTCCGACGCCCTAGCCATTAGGCTACCGCCGCTTCTAAACAGTTAGAAAGGTTGCGTCCTTGCAAAAAGAGATTCAAGAGGAATTTTCGAATAAATACGATAAAAACCATAATTCTTGTCCATGTCGGATGCGTAGCAGTCAATTATTTAATGAGTTCAATTGTTTAATTAATTTTTTAAATGAAAGTGTAGGTAAGGTAGAGAGTGTTTTAGTATCTAAAAAAGTATGCAAGTTAATAAGTAGGTACTTACTGTGTCAATTCAGCGGCATCCCAGAATGTTTCTAACCCTCCGAAGGAACGCAAACCTAAAAAAAGAAATGCCGAGTTAAGCATATTTATTCGCATTTCCCAACAAAATAAGAAAATCATATGTGTCATAAAATCGTTGGTAGGTACTTCATCTTTTACGTTATTCTGTTAATCCAATCCAAGTGTTTACCTTGGATTTGGACTCGAGTTTTATGCCCATAAACATTTATTAGATGTTTTGGGGTCTCCTAGCACAGGTATTTCATATACTTAAAAGGAGGCCCTAGCGTAAGATTTTTTGTAAAAGTTATAATGTGACAATGAAATAAAAGGTTTTTTTTTAATGTAAGCTAAATAACTTTCTTAAAATTAATTAAGAAATAGTACAAAATAGATCTTGTAACAAAATTTTGCCTTCTCAAATATTTTCTATGACTTATATAGGCCAGATTTGTATCATAATAACATAAGCATGTAATTGAAGTTATTTACACAATCATCTCGCTTTACGAAATTCCTTTAATGAGACGAGTTCATACATAACGTACGTAAACAAGAATTCATTATCTCTATAATTTCCATATTTAATTTGCTATTGTAAGCGTTTTGCTTTACATCAATTTGTATGATACCCTAGTATCATTTGAAACTTCCGCAAACTGATATTAATAAAGATGGCGTATATGGCAGACAACACAGAGTGAACAGTAAATGGAGTCGTAATATTTTTAATGATAAATCGTTCAATAGACATTTAAACAAGTGTCATTGTGTGTCAGCCAGCAATTGGAAAAAAAATTACGCCTAATTTGAATACATTCGATCCTATTTTGCCAAACTCGGACTCGCTCTGGCTCCAAACAGTTTTAATACATTCAGTCACTTGTATGTGATACATGACTTAATACAGGAAAACTGATTGGATCCTGCCACTAAGCATATTAGTTTCAAAATTATCTGAAGCTAAACACTATGTTGAAATAAAATTTCATGACTTCTTCTAGGTTTACCATTCCATGTTGATTTTTTATGCAGGTCTAGTTGAAAATTCTGAAATCTTTGAAAGCGAGTCCTATGAAGTTCAGAGTTAATTAGGGTACTCCATTTGTTTACTCTACTTGGTAGAAAAAGTACACAAACACACCTACGCTTTATTTTTAGCGATTAAATTAGGAATTTAAGAAGGATAACGTTCAGTAAGGACTATCATCGAAATAGAAGTCCGAAAGACTACTTTTAGCAACAAATATCCCATTGTAGTACCTTATTGTTTTAGAACTAATCTTATTCTTAGCTTTGTTACTTAGTGACAAAAACTACATGTGTCAGCAGGACCGACGGCTGAAGTTTAATTTGACGTCTAGAAACTGATGGGTCTAGTCTTTCTAGCTTTAATAATAGTTGATCATAAATCTCGTAGATCATTCAATTCGCACTGTTATTCTACAATCTCCTCAAGGTCCTGCAAAACTACCATTGGGTGATTACAAGCTAGGTTTATAGTTCGTAATTGTTATAAATAAGTACATAACCACTGATTACTAGCCACAAACTGCTGGGTGTAGTTGAGTCAGGTTTGAGAACGGAAATAGAAATAATTAGCATTTTTACGGCAATTTCACTTTTATGTTTTATAATTTGCTTGCAAATTCAGCCTCGTTTTTAGTAGATGACAGAAATTTATTACATTATCCGTTCGGACGTATTGGAAAATTTGGAGCCTCTCTCCCAATGTGTGGGAACAACCAGCAATATGGAATCCGACAAAACCCTCCGCTTTTACTGGCAGAGCATCTAAAAATATTTATGGGAAAGAAACAGAGTAGCATGTATTCGAAGCTATTTTCATACAGTGAATATAGAGCATCTGACTTCCTCTGGCTGGACCCACATATATTTTGAAATATATTAATGAAAAATTTTAAAAATATCTCGATATCCATTAATCATTTTATGTTTGTGAAGTAAAGTTGAAAAGTAAAGATCTTGGATATTAATATCAAACTGAAATTATACTGTATCCTTTTGTAAAATATTGTGAGTGCGTTTAAGTTTAAAATCACTAATAAAAAGAGATTTCTCAGACATAAAAACTCACCAGGAACAAGTACTTATATGCCATACAATTTTGCCTTCCGGGAATCGAAACCGCGATCTGTAACACGTCGACGATCGCTCAGCAACTGCGTCATACTTCTTATGCAAAATACCTACATTTATTTTAAATAAACTATAGCTATTACGCAGGTTATTATTAGTTTGACAGATTGATAGCTGTCTACCGATATAATAACTCAAGCGCAGCTACAAAGATCTAATATTTATGACAAACAGGAGCACATACCTTTGTAATTACCGATTATTAAACTTTATCATTTGTAACAACATTCGTTGTCACAACAACTTGTATTTTAATTGTTCACATGTAAAACCAAAGCAGAGAAACCAAACCAAAGAAGTATATCCTTGGTAACCCCTATATCCTTGTTACTAGTATTCTTGGTAACCCCTCGTGCTAAGCTTGTGTTACGAGTGGGTTCACGGCGGAAGTGCAATGGGTGGGTTTCGAACCGTAGCCATTAGGCTACCGCCGCTTCGCTTATTTTTATGTAAACCTAGGTATTGCCAAAGAAATTAGGTCTCTTTGGGTAAAGAACTGACATCTATTTATTTAAACTTATGAAATCCTTTACATGAGACATAATACACCATCACGCCTATGTTCTCGGAAGGATTACACAGTTCACCAGTATATAGACAGGCCTATTGCCGCTAGCCGATCACAAATCCAAACTCTGAGCTGCTACGGACATTTGTGACAATTACATAGAAAAAACCCGATAACACTGCTTAGTAAGTAAGGACCTAATGTAGTCAACCACGAGCCTCTCTTTATTTTATATATCTAGCTTCTGTACATGATTTCAGAATTGGGTCCGACCTATTTTAATCCAGACTATAATCTATATCTATGTCAAATGTTATCCAGATCCGTTCAGCCAATCTGACGTGGAAGAGTAACAAACATGCATCCGCCCATCCTTACAAACTTTCGCATTTAAAAAGCAGTCATAAATCATTAAAATATGTGAATGTAATTAAGCACCAAATACATAATCTCATTAATCCCCAGAATGTTCTGTATTTAGAAAGATTTTAAATTACAAACATAATCTAAATACTTCAATACTTAATTGACATATTATGTGACTTACAACTCCATGCGAACATTTTGAAATAGAGCTTCATTTAGAATGCCGATATTAATCGGAATCTACTGATACGGATCGTTGCTAAATAAAATGCTAAGTTAGTTATAAAATAACCTTTTAGGTAATACCGGTATAGTTCGCGCAAAATAACTTGACCCAAAACTAACGGAGAGGGGGAAAGTTTGTGCAGTGCATTTGCGTGTAAAATGTACTAAAAATCGACTACTGCGCATCCGCCATTTTGGTTCAAGTTATTTTGCGCCAAGTGTACAATGATACAACACTAGATATTGAAGAAAGAAGGGTTTCGATCTCGTTTGAAGATAAATATCACTCCATAGTATAAAACAAAGTCGTTTCCCGCTGTAAGTCTGTCCCTATGTATGCTTAGATCTTTAAAACTACGCAACGGATTTTGATCCGTTATTTTTTAATAGATAGAGTGATTCAAGAAGATGGTTATAAGCTATTTTACATCACGCCATGACTCTTAGGGACGGAGCAACGCGGGTGAAACCGCGGGCGGGTCGCTAGTTGATAATAAACCGGCGAAAAGCATATTTATTTTCGAATATGTTTATATGTACTTGCTTTTTTTATCATCGTAGGTAAAAAAGCACAAGCAAAGGCAATTCAAGTTTTTATTATATTGTCATATTATAATTTAATATATATTTTTTTAATTCTACGTTAACACAAGACAATCAATTTAAAGAAATAAAGAGATACGTTTATGGTTTTCACATTTGAATTGTTGTGAGACTTAGAAGGATATTTTTGGCCTTAATACCGATATAATGTAATCACCTGTTCGTGGTTACAGTAAGGAGCACAAGTGGTATTCTATTGGCTCATTATAGTCACAGTGCGTTGGCGCATAGTAAAACGAGACCAACTCTACTGAAATGCCGGAACTCTGTCGACGTATCGCGTTTACTGATGGCATTGCATTATTTCGTACATGTAACCACATCGCGTTATTAACAGAAGGTAATATTGTTTAAGATAACCAATCTACAGCAGTAATAAATAGACTAATGAGTGTCAATATCAAGTGGACCAATCGTGGCGTGCGCGCGCGCTGAATTGTATAGAGTTGTTCATACCGCTTGATTGAATGGTGTCTTAGGTGTAATTTTTTTATGGCATTGGAAATTCCTGTAGTCTGTCTACTATATAAAATGTTTAAAGCGTAAGTAGGAAGTTTTGTTGCTGCAGTTTGAATAATTTAATGTAGCATTTTTGTGAAAAATATCTCATTTAAAAATACTTTATTAAATAAAAATAAGTTTTATTTTTGACGGAAATTGTACTTATGGAATTTTCTTTTTAAAAAAGTATCATCTTTTTTTAAGCACTAAATTACTTATAAAAATAAATAAATTTATAAATATACATTCTTCAACTATGCAGGTATCAACACCTCTAATTAATTCAGAGTAATGGACAAAAATCGTGCGCCCGCGTCGCCTGAAGGTCGTAACGACGCTGAGGCCGATCGGTCAACGCGAACAATGGCCATCTGTTGTAATTACTATTACTTATGACTTGTGCAACCGATAGTACCGCCGATACGATACACAAGCGATCATTCAAGCCAGCTACCAATTTTGAGCGCGACGGTACTCGCCTACCAAGGGTCCGCAATTCTTAGATCTTCATTATACTGTTATAATTGCTGCCGACAGAAATTAATTGCAACTGTAAACGGAAAGTACAGTAATGAGTTATGCAATTGGTAGAAATGAGTCACGTTGCAATTTGCAATCACTCAGGGTCGCAATTAATTATGCTGATTTTAGGAACAGGATATAGGAATGTTGAAATTCTTTTGTGAGATATGAATTATTATTATACAGCCAATTAAGGAAGATTAATTTTAATAATGTTATTTTAACTTTTCAAATATGAGTTTGGCAGCCCTAACGAAGGTTCACGAGAAGAAAACACAATTCATTCTGCAGATGACAGACTGAGTATCGACTACTTTTGTTTTAGGCTTATCTGTGCTCCGGAAATATCAAATTTATCAATATGAGATAGTGTTTGATGTATATGTAAAACTAAGTAACTTCCTGCATTAGAAAGCAAAAAAGCGATAAGTACCGTTTATTAATAAAACTTGTTATAATCTACATTTAACATTTATACGCAGAATTACTCAATGAATAGTGAATTTTAAATATTTCTTCGTAATCGAAATATTGGCCACAATTCTTCGCCCTTAAAATTACTAAGTATACTAATTTTATACCGCAAAACAGGAAAATTTTGAACTTTAGCGGAAACTTTCAAAGTAATTATATTTCCATTTCAAAGAAATCAATTATGGTCAATTTATGTGTAGGTCTAGCGTACCTATAATGTGGTTATTTCTTTTATGGAATGTATATTATTTTAATTATAAAAATAGAGTTTAATAATTATGGTTTAATTTTAAATCGTAAAATATTTTAATTTAAAATTTTCATAAATAATTGGCGTGGATTGAAGGCTGTGGTAGTGCGTAATTGTTACACAAGTAGCACTTTGGACTGAACAAAAATTTAAGAGTAAATAAATAAACCTAATCATATAAAATCATTGATTACTGATAGCCTAATGATATGATCACTGGACTGCAAAGTCAAAGATCTTGAGTTCGAATCTAAGGCACGCACCTCTGACTTCGAAGTCATGTGCGTATTAATAGTTCATTATCACGCGCTTAAACGGCGAAGGAAAACATTGTAAGGAAATGGCATGCCTGAGAGATTTTCCCGACGGCGAAGTCTGCCAACACATATTAGGCCAGCATCGTGGACTATAGTCTACGATGCTAAGAGATTAAGCTATCGTCCACCAGGGAGAGTCTCTCCAGACAGGGGAGACTCGTACCAAGTAGTGGGATAGAGTAATTTCATGGGACAGGGTTCATTATGTTATATGAAATTATTGTATCTATGTGTAGGTACTTTTCTAAGAGTAACAACTAGTCTCATCATCTGCCGATTTTTTACTATAAAGTTTAACTTTTTCACTTTCATATCTCCTCAAAGATCAAGCGGAATCAATTGAGAAATAAGATACAACCTTTTATTCGTGACAAAACTAAATAATACAGTTTCCTCCGTAATAAACAACTTAAAAAAAAATTACGCGTAAAATAAAATCATCAAATTGCGTGTTTGTGTAACAAAAAAAGAGATTGACCGAGATCTACATAGTGTGATAACGAAACGTTTTCGATCGAATATCGGTTTCATTGTCTGCGTGGTATACGGAAGGCGATTGGCTGCAAGTAATTACTGTTTTGCACGTAACAATTGTGTAATAGTTATCGATATAAAAAATATATCGATTTATGTGATCGAATCTATTTGTGCGATGAATGACGTGATGATGTGGTTTCTTGGTATTTTGATTAAACAATTGTGTAATTCTGCGTACATTTTATACAAAAGGACGTTGATGTAAATGTTGGCCATGAAAGCGATACGTTTTATGATGCTTGATGCAAGTTGCATAAGAAAAAATTTTGTGTAAATATATAAACAGATAATTTCCTTTATACGTGCTGCATACATTGATTACATGACATTACTGAGTATGTTAATGGACTAATGCCTAAGCTTTGTCATTCTGAGAGGGTCTCCTCTCTGCACAGCACTAGTGCTACAGTGAATCTTAAATATTGTACTAATCTGCAACACTAGTTTACTAGTTTACAACCTTTTTTTTCATGATTTGACGTGGGAGGGCCATGCCTCGGCACGAATGCGCCGTCTCGACCGGAGTGATACTACGGCCTCACAGAAAGCCGGCGTGAAACAACGCTTGCGTTGTGTTTCGCCGAGTGAGTGAGGATACTGGAGGCCCAAACCGTTTTAAAAGGCGGGCAAAGCACTTTCGTCAATCGACTGAATTGCCTTCATGGCTGATATTCAGCGTTTCATTGAACCAGTTCATTATGACGTATCTATTAATAGCAACATGTTCAAATGCTGCGAATTAATGATCATGATTAATGACTTAAAGGATACTTACAAACAAAGTATCATTATCTAATGTTATGTCAATATTGTTCTTGTGGTGCCCGATCGTTTAGTTTGAATACGTCATCAATTAGCGGTCATTTAGTGTGTAGAAAGTTTAATGCACGTACATTAATATAAGTTGTTGCATTAAACCTTGTTAGAATAGAAACCGGCGGGGAACAACGCTTACGTTGTGTTTCGCCTAGTGAGTCAGGATATCGGAGGCCCAAACCCTTTTAAAAGGCCGGCAACGGACTCGTGACTCGTCTGGTATTGCAGGTGTCCATGGGCGGCGGTAATCGCTTACCATGAGGCATACATATGCTCGTTTGCCCCCTATCCCATAAAAATGTGATATTGTACGAGTGAAAAATATTCAGTTGCATGACATCATTCGTATTTCATATTTACAACTCTTTGCCTGTACTACGCGAAGAGTTAGGCGGAGGCGTACTAATGTAGGTACATACATCTACAGTTCGCCGGTATGTTTAGGTTATGTATTAAGGACCCTGCTTATAATCCGGGCATGTATAAGAACATCCAAGCTGCTACTGAGGATTTTATAGAAAAACCCAATAACACATTGATCGACCTGGGAGCCGAACGACCTCTAGCGTACCAGTCACCCTTGGGATCACTTGACTACTGAGTCAGTTATTCAATATTCAGTCTTCACTATTCTGATGGGATAAAATTTGACAAAGTTAAATCTATAAAAATAAAAATTAATCGCCGAAATGTATGAAGTACATTCCGAACGACTGCACCAAATTGTATTCACGAACACAACAAAAAAATTATGATAATATTTTGTCAGGACAAGGATTGAAGAAGATATATCTAGTTTTTTTTTCCACTGGAAAAGATGAGTAAATTTACGCAAATGAAGCTGCGCTTAGGTCGCTTGTATTGAATGATGAAGTTATATAAAACCTTTTTATAAAAGACACTAGTAGATTAGGTCATGTCGTTATCGTGAAATTCCTTTCAACCCACGGCAAAATGCCAATTTATTTCTATAAGTAATAACTTCGTATATTGAATTAAAACCTACACGCTGTAACCAAAATGGACCGAGTAGGTGTGACACGTACCTGCCACAAACAAGATCGAAATTACAACATATAATTTCGCACAACTTTTCCAAAAATTGTTTAGTGTTTGAGTTTTCTTCTAGTTGAAGAAAACTCAAACAATTTTTGGAAAAGTCATAAAGTCACACATAAAGGTATGAAATAAAAACTAACAAGACAATGGCAGCAAATAGCCAACGAGAAAAAATACTGTTTTTGACATTCTCCATACCCAATCCAACAATGTTTACAAAGTGCGTTCAAAGTCACTGTGAAAAAATAAATTGACGCATCGACTACCTCACAATGACCATCAGACAATTTAATTGGACTGTCAAAGGTGTCTTAATTACTTCCTAATATTGACAAAGCTAGTTTTTGTAGCTCCCGGACTATGATGTCAAGTGGGCAATGAAAAAACATGAACATCGATTCGTTCCTTATATATCCCACAATTGACATTAGCTGGGCTTCCCTACTAAGTTGCTAATGGATATGACGATAAGCTTTACATACTCTTTCTAGAGGGCAGCGCCACGCGATTATAGGCAATAGCATGTCTGCATAAAGAATAAATTCTCTTGACTGTGTGCAGTGATGCAGGGTTGTACGTAATGAGTCCAATTAAAGTATTACTTACAAATCACTTCTAGCTTGTTGTTCTTCTAGTAAAGTCCATGTAGGGTTGGAGATCAATAGCAATAGGATATGGTAATGGATTACATTCGCACGTATTAGTGTGATTTATAAGGCTTTTAGAAAAATCACCATTTTAGTATTAATTGGCGACACTTTCAAAGCTTCCTTGGCCTTTACATACAGAGTTTTTTTTATGAATATGCATGAGTTTCTAGTAAGTGATGCCGTAAACACCTTTATAAGGAGTTTTTATTTTATTGTGAATTGTCATCTTGATCTTGTGGCTAAACGATTTCCGTAGACTCTATAAAGTTCATTATAATAACATCATCATATCAACCGAAAAGCGTACAGTTCTCAAACACAAGTCCTTCTTATTTCTCTAGGAGGTCAGTTTTTAGCAATAGTCTTGAATCATTTATCATTCTCAGGATATTCCGAAGGTTCTGAAATAAAGTAAAGCTTATTTAAACGATATAAAGGCTTTTTGCGCAAGCCCATTAAAAACTGTAATTGGGCATTAGCCAGGGATACTTTATGGCTTTATGGCTGAGCAATTGGATAGCGCGACACGGGTTATCGGTTCGATCCCCGCACAGAATATTTGTTTGACCCATATATAGTTGTATGTGATTATTTGTGTTTCTAAAAGCACCCACGATTGGCCACGATATAGGAGAAAATCAGGCTTTAGATGTGTGCAAACAAATTGTTACTCTATTATTTAGACAATAATAGTTTGCTAAACGAACGAATTCCACAGAAAAGTTATAAGTTAAAAATAAGTGAAAACTTGTGCTCCTGAAAATATTGTTACTAAAATCGTTTATAATTGTTATAAAAGCGACTTTATTCTAGAGCAGATGCTCGACTTCTGTGCGACAAACTGGAGCGAATGTATTATTCAGGTGTTATCTGGCTGCGCGCGCACGAGACTCACAAATTGTGCGCCTGCGCCTCGTCGCTAGATAACCGACACGTCACGACGCTGCAAGGAAGCCAAGTGATGGATGTTGAATGGTAGGGAAGAATAGCATGTGTGTTGAGCACAAAGGAGAGCTCGTTTGTCCGCCAAAAGATGAAATATAAGATAACCTACGGTGGGTAGGTACATGACGTGGATTTATTTAGGTTTAGTTTGATGTACTGGAGAGTACGAATAGGTTTTTTTTTATATTACTAAGGTGGCAAACAGTCATACGATCCGCCTAATGGTAAGGTTTTACCGTAGCCTATGGACGCTTGAAATACCAGGGGTATCTATCACTGTCCGCCTTGCCGACCCAGTAAAAATCGTTTCACACCCTTTATGCGAGGGTGGGGTAAAGATTAAGGAGGAATTGTTGGGCTGGCAGCATAGGAGACAATAAGTATGATGCTTAAACACCACTGGTTCCACTTCCATCACAACGTTCCTCGCGGAGTTCTGACGACCTTCCTCACCGTTGGAACACAACATAGCATGGAGCTATATTATTTGGTTACATTTTTTTGCAAGCTGGAGGTACTTCTTCAGTCGGGCAGCTCCAATTGTGAGTGGAATTATTAAATTTCACTCACAAGATTCTCACTTCAGAGAGGTAGGGCATAGTTATATCTGTTATTAATGAGTTACATCATCTTTCATAGTTTAATAATAAAACCTAGTAAATGCCTTTTAAGAAATCAAAAAAAAAGAAGGGGGTAACCTTTTCCGATTAGAAAAATGAAAGTAATTTTCAAGTCTTTGTATTTTTATATAATATATAATTGCTCTGCAAATTACCACCGTTGTATTATTAAAAAAATAGACGACGGTATAAGTTGTTTCGTTGGCAAATTGAATTCTTACGAACATAATTTCAGCATCAATAAATTCATTTTTAAATATATACAGGGGAAGTGGTTTTGTCGACAGTGCTGACAGAATGTGCAGAGAAAATATAAGAACAAAAGTACAGTCGGCATCAAAAATAGAACTTAGACTTCAGCATATATAAAATTCTACATTAACTTTCTAACATACCATCATATCTGTATTCCCCAAAGAGTAAGACCGAGGCATACTAATATACACCCACAGTTTGCTATATTTAGGTTCCACGTAATGGGGGTGAACCTATTGCCATTAATTAACCGGGCACAAATTCCAAACTCCGAGCTGCTACTGAGAATTTCATTGAATAACTCAATAACACTGCTCGACGAACCCAAGACCTTAAGGTAGCAATCGCGCTAAGGTACACTAGGCTTAAGAGACTTATTTTTACCTGGAGACTTATTTTCTGTTGCAGCAGGCAAGGAGAGGTCATCCCTAATCAGCCAAATAAAATCAGGATCTAATCAAAGGACGGACTGGATCAAAAAGCGGTGATCTTTACACAGAAACAAGGTGGTGGATTGCGTCATTAGTCTAGAGCTTATAAGTGCGACAGTAGGAGTCCTGTTTTCGATTTCCAAGTAGAGCAAATCATCTTTTTTCTTCAGAAAATTGTCAGTAGTAGCTGGGAGTTTGCGCTATTTAATTTGCGCTTAGTTAATTGCAATAGGCGAACTGTGGGTGTAATCAATACACATCTGCCTAACCCTTTAGGAAATGCGGGCGTGATGGTATGTTATGTTTTTAGTTGGATTCTTAGTGAGTTTATAAACCACTTACGATTACCTTTGATGCAGACTTTACATGAAGCGATTTTGTTTCATAATTTGTTAGACATTGCAAGACAGACAAGACAGTGGACTGAAAATATAATAGTAGATTAATTTTGTATCAGTCGTTACGGTCTAATAGTTTTACAAATTACTTTCATATTGGTTGACGCACTGTCTACCAGCTTTCGATGTAGGTTTCATCACCACAATAGATCCTTTGTTGAAGAAATTGTATGTAAAATGCTATTATTTTAGTGTCTCTGCGAGAGGAAGTTTAGAAGTAAACTAGAGATTTCTTGAAAGATTCCATAGCCCGGTTCATCCTAGTCTTATATGTTAATCTTTCACAATCAAGAAATAATAATCTATTTATTTATTTAAAACTTTAGGAAAACCAACAGCATTACAATAAATTTGCAACTATGTCTAAACAACAGATAGCCAATTATAGGTCTTCGCTAATAGGCACCATATTAAATAAAAAAAAAAAGAAAGCATGTGGACAACAAAATATGCAGAAGCTACAGGTTAAACAAGTACGCACGCAACGAGAATCACGCTTGACGCTCAATAAAGAAATCTCTGCTCAGCAACCGCCTCAGCGACACCATGTTAGCGTTGAAAATATCAACATCGTGTGTCTTGCAGATATTGTTTAGTGTTTTGCTAGCTCGCAACAGGAAAGTATTCTGCCGGTAGTTTGATAACGCAGGGGGCAAGTTAATGGGCGTATGATGTCGCACAGACTTAACAGGAACATTAAAACCTATCCTACCAAGCAATTCGGAGCAATCAATTCTATTAGAAATAATTGTCATAAAATAAATAATGTCAGCTATTTCTCGCCGCTTAACTAGTGGAAGAAGGTGAAATTTTGCACATAGTTTCAAGTAATCCTGACTTATATAGTTATATTTGATCCGATAGCATAGGCATCTGATGAACTTTTTTTGAATACCTTCCAATCTGTATATGTATTTGTCATATCTCGGGTTCCATATCTGGGACCCGTATTCCAAGATACTACGAACAAATGTACAGTACAGTATTTTAAACGTCTTAGCGTCTTTGAAACAACTAGATGTTCGCATTACGAACCCTAGTGCTCGTGATGCTTTTTTTACAACACTGTCCACATGTTCATCAAAAAGTAATTTAGAGTCGTATATTATACCGAGATCACGGACTTTGTGGCACTTCTGCAATTTGCATCCTCTTAGTGTGTATTCAGATGCGATAGTGATATTTTTCTTAGTAAAGGAAACAACAGAGCATTTTAAAGGATTGAGTTCAAGCTTATTCCTGGTGCAGTAATCATCTACGTGGGATAAATCGGCATGTAGGACCTGAATTTACATTTGATAAGAAGATAACTAGTAGATAACAGAAGTAACAAAATATTGTAATTAAATATTTAAAGAAGTATATATTTAAAGTTTTTGCCGGCTTGGAGACAATCAACAATATTATTATTATTTCCAAAGCGTAATAATACAAAATGTGAACATAACAAAGTGCCTTTACAATTCTGGATCTGAAGACTGTTCGATGCTGGTCGAATATAATTATGAGGGTTGTAAATAGTCAGTCGAATTTCAGAATCTGCCAAGCGTGCTTGGGTTTTAATGAATTTTACAACGAAAACCTATTTGGAGTCTTAATTAGATCTTACGTAGTAAGAGTAGCCTAGGAGGTTGAGTAAGCGATAGACGCTAACGTCTCTGGCAAACTTTTGTATGATTATTTTAGTTTCTTAGGAGACCGTCAGATGTTTGCTCACTATTAGATATTCTACAGATGTTTAATAACTTCGAATATAGGTACTGTATCTTGACGCAGTCTAATCTAGTTGATACAGCAGCTTTCTTTAGTATTCCGCCAGAGAAAAGCAAGACCCCAGCATTCATAAATAACTGGTACGTGACGTCTAACGGAAGAGCTCCACAAAGCTCTACTATAAAGCCAATCTAAATAAACAATCGGTGAGTTACCATGGTTACCGCAGCCTACTTTCTTTCTTATCTTTTGAACCACCTGTCGGGAACGTACCTGACTCAAATCAAGAAATCGAATACGAAGCTGAAGATCCGTATCGATATTTCAATGATTAAAAAAAAAACAGTGACAGATAAAATGCTAGTTCGGTCATATTAAATTTCAATTTCCGTCCAAAATAATAGTTTTTTATTTTGCAAATGATTGATTTCTAGTAAATTTATTTTTAATAAAAGCAAACTGGATGTAGCATTATTAAAAGGTTTTGTTATCTGTCTTTTGAGTTCATTTGCGGAATCGATATGTCAAAGAAACAATATCAATCGGTCAAACGACAATCGAATCACGGTGTTACATCAAAAGTCATGCCTTTATATTTATGTCAAATAATAATCACGCAAAAACTCTCAATGGGTGAGTGATTTGTGACAAGAATCAGGAGATAGTGATTTGGTTCGTGAGGTTTTTGTTCATTACTTCAAACGCAGTTACTGTGTTTTTGCTGACTGAGATGCGAGTCAATTCTGGTTCAGTTTTTTCGGAACATAATTACCTACCTGTTTCCAAGAACTTTGTGTAGTAGTAGGTATTAAGATTGAAGGCAAACGGTACATATAAAATGTCACGACACACCTACGCATATTACACAGAAAAATAATTTATTTATTTTTAGACTAAGTTACCGATTAGACCGGCATTTTAATGGTCACAGAATCACAGATTGGAATTTTTTGTAGAAAACATTATTTAACGCTAAGTAAGGACGTTACGGTTATTGCAAACGCCCACCCTAGAAACCTCTTTGCGTGCGCAAAGAGGTTTCTAGGGTGGGCGTTTGCCTAGGAAAATCGACATTACTATATCGTATAAACTACCCCCTCAGAAAAACGCCTAGGCTACGCCAATGTGAAAATAGTACATATTTTCATACGTACATATTTTCACTCCCATTAGGGTAGGTAAAGGTGTAGATTTCCACTTGCTGCATGGCACACCACTTTCGCTTCATCTCCGTTTATTAACCTCCTCATGCATGATTGTCGTTGAACCTGACGTTTTTTGAGTTCGCCGAGGTCGGCCCCTTCCAACTCTTCCATCAAAATAGTAATTATAAACTATCCAGAACTTACAGTAAGCTGCTACTTACTCCTACTTACTATTCCAAACCAAAAAGTTAAGAGTTCTCTCCCCTGTAGTTTGAAGAAGAAAAAAATATTTCAATAGCAATAAATCATCAGAACTTAGATGAAGCGAAACTGGTGTCTCAGCATTGTGTGGAAATAACCAGTTTCTGCCTACCCCAATGGGGAAGCATGACTGTATATACAATATATGTGTATGTATTTATATAAGCAATCATCTGTGAATAAGCTAGCACTACCTATACGTAACAATCATCATCTCTACAAAGCATACAACATGAAACTTTTCATGTAAAACGGCTGACCAAACAATGCAGTTCAATTTAGTTATATATTAAACACAGCGGGCAGGAAGGCTTTGTTGTATCGCCTAGCTCAAATCATAATAAGCCTCCGTAATCAGATACTAAAACACTTTTAATTTTGTGTCGACCTTCGAATGTCGGCCGTTCACGAGCAGTGAAAACGAGAGGCAGATAAACAATCGCGATCGTGTTCTACCTACCACCGATTGAAGAGTTTTATTTTAGTACTGACGATGAAAAAACTGTTTGGAGTATTTTTGTAAGTGGCTTTTAGGGTGTGTTTTAAAAACTGGGTGCGTTTTAATTACTTTACCGTTGCAATATATTAAAGTTGTAGGTAGTTGCCATTGCTATAGCTAAAGCCGGCATCGACTGGCGGCACATATGACTCCTTTGGTGTTGCGGGTGTCTGCTCTTTTGCCCCCTATCCCATACAATTCAATTCATGCAATTCATGATTCTTACCTTTGATTGCAATTCATGATTCTAACCTTTGATTCCGTGCCTCGTAAATTACGTTCAACCATCAGCGTCGGTCCTGGTTGTCAAACAAACATCAATGATAATCGGTAGTAGTCGTCAGAAGCCCAAAAAGCCTGAAAACAATTTTGTAAAAAAATATCGGAATTGCCCAGAAATGTGGTTGCAGAGCATCTGATGGCAGTTGTTTCTACATATATTCAGCGACGTCTGGTTAGACTGGAAAACTGACTCTATCACAGTTAAAAAAATGAGGTATAACTTTTGCATTGTACACAAATTACTTTGTATGTACCGCTAACATTAACAGTCAAACGAAAGATAGCTGAGGCACAATATAAAACCGACGGACTTATCACACGGAACGAGGATTAGTTTTTTTTTCTTAGAACTAAACTTAAAACCTAATTCTGTGTTCTAAGAACTAGTCTCCAAAACGAACATCACACTCATCTTTTAAAATAAAATCATTTTTCTATTACTTATATCTCAATGCAGTTTTTAGCCCGAATGTACGTGCCCAATAGACGGGCGTCGCCGCGAAGCCTTCGAGTGGCCGGCACGTGCGCAAGCGACGCAAAAATGACGTTATCCATTCCTCTACCATGTATAAATATGGAACCTATACTTAAATGGAATATTAAACTAGCATTATAGTACTTGAATTTGCGTACTACGATCTATTTTAGCAATTAACATTATAATTAACAACATTTTTCCGCGGCTTTGCTCACGTGAACCAACAGTGATGATCTCTTCTTTGTATGGGTATACATCAGAGAAGTCAAGCTGTATCTCAGGATCCGTTTAATTAATTGAGATAAGAAGTTCACCAGTTTATAAGATGGAGCATATCCATTCTAACAGTGATAACAAAATTAAAACCTATTCAGTAGTTTTTCTCCAACCCGTAACAATCAGACAAACACACAAGAATTTTAAAAATCAGTCATTTTAGGGTTCGGACACATTTATTTAAATTTTACATTTATTTACATTTACATTACAGTAACCAAATTGTTTTTTTTTAAATATCTTCAGTGTACAGACTCACCTTTTTTACAATTCTATAATAGCCGAGTTAAAGAGATTAAGATAATAACATTTTTTTGAAAGCGTAAATTTCTCTGCGGCGTAGTAGGTATGATAATGAATATGCCAAGTCGGAAGTTTTTAGTTCGAAGTTGGCATGAGCAAGGGAGACAGGATATAGGGTAATACTTTTTTCTAGTCCTGTTTTCAATACAAATGCTGAAAATAGAGCAATGAGGCAGTTTAAATTCATATTTTATCATGTAATAAGAAATCACGAAAAAAAGCTCGGTAGAGTCGTGAATGTATCATAAACATTCCATAGATTCTAAGATCAAAATGATGATTTAACTTTTAGAGCAAGCTTCTGTGGTCGCAACAGCAAAATAATACAATACAATTGCAATAAAAAAACTGCCTTCATCAAATAACTTAGAATACATTTTCTCACTGTCATTCAGATAGGCAAACTTGCGCATCTCGTAAGATACGTGAAAATATCTGACTTGCTCGCTTTTTGAGTCTGACCCCTCACCCTTACGTAAGAGTCTGTCGTAAGTCTTAGTGTGTGTTTCGACTTTTTGACGTGAGAGCCAGTTCCTTTTATTTGAAGATTTATCCTTTATGATCCTTATGGGTTACGAGGAGGAGAAATCATGGATACTTCTACAGATTTAAATCACGCCTGTCTTTGCAATTTGTAGTACATTATATAATGAATTCACAACTCCGATAAGTACAGTTCTTTCTCCGAATGAAAATGGAGGCCTGAGTCCCACTAGAAGGACACAAATACCGATATAAAACTACTTCTTCGATCAGTAGGGGTTTTTACTGGTCATTAACACTGATATTATACGTCATTCAGTCTTTTAAAATATTTAAACACCCTTTTCCTAGCAACTGCTGATTCACGATGTGACGTGACGGTCGACAAATTGACCTCAGACATAAAAGTTGACATTGCAATTCCCGACCAAATTAAAATGTACAAAAAATGTAAAACGTGACGATGAATTACGTAACATTCGTTCTTAATGAGCATTCTTAGCAATGCAATATAATTATAGTAATAATTATAATGATATGACTAGCTTTTGCCCATGGCTCCGCTCATCTGAAGCTATTTAAGGATTAGAAAATGATCCCAAAAATAAATTAATCATAAAACAACAGTGATGATCTCTTCATTGTATGGGCCTCTATACATCAGAGAAGTCAAGCTGGATCCGTCTAATTAATTGAGGTTAAAAGTTCACCATTTTTTAAGTTGTAGCATTTACTTTCTAACAGTGATAACAAAATTACAATCCATTCGGTAGTTTTTGCTCCGACCCGAAATAGACAAGAATTTTTAAATTGGATGCTATTAGATTGCAATTAATTAATCTCTAAATAAATTATAATTATGTCTCCTTTCTATGTACTTACTTACGTCTCCATATTTAGAAAAAATATTTCGAATTCCAGCTTAAAAGGCCTGAATTTATGTTAATTGAATACGTAGTAAAGGTAAAAAGTTATGGACAATGATTCCGCTTTTTGAAATAACTTTATAATTATATTTTTTGCAAGGTTGATTTAAAACGAGAGCAAATTGGTTCGATAGTTACTGTACAAGTAAAAACTAAGATAAAGTTCCAGGTCCATTTCACCGTAACAAATTAAAACTAGCTTAAAAGAATATTAACTATTAATAAAAGAATAAATATAAACTAATAGCTATTACCCGATGTGTCGCTCGCATCAAACGATGTTAAGCTCAAAAATACATCAAAATGGTTGAAACCGTTCATCAGCACAGGACATTCCTGCCACCCATTTTTACCCCATTTAGGTGTTGATTTCTAAAAGAACTTTTCTTAGTACCATGGTACCATAACGGGAAATGCACTCTCTAAATTTACTCTAAATTTCACGTCTAGCCCCAGCGTTTTAGTCGGTTGCGTTATCAGTTAGTGAGAGAGTCAGTAAGTCAGGACTTTGATTCTTGTAGATAGGTACAGATTACGCATTGTTTGTTTACCGAAAACTTGATCGGAGTGTCGAATGATGGATATTCCAATTATTCATACAGCTTTACAATTATTTCCGCACCACATTACTGTATAAAAGCCTTACAAAGTGCTCTCCTTCTTGTCAAGAGCAACGGTGTTGAGAAGGTCTGATTATCATTGGAATATTCGGAAAACTTATCTTTATACGATTTAAGGTACTATAACATGGTAGGTATGCTGTAGTGGACGAATTCCGTTATAATAAAAATATGCAGAGAATGGAGTGACCTCTGAGCTCAGGTAGATGATTTTTCTTCAAGATTATTTACGAGACATGTTTATGTAGTTACGGATAAACAGTGCGAAGATTTTAATTTAATTATTGTTTTATTTTATTCTCCCCTCGATTGCCTGCAGCTTTGGCAGTATGTAGTCCGTAGGGGGTTTTAAGATTTGGCAACGCATACAACCACTCCTTTCGTGTCCTGTCCATAGATGGCACTGCTTACAGCCAAAATTCTCGTCTACTCGTTTGCCGACTTAATGAATATATAAAAAAATGCATATATACACCATCAAAAAAAGTTTGCGACTTTATCAAAAAAAATCTTTGTTGTGTGTTTTCTTTACCAGGGTATTTCTATTTAAAGAAAACACACAACAAAGATTTTTTTTGATAAAATTTAAATTAAAAAATTATATCAGTTTAAGCTAGTGATCGCAAACTTTTTTTGATGTGTATATATGTAAATCACCTTATTCTTAAAAAATATAAAATGTCTTATAAACTTTTTCTAAGTAAATATGATATATTTTGTCTTGACATCTGATATTCTGTGATAGGGAAAAGAAGACAAAACATAAAGGTATAAGAAGTTTTTAAGATATTCGTACCTATGTATTTTTATGATTAATGGGGCTAAAATATATAGTAAAATATACAGTTCCGAATTACGAGGAGAACTCTTCGTAATTAGGAGCACAAAGCTAAAAGGTTTAATTCAGAAGAATGTAATTTTGGACACGGCAGAAAAGGCTCCTCGCTCTGCACCTTCATTAGCTTGGCTGTAGTGTGGGTTTTAACACGAGTATGAACTCCGAATTCAGTCTGCATTTTTTTACCACAATAACTTACTAAAACGCAATGGATCGTTTATAATAAACACAAGACTAAGTTTCCACAAAAGAAATAAGCAATAAAAATTATATAAATGCACAATTTAAATCGATACCTAATCGTGTAATTGGTTTTTAATTGCGACCCTACATTTATCTGCACCTGACCGGTTCAAAGATAATCTCGTCTAAATACGCTGTTAAAATGTCGTTTTAACTGATCAAATCCGGCTCTTTGTTTCTATGTAACAACTTGTTATGCGATTTTCTAAAGATAAGTCCTACTTTATTGTGTAATGAACAGACTGGATCACTCAGACATATCAGTGTTACAATACCTAAATGACGTACGGATCTTTTATTGACCTTGATTTAAGTATCCAACTGATTGATTAATTTTGCTTATCAAATCCGTTTATGATTTTGTATCAATTTTTCTTATCAAATCCGTTTTGTTTTATGATTTTGTTTCGTATACGTACTAAAAAAACTACTGTTTGAACTATATCCTTATGCGGATATTGAGAATTTCGTAGTTTGGTTTAACATTAAGGATTAAATATATTAATTCTGGAAAACTCGAAAAACTGGCAACTGGAAAAGTATCGAGTTAATAAAAGTTTGACACTAACTGGTAGACAACTCACGGAATTTTTTTCTTTTTATTCCATGCAGATTTGTCTCTTTTTTATATTAAAACTAGCGACCCGCTCGCGGTTACACCCACTGTGCCCCGTTCCTAAGAGTCATAGGGTTATGTTAAATAGCTTAAAACCTTCCTCTTGAATCACTCTATCTATTAAAAAACCGCATCAAAATCCGTTGCGTAGTTTTAAAGATCTAAGCATACATACATAGGGACAGACATAGGGACAAACAGACAGCGGGAAGCGACTTTGTTGTATACCATGTAGTGATAATCCTGTGCTTTTATAAGTTAAGAAATGATTTTATTTGTAATTTTGTGTGTAGTGTTTCTTTTTTTCTTAAAACAGTTGTATAAAACCAGTAACTCGAAATCATGTCCAGATATAACGTAAGTGAGCTCTGAGGCGGAAATTTGAGAAAATTATTCGAGATCGTACAAAACAAAAATATATCGGTCAAAATCCTTAACAACGATGAACCTTTTAAATCAATTATATATCTTATAACTTTTTTAATTTTCACTTTATTATCTTACTTGACATTCGTGATCTATATAATGAAACGCGGAAAGACGGTGAATCAGACAACCCTCGGAGGCTCGGGAGCGAGGTCGCGGCGAGCGGAGGTCGTGATACTGACTCCATCATGTTCGCTGCCACGCCTCTGCGTAATTGTTATTATAATCTGTGCACCCTATAGATTCACGATCGCTTTAACCCGGCTTTTTGTTTAATCGCGGCAATAGACCTTTATACCATAGATAAAACAATATTAAATGTCAAGAGTAATTTGCCCTCTGAACCTATTCTAATGGACATCAGACATTGGGTCACATGAAATCTATTTTATAAGAACTTCCTCTGCAGTATTTTTGAAATTTAGTTTTTCATCAGGCCTGTATTCCCTGTTTTGCCTGTATTGTGAAAGTCTGTGAATATATTTCATGCAAAAACTGCTACTTAGGTATATGGATTGTAATGAAACTTTACAATAATATAGCTCATAAATTGGAATAATAAACAGGCTAAATACATTTGGAAACACACGTGTTAATTAAATGATCTACCTAAATCTATTAGAGTATCTATATATAACCGGGATATATATAGTTCTATAGTTCGGTACACATTCAGACTAAGGATGGTGCATAGCGTCTTATTGAAATAAGTTTCACTATGGAACAACTGGTATTACCAATATGCCTGTATTCCACAAAGGGTTGGGCTTATCTTATATCTTAGAGTAGATATATTTACCTTTAGGTCCCATGTGATAGAGACGATCCTATTAACCGAGCAAAAATCCCAAAATCCAAATTGCTGCTGAGAATTTTATAGAAAACCTGAACCTGCTGGACCTGGTGTTCGAACCAGGATCTCTAGCGTAGTAGTCGTAGCACCAGCGTAGTAGATAATTTAATGTTATGTTTGAATGTTTAGTCAAATATAAACGTCACAATAAATAAAAGGTAGCTCCTGACGTCAAATTTAAAACTAGCCAATGAAACATGAGAAAGATGACCATTAGAAACCTGATAAATACTACAACAAAATCCTAATAGAACTGACTGTAACGTATACGATCACTTTCATCTTCATTTCGATTAAAAAAAAAATAAAGAAGAGGCATTACGAACAGCGAAAGCGATCGAGATAACCACTGAAGATTTGTAATTAGTTCTTTGACACAAAAAGGCCTAGAGTATTTAGTGTTGTCAGTCAATTCGTTTAGATTAGCCATTCTAATAAAGCTGCATCATCGAGGCAATCAAATGTTAAACGATGTTCACTGTTACTACGTACTTTCTTCAGGCAGATAATACCTATTGTTCTTTGAAAGTTTGATTGGATTTTTTTCTATGATGTAAGTGACGGGCAGACGGTCCATCATTGCAGCAATATCGGTATCAGTTCGTATTACATGCACCTGTTTACATATATCAAGAAATGTGCCGACATGACATGCATTTTACTTTTTAAACTCTATTTGTTTTATGTGTGTCCAAATTGTACTTGCTGGGACTCCCTAAATATAAATAGCAATACTAACAATCTATTAGCCCATTTGTGGGTGAATGGGAATCAGGTCTCTGGCTTCGGGCACTTCCATCATTCAATACAGGGACTATGTTGGATGACACAACTTTTCGGCTAGCTACCTGTCTACGTCTAGGCGCTCCTTGTGTTGCTCCGCATCGCTGTCACTGTGGCGAGGTTGTCGACAGCCTCGGACATCATGGCCTATCGTGTTGCAGGAGTGCAGGCCGCATAGCGCGGCATGCCAGTATTAACGACATTCTTCGTCGTGCTCTTGCTACCGCCGGCGCACCAGCTGTTTTAGAACCTAATGGCTTGGTACGAGACGATGGGATGAGACCAGATGGTATGTCCCTTTTGCCTTGGAAAATGGGTAGGCCTTTGGTATGGGACGCAACCTGTGTTGATACCCTTGCGCCATCACATCTTTCAGGCTCAGCTGGCTGCGCTGGCGCTGCTGCTGCTGCTGCTGCAGAGACTCTCAAGCGGCGCAAATATAGTAAACTATCTGGTAACTATATTTTTGAGCCGTTTGGGGTCGAGACGCTCGGGTCGTGGGGTCCGAGTGCTCGTCTCCTTTATAAAGAACTTTCAAGGAGACTAGTCGACAATTCACGTGACCAGAGGGCTGGTTTGTTTCTAGGGGAGCGTATAAGCAATGCCATTCAACGTGGCAATGCTGCCAGCCTTCTGGGCACGTTACCAGACGACAGTGATGCCGATGAGTACTTTGACGCTTAGCCGCGCCTCAGTCTTTTAGTTTTAGTTTATATAATATATACCTATATTAATTTTATGTAATAAGTGTATAGTGTAATAGGATTTAGTTTTTTTTTTACATATACTGTAAAAAGTAGTTTTAGTGTATAACATAATTAGTAATAAAAACACAAATTAATAAAAAAAAAAACAATCTATTACTAATATATAAAGCTGAAGAGTTTGTTTGTTTGCTTGAACGCGCTAATCTCAGGAACTACTGGTCCGATTTGAAAAAATCTTTCAGTGTTAGATAGCCCATTTATTGAGGAAGGCTATAGGCTATATATCATCACGCTACGCGGACGAAGTCGCGGGTAGAAGCTAGTATTTAATAAGTGTAGGGGGGTACAGTAGCTATTGTAGAAGGAGTCGAAGTTTTTTGTTTAATATAAACTTTAACATGCGTTAAGGGAATATTAAAACTAGTTCCACGGTCCCAACGTTTTTCCAATTGTAGATACATTTGCGGGATACTCCATGGGTACTCATTTAAGTTAAAAGGTATTAAAGCCATCACTTACAACAGTGATGGCTATTACAATACGTACAATATTGTATTAATGAGTTTCCCATGATAATAGCGATTCATATAAATTACCGTACACTTGTTTAAGTGTGATTCAGTTAGGAATAACAAAGTGCTGTTTACTATCATATCGGCAAAGATCTGACCCGTTTCTCTAGGTATACATACAATTACTAAGAAAACGGCAACGTCAAAAACAATTACCGGCAAACAACGCCTGGCCGAGTCATTGACAGGTAAGAGCTTACAATTTCCCGCAACATCCATTGCAGCTTGCCGACCGCCCTATTGCACTTAACCTAATAACCGCCGCAATCTCGGCCGGTATTGCTGTCGAAATTGCGGGGTCATCTATCCGGGCACTAATTGAGACAGTTTAGCTAAGACACTGGCCACTCGACAGACGTTCGTAAATTGGCCGTTTACGGTGAAAGTCGGTACCATCAGAACCCTATGTGGAAATGTTAAAGTTCATTGTAGCTCCCGATATTACAGCCATGTTATGGTGTTGCTTCGCTCCGGGGCGCTGTCCGAGGTTCTAGCAGTATTTACGCTAAGGTCGATAACAACGCCAGTAGTTATTATTTTATAATACGGAATAGTAGTTTGTGTAGCTTATATACGCTATAGCTAGCAATTTATAGTTGCAAACTATCTAATTATGCAATTTTTTCACCTAATTATAATGACGAAAATATTTGGAAGTTAATTATATTTTATTGAAGGTTGTCTTTGAATATGATTATCACTTTAGTTGTCGATTAAAAATAGACTCGTCAAAATAATATGCGGATATAAAATAGCTATTTAAGGTTGAATGATTTAATAAAACTTATTTGTCAGCTATTAACTATATGTAGCTATTATATAGTCGTATTTTGAACATATTTAAAATTCCAATTCACGGCATAGTATCTGTAAACCAGCACTTTCCAGTTGCCCAACACAGCACAGCGCCATAGCTTGACATTTTATGACATCAATCTGTCCCTATCCTTACTCACTCAGTTTGCTCCTACTATCCTTTTTATTATTTCTTTATATACATTATTGTACACCAAAATAAAACAGGTCATAGTTAGGCAAAGGCACCTATTTACGCCATCACCGCCCGGTCCAGTGACCAGGGGGTGGTGATGACGGTCTCCTACTCTTTGCTTACCCATTCAAACCATCAACATTTTTTTTTTGCGAAGCTCTTCATTTTATTTACGATCATTAAGGAAGAAAACCTTTTCCATTGCTGAGTTCATTCTGTCATTGATTGGCGTACCATATTTTAGTAGAAGAAGTTTTATAGTAGAAGTGTCTAACCCACCGAACATCAACGAGAGTTTACCGATACCTCGAACTGTTTGAAATGGTGTAGTGTTCATGCAATCTGATTTACGCGCACCGCACCGTTCCTGAAGCCAGTGTCTACTATAAAGTATACGCTTGCCTTTTTAGGAATGCTAATTCCTGTACAGATTATTCATTGCTCTTGTCTACATAAATTTGTTGGCGGTATAGTAAAATTCTATAGCGGGCGGCACCGGTGACAGAATTTAAGGAATTTATTGTAATAACAGCAAGTAGATAGCCACATTTTCAACAGTGCTGCAAACAACCCGGGAACTCCATGGCTGTACTTCCATGGTCAAGTTTTTTAATATTATGGGTTAATTTTCTATTACATATACGTATTATATTAACTGCCTCGTTAGTCTAGTGGTTTCAAGTGCGACTGCTACGCTAGAGATCTTGGGTTCGATTCCCAGGTCGAGCAAAGTGTTATTGGGTTTTTCTATGAAATTCTCAGTAGCAGCTCGGAGTTTGGAATTTGTGCCCGGTTAATGGCAATAGGCTCGCCCCCTATTACATGGGACCTAAACATACCGGCGAACTGTGGGTGTACCTTAGTACACCTCTGCCTAACCCTTCGGGGAATACAGGCGTGATGGTATGTAAAAGCTCTAAAGACAAGCTTACGCTTCTGCTTCTTCTAAATTGTGAAAATGTACTTTGACTCAACGCTTTTTCCCAAAATGCAAGCTAAAACTTAGTTTGGGGATCACCATATATTAATTGTGTCTACTAATTGTAACGTTAACTGTAATAAAATAACTCCGTGTCAATAAATACTATTTTTTATCTGTGCGGTTACCAAACCCATGCTTAGGTACTATAAGAGAAGATGTTGTTATAAGACAATTAGATTATTGTACGATAACAGCTAAATGATTCCATTTCAAATACCAGTAGGTACCAATTACGTTAAATAGTGCATTTATCGGTCCATCTTAACATTTATAGTAAAAAATACAGTAAACATTTTTTTTTTTTTTTTTTTTTTTTAAAAAGCTTACTAGCAATGTGGGTCACACATTACTAGTATTCTTGTTAACCCCTCGTGCTAAGCTAAATGCTTGTGTTACGAGTAATGCTTGTGTTACGAGTGGGTTCACGTCGGTAGTGCAATGGGTGGGGTTCGAACCGGCAACCACATGATCGCAAGTCCGACGCCCTAGCCATTAGGCTACCGCCGCTTTACAAACATTATAATTTATTCGCAACGTTAATAGCGAAGACCTTTGCCAAAACGCCAAGGCTCTTAATTAGTAACATTGTTCTGTTATGCACTAATGTTTAAAGTGTTAGTATTTTTGTTTTGTTTGTCTAATTGAATTAATGATAGTGTTTGCACTGTGTAAGTGTTTAGTTCCTGTTGTAATGAGAGTAGATTGGTCTTTTGACAGGTGAAACGAATTGATCGTTTTCATGTACAGGGTGACTTTTAATTTATGGGCAGTTGGTATTGTACAGATTTGGAAATATAACATCATCGTAAAAAGCTATAAAAAACCGTGTGTGGACCTAAGCATGCAGGACTTTGACATGGAATTTAGCCATAATAATCATAATATTATAATAGAACGACGCTTCATCAGTTCATCAATAGCCCGAATTGAACATTTCTTTATGGCACAATAGATTAGTAAGAAATCTTGACGTCATTACTGATGCTTCACATGCCTTCTACCCGTCATTGATGACCAATGGTGTGTGATATTCAAATGTAAAAAGTGTTTAAATGTGTAATACACATGCCACTAATAACATAACTTGTATAACAACTAAAGCAGAGTTTATAAGAAGCCAGTAATGCTGGCGCCAGTCACTGGCTTGAAAAAAAGACGGGCGCTTCGACTTATACGAATAGACTTCGCTTGAAAAACTGTTTACACAAGGCAAATACCAAGCCAGCGCTGACTGCCAGTGAGACTGGCAGTCAGCGATGGCCTCGTGTAAGCTAGGCTTAAGTCTCGCAACTCAGTTCTTCTATCGTAAAAAGTTGTGAGGTCCATGTAATACCAAGTCGGTCAATTTATTCAGTCCCTACTTAAGGGTCTTTCTGTCTTAAGTTATTACGTAATTAGCTAACCTAACAACATCTTATACTGACCATATAAATATTAAAAATCTTTTATATTTAAATAAATAGATTGACTTGGCCATCGCATGCAATCATAATGCATCTCACAAGTAATACATATTATTATTAAATTATAATGTTTAGTGCCCCCAGATAAGGAACCAATCGAAACATTATTTTTATATAAAAAATAGACACTAGAGGTGTTACTTCTAATTAATACGTTTCAATTATGGCGCATTGCTATTAATTCAGGTCATTAGTACATAAACGAGCATAAAATAACCAGACCCCATGCTGGGGCTGATTAAAATATATGTATTTTTATTGAATTTTAACTATCTAAGCTGTACAAATGCTAATAACTTGTTGATTATTTAAATTAAGTTTTCATATGATAGCGTTTATTGTTTAGATGGATTTGGACGGCATTTAATTAATATTTTTTAAGATTAATGATGTAGATCATCAATAAATGGAAATGGTCAATAGCATAAACATAACATACCATCATGCCTGTGTTCCCCGAAGAGTTAGACAGAGGCGTACTAATGTACACCCACAGTTCACCGGTATGCTTAGGTCCCATGTAATAGCGGCGATCCTTTTGCCATTAACCGGGTACCAATTACAAACTCTGAGCTACTCCAAACTCCGAGCTACGGTCTACATTATTCAATGACTAAAAGTGTTTTGTAGGAGCTAAGCATGTTTTATTTAGACAATGTATAATGAAACAAAACAGTAAATTGTTTCATCGCTGGAGCCGAATACCTTATAGGTAGTTTAATTATCATTACAATGACCAACATTTGACCGCAACACATTTTAACCTTTTGGAATAGGTCAGTATACTTTGCTATCGTGATCTCAAATATTCTATAATAAAAATTCCTTAGTAACTCCACCTACCGCATAGTTAGTAGAACAAAGCAGTAAGTGCGGTATTCATCGCAAATGTCCTTTGGCTAATAGTTTAATTGCGTTGGTCGGCGTTCGGGGCGGTGATAGAGATCAGCGGCCCGGAGGTCACCTGCCTGCTCCGTGTTTTACTGAACTATTCATCAGGCTTGCATAACTTGGTGAGAATTCATAGTCGAGAAATTAAAGGATATTACAAAAATGCTTCATTTTTATAACGCCGACATTTTGTTCTTAGTAACATAACATACCATCACGCCTGTATTCCCCGAAAGGTTAGGCAGAGGTGTACTAAGGTACCTACATCCACAGTTCGCTGATATATTTAGGTCCTATGTAATAGGAGGCGAGCCTATTGCCATTAACCGGGCACAAATTTCAAACTCCGAGCTGCTACTGTGAATATCATACAAAACCCAATAACATTTTGCTCGACCTGGGAATCGAAATCACCTCCTACCGACCTCTAGCATATCAGTCGCAACTTGGAACCACTAGACTAAGGGGGCAGTTCTTAATAGTTTCATATTATCCGTCGATAATAATAATTTAAAGTCATCAGTAAAAACATAGTACTTTCATAAATATTTAACGAGAAGTGAAGAATTTCTGAGTGTATTTTCTGTAGTTTTTCTTTCGTACGATCTTTTTGTCTTTGTCTTTCTTACAGAAAAACATTATGTAAGTAATTATTAAGGTGATTAATATAGTAAAACTTAACAATGTTTCTGTTCAACAATGTATAACCCCAATATCAGACTATGAATACGGCGCAAATTTAACGTCAGCGTACTCCGATGAGTTAATAATATTATATAGAATTATCTCGGAACGAGGTTCATAAATAACGTTCTAGTTAATTTTTGTGAGCTGCCTCTGAGGTTGAGGTCAGATCTAAATGATCGTTGCTGATCAAATAATTGATTGGTTAGGTTCTTTGTTTGTTATTTTAGTTAATTTTCATGCACAGTTTAAGACTCCTTGTAGTCAGAGCTTAGGGTTGAATGATATCTAATTAAAAATCCTAGCGCTCAATATAATGGATACACCTTGATATTAAGACATTCCCTAAAAGTAGTTTTCTTTTATCAAAAATAGAGGCCGTGCCATGACGCGTTATTGCCATCGTTTTGCGATTGAGAGAGATATTATAAAACATACATTTAATAAGTTCCATACATAAGTATTAGATCCCATTTTTACTCATAGCAATTTACACTTGAAGTTAAATTACATATTTTTAGGAATCTTTAATTGAACCCAATCCAAATTTTCATCATTTGGTTGTGGTATTCGGCGTTCAACCTGGATAGCTGCAAAACATAAAAACTTTTTAGTAAAAATAAAGGTTATTGGATCTTAAAGTAACTTGAGCAATTTATACTATACTTTATTGCCAGTAATTAAGCTACAATAAATATTTTAAGATATGTAATTAAATTTCTACAAAATTTTACAATATTCGCGCATAAATAAGTTTAAATTTTTATTACTTGGGATATACATATAGTTTTTGGAACCCAAAATGGAACCCTGCAATACTACAACTAACAGTTTTTTTTTCGGTCTCAAAACTGCAAAAAAAATCGTGTTCTTTATCAAATAAATCTTCATTGAAGATTTTCTTCCGCCTTTATATTTAAAACTTTAACATTTAAGTTTGACTAACTTATTGTTTACTGAGTAGTTGCTCAAAAATTTGAAATTTGGTTCGAACATAAGCTCTGCCCCAATAACATGTAATAAAAAAAACATACCGGTGAACTGTGAGTGCAGATCTCACACCTGTATCTAACTCTTCTAAGAAAAGAGGCGTGATGCTATCTTGAGTACACTTTGTCTTTTACCACACTTCGTTATAAAGGCGACGTCTAAAATAAAAATATTGCTAAAATAACCTTTCTTCAACAATTGCATGATATCGTCGATATTTCGGACTGGTGTGGCGCTATTTGACTGTTGAGGAAAGCCACCGTTACAGGGTACATCGGAGCCTGTGAAAATTATAATGCAGGTATTGTTATAGTACCTACAGCTAATGTTACATACAAAGTAAATTAGTTAATCTGATGATGATTTGTAAACAACATTTGAATAGTTTTTAGATTTATTAATATATTTTTTTTTTATTCTTAGTTGGCTTTTAAACAGAATCTACATCGCCAGGAAAACACGAATTTATCAAAATAATAATATATTTTTTTAAGATGAATACATATGTTTTTTTAAGCGATAATCGCCACCCATGGACACCCGCCACACCAGAGGTGTCACAAGTGCGTTGCCCGCCTTTTAAAAGTGTTTGGGACTCCAGTAACCTCATTCACTCGGCGAAACACAACGCAAGCGTTGCTTCACGCCGGTTTTCTGTGAGGCCGTGGTATCACTCGAGCCGGCCCATTCGTGCCGAAGCATGGCTCTCCCACGTGAAAAAGTTAACGTTAGTCCTAGTGGAATTTTAAACTTCTATGAATTTCACCGTCGTTAAGATCATCCTGAATTTATTCATGAAGATTCATTATATTTGTTTCATCTGTGTTGGCTAGCGCTATAACATTTTGATCCTAGCACCGTTAATATTTTAGGCCACTAACCACCATTGTTACATGAAATATAGCTCAATCAAAATAATATGCTGGTACTTTACCTTGTTTTCGAGATTTTACTGAAAGCATATAAAACATACCATGTCCCCAGTATATTTTGAAACTACAAATAGTAAGACATTGCAATATTATGTAGTCTCACCTGTGGTCATCGTTGGTGTGCTCTCTCCTGTGTTACTTAATTTCTTTTCAAGCTCATCTAGAGCCTTCTTTAAATCATCCATGTACACGGGCAATTTTGATGAGTCACCTAACACTGAAAATGTAATACAATTTTTAAACTTTAAACTTTTTATTCAATAGGTATTTTGGTAACATTCGTTTTTATTTCATGACATCTTCAATAGATTATATTCATAAATAACCTGTAGTAGAACTTGCCGGTGCAGCAGCAGTTGGAGCTTCTGAGATTGCTGTTGTTGATATTCCTGGGTCCGCAGAAGCACTAGCTAGAAGTAACCAATTTGTAATAATAATTAATACATAAAAAATCCACCTTCTGGAGAACTTTACTTCATTTTAACAGTAATAAGGAACAAACAAAAGCAACTTACTGACTGATACATCTTGAGATCGTTTGACTAAAAAAAAGAATTATTGTAAGTGCTTGCCCTGAATAATATTTAAATATAATATTTTTAAACTGTTCTCTAAAATCTAAATCTCTTCTAACCTGATTTGGGATGATGAGAATTTATAACACGAATAACTCGTCGTTGAGGATTTTGTTTTGTTGAAATATTTGGAATGGAATCATGAATTTCAATTTGCATTTCTATAGCATGATTCGGCAGATCCGCTGCAAGCACAAGTAAAAGATAAAAATAGCATCCACATGTCTAGTCAGAAATTAAAACATTAATAATGTTAAATACAAGAATAGAAACAGGTTGCTTTGCAAACTGATATAATAATAATAGTTATAATTACAAAAAAATATAAATTAAACAAAATAACTAACTACGGGCTTTTAATAATAATAAATTACTAAAGCCCAACCAGTATTTTTACCTTATAAAACCTAAACCTGATCGATGTATGGAACACTCGCTGTTATAAATACCTGTCAGTTTTCTTAGAGGATTCAAATATTTTTGCATTACATATTCAATGCCGTCCTTCATTCGCTTATTGTGATCCACTTAAAATGAAACAAATTTAAGTGTTTGATTAAAAATACTGCAGTTTAATAAAATGATGGTGCCGATAAAACCTGACAATAAATACTGATAATAAAAAACTTTGTTCTTGAAACATTTCCAGTCCTCAAGCAACTGTTTATTATTAGTTTATTTGTAGTTATTTTAATTTTACTGCATTTAAATACCAGGGATAAGTCTTCTCCATTAAATCTCCTTGATCAGCGCAATTCAAAAATAATAAAAAAACACCAATACCTGATATAATCATGAAATTTGTGTACTGCACTCAAGAGTCACTTACGAGAAAAAGTCATAAGTAGCGACTTATGGCTTTTTCTCGTAAGTGACTCTCAAATTGATTTAATAGTTTGTTTCCAGAGATTATTAAATGGAAAACGTCACTGCCATCTAATACAAAAAATCTAAAACATTGACTTTTCAAAGTACCCTTTTTTATTGATTATATCGGCAAACGCACAGACGAGCCACTTTATGGTAAGTAGTCCTCACTGCCCATAAACACCTGCAACACCACAGGAATTTCTGATGCGTTACCGGACCCATAAGAGCCCCTACGGACTGCAGACTGCCTGATCTGCAGCATCCGAGGGGTAACTGGCTTTTACGCACTAAAGTCGAAACATACACCAAGGTACTTTACGACAGACATTGACGTAAGGGTGGCCGCCAGCCAGTCAGAACCCAAGAGGTCCTCTCATCGAGCAAGTTCTTTTCTCGCCTCACCTCTTCCAAGATGCCGATCCGAGTGGCAGTGAGTATAAAATAATATTCTAACCAGGTTTTAACCCATCCCCGTGTGGGGTCGCCACACGGGGATGGGTTAAAACCTTAAAACGGAGTCCCTTTTAAAAAGTATTGGATATTAGTTTTGTAAGTAGTAAAAATGAGCCCAATTTATTGATCAGATATGTTAACTGTCTACCATAATACTTACAGCGTATAACAGCACATTCTTGTTTATGGATAAACATGATCCATAATAAAAAGTAAATCATGAGCGAATACATGACATAAGAACAGGTCACCTGACCATGATGCACATCAAAATTTGGGTAAACTAGCACATATTGTATTTTCGCAAGTACCACTTACTATGCACTTCTGCATTTGATTATGAAACTGTGAAACTGTTACAAATAATATATTGTTAAAACCATAAAAACGTTATCGAAAATACTTCATGCATTGAAAACAATAGCGTAAAGAATTATTCCAAAATAAAATAGGATCAAATTAAAACTACACAAAAGGAAGCGTTGTAAATAATATGTAGTTACGATGATTTAAATTAAAAGAAATACTATGACAAGAAAATTTTATTGAAAAATTATGTATGATATTATAGTATGATTATGCTTATATTATAGTATGTTGACGCTGATTATACTTCACCGTTTATAAGTTACTCATAATCAATTACGTCCCCTTCAACATGTTCCTCTTCAAACTGGCTAATAGTTTTTTTTTTTGACATATAAAAATTATCATATATCAACAAGGGCGAACGAGAGTAATTGCTCGCAGATTTGTTTATACATGTATTTTGACTGTCGCAACATCATGGTACGAGAGTTGGACGCGTTTCTGGTCTTTCAAATATTTCGCCACCATCATCCCAGGTGAACGCATTATCTTCTCTCGTTTCGTCTTGTGCTCCATCATCAAGTATATATTTGAAATTATGTACTGGCCAATCTACATCTTCTAGTCCTTCTTCTTGTGTATCTGTTTCTTTTTGCTCACCCTTATCATCTGTTGTGAAACCACTTTCTTCCAATTCTATATCTGTAACATCGTTATTGTCTTCATCTACATTCTCAATTCCATTTAAATGGTTTTCTTCGTTCGTAGCTATTTCATCCAAATCTAGAGTTACGTCTCTAATAAGTGAAATATTTTTATCTTTTTTAAAGCGAAAATTTGACATTGCTTTTAAAAAATTCTTTATATCTTTTTCTTTAATGTATTTCTTACGTTTATTAATTTTCGTAGTGTCAACACGTTTTGATGCAATTAAAGCTTCTAATTCATCCAAGTTTAATGATGTAGAATCTGATTTATATTTGTCTTTTGTGACATACATATCTTGCGAACGATCTTGATTTTTTATTGCATACCTAGAATCCATTGCATTTAAATATGGACTCAAGTCTATTCCTTGAAAATCATCTTGAATGATTTTTAATTCAGAGGAATCCGGGTATTTTGATGCCACCAAAACTTCTTTTGAATCTAAAGTTTTGTCTTTATTATTAGTATTTTTAATAGCTTCCTCACCATTCATCATATCCAAATATGACTTTAAATCTAATCCTAGAGCATTATCTTTATATTTCACTAGTTCTCTGAATCCTGGATTCTTTAGATTATGAGCTTCTACAACAGGATCTACTGTATCTAAGACTAATGATGCATCATAATTTTTCGAAGTATCTCTCGTTATGTGTTTAGATTTTAATAAGTTTATATATGCTTTTATTGCTTTATTTTGTAAACTTCCACTAGAATTCTTTGCATCTAAATAAGTTTTTAAATCTGATTCTTTAAAGGAATCTTTATATTCCGCTTCTTCTCTAAATTCGGGATTATCCGGATGTTTAGTTTCAATTACAGCATTTATTGCAGCTAAATCTAATGGTGCGTCACCATATTGTAAATTATCTTTATTTGAGTACCTAGATTTTAACAGATCTAAATATGCTTTTATTTGACTATTTTGTAGAGATTTTTCGTCACCATCTGGTATATACCTTGCTTTTAATGCATCTCTAATCGACTCTAAATCTAAATTTTGCACATTATTTTTATTTAATTTTGGGTCCTTATTTTGCAAGGTATCTCTGTTTGCAAATAATATCTCTATTTCGTTCAAGTCTAACATTGTATCTTTATCTTCCGACAACCCTCGAAATCCGGGTAATATGTTATAATCGGAACCATTTCCATTTAGATAATCATGACTATCATCTATTTCAACGCCTGTAACAATATGCTTTTGGTAATGAATAATCATAAAATATACACAACAAATATAAATTATTTTTAGGTCTTATTAATTTGAACAGTGCCTCATTAGTAGCCTCATTAGTATCTTGTGGTGCTGACATCGACTGCTACGCTAGAGGTCTTGGGTTCGATTCCCAGGTCGAGCAAAGTGTTATTGGGTTTTCTATGAAATTTCCAGTAGCAGCTCGGAGTTTGGAATTTGTGCCCGGAATGGAAATAGGCTCGCTCCCTATTACATGGGACCTAAACATACCGGCGAACTGTGGGTGTACATTAGTACGTATCTGCCTAACCCTTCGGGGAATACAGGCGTGATGGTATGTTATGTTATATGTTATAAATTTCAACATGACTTTTCTGAACTATTTTTGGATCATCTTTCAAGAGAAGATAGCCTATCCAGTATTGGGTAGCAGCGCGCTTTCGTACATTACAAAGTTATCATACTTGGCTCCTTTAGTAGTCTCAGTGACTGGTATCTGGCACTGTTATAAAACTCAAGAGATATTAGAGAGAGCCTGATTGAGGCAAGCAGGTTTTAACATCACATCTTACGGATTCCTTTTATTGTTTTATCTGTTAATTGTCTTCTTATCGTGGCAATATTTTAACAAGTGACACGAAGGAAGGAGATAATTCAGAATTTCAATATTCCTCACTTATATTATTTCAATAACATTGCGCCTACCAATATCTCAGTAGACTGAGATTTAAAATTTGACCATAGATTAAAATAAAATATGCTTAAGTATTCGAAGGTTGATTTTTATCAAGATAAATCATCAGGGATCGTTGTAATGCGGCAGTATCTATAGGTCATTAGTTCGAATCTACCGTTCACGACCAACATTACGATTAGAATACACTTTATTATTGCATGATGTGATATGACAACTGATGTCGTTATCTGAATTGGTCACTACCAACTTAATAAATAGTCGGTTGAAACTATGGGAGTATTTGAGTGGCAGTTAGATATATAATTTAGTGAAAATATTAGTAACTATATCATAAATAGCTACTTTGGGGAGCTTCTAGGAAATTACGATTATTGCTCATTCGAAAAAAATCATTCTTTGTCTTCTAAATAATTAATTTACTAAGTATACAAAACAAGTATTAATGAAAATATTTTACTTCAAAGACTACTTTTATCATTCATTATAAATCATAAAAATCATTATAAATACTAATACTTCTCGGGCACACAAGCTGCGCGCTTCTTTCTATATTCCATAATTATAGCGTAAATTGGGCTGCGCACGCGCAACTTCTTGGGCTAATCGAAATATAGAACGCAAGACGTTTCTCGGCAGCTTGCGAGCGCGGGTTGAAATAAAACGCCAAAAAAATATACCATCCGTCAGTAAATTCATGATGTCATTCATGCCATCCATGCCTCTTCTCCCATCGACGAGAGGATACTTTGCAATATGTTGAAAGGTACTTTCGGTGTCACATTCTGTAAATAATTATAGATTGTCATACACTACAAGGCGTCGTCGGGTCGGATCATCTCATGCCATGAATGGTCACCGATCACATCCTTGCATATCTAGCTTATTGAAGTCTACTTTAAAATATTTAAAGCATTCAGTAATTATAAATAAATATAAACTTACTCACGGTTATTATTTTTCTTTTCCTCTACAACTTTAAGGGCATCCACTAAATCTTTGATAACACTCAACCACTTGTCAGGTAAAGCTCGTTGTTCTGAAAAAGTTTGAATGAATTCATAAAATTGTATTATATTCAGTTAAGCTTAATTTTTAAAACAGGATAATTATAAGATCACTATTGTGATTCGAGAATAAATAAATAACATTAATTATAAAAAACACTTATAGTGTGCTTAAATTTTAAAGGTCTTCCAACTTTATCTCATACAATTGTAGTCACATCACTATTTAACGATTTTAAAAATTTACTTCCTATAATGGATTAAGTAAACCGAATGTCTGAATAAGCTCTAATGGTACTATACCGTTTAAAGTCCCATTTCTCCCGGTAGGGTGTGCAATATATTTGTTTGATAAAATTGCAGGAGACTTCTTCGTAGTTCTTGCAGGAGGTTTCTTTGTTGTTTTCACAAATTTCTTTGTAGTCTTTACAGGGGGTCGTTTTGTAGTTCTTAGATTAGGTTTTTTAGTAGTTGGTATTTTTATTGCTCTTGGTATACCTCGAGTAGTAATTTTTTTTAAGATACATCCAGAGTGACAAGAATCAAATTTTTTGGTAGTTGATTTCGTCGTGGCCTTATTTGTAAGTTTCTTTGTTGTGATTCTTTTCGTAGTTGCTCTAAAGATTTTTTTAATTGTAGTTGTCTTATTTTCCTGACTTGATTCTAACCAGTCTAGCTCTATTGATATGTTTGGGCGAGTCGGTACTGAAATTGTAAGATGGTAACATTAGATAACTACATTTTGTGTAATATTTTATTTATGTATCTGATGTCTTAGTAGATTTCTGTTTCAATAATTTTATTATTATACTGATTTCTGACACTTACGCGAATATTAGACGTTGAAATGAAACTACTTTTTTACAGATATTATCGCGTTATATTGATATTATCTATTTAATTCCCGACATTTCGGTTTTTTTACAGCATCCATGAAGATATTTCTATATTAGGACCTCAGGATGACCCCGGGAATGTTGGGACAGTAATAGTCAAATTATTAACTTTGGAAGTAGAAGTTGAAAATTACTTTGGGCAGTTTCTGCTCTTCTAAAAAAGGAATAATGACGTAAACTAATCTTAGGCTATACCAGAAATTCTTGTGTCACATCTGTTCTCACAACCTAAAGATAATCGCATAACTTGTTTTGGTCGATGTTTTTTTTCTGTCACCTAATATTTGTACACATCCATACTTTGCTTTAATTTAAATGTAGGTACTTTATTATTACTAATTAATGTAATTAGTAATAATAAAATACTAATAAATTAATTAGTAATAATAAATTAATTAATAATAATATCCTTTATTATTAATGTAACGAGTGTGTGTGGTACTTATAAACGGGTGTGTTCTACAATTCTCTAGAATATCTTACCTATTCTGTTCTGTGCGCGTGACTTCATTATTTTCCATTTAGTGCCATCATAATATCTTATAGGCATGTTTTCTGATACTACAAGAAACGAAAACACTTAAAAATGACATCGCTTTATAAATAAACTACAATATTTTTGTATTATTTACCCTCATAACAATAATTATACTTGGAATAAAAAACACTGAATGAAATTAAAAAGAAATTAAGGTTCATGTTATTGTTGTGGATTTTGACTTCTTAGTTAAGTGGAATATTCGTCATAGTGTTTAGTATATTATGTAGTATCATGGATATCAAATAGTAACGTAACTACAAAGTTTTAATTTCACAATCACATAATCGTACCACATACCAAATCGAAAACATTTACGAATATGTTTTCTACAACTTGTGCGGTACAAATATTAAATTTAATAAGAGAATCGATAAAGTTTATTGCGGAACACAAAATTATTGCGTTCGTGGATCTCGATAGTTGTCGTTGTTTGAGAACGTACCTAATGTTGGTCTTATCGCGTGCGCCTGCGACAATCGTGACGTAGCGGCCATATGTGATATGATAACTATGATTTGTTGGAATGCACTATGAAATATTTTAATAACTAAAAACTTCACGTGAAGAGGAAGTCAAAAGCATTGATAAAAAAAATGATGAAACACAGGAATAACTCAAAGGATTTTTTGTGTGTCAATATTTTGAACTAGGAACATCCCTCTTTTTTTATTCGCACGATTTACGCAGTCGCAAGAAACTTGCCATTCAAGGTAGTCAAAATGACGCACAGATTGATTTATTTACACGAAAAATCTTTGTTTTTTGTGTTCATTTTGTTGATTTTCATAGTTTTGTATTATATACAAATACAGTAACTATGGAAGTAAAATGAGTGTTTTTACTTAATGCAGGTATGGGGCAGAGCAGCCAGGTTTTATTTGTAATTTTTATTTCATTTGCATCTGTGGAATATGGTGTCTTCAGTGACGAATGTAATATGGATCAGCTGTATTGAAAATATTATAGATCATTATCATCAAAGTTGAATAAGCAGCGGAGTATTTAATTTAGCTCATAATATTTAAATATCTTTAGATGTCAGTATGTCCTTTCCCATGCGTGATATTATAATGATGTGCCAACAAAAGCCAAATATTCTTATTACTCAATATTGTATGTTAATACAATGATAATATCATTGTGTTAGTATGAATTATTATGGAATAAAATTGCCGTGAAAAAAGCTCTCTTAATAGAATTTTCATTTTCTTTTTTACTGACAAGATTAATGTCAATAAAATAATGTCAAAAATTGGACCAAAGAGTACTCTTACATCAGAGGTCTGATCTGAAAAATAAAATATTGTTTCTATTTAACTGCCTTAAAAAAAGGAAGGTTCTATGTACGTCTATGTATTTTTTATGTATGTTCGCCGATATTTTAATCAATTAAGAAGCAATTTCGTGCTTAGTACTCGCAACCGGTGCGTATGTATGAGAAGATGTATGAATGTCGCAGAAGCAAAAGAGGCATGCAAGAATCGTAGCAAGTGGCAGTCTATAGTTTCTGCCTACCCCTGTGGGAGAAGGGCGTGAGTGTATGTATGTATGTAAGAAGCAATTTCAATAATACTTTTTTTATATAAAAGAGAAAATAACTAATAACAAAAAGTGAAACCGCCTTAAAAGTAAAAAAAAGGATGTTCTAAAGTAAAGTTCTAAACCAAATCGAAGGTACAGTCTTCCTGTTTCGCATATACATATGTCTCCACCAATCAGTTCGGGATAAAACAAACCGTTCAACTTGGCTCAATGTGCCATAATATTTTCAAATTTGTAACCGTGAGAATTAGAAGTAAAAGTGTTTTTTTTTTTGTTGTATTTTGTTTTGGCATGCTATTTATTTTTAAAGACATTTAGCGAAATAAATATTTTGATGTCAGGTAATATTTGATCCTGCATCCTCCTGGTTAAACAAACCGGAAGCTTTAGCCGAATAAGCATGTGATGTCGAATTTCTCTTCAACACTTTCTCTTATGGTACACCACTTCAAGACGACGATGAGAGCAAAATAATATCCTCTTTGCTGATTTGCTCGGTGGCAGGATCTCTTGGGGCCTGACTGGCTGCGACCACCCTTACGTTCGAGTCTGTATAAACCCGTTAGTGTGTGTTTCGATTTTTTTTTTCTTTTTTAGAAAAACCGTTGCCCCACACTAGGATTTTCTCCTGTATCGTGGGTGCGTTTACAAACACAAATTCTCATATACGCAAACACCCAGACCAGGAACAACTACCTGTAGATCATCCAATATTTGCTCCGTGTGGGGATCGAACCCACAAAACGTGTCGCAGAAGCCAATTGCTCAGCCGCTACGCCAAACGTGTTGTCGAATTGTGTCCGTAAGAGCCAGTTCCTCGTCGGTTGTTACGGCTCTGGCAGTTTGCAGTCTGTAGGGGGTAATTATGGATCTGAGAATGTACATGGGCGGCGATGTCTATTCACCACCAGGTGGCTCGTTAGTTTGTTTGTCTAATTAGCTATCACTTTTCAATCCACTTTCACCTTTTAAAATCAGGATCCACAAAGGCAAAACCGTGATTAAACGTCTTGAAACCTGTAACAGTAAGTCTGTTACAGGTTTCAAGACGTTTAATCCTTACTCAACCATTTCTTAGATATCTAATAGTTATCATCGCTACCATCAAGATCGGTAGGTCCTACTATTTACGATACTTATAAAATATCCATATAAGTGTGGGGATAATATTAATAAATATGAAACCGGAGACATTAGCACATAGTTATGGTTATCAGCGACACTTCATGGGCGGCGCACGGGCATCCAAAACGGTGTGGTCGCTGTGTACCGGTCAGAATCGTGACCAGAGCCGACCCCCTTTGTTCCACATAGTGGCTTCTGCTTATACATATTTATATTCAGATGTATGGCATAGAAAAACAGTGTGAATCAGCTACTTGTATTAGAAACCCGGATGCGTAAAGGCAGACTATGGGTCATCGTCTTTTTAATACTTTATTATGACATATAATTGTATCAAAATTACCATAGTACATAATAAAATTTTACTCTAGTGTTTTTAAATCTTGGATTGGATCCCGCGTCCAGCAAAGTGCTATTGGGTTTTTTCGATTAAATTGACAGTAGCAACTCAATTTGCATTTGTGCCCACTTAACAATAGGCTCGCCCATATTACATGTAACCTAGAGATACCCGGGAACTGTGGATGTACAGTCGTACACCTCTATCTAACCTCTCGGGGAATATACGCGTGATGGTGTGTAATAGACGTCAACGAAATTAGATATTTCATTTTCATTTATTTATTTATTTCAGACATCGTCCATTTTGTTAGTAACAATGTATAGTAACAATGATATACTGAACAGTGGATTAAAAATAATATTTAAACGTGGGAGAGCCATGCTTCGGCACGAATGGGCCGGCTCGACCGGAGTGATACCACGGCCTCATAGAAAACTGGCGAAACACAACGCTTGCGTTGTGTTTCGCCGTCACCGGAGGCCCGAACCCTTTTAAAACGCGGGCAACGCACTCGTGACTCCTCTGGTGTAGCGGGTGTCCATAGGCGGCGGTTATCGCTTTCCATCAGGTTGTCCATCTGCTTGTTTACCCCCCTAAAATACCCCCCTATCCCATAAAAAAAGTGGACTAATTTAGACTGATGATGAAGATGATCATGATGATATCAGCTGAAAAACTTTACCATGTTTTTAGTACTCTAGTCTATAATTAGAGATAAGTATAATTTACCGCAGCTCCGCTCACGTGAAGCTATATTAGAACTCAAAACGGATCACTACACTCGGACCTATTAAAGATACTTAAAAGGAGTTCCATCTAGGAGTCTAATCTATATCGTTACACTGCAGGCGATCGCTAAGGGCTAATTTGGGGGGATTTCTATGCAAATTTAATTACAGCAGTTGCGCATGGGCACTAACGAAGCATGCCATTAGCTGAGCCAATACACAAGCAATATTAATTTTCATGAATGATTGCCAATATACGTGTATAGGAAATTCGATATTAGACTTGATTTAGATCATAGAGTGCAGCATACCATTACGCCTGTATTCCCCAAAGGGTTAGGCAGATGCGTATCCTTAATCAAAACTTTTTAATCCAGTTCAAATAAAAAATCATGTTAATATAAGGAAGGTTTAAGAGAATAAAGAAATAAGGTAATTTTGAAATAAGTTTTAATCCATAGTCCATAGTTAGATCAAGTTTTAAATAACAGTAGTTAACAATAGTTATAAATATCTATCTCATGATTTCTTAAGGTTGTGAAATCGAAGAACACCGGTCCGATATCTAAAAGGAATATAAATAACTGAGTGTTTTCCATTCAACAGCACCGATCATATCTATTGCTATCAGAATAACAGTTTAGCCATATAAACGAAATTCAAATTATACTCTAGAAGCCGAGTATTGGTCATCGAACGGGCAACCACTACACTATTTTGGTAGTAAGGGTTATCTTCCAGTGGGCAACTAAGGTAAGACGAGGCTAGAGATGGGTATATATGTATGATTTCTCTAGAACCACGCAGTTGTGCTGAGAATTCTCATAAGAGCACATAAATGCCTATAACTTAATTTAGATCTTATCTACTGATCAAATCTTGGGAGGAAATTACGTAATTAAGACGACTGAATGGTTAAATTATTTTATTGATTTATAGTAAGCAGGTGTTTCCTGTTGCTTACAAGGACCATCCAAAAATCTTAAATAGGGAGGATACTAACAACTACAGGTCGTGACAGAGACCATGATGGTTTGTTGTCATCTGCGTGACAGCCAAGCCCCTAGGTGTGACACAAACTTGGCGAGGTCGTGGAGAAATGCATTGTAAAATCCTGTATTCCCGGCCATATTATAGGTATAATAAGGAACAAACATAATTTTCCTCGCCAAAAGTCAACATAGCACTTAGCAGCGGGTATTTTTTTGTTACCCACGTGTTAGCTCAATTGGCACTTGGGCTCAACTCCTTAGCTGATCAAATATTCGTATGAATCGTATTGTTTTTTTTTGGCTTGCGGTATTAATGCTTGTCAGAATTTTGGTTTTTGAGACCATATGGGAGAATATTATGAATTCGGTTTTTACAAAGAAAAATGAAATAAAGAGGATTCTACAATGTCTGCATCAAGTTTCACTTATCTCAATGTGCGGCCCGCCTAACAGCACACAGCAATTGACACCATGTAAGTCGCGCCGGTTAGCCCATTAGACCACTTCCTTAACAAAAGAGGTTCGGTGCCTCCCATTCTAACAATTGTATGAGCTATTTACCTTATCGGTGCCGCGGTGCAATCACAACCGCTCCTGATCCGAGCGCGACCAATAAGTTTTGATCGTTGGCCCATTGTTCTGTCGCGTGATAAATAATAGTTCAGATCTTACTAATACGATTTTATTTATTAGTTCCTGATACCTGTTACTGCTATTTATTATTCCATCAGCAATTTTTGGGTGGTCATTTGTCATGTGATTTTAATGTTAATTTTATTGCTTGTTTGACATATTTATCTAAACTTTAGTAAAAAATGGGAGTGCAAAACAATTTTGAGTCTAAGTATTTTAAAAGCCTGTCTTCCAAATTTGGGTACAAAATTTACAAGCAGAGGAAACTTCTGTCAAGTTTCAGATAATTTAAAATAAATAGCTTAACAATTCAAAGAACTTGATTTGTTTTCCTAGTAGCAGTGCGAAATCGGACGGATTTATATGATTGGTAGGTAAGCACTTACCAGCTAGGTTTGCGAAATAAGAATAAACTTCATCTTAGGTCTGCCCCGAACCATGGACGCGATAAATAAAGGGTCTGAAATGTCGGAATTTAATTATATAAACTTATTATTATTATTATTGATGGGGAAAGAATTTCCTAAAACTACCTAATTTAAGTTTAATTCAACTGTTATAAATATTAGAACTCTCACTAATTACGCAAAAAATCAAGATCACTTCTGTACCGTACGCAGAGGGCAGTATCTGTGTAGGAAGGTGCGCGCGCGCAAGTAACCGCGTTATAACAGTGATAGCGCCCGCGTGATCCGACCATAGCGGGACGCTCCACGCCGCGCAAACCCGCGTCATTTCACACTTATTCCATTATAGTATGTATACTTAACTACCGTTATAAAGCTAAGTGGTTAGGTAATTATTTTTTACTTTAAACAGGCTAAACATCTAATGAGTTTATAGTTGTTTGATTTGGAATCCATTCTTAGATTTACCACCGGCTCGGTGGGGTGGCGAGGTATGTCAGTTTCGTACCGACGTAAAACTGAACTTCTCCCTGCTTTAAGATTACTTTACCATCTGGATGGACCAACAGGATCTTATTCACCATGACCTGTGAATATGTATTAGATAAGCTGTGATCCAGAGCATTCGCTGGAACTCTTGAAGAGATATAAAGAAAATCTCTCTTCTTCATCTCCTTTCGAATGTCTCGTACCATGGTTTTTGGCAAATTCCTAATCCCCTAGACGATCCAAGGGATTAGGTTCTCAACCGATTTTCTCACAGAATGACCAAGTTCTTCTCTCTCGTCAATAATATTGGGTGTCTGGCTGGAAACGCCTTTTAATAAAACGTTAAAATTACTCTCTGTAGGGCCAACTGACTGCCTCTGCTATTTCGAAACAACATAAGTTATCAGTTTGCTAATTCAACTAGCTTGAAGTGATATTAGATTGTCATAGGATCATCATCGCATATTATTATAAACATACCATCAGGCCTATACCTACTCCCCGAAGATCCAGGTAGAAGTGTACTAATTTACACCCAAAGTATGTTTAGGTCCCGTGTAATAGGGGGTAAGTCTAGAATAAATATTCTCCAAGATGCTACTGAGAATTTAATACCCACCCAATAATACTTGACCAGGCAAGCAAGACCTGGCAATCAAACATCCTGGGTTTGACTGCGTAGTAGTGAATAGCAAAAGGTTACACTATTATAGATCAACTCTACTAGAAATTAAGAAATCTTAAAAAAGTTACAAGCTTCTTGTATAACATGTGTTTTAGTATTGTGCACAACATTTTCGCAGGCTGCCTGACTTTTTAGAAAGTCAGGTAAAATATTGTAGCCAAAAATGTAAAATTTATTAGTTATAAATTTAATTTATAATGTTAGACCAATTACATAGTGTCCATGTGTCCACTAGTCATAATTTAATTCGTAATGAATCTCGACTAATGCAATTATTACCCAACATTATAACGAATGTAAAGTAGGCTTGAGCTAATTAAACTGTCGAGAAAAGTGGAGGACAATATATAAAAACAATTAAGTGCATTTCTTCAACGTTTCGAAACACACTTATGAATTTGACGTAGAACTAAAATTTCCAGCTCACGATTACGACACGAGAACGGCACGTGCCTCGGCCGGGCGCTCGGAACAGAAGTGTCCGCGCCGAGTCGTGACATAAGACGACGGGCGCCCGTAATCTAGAATAAATTGCGTACACTTAGTGACTCTTTATAGACCTTTTAAGGTATAAAATTTAAGATGATGATCGCCACGTTCATAATTAAGATCGGGCGTGATAGAAAACTCGTGACGTCGTGTGGGTGGTTCCGCTTCCGAGGTCACGGGTGGTCTGCAAGCCAATTTGGGCAGGCTACTGAGATTTTTTTCTATTTCAGAAGAATGATAGATTAGGTGTTTGGCGTGGTGGCCGTATATGGAGTAGATGTGTAGGTACTTAAACAAGGAAAAGATTTTTGTTGTTAGATTAAACGGGACTTGCAGGTAAGCGACTGTTATTGTTCATGTAAGAAAGAGACCTGAGTTGTTTCTATTTTGACAATTATTTATTTATTGAAACAATTTTTTTATTGATATTATGTAAATTACGCCAAATATACGTTGAAAAAGAGAAGATTTGTTCCACATTTGCCCCACTTTTTCGTTTCACATTCCTAAAAATCGTTTTTCCGTCCCATGTTGAATTTGATTCCTGTTTTGCCCCACGTTAAAGTAGGAACCAAAGTATGGTTAGCAAAAATGTGTTATAATATTATTATGACAAGCCTGTTGGTGCAGTGGTTATTTACCCTGTGGCATTCCTTACCACTATAATTCCCTTTACCAACTAATAGTTAATACTTACCTATTTCCTAAATTAACAAAGTCCACTAACAACATTATACATATATATACACTTATATCTATATTTACACAATTACATTATTTACATACCAAAAATATATAAGCATAAGTTTGAGCAAATTATAACTAACTTCGTTGGTCTGTGCAACTTCAACAAAATATTATTGCAATAATTGTTGTTTTTAAAAACTTTTTAGATTGTCTATACTAAAATAATATTAATTTACACATAAAATATATTCCAGGCAAATAAGGAACGAAGAATGGGCAAAACAGGATAAAAATATTAAATTTAGAATAATCAGGGCAAAAATGGAATAAAATGTAGGACGAATACGGATTTCTTTACGTGGGCCAAAACTTCGCGAGGTGAATGTGGATCAATTAATCAAAGAGAAACGTCATGGTTAAAATATATAACAACGCTAAATAAATAAATAATAATTTTAAATTTTAAAAAAGTAAATGATAATTTAAGCGGCGGTAGCCTAATGGCTAGGGCGCCGGACTTGCGATCATATGGTTGCCGGTTCGAGACCCACCCATTGCACTACTGACGTGAACCCACTCGTAACACAAGCATTTTAGCTTAGCACGAGAGGTTAACAAGAATACTAGTAATGTGCGAACCACATTGCTAGTAAGCATTTCTAAAAAAAACCCTAAATAAATTAATCAACTTTTTTTTCAAGACTCAAACCTATACAAGATTATTATTCTCGCAAAACAATCGTAAAAGCTAACTTCTCTTTAACAAACTAAAGTAAGGCTTTATGGGAACAAGTCGCATACGGTAGCGACGTGTGTGGCATCCCCAGATACTTCATACATACATACAGTAGTATTTATACCACTTTATATAATACTTTGCTGCTGGACGATCCCCATATCTCAACGGGAAGTATTTTGCATGCAACCACCACCTATCTTTTGGAACAATCTGAAAACGGGAGCAGGTTGCAACTAAACGACTTATAACATTACACCACAGCATGCAAATTGCAGACCAAAACTTTTGCTGCTAAGGTTGTATATTATTTTGTAAGTGTTCGGTTATAACGGTTTTGGTGATCAAAGAGGTTTTGCCAAACGCATTATTTATCGTAAATTCGTAATTGCTGATTGTGGACGAAGAAGGGAATCTTTGGAGAGCTTGATATCTTGTATTAAGTGGTCCCTCGTTGTTTGCTTATGTAATACTCAAAGAAAAGGCCGAATGGTCCCTGCAGGGCTCCGATAATGTGGAAACATCAGATGGTAAGCATAGGTTAAACACTAATAATTATGTATAATACTCAAACCAAGGCTGTTGGAATACCTACGTTTGTTTCATAAGCTGTTGTCTGACTTTGTCCATCTGCATTTCTGAAATATCTTCATAATTAATGTAGTTTGTAAAAAAAATATTTAAACCCATTGAAGAATTGTCTTTTATAAAATTTCAGTACATCATCATAATTTTTTTATTATATAGATTTTTGCTTTATGAAGTGAGATTATTTCACATATTATTATGACCTTAGTTGGATGAGAAGGGACTTGAATGCTTCTAAACCTCTATATTGCGTTCCTCTTCGGCAAAACCTTTCGTTTTGTTAACCATGCTTTGTGTGTATATACATCAAAATGCAATCACTAATATTCATGTCATCATACCTAATTATCTTCTAATATTTATTTTAAGATTCGCTATAAGTATTTGACCTAGAAAACCACTGGTAATTATTGAGCAAACTACTTATTTTTGGGACTGCCGCAATTAAGGAGCACATAACGGATACACGACATCCTCAGCATAAACGATATAATAAATATCACATACATTATACCTACTTAGATACACGAAAAAAATATTTCTAAGCAAACTAGTGTAGGTAAGTAACTTCCTGCATCCTTATCTTATATCTAAACAATTAAGGCTGTCACACACGAAGCTATAATAAAAATGGTGGATACGAAAGTAAACAAAGACTCAGCCAATACTGTAAAAGCAATGTAAGCCCAACATATTATTAAACAAAGTCCCCCACATCTGACTATATGTCTGTTCCCGATAAACTCAAAAACTACTGAACGGATTTTCAGACAGAGTAATTCATAAGGAAGGTTTCAAGCACAACACTAAAACCCTTAGGATCGCTGCGGGTCCTGGGGTGCGGTGCAGGCAAAAAGCTAAATATAAAAAAAACATGACAACAAAACAAATACAGTAGAATCCGTTTATTATGACTCAATCACACAACGAAGTTTGGTTTTCATATAAAATTCTCGTAAAAGTAGTCGGATATAATGACTTCGCTTACAGTGACATGTCGCTTAGTATGACCCATTTTTAATAAATTATGTCCGGTTAAAATGACCGACATGGTTCTTCTGCAATGTTCGTTGATTCCCGACGACGACGTCCACCACGTGGATCGTTTTTTTATCTTTTTATTTCTTTTTTTATGCTATTTCTAATATTTCTATTATATGTGGGTTGCACATTACTAGTATTCTTGTTAACCCCTCGTTCTAAGCTAAATATGCTTGTGTTACGAGTGGGTTCACGTCGGTAGTGCAATTGGGGGGTTTCGAACTGGCAACCACATGATCGCAAGTCCGACGCCCTAGAAATTAGGCTAACGCTGCTTTAAGTAACAATGGCAATAGCAATTGACACTTGAAGGTTACGTATTACTTTTAATGATATCCTTTGAAAAAAATGTCATCTCAGTGCCGTAAAGCTCTCGTCTCGTTTAATTCAAATGTTTTAAAACCGAATCATACTTATTACGTGCAATTTTTTTAATGGGATAGGGGGGGCAAACGAGCAGACGGATCACCTGATGGTAAGCGATAACCGCCGCCCATTGACACCCGCAACATCAGAGGAGTCACAAGTTCGTTGCCCACCTTTCAAAAGGGTTTGGGCCTTCTTATTTTGATTTTATAAGCAAATTTATACCTAAAAGAGTTATTTATTCACTAAACGCTTTATATGACGTCCGCTTATTATGACGTGTTTGTCGATTCCCTTCGATGTCATTATAAACGGATTCCACTGTACATCATAAACTTGGGATAGATCACCGGTATGTTTAGGTTTACTGTAATAGAGGGCAAGCCTATTGCTATTAATCGGGCACGAATTGAAATCTGAGCTGCTATTGAGAATATCATGGAGATAGGTACTAAATAATAACACTTTGCTCTACCTGAAAAAAGACTAATGAGTATGAGAGAAAAAACATATAAAAAAAATTGATGAGCTTACATACTCGTGTGGGAACTTGATTTTTTTTTGATAATTATTACCATTTCTTATTTGGAAGAACTACTTTATACTAGTAAAACCTGTGGTTTCATTTCATGTCGTGTCTACTAGTACTCGTATGTCTATGTATGTATGACCAAATATTGACGACCCACAGTGTATTGCTTCCTATCACCATCTACCCATTATATTGTCCCAAAGCTGGGCACGGGTCTTCTCTCAGTATGAGAGAGGTTTCGGCAACAGTCTACCACGCTAGCTTATTGCGGGTTTCCTCACTATGGATGGGTTTTCTGCGCCTCGTCATGAAAGAAGACTTTTGGTCGGAAGGAGATGTGACTTGTCGCTTCCGTGGACAAGTGCCACCAGAACGCACAGTGACGTAGTGTATGGAAGTGTATTTACTAACATAGTTTTAAGTTTATGTATTCTAACCTAAACTGTAATATAACAATTATAGATAATATATGTTAGTTTATAAGGTATGTATCTATGAGCCAAACTACCCTGAACATCATACATAAATAAAAAACAACGGTTATTCCCAAATAAATACATTCATACCGTCATAATTGTCGCCGAAGGGTACGGTATAGGTGTACTAATGTACACTTACAGTTCACCGGTATATTTAGGTCCCATGTGGGGATCCAATGGGGTACGAGCCTATTGCCATTAACCGGCCACAAGTCCAAACTCCGAGCTGCTACTGAGATTTTCATAGAAAAACCCAATAACACTTTTCTCGACCTAGAAATCGAACCCAGGACCTCTAGGGTAGCAGTTGCTTAAGGGACCACTAGATTAACGACACTGTTGCTTCTTTTCTAATGTTTTAATGGACCACACACGAAGTTAAATGAATATGATTATACCATTATATATTATCTTTAAATTTAATAGTGGTATTCATCACACACCCATTAGGTCAACACAATTTGGTATTCTTTATCATATTAATGTATATTATAGCTAAGTGTGTGGCGGGCTTTATCTTGTGTACGATGTTTATTCATTCAGTAAGTTTATAATATTATGCATCTACTTACCTATACGAAATTCTAATAGACCGCAGCAAATGACTGATTGTAATTCAATCAATCACCTGCTATTACGTTGGAATTTTTAGTACAACACCAAGTAGGTACAGTCACGAGCTCAGATATTACACTTGGCAAAGAGCATCAGACACTTGGCAAATTTCAAAAACGATTTTCTCTTAATGTATTAATTGAAATTTTATGACGTTATGAACATAATATTTTTGAACCAATGCCTTAATGATATTGTTATTATCTCAAAGTTTGCAATCGTCATTTCATAAAAAAACGCTTTCGAATTTTAGTAAGTGTATACATATTGATGCTCGTGACTGTACTGGAGCAATTGATTCTAAATAATTTATCAATTATCGTCGTTTGATAGCCTCATCTTGTATTACCAGTTGCGCCTGAGCAATTAAATTGCTCAGCTTTGTCGTAACAAGCAAGGCTTAAGCAAGTTTTTGTGGAAGAATTTGTTCTGATAGTTACGACCGTGGAAGGTAGAAGTAGATTTCAATAGGTAAAATAACATAATAGACGAGATTTTTCTGCCTCATTTTTCTATTGGTAGCAACCAAAGGACATGGATTAGTTTTCTAGGTTGAGCAGTGTTTTCGGTTTTTAGGAAATTCTTATTAGGCGTCCGGAGTTTGGATTTGTGCGCCTGAGAACCAGTTCATCCTTTCGACAAGGTTCGGTAACGCTTCAACTTCTCTGAAATTCGCGACGAAGACTACCAATACCAGTAAAAAAATAGAAACTATGAGACCCTTATGTTATAACCAACTAAGTATGGATTGGATTGCCAACTCCCAAATTTCTAATAGGTACAAGGCCCAGACCTGTGAATTTCAGAAATCACATATCATTCGCCTGAGGAATTTTCTCAAGGGCGGCGGTGTATGAAGTCTGCTAACCTGAACATTTGATTGAGAAAAGCCTGTATAGAAACTTCTAAACGCGCGCGAAAAGCGTGAAAAGCGTAGAATATACGCTTAAATACAACTGTATTTCTTTAGAAAAAAGCGTAGATTCTCCTTACAGATGACACTAGACGGCTGGTGCGGTGTTTATCTCTTCATTAGCCGAGGTCGGAGCACCACAGCGACACCTCTCGTGCTAATGTAGCAGATGTGTTGGTCTGATTGTGTCTCGTAACATGCTGGCACGCGAACTGAAGAGTATTCTGGAAGCTTTTGATGAAAGAAAAAAAGACAGCTGTGGATTACGGTTCCAACGTTCTGATTTTATCCATACGTGGACGAAGTTAAGGTGAAATATAAACATACCTAGACACTGTTTTTTTATTTCCATCAAAAACTGTAGGTATCAACCAAACAGTGCAAGCTCTTAGAAAAGACCAGAAAGCTTAAAGGAATAAGCGTCACTGGATCCAAAGAGTTGGGTCTGCTGTCATCAAAACTTCTTCTTCGAGACAAGGATAGCGAGTAGCGACCCTATGAGTTGGGAATTAGGGTGTAAAATCCTCTACTATAGATATAACATCCTATCATTACCAGCGACCATCATCATCATCTTCAAATCATGTATTGCCCTAATTGGGCTTGGGTCTCATTTCAGAATGAGAGGAATCAAGGAATCCCGGTGCAGTGGCAATGTTCACTGCTATTTTTCCCTTACAAATATCCTTCAAATACATTGTAATAAATTTTGTTCTCCGAAACCCAATAAATTCTGCATTGTAACTCGACAACTCAAGAATTACGCGAACTAATGTACAGTCATTCACGGCCGATCGTTTTCGCGCTGCATTGCCGTTAAGCTACAATGTAAGCAACAGCCATCAGTAACCTTACCTCTGAACCACGAACTATTACCGCTTGCCATCTAATTTACATTTCGTTGAGGCGCGAGCGCAGTAATTTTTGCACGTTTTGCGCACGCGCGGCACGTTTAGAAAAACTTGTGTATGTGAATGTACATCGAATTCTTTTTTATCATTTATGATTATTAGCACGTATAAATTATGTTTAACTTTTCAAAATAGTTATCCAATCATTGTTTTGAAATTTGTATGAAAAATTGTGTTTATTACCTAAATTGATCAGAAAACTTTTTGTTTTTTTTTATAGTTATGTAATATGTAATAGCTTCCAATATGTAATATTTCAAATTACATATTGGAAGCTTAAAATAACAAACAACGTCAATCTTGAAAAAGTTACCTAAATTGAACTTACCCATATATTGTGATACTAGCTTCTGCCCGCGACTTCGTCCGCGTAGCGTGATGATATATAGCCTATAGACTTCCTCAATAAATGGGCTATCTAACACTGAAAGAATTTTTCAAATCCGACCAGTAGTTCCTGAGATTAGCGCGTTTAAGCAAACAAACAAACAAACTCTTCAGCTTTATATATTAGTATAGATTTGCGACATTCACGAGAAGACTAAATTGAAAATTCACATTTAAATAGTTTTTATTAAAATACCCTCTGATTTAGGTAGGTATGTATGTATACATTATGAACAGAATAATGTGATGCTAAAAATAGCTCAAAACTAATAATTTGCAAAACATTTAATATCGAAGTAACTTACCTATAATTATGATTGTATTAAATTATAACTTCTAAAATACATAAGTCATACACACAGGTACTTATGAGACATGTACTTCTAATAAATCTATAACAAAAACTTGACATTCAGGAAATAATTATTTTGGCAAGCAAACTGGCTTCGATTAATTTATTGACAATTTGAAGCTTCATGAATCACACGACGATGACTATTATGTTAAACAAAGCCCCCGGCTCAAATACTTAGGCGCCATACTTATGTAGGTTATTATAAAACGAAATAATCATAAACATAGGTACATAATCAACGGGTCTCAGCATGAGAGGGATTAGGCTATAGTCCACCACGCTAGCCCAATGCGGGTTCCAGGGTAGACTCCAAATGCCGTCGAGAAAATCTCTCAGGCGTACAGATTTCTTTACGATGTTTTCCTTCACTGTTTAAGCGCGTGATAATTACGGACATGACTTCTCAAAGTCAGAGGTCTTTGTACTCGAGACATTCACTTGTCTGTCCAATGGCCATATTACTAGGCTATCACTGTTCATAATCATCATCACCCCATAATAATTATTTCTTTATTCCTATTAGTCTTTCTTTTTTATAGGATAGGGGAGCAAACGAGCAGGCGGATCACCTGATGGTAAGCGATAACCACCGCCCATGGACACCCGCAACACCAGAGGAGTCACAAGTGCGTTGCCCGCCTTTTAAAAGGGTTTGGGCCTCCGGTAACCTCATTCACTCGGCGAAACACAACGCAAGCGTTGTTCCACGCCGGTTTTCTGAGAGGCCGTGGTATCACTCCTGTCGAGCCGGCCCATTCGTGCTGAAGCATGGCTCTCCCTCGTCAAAATCTTTTTTATTTAATAGAACGTTATTTTATTTTTATTTATTTATTAGTTTATTCTCCGAAGAGATAAGCAAAGGTTTCTAATTTAATATAGGTAGGTATTTTTATGCTAATAACATTATCTAACTCAAATAAATTACTTAGTTGTTGATTTGTTTTATACCAATTTGCAATTTCAGTCGACAAAATTGGAAGACATCAATCAAATTCAGTTCATCTCTTTAAAAATTTAAATTGAATTTTGTAACAGTTGCAACACTCAACCGCTATTGTTGATTGAAAGTAAATAGAAAGCTCCAATAAGTGATTTACCTACATGCGACCGCATTATTAGAAAATATTTGTAGTCTTATGAGGGTTCCGTAGCAAACAGAGAAATATATTACAGATTCATTGTAATCATTGCTCGTCTCTCACAGAATCTCAAACCACATATAAAATGTGAAATATAGGGTATTTTAATTTAGTATTAAATTGTTCTCTTGGTTAACTGGTATATATTTCTATCATACATCTATTTCAATTGAATGTATGTGTTTTTGAATATGAACATTTTCAATCATCAGGAATATTACGTGAAAATCTCAACCTCTATCTATATAAATCATACATTGTATGTCACCCAAAATCTATCAGCTAACCGTTCCGTCGTGATAATTACTATGTACCTACGAAGTTAATATGTTGTGGTTCCGTATAGTAAGTTAATTACAGAAGACATTTCATTTTCTATTCAACTATTCATTCATTTGACTACGAAATCAAATATGCTCGTTTCTATAAAATAAACATAGTACCTATCATTACTGGTTTTCGGCCTTCGATCACTGGTCATGGAGTAGGCCTGTTCTACATCTTAATTAGAAATTGTGAATGGTAATAATGTGTTTTATTGGTACGTTTGATTGCGGATGCCAATATAAATGTACGTCAATTTGGTTTGAAGCTTTGATTGAACCGGCTGCTCTAGAGGAAGCTGCCTTATTGAATTACTCAATGATATGTGTGGTTACACTGTTAGCGGCTGTAGAACTTTAACAAAAAACCACGTCTTTAGCGTTTGTCCCAGTCCTGTGAAAATCTTGTCTCAGTTAAGCTAGTGCAAGTTGTCATGCTTTTATACCCACTCGGTTTTAAGCTGTGCGAGGTCGCACGAGGAGAGTTTTATAAAGTAGATCGTATAATTAGTAAAATTTAAGTAATAAATAGAATCAATCAAAAATCAGACAAAAACAATTACTACAATCGGAATTATATCTATGCCACATTATTTATTATTTCCTCATAATGAAGAAAACGTATAAACATAAAAGCGTACCTACGTAATTACATCTATATGAAATTCTCTCAAGATGGGAAAAAGACGATCATAATCAATCAATCAATAACCTATTCGCCACTATCAGTCGTTTCTTAGCCGCTATCTAACTCATACTACTTAACGTTTCCCTTCATACATAACATACCATCACGCCTGTATTCCCCGAAGGGTTAGGCAGAGGCGTACTAATGTACACCCACAGTTCGCCGGTATGTTTAGGTCCCATGTAATAGGGGGCGAGCCTATTGCCATTAACCGGGCACAAATTCCTAACTCCGAGCTGCTACTGGGAATTTCATAGAAAAACCCAATAACACTTTGCTCGACCTGGGAATCAAACCCAGGACCTCTAGCGTAGCAGTCGCGGTCAGGACCACTTGGCTATTGAGGCAGTTCTTTTCCCTTCAAGTCATGTAAATTCATCTTACATGGCATACTATCAACTCTGCTCACCGCTGCCCGCTGCAACAGGAACCAACACCCATAATGAGTAGACCAGTAAATTCTATTGATGATATTATTATGTTAAAATTTCAAAATTATGTAGCGAACATATCGTAAATCCTAATGACCGAATTAAACATAAGCAATAAATAGAATAAATACACATATCTACATAAAACGTATAAAAAACCAACAAGACGTGATAACTATTCTACAGCCATTAAATTGCTTGAAAAATAATAACTTTTTGCTTTTTATATCCAATTTGGACGCGCCCATGTTCGGTTTTCATCATAGTATTAATTATTATGATCAACCAGATTGTTTTAATCCAATTTAGTTGTTTATTTTTGGTTGCTTTATTGAGACTAGCTTCTGCCTGCTGTTTTTATAGGCAATTTGGAAGATAGACATAGAAGCTTATATAATCTCATATCTTTATTAGATAACTGTTTGTTTCTTTAGCTAGTCATGGTAATATTACGCATTAAATAAACTACCTTGTGGATCTACTAGTGTACGTACCAGGGCGAGCGAATGTGAAGGTTCTTTCGAAACTTCAAGCAAAAATTTTGTTGGTTACTTAATTTGGTTATGATCCTCTATGACATAGGAACTAAAACATACCTACCTTCCGTATATCTTTACCTTACCATCGAGGAAATACAGGCGCCATGGCAAGTAAATAAACAATTAAGTACATCAATGCGTTAAAATAATTTTACACGACTTTTCAATTCCCATTTCAATTAATACAAATCTACTCACTACTTTATATTAAAAACAAATTGAATCTATGAATCTATTGAGTTCAGACTGAAGTCTGAAGGCACTACTTTACAAAATGATTACAATAAAACTTTTCACGTTTAGCATTGGAGCACTACTTTCCCCGTCGGTAACAGAGGAAGTGAGTAAGGACATCTAAATCAAGCGCGCTCAAGACAGACGGACAAGCCGACAACGTGGCTGGCGGCGAGGCCATAACTCTCCGCAGATGAAGTTATTAATGTTCTCCGAGGCAGGTGCTTCGATGCACTAACTACCTATACACACATTTAAAAAAGTTATTCCACACTAAGATTTTCTCCTGTTCAAACACAAATTCTCACATAAACAAACGCGTAGAACCCGAAAAACCGATGATGATGATTCCGAGATCCGGAACGCATCCATGAGCCCTCCTGTGCTAATTTACATTATTATTTTTTTGCCAGTGATGTAGTGAGGGGGTGGATCAATTTTTCCTATTCTCCTGTATCCTAGGGAAGTGGAGTACAACCACCTATGGGCCGTAAATATTAGTTCGGGAATGGAGACCTCAACCGATGGCGCAAAAGCCGAGCGCTCAGCTTCAAATGTCATCCAAGGACACAAATAGCAGCAGAAAATCAGTTTGGCAACATTTAAAAAAAAACTACGTGGAAAACCTCGGTTGTCGGTGATAAAATTATGTTTCATAATAATTTCAGTATGAATGAGGTTTCATTGGGAAATCTATGGTTTTTATATAGAAACTTAAAAACTTTATACAATAAGCGACTACGGGATATACCCCTAGAATAAAATCCCTCAAAATACCTACGTTATTTCCTTCATAAGTAAAACACCAGTATACACCAATAATTGAGGGTTAAAACTTGGACAAGGTCGTTTCCAACAGTGCAGTACTCGGAAAGCCCGTTACAACAAAGTGACCATGTGACCACAGAACTCATTATTTCGTTATTAATGTGGGTTTTCTTATCGCTTGAAAACAAAAAACAAATGAAAAACAAACTTTCTATAACCTTGACGTGACCTTTCCTTATATTTAAGACACGGAAGTGTTCTCGGAAATGCAACAAATGTAAAAAACAAGTTAGCAAGTAATAAATTGTCCCGTATTATTATTTCTAAAAAATCCTTCTTACGAAGATAGTCTTTCCTGTTCCTTTTCCTCTTTCACTTAAATAGGTTTTGAGAACCCGTACTTAATAACGGATGACACATCTGTGAAAATAAACGACGCTAGTAACGACGTCATAGTATTTTTCCAGTTTCTGCACGTGTGTGGACGAAACTAAGATAAGTATAAAACTTTTTATCTGCTCGGAAAAAAATTGTGTTTAAAAAATCTGTATAAAATCCTGGACGTGTAGTAACAGCTAACTATCTACCACCCGGCTAGGTAGTTATCACAATGTGAGGCCAGCGCCATAGATCAATATACCCTCTAGCCAGCGCCAAACAAATTTTACTGCGTTCTGTTGTTTAGACGTAGTTAGATCCGAAGAGTTTTTTAAAAATTAGGTACTTGAATTGCGCAACTAGGGTTAACCGCATTCAAGTTGACATAAAAAATATCTTCACCTTACCTTTTAATATAACAACAACAACATTTGACGACATGTTTTGCGTAGTGGCTGTGAGATCGGCTTCTGCGCCACGAGTTGTGGGTTCGATCCCTACACGGAGCAAATATTTGTATGATCTACAGGTAATGTTCTTTGTCTGGATGTTTGTGTATGTGAGAATTTGTGTTTGTAGCAAATCCCAGAGTGGGAAACGTCTAATTTAAAAAAATCAAAGTAATGCAATTACTTACTTAAACCATAACTATTATTTTTTTGCCTCCGATAGCCTCACAAATGTTTTATTAAAAAGGTCTTAAGTGTAGACTTTTTTGATAAGTTATAGACTATATAGAATGTGACGCGTTATGAAGATCGTGCTGTATGCGTCGGACCGAAATTATTATATTTAGATACTAGAGACTACACACAAAAGTAACAACCCTATGATATTGATAGCGTAGTTAGCTAGTTAATCAAAATCGTCTGACACGCTATACCGGCGCAGACGCAGATAATATCTCTCACTTTCACTAGACAAGTAAACAAGCGGAGACGTGCGTTGGATTGACGCGAACCCATTTTAATTTGTGCCCGCTTCCCGCTATTAAGAACGTCGGTGGATGGTATGCGTAAGTGCACAAATGTTATGGAATTATTTGTTCCGTCCGTAGTCGTGTAGTGTAGTAAAAAACGTAGGTGCATTTACAAATACGAATGCTCACATACACAAACGCCCAGACCCGGAGAAACTAGCTATATATCATACATATATATGCTTCGTGTGGGAATTGAACCCACAACAGAGGGCCTAGACAAGTTGCAATCTATCGCTCGAATCGACCAACAAATTGAAACAAAATGTATGGAGATGACATTTGTGCACGCTCGATTTGTCGATAGCTTATGGCATTTTGTTTCTATTCGTTTGTCTATTCGAAATTCAAATTGCAACTTCTCTACAGGTGCAAGTGTCGCAGAAGCCGATCTCTCAGCCGCTACGCCAAACGTGTCGACAAAACTGCTATTGTTCCTTTCGTCAGTCCGATTAATGCAAGATAATGGCCACCTACACTTTTGAAAACTTTTTTAAATTTGGAATCTAATTTACATACAAGCACTTTTGCGCGCGACAGTACAGCACCTGTCGATCGTCAGGGCACTCCCGTTAACAGTCGGCGCGTTGTCAGTAGGTCTTCGTAACTAAAGCTTCCTGCAGCCCGCTTGATATATTCCACTCCGTAGCCGAGCTAGGGAAATGAACGCCTAACGAGATACCAAGCAGTTTTTAGACAGGATGAGTGAATGGGCTAGATAGTCACTGTTTTTAGGCTTACGAAATTACTGAGTAAAATGTTGCTTGTATTAAAAATAAAAGGAATATAGAGATACATTGATTACAAATGCAATATATTATAATATTTGCCTTATTAGTCTAGTGGTCCTAACGCGACTATCGCGCTAAAGGTCCAAGGTTCAAAGGTCCAAAGTGGGATTTGGTTGTTTCTATAAAATTTTCAGTAGCAGCTCGGAGTTTGAATAAGTGCCCGGTTAATGGCAATAGGCTTGCTTCCATGGGATTGAATCATACTGATGAAATGTAGGTGTACGTTAGTAGGTACTCCTCTGCATGACCCGTCGGGGAATACAGGCGTGATAATATGTTATTTTATGGCCATCCAAACCTCTACTCTACTATAATGGGATCGGCCTACCTAGATGCCGCTGAATATCTCCGCAACCCAATTTCTGGGAAATACCGATATTCGGAGGATAGACTATTTATTTGTCAGGCATTTCTGGCTTCTGACTACCACAAACAATTGTCATACATTTTCGCATGACAACCGGGACAGACGGCTTTACGTGCTCTCCAAGGCACGGAGGGGTGTTAAATAGGTCACCCATCCACACACTGGCCGCAACGAGCGCAGCTAAACCTTGCAGATCAGCTAATTAGCTTATTTACTACTTAGCCTTATTTTCTTAAAATCTTTATTTTATTTGGAGTTTTTTGGGGGGACTCGTCCTCAGACGGTACTCAAAGATAAAAAAATAAATAAAAAGACTTAAGGCCACTTGCACCAACTACTTAAATGTGTTTAAATCGTATTGAAACACGAACATACTATGAAAAATTTTAAACATATTGGTGAAGTTGGTGCAAGTGGGCTTTAAAACAATATCCGTAAACATAAATATTGTCACTCAATGAAAATATCTTTATGACTTTATCTTCTAGACTCACTATCCAACCCCACTTATCAAATATTACTTGTATTTCTCAATAGCATCTGAGTAACACCAATTTAACTAGAAAGTCCAAGATGGCCTGTTTGTAGTGTAACATGAAAACATGGGAATCATCAATGTTTATACCGAGCTAATGTCAAACATATCCGCAGGCGTCCACAGCCTTTGATTCCTCTACAATGGATCCAAAGTATTTTACTTTGTCAGTAATTTATCTAGTGGCTTTTGAATCTCGGAAACTCTAATGTGATTTCTTTATTCATTTTGTAAAATTCAAAACTCAGAGCTGTTACTGAGAAATTCATAGAACAACCCAATAAACACATTGCTCGACCTGGAAATCGAACCTAGAACCTCTAGAGTAGCAGTCGTGCTCAGGACCTCTAGGCTAATAAGGCAGTAAACACCAAATGAATTAGCAAATTAGATTTTTAAAAAACAAATTAGAAGTGGAAATGGCCTTCATAGCAACTTTGCTACTGAAATTTTACTCTAGAAATTCATTGTAATTTTTTACTTAAGTACTTCATATTTTAAAACGTCGCCATAAGGATTTTCTCATGTATCGCAGTGACTTTAAAAATGTCCGGACTAGGAACAATAACCTGAAGGTCATATATTGTTTAAATAATATTTATCTTCGTCTATACTAATATTCGTAATATTCATCTTAATTTATAAATCACTATAGAAACTTAAATTTTATTATTTACAAAGCTCCTCTTTGTGTTAGGTGCAAATTTGCGGATTACCTTAATATATCCGTACATTTAGGAATTTGTCTAATGCCTCATAAGTCTATTGTAGAATATGCCAGTGATCCAGACAGACCGATGTGGCCGATGCGCTTGCGCATTAGCTTGGCACCGAGCCCGGAGCGCGGCGATACGGGCTCAACGAGGTGCGCGGACACTCGCGGCCAACTTAATTATCATTGCCCCTAGACCCTTTGCGCCGGCTGATACCTGCCGTGATCCCTTTGTTACGAAACAGTAGAAGCTGGGCGCGAAATGTAGAAATTAAAGAGAAAAATGTTTTTCACCTATTAAAATACAGAAGTACATAAACCTAACAGGAAACTAAGCCGCAATGGTGTCAGAATTAACGACACGAAAGAGAAAACCCTGATATGGTTGATAGGGGAGAGTTCTTTTTGCACCAAGGTGCTGTAAAAGATGCCAAGGTTTGGCAGGTATGATATTTCAGCCGATAAAAATAAACCGTACGAACAAATAATAATAAAGGACCTACTAGTATCTTGTACCTAAACACGACAAAGGCTCAAGAATGCCCACACAAATCAAACAGGATTCCTAATACATTATCAGCCAAGTTGTTGTGTACACCAAGCATTTGCATGGCGCAGACCTACAAGACTTGCGTGTCGCCGCCCACTCCGGACGGTGCGGTACTGTGCAATACTATGCAATCTTACTACGTATCGGCATCACATTAAACGTGTAAAGGCACAATGCGGATTTCTCCACAAACTTATAAAAACTTATATGCAGGGTTTTGTTGAGTGCGCTGTGACATGCGACGAACATTGTCGCAATGTCTGTTACCATTGTTTGTAATGTTTCCTAATTAGTAAATGAGATATTCTGAAGAAATTGATCTAATTTTGCTTTCGATCCGGCTACTAATTCTGTGTAAAGTTTTTATTTACGAACATTTAGTTATACATTGAAGATTATAGCTTATTATGTCGTTACTAGAGACTAAACCGTCGAGCGATATTTTACACAATAAGTTGCGGTGCACGCACCACATCTATATATAAAAAAAAACAAAAGCAATGTTTGCAAGCAAAAATGAAAAGTGCACATTGTCAATTTTATATTATTTTTCAAAACTTGAATTTCTCCGAAGCTTAATGTGTAATTATGGTGGATAATTAACCATTAAGTGTTCGTGAACGTGTGAGAGTGTAGGCAAATGATATAAAATTGAAAATCGTGACTTTTTGGGTTCACTCCTAAACTCCATCGAAGCCTCAATAAAGTTACTACCGTTTTATTGGGGCAACTCAACAACTTATACTTGACACTGGCGAACACCAAAAGTGTGGTGTCATATTACAATCCCACGGTAGAAAATATTACTTGATTACTCTAATACTTGACACTGGCAAATACACAAAATGTGTGGCGCCATAATAAAAAAAAACCTAGATCTAGGTGCTAGACAGTTTCATAACGACCCAATTGTTGTCTCTACGCAGTTAATTAGTGCAATACAAGTGCGTTGACATTCTCGGCTCGTGATCGGTCGATGGGTAAGTCGATCGCATCGTCGGCGACACCCGACACCGTCGGATCGCCTGTCGACGACGATACTGCACGGGGCCTTGAGATAGCGCTTACGGAATATGCGTCTCATGCGTATCGGGTTCAGTTCGAATACTTCGGAAATATGAGCTTGAACTTATTTGTGGCCTACAGCGTAATGCGTTGATGGTTATTGCTAGAAGTGGTTTCTATGGGTAAACCTATTTACGTATATATATCTATAGTTTAGTTGGCATTAGCACTGCTATCTATCCTACCTCTGGGCACAAGTTTTCTCTGGGTTAGTAAGCCACGGGATGGCAGTCTTAATAAGCCACCGAAATGTCCTATTGTTTTCCTTCATTATTTAAATAATCTTTTTTTTAATAACAAACAAGTCCTCTGATGTGCTTGTTGCTAGTTTAGTTCTAGTTAGTCTGTGCTAGCTTAGTTCTTCATTGTTGGTAGTTAGCATAGATTTAATTATAATTATTGACCATTTTTAATAGATCTTATAATAATACTAGCTTTTGCCCGCGGCTTCGCTCACCTGAAGCTATACATGATTAGAAATGGATATAAAAAATAATTGAATCAAAAACCGTCGGTGATGATCTCTTTGTTGTATGGGTCTGTATATACATAGAGAGGTCAAGCTGTATCTCAGGTTCAGTTTAATTAATTGAGATAATAATTTCACCAGTTTTTAAGTTAGAGGATATATTTTCTATCAGTCATAACAAAATTAAAATCTATTTAGTAGTTTTTTAATTTTAAGGGCTTAAAGATTCTCATTAGATTCGTTTTTTAATATATTTATATTTTATTTAATACGTTTGCAAGCCTGAGGGTAGAATGTAATGAACACTGCCCAAAATGATTCACAAGACACGCCCATTATTCAAAAACACGTTAACACCTCGTTTTGAAAATAAGCATTTTTGAAAATCATGTTAAATAAAAACTGTACTTATCATACTCCTTTGGCGTCCATGCGTCGTTAAACATGGGTCTGTTTTTTATAGAGCTGTCGAAAACGGTCGTGAAGCAGAAATAAACACATATTTGGTAACTTACATACCAATATCCTTATAGGCTAAAACCAATTCAATATTGTAGCAAACAGCTAAGTCTAAAAACAATTTTTATAGGCAGCTATTCTAGTGAATTAACTCAAAGAACACCAAAATTGTGGTTATGAAGTTGAAAGTGCTTCCTATACACTATCAGTAATGTCAGTTTTAGATGTATTATTGGGCTCCAATGATTCTGGTAGCTAAGTGCAATGATAGCTTAGTGATATTACCATTGGACTGGTAAGTGAAAAGTCTCGAGTTTGAATCTAAAGCCTGTGTTATATACCTCTAATATTTCGAATTAAGCATAGCATACGCATGCTGAACTGCCTCATTAGCCAAGTGGTCCTGAGCGCGACTGCTACGCTAGAGGTCCTGGGTTCGATTCCCAGGTCGAGCAAAGTGTTATTGGGGTTTTCTATGAATTTCCCAGTAGCAGCTCGGAATTAGGAATTTGTGCCCGGTTAATGGCAATAGGCTCGCCCCCTATTACATGGGACCTAAACATACCGGCGAACTGTGGGTGTCATTAGTACGCCTCTGCCTAACCCTTCGGGGAATACAGGCGTGATGGTATTCTTTATTATTTCGAATTAATATCCGTATTAATACTTAATTATCACGCCCTTAAATGGTAATGAAAATCATCGTATTTCTCGACAGCACGTAATGTCTACCAACCCGCACCAGCGTGGTGGACTACAGCCTAATCCCTCTCATCCTGAGAGGAGACCCATGCCCACCAGTGGGATAATATAATGAGTTGATGATGGAGATTATGATGCTGTAGGACCAAAACCTTTTAGGTTTGTAGAAAGAATACACCCGTGATGCCGACTGGTTTGCTCAAGCAATAGTTAGGTTGAGAGTGTAACATCGTAAGTTTTTCGTCGGTTGGCGTCCGATATAACCCACTCCTAACAGTAGCTTTCTGTATGCTTCACGGCCAAAGTGGACTTCACATAAGAAAAAGGGCGGTATTGTTCTTACTGGAATTATTTTTGCTATAATTCACAAACTTTTATTGCATAACAATATTGGAGGTACTTTTTTATAGTTATGGTATTACATACTTCGGTACCCATAATAATAGGTACCTTAACATATTTTTGTAACACTCCATCGTGTGGTAATATTCGTACTATCAAAGCAACAAAACATGCGTGGGCGCATGGGAAGGAATTTCCGTCTGTTGACATCTAGAGTACTTATATTTTTTTTTATTAATTCCCATGTTTCATTAATTGACGCGTACGAGACTTATTTCCCATTGTGATCAGTTGGAGTGAATAAGTACACTAGAGAAGTATTCTAGTACTTTAGAAGTGTGTAAAAATCTCTAGTGTAATAGTTACACTACAGGTTTTCACACTTATCTTTTATTGCATCCGAAGCAGCAAGGTCTCGGTGCAGTTCTGTTCTCAGAGTCTGTTGTAGTTTTCTGGTCTTGGATAATCCTGCCCCAAGAGACACATTCGCTTTCTATATATAGCAGGTATTCCGTGCTCTCAATTTCCCTTTAGCAGGCCCTGTAAGCATCACCATGATACTTCAACACCATCGTAGCCCCAGAGGAACAAAGTGGCCACTCTTGAAGAATCACAATGTGATGCACGTAGACCCGACTACACATCGTACTGTACATTCGTAGTATAAGAAGGGCTTAGGCTTTTCGTATACAGAGGTCAGCTTATACTGAAAAGATATCTCGCACGATTTATGGCCATTCTGGCAGTGGCCAGAAAACTTTGTGAACTAGTGTTATAAAGTGTTATAACACTAGTTCACAAAGTTTTTTTAGTGGACCTCGTAAACTAATATTATAAAGAGGAAATATTTGATTGTTCGTTTGCATTGAATAGGCTTTGAAACTACTGGACCGATTGGAAAAATTCTTTCATCACTAGAATCCTACATTATCCCTGATGAACATAGGCGATAGTTGGTAGTGTTAAAATTAATATTTTTTAAAATTTTTGTTAAATACACGTGCGAAGCCGGGGCGGGCCGCTAGTTCTCTATAAATTGGATCCTAGATAGAGAAACGCGAAGCGACAGCGTTACACGAAGGCCCCTGCTACGAAAAGGGTTGGGCAGCTAAAAACATGCACTACTTGGAAAGTGAATACGAAGGATTTGCACAATCAATTAGAGTAAATCTGGCTTCCGGAGTATTAATTATCACCATATACTCATCTCTGAACATTGAAAACGCAACCACAGACAAAAGAAAAAAAAACATAATATACATTATCAACCTGCAAACAAAACTGCCTCAATAGCCAAGTGGTCCTGACCGCGACTGCTACGCTAGAGCTCCTGGGTTCGATTCCCAGGTCGAGCAAAGTGTTATTGGGTTTTTCTATGAAATTCCCAGTAGCAGCTCGGAGTTAGGAATTTGTGCCCGGTTAATGGCAATAGGCTCGCCCCCTATTACATGGGACCTAAACATACCGGCGAACTGTGGGTGTACATTAGTACGCCTCTGCCTAACCCTTCGGGGAATACAGGCGTGATGGTATGTATGTATGTATGTATTATCAACCCATTATTCTGTCCCACTGCTGAGCACGGGTCTCCTCTCAGAATGAGAGGGATTAGGCTGGCCTAGTGTCGGTTGGCAGACTTCATCATCGTCACTTCGAAAAGTTAGAGGTGCGTGCCTTGGATTCGAACTCGGAACCTTTGACTTGGCAGTCCATTGGTCATATCACTAGGCTATCAAAATTGCTCTAAAAAAAAAGAAGAATAAACATAAGGTTCACCATAATTTAGCTCCTCATTAGCCAAGTAGTACTGAGCGCGACTGCTACGCCAGAGGTCCTGGGTTCTATTACCAGGTCGAGCAAAGTGTTATTGGGTTTTTCTATGAAATTCCCAGTTCCCAGCTCGGAGTTAGGAACTGGCAATAGGCTCGCCCCCTATTACATGGGACCTAAACATACCGGCGAACTGTGGGTGTACATTAGTACGCCTCTGCCTAACCCTTCGGGGAATACAGGCGTGTTGGTATGATATGCTAAATAATTTAACTCAACTTGAAGGACGAACCAAATGTATTAAAATATTCAGACGATATAATCGTGCATACATTTACGTCGCAGCGTGGGCGCAATATTCTAGTAGTGTTCTACATCGAGTCTTCCCTCGTAATTATACGAGATCTGTCTGAGTAGGATTCATGAATATGGATGCTGTAATTGGTAAACGCGGAAGGTGGTGACGAATAGCTTCGACGCTTTGACGTGATATGCCGCTGATACGGCCTGATATGTTCTTGCTAAGTTGTTTCTATTTTTAATCAAGATTTTTAGGGTTCCGTACCTTAAAAGGAAAAAAACGGAGCCCTTATAGGATCACTGTGTTGTCTGTCTGTCTGTCTGTCACAACATATATCGCGATCAAATATTATATCCTCAATAAGGCCTCAATAATACAGTGTTGTACAAAATTTAACTTAAACAGCCAAATACACAACTTGTTACCCTACAAAGCGTGTCACTGTTAGCTTGCTAGGTATAAGTACCCAAACGGGACACAATGTAGGACGTAGGACATAACCTACACCGCCCGACCCTAGAGGCTATCAATAGGTATTGCGGACACAAATTCCACCAAAGCCCTCTTAGCGAGCATCAGTCTTGTTTACGCCTACGTGGCGCGTTAGATATTCAGTTTTATTGATAAAGCTGAGGCTAGGATGCACAGAAATACACGAGTCTAGATTCGAAGTAACTACTGCAAGGGCAAGGTAAGTTGTATTAGATAACACAATATACCATATCGCCTGTATTCCTTGAAGGGTAGAAGTGTACCCTCGCAATTCGCCCGTATACTTAGGTAACAGGCGAATCTATTGCCGTTAACCAGACAAAAGTCCAAACCATACCGCATAAGCAACCTGAAGTACTCACCTAAGGACCAATGGCCAATGTGGCAGAAAAGATTTACCTACAGTGAAATCTGCTTAAGGGTGGAGTGGACCGAAATGACCGAGCAAACGTCATACCTAAATAAATTCTTCCGAGTATTTATCCTCCGCCCATCACTAGTTATTATTCGGAGTCAAATACCATTAATCTAGGTTCGTATTCAACCATTCCTTTAAATAATTATATTATTTATATAAATTTAATTTAATTTTGATAACTTTACAAGTTTCGACCGATTTTCCTTTCGATTATTTTCAGATTTCACCTAGATTAACGGTATCCGAATCCAAATAATAACACAATACGATTAAAATGTGTTTAAATTACGATTTGTTTTCGTATTACGTTTTTATGGGTAATTCAGCGCCCTAAATGGCAAACGAAGAACAGCCTGTATTTCTGGTTAAAAAACACTAAAACATTTGCAGCTGCAGTAATTAGTTTTTATCAAACTTTCGAACTTTTCTTCTGAGGGACAGCCCTGTATGTATTTGTTGTTCTACTATCTCAGCTTGTGAGACAAGGTCTTCTCCCTTGAAGGGATACAGCGATTAGGATGAACCCCCAGACACGTGAGAAAACGGTATTTGGATGAGTTAGCATAGCTTAAAAATAAAATATGAGGTTATGTTTACCCAATCATCTTCCCGTATGTTTACTTCTGGAATATTTTAACCAAGCAAAATATTTCACTTTTTCTCAGTACTCCTCTTCAATAAACTCTGCTGAAGTAATCTTTAATCCGACAAATACCTCAATAATAAAATTAACAAACATTTGCATAGAGCTGACTCGCGTTCGTATTAAGTTTTGTGCAAATATTATAAATTATACTAAGCGCTCAGATATTGGAATTTACGACTTTCAGATTGCTTTTAGCATTCATAAGTAAGACATTGATTTTGACTTCTACTTTGACTACACTCTCCGTAGGTATATTAAGTGAAGTACGTCCTGAAAGTAGTTTTTAAAATTATATTCTATGTTAAACGGTATTTTGCTGTGTCACGAACGAATGTGCTTAGCCGGGACCTTCCCTCGTTATTTAAAGGATTCATTCCTCTACTAGCTTCTAGATAATTAAGCATAAGCTTGTCGTCTAAAACCTTTGTTTTTCAGAATTCCATTGCTAAACAAATCGGTCAGTATTACTTACACCTCTGCTCACCCATGAAGGACAAAAGCAGTAGACACTAGGAGAGCACAAAGCGGGCATTAGCGCGCTATGATAACGGCGCGTTATCACACCGCGCCCGCGTCCACCCGTACAGTCGCCACATTCACTGCGAATCTACTACGACCGCGCGATTTTGGTAGTTGTATTTTAATAATCTAATAAAAATTGTAAATATAATCATCATATCAGCCAAAAGAAGTACACTGCTGAACAAAGGCACAAACAACAGAAAATATTATGTTATTTTAGTGAAAGAAAAATTCTACTTGAGATTCTTAGCATGGAAAATACAATAAATAATCATCATCATCATCGTACCATCACGCCTGTGTTCCCCGAAGTGTTAGGCAGAGGCGTACTAATGTACACCCACAGTTCGCCGGTATGTTTAGGTCCCATGTAATAGGGGGCGAGCCTATTGCTATTAACCGGGCACAAATTCCTAACTCCGAGCTGCTACTGGGAATTTAAAAACCCAATAACACTGCTCGACCTGGGAATCGAACCCAGGACCTCTAGCGTAGCAGTCGCGCTCAGGACCACTTAGCTAATGAGGCAGTTTATCAAATAAGAATATACAATAACCGATTTCGCTGAAAATTGGTGGAGAGGTAGCTTAGAACCAGGAGACGGACATAGGATACTTTTTATCCCGTACCCGTGGGATGTGATGACAGACCGAATTCCACGGGGGCGAAGCCGCGGGCAGAAGCTAGTATTTTATAATTTCAAGTAGATGTTAAAATATACCTACAAATTTAAATGTAATAAAATTTTCAAATAATTATTGCGACAAGATGGTTTTATTTGAATAATTATTTTGTACAGCTTAATTTTTTTTTTGTGTTAAATCAGCACTATAGACCTGTTGTTAGGTAATCATCGGTGACAATGGACAACTGTAGAAAGGTGAATATTCGAAAATAATTTTGTAAATCATTCTTCTCATCTCTCTTAACATTATAGTAGTTGCAGATTATTTTATTGTTTTAGTTTATTTATTGACGGCAGTTTAGGTTTTGGTTAACATAATAATAGTAGTTTTAAACGTCTGCATTCCTAACTTTGGGATGAGGTGAATGACGTTCTAATATTTTTCAAATTTTTACCCAGAACCAAAGGAATTACTTATGTGTTGTCGAGCCGTCAGAGAGCCCACGCACTGCAACAGACCGTTAATTCGATATCGATAAAATATTTATACTGTGAATGTATGGTCTTGTTCAAAACTTTAACCCTTAAATACTTACACATATTACTTAAAGAGGCTCAAAAAGTTTATCCTTTATCCTATATTAAGGGCCACTTGCACCAACTTCTTAAATGTGTTTAAATTGCATTTAAATACAAAATTTGTATGAAAAATTGTGTTTAAATACGATTTAAACACATTTAGAAATTTGGTGCAAGTGGCTCTAAGATTTGAATAGACTGAAAGCCGACGCCAACAGAGTTAGTAACGGCATGCCATTATTAGTTGTTGTTATAAGAGCGACCAACGAATTCAAGCTCAATAAAATACTCTACAATAGTCTAGACATTTACTAGTTACTATGCTGATAAAAGATTGGTATGTCAAGTTAGAAATATAATGGGATTCAAATTAAGATATATGCCATTCATGTTGAGTGGTACTTGAGGCTTCAGAGATTCATGATTAGTTTTATTATTTAATTTTTAAACTCGATTAATTATGATGTCTGGGTACTTAACCCACAATATACGTAGAATTTGTACTGTATATAGGTACATATTAAAATACTAGTAGATAGGAGCTTTCAAACACACCACCTTCTAAAGTATCAAAACTGTTCAAGTGCTTTACACTAGCAGAGATCATGCGATGCTTGACGCTAGAGTCAAGGAGAGCGGCCGGCGCCGACCACGCCCGCGGCCCCCTCTCGCGCACCCACTTCACCCCCCCTCACCCCTGCCCGCGCTACATGCAAACTATGCCGGTACATCGATACATTCAATTGTTGGCTATTACGTATCCTGGTTTGTAATGTATTATTATGGGTTATAACCGCTATGATATAACAAATATTTCCAATTACAAGCGGCTTCCGTGACGTAGTGACCTGATTAACTAGGCTTATCGTGAGATGTAAGTTAGTACTTAAACCAGTTGCGTTACCATTTACTTGTATAGGGCTCAAACGGAATGCTTTGGCAAAGTATAACTTGTGCAGCGTAGATATTCAAATTTAAAAAAAAATATACTAAAAATATTTTTTATTTATCCTATCAGTAGTAGTAGCAATTTCTCTACTCGTAGGATAAATAAAAAAAACTCTTCTGGAATCTAAAAAGAATCTGTTTGTATACATTTTCGCGAGAGATATTAAAACATACAAAATTAAATCATAGATCACGTAATATTTGTCTCGGGCGGGAATCGAACCCACCTTAACCTTCGCACCAAACGTTTAGTCATTTACATATTTTTGTTTGATGACGGAAACGTCAGACAATGATTATGGTGCAGGAGCTGTTTAATGGAAGAGTAAACTACCCTACACCTAACAAATTTCATCCAACTTCCAATAACCTCATCTTTGCGACCTGACAAGACGCAGACACTCAATGTTTTTCATTAATACTCAGTGAACATGTAAATTTTCTTGCATTTACAAATTAAACGAGTAATTATAACAATCGACAGACGGACAGGTGAGTTAAACGGGCGTTTAAGTGAGTGATTACCTGCGTAACCTTTAGGGCCGAGGAATTAATGGGAACCTTAGGGTGCCTGCAACCAATAAAGACTGATGAAAGGAAAAATACTAGTATGTCTTCCTTTATCGAGATTGAACTTATTTATCACATTATTTATGTGAAAAAGGAAAAAATATGAGAAATTTTATTTTTCAATTTCAATGCATTTTGACAATGATCTGAGCAGGTCGGGGTTTAATACGAACATGCTCTATTTGATACCTACATTTTTGGAACTAAAATTATAATAATTAAGTATAATTAGATACCTATTCAAAATATCAATAAAAACTTCAATAATAGTGACTTCCCATCATAAATAAATAATGAGACTTTTTCCTACTTTGAAACTTCTTGTTTCATTGTTCAAAGCTGAAGATTAAAATTATGCGCAGACGTTTGAATAACACATGTACCTACTCCGTATTTGATCTCTTTCAATAACGTTTTTATCCAACGGTGATTAACCCTATGCTTTACCGAAAGCGGGTCGATAGCTATACCTGCGTTACTGTTAATGCTATTATGGGTTTAATAATAAAGAGCCAAAATCACAATTAATTTTTAACTAGCCTATGCCCGCGGCTTCGCTCACTTAAAGCTCAAAAATCATCAGTGATGACCTCTTCTTTGTATGGGTCTCTATACATTAGAGAGGTCAAGCTGTATTTAAGGTTCCGTTTAATTATTTGAGATAAGAAGTACACCAGTTTTTAATTTAGAGCACATAATTTCTAACAGTGATAACAAAATTAAAATCTATTCAGTAGTTTTTGCGCCCACCCGTAAGAAACAGACAAATAGACAAGAATTTTAAAAGTCACATTTGTGGGTTTGGAGACATTTATATACCCTAACCCACTTGTTTTTTTTTAAATATCTTCAATATACAGACACAGCTTTTTACAATTTTATAATAGTAGAGAAGATTTATATTTGCATGCGTGGACGGTGCTGGGTGATGAAAGCATGTGCACTCAAAACTGGCTGGCTCTTGAAAAACAAATAGTTTTTTGTAAAATAATTTACGACACAAAAAATCCTCCTCTTTTCTAGAAGCATTTTTTTTCCAAAACTAAGATTTTCTCTGGTATTCGCGATGCGTCTACAATAATAAATCTTACATGCACTAACACCCAGACCCGAAATCACTGCCGATAGCTCATAAAATCACGGGAATCGCGTATGCAATAGACGATTAGTTGCGGCAATCGTCTTAAAACATGCGTCTGTATAAGTGAGCACATCATAGCCATCGCATCGGTTACGCTCTGCGCGCTGTGTAGCAGAGGGTTAATAAAAACCCGCACCGATCTATCATGTATGCATATGATTGAAAAAGATGCAAAAACCTATGTTTACTTGCGGCTTGGACTTTGTAAGGAGAACTACATGTCCATAAAACATTACCTACTCACAGCCACATGATCGATTAGCTGTGATTTTAATATTTACATTCATTACACCGCCTATTACGTAGAAGAACAGGTAAACTGATTGTGACTAACTTGCTCCTATTAAATTAATAACGACTATGTCACTTCACTTGGTTTTTTATCTACATCACTAAAATTCCTAGAAATGTCATCCAACCATTGAATTTTGACAAGCCTAATCTGAGCATCCAGCAGCAGCAGAGCAGAGCAGGAAGAAGCAGAGGTTCTTAGCGTACTCAATCGCAATAAACTCACTCTCGGGGCGGATTTAACCTCGGGAGGACAAAAAAAAAATCTGAGCATCCAACAATTAATGTTTTGAATGTCAAATATGGTCCAGTCCTTGTCAAAAGGGTCATATGTCACTCTTCTCGAATTAATCAAACCGTACTCTTTCCTATAAAAGCCCTGGTAGATAACTGTTTGTTCTAGGGATAAGCTAAACTCGATTCTCTATCGACCACGACGCATAAGTTTACATCTAGTCTATACACATAAATGGTTTTAGAGTAGACTGTCATAATTTTTCAGTCAAGATTTTTTTTTTTGTAACCTAGAAATATCTCCTGTTTCATGGGTGGGTTTACAAATACATTTGGACTCAAACCAAACACTTGGACCAGAATCAAAATAGGTACCTATGTCTACATTATATCTTACATTTGATCGAACCCTCTACCTCGAATCATGCGACAATCGATCCGCCTCATAGGCACTATTATTACATTATTTTATTAGCTTTAATCTTATCAATATCTGAGTAATGATCAGAGAACAAGCGTTTGACAAGCGACGAAGGACTAATATCCGCGATTGATTCGCAGTACCTACCTTACACATTAATTATGAAATCAGAACAATTCCTTAAGACGCGGATCTAATACGTAGGTATGATTCGGGCAAAACCAGGCGGACACAATGTAATAATTAATTAATTAGTGATTCAATATCATTCTCTTGTTGTTCATTGACAAAAACCTAACGATGTTTATGTATTCGTAACATCATAACGTATATAACTGTATACATAATTAATTAATAATGCATTTTAATGTATCAAAATGTTAATCATACTTTATTCTGATTGATAACGATTTTACTTAGTTCGATTAAAACATTAAAAGGAATGAACCACTTTATTTGCCCTTTAGAGCGAAATATTGACATTTGCTAAAGAGAAAGAAATTACTGGATTACGCAAAATAAGACCTGTACCAATACAGGTTTTAGGAATTATATGTATCTCGTAATATGGAACTTTCGTTGGCTTTAATGTCAGAAAGAAATGAGCGATGGCCGTTGCTGTTTGATATAATTTCTGCAAAATATGAAGTGAAACTGACGCATGTTGAGAGGGGAATTATAAAGAAAGTTTTAAAAGTAAAATATTCGATGAAATAATGAGAGTTATTTTAGCAGAAACATTTAATTCTATAATTAGTAGGTATCTTTCTCATAATACGTAGAATTTAGTAAAAGATGCGTATAAAAAACGAACAAAAGCTATAGAGATAGCTCTTAAAGTTGGTTTCTTGAGCAATTCAAGTAAATTCATGGTCTACAATGGTGGTAATTAGTCCATATATCCGTTCACATATCCACCGAAATGACTCAAACTCACCATATTTGCTTGTGGCGAGCAAAAAAAGAGGATCGTTTTCTTCGTCTCGGTTAAAATAAACCATTACTTCGGTAAAATGAAACAGTTACATACCGAGAGTCTTCAATGAACTAAATTAAGTCATAAAAGTTAACGATACCATCTCATCAAAAACTTATATGTACATTATCATATTAGCACTGTGTCATATAATATTAGTATGAATGTGTATCGGTCTCTGAGATCTGTTTGTGCTATTTAAGTGTTTCGTTGGTTCTTTTATTTTTTGTAGCTAAATATGACATCTAACTTTAAAATACTTGTTGGTATATTTCAATTTAGCGCTTAGAACTAATATCTACTTATTTGTTATTATTTTTCTTTTTTTTCAAAACAGATAACTTGTGGCAAAATAAAATTGTTGAGTGTTGAGAATCGCGAGAGAGACGCCATTTTGAGCCGTCAAAACACTTTACTTGGGCGTCTTGCGGCGGTAATGATTATTATTTTGGACTTTAATTTCGGCTCAGCGGCGGCTGTCTGACCTTTTCACTCAAGCAGCTTTTATTTTATTTATTTCAGTTGTGGTTATCATCAAACGTCGATCTGGATAGGCGGTGTTCGATCGAGGCTGCTACATCCGTTCACTAAGGTCTCCGGCGGCCACGCCTTGCTAAAACGAAGCCTACCGATCGAGTATTACGCACAGCCTGACTTTGAATGCTCAGAATTAATAATTAGAGTTTCTACAGCACACAAAATGACATGCGTTAGTGCATTAAGCGTTACGCAATGTGAAATTTTATCTTTGTGAGTTTAATAACTGGATTACTAGTCTAATATGGAGGTACTGGTCATCGTAACCTGTCATGTTATCATAATTTGAATATAAAAGAATGTGACGCTTGAATAATGATTACGTTAATCAGATCTAGCACTTGTTGCTAATGCTAAAGTTGGAAAGCTATATAAATATTTTTATGCGACACAAGAATGGTTACTCTAGTAGGTTTAATTATCTTCACTTTAGAAAACTTACTATCATGCCTGTATTCGGCGAAGCATTAAGCCGAGATGTACTTATGTACCTACACCCAAAGTTTGCCGATATGTGTGTTATGAGTTGCTACTGAGAATTTCATAGAAAAACCAAAAACACTGCCGACCTGAGCATCGAACTCCGGACTTCTAGCGTAACAGTCACAGGACCACTGTACTAATAAGGCAGCAGCAAAGCAAGCAAGCAGGTAGGTACATATTTTCCAAGTACCTATAGTATTTTCAATTATAAACTGAAATTGTCTCATACGCAAACACTCTTAAGCCCATCGTGCCGTATGCCATAACCAATAAGTATTTCATAATCGATCTACGCCAAAAATCGGTCAGCATATAGCTCGTAAGATTTGCTTTGTATAAGGCAAACCTTAACGCTCAGTTGCTTCATAATGATATTAAAGTTCATTAGTCAGGGCGCTGGTAACTCAATACACCCATCTGTCGACCTCATTGCATGACCATCACAACCTTTCACTACGTTTACTCGAATCCAAGAAATTACTCACTCGTATGATTCACTTTTAAAAGGCCTCGTCCTCACTGAACTCGTATTTAGCCGATACCATCAGTTTGATTGACGGCCTATAATGATTCTGATGCCTTATTATAATTTAGAAAAAGATACAAAAAAAACACTAGCGCCGCCATCCGGGACTAACTACTGGTTAAATTCTTGTTTGCGTAACCAGTGGTCGAATGGAAGCCGTATATTAAAAATTGGTTTCTCTTTTAAACAATTTGATCATGAACATTGAGGTAATACGTATTAGAGCAATGTATAATATCTATGTAACCCAAACTATGCCCGGTTTTGGTTTCGAAATACCTAAGTGAGTTTGTTTACTTGGAACTTAAAAACAATTCAAAATAATTAGTTCGTCAAAAATAAATATTACATTTTATTTAAGGAAATTATTAATTTATTTTATATGTTTATGTAGTTATTAAGTAAGTACCTTGTGATATTCAGATCAATTGTAAATTTGTTTATGAATAAGGGCAACTTGCACCATCTTCTTAAATGTATTTAAATTGTATTTAAGCGCAAATTTACCATGATAAATTGTGTTTAAATGCAATTTAAACATTAATGGCCCCTAAATGAAATGAAATAAAATATTAATTCAAGCTGACAATTTTTACAAATAATGGGTCAGAAATTGACGTTCCATTGAAAGCAAAAAACGTTTGATGCGGTCACTCTTCGGCATGGCTCGTATATTATACCTCAATATTCGTAAACGGTTTTTTGTGTTCTATGTTATACACATTTAGAGTTTTGTTGCTTATGTGTGCGTGCTAATTATCTATATGTTTCAATAAGACGTATTGTTTAATTATCGTAAAGTAGCCATTAGCCCGAGGGTTCGTACGCTTAGAATTAATGCGCGAAAACATTTGCATGTGGTAATGTAACCCTAATTAAATTTTAAACATACGAAGTAAAATGTAGATTGGGTGCAAGAATAGTATATTTCCTAATTCTCATACGAAAAACGAATGAAAACGTGAAGGTAGGAGGATTTGGAATCTACGCCTATCAGTTTTAACTTTTCAAGAACATTTTTGCGAATTAATATTTTAAAATCACTTGCTTAAACGGTGAAGGAAAACATTATGTGAGATTTTCTTGCCGGCAGCGTGTGGTGTTGGCTAACCCGCACTAACCAACTACTTGAGACTCGTCGTGCAGGATTTCCCTCTCTACCCCCCCCCCCCTAACCCCCCAAATTAATGTTCACCACTTTTTTAGTCATGAAACCTATGAACCAAGTACTAACTCCAAATAAATTACCTGCCACATAAATTAATTGATTAAATATTTTGCACAACCTTACGTAAATATTAATTTGAATTGTAATGCTCAAGTACAATGCCTAAGTGTGCAAATTATTGTGACATTGCATTCTATCTACATTACATAATTATATTGTATAAAGTTTAATTATTAGCAATAACTTATATCAATAAAATAATCAATCAAAAATCATGATTGTAAGATAATTGTGGGCCTTGAATGTATTGTCGCCGCCGTTGTAAAAGGGTGGATCGGTCGACAAGTAAACGGTCGAAATTTACATATGTATAATTTAAATGCCACTCTATAATCTGTAACTGACTGAAATCTATAACTACCTACCTCAATGGTAGTATCGTAAGTAGGGTGGCTGTGTTGCCCTCCTAAATTCATTTCTTAGGTCGTTTTATGAAAGTTTTTTTTACTTCGCATTCTAAAAGTTTTTCAGTTGTAATTTTTGAGGAAGAAATTTTGACCTCATAAGGGATTTCAACCTTTAGATTGCGGAAATTTCTAGGAGACGAGAGTGGGCTGGCTTTTCTCTAATAATGCCATGAATGTGGAAGCTTTCTGGATACCTTACTAGATGACATCTATACTCTGAATTGCCTAAGTGTGCAAAATTTTGTTTATTTATTTTGTTTTTATTTTATTTTGTCATTGAATCGTACTTTGAACAATATAGGTATAATTAGTTTATTTAGTACTATTTATATTTAAATTGTGTACATATAAACAATACACAAATAAATATCTTAGTACAACAAGTAGGCATAGAAAATAATGTAACTAATTACTTTATGCGAAACATAAACTTCAAGACCCGTAGAGATTGATCGATTGCTGTCACATAAAAAATGGTTGCACGTTTAATTTAGGCTTTTAACTTTATCGTTACTAACATTATTAAGGCATACAACTTAGATTGTCAGTTCAATTACTCGGTAATTGAATGGCCAATGATTCCATTAAACATGTTTGTAATTATAAACTCTGTTGCTACCGTACTGTACTGCCTATATTCTTGCTCTGTTTATAGAATTAAGCCTCTTTTAGCGACTCAGTTGAACCAGCATGAGATCGTGATGAGACCGTAAACTGGACATCTTACCATGGTTTCCCCTAAAGATTCCATTTCGATTTCTAAAGATTAATAATCGAAAAAAACGCATTTGTAGAAAACCTTTGCGCAACACGAAATGTTTTTTTTTTTCAACAGTTTAGTCCAATTATGTAGAAAACTAAATGAAATGGTACATCAAAGTAACAGAAAGTAATCTAATTTGTGTTATGCCATTTCCAAAGTCTTATTCTTAATTATTTATGTTGTGGAATTTTTATCCGCGATTATATAATTATGTATTTATAGTATCCCTCAGAGGAGACCCGTGCCCAGCAGTGGGACAGTTTATGGGTTGATTATATGTTATATATGTATTTATAATCAGTTTTCCCAAAACAATTTCTTTATTTAAGTATCAGTAGCTACTTATTTTAACGCTAACATTTAAATAAAGACAGGTTCGATTCCCAAATCTAGCAGTGCTATTAGGTTTTTCTATGAAATTCTCAGTAGCGGCTCGGAGTTTGAGATTTGTGCCTAATTAATTACTCGCCCGCTATTACATGGGACCTAATCATATCGGCAAACAAACCCTTCAGGGAATACAGGTATTTTGGCATCTGGTTAAAAATTTTAGCTTTTACCGTTAGATCTAGAAGTATGATTGGATATATAAGGAACTTTAGGTGAAACCATACTTTTTCACATAAATCTATATACTAATATATAAACCTGAAGAGTTTGTTTGTTTGTTTACTTGAACGCGCTAATCTCAGGAACTACTGGTCCGATTTGAAAAATTCTTTCAGTGTTAGATAGCCCATTTATTGAGGAAGGCTATAGGCTATATATCATCACGCTACGCGGACGAAGTCGCGGGCAGAAGCTAGTTTGGTATAAAGCGATTGATTAAACCTTGATTGAGAATATAGGTTGCCTTGTGTATCAGAAAGTATTTTCAAACATATTTCCGTTTCCTAACACATTACCATGATACACTTTCTTCAAAACTACTGATCATACGTAACATTCGTAGAGCATGTAACCAAATCTATTGCACCAAAAAAATAATCGAAACGCGTGTGTGACGCCAACAATAAAAAACGGTAATAAAGCCATGAAATTTATAACAGAAACGACGGCGAAAATTATATAAGTTACAAAATTCTGAAGATAAAACTTGTGTTTAATTGATACTGAAAGTAATGGTGATTTTACGATAGCCACTCTCGTAACATGATTTACTGTGTCAACATGATATGAACTGCAACTTTTTCCCTTCACAGTATAATTTTCATATAATTTGCTCAATTATATTTGACATTTCACTCAGCTGGACTCCATTAATTAAGCTAAAAGTTACTTTTACGGCTCATGGTAATAAATGAGATGATTTTATTGGGTCAGCAGAACTACTTATTATACTATAATATTTTTTGAATTCCACTAACATTACAAAAATTCATACGGGTCGTCTGATAGTAAGAGGCAATCGCAGCCTATCAAACAAACGCCAGCAACACCAGTAGTACCTACCACTTGCGCGTTGCCGACCTATGACATCAATTGTTAAGCCTCATTTGCCAAGTAACTCAAAGTCAAAGTCAAAATCATTTATATAATATAGACTACTAGGCAGTACTTTTTGAACGTCATTTTTACATTATAGACAGCCCCCAAAACGCCCGCCCTTCACCGCCTCCTAGTGTTTTCGCTGGGAGGAACTGACCACATAACACCCTTCCAATCGGAACAGAATAATATAATATTACTTAGTAGCAACAGGATATTTAGCAATTACAAAAGAGATTTTAAAATTCTTGTCTGTTTGTCCGTGTTACGGGTTGGCGCAAAAACTACTGAATAGATTTCAATTTTGTTAACACTGTTAGAAACTATTTATATGCTCCACTTAAAAACTGGTGAACTTCTTATCTCAATTAATTAAACAGATCCTTAGATACAGCTTGACCTCTCTGATGCATACAGTCCCATACAAAGAAGAGATGATTACTGTTGGTTTTTGATCAAATTAGTTTTAGGATCCGTTTCCAATCCTAATATAGCGTCATGTGAGCAAAGCCGCGGGCAAAAGCTTGTATTACATATTTGGTTAGCGGTTGGTGTTAAAAAGAATTTGTGATAGCCTGATAGTTTAATTGTTATGATTAAATAACCACCTTAGCAGGTCCTAAGCATGACTGCTATGCTAGATGTCCTGGGTTCGATTTCCAGGTCGAGCAAATTGTTATTGTATTTTCCTATGAAATTCTCAGTAGCAGCTCTTAGTTTGGATTTGTGCCCGGTTAATGGCAATAAGCTCGCCGCCTATTACATGGACCCTAAACATACTGGCGAACTATAGGTGTACATTTATACACCTCTACCTACCTCTTCAGGAATACAGGCGAAAAATGTATATAAATAAATATATATTTTTATCTTTGTTAAAACGGGCTTTTCGTCTTCGAAAAACCAGATAGGTAGGTAAACATTCCTGCCCCAGTTCCATCATTTACAAAAGGAAATACCATATTTATAATACAAAGGTCACTCAGTCCGTAACACAAAGGAGTACGTATCTTTTTCAAAACAATACAGAGAATCTCCCAAAGCCTTGAACTGGTCCATTATTGATGTGGTTTCACACGATACTCCATACGAACGGAGAGCGGCCACTAAGATGTACCTAACAAGAATGGAAACAAGACGATTTTTTTGCGAGAATTTTAATAATTGACTCTTATTTTTTCTTTTGTGGTTTAGTGGTTCGAGTACCGGACTGCCGACCATGAGGTCGTGGGTTCGATTCCCACTGAACACAAACATTTATGAGATGAATATAAGTGTTTGTGTACGTCTGGGTGTATGTATTTACAAAAAAAAAGTATATAAGTATTATATCCATTGTCTAGTACCCATAGCACAAGCTCTGCTTAGTTTGGGACTAGATAAAAAAAATGTCCCAGAATATTTATTATTTATTTATTTATTTCGTATAGGCAAATTACTCTGTTTAATTTTTACAAACGTAATACTTATACCAAAGTAAAAAAAGTTTTTTATTAAATTTTGCTATTATTCGCATTAATGGTATCCAAGCATTTCTTGCAAAATACTTCACAGGGAATAATTATTGTGAATGTATTTTTTAATAACTTAACGAAGTTTCGACGGATTTTCCGGTTGTTCATTTCCAGTAAAGTAATAGTGGAGAAAATAGTTGGGTAGGAACCTAGATTAACGGTATCCAATCTAAATAATAATTTGATTAAATTGTGTTTGAATTACGTTTTATTGTGGTATTATGTTTTTATAGGCAATTCAGCTTCCGACAGACCTTTAATGATCATTGATGGCCATTTTTATTTATCCATACCATCACGCCTGTATTCCTCGAAGGGTAAGGCAGAGGCGTACTAATGCACACCGGTTCGCCGGTATGTTTAGGTCCCATGTAATAGAGGGCGAGCCTATTGCCATTAACCGGGCAGAAATTCCTAACTCCGAGCTGCTACTGAGAATTTCTTAGAAAAACCCAATAACACTTTGCTCGACCTGGGAATCCAACCCAGGACCTCTAGCGTAGCAGTCGCGCTCAGGACATCTTGGCTAATGAGGCAGCTATGTTTTATTTATGTAATAATAATAATCATTAAGTAATCATAACCATTCTGTATGACAGGATATTTAGTATGGAGATAAACTGCATCCTAGAGAAAACTTAGCCGACTTTTATTTATAAGAAAAGTTACAATTATTGGTCCTTTCTCGAATGCAAGTGACATCACATGCTGAGTCCGGTAAGCATGTGGGTAACTTCAGAGTGGAACTTTGTGAGCTTCCGATTTCATTTATCTTACAATCCATTGTAAGATAAATGATGTATAAATAATCTTACAATACATTGTAATTGTGCTAACTAAAATTAAACTGATTCGAAACAATTGTCATTATTTATTATTTGTATATTATACGGAACCCTCTCCGCGCAAGTCTAAGTCTCACTTGACTTGGATTTTATTATTCAATCACACAATAAAAAATCTTTTTTATTTGTATTGTAGGGATATTAAACGTATCTTACTTTTTTACAATACAAACAAGAAAACTTGAATATAATACAAGAGTAAAACAAACTAAAACAAGAAAGCAACACGTCATAAAACATTGTACCTCATATATGCAGACGAGATTAAAACGATATAAATTGCGGTACGTTTCGGGCAGAACCCGAGGCCGCCGTAATGAAGAGTTACTACGGTGTTGATTTTAACATAATGAACTGAGTAATTTCGGAGACTGGACGAAAAAACTGCGTGACACACTGCCCGGGCGCTCAATGCACAAAGCATTAATTTTAAATATTACAAATTTTCTGAATGTCAAACGGTACATTGAACGTACGATGCAGTATGGCGTAACAACGATAAAACCTCGTCAAAATAGTAAATAATTCGTTTCGTCGTATGGTCGTAGTTCTAACCTAACCTAACCAATAGGTATTTAAATTTTTTTCGTCCTAAATTTACCAGAGCTACTGGTACTAGTACTAATTTTGACTGCAAAAATCTGTCAAACGAAACCATTATTATTATTTTTATAGTTTATTAAATTAATTTTAAAGTTAAACATTTTTAGAGGACCTGGACCTTTACTTTTACGCCTAGCTACGCGTAATGGTATGCTACGCTATGGTAAACATTTTAAAGTGTGAAACATTATTTTTCAAGTTTATTCGTATGTTCCCCGTTGTTTATTACAAGTATATATATAAGTATCGCCTCGCGGCTGCATCAAATGAGTCCAGTTCAGCATTTTGTCAAACTAATAGTGTTTGAAACCGCTCCCAACTGTATCTTTGCGAGGAGTAACCTAATCTTCTTCCTTTACAAATTGGTACAGATTTTTCATTTTATTCTAATACATATACAAAATATTTATTTCATCAAAGATAACTCAAATCTAGTGGTAGTTAATTTAAAAATTAGGATTTATCATGATAAGTATCCACACCAGGCAAGCTTGTCTCATGGATACCATTGATAAATGAATAATTGATAAGTGATATTTATTAATGTAAATAGATCTTATAAAGACATTTTTAAGTAATTGATATTTTATTTTTCAAAATTTTATGGAGCCGGCATTTCCTAACTGACGACCTCTGAGAAGAAACACCGAAACAAACTCAGATAATCATGGTCTCTTTTAAAGTCCAGACATAATGTCTTTCTTCTCTCTCTTTCTTCAAAAAGCCATCTGAGACATTATATAGTTTATAATGTCTGAGATGGCTTTTTGAAGAAAGAGCCATAGCGGCTTTGAGTAGACCAGTAGCTGACGGCAAGCATGCATCAGTCATTGTGTAGCTCGACCACAATCTAGGGAGCTCAACAACCTATCGCACGACGATGCTAGATCAGCGCAACATAGATTAAACATAATCCAATTTATTTTTATGTTTACCGAACCAACTGTACCAAATATGATTTTGTTGTTGCCCACACAACGCAGCCATGTGTATCATTGCAGACAGTAGATTTTTTTCCGTTTCTCATGAAAAACGATTAAATGTCATGACTGTTATTGCATTTTAATAAGCCTTCCTTCGGTACTGCACAGAAGCCTCCGGCGTTCCTCCTTGCCCGTATTGTTTGAAGAGCCTTTTTTAATAAAATTTAATATAACCCGTGCCTGCTCTCATTATTTATTGTATCCGAGATATGCTTATCCGCTAAAATATCCATGAAAATAACTTATGTGAAAAATATTCAAATTTTTGTTATTGAAATTTGGTAAACGATTAGTGGTATTTTTTTATTTATTCATTGTGTTTTATTATTTTTATGGTGTGAATAAGTATTAATATTTTTATTTAAATACTAGCTTCTGCCCGCGGCTTCGCCCCCGTGGAATTCGGTCTGTCATCACATCCCATGGGAACGGGATAAAAAGTATCCTATGTCCGTCTCCTGGTTCTAATCTACCTCTCCACCAATTTTCAGCCAAATCGGTTCAGCCGTTCTCAAGTTATAAATAGTGTAACTAACACGACTTTCTTATATATATAGATATATTGGTAACGTTGCCTGTAGCAGTTTATAAACATTAACATAACATACCATCACGCCTGTATTTCCCGTAGGGGTATGCAGAGACCCACAGACTTCCACTTGCTACGATTCTGAAATACCTGAAATTTTAATAGTTTTAAGGGTAGTTGCCTAAGGAGGTATTGGAGACTTCGTACTTTGACCATTCAGATCTACAAATTAAGATTATGCTTGATGTATTTCCTGTCAAAACTTCGATTATTTAATCATTAAAAAATATATTTTAATTCTATTATTATATCCCATCGAACAATAATAATTTTCCTAAACAATTGAATTATAATATATAAAACAAAGGAATAACCACTAATAATCTTAAATTAACAATAACGCGCTCACTCACAAAAGTTTCATGCATTAGACATCAACGCGAAATGATAACGCGCTCCTAACATTTTAGCGCACATTATTAAAAGTAAAAGTACTCTTCGAAACAACTTTTGTTAATAAATTAGCTCTGCAAATAATTAAGTCTATATTTGAATATTAATAAAACACCCCAAGGATATTATTAATGTAAAATTAAATTTACTAAAGAATTTGCAGCAAAGAAATAACAGATATTCATTGCTGATAAAAAGAAAACTGGCCTTTAAATGATAAACGGCAATATAATTGTATAAATTAAACGTAAATCTTATATAAAGAAATCCTTGCTATAAATTACTATGTAAGAACTGAATAAAACCTCAAAGAAAATGTTACAATAAATGCTGCAAACGATCTCATACACGTAAAAACGGCGGGAAAAGAAGCGGTCACTTGTGGTGCGTTTGCGCAGGCTGTAGTGCGCACAGGGCGGTGTCGCGCTTGCGACTAGCCGCGCTATCGTTCACGCGGCGCGCGCGCATCGGTACCGTTAGACAAAGAGAGCGAAACGCCACCTTATGTGCGAGCAGTACCACAGGCTGCCCGCGCCCCGTCCGCGACCCATCCGGAAGCCCCGCTGAAACTGGACCGTTTTCTTTTCTTGTTATTATTGAGATCGACTCTCAAGTTCTGTTGTTGTCGCGCGCCGCGCCGCTCGCGCTGATAACGCGATGCCACGCCGACCTGCGCACGCGCACATAGTAACGCTCCGCAGCTTAAAGCTCGCGCGGACACTTTAAAAAAATAATTCGCCCCTAGTGATGGAATGGATATTTTTTATGGACAAGTGCTCAGTGGTTTACTGATCGCGAATAACTTTTATTTTATAATCCTGTGTGTTTTACTGTTTGAACGCAATAAAAGTGTTAATGAGAAAGTGAAACCGATTCTCTGTGCAATTATAATATTCTGAACGGAAGGATATTTTAAATTAAACTCTTTAATAAATTATATTTTTGTGAAATTGCCAGACAGAACCTGACATAATATTGAACAGGATCAGCTGAAATTTATGTACTTTTCTGCTGTAAAAGGTAGGTGCTATTTTACACACATTTTGCTGAGAGAAGTACTAATAATTGTACTTACCTATTTTTTATTAATAAAATTTCTTCATAATATTCTTTATTAGATTTTTAAAATATAATTGCCATAAATTTATTTTATTTTGTCAAATTTCACCTAGGATCTATTTCAACCAATAAATTAAAAAATTAACAAGTTTTATGTTAAAGTATGGTTAGTAATTAAAATTATAATTCTTTATGATTCGAACTGATTCATAGTTATGTTAAATATGTGTGAAACCAAATTTTAGCATAAATTAAAACATAACTTGACATCTTAATTAATTTGAATAGATTAACAATAAAACCCAGTTCTTTGACAATACTATTTAGACGATTTTATATAAATGACTAAATAAAAAGTAATTTATTGGATATCCAGTATGCGATCACCAATTTATAAATGTTTATTTAACATAAATTTAAATCGACTTGAGTTAATTTGTTTGTTTTCTTTTTGATGTCTCATTTAAATACAAAATTTATCTTGCATATAAAACACAATAAATAGTCTAATCGATTTTCATTTTCATTTCAACACAAATAAACTGAAAAGTGCTTTAAATTAAAACAATCACAAATACTAGTAGGTACATACGAGTATGTTTGAGCTTCAAACCATAAATAATTAAGGAGACTGCTATTAACTTCCTTAAAACTATTCCTGACCTATCGCAAGTGATAAAATAAAAGTGAAGGGCAGTTTCACTAGCAATTTCACAGCTAGAAAATAAAGTAAAAATGATATAATTCGACCTAGTAAATGTGGTACAGTTATCCCGCCCGCCGCCGCCGGCGCGCCGCCCGCCGTCCGACGGCAAACGCTTTTTTGCTCGAGTTTTACTCATTATGCCCGACTGGTGCTCGATATTGATAAGAGCTGGTTACAAAAATTATTTCGCGACTTGAAAAGAAAGATACTACATTTAATTTTATTTTAGTAGTTTCAATTTTGATCTGTTTTTTTTTCTACAATCATGAAGCCAACTGTATATAGGCTGTTTTCTAAAAGTATAAACTTAAATTAACGGATATAGATACGCGTTAAATATTTAAAAGCTTAAAGTGTTTATCGTAATCATTTTTATCGTAAAAACTACGCAAATCATGAATGAATCGTAATCAGAAGCCCACGCGCAGAAAAAGGTTCCAGTATTATTATTTTTTAATTTTGATAAGGTTCAAATGAGGATTAATATTGATTTAGATCTTAGTTTTTTCACACCGTCTTTAATTAATCATCTACACATGTTTTACCCTTATACATCTACATAACCACATTTGCAAACGCATGCTTCTTTAAATCCTGTTTTAAAACGTCTACCACACTTCATGCTTTCACGCCGCAATTTAAATTTAAACCGATTGACGTTTTTAAGATGAATTGCTTTTCGTGGATTAATATTTCAAAATGCTTTTGACAGTTTATGTACCTGTTCAGTCGATCCTTTATGTAGATGACTACTTTATTTAATGAATAGCCTAATTATATCAAACCACCAACCATATGTTTAAAAGTTAACAAAATAGTTCTAGATGAAATAAAAATCACTCATTCATGGAACATACAATTATTATTACTTTATACACTTTTGAATTACGAACGTTTATTTATTTAAAGCCTTAAATTAAATAAACGTATTTAATTTAAGGCTACTCAAACAAATAAATCGGCGTAGATTATTACCACGTACTTCGCTACAGATAAAATCAGAATCCTTCCAAGCCGACGCAATTCTGCAACCCACGATACATCAGTGGGCAGATATAAAAAGAATACCGCGAATACGTGACGAAAACTGGATCGCTGTCGATTTTAAATGTGTAACAGGCCATAAAATGTATTTCTCACATGTATCAGCTCCTTAAAAGACATTCACTACTCGGGCGGCTACCAAAAAAAAAAGAAGAAATCTGTTGCAACCGGGTTCGCGAAATTACTCTTATCATACCTTACATCACGCAGAAGAAGGTTCGAATAAAAACGTAAGTTTATAAGCAAAGTATTTCAGCTTCTGTTAAAACTTTAAGTGTTAAAAAAGAAAAGATTTTCGTAAGAATTCCCCATTTAATAAAATAAAAACATAAAATGTTAAATTTGTAATAAAATAATATAAAAGCGATCGCGGAGCAATTCAACCTCGTTGTTATTTTATTCGGTGTATATTATTTTGCTTATAGCAATTATCTGAGTAAATTATGTTAAATTTCGGGCAAAGTAGGTACCTGTTGCGGATCAGTTGCTTATCGGGCATTAAGGTTTAAATTATTTTTTAAACTGACAGCATTAAATACATAAAATAATCCTATATGTTTTAAGATTACCTATAAGAAATATTTCAACTTAAGTATCGTATTTGTCATGTCTTTTTTTTAAAACATCTTTTAAAGAAAAAAAAACATTATATTTAATGCCGTAGCGGGCATTTTCTTTGTTTAATTTTGTTACAGTTTATGACAAATTTGGAAAACTTTATTGAAAAGCAGTGTTTTTTTTTTAAATTCCGCTTTATTTAATTTACGTTAGGTAAATTTAATTCCATATGCATTTCTTGGGTAGCGTTGCAAAATAATAAAATACAATCTTGTTTCTTCTTTCGTTTTTTAATTTATATACTGTAAAGAAGTGCCTTACTTTTATTTTTTTAGACTTCACTTATATTTAATCAAAGATTATATAGCCACGGTTTGTTCATACGGGAACCAATCACGTTCTATTTTATTATTATTTAATATCCATAACACATTGGCCACGAAGATTGTGTTCCGTTGTCATTAAAAAGTATACGCCGAACGTATTGTTAAGATCTGTATGGTTCCGTAGTAATTTCTGTTCCGAAAATACTGATTGTATACAATATAAGTACTGAAAATAGAATTTCGTTACCTACTATTAAAATGAAATGTACGGAGTCAATAAAATATATAAAAAATTGGAATCGCAGTAGACCGATATTGTAATACAAAAGATATTGTAACATTATGCTTTCAAATTCAATGTGATATTAAAAACTCAAAACGCAATAATGTCATCGTAAATGCAATTTTATCGCAAATGGAACCCTAAACATAGATCTAAAATGAAACGCTGTGTCATCTCTGTTGGAGTAAAAAAAGTAATTAAAAAGTTCGCTTTCACTGCTGAGAATACGTACGTAGAGTTAGGTAACTGACAGACCTGTCCGATTTTATATCGATCAGTTAAGCGACAAACAGCCGGTTTTTTATCTATGTATTCTATACAGGTATACATGCGTGTTTAAGATGCGGGTATACATTTTGCATGTTACAAGTTAAAAAAATGGATACATTACAGAATGTAAAGGATCATCACTTTTAAAGTCTCTTAGAATCTTTCAACTCTTAAAATATAAAAAACCGCCATCTTACTATGTCATTATATTATCTAGATAATAGTGGTACTAAAATATAATATAACTCGGTTACATCGGACGTTAAAACCTAGTCTTTTAATATAACATCGTTAAATTCAAAATGATCTTTTAATTAATGATATATTTCATTTATCTACAAAATTTTATAATATTGATAACGAATTTAATTACCTATCGTAATATATTTTACAGTATGTTAACCTAATAAAAACCAAGAATTAATAGAGCTGCCAGCATCAAATTAAAAAAATACTACAAATCTAAAGAAGAGGCATCAATAATGCTGTAAAACAAAAATTGCTTCATTTTTCTCCGTACAGTCAGAAAAACAGTTCGTTCATTCTGAATTTGAAATCTAAGAATATTGATAGATTTTAAATTAAGAACTTTAAATCCTTGCTCCATTCATAGACTAATAACTGCACAGTTTGTATGTCAAGTCATTTCAAACCATTGAGCGTCATTACCAGTAAGACAGGGGGCGTGGCCACGAAATGCCTGGTTTCAAAACGAGGCAACTTTGTCGCGCGTCGCATTTGCATATAATTGCGGTTCATTTTAATTATCGCCGTAGAACGGCATCTCGAACGATCTTCCTAGTGTGGTGAATAGGTGATGATGCTTCGAATTGTTGGCATAAGCTGATGTAAATATGATGAAATGAAATCAAATTTTTGACCATATTCAAACATTGCAAGCGGCGGCGCCTACATAACAATAAAAGTACCTACCTAACCAACAATCCTAGCAAGTGACATTTTATATATCTGCCTACACCTGTAAAAAAACAACAGTAGTAGAGATAGGTGGTAAACTTATTACATAAATAAGTTTACGTAACGATAAAATTAAGAATGTAGGTAATTCGATAATTCTGTCTAAATTAACTCTTTGAACATGTTTATTTTTATTTGAATCCAACCGTCTCAAGAATAATGCTGCAATCATTTAATACATTTTCACCTAAAAATAACTAAATTATGCGCATTTATTTCAACAACAAGAAGACCGATAAAATCATAATATCGTCGTTTATTCCCTAAATGTGTTTTTTATTCAGTGTATCTTATCTTATAGTAGGTATGAAGCTGACCTGAATATCTTATTTTACTTGCACCGCTCATAAAAATAGCTTGTGGACCAATCGTTGATAAAAGGATGCCTGTATCAACTAGCAAAGTGTTAGTTATGGCTTAAAAATAAAACTGTTAGAGAGATAATAATAAAAAAGTTTTGAGTCAGTCGTATTTTATCCTGTTCAAAGTAAGTAATACAGTTAAAATTTAAACAGTCAAGTTGCACTGACATGAAAAATTCAACCTCAAAAAATATATTTTGTGTCCACCAAAGTACAATTATTCGTCTACTGCAGCAGACACATGAATCACGATGCAGACGAGAAATAAATTATATTTTAGGGGTGAACACACCACAGGTAGCAAGCAATTCCCGTTCTTATAACCGCTTAAAATAACTACGATAGTGCTGATATTGGTGTGCATGTTTCTTTGCATATCACAGACGTAGACATAGTTCGCTGATCAAAATTCAAGGAAATTCGACATTCTGCATTCAAGTACATCACTTTAGATGAAATTCAAATTCTGAAAAATGCACAGACGGAGTGTAGACGGTGGCGCATAATTTTGAGATCATTTTCATAATGTGCAGTCGAACGTTGAGGTCATTCTTAAACTAGGTACATTTCGATTCCATTACAAATAAAATAAATATAATATTTTCATTGCGTATATTCGCATCAAATACTTCAAAGTCTTTAAATATTTGTAGTATAAAACATATTATTGAACAAGTAAAACACAATTGGAAAGTCAGTTCAACTCAACTATAAATTTTACTTAATTACGCCAATAGAAGCGAGAAACAATAACTCAGAAAACTCAATAAACTCGGGGAAATAAAAGAAAATCACTCCAGTTATATTGGCTACAATTAAAAGTTAGTGTTTATCAATAAAACAATTATGCCTTTCTCCGGCCGGACGTCCGTTTTACATAGACGTAAGTAAGGATGTCATCGCCTAAGGCCGGCCAAGATTAATTCACCATTAAGAAGAAGCGGTACCATAAACACGATCGCCTAACGAGCGGAGTGATATATAACCAACTAAACTTTACGCTATATTAAATATTTACATCAATATCTCATATGACAGAAACAATTATGGTGAACAAAATGAGCTCATTTAAATGGAAATCCATTTGTTTGCGATATTAATGTTTATGAGATACGAATTGAAATATCGAAGTTGTTGATTAATATATTTTCTTTTGGATATTGCCTTATGTGAAACTATGTTAAGTGGATATGCCTTTTTTATAATGTTTAGTCTTCTTTTTCTCCGTGTATATGATTCTATAGTTAAAACGGTTTTAGGTATTGTGGACCAAAACCTGGCTTAGTCAAATACCTTACAAAGGCATTTTTAAGTACAGATAGCATTGTTAGAAGAATGAAAGCCTAGTTTTAGTTGGTAGGCAGACATATCCCGCGCCTAGCGACGAACTATCCATTTAACATTATCCGCAAATCAAATAAAAGTGCCATTACACAGCGGGCAATACACGTGTATCTTTCCAGATGGTAAATTTAGTGAGAAAACCCGTTTACTATCTGTGGATATTCATGCTAACGATTATATTTACTCTAATTATATGACTAAATAATACTATTACATAATTCACCTAACATTAATCGACGATTAATGTTCAAGCTAATCATATTTTATAAAATTATTCTGCACTTTTGCATTGGTTAATCCTTATAAGCCGGATATCTAGATATATTATATCAATATTCATAAAATTTAATAAATGAAACTAAGCATAGACATTGCAGTATCAGAATTTTCAACATTAAATAGATAAATCCGTATAATAAATGTGAATTAAAATTAAATTTTTATTAATGATAATTACCTTGCTTTAACTACCTCATGATATCAGTCAATAGAGTTTTATACCAGTTTAATTCGTTCCTCTAGTAAACAAATATATTATGAGATAGAGTAATCATAAAGCAATGAATAGCATGATAACACAAATTAAGATTAGCAGTTAAAGTTAAGTCTGCTTATGAAACTAAAGTACAGAGTTATGTAACTTAGAGAAGGACTTTTATTACGACGACGACGAGGCTCTTATCAGTGGTTCTTGATAGGGTTGATAATAATTTGTAACTTACGATATTTACTTCAGCCTTCATTATGGCATTTTTTAATGTGGCTAGGCTGTTATGAATACAAGACACAATATAGGACAACCAACTGTTTTATTTCAAAAGCTATTATGAAGACAGTCTCTGTCCTAAAGCCAAAGGATTTAAAAAAATGGACTACACGTTTGGCGTAGCTGCTGAGCGATCGGCCTCTGCGTCACGTGTAGTGAGTTCGATCTCCACAAGAACGAATATTTGTATGACCTACAGGTAGGGTCTGGGTATTTGTGTATGTGACAATTTATGATTATAAAAAGCACCCACGATGCAGGAGAAAATCCTAAAGTAGGCCTGAGTAGGGGAACATTTTTTTATTAAATAAAGGTAATTTCGTGATTTTTTTTCATATACATAATACACATTATTGTGCGAGAGAGAAATGGACACTAGATTCAAATTTGTAAATTAATACTTTTGAAGAACGAGTCAATCCGCGACTGAATCTCATCGGCATTTGGCTACGGGAAAACACGCTAAAGTTTATTGTCACATTCTAACAAAAGTTTTTTATTAGAAACACATGAGAAATGCTGAGAATTACTGTGTGAGGAATGTCAGGGTTATAAAATATACCAATTTACTTACAGTAAAAAGAATTTATTTATTCTCCTTTGCAATTTTTTTCTTCGCAGTTTGTGACATTAATTTTATTCTATTATAGTTTGCTCATGCCATCTTGGGTTTTGTTTTTGCTCCTATTAAGAGGCCATTTAATTCAACCCAAGTGTACTCATCAAGGAGTAACAATGTTGGTCTATTAATTTACGTTCATCTTGGACTGTGGTCGATATTTTTTGTTGATAACTAAACGAGTTTTATTACCCTGCTTACTTCTAATGTAAGGTTATAACATAAACATAAAACTGCATTGAAGATAAAAAATATATATTCTTTAATCTTTTTACGATACAAATAATAATATATTTAGTTGATGCTAGTACAGCTCACACTGATCGTTTATAATACTAAATTTCAATTATATTTTTAAGATTTTTTGATTTTCGATGTTGCTCATAAATTAAGTGTTCTGAGTTTAATTGAATTCGTATATTGAAGAATATTTTATACCAACTGGGAAATCCAATTATCAAGGAGTTTGTCCTTTAGGTATACCTGTAGGGCAAATTAACAACAAGTTTATATTACGTATTTTCCTTCATAAACTGACATGGCAATTTTTTTTAATATAATTACTTAGAAAATGCAATCAAAATCCAAAATAGATCAAGTGCGCAGTTACTAAGTAATTTACATATTTGTAAAAAAAATTTTTTTTTAGATAAAAGCCTCTTAATTACAACTACTTTAAATGACTTAGGTACATTGCATTAAAACAGTGATTAAATTGGGTTCAAATTATGCAGTGTGGTTTAATCATGGTTTTATTTAATAAATAATGTATTAGTAATATGAAAAAATAGTTGCGGTTTGTTTTCTTGTATGAATTCTTTGCGAATGTCGGTGTTGTAATTAATTATTTACTGAATTCCTTTAACATGTATTCAGTATCATACTCTATGACTAATAAAACTTTGTTAATTACTAATATTTACACGTAAACCACAGGTGACTAACATAATGGCTAGTTTTATGCGGTAGCGTTATAATAATTTGATCAATAGATAATTTGTCACCTACTGAAAAAAACAGCATTTGCATTCCCTTATCGTATGGTCACAGCCATGGGTATCGTGATATTCGCCGAGACCATTGCAAAACAGTGGTAAATCATGCGTTCTTCGACGCGTCCAGTTTATTTCAGTCCAGGTTGGGTCCTGCTGACTGTACTAATTGGTCAAAAATACCGGTAAGTAGGTCAGGCGAGACGAGCGTATTATCAAGAATTTAAAAAATAATTACGAATAGTAAGTATTAAAAAGGCACTCATTTGTTTTAAGGGATGAATTGTTCATTTTTTCTTTGCTTTATTTATTTTGTCGCTAAAGCCCAAAGTAGGTACACGCTATGGAATATTTCAGGGATTGAAAGATTTTTATATCACGTACCAATTTCAACTGTAACGCTTACTAGAAGTAGCCTTACCTCCATCAATGGGCAAATACAGGCTGATGAACACAACCTTTTACAATACTAGGTATAGCTTAAATGAGTTGCATTTAGCTTAACACATAAACCGCTTGAGTCTGTTAGGCTGCGTTTCCACCAGACATCCTAAGTCCTCCGAAGACGGTTGCTATTAATTCTCTTTCCCAACTCGCCAACAAAGTATTTATAGTACAGCCTATACCTTACCTAGAGACCTCAATCCACATACTGCTCGCTCACACGTGTTTAAAACACACAAAAAGTTATTTCGTTATCTGCAGCATACGTCTTCGCATTGCGTAACAATTGCAAGTTTACAACTGATGGCAATCGGTGCATGGGAACGCGATTGTTAAGCGTACAATGTTCGCACACGAGGCAACATTAGGCCCCGTTGTTATGATCCGAGGTAATACGGCTACTGGTACGTATTGTTTGTGTTTAAAGTGTTTTTGTTTTGTGATAAGTGTACCTATGGAATGTTATTTGTTGGGCAAAGGTGATGTTTCAAACAAAATTAAAAGTGATGACTCTGATAAGGCTAAAAAAAATTACAAGTTAAGTCTTTTTTCATGCTGAGATCAAGTTATTTTAGTGATAATTTTTTGTGGTAATTTCGACATGGCAGGTGGAACTCGCGGTGGCTTAGAGGTCATAGCGTCTGGTGTACCCTAACCAGAAGACGCAGGTTCGAATCCTTCACTAAAATAAAGTAAAGTCTTGGTTTTGTTTCCATCATCATCATCCTCTAACAGTCCACTGCTGGACGTAGGCCTCCCCCAATATGCGCCACTTCGCCTTGTCCTCGGCCTGTCGCATCCAGCTACTGCTAGCAGCCTTCCGCAAATCATCACTCCATCTTGCTAGAGGGTCCTACGCTACGTTTGCCGAGTCGCGGTCTCCACTCAAGAACAAGTCTACCCCACCGGTTGTCCGTTCTTCTACAGATATGGCCAGGATATGGTATGACAACCATACTAGATAAGCGGTTTCGCTGCCGGGACGATCTGTGGATGGATTCCATTCAATCATTCTTATCATATTCTTATGTAATCTGACATTACTATGTATAAACTTCAACATTCTTGCTTTCAAGCCCAAGGCGTATTTTTAAATAACGAATTCCCTTTTCCTGTAAATTTCCTTTTCAAACACAAATAGAAAAATCACCTGTAGGCCTTCTGCGTGGGAATCGAAGCCACGATCAGTGGTGCAGAAGCCTACCGCACATCCACTGCGCCGTTAACAGATATAATACATATGCCAAAATTTTGAGCCAAAAGTAAAAAGATGTTATAAAACCTCATTTTAGATGACACTTACGGAACCCGTTATTTTACGAGTATCTTTATTAGTCACTGGTAAATTGCTACTAGTATATACCGAGCAAGATACATTAAACTAAGTGATACCGTACATTTTTAGAATCACCGAACATAAACTGTGTGAATTTTCACTTTATAAATAGGTCACTTAAGCTTGTGAGAATTTATTTAAATACATAAAACCGACGTACTTGTCATTTTAGTAACCAGTTTAGTGAAAAGAATAATATTTAATGGTGTAATTATTATATTTATTTAAATTTAAATTATGAATAGTATCTAATACTTGTTGAAATCATTCACTCTATAGCACGGATTCTAAAAAGATAGCGGTGAAATGTTAGTGTACATTAGTGCACTTCTGCCTAACCTTCAAGGATAACGCCGTGATAGTATAATACATAAAAATCTTATGCAACTAAGGACTGAAACTGATTTAAAATTTCTACTCGTCATCGATCACAGATACTCAAAACCAAAACGACATTAAAAAAATATTCAAAAATATTAAATCATTACAAAATACATAAATATCAGAAAACTATAAATAGTAGTAGTCTATTGCTTAGCTGCCGTGATTAATATGAATCTATTTAAAGCTAGAAAAGACAAAATTAATGATTCGGTTCCAATTGAGAATTTCCTCGGGCGTTAAAATACTAACCGGCACCGTTCAGGCGATTTTAAAAAGTAATTTTGACAGATTAACAAAAAAGACCTTGATTAGAACATCACTTGCAGTTTCGTTTGTACAGTCGATGAAAAAGTGCTTTTTGAACATTGAGAAACTTTTGATTTAATTTGTTGAAAAGGAAATTTAAAATTCACGAGCAGACAATGGAATGTTGTGTGTATAGCCAACAGTTGTAACAAAGCGAGGAGATTATCGTTTGGAATAACTCTATAATCCTAGTCATGGGACGAGCTTGGATTATATTTATAACGTACTATATCGATGGATGGCAAAAACAGTATCAGGCATGTAGGTAGTTGAAATCATTATCATTTTTTTTAATAAAAAGCTTACTAGCAATGTGGGTCGCACATTACTAGTATTCTGTACTGTTAGGAGTGGGCTCACGTCGGTAGTGGAATGGGTAGGTTTCGAACCGGCAACCACATGATTGCAAGTCCGACGCCATAGCCCTTAGGCTACCGCCGCTTTAAGGTTTATTACTTAAGATCACAGTAAGTGACGAGACAATTATAAAAATTATTTAGATTTCGATATTAAAGCGATCGTGTTATTTAATTTCGTCATTTTTTTCACCGACAGTACAAAGAGTATCGTGATCATTAACAATAAGTCAGAAACTCCCATTGGCGCAAGAAATCGCGAAAAATTGGCATTGCGTCACAACAAAGTGCTAATTGCCGTTACCGATTATTACAAACTCCAGTTTCCAGTCGATTTGGTAATAAACTGCATCACATTTAACGGATACGCATGACTTTTGTACTATCGATTTCGTTTAACGTTAATTGAATCATAAAATTGAAAGAACAATTTATTCGATACAAATAAGTGTGTAAGTGTAAAAAATTACAGTTATAGGTCGGGAGCTAGCAACACAATATCTCTACAAGATTTTTAAATAATTATTTTTTGCAGATAGTTAACTCCTGCAATCTACCAAGTAGATTGTCTTATATAATTTATATAAATCATTGGATAACATAATGTATGGCCCACTTGCTCCAACTTTTTAAATATGTTTAAATTGAATTTAAACACAATTTTTCATAGAAATTTCGTGTTTAAATACAATTTAAATACATTTAAGAAGTTGGTGCAGTGGGCCTATGTATCTATCATTGTTACCTGCTTTCAAAATAGACTTAATTGTGAATGGTTTTGGATATTGTTTATTAAGTAATAAATATATACCTATTTTTTATCGATAGATCTAAGTATTGCACATTTCCAAATAAGGGTTTATCCGTTAACTGACAGCGTTTGCAGACATTCACATTAATTCACAGTTACGAAAACTCGTATCGTTGCTAATTGTAATAAAATACTATGAAACTGGACACAATATAAATCAGATATTGTTTGTTTCGCAAGGTTTAATTGGTCGCGATCTCGCTATTCCATTCTGATTATTTTAAACGCCATCGCCATATTGAATTTAATATATTTTCAGAGGCAACGCAATCAAGGATCGATAAATTATAGTGATTAATAACGTATGGACGCGGATATCTTAGTATTTTTAGTGATAAGATGTTGTAAGTTTAATTATTTGTAGGTATCCTGAATTATAAATAATTAAATCCGCTTGTGGTTTACAGTCAGTTCCTACAAAACAGTACAGTTTAATTTAGAGTTTTCAGGCAAGTAGCAATATGTTGCAATAAACAATTAGGTACTTACATAACATAACATACCATCACGCCTGTATTCCCAGAAGGGTTAGGCAGAGGTGTACTAAGGTACACCCACAGTTCGCCGGTATGTTTAGGTCCCATGTAATAGGGGGCGAGCCTATTGCCATTAACCGGGCACAAATTCCTAACTCCGAGCTGCTACTGAGAATTTCATAGAAAAACCCAATAACACTTTGCTCGACCTGGGAATCGAACCCAAGCCCTCTAGCGTAGCGGTCGCACTTGAAACCACTAGACTAACGAGGCAGTCTAGTAGTTTAAATAATTAGGTACTTCTAACCAGATGTTTATCCTACACCATAATACATATACTAATTTGAATCCCTTATGCTCGAAATGCGAGAGCTCAAACCGACAGACTTTATATTGTAGACTCGTGTTCTTAACAAGCAACTTCGCGATAAAGTTTGGCGTAGCGGCTGAGCCATCTGCTTCTGCGCCACGGGTTGTAGGTTCAATCCCCACACGCAACAAATATTTGTATAACCTACAGGCAGTTGTTCCGGGTCCGGGTGTTTGTGTAGGTATGTAACAATTTATATTTCACCCCAAAAGCAGCCATGATACAGGATAAAATCCTAGTAAGTTGTGTGTCAAATCCCAGTTTAAAAAAAAACAGTGTATTAAAATGCCATCACTTTCAAACGCCATGATACAGGATAAAATCCTTGTAAGTTGTGTGTCAAATCCCAGTTTAAAAAAAAACAGTGTATTAAAATGCCATCACTTTCAAACCATACTCTGAATAACATTTTCTCTTCTGCACCTCCATTTCTGGGCAACACCTGCCGATATCGAAATTATAAAGTACGACAAATGGGACACACACAAGTATTTGTTTCGAGTCTGGCTGTATTTTGTGAAATCCCACGACATGTCATAAAAAACCTACCCGTCCTTTTTAAAAAGAACCACGTGCAAATTATGCACACTTGAAACAGGAGGTATATAGGTAACTATTCCATTATTCCAATGCAGAGAACAACACAGCTGCATTATTTGAATCAACAAAATACACGACAAACTACGAGGCCACGTAAGACATTACCATGTAAAAAATATTGCATGCGACAATGCAAACGCCAAAATATTCTAGAACATAGTTTTTTATAGCGACACTGTACATTCGAGTAGAAAAAGCATCTCATTTCTAACACACGAGAATATTAAACGTATTGAAATAAATTTACTTAGCTGATTTAATTGCGTTGTATTTACTCCGAAACATCAGGATTTAGTAATATAAGTAAATAAAATGCGATAAAACAGTAATAACATTACAGAAGCATCTGTTTTACAGCGAAAATTGTACTTAAAAACTTAACTTAACTTAACTGCAAAAAAATAAAACCAATTCTCTTATTTGAAATGACTACCTACATAGCTTTTAAAAGTTCTAAATGGAAATGACAGAACTTCACTTCTAAAAAAACGCACAATCTATTTTATTTTAATTATTTATTTAGATATATTTATCTGCACTTATAAGATTTAATAAAGTTGTATATAAACCTTTTTTGCACCCCTAATAGAACTGAAGCAAATAGTTAAGCAAATAAGAATTAAAAAGCTATTATATTAAAAATATTATACATACCTATACCAATTAAATAACACTTACTGTACTTACTTAGTAGGTAATACTCATCAAAATCTTACTATTCAGACTAAATCATTAAATACAAGTAAAAAAGTCAAGTTAAAACATTCGCTAAGTAAAATAGGTTATCTGCCACTTAGCCTAGAAACAGTTTAAATATTCAACGTCCAGCGGCTATAAATCATGGGAGTTTGTGATTCATTTATGCATAGTGCTGTTGATTACACCGCGGTTTAATAGTATAGCCTGCACGTGTAAATACTGCGCAGATGTACGCCGAAATTTACATAGAACCTTCACAAACTGGAGCAGTGTTTTACTACTGGTACTACACCACCGTATATTAAGTTATTTGTTTCGCAGTTGTTACCTTTTTGCACGTAGGTTTTTTTACACTAAAAATATTAATTGATTCGTAATTCAAATTCTGTTTGCTTGTTTGTACGATACGTAATATCTGAATCTATTATGGAACTGATTCCTTTAAGAGTACCTATATTCTCATAATTCATATCTTTGCCAATCATCAAGAGTATAATCTGATAATTCATGTCTTTTTGCCAACCATCAAAATACTTACTAGCCTATTAGTCCCGAAACCGACTTCTACTACTACGCTAGATTCACTGCTGGGTCTGATTCACAGGTCGAGCAAAGTGGGTTTTTCTATGAAATTCTCTGTAGCAACTTGGAGTTCAGAATTGGTGCCTAGTAAATGGTATTAGGCTCGTCGCATATTATATGGAACCTAAACATATCCGGCGAACTGTTGGTGTACATTAGTACGCCTCTGCCTAGTATGTAGTACTTACTAAAAATATTAACCTGAAGGTGAAGATGAGACAGTATCTGGTAATGGCCTAAAGAAAGATTCCATGGGCAAACTTACCGCGGCAGAGTTGGTCACCTTTATAAAATATAATTTCACATATTATTTACTTCTTCTCAAACCATCCTATCACATACAATGATTTCCGCAAGAAATCCTGAGTAGTTTCCCGTCATTAAAAATTAGCAAGAAAATTATATGTATCGTCAAATAATAAGCTTATTCGATACAAAGTATACCCAATTATAGAACAGCAGTATCGTTACAATTCGCCTTCGAACCACAGAATCAAATATCACACAGACGGCCAAGTCCTTTGGAATGCGCCAATCAAATGAACAATGGCGACCACAAAAACTCTCCCACGGCACATAATAATGAATAGTTAACGACGAAAACTAGGTGAATCTTTGTGCAATCGCCTAGTGTCTTTTAAAAGAAATATGATAATTTTCAATTTCATAACGTTTCCCACACGAGGCGGCATGAATGGACCTCAGTTGTCGACGATACAACTGACAAATTAGTGTAATCTAAAACAGATTTTGTTACTAACACAATTTGTGGACGCGTGCCATGTGTGCGTGACCCGTCAAATTATGTGATGGATATTAACATAATGAATATCATCAGACTTCGACTTCGTATTGTGCTGTTCATTTCTACGTGAAATTGAGTGTCTGTAATTGGCCAAGTTATTTGCATCGGTGGTAATTTTTAGTGCATTAGCGAACTAGTTTGGATTGAAGGATATCTTCGTGGAGTGTCCGGTTCAAACCTTGATGTAGCGCTCTTAGTAGACCTTAATTTGATAGTTATAATGAGACGTTAAGTAGGCTAGTTACGGCCTACCAGCTGTGACCTAGATCTTTTCATAATCGCATTTTAAAATATTAATATATTGCCAACGTAATCATTCTGCTTGTCTTAGATTTAAAAAAAAAAAAAATTTACAGGACTTTAATTAGATCAGATCATTAGGACCTAATCGTACAGTAAAATAACCTTAAGCTTGGGAAATGATGATATCTCAAATATTGACCAAATAAAATTTCGATCCAAAGCTCGAAAGTTTCATTAACTAGAAGTCTAGTTAATGAAACTTTCGAGCTCTTATGGGCGTATTGCTTAGCTCAGTTTAAATAAAAGCTTTTACCGTTCAAAATGAAATATGTAAACTACGACACATACAAAAATTAAAACCACAATTATTTTAATTAATACAAAACAGCTATTATTCCTACAAAACAATAGAGTAGAACGTTCATCCGCACATGAAATCTTCAAACCGTGTATCCAAACAAATTGTCCGAATGTCAAACTGAAACCTCGTATAATAGACTTACTCAACGTTCATCTTGACATTCCATTTTGTTCGTCAAACAATCGGATCTATCCGTGCGAAGTGTTCCCACGTAAAGATAGCTGATAGTGCTAGAAGTATAGTGCTCAGCCAGCCGGCTAAACACCGGTTTAAGATAACGAGCGATTAGTGCATCCGATAGATACGCATCTGCTTTTTATGCTTTCTTATAACGGGATGTGTTTTTAATAATCAAAGGTTAAGTAGCTTGGTATCTAATAGATCAGTGAAGAAAAATATTTAATAAAATTTCAACAAACTGTTTATCATATTGCTATTATACATATTTATCATAACAAGAATAATTTCGCCACATAATCCACGTATTAAACGTTATATATGTAAAAGATCGTGAGATACCCAAAAAGTTTCACCATATTCCAAAAAAATTGCATGGAATGTGGAACAAATACTTCGTTTGAAAGAATTAAAACGGCTTTTACGAGTGTCTAAAATGTTTTAGCTTTTACACGTCATTACTATTAACGTGTAAAAGTTTCCTCCCTGAAACTCACATCAACTATAGCCCAGGACGCCAGCTGCAGAAAATCAATCAATCGTATAGGATTTCTACAGACCTTAAACTTACCTTTTAATGGTTTAGCTTTAAATACAAATATGTTTAGACAACAAACCGCCAAACTAAATTCGATTCGAATCTTGACGAACTATTTCTCACGGATACAATAAAATTAATCATACATGAGTCAGTTTCCGTCTGAAGTCTACATTATGATCATAGCCTATGAATTTGTCCTCGCTTATTCCCGTCAGCGTATTGTGCAATTGACCAACGAAAACTAAGTACCCAAATTACAACGCATCTTATAATCCAATGCCGTGTTGATCACATACTGAAAGCGAAGAGATATCTATGCTATATTTTTTATATTTACGAAATGGAAAATTATGTAGATAATTCTTTTTAACACTAAATATGTCGGTTACAGTTTTGATATTTCTATTATATTATGTTGTGTTTTAGCACTCGCCTTTATAGAAAATAAACGGCAAAACCGAATAGCACTATTTTTTTTCGGTTTAAAAATAAAATTTCATTTATTATTTTCGCTTAACAATATAACATTCAATTCAAGTACTACTGAAGTATGGATAACTATGCCTTTAGGTATCCCTAGTACATTTACCTACCCTAGTGCGATAAATCTGTCCCAATGGTTCAATCAAATCAAATTAAATAATATCAAAGCTAAACATAGTTTTAATGGCTCTTTTAGTGTACACACGCTTTGATAAAATCAAGTGCCATTTAGGCTACTTTGTCAGAGAACGCCAATTTATTGGCCATCGGCGGTGCAAATAAGCAATAGTTATCCAATAAAATGTGCCTAACCCCTAATTACGGCTACATTAACTTGAACATCATCTTATTAACAATACACTGCTATATCCTCGGGAGCACATTTGAATTGTAAAATATATTATTAACTCGTTATTTATGTATGCATATTTTATGTTAGAGTAATCTTTAATGTGCGCTTGATTTTTTACTGTAATTTATTATAATAAAATATTGTACAAGATGTTCCTGTCTCGTTAGAGATAAAAATCTTAATCAAAATTTTCGTTGTAGGTATAGTCTAATTGGCTTGTAATTATCATTTTGAGCTATTGGGTATGTATTATTTCAATATGTAAATGCGAATTAATCCAATCATCGTCAGCAATTTTCACCAATGGACGGAGTCATTCATGAAGAAGGCTTTGAGCTTTAACATCACGCTACGACTTTTTGGAATGGAGCAACGCGTGTGAAACCGCGGGCGGGTCGCTAGTTTTAAATAAATGGTAATTTTCTGTTCTTAGGAACGTAGGAACGTAGGACGATCATTCTAGTTATTTCTCAAGTAGTTATGCGTTCGGACAACCCTACAATCTGGCTATTCATCAGCGCGTATTCCACTGCTAACGTGGACCTCTTTCAATGAACTCTACAGAGCCAGAATCTGACTAGATACGACTGAATATAATTAGTTCCCACTCTGCGACTGTCGTCACATCAATGCGATCTAATTACTGGGCAATAACGATATTCCAAGGATAAATTGGTTGCCAGGCTATCAGACTACTAATCATTAGCAATTATATCGTCGTGTTCGTATGACGACGAAGACCAACGGCATAATGTGGTCTCTGAGGTACGGAGGAGTCTCATATCTAGAATGGTCATCAAAGACCGACCGCTAACACCTCATGGGTCCGTAATAAGAAAATAAATCGTAATTGTTAAAACGTTATCCGGTCGGTCCGATTTAAAAAAATCTTTCAGTGTTAGATAGCCCATTTATTGACGAATGCTATAGACTATATCATCACGCTAAGACCAAGTAACTATTCCACGCGGGCGAAGTCGCTGGCAGAAGCTAGTAACAAAATAAATCGTAATTCAAACAGAATTTAATCAAATAGTGTTATTATTCGGATTTGGATGGCATTATTCTATTTTTAATTTTACGATGTTTGAACCGATTTTCTGGTTGTTTATTTCTTGAAGTAGATAGTACCTAGTAGACGAAATGGTAGGGTAGGATTGGAAGGAACCTAAATTAACGGTAGGTATCTAAAACACAATTTGACTAAATACTGTTTGAATTACGATTTATTTCGGTATTAAGTTTGTATAAAAAATTCACCGTCCCTTACCTTAATTAACCCTTAAGCCATGATAAGCCAATGGACAGAAATATTTTATGCTACTGTAAATGTAACAAGCCATTATCGACACTGACGTCACTTATACGCAACGCCCATCCACATATTATTTCTAATGAGAAACACATGTATCTGTTCAGGGTTTTTGTATAGATTTATGATCGCTTACGAAAAGCAACCAGGGGAGGCGTGACCGATCGTAATTATTTCTTAACACCTCCGTGCTACTGGAGACTATTAGCTACTTCCTTCTATCTAATCGCTTTGATTGAGACACGGGTACGCGAAGGGTTAATTAGGTAAGGTATTAAAATAACGGGAATATAAAACGGGATTGTTGTTCGAGCTTTTGTGGAGGGGAAGAATGTAAGTACTATCTGCAGAATATTTAGGGTGAGTTGAAGTTATTGAGTTTCTTGCCGATGCTTCTCAATATAATCTACACTAATATATAATAATAATAATAAATAATATATAAAGCTGAGGAGTTTGTTTGTTTGCTTGAACGCGCTAATTTCAGGAACTACTGGTCCGATTTGAAAAATTCTTTCAGTGTTAGATAGCCCATTTATTGAGGAAGGCTATAGGCTATATATCATCACGCTACGCGGATGAAGTCTCGGGCAGAAGCTAGTCTATTTATATAATGTATGCTCCTTTTAAAACTGTGCGAGTACATTGAAACCATGCAAGTTGGGCTATTTGAAATGGGTAATTTATTTCACATAAACATAAGTATCTATTATTCCCCCACTAGTCTCGCTTAGCGCGACTGCTACGCTGGAGATTTTCCTCGAAATACCTACTCAGTAGCAGCTCGGAATTTGGGTTTGTGCTCGGGTAACGGCAATAGGCTAGCTCCGTATGTGTAACATGTGCCCCAAACATATCGGCAAACTTTATGCGTACATTGGTACACCTCAGCCTAACCGTTCAAGGAATATAGGCGTGATGGTGTGTTTTTTTATAACAATATTATTATTATAAGCTTTTAAGCATTATTTATATTGCAAAAAGGGTTTACATACATGTGCATTAATTAATAAAACATAAGCATTGCCTTTGGAATTCGGTTTTACCTTAGTTTTCGGTTTTGTCCATCAAAATTTGACTTATTGTTAGTTTTGATGATTTCCTCATCTATTTATTATTCTATTTTTTTACAAAGGTTAAGTACCACTCAAAAATATATCACAAGGACATCACAAGTAATTTTAATTGCTAACTTATACATTATCATTACCAGCTCAGCCCACATCCTCTAAATAAATTTACAAGATACAATAAGGAAATTCCGATTTCCGTCACGAAAACCTATAAGGCAATCAAAATAAACAATAAAATACTTAATGACCGCAAGTACTCATCCGTATGTTCATGCCCTATGGGACTATAAAAGATTTATATTGCCTATGAATGAGCTGATAATGTCTATCGAAGGAGGCAATAAATCTCGACTGGTATATGTAGGTACTAAAGTTGTGCTGTATCTGCATTGATATAGTCTAAGTAAACATATAGTGCAGTGATATATAGTCTAAGTAAACATACATACCATCGCCTGCATCTCTATAGGATTTATGGATGTAGGTACAGTTGACGAAAGAGTTATGTATTTAGGCAAGCAACTAAATCTACATCTTGACAAAAGATTACACAATTACATTTGTCAAAACACAGATTTCGTTAGCTACCTGCATACCTCTTTTGTCGACTGTACACCAAGTTCACCATTAACGTAGTAAAATTAACTTAGAGTCTCAATGAGTGACTATATTAGAAACGATCGGTTACAAAAAAACTCTTTTTAAATTTAACATTGACAAACTTGCTCGAAGATGACAATTTTCTGGTTAATCATTTTTAATAGATTGATCATTCGGACCAAAAATATCAAACAGTTTAGTTTTTTAACTATGGTCAAAAATACCCATAGTATTTAATTTGAAAGTTATCAACCGGAAACCATACAAATCAACCAAGGAAAGCAGGTTGCGTTCACATCCCTAGGATGTCTTGCTCAAACGACAAACGATTTCATACAAGCAATTCTGCCATCCTGTCTCTATCTCTTTCCAATTTATTTCTGAATTAACGTCAATACAACAAAACAATTTTGAAAGGCGTATTAAAAAAACTTAAATGATTGCTTCCTTCCAGTAGAAAGTGATCTGCAGGGATATTTAGCGATCTCCTCAAGTAATATGTCTATCTAATTGAATTCACGTATCAATGTAAGTCATCTCAACTGTGTTTCGTATAGAAGGAATTTAATTGTATTTGCAATCTATAAATAAGAGCTATTTAACTGCAAATAGGATCGAGTAGAGAGGTTACACGATTCATCGATTGAATTGTTGTAAAGCTTTGATGAAATAATGTTCTAGATATCTGTTTCTTTTTTACTGTACTGCTGTAATACACATCGTGCCTATGTTGTCTGCAGACTTTTATATCTACTTCGTTTGCCAATTGTAATATAGAAATTCTAATAAGTCCTAATACCGAAATGGTTATATTTCTTGCTTAGAGAGCATTAGATGCTCTTAAATATACCATCACATAACATACCATCACGCCTGTATTCCCCGAAGGGTTAGGCAGAGGCGTACTAATGTACACCCACAGTTCGCCGGCATGTTTAGGTCCCATGTAATAGGGGGCGAGCCTATTGCCATTAACCGGGCACAAATTCCTAACTCCGAGCTGCTACTGGAAATTTCATAGAAAAACCCAATAACACTTTGCCGACCTGGGAATCGAACCCAGGACCTTTAGCGTAGCAGTCGCGCTCAGGACCACTTTGCTAATGAGGCAGTTGCTCTTACAAATTTATTAAAAATAGTAATAGGCTATTATTATGCATACCCCCAAATAATAGTTATTTACTATAAACACCCTCCCCCCATTTAGTTACAAAATTGCTGCCTGTAAGGTATCATATTTGTCATCCTAACTCACGCAATTATTGCGCTACGGCTAGTAAGCCGATGAAACCGAGGCGATTAATACAGTGATGTCAGAGCGAATCAATCTTCTCTAGCGAGTTAGCGATTTCTCAACAGTAGGCGAGTTTTCTACGCACTGTGGGGGTCGTATTCATAGTTTACGCAAATGTTGATTTTGAGATCAACTCGAAGACTATTTTACCTCATTATGAAACCAGATCTGAATAATGAATACCCGCCGTGATCTGAATAAGTCACAGATCACTTAACCATCAAATTCATGAAATATGCACGTAATTGATTTTTTATAAAATTCCAAATAAAGAGAAGTTGTATAACATTAATATTGTTTAAAGTATTACGTGAACTAATTCCAAAAGCGGTTGTATAATTTCACCCATAATGGAATTTAATATCAAATATTGCCTTACAAAATTTTACTTATTATAAAACTAATTCCATGCCAACATTTTAGAAGGGCGTAAATTTACGTAAATTATTACTGCTATCTTTAACTAAACAAGATTTAACTAATCTACAAAGTGGCCACGAGTCTGCTTATCCTACAAGAAACAAAAACACGTACAGACAGACATTACAACATCACGAAACATGATATCAGTTGTGGTTCAGTCTAAATACCGCAAGAAGACTTGTGAAAGAGGCGTCAATGCGTCATCGAGTACCGAGGGGTCTCTTGATGCGTGAACCGAGATGTCATTGTCATTCCTCGGATGTTGGGATGACATCCAGTCCGACGGCCTGACATGACAGACTCATGATTCACAGATAAGGCTTAGAAGTTTGTTAGTAACTTTCAACTTACTTTTAGTAATTGGTTTATTCAACTTACTTTTAGTCATTGGTTTATTTTGAAATAATGATTTCGTGTATTCTAAGATTTAATTGAGAAAATTCTGTGGTTTAATTCTCTATATCAAAAACATCTAGAGCAAATCTAGATTTTCGAGCGAAAAAATCCAGACGCGGGCGTGACAGCACTATTTACCAAGCAATTTCAACATTAAGTTTATATTTAAACCCATAAATTAAAGAAACAATTTATTACTGAACGAATCAATATAGTAAATTGCTTTGATATATTTGATTCTCATAATATTTAAACTGTAAGTAATTCGCGTCATTCCAGTTCACATTTCAGTTCGATGTACCTACGAGCAATTTGGGGCGAATTAAAAGACAATATACATCAAATGTGTTCTGTTTCAAAATCAAAATTGCTTGTCATTAGCAAGCCTGAAATGTCATAGAACAATGCTTGTCGTACTCGATCCGTTGTCGCAGCAAGCCGTACGAAGGCCGTACGTGATCACATTTCCACAGACATTAGACCCAAAAACGGTCACGCAAATATTAATGCATCTAATAAATGTCTCGATACCAAAACGTTTTGGCAACATGCTGAACAATCCCACGACATCAAATTATTCGTCTGTTCAGAAAACTCAATTCGAGCAATACACGAATCAAACAATTTGCAATTCTTTCGAATAGGTACTGAGAGAATCTGCTGAGACAATATAAATTTTAGGCAATTCTTATCACAAAAAATAACAAAACATTTAAAGAGACGGTAATTGGCAAAAACTGCCATCAAAGTAATTGGTAACAACATCTATTATTATAAAGTGAAAGGTCAAAGTTTCAAGTGGACTATGAAAAGATTGAATACAGTGTTGAGTGCAGGCATGCAGCTAACAATGCGACAGTGTTTTGTTTGCAAGTAGCCTTATAATGGAGTCAATAGAGTGGCAAGTGAGCGCGGCTGACTAGAGGTGTTACAAAACGATGAGTGTTTGGTGTACCGTGGCCAATGAGAGCGGCAGCACGTGTCGATGCCGAGGCGCCGGTCAGAGGTCGCGCCTCGGGGAGCGAGGCGCTGCGCGTGCGCATCTATTGTTAAAACGCTCACGGAATTATGATGTGGTACGAGGCGATAGAAAATGAAAATCGCTGTCGAGTCACGTATGTTAGATGAATAGTGAACATTATATTAACAACATCACATTTATAAAACATACGGGGAAGTTAAACCGTCGATGTTTTACATGAATGAGGAGAATTCTAAAATTGCTCGTCTCGCATTGGCGTTTTGAATTATCTGTAAAATATATATCGCCACGTGCGAATTAACGCACGCGGAAATCACAAACCCTTCGGCATTCTCCTCAATTCATCAACTACGACAACCGTTAAAACCATATCTAATCTACTCTAACCCTGCACGAGACACTACGTTATCTGCGCTTGACATGCCAAGAGAGGCTTTAATTCAATCAGACACGAGTTTCAGAGATAGGTTGTATCTAGCCGTGTCACAAGAGGGGCGCGTCGGCCAATAAATCGGCGTTGGCCCAGCATGAAAGATGAAGTGCCCGCTTAACATACAATGAGTCTGTACGCTGTCGCAACACAGCTTAAGCTTAGGACCGCGTTGGATGGCGACAGGCGTGTTTAGACGCTGTTAGGAACTTGCGCTAGTTCTCGGCGAGTATATGCACTTACGATCAAATCAAAGGACAGTGATAAACTTACTCTTTGTAACAACTTCTACAGTCTACAAAAAACTAAGAATAATAAAATAATTATTGTCTAAAATCAAGAAGAACAACCTTTTTACTTAATCTTGTCACTATTACTACTAAGTAGACATTCTAATAAATTTATTGACACCCCTAGCAGACTATGCCAGCTACTTATGTTACTATTTCTTTGTATGGAGCAATATAAAAATCTCATTGTTCACTAAATCACATAAAACAATCATACATGTAAAAGGTACATTTAAATTCAAAAGACTATCTATGTTCAAAAACTATCGTAGAGGACATTCTTGCAATATTCCGTCCATTTAAAATAAATAGCTAAATTACATTAATGATGAAAAAAAACAAAAGCAATCACGTGTCCTTACTATCGCATTCTTAATCCAGCAGAATAAGCTTAGTCCAAAATATTCGAACGGTCTAAACGAGGCATAAGGTTAGTTGCTAACGAGTCTGGGTGTGTCCCCTGCACCAAATAACGCGGTAATAATAATTGTGGGTGCAGTTAGATGCAATAGAACGGTATAAGATGTATACCTACTGCCCGGCTATTGGGCATAATTGAAGAATATTACGAATAATTAATATCATATTACGAATAAGTATTTACACCAAAATTACCCATTCATTTAAACTGAATCCCAAGTATTAACTACACAAGGCCAGTGGAATAGAATTCATATACGTTTAAACGGCAATTATGCTGACAAACATTATGCGGCGCGCGCCATTCAAAAATAAAACCAAACTAAAATTAATTACATTCTTGAAGCACAAGATTAACGACGAGTAGTCTCGAACCAATTATGCTGTCAAAACATCACCTTGAAAGTCGAAATAAAGAAAACATCAAACAATCGGTACTCGACATAACAATAATGGTTCTATTGTTGCATAAAGCGGTCCAGATAGTGATGAAGATAATCGGACCATGCGAAAAACGAAAATATTACCTTTGTATTAATTAGTTTGAGCATGTTGCACAATTATTTGTCCTCTGCCCCTCTGTCGAAACATCTTGCTTAGACACTGATTTGTCATAGTATACGCATATTAAATTGATGAGCAGTCAAGCTTGACGACCAACGGAATTTTACAATGAATGCTACAACAAAAGTAGTTTAAAAAAAACAATATTTGCAACGATATCTATTCAAAATAATCACTGTTATTTTAGTTTGAAGACGACTGAACAGGATATAAAAGCGATTATAGAAAGAAGATGAACGTATGATTAAAAAAACATCGTAATGTATTCTGATATTGAGAATTAGATTACCGTAGGCAATTGTAATAAGAACATGTAGGTACAAGCGATTGTGATCCTTATTCTCATAGCTTATAGCTTCAGAGCATAAGAACTAGTCAAAGCTTTTTTCGGTTAAACAATTTTAATAAGTCTAGCTGATCTATGTCTTCTAAGTATTACGTTTAAACGTCCTTCTTTATCTAGAGATTAACAAACAAAAAATTATGATCAAGTCAAGAAGAATGGTATTAAAAACTTTCAGAATCTCTACTCCGGAAAATCCAACGACCTTTTCAAAATGATTTGAACGATATTTCTTGAATAAAAACTTTCTCAGCAAAAATATTGTTTACAACATTACTGATACGAATAAATATTCATGTTATATTCGTACTTAAAGTCGTTCGTCAACTGTTACACAAATATCGTTTAGAACCACAATGGGTTACCGCTTTAGTAAACTGAAAGCACCTTATTTTCTCAAATAATTTATAGCGGAGAACGCAGTTCGGTTATATCTCCCATTCTTATATCAATCAATAGGATAATAGCTTCTTTAACTAGACACTAAATAATATGATTATCAGTTTAGACACTTATGAGTATACATTATGCCATTTTGAGGACGTAATTTTCTAAAGCTTTGTTTTCATACAATGAAGCATATTTGACGTTCATTTATATGTTTAAATTGCCGTTTGCCTTTAGCAGTACTATTCAAAAGTGTGAAATCAAAGAGATTTGCATTTACGTAATAATAGTAATTTCGAATGAGGTTTTAAACAAAATCTATGCAGTCAAAATTAAATAATAATAAGTAGCTCATGTTTCGAAATGCCTATCCACTATCTAAATACCTCACGAACCAATCTAGACAGGACTTATTAGTCTCACATTCTTTTGAACACTTTCGGAATACTCCATCATTGAATGTACTGCCAACAAAAGGTATTAGAATTATAATTTGAATGCGGAGTAGCCAAAATGAATGTTTCTTCGATGGCATCTGATAGGTAAGTGGTTTTCGTAACGCCCCCCGAGCGGTCGCGATACCATCGGCTGCGCGTGCGCAGACTCTGCCATGTGTTATTTTTTAAACACACGTAACTGAACATCTGTGCGATCGACCAGATTAACAACCAGTTTTGTATCTTCTTTTTTCAACGGACAAAGACTTAGTAAGATGAATCAATAATGCAATATGAATAAGATCCTAATGGACCGATATGTTTGGAGGGCAGCCATTAACCTCAATCCCTGTAGGACTTAATTGACCTTGAAGTCACGTATGATTATATCATTTGTAGCTTTCGTATCGAATCAAAGGTATCGATACGTTAATCGATACTTCAACTTTGACAGGGTAACAAAAGAGGCAAGGTTGTAGGCCTTAATTCTGCAACTGAGTTGTAAATGTCAAAGTAGGTACTCTTAAAAGAAATCATTCCCATTATTATTCAAATTTATTCGCTAATAAAAATAAAAATCACACGTCCTTTTATAAAGTGTAAAACTACAAGGGCTATTCTATTTTTTTTTTCAAAGTTGCCCCACGTTGCCCCATGTTGGATAAAATTTGGCACAGAGATAGATTATAGTCTGTAATAAAACATAGGGTACTTTTTTGTAGGTCAGACCCAATTCTCAAGTCCAGGCTGACGAAGTCGCGGTAAGAAGCTAGTGTATCATATTCAGGTAAACGACTAAGCTTAAGTAATATGGTATGTCGGTAGAGAGAATATCATCACCATCATCGACTACCCTTTTTCCCAACTACATATTACGTTGAAATGAAACTACTTTTATCGCATTGTATTGATATTATTTTATGTTCCAATCTATCCAGGTGTGTCTGTATATTTCAGCAACTATGCGGCTGTAAAATCAGCTGAAAATGGCACCGTATTTTGGCCTCCAACGTTATATAATGATTTTTTTATTTTATTTGTTTGTGTTATATTGTGAAGGGTAGAAAATGAAAGATTTTGTTTTGTTTCTTTCTATTTTACACGATACGACAGCCGTCAAAAAAACCGATAACCAACAACTGGGCAATATCCATATATATCCTAAAGAAATCCAGTTTCTCAGACTTTTTGGGCTTCTGACTCTAACTATAGTTAGTGTTCGTATGAAATCTTGGCTTTACATGCTTACCGAGCCATGGAGGGGTCACGATGTGTTAGAAATGATCTTCCGTCTACCTGTCGAACTTAGCGTTGTAAATCTTCACGTTGGAGAGCCATGCTTCGGCACGAATGGGCCGGCTCGACCGGAGTGATACCACGGCCTCACAGAAAACCGGCGTGAAACAACGCTTGCGTTGTGTTTCGCCGAGTGAGTTGAGGTTACCGGAGGCCCAAACCCTTTTAAAGGCGGGCAGCGCACTTGCGACTCGTCTGGTGTTTCGGGTGTCCATGGGCGGCGGTTATCGCTTACCATCAGGTGAGCCGTTTGCTCGTTTGCCCCCTATCCCATAAAAAAAAAATCCACCATGTTGTTGTTGGCCTTTTGTCACAACATGAGTTTTTTTACAAGTTGCAGAAAGGAAAGTAAAAAATGATGTGAAAAATTAAAATAAAATATAAACTTTAGATGCAAGCGGAGCCACATTCTCAACTAGTATTATAAAAACTTTTACACCTCCACACTTCCCCTACATGACTTACTCATTTTATTCTACACATCGACCTCACCTTTAAACCAATAACCGATCGAAAAGAAACCCGAGTATGCACATTACCATCGTAACTTCAATCACATTCAATAGCTGTCCAAGTCATCTCGTTATCAAGATCTCGTCGAAAGCAAGGTCTGGGAGCGGTCAAGGGATAGCAGACAGGACCTTCAACCCAAACCTTGATGAGTCATAAGTCGATCAGCAGCTTTGTTTTGTGATATTGATCCTAACGACACGACTTGCAACATTACACACTAATTATAACTTTATACCGTTTCCTAACGTTAGGGTTGGCGATTGTTATATCTCTACTATTATAAAATTGTATAAAAGCTGTGTCTGTACATTGAAGATATTTAAAAAAAAACAAGTGGGTATATGACCGTCTCCGAACCCAAAATAGAGATTTTTAAAATTCTTGTCTGTTTGTTACGGGTTGGCGCAAAAACTACTGAATAGATTTAAATTTTGTTAGAAGTGTAGAAAATATACGCTTCGACTTAAAAATTGGTGAACTTCTTATCTTAAGTAATTGAACGGATCCTGAGATACAGCTTGACCTCTCTGATTTATAGAGACCTATACATAGAAGAGATCATCACTTTTGTTTTTGAGCTCCAGTTGAGCGAAGCTGCGGGCAAAAGATTTTATCGCGTTATTATTTACAAACTATTTATACACAGAGATATTATATCTACAGAGATATTTAATTAGAGACGTTTCGGATCCTTTACAACATCCTCGGTCGAACGGAAATTAAATAATATTAATTAATATAACACGATTAATTCAATGTCTAATATCCGCGTTAGTGTCAAAAATCAGTATTTAATATTTTTATTATGAATTGATTTGAAAAATTAGAATAGACTCGTTCAAAATTAAAAGCTTTAATAATCTTTGCTAGGATTTAAAACTTGTAAGAGCATAATATATTAGGTTATTTTTTGCATAAAACATCTACAGAATTCAAGAGAGAATTATAAAAAAACGGAAATTAGTTATCTGCTATATTTGAATGTGAGCACAATTACACGCAACAGCTTATTGCTCCATTTTTGCAATGTATTATTCATCATAATCTCTAAAGCCTAGTGAGGCAACCCTACGCTACATTGTTATGGCACGCGGGCGTTTCTATGACGTCTGTCGGGAGCATTCGAGTTCGCTTTCGATGAACGCTTACGCTTTATCTGATCATAACCATTTCGTAATATAGATCTTAGCACGCATCGAACTCAAATTCTTCGGGCGGCCTTGTCTTCTAACATTTGTAATTTCTGAACACCTGATAAAGATATTGTGCTGTTATCTTTGTATCAAGTCCGTGATACTTTTACTTTTAGTTTGTCTTAGCTGTTCAAGGCTTTGATCGTGGAGATTGAGAAAATTTAAACGGTCAAGCTGCAGTGCAATTGTGATTTAGGTAGGTATTGTATAAGATTGAAGAATTTTGACTTACTTTGAAGCTGTAGGTATAACCGTACATAAAAGAATCCGTCACGCCAGACAGTTTAAAGCTTGAGATGGATTTAAAACTTTTAAAATGATAGCAGCAATTTTAACCATTTGTTAGGTAGTTTATTTTTGTGACTAGGTATATGTCTGTGAATGTAGTCGGTTTATTTTGATCAACTTAAAGAGTTATCAATTTTAAATTATACCGAAGTGTTGAAGCTTTTTTGTTTATAAGTATAAAGAAAGATCATGACACCGGCTAAGTATATTATATATCTAGTATTATATATCTATTTATCAATCATGCATACTTACGGACACTCCTGCATTTTTCTTACTTGCTACGATTTTTGCATACTTATTTTTCTACATCCATATTCATACATATTTTTATACACACGCGCCGGTTGCAAACACAAATGTAATAGAAACTTTCTACAAACTTGAAATGTTTCTAGTTATTCACAAAAATACTCGATAAGAGTAGCATGTCTCGATAAAATTGAATGATTTGAAAATGTTTAAAGTTCGTATTGTTCAACACAAAGAGTTCATTTATCATAGATGGATAACAGGCGGCAAAACAATAGGCCCACTTGTAAATGTTTATTTGTTAGTTATTGTTATTGATTTATCTTTAACTTTTAGACAAGCGAATATGTTGTTATAGTACCTGTAACGTTTGTATAACATTCTTATATAAAAAAAATATTGAATCTTTTTATTGGGCGCTCACTGTGACCTTTTTGCTGTTTATCAACCTCCTTGGCTGGGAGTTGCAATTTTTTTGTATTAGATCACCAGAAGATATAATTTTGAAATAATCATAAGGATATTAAAGTTTGATTGTTTCATTGAACTAATAGTATGGCAGCATAGTTTAAAGTCTGAAGTTCGATTACCAAGGTAAGTATGCTTTACATTTGATAGATAAATGTGACAGAAACGTATTTGAAATAAAACAATTTTTATACGCATTGACGGCGGATTTTTTTGACGGTGTTGTACTAATATTATTTAATTCCCGACGTTTCAGATCCTTTCCAACGTATTTACTATTTTTATATTCTTATATAAATAAGTAGAGGGCTACTTCATAAAAATATTAAAAGCCATATGCTTCGTATAGCTATGATATTATGTTTTGTCTTGTTTTTGCACGTGATATTCTGTGACAGGGAAAGAAGACAAAAGATATTATTATCACAGCTATAAGATGATCATAAGACTTTGATATTTTTGGAAATAAAGGGGTTAGTTATTTAAATGTGTGAAGATAGTAACTATCAACCAGTATACATTATTATTACAGTAGTTTAAGACTTATAATTCAGTACATTACAATATCCAGAGACAGTTATATGAATAGAAGTCAGATGTCTGATTCAATCGTAAGTTTTTGTTAAAATAGCTTTCTTCATTTTCAGAGAATTCAACAAAAATGTTGTAAGAGTATCAAAGATTTCCCGTCAAAGTGGCATTGCTATTGGATGAGGGCTTTATAAGGCGTGTCAGTGAAAAGTGGACGAGTGATACGCGTTTTTATATTAACAATATCATATAGCGACACCATAACTGGACGATGCCGATCGACTTTCTTGTGGATGGACAATTTGAGATATTAGTTTGATGGATTTTGTTGCCAACTATATTTGGAGCGCGATCGTAATTGAAATTCTAAACAAAAACTGGCAGGCTGGTTCTGACGGCTCATTAAAGCTAAATTAACAGGTGACCGGGGAATTTTTCACCGTTGAATACAAAGAAAGCTTACACGCGTAAGTTCAAGAGCTTTACCTTTCAACTTTGTTAGGTTGATTGGAAATGATGAATTCGATTTCATAAATGTAACTATTTGACCCTTTATATGACAATATTTAAAACACAATTTTCAAGCTTAAGTCTGTTTGTTTTTCTCATGTTAGCTGCTAAACAACTCGTTTAGCGTGGTAAGTAAGCGATCAGCTTCTGCAAATCATATCAGGGATTTAGTCCCGTATGAAATACTTAAAAAGTTGACCTAAGGTAGTGGTTATATATGACTAGATGATTGTGTATGTCAAAATTTGTGAATATGAGCGCATCCACGATAGGTACCTACATTAAAAAAGAGAATTCGATTTCAATGCAGCTGATGCTTGAAAGCGGTTTTTCAATGGAATTGTTATACGCTACTTTTAATTAAAATAACGTTTCTTTTTTTATTTAGGTACTTGGTCGTAGCGATCCTACCTATTATTAAAAAAAAAACAATTAATTCTAAGTTCACATATAAAATGCTTAAGTATTTCGTAAGTACTACCTTCGTACACTGGCGGCCACATCATTTGTAAGCAACAAATTCTCAATTAATATTCATCTAGATCAGTATCTCGACGCTCGACTTTTGACTGTTCCACATCGTTCGATATGAGAGATATGGCATAAGTAAATAGAGGTTTAATTAAAATATTTTTAACTGAACGTAACTGTAAATTATCTTTGGTTATCTTGATCTTCTACAGTTTCGTCATGCGCAATCGGTAGCAAAAACTTGCAATTAAGTTTTATAAAATTAATGAATTATGAGACTCAAATTACTGTTTTATTGGTAATCATTAATTACTTATGAAATCCCAAAATTCTATTATTTACGCTACATTACCAATAAATTCTGCAAGGTTTATTTTTATCAATCGTATACTTATTGTTTCTAGACATCTCGCCTATGTAATTAATAAATACTTATTAATGATTCACAATATACATAACTTTTATCATGTCTATTCGAATAATGCACCACGTGCGTACATAGATACCCATTGAACTCATTAATTACGGGAACGAGTTAAAAAATAAAGTGAGGACCACCCGCGACCAGTTTTTTCGGCCTCCCGTGTATCGAGTTGCACTTCCTAGTACCGAATGATGTACATCTTTTGACAGTTTTTTTTTAATTACATGGTAGTGTGGGAAACTACGATAAAGGGGCATAATAAGATTCCCATGATTGTGTCCCTGAACCATAATATTGAATATTTATATGAATATTTATATAGCCTACCTACCTAATAATGGTGACAATTTCATGATAAAAATCGTCACTTTAGAGTTTAAAGCTTTAGGCCTACTAAATTATACTAATACCTAAAGCCTTGAACTTTACCTACTAATTTCGAAAAATATATATATCCAAAATTAAAAAGTATAACAAGATATACAAGTAAAGCGGACGCTATTTTCTTTAGCATGTTGACTTCGAAAACAAATGAGATGCTTGACAGGGATTCCGTCATTAATATCATCGTAAAACCAGCACTCAGCACTAATAAAAGCTTGTCTATTAAATCTTGACTCTTCATTAACTTCTTACTTAAACAACATTTTAATTGATGGTTTCAAAATCTTTGAATAAGTATATTATATTTTACATTTTGTCTAAAAATAATTCATTACAAATCCAGTTATTTTATATTTTTTTGGACACTAATTTAAAAATTATATTAATTAGCTTTAAATAAAACTTATTATTAAAAAAACATATTACAGTGTATATATAATAATCTACTCATCAGAAACCATTATCAAATATTGGCTTTCCAACATAAACGTAGTTATTAAAAATTTACCAATTAATTCCAATTAAAATGTCTATTTAAACCAGATTATAATACATTCAGAGGCTTTTCCCATAAGATGTCACACCAACAATATTACTTGAAGGCCATTACACTACGAAATTAATTCTCACCGCGAAGCATTAAGCTTTGATCTGTTTGAGATGAGACATATTGTTGACCAACATACCTTTACGTACATCTAAATTAAATTCCAACCTTAACACAACACAATAAAGTGTAAATTGGAGAAGTGATAGTTACGATGAAAAGTTGTATTGTAACATATTATCTTATAGGAATCAGCTGTCATTTCACACGAGGCTTTGGATGGCCGCATGAATGTCACCGACTCGTCTTATTATCTCTTCGGGATCTATATAGAGAGCTGTTAATACCTATAAATAAACAATGTAAATACCTGATCCTATACGAGAGACATCCGAATTACCTGCTCAGCTGCTGTAAAGTGCACAAATATCTTTAGGCTTTAATCCACAAAAGTGGCACAAGAAATTGAATGTTGTGTGTAATATATTTTTCTTAATGCGTCGTGTTTGGTCAACACTAACAAGTTAAATTAATTTACTACATTTTAAATTCATAACAACATTGTAAATTCTCATTGATACAGTCAGCTCATGGTCACAAGCGGATGCCACTCGTGCGGCCCCGGGTTCGATTTCCAGATCTAACAAACTGTTATTGCGTTATGCCATGAAGTAATTCTCATCATAGTTATAAGTTGGAATTTGTGCCCATTCAATGGCAATGGATCTTTTTATTATATAGGCCTTTAAATATGGTGTCGAACTTTGCATTTATGTTCATCAACACACTTCTGTCTAACCCTTCGGGGAATGTAGGCATATGTTAGTTTGTAAAGGTAGATAAATGTGGTAACTCTAGATCCGGATCTACAAAAACAGTGTCGTACGTGTGATGTTTTATACGAGTACATGACACGTTCATACGAGACCTACAAAATGTGCTTCACATTTCAGTTGAAAGCTGTCAAGGCTGCCAATAATAATTTACATATGCGGACTCAAAACTGACTTTAACCACCCACGAAGGTTTTAATGCTCCCCAGATGACTGCATTGCAATCGAAACAGTAATTTTGTACCTTATTTAAGACATGTTATAGTCAAATTAATGAAATTTGCGAGTTGCAGATGAGTTTTTTCACGTGGGTGTTTATACTATTATGGTAATTGAATGCATTTTGGAAGTTCACGTTCGTACTAACGAAGGCTGGAGGGGGCTTAACAATAACAATATTTTACTTTATAAAGTAGTATAGTATGTAATTATCGTGCTTGGAAATTCGTGATGTGGGATTGAGCTGCCAGAAGTGTCTGATAAAAAGTGTGACATATTACTCGCTATGTTCGCGGGAGACACTTTACGTCTTGAAGAGAAAACAAATGTTGACACTTATGTGAGAAGCTTATAGCTTGGCATTTTCTTGTTAAACTTATTAGCAATCAAATCAGGCGTGAATAAAAAACATACTTTTACACCAAAATATCAGACTCTATTTCTTTTAGTGTTAATAACTGTATAAATATTTAACGCTAATGACAATAATAACACAATTATTGTAAACACGTAAAAGATAATCATTACTAAAATTATAAAACAAGCCGTATCATGCAACCCGTAAAAAGACGAAACAATGAAAGTGAACAATTTTGATGAGTGCGCAAACGCAGTTTTTGGCGAACGCGATACTTTTCGCGCTTAATTGGCCGCGCTTAAATGAGCGGAGTGCCTTAATTTAAGCGAATTTAAGCGGTGCGGCTACATCAAAAGCTTTATTTATTGTAGCACCGTACAAGATTAGAGTTGACGTTGCTGCGGAGATAATTTTAATGGTGCATTTGACGTCACGTCAAGTGTAAGATTCTGTTGTACGCCGGCATTTTAACAAGCTTTCACCTTTATTCAGTCAATATGTTTTCGATTTTTTTCTTAAAGGTCACAAGTAAGTAATGAGCTGAATAAAAATTGGAAATTAACTTATTGGTGAAATTTTAAGCTAATTATAACGATCGAAATTTTAATTAAAATTGTCTTGTTTTTATGTGTAATAGAAGTTATAGGTACATGCCGACGACACTACAAATAAATAATTAAAGAGTTATAAAATTCTAACACTGACTGACACATAACGCACGGCTTAAACCGGCACGACGGCGCGTAGAGCAGCATGAAATGTTTCCAAGAAGTTTGATATACATTAGGTATAACGTAGTTGCGTACTAAGATGGGATTTTGTAAAATTCCCAGAGGATTGAAACGACAATTTAAAAGAGTATCCATGGAGATTCTCGCTGGGTCTTCTACGAAAGAAGCAAGTAATTGGAAATCGTGCACCTACTTATATCCTTAAATATTATAAAATAAAGTTCCCTGTCGCGTTTGTCCGTCTGGCTATTCGCAATAAACTCAAAAGCTACTGAACGGATTTTCGTGAGGTTTTCACAAAGGAAGGAGTGATATATGAGGAAAGTTTTAAAATATTTAACATCACGCTACGACTCTTAGGCCCACTTGCACCAACTTCTTAAATGTGTTTAAATTATATTTAAACACAATTTTTCATACAAATGTTGTGTTTAAATACAGTTTAAACACATTTAAGAAGTTGGTGCAAGTGGCCCTTAGGAACGGAGTATCGTGGATGAAACCGTGGGTGATGGTACGTTATATAATAATAAATACAAGACAATCGTAAGTACAGCTAAGTAATTATAAACAATTTTCCTCCTCTCTTTCTTGAAACTTGACATTGAACTAAGAATAAAAGAAGCATACAATAAAAACTGCTACTAGAATTAATATCGTATAACATTATATAATAAAAAGAAATATAACAAGTATAAAGAGATACTGTGAATGCGCGGATGCCGGTGTCCATCAGCAGTTAGTATTTGATGCCCGGTGTGGGTATTGTTATAAGAAGTTTACACTTAAGGACACAAAAAACGGCTTCCCAGTTTGTAATAGAATTTTAATTGAAGACTTCTTATCGATTGGTATTTTACCAATTATCTATAAAGGGTAGTTATTGGATCCTAACGTAGTATCGTAAATACATAGATATTTAAGAAAAACATATCCTCATATTTAACGAGATACCTAGGTATAATAGAAATTCAAATTTAGAACTTTTTAGTAAGTAACGCGTATCTATGTTAATTAGTACTTAGTAACTCATACAAATATTTCCAACCAATATTCGAACTGGTATATTGATGGTGACCTGTAGTGTAAGCCGGTTTCATCACCGCTTGCCTCACTAATATCTCATTCACGCATGCGTCACTCTCTTTACAATCTTTAATATCAGTTTCAGATCACGCTTGATCTTTCTGACCCTTGATTTCGGCTACCGTAAGCACGATTCTTTCTAATACTAATAATTCTAAGTTGCACTTAAAATTATCAAAGATAAAGTTGGTTTTCGATTGTATGTCGGTATGGAGCGGATCGTTTGAACCATCTCATGTTAACAATCAGAGATTAGTACGTTAAATAGGTAAGTCTTGCTCTACGATTGGCATTTTAGTATTGAATAAGAAAAAAATAAATTATGTACTCTATGTTGATTGAAGAGATTGTTTTGAATATTTTAGGTTTTACATTGTTGTTCGTGAGAGCGTGATAGAGCGAAAAAATATAACTGTTCATTTATTTCGCTTGAAAATATATACATCAACAGATCTACGTAGGTATATCTCAAAGCATATTTTTGTATAGACCACTTTATTAAAGAGCTAATTTTAGTTCATCGAATTGCTTTAATCAAATTAAATTAAAGCTGTTTATTTATAATGACTATTATTCATTTGTCTTAAAATTTTTTGGGTTGCGCATTACTAGTAGGTATTATTATTAACCCCTTGTGCTACGCTAAATGTTTGTGTCACGAGTGGGTTTACGTCGGTAGTGCAATGAGTGGGTTTCAAACCGGCAACCACACGATCCCAAGTCCGATACCCTAGCCATTATGCTACCGCCGCTTTTTCCAAATGTATACAGAAATGACAAAGGGGACCCGCTTCATTAAAAACACATTCACATGGTCTGATTCGTCTGCGCATTGAGATCGATGTTTCGCAATAAAAATCATCGCGGCCCAAAGCCATTAAGTTAATGAATGGCGTATATGGAGCAACATCCTGTGGACGTAGGAAGTCAGACCAGTTTCTGACTAATAACGGAGATGAGTCCGATTTAATGTGGCCATATTAAAATGTACGAAACATTGCTTCGAATGCGATGGAATGATTGTAATGTGTGCCCGCACTTTAGCAAAGGTGGGGTTGAAGAATTTTGTGTTTATGACTGCATCTTCTTTGGTAAAAAAAGGCTAAAAATGTGTTATTTTTACATATATTATTTTAACCACATTTTGCCAACAGAAGTGAAAATCCTGGACTGAGTTAGCGGAGGCCTTTGCCCGGCAGTGGGACACAAACGAGTATAAAAATATGAGTCCAAATATTATGAAGAAAATTATAATTATACTCCTGAAGAAATTATTGTGTCATACTTTTATATGTCAGTTAATATGTCATATTAACTCTCATAAAATATCATACTTACAAATCGTCAAGTGATTTTTGTTATATTATATTCTGTGTGTTTTTATTTAGGTATTTATGTTTATACTACCGTACCAAGTATTTATGATGAATTTAAAGACAGAAATGTAATTATCGAAAAAGGATGGGGTTCCGCTTTTACAAATAAAACTTTAAAAATCTAGAAAGTTGTTGGAAAGAGAGTTGAGAATTTTAGCAACTTTTTATACCTACATCACTGATGGCATGATCAGGCAAAGTTCAGGACAGACGCTGTAACACGAATAAATAAAACATTTTTTTTTTCGTTGACAGCTCGTTGACGTCTATCGTAGGTACCGTAGTGTAGGTACTGTAGTTATAGTTTATACTTAGCGGAAACATCGTTATTATAGTGACAATTAATTATTATCATACAATCTTTGTATAATAATTAAATTTAACTAAAAATAATTATTATTTCCCGGGCCTTCAGTATTAATTTAGCACATTCATGACTAGCGCTCGTTGATATCTATTATAGGCGACGGCGGGCGTAGCATTCATACTTATAGGGATCATCGTTTCATTTAATTATTTATCATACAAACTTTGTATAATAATTAAATGTAACTAAAAATAATTATTATTTCGCGGACCTTTATTAAGTTTGCCGGTACGATATTGCAGTCAGTGAAAGTTGTTTAATTAACTTTTACCTACTTGAAGCTTTGTGTGCGTATTTTTAGCCTTATCCTGTTGATGCTGATAATTGTAGTACATTTTGCTCATTTATACTTCTTTCATACAAGATATAATTGCTTTTGTCATCCTTAAAAAATATTTTATATCAACTTTACTGTTGTCATCATGCCTGTATACCGCAAAGGGTTTAGCAGAGTGCTACTATAACCAGGGTTTAGCAGAGTGATACGTTTTAGGAAGTATGTACTTAGGATGTGATCTTGCTGCTTTAATGGGGTACGAATTGCCATATAAAACTCAATAACATTTTACACGACCAATCAAACCCAGGGTTTCTTGCTCAGCATCTAGGTTTAAATTAAGAGTGATTTACATTTATTTTACTTCTTCCCGTAACCAGTGTTACCAAACTTGTAACACCTTTTTACCCCGCTCTTTAAATTCAATATAGTTTATAAGATCCAAGCCATAGCTAGAAGAATCGCACAGATATTAAATCATACACGGCCTGATATCGTGGACTCCGGTGGGTGCTTTATCATACATAAATCAGTAATAGGAACAAATTATTCATGCACATAATAAGTAGGGGTCGTGCGGGGACCTTACTCCGGCTATCTGATTTTATATACATCATATCGTTACGTTGGTACTGATTCCGTTTAATACTAGAACAGGTATTGGGATTTATTATAAGATATTATTGAAATAAAAGTATTTTTTATGGATTCCCAGGTAAATTCAGTTTTTTATGATAATTATTCTCAGTAGTAAATAGGAGATTCGATTTATGGTTGAAGAAACTTTATTCCTCAAAAGAAATTCACAACAAATTTCACTTAATGAGAAACATATTATGACTAAAACATAGCATTAGTGAGCATAGCTAGTAATACAAAATTAGCAGATTATCTTAACATAATATAAAAAGAACGTAACATAATTTGTTGGTGGTTATTGTAGTGCTACCTACAATAACCACCAACAAATTATGTTACGTTCTTTTAATATTCGTATAAAAGATTCGAGCGAAACAGAAATCATTTTACGCGGGTAGGGTAAGAAGCCGTCTCCAGGGCCGTATTTAGATTTGTGTCCGATTAATGGCAATAGGCCAGCCCCTATAACATAGCACCTTAAACTATACCAGAAAACTGTGGATGTAGCTCTACCTTAATGACATGTTTAAGTACGTAAGGCAATTTTTCAGATTTTATTAGTTATCCAATTGGTCATAACGTTCATTTTAGTGTAACGTGTTAAACACTAATTTGGTATTGCCATAAAAATCCCGGCTAAATTCATGTAGCTCGTATTAAAACTATAAAATCTTAACTGTTATTACCTAGGTATATAATCGCATACTTATTTAGTTCCTACATTATTTACGGAAATAATAACTACGAACATAACTAACTGCGTTGTATTTTTTTACTTTTTTTACTACGTTACACAATGACAGACGCATTTTTAGAGTTCCGCGTTCTGAAATAAAACAAGACAACATTTTTTTTAATAGTCATGATTAACGCTTGCGCGCAAAATATAATTTTGTTAATAAAAAAATAAAGCAAAAATAAAAATTAAAACAACTTATTTTTATTTTTAAATGGTTCAATAACAATGGATCAATTGGTTTATAATAAACACGTTTCAATTAATCGCTCACGCGGTTTTTAATTAGTACATAATATATAATATGTAAATGTTCATGGGTTCCTCATAAACCTTACTCCAACTTGATCAGTTTGACATCACTAACTATGAAAAAATCTAGTAAGTACATAGGGCGTCAAGTATTTCAACCGAGCAATGTTACCGTGCTATAACAGCGACAATTTGCCATATGGTATACGACCATAATGTGGCGTTATACTTCAAAGACAAGAAGGAGTATGGACAGAAAAAAAAATATTTTTATGGTTATACATTTAAAGTAAGGTATATGTTTCTTTGAAATAATTATAAAAACACGTGGAAATTTCTCTTTTTTAGGTTCACTAATTAATATACATAGTATTTACGCAATAGCTTCAATCCAAGGACACATACAACTAAATTTAGAAGCCCTTGAGTTTAGACTGTGGAAATACCTACTTAATAATATTGATGACAAATACTTTATGTAGTAGATTGTTAAAGTTTAGTCAACTGTCTAGAGGCAGTCTGAATTCCAAAAAGTCTAGGTACTTGGTTAACTGGATTCCAGAAATTTCTTGAACGTTTGTGAATTCTTTCAACCAGTTCTAGGCCGAAGTAGTCTAGTATAGTCAGAATGCGTTGGCCTATCAATAGGATATTAATTATCTGTTATCACTATTTATTAATACTTGTAGACTGAGAAAATGTCCTTAAAAGCTTCTTACTTCACAAACACCATTAATTGCTGCTAATACTGTCAGTGAGAGCTATAAAAAATGCAACAACACAAACGCAATGCTTTTTTTTGCCCACCATACATAAAGTAGGTTCCGCCAGCAATAAAAATCTGATGATTCCCGGAGCGTTGCGCGCAGCCGTGATCTACGACTGGACACCACTTCCTTATAACACGGAAAAAATGGCAACTACAGTGACTAAAAAGGCTTCCATGATGCCGGCGCTTGCGCACACTGAAACGTACGAAGTATATCGTGGATAAATGAGGATACAAGATTGATTGTTTTAGATTATGTACAGTATTATTTGAAAAGTGTTCCCTTCCAATTGTTTAACAAACAAATCTATGTAATAGGTCTGTCAATAATCCAAGTATTTATCCACTATGGCAAAGACGCTTTTCCATAATTATTCAAAAATTTAAGTTCGAGGTTCTCGCTTCTTTTGTTTTCACAAGACTTTTCCTTTACTTTTAGATTTTTTAAAGTTATATGTAGGTATTACCTATACCTATCAACATACATAAACAGCGATTCTTGCTGACATAATATATTAATATGCATGCTCTCGAATATAGGGTTAAAATATCAATTTTCTCTATTATAAAACATCATTGAAATAGAAGTAATATCCTCCTATACACTCCTAAGTACAACTATGCCTAACATTTCAGGGACTACAATCGTGATGGTTTGTTATGTTATATTTAGGTAGGTATCAAAAACATTCACTTTACAATAATGATATTTAACCCAATGCCAATTTATCCACGTAAAGCCCCAAACCACTTTTGTCCATTATGACGAATGCTCTTATCTGGTTCAATTAACAGAAATCGGCTCACATTCGAAAAGTATGAAGCAACCGTCCTTAAATAGCGTCATTAACATCTTCCTTATAAAAGGCGATCCATTACGCAATGCGTATGGCAATCACTTTCAAAAGCAATAAAAAATCCAAATATATAGTCGTGTAAGGACCCTTCTCTTTATTTTTTTTTTTTTTTTTTTTTTTATCTTTATTGTACACATTTAATAAGGTAAATACATTTCAAATTGGATGTACAAAGGCGAGCTTAACTCCATATAGAGTTTTCTTCCAGCAAACCCTTTGAGTGATAGAGAGATGTGTGTAAAATGAGGATAAAGTTAAGTGCACAAGATAGAGTCGAGTAAATAAGATAGAAATATATATATATAAATATATATATTACATAAATATACCTACACATATAAGTTTATATACACACATATATACATACTTATATTATAATTATATATCATAATATATATTCTAAAATTATAAAGATGTTGAAAGAAAATATTCCTTAATTCTTCTCCTGAAGACATCCAAGGAAGTGCTATCACGCAAGGAATGTGGGAGAGAATTCCATAGTGTCGCTGCCCGAATAGTGAACGAGCCGTGGTAACAGGCTGTAGTGTGTTGGGCGGTACGAAGCAGGAGAGAAGAGCTAGTGCGACAGGGCTTACCCCTAGGGACAAGGTACTCAAAGCGTTCCCGCAGGTATAGAGGAGAGTCAGGATTGTGAAGAATGCAGTACAAAAAGGAAAGGATATGACAATCCCGTCGTTGACGAATAGGCAGCCACCGCAATCTCGCCCGGAATTCTGAAACATGATCATATTTCCGGAGGCCGAAAACGAAGCGAATGCACAAATTCTGCAAACGTTCCAGTTTGTTAAGGAGTTCTTCGGTGGCATCAAGAAAACAGATATCAGCATAGTCGATGAGAGGAAGAAGAAGAGATTGAGCAAGAGTTATTTTAGTTTGAAACGGCAGGAACTTTTGGAGACGCTTTAAGGACTGGAACGAGCAATAGACCCAGGGCACCCAGAATATTTTTTGCGTTTGACAGGGAGTGGGCCTAATATCGTAAAAAATAACTATAAAAAATTCACACCCGGTATCTAAAAGGGTATATTTTAACCCATTTCTGTCTCACTCTCCCTTTGCTTACATCACATAATATATCTGTATCATGCCCGTATTCCTAGAACGCTTAGGTAGAGGTGTTATTGCTATTGTTTACACACAAAACCATTCTCCGAGCTGCTAATGATAATGCCTATTACCCTTTCTCATATTTCACACACTCCATCCATCTTTTATTTGGTCTCCCTCTTCTGAGTTCAGTAACATTTATGCTCAAAACATGTTTAGTACGAAATTATTCATCATGAGTACACAATACAAAAAATCTTTGATTTTAATTCAAGATTTATCTGAAAATTGGGTTCAATAATTTTTGTCTTATTATATGGTGTCTCCATGAACTAAATGTGAGGGCGCGCTGTATGGTCGTAAATGTTCCAACAGCTAACATCTATCTCAGCTAATATCTAACAACATATATGTTTGTATGAATCACATGTTTTTGATAGCCTTTTTATTACTTTGTATATCATTATTATGACCAATTGTCAGATGAACGTATATTTTTTATTTTATTGCAACGAGGTTAGCAATTCTTTTATAGCTACGTCCTATCATTTTCTGATAGCATTATCTTATTTAGGTATAGGCATCATATTATTCTTTTCTTTTATTGGTTTCCATTAATCTCTAAATCTTTATGTTATTTGAAATCCTCAAATAGCAACTCGCCCCTTCATGGGCCTGAACTGAACACTTGCACATCACTAGCATGCTAAGATAATCTTTACAATGTAAATAAAAACAATACAGGAGAAAATTCTAGTGATTTTTTAAAAAAACAACGTTTTTTTTAAAAAAAGGACAGTGGAGAAATTGATTGATGTCTCTGAAATTGTCTCCAAGTGGTTTTCTAATTGGTAAAGACAATTGGAATCATATTTGTGATTACTTTTCTTCATAATTTCGATATTTTTGTAGCAAAAATTTATGTCTGCAATACCTCCAATAACTTCAAACAAGCACAGTTATTTTGACGGAACTGTACGTGTAACGTTCCTCGCAATACCAATTCAGTTCAACTCCGGACGGCACAACTTAATTATTGTTATTATATCTTAACCACTGTTCGTATGTTGGCGGACTGTATCATCAAAGCAAAGCAATATTTTGTTTAAACGAGCCACAACTACGCAGGTATATTTTTCAATGGCCTTGCTACCATTTTTTTACGTAATGTGCACGACCATCATCGAGGGAAATTGCGTAAGTTTGTGTGTTTAGAGAAACTAGAGTAATCACTGGTATGCACGAATATTGAGGTAGTAAACACGTTATAAATTGATATAGAAACTTCTTGGTGATTTGGAGATTGATTTCTAATAGCCTCCAGACAGTCGCCGCAATAATTTCTGTTGTGTTAGCGCAACTGGAATTTCGTGATCCATAATTAACTACAAAGAATTTAATTCATTTACAAATTAGTTATTACCTTCAATAGATAATTATACTCAAATAGGTACCTACTATATCCTAACTTCTGTGCTTCCGATGAGACAAAATCCACCAAAATAACTCTCTTTAAATTGATTAATTCAGCAAACGAGCTGACGAGCCAACTGGTAGTAAGTAGTCATTGTTTATGGGCAACAATGACTACTTACTACCAGTTGGCTCGGCTACACCTAAAACACCAGAGGAGTTGCTGATGCGTTGCTGACCCTTAAGAGCCCCTACGGACTTCGGAGTCTCAGCAAAAGAGGGGGAACTGGCTTTTACACGCAAAAGTTGAAAAACACGAAATTGCTTTGCGATGGACTCCAACGTTGGTCGTCGGGCAGTCAGACTCCAAGAGGTATATTATATATATTATACCACCAGTACTAACTTTATAAACTTAACTGCGCCCCTCGGTGCAATCCGCATTGATTTCGCTTTTGCCAATTCCGTGGGCATTTTCACAATTCCTTTCTTAGCGGATGTTTTATATTTGATAAGCAACCTTACATGCTAAATTTCAATAGTACGGGCTCGATATTTTTTCAGAAATTGTGATTAATCCATGAATAGGTTATTGTTAAAATAACAACACTTAAATGTTACACCAAGATTGAATTCGGTTTAATACGTTAAAATAGCACGGAGGGTTTTGATACCTTTGCACGTAATTGGGCTAAATTAATAAAACATTTTGTCGTAGGCGAATTGTAATGACTTTAATATATCTGAAATCCGAAACTGTAATATTATGACGATAGGATCACATTTTCCCAACACTCCCGGAACATTAATAAAAAGCAAGAAACATATTTTGTATTATACCTCTTTTATAGCCATTGTATGACTTTCAATATTAAGTTACATTTTACTTACAATAACAACACTAGTTACACTGTAGAAGCTACTATTAAATTTAATGTTAGTACCGATATCTTTGAAGAAATCATTACTATTGTCTAAACCACCCGTTATATCAGTACCTTATATTAACTTCTATAAATCATATCCTCCGAACATCTAAAGTAAAAAGGTGTTACGGAACGGTGGGTATTATTGCCTAAATACCTAATTAACACGTGCATTAGTAGAGCCATTGTAGTATGTTGAATAACTGGTGGATTGCCTAATATGGGCCTTAACCTACATCAAGATATACGATACGTTGCTCTGTCACATCAATCTTCAGCGAGGATTAATAACTGAGGCTTCCAATGCTTTGTGTATCAGAATCATCGGCTATTGTATCTGATATGTTATGATATTCTAAGACACACGGATAAGCAGCCTGGCAAGTATGGCTGACTGTACTGTTGTTGGCCGACGAATCAATTTCTTTTTTAGATAAAGTGAGAGTTTCATTATATAGGTACCTAATATTAATTTAAAGAAAGAAATAATTTTATTGACACAGTTTGGGCACAAATTAGTACATTATAGTATAGTACCATTGATTCTGCGCAATAAACAATTTTAAATGTTTTTGTATTATGTCATAGTTATAGACAAACCTACTATCTACAACTAGATCGAGATAACTAACGCTAAATATATAAAAATACGATAACAACTTAAAACAAATCCATATAAGAAGATAATATCAGCACGTGCCAAGCTCACTAAGCTGCATAGCACTATGTCAGAAGGTGGCGCGGCTCCTCAATTTTTTCAATAGCTAACCACGTAATGGAACCTACAAATTGTTTGAGCCTTTGTTTCATACATAAGCTCATTGATGAACATACTGGTACGAAAATATTCCTCTTGTTAGGCAACCGTATCATCATTTGTTGTGAAACAGTCATCATTGTATGTGATTTGATCGCTGTGTTTTGACTACAGATACATTGGAGTAATTAATCTGTGTATGCAATAGGTATGTCAGAATAAAAATATATTTTGCTAGCTATGCCTCGCGGTGTCGCTTTGATTACGTTTTACCAATCCCGTGAGAATATTCCCTATTCCTTTCATTGCGGATTTCAGTTCTTCTAGTTGCATCTATCGTACTTATCATTGATTATCGTTTGATATATAAATATTACCTACAAACAAACGTAAATATTATTAAAGATATTCATTCTAACCTAAAATCAACATAAATCTTATTGCCATTAACTTTTAGGTACTAACTTCTTCGTACAGCTCTAATTATTCATTAACGGAAGCTTTAAATCATTAGTAACTAGTTGAATACTGTGTGTATGCGCCCAATACTTATGTATAGTGAAGTGCCATAAAGCTGGCACCCGGAGAGGCGCGGGCGCATCGTAAACCGTGCTGCTAATCGATTCCATGGCTATAAAGAAATTATTTTCCGCTTATGCGAATAAAACACGTCTAGTACTCACTGTAGTATATAATTTCATCTGCGTAAAGAACTTTTATGAATATTTAGTTGGTTCTTGGGTTAGCCACTTATTGAGGTATAGGTATCTAAACGACCTTTTAGATAATTTCGATAACATCCCGTATTGTACAAACTATCAGATGGTTCAATATTTCAACAAAATGATATTCAACAAATACAATACATTTTAATTCTGAGGAATGTGAAATATCATAGAAACTACATACATTCATAATAATTTATGAAATAACTGAATAGATATGTAAATTCAAACATGAATCTGGTTGGTAAGTATTTCCTAAAAAATGGACTGTGAAAAAAAATTATAATAATTTAGGTCTTCGTGCATAATCAGCTTCAACTAAGCGGTTTCTTTAGTTCCGAGTGATTTTACGTTTTTAACGCTTCAAATATTTATCGAGTAAGTAAATTTTATGAATATAATAATAAATAAATAATAATCTTTATCGGCTCCAAGATAGTTGGAAAGCTTTTTCATATTTACGTTAAAATTAACACAAAATCCGCCAGTAGTGTCTTTTCAGCTTAAAGATTAACATAAGTAACTATAGTGATTGACAAACTAATATAATTTTAGCTATTGAACGTGAAAATTAATACTTAGCACCTCCGATATAAATAGTGTAATTTACGAGCAGGATGAGTGAAATTCACAAGTAACAACAAAGACTTGTTACAAGTATTGCAATACATTTAATTTACGAGCTCATAAACACGATCGTTAACTTAAAAATTACGACGTTCCCGTATAAAAGTGTAATATCACGTAATCTTGTTCAACCATATAACTAAAAGTGAGGAACAACACTTTATTTTAGTAATAAAACCAGGGATCGTGAATCACCTAGTAATGTAGCGACAATGCAGGGCTCGCAAACATTTGGCAACAGTTCAAAGATCACGCTATTAAAACTCAATAGACTTCTATATCGATCGGCAGGGTTGTCACGATACGACTAATTTGATGCCGATTTTGTAATACAATGTAATAATTGCGAGCGAGAAATTTAGTCGCAACTACATTATTTGGGGACGTCTGAATCTTGCGCAACTGAGCAGATGTCGATGAAATTAACTTATTGCGACTAAGCCTTATTATTTGTTAACAACCGTTATTATTTGTTGAGTCAATCACTGTCATTATAGTACGGACTAGCCGCTTTATTTGTCATCAAAACCTATACATTTTTTATTACCAATTATTAGCCTGATTTCTGGGGTTTGCGTCTTCTTTATACGTAACATAACTTGTTATTTAGTTGCGTTTGCTTATTCATTTAATTTCTGGCATTGAAATATTTCGATGGCATTAAAGTTTGCTTGATTTATGGCTGTATATTTTATGGACGGCATTACTTTTGTTTCAGTGTACAATTACCGCCGCCAAGCTGACTACCGCAAATGAGATTATACCCAGTTACCACGTCGAAGCGCTAATAGGTAAGTCTTCCTTTTGGTAACACATGATTTTTATATGACATCTTAAAAACTATTAGATACGGTTAAAATAAAAATAAAACATGAAAATTATATCAACGATTTGAAGTACCGCGCATAGGCTCGACATTTTATAACCCTGGGTTTAAGTATACTTATACTTATATGCAAGAAAATATGATAAAGTTTTTTTTAATAACTCTGTATTTGATCCAACTGCAATAAACGTGTCAGTTACAGCCTTTTTCAAATACATATACAAACTACATTAGAGTTTTGCTAATTACAAAATAACATAACTATAACATGTAACATAACATACTCGTACAATAATAGTATAACAGCCAGTTCAATTACAAGCAATGAAAGCAAATCTAAAGCCGACATCTTGTCATCTAAACAAAGCGAGCTCAAAATTAATGTGAAAATAATTTCTATAACGAAACCCGACCGACATAAAGGGCGATGGGCAGACTTTATAATGGCTACCAGGTCTTATTATAATAAACGTGGAGGGCCGCAGGGCCCTACACGGTTTGACCCCGGGCCTGCGATTAGTCGGCTACTAGTGGAGTACCTTCTTGTAATACCTCGTAACATGCAGTAGAAGCGTAAAGAATTACTGAATATGCCATGAGGAATTTTAGGGTTGACATATTTACTTACTTTCAATTGATCTTTTTGGGATTAATGTTCGCTGTGTTTTATACCGTTGTTGAAACTGACTGCATGTTTGTTTTCCGGCTATAGGTTATTACCTGGCCACTACAGTTGCTGAATTTCGAGGGTTCGATTCCAACCAGAGGCAAATATTTGTGTAATCTACAGATATTAGTTTCGAGTCTGAGAGTATTTTGTATCAGTTATCAGTATGTTTGTATAGTTCCCGTGATACGAGCTTATTCCCTAGTAAAAAATACTTTAAAAGGAAACAAAGCTTAAAAACAGGTGTACAAGACGATGTTAAGAAAATCTACTTTATATTTGATTCCTTTTTTTTATTTAAAAAATGAGTAGGTCAGCATTAAATTTTTTTCTGTACTTATTATCGCATAATGTCGCGATAATTTATACATCACTAATTAGTTAAAAAATCAGTTTATTTCTACATTGTTAATTATTTACACTTGCAGTGTAGGTATAACTCGTTCTTATCCTAATTAATAGATTATGAATTCCTATCATCATTACCAGCCTATATACTTCCACTGCTGACTTGCTGAGCATATGCCTCTCCTGGTCTCTAGAATTGCTACCGCAATACAGTAGGTACATAAGTGAACAAGTACCTGACATTATTTCCAAAGTTTTAAAGCAAACATTCTATGCGATTTAGATCAACTCCACTAAACTTGATTGGTGCAATTTATTGAGCAATTTCCCAAATCAAAAAGACCAATGCGGAAAATGGAAAAATATATAAAACAATTTACTCTATTATTATTAAATCATCAAAAGTTATTTATGTGGGTCATTTTAAAGATACTAAACTAAAATAGTAATTTAAATAGATTTACAGTTATAATATAAATTAAAATTATTCTGCATTTATCTTTTTATACGACAAACTTATTTATACTTTCACATAAATTATATTAACTTAAAAATCTTTGAGAATGATTGTAAGAAGGTTATAAATAAAATGATATCGCAACACGTAGTTAACGTGTCATTACGGCTGCATACTCTAAAACCATGATCATATGACGAGGATTATAAGATAAACGAAAGAAAAGTGTCTCTGACTAACTTTTCCAAAGTACAGATATGCACATAAGAATTTCCAAAATATATTCACAATCTCTTCGTTTCGTTAGTGTATGTCGCATCCAGTATGAATTCACAGTGTGACGATACGTCGTCGGTGACTGTACATGGAACTGCACACGCATTACATGCTCCGATATAATCGTACGGCAAACGACCGCCCCGGAGAAATTTTCCTAGGAGCGCCGTTTTCCATCTTAAATCTGTATAAATTAGAGTAATTTGCATTATACGACCGTTTTATTTTTATAGTGGTTTCAAGCTGCAAGCTATGCTATAAATAGATTCTTCTTTATAAATATTGCTTGTTTTCGATATTAACGATCTTATGTTTTCTAATATTTTTCATTAATTCGTTGTATTTACATACACCGCCGATCTGAGGCTTCTTAATACTGACGGATAAAAAGCATGTGTTAAGAATTTACTGACAATCAGCAACTTATTAGAATGGATCCTACAGAATTCCTTTGTTTAGCATAATTATCTATTTATCATTATTAAACAGAAATTCTTACATCGATAAAATAGTATTCTTTACTTTAGATTGAAGAAGAAGACAACGACCGCAAAGAAAGAAAGAGGTAGAAATTCTAACCAGGTTTTTAAGAAATTCCAGTATGAAATTCCAGTAATTTCATACTGGAATTTCTTACTAAAAGTTACGTTACTTACGTACTAAATCATGCCCTAGACAAGAGCAAATTTGTGCGTAAACCTGTAGGGTTGTATCTGTCTATACTCGTACATGTGTGCTTGTGTATTAGACATGCGCTCGTTGGCCCATTTTAGAGACAACGAAAACTACAACATAATGTGGGGAACGATGAGGTAGGTAGGTACCTAAAGTTCTTATGAAGGGGTCCCACAAATACTGGACCACCGCATTTTACGGTCGTGGCGAATATCACGAATCCCATCACTACGGAGCAAGAGAAAGAAAGTGTGTTTTACAGACGATCCATGAGAATTTTCTGTATATAAAAAAAGATAACTTTTTGGGAGGGCGGAGAGTGGCCATTCTATAAGTATTACTATTTGTTATTCTATGTGGTAAGGAAAGAGGAACTGTGTTGCACAGTCGATTGTCTAACAATGTAACACATACACCAATGTAGCCTTTGATCCCAATTCACTGTTGCTTCACGAGCCACCTGGCATATCAAACATCCTCAAATAGCTCTTTGAAATTATAGTTGCCGTAGTGCGATAAATGGTAAGTACCTATGTTTTGAGCTCCCTAATAGAAAGATCTGCATACTATATCATTGTTTTAAGTAAAACAAGTCCCATTCCTAAGTGTACCAAGATCCTAAATATAAATCTTTTTACTAATATATAAAGCTGAAGAGTTTGTTTGTTTGTTTGCTTGAACTAAGTGCGTTCAAGCAAACAAACAAACAAACAAACTCTCAGAAACTACTGGTCCGATTTGAAAAATTCTTTCAGTGTTAGATAGCCCATTTATTGAGGAAGGCTATAGGCTATATATCATCACGCTACGCGGACGAAGTCGCGGGCAGAAGCTAGTATCTTTATATTTTTTAATAGCTTTTTAGGTTTAGGGTTTTCATAATACTCCTGTTGTGATCCAAATATATTGTGTTCAGCGTAGCATCTTCTTTTTATCAATTTATACCGGTCAGCCAACACCTTATTGTTCAGTTCCGTTCCTATGATATCCTTCACACAATCTGTCTAATCTTATCAGGTCTTCATCATCCACGACATCATCCTATCTTGGTCGAATTTATTAGAGTTATCGCAATATGTCCTCTTCATACATATTCGTCCTTTACACATATGTATATTAAGTATGTGTAATCAACCCATAACAATGTCCTACTGCTGGGCACGGTTCCTCTCAGAGTGTCAGGGATCAAATCCTTTACACAATCCATTTAATATTGTTTTTTATTGAGTTTTTTCAGTAACTGTTCAGAGTAGGTATGGGAACCTAATTCCCTTCACTATAATATAAGAACGTATCGTGTACTAGACGTGATTCCGTGACGTGCAGCCTAAATATTATCACAGTATTTTACATGGAACGATTACCAAGTGACTTCCGTAACCCAATTACTGGTCACTACCGATATTCTAAGATCAGGCACTTACCGACCTCTGCAACCTAATTACTGGGCAATAACGATATCTTAAACTAGCACCTGTTATCAGACTGTCGGGTTTCTAATAACTACTGTCATCTATCCTTTTATTGACCGTGGAAAAACTAACTTAACCTCGCAATTCGATTAACCTGAACTTTTTTATTTAGCCACGAGCCACATACACAACTTGCGATAAATTACATATGATAATGAGTCGGCTATTTATGAGCCACGAGGTTACTCTGACACGTCTCCTAATGATACATAGTCACGCCATGATAGATTGAATAAAAATGGCTTACCTACAAGTTACATCAAATTCATTTTAAATTATGTGCACAGAAGTACCTAATTACTAGCTGTAGCTCTTATTGTTAGAAATATTACATATCAAAAAAAAAAAATTACATATCATCATGACCAATTTCCCATACGGGTTAAGCAGAGGTGTGATGATAATAACAAACATATACATTTCACCGATATGCCTTGAGATTCCATGTAATAAGCGCGAGCCGTTTGCCATTATCCAGACAAAAATCCTATATCCATCTTCCTCAAAGAAAATTGTAAATAACATAACATAACATACCATCACCCCTGTATTCCCCGAAGAGTTAGGCAGAGGCGCACTAATGTAAACCCACAGTTCGCGGTCATGTTTAGGTCCCATGTAATAGGGGGCGAGCCTATTGCCATTAACCGGGCACAAATTCCAAACTCCGAGGAACTTCCAAACTAGGAATTTCATAGAAAAACCCAATACTTAATAATAATAGCTCGACCTGGGAATCGAACCCAAGGCCTCTAGCGTAGCAGTCGCACTCAGGACCACTAGGCTAATGAGGCAAGGAATCTTATATCCACGAAAGAAATAAACTAAGAGTTAGTAAGATAGCTATGTAATTGCATCTGATTTGTTCCAAAATAATTTGCAGAAGGTAATTACCGTGTGTAGCTTCTGATCTTATTCTATTTTAATTAACGTTTAATTTAGTGGAGTGCGTCCGTTATAATTACATGTTAAGTTTGATGGTTAGCTGTCAGTACCACGGTGTGTAAGGCAATTAATGGAGCACTTCTGGTTATTCAATATGGATGTCTTTAGTGGTTCACGTGGCTATGAATAATGGGATTGACTTAGATAAAACAATGTGTAGGTATTGGGTTATTATAACAAAATTTTAGATTTGTACCCTCTCACCCCTTCATTACATGGGATTTAATACATATCTTTGAATTGTAGGTGTTAGCCGGTACACCTCTATCTAATCCGCCGTACAATACAAACGTGATGCTGTGTACGATGGTATTACAATACCTCAATGAACACATAAATGGAAAGAATTCTTGAATTCACATATACCTGTAATTTTACGAACACAACCCCTAAAAATTACAATAGGTTTTGCAACAAATTTTAAAATAATGGCAGAAAAAGGGGACAAGTTCTTTTAACAAAAAAAATTTTGTTTCTATGTTACAACCAATTATTTGATGTAATTGGTTGTAATTAACCGTTTTTAATTAACTAATAATAAATAAATAAATATACAAGAAACTAGTACAACCAAGTTAGAGAACAAATAGCAATAATATACACGTAAAAGGAATACATCTTAACCTCTAAACCAGAGGAAACGCGGATAGGGAACCCTAATTGCATTAATACCTCAATATCTTAACACTGGTATCAAGTATCATTTTACTTTGCTACAATTCACGCAATACAACAGGCTATTACATACATTTACGCACGAACAATTAAAACAAAACCAATAACTATCGATTGGATCTCAGAATAAATTAAACCAACGGTTTATTTGACTAAACGTTAAAGCCCGTGACATGACCAGTCAATATTAATACATTAATATAAATAACCCACTGAACAGGATGCTGGCTAATTGAAAAGTAATTTTCATTAAACGCTGCGTAATTGTCTATTTAAATAACCAATCATAATCGATCATAAAATTTTCATAAAACTCAGTTTAGTGTGGCAGGCTCTATTGGAAATTGATACGTCAAGGCTAGCGAAAAATATTATTGCATAGGATTTGTAAACGCATAATTCAGCCGAGTTTTAGTTTTGTCAATTATAAATTAGTTGCAAATGGATATAAATTTACGCTCTTTAGTCATTTTTGTACAGATATTTTACTATAATTTATAGCTAGTTTTCTTAACAAGACGCTACTTATCTAAATAATCAGTTTTATAATGTAAAATATTTAAGATTATAAAGTATTATAAAATTGAAAAATAAAGTGGCTCTAGATGATCGAACATAAAACACGCCTTTATTCCCCGAAGGATTACGCAAAGGTGTACTAATTACATCTACGATTCACGGGTTTACTTAGGTCCCATACAATAAGGAGCTAAGAATCAAATTCAGGGCCTCAAGCTCTGCAGCAATACTCAGGAACACCGAGGCAGTTAAATAGTACATCGTAAATCATATAATCTTAACTAGAATTATATTTTAATATGTAGATGTAGATATGTACAGCTTGACGCGTGAGGAAGATGACACACTGTGCGACTAGATTGTGCAAACGATTCAGCCAAGCGCATCTTACCGTGGTCATGTCGGATTAACCTGAGTTGCAGCCGTCTCATCGGCTAACGCGTCTGATTGCGCAGCCTAACTGCCTAGTGCCTTATCTAGTTTATGTTCAAATAACGGCAGTGATATTGATAAAATACCGTCTAATAATTATGGTTCTGTGAAGACAGGCTTATCACTTTCAAAATAAATTATGTAATTTGACGGGAACTCAAATTCTAATGCACACCACGATTAATTTGCCCACGATTTTTTACATAGGTAGGTACTAGATCAAAAATAAAGATTCCAGATATTCACAAATCCTTCATTATATAATGCCGCTTTTATTACAGGAATTTCATTTAAATGGTCATAGGCTCGCCCGGATTAGGTATATCAGACCTAGAAACATAGTACCTATTAGCATTGTACCTAACCTAAGATTTGGGGAATAGCTACTGACGTGATGATATATGTTATCTCCATTTGAGCTTTTTTTACGTAATGTATTTTAAAAATATATTTTAGTCACTACTATACCTAATTATCACATTATAACTATAGTAAAAATAAATTATTATATAAATAAATTCTTATTTATTTATTGCTATTATGTCCAATGTCCATTTGTATAAAATGCAAACAAACTAGCACGTGCGAAGAGAAGCTTTAATAGAAAATAAATTATAGTTAGCTCACACCGAGACCGGGTATCTATTTTATTGTGAGACTCCGGTAAAACCACCAAGTTTCAATTGCAACGTTCAATGCAAGCCTACCGCTACCTTTCTTTACAAAGAAAACATTGAGGTAAAGCCAAATCTCCCAGTTTCATAAAAAAATATGTGTGCCAATGATTGCAACGAAAATGGCATTTCGATATTTTACATTTTTATTTACCCAAATAAATCTCACCTAATTTATATCTTCAAGAACAATTTGCACAGAAGTGAACGAATTGTGTTTTGAATGTTCTTCTTCTCGTTTTTGTTTAAGAATCGTCAACAATGACGATTAAATAACATTAAGTGCATACTCAACAACTCATAGAGCAACAACAGCTTAGCTATAACGTATCTATTTTATATTAACTCAATGAAAGGTTATCATATTTTACAGCAGAAAAGGAATTAAATATAGTTATGCGTATCGTCTATTAGGCTTTCGTGTCAGCTCCGATGTTGGCAAGGTATAAACTATTGGATAAATTGATTTGCTATATTTTGTGAATAGCACATTGTATTTAGATTCCAGTATAATAATTTGTTTACAATCTAAGTGGTTCTATTTGTCGCAAACGCAGAATTGTGGTACATAAATCTTTTACAATAAAACTCTGGGTATTTTAACATCATCATAATCCCTTATCCTTCATCCCTGTTCTATCTTATTGGTAGATAGTTCTATTACCAGCTTTTAAGTTATTCTTCATCCAGTGTCAGAATTAATACAAATGTAGAACGCGTACACGGAAGCACCGTAGGGTACAAAGCAATTAGACGAATCTTCTGGCTTATTTCCCCTCAAAATTGCTCACAAATTCTATTGTATACAGACTACCGAACAAAATAGTCATCGATCTTTTTGTGATTTTTTTGCATTTTTCATGCTAAGTTTATAATATAAAATAACAAAATAGTCATCAGTTCAAGATTCAAGCTCAAATTATTATACACAGAAACACTAAGATACTTAGCGCATTGAGACTCCTCTGTGCCTTGAAAATTACGTAAATCATCGATTCCGGTAGTCATATGACATTTTACCTGTTTTCTATCGAAATTTTTGGTCGTCAAAAATTTACGAAAAAGGTGAAATCTTTATGATAGTCACATCTTATTTATATTAGCCGTATGAGTCCACTTACAGGGCAAAGGGCTACCTCCCTTCTTCTCCTCAGAGAATAAAACGTTTTAGGGTCAAATTTTCAATTAGAAGAAGAAGATTTTGTATACAATATAAATTGTTAGCCGTGTCTGGTTAAACAAAAGCGACTCCAACTTGATGATGATAATGCAGTAAAATAATACCACAGCCCTTCTCTTACAAATCTCCTAGTCCAACTTATACCTACAAGAACATCTTATCAAACAACACAGTGAATCGGAGGCCCACTTTCCTCCGATACATCGCGAAAGCAACGGATCCGAGTATTTGCGGTCGCCTACAATTGATATTACGCGGGTTTGCGCCACTACGCTCGGTAACCAGCTCGATTTCAACTCGATTGCTTTAACATCGATACATCGTAATTGTAGTGCATCGGCATGTAGTTTGTATGCGGTAATTGGATTGGAAAAATGTATCTTGGCATCTTGAACAGTGAATTTGAGTATAATGTATCTGCTTAGTGGTCCCGAGCGCGAATGCTACGCTAGAGTTCGATTCCCAGGTCGAGCAAGGTGTTATTGGGTTTTTCTATGAAATTCCCAGTAGAAGCTCGGAGTTTAGAATTTGTGGCTGTTAATGGCAATAGGCTCGCCCCCTTTTACATGGGACCTAAACATACCGGCGAACTGAGAGTGTACATTAGTACATATCTACACATCTGCCTAACCCTTCGGGGAATACAAGCGTGATGGTCTGTTTAAATGTATGGATATTGTATCTATTCCCGCAATTAGTTATTATGTACAGCTTAAACTGGTGGGACTAGAAGCATAATAAGTTTGTACAAGGATTCCAAATAAATAATATATTATAGTGAGGCACTACTACGGGATTTTAGGAAATTCCTTATTATAAAAACAAGATCTTCGCTAGTAATTCCGTGGGTATAAAACCTTCACGATTAGTTGTGTTATTTTTTTTTTCATTTCTGGAATCGATATTTTTTTTCGAAACTGGGAAGTTACGCTTAGTTCTACCTTTTCAAAAAGTAAGAAACACCATTGTAATCAATATAAAATAGAAAAAAAGGTGTAAAGTGAGTTTACATAGTACTACACCTATCACCCTTGATCTGACACAGACCGCATATTAAGATCACATCAAAACGCATAATTTGCGCGCATAGCTGCTAGATACCTACCCGTTATGGCTTCAAAAGGCTGTTCGCTTGGCTTTCTTTTGTTCATAGTATATTCATTTATTCCAATTGAAGTTGCTTGCCACAATAGTAGATATACAACCTTATTTTTATTTACCGTAATCATTTGAAGGGTCTTTGAACTCAATATTATGAAGAACTTTTACTATGGTAAAGCCCAAAAACGAAAAAAAGTTATGTTATCTTTGTCGTACATACATATAAATACACTCAACTCTACAAAATGGACGGCTGATATTTTTTCACGGTATCAAGGTAGAAAATACATACTCTTGACATATTTATACGTAAATTCTGGCCTTTTCTAACTAACAAGCAATTAACACAAAGCAAGCAATACAAACTTACAATTTCAAACAAAAAATATAACATAACATACCATCACGCCTGTATTCCCCGAAGGGTTAGGCAGAGATGTCCTTAATGTACACCTACAGTTCGCCGGTATGTTTAGGTCTAATGTAATAGGGGGCGAGCCTATTGCCATTAATCGGGCACAAAATTCCAAACTCCGAGCTGCTACTGAGAATTTCATAGAAAAACCCAATAACACTTTGCTCGACCTGGGAATCGAACCCAGGACCTCTAGTTCAGCAGTCGCACTTAGGACCACTAAAACATCGAGGCAGTGCACAAAACTTTTTTGTGCACTGCCTCGTTGTTGCGGAACAAAAAATATTTCCTCCTCAAACTCAACAAACGTATAATTAACTCTGTTTATATTCAACAAAATCTTAAGATATAATACAGCCACACACGTGCCTATTATCATAATAATACACATTCAAATATAAACAAAAAATATAAGCTATCTAAAACAATTTATAAAACACAAAATAGTAAACGCCCGCTGAACAGCGTACGCGCTGATATTAATACCAATTTCTTAGCATTTATTATTATAATAGAACAATTTAGATTCTAGATAAAGCGATTAAGAGTGTCAAAATGCGACTAGTAACATTAAAGTATGTTAATATGCAAATATTGATAGATAAAAGAAGGTTATAACATAGTTAAGTTAATGATCAAGGTATGTGCGCACACGCATCGCGTATTTATTATAGAACTAGTTCTAATAGCCCTATAGCCAGACTTAGCCATTTCACTACCAATAATTGCTAATTTCCTTTAATATAATCTTATCTAATTGTACTATGGTTAAGGAATAGGTACTTATAAGTAATTTATAACACTTCGTAGAAATTGGATTTTCTTGCAAACCCGATCTTCGGCTTCGAAGAAAACTTTTTGATACAAATATTATAAATATTAATGTATTATATTAAGCATCAAACTATTTGATAAATTACTATCTCACTTGGCTCATACATCAGGTAATCAGAAATAAAAAATCGGCATTCAAATTATTTTTGACAAAGTATCGATAACGTGGCACATCACTATTAAAGCAGAGCAGCATAAGAAATTGCGTTTTGAAATCGCAAAACCGCGAATGGATACGACAAGACGCATACATAATAGATTTTATCGAGTGGCTTCGGATTAGTTGAGATATCTTGTTTCCAATAAGTACACTTACGACGCTCCAATTATGCTATCGCATCAGTAAAAATCGATATTCTAATAGAGAGTCGATTAAATGAAGTGGTTTCAACAACTCTATAGAGATGCTTGGCGACTCTTAGTACGAGTCGGTTTCACTTATTTATTGTCGTTTTACTCTGTATGTATTCGTTATTCTGCATAAAGATGGTACATTGAAAAAGTTTTAGTTTAACGTTATAGTTAGTAAGTCTTTTAAGTGGCATTGTGATGTTTTTTATTGCCGCGACTTATTATTTCAGAATTTAAAATGTCCATAGGTATTTCTTTTATTTTCATTTATTTAAATAAAGATTCAAATCCTGAAACTGCCAATCATCTCAAAACATCTTCAAATTTTATACCTCTTTACAAGAAACTCTCAAGCTTATGATCATTGCTGTAATTAAACATCGTAACTTAATTAGTGTCAATTCAAATTATGTATAGAAAAAGCCAGACACCTATTATGCATTAAGGCTAGTTCCTAACTGCAGTACATTTATGGGCATAGATCACACTGCTAATTAGGTGGAAGCTTCATTATATACCCATTACAATAAATACCAATCTCCGTCGAATGTGTTCATCACAATTTTCCTGGGAAAAAATATTTAGAACGGATGCACCCATAATTACCGAGAGGAAGTTAGAACAGTTTTCCAACAAATATGTGATGCCAATTTACTTCTAACACAGCTCGTAACATCCACAGCTTCTACTAGTAAAACCACTAGCATAATTGGTTATTGAACGAACTAATTTATGGTTCCGTTAAAAAACCTCCATTTTAGCTTCGATAAAAATTACCCTTTTAGGGCGGCCAATATAATGACAACTGTAATGCGACATTAGAAATATTTTGTTTCATCACGTGGAGTAAACAATCGAAAATGGTTATTACGTGATAGAGCCTATTCCAGTATGAATCGGACCACTCACAAAGCAAAGCGAGACGCAGAAATCGTTGCATTAAATCACGAAGCACTCACGCGCAAAGTGACTGGGAAAAAAACTTTATCAAATTTCGATTTTATCGATTTGCTTTAGGTAATACAATTTACTGAAATCGCAGGGGACTTTTACCTCCATTTGCGCGAAAGCCGAAATAAACGTCGATCGTTTGCAGATACGCCGCTTTGCGGGCTTTTAAAATGATTGGAGGCTTGGCTCCCGTATTCGTTAATATCCAACAATGTTTTTTGACAGTTAGATTATTAACTACTCTTAACTTTTATAATAGTTTAAGGGTATCATCAAATTTTTGAATCCTTTGGTCATAATTTTTATGAGTCTGTAAGAGTAAGAGAGTCTGTATTGTGATAGCTCTATGAGGGTGGCATTTTTATGTTAGAAAAAACACTCTATAAAAAATAAAGAAATAAAACCTTCTGGTGTAATGCGATTCTATCTAAAGAAATGCTGACGTCACCTTTAAGACGTAAGTCGAGAATGTGAAGGAAAATTTCGACATGGCAGGTGGGCCTCGCGGTGGCTTAGTGGTCATAGCGTCTGGCGTACCTAGCCAGAAGACGCAGGTTCGAATCCTGCCTGCGAGTCGAATTTTTCCTTCACAAAATAACTGTGACGTGATGCAAATAAATAAATAATTTAAGTCACCTGACTAAACAAGCATTTAATTTAATAATGCAAATATACACAAAACTTTATTAAGCATAAAAGGTAAAGTTCTTGTATTTCTACATAAAATTCGATCACCTATAAACGATTCAAACATAAAACTGAAATTACTGTCCAATGAACGTATATCTAGTTCAATTAGTAATAGTTGAAAATCAGTCGATGAAATAAATCATCGGGTTACTGGATAATTAAACCTTTGATTTGTTAATATAGACTGTTATAAAGATTTTACCTAAATCCTTACTTGTCTACTCAAAGCAGAGAATACATTTCTTAGTACCCACATATAAAGTCAGTTACGATCAGTAAGTAGTTCTTGAGTATCTGGAATTAAACAGATGATCACAATAAATAAATGTAGCGATTAAATATTCCTAATCTATACTATACGTTATCACAATTTAAGTTCAAAATCATAATGTTTCATTTCAATTATCATTCAATTGCAAAAATCTCATGGAGCAATAACTCCATCCACACTTTTATAGATTACTAGCTTCCGCCCGCGACTTCGTCCACGTGGAGTAGTTACTTAGTCTTAGCGTGCTGATATATAGCCTATATAGCCTTCCTCAATAAATAATGGGATATCTAACACTGAAAGAATTTTTCTAATCGGACCAGTAGTTCCTGAGATTAGCGCGTTCAAGCAAACCAACAAACTCTTCAGCTTTATTATATTAGTTTAGAGTATAGATAAGAATAAAACGATAAACAAAATAATATAAATTATTCCTATTAAAAATATTTTAATACAGTTTTAACATAACATAAGCGTCAAAGTTCTAAGCAACACAAAGCTAGCTCGTGGCTACGTATATTTTTACAGATGCAACAGTTTATAAGGTGCATAAGTTTAGCGCGTGCTCGTTCAGTGTGTTAGAGCATTTATAACGGCTCGCCGGGTGCGGGCAGGCACGCGCGGCCGAGAGAGCATCAATTACCGGGTCGTGAGCGCTCCTGCACTACAACCAATATAAATAAAAGCGGCTAGCACACGCCACCGACCACAATTTCACAGTGGCGCAATTGTAAAATGCTAGATCGAAAAGGTCTCCGGTTCAAACTCCTTATCTTTATGTCAGATGTATTCCACATAGAAGTTTAATGTTAGCAGCTGACGGATACGCTTTCCGCACGTGCCGTTTGAACTTTAGAACAGCCAAGGTCTGCGGATCTAGTTTTAGATCTAGATATATTTCGTGGAAATAGCTGTTACGATCATGTCGTAAAAAGTAAAATATCGATGCTCTCTGATTTATAAGGCGGAGAGTGTTATGAATGTCGGTCGTGACGAGCGTGTCGGGTGACGCGAAGTGGCACGCGTCCCGCGTCACGCCGCGCCGCGCCGGACGGTTGCGCTTGCGACGCACAAAAACGCCCAGTGAAGCGCGCTGCCGGCTCATTCTTCTATTTTCGCGGCGCCTCCGTCCCATTTTCCCTTTCCTAACAATGGCCTCGGTCACGCACAGCGTTGATAAAAGCCGGATTGATTCGCTTTCGCTTCCCCGCCGGCGATGTCGCAGCCGGTGACGACATGTTCGGCCCTTGCGGTAAACCCAGACGCTGTGAAATAAACCTTAAAATTCTTTGTTTTTGAACGGACGGCTAATTCAAGCTGTCTCATACAAATTTTATTTACCTAAATAGAACTTATCTAAAATGGATCTCAAGAAAATACCAAGTCTGGACAAACATTGCCATTTTGATGTAGACAGATTTATAAACAACAGCTTAGTCTAAAGCGAGTCTCATTAATTTAACCCAGTGACAGATTAAAGTTTTAATGACCCAACCTACATATGTCAAGGTATACCTAATTCTTTGTTAATGTGTGTAAGTGCCAACAGCCAAAATAAAACAGAAAGTGAAATCAAATAAACACCTTAAATTGTTATCTTGAGAAATGATGAAATTTAAGTATTTTAATATTTAATAGGCTCAAATAAAACCTTTTTCATTTCATAACCAAAAGGAAACATTAAAAAGTATTGTGAAATTGTCGGTCGGTTTGCAAAAAAATTAAACTTAATTTTTATTGTTGCGATTTGTCGGATATATACATCAATACTGTCGTTAGTCCTTATCGGGGTGATTAAGAAACCGTCAAACAGTCTTAAATGGCGGCTTTTTGGCAATAATTAAGGTCGATAAAAGGAAGGAGCGTATATTTTAGCGTCGTGTGAAATGGACCCTGCATCATCGTGTGAATCGTCTACAATGGTGCCGATATTGATAAAAATTGCGCAGGATTTTATTGCACAAGGTAAAATTTCTGAGAATTTTGCGTTATATTACAATTTTAATTTATTAGGGCACAAGAACAATCGATTGTGTATTGTGTCTGTACCTAATGTGTTACATGAATGGATAAGCATTTGAAAAGGTTAATATAAACGAACGCTGCGAGACGCAATGTGTCATCAATAAAATTACTGCCATCACAATAGACAAATAAAGCGGTGAATAATATCTAGACTACGGATAAAAAACTAATTTACTAAAGCATACGGTGTACCGACCAAGTTTCTAGTCTTGTCCAAAGATTTTTCGTTCAAAGATACAGTTTCAAAATCAGACAACCAAAAGATTACGTAAGGCTAACGACGTCGCATCGCAAGAAAATAACTTTTTGACTGCGATCCATTTTGTGTATTATCGATTTAATATGGTTGTTATCAAAAATACGTGAATATTAACAAAACATTTGCACATGCAAATCGTGTGATGTTAGTTAGGTCTTAAATAATTAGAAGTGGTAGAGCGCTCGCGCACTTGTGATTTTTAGTCGGGCGATAGTTCTGGGATTCACTATGGAGTTATATGGCAGTGCGCGCATTAGACGATTAGAATTCGACATGAAATTATACACAACTACTACAGCGACTAAACTATCGGTAGACTAAAAATCACAAGTGCGCGTTAGCCCTTAATAATAAGAAAAAATACGAGATGAAAATTTGACTCTTGTTTAGGACAACTTTAAGACCTTTTTTCGTATAACTCAACTTAGTATATAATCTAGTCATTATAAATTCAAATACATATCGAACTTATTCGCCATTAATTCCTTTACATCGATATTCCGCATTTCATGATGTAACTCACAAACAGTGTCCATTTATCAAGAGATACTGCGGACTTGAATTACGACTCAAACTTCACCTTTAAAGGACAATACACAAAAGCTTAATCAATAATAGAACTATCTATCCAACCTTCGATGTTATTAGTTTCTATTAGGATCACCATAAGTTATGAGTTTCGGTGGAGATAGAGAGTGCGAGAAGTATTTATTTTCTCATCACTCTATTTCGGCTTAGAAATGCGCCAAACTTACGATAATACTTATTACATGTATTCTTTATTTCTTTGATAAGATGCATAGTTAACATATTAACTACCCATTCTATAAATATCATGATATTTTGACAAGGTTGAAGCATAAATTGGGGAAATTTTGGAGCCTTATGCTGATTATTTTAATGTAGATCCAAATAAGAACTATACGTAGTTCAGAAGTAAGTGAAAAGTCATGCCATTTTTTAGTCATACTATTAATTAATTTTATTGTTACATCCCTGTCCGCTATTTTTGAGTTTAATGGTTACCATTCACCACGTCGCAACAAGCGAACAATCGATCAGAGCGCGAGTGCGTTGCGTTATCGCGCTCGCAATTCGTAACAAACAAATTCAATTAGGATTAAGAAATTAAAACAGAGCTCAAAGAAACCGCCGACCGCTTCCGATGATACCCGAAAGAGTTCGTTGACATTCGATATCAAACCCACAAATACGAACCACTTGTGTTTTAATCGATCAAATCAATTACCTGACTTGTCTTTGTTCAAAGTTGTCGTGTGTTTGTCTATAATATAACTACGTATAAATATTGTATATATGGTAATGAATTACGTGTACGTTTTATCTGTGTAAACTGTCTCTCAAAACTATTATATCTGTATATTCATCCTCAAGTGTAACAACTCTCTTCAAGTCAGCAGAGAGGTAAATAAAAAACGTATTTTTCAGAAATTAACGGATGAATTTTAGACACGCATAATATACTGCTTTTTATTATGTGAAAACGCGCGGCCAATTGACGCAGAGTGCTTCTGTGTTGCGTTTATTTCGCCACAATGTTCTCAAACCATAAAAACACGCACGGAAATTTATGCTTTTTTGCGATTGTAGTAAGTGTTGTTGTCGGTTGTGCAAGAAGAGTTTTTTGATGCTACTGTTGGCTCGTAATGTCTCAAAAACTTTAGTACGTGAGAAAGGTTGCTCTACTTGTGGCACCTTTGACACGATATTCGATGTGTTGAACTCGCAGTTGTAATTAAAGCTACAATTCACGTAACAAGAACATCGTAAGCAGCATGCATGTCATCTGTGTTGTGACCATAACACATTCACACCATTAAAAACAGTATTTTATGTTACCTTACGGCGTCGCTTGACGTTTATTGCCGTGACTCATCTTTATTCTGCTCTAGAACGAGTACAAGTATGAAGTTGTATGCCTTAGTTGTGCGTATATCATCCACGTAACAAATTAATTTGAGCTCGTTAAAAATGCAAGTTTAATAAAAAAGATAAAAATTGTTTACAAGCTGTTTTCATTTTTTATCTTTCCAAAATAAACAATTATTAAATTATCAATCGTCTTCTTACACGATTGATAATTTAATATAAATAAATATTAATATTTGCCCCGTTAAACGAAGATGTTATTAATGAGACATCATCTATAAGGGGTAGTCGCACTGCAAACTACTTTTCCCTCGATCGAGTTTTCTCGCTGGGACCGGTCACATCACTTAGAGGAAACTGTCGTTTTCAATCGCAAAACCGGAGCGGTGATTCCCCTTATCAAATTACGGGTCTTGTCGGATAGTGAAAATTTTCCCACATTTTCTCGGTATACATCGACGTACAGATGATATAAATCAGGGTGAAATTGTTGGTTGCGCCCGCGCCGCTCGAGGCTGCTAATGGGTGGTTATTTGTAAGTTTTCACTGGACGCCCGTTACGCGCCATCGAGCTCTGTCTTCAACTCGACCGCTGTGACGTACGCCACCATTTTTACCCATAATAACACTTTCGTTTCATACCCAAAAAATGAAAATCACGACAAAAGAGAGATCCACTTTTGAACAAGAAAATTATTGCGGTATAAAAATAAAAGTTCGGTCCCACAGTTATGTAGGAGTTGATAAATCATGAATGAAAAATTGTTGTAATAAAAATGCCCCTATAAATAAAAGTCCATAATGGAGTGACACAAATGTCTTAATATAACATTTTTAATTGCTCGTTGCTCAATTGTGACTATTCTCACCGGCTGCCGTCGAGAACAACTGTATCAATTAATTAATATTAGATAATGATCGATATGCACTATTTGGTAACAATCCCCTGCTGCGTCCTGTCTTTGGCGTATCTCCTTAACTATTGACTATCGGAAATCGATTATAAGATCGAGATCTTTCGTAATCTTTCCATTGTCCCTAATCTGTACAAAAAGTTTGCAGCTTGAGCAAGTCACATTGTGTAGCTTATTCAATTGTAAGGAGTTTTTAGCTATCAAAAATTACTATCATAATAATCCAAATCATTTCATTAAAGGCACAAAAAATATCAGATTTCTCTTCAGTATCTTAGTATTCATTAAAAATTATTTTGTTCAGGCTATGACAAAAAAAAATTTTTCTGACGCTATGTACAACCTACGCTATAATATCCCGATATTTTTTGCCACTACTAGAAGCCGAACATCTGATAACTCTCTGACTATGATACCTACCTACTCATTTTATTCTTACTGCATACATTATTGTTCCTCAAAATAAATCATACTTAAAATATATCTCAATCCATTGGGTTTTATTAGATATCCCGATTTAATGACAGCGCTATGGAACGGGACTGTTGAGGCCATTACGCGTGGACACGAACGCCGCCGGCAACGGACGCCGATCAACTGAGGAAGTGACGCCGCGCCTTGATTCGCAGTCGCACGCGCAACTCGCGCACAGGGGTGCAGCTTCCGACAAACGGTGTTTTTTTAATTAGTCCTTTTTAAGGCCTCCAAGAGATTCTTTTAGTTATAATTTTTTATGTAATGAACAGCAATGTAGTTGATAGACAGATGTAGAGCACTCGTATGCTAAAAAAGGAAAGAAAAAACTTAGAAATTATTGATTACGTATAGCATTTTACGTCTTAAATTTTTTTAATGTGCAGCGTAATGTGTAACTGAATTTCTTAAGAGTATATATTCCGTATTTACCCTTTTATATAAAACCATAAGCTGGACCGAGACTTACATAGGAACTGTATGCAAAACAATCAGTTAAAAATCAGAATATTGTACATGGTGTTAATAATAAATTTATATTTTAATACGTTTAATAATCTAATATCCTCAAACCTATATAAGGCCAAACCTTGGTCTATGCAGAGCCGTAAGGCACAAGATCGGAGTTATATTTGAACAAAGCAACACCGCTACGCCTCAGGCCATCGAATGTCATTCTATGATTCAACATTAGTTTCACGTCTCGACAACCCTGAAATATTCATACACTTTGACCACGGATATTAATACCAAACACGGTTTAAAGAAGATATAACCATCACTCCATATCGGTTTTACTATATTTTCTCGCGTTTCGTGCTTAAAATAAAAATAAAATGTAAAACAACTACTTTTATGGTCAATTCCGAGCTGTATATGAGCAAAACTTCACGCCAATTTGCAAGATCGGACTTCCAGCTGTTAGCAATTTAATCTTGTAGAACAAAAAAACCGTGAACGATTTTGTTCAACTTAAGTAATCAATATTAGACGAGAACTACACTTTAGAATTTACGGTGGGCATGAAACAAACAAGTATTTTAAATTTTAGTCTTTATTAGGTACTAAATGTGTTAAAAATACAAAGGCAGACCTTCAGTTGCGCCTGTGTAGGCAATGTATTTTCTCTCAAAGTGCTAAATCCCACGTTAAGACAACCTCTAAAACATTGAATGACAGCAAAATATCTAAAACATTCTGTCTTATCCCAACATGTTTATAGCTTACCCATTTACAAATATTTGAATACATATTTTGCAACACGGACCATGGCACGGTGTTCACCATGACTATGCCACTATAAACTAAGACATTCCGAATACCGATACCAAATTGCTTCCAAATAGTTTCTGATCGAGATCTACGATAGTATCTGGATTTAAAGGCAATCTCGACTTGAAATCGGGTATTCAATTATGTCAACAAACACTTGTTTAGATATATTTTGTGTTGGCGGCGCCTTTTTAGTCACTGTTGTTTCTATAGGCCATTCTTGGCGCTATAAGAACATATATTTAATTCTGACAAAATTTCGATATTGTATTCAAACATGGAATAACTTTTCAAGGCGACAAAAGGACAATCTTACATATAATAAGAATGTAAGTGAGCCGTGTCTGTACATTGCTTATATTTACAAAAAAACTAATTTGGGGGACTCAGAATCGGTAACACAATCCATTTCTATTATTTTTGGAACTTTTGTCTGTCTGTTTGTCTGTCGGTTTGTCTGTATGTTTGACCGCGCATCAAATGATAACTACTGAAGAGATTTGGAGGAAGTGGGCAGGAATTCATAGCCTGTTTCTTGGATTAACATTTAGGCTATTTTAAATTCAAATCGGTTCTCTCTATCAAAAGTTATTAACATTTTAATTATTGAATACGTTGACTTTTAAAAATAACCATTGAAGTCAATTTCTTTTTCAAGTATTTCTGTACTAGACTAGCACGGATCAAAAATTATTACAGTATCAAGTAATAAAATTAAAAAATACACTTATACGGGCTAAATAAGATAAAACAAGAAAATAAAGCAGATCAGTCAGAAACCATTATTGTGACCAGGAATTGATTATTAGTACAGTTATTCTAACTCTACTTATACAGGGAATCACGGGGCATACATAGGATTTATCCAGCGAGCGCAAGCCGGTGTAAAACCTAAATATTTGAGTAGGTTATAGAAGTAAACAAAGAATGACAACTTATTTTCTAGCGGACTAACACGACATCGTTATTACCTCAATGAAATTTGATTCGATAACAGGTGTCATTTTGAGTTGACAATTTTGACAATTATTGTTTTCTTCTTTAAAGCATCCAGCCATATAGTAATTTATTTTATAATTTGAAACCTCCATAGTGTAGATACAGTGCGCACACTTTATTTGAGATAGTAACTAAAGAGTTTCCATTTATTCAAATAATATACCCTAAGAATACAAACCACATATGTATGTATAATAATAATAAAAAATGCAACGTGCGTTAATCTTAATTTACTGACGCTGAAACAGTTTTGAAATTAAGTAATTTATAGGTCAGAAATACGGTATTCAGAGGTCCATGGCGCTAAGTATATTACAAATATGGAAAATCCAATTTTTCGAGGTGGTTACTTGAAACTTGGAGAGGACAACGTCTCTCAGGTCAGCTAGTAATTAATAATAATCATAATTTGATATTGGTACATAGGTAAGTATATGTATATCAATAGAGTAGTCCTTTCAATAAATACGTAATAACAACTAAAATCAGTTAGTCTAAATATTTATTGTATCACTACAAAAATATTGGGTATAAAGTAGAGATTTTAATATATGACAATAGATGAACAATATTCAACTTTCTTTAATAGATAAATAAGTACCTACCTTACTCTTCGATGGGACTCTGCTTGAATAGAGTAATAGACATACCCAACAACAGCTAGCAGACAGAAACAATCAAATTATGGAAAATTTCGACTCAGATCTTAGTCCTAAAGGCGGTTACTTGAGTCGAATATTTATAGAAAGGATGAATAGAATGACTAAGATACGAGTCATCATCAACCCAATTATTGCCTTACTGCTCGGCACAGATTGTTAGGCGGCTGGCTTACTGCGGGTTGGCAGACAACACAGCATAGAAAAATCTATCTGACATGCAGGTTTTCTTTAAAAGAAAACACCCCGTTTTCTTTCACCGTTTTCAGCGAACCAGTCATGGTCAATCTATTTACTGTCACGCTTTAGCACGAATCCTTATACTGCTCGCCTATTAAGGGTTAGCACACCTTCCTCATTGGGTTCCTTCACCGTTTCGTTCACCACTATAAGGATCTAGACTTAGTAGTCTACAGTTTAGGAAACTTAAAGTATATTACTACAAATACGAATACCTTACTGCCCCTAGACGTGACATAATATCTCAATGAAACTTAAATTAGTTAAAGAGGCATGTCATATGTGTATGTTTGAATAAATAAATGTCTTGTATCCTATCATTATTCTGTCATTGTTGTAGGTAGACTATGTCGAGACGTGAGAAACTGTATTTCTTAAACAATTTTCGTCTGTCAATATGTAACCGTTGATCAAACAGACACATTTATCAAGATCAGCGCGCACGCATCAATCGCAGTGACTATTAAATGGAGTCATGCGGCTTGAATAGTCGCAGTATTGAATGTGTCCGACACTAAATACTCGTGCTTCGTTGTATCACATCCATTTTATTAGCTAGATTAGTGGGTTATTACTTATTGATTGCATTCTACGTCATCACGTTTGGCTGTAAAGACTTTTTCGTAGCTATAGATGGCTTTCCGATGGCTATATGTAGTTTTAAAAATATTTACTGTATTGTTTTTAAATACTTCCCGGTCTACTTTACGGTCCCATGTAATAGGTTGCCTTTACCCAGACAGGAATCTGAATTCCAAGCTGTACTAAGACTTTATCAATGAAAAACTTATTGGGTATAATTTTACCCAGACTTGATATCGAATCCAAAACCTTATGCGTAGCAGCCACTGCAAATACTGAATCAATGAGGCAGTTATCACGTACAGACAGTATGATTCGGTCTAAACAAACAAAATTGCCTTTGAAATAATATCAGCGGACAACCGTAGCTGATTTGATACTAAAATGTTTGCCAAGTCCATAGAGCCTGCTTCTAAAATTCACCGATTCACTCCGAGATTATGTCAAGAGCGACGTTTTGATGCACATACTGAATAGAGCTTTGATTAATCAAGCATGGTGTTCGTAATATTAGTGGTCTCACCGTCTCACCCATGTCCTTACAATAGATGACCTCAAAAGATTAGGGATTCGTCTGTGGAGCCCCAAATGACGACTATAGTTGGATCTGTTCAGAGAAAATTTTGACACTTGAAGAAAATTATTATATTAGTTATTGTTGTTATTTTATTTAGAATTATTATAAAAGAAACATTACATAAGTAGTGAAGGTTAAGCTATTTCTATTTATTTCAATCACCGGTCTAGACGAAACAAAATTGGTCAGTTCAACCTTGCATTACACAAAAATATATAATTTAATTCCAATAGATAGTTACTGTGTCGCAAATTAGGATTATGTACATACAAATCAGTTTTCGTAACGTATCAAGCCGCTTACATCCGCCGTCTATACCGGAGTGCATTAAACACTGAGCGTGGGCAGATCCGTCCACATTTCTATGATGAATCGGTCGCCGGCGCCGCCATGTTACGAAAATTCGCCACAATTTGCATATAGATACGATCCTACGACGTCGCTTGAGCCTCCCATACTTCATGCCATTGTTACAAGCATTATTTATCTAACGACCACCACACTGGTCCAATAGCCCCACAATAAACATGGCAATTGACGCCTACTTACTGACGCTAGCGAATTACTACAATGTTGTAAACATAATTTACAATGCAAATAATATTAAAAATATGTGTGCTTACTGCATATTTGCTCAAACACTGAATAAGTTAAGACATCGTCAACATTTCAATGCAAATTTTATACATGGTTCTTTACTCAATGTTAAGTCTGCCAATGCGGGTAACGAAGCCTTTTAGGAATCAAAGGAACTCGTCCATTTTGTATATGCCAACTTGTATTGCCTATGATAATATTATAGCACTCGATGGTATGTGTGAAACTTCACATAGCAAACCATATAGGTACATAAGTACTTTAGTCGTAGTATTTTTATTTAATAATGTGGTGATGCATAAACATCCCTCAATCAGGTCTTAATAATCGAAAAAAAAAAGATTTTCTGTTATGTCAGCAATAAATTCCTAATAAGATTACAGCTATAATCTAAAAACCTTTCGACTAAAAGTATAAAACGAAAAGAACAAATGATTATATTTTTCAACGACTTCGAATAAATTATATTTTTTTTTATTCAATTAAATATTGTTGGTACTACCGCTTTAACCCATAACAATGATTAAAAAATACCGTTTCACCCAATGACCTCATGTTATAAAACAAAGGCTAGTCCGACACTCCGGTCAACCGATTGCGAAACGTTCGGCATTAGAACGTCATAGGTACCGAATGCGCGCGCGCATGATTGATAGTGCTCGCGTGGGCGGGAGACGCACGCTGAAAATGCGCGCCAAATTACACGCTACGGTATAGGGCTGTGTTTACGCAACATGATTTGTGTTGATTTATAAATTAGTTTGCTTTGATAGTACTTATGTTGGAGTACGTATATTGGTATTTTTTTTTCTTTCATTCTCTACTATTATAAAATCTGTGTCTGTGTGTATGTACCTATATTGTAAAAAGCTGTTTCTGTACATTGAAGATATTTTAAAAGAAACAAGTAGGTTTGGGTATATAAACGTCACCGAACCCAAAAAATTGTTATATTTATAATTCTTGTCTGTTTGTAACAGGTTGAAAAAAAACTACTGAATAGATTTTAATTTTGATATCACTTATTAATTTAAGTCTGGTGGACTTCTTATTTTATTTCGCATAGTAAGCGTCTTAGTAGTCGTAGTATTAATTACTTGTTTATAATATTTCGATGTCAGCATAACATTAATATTATAATTGTTCTTAACCATAGAACATTGTGACACCCCTTAACAATAGTGTATTCCCAATTCCGATTATTAACATGGAAATAGGTAACAGTTGTGGTTATTATCAAGCTATCATTAAGGTAATGAATGACATTTAATCTAATCAAGGAATCTCGTCGTGAAATCCATTAGACTGTCGTTTTATTTCGTCATTTAATGCTATACAAAATAAGCACCTATAATAATATTTCTAATTTACAATTATCCGTATTTTCTTTTTTTTTATTACAACGATATATTACCTTCACTTCAGAATAATTAGGAATCTTCCTTATTGGTCTATTGATTTATTCTTTTTGAGTATTAAAGGTTATTAAAATAACAGACCCCATGATATTTTACTTAACATAACAATCACATAACATATCTAAGAAATTATGTAAAAAAAAACAATATCTTATTTTTGTATAAATCTGATGGAATATTAAACAGTAAACTTAGTTACGCGTAATGTAAACTGTTTCAAATTTAATAGCGCAACGCACGCGCTGCGCACGCGTCGCTTATGATCCGCGCGATTCTGCTACCTCTACAAACTTTACTACCATTATAATAACTACATCATAAAATCTCTGTTTTGTGCTCTATTCCTTAGAGGATAGAGTGCATGAATGAAACGTTTTATTGGTTCATTATTTGAATTGGTGATTAAGTGAAGCCCTGATTAGATGTATTAAAATTAATTTATTAAATGTTTTATGCGAGCCATGTAGGTAACATAGAATTTAATATAGACTTGATTTTGATATTAAATGTATGTTTATAAGGAGTTTATAGACCTGTTTATATAATATTAGTATACTAAAAACGATTTTACGCACTTTAATTTATTGAATGAAATTTATAATAAAGAAAATATTCAAAATACTACTTATATTTTTTATCAAATTACCACTTTTACAAAATTAATATTGTAAAAATAAAAGGAAACCCCTAATAATCATTTTTTCATACAAAACAAAACTTGAACAACTGAAACATAACTAATTTGTTCCAAAAATTGCAGAATCACTCGTCTCTACTCTAATGACCTCTCAGACGAGACCATCCATCTTCAAATCATTTTTGTTCAATGTATTTATTCCATTCAAGAGTTGAAACACGTCGTGCGTAAACGATGCAACCGATGACTATTCAATACATTTTATTTAAGGTTGATTTTGATACATTAAGCGGATATTTATATACAATACGTATCTAACGAATTGTATATAAATCGCTTAATAATTTTAATCAGCATGTTATTCGATTTGTTAATATTTATTGCCTCAGTTCTAGCTGTGTGTTTTGTTAATGTTATTACAAGCTGTTTAGTTACATAAGAATATAAGATGTATCTCAATTTATAAATTAGGTACACTTCGTTTAATTTCTAAGCAGATATGAATTCTGTCAATTAGCAATATATCAATCACGTAACAATTTAAGCCCCTCTCTAATACAAATAAATGGTTACTTATCTCCTTTATATTATTTGTGTAATGTGTGAAAATTTAACTAGGAATACTTTTTATCATTTATGTACGATTGTATATTCGACTATTCAGAACATGCCTACTGCAAGAACTAATATTAATATCCACACTCCCACAAACAAGCAAAACAATAGTTCTCAATCGCTATTCAACACCGTTAGAATAATGAAAAATATAAAATAAATAATAACAACATAAATAACATCCGTGTTGTAGTCCGCGGCCTGAGGCGAAGTTCTCAATTATCCAGCTTCTTCATTTATGTGCATTAGTGGAACATGTTTATGTTGAACATTAGTTGTCTCGTCTGCGCGGGGTTTAATAACGCGTAGGCTTAATTAGAGCAATTGAATATAGTTTGTATTTGTTTTGTTATAAATACTCGTAATTATAAATTGGAAAATATGAAATATATGTTCTGTAAGAAATATTATGAGTATAACGACAGAAGAGAGACGGTGTTTAAGAATATTAAGTAATTTAAGGAATAACATATTATATGATTCATATATAACTTTTAATTCTTAACCTGCCTGCCTGCCTGCTGAGCCTGAATTACCAATAACAACGTCATACTGTACGTATTTTATTATTCCGATTCGGATTCTGTTAATCTAGGTTCCTGCCCTTCCATTTCGTCTACTACTATTTCACTGGAATTCAACGACCGCAAAATCGTTCGAAACTTGGTAAAGTTATCAAGAACTACATTTGTTTACATTTATTTCCAGTGAGGTAGAGAGAAATGTTAGAGTAGGACCCTAGATTACCTATAGGTATCGGAATACAAATGGTATCAATTGAATTTCATTAAATTGTATTTAAATTACGATTTATTTGATTATTATATTTGTAAGGGAAATTCGAATTCAAACGGTTCACCAGACCCTTAAGAAGGTTGATTGAACTCATCACTTTAAATATCCAACACCGCTCCATATAAAACTAATTAATTAGAACCCGAAGATTTATTTAAATATTTGGGTACCAGATTTATAAACGGTAGTAGAGTTCTAAGTCGATTCTAATTATAGTCGTTAAATACATCGATATACTTACGTTTCGTGCATCCAAATCATTTAATTCAACATTGGTAAAGTCGTAACGTATTTTACTTTATGAGGTAAAGTTAAAGTGGACCGCGTAGATCCTTATTCTTATCTCATAAAGTGTCATTGGAACGACCAGGTCTGCGTCTGCGCTTTGTAACTTAACACTTATTGAGATCATTGGGCGCATCGGTATCAATTTGAAATTGATTTTCGATGCATCATTTGATTTTTATCGTTAAGATCTTCTCGGTAACTTATCAGTAATAAATTGGTTAGATAATCTTTGTTGTCATTAGACAGTGGGATATAGTCTTTCTATTAGGTATTTGATATGAATATTATGAAAAATTAATATATTATTTAAAACACTCGATTTCATCCAAAGGCTCATTTAAAGTTTTCTTAAATCGACCAAATTTTAGTTTTTTTAAATGAATTTCAAAATTACTAATTAAATACAAGTCAACATAAATAATAATTTAGGCATTTATAATAAAATACTCAACATCATCTAGTCTTCTCTCAACTATGATATGGAGGCAGGGAGTTCTTCGTGCGTTAAGGATAGTCACCTAACCAATGACTGACCTCGGCAAACACAGCTTAACTTTAAACATCAATTGAATAACGTATTTACTAAGCCACGAACTCTTAAAGTAAAATACCCATATAACATAAAAAATCCCTAGATTCAAAACTTTCCGCAGTAAATTCCAAGTCGAACAAAAATCCCCGTCGCTTGTGCACAAGATGTTCTGATTTCAAAATTAAACTGATTGAGGAAGTACCGAGGAAACTGCACGTAATAAGTGTATCGTAGTTATAACCTACGAGTCAGATGTGAGTCATATTTCTCTGCATATTATCCCTATCCTTGACATTTAAAAAAACGTATCTTTTTAGGGCACCCATCGTAATACACTTACCTCCCACAAACGCGATGGTAAAAACTGTAATGATCGAGTTAAATTGTATTCTCTGAATGAAATGACTGTTTAATAATATTTGAGATCATTACCCATCTAGACGGTTATGGTGCACTTGAGTGCAGCATATAATTTGGCTGTAAAAAAGTTGAGTAATATCGGGCATTGTTGCGACATTATGTGTTCTTTTCTGATTATTACCTACTAGCAAAAAGCTTTTTCCTCTCAACATGATGATCAGATAGAGCTAATTGATTTTACCGATAGCATCACGCGTGTGGCCCCAAAAGGGATATGAAAAGGACAAAACAATAGATATAGGACGAAAAATCTAAAGAGTAGCTTCTAAGTAATATCTTCTGAGTGAATCTTCTAAATAAGCTTCTAAACTCTGGAGGCCTAAACTCTTTTAAATCGCTTACCATTCAGTTGATACGTCAGCTCGTTTGCCCCAATATCCCATAAAAAAAGTATAAGTCAAAGTAGAAGTCCGATATTAACTTTTACCTTCCCGACGTGGTAAGAAGGCATTTAATTTCAAAACCCAATGTCTATTACCTACATCCTTATTTATATTAAAGTGTTCGGTATTTTGTATAAAAATGTATGATATTTTTTATTTCACATGCTTAATTTCCATTGGAAATGCGCATAAGTAATCGTGGTAGCGACAACATTATGGTTAATGTTCGTTGGCGTCGGACATGCGTAGGCGCCGATCCGCGGCCCAATGATGAACAACAGCTCAATTTGTTTCGTTAACACACAGGGTCACCACGTACCGTAAAATGCTTGACAAACTTTATTACTAAGTAAATACAGTACTAAAGTTTATAGACTCATCAAACATTACCATTAATTGGAAGATGCGCTAGTGTATGTATTAAAATGTACATTCGAATACGTTGCATTAATTTAAAAAGCAATAATTTAGGTATTACAGGAAAAAGATGAAAACACCTTCTCTAGTCAATAAATCAAGCCTATTTTTACCTAAATACAGTAATGTTGAATTTGACAATTAGGGCAAATTGCACCAACTTCTTCAATATATTTAAATTTTATTTAAACATAACTTGCAGCGATAAATTAAGACATAACATTTAAGAAGTTGGTGTAAGTGGCCCTTACACAAACCTTATTATATATTTTTACAATTAGAAAGAAAGAAAGAAAGAAAGAAAGAAAAAAGATTTATTTGACAGTCGAGGACACACAATAATATATTTAAAAAAAAATAAAAAAAATATGTGTGTGTATACGCGGCCGTGCCAAATAGGTCCAGTTCAGCTAAATGCCAGACCACCGTAATTCGACATTACTGTCCTTCAACACTACATGGTTATGTAATAATGCAGTCTATTAAGAAAATTAAAAAAAAGTAATACAATGCAGAAAATTCATTAAAAAGGATGACACCAATATATTAGAGTCAACCCTATAATAAGAAGCGCATCAGTATTCTCAAGACGCGCCAAATTTCTCCGAAACTTTTTACGAAGCGTCGATATTTCAACTAGACAGAATTTTTCTTCCCCAATCGCTGATTTATGAAGGCATTCAAGCCATGTCTTCATTGAGTAGCTTCGGGCAGCTCGTGAGTGGGAGTATCTCTGATGACCCGAAAATACATTCAGGGTTGCCGATGAAGCAATAAATCAAATTTATTGTGCGTAAGCCGTAATACGGTCCTTTGTGACCATCGCGCATTTATCATGGCGATCAACACACCTGCGCACAACAATGGAACACGACTTTTTAAATGAAAATATCTTTAGGGCATGAAATAATACTTACATGACCATTGACCAATATATTTATTCTTTTAGAATCCGATGTACAATGAGTTATAGCTGTTACCTGACCCACCTTAAAAATTTACGAATTTGAACCCTCTGCTTGTGATATTACGGGTTATTCAATTTGTATGAGGTAATCAGACTAGCGCTACTCGATGACAAATAAAATAATAATACAGACTACCTACTAAGCAATTTTGATCTTTAAAACAACGATCTAGGTAGATCTAGGTAGATAGGCAAATATTATAAACTACAGTTGTGCCAATTTGATCTTTAACACGTAACGTTAGGGTAGATAATCTTTGAATATTGTTTTGTCACATGATTGAGGAGTTGTTAATTTCAATAATACTTGTTAAGGTGATTTGGTCTGGTGGTTGCAACAGTGTATCTATGTTAGCATGGTTATGAGTTGAAAACTAGCCCTGCGCTTCTTATAACTTTTTATGTTTACAATATTCAAATATATTGTTTTTTGAATTCCAAATGTTTTTATATGATATTTAAATACTATTTAAATAAAAATAACAACAGAAATGAAAAACATTAATTATTATGATAACGATTTTATTAAATATAGAATACACAATTACTTGTCATAGATATATAATTATATATATTATATTATTTAAATAATATATATACTTATATTAAAAAGCAAAAACGTAAAAAGAAGTTTTAATACTTATGAAAGCTTGATTTTTTTGATTAAAGTTGTTACTTACTAAATATTTTCTTTGTTTTAAAGTTGCCTATAAAATACCCATTTTTATTTTTAAAGTAGGTAATTAATCTAATACATACCTACTTTAAACAGTAGTCAATGTAGTGAATCAACATGTTAAATGTTTAGAAATATAATATAATATTTCTATTTTTATAACAATAACATCACCACATAAACTATTATACCTACTTTAAAACTTATGTGACAATAGCACTATACTTTGACCTACTTTATAGGTTTTTAAATATTTATATAATAATAGTTATGATCGCAAAAGGACATGCTTAATCACTGTAAGAAACACTTCCTTAGAAATTGTGATAACAACAATTGATTTGACACACTGACACATAAGTATTGTTAACTTCAGTGGAGCACCATCTCTTTCTATAATTTGTTGCAAGGGGCTTCGCATGCCGCACATCATGTTTCAGCAAGCATTACTTCCTCTCATCAGTTCCCATGTTGAAGTCACAAGTTGTGCCAAATTTTCTTTTGTCCTGACTTCTAATGAATCCCAATTTAAAATCATTTGACCCCACAAATTTTCTATTGGGTTTAGGTCAGGCAGGGCTTTTAGATGGCCAATTTATTGTCTTGACACCTTCTTGACTGGCCAGCCAATTTTGCACCACAGCAGCTCGGTGTATGGCGCAATTATCTTTCATGAAGAAAATATCCGTGTTGTCACGTAATATTTCCAAATATTAGTGACTATTTAATCGGCCATTTCCCGTTTCTTCAAAACGTCTCAACCACAATCTGACGGTATTTCTCTGAAACAAAGAAGGCATATAAAAATAGGTTTGATTAAAGCAATAGCTAGGTATAATAATGAAATTTAAAATTATAAAAATACACTTACTGCTATATAAGTCTCCTAGCAATTTCTCTGATGCCAACATTCTCATCGTGTAAATAGTTTATTTTGTATTTTAAATAATCACAGACAATGACATGATAATAAAACTACTACAAAACATAAATAAAAAAATGGAAAAATACGTTGTTTTTCACAATTTAGTAAGGCAAGGTAAAAAGTGTTCGCGCGTAGTCACTGCAATTGTGCGTAGACTGGCTTTAGCTTTGTTGTCACGGTTTATTTTTATTTTCCTACCCTAAAACTTAGTAACATTTGACATTTGTCTTTCATCTACCCACTTATTACAAGTTAAGTGAAAATATAACCAAGTTAGAAACTTTATATTTGGAGAATGTGTCCGTCTATAGTTCTTTACAATAATGTAAGAAATACTTCTTGAATAAATTCTAAATTGAAAACAAAATAATATACGCCATGCAGGATTTGAACTCGCATCTTGCTCGTCTCAGTCTTACACGCGAACCACAAGACCAGATCTACTTGTGTGTATTAATTAAAATAAGCTATTAGTAGCAATGACACTAATTATATTATCGAAGATAAACCTTTAGTTTTACAGCATAAAAATCTAAATTGAATAACAAGTAGTAATAAATATCCTAACGCAAACGTTTTGCGTATCTGTATTATTATTGTATTCGTTCATCGAGTAGCGCTAGTCTGATAAACTCATACAAATTGAATAACTCTTGTAATGTAACAAGCAGAGGGTTCAAATTCGTCCGTTTTTAGGGTGGGTCAGGTAACAGCTATAACCCATTGTACTAGCGATTTATTTGCTACCCAAAGTAGAACCGAGACGACTAGATATATCAAAGTGTGTCTTCATAGATGAACATAACATACCATCCCCGAAGGGTTAGGCAGATGCGTACTAGTGTACACCCACAGTTCGCCGGTATGTTTAGGTCTCATGTAATAGGGGGCGAGCCTACTGCAATTAACCGGGCACAAATTCCAAACTTCGAGCTGCTACTGGGAATTTCATAGAAAAATCCAATAACACTTCGCTCGACCTAGGAATCGAACCCAGGACCTCTAGCGTAGCAGTGACGCTCTGGACCACTAGGCTTATGAGGCAGTTTTCTTTCATAGATAAAATTAAATAAAAAGTTCTATCGCCTACAGGAAGTTGTTTTGGGACTGAGTATTATTGTACGTGACACTCACACCTCACTGCCTCCACGATACAGAAAAAAGCTTAATGTGGGACGAGTAGTAGACCCCGCTGCTAGAATTCGTCTGGGGTAATACCAAATATTCTGTAACAGACCATTAATGTGCTGATGTCATTGTGTTTCGGTTAAAAATTTTAGTCAGTGATATCACTAGGCTTATGACACTTAACAAATAAGGTCTTAAGATGCCAACGCATGAGTCATGCTAATGTGTTGCGTCTTTATTCTGCGGTTGCAGCTTACCATCGGGCGGCTCGTGTAGGTACTTGTTTATCATCTTATATATAAAAAATAAAATAAATAAATATATCAATAAAAAAATATAAACATACTCTATTAAACTTCTAATACCACTGCCATTAATACCGTTGTGGGTTTTAGCTCTTTAAGAAAGCACCGCAAAATTATCCGCATCCAATTAATTATATAGCTACGTACATAAATAAATTTAGTGCACCTACATTGAAGCTTAAGCCCACTTTATGGTATCATAGAAAGACTAAGTAGAATTCGCTTCATTAGCACGCAAGATCGTTTATTTAACCACACTTGATTGTAAACACTGAACAAACTAGAATCAGAGCCTATCGAATTTCAACTAATGCTAGCTCGGAAAGAGAAATGTTATCTAGGCTTTATATTTTATATAAGGTAAACGTACATGTACACATAATTATATATTTTATTACAGCATATTGAAAATGAGAATTAATTCCAATTAGAAGCAATTTTTGAAATATTGTGTAGAGTATTAAATTAGTAAATTATTGTGTTTAAAATCCACTTTATTTCAAAATAGGTGGATAAATATAAGGCGACATAAAATTCGATGTTATGTTCGATGCTAGGATCTTCAATATTAAGCCATCGAGTCCCGTATAATAGTCACAATGCAACATCTTTTGTTTTTGACATCGCGAGTCAATACTGAATTAAAAATTGTTATTATAGTAAAAATTCTTAGTATAAAAATTCCGAAAAAAAACATTTAAAGATAATTTATTTATTATCGCCTAGCGCAATACGTCACATTTTCAAAACCTTACTATATCTTTACAAAAGCGAATATAGAATATTTATTTATTTACAAATAGAAAACTACATATTTGTCTACTTAATTTACTCTATGCATTTCTTTTCTTTCACCAACAGACCTTGCAACCCCAATCATTACCATACACTGAATTCAAGTAACTAACAACACAACGTAATCATTGCGAACAATAGTTTGTAACAAGGAAGTGTTCTAAGCACCAAGTTATCGATAGTACCTAAGTGCAGTGGACAGAGGGCAGTGTCGCATGCACCGTTGTGTACTCGGTGCCCCCCTTGCATACTTTCACCACTCGCTTCCCGATACATCGATAACAAGCGTTTGGACGGCACTATTGCACGAGTCACTAGCCTACAGCTTTCGTTTCCGATGATAATGGACTGGATTGGGGATTGTATCTCTAGTTATGTAATAATAGTAATGAATATTAGAATTATATATGTAATTGAATCTTCTTCTAAAATTGTAATGGCATACTTATTAATTATCGTTTTCTCTCTCCCTCCACTTAGTTAATTAATGGATATAATTTGTGTGCCATCCGGTATTATTGCTAAATACTTGTAATTACCATTTAATTTTAGAAGATTTCTTACATCCTCTGTGGTTCTAAATTAAATAAATAGTGATCTTATTATCGATAAATCTTAATAGGTCTTGCAAAAGTATAAGTAATATTCAACATCTTATTTATATATTAACTCTCCCCAAAGCTCTTTGAGTATTTTTTAAATAAATAAAAATATTGGACTCGTTATACCGAAATAATTGTAAGTAATTAATATCGCAATTATAAACATTTTATAATTTCATTTACTGGCACGAGTCAACTAGCTCCATGTAAACGGATCATCAAAGCGTTTTCCGTCGGCGCAGGCGCTTGTTTCACATTACTTATACAGAGCGGCACTCGTAGGAAGCAACACAACAAATGCCAGCGGGCTGACTTTATTTACCTGTTTTATTGTACTAAGGTAACTAGCAGAGGTCTAGTCGACAGAACAGCCCTACATACACGGTAAATTATCGATACTTATTAGAGCTGTTTCATTCTGACCCTCATTTGTAAAGACATGCTGGTTTTAGCACTACATTAAAGTACTCACTCGTGCGCATATTTCAGAAATCACGTAAAATTTTGATCATTTATTGAAACTCGTATCTTACAAGTAATCTTTCTAAATTTGAAAACTTTACCGATTTCATTCATCTTTTCTTTTCTAATATTTTATAGAAGGTTCTTACGGAAAAAAATCTAAGAAAATTGCGCAGAACTAAAAGAACAAACCCTATCAACTATTCTGACTATACCTTCATGCGATTGACAGTTCGCGCGTTTGACATGGTACGCCGCAAATTTGGTTTTTGGATTTTCACATTATGTTTGGGTGCCCCCAAACAAACAACAGGTGGATCAATGTAAAACAGATGGATGATTGTAAGGGAGTGACTAGCGTTTTTAAATATAGGAACCCGAAGATAGGTACTGTCGTTACACATCATAAATGAATAATCACGTATTTCAGGGAATTAAAAATGGATTTAAAAATGTTAACGGGGGTGAATGATTAACACCGGTTTAAGTCGCGAGAGAAACCGCGAGGCGAATGTTTATTTTATATAAGTCAAAGTCAAAGTCAAAATCATTTATTCAATATGCCTAGACAACTAGGTAGTACTTTTGACCGTCATTTTTATATTATAGACAGCCCCCAAAACGACCACCTACTATTTGTTAATTACTAGCTTCTGGCCGTGACTTCGTCCGCGTAGCGTGATGATATATAGCCTATAGCCTTCGTCGATAAATGGGCTACCTAACACTGAAATAATTTTTCAAATCGGACCAGTAGTTCCTGAGATTAGCGCGTTCAAGCAAACAAACAAACAAACTCTTCAGCTTTATATATTAGTATAGATATAGAGTATAGATAGATGAAAAACCAAAATATGTGTAGATACGCCACATAACAAAACATAGTGCAACTAGCCAAACTATAACATCTCACAAATAATTGTAAAAATGTTTACAAATGAAGCATTCTGATTCTGATGCTGCAAGTGTTGAACAAACGTTATAAATAAATAAATAAATATCCTGGGACATGTTTACACAGCACCATCTAGTCCCAAACTAAGCAGAGCTTGTACTATGGGTACTAGACAATGGATATAATACTTATATACTTTTTTTTTGTAAATACATACTTATAATACATAAGAAACACCCAGACGAACACAAACACTTATATTCATCACATAAATATTTGTGTCCTGTGGGAATCGAACCCACGACCTCATGGTCCGCAGTCCGGTACTCGAACCACTAAATCACAGAGGTCGTCAAAACAATGTTGAGGTAATTTCATAATAATAAAATCAATTACATACAAAAACTTACAATTTTAATTGAACTGTACTTAAATAATTTCACGAAGGAAAGTTTACAAAAAGCGTAGATCGAATCTCCTTACTTATTATGCCTACATTTTAATTAGCGATATAAATTCACACGAAGCTTTCGTTGATAAATACGCGAAATATTTTATTTTTTAAACAGGTGAACGTTTCTTAGAGCGTTGAGATGTAATCTGTCAGCCCCTGCCGCCATCTTACGCAAGATCGCTGCCGTTTCAACATGTTACTAAAGTACCAAAATAATTCGTGCGTCGATGTGTAAACAGTCCGATTTACGCGCACTCGGCGTTTTTTAAACTCACTTTCCTTCGAGCGGGTGACTGTCGAAAGTTTATGAGGCGATTAAATTGTTGGCGGCTTCTGCGGTGACGCGGTGGCCGTATGCGCAGACACACGCTTAGTCGTACGTTATTATATTAAATAGCTTCTGCCCGTGACTTCGTCCGCGTAGCGTGATGATATATAGCCTATAGCCTTCCTCAATAAATGGGCTAACTAACACTGAAATAATTTTTCAAATCGGACCAGTAGTTTCTAAGACTAGCGCGTTCAAGAAAACAAACAAACAAACTCTTCAGCTTTATATATTAAAGTATAGATGTAGATTCATTACTGTATCATCAGTCTAGTGATCACGCTAGATAGGTTTTTTTTATGAAATACTCAGTAGATCGAAGTTTGGATTAGTGCCCGGTTAAAGGCAATAAGCTCGCTCCCATTACATGGGACCTAAATGTATCAGCGAACTATGGGTAATTTGATGATATGTTTTATGATATATGAACTGATGGAACACAGGAAGTTTTCTGTGTAATATTCGATTAATAACACCTAAATTTTTGTTCCGTTTGACAAGCACATATGAATATACGACCGGGGCAGAAATTATTGAAAGAATCGGCTTTATATAATTGCCATAATTTAAAAAAATGCAAGGTTTATTGATCATTATATTGTTGATTATTTTTCTTTCTGGCAAATAGCTACCTAAAATAAAATTACTCACACTGAAAAACAAATAGGTAACTATATTCGATACTATAGTCGATTATTTCGTAACGTGAAAGGGCCCACAAGAGCCCATTTTAAATAACAAATTAAATTAAAAATTAAAAAAAACCCCCGACACAAAAATAAACCTGAATCCCTATAAAAAGAAAAAAATAATCTTGAAATTATAACCCTTCGTAAGTACGTATGAAGTTTTTTGATTAAATTTTGTCGCGTCGGGGGACCGCTCTCTAATTATGTGAATCCTTTCCTTTCCTTTTGCTTCCCGAACGTGAATCGCGCGAATTCAGAATTGATGTGGATGGCGCGTACATCGCCGCGACGCGCGGGGTGGCGTAAAGTGGGCGGAGCGTAACATATTCAAGTTTGGCGACCCGAGCGGGCAGACACGCGAGAGCTAGAGAGCGGTCCCCCGACGCGACAAAATTTAATCAAAAAACTTCATACGTACTTACGAAGGGTTATAATTTCAAGATTATTTTTTTCTTTTTATAGGGATTCAGGTTTATTTTTGTGTCGGGGGTTTTTTTAAATTTTTAATTTAATTTGTTATTTCACACTTTTTGTAGGGACTCCTTAGTTATTTTGTTTAATTTCTTTTATTTTCTTGCGTTTTAATTAGGTATTTTCTTCGTTTAGTTATTCAACTTTTGTACAATTATTTCATAGCTATTAGATATCTTATATCATAGTGTATAGTATTCTACTAGTCAAGCCCTTTCATTTGATACCTTTATTGAGGGAGTAGTGAAAAAATTTAATAAATTCACCATTTCGTGGAGGCCGCCATGTTGTATTTGAAATTTTTCATAGTGTATAGTATTCTACTAGTCAGGCCCTTTCATTTGATACCAATATTGTGGGAGTTGTGAAAAAATATGTAAACCGCCATCTTGTGGCGGCGGCCATCTTGGGCCGATTTTCATCAAACATAGCTAAGAACACTCCCCACTTATTCACCTTTCAAACAAAAAAAAAACAAAATCTAAATCGGTTCATCCATTCGGGAGCTACGATGCCACAGACAGACACACACACACACACACACACACACACACACACACACAGACACGTCAAACTTATAACACCCCGTCGTTTTTGCGTTAAAACGGTTTTCCTCAAAACAAACAGTCTTATTTAATTAAACGTGTACATTAAGTTACTTTCTTATCTCCCTGTGACCTTTGCAGTGACACGCATTAACGTTTATTTTTTTATTACCATTTTATGTGCAACAAATGTGTTAAGTTATGTGTGAAAGATAAGACCGACTGATGGAAGATGCAATCCTTTTTCCTCCTCAAATAATTGTCCGGTGAATGGACATTGGCGTCCGTTTACAGTCACATTGTTTTATACGTACATTTAACATAACATTATTACACCATCCGACCAAGTCCGCCAGGTCAGACGGATGTACTGATGTACACAATTCATCCATAGTTCTCCTATATACTAACCCATGTAATAGAGGCGAATCTATTGCTGCAAGCTGCTGCTAAGCGATGCCGATAATTATAAAATACTTAATTGTGATAAGGTAACAAAAAAAGTCCCTCACTATGGGCCTCATAAGAAAGCTCAAGGTTACTCAACGATCTATGGAGCGAGCTATGCTTGGCATTTCTTTGCGCGATCAAATTAGAAATGAGGAGATCCGTAGAAGAACTAAAGCTGCCGATATAACTCAAACGATTAGCAAGCTTAAGTGGCTGTGGGCGGGGCACATAGCTCGTAGTACTGACGGCCGCTGGGGCAGAAGGTTCTCGAGTGGAGACCACGCACCGGAAAGCGTAGTTTGGGACGACCTCCAACGAGATGGACGGACGACTTGGTTAAGGTTGCTGGGAGTCGTTGGATGCAGGCGGCATATAACCGGTCCTTGTGGAAGTCTTTTGGGGAGGCCTTTGTTCAGCAGTGGACTTCTATTGGCTGAAATGATGATGATGAACAAAATAGTCCTATTTGCCGTCTGATGGTAAGCGGCAACCGTACACATGTAGACGCCAACAATACCAGTAGTAAGTATCACAAGCGCGTTGTCATCTTGAGACCTCCGTTTATTGGATCATATTATCTTCTCTTCTTCTCTACTATTATAAAATTGTAAAAAGCTGTGTGAAGATATTAAAAAAAACACGTGAATTATGGTATATAAACGTCTCCGAATCCGAAAATGTGATTTTTAAAATTCTTGTCAGTTTGTCTGTTTGTTACGGGTTGGAGCAAAAACTACTGAATAGATTTTAATTTTATTATCACTGTTAGAAAGTATATGCTCCAACTTAAAAACTAGTAAACTTCTTATCTCAATTAAATAGATGAATCCTGAGATACAGCTTGACCACCCTGATGTATAGAGGCCCATACAAAGAAGAGGTCATCAATGTTGGTTTTTCATTTTTACTCCTGATATAGCTTCACGTGAGCGTAGCCGCGGGCAGAAGCTAGTAGAATATATAAGTATCACATTAATGCTTAGCGCTACAATGTTTGTCAATGCTGTGGTAAAAGACAAACTCAGCAGTGTACTGAGGTCTACCACGTCAAAAAATCACTCTTTCAACTTCAAATACTTATTGATGATTGACCATATTGCCCCTAATCCATAGCAAACTGGAGTTCGCCATAAAAGTCTCGACATAATAATTATGAGATGTGATCTTGAACAAAGCCCCCGCCTTGCCCCACATCGCAAGCGGGTTAATTACCGCGATTCGTCAATGCTGAGATCTTCATACGATACATGAGCTCATACGAATAACCCATCTCGCGCTGTGAATTAAGTGAATAAGTCATTAAGGTCCGCCAATATATTATTTTATTCGGGTAATATGTGAAAATATTATCAATCTGTCATTTTATTGATTAAGCTTAAAACTGATTATTTTTCTGTTTCCGATAACTTTTCTGTTGATTAAAGGTTTATTTTAGAAAGAAAGATCTTGTGTTAAGTAGAAGAGGGACATAAGTATTCTACAGTAAATATCAATAATTTCAAATAAATTTTTTTGGTAAAGAACAACCCATTGCAGTACTTTAAGGGAGCCTAAGTTTCAAACAATAATATTATAATCAAACAATATTATCATTATTTATTATTAGATAATTATCATAATTTGTCTTATCGAATAGAGTCAAACACCTTATGAAGCAATTCGTTGATGTCTAAACTATGAATGAGTTCGTACTAAGCGTTCCTAACAGCCCAATCAGTTGCATGATTAAATCCTTTGAACCATACTACAGAGATGGCTACAAAAAAATATAAGTATAAGTATGTACTAAAGTACAAGTCAAACTAAATGTTTGCATTGTTAGATGCGGTGTCAAGACATGAGATTATTACTTGTTCTCAATACACTGAACTGAGAAGAAGTTGTTTCGTTTACTTATAATATACCCCGATTCAGTACTCGAATTTCTAATATTTATAGCCATTTTCACATTCAACCAGGATGAATGCATTTTGTTGCTGTCAGTGACATATTATATTATCAGTCACTCTTTAAGTGAGTTGCCTACATCGACTCACTTCGCGGCGTGTTTCTCTTGTACATTATTATCTCAATACGCAACCACGAAGTTAATATTTATTAAATAGGTTTGTATTATTTTATAGTACAGTCCTCTACGCATAACTTGTTGACAATAATAATTAATTGAACGACATCAAATAGATTCACAAAATCGTAAATTACCAAATCGAGCTTTGAAAACTAGAGCACTTTTATCAAATATATTTATAATATGCCAATCATACGCATTTACGATGTTATTCATTGATTAATTTACAGCCTTTGCAGCCTTGGATTTAGAAACCAGTTTCAGTTTCCGGCCAGCTTTAAGTACTAATGGTTCTCGTTCTCTAATCACTTAGAGGAATAAGGGCTCGATCATAATTTTAATGCTATTTCAGAGCTACACACGTGAAGGAAGGATATGTTCATTATTTCATATTTGACGTATATCTGGTGATGACAGTTGTGACTCTCTCCAAAGCTTCAAGCTTTAAATTGTCCTTAATAATAAAATATGCACATTCAAGACATTTTTATAGTTACACAAAAACTCAGGAATGTTGTTTAAATTACTTCGAACCCATTAATTCTGCACATCAATCAAATTGAGAGTCCATAGTAAAACCACGGACACATAAAAACACACTTTTTGCGTTTTACGATTATTGACTAGTTCAATGTTGATCAAGTGTCTTCTACATAAGTAGCCGTCATTATAAATATTTTCAGAGTGCGGAAGGTTATAAATTCAAAAATGAGTTAATGATTCAATTATTATAGATTAAAAAAATGTAATATATCATTTTAATTGTATTTTTATCGCCGTAACAGTCCTTTGGCTAATAGCGTAACTTTTGATCGGTTTTGCTATGTAATTAATACACATTCGATTAAATTATATGCTGGTTAAGGTCGATTTCAAGATTCATGTTATATATAATAATATGATCGTTTCTGTTACATTATATTTTATTTACGTATTAGTGGTTTTCCGAAGCTTAGCATTCATTCATTCAGACTTGTGGTTGCAAAGGCAAGATGCAATACATCTCATTACCTACTAACTTTTATCGAAATCTGTTCGGTGGTTTAGGCGGGAAATGGTAACAGACAAACCGACAGCCACTTTCACATTTATATTATACTAGCTTCTGCCCGCGGCTTCGCCACCGTGGAATTCGGTCTGTCATCACATCGCCCGGGTACGGGATAAAAAGTATTCTATGTATGTAATTTTCAGCGAAATCGGTTCAGCCGTTCTTGAGTTATAAATGGAGTAACTAACACGACTTTCTTTTATATATATAGATAGATTAATATGAAATGATCTTCACAGCTTGTTATTTTAAATTGAAGTCACATAAAGGTCTTCTAAGGCCTAAAGCTTTCTTTACCTTTAAAGGGCTTCAATATAATCATAAAGACTTTAACGACAATTTCCTAAAAAGGAGTAAACATATAATAAAATTAATGAATTTTATAACTGCTAACTTGATATTAATATTATCAATGATAGTATTTTTTAATTATTGCTTAATGTAATAACTTATATTGACTCACACACATAGCTATAAAAATACAATTTGTCATTAGCAATTATCACTTCACTTAATTCCGACCTCAAAATACCGCAACAAGAAACATAAATAAACGAGAATTGAAGCAGAAATTAATAATTTATCAATTAAACATTAAATTACAGAATGGTTATCTGATACAATTTCTCTGGTTAAAACAATCACGCATATTGAACACGCCGCCGAAATGTCTCGGCGTTGGATTTCACAATGTTTTAATTGCCGAAAGAGTTTTCGGCCTTTCATCGACCGATGCCGACAGCCGATTGCCGCCGATTTTAAAATGAATTACGCGCCGTTACTGTACAAAGTCTGACAAATATTACACACTCATGCAGGTAAAATTGAACATCGAATATTTAATTTGATTATATTCAGTTCGGATACTGTTAAGGGGACATATGTATGCAAAATTAATTGTATAAAATTATGAGAGTGCTTCTTAAACAACCTTCCCTTGGGTAATTACAATTCCGGCTAAAGCTCCTCTTCAATGGGCCACATAAAATCTTTGGCCAAATACATACACAATACACATGACAGAACTCAGAGTAATACCTTTCATCCTTGCACTGGTCAGTTTAAGTCAAGTAATGCATACCTTACCGCGCTTAATACCTCATTTTTATTCGCCTTCACTTTTATCTGGTTATAAATTTATGATCATAATGACCACATTATAATGTTCACCAGAACATTCGTACAGAGTATGTCATATACAAAATCTAATTCCTCATGAATATCTTTTCATTGTACATATAATTATAACATCCGGCTAAATCTCCCGAAGGGTTAGGCAGAGGTGTACTAATGAACACCCACGGTTCGCTGGTATGTTTAGGTCCTATTTAATGGGGGTATTGCTATTAACTGGGCATAAATCCAAACTCAAAGAGCTGCTAGTGATAATTTCATAAAAAAACCTTCCTCGACTTGAGAATTGAACCAGGACCTCTAACGTCGCAGTCGCGCTTAGGACCACTAGACTTATGAGACAGTCAGTTAAGTTATTTTGTAATTGAATTGTATGCAGTAGCCCAATATGAATTATGTGTTTAGTGTAATGAAGTCACCACGACTCTAATCAATTATGTAAATTTACACTTACACAAATAAATAGATTAACACTTATCTGATAATCAAGTGCCGTAGTAAAATCGGAGTGCTCCAAATTAATTTTATTACAGTGCCCCAAAAATATGATGAGTTTAATCATATTTGTGATATTTTTTATGACTCATCCATATTTTTACAATCAAAATAACTACTTTAGTAGGTTTATGACCATTATAATTTTATGTATTCATCAAACGAGTTCATAAAGTCGAGTATATAATTAGTACATCTTTTATCAATAAATGTGATACTTGGGACTTGAGATAGGTACAACCAATTTTCGACTAAACACGATAATAAAAATATATAGGTATTTGGCTATGAAAAATATGCTAATAAGTTAGTTATATTATTATAAAATACTTTATTATTCTAAGTATGACCAAAGGACAGAAAGGGGTAACTTGGGGAATAATTATTATGAAAATTAAAATAAAATATAAATATATTTGTAATTAAATATCTATTGATAAATTCACTTGAAAATAACAGTTCATAATTTAAATTTTGAAATAAATAATATTCGTATGTCTAAATACATGCGAACTGGATTAATGGCATATTGCTCGAAATAAACCCTTATTTGCTTCCCTATATCATAAACATGTTTATAAGGAATCCATTGCAATACACAATAATTGTAAATGCTTAAAATTCTTGTTTAACTATAGTTGCTAGATCGAGGAATGACTCAATAATTTATAGGTTGACCATAAATTATGCGTAATATGTACACTTACGTTGTCTAGTCAAATATGTGCATCCTGAATTGCTTACAACGGTGTTTTATGCTCCCAGCCATAAATAGACATAGAAATCTTCATTCCTGAATACGACGACACCAATAAAAATAATTCCCTTCGCACAAACCATAACTCAGAGAACACATAAGCGTCAAGTGGGCAACACGTCGCATTCATTAGCCCGACCGGGCGTAAGCTCAGCCCGGGCAGACGTGGTTTGCGCAAATGTGTACCACGGTTTATTGGCCACATGAAATATTATTAGTTTTCAATCGCGTCCGCTTGTCCGGCTGTGCGTTCGGTTGTCGCCGGATGCGTGTCTAACTATATTGATGGGACCAGTCCGCTCGCGATAATTGCGCTATGCCAATTTCACTTCGCACGTTCGACCTGATTTAATTGCATCGAATAAATAAACACCCTTTAAACCAAGCACATTCCCTCCCTCAATCAGTGCCCGCAAAAAAGAGCAAAGAAAGTGCAGTAAAATTTATACACCCAATTAAATTAGAGTCAAAAGGAACTTCGATAATGAGGCAATCAATAAAGTATGTTCTACAGTGGCGTGTTCCTTTGAAGCGTTTTTCGTTAACAATCGTATTTAGCTCAAATTAAAGTTTCGTTAAAATTCCCAACTTTGAAAATTCGCATCGGCGACAAGTATTTAATGATAAACATAAATTTGACAGAAGCCCGTTTACTGTGAGCGAGTCGCCTTAACGAGACATCTGAATCAAAGACAATGGGTGGCAACTGCCGCTTAATTGATTTGTTCCATCGATGTTGGGCCGTGCTGATCGAGCACGTGGTACAAAAATTATTACTGTTACGTAAACCAATAAGAATTAAAAAATATACCGGTGAATAAAATTTTATTGTGTCTGATTACTCTTGCTGTAGCCTTCGGTATATTTTTGTAATTTTATACGTGTTCTGTCATTCTTAAGGCCTTAAGGAAAGGTGTTCTTTCACAAAATGCAACTCTCGTTTTTCGCAATGCTTATCAATCACTTAAATAAAACATAAGCGTTGTTTTATGTAACGTTATTATCTGAGATCAAATCAATGTTTGCATAACGTGAAACCATAATTTACCGTGACTATCTTATATTGGGAGTTCATAAAGTTTAATATAGAATCAATAACTATAAAATTGAATAATATCTAATGATGATTTAATAGTCGTGGTGGCCATCATAAACCGATATGTTAAACACGGTAATCCACGGTGCATTAACGGGCGGTAAGTATGAGCGTGCGCCTGCGCAGCGACGCGCCAATTACGTTGTTATCTAGAGTCCACGTTTTGTCATCTGGGTCTACAAGCCTACAACGTAAAGATTACTTGATGATTTTCCTCGTAACACACCGAGACAAATTGCGAACAGGATAATTGTAACAAAAATTATGGAATCCATCTATAGTAAATACTGGAATCTCGATTCTAGTAATTAAAATCATTTCAATTTCCGTTACCATGATGTCTGTGGTGTCATAGGGTAAACTGAAGGTTACTTAACTAAGATCCTTTGCCTCGCATTAAAATCTATACACCAGCGACACTATATATTCCTAGCTATAAATAAACACATTAACACGTAAAACTTATGGAATTTAAATTATTGTTGTGGTATTAATTTAAAAGAATAAGAGTAACTGACACCTACATCAAAATCGAATCGTGTCTAGTACTACAATAAATTAAGTGTTAATATAATGTCAGTTATATAAGTGGAGTGAAAACGGCATGCGACGCAGATGTCCCTCTAACAAGAGCGAGTGTCCGAGCGGTATCTAAATTCCGCACGACGAACGTGCGCCCGCGCAGCGGTGAAATCACTGGGGAGTTGTCAACTGTTTACAATTTACCATTAAAAAATCAATTAACTACATAACATTTTTTTTAATTAATTTGACTTGTGGATATATCTTTTTTGAGACAATGGTTAATTAAGTTTATTATAAATTAGTTTTTGTTAATATTATGATTAAAATGGCAAGGATTGCTTGATTTTGATATATTATATGTAGCGTGTTTCATAGACGTCAGGATTTAATGTAATCTGTAAACGCAACGTGACTAATATGTTTTCCCTTTTTGTTTCAGGTAATTATCAGCTGAACAACCAGCTCTATAATCATGAATGTGATAAATCAACGTTCAAGACTAATGGAGAAAAACGGAATGGTAATAACTTTATAAATGCTCCAAATGGTTGTTAACCTCTGTCCAGTTTCACCACAAGAACCAGTCCGAGAGTTCTCGTTGCTGATGCATCGATCCTCGCTAATAGTAATTAACGATACTACCCCGTGAAATCGAATTATGTCGACAAATCGATTCGCGATCATCGGTCAAACGTGTGCCTTATTTGATCAGCCACAATTTATAATGTTTACTTAACATTTTAACCGTGGAACTAATAAATATGAGTTATTGGGAATTCTAAAAGAACAAAGATTATAGGAATGTATAGGTCTTACGAGTCAGTGGTAATAGTACAAAATTAAGGGTAGGACATAATTTAGTGATGTGAAATGTTAATCAAACGATGAAGGGAGAAAATTATCGATTGTTATCGGACAATAACCACAACGGGTTCCAATCACTTTATATAATTTCCTCTCAGATGATAGCGATGCGTACCAAAAAAACGAAATCACGTCCGAACCTACGTGTAGTAGGTCTCGAATTCACCATAATGAAAGAAGGGAAAGTTTCACTCCTTATTATTGAGAGTACACAGTTTTTTACACAAATTGGAGTACTGCGCCCACCCTCTGAAACACGATCGCGACCATATTTGCTTGACCTGACACGCCTTCCTGCAAGTTATTACTAAAAATGTATAAAGATGATGCACCGCCACGGGTCTCTTTTACCTGGCCGCCAAGTAATGACTTCCTCGCGTGTGGTCTTCCGCGTAAAATTTTTGAATTCGATTTTACGAATACAATTACAGTAAGTACGTTCAATAACAAATTTCCATGCTAATGATCTAATTTCAATCAGTAATCTCAATTAAGCAAAGCAAAAAATACAGCAAATGATGTGCCAATTAAAGCGGAATTCAAATTAGGTATGTTGATAATATAATTACGTCCAGATATCGATGTCGATGAAATGGTTGTTATTTTCTACAAAAAATCTCGCGTCGCACTGCGGTGGAATGCATCGTCTACATGTATTTATCGGAGTTGTCTAAGTCTATCGTATAAAACATTACAAGTGTACGAGATTGTGACTAAATAAAGAGCAGTTTCACCGTTAATGGCTACTGACATCTTCGGTACATAGACTATATCTAATGTCAATACTAGTTCTATGACGGGAACATGATTTATCGATAATCGATAATATCAATGACGGTCCTTATATTCATGTCCCTTGATATGTTTCAACACTGTAGATTTCACTTATGTGCACAAGTTTCTATTTAAAATTTGCATAAAACTTTATAACGTACATAACATAAACACGCCATTATTCTGTCCCCATTCTGGGCAAGGGTCTCTTCTCAGAATGAGAGCACTCTGAGAGGAGACCTGACCCGTAGAATATGCTATAGTCCAATATAATAAAAATATATAGACAATATCAAAAGCAACATTTTTTTAAATAGAGACACTAAAATCAAATCTTTTAAGAAAATTACCATGAAAATCGAATATTTATTCAACACGACATCTAATGAATACTTACGAAACATTTCTATTTGGAAGTCTGTGGTCTCTGCCTACCCTACGGGAAAGGGGCGTGACTTATGTATGTATGTATGTATGAAACATTTCTAAAACGCCTAAGAGTTGTATCGATAATTTGCGATGCCATGGTGTCACATCACTTGGAATTAGTGCACGCTTGCCGGACGGACCAGATCAGTATGTAAAGCAGGTGCGAGGTTGTGCCGTGTAAGGCGTAATGGCAGGCCGAAGGCTTTCCAGGAGACTTCCTCTGCTTAAGAGAAAGTCTTTTAACGCCTCTGTTTATTTGTAATTAAGTGCTGGTGATGTAATTGTTCTTATAGTCTTTAGATATCGTTTGATTTTCTACATATGTGTTCCATTATTTTATTCCGCATAATGACAACAATTGAACTATTTTATTTTATACTGATTATTATTATTTTATCCTTTTCTCTGTTTGTATACTTAAATCACTTTTGTTTATTACTTTTCATTTGTATAAGGTTTAATAATTCTTATATTGCATAAAACTTGAACATAAATTCTGGGAGAAGACACTGGCTTCTGTAACACAGGTTTGTTAACCTAGCGCAGGAGTCAGGGCCTCACTATTGTTTTGAATATTTTATTATGTCAATAAAGAATTATTTATTATTATTATTTATTATATTTTTTTAACAATTTTTTTTTTATAAATCCACGCAATCACCCAACAAAAGCACAGCAGCGTTGAAATGAATGTTTCATTGCCGGCAAGAGTTTACAGTTTCACTTTAAATTAATTACTCCGTAGCTTAAAGTTAACAAATTTTAATACAAAACGTTAAATTGATAATCTAACGTCTTTAACAATTTCGGCGTCATCATTTACTGCGCAACAAAACAAAACAATAGTTTTCTGTGCATCGGTTCGAAATACGAATGGATGTTTACTAGAATTTTTGTTTGTTAATCACCTGTACAGAAGAATAGTCTAGTAGCGACGTTCAAAAGACTCGTCAATATAGATAGTCGTAACATCGAAACAAGTTTTAACAACTTGACCAACACCAACACTTAATGATAAATAAAAAGTCCCAAGCCACCGCATTAAATAATGTGTTATAATAAATTTAATTGCCTACCGATGCCACTTTGTTTCCGTTACGCAGAACATTAAATACAGATGATTATTTCGTAACAGATCTCATTGCTACTAGTTCTTTCTCAGTAGAACAGGAAAGCGGCCGGTTCTCTTTTCGTTATTAATTAAATACATTATCGAAATCGGAGCTCACATGCGGCTACTTTGACACGCATCATAAGTATTAAGTTTGCTTCAGAAATTAAAGGTGGAATTAAAGGAAATGGCAATTACTTTGATACTGTGGCCACACGGGGTTTCGTTGTCAATTTGGGTAATGTGTGATGGATGGCTTCCTAAAGCGTTCTCGTCGGCTTAATTAATGATTATTTTAAGACTCTAAATTCAAAATACTTACTTTCCTTTTAAGTAACTTATCAGTCACCTTCGATACTTTACATATTAAAATTAACCTTAATAATAATCTAATATTTTTTTATTATCAAATATTGACGGTAGCAATAAATATCCCATGAACACCAGTAAGACTTATTTATCGTGAAAATATAATACCAATATAAAGCCTCTTTGAAAAGTTGATAAAGTAATGTCTCACAAACATGAATTTATTTGAGCTTCTACAGTTAGCAGAAAATCAATAGCGCCGTGTTGCGCCCGCGCATCGGAAGCGACGCAACCCGCCCCCGCGCTATTGTACGCGCCTGCCGCCATCTTTCGGCCTCTCGAGGTGCTTTACGACCGTCAGCAGCGTAATGTTCAGTTAGAAACCCTTTATTACTGTGCTGATGATTTCTAATAGATACCAATTCAGTTAAGAATACGAATATTGAATTTCTCACTGGGAAAAGTTGTTCTTCGTTCAGTTTAATATCCAGTTCCATAGAAGGCCGTTCATATAAACTATAGAAAATAGGAATTAATTTACTAGTACTTTTAGAAGAATTATACATTTGAATTTAACTTTTGTCTCACACGTAGGTACATGTGATATTGAACAAATTTGATCGAAATTGTAAGTTTGCAATCCATATAACTTTCAAAGCGTAAGAAAAATATTCATTGAAAAGCCGCCAACCACGCATTAAAAGAACAAACCGTTTTTACTTTACTCCAATTTGAGGTACATAAACTTCAGAAAAATTAAGCAATGCTCATTCAATTAAGTCTCAGCTGAACGTTGCACAATAAATCGAAGGCAATCTTAACAGGATTACAGTGAATTTCGAAAGCATCCGTCACAGACCCGAGCAAAGAGGCCGGTAACAAAAGTCCTCAAGTTTATTAATTAAAAACGTTGCTATTTAAACGCCAAGGCGAACTCAATACTGTTTTTATATTCCCTTAATGAAGCCCATAAACGGAACTCTCGTACGCTCCAGAATTTGCATTGATCTTAATGTAATTGCATATAGGAAATTTCTTCGTCAGTGCACCAATTTGGATCCAACTTGTCCACTTGATTAGTTGATGGTCCATTCAGTGTTTGATACCGTCTATGTAACACATTACTTTTGTTTACAGTTTATTTATCGGAACTTTCCATAAGTAATTGCTTAGGAGAGCTAAGTAATTTGAGCAAATTTGTTATTTAAAGTGAAATCAGATCCACAGATCAATCTAAGAAACAGTTGGCCAAAAGATATAATATAACTCTTGCAGAATGAGTTCCTGTATTTAAATCAATATCAATATTTCACGATTATTCTTGTGAAATGCAGTAGGACTTTAACCGAATTAATGCTCAATTCATGCGTAATTCTCTTTGGCATTGGATTATAATGGGCTTAGAGCAATGAAAAAAATCGTCGCGTCAACACCAATAACTTGAAAGATACGTGGGCAAGATCCTAAGACTGTAATGACAAATGTTATTGCTCGATACGATGCACATTAAGAAAAAAATAAAAACTGTAATCTTAGTAATAAAATAGCAGACATCAATATTAAATGTAGTGCAAATGAAGATACATACGAAGAAGATGATATAGCTGCAACAGGAAAATCTAACACGTGTTGACTAGATATGATAATAAGACCATTAAAAATTATAATCGCCCTAATAAATACCATGGACAACTTAGCAATGAACTAAAATAATAAATGACTAACATCAGGCAGGGTTTCTCTCAATAATGAAAAAATACAAGTAGACAAAAATTAAACGCCACCATAGAATTCGTTATTCTTGTTTGCCAAATAAGCAATCGTTGTGTAACACATGCTCATCAATATAGAATGTCGCATTCATAAGCATTAACACTTAACAATCGTGTGGCATATCATCCCGAGGAATCTGCCAGACATTTGAAGTTAATGCCAAGGCTCGCCGCATGTGGGCAGTCTATTGTAACTGTGTGTCATTGTTAATTTGTATTGGAAATATTGGGCCAGTTCTATCATTGTGTCATTATTATAAATGTTACGACATGAATATGAAAAGGCATTTGGCATCGTAGGTAAACTAGTTTCAGGACCTTTAGGTTTTTGTGGGACGGGATTAGTCATGTGTGACCAACCTTCCGCCTTTCAATGTTTCGCTCGAATCCTTTGTTGTCATCTTGAGGCAATCGATGAAAAAGTGACCGTCACAATATTTATTTTGAAATGTCTAGAAAATTTATTACTCCAGCACAACTTGACCTTCCATCAAAAGTATTATCAATTTATTATTTTTAAAGTTCATATTTATTAAGGGCCACTTGCACCAACTTCTTAAATGTGTTTAAATTGTAGGTATTTAAACCTCAAATTTGTATGGGAAATTTTGTTTACATTATATTTAAACACATTTAAGAAGTTGGTGCAAGTGGCCCTAAGAGTGAACAAAAATATCACAATATCTTATCCTGCGGAACCTGCTTAAGCTGAATTATATTTTTCTCTTGTTGACCTTCTTATTGAAACTGCTATGGACGCAAAGTCTTAGTTAAAAATCTATCTTTTACGTAGGTGTTTATGTGGCCAAGTAACACTTTACATTGGCACAAAATGTACGAAGGGATTCATCAAAACTAATGTACACCCAGCTCGGTATCTAGTAATAAAAGCCTTTTTCTTAACACTTACTTGACCACTAACAGTAAAATAAGCGGCTGTATTAAAAGCGTAGGTACTAAGGCAGCATGAGGCATGAAGATCTTGACCCGCAGCATTATGTCCCGCAAAGTGGCGATTATCCCGCGTACGACCCGCCTTCATTGTAGCGGCTCCTATGGCCATAATGACAGCCCGAGGCTGCACTAGATCTGTGTGTTATCACGCAGAAGGTCGATTACCTGTAATTCGGCTGATTAACAGGTGCCGCTGTTATGTAATGCGAGCCTGGTGGCTTGACCGTTCTGACGATGATTTATCACGTGGTTGGGTTTGTATTATGGATTGTTTTACGTGTTTGAAATATGTTTACTTGTACCTACATGTAAATTTACAACTCAACTTTACATCCGGATAATATACAAATCTTGAGGCAGGCCTCCAAAATCTAATAACTAGTGAAATCGTTAGAATCGATTTTAAAAATCGATATTTATTTTTTATTCATTTAACTGAGAATAACCACCACATCTTACTAAACACTTAAGATGTCATTTAAAACTTAATAATCTGAAATGTGGCAATTTTGTTACATAAACCCTGTAATGCTTAACGGTGTGCGCATATAAAGGTGCTTTGCATAAATCAAAGCTCATAACACATAAGTATGACATAAAACGTACGCACTGGCCTCGTTATACCTTCGATGCTCTAATGGGATGCCATTATGAGGGTCACAACTGATAAGCTCCGCATTGGATAGTGACGTGATCTGAATAGGCTAAATGATCGTTGAAATATAAATCGAGTTGGAAGTTTGAGAAATCGAATATAATGTAGGTACAAAAGATTATTCCACTTTATAAAGCAAACATTACCAAAAGGGACAAATAAAATTCTTTTTTAAATTTGTTCATTGAGGTACAATTTCAATTAAATAGTTTTTCATATCATCCGAAGGATACCACTGCTAATCCATGGCCTGCCCTCCCCAATTTCCAAGAGGATCGGTTACATAATAAAGTTTTTCAAGAACATTTCAAATTTTGTTTGTATACTAAATAATTTATATCTTCACCACTCAAAAAAGTTAAATGCTCCGATCTTTTTATTGATCACCTCTTTAATCGTATTCATCTCGTCTAATTTAATTTAATACTTCAATAGCTACGAAGGAAAATGATCAAATATTGCATAACTTTTTCTATTGTTGCTTTAGGCATCAACAATAATGAAACTAGGTATCAGATAATTCTGATCGTTTATATCTTTTTTATGAAATAGTGGGTAATCACTCAACGGTGACGGTGACTCGCGAACTGGCTGGCTGGTGTTTTTTTTTGGAAAACCGTATAATGTGCGTAGTCTATTAACTCACACTAGGATTTCTCCTATATCGTGGGTGCTTTTACAAACACACACACACACATAAACAGCCAGACCCGGAACAACTACAGCATGACTATAATCTCGTCGCTTATATTCTGAGAGAAGACCCATACAATAAGAAATCATCAACTGATCCACTGCTAAGCATAGTGTTGCTAAAATGACCACGCCTTACAAATCATTAATCTGATTCACAATACGAAATTACTAAGGAATTTTCGTTATCGTTTCTAAATTCAAATCACGATCCAATAAAAGTAGCTGTTTTAGCCTCCACAGTATTAGAAGGTATATTTTTCTATTTTCTAAGACATGACAAGTGGGAGTTGATTGAACTGATTTCACACGCAGCACGATGGTAATTCCCGTTTAAGCGAGTGATAATTAATTATTGATTATCTAGCCTTGAATTCGAACTCAAGACCTATAATTTGGCTTTTTGTTGTCATATCGCCAGGCTATACTGTTTTCTCAGCCAGTGATATAATACAAACTTATTATACAAAATTCGAAATCAAGCGTGAAGTGTTAAAACGGATGGCATCACCATTATTGAGCCATTTACATACGCTCCATATTCTCCGGCAATCTAATCCGTATGTAAAGTACCGGTACATATATGTACTTGTTACATGACTCTATGAATACCGGTTTCCCTGTTAGATGGTATCGTTGAATCTATTGACGAGTTTTCACTGTCGATATCGAGAGCTAAATCAAAATAAATAGTTCGCTCCGAAGCGTAGATTGGAATTATTCAACTATGAATATTTAGAACTAAACTAAAATATAGTTTTAAAACAAATTACCACAAATTAGGTATCGAAGGATGATGGTTGCCTTTTGTATAGGATAGGGGAGCAAACGAGCAGGATAGCTTGATGGTAAGCGATTACCACCGCCTATGGACACCTGCGTTGTCGGTCTTTTATAAGGGTTTGGGCATTCGGTATCCTTACTCACTCAGCGAAACACAACATAAGCGGGTTGTTATTGCTGGTTTGCTGTGAAGCCTAGATCTCGCTCCGGTCGAGCGAGCCCATTCGTGCCGAAATTAAAATCGTGAAAAATACTGCACATTCAGCTAAATTCGGTTAGACTGAAAGCCGACCCCAACTTAGTCGAGGAAATCCTAGGACTAGTGTTGGACAAATGTTTACAGTAAAGTCTTTCAAAACCTACGTGAAATACTATTTAGGTAAGTACTAATAATATCGCGAAAGTAAGGAGAATATTCCTGAGAATTTATCAGAGAAATTTGGTTTTACAAGCGATTATACTTCTCGTAAACTTCATAAAATATTCAAAAGATATGTCATATTTTTATCTTGGATACATATAACTGAAAATAGTTACTTATAAGAATTCTTTTTCTTTAAAAAAAACGTATCTCATATGAATATGTGAGAATTTTAAATACTCGTATACTATCGCCCCGAGAATGTTCTCTGTGCCCATTACTAGCTAGGACGATGATTTTGAAAAAGTTTCCATACAACTTTGTTTATTTTATCCCATAATTACCTACCATAAAGACAAACATGGAAAACCATTAATGAACCAGCAATATATTTCCAAAATATAATCTATAAAAAATTAAGTAGGTATATGACACCGATATTTATTAATGAAAGTTCGCCAAATTTTTTCCTTAAACATGATGATAAAGAGACAACTTTAAAAAACTAGTCATTAATTTTTGACCAGATGTTCAGTAAAAACGGGTAATATCTCAATTTTGACTTGAAAGCAGCAATTTATCACGTGTAAGTACTATGATCATCTGTGCAATGCATAAATCTTACCTTGGCAAGATCTTGAACGCCGCGATATCGGCTCAAACGCAACAAATTACTGTAATCATAGTCGCATGCGCACAATTTTAACCATTTCATAACTATACCAGTGTCATTACATCGCACACATGTATACACAATTTCTATGACTGCACTATTAATGTTTATGTGTATTTCTGAGATTTTTCACGACTACGTAATTACAATAAAAAGAGTTGGTTTGTCTGTCATCCATATGATTAATTAATAAGCTTAGTTTTATTCCGCCAGAAAATTGTTTTTAATTGTGATAATTCAGTAAAACAATTTTCTGCCGTAATACAAATAAGTTTTATTAATTAATCATTCACTGTTTCAACAATAAAGAGTCGTTTTTTTTACTGAATTATCATAATTACCTGTTTGAATTCCTGTTCTGCCTACGCTGTAAGAAAAAGGTAGGAGCGTATGAATTACCTTAAGTAGGTAAACAAACTGTAATTGACTACATTCGTTTCAGTCTAGAAATATTTTTGGTTCACACAACAATGACGTTTTTACGCTAATATTAAGCATAACAAATGCATTTCAACAAGTGTAATAAAAACTAGTCAGGCGATCTGTACAGAATTGGATAACAATAGTACAAGGAACTACCTGACTTGAAATATATCAAAGAGTACTATTTTGAATACCTGGGTCTTTTTTTGCTCCTAAGTGTATTTTTTTTACTTTTAGGAATCCATTTTTTTGCAAATCAATGTAACAACGTAATCGATTTCCGAATAAGGAACTATGTTTGCTTGTTATCTTAAGTAGAGACTACTACGTAATGCGTAATATTTATTTTAATCAATTTTAATCAATGAGTAGCTTTGCGGTTGACAAATTTGGAGAACCAGTTATTACGTATTTCTAATACACGTCCGAATTGTATAAATTAAATGAAGCAATAAAAATAATATGGGGATGTGGGTACTACTCGTGCGCAATAAGTTGAGACTCGCGTGGAATGCGCCTCTTCTCGCGCGCTAACCCTTCACCTTCCCCCCACTTCCCCTCGGGCGATGGTGTCGTAAAAATACAATATTATTCCCAAAGTTTTTAATTTAGTTCTACGAGTACATTTTTGAGTATTACAATATAAGTTACTCCACTCCAATAATTACGAACAGAATCGTGTGAATCCGTGGGCCGTAACCGGTTTATTATCAATAGATACACACATGCATACTGAATGAACTTGATAGGGAGGAGACAACCTTGCCCGACTTCCAGGCGATATACATCACTAGTTATAGATTATGGTGATATCACTCGAGGTGATGTTATATTAACATTAATGTTGGTGACTGTACTTGTCACCATTGTTATTATGCATTGCAGGATTGTAGCCTAACATACCGCGACATAATTTTGACGTCACATTATCTCATCTCCAGCCAAAGCTTCGCTAAAATAATGACGACAAAATTGTATCTTGGTGCGCATGTTGGGTAGGCATGGAAGTCACATAAAGAACTAAAATCTTTTCAATGAACTCTTTTAGTAAAAACTTTTTTCATAATAATAACCTTAGACCCTAAGACCGTGTTATTTTAAATCCCTCGAGAGTACAGGATATACAATTCGTAATACCTACAAATAAATGACTGGTTTTTGACACTTACGCGAATATGAGACATTAAAATAAAACTTATTTTTTACGCTATTTACTGGAGTAATTTATATTACATTATTTTTTAAATAATATCAATACAACGCGATAAAATCCGTAAAAAGTAGGTTTATTTCAATGTGTCCGTAAGAAGTGATTTTATTTCCATAAATAAAGTATGACATTATAATTCTAATTTCATAACTAAATATTAAATGTGATGACCTTCAAATACAGAGGCGTCTGTGCTTTTGAAATGTCATCTGTCAACCTGGTTCCATTGCAGCTTATCAACATTTTAAGTAATTGCTACGCAAAATCCTAAATTATGAAATTGTAGCAAAATTATTTAAGATAAAATCTAAATCTGTAATTTAATAGGTGTTTGAGCAATCTGGATAATTTGCATGAGCCTAGTGACATCTACTTACCTGATATAAAATTATACCAAAACAACTTAGTTACAGCTGATTTAATTATTATGCACGCGATTATGATCTCTAATTATCTCGAAATAACATCATAAACTGCTTATATAGGTGCTTAATCTAGTCTGCAGGATGTCTAATTAAAATAATTTGATCAATTTGTTAACGGGATGTGGTATCTTATTCACCGAGTTATTTAATGAAGTTATATTTTTCTTTAAAAAGTAAGAAATCAAAGACTATGCCAAAAATCTCCCATACAATACTAGAATATGTACCTAGGTATATTTCAGAATCGAAATTTTCAAACTTCCCATCCCATCCTTATCCCATAAAGCCATTAGTTTAGTGGTCGTTACTATTTATTTAAAAAAAAAAGCTTATTAGCAATGTGGGTCTCACATCACTAATATTCTTGTTAACCCCTCGTGATAAGCTAAAATGCTTGTGTTACGAGTGGGTTCACGTCGGTAGTGTAATGGGTGGGTTTCGAACCGGCAACCACATGATCGCAAGTCCGACGCCTTAGCCATTAGGCTACCGCCGCTTAAATTTATTACACTAGAAGTCCTGGGTTCAATGACTAGGTTGAGTAATGACCTGTGGTATTGGGTTTTTCTATAAAATTCTCAGTAGCAGCTAAACGTTTAGATTGGTCCATTGGTGGTTAATGGTAATAGGCTCGCCCCCTTTTACATGGGACCTAAAGATACCAGCAAACTTTGGATGTTCATAAGCACATTTCTGCAGAATCTGTCTTCTTTTATACCTTCGCACAGAGTCAATTGTTTTTACTTATAACATCAATCTAGGTAAACATTGTAGTAACTAAACTCTACGGCGAAATTCGAATCATACAACGTTAGTTAAGAAGTTTGCGTTTAATTTGAATTTAATCTGAACGATTGCGTCATCTATACTCACATGTATATGGTGAGCCAGTAATATAAAGCAGGGTCAATATAGTACTGAATCCTCAACAACAATGCTAACTACTTTATTAACATAACATAGATGTTATAAGTGGAACATATGGAAGGCCACGACTGTACTTGATACATTAAGTATATATATCAATATACATACATAATATTAATAGTTGAGATAATATGGGAAAGAATGCAGTACTCACCTATCGTTAGTTGATTTAATATGATATAATTTTTAAGTGGACATCAGTGTACACCCTAAATGGTAGTGGTTGCGTTGCATTGATTCGATAAAAAGTAGTGCCGTGTAAAGAAATGAATGTGTACAGTCGTGCACGACGCTCTTTGTTTGATTTTTGAAATTTTAATACCCGAGACGTGATATATTTATTTGGAAATTAAGTACTTGCAGAATATTATAAATAAAATAAATTTTAAAACTAAACTGCTATATTTTTATTCAATCATGATTTATTAAATAAATCTAGTGCACCGAACCGTTCGGACGTAGGTTTGAATTATTTGTTATAAAATATATCAAAGACCCAATTGAATATTACTTGTAGAGAGTAAAGAGCTGACCAAACAGCTTCCAACATTCGAAAGCGTTCTTACCCTTACACCCGTCAAAATACTTAACTTTCTCGTTGCTAACAAATGGGTTCGCAGCGAGAGAAATATAATTAAAATCTAATGGCCCCGTCTTACCTTTACGAGTGACATTATCATCTTTACAGCAACATTCTACGCGTACATACTAAGTAATATTAATTGAGTTATAAAACTGTGAGTTTACGATCTGTCAAAGTGAAATCTAATGAGCTAATATGATACAGATAACACCACTATTATGGTGCCGGCACTTAATTGCGTATCTTCTTGCATAGGATAACGGTTTAATTCAATTTGATAATTATTTTATTGTACATATTTATTGACAAATAAAATATGTACAATAATCAAATGGGCCTCGCGATGTATTTCTCTGTTTTAATGCCATGATTTATGGCTTAATTCAATCCGCAATAAGAGTAAAAATAAATCTTTTATTTTTATAGTAGTTGCTGCTTACGGAAACTTATGAGAATAGAAGGAATCTGTTATCCTTTCATGATTCAAAAAATTCAAACCCTAAAATGGTTACAGTCTACGATATTAGGCATGCATAATATCTCCTTTAACAAAAAAAAATCATATAAAGTAAAAATAAATCAAATAAAAACAGTTCATCATCGACTGTACTCAGATTTAGACTACGCTATATATTTAAAAAGTGGTAGCTGTCAAACAGGCTGACATTCTTTTTGAAATATCAATCTAAACTCAAGCTTCATAAAATAAAACGACAAACTTACCTATCATAAGTAGGGCTGTCACGTCAAACAAACATCCGTCTAGAACTCTAGACTAACAGTTTTCGGCAATGAGGCTGCGGAATTCAAACGATAGAATTACATTATGTGGGTACGCAATATTCTGTGATACTAGTTTACATAGTCAAGTGTGATGAATGTCCATGTTTTACGCATGACAGCCCTGATCGTAGGCGACATCACTTTCACCGATCAGATGTGTAATTATTGTAGGCGTTAATTTTCTTGCTTCACTAATAACTCGCGTGTTTATTACGTATGGATGTGATAATCTGTGGGACTTGTCTCGAATGGTCGTAACAAGGTGTTCGATAAAGTTACAATAAATTAGTTGATGGATCTGAGTGTCTCATAACGGGAATAATGTATTATGTATTGTAAATATTATGTAGTTATTACGTGAGCTACATGAAAATGTTTCAAGACGAGGTTTTTTGTGAAATATGTAATACTTAGGTACATATTCTTTATTCTGACAGGGATATGCAGAAATTACTGAACGCCACTTACTGCGGTTCTTGCATTACTTCTTTTGCGATTTCTACCAAAGTTGTGTTTACTCACTTTTTTGTAATATTATTATTAGTCCTTTTATTAGTCGCCTTTCATTCATTCTCTTGACTTACTTACCACCATATTTGTGAAATAAAAATTACTTAAATCTATTATTATACCGTAGGTACGGCCATATATTTAATGCAAGGATAACGAAATAAAACTTTACTTTCATCATCACTAACACATAATGACACTGCATCATAATAAATTATAAATGGGCAAACTAAAACCAATACAATTTAAACCTACATGGCAGATATAATTATTGATTATCAAATACCGGACGATAAACACCAATTTCTTATGTATGCAAATTAAAATAATAACCGGGTTACTTAATATCCTGAACGATATGAACACATCACAAATCATTGAGATATCACAAAGAATCTACAGACAATATCACGAAGCGAATGTCTGTTAAAAGATTTGTGGAGTAATAATCACAAGTCTACAACTTAATAAGTCACAAGCTTTGTATAACAATGTGTCCATTTTATTTGACTAAGAGAAATATAGGAGAATGCCTTACTGTTTGACTTATATTGGAAAACATAAGAGACCCAGGTATGATTTTCGACAGCTAGTGAAATTTTTCGAAGCACATAAAATATATTTTTTCTGCTCTATTACAAAGTATTAATATCTCATTGTCAAAAATATAATATAATTATAATCTATTAATTCTTTCATAATAAATATCACGGGCGCCATAAAAACCTTATTTATTATACAAACAAGTTGTTTGATTTTTTAATAAGTGACTATAATTATGCTATGAATTCGATGCAAATTAACCAAATTTGCATCATTCTTGCAATACCTAATTAATCATACATATGTCGCGATGCGCAATTATTATAATTTGATACTGGAACAAACCAAAAAAACTACTTGTTTCACTAATCTGTTTTTCGTAATAAGTATAGGTAGGACTTACTTATTCTTATTACATAATGTATATGTTTTGATTTTCATAATGACAATCTTGAAGCTAATTCTTGTATTGCATTGTCGCCTATCTACCTACACTGGAATTTTAAAAATATCAGAACGCTATTTTAGTATATTCTAAATTAGCTTCTGCCCGCGACTTCGTCCGCGTAGCGTGATGATATATAGCCTATAGCCTTCCTCACTAAATGGGCAAAAAATCTAACACTGAAATTATTTTTCAAATCGGACCAGTAGTTCCTGAGATTAGCGCGTTCAAGCAAACACAAACAAACATACTGTTCAGCTTTATATATTAAGTATAGAAGTATAGATTAATTTAAAGTATAATATTGTCCTATGTGAGAGAAGTCGACTGCTTCCACAGCTCTAAAACATCTGTATAATAAAAATAATGTTCAGCACCCAACAACCTATTGTTTTTGTAGGCAAACTACCAAATGTTAAATATTGCAAAATATAAAAATATTCGCACTATTTCCATAGTAGGTGTTCGATTTAATCGAAAGCTGACCGACCTTAATTTACTACCGACAAGTTGTACGAAAACCGATATCCTAGCTACAACGCATACCAATGCCATAATAATGTTGACTAGTGAAATCCTTCGCGAGATTTACACGAAACGACTTCAGTGTATACGACCCACTATTGACTAAGTAATATCAAATTACTTGGTCGTCTCGCATCAAATCGTAAGCACTGAATAGTTCTTTTACATTTCAGTTTTAATATTACATAGATACTATCACGCCTATATTCCTTGAAGCGTTAGCCAGAGGTCTATTTAGGCACACCAACAGTTCAACTGTATACTTATGCCTAACGTAAACGTTCCGCGTTGCTTTTGGGACTTTCATATAAAAAAAAAGCTCAGTCGGAAATCGAACCTAGGAACCAACACGCTTTGGACAAATCGCCTATAAGGCCATATTTCAATTAATTACATAAGAGATCAGTTTTGCATAAAAAAAGACAAGTTTTATGAGTCTTCTACGACATTCGTATTGTCTATGCCTGCAGGGTCTGTGTGGTGTGTATCTACACTAATGTCTTCAGAAATAAAATCTTTATATTTATCTCTATAATATAGGAAATAGGCAATCATTTGGGAATGTACAATATACGGTAGTAAACTGTAGGAAGTGAGACGTACACGATCATTGCGATGTAATATTATTTATTGTTATTCAAGTAACGTGAAATAGAAATGTAATTAATACATTTCACAATCGCACGCTTCAAAATCTCAAGTGAATCGGTTTCTTCTAGGAAACCGCGTTGCATCGTAGACAGTGCTCTTAACATCAGGCGAACTGGCGGTCAAGCGTAAGCTTACAAAGATTTAAAAAAAAAAAATTAAGTCAACATTCTTATACCAATATTGAAATTTAAATGTATATATCTACGGAAAAACGTGGGAAAGCCATGGCTTTCCCACGTTATCACTCCGGCGTGAATCAACACTTACATTGTGATTTGCCGAGTGGTGAGCACACCGGAAGCCCAAACTCTTGTAAAAGGCGGGCAACGCACTTGCGACTCGTGTCCATGGGTGACGGCAATCGCCTACCATCAGGTGTTCCGTCTGATCGTTTGCCCTCCTATCCAATAAAAAAAAATTGCTCATTTTAGGAAGAGTCGTCCCATGTAAATTCCGCTTCGCCAACGCATTCCTAGTTCGTAGGTGGTCACGCCTTTATCACAGTTACAATACCACTAGAGGGGTCCGTTGCACTTTATTAGCCTTCCCTTTAGTAAATATCGGTGCCGAGACCGACTGATATTTCCATACCAGGTAACTTTGGTACAAGAGAGTCGCTGTAAGTTAATGTATATTGGTTTAACGGAATGAACAGTTTATTGTTGTCGACAATTCTACGCCGAAAGTACTTAATAAAAATTTTTGTTGGATTTAAACAAAAATCAATAATAATTCGTAGGTAATAAATTTTCAATGTTGTGCCCAGTCATTCTTATTATTTATTGAAATGACGTTTAATTCTTTTAATTAATTAAATAAACTACTCTTACTGTTTTCCAACAGAACATTGAGCTATAAAATTATGTATGACAGGTATTATTTATTTATCAGCTGACTAGCAAATCAAGTAGGTATAATGGAGACATTTAGCTTCGTTAGTCAACTTTTTAAATAATTAAGCAATAAATTCAATAATATGAACTGTAGTCCACTTCAGTTTTATTTACTTATAAATTGAATATAATGGCCATAAAAAGTTGATTAGCGCAATAACAAGTTAGATTTATTCGCTACCGAATTCAATTACTTTCAATTAAACATTAAAATATCAAGAAACTCAATTTTATATTGATTATTCACGCATTAATTGAAAACGAATATACAGTGCTCCGTAGTATAAAATGCATCTACCTCGTATATTTTGAGTAAGCAGCTTTTAATATAACTTGCAGGGTTCTACATTAACATAGTTTAGTTGACACGGAATAATCATTTTATTCTTGTCATAAACGTAAATATCTGTCGTTAAAGTCAAAGAAGAGTTAGAGGTGTTCGGGCGCGGCGTAATAGTTTATCCTGTAGGTACGCGCTTCTCTATAATCCTGCACAGTGCAATCAAACCTCGATGCATCATTTTAATACTGGACATGTCACCGCAAATTCGAATTTCGAATAACAATGAAATGCAGGCTGGATACAAAGTACGATCTAATGGCGAACTATAAATTATAAGACAGGCCAGTTTTGTTATCGGCGCGCGTCTCTCTATAGAATTTCGTCGAGATTATACGCTGAATACGTAATGTAAATACATTATTCTCGGTGGTTTGCAAAATTTACGCTCAGAAACTTGGCATGGTTGTAGTTCAAAGATAATGCAGAAATCTACTAAAAGTTAATTATAAAAAATAATATAAGCTGGGTACTCTGAAATTCATTTGGATTGTGATTTAATCATGTCATCATAGCCAATTCACTTCTTGTTCAATCAGAACCAGAACATCGATACATCGAGCATCATTGTGAAATGCCAACTAGTTTTCTCGGCGTGAAATTAAATGTTGCAATTCGGCGCGTGCGCATGCATTTAACGATACGCGTTTAATTAGAGCGGGCTCGTTGGCTACCGATGAATACCAATTACACCACGTACTTAAATAATTAGAAACATAAAATAGTACTAGCATTTAGAACCATCACGGTTATATTTCCTTGCGGCTTAAGCGAATTAGACACTAGGCACTAAATTACATTCGTTAATGTGAATTCTTAACACTTTACGCCTACAATTACACCAAAATGTCGGAAAGGAGACAATAATTAATTATTTAGTCGCTTTAATGGTGAAGAAAATCATCGTGAGGAAACCTGCATGCCTGAGAGATTACCACAATAGCTTATATCTCCAACTATTGTGTGCCAGTGGTCAAGGACTTAACTAACCTAACTCCTATGCCTGAAAGCCTGAAAGGAGATCCGATCCCAACAGTGTTCCAGTAAATGGGATTCTGAAGACAATGATGGCCAAAAAGAGTATAGAATGCCCATCCCATCGTCTTTAATTTAATCGCCACCCTATTTTCCAAACATGTTCCTGTAAACATCACTCTGAAGGAGTTTCTTTGTCTTTACTAGTGATTTTTACACACTAATGAATAATCTATTACCTTTAACCCAATTCACTGTAAGCCAAACCTATTTTAATTTGACGCAAAGATACCATAATGGTCTATTTAATTTAAATTTCACTGCAAGATACACTGCGCCTCTTTCCATTGTAGTCTACTGCAAAGAATATACATATCCAAGCAGGTTTTAGTCATGATACGTTTTATAATACAGGAAAAGAACTACACAAGGTACACTTACACTATTTAATCATCATACATGAACGAGCATGATTCACTGTTTCATAGTTGTAAATCTTTTTTATTGCACTGCGGATATGAGCTATTTCGGCGACGAAAATATTTCGCAAGTTTTATATATAATAGTATATAATAGTTGTGTAAATTGCTTGAGTGACACATGCAAATATCTCAGACAAGTCTAGACAGTCACTTGATATCTGTTCTACTCAACTTGAAACTTAAAGTTTTCAATAATAAGTATGCTGTTTAAATTATTCCGATAATTGATAAGTATGTAAAAAGAAATCCACAAGCCGAAGAGCTCATGTTGAAATAAAATATATGACTCAATTCTATAATGATTACTTTGATAAAATACTCGTTAAATGAACTAGTAATGATATTGAAATTTGGAACGCACCTTAATGGCCAGTCATCAGGATGTCACGAAAAAGGTCCTCCATCGTTATCTACTGATACTTCGCAGAATCGGCGTCAATATATTTAATAGCGGACGCCGCTCACATAACTAATCACCGTTAAATAAGTTGTATGTAGGTAAGGTACAGGCTAACAGAAAAAAAGTCCTGATTTCCGGCGGTTCCCACGGCGCGCGTCGCCTGCCGCCCCGGTTCCCACATGCAATCGCAACTTTAAACAACATTATCGTCATAAGTGCGCATGCGTGGCAAATCAATCTGCTATTGGCCAGAATCGGCCCGTAAGGTGTATTAAATGCCCACTCTAAAATACGTTGCATTCCGTGGTGATTGGTCCATAAACGCAATTCGATAATAGATTAGATAATTATTTCGCGTGGCAACTCGAACATCGGCGGGTGCCTTGAATACTTAATTTTCGAATTGAGAGTCCATTTGCGCAGTTTATTGGCTTGCGATTACAACAATACGATATAGTATAGCACGAGATTTGCGTCAGTGTGCCCACGAACACATTACCATGTCACGCACAGGTCAAGATATGGCCTTTGTCAATAAACTACACGCTATCATTGAATATGCTAAAGAAAGACACCTATATTTACGACTGCGTTCCATCACGATCTTAATAAATGGCGTATCGACGTCTGCGTCTAAGGCATTAATGTTAAATAAATTCGCACAGGCAACAAACTAGTTGTCATCTAAAAGATAATATTCAATGAAGAAGCTTTAAATAGCATGACCTAATATAGTGTAAGTAATGTGCGCTTAACAGGAGGATTTAGTAGTTGCAGCTTTGGTTTTGCAACGATCAACCGTATAATACGAGACATGATACGTCCCCGGACATAATCGATCCATCTCAACAGCGTTTAGTACTAATTCTAAGTTCATACATCGCTGAGCAATTTCATATCTCGCCATAAGGCGATCGGCGCGACGCGTTTCCTAAAATAGTGATGTGAAATAAATCAAAGATCGTGGTTGTCGATATGAGGCCGTCTAAAAAAGCGGGCGGTGCGTGTGAATCTGCTGCGACCGCGATCGTATGAGAATATCATATGGAATGTCGACCATTGACTACATGACTTATGTGATTTCCACTACTAATTTTAGTAAATATGTTGCCAATGTGCCCATTAACAATATTTTTATCTGCAGTATCAGTAATGAACTAGTCCTTATCTTTATTTAGTTATCTCATATTGAGTTAAAAAATATTGACTCTATGCTCATGTTAGTACAGCCAGACATACAAGTGTAGGTATATGATATTTAATATTAAAATTTAAATAAAATTTCATCTATTGCAACCACACAAATATTTTCCCCTTTTTTACAAGACGAAGATAGTCTACGATTAATTACTTATTTCATCGCAGCATTGCGAAGGACTGGCTTCGTGACTACGCAGTGTTGCGACCTATGGAAGCCGTCAAGTTTTTTATTAATCATTTTATCGATACGCGGTAGCAATAGCGGTGCTGCAATCTCCGCTCTAGACCTATTGTTGTACGCCTCACGTTTTTTTCGACAATAGTATTCTCTTGAAATATTCTTTGGATTTTTGTTATGTAATTAAATAGGTAATAATATTGGTTGTTACGTTAAAAAAATAAAAGAGTCGCGGCATAGAAATCTGACAAACTTCAAAAATATTATAGAAATTATAATATTAAAAAAAACATCTTTCGAAAGAACATTTTTTTTTAAATAAATCAATCGTAACTTGTATTGTACGTTGATGTTAGATGAAGTTAACGATGCGTCGCGAATGAGCGTAGAATCGTATGTTATGGGCAGGCGGCCATGCGGGACTACTGCCATTGGCTGGCCACTGTGTAAACACTATTGTATTTATCTACTATGCCCGGTAAATATGTACGCTCATACATACTAAATTAATCGACGTGATTGATCGCGCTGTGCAATTCTCGTATCACGCCTCATTATGCGCAATGAATTATAATAATTTATAGATAAAATATTAATACATAATAAGTTGCTATCAAATATTCATGGTAGGTACTTAGAAATAATAGAATTCGGTAAGTACCTAATTATATTTTGGTATAGGTACATTTGTGAACTTTAAGTCTGTAAGAAAATATGCAATCACGAATACGCCATCTCATTTTCCGTTCACACCTCGCCTCTAACATTATATTGCGCGTATAAAGCAATTCATCGCTACTATAGTTTATCGCAGACGTCCGGAATTCCAAATACATACCTACATCGAGCATAGTAAAACGAATCGTAGTAATTTATTATAGTTTTGCATAAGAAACGAGGTGGGACGAACGTCGAAACGCATGGAATAACACAAAAGTGGTCAGTTGGTGTGCGCGCGCGTCGACGGAACGAATAAGCGATTCAAATGCTAATATATCACAGCGTCGGCGCGGCATGATGTTTCTCATTGGCCACGCTATTTACATTAACATACATAACGACGGTGGCCCCGCCCACTGGCGCGCGCGTCACGCCGCGGCCGAACATCGTTAATTACCAGTAATTAGTGGGTCGTGACTGCGCGGAGATGCGCGCGCTAAAGTGCTATAAATGCTACTTACGAAACGTGCAACTATGCTTAAACGGACCACTAACACCGACAACACGACTTACGGCTTCCGTACAATATGTTTCAGGAACCAAAAGCTCACTTGCTGTATATGTTTTTGTATCTAGGTAGGTACTTAATTACGAATTCATTACCTTCTACAATTTTCAATTCACGAGAACTGTTGGGATCGTTAACTGATTAAGGGGATAACACCTCACACCTAATCTAAAACATAAATTCCTCATAAGTATTGCAAAAGTACACAAGTGCCTTGTAATATTTTCTCACCATAAAAACTAAACAATACAAAGGTACGGATTTGCTCGTACAATTATGTCCAGCCATATGGTTAAGTTAAAAAAATTCTAACCCTAAAAATGGATCCTCAATAGACATCCAAAACACACAACACATGTAAAAAGATCAAAATAAAAAGAAACTTGCCGTCATTAATTGATTCTGACAACCGCCCTTTACTTAATAAAACTGTCTCTATAAATAAAACCACTTTGCCCCTGCTCCTACAATTCCCCACACTCTTAATTCCCACAACAACATCCTAATCGATTAATATTGACCGTCAACATAACATAATTATTCACCTAATCCTTGCATTTAAAGGGGCACGTCTGCGGCCTGCGCCACAAATCATAAGTATGGATACTGAAGGCTCACGACCGTGCCGTATAAGGCCGTCCAGAAACGTCTGCGCTCGACCCTTGTTCAAAGGATTTATGTCGGCTCCTTTTGGCGCAAATTAGCCCATGCCGGCTGTAGGCGTGAGCGAACAAATTTGTAGCAGCACTATTAGGATGTTTTGCTTTTACTTTTTTATGTTAATAGTTCGCTGAAATTGCAATGGAATATTGCGTATTCTCTAAGTTCCAATATTGTCCTAAGTAATACCAATAAATAATATTTATCATTGTATTGGTTAGAATAGTTGGCTCTAAGTCTGAAAGCTTTAATCTATCTATCTATCAATCAACTCTATCAGTGTCATAATCATTACAATCTACTTGTAATATTCGACCAAATACTCCAACTGACTTCGCTATATTATAAAGGTACTTCCAAAAATGAAGCGGCATTGAAACAAAAGCGATAATAGATCACAGTACCGAGTAATGACAACATAGTGTGGTTTAACATGTAAATGCATCGACGCCGGCGCATGCCAACAATGCGCGTGACGTACGTGGGTGATGGCGCGCGCCGATCAATCTTCAATGAAGTTGTCCAATTTATTGTTGCACGATTATCAGCGGATAATATTTTTATTATTACAGCGTCTGTTATGATAATACGTGGGCAGACCATCAAATAGCGAAAGGAAAGCACTTTAATATCATTTACTCTTATCTTTGTTGTCAATTTGTGTCTTCGATTTCACTTATACACCAAGCGAGAGCTATTGTTGAGAATGCATAAGATTGGCAAAAACTAGACAGACACAACTGGGGCAAGGTTCGGTAATAATCATAAAATATTTCACTCATCACTGACTGCGCGCATGCTCAAAATTTCTTGGACATGTCAAGCAACTTGTTACGTGGATGTCAATTCTGTTTCCAGCCAGTCGATCGCATTCGCAACTCTTCCATAAGCAACTGGTTCGAACGCAATATATTGGCTTTATAAAGGCGTATTAATAATTAACAAAAAACTTGGTGGTTTCGGTAGCAAGTGCTCTAGTTACCGATGTCGCAAGTAAGTGGGCGTGAGTCGAAGGCGAGCGTAGGAGCCGACATCGATCAGCCGGCCACCCCCGCCGCACCGCAGCGCGTCATTTCGCAATGTTTATACAAGTTTTAGCATACCGGTGCTCCGAGGATATTACTGATAGGGGCAAAGTTGATCAATAAAATATGATCAGTTGTTTTACGTTGCCTAATCAATGACATTATTGTGGCGCGTGATTGCTCAGACAGAAAAAGTCGAAGCCAAACTACTGTTATTTATTAAGCATCTGATTTTGGTCAATATTTATTAGACTAAGCAAAAACATTGACATTAAATACCTAATGAAGGCTAACATGTATTTTGTCATGTTGTTCCAGGTCGGTGGCGCACGAGCCCGATGAGCGCGTGCGCGGCGGCCGCCATGCGCGAAAAGCACGCGGCGCCGCGCCGCCTTGCGTCCCCGCCGACGTCCCCGCGCGACCTGCACCCCAGCCCGCTCAGCAGCCCCCGCGCCGACGAGCCACTCGACCTGCGCGTCACGCACAAGCGCCCGCCCCGCCTCGAAGACGAGAACTGCAATCTGATCACACCCTCACCGCCACCGCACCCCACACATCCTTCGCATCCAGCTCACCCTGCGCATCCAGCACTTCTCCAATTCTGTCGACGACTACCGCTCGCGCTACCTGCATCGTTTGGCCGCTACCCGTTCCTCCCAGCGGCGGCAGCCACCTTGCTCGCTCCTGGCGCTCCACGCGCGCCACCAGTGCCTCAAAACCCTGGAGCCCCTAGAGCACGAGACCGATACACATGCTCCTACTGTGGTAAAGCATTTCCTCGCAGCGCGAACCTGACTCGACATTTAAGAACACATACGGGAGAACAACCTTACCGCTGTAAGTACTGCGAACGCTCCTTCTCGATATCGTCAAACTTACAGCGACATGTGAGAAACATTCATAATAAAGAGCGACCATTCCGGTGTCGTCACTGCGACCGCTGTTTCGGCCAACAAACGAATCTCGATAGGCATCTCAAGAAGCATGAGGCGGAAAACGGAGATGACAGTCGTCGGAGGTCTCCGGACGAGACGTACTTCGAGGAGATCAGATCGTTCATGGGTCGCGTGGCGCCGGGCAGGCGCGCCGCCGCCGCCGCCGCGAGCCCCGCAGACCACACCTGATAGTGAGACATGGTGACCACTTTCACAGTTACAATAATCTGGTCGATACATCCAAATGACTCTTGTGTACTTTATAGAACTTGTTTTGAGTGTTAATAACTTGATCAAACAATTAGTAGCGCCAACTTATATATTATTCTCTGTCAATTTTGTAACGACGCGACGCGACGATGAAATCTAAAATTGCCAAGCAATAAGACATTTAAAATGTTTACTACATCACCAGGTAATAAATAGTGAGTCTAAGGAGTCACTACATACCCACAATATAACATAATGATCACACATCATCAATTTTGTACATTAAATACCGTTATTGTTACCGCGTTAGATCGTTGAATTGGCGCAAACGAGTGAAAGTAAATATACTTGCCACCAAGTCGGCTATTAGAATATGTATTATAAATAAAGTGATATTGAATCTCGTGTACTTAATTGTAAATATTAAGCTATTGTAGTGTATGTAGCTAGGACGCGTACCGAATTTTCTCTACCGATAGATATATGAAAAATATATTGTACGTATATATTCCTCGTCGAAAAGACATAAATATACAATTAATGTTAAGTGTTCAGAGTGTTCGCTATCATAGATTACGCTATATCGATATATTGTATGAATGTAAGTAGTTTCTTTGTACTTTTTTATGTAAATTTCGCTTTATTCGATGTAAATTAATTAGTATTATTAGTCTGAGAGGAAACGCCGGTTACCAATAAAAATATAACTTGTTGCTTATTGAAGATATTATTAAATATGTTTTATGAAATGTTAGAAAAGTTGTTTTAAAAAAATATCTTATCTGTCGAAATTATATATGTAAATAATGTATACTGAATGTTGCGTAAATTATTTCGTTTTGGGCTCCAACCACGGAATAATTTGTTTCTGTGCACACAATGCCTTAATTAATTGTTAAGTTTCAAAATATTACGCAAATTAGATATTTTTATTATCATTGTATTGAGATTTTAAATTAGAACTTAAACAGATATTAGAGATTACTACAGAATTTTTTTTAAACATGTTTCGTGTTACAAAATTAATTACTAAATTAATATAATACAAATCTGTGATTTAATTTATTACTGAACAGCAATAAATGAAAAAATATTTTTATCAGTTAAAGAATCTCTCAAAGAACTAATTTAAACGTTCCTGTAAGTATAGATAGATCTCTACGATTGTTGCGAGTGTAAAGTTGATATAATTATATATTTTATGTATAGAGATAAATAATAACTCCCCTGATTACAAAAGCCATACGCATATAAACCTCTAGAAACAGTCATCACTATCATATAATTCGTTAAGTAAAAAATGCCTGTCCTTGTCACAATTTAAAGAACATTCCGAAGAATTCATCCAAGAAGGTGTTTCTACTCAGAATTCTACTCCTCTAGGAAAAGTCACAGAAGGAGGTAATCTCCGTTTAATCAATAAAAAAGGTTTTAGTTCAACGAACATTCCATGACGCGCTATCTCACTTCACTGACTATCGGCTTTACAATATTTTTAAACTCATAGTCCTGCCTGAGCGATATAGTGCGATGCGATAATTGAAAGCTACGAAAAAAGTCGTACCCAGTGATATAACGATGATAAAATACTTATTATTTGTAAGTATTTTATCGCGTCGCTTTATTGCTCACATGGGACAATGAATTAATTTCCTTTCCTTACTCCCCGAGTCAACGTTACCTATTGTATGAATGTCTTGTAGTATACTCGTACCAAATTCATGTTTGAATCGCAGAAGAGATGCTATTTAACTTATCCCTAGGATGTATAATGAATAGAGATTATTACCTTATTGTTTTGTACTTTTGATACCATTTAGTCGTGCAAAGGTCACCGAATACCTTGTCAAAATGAATAAATAACAATAAATATTTTAGCCTTGCATTTTTATTTATTTCTTGTCATAATGTATGCGCGTGCGCTGAGTTTGATGTCCCAAATTGCTGACGTAGGCCACACAACTGTCAAGTTTAAATGAAATTGGGTAAGCCATATCTGCCGAATGATACCTAATCTATGGGCAAAAATATATGCAATGAGTGCTGGAGGTGACGAGATGATTTTTTTATAGGAAAGGGAGGCAAACGAGCAGACGGGTCGCTTGATGGTAAACGATTACCGCCGCCTATGGACACCCGCAGCACCAGAAGTCGCAAGTGCGTTTCCGGCCTTTTAAAAAGGTTTGGGTCTCCGGTATCCCCACTGACTTGGCGAAACACAACATAAGCGTTGTTTCACGCCGGTTTTTTGTGAGGCAGTGGTATCACTCTGGTCGAAGCGCCCATTCGTGCCCAAGCACGGCTCTCTTCAATAACTTCAATATAAAAATGATCATTTCAAATCATATATACCTAATACAATGGGAATCATCGGGAGAATCTTTTGACTCAGAACAGTCAATATTGTTGAGGGTAGGTACTAGTAAGTAATCCTTGATTTGATCAATATTATAAAAGGTGGATGTTTATACAGGTAATAGTTCTTAACCATCGATTAAATGTTACAATGAGTAACGACACGTTACAAACAAAGATGAGATAGCCTTTTCTAAACTAAGCTTAAGCCGCATTCCGTGCTTATCATTGTAAAAAGGAACCGGTTTGTAAGAGATACCGATGTAAATGGATTACAATCGTGGTAGGCAATAGTCTGGTAACCTGTCATTACTTACGCGGTCTTTAAGCTCAACCCGTTATTGTTGCGTCTGCCATTAGAACAAATTTAATATTAATATACATACAATCCATTGACTGCAAAGCTCTAGATCGCTTTATAGTTTTAAATAAAGTATCCATTTTAATAATAATAAAAAACTTTAACTGTATAAAAGCAGTGATATGACCAACACGTACGCAAGCACCTCCTACTTTTCGAAATTACGTGCGTATTAATATTAAATATAACGCGTTTAAACGGCGATGGACAACGTTGTGAGGAAACCTGTACGCTTGAGTGATTTTCTTGACGGTGTTTGTAGTATGCCAACCTACTCTAAGCCAGTGTGGTGGACTACAGCCTAACCCTTCTGTTCCTGAGAGGAGAGCCTGGGCAGGAGCCCACCATTGGGACAGTAAATGAGTTGACTACCTAAGTACGAACAGGTAGGTAACTAGAAATCATTGCTCTAATCACCCAATAAAATCAACAATACAAATTCCTGGTCTGCTCGTTTCATTTCTCACGACATCACAATGAAGGCCGATCGGTAAAAAAATTAAGTCTTTTACACTGACACAAAGTAGGAACTCTAGAACTGAATTAAAACTGCCTATCACAAATGTGATCATTACGCTTCTGGGTACATTGCAAAAACAGTCAACAAAAAAACTATTAGGAATGCTGTATTCAAAAAAATCTGTACAAAAAGCACCAAATACTATTAAACTGGAGCGTCATTTTGGAATCGAAGGGCGCCCGGAGGCTAGCTGCGCCGGCGCAGCCTCACGAACGGCGTTTACGATATGATTATGCTTTATTGCCATTAATTTGCGACAAACGAAACCGCCCAACACCATCTAGCCCGCCATGTTGGCAAACTATTAAATTTATTGATCTAATCAGAACAACTGAATGTCACACACAGGTACCTACTGAGAAAATACCTAGAAAAGTGAGATTGTTTAATACTGATAAAATTGGTTCAAGATTATAAAAAAAACTTGAACATTAACGTTGTGCATTTTTTATATTTTGGAATGGTTAGGGAATAATTTCGAACGAATTGCTTTAATTATCAGTATAAAAGTACTATCATTTATGTGGTAAAATACAATATTCATTTATTGCGCTATCGTACGCAAACATGAAAATTTATACTACATCATATTTTTAACACTTCAGAACTATTACAACAAAGTGCACAATGCCGCTAAAGAATTGTTCACTTCAATAATAGTTACAAAATATAATCGAAACTAAATAAGTGTCTCATTCACAATCAAACTAATTTCAATATTTTGAAACGTATATAACATTGAAGCACTAATCTAGACTGCGGACTTATACATATACAGTCGGTATTACCACCTGCACCAAATAATTACCAGCTTAATGAATAAGACGTTATCTATACGTAGAATCTTGTTTCGTCTGTCGATATCGAAATACGACAGCATTAGAAAGGTATAACGTATTTGGAGGACATAAGTCTGTAATCTATGGTTTTTTTAGTCAGTATAGATAGCAAAAGTTTAGTTTAGTTTTTATAGTACACGTTGTGATCTAATAGATACAGAAAGTGGCCGAAGTAGATAGCTGCCATAGTACCTATACTGTGGACACGGGAGTTGGACAAGAACGGTATCACTAAGGGCCTGGTCCAAGTAAGAAAAGCTTACAGTTTGTCAAATATAGCGTAATGCCTCATATTTTTGTGAAAGTTGTAATTGAAATCGACTACATTACCTTTTAAAGGAGAAAATGTTTGAGTCAATCAAGATTTCGGGTCATCGTACCATATCGGTTTATAATATCCACACTTTCCTGTCTTTGAAAATACTTATAACACACTCTATTGTTCCATGAAACATTAAAATTATTGCCAAAAAATTTAGTAACTAGTACCCATACGTATACCTACAGTTTCTTTTTCTATTGATCATTTTCCAACCTCAAAATCAGATCATCATTTACCATTTAGTTAACTACTCTTTCACTACCCAAATTTAAACTAAATCCATTTCAAATATATTTACATCCTGTTACTATCACTAGATGAGTGTCCACTCATGACTTGCGGCGACGGCGAGTGTCCGCGCGCCTGCGCAGGGTGGGGCAGGTTGCACAACGATGGCACGGCGGCCGCGCGGGCGCACGGCGCGGGCGCCTTGTTAGCGGCGCGTGCGCCTGCCACCGTTGCGTTGCATTATTTATTGCTTATTGAAAAACTACCGATAGCTTTACCTGGCCACTTTTGTGGTCGCTTTCGTTGCTGTTTTTGTTAAATATTTTTGTTTGATTGCTAGTCTGATGCAAATTTGAGAAAGCAATTACTGTTGAAGTTGAGAAACGATGCTAATAACCGGCCTATATTTCCTAATGTTCCAAACATATGGACCATTCCGGTTTATAGGCAGGTCACACCTTATTACTAACGGAACCGACCTCTACTCTGGATACATTTTAGCTACTGCGTGTTCAGTGTAGCGGTACAAATGTACACTAGGTGCAACTGTAGTGAGTTGCACCGAGTGTCGTAGCTTCGATTCCCACCCGAGATAAAAAATTGTGTGATACACATATAAATTTGTTGCGAGTCTAGGTGAAGTGAAGTCGCCGTGACATAGGACTTGTTCCCTTGTGCCAGAGCTGTTTCTACGTACCTAGGTAATAGAAAGTACGGACAAGACATGATCATTTTGGATATTCGAGTTCATATTATTTTCAAAATGTTCAAAGGCGTTTCATAGTATACCAAGATATCTGTAATTATTTAATTTTAAGGAAAGACCGTGCCTAACACTGAACGTTATTATAAATAATAAACTAATATTTACGGTCCATATAAAAAAAAATGAGGCGGTTGATTGCATGTTTTATTAAATACGAAAGATTTCACAAATTTCGCAAATATACGTACATACCTAAATCTGAACGTTTATCCATTGGTGTTGGCATATAACAAGACAATATTTTAACAAATATTATTGTTTCTTTGACAACTACTAAGTCATATGATAATTACTGCCTTATTTACCATATTACTTTTAGAGTTATAAGTACTTCGACTTTTAATTGTATTCAGTAACTTGACAGTTCGAAGAGAAATAATGATACCACACTACAACTAATAGTGTTGGGGTGGTGAATGATTTTGCGTAAAGATTGATTGATAAAAATGGTTTAATATAAAATTAAACTAAAAAATCGTATATAAGATGTAAAATATAATAATAATTAATCAAAGTAATTTCCTTTTCTATTTTCTTCTAATAAAAACCTACCAAACATAAAAAACATATAATATAACTTTTTTTACTTTTGTAATTTTTTACATTTTATAGATTAACTTACTACTGAGAAACGAATTTTACTATTTTTAATAGTTTATATTGTGTTTTGAAGACTAGCTATTCAATATACATAAAAAGTTTGTTCATGTAAGTTCATTCAATTTCTTTCATTCCACTTCCTCACTATCTTTTTTTTGTCAAAAACTGGTAACCCTACAACTGTCAAGTTACTGAATACAATTAAAAGTCGAAGTATAGAGTCCCTAGTCGAGCAAAATGTTATTAGATTTTTCTATTAAATCCAGTCACAGCTCGGAGTTTGGGTTGTATCCGGTTAAAGGCAATAGGGCAATATCGCAAGTAAGAATTCCTAATCAATTCGAAACACCTATGGTTGCAGACCCTAAGTTCTAAACAAAGCTCCTCTGTGTGTCTATAAGTACTATCATAGTAGGTAATAATCCTTGTTCGCTATGGAATTAATATTCACTGAACACTGCGAATATAGAATTCAGTTTAACCCGTCAATTTTATGTGAACCAGTGCCATCTAATGCCTCAACATAAGTAAATGTGAAATATATTTAATCTTACATATTGTTTTACAAAATCCCTCTCAGAAAACGACAGTAACAATTAACAATCCTACTACCCGTAAATTGCCCGAATGTTAAGTTTTAACACAACACTTCAACTCATAAAATAATTACTCATTTCACTCAACTCTTCACAAGCAGACGTAACTATACATATATGGGTATACGTTATGTCCGTTCATTGTAATGTAAGTATGTCATGTTTTAACCTGCGACAAAGTGTAAAAGCTGACAATAAAAAAAATACAAAAACTAGATTTAAATATTTCGAACAATTGGTCTGGACTTCGGCAGGACACACGCAGCGCAGCTAATGAATGAACCGCAAAACAATTTAGATTTTTCAATAATCATATTTTACTAGATAAAATCCACTCAAATGGAAAATAAAATCGCATCTCAAATTACCATGCAAAATGAAAACGCAAACTAAAACTGCACTCGTCGACAGTTACTCTAATTAATAAAGGTCGTCTAGATGTAACTCGACATCAAATAAGGGTCTGTGTACACCAAGCCGAGAACGAACAGTAATCTATTTAAATAGAGCCGACAATAAAAACAAAAAAAAAACTTTTTTTTTAACTTCTTTTTAAAAAAAAAGCACCTACTAGCAATGTGGGTCGCACATTACTAGTATTTTTGTTAACCCCTCGTGTTAAGCTAAAATGCTTGTTTTACGAGTGGTTTCACGTTGGTAGTGCAATGGGTAGGTATCCAACCGGCAACCACATGATCGCAAGTCCAACGCCCTAGTCATTAGGCTACCGACGCTTCTTAACTAGACTAACCTAACCTAGCTAAACTAACCTGAATCCGATCCCAGCTTTACAGTTTTTACTATGGTAATGTAACATACGGGCTGTGGCTTTCACAAAATCAAGACTAAACACAGTAAAACACGAGAGTGGGGGGGGGGGGCAAGCCAGGCGGATCTTTAGATCTGACCACCAAGCGTGATGGGTTAGTATTAATTCGCTCTAGTTGTAGTACAATAAGATTTTTATTTCTATTTTCACGTGTACTTATTAGGTTATAAACAACAAAATAATTATTATTATTATTATAATTTAGCTTATACATACTGTCCCAAAATTGGGGAAAGGTCTAAAAAATATTTAAATAATTATTTCATAATTATTTTAAAAACAAAACGAGTAGAGTGAGCAGAAAAACGTTTCAGTATTTCTACGTCTAATCTGAACATGTACAGACGAAAGATAAGATGTAACCATTGAAATCAACATGTCTGTGGTCACTTGCGTGATTTTTTAAAGCGTACGCGGTGACATGCTTACAATGATCCATAATTGACTGGAAATAGTATCATTTGCATGTAAAACTACATTAAATTGATTGGCTGTAATTTAATTGAAATTTCGTATTTGGAAACTCCGTCATTGTTGTTATTGTGACAATATTAATATTACTTACAATCAAAATTTAATTTATATTGTTAATTTTAGTTACCTATTTTAATCACCATTTTATAGCGTATAATTTTATTCCCATATAATTGTCGGAAGAACACTGGCTCCTGTAACACAGGTTTTGTACCTAGCGCAGGAGTTAGGGCTTCATTATGTTGTACAAACTCTTTATGCCAATAAATAAATGAGTAAATAGTTCATTTTTTAACAAAAGTAGGTTTCACTAGGTAGGTACTACTACTACTCGGTACTCGTAGTTTTGAAATTATAACTAAGGAATAAAAAAGTAGTCTGAATTAGTAGGTACTTATACCTCCCCAGGGATGTGCCCAAACAGGCGTTGCACAGGGGGGTACTGGGGTGGTCTTTTAAGAGGGCACAGTGCCCCCCGTTTAGTGCTGATGGTGGCCACCGGGGTGGTTTTAGTGGGTAAAAATCCCACACTCCCCGGTCTTAATCCCCGAAGACCGGTCGCCTTTTAAAGGTTTCCCCCCGTAAACAAAAAAAAAAAAAAAAGGTACTTATACCTACAAAGTTTTTATAAAATCTACACTAATATTATAAAGAGGAAAGAGTTGATTGTTTGTATTGAATAGGCTCCGAAAATACTAGACCGATTTGAAAAAAAAAATTACCATTAGAAGCCGACATTATCCCTGATGAACATAAAATATGCTACTTTTTACCGCGGGAAAATACTTCATTCCTACGGGAAAACGGGCGAAGCCGTGCCGGTCAGCTAGTACTTATTGTATGAAATTCAAGTATTCTTCCATTCTTCATTCAAATTATACTAAAAAACCTAATAAAAAGACGTTGAATGTCAAATCCACGCTCAAGAACAGTTGCACAACTGTCGTATCTAGTTGTTGTGCGTCGTTGTGAGTGCAGGTGACCGATCCATCACCGAGTCACCGACGCGGACGTGTCTAATTAACGGAAAGCAAGGTCAGCTGATGAAACAGGCCTAAGCACCCACTCTAACTTGTCACAAAAAAATACATTGCGCAAGAGACGTTTCTCTTGCGACGGATTGTCCTTTCGCTAACGAGATTCATAAGACTTGCCAGTAGTGAGGTGCATGGAGATGGAACAAGATATATAAATTAATTAGATGTTATAGATCTTGGAGTATTTAATGTAGTATACTAATATGTGGATTCCCAACGAAAAGTCTTCAACAACTTCGCCCCCTATTTTCTATTGGGGATTAAATGCGCAATGAAATTGCTGAAAATCGAACCCGATACTCACAGCTGCCGCGCTTGTGACCGCTAGACCAATGAGGACCGTTGTCATCTACGCATCTTTTGTACCATATTTAACGCGTAATAAATATTTTAACCAAGGTCTATTAATATATTAAATCGACGGCGGCTAATTAGGTAACAATTTAGCACCGGACGGAGGTGTGAAGAAATAAAACTCATATTGGTTTCTGACACTTACGCGAATATTAGACATTGAAATAAAACTATTTTTACGGATTTTATCGCGTTGTATTAAATTTTATTATTTCCCGACGTTTCGGATCCTTTACAGCATCCATGGTCACGGGTAGACTGAGGTGTTGGACGTCTTAATGTTAAAATTACTAACAGCTACCTTACATTTTTGTTAATTATTAGTGATCCGATTCACGCAGAACGAGCTCACCTATCCTACAACGAAAACATTAAAATTAACTAGTGATCTAATAAAAAAGCACTCCGATACATTGAAGTTAGACGTAAAATATCTAATTCCCAGTTGTGCTAAACCACCAAAGCTGTATGGGCTGCCCAAGATACACAAACCCAATGCTCCGCTAAGACCAATAGTCAGCCAAATCGACTCACCAACCTACAGATTGGCTCAACACCTTGCTAAAGTACTCACACCACTAAGAGGAAACAATGCAGCATATGTGAAGGACTCATACCATTTTGTCAGTGAAATAAAACATCTACACCTCACCGACAATGAAACTATGGTCAGTTTTGATGTTCAGTCTTTATTTACATGTTTACCAGTGGAAGATTGCATCAGAATTGTATCTAAGAAACTATTAGAGAATAACATGCCTATTGAATATGCTGAACTACTAAAACATTGCCTAACATCTGGCTATATGTTGTGGAATAATCAATTCTACACGCAAGTGGATGGTGTAGCAATGGGTTCTCCAGTATCTCCCATTGTTGCTGATATCTTCATGGAAGATTTTGAGGAGACTGCCTTACAATCTGCACCTGTAACACCAAAATTCTACAAGCGGTACGTAGATGATACTTTCACCATTTTACCATCTAATAAAGTAACAGCATTTTTAGACCACATTAACTCCTTAAATTCTAAAATTCAGTTTACTATGGAGACAGAGGCCAACAACTCTTTAGCTTTCTTGGATGTCTTGGTAATTCGTACCCCCAATAATACCTTGAGTCACAGTGTGTATCGAAAGAAAACCCATACAGACAAATACTTAAATGGTGAATCACACCACCACCCAACACAGTTATCTACCGTCGGTAAATCTTTGTTTCAGAGAGCGCGTGGGATCTGTGATGAGCAACACCTGGCTGCAGAGCTTCAACATGTCAAGCAAGTGCTACATGACAACAAGCTCCGAATACCGCGCCCTCGTCACAGAAACCGCGTGAAACGTGCCACAGTCGAGCGTCTACCTGCTGTATTGCCATATGTTAGAGGAGTCACAGACAAGATTGGCTATATCTTGAAGCGAGCTTCAATCAAAACATACTTCAAGCCGCTGAAGAAGATTAGTCAGTTCTTACCACCTGTCAAGTGCCACATACCTCTTCAAGATGCAGGAGTATACAAGCTTGATTGTGATTGCGGTCTCTCATATATAGGCCAAACTAAAAGAAGCATAGGGACCCGCGTAAAAGAACACATTGCCGATGTCAAACACCGCCGTTCCAGAAAGTCTGCAGTTTGTGAACATACCCTAGACAAGACCCAGCACTACATCAGATTTGATAAACCACAAGTCCTCGCAAAAGAAAACCGATTCCTACCTAGGATGATTCGTGAGGCTATTGAAATTAAAAAACACCCAAATTTCAATAGAGAAGATGGTTGGGTCTTACCAGCTGCTTGGAACCCCATTATAGAATCTATTAAATCTAAATCCAAGCCCAAAACTGCAAGACCAAAGGATACGGTGAGCTCGTTCTGCGTGAATCGGATCACTAATAATTAACAAAAATGTAAGGTAGCTGTTAGTAATTTTAACATTAAGACGTCCAACACCTCAGTCTACCCGTGACCATGGATGCTGTAAAGGATCCGAAACGTCGGGAAATAATAAAATTTAATACAACGCGATAAAATCCGTAAAAATAGTTTTATTTCAAAACTCATATTATCATTTTTATTTCAAAATTTACATAATCATACATCTTTTATTATACAATTACAGATAATTAAAATATATACTTACTAGTCTATGAATGATAAGTAAATTGGAGTCAGTTTCCAGTGTGACTCAACTCGATATCAAAATAATTGTACGCATGCTGTCTAACTTTGTGACCTCCGCGACTCGGTAGAAATTGAGTAACACGACAAGCATAAGGTCAGAAAAAGACACGCTCAACATTAAGGTCAGTACCTAATATGGTATGTATATGGTAGTCCATCCCATCCTGTACCATCATAGTTTTTATTGGTAATATTGGCAAAATAGTAGTAGTAGTAGTCAGTAGTAGTCAGGCCATGGACACCTGCAACACCAAAGGAGTTGCTGATGTGTTGCCCAGCCCTAAGAGCCCCTACGCACTGAGGGTACTGACTCTCACACGCAACAGTCAAAACATACACCAAGGTGCTATACGATTTATTCCGACGTAATGTTATTCATCAGCCAGTGAGATCCCCAGAGAATCCTACCACCGAGCAAGTCGGATATTTTCTCCCAGCTTACGAGATGCCTATCTAATATCTATCTATCTAATGGTAAGACGTAAGGAATTGTATTCTAACCTGCACAACCCACGGGGGCAACCATCATCACCATATCAGCCAAATGGGATTCACTTCTAAATAAACGCCTTCTCTATAAACTTCCACAAGGTCTGCATTCAGCAACTTCTAGCGTAATAAAATAGCATATCAGAGAATCATAGCATATCCGACATAAAACGTCTCCTTCAATCCTATTTCCTTCTCCTATTGTGGCAGCATAAGCTTCTCAATAATAGATAATGCTCTGTTATGAAGATCAGTTGACCAGAATAAAGATCATCTAACCAGAAGATTGATAATGAAGCTGACTGCCCAAGGTATCCCTGATACGGCTCGGCTCTTAGAGGCTATTTTGAAGCATCACATATTTTTCCGAACCCTAGGAACGCTGCATTAGGAGTTTAAGTCATTAAACAACAGACGTCTTATCATCTTTATAAAAGTGATATAGCGCTTGTTTTAATTAAATCTGTTCAGATTACCCACTCAAATTACATAACTTCCATATAAACTAATAGTGACAACATGTAGCTCTAAATCCACGCAAAATCAGTGGCCAAGCACGTTTATATAATCCTCAAACGATATCTGAGTGCTCCACTTAAATTCTGCTCCAAAAGACCGTACAGCAATCCATTAAAATGTCGGCTTGAAAATACCCTGCACTTACCATTTACACCTTGAAGACATGCGATCGTAATATGTTGTGTAACGCAGCCCTCTGACTGATATGAAAATTCGGCCTCTCGCCCAATTAACATTACATTTACAAAATTGAACATTTCCTTCACTCGGCCTCCGTATCATAGTGTTGCTACCAGCAACCACTTAAGGCGACACGACGTGCCCCGCTTTGGTCAGGACCTCATGCCTCGCGGAGATATTTTGATGAGGACGAGATAAATTAATTATAGAGTCGTATGGCCGTACACTAATAAACTGGCAAACTTGCTTATCGATATCGTAGTCTAGATATAGACACGGTAATGACCGGTCGGGTTACGTCCGCCGCGACTTAATGAAGTCGCCTATTTGGCACACGTTACTTTATCGAAGTCGTACGACTTCAGTTTAATAAGAAAGCAATGTTTCAGAAAAGTATACATATGAAAAGTACTAAATTTATTATCTCACAATTTCTTGATAATAGATAATATTTCATTTGTAAATGAAGTTTAAAATATATTATTTTCTAATGGCTAGCGATTAATTTACATAGTGAGTAGGCGTAAGCTTGATGAGTATACGCCATTACTCAGTAAGTACCTATTCCAATAATAATATGTTGATACGTTGGTAGCAACACTTTCAAATTACGTGATAACACGGACTTATTAAATGATTTTATATTCATAAATCGTAATACACAAATTAAGTACTTTAGCCGGAGGCGGCAAGCTCTGTAATTACCGAAATAAATTTAAACAAATTCCATTATGGGATCATTTCGGCGATGGATGACGTTATCCATCATTTTAATGCTGTTACCACAAATCGAGAAACTTATAGCTCGTTTAATGGTGCTGTGTATCGATAATAAGTGTAGCGAGGATCGATAATTGTACGGTAGCTGTGACGATAAGCGTCGACACTATTGTGCATAATGTCGTCCAGTATTACTAAATTATACAGTGCATGCGTGGTACTTACTGCCGTCAACCGGTCTTGTCAGTTAGGGTACCTCTGAAACATAAGAAAACGGTACTTTTAATAAAATTGCCTCTACTATGTGTATTCCCCGAAGGGCTAGGCAAAGGCGTAGGTACATTCACATTTCTCTGGAGTATTTAGGGTACATGTAATGGGGGTAAGCTTATTGCCATTATCCAGCAGATATCCAAACTCCAAAGTTCTACTGAAAATTTGATAGAAAAACTCAAGAACACTTCCGTTGACCTGAGAATTGAACTCTAGATACGAAAATCGTACTAATGAGGCAATTATAAATTGCATTTTATTTATATTATGATTAATACAATATTCTTGGCCTGTCTTACGCTATAGCAAGCTTGTGTTAGCATTGGCCATATAGGAGATTAAGAACTATCACTATTAACATAAAGTGAGATTATTTAATTTATTATTCTTACATACGGGACCCAGATCGCGTGATCTAGATGCCCCGACAGGGCGAGTCGTCACCGTCATAATATAAACTCTACGCAGGCGCAACAAGATTTTCCGTTTAGCTCCATTATATTAAACATAATTTCCGCACTGAACTGAATGAAGGAAATTAAATGTATCTCTTGTCTATCAAGTGAAGCTGCATAAAAAACTAGTGCATAAACATACCATCACGCCTGTATTCCGTGAAGGGTTAGGCAGAGGCGTACTTTAGTACACCCACAGTTCGCTGGTATGTAATAGGGGGTGAGCCTTTTGTCATTAACCGGGCACAAATTCATAACTCCGAGCTGCTACTGGGAATTTCATAGAAAAACCCAGTAACACTTGGCTCGACCTCTGAATCGAACCCAGGACCTCTAGCGTAGCAGTCACCCGCAGGACCACTTGGCTAATGAGGCAGTCAATAAAAAACTAGTATTCTTTAATTAAATTAGAAGAAAAAGTCACCTACTCCTTCTTTTAACTTTACCTCTTACTTTTACTGTTTTTTACAAATACAATTTCTCACATACACAAACACTCCGACCCGGAACACCTACCTGTAGACCATACAATGTAAATATGAATATCAACCATGTAGGAATCAAACCCTTTCAGAAGCCGTTCGCTCAACCACTGCGCAATAATTCAACGATGCATATTTATAGACTTGTATATTCTACGATCAAAATATTTACTACCTACTTCATTAAAGAATCAAACACTAACATTAAATAATTTCTACTCATAATACAACAGTCCATAATAGAACAGCCTACAACAGAACAACCCTACTTTGCATATAAATATAACAAGTCAGTGTGCAAAATCTGAGCGAGTTTTTCGCAACCAAGCGATTTATACGCAAATGATTGCCGCCTCAAATTAATAGATATACCTACGCATTAAGCAGCTTGGAAATCTCAACGTCAGTCTCTTCGACTCATTTACTAATAAAGTATCTAATAACGAATATTTATTGAGTACGAGTGTCTTATTAATAAAAAAATATAGCCTTTTCTCATGGGGTGAAAGATATTGAGATTCTACGTGAAGTTCCACGCTCGACAATTTTCATCATCATAAAATAATTCTTATCTCATCATATTTCAAGAAATAATCTAAACTAAGCGTTATACCAACATACAACCACGAACTTTAGGTTGTACATACCTAAGTGCACCTCTATAAACATTACAATACCACAGATAATAGAATACTAGTAACAATACTTATATACTAATGTTCGCCAATATGTTTTAGGTTCGATGTAGCTCTCGGTAGCGGGCTGTAATTGCGCCTACATTAATACCCTATTGGGCCTAATTTATTTGAGATTTTCGAGCTTGAAAAACCTATGAACAATTTTCTCGACATGGGAGTCGATAGCACTACAGTCGCGCTGGCCATCGCTAGATCAATGAAAACCAACGAACGGTATGCGAGATTATCGGAAAATCCCATCTGATAAGCCAACTCGTGACATTCTACAACTTTTCCAAATATCAAAACAAAATGCATTCTTCTATCCATACTAATATATAAAGCTGAAGAGTTTGTTTGTTCGCTTAAACGCGCTAATCTCAGGAACTACTGGTCCGATTTGAAAAATTCTTTCAGTAATAGATAGCCCATTAATTGAGGAAGGCTATAGGCTATATATCATCACGCTGAGACTAAGTAACTATTCCACGTGGACGAAGTCGCGGGCGGAAGCTAGTCCTATCCTACTATTATTAATATTATAAATGCGAAAGTTTGTGAGGATGGATGGATGGATGGATGGATGTTTGTTACTATTTCACACCAAAATTTGGCACAGAGATAGATAATAGTCTGGAATAACACATGTGCTACTTTTTATCTGAAATCTACGCAGACGAAGTCGCGGACAGAAGCTAGTCTGCTATGAAATTTCACGTTTTGTTTGTACCTAATTTAAGTTCTTGACTTTTTACAATCGTTGTCCTAACTAATAAAGTTTTTGTTAATAGATAGCTATTACATTTCCAGGAGTCTGTGTAAGCTGACCATAAGTCAGTGACATAAAAAAGTAAATTTAAGAGCATTCACAGTAACTTGAAAGTATGCGTTGGACCCGAACAAGAAAAAAAAGCAGTTGTGACTTGCAAAACAAGAGCAGATGCCGAAATAATGAGGTGCGCGGAAGACGCGGGTACTTTAAGTAGGGCTGCCAAGGCCGGAAAACTTTGAACTGTCCTTATTTCCAAAACAAGAAAGACAACATGACATTTCGAATACTATTCAAGTTCTTTAACCTTGCTCCGTTTTCAAACACTATTAAGTACTCAGCTACATCGTTAGTACATTCGTTTAGGTTTTTCTGATAATGGCAGTATATTTTTACCAAAAGTGGGTTACATGACGTAAAATGACGTTCGTGATACCTAATAATAATCTAAATAAAGGCTTCCTTACTTTGTCAATTCTTCTCCACGTATTAATCAATATTTATGTAATGTACCACACTTTTTGTATTAAATAAACTAATAAATGTATAATATAACTCAGTATAACCTCTCATTAAAAACCTCAAACTCGTCAATTAGAATACTGAGTCGTAATAATAATAACGAAACAGGCATTTTTTTTTCAAGAAATTAGTTATACCAGCTAATCGCAAAACTCGTGGCTATATCACAGTCATACCCAAAATAACTATGATATCGGCACGCACACGCAGACAATTTCAATTTTTACAAATAGGGTTCAGTTTTCCATAACTCAATCCACTGACGGATCAGTGAGCCATAGTTTCAGGTACTTATTGTAATTATATTTTCGGGAAAAATTAACACATATAAAAACCACTGTAATTGATTCACTACTCGACTCTTAACAAACTCCTTTCAGGTATTGAGTTTATTCTATTACAGATTGTATATGAAAGAGCAACCCTAAGTAGGTATGGCGTATGCGCGGGCGCAGACACGAGGTACGGTTAATTGCACGTGTGATTTATACCAAATTGGGAGGTCTGCAGCACTCAGTTTTTCACTGAATGTATGTCTATTTTAATTAGTGTGTCAACGTTCATTTCTTCATCAGAGAATGGTACGAAATCAATATAATAAGTTTTAAATAAGTACGTACACATATACATATAATAAAGCGGCGGTAGCCTAATGGCTAGGGCGTCGGACTTGCGATCATGTGGTTGCCGGTTCGAAACCCACCCATTGCACTACCGACGTGAACTCACTCGTAACACAAGCATTTAGCTTAGCACGAGGGGTTAACAAGAATACTGGTAATGTGGAAGTGCAACCCACATTGCTAGTAAGCTTTTTTTAAAAATAAAAGAAAAATATACGGATATTTTGTGAACTAATTGTTAAATCGACAACTTGCAAATGTAATGAATGCCATTAAAACTATCTCGAAAACGATCCTAAAATATATTTATAATGTCAATAGTATTTCGTATTTAAAAAGTCACTCGCAACACCAAAAAAAAACTAGCAATGCAATCTACTCTTGCAATTCACTACACATGTCACAAATGTATATTTTTATAAATAAATACATATAATGATTTCACAAAAGTCTATACAAATAATGAATAATTCATATAACATTCAAATGTAAACAAAATTATGACAACATCAACTACCAACGGAATAACACCCTTGCATCGCCCGGGGCCAGACTCACGTCTCTCAATAATAGACGTATTGAAAGGCGACCTGATGATAAACATAAATAGCGGCCAGTTAGCGTGACCTGCCACCGCCCCCGCCGGACTTACACACGTCTTAGAAACCAGGGGTACGTAATCACATGATTGGTGTCTACGTAAATTGGTCAGTTGTCCACGGTCGATCTGTTTTCACTCTCTATGCTATCCCGCTAGGCGATTTTATACGGTGATACAGTTTTTCATCTGGGTCTCTGCTACGCGACTGGTTTCACTGATTGTTGTCAATAAGCTGCTGCTGAGTGATCTTAAAGGGTTGCTAGCATTATTCATTCCGATGTCATTTTCGTGAGATCCGGTAACCGTTTTCGCAAACTTTAAAATGTATGGTGATAGTAGTCTTTTATTTTCAATGAAGGTAAACCGCCGCCGCCTAAACCCTTTTTTTTCTAAGAGTTTCTGCGGTGCTTACCTCAGCAGAAAAACATAAATATTTGAAGTTATTTCTCAAAAAATGAAATTATTCTATATTCATGTCATGCACGGGTGACTTGACTTTCTCGCGCGACCCGAGATGAGTGCGTAGCAACGTTTTTCTTACCGCAAAAAACTTGTTAGCTGCTCAAATAAAATGAGAGCACGCTGCGCATACGCACCCAATGCGGCCTGGCCGAAAGTTTTTTCCGAGTACTGAATTAAAATTTGGGGACATGCTTCTAAATTTGAACGATTTAATGAATCGTTCTAATCACGTTTTATCGTGACACAAAAAGAAGGTAGTAAGTTGTAAGTAGACTACGTATTACTAGATACCGTCAAAATGTATTTCTGCTAATCAGAGTTTAACAGAACTGCCAAATAAGAACAACTACTAAATAATAAAATGACACCATCTGTGCCAACTAGACACAATGGTGCTACTTCCGATAATACATTTCAGTCTCATAAGAAGAAAATATTTTATAATTACAGTTGCAACCATATTGAGATCTATATTTTAATTCAAGGTACGTATCAATTAAACATGCCAATAAAAACCGTCAATATAACAGCTGCATATTTGCTACAATGTTACAGTTAGACTCAATGTAGACAATTAAAATATTACACATTACGATCATACCTCTAAGCGCATAAAACAGCGTGGTTGGAAAAAATCTTCTCATACTCCAGTATGCACTAAATCTGGATCTAGATTTATCGATGCATTCTCGATACAAACTTATAAATAAACAATTACAAGGCAAGTTTCGATATTCGATTATCGAAACTCCCCGCTGCGTGAGAATTCGCTGAAAATAAATGACAGTCAAATATCGAATTCCAATAGAAATTCCACGTCGGTATTACCTAGTAGTTGATGTACCACTATGCATAGTACTTTATCAGGCGGTGTAACCGGGAATTCAAATGTAATAAATTTTACATATTATTGACATTAAATTTGCAAGCAAAGACGCGCCGTAGCAACAGCCAAGATGTTTATAGTTCTCCTTCATCGCATTAGTCTCCTAAACTTAAAAGCTATGGAATAGTTGATTTTTTGCTCTATGCAAAAAAATCAACTATTCCATGCATTTTGGCGAGTTAGGTAAACTTTTATGTATGGCAATTTTATAGTAAAAGTTGTTCATAATGATAAGTAAAACGGCCCCTTAATTTACCATATATCCGAATGTTATCAAATTATATTATTTTATTTTTACAGATACAACTAATCTAAAGGTAGGTAGTTATTAGCTTGAGCAACATTGTAGTATGTTGATTAAAATCAATGACCCTTTAAGTGGAGCACCCTCAAAGTGTCGTGGATTAGAATTATGAGAGGATAATGTATTAAACTGGTCGTGTTAGATGTCAAACGTATATATATAATTAATTGGTCAAGCTATATCGGACGGTATGAGTAATTCTAAAATGGTATATAGACGGATCTACAAAACGGTTGCTGTTTGCTCTATTTCAACTGAAACTTGAGATTCATTTTATTAATATATAATATACCTATGACTTTTAAAAAGGTAAAAAAATATCAGAAAAACCTATTGGGCGTATCCATGCGTTTCTATGGAAGCTGAATCTTTAAAATTATATTACTGACTAGCTTCTTCTTATAACGTTTATTAATAAACGTAATAAACGTTATAAAGAACATCTACTAACTATACAAAAACAATAGAAATAAACTTACCATTGATATTCACTTAAAAGCCAGGCGGTTGTCATTCTAGCGGTCGATTTTGTGTCTGTTTGTTTCTATAGCTTTTACAAATAAATATTTCGCGACCCAAAATAAATAAAAATTACAAAAATACAAAATCAATTCAACTCAAACGTTATAGCACACAAATAGTATCACGGCACGAGTTTATTTCATTTAAACATATTACACAGCACACAAACAATAATTAATAACAGTATAGTCACAAAATAAACTCAAAATATTAAAACATAATCACAAACTACTAAGAGATGCATACGCATCAGACGACAATCTCCGAAGAAAAAAAATCGGCCTTACGAAACCTCAAGAATAGAATTTGACAAGCACAGATTATAAAGACATTTCTTACACAATTCCTTTTTAATTTTTTAAAGCACTTTTTAGTAGGTATCGAATATAAGGCTATTGGCTTTATATAAAAGAAACTGGATAAAAGGCTTTCAATATATTTTAGGCTTCAAATTAACATTTGAACTAACCTATAACCATTGAAATAGGATATAAATAAAAGAAAGAATACTTTATATTTTTTTATTTTCCAATCTTATCATAGTCAGGTAGTCAGGTACATTTTACCCATTTTACCATATACCTTTTGTTGCTTATATGAGGCAATTTACCCTTCAATATTCCAAATCCAGAAAATATTAACATTCTTCTCCATGTCAAAATATTAGTTGATCCTATTGTTTATCTTCAATAGGTATTGAAAGTAGAGGGTTGATAATAATCTGAAATAAACATAAAACTTTATAAAGTTGTTCATAACAAATTAAAATTATAAGTTTTTCATACAATGAGAGGTCAGCTTAGTGTACTAGAAAAGTACAGCTATGCTTATCATAATACAGAACATACTTCAAGAAAAATAAAATATTTTTAATAAAGGTACAATTTTATTTTGTGTATTTGTATACCTATTTAATGCAAACCCGTTGACTATGACCAGGATAAGGTCAATCAATCCTGTACCTAGATATATTTACCTAAAGGATATTTTTTGTCTGATAAGTTAAATAGTTTCAGAAGATACGAATAAGTCTATCAATGAAGTTGTAGTACATAAAGTGGAAGAAGATTGCATGACAAGCTTTACGCATGCAGGTTTTTTAACAGCATAGGTATACTGTGTTGATTAATAGGTTGTCGTAGATTAGATTATTGAATAAGTAATTAATTATGATATCCCTAGACTCACAGAAATAAGAATATTGTTATTTCAACTTACCTACTATGTTCCGATGTTAGGCGCAGTAAGTAGGTACTTTAACAAGTTGGGCTTATCCAACCTTACTATCCGAAGACGAGATATTTCGGTCAAAAATCGCTTTTCAAATTGATTCTCACAAACATACAGTTTGTGGAACTCGTCCATTAAAGAACTTTTTGTTGTTCGTCACACGGCAAACACGACACAGTCTTGACTTATATTCTTTGGAAAGGAAATCACAACAATTCGACAGATTTTCATCTACTGTTATAGCATAGCACTTGTTGAACATAGCGCAAAAAGTATTACAATACAAGTGCATACGATCAAATCAACGAAAAACTTAATTTGTTAAAATGTTTAATAAGTACACTCTCCACTAAAAAATGGCGGCAAATAAGATTTACAAAATATGAAATATCTAGGCGACCGAGGGGAATTCGTAAGGGAGGGGGGTGGGGTAGTTGTCAAAATCTATTCTTGAGCCCATAGACACTAACGCCAGTAGATTTTACTCTAAGATTGCAGCCCGTGAACATAATGAATGTAATCTCACCTACAATTCCTAGAAATGCATTGTTTGAATTTAGAACTGGTGAGAACCCCGCGCTTATTTTACGTCAGCTGTCAAATTGTCAATGTCATAATATCTTATATTTGTCAGCTTTTCTTTTTTTTTATAAATCTTATGGGTAGATGCTAAGGGGCACTTGCACCAACTTCTTAAATGTATTTTAATTGTATTTAAACACAATTTTTCATATAAATTTTGTGTTTAAATACAATTTAAACACATTTAAAATGTTGGTGCAAGTGGTCCTAAGACTTTTAGCATAATTCTGTTTGTATCTACTTTTTTATATTTATTGTATGTATCTAAGGGTACCTAGCTGTCCGACACCCGTGTAGTCGCTCAAGGGCCTAGCAGAATACCAGCGCTGCGTCATTTATTGCTATGATGTGGCATATGCTGAGCTATGGTCCTTTTTTGTTCTCACATAACAGTATATTAAAAAAATTGTTATTGTTATATATTTTGTATTTTTCCTTTTTTATTTTATTTTATTTGTAACATGTTCTTTTGTACCGCTCAAGATGTGAGAACAAAATAAACACGTTTCTTTCTTTCTTTCTTCTGCCCGCGACTTCGTCCGCGTAATGTGATGATATATAGCCTTCCTCATTAAATGGGCTATCTAACACTAAAATAATTTTTCAAATCAGATCAGCAGTCCCTGAAATTAGCGCGTTCAAGCAAACAAACAAACAAACAGACAAACAAACTCTTCAGCTTTATATATTAGTGTAGATAACATGATCTCATCCCTAAAATTGGACTAAAAAAAACAATCTGCCAAATTAACTTTTGGCGAGAAACCGCGAGTGTTTTCACTATTGCGATCATAAAAAATATAATAAATAATTATTTTACATTTGTGTGGTTTAGTTTGTAACAGAACGGTGAGTACATAGTATCTAAGTGTGATTTCATACGGACTTGCGGTTACAAAAGAAGCGATCTATGCAACCACACCGATTGGTTTCTATTCCCCGCTATTGTGAGCACCGTGGCACTGATGGGAAAGTAATTTGCCACAAATAAACTAGTTACAAAACACACTGGAATGTATCGATACGTTTTGTAAGCGATACAATTAACGTGTTTGTGATGTCAGCCTTCAATTATTGTGTGAAATTAGATACAATATTATGATTTACATTTTACCTGAAATAGAACAGGTTTTCCTATACTATGATGTCAAATTAATGGTAATAGGCTCACCCCTTAATACATGGGACCTAAACATACCGCCGAACTTTGGGTGTACATTAGTACGCCTCTGCCTAACCGTTTGGGGATTACAGGCGTGATGGTATGCTATGCTATGATGTCAAATAAGCCTATGGCCCTGATGGTAAGCGGTGACCGTAGCCTATTGACGTTAACAACACCAAGGGTCTCCCTTTGCACGTTGTCATCTTGGGATAGCAATTGTTTCGTGCACAATAATGTTAGTACTTCTTACTGCCTAGCTAGCGCCAGAATATTTAGCAAAACCAATACACAATGGACCATCTAGGCAAAATGAGCACTAGACTAAAATTATGATCAGTACGTTAATTTTGCTTAGCTGATCCAACATATTATATATTTTCACGTCCAAATTTAAATTAACTATCTTGAGGTCATGCAAAGATCCTATAAATAAAGCATTTGCAGTTTTTCCAGAATTCTGGGAATGTTCTGGGAATCTGTTCAGATTTTTTACCCTTAATACCTTATTCTTGGTCATTGAGTGCAGGCGCTGTCAAGTGATGCTCTTACTAACTACAACATTTCATTTTTATTTATTTAAAGGTACTAGTATTCTATTATCTGTGATATAGGTATGTAGATAATTATGTCTCCTGTGATGAGGGGCTACTTAAATGTTTTTTTTTTCTATTTAAAAAACATACCTAATCAGTTGAAGCGAAAAAAATTGCTATTATTAAAAAAAACAATCAAATTATCAGAAACTTACCTACCAAAAACTTATCAATTCTATTTTATTTAATATTATCACCGCAATATGACCCCAACAAAAACGTGACACGCGTTCAGTACTAGATTTAATATACATATTATGTAGTACCTATACCAGTATATACCTCGTCCAATTTGATACAAATTGTGTCAGAAGGTCTAGGAAATATATAGATAGTAAGTTTACTTATATTTGGTTCACCACAAGTTATAAGTTAATAAAGAGATCGTTTATGTAACGTCACCCAGGGCAAGTAAAGAATCTATTAATCTCCAACTACGTGTAAAGTTATCAATCAATTGCAGATCGAATTGATTTCTAGTACAGGCTGTAGGCAACCTTTGCATGCAAGCCAAGGCAAGCTTTGCAACTTTAAACACGTAGATAGGAATATAACTAAATAATACAAGCGTAACAATTCAATATTGAATGCTGCGAAAAGTTAAATATACATGTTATGTACTTATTTTATTTGAATAGTTCAAGAAATTAGAATACCTGGAAAACTGGAAACCTATGTAATATCATCAACCCATTTAAAGTTCGCGCAAAATAAATTGACCCAAAACTAACGGAGAGGGGGAAAGTTTGCGCAGTGCATTTGCGAGCAAAATGTACTAAAAAACGACTACCGCGCATCCGCCATTTTGGTTCAAGTTATTTTGCGCCAACTGTACCTCTGGATGGCCACAGGTCTCCTCTCACTCCTCTCAGTATGAGAGGATTAAGGCTATAGGTGTATAAGGTCCACAAATCTTTCTAAACGTTCAAGATTTAGTTTTTGCAATTATTATTAAATATTAATATCAACATGATTTTGAAACGCAAATAGTGCTTATGTTTTGAAGAATTAAGCAAATCGGTCATATAACTAGGATTTCAATGTTTCTACAAAACTAACTTTCAACTTTTTTATTAAAAACTAAAAGCAACATTAATATACCTAATATGCAATTCAATCCGTCATAAGTAAGTCATAAAAATAATTAATAATGGTCACACGGTCATAATAAATTATCAATTCAACGTAAATAAACTAAATCACACCAGTGATTGCTGCGTAATGCACAGATGAATGAATTTAAAGCCTTAAGGCGAACTGTAACCGAACCCAATGCATTACCAATAAGTACACTGACTACACAGCCAACATGATAATACATCATATCTATGTATTATTCATATGACGACTTGCGATTTTGATGTCGTAAGGCGAGTCGCGAAGTCGTTTTTGCTTCATGCCCACTCGCGATTTATATCGAAGTAATAAATGTATCATAAATATATGGAATCAATTCTATATGGAACGTTCTCAAAGCTTAGTCGTAATTTGGCTCGGAATAAAATAATAGATCCATCGATGTTACACAGTCGGGTTTCTTTGATATGAAGAGGTTTAGTAAGAGGAATACTTACTAAGGTTCCAAAACTGAACGATGAGTCGGATCCCTTTGGTTGATAATAAAATTTGTTTTACGTGAAAACATAAATAATTTGAGCAATTTGACAATCCCATTGCTCAATGGTTCCTCTTCTATTTCTATGGGAATGTTATTTTTCAATAGAAAATTTTAATTCGCTGATTGAGCCGAGACCATTATGATTTTTATATCAACTAGGTACTATCAATCGGATCTCGGTTTCCTAACGAAATTACACCTTCACCTCAAACTTAAATCTTCCAAAGACCTAAATCTTATTAATTATCAAATTATTTATCCTTATTTGAAAACCAATTTTCACCATTAATAAATTGAAAATACCTACACAACGTAACTGTTTTCCTTTCCTTCAGCTGTAGCTGTAGCCTTCAATTCACCTATACTGTTTGTGACGATTAAATACATGTTCAAATACGGTTAAAAACCTTAACAGGCTTCATTGATCTATACACCCAGACTGCGCGGTACCACACATGCGCTACCATTAGGCAATCCCCATAAATGCTTGTAACCATAAACAAATGAGTATTCACGAGCCACAGAAGAAAGGCGAAGCCACATCGGGTCACGAGCGACACACATCTCTTAATTTAATACGTTATCACACACGACTATCGCTAATCATTATTTGTACGGATGTCACTCTAACTTATTGTTGGATCAGGGAACGTTATGAAGCTTTCCAAAATGGTGATATAAAGATGACGAGTGCCAACCCTAATTAAAATATGAATAATTATGTGGTTTGTATCTTACTGTGCTAGTTAGTCATTTTAACATTAAGACGTCCAACTTCTCAGTCTACTCGTAACCATGGATGCTGTAAAGGAAACTAACCGGCGAGAATTAAATAATATTTCGCGGTTAAATCCATAAAAAGTAGTTGTAATACAATATGAATGAGTAGTTCAACCTTACTGATATCCGAGTCCTGAGCATATTTTGGAAAAAAAGAGGTGGGTCTAATATGGAGAAGTTTGGTTCTCTGTGGGGTTGCTGGTCCTAGTCCACTTTGATTAATAATAATAATTATGATTATAGCATTACAAAATTGCTTGGGATACGCTGTAGGTTCTAAGGAATGTTAGGGATATGAAATTTCGGATCTGGATATGGATACGAATAGTCCAATATAGGTATATGAATAATATTTTTAATCGGTATGAAATTATTTAGGACTAGCTGACCTGAGAGACGTTGTCCTCTCCAAGTTTCAACTAACCACCTCGAAAAATTTGATTTTCCATATTTGTAATACACTTAGCGCCATGGACCTCTGAATACCGTATTTCTGACCTATAAATTACTTAATTTCAAAAATTTGTTCACGTGGAATACCACGTCAATTTCCATGCTTCGCGTCAATAGACGTGAAGCATGGAAATATAAACAGACATACCTACATAGACAAAAATCTCGGCGTCAGTAAATTAAGATTAACGCGTGTAGCATTTTTTTTTATTATACATACATATGTGGTATATTCTTAGGGTATATTATTTAATTATTTGAATAAATGGAAACTCTTTAGTTACTTTCTCAAATAAAGTGTGCGCACTGTATCTACACTATGGAGGTTTCAAATTATAAAATAAGTTACTATATGGCTGGATGCTTTAAATAAGAAAACAATAATTGTCAAAATTGTCAACTCAAAATGACACCTGTTATCGAATCAAATTTCATTGAGGTAATAACGATGTCGTGTTAGTCCGCTAGAAAATAAGTTGTCATTCTTTGTTTACTTCTATAACCTACTCAAATATTTAGTTTTTACACCGGCTTGTGCTCGCTGGATAAATCCTATGTATGCCCCGTGATTCCCAGTGTAAGTAAAGTTAGAATAACTGTACTAATAATCAATTCCTGGTCACAATAATGGTTTCTGATTGATCTGCTTTATTTTCTTGTTTTATCTTATTTAATCCCTATAAGTGTATTTTTTAATTTTATTATTTGATTCTGTTATAATGTTTGATCCGTGCTAGTCTAATACAGAATTACTTGGAAAATAAATTGACTTCAATGGTTATTTTTAAAATTCATCGTTTTCAATGGTTAATATGTTAATAACTTTTGATAGAGAGAACCGATTTGAATTAAAAATAGCCTAAATGTTAATCCAAGAAACAGGCTATGAATTCCTGCCCACTCCCTCCAAATCTCTTCAGTAGTTATCATTTGATGCGCGGTCAAACATACAGACAAACCGACAGACAAACCGACAGACAAACCGACAGACAAACAGACAGATTTTGTAAATATAAGCAATGTACAGACACGGCTCACTTACATTCTTATTATATGTAAGATTGTCTCCAATAGTTTCATTTATAGATGTTAGATTATTTTGGAATTGTAAAAGAAAAATAATTATATTATCTCCTCTCTACTAAATTATTCGAAACGTTTTTATTGAATTCGGTTTCGGCTAGTTATTTATTTCGGATCCCTGGCCCTAAATATGAATTGATTATTAAATTTATTAAGGCACACTAAAATTATGAGTAATGGAGTCAATGGTTGATGTAGCACTTTGTATCTTAATAGGAATGTAATAGTCGATCCTTATTGAGTACCTACATAACATTCAGGATACAGAATTAATGAGTGAAATTACTTTTCAATATACAGCTGACCTGACTTGACCTTTAATTGGGTTTTAATTTTTTTTAGTTACACTGATCCTTTTCTTTGTGCTTAGGGATAATTTAGATGGTTCTTAGCTATGAGTGGATCCGATAGGTGGTGTTATTGAGATCCTTTGGAATGATAGAAACCGCGGGCAACCAAAAATACTAACTATGATTAAAATTAAAAAGATAACGTAAAACAATCATATTTATTTGCCCATATAACTTTACAATAAAGGCAAACTAGAAAAAGAAAAAAAATTCAGTAAAGACGATTGGAGTGTTATGTGGTTCTACCACCCGGACGACGCATTGTACCCGCGTGGCTCGTGACTCGAGTAATGCTGTTCGGTACGTAGGCACATATTTATGCATTCAAACACGGCATCAATCATTCTAATGAGCCGGCCCGGTAGGCAGGTACGGGTGTAGGTGCCTCGGGCGCGGGCCGTCACGTGACCGCACTAGTGATGCACCCGTAATTATTTGTCGATTGTTCTGTTTCATTCGAAAATTCTTATAATCAATCGGGTCTGCAAAATACTTAATAGAGGAATTGGATGAAAGCTCTATTTTATAGTGTCATAAAATATTGAGTAAAGATAAAATTGTTCTGTTATTCTTTAGATATCATACTTAAATTGTTTATTTATCTTAAGAACTAAATAAAAATAGAATTGGATTACACGTTAAAACTTCTAGAGTCCTTAAACGTTTGGATAGCCAATCGCTATGCGGTAATCATATCATACTTAATACATACGACGTATAAATATAAAGTTATAACCACAAATAAATAGCATGAATTATTCAGATAATAATATGTGCATGTCAAATAAGAAACGTATTCAATTCACAGTATTATGATTACGATCGTTGAAGGTCATAAAATACAGTTTTACGATGAATAATACCTCATTTGACTGTAATAAACATTGTTATGAATATATTTTCGCTAACCCTAATACCTGTTTATAACCATATCCATGAGTAGCTCAAGTTTATCGATATCGATACTTAAAGTGATCGAATGAGCCCTATTTAACATAGCAGTGATATTCAACTAACAAGTTTAGCAATGAAGGAAAGAAAGCTGCCCGGAGCGTCCGGCGCTATTCACAAATTGGCACGAGCTAGGCACGCGTTGCGTCTGCGCACCATAACGTATCATCTCTTTTTAAACCTTCTTAGAAATCCTGCCTTACAGTTGGAAAATAGGGTCTTATTTGCAATGGTAGATAATTGAAACGTAAGTGAGGTTGGGATAACAGATGAGTTACAAAGATTGAATGGTGCAGTGCAATGATACCGTAGAGCCATTAGTGAGAGCAAAAAGGATGGCATTCTTTCGATTGTGTTTTGTATATTTTCTCTTTGATTAATACTCGCGTGGTATGCTAATTATTGCGTTAAGCAAATATGTATCAACTGGTTCAAAGAGATTAAGCTCATTTTGTAGCTCGTGTAGATATTATATCAGTGGTCGAACAGACAGACTGTTTGTAATAACTTAATACCGAAGGACCAGCGTCATTAAGAAGATCTAACTGAAGTTTTTGAAGAAGAACTTTCTCTCTAATACCTAATTACGGTATCTAATTAATCTTGAAAATTTGATTAAACTTAGCGTTTCACTGTTGGACCATACATATATTATAATTCTTATTATTATTATATTTCTTATAAACTGGACCTGATACATAATAAGATGGGAAGGTACACGCTCTACTGTAGGGGATAGTGGGTTCATTTAAATTTAATTTAATTTTCATTTATTATCTTTTTTTTCAGCGTCCTCTAATAGTAGTTTAATAAGATAATATATTATATTTGTTTCTTTTATAGGTACTCATATAGACCGGGGTGGTTGGCGCTCTTTGGGAGAGCCCTACGTTCAGCAGTGGACGGCAATAGGCCGATATTATGATGATGATGATGATAGACGGAGCGTAGACCATAGCACGTGGCGTTTTTTAGTTTCTACCTACCTCCATGGCAGAAGGTGTAAGTGCATATAAAGAGTACCTAAACAAAGTCCTCCCGCTGCGACTGTCTGAAGAGCGCTCGCGCACTTGTGATTTTTAGTCGGGCGATAGTTTGATCGTTCTGGGATTCACTATGGAGTTATATGGCAGTGCGCGCATTTGACGATTAGAATTCGACATGAAATTAAACACGACTACTACAGCGACTAAACTATCGGTAGACTAAAAATCACAAGTGCCGTTAGCCCTAACTGAAAAACTAAGTACCAATTTTCATACGATTTTCAACAATGAATAGAGTGGTTCATGTGGAAGGCTATAGGCTATTAAACATCACGCTGCAACCCTACAGCTTATTTCCTAGACCAGCACTTTATTTTTAAAAGAAAAAATAGACTTTTTACATACTTAAATAACAGCAGAGCCCATCAGGCCAGAAACCTCTTAAAAAATACAGAAAAACATACATAAGCTTAACCATTAATAATTATCTTTAAAATCAATAAAATAAAAGTGAAACATTAAACTGTTTGAATATAAACAGTGAACACGACGATAATTAACTTTCACATTAGCGATTGGGCGATCAATTAGCTGCAATCATCTCATCAGGCCAGGAGCCCCGTGCTTGTCTAATATGCATACAGGGTGATATTTAATTCATTGGTAACATTTACAGACAACAATATTTTACACTTACTCATGAAGCAACCACGATCAGACCATAATTCAAAGATCGCTTTTTTTTAAAGAACTTTAGATTTAACTGCTGGAATAATTATAAAGATGAAAAAATCTACCCATAGTAATATTATCAATCTGTGTATGTAATATTTATTATTGTGTGTTATTTCTTCACGGCTAAACCACTGAACTAATTTGATGAATTTTGGCGTTGACACAAATCGAGTCTTAGAGAAGGTAGCATATCTACCTTTGGCCTCAAAAAGTCTGCAAATGCGATTGAATCCGACGGCCCCCGCTAATAAAAACTTTTAATCAACGTTCTGCAATATTATGGAAGATAGGTATAATAAAATGTCTGTCAGTCTGCGATATAAAGCTCTTCACGATTTGACGCCAACCAACATCGGCCGAAATCGAGAAAGAAAAACTTCATAAATGGTTTTAGTCGATATGAGACTGACAATCCACCAGTCATTTCGGATGGAAGGTTATTCAAATGAATTCACAGAAATGTGTTGTAACACCGTTTGAATTTTAAACTTTTCACTAATTACAATCAATGTTAACAAGCGACATGATTCATAAATAATTCTACGGCCCGCTTTGATTTATTTTGACTCGATTTCTTATTCGATTATCTGAGTAAACCTTATTTACTTGCTTGACTTTTAATGCTAAACAAATTTTATGGTTTCCTCCTTGTCTTAGGAATGTCCGCAGATCAGATACTGTGTAGGTGATTGTACTAGTATTTATGGGCTACGATTTGCGATATGGGTCAATGATGAATTTCATGATACTGCTGAGTTGGTGTCAACAACTATACGTTTGGCGTAGCGGCGGAGCGATTGGGTTCTGTGCCACGTGATGTGCATTAAATCCCCAAAAGGAGCAAATATTTATATGACCTACAGATAATTATATTTATTCCGGGTCTGGGCGTTGTGTCTGTAAAAGCACTCACAATATAGTATCAAACCCTAGTCGGGTAACGTTTACCAAATATGTTAAATAAAAAAGTCTCGGTGCTGTAACCCCCGTTAGTACTGTATTCTAGGACTGGTAAGCAAATTGGTGGCTGGTTGAGAAATAATACTAATATGATAAAATTCGTACTGGCCAATGGTCAGTACATAGGAGATATTTCAGAAAAATATATAAATATTTACAAAAAAAATTACACACGCCAATCTGCAAAAAAAGAAGTAGAAAATGACACTAATAAATCTTGGCAACACTCAACTTTCTCAAGCGATCCTCTAATCGAGGCGAAGCTTTTTTTACAAAACCACTTATTGACGTAGTTTAAACATGATTACTATGTAAATTTATAATGGATGGGTCATCAAGTTGACTATCAAAGACATCATTACCCTGCTCCTGTCACTCGGCAATTTCGTATCATCAATCTTGTGTTTAAATGGTACAAGTAAACGCTTTCAGCTGTACCCGCAGCATAACGAGATGGCCTATAAATCCTACTTTGATTTCAAAAGCTATTAGTAAAGATAGTTTTAAAACATACACGATTTGATGTAGAACTTTTACTACTTTCATTTAAAAAAGTTCCAAGAGTGTTATTAAAGCGAGTGTCTGATTGAAGGGTGGAATACTAGCGAATTTCTAAGTACCTACTGGTTTCTGACACGCGAATATTAAAGTGTACCCGGTATGTTTTCTAGTTTGAGAAATTACACGTTTTGTGTAGCGGTGAAGCTATCCAATACTGTTGCGCTGCGTGTCCTGGGTTCGATTTCCACCCTAGGCAAATATTTCTGTATTCCACGTTTCCACATTTTGTTTGGAGACACATTATACGTTTCCGTTAATTGTAAATTTGTATAGTGTGCAAGAAAAAAAGAATCACTTCAAAAAATTTCGAAGACGCAGCAACTGACGGGAGAACTGGCTCTTACGCGCAAAAGTCGAAACACACACGAAGATGCTTTACGATAGACTCCGACGTAAGGGTTGTCGCCAGCCAATCAGACTCCAGGAGGTCCTACAACCGAACAAGTCAGATATTTTCTCGCAGCTTCAAGTGTACCTATCCATTAAAAAAAAAGAATAAACGTACCACTAATTTTCTGTTATTGGATCTCATATAGAAATCGTTTTCATGCTTCGCTTTAACAGAAAGCCTTGGATCGTTTAATCATACAACAAAAAATGAGTCTTAACTAAGAAGGAAAAGTGAGCAAGTTATTAAATACCTGTTAGTCCGCTCTAAAATACTTTAAACGCATCACCGATTTGCAACATTACGTTCACATACCTAATTACAAATTACATAAAAAACGTTCTATGATGCAGTTGAGATAATTTTCTTGTCATGTTGCTAATAAGGAATTGATGTGTAGTTTCCAGGTAAGTATTTAAAACCCAGATAACTCGTACATAATCTTCACTCCGTTTTCATCGACGCATTAGATTCCATGCGGACAACATTCTCTGGGTGAAAAACGGAGTGTGGACAGTTAATTATATTGTAATTGGCGAGGATGGCTCAAGTATCTGGAGTATTGCAGCACTGCAGTAGGCAAATAGACGATTAGAAATTTTAACAATTCAATATTAACCGTTTCCATGGTGAAGAATTAAGGAAGGGTTTTATGATACTGAGCAGTGATATGGCCATTGCCTAAATCAAATGTCTGGAGTTTGAATCCAAGGCACGCACAGTGAAGGAAAACATAGTGAGGAAATCTGCATGTCTGAGAGATTTTCTCGACAGCGTGTGAAGTCTGCTAATCCTCATTCAGCGTCGCGGACTATACCCTAAACTCTGTCATTTTAAAAAAGAAGACCCCTGCCGTGTTTGTGGACGCTATAATGGGTTGATAATGTAATGTAACGCTTATGTTACTGTGGAATAGAGATAAAAAAGTGGGAAATTAAGCATATAGAATTCAATTGTAGATTAGAGTCTAGAATTGTGCCCGGTTAATGGCAATATAATCGCTATCTATAACAAGGGACCTAAACATATCAGCGAACGGTGAGCTTTTACCTAACCCTTCGGGAAATACCTACACAATAACAGTTAACAAAAAGGTAAAGAAAATACAAACAACTTCAAAATAGTATATACAAAAACAAGTATATTATGTATCTGCGCAGTTTTTAGTTAAATACGGTAAATATATAATGTTCTTCCTCAAGCAAGTAGTAATAAATGTTCATGTATCTTCCATCTGAAGTATCCCCTTCATGTTCACTTCGCGTGTACAGGTAAATAGAGGCTCGTAGGCAGACGTCACATTATGCCAACCTGGTGCTTACAAGGAAGTTTTATTTTACCAAAACAATAAGCAAACTCGTTACATATCCTCAGAGGGTTGCCTGCGACCGGCTCGAGAATCGCCTTAATGATGTCAAAAGGCAACATAATGTGTTCTCCTTAAACGGTCCTCGCAGTTCGTTACTGTCGCCTCCTTCCACGGTGACGTCTCACTGCCTACCAGACGGACGCATTAAGATCACCTAAGGGCACCACCATTATGTAAAACGACCACGGAATAAAATATATTCACTCGTTAAAAAATAAATATACGACCTACTCGGGCGTTTGCTCGTTTTACGACGAAATTGTACATGTAAACTTGTAGAGTTGACCACAACACTAAGGTACTTTTGGCATTATAAAAATGATGACGTTATGCATAATAAAAACTCGATAAAGGAAGCCGTGTTCATAATTCACGGCTCTCGTACAACCGCTATAATAAAGAAGGTATTTTTTTATTGGTGAAAAGTTCGCCGCCGCTCGCTAGCGACCTCGCGCCAACCTCCACGGGACTGTGCACCGAATTAATTTGGCCGTATTAAGAGTGAGCATATTGAAAACGTGTTAGGGTAACACAGAGACATTATGACGTGACCGTCGACATCCACTGTAATAATACCTCAACTCGATATAACAGGAGTTAATGTATCTGTCGATGGCTAAGGCCAGACTCACCAGATCGAACGACCTCGTTAGATCTTATCTCTATAATTCGAAAATCTTTTATGAATAATTTGTCTCCATTATGTTTTAAACGTTTAAGCTCAGGACTGGAACTTGACATCCTGTAATGCTAATCAAGTATTAAATACCTATTTTAGAATGTTGATTTATTTCCTCAAGTCTACGTTATTTATTGGGTCGGCAAAACTTCAAATAACTTGAATAGCCAATAGCATGTTAACAATATTGTTACGAGAGTTAATCTAGCTATAACAAAGAGAAGCCTTAATAGGAAAGTATATAGGTAGATAATTGAAGTGGGCATTGTGAAATCAGAAAAATAAGTACCTAGTAGAGACTGCCTAATGATATGAATACTAATTAATATGGACCAAACAAATGCATATGTTTCGTGTCAACCATCCATCCAAGAAACCATGTGAGTATCGAATAATTATATATTAATTATTTTATCAACAATTTTATCAACATTTTTAAAAACAAGTTGAAAGTTTTATGAGGTATCCTCCATGCCTGAGAGATTTTCTCAACGGCGCGGCATTGTAAGAAATCTAAGTATCCTTCACTAGCCCAGCATGGTGCGTTCGAAGACCTGTGTCATTTAACAAGAAATTGGTAAGAAATTGATGATAAGTAATTTATTATTAGTCATGACAAAAGAAAACAATAATATGTCACCTTAATATTACATACGTAAGAACTCATAAAATAATATTTACGATGTAATCAAGGTAAACAAACTCGACCAGCAAGAACATAAAACGAATTACTCAGGAAACTATATCATCTACATATGCGTGTATGACTTGGAAATACTTTTGCTTTCATTTTATCATCCTACGCGTATTAAAAAGGCTTGAATGAACGTAACGGGCAAATTGATTGCGGGGCGCGACGCACTCCTGCCTACTACTCGTACCTTATAATTAGACGATATGAATTCGATGCGATAGCGTGGCGGTCCCTTGCGAAACTCGCCCGGCTTGTAAGGGACCACGTTCAAACTTTAATACCGCAACGACGCACAACTAAACGAAATTGCGTACTAAACGTTTCTCTGTGTGTCAAATAATAGAGCTCAAATTGTCTAAACTCCGAATTAGGTTTAACCCTTTCAACTCCCAAGTGATCGCTGGACTTTAGATGAAGTCTCTCCGGAATGTGCTTTTGAATATTCAGTTGATTTTGCACTCTATTGTTTTTATCGTATAGATGGAAATCGTGTTAAAATTAATGGGATTTGCATCGTTTATAGTATTAGGTGGCGCACGCGTTAGAATCAGGATGCTGTAACAGTCCGGACGCGGCTCTAATTACCGCCGCCACTCAATATTGCAAAATGAACGAAGCCTATTCTAGAGTAAGTACCCTTCGGCTATTACACTCTATCTATTGTTACACAAAACACATTTAAAACGTTGAATGGTGTCTTATAATGACCTAGGTGCGCCGGTTCATGCTACCGATACTCGCTAATGTGAAACAATAAACCATTTCAATTTTATCTCGATGATCTCAACTCAACAATTTCTAATTAATCTCCTACACAACTCCGATTAATTGTTGTTATGAAAGTTTAATTACAACTTATTACGACAGTTTTATAATGATACATTTTCAATGACAGCGTTGTGATTCTAATCAAATTACATTACAATACACGCAATTCTAACAAAAACTAATTTGCATAAAGGTATATATTATTATTATTTTATAGTTACATGGAGAAGAATTATTATAATTGAAATCAAATGGAGAGATCAAAGTGCGCTTAAACATTAAAGTGTTAAATGATAGGAGTCTATAAATATAAGGGTTATTCCTAGTTGCCCTCTACTGAAAGTAAGAAAATAATCTATTTGGAAATAATTTTTTCTAGTAAAATATTTTAACAATAAGAAGTTTAGTATCAAAATTGTTATATTAATAAAAAATTTCAATATGACTTTTGTCAGAATATCAATTTTTTAACTAAATTATCTATGATTAAAGTAAAATTTATCTCCTTTTTTATAAATAGAAAATTGAAGTGGAGCAACTGGAATCAACCTACTTAGAAGTCAATGTCTCGATACAATCGTGTGCGTCGTACGATAAAAGGGTTTAATTTATTCAGTAGATATAATTTAGTTTTAATAAAGGCAGCACTTACACGGCTTAGTGATGTAATTTACAAGAACAATAAACATAAGGAAGCCGCGGCTATGCAAACGGCCTGTTGGAGAACAGTGTAGTGTAGTACTGTCTACGGCTGCGCGTGCACATTTTGAAATAAATTGTGCTGCTGATGGTGTTACTGAGTCATCATTAAGAATATGATGGTCAGAAATATAACATGAATATTTTTATTATTGGATAATGCTTATGTAAATAGCAGCCTATATGACCAAAGGTTAAAATAGAGTAGTCTAAAAAGACTCGGACTCGAAAAACCAAAATTTTACTTGCATTTCCTCAGTTTGATGAAATCTATGAATCGCATATAATATCTCTAATATCGCTGTGTCCCTAATCGGTCTATTGTGAACCATTCTCTACGTTATTATATATAGTGATATGTGCTGTATAAAATAATCCATTTGACTGAGTCGCAGTGTCGCTTAACATCACGAAAAATAAGATGCGGAATTACGGATCCCTCGTAAACGAGACTCCTTTTTAGTCCTGATTACGTAGATTCTTTACGAAGATTTAGCGTTGTCGCTATGATGATTTCAATAAATTGAAGAATTGTTCCGAACCCGGGGGGGGGTGCAATTGCACCGATATTGCACCAACTGGACCGGGGAGTCCTAATCGATCCATACCTGGGCTTTCTAGTATTTTAAATCGTCATTCAATGACTGAATGCTGTATTATAACTGAATGTAGTAGATAATTGTGACAGATTTGCCTTCAAAATCTGTTAGTTCTTATATCATTTAAAACCATTGGACGATCATTGTAACACAATTTAAATAGTAGACTTTGGCCCGTGGGCTGATTTGACTAAACAAATATGTATTTCTTTTGTAGAGCAGCAATCTTAAACTAGTGTCAAGATATAAGGCTTGTACTGAAAGCCTTATAAGGTCAACTTAGCACTTCCTCTCTTCGATCTCATGCCTTATAAAACTACAGATTCTTATCATGATGTCACCTAGGGACTTCAATGACAAGGTTATAAATACACATAAACATACACTTACGCTTTTTCGCATAACCGCAGGCAGAAACTGCAGAATGCTTCTTGCTACAATTGGCACACAGACTTCTTATGCATCGTCCGCGTGTTCTTAACATACCCCAACAGAAGTGTTTATTAGACATAGTTATATAATATAACCATTGATATGGTTTAGCTATATAATGATTATAAACAACCCACAGTCCCACGGCTGGACACTGGTCTTCTTTGTTTCATTAGATATTATCTATTTATGAAGGATGTTAAAAGACAACTAAACAAAATAAAATAGTTTTTATATATATTGTGCCTACTAATTCAGAAGTTTATAATTTGGTGCAGTAGATGGGGACTGACACTAATAACCAGTGGCCGTCTGATTATGTTTTAATCTCGATAACTTTAAATTCGACATTTTCGCGAAAATTACATTAAATTATTCGCGAGCACTCACAATCTCCAGCGTAATCATCCACCAATAAAATTGATGTTCGATATAATTTTCTGAGAAACTTTATATTATGTGCGATGTAGGAAGACACTTTGCAGTGCCTATAATACGTACTAACTACAGTGCGGGAACTCGCTCCAGTACTTTCGAAAATCATGAAGATCACTGTCTTATTTTCGGGTACTTACGCCTCAATAAAGTATTAAAATATCGAGGAATTTTAAGTACATACTAATAAACACAATTTATCGATCATACATGATTGAGGGGAATAATTTCCGTTGTAATTTCCATCAAAATAAAAACAAAACTACTTAAAATATTGATGAATTCATAACTGCCAGGGTAATCTTTTTATCACACAGTTTATAGTAATGGAAACTTGTAATATCATTTAATGCAGAACAATATATTACTAGTACCTATTTTAAATAAATAAATAAAAGCTTCTGAATTATTGTTAATTTATAAATCTTGCACCATGTCTGGAGCATTAAAGGGTTGATGCTTTATTTACGATGAAATATACTTATTTATTGCAGCCATTACAATTTCATCTGCATTTTTATTGTTTCATTGTGGATGAGAATAATGCACGATGCCGTCTGTATCTGGTCAGTACAAGGTTTTATGTTTTTCAGTTCCTGTGCAATTACTCTATCTTAGGTACCTACTTTAGCTCAATGTGTTGGTCCGACCAAATTCGCTCGACATGCGACTCCAGTGTGAGCGACGCCATCCATGCCGCAGACGATAGAGCGAAATGCCATAACATAGTCTATACAAAACTGTCGGAGAACGTCTCAAGGAGGAGGAGGAGGTATACTACAGACCGGATTAATTACCAAAAAGACTTAAAAAGCTTTACTTTGCTTTACATTCTTAGAAATGTTACTTCATCCCAATCCATAGATCATAACTCGGTTATTATACAGCACACCCACAGGTGCCTATAATTAAAACAATTCGGTAAACAAATAAAACACATAAATAAATAACAAAAGCAGTGCAACAAAGTGTGGAACTGACAGTTACAACGATCAACAAGTGGAAAGGGCAGACGAGGCCCCACGCCCGTGGCCGGCCGCTCGGTTTCAGCCACGCACCCAACTCCAAAAACGTAATTTATAACTACATTTTAACCGAAGAGCCAGCCAGACGACTTCGTCCAATATTAATATCGGCGTCAGCATCATTAAGGCATTCCTTTTATTGCGACTTTAAATAAGTCCGTTCGCCGATCGCCTTTATTAAAAGAGGCTACCTTTCTCCAAGGTTTTGCAACGTCGCCCTTCTTTTGAGGCGGTTTTTTAAGCGGTAATGCAACACACCAATTTACTGGCCACTGAAGTAACAAAAGAAATTCTTATCAATTTTTGTGGTAATTTTTACACGCTTTTTGTGCTTAATAATCACTTAATCTGCGGCGGTATTTTTGGTTATTTATTGGATGGTTCGGGGGATATCTCGCCGGTTGGAATCAGTAGCTCATCGGCAAACATCACCGCGAATCGCGCTGTAGCGGTAACGAGGCGAAATTAAAGTTGCGTATTTAAGGGAAACTGCCTGTAGCTACGAATATTTTAATGTTGGTCTTTACATCGATATTTAAGCATAATGTTATTCAAGTTAACAGTAAATCTTGACAAAATGTGAGTAATAAATGAAGCGCTGTGCCGGAATTGTTGTTGAAGGTGTAAGCCGCAAGCTAAGGTGTGCGGCTACCGGTGCCGGCCGATGTACGGACAGACAGACCGAGTTTGTTTTATTTTACTGTCGGAACCAGACGCATCCTTATAAATTTAAACTCCACGTGGGAAAAATGTTTGTAAGATTGTCAACATGGCTTGACTGACATGACTCTTATGTTATAGGTATTATTAGTAGTAATAAGATAATATTTTTTTTATCGATAAATACGATATCGCGTTGCTCGACTAGGGAATCGAACGTTACGCTTAGCACCTGCACATCCACTTAAGGGGATAACGCGGAAAGGCGGTGTTACAACTCCTTGTGGGCGCTGGAGGACTACAGGGGGGAAATTTAGGCTATTGACGACTCCTTCAACAGTCTAAATTTCCCCCTTAGAGATCATAAGATTGAGAGTTAAAAAAATGTGGCGTCCAAAAAAATTCTGAAAGATGGCGGTAAACTAAATAATTTTGAGAACCTCTGCACTAGACCAATTTAGTAAGGACAGACCATGAGAGATAAGACCATTTTCTAATAACGAAGTAGGTACCATGAAAAACTACCTACTTGGTATACAAAATACCTAATTGCTTTAATGCATCTTAATTAACATGTAATTCATGTTATATCATACTATATTTAAGCAGGTGCATCGTATTAATGGTCTCCCTGTATCTTTAATAACCGAAAATGTATACATTGAGGCATAATGTTAGATCATGTGCCCGGCTAATGGCAATTGGCTCGCCCCTATTACACGAGACCTAAACATACCGTCGAATTATGAGTATACATTAGTACAGACTTCGAGGAATACAAGCGTGATGGTATAATTATATAGGTATAAGACGTGTCGTCCTTCGGCCCAGTAAGTTCATCAAATTATGACCCGCCGCGATGCCGCCGGTGACAAAAGCTTTCATCTCTCAAACTTGACATAATGAACACGAAGCATGCTGGGATGACGGTAAAGATCCTTAATTGCCCAGTTTTTCAACCACAAGATGATTTATTTCATTATAAATACATTTTTAATATTAAATATGGAGGACGAGTATAATACTGGCAGTAATTATATTATAATATTTTTAAATTGCTTATGAGTTCTTAATTAAGATCTTTTTGTTGTTTTTTTATTAGCTGCCAATGCAAATATCTTTTTGAATAAAGAATGAGTAAAAAAGTTGCTCTTCTTTTAATTTTATAGCTCATTTACATGATATCAATATTCATAATGATTTAGTATTCAATATTACGGTTTGAAATCATTTATTTCTTAAAGATTAACTAGACTAGATATTAACCAGTTTTATGAAGAATATAATTACGTTATATTTGAAAACATGTTATAGTGCAGATACTTACATACCTAATAGTGATTAGATCTTTTACTTTTCAATGTAGGTTTAGGTGCAGAACCTTTTTTTAATTATTGCACAGAGCCTATATAAATTTGATACATTTATTTGTAGGGTCAGAATTCGATCAAAATTAGATACCTTTCTTTACCTACTTAAGTATAAGCAGGATCTGGGCTATTTAAATCAGAAAATTTCTAATTTTATTCTAGACTATTCCAACGAAATAGTGTCTCTATTCTTGGTTACCAGTGTGTAATTTACTAAAATCCGCATTAATTACACATTTTTTTGTGTCTCTGAATCTTTAGAGGTAATACTTTAGACCAGTTAAATAAATTTGCATCAATATCTTTATTTAAAATAAATTCATTTTTGAGATTGGCTTTAATAAATATCTGTTTCAACTATCTGTATCACCTGATGTAGATGAAGCTTTACAGTCTTGAGGCATGTACTACATGTCCAAACTAGTTTGACGGCACATCGCCCTTGAAAATTTAAACTTAATAAGTGACACCTTACGACATAACTTACACCCACAAATATCGTCTTATCGCATCTATGCATCACTTATTATTAATCATGTCGATGCATAAATTATATTCTTTGATGCATAACCCAATTCCACAGAATTTTAGACATGAAACATTACGTGTTCATATCTACAATAACGAGTAGGTACCACTGACCGCGTACTGTTGCGTAAACGGACGAAATTTTATGAAAATGCAACGTCGATTATTCCAATCTCGTCACGAAAACAAGACAAGTGCAGGTTGCGCTTGCGACTCTAATAATTGCGTCGGAACCAAACTGGGGCTGGGTTATATAACGAGAAATCATTCTCGCTCACTCGGAAAGACTCGCCCCCCGAAGGCGAAGGTCCGAAGTATTGCTCTACTCCAATTTATCAAGCGAGCAAGCAAATTATCTCTACTCTTATTCTCAGCGGGGTTTCGATATTTTACGTAAAAGTGAGCAAAATTCACCCAATGTCAGTGGCGTGAGATAATTAATTGAAGCCCCCCAAGTAATAATTCGGACAAATAAAATGTGTTCGATGTGTACATTCCCACGGCGCGGCTGCGCAGGCGCTGGTGCGCAGTGGCTGCCGGAGTGATGCGAGTGATGCGCGGAATGTGAAACTATGCGAAGTTTGGGTGGTATCGGTCCATTCTCGCCGTTACGCGCTGCTATTAAAATGCCTCGAATCCTGGGAAAGATGTTAGTCTACCGGTGTAATGGAGAATTCAAGTTTTTCCTTTTAAATTGAGCGTTAGTAAGAATTACGAGAATATTTTCTCGCTTGGGACTTTGTGAAAGATTATTAAGGTTAAGCTCAAGGCAACAGATATGCACACTAATTTTGAATGAAAAATAAAAAATACAAGTACTGTGTTTACTGTTACGTTATACATATGTTGGTGTCAGGACCCATGCGGCTGAGATGAACATAAATTATGCAAAAGCTGACGTGTGCAGGGCTGTCACGTCAACATCGACGGGTTACTCTTTACATGAGGCCGCTACGTCACTTATGACTACGTGCACCTTGACAGCAGGACACAATTGCGAAATAATTTAACAACAGCACAGCTGTCATCTAAACCGCCTTATTAGTGTAGTGGTCTTAAGCGTGAATGCTAAGGAAAACTGAACGATTTGCCATCCCAGGTCGAGCAACGTTATTAGATTTTTTTATGAAACTCAGAGTTTGGATTTGGGTACGGTTAATGGCAATAGGGTCGTCCCCTATTATATGGAAACTAAACACCCCGGATTGCTGTGGATGGTATACATCAGCATACCTCTGCCTGACCCTTCGGGTAATACAAGCGTAAGTAGTAGTATGTATGTAGGTATGTGTATGAAAATATTTTTTCAATAGTTTTCATACAACAGAAAAGCGCAAGGTCTACAACATACATTTATTATCTCTTAAAACAAATAGGTACTTCTCCCATACATAAACAAGAAAAATCCCAATTAAACTCTACATTTACTCGTAAAAGTGGAGGTCAACGGATAGCTCCGTTAACGCTCGTATTAAGTTTACATTCAAACGAACAGGTATCGAGTGCCGACATCCTTAATTAAGGTAAAACGTCGGCCCGTCAACTGGATTAAAAGATCCGATTTGATTTTGATTGATATTGCGGTGAAAACGCCGGACCTCTCGGCCACTCTCGGATTTTCACGAGTACTTAAGGGCTCGGGCACACCATAGATAAGAAACTGTTCATTATAGATGGCTTTTCCATTAATATAAGTATTCTTGTCAACAACAGGTATAGCCATAGTGATATAGAAACCTCTTCAACCTCGCGGAGGTTCTTTTAGATACACCATCCTTGACAGACATTGCATCAAGAAAGGTAATGTCATCACCAAATAAACATTATGATATTCTTGCCAGCAAATCAGAACTACAACAGTGCATACACAAAAAATAATGATATACTTACATAGATTATAGTCTAAAAGTCTAGTAAAATTGTAAAAAAGCAGTGTTGAAAATATTTAAAACAAAACAGTATTTCTATAGGTATAGAGTTATTTCTTGTATTTCACGATTTGGCTAAATATCACTCTTTTACGCACCATTATTACGCAGGAGAATAGGTACCGTGACATAATTTTGTCGGCGCATTATCTCGTCTTCAGTCATAGCCTCACTGCAAGCTATGCAACGATAAATTTATTTCAGAGGGCACTGATAAATCCGTAACATTAAAACACATCGAACTACTTACTTCTTCCATTTTTTACTAATATCCTTCCTCCAATCATCTTACCTATATTTTTCTACTTCAATTAAATGCTAAAGTCGAGACTACATTGTCTACTTTTCAGCAAAAACCGAAAGATAACATAACTATTTCCGGGATAATGTAGCACGTAGTGTGCGCCGAAGCCTGACTCGGGAGCTATCTCTGTCACCGCACATATGCGACGGACGAGAGGATTAAACACGACAACCATTAACCGATGCGAATATGTGATCGAGATAAACAGGACTTAACGAGAACTGGTGGCAGAGCTCGGCGAAAAACTTAAACCAGAGCATAATTATGTGTTAAAGACCATATTGTGTTTTTTTTTATTAAAAATTAAACTTTACGTTTGGCGTAGCAGCTAAGGTGGTCGTAACATTTCGCACCAAAGGCATTTTTTCTGTATGTTCCACCGCCACAAATATTTGTTTCCAGTCTGGAATTACTGTGAAGTACTTAGGGCGGAAAGAGGCTAACTAAAAAAAATAAGCAAAAATGTTTTCTAGGTTAAATGTTAATCTAGCTCTTAGCTAATATTGTGACTTTTAACTTTAACATATTTTTAATAATTTTAAATTAATTACAAATTTCAATTAGCTAACGATGTGTCAGCTTCAGCTGAAAATACATATATTATAATAATAATAATAATTCGCAGCATCTGCTGAGCTATGATCTTTTTGAACGCACAACTCCACACTAATCTTATCTAGGTATATCTTCACCGTGCCTTATAATAATGTTGTCTTCGGATTGTACTTCAACTAACTTATCAGTTATTCTTAATTTTGTACTTATATTTTTTTTACATGTTTTGTGTTTGTTTTAAATAATCGTTATTTTCTTTCTTTCAATTAAATCTACTAAAATACTTTGCAACTATAGAGCTTATTCAAAAACATCTGGCCGGGAAATACTTAAGACAAATGATCATGCGTGTAATAAAACATAAATATAACACTTCATTATAATATTCATAATAGCAATGAAACCTTGAATAAAACGCGCTATGCCAATAAAATGAACATTTAGCTACAATTATACGTATGCAGGATAATACTGTAGGTACGTCGTTACTATGAAGTATGAGTGTACAGTTGATTTGTGTAATTGCTTTTATAACATATTCAACCTTAGGGTAGTGACATGTCTAGAAGCTTATTAATCATACACTCAACTCAACCAAAGTAAATTACCTAATTGATCAAGCGGTTTAAATTGCTAAACTCAACTGCTAAATGTGAAGTCTGGAATCTGCTTCCCGGGTTTTAGTAAAAACAAACTTTTCTGTGTTTTCCTTAATAACACTACTATGGCCTGGGAACCGTACCCTGATCCTCATGCACAACAGGAGTTCTTAAACTATAATTCAGGAAAAGGTGCAAGATTTAATTAAATATCTCAAAAAGCGTTGCATATTGATACCTAATTGTTGTTTTCTATGATCGATTCAAATCAATCAGTCAGAATTTCTAATACAAATTAGACTAGCTCACAAATTACTCGATACAGTTAATAAAGGAAAAAGATAAAAACAGTAATTTACTGTAAACAAAACGAGTGAAGTTGCCAATCATTTTCTAGAGAATCGCAACGATTTAAGAATTTCCTAATATCATTTTGAAAGCACTTTGTATGGGACATTAACAAGTTTGCCAGGAAAGAGGTAGAATAAGTAGCATAGGTGGACTAGTCTGGCAATTCATCTCGATTTGTCTGCCGGGTCACGGAGGACCGAGCGTCGTGACTCCACGACACATATGCGCCCGCACAGATTTGTACAGACAACCGACAATTGCAGATTTCTAAGCGATTTTGGATACCTATGTCGCCCTTAAGCTTAGAGATTTTGAATAAATGATACAAGAATATGTCTGAAGCAGCAATGTAATTGAATATATGACTAATTATGATACCTTTGTATAAGTAGGTAGAGTTGATAAAAAACGGACGAACGACGACGGATGAGCACAAAAAACTTTTGGTAATACATCATAATAGCCCTGCAAATGCCTATTAGGTTCTTACTTGATTACTTGGCTGTCCATGGGCTGCGGTTATCGCATACCATCAGGTGATCCGCCTGCACGTTTGCCCCCTTAGTCCATAAAAAATATAACAGAAAATCCATTCCCAGAAATACACTTTTTTTACCAGATTTTCACTTTATCAAAAAAACATTTAAGTATTCTAACCCCAAATAAACAATAGGACACTATGAAAATATTTGTTCTACAAATTTAACCAAGCACCATTAGTTTAACACCCCTTTCCGACCGTAATAGTTTAGATATAAATTCTCTTACTTAATAATATATCATACGAAATTGTCGGTGCGTGCACTTGTTCAATTTTAATAAGTCCTCTATTTCAATTTACAGTTTCGATTTTCGTTTTAGTATCTTTTACATGACACAGAGTTAATCGTAACACTACAAGGGATCATTTACAAGGGTAATAATTCGTGTATCCTATTTTACAAACATCTAAAATTTTATATGTTGTGTAATTTATTATCTATTCACTATCCTGATCGACCCTCTCGTAAAATTGTTGGTATAGCCAAATTACCGCCCAAGGGATACGTACAAAAAGCCAGTCACCAAGTTTGAACTTTGTGCAATCCACTAAAGGTTCGCAATTCCCCGTAGGATAGTTACAAAGAAAATAATCTTTTGATTTAGGGCTCCATATCTGTCAACTAGCGACCGATTATGTGAATCTGTTTGCGAACAAATAGGTTTATTGGCTACTGTCGTAATAAAACTGCATGATTTATTAATGGCGATAGCGGGAGATAACATTATTTTGACGTCAAATGATGTCATTGATCCCACCGCTACCATATTGTGTTTCAGTCGCATTGCGAACCATAGACACGACCTTTGTCTTACAAAGTTGCAAAAACGAAACAAGAATTCATTTGCGTTGTGGTTTAAAATTGTTTTATCGTAAAACAAAATGTGGGACACTAACGCAATCCAACGCACCAATAACACACTAAATTATTTCCGAAAATAATGCCGAGGAAGATTACATCGCTGTGTTGCAAATCGATGATTGAAATTAAAATACGACACAGTTTTCGTCGGTCGACAAAAAGGGTTCGTTGAAGGTTTTTCTTATGACATTCATAAATATAATAAAAAAAAGCTATAAAGTCATCATAAAGGCAAGTAACCGGTATCAAAAATAGCGGAGTAGAGTTGTGCAAGTCACATCTTGTGCACAGGATCAATCGTCAAGGTCCTGCGCAATCGTGCATATCGGTACGTGCTGCCACTGAACTAAAATTAAAATTAAATCAAGCCTTTGATCACATTCAGTCAGAGCATCTCAATATGTCTGCAATGCCGTTTTGAGCTGCGGTAAATTAAATCCTTTATTAGCCAGTAATGCAAGTTATTGACAATGAAATTTAAATTCCGCCTAATCAACAACCTTTTGAAGAATATTAATGGAATATTCACACACATCATTATTATTGATGTTAATTTAGTGATTAACTTTCATGAATGTTTTTTTTTTAAATGCGATATTGCGTTCTCGAACCAACGCTTTGTACTTACTAATTATTATTATTTTGGATTCCGTTAACATAACATAATCAACCCATATTACTTTCCCACTGCTGGGCCGGGTCTCCTCTCGGAATAAGAGGGATTAGGCTATAGTCCACCACGCTAGCCTAATGCGGGCTGACTTCACACGCCATCGAGAAAAGCTCTCAGGCATACTGGTTTCCTCACGATGTTTTTCTTCACCGTTTAAGCGCATGATAAGGTGCGTGTCTTTTAAGGTGTGATTCGAACTCGAGAGCTTTGACTTGGAAGTAGTTATAGTATGTTTTTAGTAGTGTATTCCGTTAGTCTTATAAAAACATTCGGTTAGGGATATATCGAGTGCCTTTAAAACTATACCGGAAGTTGGCTTTAAAACTATACCCTAGAAGTGTATAAACATAACATAACATACCATCACGCCAGTATTCCACGAAGGGTTAGGCAGAGGCGTACTTACTAATGTACACCCACAGTTCGCCGGTATGTTTAGGTCCCATGTAATAGGGGGCGAGCCTATTGCCACTAACCGGGCACAAATTCCTAACTCCGAGCTGCTACTGGGAATTTCATAGAAAAACCCAATAACACTTTGCTCGACCTGGGAATCGAACCCAGGACCTCTAGCGTAGCAGTCACGCTCAGGACCGTTTGGCTAATGAGGCAGTTATTAGAAGAAACCTAAAGTGTGAAACCTAAGAAGTGTATAACCATTATAATTATTTTTTATCCTGCTTTTACAGGTCTCCGAAAAAACACTATTCAAATACACTTAAGTTAGAATATAAAATAGTAATTACGAGCTCAACTTGACAAGTATATTAGATTGTAAAAATATAGCAGTAAACGATCATCAAATAAAGTACCTAGGTACTGTAGATGTGAATTCAGAAACGTAGAATTAATACATTTTAAGCAACCTTAATTAAATAGAACGAATAAATATTTAGTACCTACCACTCTTAACCTACATAGTTGCTTAATAAAGCAATTAAATGTTATTTAATCGCAAATTAAGTAAGGAAGATAAATGTAAACTCTCAATATATATCGCGTCGGTAAATCTCTGCGCACGCGCCGATGCGGTACCAAACTACGTTAGTTTAAACGCGTGATAAGATCTTAGACATATTAATTTAATAATAAATAACGTTAATATGCATGTAGAGTTTAGGATTCGTATCAATACACTCACCCATTATAATTAGTGGGCAATTTGCTGGGCAACAAAATATAAAGTCAGTTCGCTTGAATTTATTAGCTCAGATGTTAATGTCAGTATGTAATCAGTGTTACTTAGAAATGTGTGTTTCCAATGTTTTACTAATCTTCATCTTGTTGAATTGTACCTTGGAAAACGTACTTCATGTTATTGTGGTGTTGCGTCTACGCATGCTAAGTTATTTTCACAATTACTCTTATACAAAAATTAAAAAAAAAAACTGTTTTTGTTATACACAAATGGAAATAAAATTTGAGCAATTCCTTTGAAATCAATTGATATTAGATGCCAAGGTATAACAAACTTTGCTGCGCTGTAGTCTAGAGTAAGTACTCTCTTTTTATAATGTAAGAGATTTTCAGCTTCTAAAAGTGTCGTATATTGAAATCCTACTAATATCGAAATGTGAATTGCGAAATTTTGTGTTTGGATGTTTGTTACTCAATAACGCAAAAATAGAGTTGGGCGAAATTTGGCACATAAATCGTCTAACACAGGATATTATTTTTATCTAGGTTGAAACTAATTTTAAAATCCACGCAGACGAAGTATAACAAATATCTATAAACTTTGTCAATTCTGTAACAATACCTACTGTAGCTTTAAGTATAAGTACATATCTAAGTGACATGGGAAATTATACTATCGATAGGTATATACCTCGTACAAACTAGCATTACTGTATCAACTTACATAGTCTATGGTTTCCCATTCCTGGAATTTTAACGGACATCATACTATATTTTAGACAAAGTTTTAATACCGCAAACCCTTCAAAAATGGAAGTAGTAATGCGGTACGATTCTACTTGACCATTTAATTTTCTTTAATTGTAATATCATTTGTGTAACCCGTTACTAAAATCTAACGGCTAAGGCCGTGTTAGAACATCAACCATTGTTTCGTTAAGGCGGATCGTTCACCTGAGCCCGCCAAATTAAAATTTCAATTGGTTTTTCGCAATTTGTAGGTCTTTAACACATTCTAGATTCCTAGCTGTAGTAATTTCGGCATTAGCTATACAATATTCACAACTGAGCATTAAAAACTTTGCTTAATAAACGTTAACGAAGCTAAAATTAGGTACAATCGTCAATTTTGGCCAAAAATGACGATTGTACCTAAATTTAGCTACAATATCGATTTTCAAGCAAAGTTTTTAATGCTCAGTTGTGAATATTGTATAGCTAATGCCGCAATTACTACAGCTAGGAATCTAGAATGTGTTATAGACCTACAAATTGCGAAAAACCAATTGAAATTTGAATTTGGCGGGCTCAGGTGAACGATCCACCTTAAACATAAAGAGGAAGAATTAGAAGAAGAAAAAAATATAATCTCAAAATGTAATCAGAATACATATTTAATATTCATCAGACAGATGTCTTAAATGGATAATCAGCCCAATGAATATGCAAATAATTAATCCTAAGTATAGGTACATAATACTGAATTAAGCTAAAGACACAGAGATATATTACGTAGGTTTTTTTGGTACAACAAATAATAAAATTAAAATCATATATTGTTTGCAAGGGCATCCTGTGGTCATACGTGTTTTTATGTAGAATCACAGTATGATAATAACATAACATACCATCACGCCTGTATTCCCCGAAGGGTTAGGCAGAGGCGTACTTACTAATGTACAACCACAGATCGCCGGTATGTTTAGGTCCCATGTAATAGGGGGCGAGCCTATTGCCAATAACCGGGCACAAATTCCTAACTTCGAGCTGCTGCTGGGAATTTCATAGAAAATCCCAATAACACTTTGCTCGACCTGGGAATCGAACCCAGGACCTCTAGCGTAGCAGTCGCGCTTAGGACCACTTGGCTAATGAGGCAGTTACAGTATGATAATAATGAAATAAAATAATGTGAGCTTGTATGGTATCGATAAGATCCCTTTCATTTCAACATCCCTCAATTAGTATATAGAAAACATGCCTTATTCTGTAGACCTTAAGTACCTTGTGAGTATTTGCTGTTGGTGTACTCAATGAAACTTCAATATTGAGTGATATAAAATAATTTATCTTGGTCGTCTGAAATGTTTAGTACGACAAATAACTTGAACCAAGAACAAAATAAATAAATACACTATTTATGAAAAGAAAACAATTATCAAACATTTTGCGATTTATCTTCAGACACCAACGAAATTTAGGTGGAAAAAATTCCTTCAAGATTTTTTAAGTTCGTTAAATATGGCACTAAACTTACATCTGCATTTTTATTTAGTTTTAAATTAAAGATTGCCTGCTCCAGTAGTGCTTCCCTAATTTATATGATTGAAGTATATAGTAAAAGTAAAGTAGTAAATCTTGTTTGCTCGGAAAATGTATTAAACACAAGGCTGTTGGTAATGGTATGTTTAACTTTTTCAGAGCAAAACGTCGGACAAAGACTGAAGCGATGGAAGTGAGCGGCCGATCTGTCCAGCTTAGTCCTGACTAGACCAAACCGTGACGAATACCTATGACTTTCTGGATCTACAAGACAAAGATACCTACGTCGAACACTTTTTGCGTGTTTTGCAAGCTTTGTGACAAATCGATTAATAAAGGTGTCCGATAGAGAATATTTTCGGACGGCGTTTGACCTTGCGTCGTCTTGGCGTCACCCGTCACTCTTACCGGTACCTCCAGTAAGTGCTTATTGTAATTTACTGCGAATTCTCCAATGCTGCGCCTAATAACGCCTTTTATTGACCCGCAAGGAAGTTTAACTGCAGTCTATAGAGACAATAATTGCCAGAAACAAACTGGCTTTGTAGTTCAAATACTAAAATTAAATGGTAGGAAATAGACGTAATTAAGTGTTTTACTGTGCCTTAAAGTGTGTTACAAACGTGTCTTGTGTTCGTTTATTACTTCGCAGCTTAATTCACTTGCAAATTGAGGAATAGTTAAGATACCTATGTTTTCTTTGTACGCATGTGTACCTACGTAAATATTCTAAAAGCAGGCTTCATTTCGAATTTACTAAAGCGATTTTTATACACAAGGATCATGTTGTATAAAAATCGTTGTCTATATGTGAGTGCTGTGCATAGGTATTTGTTATTAGAGTAGCACGTGCACTTAGCTTTTAAATGATTAAGCATGTGAATGTTTGTGTTTACTCTGTAAATATGCCAAAATAAATAAATGTTGTACAAAAATCGTAATCTTGAGTCCATCCAAAGGTATCCATATTCTATGATTGATAACTTATACTTAACATTAGTTTTTGGTGTACAATAAAGGCTATTCTATTCTATTCTCTAGATTCTTAAAGTATTGCAATTACAAAAGCAGCGATAACCAAAACTTTTATACGTATGGTAGGTTCCATGTCTCAAACCACCTGTTTTAGGGTACGGAATATTGTCATGGCTGGTCTGCCACCTGAAGAAGTGGCAGGGTTGGATTCGTACCGACTAAAAACTGTACTTGCCTTTCCTTCGAAGGGAGGGAAGGAATGCACTGTTGATTCTATATTCTCTATATTGGACTTGTGAATGAATTCTCTATATAAACACAAAACGACTGCCATCAGACCTCCGTAACGCAGTTTCTGAGCAATATCGACATCCTAAGAAGCATAATGGTCGTCCTAGATTAATTAATTAAGTACTTAAATTCATTGCTTCTACGGCGCCCCTAATTACTTATAACTAATTAAATCGCGAAATTTTTTGTCCTTTGGTCCGTCTCCAAGCACAACCTTGGCGAGGCGGAAGACTTGGCTAATAGTTAGCTACTGCACATTAATCCTATCTGTTACACTAATGCTATACACAAGTGCTTTACACTTTAGATTTTATTTAACTTATCGCTTTTTAAGCGTTTAGGTTTTAGTTGCAATAAATTCTGGCTTCCTAAACAGAAAAACTTGGTATTTATCGCGATTTTAAAATATAACACTCTTGTTATCAAACTGATGTAAAATTAGCTATTTATATGAATCGACTACTATTTTATGAAAAAAAACTATTTCGTTGAATCGGATCCAGGATGTATCAAAGTTGGACAGATTGACAAACACTCAAACAACATCATCAACACAATAGGTTTCAGCTGCGCGGGCGCAGTGCCGCCGCGTACCAGGCGACATTCACGACCACAATATACTCGCATCGTGAAAAAAGAGCGTACCCAATTTCACGCAACATAAACTCCGTGATCAGTTTTTGCCTTCTTATGATGACAAACGGCTATTTCCTAGTTGGGCTAATTGTCCCGGCCCATTGTGGCGTGCTTACTCATCGACGTTTTTGTCGTCACCGGCGCACATCGGCCCTCACCTTGCACTTTCGATTTTGCTCGGGTTACGCATCGATCCGATTGAGGCGCGCGTCTATGTGTACAAAAAACAAAATTATTTGGTTTACATACTACTAGCGACCCTAGCGGATGCTACAGGCAACCGGTGTTGTCTAATTCAATGTGTGCGTATCTACGTACAGTACCTACGTATTATGCACACGCTCAAGCGAGGATTGATAAAACGACTTGCACACAACTATAACCAAACCAGAAATTAATCTCATACATAAAAGGAATATGATGCAGTATTTTAGCCGGCAGAATAGTAGCTTCCGTAGCGTTACGGTGAGGTGACTGGAATCGAAGCACAAGCGGCGTTTCGTGAGTTCAAATCACGGTAGAGGAAATTATTTTTGTCATTATGTCATACTTTTTATAATTTAAAAAAGTAAATTGTGTAAACTCTTTTGGTTTAATTGACTTGTTTTTATTTGTGTTGTATTGATTTGTTTGTTATTGAAATAAAACAACAAAAATGGTATATTAAAACATTTAATTAACTAAATAACGGATCGATTAATATACACAATAGAAAAACAATTTTATCGAGCCTCGAGGCAGTTATTATCTATTTATTTATTATTACACACACTACTCGTATCGTTACAGGATAACCTCCACTACAATAATGGTTGAAAAATCAACTTACAGTTAATCGTTTCTTTAATGAAACGGTTACTATTTTATCAGTTATGAATACAAAGTTTTGTTTGATGGGTAAGTATGAGCGTAATATTTTGTTAGAGGTGATCAATTTAATCAAAAATAAAGACGTCAAGTAAGTAAATAAAAATTTACAAGTTAACTTTTCACATCATAATAAGACAAAGTTATTTTTGTTGGATAAGGATGGACGTAATATATTTTGTCAAAGTATTGAGTATAGGTATATCAATTTAATCATAGTAAAATAAAATGTGAAGTGAATCAACATGTTAGAGGAAGAAATTATGGCAATTTCTAACCTCAGGAACAATAACATCACTCACATTACAAAATGGCTACATATTAACTAAAGACTTTCATTATTTATGATACACACGTCGTTTAAAACAGTGTGATCACTTTTAAAATATAGTGTGAAAAATATAACACGTCATGGCAATTATTAATGTGTCGGCAAACCATCGTTATCAATTACCTCTTGTAACCTTCTAGGCATGCTGGCTACCATACTAGCGCATATATTGCTACCCCGTAGCGACTCCCAAGTGGACGTAACTAGGTCATCTAAATTCGATTTTGATCTTGTATTCGATGAGTCCCAGTTTAGCACCATGTGACCCCATAGGTTTTCTATGGGGTTTAAATCTGGACTTTTAGCAGGCCAGTAAATAATAGTCATGTTTTCTTGGTTGTCAAATCTTCTGTGCTGGTTTGCTGCATCGTAAACCAGCTGCACGCAAGTGGTTTCGCACGGTTTGTAAGCACACATTATGAGCTGTTGCGGTTATTCGGGTGGGGAGGAATGGGTCCGCTCTGTGCCTAGATATGATGTCCCGGTGTCATTTGAAAAAATTGCCGATGGTTTTGGCCCACGTCGGCGATGGTCTACGTCACCGGAATCTGCAAATCGTCGAACCCATAACTGCACGGTTCTTCTCTGTAATAAAAAAGAAATGCTCAGAAACCAGTATAAGTATATAAATGCTGATGAACAATGTGTAAATAAATATTAATCATAATTTAACATGTCATGTTAATATAATTATAATACTAAAAACATTGATTCCAATGATATACCTATTATTTGCATCATCATTAGTAAACATAATTAATATTAGTTACTTGCTTAATTCGAATAAGTAATTGAATCTTGGCTCAAATCCTATGCCATAAATTTAATTTATTTATATATTGTGTTAAGTCAGTATTACTTATATGACACTTTCCTAAATGAATTAATTATTATGTGTTTTAATATACTTACTATATTAATTAATAAAATAATTAATTATATTATGTATTATATATATATATATATTATAATATAATATTTAAACATATATATTATATTATTAATATAATTAGTTAATTCTATTATTAATTAATATAGTATATTAAAACAAATAATAATTAATTCATTTAGGAAAGAATAAAATATTTAATATACTTACTATATAATATACCTAGTATAATTTAACGTTTACAGACAAGAAGAGCATAGGTTCATAATGAAAATGTCCATAAATGTTACTCACCGATATCATTAATCGCCTCGCTATTTCACTGATAGAAATGTTTTGCTCGTGTAATACAACAATTTCGGCCTTCTTAAACATCGTTAAATGTTGCATGATTAAGCAATAAAAAATAGGATAACACCGCACACAAATTATTACAGGAGTTGTAAGAAGCAATCTATGCTTAAACGAAGGTCGTAATAGTTAATGCAAATAGACTGGACAAATGACGACGTTCAATTCTTATAAAATAAAATAATTGAAAAATTGTGGGTAGCTTTGTCTACTAAGGACACAAAATAAAATGCTTAAGTAGGTAGTTAGTTTCGATGGCATATCTCAAACGTTGCAAAACTTCGATTGTCTTATGAACTGGATTAATAGTAACTTGTAAAAGATTTAAATAATATTATAAAAAGAATATAATTCGCAAGTGTGGTTTGATCATACGGCATTCGTTTTACCAGTCAGAGACATTAGCAACGGTGCTAAAGCTGCTCTAGTAGAATTGTTTGAAATAGTGCAATGCATTCAACCACACCAATTAGTAATAAGGACTATTATAGCGTGTTAGCCATGCCTAAGTATTGATGTAGGTGTGTGTGTAGTAGAACTCGCTCGCATGGACGTTAGTATGCGTACTGATTTACATCGTCTTATTAGTTTACGCACACAATAACAACGGCAGTTATCCATGTGTTGATGTAAACTAATTAGGTGGTTAAACTGTACTACAAAAGAACTGAAAAGTTCCGGTTTCGGTTCCACGAACAACTTTGATATCTCATTGGTTTACAGAAACTTGACGTCCTTTGTATGTTTCCACAATACCATGTAGAATTTATTCTTGAAGGAAATTTATATGTAGCAAAGTACGATTTGGACTCGAAATCCTTACTTTTACTGGCAAGTTGAAAGATATCGTATTAAACTAGCTACATATGCGATTCTGTTCACCTCCGAATCAAACTTTCAACAGTTAGTACAATACAGTGGAGGTAGAAATCAAGATAATATGTCTGATAAATATTATTTAGTGTAAAGAACGTCGTTGTAAGTTAAACTAAACAATACTAAAATGTGACCCTAGCTTGTACCTGGGCCCACAAATTATAGGCGTGCTAACAGACAGGCATACTGCTTTACAGCATTCACATTACTTATTGTGGAGACAACTCGTAACGAGTGCGACAAGGCCATCGAAAGTAATTAAGTACATAGCCGAGACGCGAATCACCTTGTGGACAATTTTAGGGCTTCTTTGTCAAGGTCTATAGTGCCTTCTACATCGCCACGCAAATCGCTGTGGTTTCACAGAAAAAAGATTTAAGAACTGGACTGCTAACCGCAATTTTTTCAATTCAGCAGTTCTCGAAATTTTTAGTAAAACTTGAATATTTCTTCAGTAGACTGTTGTATAGATTCCTCTCGATCTGTGCCAATCCTATAATGGCGAATAATAAACAGTAGTGTGTCTGTGTTCTCGTTTGAGTGTATTTGCTAGACTATTGTCACGTAGCAACTCATGTCTCAGGATTGCCATTGATATTCGGTCCAAACACTACTTACCCGTTTGGACCTAGTTGAGTTTTTCTATGAAATCCTCAGTAACAGCTCGGAGCTCTCCTGTTTAATGGCAATAAATAACCTAGGCCCTATTACATGGGATCTAAATATACCGGCGAACTATGGGTGCACACCTTTTCCTAACCCTTCGGAGAATACAGGTCATATGGCATGTAATGATGATAAATAATTAGGTTTTAATTTATTTAAAATAAATAAATAAAATAAAAATTGTTTATTGACACATAAATTACAGACATTTGTATGCAAATAGGCACAAAATTTGGATATTTATTACGCGTGGCGCGTCACACACTACATATGTACTGATACTGATTCTAAGGGATGTTCTCTCCTTAGAAATTTTACTACTACTACTGTAATTAAACTTAGTCGACTACGAAAACATTATTAGTAACTCTTCACCGATGCAAATATATTTTATCTACATTGCACTTCCAATGTGAGCGGCATCACCTCAGGCTATACCACCTGTACACTGTACACAAAGAATTAAATTTGGGAGCACATTATCAAGTGTACAACAGTGTTGTATAACCTGCCTATGACGTCCATAAAATAGAAAGTGCCGATAAGAGCCACTTGTTCGGTTTCAGACTCATGATTACTACATGCAAATACTGTTACATCAATTGCTATCAATCTGGTATTCAATTATCTAACGAATAACCTCCATTTTTGTAATTGACAATGTATGTTTTTTATTTATTTCTGTGTTGCATACAAATGAAATTACATTGATTGATTTCAGCGAAAGTCATGAAAAGGATGTATAATTTAGAAGATTTTAACGTTTCTTTCAACTGGAACAATATTTGGAAAAGATGTTTATACATAAATTAATGAAATTTTGTTTTGTTTCAGTACATTTAACATGTATAATACTGCCTGAAAGTAATCATAACAGCAGAGAAAAGGGACCGAGGAACACATAATTACGCCTGTATTTCCCGAAAGTTTAACTAGAGGTGTACTAAATGTACACCCACATGACAAAACTCCAATGGCACAAATCAAAACTCCGAGGTGCTACTGAAAATTTGCTGAATGATGAAATGAAAATGCTGGCTGGACCTAGGAACAAATGACCTAATTTTTTTTTTATTTCAGGTCTGATCCAATAGTGAACCTAAAAGTTGTTCTTGTAATGAGAGACACCCTTTAATTTTTTTACGGTAAATAAGGTATATCGCCATTTTTAGTTCAGATAGGTTCATTGTCTACATTTAAAGCTTTATAATCGATGTTTTTTGACGCTTAATAAAGCTCTTATTCTATGCTTTTCGATTTCAAAATGGAGGACCATAATGTTTGACCATGCATACCATCACGCCTGTATTCCTCGAAGGGTTAGACAGAGGCGTACTAACGTACACCCACAGTTCGCCGGTATGTTTAGGTCCCATGTAACAGGGGGCGAGCCTATTGCTATTAACCGGGCATAAATTCCTAAGGCCGAGCTGCTACTGGGAATTTCATAGAAAAACTCAATAACACTTTATTCGACCTGGAAATTGAACCCAAGACCTCTAGCGTAGCAGTCGCACTCAGGACCACTAATGAGACAATTAGTAGACCAAAGCAAACAAAATAATATATTCTACCGAGGTATAATGACTAACTACATCATTACTTAGTCAAAACCTACAGACACCTAGGCCCACTTGCACCAACTTCTTAAATGTGATTAAAGTATATTTAAACACGAAATTTCTTTGAATAATTGTGTTTAAATACAATTTAAACATATTTAAAAAGTTGGTGCAAGTGGCCCCTAGAATACTACGACGTAAATAAATGATGATTTAAATACTAATCATTTGTATAAGGAAATAGGCAAAACAAAAGCTTACGATTAAATAAAATGTATCTACCCAATGATTGATTACATTACACATTTGACGTATTAAATTGTAATTAATCAATTAATTGAAATTAGATGTACAAGTCAATTTGTAACAACAAGTTATAGGTACCGGAACAACAGCTTAGAATGATAAATTACGTACTTTGTGTAGTGGAGATATAATTTTAAATAAGTGCTAACGCATAACGTAGTAGTAATGGCCTAGTGACATGACCGTTGGACTGCCAAGTCAAAGGTCGCGGGTTCTAATAGAAACCACTCACCTCTGACTTTTCGGAATCATGTCCGAATTAATGAGTAATTTATTATCAATCGCAACGGGGAAGAAAGATATCGTGAGGAAACCTGCAGCCTGAGAGATTTTCTCAAAGGCGTGTGAAGTCTGCCAACCAGCTAACTCTGCCCTCCCAGTCTGAGTGGAGCTCCGTACCCAGCAGTTATACAGTAGATGGTTTTGTTTGATGATGATCACATTTTGTGTAATGTGTGGAAATGGTTATAGATACGAACTGTTGCTCGAGAAAGGTTTCTATGAGGGTTAAATTCGCTCACAAATTCCTTAGCTATCATCTCACAGAAAGGAACATCGTGTGTGTACTGTAGCAGTAGGATTCCAACTTAAGTTATTTTGGAGCGTTCATTTACCACCGGGTATGATGATTTTTCACTGATGTTAAACATCAACTATAACCATTATAAGGTCTTCAGAACATAATTATGGCCAGACAACAAAGAAATTCAAATGAGACCTGTTCTAAGTATAGCTTCAAATTTTAAAAACATATTGGTCATAAACTTATACGCTACGCATAACTTCTACACTGGAGGTCCTGGGTTCGATTCCCAGGTCGAGCAAAATTTTATTGAGTTTTTCTATTAAATTCTCAGTAGCAGCTCGAAGCTTAGGATTTGTGCCCGGTTAATGGCCATAGGCTCACCCCCTATTACATGGGACCTAAACATACCGGCGAACTGTCGAACCCTTCGGGGAATAAGGCGTGATGGTATGTTATTCGACATAAATAATTATACAACAAAGTAAGGAAATTATCTCAGGAGCCCGGAAATCGGTCCCTAGGGTCAGCTTAGAGGTCGGTCTGTAAGATCGGCTAGATTCGCTTTTTTTTTAATATGAATTGGTAAACAAAATTGGCAATTTAGACCACAAGGATTCACAAAACAACTATGAAGACACATACATCTTAGCAAAATCACAAGGTGTTTTACATAAGCACACACCTACAACGCATCTACAAAACGAGATACACAAGCGATAGTAAAGTCCAGCCACGAGTACATCAAATTAGATATAGTATAAGATAAATAAGAACCGTTACAATGTCGAACATTAATAAATTTGTCCTGCGTTATAGATAGTGCGAGAGTGCGAGCCGTGGACAATGAGCTAGCCCTGAGTTATTGCCATGATGGCCCATTAGTCTCCGAAGCTACAGAATAATGGCCCAGAGAGATGTACTATCTATTTACCTAGATATGGCACCGGTATTGTACCTTTAAGGGGTACTTGTGAATTAGGTCTGATACTAGATTCTATTAGACAATGTGCCATCCTCAATGGTTACTTATTATGGATTTCAGTTCTGTCTGAGACACCTTTTAGTTCATTCCATCAGGACCCATTAGGTCCCCCTTAGAATAAGAGGGATTAGACAATATATACCACGCTAGCATAATGCCGGCTCTAAAAATACAACTTTGTACCCCTTTAACCCCCTTTTTAAGCATATTGTGCGCATGGAGGTGTGAGATTGTACATAGTTAAAGTTTATATGCAGGAGAAGTGCAGAATGCAAATATTTTTTATAGTAATAATTAAAAAATGGGTACGTATCAAAATCCCGAAAGTTCATAATACCTATGATTGAAATACCGACGTCCAAAACACCGAAATTCAAAATACCGATGTTCAAATGCCCGAAAGGACGAAATCCCGAATGGACGAAATCTAGTCGGAGCCTACTGAAGTTACAAAAAAACACAGTTACACAACAAAAATATGTATATAAAGGTACTTATCATCAGATTTTTTTTTTTTTAAGTTTGGTTAGGTTAGGTTAGAACTGTAACCAACGACGCACAAGCCGAGCGAGCGAAGCGAACGGGGCCGCGGCAGCGGCCGGCGAGTGCCAGAACCGAAATGTAGCCATTGTGCATACCTAATTGTATAGAAGAAAATTTCGGGATTTTGTACTTCGGGATTTTAAACTTTCGGACAAATTAACTTTCGAGATTTTAAACTTTCGACCAAACTACCATTCGGCGTTTCAATTATCGAGATTTCGTCCATCGGTATTTTAAAATTCGGAATTTTGATACGTAGGTACCCTTAAAAAATACATTAAATTAATAAAAAAAACATTACACACACTATCATGCGTTTGACAAAGACCTTTTGTTTATGGTTAACGTATGAAGGATGAAAGTATGGAGTGGGTATATTATGGTCGAATTTCGAGCACCGGGCGACCAATCTTAGTGAAGTATTAATACGCACACTGCACAGGACTTCTAAAAGCTTCTTGGATTCGTTCTTGAGACCTTTGACTGCCTTATCACTAGGCTATCACTGCTTACTTTACTGCACCCATACATGTGTGGAGATTATGGAACTTACAAAAACCAACAAAACTACTCTAATAGACCCTATTGAGAACCTACATAATTACGTAGACATTTCCAGTGGCCCTACATCTACAATCCGATCCTGGCAAATAATGGTGGTGCCAGCCGGTAACTCACTAAGCGATGGTATCGCCAGTCGATATGCTTCTTTTTATGACCATTCCGCACTCGTAGAAAGAGTTGAACAATCTACTTTGAGGAACGAAAGCTTTATTGGCACTGTCTTGGTGGTCTTCTTTAAGCTGTTCCCGGTTTTAAGCTATACGAATATGTAACTATGATTTTACCCTCTACTATTTCTCACTCAACACTAATATTTATCACCACCGCTAATCGAATAGAATAGAATTCTCAATATATCCAAATGACTTAAGATTTCGACAAATCGAGCGTACACAAATGTTATATCCATACATTTTGTTTCTATTCGTTTTTTATTTGAACCCAACCAACCAACCCACTTGTCTACAGGCCCCTGTTTTGTACATTATTTTAAATGTAACATACCATCACGAAGGGTTATTAATTAATTAATTATGAATTTCCCGAAGGGTTAGGCAGAGGTATCCTAATGTGTACACAACTTTTTCACGTGCGAGAGCCATACTTCGGCACGAATGGGCAGGCTCAACCGGAGTGATAAAAACTCGTTTACTCTAGCTCGGCCTCGGTTATCCCATAAAAAAACCTATTGATCTAGTTTTTAATTCATGCTAATAATTTTCCTACTGGACGACTAATGATAGCAATCACAGGTTATAAAACACTAAAACGTATTTCAATCAGCACGACAGAGCTACACAGACCACAATAGTTATACACGGCCCACAGATAATACAACTACATGCTCGAATACCCTACATTACATATTTAATCAGAGTCGGCAAGACACGACTGGAGTTCAAGTATCTCAAAATACGTATTGTATGAACTAAATACCTCTGACCTTTCGAACTCTATTAAGGCTACAATTACGCAGAACACGGCTAATAAGACGTACAATGGGTTAATTAAGACAAGCGGCTGTCATGCGCCTACGCACCGAGCCTACATTCCCGCAGATACCAGCTAGAGATGCGCACGTTGGCATTTCTAAATTACTCGATATTTCTCCAAGAAGTTATGTAAATGCTAATTAGGAACATTAAGATGTAATTTGTTTATAAATTATACAAATTAACCTTTATTTTAATAGTGTAATTTAGGGTTCTCATAAACTGTAACAGACAACCATTCTTGTGACGTTTCTTTTTTCATGTTGTCTTTAGGACTGCTCATCAAACTGCTGACTTTCTAGAATGGCGGTGTCTGTTTGTGAATATACCCTTGACAAGACCCAGTACTACATCAGATTTGATAAATCACAAGTCCTCGCAAAAAAAACCGATTCCTACCTAGGGTATTGAAATAAAAAACACCCAAATTTCAATAGAGAAGATGGTTGGATCTTACTCGCTGCCTTGAACCCCATTATAGAATCGATTAAATCTACATCCAAGTCAAAAACTGCAAGATCAAAATGATACGGTGAGCTCGTTCTGCGTGAATTGGATCGCTAATAATTAACAAAAATGTAAGGTGTCTGTTAGTAATTTTAACATTAAGACGTCCAACACCTCAGTCTACCCGTGACTATGGATGCTGTAAAGGATCTGAAACGTCGGGAATTAAATAATATCCTTATTCCGCGATAAAATCCGTAAAAAGTAGTTTCATTTCAATGTCTAATATTCGCGTAAGTGTCAGAAATCAGTATGAGATCAATTTTGTCAACAGTTTCAGGGTAAATCCCTTAACTAATGTTTGCTTCAAGCGTGTTGTTGAGTGCGGCGTGTATTACGGTTGCGCAGCTCGCCGGGGGCGCGCGTGGCTGTCGATGATTTATCAATAGTCGCCGCGATGCCTGCACGACGGACCGAGCCGACACCACTCTTCCTGTCACCGCGAACAAGGTGGGAGCTGAAGCGATCATGTTACTACAAAATTTACTTTTAATTGACATGACGAATTTGAACAAAGATTACTATCCTGGCACTATTTTGTACCGTAGCGCAAGCAGGAACACTTTCGAAAACGTATTCGTATCGAAATCGAGAATAATTTGTATGAGAAGGAGTTTAATGAACGTAGATGAAGCGAAAGTGGTTTGCCAGGATCGTAGCAAGTGTAGTCTCTGCCTACCCCAATGGGAGACAGACGTGAAAATATGTATATAATTATATAATAAGATTTTGTAGCAGAAAAAATCTGATACGTTTACGATACGAATTCGATAGTTCGTCGTGCTTAGGCCACTGATATGTCTAAACATAGAGAAACTAAGAGCGCTCGCGCACTTCTGATTTTTAGTCGGGCGATAGTTTGATCGTTCTGGGATTCACTATGGAGTTATATGGCAGTGCGCGCATTTGACGATTAGAATTCGACATGAAATTATACACGACTACTACAGCGACTAAACTATCGGTCACACAAGTGCGCGTTAGCCCTAAATGAATACAAATTATACTATTATCTACGTCCGTATTCCATAAAGGGTTAGGAAAAGGTCTATTATTCTAGTCTATATAAATTATGTTCACTCACAGTTCGCCGTGCCGGTACGTTTAGGACATTGTAAGTACTGCGGAAATTGTAACTATGTTATTTATTTATCTACCTAAAACCATTTTGAATATACGGATACTGGTAAACTGACTATATATAAAGTAATCAATTTACCTGTCCAGGATATATAACAGCCTTATATTTGATTGGCTTGTTTGAAACAAAATTATCCCTTTGTCTAATGTAAAGGCAAACCAAATTATTTTTACTAATATTTTGGGAAGACCACACTAATGAAATCGCAAGATAAATAACGAAGAAAAATACTATCCATAAAAATGTTTTCTTAAAATAATATACGTATTCCTTCGGTAGATGGACTAATGTCATGCATGCAATGCATGTTCTTATTAAGTGTTACTAAACTCCAATAATAAAACCGCCGCTTATGCCTTGCACCAGCGGCTAATCGTACTGTCCCTTTAGTACCCGCCTCCCGCGCACCCCTCTCCCCCCTAACAGAGCCTAGTTGCGCACGCGTCGCCACGCCCTGCCCCTACCCGCGTTAAATATATCATAGGTCATCTGGCCAGGTTTGTCGGCTTTACTACTAAAAGCTCAACTTAGTGGTACAAACTGGTGTAGATGTAGATGGATATATATATATAGATATACTTTACTTCGGTCTGTAAGTCGTGGTGATAATGTCTAAGTAGTTCAGGTGTCCTGTATTTGCCTATGTTTGGGTTTTATCTATGGAAATTGTCAGTGTCGTAATATTTAGTGCTAAAGTTTTGTTAGTTGTTGTTTTACTACATTTGATATATTCTACTTGGCTAACCCACTAGACCTAAGGAGGCGGATAAAAACAGTCGTAAAATTGTAAAGGTAAACATTGCCAAAATTTTGTGATCTTGTGTAGAAAAAACTACGGCAAGAATTCTGAAGTCCTCCTCCTCTGTTTTTTCGACATAATAGCTGGCAACCCAAACTCTGCAACTGCGCTGCACCAAAAAAGTCTTACAACGGGGTTTCGAAGTAAAATACATCTCGCTCATAACTGTACAATCATCATAAACTCAAAAACAAATCCATTCAGAACTAGGACGACATCATAAACTGAAGCAACCGCAGAAATCGAGAGTCAATGCCTCTAAAATCAGAATCGAATTGTCTTGTAGGTAACAAGACGAACAAAGTCGAACACTAACCACCTAAAAAACTAAATTTCAAAAGTGCACACTCCATGTCTCTTGTGCTCTATGAAGTTATGTTAAACGATTGAAAGCCCGCAATGGACTAGGTATTGATACTTGAAACTTTGAGATAGATACTTTATGGTGGTCCCTAGATTCCAATGAGATTCAGTAAGCATGTCGCACGCAGCGGGACCGCTGCAAGCGTCGCGGGCGCACGAACGACCCATAATCAATGACAACCAACTTCCTTACGTAAGCCCAAAACAGATAAAATGGAGAATATGCATTTTGCCGAACAATTGCTACCAGTTATTGCAATCTCGAGTCTAGACACATTTTTGACAGCCTGTCTTTCATTCCATGATGGATGGATTACAAATTGCCTCGAGATAAACATCGATTTTGGACTTCCTTTACGAAATTACCACCAAAATGCAGAACTTGCAACAAAAGATTGTTATGAGTACTTGCGACACTTATTTTGCTGACGTCGTTCTTACAATTGCGCATAATTTATCAATTACGCCGTCAAAAATTGTATGCAGGGAACACGAAAAAAAACAAACAGCCTTAACATAATGTACAGTTACTTAATTTTTTAACTCATTGCACTTTCAGAACCCAACATCCTCGAAGTGGCCTAAAATGTAACCCAATTATGAGGCTTACAATTTCGGACATAAGCAGAGATGCGGCAATTTGATCCTCTATACTTAGCGATACAACCAACTATAATTTACTTAGTTGCGACATTACAGGCCAATTGCGATGGCCCTCGATTTTCACCTGAGAGAAATAATTTCGTAAATTTATGGCGTTAATAAAACTGCCTGATGGATTGATCGATATCTTGTTTATCTGATTTTACACGTGCATATCTGAGGAAACGGGTAGATGTGACAGGATTGCGTAGCAGGTACTACAATGTTTTGTATTGAATAATATTATTATGCGATCAGATTAATAGTAAAATGTTTATAAGAAATTGTGTTATTTCAATTTAATCATTGTTACAATTAGATATAGTATGGTCTAGTCGGCAACAACTTTTTTCTGTTTTTTATAAATTTTGTTAATAACTAGGTACCTATATGAATTTGTCAAAATTGAAAGTGTCAGTTAGTATTTAGTTTAGTACTTAGTTTAACTCTAGGGGCCACTTGCACCAACTTCTGAATTATGTTTAAATTGAAGTTAAACACAAAATTACAATAGAAAATTGACAGATACAATTTAAACACATTTAAGAAGTTGGTGCAAGTGGCCCTAGATACCTTTCAAGGCACATTTTATTTTTATAATATCATGTGCAGAAAAAAATATTGCATGTTGAATACGTCAAAGATAACTAACTATAATGTAAAAAGAAAATTTACTCTATATCTCAAGTCTGTGGTCATTCGGTTCAGACAGTTAGCAAGCCCTCATACCCCTACGTGATACAATCTTCACCCATATTACCGTTTTATTTATTTGTATTATCCACAAGATTCAGATTTCTTCATTCAACGTTTAAAGACGCAAGTCAAGTTAAATTCGCAGAATGTCTTCATTTAATACATTAACGTCATTATTATGCCAATTTGCTGTTTACTGAGAAATCATATTGTTTATGATTTCGCTGAATTTATTACCATACGTAAGAAATTCTTGCTAATTTGACAGGGATTCAAAAAGATATTAATGTTTCTTTGACAGCAATTTTATTCTCAATCAAATTGTTTGGCCATGAGAAATTCTGATCAAAATCCCAAAATATACTTAGATCAATATTAAGACTAGTTAACAAATAAAAAAGGTTTGTCTATGATTTTGTAAGGTCAAGGTACTAATTTAATTTATTCCATTACTCTTGTCTGATACAGACGATTTTATTATCTTTTAAAGCTCTTTAGAAGACTAACACGAATTTGACTACTCAGTATTATATTGTAGTCTTTGAAATTTTGAATTTGACCAATTATTGAACTTGTGAATCTTATCAATAAGCGCACAACTTTTGACCAAAACTTTCATAGTTCACTTTACCCACAACCCATAGATTACATAATCTACTTCCGTTCACAACTTTATCGATTACATTTCGAATTGACTCGATTACTTATTGAAGGTGTTTACGACACCGAAAAAGTTTCTAACGCATTTGACGCGTGGTCACGCTACACAGGTAAATAGGCACAGGTTGATTTTGTCGATTTTATACAAAACATTATAAAAACCATCGTGATATATAAATTTAGTGTGAAATTAAGAATCAGCGACCACCGTACGGAGTTCGATGGAATCAATTGTTTGACCACAAAACTCATTTCGTGGTGTACACGGGAAGAGAGAAATTTTGATTGATGCAGTCCGGTGTTATCTTTCTTTCTATCACGTACACAATAACGTCTGTGAGCAGCCTAATGTTGGAAAGTTTTAGTTTTCATTAACTATAACAGTCAATATTATATCCGTATAAAATATCAATGACATTACTTTTTATGATGACTTAGATTTATGATATTCTTGTTGTATTTTTTTTCCGAAAGCTTGAACATGATATTTTTAGTAATTACCATTACCTAAGTTTTATTTTTTCCAATTACGTATTAATTTGCCTCGAAGCAATAGACCTACTCATATTTGCATTTACTTTTTCAAATGTTTTTTCCAAGATCGGCGCGATGGCGAGACACACACAAGGCCCTGTTTTACAATAATAATTTCAATGCTATGTACAATAAAGAATAAAATAAAATAAATAAAACAATTTCTACCTTATCTTATCAAAGGAAAACAAATTTAAAATCTTAGCTAAACCTTAGGCTATTTATGTTTAGCCTTAAATAAGTAATAACAAAGAGAGTCCATTGGCTATACATTGTGAAAGAGAACTGATACACAGAGCTTTAAGAAATATTGCAACCTTAATGTTCTGACTTTAAATCTCGAATCTTTCGCACAACGTAACGGAGAAATCCATTTATGACACAACAGTTTCAGAGATGCATGGAAGAGCCGAACAAACAAAGGCATAGGCAGTAAACTGTCAATTAAAGGGTATTTGGTAAATGAAACTTGGAATTCGACAGGGTCTGGCATCGTCAGGTGTGGCCGGTTCAGCGGCGGCGTGAGTCACTGCGCCCGCGCCGCGAATTCCGTAGATAACCGACAACTCCTTTATTCTCTTTGCTATATCGAGCACCGCCATATTCGTGCCCTTTCGTACGCCCGCCTGTTGTTAAGTTTTGAATAATTCAAATATTGGCTAATGGTCATAATAATAACGTCAGGCTGCGTGGATTCGTGGCTGGATTCAGATAAAAAATAGGCTAGTATCGTTTCATTTGAATGGTTTCGGTGCGCCTACGAACCGTTAACCCTGCCGTAATGATCTCTGCATATTTACAGTGCAACGTACCTCCTATTATATTACTGCCTTTTTGCCAAATAAGTATCTAAGCACCTCCTACATAATATCTACCTAAATAATACAATTAATCAATAAAGGGCCGAAATTTTGCTGTAGGTTACTTTAATTTTTAAAGTAAATAAGCATACAGATAAGTACCTTTGTTGTTGTAGACCTAAGTAAATAACTTAAAGTCAAGGGTCAGGAACATGCTCTAGATTTTGACCTAGACCAACTTACTTTCACTAAGTTAGTGTATCGTTGAACACATTTACACAACCATAGATAGGCTTTATTTATTTAATATGTCTTAACGTTTTAAATGCCGTAAAGATTTTGGTTCCGAGATACCTGGATAAAATGATCGATGGCGAGCGGTAGGATGGGCTTAATACAATGATAAATAGTGGTTAAAATCACGCGACGACAAACGCGATAAAAGAGGGTAATTTGACAACCCCGAATAAGCGCCAGGCAGACCGCCTATTAGACCGTTTCGTAACTTTAATCAAGTTTAAAAACATTTTATGCCTATGAGCATTATTTTTATTGCTACTCTAGAGCGACTGCTAAGCGTGAGAGAGCCTGTTCCGGTTCGATTTCCAGGTCGAACAATGATTTATTTATTTATTTAAAACTCTTAAACTATCATTACACGTTTTGGAAACCTAATTCGATAGCTAAGCCTATTTATATATTAACTATTTTAGAAAACACTACTTAAACTAACAATAAAAGAAACAATTAACATAAAATAAACAATAAACATAAAATTACACTAATTGTTATTTTCGTAACATATTATATATAAACTTACTTTTGCAAGTTCACTAAAGTAACACGAAAAAATGTCCAACCTATTCTGAATTAATTAATTTATTTTGATGTTGGGTTTTATGTGAAATTCTCAGTAGCAACTCGTGGTCAAGAATTATTTTTACATGTAGCGCATTTATAACTTTAAGCTTTTGCCCGCAGCTTCGCTCACGTGTAGCTATATTAGGATTCAAAATGGATCCCAAAAATAATTTAACCATAAATCTGTAATCTGTATACATCAAAGAGGTCAACCTGTATCTCAGGATCAGATCAATTAATTGGAATAAGAAGCCACCAGTTTTTAAATTGAAGGATATACTTTCTAACAGTGATAACAAAATTAAAATCTATTCAGGAGTTTTTGCGCCAACCCGTAACAAACAGACAAACATCAAATTAACATTTCTGGGTCCGGACATGTTTATATACTCATTTATTTTATTAATATAATGTAAGTATTATTAAATAAATCACACACACACATTGAAATATTCATTACTATTTAATATGATACAAATACATACCTCAATTATGCAAATGAGCCTATAAAATCGCTTTCGCCAAGTAGGTTATACAGAGAATGTATTCAGTTCCCTTATCATTCGATATTCAGACTACATGCTGTGACCCGCAATACGGGAAGCTACGAATGTCAACAGAAATATTAATAAAATGTATGACATGTATTACTACAGTGACATATATTTTGCTTTTTACTGCATTTAAAAACAAATAAGAATCCGGTCAAGAGCGAGTTGAGTCGCTCGCTGAGGATTCGCTTATTATAGTAAGGACAAGATCTAGGTGTAGATCTAAAACAATAGATACTAATTATATCCGTTTTGCTTTAACTGTGTTAAAATCTTTCTCATACCACACATATCATCGCGCTTTGACAGCCCCAGTCACGACGTCACACATCTTTCTCAAAAAATATTTTTGGTCAGAGGTTTCGAAAACTAAACTATTTTTTTTTTTGCGTTTCCTCTTTTTAAGACTAAGTGCCACTAGCACCAGCTTCTTAAATACGTTTAAGTTGTATTTAAACACAAAATACCAATGAAAAATTGTGTTTAAATATTGTTTAAACACATTTAAGAAGTTGGTGCAAGTGGCCCTAAATATAGACTAGATGTATGTAGTATCGATATTTATCATTTTTAAATAAAAATATCTGTTGCTTTCCAAATTTAAATTAATTTTAAATTTCCTAGATACGCATTTACCGTACGAAGGATGTCTTTTATAGAACGTAAAATCGTCATAGATTAGTCGGACTTGTACCAACTGCAAACCGCACTTGTAAACCAATTTAAACATTTGTGAGCGCTTTCACAAATATCTACTAAACACAGAACCCTAAAAAATCACATTTTATAGAGAACTTATTGCATGGTCTTGTCGTTTGAACTAATTAATATGTAAATGCGAGCATACATGAAGCATACATTCAATAACAATATATTATTGATAACCATATGACCAATTATACCAGATTGGAATATTATTTATCAACAATTCATTCATATTTTGAGCGACTCAAACATACTGAATATTACGATGAATATATCGATCACATAACCGAATTTCTGAGAGCCTTCGGGCGAGAAGCGGCTCTTTTACCACGTCCAAATGAAATAAATTTATTTAATATACAAGAGCTTTATTTATTGATTACGATGTATCTTCAATAATTGCTTCATCTGTTAATTTATCGATATCGTTGATAACAAAACGATATACAAATATAGGTCTAAATATTTGACAAACAACAGTGACAAAAATACTGGTGCCATTATTTTTATTACTAGGTTAATTAAAAAGTACTTACCCCTTAGTTATACTAGGGTCCACTTGTACCAACTTCTTAAATATGTTTAAATTGTATTTAAACACTATTTTTCATTGTTATTTTGTGTTTAAATACAATTTGGTGCAAGTGGCTCTTAGTGTTTTAAAGAGAACTTGATCTATTTATGTTTGTCCAAAAATTGTTCACGATTATAAAAGTACCTACATTTATTAAAATTAACAACGATCTATCCCTTTACTGTTCTATAGCTGAAATCTGAATATAATATACTGGCACTCCAAAATCCAATTAACTATAATCATCATTGCGTAGGTACTTATGGCCTTTCATCGTGCATAGATGAAATATTTGCTTCCAATTGGCTATTATGTTTTGTACCCTATCTACTACTAGGGGTATTACCTAACTGACATAAATTCAGTATATAAATCAACATTAAGGGCTTTCGAGCATATCACAGATCCAAATTGAAACATTTGACACCGCACTTTTAATTACTTTATTGCGAAAAGAAATTAAACGAAAAACGCACAGTCATCGAGTTGCAATTTAAAACGTCTGTTTTTGCCCAGACAGGCCGATCCCTATCTTGATCTCATTACATAAGTTTGGACTCGTATTTATATTTTGTTCCTTACCTAAAACAACGGGAGCTAAACCAATATCTTTGCTAAATTATAATAAGCACTAATTACTTATTGACATAAACTGTGAATGAAAGGAAAAGAGCAATCAACTGTCTGCTGTTGCACCGTGATGTAAGAAATTGTAGCAACAGTTAATTTATTTTTACTTAAAGCTATAAAAGTCAACGGAAGTTACGTTAGTAGGCAGGCACACTTTTTATTAATACAAATAATAAATTTATAATAAAAACCTTATTGAAATATTTTAATTACAAATACATCAAATTATTTATTCAATTGTATTGCATTTTTACAAACTCATAACAACTTGCAGTTTTGAACTATAACATTTTACATTTCAAGGTGGCGTCAAGTCAGGCTGTCTTCACACAGTTATGTAACAATAAACGGTAATAAGGCTTTGTTTGACGAACAATCGGCATTTCATTCACAACAAAGACGCATTTGATACTGCTTCTTTTTCGGCATAATAACTGTTTGAAGACATTTAAATGGGTACTTATCTATAATAAATCGTTTGCCTTATAACTACTCATTATTATGAAATATAAATCACTTATTAACAAGCGAAATGTCAAAACACAAGTGAAGTCTTGTTATATACCTACATTTTAATAATGAGGTTAATCAATTCTTTGATAGTAATTGCCTCAACAGCCAAGTGGTCATGACCGCGACTGCTACGCTAGAGGTCCTGGTTTCGATTCCCAGGTCGAGCAAAGTGTTATTGGGTTTTTCTATGAAATTTCCAGTAGCAGCTCGGAGTTAGGAATTTGTGCCCGGTTAATGGCAATAGGCTCGCCCCCTATTACATGGGACCTAAACATACCGGCGAACTGTGGGTGTACATTAGTACGCCTCTCCCTAACCCTTCGGGGAATACAGGCGTGATGGTATGTTATGTTAATAGTAATGAAAATGCAAACACTGTGTGAGAGGCGGCCGCCCTAACCCATTTCTGCATCGCAACTGATTAAATGCACAAACGAAATTAAATTTAATATTAGCTGCATTCTTTTTTGTTAATCAAACCATCCTTGAATGAGTTCCGCTTACAATCTCGGACCGGGGATCACTGTCGCTCCAAACTTTAATAACAGATTATATTATGACACTCGCCTATTTTGGACATGACAAGAACTATTTTCGACAAACAGTTTCTATTAAAAAAAACTAATCCTTCAATCTGAATGCATAATACTGGTTCACCCACTATGTGAGAATGCGGTAAATCGTTCATATATATTTATTAATAGTTTAAGGACTTTGTATCTTAAAACGAATAAAATTATTATAGTAGTACATGATAAAAACTTTATGTGTTAAACATTATGGATGAGCCTAATTAGGAAGAAATTTGATAATGTCAACAATCTAATTGAAATCTACAGTAATTTACCAACTTTTTGCTTAAGAACCTTAGATCAATATGACCTATAATAAATCATTATAAAAAAACTCAATTACAAAACCAATCTCCGGCATCGAAGTCCTTATTCGGCATTGCTACTTCACTGAAATATTAGATATGTCTGTGCATATTACCGTAACTACCTAATTTCATGTATCCTTGACACTTCGATCGCATTGGGCACGTCCGCGCCGAAGATTGGAGCTATTTTGGACAGGTGCAATCATTCCACTATTATTTGTATTAGTATTTTACAATGGACATGTACGTGATCGGACTGCCGTCCCACACCGACCCACTTACCGTGACCTTTCGGTTTCGAGTAATTTCGATAATGCAAGGGCATTTGTATCCATTACTGGCACATATTTCAACCCTTGATATCGAGATTATATCCTTGATGAAGTGATGTTGGTTTGATCGTAACGAGTTTATCTGATGAAAATTGCCACTGCTTTAAATCACAGTCAACAACAATACTTAACAAAATTATTTGTTCCATGACGTAGATCTGTTTACTATAAGATCGCTACTAGATTTTAAGGCATACCTAGTACACTATTTGGGTGCGTAAAACAAATTATTAAAGTAACTATTTAATTCCCGACGTTTCGCCCTTTAAAGTATCCATGGTCACGGGTAGACTGAGGTGGACGTCTCAATGTAACAATTGCACAGGAAACATAATACCTTACGTTTTTGTTAATTAATCACAAATAATGAACAAACATGTAAGGTCGGGAATTAATTAATATCAATATAACCCAATAAAAGCTTGTCAAATATTCGCGTAAGTGTCGAAAATCAGTAAATTACAATAGTTTAATATGTACCTACGTTAATTAATATAGCGAAAAAATATGAAACATACAAACATATGATGTGTTATTGGGTTTTTCTATGATATTCCCAGTAGCAGCTCGGAGTTGAAATTTGTGCCCGGTTAATGGCAATAGGCTCGCCATTACATGGGACCGAAACAAACCGGCGAACTATGGGTGTACATTAGTAGGCCTCTGCCTAACCATTCGGGGAATACAGACGTGATGGTATGTTTACAAACATATTGTTTTAACAATCAAGTAAATTATAGTCATACAAACGAATTAAAAACCTCATGAAATAATCTCACATTGCTTAACGTATCATAAGTACAAATAGTCGATGTGCCTTTGACAGCTAATCGAACTAGCACAAATTTCCCCAATGGATAATAAATCTATAATTTAGAGATTAAATTGACGCGTAGGAGACAGCCTAGTACCTACAATAATATCGAAGGCATCAGGTCAGACATTACCTAGGCTACTGTTCACCGCTTTATTGCTCAGTCGAGCGACTTTTCCATAATTAAACTATAAATAAGTAGTAAAATAGTAGTTCCTGGAGCCTATCTCCGATATCTGCGCACGATGCAATAAAATGGATGAGGGTGAATACCTTACAATTGCTTTTTACCGTATTGATGCACTCAGCAACTATTGGTTTAATAAAATTAATTGTAGGCATTAGTGTATGGTCCCGTTTTTGAAACTGCAGAGGAATAAATTCATCCTTCCTCTTTCTGGCAAGTTTGAAAATTCTTCATGAAAATCATACCATTGATCATTGATACTATGACGCCTGTATGTATACCCTGAAGGGTTTAGCAGAAATATACTTAGGTAAATCCACAATAAGCCGATACAGTAGAGGTCACTTGATATTATATAGGTAGATAATATATAGGTAGGTACAGAGCGAGTCCATTACTATTAACCAAATATCAGTCTAAACTCGAAGTGGCTACTGGATTTTATAGAAAATCTCAATAACACTGCTCAACCATGTAATCAAACCCAGAATCTCACGTGTAGCAGCCGCAATTGCGACTACTAGATCAATGACGTTAAAATTTAAAATCCATAACAATTTCAAGCGGCGCGGTAGCCCAATGGCTAGGGCACCAGATTTGCGATCATATGGTTGCCGGTTCGAAATCCATCCATTGTGCTAGAGACGTGAACCCTCTTGTAACACAAAAAATTAGCTTAGTACGAGGGATTAACAAGAATACTAGTAATGCGACCCACATTCTTGTAAGCTTTTTTTAAAATTAACCGGGCACAAATTCCTAACTCCGAGCTGCTACTGAGAATTTCATAGAAAAACCTAATAACACTTTGCTCGACCTGGGAATCGAACCCAGGACCTCTAGCGTAGCAGTTGCGCTAAGGACCACTTGGCAATCTACAACGCACAGTTATTTCGTCTTACTTGATTACTACTATTGATATACTATGTATTATATTAAGTATGCTACATTGCCTGATGTAACTAACCATGTAAGGACAGAACCCATCCAGATAAAATAAAAGTGTGAAATTTTAATACCAACATACATGTAACCAATTATCGGAAATATCAACGAATTCAGTTCCCCTAAATAGGGGAGAGAAAGAGAATCAGTTTCCCGTACCATCGTTTTACGAAACGATAACTTTTCACATCATAAAATAAATTCGTTTTATTATTGCAAAAGGACTCTTCGTGTCTCACTTTTTCGTGCCTGCAACTAATTGAATACAATTGGCGTGAAATAAAAACATTATCGAATGTTTTATTGAGTCGACACTGCCAATCGACGGTTTTGCGTGACTGGGACCACTGAATGGTTTTGATCGCGAATGAAATTGCGGACACGCAGTTACGCAACCCGATGACCGATTGTCGGTTATAAATAGGACTTTATTATACTGATTTCTGAAGTTTACGCGAATATTAGACATATGTATTGAAATAAAACCACTCTACGGATTATAGGCGTAGAGTTGTTGTTGTTTGACGCATGACACCTCAGTCTGCCCGTGACATGGACGCTGTAAAGGGTCCGAAACGTCGGGAATTATATTGTATTATACTAATACTAATATAACGCGATATAATCCGTAGAGTTATTTTATTTCAATAGGACTTTACTGTTCCAGCGGCTTAAGTAGCTATTATTTCTCTATCTAATATCTAATTGATACTTTCGAAACTAGTGTTAATAATGATTTCTGTTAAAAATATATATTTATACATACATAACATAGGTACATACATAATCACCCATTATATGTCCCACTGCTGGGCACGGGTCTCCTCTCACAATGAGAGGGATAAGTCCACCACGCTAGCCTAATGCGGGTTGGCAGATTTGACACACCGTCGAGAAAATCTCTCAGAAGTGCACTGCAGGTTTCCTCACGATGTTTTCCGTGATAACTATTAATACGAACATAACTTCGAAAAGTCAGAGGTGCGTGCCTTGGATTTGAACTCGAGACCTTTTACTTGGCAGTCCAATGGTCATATCACTAGGCTATCACTGCTTATACATTTATATTCAGTTCCAAAAGCGCTGTAGTTTGAATGTTTCGAGATTTTTCGAATCGCCTTTATACTTTCTTACACAGTTGGTACCGGATATGGTATCGTCATCGCCAGTCAAAAATTTTATTTACAACGCCAATTATGCGATCATACAGAACCGATCATTCCTTGATGTTTGTGTAATTTTTAAGAAATTATCACCCGACCGCCTATGGTGTGCCCGTCATTATCATAATTTAAGTTTTTAAAATATACCACACAAAAATCGATGAGTCTTAAATTGATTTCGGGGAGCGCGCAAATAAGAAATGGAGGCGCGAAAATTGGACGCAACACCGTTTAAAGTATCGTTAAGGCATGTCCGAGAGAAAATATTGTAATCGCAGGCGCACAGCCGATCAGTATGCTTTATGAGCTGCGGAAAGCGGCCACCATTATTCCACTCGTTGATTTAGTTCATTATAGTGTAGGTACCGAGAATTCATGATGTGATTTTGGCAATGTAAGTGCCGCAAGCCTTTTGCTGTGAACAATGCGATAACTATCAATCGTGTTATTTAAACCCTCTTCTACAATACCGCTTTTACCTTAAATTTTCCTGACCAGCAATATCGTAAAAAACAGAAGGAATACATAGGCAAAACATATATTTCTACAACCTTTCATTTATAGAATTTCTTAGAACTAACAAGCTCCAATTTACATAACTGCTAAAATCATTTACCCTGGCTGCGGCAAGTTATATAAATAAAATATTAGTTAGAGTGCTACAAGCAACCTGCAATGTGATATCACATTAAAATAACGCAGTCGTAGTCGTAAGTCCTCGGATTTACCTACCACGAATAAGTAAAAGGAGTTTCATTTAAAAGTTAGAAAAAGAACGAACATTTCGAAACAGAATAAGGGAAAAGAAAAGATAAATTAAAATAACGGCGCAGGATCGTGAGGGCAGCGCGGACGTGCGCGGAAGTATCTCACGCGATCGCGTCGCCGCTGCCTCGTCCTTCTGCCGATGGTATCGGCACACAGCACACTGCGGGTCACTGTGTCGCCAACGGACATTTCGCATTCCATCGTCACCTCCTCTAATCTTAACAATTCCGTCCAATATGTAGATAGCACTTTACTTTCTATCAACCCCCGCCGTTTCTCTCAGGACAAAGAGATGCCGCTGTGTTAGTCTCAAGATATACCTTGTATATTTCCACAAGACCGTCACAGTAACTACAATTAAAGGTACCTACCGTAGAAAATTGTTTACATAAGCATTTGTAACAGCTGCTTAGAATAAAAAAAAATTGTTTAGAATGTATGAGGGTTGCGTGAACAAAAACAAAATAATCAATAACACTATTCCTAATTCGTAACGGTTTATAGAAATAATTTTAGTGAGTATAACACCGCATTATTTGCGATCAATGAAGCATGTAATTATACGTAAGAAAAAGTACAATAAAGTAAGCAAACGAGCTAAGTGAAAATATTTAGGTAATCAACAGAAAACGTTACATGAAGCGTAATTGGAAATATATGCAAATATAAAAAAATATAACTCAAATGATGTCGACGAACATTCAAATAGACCGCTAATCAAAGGACGGTAGCTCAATAAAATGGCTATAATAAATCTTCGAAAACCAGAAGATTCAATTACACGGCTACCGGAAGGCCTGAAGAGTGGCATTAACAAATTGTCCAAGATAAATAAAACCTTTTTAATCTAAAGAAGAGGTCCCGAACTCGTTCCTGTTATCGGTGGTCCCGCAGTTTTTCGAGTTTATTGAACGCTTAATGTATTGACCAAAAATTAATTGGTCCCCCTGAGTGAAAGGAGCGCCGCTTTTAAATTATAACGATCAAAAACACTTTGAGGTTTAAGATCATAAATTGATAAGATATCTTCTTGCACGAGATTGTACGGTTTGATATGCGCCGAGATTCGATTACTTAGATGTACAGGTGTTAACTTTTATCAGCAGAAAACTGAATCTTATAATCAAGCTAGTAGCTATTAGTTTCGAAACCATGAATGAAAACGGATGATATCAATATAATTGAAACATAGCTAAATGCTTTGTCTATAAAAACAGATATTACTGAATGAACTCAATAAAAATCTAAGGCATGATTATCAACATTAGGTACTGTTTTACATATCAATAGCCATAAGATTATGCAGTCCCTGAACTAAGCCACCAATTTAAATAGATATCCTCTTTTGTGATACTTTTATTACCTTAGATAAGTATCCGTAAGTTTTTTTTGGATAACCAAGCGACAGTATGAAATGTTTATCATCATTTTGAAGCCTACCCACGTGTTGACTTGAATAATATTTTCGCTGCTTACGAAACTAGATTTCAGTGCTAAGATGAATACTAAAATTAGTGTCAAATTTAGCAAATATACAGTCAAGATGCTGCAACGCATCTTTATGTCAAATGTCTTTGATATGGCGCTTCATCCATTTTAGATAACTACCTACCTACCTTAGATTCACGGATCATTTTCAAACGTGTGAGAGCCATGCTTCGGCACGAATGGGCCGGCTCGACCGGAGTGATACCACGGCCTCACAGAAAACCGGCGTGAAACAACGCTTGCGTTGTGTTTCGCCGAGTGAGTTGAGGTTACCGGAGGCCCAAACCCTTTTAAAGGCGGGCAACGCACTTGCGACTCTTGCGACCTCTGGTGTTACGGGTGTCCATGCGCGGCGGTTATCACTTACCATCAGGTGCTCCGTCTGCTCGTTTGCTCCCCTATCCCATAAAAAAAACATATTTATTTTAGTTAGATGTTGTTGGCTTTATTTTACAAACTGTTTAAGTATTATTTAGGACGTTTTCTGTTCCAATTATTATTTTGTTCCGCCTTGTCGTAACTTTCATTGACTTAATCGGTCCTTTCTAATACAGTGTAGCATTTACAATAGGATCTCAGAGTATTTTGTTTATCTATCAGAAGCATCATGTAATTCGCACATGCCGCCGACAAGAGATGTCGCGTTGCCGCGTCGGGTCGCCGTTCCACACTGTGACAGGCGTGATCTAGGCCTACCAAAATTTCACATAGAGTTACCATCACCTGTATCTCAATACAGATTGGGGTCAGTTTTGTAATTGCTGACTGTAAACTATCGTTGGTATCAAGTTTACGGCCAGCCCTATTTGGTAGTAGATCTCAGTTAGGAAGTGAAGTGACATGACACCTTTATCGATCGCGTGCCGCTGTTTCTGCTCTCATATTTGAATATTGTTGTCTACACAATTTATAAGAACATTTTAACTATTTCTAGTGCTACTAAAAGTTTTCATTTCGACTAATTAGTTTCATAGCGGATTAAAAAGGTTATAAATTTAAATTAACAAAACACACCTATTTATTTAGTATTACTACTAGTAACTGTAAAATAATTATAAATGCATACTTAATTTATTGTCCTCGTGCCACCGTAAAGCTATCAATCGTCCCCAAACTGGTCGCGCCAAAAAAATTACTGTATGTAAGTATACCTATCTAATAATACATCCGTGCTAATTTACCTGCACATTTATCACTCAAATTATTTTAATTGCAAATGCATGAATACCTACTTAATACTGAATACATTTAATTTATTAGTTTGTTCGAATAAGGCACAATTAGGTACACCAAATCGAGATCACGACACTAAAAAAAAAAACAATTTCAATGAGTAATATTTCATGAATTATATATGATTATAATTATGCACTCATCAGTACTAATAAAGTCGGAAAAAAACTGACTGTAGTTTAAAGATATTAAAAATACCTACCAAGTTGGTTAATCGTGGGAGAGCCATGCTTCGGCACGAATGGGCCGGCTCGACCGGAGTGATAACACGGCCTCACAGAAAACCGGCGTGAAACAACGCTTGAGTTGTGTTTAGCCGAGTGAGTGAGGTTACCGGAGGCCCAAACCCTTTTAAAAGGCGGGCAACGCACTTGTGACTCCTCTGGTGTTGCGGGTGTCCATGGACGACGGTTATCGCTTACCATCAGGTGACCCGTCTGCTCATTTGCTCCCCTATCCCATAAAAAAGTAGGTAGGTATAAAAGTTTACGTCTCCGAACACAAAAAGTGATTTCCGGAATTTGATTGGCACAAAAACTACAGAATAAATTCAAATAATAAATAAATAAATAAACGCAAAAGCCCAAACAATTGTGTTCTAGGAAATAGGAATACCTACGACGTAAGGCACCGCCGAAACATGATTATGGGAAATTGAAAATTAAGAAAGGGGGCAACACAACAGTACAAAGCTAGTATCAAACTAGGTATAGGTACCTGAGAGTGTTAAATCAATCATTTTTAGGTTGTGGGAAACGGATGACACTATATAACGTGTAGAGCAGCATCTCGTTTTAATTGCAAAAAGATCGCACTAACTAAGGCGTTGTGGGACGGTCTCTGCTCAATATTCGCGCTTCTTCACAATATATCATAGGTGCGCTACTTCCCAATTCACAAGCGGTGCCAAGAATTAGTACATATCTAGCGCTTCACCGGTTCACCGCTCGGACCATCTTACAAAAATATTCCGAGATCGGTGTTTACTGAAATAAATTTATTTTAGGCACTGATAAGCAACTTTCCTGTGAACAGTTCGCTTGTAAAACTGTTTTAACCATTATAAATCCTTGTTTTCCACTGGAAACGACAAAATAATTTACAACACAATGATAACGGCACACGTTAAAAGATAAAACCGATTCCACATACGATTAGTGTGATAAAAACTGTGGCGATAGTGGACGTTACGTACTACATGTTTATAATTAGAATAGTGATACAGTGTATGGAAATGCTAATGTTTATTCTTAGCATTGCCGGACTCATTCCTTATGGTAAGCTTCAATTTTATGGACTCTGTGCTGTAATCGCTTGGAAACAAAAATATACAATTCAAATAATAAAAATATGTACTTTGTATTGATTTGTTAATCTATTGTCTACAACTTAACATCCGATTAAATAAATAAAACAAAGTGTTACATCACACGGTTTTGAATTCATTTCGTGAGTGCGCCGCCCGCGCCTGCGCGACACAATGGTTTACCGAATACCGACTCATCTCGCCTCTGGATAAATATTTATTTATTCTGTTGACAATTGTATTTACATTGTCAATGCGTCTAGTAATGTCGCCACGAGCGCGTGGGCAGAGGATTTTATGTTGATGATCGCTGATTATGAATTTAGGTCAGTTGTGACTTAGATAAGTAAGATAGCACGGCTAACAGAAACGCTGAATAATCTAGGTTCAGAATAACTAAACATTTTTTTATATCTATCTATCTATACTATATTATCTATTATACATTTACATACCTACCTGCTCGCGAGTTTTAAGTTCAGAGTCATACTCATAGGTACCTATGTATAAATGTTTCATTCCTGAAAATCTGCAATTCTCTCCCGGACCGGTGGCATGTAAACTGTGACATATGTCAATCCGCAATAAGAAGCATCTCAAATCTTGCATAGTATTCTATTGTACCTAATCCATCAGTTAACCGTCAAGTAGGTATAGTTCGCGCAAAATAACTTGACCCAAAACTAACGGAGGGGGAAAGTTTGCGCAGTGCATTTGCACGCAAAATGTAGGTACTTACTAAAAATCAACTACTGCACATCCTCCATTTTGGTTCAAGTTATTTTGCGCCAACTGTAACAGAACTGTACTGAACTGAACTGTAGTAGAAAAATATATTGATACGACGGTTTGGACGCCCAATGTTATTTTTGACAATACATAACGTAGGTCTATATATAGGTTGTTCTATGTGTTACTTTTACTAAACTGATCAAGGAAGCAATACTCCACCAGGTGACCTGCAAGAACTGGTAGATATAGAATTACAATAGCGCGCCGGCACGCAACAGACTAGCCATGCACAATTATGTCCGACGCCTATCAATCGCTTTCTCGGGCGCCGGCCGGCCTGTGTGATATGACGATCACCGGCGCGATCTTACGCACCATCAGACTTCGGACCATTTCTATTGCAATTATATAGGTAACTAATTGTCCCCGAAACATACTGATTAAAACATTTGAAAATATTTATTCCAACAAAAAATTGGAAAGCACCATTTTTATAAGACTTTCAATGATTGAAATATACTCATCAGGCCTAATCATTCAAAACTCATTGTACGGCTCTGTGAAAATTAAATATCAATGCATTTCTCAACAACATGAAATAAAATGATACTTGGATGAGATGTTTTAGGTGTCGTTTCATGAAAATTTGCAAGCAATTTTCTGATTTAATAATAGATATATTTTATGTTCAATAGAAAATTATTGAAACTACACATAATTATAATTATGTTAATAAATATAATGAAAACAGTGAAACTAAAGCAAAACTAAATACACAAGCGCGGTAAATAAACGCTTGTGCGACATACCTCAACGTCGAGAGCGGATTCTCTGCTTTCAATAATTACGGAGCGTACGCGCCGAGCGAATCGAACGACGGGCTGATGGCCGGTAAAATGGCGCGAAACGCGAGAAAATGACATATGATTGCGGCGGTTAAAACAAACGTAACTGCAGCCAGGAGTGGTCATTAGGTAGCGGGCGCGGCGGTCTGCGCACGAGTAGATGCCGCCGAGTAACAATCCGATTAGACATGGACTTGCTAGAGGAAATGCGGACAAAAGATCATGAACCATACTAGCTTTTAATTAGTAATTTTCTTTGCACCTATCATTGGAAGGTTAGAGCTATCAGTACTTACATGAACTACATCTAATACTTCTGAATGTCTGCCAACCTCCGACCGAACTTGATTTTATCCTACTTGCTAACTGCAGCGAAAGGGTTAAAGGTTTGTCACAATCTACAGCTACCTAAATATACTTAGCTTACCTACTTGTAAAGAATATTGTGATGACTAAATGCTTGCTTCAGTCATTTTGACCTGAAGTAAATAAGTATGGAGACAGGCTATCTCATTAACCGTAAAAGGACATATGAAAATTGTCACTTTCGATGTAACATATTATACCTACTTCATATTAGGAATTGTTAGGTTCTGCCAAGAACTGCTAACTGATGGGATTGATGCCTGAAGCATGACGGAAGACATATCATGCTCATCCTCATAGCCTTTTCCCCAAATATGTTAGCAAGAGCTTAGAATATAACCGTTGGCGTTAATCAGTATTTTTCGCGACTATCATGAGACTTGATGAGACCCTCCCGCCGCCATAATTTCTGGACAATATCCTAAAGAAGGCACAGAATTCTTAAAGTGATCCAAAACTGACCCTGGTAAGCGCAGATCGGTTCGTTAGCATTACCCACGAGCTCCTCACAAATATTTCACAAAAGAAATCAGATACGCGTCAATAAATTGTCTTAAAACTAGTAAACTAGTACTTGATGAAAACCTTTTTAGGTAGGTAAATACCGTGTTAAAGTAAATCAATTAATTTTGATTGTATTACACCTCTACGCATTATGAGCAATTCGAGCAATCGCCAGATTCTTCAGCGAATTGAGTTAGTATTTTTATTAGGCACTACCCATACCACATAACTACTTACGTATAATATTTTTTAAATTAATTATTGAGATAAACAAACAATCAGCACTTGCCACCGATAATGTTAAGGGTGTGATAAATAAGTCTCTACATAATATTCCGCAACGATGCCAACTGTAATAAACGTCAACATAAAATCCGAGGCTATTACGTCCATACTCATCAGCTGTTTCTCGATACTATACGTAGATCGACGTTACAATGAATAGAATATTATGTTGAATGTCCATCTATAGGCATTGTTCAGTAAGTATGCTATCTTCCAAAGCTACTGCACTGCACTGAACATACCTATGTAATTATCATTACGTTCATGTATTCCCTGAAGGATGGGGCAGAGGTGAAGCGATGAAGTACTTAGGCATGAATTTAATTCCCATGTAGTGTCATAGGGAGAGATGTTATATAACTATAAATAGTAATAGATAACTAATAAACGGTAGATAACTTCTATTATTTCCTAACAAACAGAATCCAAAGAATGACAGACCTTTCGGACTCTTTACCTAGCTCACGCTCATAACATAAATGACCTACCATCACGCTTGTAGTCTCCGAAGGGTAGATCTACATCCACAATTTAAATCCCATTTAATAGGGGGCAGGCATACTTATTGCCATAAACTGGGCACACAACCAAATACAGAGTTGCTAGTTGCTACTAATAAATTTACAGAAAATCCCAATACCACTTTGGTCTAGTCTAGTAGACTATTTTATAACGTGGGAGAGTCATGCTTCCGCACGAATGTGCCGACTCGACCGGAGTGATACCACGGCCTCACAAAAATCCGGCGTGAAACAACGCTTGCGTTGTGTTTCGCCGAGTGAGGATACCGGAGGCCCAAGTGTTGCGGGTGTCCTCGGGCTGCAGTTATCGCTTACCATCAGGTGATCCGTCTGCTCGTTTGCTCCATAAAAAAGGACTTATGAGGCAGTTTATATTTGTGACCGCCTGTACAATGGCAGGCAGTTTGGAACTCGCGCTATAGGTACAATAAGTAAACAATTTAATCACATCGACATTTCTTCATAAGAATTTAAATGGTGCTACAAAGATCAAGTATTCTACCCAAGTAGATTATGTATTATGAATCGGAATCGTCGTATCGTATCATATAAATATCATATCATATCGTAAATACATCCGTTTACAAACTGTTATGATGAAATCATACTTACCTAATTACTTATTTGATCTACATTTTATTTACCAATAGGTACCTTTACTTTAACCTTTTCTTAATCGGTATTTTACATGATTACGCTGAAAATTACTTTTGTTCATAAAATTGTTCAGAGTTTACCTATATCAAAAATAGAGTAGAGAGATCAAGTACAAAATATAGACGTATCAAAATTACTTATCTTGTTTCTCAAACTTCACAGCGGTCTCGGAAAGCTGTTTCTACCAGCGATGTTTAGGCTGCCATCCTGAGCAGGTGATTGCACCGGGCACACCTGTCGAGTGTCGCCCTGCCAACTGGGTGTCAGCGACGTGGGTCCACAACTACGGGCACCCGCCACCGAGCACGGATTCTAAGATACCGATAGAATACCGTTGCTTGAAGATGGTAGCGACCCCCGATGATAAAACTTGTAAGTTCAAAAACGGTTCTCGTAGTTGTACATATTATAAGTACCTAGGTACGCCTAGTGATTTGACCGTCGGACAAGTCAAAGGTCCCGAGTTTGAATCCAAGGGGCCTATGACTTTTCGGAATCATGCATATTTATTATCACTCGCTGAAACCATGAAGGAAAATATCGTGAAGAAACCTGTTCTTATTCTGAGGAGACTCAGGTGCTGGGCATTGGGCAAAACGATTCGCGATTTCATCATCATCAATAATCATCATCATGCCATCACCATTTTGCTTGTGGAAAGGCTACGTAACCTCCTTTCCAGAAGCGCGGCAAAAACGGGTGTTGTAATATTCAACTAAATCCAGCACGCGTGATGGTAAGCATGCTGTGAGTGAAACTACTTGTAAAGGTAGCTTCACATGTAAGATTAACACCAAAGAATTTTTCTGTGCTGTCGTGCTCATGTGAACCAGAGCCAGGTGATTGCGTGCTCCATCTTAGGCCCTGTCTGTGCCTATACCATTCAACATTGAATGCGCATTCAACAGTAAAATATGTAGAGCCTAATAACGCCGAACGCCATAAGGTGTAGTCTGAAAATTGACAACTAATGACTAACTTATTATTTTCAGTCGGCAACACAGTGGACACACTTCGAGGGTGCGTTCCTAGAGCACAAGTGGACTCAGTCTGTCTCGGGCTGGAGGCAGTCGAGAGAGCACGCGGCCACAGTGACGCACGTTGCTTCATTTGCAACGGCAACAACTGCAACTCCGTAGAAACACATACATTGCATCTACATATTACATTAGCAACTTCACTACTGTACTTTATACTCAGATGACGAGCATGTGAATAAAACAAGTGCTTAATAAACCGTTAATTTAATGACATAGAATAATTTTCATATAATTTAATTATATATTTTTATAATGTATTTTGTCAAAATAAAAACATTAAGCTTTAACTAGGTACAATATTATTTGTAACACTATTTTGTATTGCCGTAAATATCTATCTTTAAAAGCACCATCTCTAAACAATAGCAAACATACAGGATGCTACGAATTAAAAAGATCACACATAAATATAATGATTTTTGGAAAGTACTTGTAATTTCTTAACTTCTACGTTTTCAGACACTGCATTATTGATGAAATTTATGCTATACTAGCTTTTGTCCACTGTTTCACTCGTGCTCCAAATGGAAAAACTGTCCTAATTAGTTTTTCAGATAATAAGTACTTCCTCAGAATCCTTGCCAAATTTTATCAAAATCTGTTCAGCGGATTATTGAAAAGACATATAGATACTTTTGCATTTTAAAATTATTAAAGAGTATGGATACATATTCTGTCACAAAAATAATTAAAATGATATTATTACAGTTTTAACTTTTATCTGATAATCTGGAATCACTGATCACTATATTACTCTATGATAACTATAGAGGATAGTATTATGGAGGTCAGTAGCTGGAATGTATTGCTGAAATACTGAATTAGGTAACACTATATTCTAAGATACTCATAAATAAAAAAAAGATACGTAGTTATAGCCACCAAAGTAAGTTAGAAAAATAAGACTAGAAGAGTTAAAAGTATACGTTTCACATTAAGTTAAAAAGCTCTTGGTATCGTGAAAATCAATGCATTGAATTAAATATAACGGTAAAAAAGAAAAATTTACTTCTGGGCCAAATAAAGCGAGTACTGAGTATAATAATGAGTGTAGATTGAGTGGTATCACTGTATTGCCAAATATTGTATCGCGAAGCTCATATAATTTACCTAGTGAACGCTAGAGGTTTTCATACAACTACATAATATTATGTTTAAGCTAGCGATTATCGATATTAAATTCCTAGTAGAGCCACAACCCGTATTGCGCTGCGCTGGCTTAGTCAACAGACTTCATACATCTGTAATTGTAGATAATTTTAAACGTTGCCCTAAACTAGGATTTTCTTCTGTGCGATGATCGTGGGTGCGTTTACAAACACAAATTCTCACATACACTAACACCCAGACCCGGAACAACTTTAACAACTTTTATCCCGACTTTATAACAGCATAATAATACATTATTATTATACAGAATAATTGATTTCTGAAGTTTAAAACAATGTGACGTGAGATTTTATCTAGAATATTACGTCTCATAGTCCGAATGTACCTTTAGATATTCCTACAGCGATAATGTAAATAGTAGCGAATATCTATCGCGAAATTTCGATAAAGCGAATCCTGCATCATACATGCAACATTTGCAACTCAAGTTATGTATACAGACGCCCAATATGAACAGTTCGCCCACCAGGTAAAACACCCACCTAACACCTTTTTACCACACTTATTAAATGTAATTGCGGTCTATTGAGGGGGAAGGAGCCACTCTACACATTTTATCGCGTGATCTTTTACTCCCATTATCATCATAAACATAATTCACATATTTAAATGAATTATTGCATTAAATGTATTAATTTAAATAATATTACAACAGTGTAGACTTAGCTATCACTAGATTCTTTCTCGACATGATATAAACTCATACTGGCAATTACAACACGACACTGAAGTCTTTACAATAAAACTATCAGTAGTTACTTTTACTACTACAAAAATACTTACCTACTAAGTCAATAATGTTAAAAAAATCACAACTTATGGTCTTGCTATGTACTAGTTATTTCATTGCAAAAATAATATCATTATAAAATCACAGGTGCTGATTAATTATTAATTAAATGCTTGACTTATTTTATTGTACGATGTCCATTTCAACTTAATAACATACCTAGATAAATTAGGACGACGGAGGTTGCTCTTCGACTTTAAGCTTTTATGAATAATGGTGAATTGTGGTCAAGAGCAAAAATTGATAATTTTACTTAATATCACGCCTTTTTTTCCAATAAGTTAGACAGAGGTGCACCACTGTCTACCGGTACATTTCAGGGACTTTTTGACCAGTAACAGTCCACAAATCCAAACTTAGCTGCAAATCAAGAATTTCTTGGCTGAACCCAACAACACTTTTCTCGACCTGGTAATGGAACCCAGTTCCTGTACACAATCAGCAGTCGCGCTGTAGACCTAACTCAACCACTTACTAATATCAGATTCCGAATCAGACTCAAATAACATTAAGTACATAAGATCATATTTAGAACTAAAACTAATGATCGATTTTTGTATAAAAAAACTTCCTAAATTTATTGGAATTTGTACTGTCTAATTATCACAATTATCGCCAAGGCACGCGTTCAAAATGCCAGATTTGTCTATCGTCTTTAACACACCTTTTTGATGTGATAGGATCGCCTACGCCGTATATGTCTTTAGTAACAACTAATGTGAGACACAAACCATCCTTAGTTTTTAATCTCGGTCCTTTTTGTACCCATATCTGTTTACTGCTATCATTGCAAGTCTTCCAGAGAGCGCGGCCATTCCCTTGCTCCAAACAAAGGCCTTCGTCGACCATCAGCTTTCCCTCTTGAGTGAACACTACTAAACTTTCTAGTTCAAGCTCTCTACAGTCAACCGCTACAGCTGGGCTTCCGAGCCCCAGTGTGCCAATAGTAACTCCTAAACAACCGCCTTTTTCATTTTTTATCCTCCCAAACCATCTCTCTTCAGTAGGGAAAAAGTGTTGAGGCCACACGTTCTCTAAGTACCACCTAAAACTTTTACATTTTAATTTCTGTCTCAACTCCACCCTCTCCCCAATAGACTGTTTGTCACGCATCTCAGCTACTTGTGGATTGAATTTGAAGAAAAAGTCCGCCCACTCATCCATCCACACTGCGGCAGCTCGCGCCAAATTTGAATGGAGAACCTTTGATACTCCTCCAGGGTATTTGTAAGGGCTATGCCTCCTAAATATGTGGCCCACTCGGGAGCATGATGTTATTTCAACTCTCGCGCCGCATTGCCAAGCGCGCCAGGACAACTCGAGATTTTCTGCTCCCCAAATCACCATACCTTCGTCATAGCCTCCTAAACGCCAGAAAAGACTTTTTCTGACAGCAAAAAGTCCACCAGCCATGGCTGGAGTAGGATACGGCTTGGAAGGATTTTCGGCCTTCTTTTTAAGTACTGTACTGCTAGGTATTAGCCATCGGAAGTGCAGTCGCCAGCTGAATGCACCCCAATGTGCGTCTATGCTTTTTGTGTAAGCTAGAGTGTCTTCAGATAAAAGATCTATATGGGGACATATAAAGACATCGTCGTTGCCTGCTCTTTCTAATAAGGGTTCAAGCCACCCTTGCGTCACCTGGAACCATAATTCAAGCCACCCTTAATCAAATTATCCATATCATATTATTATTTTCTCTTTATTATAATTTATTCTTTATTTTTACCATGATTTCTAATAAAACCGCAGCAGCTTAGACCACGGCATTTCACTCGCATACATTTTGATAAGTCGGTATAGTCGCTTAGTTTATTGCACGAAAATGTATAGTACATCAAAATCATTAAAATGCTTACCTCACAGTGAGCGTCAAGAAACACGAGGACGTCCCCGGTAGCCTCACGAGCCCCCAATAACCTAGCTCCCACTAGACCTGTCCTATTATGGCTCCGTATTATTTGTACTTTATCTAACTTAGCCACAGCTTCATCTAACTCATCGAAAAGGTATCTACGGTCGCTGGCATCATCCACTAGAATGATCTGAAATAACAAAAATAATAGATGCAAAAGGGAGGTGGATAGTTGCAATTAAAATTTTAACAACCGGTAAATGAGTACTGTTAACTAAAAGCTACTCACAAGTATAAAAAAGTAAATTAAAAAGTCAGGTAGTCAGGCTACAAAAAAATTTGTAAAATGGTTAATACTGTAGTAATAAGTTTAAGTGAAATTAATATCGAATACCCTCAAGTAGTTTTCAATAGCAGTTTGTTACTTCAGGACTACCACTTTATTGGTAAAATATAGTATAATTACCTGTTGTAGCAATGAATCTGGCGATCTCATCAATACAGACATAATCGTGCGCATGAGTGTGGACCACGCCTCGTTATGAAACACTATTATAATGGTTGCAGTTGGCAAATTTGACAAATCGAATACCACTTCTTTACACCTAAAAGAAAATGACGAACGAATAAAAAAAATATCGATAACATGCTGACCTACGATTTCTGTTTTTTTATAAACCGCAATTAGTATGCAATAATAAAATTACAAAATAAGACAATGGAATCAGGGTATGGTTGCTGAGGTTGAGGACAGCACACAACAGATACTGTCGATCGTTCAACTCTAACGAGTCAGCAGCGTCCGTGACCTCTCCGCCGTAGATAGGATTATCTCCAAGTATCCTTCGAAAATCACAAGTGATCAGTTTGCAGTCCGCAAAGTGCAATTGACAACCCTGCCTGATTAGCCCCAAAGACAATTTAGTACTTTTTTCTGTAGGCATTGCTATACCATTGCTGTACAAAGGCATCCCCCAAGTTCTTATCATATAGATACTCATTTTCTTGTACTGCCTCGATCCAGCCCTCGCGTAACTCGTCTTAGTCGTCCCGCCTTGTATTTGTAGGTAAAAGTAATTGACAAGCTTCTTTATAGTTAAAGGATATGTACACTAGGAATCTTACCTGTCACTGCGCATATCAGGAAGACTTCTATTGATTGCTATCTTATCACTAACAAGTATATTGTACGAGTGCAAGGAGTAAAGCTCCCGAGCTGTGATGAGCTCTCTCTGCGACAGCTGTACTGGTCGCCCGCCTTCTCCAGCGCCCGCCACCGGCGCATAGTTGTTGCTATGTATTACATCTGCAAAATATTAACACCGATATCAAATTATCAACCAAAATAAAACTGTCTCAATATTCTATTGGTGCTAATGGGGCTTGATGAATTAAAGGTTAGAGCCCCAAGTTAGTAGTATTATTGAGTTTCTATAAAATTTCATTAAGATTAGATTTGTGACTGATTTATTGCAATAGACTCATTGTCGACTCTATTCGTTGTCTCCAGCAAACTGTAGGTGCACTTCAGTAGACCTCTGCTTAACCCTTATATAACTCTTAAAAAATATGAAGTACTGATAACACAATTAGCGCATCAGCTGAGTAATTGACTGCTGCATTATTGATTGTGAATTTGATCCCCGCAAATAAATAATGGTTCTATTTAATACAGGTAGTTGTGGATGTGTTGTCTGTGTTTAAACACACCCATGAAAATGAAGAATTCCTTGTATGGTGCAATGTGCAACAACCGACGTGAACCCACTCGTAACACAAGCATTTAGCTTAGCGCGAGGGGTTAACAAGAATACTAGTAATGTGCGACCCACATTTCTAGTAAGCTTTTTTTAAAAGAAAAAAAATGCATAGTACCCAAAATTCCTTAACAGCAAGTTAATATTTCATTAAGTTCATTCAATTCTCAGCTTTGTATCAGATTAAATGCTAGTACCATAACAATAAGCATCTGCCAATTAATTTAAATGAAATTGTGTAACACTAGTGTGTTGATGATTGATTGGATGATCACACATGATTGGCAAATGAAAATAAATGTTTTGAAATGAAATGCTTATCAGAAATCAATCAATGTGTAGCATTGGTTCACACAAATTAAAATTACTTTATTCCAATGATTTCCAGATAATGCCACAAAAACTAAAAATGAATATTTAACTACCTACTCAGATTGTTTTTCAATACTGCTTATGATGGATCATTCAAATTTAATAAGTTTTTGAAATTAATAGATCTACTATAAATTTTAGATTCAGAGCAGTAGTAGTGACATTAAACTGAAAACTAAAACCATTGCTTAAAAATCATTATCAAGCCAAAAACTTACCTGATACTGTGCCAACAGCCAAACTTGTGTATTTACACATTTAGCTACAATAACTATTTCTAAGCACAGTTTTTAATTCTCAGTTGTGAATATTGTACAGTTAATCTCGCAAACATAGTCAAAATCATTTATTCAATATAGACTACTAGCTTTTTGAACATCATTTTTACATTATAGCCCCCAAAACGACCATCCTTCACTGCCTCATAGTGTTGGAAGAAGAAGTGGCAAACTTATTGTAGAAGTGGTAAAGTTAACAAACTCATTTTCATCAACACCTCTTTGGTTTAATTTAAGTCCCATCCTTACAATCTAGAATGTATTATAGACCTACAAATTTCGAAAACCCAATTGAAATTTGAATTAGGCAGGCTCAGAATTTGATCAATCAGCCATATTATAAGAAACTACAATAAGCAGACTCTCTATCTCTGTCTATCAGTAGTATAATCCGGAACAAACTAATTGTAATGACAATTATTGCAACCAACAACCTCTTGCTAACTTCCATAGAACTAACAACCACAGATAACTTATTCATACATTTAATGATATGATCTTTTTCTTTTTTACATCTCTGCCTACCCATTCTCCAAAATACCACTTGACATAATATGGTTACATGATTTAGATATGAGGTAGATAGGTGCTTCAAGTTAATATGTATGTTGAAATCATTTCAAGGTAAATAATACAAAACAATGTAATGTATGCTAGAAGATATGCATCTCATAGACATTCAAGGTTTCCCTTTTATTGTTGAGTCCTTCAATCCAGGCTTCATTCCAGATTCAAATTCTAAGACTTCCAGATTATCCTACTGATGAAAATCAATCTCACCTAATATTTATGTGTATTTTTTTCCCAGCCCATTTCGTCCCACTGCTGGGCAAAGTTTTAGCCACCCAATCTGTATCGTAAGAGTCTAATATATATTTATGAAAAATAAATTTTAAAACATATTTACCTTCAGATAAATTTCCACCATTAGTTCCACCAACATAATGTCCAACTATGACTCTCATTCCACTTTCATCAACATATGAATTTTTATCAAAATGCAAACTGAAATAAATAGGTAGGTACAGATAATGTATAAAAAGTTATTTGTTTGTTTCGTAATTTTTCTTAGCTAATACTCACCTATTATACCAAGGTTCTTTATTCTTTCTCTTACTGACGGTGTTATAAAGTTCTAAGCTAACATATAACATGGCATTCAATAAAAATATCAAAATAATAATAAGCGACATTATTTTTTTCTTACGTCCTCTGCATAGTGATGACCAGTAAACCTGAAAAATAATGTTTATTTCTAAATAATATGAAATTTGCAAACTAACAAAATTATTGAAGGGCTTAGCAAAACTATCAATAACAAACTAGGGGAGAACTTACATTTTTATATGACATTATTTTCAGTCTTTTGTAATAGTTTTAATTTAGTCAAACTCTCAGAATCAATTCTGATAAATTCTATAGGTACAAACGAGGCTAGCACATTACAGAACCCTCTGAATCTGATCTTTAGATTCCGAGTTTCTTTCTGACAGCATCAGTGACAATAACCAACAATAACAATAACAAGTGACAGCCGTTAATGTTTTTTTTTATTATTATTATTGTGGCGCCACACTTTTTGTGTATTTGCCAGTGTCAAGTATTAGAATAATCAAGTACTTAAGTAATAATTCCCATCATGGGATTGTATTATGGCACCACACTTTTGGTGTTCGCCAGTGTCAGGTATAATGTTCAGTTGCCCCAATAAAACGGTAGAAACTTTATTGAGGCTTCGATGGAGTTTAGGTGTGAACCCAAAAAGTCACGATTTTCAATTTTATATCGTTTGCCTACACTCTCACACGTTCACGAACACTTAATGGCTAATTATCCACCATAATTACTCATTAAACTTCGGAGAAATTCAAGTTTTGGAAAATAATATAAAATCGACAATGTGCACTTTTCATTTTCCCGCCTAAACCAACACCAAGCCGTTCCTGTTGTTTGACAATCTAATGACAATGTAGTAATTTCTTTACAGCCATGGATAAAAGCCTTTAGGAAACAGAAGAAGTTTACCAGTTTTTAAGTTGGAACATATTATAAACTTTCTAACAGTGATATCATTGATTCCTATTAGAGTCCGACCGAAACTGGTTTTCCGGCTGAAACCGAAACCGAATATTCGGCCGGGGCTTCAGTTCTGGCCGAAACTGAAACCGAAACTCACGTGGTCAAATATAAAATTCCTTAAAATACTGAAATTTGGTGCATTTTACCCATTATTCTGCATTAATTAGGACATAAAATGGAAACACAGTATTAATTTTGTTGTAATCATTTATTATTATTATTTTTTCAAATTAAGTTCTCATTTCCTGAAAAGTTACATTTTTGGTGGAAAAGTTACATTTTTCATTATTATTTTATCTACGTATCTTATTGAGAGCTATGATGTCGAATGATCTTTTTTTGGCTTCTGATTTTTTTGATTCCGTGTTCTCTTACCAGGAAGCAAAAACATGACTTCAATTTGGATGCGTTCATAAACTGTTTGCAATAAAAATCTAGTATTACAAATCTCGTTGTTCTCAAAAGTTACGAATAATGCCTTAAATGTAAAAATTACTTACATGTTACGCGAGAGGGTCAACAGTTAAGAAAAATGTAAGAAACGTAACCATGTGGCAACACTGTTGTGTTGCTAGTTGCTACAGAGCTATCCGAACGGCGCACAACAATTCCCGAACAGGGCCGCCAGCGTCCGCCAAAGCGTTGCCGCGAGAAACGAAGTGTGTACGACAACTTCCGAAATCAGTTTCGGTTTCGGCAAAAGTTTCGGCCAATGTTGGCCGAAACCGAAACTGCCGCCGGATCTTGATTTTTGGCCAAAACTCGGCCGAAACCGAAACCGAACTTTCAGTATGACACTAATTCCTATTTATATTCCTATTCCGCCATTTTGCTGGCACAATTTTCCTCAGGCTTCCGACCACAAAATAAAAACAAAATGTCTGTAACTTTTGCAGCAAAAATTTACCATTTCAGGAAACGAAACATAACTTGCGACTCAAGGGCCCTGGCAACACTGAACACCGCAATAGTGTGATAGAGCCTGGCTTAGAGGTCCTGGAACCAAGCCAGTGGCTTATCCATAACAATTAAAAAGAAATATAAGTGATAGACTGATAACGTCATTACTGAGCACAAACATTTACATTTACTCGCATTTACTGAGTTTAGGCGGGAAAATGATTTTTAATTTATGGTGGTTAATTAACCATTAAATGTTCGTGAATGTGTGAGAGTGTAGGCAAATGATATAGAATTGAAAATCGTGACTTTTTGGGTTCTCTCCTAAACTCCATCATAGCCTCAATAAAGTTTCTACCGTTTTATTGGGGTTTATGTTGTTCAAATGAACAACATAAACTTGACACTGGCGAATACAAAAAGTGTGGTTCCTACAATCCCATGATGGGAAATATTACTTGATAGAGTAATCAAGTAATATTTACTTGACTCTTATGATTTTTTTTATCTATACTAATATATAAAGCTGAAGAGTTTGTTTGTTTGTTTGTTTGTTTGTTTGTTTGTTTGTTTGTTTGCTTGAACGCGCTAATCTCAGGAACTACTGGTTCGATTTGAAAAATTATTTCAGTGTTAGATAGCTCATTTATCGAGGAAGGCTATAGGCTATATATCATCACGCTAAGACCAATAGGAGCGGAGCATAAATGAAGAATGTTTCAAAATCGGGGTTTTTTCCTTTTGAGAGCTTCCGATGCATGCGCTGCGTAAACGATTAAAGTTACGCAAAAATCATATATGACAGAATTGTTCCTCTTTAAAAGTTCTACAAAAAAGTCCGCGACAGCATATGTCTATCTTTTAAGGTTGGCTCGCTATAACCTTTTTTATGCTAACTTTGTTCTAAAATTCCAAATGCATTATTTGCGAAGGTGTTTTTATAAACATGATATTAATCCTTATCCAAATAAATACGTTATTCATCAGAAGTATTTAATTTAAAACAAAAGTGCCCTTTACATCATTGGATTTCAATGAATATCTTAGGAGATATCGCAGTTTTAAAATAACATCGCAGCAAAATAATGATCAAGTACCGCGCGCGTATTTATGATGTGCAAGGCAGTCATGAGGGGGAAGGGCGGTGAGTTAATTTTCTTTAGGGTATAATAATAAATAAAGAGAAAAAAAAAATTCAACCCCGTTAACAAAAAAAAAGCCTCTGACCCCAAGAGGTCCTACCACCGAGCAGGTCAGATATTTTCTCGCCTATCGCCTATGCCTATCTGAGTGTCAGTGAGGAATAGTATTGAAGCCGTCCCCTCAAGGAAGGAACTGTCCCCACACGGGAATTTCTTTCTTCAATGGAAAGCTACATTATAACATGGGCTAAATTGTTAATTGAGTTAAACACAACGTCCCTTTAGGTCGCGAGTGCAACCGCGGGAAACAGCTAGTGAAACTATATATAGAGTTATCAGGTCACATATTCCATTAACTCATACTAAAAACTCAAAATTTCCGATCTGGTTTTCACCCTCTTTAATATAAATATTTAAAACTAAAGAACATGCCTGGATTAAGTGGAAGATTTATGGTAATCACTCTGATTATGTGCATTTTTCAAATTATCGCAAATTGTTTCATTATGAGACCGCTAAATGTTATAAGAGATATATGACAGCTGTCGAAGACAGTATTCCTAAATCTGTTAAATATTTTTGGTCGTATGTCTCTTCTAAGAAGGGCAAAGCTAAGTACCCTGCTAATATGTTTTACAAAAATGCTTCTTCCGATGACCCCAAGAAAATATGTAATTTGTTTTCAACTTTCTTTTGCTCTGTATACGAACCCTCTACCTTTGACCCAGACCAATGGCAACCGTCTAATTGCTATGAAGACAATTCGCCATGTATCCTGACATTTATTTGCCAAAGGAATCAATACGTACAGCATTGAGGTCACTGGATTCTTCTAAAGGAGCTGGACCAGATGGCATACCACCTTCCTTCTTCATAAGAACATCTGATCATCTGTCTTTGCATCACATATAATTTTTAATAAATGTTTGAAAGATGGGGTCTTGCCTACTGTTCGGAAACGAGCCTCGATCACCCCTGTGTACAAGAGTGGAGATAAAAATGATGTCGAGAATTACCGGCCTATTTCCATTCTCTCCACTTTGTCGAAGGTTTTTGAACGACTTGTGCACAGTGCACTATATCCTCATATCCGTCATCTTATCATACCAGAACAACATGGTTTCGTCAAACGTCGCTCTACCACTACTAACCTCATGACTTTTGTGAACTATCTCTTTGAAAATATGGACCGCGGGTACAGGTTGACGCTATTTACACGGATTTTCAGAAAGCCTTTGACAAGGTGGATCACACCCTGCTAATGGAAAAAATTGCCTTTAATGGTATACGCGGCAATCTTCTTAGATGGTTTGCTTCATATATTTTCCATAGGACTCAAAAGATTGTCATAAATGGGCATGAATCTGACTCTATAGTTGTTAAATCTGGGGTACCACAGGGATCAGTATTAGGTCCTTTTCTCTTTGTTTTATTCATTAATAACGTTAAATATTGTTTTGTCAACTCACATTTCTTGATGTTTGCAGACGATATGAAAATGTATAACACCTGTAAAAATATTCGTGACTGCTATCATTTACAACAGGACCTTGATAGATTTTATGGTTACTGTCTCAAAAATAAACTCTTTCTTAGTCTTCCCAAATGTTACTCACTTTCTTTTACCAAAAATATAAATCAGATCAAATATAATTATTCAATAAATAATATGAGTCAATAAGGTTCAATCTGTCCGCGATTTAGGGGTTACCCTTGACTCTAGCTAGTCTGCATTTTGATATTCATATCAGTGTTGCCAGATGGTTACATTTCTTACATTTTTCGTAACTTTTGACCCCCTCGCGTAACATGTAAGTAATTTTTATATTTAAGGCATTTTTCGTAACTTTTGAGAACAACGAGATAAGTAATACTATATTTTTATTTTATTTATTGCAAACAGTACACGAACGCATCCAAATCTTTGACTATCTATCTATAAGGACCCGCCTCTCATGATCATTCCCCTTTGTCAAGGTAGTGGATTAAAAAATCTAACGCGTTTATCAAAACTGTTTCCGAAATCGATTTTTCATTAACAGAATCGTTTCCGCTCAGTAAGGTCATCATAAATGCTCCGTGTAAATACCGATATACGTGCAGTTAATGTATACAAAAAAATATCGAATATCTTATTTAGATAAAGATGGAGTTATTTTCCGTATGTAAGTATTAAAGTTCATTTATTTCTATTTAAATCACATAATACAATTTATTAATAAAGATCGAGGACGTTACCGATTCAATAATCGAGTATAAAATAATCGTTTAGTTCAAGCATACACTCCCCACGAGACTACCCGCACTCCCCACGAGACTATCAGCACTCCCCACGAGACTAGCAAATATTTTTTACTAACAATATCAGCCTTCTGGTAATACACGTAAGATTTAAATTTGAAATATCCATCAAAATGTCATTTTTTGATTTTAATTATATATCATCCAATAGGATGTCACCATTTCTGATTTCCAATTATAGGTCTTAATGCAGAATTACCGTTTTTTGGCAATTATAGGCCTTATATATATTATGACATAATGCATAAAACTCGAATTTTAAAAAGTGTAGCGAGACTATGTCCCTCTTTTGTTTTGTCATTTTAATTAATGATGTGATAGTGTTTGTTTACGATTTCGAATCGATATCGATATTATTTTCGTGTTCAATGTAAGACCAAATTATAATAATTGCTAAAGATCACTAAAGATGAATATCATTAATTTATGATATCACTATATTTTAATAAAATAACATTTTTGCAAATGACGTAACTAAGATTATTGATTATTTTTGATATCCAGAGCTATTAGATATTTTATTTGTTACTTTTCAGATCTACAAAAGACCTTCATTTAAAATGAAGTAGGTGTGATTGATAAATAATAGCTTAAGCCGTTGCAGATAAATGTGTTGACAAAAGAATTTATAAATTAACATATTTAAATCGTATTTTAAAAATAATTGAAAATGATTTCTAAGATACGGTACGGTTTGAAGGTCTGGGGTTTCTTTTACCGCTTAGGTGGAAAACCAGCACATGGCCCGCCTGATGGTAAGTGGTTACCGTAGCCTATTATATGAGCGCTTGCAACATCTGGGATATCACTCGCCCGTTGCCGACCCTGTAAAAATCTTTTCACCCGGTAGACAACCCACAACACCGGTACCCCCCACTACCAACATAACGCTTCCTCGCAGAGCTCTGGTGATCTTGCTCACCGTTAGGAACATAACATAGTACAGTGCTATGTTATTTGGCTACTATTTTCTGCAAAGTGTAGGTATTTCCCCAGTTGGGCAGCTCCAATTGTAAGTAGAGTTATTCAATTCCACTATGCTCTGCCTCTCGGGGTGTTTCTTCAAACACATTATTTTCTTTTTTCGATATCCGGCTCAAAGAAATAACGAGAGTACGGAACACGACATACCATCACCTCTTTATTCCCCGAAGGGTAAGACAGATGCGTACTTAGGGGGCGAGCCTATTGCCTTTAATCGGGCATCAACCCTTAATTTTATAGAAAAACTCCAATAACACATTGTTCGACCGGGGAATCGAACCCAGGACCTCTAGCGTAGCGCTTCTGTTCATATTAACGCGCGACATAATGAACAAAATCGTATTTACTCCTACTTATATCTCGTGGGAAACAAAACACTCTGTCTAGTGTCATTCCTATTAAATCAGCCTGGCAAAGAATAGAAAAAATCAAAATCAAAGAATCAAACTAATTGGTATCAAAGTATTTGTAACAAAACGTCCCCAATATCCGCTCTATCTATACTAATATTATAAAGAGGAAAGATTTGTATGTATCAATGTATGTAACAAATAAAATCAAAAACTACTAGGCCAATTTCGAAAATTCTTTCACCATTTGAATGCTACATTAATCAAGATTAACATAGGCTTAGTATTTCGAAAAGTTAGCGATTTCTCTCACCCGTGCGTTTATTTTCCAATTACATAGTATGTACCTATTTATCTTTACCTAAATAGTTTCTTTGTTTTGTATTTCATTAGCATGCAATGAGAGCATTGCATTGAAAATAATTATGAAGCAAGATATTAAAAAGGTGTGTATGGATGATTTTAATTTTGCAAATAAATAATTACATATAAAAATAATTTGTAATCGTTGTTACGTTTTTATCCATTCTTCCTAAAATAATCTATCGATATAAAATATCGACATAGTAGCTTCCTAATTATTTTTATTGTATTATACGTTCGTATTGTCGTCAATTCTTGTATGTTGACGTATTTGACCTCTATGTGTGCGTAAATTGTGTTAGTGGTGAAGATTTTAATATGTGTGAGTTCGTAGCGATACAAAATGATTTTGAGTATGTGTGCAGCAATGTCTATGTAGTGTTTCCTCCCCCCGCACCAAAAGTGACAGACTTTTTTGTTCATAGAATTAAACGCGTCACTTGTCCAGGGATAGATAGTCAAAGATCCAAATAGAACTCACATTTTTAACAAACCGGAGCTAAAAAAAAAAAAAAGCTCATTCGACATCATACATCCCAAAATGTAACTTTTGCACCAAAAATGTTACTTTTCAGGAAACGAAACGTAACTTTCGACTCAGGGGCCCTGGCAACACTGATTCATATTGATAATATAGTTAAAAAAGCCTTTCAAATGTATGGACTAGTGATGCGATTTTCAAGTAACTTTCTGTGACCCTCGACATTCTTAATATTATATAAAAGCCTGATTCGGTCGCAATTAGAATACGCCGTTCAAATATGGGATCCTCTATATGATAAGTACAAAGATAGGCTTGAAATTGTTCAGAAGAAGTATCTACGTACTATGAATTATAAATGTTATCGTCCTAAAGTCTCCTATGAACAATTACTCAAACGTTATAATGTTCCGAGCTTGGAATCCAGACGGTTACTTCTGGGTGTAATGATGCTACATGGTATATTATTATGTAATAATAGATTCGACTGCATTCCTATATCAAACAGTTTACATTATATAGTACCTAGATCTGTCATATATCGTGGGGTGCGTGTGCCTCGACTATTCCACACCAATTCATGCAAGACTAACGCTGGGGTGCGCGTGCCTCTTCGTCACCTCGTCACCTCGTTAACGCATATAACACCCACTTTATGGAGCTGGATATATTTGCTTTTTCCAAATATCGTTTCAAGGTGAGAGCAATAGAATTACTAACTTCTTAACCTTTCTATCTTTAATTCTTTTTTTATTCTTTTTATATTCTACACAGTCATAAATGAGGCACACTGTCTGTTTTCTTTTAACTTCTTTTTTTGTGAATTCGTGGACAATGGTGTGGGCTCTTTGACTATCTGGGATAGATAGTCAAAGTGTGGGCTACATGTGTAGAAATATAAATATATGCTAATTTAAGAATCTTTAGTTATGCTTGGCATGTAACTGTTTTTTGTCCCTAACAAATAAAAAAAAAACACAAAATGTGTGGCAAAAAAAAAAAGTAAAAAAAAACCGCATTACGTCACTGTCAGTCACGACATTTTTTTTTTTTTTTTTTCTGGCTTTGCGATTTTGCATTAGCCAATGACAAAGTTAAGGAAACCAAAGATACAAATATAAAAACTGCGAGAAATTTGGAATGGGAAAAGGATTGGTTTCTACATTAAACTAAAATATAATACATAAATCATACTTGCATATTGAAACCACAATTATAGTTTGATATCATTACTATCAATAAATTTAGCTAATATGTTATATACATCTGCATTGTTATATTGTAGTAAACAGATAATAGAAGTAGGAAATGGAATACGGATCGACAGGAGTTGAGGAATAAAAGCAGACCTATTATACAATTTACAGGAAAAAAATATATGGTTCAAGTCCCCGTACTCCCCACAAGAGCACATAGGATCAGACACAAGTTTAAATTTATACAAGTGTGCTGGGGTACAAACATGACCCAAACGGAGTCTACATAAAACAGAAGTGATTCTTTTACTATACTGAAAATTGCTAAACCACGGCTTACTTGGAATAGAATCCTGTATTAATCGATAATATTTCCCCGTGTTATCATTACTAACCCAGAGTTCACTCCAAGCATCAAGTAGATTACGTTTAGACAGTGAAACCAAGTCATGACAATAATTACTATATGGACATAGGTCTCCGACATTAATAGCTTCACTAGCTAACCGATCAGCTTTTTCGTTACCAGATATACCCACATGGCTTGGGATCCAAGCCAAAACAATTCTATAACCCCTTAGTGCACATAAATATAAAAGGTTTTTAATGTCAAAGATAATAGGAGACTGTTTATGAAAATTAAAGGGAAATCTTTGTAAAGATTGTAAGGAACTCAGCGAGTCACAAAAAACTATTGTTTTTGATAACTTCATTAAAAGGACATACTCAACAGCTTTAAAAAGACCATAACATTCTCCAGTATATACACTAGATTCAGGAGGTAATTTAATTTTTTGTACTATTTCATATTGTGAATGGTAAACCCCAACGCCAACACAACCATCATTAGAATGTTTGGACGCATCAGTAAAAATTTGATGCCAACCAGTCCAGTCATTGTCAATAATTCGCCTAAATTCGACATCTTGATTGGTATCATTCTTTGATATTCCTATATTTAACTCGATTCTCGGTGGTACAATGAGGGCATTGAAATTGTGACAATATAAGGGTAACTGATTACTTTGATAAGTTGGAGCTTTCAATTTATTATATTTATACAGACTTTTAACGAGACAAGGAGCATCCTTATGTGTCCAATATTTTGATGTTTCTACCTCTTTAGCTAGCTGTTTTAACTTAAAATGTAATGGATGACATTTCAAATGCAAGCTCCGGTAATAGTATCGGTCACATAGATACTGTCTTCTTAAGGATAAAGGTGGTTCACAGCACTCCACTTGAAGACAATTTATTGGACTAGATTTCATCGCCCCTATAATAATCCTCAAAGCCTTCGATTGAATGCCATCTAGTTTCTTGATGGCCTCCACATTGCCTGGGTGTAATAAAAATGTTCCGTAATCCAACACACTTCTTATCAGGGCATTATATAAAAGCCTCATGGTAGAAGGATGTGCTCCCCACCAAACACCAGAAAGACATCGCAATATGTTTAAGTTGCGCTCACACCTTTTCAAAATATATTCGCAATGAGAAACTCCAGTTAATTTTGAATCTAAAATTACTCCCATAAATTTTGCCTGGTCTTTGACCGGTAAAGCCATATCTCCATACACAACATTGACCTCTGGCAATTTTCGTTTTCTAGAAAATAATACTACAGAACTTTTTGTTGGTGATAGATCAAGACCGTTGCAATCTAACCAGACTTTTAACTCAATCAAAGTCGTAGTTAGGGATTTACAAATAACATCTGTTGTGGGCCCAGAAACATAAAGAAGCAAGTCATCGGCATACTGTAGAACATTTGTGTATCTACTAAGAGAGCACTCTAAATCATAAGTGTATATATTATACAGTATAGGACTAAGTACCGAGCCCTGAGGCAATCCCTTCCAGATTGTTCGACATATGCTTGTATTGTCATTTAAATCTATTGGATATTTAATGAATCTCTCATATAAAGTATTTACAATAAAGTTAATTAGGAGTATTGGAACATTTAATAACATCAACTTTTGTTGGAGGATTGAAATAATTACATTATCATATGCCGCACTTATATCTAAAAAGGCTGCAACCAAAGAATCATTTTTGGATAGTGCTAAACGGACATCTGTGGTAAAGATAGCTAAGCTGTCAATAGTGCATTTACCTTTCCTAAAACCAAACTGATTATTTGATAATAGGTTATTGTGTTCTACAAACCATTCCAATCTATTTTTAACTAAATGTTCTGCAATTTTAGCTAGTACTGAAGACAAAGCTATTGGTCGGTACGATGACGGGTCTAACCTCGCCTTATTTGGCTTCATTATCAATATCAAAGTTTGTGTTCGCCAAGATTTTGGAATATTACCAGAGAATATAACAGTGTTTATTAGAGAAAGGTAATAATTAAGACCGTTATTGTCTAGCTTAGACAAAAATGAATACGGTATACCATCGTCGCCCGGCGCAGAGTCTTTAACATACGAAAGAACTCCTTTCAACTCATACATAGTGAAGGGAGAATTAAAGTCTATTTCATTGTTATTTAGATTTGTTACTGGTATTGAAGATGGAATCAATACATAATTTTCTGGTACAGAAGGTGGAGCCAAACGATCCATGATCTGCTCAGCAAGAATGGGAGTAATATTATTTTGTTGTATGTCATTGAAAGCAGACCTATACCTTCTTATATTCTGCCATACGATAGATGGTTTAGCATTAGGGCAAAGTGATGCACAGAAACATTGCCAACCTTCAAACTTTTTCTTTTTAAGTAGTTCCTTAGTATTATTTGCTATTTGAATATAATTAATAAAATTATTGTCAGACATGTGAACACAATATTGTCTTTCTGCCTCTTTCCTTTGTTTAACTGCATTAGTACACTCTTCATCCCACCATGGTGGAGAAGGTATCTTATTAAGCCGACAATTCTTCAAAGGAAAGGTTTCATTAGCTGCCTCAATTAATATTTTAGCTAACATCTCAGAGCATATGGAAGCATTTTCATGAGATACTTGAGGTAATTCTAACACCATCTGCTCAACCCTCCTTCTAAACACATCCCAGTCACCATTATCCAATTTATATTTCAGACGTGGTGTCTTTAACTGCCTTGAAGGCTTCTTAAAAGGAAAAGTGATTAATAGTGGATAATGATCACTACCGCATCTAGATGCTGTAGGGCTCCAAGAAAGGCAGGATGCAAGATCGGGTGTACAAATGGATAAGTCTGGGGCACTGGGATCTTCCTTAGGCCCACCAAGGCGTGTTGGTGAACCAGTATTCAAAATACATAAGTTATGTGAATCAAGAAGATCCAAAAGCTGTTCTCCATAGCAAGAAGAAGAAGAGTAACCCCAACTCTGGTGTCGAGCATTGAAATCTCCCATACATACAAAGGGTTTTGGTAAAAATCTAAATAATTTGTTAATTTCATTAAATATGTCAATACTAGGTCTAGGATAATATACAGACACATAACAAATATTATTTACAACAGCAGCAACAATTGACAAATTGTCGCTGTGGGCTGGAATGGATAAAGGAGTAAAAGAAAGATGGTTACTGATAAGCATGGCTACTCCACCATACCCATCATGTCTGTCATCCCTGAGACAGGAAAAACCAGTGACTCTAAATACTGAATCAGGTTTCAACCATGTCTCCTGAAGACAAATAACAAATGGATCATATTTGTTAATTAAATAGGTAAGTTCAGTTTTCTTATTGTTTATGCTTTGACAATTCCACTGAATTGCTGTGGCTTTGGCTAGCCCCATTGTGATCATTTGAAATTTGATATAAAGCATCAATAACTGTTGCAACGTTGGACGGTGATATTAGGCTTGACTGTGATAGTAATTGAATTAATACTTTAATAATGTCAGATATTTTCATGTTTTCATTATTATTGTTAACTATTGGTTTTGATTGAGATAATACAGGATCTTTAATTATTTCAGAATGGGCTTCGCGGTCATACCCCTTGGAGAATCTAGGGGGTGATCTAGGCTTCAAGAAAACAGTTTTTTTGTAAGAATGTGATTTAGATTCAGGCATAAGTGATTGATGCTGAGAAGAATTAATATGGTTGGAGGATGAAGATGGAGGTGTAAATAATAGGGCATCAGAATATGACATCTTTGATATTGGTGGATGTAACTTAACAGCTTCCATATATGAGATACAACTCTTGCTCATTGTTTCTTTAATACTTTTTTGTCTATTAAATTCTAAACACTTTCTATTTATTGCTTGATGTCGACCTTTACATAGACAACAAAAATAATCATCTTCTTCAATGTCACAATTATCCCCTGAATGCCCTTGACCACACTTAAAACATCTTGGTGTGGACCTGCATTGATTTTTAACATGTCCAAACCTGCAACAGTTATAACACTGCACAGTTGGATAAATATATAAGTCTACTGGCAAGGCTGTATAACACATGAACACACGCGTTGGGAGAACCTGACCGTCAAATGTTACCACAATGGTACCAGTACTTTCAAATTGTTTATTACCATTGACCACAGTCTTCTTTTTTATTCTTCTCACTTTTAGAATCGACCCACACCCAATTGGTACATTAATATTTTCCATAACATCATCTTCTGACCAATCTGTGGGAACACCCCTTATAACACCCATACGTGTAATATTAAAAGTTGGGATGAATGCTTTATATTTCCCTAATGCAAGGTTTTGATTTGTTAAGAAAATATTTGCATCTTGGAAGTTTGAGAATGCCAAACTTATGCGATTTCGTCCTATTCGTTTGAGACTACCATTCACAATACCCCCAGTTTTATTGTTCTTTAAAAAGCGTCCAAAAGTGACAGGATGTAGGGTTGTAGTATCATTATTAGTGGATATTTCTTTTTGTACATGAATCACATACGGAGCAACATCAGTGGCCTGATAAACGGTGCGACCAACTGATACACGGGTTGACTCGTTAACTTTACTATTACTGTCTTGACTATTGTTATGAATATTTGATACTACTGATTGTGTCTCTAAAAGTCGAGGACTTGAACCAGTCAACTCATTATCAAGCTCTTTTTCTTTTACTGAGCACCTACAGTCAGTCGGCTTTTCCCTTTTGCTTCCATATTTCCTTTTTCTTTTATGGCATGACCCACATAAAAGTATAGCGTTAGCGCTTTTACGCTTTAGTTTATTGGAGTCCGAAACTGAACAATCAGTGTCCATGGAGGACTCAAGCACTCCAATTAACATATCCATAGGTGTTTGTGAAGCAAACGCACCTCCGCCAGGGTCGTCGGGCGGATCGCCCATCTTACTTACAAATAAACTTACTTACCAATATTTACAGCAACTTATACACTAATAAATAAAATATACAATTAAACTAACTAAGAAATATCACTTATATTATAAAACCAATCCTTTAAACAATTATTTAAATTTGAAACTCCGAAAGAAAACCGCGTCTTAACTTTTCGAAGTTTCCCGCCCTTTTTTTTCCAGTCACGACATGGTCACGACAGTCACTCACTCTGTCAGTATTTGGCAATTGTCAGTCAATTTCAACAATGTTTGTTTAGTGTTTTTTTGCAGCCCATTGCGGTATGGATTTAAATAAACATATTTACAAATGATAGTATTATAAATGGTTGAAGATATAAATACTCAATCTATTGTTCATAGTGCATCGCTTCAAAGATTAATAAAGCAAAAACAACACCGTCATAATTTTTTCAATTGAAATTACAGTTTATTTCACATGATTTAAGTGAAAAAACATTGTTTCGAGGAAGTCAAGACCAAGAGAAATAAAATGTCTCGACGTGGTAACTGGGGCAGACCATCTTATAAAAATAATAATCGAGGTAGGCCTCGTGGTTTGCGTGGCAGAGACATCGGATTGTACTACAGGGATATGCAGATGAAAAAATCTAAAAATGAGGACCAGGGTTATATGGTAAACCTTTAATTTTAATGATTTATGGTTAGGGGCTCTCTTATTATTACTACAGAATTAATAGAATAAGGCTCACTTGCACCAACTCCTCAAAAATATGCATAAATTGTATTTAACACAATTTTTCATTGGTTCATTTTGTATTTAAATACATACACAAAATGTGTGTGGCAAGTGGCCCTCAATATTTTAATTCAGAAATTATTAAATTTTAAATGAAGAGTGGCTTGTGGTCAGACAATGATTAATTTAATTAAAGCTGCAAGTATCAGGCGGATCAGATGGACCTTATATGTATGTGACATTCGTGCATGCTTAAATGTATGCACTTTTGAAAATTCTTATGATGTTAAATATTGACCAAGAAGAGATTAATGGGAGCAAAGCATTGATTTTAGTATAATTAAAAGTGACTTGTACTTGGGCTTAATATTAAAAGTATCTGCTTTACTTTATTTTGAACCTAGTTTGGATGAGATGAGATTAGGGGTCGTCCATTAATAATTTTTTTTTTATTGCAATTTTAACAGTGCTTTTATCCTAAATTATAGAGTGATATTTCCTACTCAAATAAATATCTAAAGAATAAACTGTTATGCTAAAAGTCATAAATAGTTTATTATATAATGGTATAAAGTGTGCATGCCATGTCTATGATGCAATAAATAACATTTATTTCTTTTAGATAAATTTAACAATTCCTCCACCTGTTTTGTCTGGACTACAAAGAAATATTGAATCTATTAAAAGAATAGCAAAGGACTGCCAAATTAACATACCACCACCTAAATGCTTAAATTTGGTGATCATAAATGATAAAAGAGAAGCTGAACTTTGTGGCATGGCTAATTCTGATTTTACTCCAAAAACAGCTGAAAACCTAGCACCAAGCACTTCATCTTGCCCTATGCAGTCTGATGACATTATAGACCCAAAATCTGAAAATGTGATGGAAGGCAAATGTAATCCAGTTAGTGAAGATATAAAAACTGAACAAATTGATGACCCACCCAATCTTAAATCGGGTGAAAGGCAGCCAAGTGCCTTTAGAGGTGCTGGAGATTATAAATATGGTTATGAGGATATTATAACTGGTAGTTTTGAAGAAAAACTTGAAGAATGCCTATCTGAAGGGATAACTATAGCTATCAACAATCCTGCATCACTTATGTTAAATACTTCTCTCTATGAAAATTACAAAACTATGATAAACTCCAAGAGTTACAAAAAGATGAAGGCTTTTCGTGAAATATTACCTACATATAAGAAATCAAAAGAATTAATAGATATAATAAATAATAATCAAGTGGTTGTCATTAGTGGTGAGACTGGGTGTGGGAAGTCTACACAGGTAACTTTTAAAAAATGCAATGATTCCCTTTTGATATTTTACTTATAATAAGTTGTTTTGAAAAATCTTGACTTGTCAAAGTACAGTTTCGTTTTTTATAAATAAACATTGTCTGTAATCCATAAAACAATGTTTCTATATTATATTACAGATTCCACAGATAATTTTAGATGATGCAATTGTCAATCAAAAGGGTGCTCATGTTCATATTCTAGTCACACAGCCACGACGTATTGCAGCTTCCTCATTGGCAATGAGAGTCGCTGAAGAAAGATCTGAACCACTTGGCGTATCCATAGGATATGCTGTCAGATTAGAAAAGTAAGTTTTATTTACATTAAATATGGTTTACTTATACAACTAAATAGAAAATATATGTTTATTATGGCATTTTTCGTATAAAAATCCTATAATAATTAGTAGGAATCTCACAAAGCCTTTTAGTGTTGTTCGTCACAACACATATACATATAAACATAGACCATGACTGTACTGACAAAATATTTTACTAATTTTTTCCAGTGTGGAGCCGAGGCCTCGTGGTAGTATAAGGTTTTGCACTACGGGTATTTTGCTAGCTGAGCTAGAAACCAGTCAGGGTTTGACTAATTACAGTCATGTCATACTTGATGAAGTGCATGAGAGAGACTGTCATATTGACATATCCATGTTGATGTTGAAGCAGGTAATTTTTAACGTAATATAAATATAATTTCAAAAATAAATTTATAGTATATTTAGTTGTTCAATACCTTAGTAATTGACTTCATCTTTTCTTTTCTAAAATTTTATTCAAAAAATAAATTACAATTTATATTCGAAAGGGCTTTTCGAGGATTTATGATCAGTAACAAATAATTACATGATAAAAGTATACATTGAACAGACAATTGAACTTTTAGGTTCTAAAAAAACGCAGGGATCTGAAACTAATTCTAATGAGCGCCACAATTGATGCCGAGAAACTAACGGCCTATTTCGACGACTGTCCTATGATGCACATTGAAGGGCTGGCATACCCTGTGCAGGATATTTATTTAGAAGATATCCTGAGCATGACTAAGTTTACTTTATCACCTGAGCAAACAAACAATCAAAATGTGAAGATATGGCAGAGAAAAAAATGGAAGAAACAAGCTGAAGAAATGCAAAGGGATATTCAATATAAAGCGGAAGTTGGTGAGGATATCTAACTGTTGCATTGCTTATCACTTATGTCGACCAAAAACATGTATATCTCTAATGCATCTACCTAAGCCATTACTGCTCACGATTGCAATTTTTTATGATTTTTGTCTCGTCATTTTTACGGTTTTATTCTTATGTTTAAGCTCCTTGGCTGGAATCTATTAAGAAGGAAATAAGTCGAGATGTATACTTAACCTTACAAGATGCTAGAATTGAAGATTTGAACATTGATCTTGTCTACGAACTGTTGGTGCATATTTGCAAGGGGGAGTCTGGCGCTATACTCGTATTCTTGCCAGGAATCGGAGACATTACGAAATTACTGAAAAAAATTAACACCAGTAGCTTTTTTCCGAGTTCGCGCTATGAAATCTATCCTCTACACTCGAAATTACCATCTTTACAGCAGCATAAAATATTTGAAAAACCTCCAGATCACATAAGAAAGATAATAGTAGCTACAAATATTGCAGAAACCTCTATCACTATAGATGACATTGTGTATGTGGTCGACTGTGGTAAAATAAAGTACAGTGGTTTGAATATAGAAGACAATGTTTCTACTTTGCAAACTGAGTGGGTTTCACAGGCGAATTTGCGACAAAGGTACACAAATTACTGTTGATTTATTTATGTAAAGGCAGTTCAGTCGGTATGCTTCCCTAGATCTCTCTTCATCAGCTCACACTCGAGTAATCTGTCCCCAAACCACTTGACATTATAAGACATGTCTTGTTAATTAAGACTTTTTATTAGGTCAAACAGTTGTATTAGATATTAAAGCCTTTTTCTTAATTTTAGGCGAGGTCGTGCTGGTCGTTGTCAGCCAGGTATTTGCTACCACTTGGTGACGTCATACCGTGCCACGCAGCTAGCGGAACGCCTCCTACCCGAGATTCAAAGAAACTCACTTTTGGAGCTAGTACTGGCTATAAAGAGGCTGAGGTTGGGGAAGGCCGCGCAAGCTATGAGTATGATGCCATCACCACCTGCTGAGACTACTGTCCAACGAGCCATTAAACATTTATCACAGTAAGTGTAAGTGAGATCGGAATACATAGTGTATTTATTTAAAGTTCGAGAAAATAAGTTAAATAGTGTTGTAATACCTCTTCTTAAATCCCGGAATCATAAACATGACGATTAAATCCCGGGAATTAAGAAATTGTAAATAACTTAACGCAATAAGTAACTTAAGTTAAAGCACTACACCTATTCCGATCTCTTGTAATTAGATAGCTTTCAGCGATAGATTCAAATAGTGTTAGATTTGAAAACTAAAAATCGTTTCCTTTACCTTTTGTCTCAAAAAATCCTTTGAGATGCTAGTGAAACCAAGGTCAACAAAATTAAACATAACATACCACCTGTATTCCCCGAAGGGTTGGCAAATGCGTACCTTCCACGGGCTCGAATTCCAAACTCCGAGCTGCTACTGAGAATTTCGTAGAAAAACCCAATAACACTTGTCGCCCTGTGAATCTAATCACGCTCAGTCGCGCTCAAGACCACTAGCCTAACGAGGCAGGTTATGAGTCAACAAAATTATTATACACATAATATGATTGACCCAATGAGGCTGGCATAGTCACCAGGAGTGCACTGAAGCCTCAAAAATAAAAGATTAAAAATAATAATAATAAACTACAGGGCAATCTTGTGAGTCATTCTATAATGTAAACAGAATTGGTGCGCTAGACCGTGAAGAGAAGCTGACACCTCTAGGCTGGCACTTGGCGCGGCTGCCAGTCCATCCTGCGGCCGGCAAGCTGTTGCTGCTGGGTACTATGTTCGGCTGCCTCGACCGCGCCGCCAGTGTCGCCGCCGTATGGGGCTTTAAGGATCCCTTCCAACTTGTTATCGGTCAGTTGCGTCATTAATGAACAGCGTGGCTAAATAATAACTAAGATGATCAATCGCTCTGCAAAGTTAAGCTGTGCCGGGTGGATGGGTGACCATTCTTAACACATCGAGATAGGCGTGTGTCGAAGAACACGTATAGCCATAGATCCCGGTTGTCTTACGGACCTATAGTTTTTAACATGTTAATTGTAGTCATAGCGTGTAAAATATTGATATTTTAGAATGGAAACTGACCGTTAATTAGTTGGTAAACGGCTAGGAGGATGAGGAGTCATATGATGAAAGGGTCGTCGTCGTTCCTACGCTCAAATCATGATTTATATTACCATAGTGGGGACTTAGTGTCACCACATTCCGTATACAATATCAAATAAAAAAAGTACAGTAGATATAACAGTGTTTATAAATAAATATAATGATAGGGTGAACATCATTTTTGTAAATCATTAGTTTGTTTGCATTCTATAACTTGCATCAGCAGAGCATAATTAGTGGTTACTACTTTTCGTTATATAGGAAATTCCACGCGTAACTGTTTGTACCTAGTAGTATTATATTATCTGTGACCTAGTTAAAATATTAAGCTTTCAGTCTTATGTTATTTATACTATAACAATATTTTAGGCAAAGGAAAAGAGGTGGACGATGCAAAACGAAGCCTAGCGCTCGGAGAGCCAAGTGATCACGTAGCTATATCCGAAGCCATCATTCAATTCGAACAATGCCGCTCTTACCAGCAGCGGCGCAACTTTGTCTATGACCACTTCTTAGCCTTCAACACTTTGGAGCTACTGACCGACATGAAGAGGCAGTTCGGCGACAATTTGAAGCAAATGGGCTTCTTACATACAGCTAACGTCTCCTCCGCCTGGGAAAATCGCAACAAGGATAACATAAGTCTTTTTAAAGCTATTGTTGCTGCGTCTTTATACCCTAATATTGCTACTGTTAGGTATGTTGCTATAAATGTTCAATTATAACTGTTCCATGTGCCTTGCATATTGTTACCTATCATAACTATACTTTTAGATGGAGAAACACAAACTCTCGGAATCCGAATAGACAACCCAGGCTTAAAGCGAGGACACCAGAAGATGGGCCTATAACTATACATCCAAGTAGCGTAATGGCCACTAAAATGCACAGCGGGCGAGGAGGTCCCACGGGGCCGGTTAACGTATCGCATGGGGCCAACTGGTTGGCATACTGGCTGAAGCAACGCTCCTCAGACCTCTTCTTAATTGATGTCACCCTAGTATACACTTTGCCGTTTTTATTCTTTGGAGACTTTGTGGTGACAGAAGGTAATTTTTGCTATTTTATGAATGCAAGCCACCATTCGAGCTACACGTCATAAATGACTGATTGTTAGATGGGAGGGGCACTCAAAGCCGCTATCACTCTTTCTTCTAGACGTTTTCGGACATTGTAAGTTACGTATTTGCTACTAAGTACTAAAGTACTTAGTAGCAAATACGTAACTGGTCTATTTTAAAAAATAGACCACGATTCTCAGAGTTTCTTCTGTTTAATTCTTCTCAGAGGTCGTCCTGAAATGTCGGTGCCGTCCAGTTGAAAAATGATCTATTTACAGAAATAATTCTCTGTTGTGTCTCCGTAAAATCAGCCTTATTGTTTATAACCACGATTATGAAATAATACTAAAACAGAAATATAGGAAAACTAAATAATATTATGTACATTTATAAAAAAAAACTATATAATACAGTACAAAATGTTCTTTTAGCTCCTGATCCATCACACTATTGCATTTTAATATCAACTATAAAAGTGAGCTGCAAGAAAACTACTATGGATCTATTGTGGCAAATGCGAGCATTACTAGACCAAGTTCTGGCGTCAAAGATCGGCGATTCTAGTACACATGCGACTCACCACAGCCCATTTGAAAATAAAGTGTTGGAGTGAGTATGAATTGTATTTAGATGATATCATTAAGGTCATTTATGTCAAAAGTAACCTTGTTACTCGGCACTGGCCTTAAAGTTGCGAGGCCAAACTGAGTACAGGGTCATGATCAAGGTTGACAGAAGGCTAAAGATACGTCATTATATCAAAACTAATACACTGTTTTTTTTTCATTCAGCTTGAAAATTTTGTGTGACAACACTGGGTTGACACTAGGTTTGTATGTTTCATTGTAAAATTCTCGACTAAAATATCTGTACATAATGCTAATAGGTACCCTCATTTTAGTCAATCGTTTTCGTTTCTTGTATACTGTGCTAGGTATGCATTATATTATATAGAAAATAAACTATCAATGTATTGGCAACACCTAGTTTAGAGTAGTTATGTATAATATTTATGAAATAATTTGTATATTATGCGCCTACATTACTATCTGACCTCTGATTAGTGATATGAGAGACTGATACAATTCAGTTAATTACTATATGCACGCTTTGTTTGTTTCAGTGCTGTCAAAGAGTTGATTACAGCTGAGGACGAACGCGCTGAATTTATCGGTGACGATGATGACAATTCAGAATCAGATCATTCTGAATTTGAATCAAATAGATCTTGGCGATAAATATACAATATTTAATTGTTTTGATTATTTTTATTTTACCTTACTGCTTTAGTATTGTAAAATTTTTTTACCTGTTAACCCTATATTGACAGTTCAATATTGATACACATAAGTACAGTTATCACTAAATTGCTTGTTTTGTATCTCCTTTATTTGGAATTTTGGAAAAGTTAGACTTGGAAATAGGTGGAATTATTTATTTTATTGTTCTAAAATTTAAGATTTAATCTTGCAAAAAATTTTAGGAAAGAAAAATGTTACTAATTCCCTTTCAGGTAAGAAGGTTAAATAATTAGCTACAGTAACCTTATTATATTATTTTAAAACATTTGTAATGGTAATTATATTTTTATTGTATTATCTCCCATTGGATATCTCTGTGTTATTTATTTTTTATATTATAATATTATTGCGCAGCGTAGAACTAAGAAGTAATTTGTCAGTACTTACCTACGTATAGGTACTTAAAAATATAAGATCCTATAACTTATTTTTTGCCCAGAGGAATTGAATATTTTTTGGGGCAAAACGGATCCTACCTACCTATAAAATTATTGTGCTGTTGGCAAGTCAATTTTCAAGAAAACTAATCATGTTTATACACTCCTGAAAAATAGAGATAAGGTACCTTAAATTATACTAGAGTTCCTACATAACTAATGTCTTTGATGGTCCGCTGCGTTAAACCAAGCCTTTAATGGCCGGCAGTGTGGAACATCAGTGGTAATTAACAACTAATTAATGTTCACTGGACTCCTTAGGCCTTTTATACCTTTAAACAATTTATGATTGATGGTACAAAAGCACTGCCTAGAACTAACCCACCCAACCCAAGGCTCCTCTAAATACAATCCTTTCTGATACCAGTACCTACCACAACACCTGCGAGATTCCTTCATAAGATCTTCCCGAAGCCATCTTATCGGAACCGGCGACGGGTTACATGAGACGTAGGTAGTTCAAAAATACCATCCGTCGTTTCTTTCATCATAATTGTCTTTCTTTTTCAGAAAAGATGTTTAAGACCTTTATACTTATTTAGCCGTGCTAGTCATAGCCAGTATCTAATTACAAACGAAACAAATGGAACCCGTGAAATTACTCTTATTCACGAGAAAACAAAGTTTGTATTCAACAATACCTATTAATATTATTATATTATGGATGTACCCACTTTATGTAACTTATTAATAAATCAAAATACATTCGTTTATTTAGAAACTCTCTATCATTGGATATGATGAACTACCTAATAGAAGCTATAAATACAAATAAGGATGATAAATCTCTAAGAGCAATAGTTTTAAGTGCAAAAGGCAATGTATTTTCTGCTGGTCATAATTTAAAAGAAATGGTAAGTTCTCTAACATGACGTGGGGTCATTTTCGAGATAGGTACCAAAAAGAAATTAGGTACACTAACGGAAAATTTAAATTTTTAGCAATCTAATAATGGCGATGGTCAACACAAACTGATATTTAGACAAGCTAGCAAATTAATGAAGTCTATAATTCAAAGTCCAGTGCCTGTTATCGCTAAGGTAAACATTTAAGGAATTAATAAATCATGTAACGATTTTTACACCAATCATTTAACACATCTACGCGTACACCTATCCGTCCATTAATTTGGTTCGCAATCGCAAAGCATCGAATTGCCAAATTTTTTCATCACCATCTTATTAGCCTAAAAGACAGTTACACGTTCATGCTGCCTGCATGCTACTCCTACTAGGACTAGCTACCTTTTCCGGGTCTCGTTAGGGGCAATCCAAAGAGTATAATAATATAGTGGGATTCCCACACTGGGTTTCTGGTGCACTCAAAAATATGTTTCGCCAAATAGCCATCAGGACCCAAGCTACGTTTCCCGCTCACTCGGTAGGTACCCATTCAGATTTCTTATCCTTTGACAACTTTGAACCCTTATTCTCAAGAATATAAGGCCGAAGTGGTAAACCATCAACGTAGTTCACAGCACCAGCCACATGCAAATGCATTTTATGCAAATGGGGGCTCCATTTGGAGATCAACATATCAGCCAATATGTATAATGTCAAGTTATTTGCCCTGTTAATACTTGGGATAGATGATTTAGGCCCCCTGCCACTAGGTGAAACGGGAAAACCTATAAATAACATGCCAAGTGTAATTTTCGGTAAACCTACATAATCTACTAGCTTGTCTAATTAATTATAGCCACTGCTTTAATTGTGGATATTTAAAGCTAGCTGTTGCTCACAGTTGCTCGTTCCAAAGGACATTTTGAATCAATAAATCCTCCAAGGTACAATCTCCTCTATACCAAAGTTTATCAAAATTGGTTCAGGTGTATAAGCGTTCACAGTTCCCATTTATACTAGAAAATAAGTATGGATTTTATACATTTTCAGGTAAATGGCTTCGCAACGGCAGCAGGCTGTCAGCTAGTCGCTACCTGCGACATGGTTGTATGTTCCGACAACAGTAAATTCTCAACACCTGGGTAAATAATATGGATGAAGTTACGACTTCATTCAAACAATTCAAACCACTCAAAAATATATTGTAAAATACATAATTATATTTTGGACTGTAGGTATTAATAAAATTTTAACATAAAATTTTGAAACAAGCGAAAATTTTCAGAGCTAATTTTGGGATATTTTGTTCAACCCCTGGAATAGCCGTTGGAAGATGTGTTCCGAAGTCCAGAGCTACGTATATGCTTTTTACAGGTTAGATTATCAAAATAATAAAGATGGTACCTATGTTTTTATTCTCTTTGTCTAATAAGTTATGATATGTCCGCGTCCGTTTGAGACCGACCGGAAGGACGCAGATTCGAATCCTGCCCGAGATTGAAATTTTCATTCGTTTAATAATGCTTTAATAGATCCCACACATTATAAAGGGGTTAATGGATCTTAGTAATAAGTTTTCCCCAGTAATTAAAACTTATTTAAGCCAGTAACAATATCTTATAGGACACACGCAGTCTTACAGCGCTTTGAAGTTGCATGCGATGCGACTAAAGTAGCGAGTAAAGTAGGTAGCTATTGGAAAAAATAAGGTTCAATTTGTAGTGGCGAACCGCTAGTTTGGGAAACGGAAATGTTTATTCCACAACTCAATCACTCACACACACACGCGCGCGCTCGCGCTCACACACACACATACACCCACTCTCTCACACACATACACGTGCACACCAAATACACGTACACACACACATACATGTACACAACATAATAGCTAGCTATTTTAAATTAGAGGCTTAATCTAAGTGAGATTAAGCCTCTCATTTAAAATAGCTACCTACCAATATAAAAATTAAGTTTTAAGGTAATGTTTTCGTTCAATTTGCTTCTTCCACCCACGCCAAATTGTAATAAAAAAATAAAATAAATAATGTGTATGTGTTAATGTATGAATGTAATGGGCGTGGTTACCCAGATACAAAGTTAGGATGATTCTAATACTATGGGGCTCCAAAATATAATAGAAATAACAAGATAAAATGAACCTTTAGACGGGCCGGGCTGGAATTCCTATCTACGAGGGCGCGGAACATAGGGGGGGCCCGTTTCCGGTAAATTCGTATCAGATTCTTATAAGGACTGGACTCACTAAAATTCTTATAAGAACTGAACGCCACCAGCTATCTCCGTTCTGTAAACGGTAATAAACTCTCGAATAGTTTTTCTACACGGAAATATAATAATTTTGCCACCAAGACTAGTTCTTATATAAGTTTTATTCACTGGAAGTCAGTGGAAGTTGGATAACGGTAAAAAATCAATGGTTGAAAACATCTGGTTGACACAAAATAAAAAACACATAAATATTAGTAATACTTGTTTCAATAACAATAATATAAAACGTTCTAACGATTTATCATACACTATTAGTAAATATTGACCGCAATGTTGATAATAAATCCACTCGAAACCCGGCACGGGCGATAAGCGAAGTCAAGTGGCCGCCATGTGTTTACGATCACCAGATGTTATTTTTTTTGCTAACGGCACTAGCTTTCTCCGTTCTGTGAACGGTAATAAACTAATAAATAGTTTTTCTATACCGAAATATAACAATTTTGACACCAAGACTAGTTCATAAATAAGTTTTACTCACCTGAAGTTCAACGACGGTCAAACATCCATGGTGAACAGAAGAGGTTGTAACGAAAAAAAAAAAAACACATAAAACTTCACTGACACTCGTTTCAATATCAAGATTATGAAACGTTATAGCGATATATCACACACTATTAGTCAAAATTTTACTGGATTGTATATAAAAACCACCTTGAAAGTCACACCGCACCGTCAAGTAGCCGTGCCACATGGTATTTTTTTACGACCGGTAATTTTATTGATTTTGCGCCGCTCACTCAACACAAAGCTATTGTTCTCGCTTGATAAACTATTCCGTCACGTTTTGCCGGTAGAATAATACACATTCAGCCCGTTAAAATTAATTAAAACATGATAAAACACACCGGGGCGCACTAAAAGTTTGATGAGCCACGCCATTTTTTACTTTGATAAAAAAATGCAATGGAAACTTTTTTTCTACCAAAAAATGTGTCTAAGCCAAGACAATTTACCTAAGATTCGCATACAAATGGAGCTGTTTACCACAGAGCATACAACATTTTAAATTATAGTCGATTTCTGTGACGAGAATGTGTGTTGCCATTTTTCTTTGCGAATTTTTTTGCGAATTTTTTGCGTTTTGTTTTTCCAAATCGAGATTTCGCGTTTTATTTTCTAAGTGTTGTAATAAATGGTAGATTTACTCTAGTTGGCTATGAAAAAAAAGAGAAAAGGAGAAGTATGCTCTAAAAATTACAAAAAATATTTTAAATGGACCGGTAGCGTTCGGACCAATTGGTCCGTTGGAGTGTTGACCGAATTTGACATAAAAATGGCAGTTGGACCAATTGGTCCGGTCATCAGTCTGCCGCAATTTTGAATTGTTTTCTTTAGTTATGGAAGAGCGGAGTCTTCTACTACGGGCTTTTTTTTGCTTAAAAGAAGGTTCCAATCACAATCTCACTGTATGAATATTGTTAAAGAAATAAACTATTTTGTATTTGTATTTTACATACCATCACGCCTGTATTCCCCAAAGGGTTAGGCAGAGGTGTACTAAGGTACACCCACAGTTCGCCGGTATGTTTAGGTCCCATGTAATAGGGGGCGAGCCTATTGCCATTAACCGGGCACAATTTCCAAACTCCGAGCTGCTACTGACTTTCATAGAAAAACCCAATAACACTGCTCGACCTGGGATTCGAACCCAGGACCTCTAGCGTAGCAGTCGCACTTGGGACCACTAGACTAACGAGGCAGTATTTGTATTTTGTTTCTTGGAATTACTATACAAAATGTTTAATACCTAGGTATATCTTTGACAACAGGCAATTAAGAACGTAAAAATTTAGATGTCTAAATTAGGTATACAATTTCCATACATTCCATACATTGTAAAAATGTCTATCTATACTAATAATAAAGCTGAAGAGTTTGTTTGTTTGCTTGAACGCGCTAATCTCAGGAACTACTGGTCCGATTTGAAAAATTCTTTCAGTGTTAGATAGCCCATTTATTGAGAAAGGCTATAGGCTATATATAATCACGCTACGAGAGCGAAGTCGCGGGCAGAAGCTAGTTACAGAAATAAACATCCTACTTATCATTTCAAATAATATATCACATGTTGCAGGTGAACCTTTAACGGCTCAAGAGGCATACGAAAGCGGGCTTGTAACAAAAGTAGTTCCAGCGAGCGAATTAAATAATGAAGTCGATAAACTCGTTTCGAAAATAAAACATAAAAGTCGAAGTGTTATAGCACTTGGCAAAGAATTCTTTTACAAACAAATAGACCTACCTTTGATGAAAGCTTACGACTTAGGAGAAGATGTAATGGTCAAGAATATCAACACAAATGATGGACAAGAAGGCATCAAAAGTTTTGTTGAAAAACGGAAAGCAATTTGGAGCCATGACTAACTGATATCGCATTTGTGAACATCACAAATTACTTACACATATGATATATTTTATCTTTTTAATGTTACCTACTGATAAAGATTGTAGGTTTCTTGCAATATAGTTTCTGTCCAAGTTACATAGCTATAAAAACAATTTATTTTAGAATCTGTGTCCCACCCACCATAGTCCTTGCATTTAATTAAATACTCTCTTATGAATAAAAAGTCATTTTATTTACACCTAACCTTTATTAGCCAGTATCGGGATATACTTTAACAAAATTCAAAGCATAAATTATAATGTTAAAGCATACAACCTGAAATGACACAGGACATTATAATATTTTTGGCCGATACATCTTACATTATTTACATATTGCAATAATATTCAACTTTTATAAATCAAGTTGGATCACATAAATAATGTTATGTTAATATCTGCATTATCATCCAGTGCACATTATATTCCACAAATACAAAAGTTGTAATAATAAACTTATTCACTAAAAGAATTTATTAATTTATGTTGCAGATTAATAATTTTGTGTTGCATGCTCTGGTGATTTTGAAGTAAATGATATAATAATTATATTATGTTATATTGTCATCAGCACTGCAAACTTTTTACAGATGCTATATTAATACTTACACTGTCAATGCACAGTTACAATTTTTTTGATTTATTATTCACTTACACATTTCAACAGAACATACATTTTTAAGACACAGAAGTGGGGTTTTATTACAAACAAGTTATTTCATTGTACATAGTTATTAAAATTGTGAGATTATGATCAACATATTCTCACTAACACAGGACAGTGATCAATCTATTGAATGATTATACATATAGACTATTATAACTATATGGGGCCATTTTCACATCATTGTAGGGTTAGCTAAATAATTGCTTCAGCAAAACCTTGTGAAAAGAGCCTTCAGCATATTAATATTAAAAAGACATTTGTATAATTACATAGAAATTTTCATAGTCTTTTAAGTTTTTGTAGAATGAACAACGATCATGACTTGAAAGTCGTCAGTTTACGGGAATGTTTGTAGATGGTTCCCAGTGATCATTACCCAAAACAATTCTCACTTTTTCGCCAGCTCATTGGAGAGCCAGTCTAGGCCTTCATACAGTCCCTGTCCTTGAGTTGCACATGTAGCTTGGATGTACCACTGCCAAAGAAATATTACTCAGTTCAGGGTCAGAAGTTAAATATTTTTGAAGACAATGAAATAGTAGAACATCTCGTAATTCTGTACATATTTACAATTTCATACAAACACATCACATAATGGGTAATACAGTGAATTATCCATTATGTTATAGTTACCCACCTAATATTAAGTATATGTATCTATGTATTAAAATTGTGTTAATAAAGAATTCATTTCAATGAGATAATAGGTAGTTTTTGTACTAGAGTTGTATATTATATATAAGCTGAAATAAAGCTTGAGTACTTACCCGGCGATTTCTCAAATTGTTAAGATTGAGGGCATTTGTGAGTTCAGCAGCAGTCATAGCATTTGGCATATCTTGTTTGTTGGCAAACACAAGGATCACAGCATCCCGTAATTCATCTTCCTTTAGCTAAAATCAACAACTATGTAAGTAGTAATGTTTAAAGTAATATTTTAATCACCATAATGTTTTAACGTTATATGCTTTTTGTAACAGCTACCTAGTTTAGGTTATATCTTTAATTGGATTCTTACCATATTAGCAAGCTCATTTTCGGCTTCTGCTATTCTCTTTGTGTCGCTCGAGTCAACAACGAAGATCAACCCTTGCGTGTTCTGGTAGTAGTGACGCCACAGAGGCCTGATCTTGTCCTGACCGCCGACATCCCATACAGTAAAGCTGATGTTTTTGTACTCCACGGTCTCCACGTTAAAGCCGATCGTCGGTATTGTCGTCACGATCTCCCCCAACTTAAGCTTATAAAGTATAGTAGTTTTCCCCGCAGCGTCGAGACCAACTACGGCAATAAAGTGCAAGTTAAAGTAATGAAAACAATTCGTCACATGAAACCAGTGATGATGGTGTAAAATTGTAGAAATTCTACGCAATCTTAAACCGATGAGCTGTCATGTCACTTACCCATAAGGATACGCATTTGTTTTTTGCCGAAAAGTTTAGTAAAAACACTCGATATTGTTAAACCCATTGTAGCTTTTGGTTTTAGTTATCAGTATCAACTAACAAAAAACTAAATTTCAATATTTGAATAGTAAAACACAAATTCTAGGGAAATAAAAACTGATAAAGTGATGACCATACGCACGTCAACGTTTTCAACTTTTTTTTTAAATCGTATGTAGTGACGTGACTACTGAGCTGAGCAGCTGATGGTGTAAAAGTGCTTGATCTGATAGTATCGATTAAGGCGGATCGTTCACCTGAGCCCACCAAAACTTTGCTTGTAAATCGATATTGTAGCTAAACTTAGGTACAATAGTCATTTTTGGCCAAAATTGACGATTGTACCTAATTTTAGCTTCTTTAACGTTTATTAAGCAAAGTTTTTAATGCTCAGTTGTGAATATTGTATAGCTAATGCCGCAATTACTACAGCTAGGAATCTAGAATGTGTTATAGACCTACAAATTGCGAAAAACCAATTGAAATTTGAATTTGGCGGGCTCAGGTGAACGATCAGCCTTAATGCCCTGTGTACCGATTGACACCCTGCATGATGATCCTGCTAAGCCTGCATTCCGATACTCAACTTATAAAATATAAATACGGTAAAAATAACTGTGCGAGTCTGAACTTCACTTTCAAAGTCTAACTCGAGACCTTTGACTTAGCAATGCAGTGTAGTCGTATACAGTTTTCGTTTTAATATTAACATAGGTATAAGTTATGCACCACGATATGGACTACAATAGCAACTATTATAGCATTAGCAAGGTCTTATGTAAATTGTAATGTTGTGGTTTGTGCCTCAATTAAAAAATCCTTCATTTAAGGTTTGCTTAGACCATAGTCTAAGGGTAAGAAGGCAACAGTAAATAAAAAACTCTTAAGTTTATGGTTGTGTTTTGAACGTTTTGTTTGACTTTTGACTAAAAGATTGTTGACAGACTGTGTTTGACATGGATTTTTTGACATACCAAGAGGAATCCAATCCAAATAGAGTTTTGCTGTCATGCGTCGTCATAGAAACGATTTATTTTAGAAACTTTTCATTTTTTTGGCCGGAATCGACATGGAGATTTACGAAGGTGAGTTTTTAGAAATATAATTTCATTTGTGATCAATTTTTCCAAAATCTTTGAGAATGTAACATTAGCGCCATAATTTAAAAATATGCAAACACAAGAACAGGTTCTCAGCTAGTTTGGTTTGGTTAGACCTTTTTGAGGATCCTGATAAGTATGACGATTTGACGCTGCCTATATTCTAAAACTTAGTGCATAATAATTATAGTAACTAGAATCGACGAATATTGAAATCTAATAGTTACCGTACCGCCCATTGCTAGATCCTGCTTAGTAGTACTTTAAATATATAGGTATTAGTATTATTTTGCTTAAAAAAATAGACTTCGCTACCTATGCTTAGGCTTCAGCTTCAAATTGATCATGTTTTGTCTATAAAATTAATTATTTTATTGTTTTCCGTTGCCCGAGTAAGGAAATAAGGTTAGTGTGAAGAGGCAAAACATATTATGTAGGTATTCACGCGTGAATACTTCTGCAGCTTATCAAAGCTCTACAACATGTTTTCGCTTCTATCGGCAAATCAAGTTCACCTTGCAAGTACTAGACTCATTAAATTTAGTGACGATACTCTGCAATCACGTGTTTCGACGCAATTACATAAGTAAAACCCTAGTGCAGTCAAGATTACCTACCGGATAAAATAATTATTTGAGGCACCCTGCAGCTTAGCAATAAATTTTATAGTCGCAATGACTAGGTCATGAGTTTTCTTGACGTTATAAGTAGGTACCTAGCTGCCTGCTTACAATTACAAATTACCTACTCAAGTATTAGGTCCATGTTTACGCTTTGAATTGTCTCTGAACCTGAGCCCAGTTGGAACTTAGAAATAGTTCGGCGTTCGACACAAAACCGACAGAGGCAGATGTTATTGGAAACCAACACTAAGCAGCTAATAGACGATCTAAGTAATTACCTATATCTTCCTACGTTTTAGAGTTTCTTAATTTTAAGCGTTCTTTTGGTTTGAACGGCATGCTACATACTTCATTAATTATTCAGATTGTACGTACATTATCGTTCCCATCCCATGTCAGTTCTTCCAACATCCATTCGATTAACGCAATTAATTTGTTCAGCTATCAACAATATTCCATCGTTTCAATTGGTTTCAATTGTTTAAGAATCGCAAAGACAGCCTTTTAGCCATAACAGTACATAGCACATAACATAACGCCAAATCGTGTACATATAACACTTGTTCTAAAAGTCGTGAAATAAACCTACATTGTTCTTTATTGGTGTGAGGTGAACAACACAAATATGGCCAGTCACTGCTTTATCGCACTCAGTTTCTATGGGCAGTAAATATGCAATGGCGCGCAATAGGCCACATTACGTCATATTTCAACACCGATCGGACATAAGCATACAGTACATCTGCAATTTAACTCGGACAAACGCTTTGTTTTTGCGTTTGCTAACGAGTTTTTAAATTCCGTTTAATGAAGTTCAGAAATGTCTAATTTTAATAAAATTAAGTCCTCGCTTGTTACGAGTTTATTACGAAACGACTAATAATTTCCCAGTATGTTCATACTATGCGTAAACATCAAATTAAAAAGAACCCCGCAGCATCAAATCGTAGTTACCATGTACTTGCAATATCATTGAAGTACCTAACGAGATACCAAATTCCTAATCGATAAGACCTGTGGAAGTTGCTCACATTAGTCATCTGGAGAGCAGTCAAGCTGGCATCCAAAAAACTCGGGGTGCCAAAGACTTCTACTTCTTCTACTATTCCGGCCGCATATGGAGTACTGTTGTCACCTATGGGCGGGAGCACCGGCATACCAGCTTGATCCTTTTGACTTGGTCCAGAGACGTGCAGTTAGGATTGTCAACGTTCCCAATCTCACAAACGGCCTAGAGCTAGAACCCTTAAGTCTGACGAGAGACTGCCTCTCTATGTGTGTTCTACCGTTTGTACAATGGGCAGTGTTCTGAGGAATTGTTTGAAATGATGCCAACGGCTACTTTCTATCATCGCACCTCTTGCCATCGGCGTGAAGTTCATCCACATACCTTAGAACCCCTCTGATCTCATACTGTGCGATTCCAGAGGAATTTCCTTACACGCACACTCAGTTTGTGGATTCAGATCCCCGCCGAGATTTTTCCAAAGGACTACAGCATGGGGTTCTTCAAAAAGGGTGTGAAAAGATTTTTACAGGGTCGACAACGCGCGAGTTATACCCCTGGTGCAAGCGTCCATAGGCTACGGTAACCGATTACCAACAGGCGCGCCATATGCATAATAATATTGATCCATTCCTTTGGGCGCTACGAGGCTACAGAGCCTACAGACGGACGCAGAGATACACACGATACACTTATATTAGAACACCCCTTCTTTTACTGACGGGGGTTTTAAATAAGCGTGATAAATATGTAAAATATACGATTGATACAACCTAGGTCATGTAGGTACGGAAGAAAGGAGACTATAGTCTGCATAGGATATTCTATCCGCACTGATAATTTGTAATTATTGGATGGAAGAAACCTGTCAATTATAAATCACACTTCAGTCTTCAGCAATCTTCTTTTCTTGCCTGTGATTGTGATCGTCATTAGATTGTATGTGTTGTTTTTGCGGTCACTTTATAATGCTCTACTTTGAAAAGTGTTAGATTTCATTCAACATGAATCACTACTTCACAAGTGATCGAAAAATACATCAGTACACATATCGGTCCAATTAACGTCGATTTTTTGTATCTGAAATATCAAATGAAATAGCTACCGATTTCTTATATGTTATTAAATTACCTGACTGCGCAATTGATGTTGGATATCTTATCTGTCATCATGTTCAAAGGCTATGCTAGCTATGTTTCGGTCTCGTAATGAATCCAACAAACCTTGCCATCGGCGACCAGACGTCTAATCACTTCCAGACACCTTCAGCAAATCGCAATTGAAACTGACCAGCAAGCGTCCTTTTTTTCAATCCTCATAGATTTCCTCCGTCCCTCGGAAAGAATGGCGAAGGGCCGACCCCTTCGCCATTCTTTCCGAGGGACGGAAATCTCTTCCCGAATAAAAACATACGGCTGTTTCCGCATGCTTTGTTTTTAGCTTTATTGGTTACTTTGTTTCTCTTATGGATAACCTCGTCTAGGAATCTGATATAAACATAAAATCATATACCGGAGATCACCAATTGCCGCTGCTGACGGGAGAAGCATTTCAGACCGCTCCCAGCACAAAGTAGTAAGGTTTAAGGTTACCGTGAAGTAATCGGTGTCCAGGTGGAGTCTGATAAGCCCTGTCGCCCATCTTAAATATCTCCTATAGGTTTAGGTTAGGTAGGTTTAGGCTTCGCTACTGGCCGATGTCTGCACATCGACCAACCAACTATAGATTCTCATTAACCGTCTGTGTTACAAAAACAACAAAGTATTTAAACAAAAACACACTTTATTCAAGTTTATTTTGTGATCGTAATCGTATAGGTACTATTTAATTCCACATAAGGTAGAAGTACGTATTTCCGGCAGCGTCCCAATACCCGGTAACTAGATAGTTTTTTTTATTTTCCACCTTTCTACCAAGCACAAATTAAAGTTTGTAAATTGTAACACATTCTTGGTAATATTTTGTACAATAATAATTGCAACACTGATCAAAGAGTTTTATGGTGGCAAAACTGTGTAACCATAAAAGTGTGCTCTCCAAAAATATTAAGAAAATTGGAGGTCCGGTCTCTAAACTGCGAGATCACCCCGTCGTACTATTCAGCTTGGCATGCTGCTACGGATGACCATACGGTAAGGGTGTTAATTTATTGAAATATTTGAGTGAACTATCTAACGATATAAACTATAAATTATGGTGAATCTAATTGAGAAGTATTTATTTTTGCATGTCACATTTATTGGTACGCACTAATCCCTAGTTGACCCAGCAACCGGCATATATTTTCCATTTTCTACCGGATATTGGTGCAAGCATCATACCGGTAATATCCATTGTACCGATACCCGTTATTGTATCCTTATTGCCTTGCAATAGGTCTCTTTTTCCTTTGAAACTGTGGTATAAAGATCTGCCGGGTACTAGGACGTATATTAACAGTTGCACCTAAATCCGTAATGATTCTTATTGCCTTAAGTAAGAGCTTATTTTCCTTTGACTTCAATTGAAATGACTGTGTACGTTCTTTTAAAACCACATGGATTCGATTCCTTTTTTCTTTTTTCTGTATTATTTCTAAATGATTACGCCTATAACTATACCCCTTATACCACGCACCTTTCATACAAGATAGTACTCAAAACAGACATTTTAAAATGCCTTATTGTAATAAAAACTCAGCTGAAGGTAGTTTTGGGTATACAACACATCATGTGCTCAAACATTGAGTCGTTGACTGGTATCAGTTTTTAATCAGCAATAGCTGACCAGTGGGTCAGCTGTTACTTGCTGTGGCTATGGGTCTCTATACATTAGACAGGTCAAGCCGTAGGTATCTCAGGTTCCGTTTAATTATTTGAGATAAGAACATATTATGGCCTGACACAACTGGTCACCACGCCCACGCGAATCCCAGATGTGGAAGGCCAGAAGCCTTCAATGCTGGATCTTCTGCTGACTTCTCATCAGGACGGCTATCATGTATCCGTAGGCGCCCCGCTTGGTTCGTCGGATCATTGCCTTGTCCGGAGTACAGTGCCTCTCATGTGCTCGTCGCGATCGCGAGTTGTACGTAGCCGCCGTATATGGCACTACAAGTCAGCAGAATGGGATGGGATGCGGTCATTCTTTATGTCCTACCCTTGGAGACAGGTTTGCTTCTCGCCGAATGATCCCAACGCCGCTGCTGATTTTGTTGCTGATGTGGTGCTGCAGGGTATGGAACTTTTCATTCCATCCTCTGTAGTCCCCATTAGTGGCAAATTTTGACCTTGGTTCGGTTCGTCTTCCAAAAAGGCCTCTCGTTGGAAGCAGGAAGCCTATCGAGCCTGGGCTGATGCGGTGGCGGCAAGGGATGTAAATACCAGCGCATTAAAAAAGAAGTATAACTTTGCCTCTAGGTCCTTCAAAAGAGACATTGCAAGGGCGTAGTCGGTGCAAATCGGTAGAATTGGTGAGAGGCTTGAGCGCCTGCCTTCTTCTCTCGATCTTCTGGGCAAACTCTTTGCGTCCAACTCGACTTTGGATGACGGGGGAGAAGAGCCGCCTACCATACCGCGGTTCGTTGGCTGTATGCCGGATATCCGGTTCCACCAACGCGCAGTGCGTTTAGCACTTGTATCCCTCGATATCTCAGTCAAGTGGGCCTGATGGAATCCCTCCTATTGTGTTAAAGATGTGCGCTCCAGAGTTGGCACCAGTTTTAACACGTCTTTTTCGGCTCTCTTACTCTTCTGGCGTTGTCCCAACATCATGGAAGACAGCATTGGTCCACCCGATCCCTAAAAAAGGCGACCGCTCAAATCCATCCAACTACAGACCGATAGCCGTTACCCCCCTTTTCTCGAAGATAATGGAGTCCATTATCAACTGCCAGCTCCTTCGGTACTTAGAGGATCACCAGATGCTTTGTGACCAGCAGTACGGCTTTCGCAAGGGTTGGTCGGCTGGTGATCTTCTGGTATACCTGACACACCGTTGGGCACAGGCGATTGAGACTAAGAGGGAAGCCTATTAATATAATTTTATCATAATGATCTCATTGTATATCTCCAAATGTTTGTTGCAAAGATGTTTGTTAATTTTGTGTCATTTTAACAAATTATTCAAACTGTATTTACAAAAACTACCAGATTTGTATTCTCATTCTAAGATTGTTAAGTTTTTAATGTTGGTGCAATTTTTTTTCGCAGGTTAACCTATTTAAATTGATGCTTTAATGTTATTCAAGCATAAATTCAGAGTTTAGCCATAAGTTAATTCATACTTTATTTTACCTATGTAGGTTATATACCTACCTGGTTCCAATTTTCTAATTATAACATTGAAATTTATATAAGTAAAATTTTCTGAAAATAATTTGTAATAAAATCAGTCTTTATCAATAAAGACTGATTTTATTAAAAACTTTTATATTTTATAAAATATATATTTTCTTTGGATACGTATTATAATGTGAACTTTAATATCAAGCAATAGAGTTCATATTTGCGGTAAAAAATACCGGATTCTGGGACAATATAACGATTACTAGTACAAATCTAACGGATACTGGTACAAATGACCCTTTTTAATGATTTTGTTGTATTATTGTATATTAACGTTTATATTAATTTTGAAAATAGTAATCATAAAAAACAAGAATAAATTTACTATCTTTAATTGTAAAAATAATTATTGTAAGTCTTCTAGTTTTAGCATAGCAGACCTGCAAAGTCGGCGAAGTTCAAAACTTAACGGTTACTGGGCCGTTTACCTTACTACTATTGGTTTCGGTTGCAAGATAGCGTGTAATTTCTACTTAAATCACCCACCACTCTTTAAACTAAGGGATGGAAGTTTGTACATGTTTTCCCAAAAAAACTTAATTTCATGCTAGAGATCTAAACATTATAAAAGTACTTACCCACACAGACTTCTTTTCTAATTACAGATTAAAACATACCGTGTTTCAGGTTTTAAAAAAATCAGCCCTCAAGCCCTTATGCAATAAGGGTTAAAAGTGTGTAAGTATACTGGCTTTCCTCAGGTTTTAGAATATTATTACATTATAATACTTATACGAATAATATTACTAGGTATACCAACTTATTTACTTCGTTAAAAATTAAAATGTGGTGACAAATATTTAACATTGAAAACTTCTATGGGGATGTGAAAAAGCAGACGTGTAGGCCCCGGTTGTTGTAAGATAAAAATCGTGATGCAAGAAATATAGCCCAAAAAAGAAAGAATACATTAATAAAATAAAAATATATTGTCATAAGCAACTTACAAAAAACAACGGGTTGCACTCCGGGAGTACCGGCAGAAATTAAACTTGAACATTTTGTGCATTGTGCATTTTTTATATATATATTGGAATGGTAAGGGAATAATCTCGCACGAATTGCTTTAATTATCAGTAAGTATAAGAGTACTTACTATCATTTATGTGGTAAAATACAATATCATTGAAATGAAATGATTTGACATTTATTGCGCTATCTTACACAAATATAACAATTTATAGTACATTAAAAATTTAACACTTCAGAACTACTACAACAGTCTTACGAATTTTCGATCACGTGTCCTGACGCGAGTTTAGCATCTTTTACCCATCCCAAAAAGTGCACAACGCCGCCGCTTTTTGAAGTGAAAACTTCCTGTTTTCACTTCAAAAAGAAGTCAAATGCCAACATAAACATATTCATGTAAAATGTTGCCAAGACGAGACCATATGGCTCGAACTGCCAAAAAGTTAATAGATCTCATGTAGAGCGAAACTTCTTCACGCCCTAAAGTTTGTGAAGCCCTAACTTCAGCAATTACACCCTAGTCACAACATGTGGCATGTCCTAGGCACCATGTTTGTTATGGCACGACCTTAAACTTACCTGATAGGTAAGTACTTATTAGTGTATCATAAATATTAGAAGTAGATAATATCCTATCTGAAAAGAATTAAAGAGCTCCCCCTCTCTCCTACTTAGTTATTAACGTTGCTGTGCCCGACAGGGCCCATAATTGTTTCTGAATATTATACTTACCACCTGTATTACATTATGGATTGCAAATAAATAAATATGAAATATCTTAGCCTAGCCCATCTTTTTATAATACCTGTGTTTGTACACTAACCTACATCGAACACGTAATTTGATGTACCGATAATTAATGTGTTATCTATTATTATATAATTATTATTGACATTAAAAACAGGTTTTATATTTATTATTTTGTTTTCCATTTACCACAATCAAAAATGTATCTGTATCTAATGGTATCTGTGTTCGCTTTCTTTTCAAACGATGAGTGCAAATAGGCAACGATGTCGTTATCCTTTTACTCAAAGCTTGAACAAAAATGATGTATACCTCCTACCTAAGATACGACTTCTGATAACAGTGTCACAATACTTTGTATTTTTTCTTTTCAATTTATAAATATACACAATAACAAAATATAAACTGCCTCAATAGCCAAGTGGTCATGATCGCGACTGCTACGCTAGAGGTCCTGGGTTCGATTCCCAGGTCGAGCAGTGTTATTGGGTTTTTCTATGAAATTCCCAGTAGCAGCTCGAAGTTAGGAATTTGTGCCCGGTTAATGGCAATAGGCTCGCCCCCTATTACATGGGACCTAAACATACCGGCGAACTGTGGGTGTACATTAGTACGCCTCTGCCTAACCCTTCGGGGAATACAGGCGTGATGGTATATTATGTTATGTTTTCAATTTATTTTACTTTTAATAAATTAAATTTTGCCATGTTAAATAAACCATGAAAATATATTTATATCCAAGTACGTATTTAATAGAAAACAATAATTTAAACAGCTGAAAGTAAAATATAGAAATGCTGATTTATTAAATTCTTAATGATAGCATCATTACGGACAAAACGGTGCTATAAATTAGATGATATTTTCGATCAATGGATTTAGCGTTGATCAATACATTTACCGCGTTTATTTTTAATAATCTTAAATTGTTATCTAGTGTTGTTTTGTTACAGCAGAAATAACTTTCAATTTACTTTCTTATTTCATGCTTTACTCCGTAACATCCAACCATTTCCTAGTTCTGTCAAATTAAAAATCTGTAGATCTCTATCAGTGTTTAGTTATCTCACACCGGGTCAGTGAGGGATTAAATGGACGTATTCAAGCGAGATTCAAGCTAGACATCTATTTGTTGAAGTGTATCTACTTACCTACAATAGAACGAATTTCATTAATCATTTCAGTGAAAGTGTTACAGTCACGCTAATCTCTGAATCCACACTGTCTGGCCTATTGTATGAGATCATATATAGTGACAACTATAGCCTAATCGGATATAAAGCCAAAGCACGCGTTCAAGACGCACGATCAACAAATATGAATTTTGTACGTAGGTTTGATGGCGTTCGCCCACTCCCAGAATCAAGATCCAAGTTTTTATATCGTGGTCATCGATTCTTAATGCATCGAATGTCGTGATATTAGTTTTACGGTTATTTAAATCTTTCTCATTCATACTACACAATTATCGAAAATCGCCATAGATTGATAATTATATGTATCAGTTAAAATCAAAGGTGTGTTTCATATTATGTATTTACGCTATTGACATTTATTATGATATGATTCGTGAACTAATTTGACCATCTGTGCAGATGAGCTTCAATCAGATATTGAGTCCATACTCCAATGGCAATTCCTACAAATTCCAATTGAAAAATTCTCGCGTCATTCTGCTAATAAACAGTGCAATGACACCGCAATAGCTCTTATCAAGTATTGTTTAATTATAATGTAATCTTTTTCAGTATTTGCTGAATAAATTAAACATTCAGTTAGTGTGTTATTTTGCAGGTGTATCTAAGCTACTTCTTGAATTCATGTTGCTGTTCTAAACGAATGATCATACAAGATTCCTTGTTTTGAACTTAGACTTTCCGTTCATCGTAATGATCCTATTAGTTCAAAAGAGAAAACGAGAAAACGCATGGGAGATATGATTTGCTTAAACTAAAAATAAGCCGACACATGCCTTCTTACGCAAATACATCTGCCCTCGGACCCTGGTATGAAACAGCCGATCAATCGGAAATTAGCATCATCAATCATGAATTGCCTTCTTTTGACCGACATTCCCTTCCGTGAGCCGACCTTATTCACCTTCTTTAATGCTATGAGGTATTCTTATTTTGGTTGGTAAGATTTCGCATATTCTATTAATCTGTCTAATGCAATACAAAATCTTGGATTTTTTTACCTCCGTTGCACCAATGTGAGGTCATATTAAAATAAGAGTCACAAAATAATAAAGATCTGTCTTTCTGTGTCCTTATGATAGTACTAATTTCTAAATTCAGGAATTTTACGACGAGGTTTTACCAGAAGTTAGTAATGTAAACCTTATCCTAACAAAATTAACGCGGGCTTAAGACACTAAACTCTAAAGTAAATACTGTGTTATATTATTTGCTATCCACAGACTGCCGGTCTACAGCTTATATCTTCATTTCGAACTTAAATACACTTGACGCTTACCCGCTGCCACGTTTCGATCTCTAATCGAATATTTCTTGCAATGGATACAATGCAGCTTGTCACTTCGCTAATAGAAGTCACGTTTAAGCCATTATCGGGATGGTTGAGAATCATCTGTACAGAAAGCATGATAAACTTAACGTGTCTCTATTTGTCTTTGTCAATCAAATTGTCCACTTGAGAACATTTCGTGGTTTCTACAGGATTTCTTAGATTTACGGCAAAGTGGGCGAAATAAATATTGCTTATGTTTGATATTGATATAAAAATTTAAGTTCATCCCACACACGTATGATCTACCGTTGTTTTTGGACCACCTGTCGTATTGACTTTGTGTAAATTAATTACATTACATTTACAACATCCTCCGTCTTGACTTTGTCTTATACTTCCACATGAGTCGGATAGGTACTTGTTATTTGAAGTTATACATAAACAAAAAAAATTACAATGGGTAAGCCTAACCATTTTATGTGACCAATTTTCATGGCATTCGTTTTCTAGAGTTTAATAGAAATTACAAAACATTCATGCAGGTAGCCTTGGTGTATGTTAATAACAATTGTCTATGAGGTGCATACCATATTTACAAATCGTATAAATTGTGTAAACTGGCTGCTCGTATAATACACTGCATATCATTAGGAGACAATATTTTATGCGCATGACAAGTTATACAATCACATATCAATTGTAAGTAAAACAAAATACAAAGATAAAACGTGTCACCTATTTTCCCTTAACCAAAATGTATTTTATAACTGATCTGTAGTGTAAGGATGGAGTCAACTAAAATAAGATTGCTATATTTAATCCAGTTGCTACTTTCGCAGTGATCCTTGTCAATCTGGCTGTTGTATTTTTAACATAATGTTACGTAACGAGTCAATAAGAAAGTTAAATCAGCTTCGGGTTCATTGTGAAACGTGTCTATTGTCTTATTGGACTGGACGTTAAAATCTAGTTACCACGTGAATGTGAGTCACTTACGCTGTTCCTTGTTTTGAGTGTCAAATGACAATAATGGATCATTTTAAACAGGTTTTATGAGGACTACTCATGTTACACCTAGTGCTACTTTGGAAAATATGAATCAACTGGTTGAATGTAACATTTTCAGATGTATGTTCCTTTTAACAGGTTACTCAACGAATTCGGATGCCCAAAATGGTAGGTAATGGTTCGGATGGTACAGACCATACGAGCCATTACCTAACATTTTGATCTTGGACATAATTATAGCCCAATCTCGACCTATATATTGTCAATTTAAAACTTAGCTAATTTCATACTCATTCGACAGTAAGTGAAGGTTAGATATTCATAATTTTGTTTTAAGTTCTTCTTTTTACACATTTACACAATCCAAGATTTTCTACGTTAGCAAAAATCAATCGAAATTATTCTGCCAAAGTCTATAGACTTCGTTTTGCTTCACTTAATCTTATTTTATTTATTTTACCGGTATTATCTCCAACTACGGGATATATAAATAAGTATAGTCTTATATAGATTGATCAAGGTCCCAACTGTTGTGTATCATAATCATGTTCGTATCACTACGTTGATTAGGTACTGCTGTGCTGTTTAATATGTTTATAAAATAAAATCTGGAATTGAACTTTTCAATGCTTGATTTACACAAAAAATAACCAAATTACGCCTGCAAATTACACAAAAATTTGATATGCTTCTAAGAGCTGCGAAACTATTAATTAATGTCTGATGAATTTAGAAGCTTAGTTTTGTGTGCTTTCTAATCTTTAATTATTTTGCGTGTTTATAATTATTTTGCTTTCACTTTTTTTATAATATGTCATGTCTGTAGCTGCCGAAACTGCATTCGTGTCGGGAAACGCAATGGTGCAACTAAGTCTGAGGCAGCGCAGCTAGCGGTTGGACGCGCACCATTGCATGCGTTTGTTAGAGCATTATACTCACAGAAATCGGCAATGAATTTATTAAACTGTCTCTCTCTCCTTTTCTCTCGTCAGGCCTAACGTTGTTGACCTATTCCGTGGTCCACCAAGCATGATACATACTTTAATAACCCATAATCATTTCCCATGTAGACTTGTTCATTTGCAGTAGGTAACGTTCGCATTACTTGAATCTATAAAAGGGATTTCAGAAAATCAGTAGCTGGATTATAAAAAAATTATATACCAGATATTATATATCTGGTATATAACAATTAAATAATAGGATATAATACCAAAATACAAGTTATTTAGAGTTACTGTTATATCAGTAATTTGTTATGTATTCCTTTATCGAAAGAAATATCACGCAGAAAAATAGCTCTTATGTAAAAAAAATAAATCGAGGTAACTGATTCTTTACGTTCCTTAAACAAAACTACTTAGCTCACTGTTATGTACTTTCGTATCATGGCGAATATAGCTTGCAAATTGTTTTAAAGTGTGAACATCGTTTCGTAAGTGGCAATCCTCGTCAGTCGGATGAAGTAAAGCCAAACAAACTCAATATGCTAACTGTGTCACATACACAAGCATGTATGATTCGTTTATGAGTATAAACGACCATGTTTGTTTTGCGAAATGGGAGTCTGGACAAATAAAATGTGAGTTGAGAATGTTTTACTTCGTGACAAACTTCGAAATGTGTACGACAATATTTTAACATTTTATATAAAACCCATACGTGACGACTGTAAGACGACATATTCAGATATTCAGAATATGGTTTGTTTAAGTCCTCTTAAGCAAGTAGAACTCAGTTAAATGGTTACTCTCGCAGTGTCTACTGAACTAATGTAAATTTGTTATTCTACGCCGAAAATAAGGAAGTAATTTTCAACAGGACTAATTTAGTTGGCAGTTCAAAGAGGATGCATTATGTTTCCGTTAACGGCGTCCCATATAAAGTGGTCGTAGCTATGAACCAAACTCTAAACGAAAAAGACTTCATCCTGTAGGTGTCATTATTTACGCGTTACAATATTATATTAAGCATTTTATATATAAATCCTCTTAAAAAATATTGCACTATTCCCACCGATCATACTACCATATTTTTTACGAGTGAGCTTTAAATTCTTTTAATTTTTTGCTACTTTTGTCCTGCTTCCCCTGCTTGATCCTTTTATATTCTTATTCCCTTCGCACCCCTTAGTGATTTATAAGTATCCCGGGCCCATTATCCAGAGTAGAATCGTCGCGCTTCCCGAAAGTGATGTTCGTTAAATTCCATTTTTTAAAAAGATGTCGGCGGATACGTTCTCTCCGGTGTTGTCAGTTTGTCACCACTGTGTCTCCGGTAACTCCAAATATTGCTAACGAGTTCCATGCATTTCTCCGGTTGATTGAATTCCGACGGAAATGGGATTCTGTAAGCGGAAAGGGACTCAAAGATTGTCCATTTTTGTGTCAGTGTAGCCTATACCGTTCAATCTCTCTATTATTCCCGTGTGTTGCGCGTGCGCCGCTGCGTGTTTAGTTGCGATCGCAGCACGACCAAGAATAGGCGTCACAGTGATGGTTCCTGGCTAAAAAGTGTTATCTTGTTAAGTGTCCGAATCGGTACTCTCGACCGGTCCGTGACTTGTGCAACACTTGTGCTATTCATTTAATCTATTACGCCAACCGCAACATATTAACTTGTATACAAGAGTGTTATTATTAATATTAAAATCTTTAGTATTCCACTGGAGCTTCTGCCGTAAACTCGTGCGTGTAATATTTATTTATTCACACGTTATCACGTGACGTCGGATTGTATATTGATAGTGAATGATAAGCAAAGTGAACGAGATAGCCTAAAGCGAGCAATGGAGGTGTTTATTTCGGCAAAAATTGCTATTACACATTAGTTTATGCTGTTTTTATTTCTTTGCTATATCTTAGGTTTTGTGTTTCATAGTAAAAAGCTCATTAAGTGAAGAGTTTCGTGTTAAAACGTTATTAAACGTATGAGTGATGCGTCTGCCCGCCGCCGCACCGGTGCAAGTGTTGCGTTAGGACTATTTTCGTAGCACGGAAATAAGAGCGGCAAAAGGAGCAAAAAGTCGAGATCGTCTGAAAAACTTTAGGACGTAGTGTCGAGTGTATTTCTGTCTGTTATAAACCGATGTCTATAACACTTGTGAGTGAAATTAGTGTAATACCGTAAGAAGTTTTCGCTAAAAATGAAGAAGAGGACCATATCTAAGCTCAAGTCGATATTTGGCTCCAAGAAAGGTAAATTTGTTTTTTAAATAAATATCGTTCCGAGAAATGTCAAAATACATCTCAATAATGCAATAGTAGGTAGATATTACATAAATATGAAATAATTGTTAAAAGTGCGTATCTAGAGTAGATATTCAGAAATGGTGTTGGGGCATTGGAATATAAACATGCAATATCTGTAAGTGGTAATTACAATCGTGCATCGTGCATCGATGTGAATATCAATTGTATTGATGCCTGTTTTTTTATAATCACATTCTGTCTTTATCCATAATTAGAGTACCTATATGTCCATACTTTAATTTCATCGATTATAGAAAGTTGTATGAAAGTGGTACTTATGTCTTGTCAATATAGTATAAATAGTCATTCAAAATATTAAGTACTTTTTAATATTTTAAGGGCCACTTGCATCATCTTCTGAAATATGTTTTAATTGAATTAAAATACAAAATGACAATAGAAAATTGTGTTTAAATACAATAGTTGTTGCAAATGGCCCAAAATTTTGATGATACAAATTAATTTATTGAAATTAATCAATAATAATAGGCTTATTTATTTCAATCTACTTAAACTATTTAGAAGCATACACTATTCGTAATTATTTAACTTTTGATTCTCCCCTTTATTTCTATTAGAAGTCAGCTGACATTACTTTATGCAACTTGTACACAGCTGGATCGAGCAACTGTCACATTTTTTATTGCATTCGGTAACCCTGTTTGCGTTGTATGTGCGTACATCTGCTCTGCTCTTTGATTTTAAACAACAAACAAGCCAATACTATTATGAAAAACCCCTCATCTTATACCGGGAGAACATATTATTACTATTATAGTTATTCCGTGCCTGATGGGTGAAAGATGGGCGGGGCGTTCAAAAAAGTAACGGTCGCTCGGTTCAACTTTACCCTTTCAAGATACTTACAGCATTTAAGAAGTTTAACTAGGCACTTTCTTAGATAACATAATTGTTCTACTAAAACAGTACGTAAATATCGGCGTGTATCATTTTGATTTGAAACGTCATTAAAAAAACAGTAATTTATTTTTGAATTCTCAATGAAGTAAATTACATAGTTTTAAAAGAAGTTATTACGAACAATGTTGCTAAAAACATATGAAATTTACTCATCCGTTTAAAATAAAAAGAAACCTTGAACGCAGCCAGCATAGGTACTATTCGTCTAGGCACAATACAATACTGATAAGCACGTGGTTTACGCTCGTACTGTGAACACTGAAACCTACTGCTTACTGTGTGTTTTAAGTTCAGTGTTGAAGATAATGTTCTCAGTGTAGCTTGTTTATGTGAATTTTAAAGCGGTTTTAATTTTATTCATCATGCTTTGCGGTTTTAGAATTCGCCGTAAAAAAAGTAAGTAACTTCTTGTTATAATTTGCCACATCTGCAGTCATTTTGGTTTGTACTTTGTGATCTAACTTCTAATAACATCCACAGTACCTTTAACCTGACCATATTACTTTTGAGTTTGTTATTTATTCATTTTCGTCAACACTTAAACACCTGTGTAAAACAGTGAATCTAGTTGTAAAATCGTCGTTGTCCATTGTTGTGTTGGAGCTTCCGTGTGAAATTCAGTAAGCGCATTTTCCTCGACAAATTGTTTCATTTAATCTAGCTCCCATATCTTTGAGGATTGTCTCCATGCATGTAAGTATGAGAAGGTTCACGAACGAGATCACTTTCTTAATTACTTTGATAACTTTTCAATGTTACTATCAAGATGAAATCGGTTGATTATTATCTTTAGTTCTTTACGTTTTATTCAAACTGTTGGCAAAGTAATGATGACATTGCGGTGACTTGCTTGCGGGGGTTGCGGGTTAAGATAACCGGTCTCGGTCTTAATGATTATTGCTTTTAATATCTATAGACTTGCGGGTTAAATGTCAGTCGTCGTTGTTATTGTGCGTGACGTACGTCGACTATTGTTCTTTGAAATTAAATCCTCGAACAGCTTATACCTTTTTATTTGCTATCTAGGTATTTTTTTATACGGAGGTATCTAATGAACAAATTAAATATCCACTCTAAAAATGTACTATAAAATCAATAAAATTCAATTGCAAGATGTCATTTATACGGCACGGTGCGTTAATCAAACGAATTTATCCGAGAAATGTAGATATCCAAGAAAAATGTACTTATAATCCGAGAACTTGCAACTGTAATAGCGATTGTGAAATCTCAAATTGGAATATAATATTTGCTTCGAGACGCGACGATATCACCGCATTGGAACAATTCCGACAAGATATTTGAGATCGCGATATTAGTTTTCATCAGCGTCTTGCGATACGGAATCGGAGCAATGCAACGGCGCCACTCAGCGTGAAGATAGAACAGATTTCTATTTGTTTATTGATGCAATGACTTTAGAAATATCATTGATAATACTTTCACTGATTGCTCTTAATTTGTAATTGTCAACTTGGACAAAAGTTTTACTAGTAGTCGCAATGGTCATAATCATTACAAGTAGTAAACCTTCTAAACCGGGCCGCGGTTACGACTTTTATTCAAAGGTTTTTCAAGATTCACTTTTGGAGGAGGCTGTCAGTATACCTATATATACCTAGGTAACATATTATAACAAAATTGTAACAGGTCGGTGTGACAGCTCCAATAAAGAATAAGAGCAACAGAAGCTGTATGTTTGTATTACCCGTAACGTGCCAAAACTAAATCCTTTTGGGAATCGAGTGAAACCGTGGGTAGCAGCTAGTTTTAGATATAAAAAAAGATCTAAAAGTCTGCTAAAAGTTAACTTTGCCACACCTGACCATGGCTTCGTAAGAAAAATTTAAGAAAATAATAATATCATATTCTAATTCTAAGAATTTAAGTTCTGTAATTATTATGCGTGTTGGTAGGTCACAGTCGATTAACGTAATGTTTAACTGAAAACAATAATACCTACAATATGACATTAAAATGCTCTCCCAAAAAATACAGATAAAATTATATAAGGTCGAGCTACTCAATGACTGATGCATGCGTGCCGTCAGATGTGACTGGTCTACTAAAAGCCACTTCGGTTCTTTCTTCAAAAGGCCATTTCAGACATTGCCTTGCATTGTAACTCACATAACTATATTTGCTACTAAGTACTGTCTGGACTTTAAAAGATACCACGATTCTCTGAGTTTGTTTCGGCGTTCTTCTCAGAGGTCGTCAGTAAGGATGTGTCGCTGCCGGTGCCATCTATTTAAAAAATTATATAAAAAAAACATTGACTTGTAAAAGTGTCCTTAAAGATCTATTTACAAAAATAAACATCATTTATCATTATCATTTTATCAATTCATAATAAATAGATAAAATAATACGGACCGAATTTTTTGAGATGAATAAGGTTAAAAAAAGCGTCATGTGCCGAACTTGCTTGACCTTTTACGTAAGAGGCGTGAATAAACCGAGTAAACACACATACGTTATCTCGCGCAGGTACGTCCAGTTGTTTGCATACGTTAATTCTCACGGTTACAATATAACCTTTCTTATGAAAGTGTCTGATATTCTCTAAAGCATCGCTCGTCATATCTATTTCATGTAACACTGCGGTCACTTTCGTTCCCATGTCATGCAAGTTCGTGAGTCGACTCTGCAAATTGGTCAACAATACGTGTGGTGTGGTTGAGAAATTATAACACTGAAATTCTTCTATTCATATTTTTTAAGCATGGCATGCATTTTTGTGGAGTGGTGGAAGGATACCGAAGAAATTTTGGTGTAAGACCGATATGATTGAAAAGGAAGTTAATAGGTGACCCCTAATAAAATGGGACAAAGGCAGCAGGATGATGTGCATCGCAGATCAACATTACGAAACTATCTGACAAAATATTTGTAGTACCTACTCTCTTGTATTTTATAAGTTACGAATCTCGGATTAATTTTTACTTTGCTTTCATATTGAGACTTTCGTGTTCATAAATGAATTGTCTTAACTACCGTTAATCATCAATTCTCTTCGCATACCACAACATATACCAAAGAGCAAACTAGTAGGCGTAAATGATCACAGATCTCGTCATGACACTATAATTTTGACCGGAACTGGGTTTGTAAGAACTTTTTCCTCTATGTATGTAAGCAATCTTCGACCACAATGTTTGCTCAGATAGGAAGTAATTTCGTGGTTTATTGCATTCTTCACGCGATTGGTAGCTCATAATAATTAAAGTTCATAGAATAGACACGCTTTCTTCTCTAATAATAATTATTACATTATCTAATATTTTGTCTCATAGTCGTAAAGCTGTAAATATTTTAACTCTTAATTCCTTACTGAACCTTGTCGAACATTCAGTATTATCAGGTGTTAAAAGTTTAATTTTGAAACATTTTAGGTAGGTATATTATTCCATTGAACGCTATCCGGTTTGTTCTTCCAACTGAATATTAATGAATAAGAAATCTCGTAAAAACTCTCATCATTAAAGCAGGATTTTGGTTGAACGAAAGATATGTATGTATCTAATTTTTATTAAATTGTTGAAATCCTGATCAGAAAGGTATTATGTTATTTGTTTTTCAAAGTTTATAAGGCATTATCCAACATTATAATTAATTATAGACGATACAGAGCTATTCGATCTATTTCTGGAAATACCATATCTCACGCACATGCCTTACACTGAACTTGAAAAGTTAATTTCTTACTAAGACGATGACCCCATACACCTCCGGATTCCGTGCTCCAAATCCTGTGCCAGGCACTGATGGGCACTGTAGCATTCAACCCTCACTCGACACGTTCGCTACCTATGTTTACCCTCCAATAAATGAAACTTACCCTTCGTGTTCTGGTCCTAATTGGTGTTTAATTTATATCTATAATATTCATAGTTCCCCGATTGCGTTATTGGAGACCGACACAATTGTAAATAGGTACATTATTATCTCATTAACATGACTCGTTACACATAAATTTGATTGAGGTTGTAAGCAACTTAATACCAAATCAAACATATTCGTATTTATGTGATCTCGTTACTCCTCATCCGCGAGCACACGATAGCGGAAGGTATTCAGGTCGGCTCACGTCGTGCTTGCAATTATATTTGCCGTACAAGATTATGCTAGATTAAAGTGACATTTTATACATAACGCTAAGCCTATTTTAGTAAACTTATTTAGTTTGTAGACAACGTGCATAACGTTAATGCTTGTCAACCATTATCTTGTCATTGTTCCTGGTTTTCCCAGCGGCTTTGCCATTATTGAGACAACCTCTGTGGTTTAGTGGTTTGAGTACCGGACTGCTGACCATGTGGTTGTGGGCTCGATTCTCACAGAACACAAATATTTATGTGATGAATATAAGTGTTTGTGTTCGTCTGGGTGTTTCTTATGTATTATATTATGTATTTACAAAAAAAAGTATATAAGTATTCTATCCATTGTCTAGTACCCATAGTACAAGTTCTGCTTAGTTTGGTACTAGATGGTGCTGTGTAAAATGTCGAAGAAGAATATATTATTTCAAAAAATGTAGACGACCGCGTTCAATATCGAAGTTCATCAGTAGCTTTTCGCTCATTACTTGCGGAATCCTTTGATGTAGTAACAGTGTACGAGGATGCCGGCAGACAGCGGTCCGCTTGTTAACAGCCTCGATGTTAATAAAACCTGTATCAATTTGCGTTCATGGCACGCGTGACCGATGTACCGCGTACCGCATATGGGATTTATATATTCGGCACAGCGAATATCTTCTCGGAAAGGTTAAAATTGGCGAAATCCTTTGATGGACCCTGAATGTTAAGTAGATAATTTTGATTATACGCGACTTGGATTGAGGATTCTGGCGCTAGATCTTGGATTGGTTGGTGATGTTTTTGATTCTATATAATTGTACATAAAGCAAAATTATTTACTTGTTAATTATAGGCACAGAACTGTATTAGTTTATTTGTATTTTACGAGAATTGTTTTTTTTATAAAATAAGGGTGAGTACAAGTATTAAAAGATCATGCTCTCTATCATTACTATTTAATCTTAATTAATGGGTATTTATACCTCTTAAATGATAATTTATTTACCATTTTTCTTTGGTTAGGCTTAGGTAACTACTAAGTTGTTACTGTGTACTTGTTTTACTTTTTCTCCTCCCAAACTACTTATCAAGATGTTCCTATTTTAAACTAGGACTGTTTTATTGAGACCGACTTAAAGTCAATTAGTAGTCGAGCCGTGCCCGCTACTTGAATGCCCTCGAACGGGATGCGCCTGCGCTGCTGCGAGTTCAGCCACCCGACCGTGCACAACCCGACGTATAATCGATGGTATTTATGATTAATTGCACATAAAATGCACCTTTTGTATGAGTTGGATTAAGATTTGTTTATTTAAACTGTACTTAACCAATTCAATTTGTTATTAATACTAATGTACGCACTACGTTATGAGTAAGTATTACTCGTAAATTAAAAGCACAGAAAAAATAATAAACTGTACAAATTCATAACAATTTTTCGGGAGATTTAATATTTCCGTAGCGTAACACGGTCCTCATAATAATTCATAATTAGTTGCGGCTAAAGTTTTATTTTTCTCTACTTTTTCTATGTCATGCTATAGGGACCACGTATAATTTATAAGTAATCATCGTCAGTCGTCACTAGACTGTCTATTTCCCATAATTATGATTCGAGTAACTATTTCTCATAATTACGATATTTATTGCGCGTGGCAAAATAATAAGTAGTTTGAGGCATTCCGTCTTGAAGACTCACACAATTGTAATTCATCATTCTTAAGGCCGGTCCCAATAACAAATCTCTCGATAGATTTGTTTATTGCAGATATGATTTTGAAATCACTTATGTCAAAATCCTATCTTAAACAAATCTACTGACTGATTTTTATTGGGATCGGCCGTTATTCTTTTCCCCGTTTTGTTGGGGTCGACTTCCTGTCTAACGGTTTTCAGTATTTTACACGAAGCGACCGCCATCAGACTACCGCAACCTAATTTCTGAGCAATCTCAATACCCTAACAATAGACGTCAGACTTTTCGGGATTCTGACTATGACGAACAATTCCCAAATTATGAGTAGAACATTAAAAAGTCTTTGGTAATCTGGTTCCACCGGTTACTAGGTATCCGATACTGTCTATATGTTACATAAAACTTCAATACCGTTGACGTATCAATGAAACCGGAATGCTTATAGTGTGATTATGGCTACGAAAGGAAGCAGCCATTTATTTACATCGTAGGAATTAATTAACAGCTAGAATGAACTTGAACAAGGTTTCTTGTGGTTAGACTCGATGGCTAGGCCAGTTGTAGATGGTACAAGACTCGTAAGGCTAGACTAGACCTTTAATTAAACGATTACTATTGAATGGTATTATTGTCGGAAGCTTTATCCTTTTATTTTTGTTAGTTGAGGTCATTCGTCCGTTTAATTAGTCCACTGGCAACATTAGCTACTCGCCCACGCATCTTCTAAACCGTTGTTTGTTATGTTATATGCTCTTTTGTTGTCCAAGTAACAACCGTGGAACATTTTTAGGGTAAATTAGCTAAGGATTGCGTGACCTAGGTAGTAATTTAACTAATCAATATAGAGGTTGTGGTCGCTGGCTTGCGTCATGTTGACATACTATTCGCCCTTGCATGAGTCTGACGATGAATGAAGGCAGTTTTTTTATTGAATTTTTAAACCTCTCAACTACCTACTCAAATAATATTTGGTGTAACCTTGAAACTGTACCTACCTACCGCTTATGTCACTAGTCTAACTTATGAATGTTTTTGTGAAGAATCTTTTTGTATTTCGATTAATATGGGTAAAGCGTGCTAGGATCCGATTCGCGTTGGATGTGATCGAAATGTTAACTTACAACGTATCTTTCCTTCTCCTTCTCTAAGCAGGCTACAAGGTACTTGTAAACCCACAATGTCTCCCTTCTACAAATCAGACGGATATTTTTTTTAATTTATGATTCGTAATGGTTGAAAGCAAAGGTGTTGTGAAATTATCGTTGCTATCATACCGGATATCGCGCTAAGGGATTGTGATCAAAGTAGTAGGTGTGCAGCAATGGCAATTCGTTGCACTATAGACTCAAAGCAAGTTCCAGCCTGGGCTCGTGGTTAAGTAATAAATAAACTGATCAACTGATCTGCAAGGTTAAGCTTCGCTTGCTGCGGTCAATGTGTGAATCGATGACCATTCTTAACACATCTGTGAAATCTCTGCATGCATTTATCACATTGCATGGAGCAGACAGTTTCTTACATACAGAATCAACCCATTATACTGTCCCACTGCTGAGCACGGGTCTCCTCTCAGAATAAGAGCTGCATCTACCTGTCTACCTCGTATGCTTTGCTGGAGCCAGCAGCTGTCAACTTATGCCCTTCCTAATTAATAATTAACTCTTGTCTTTGCAGGCAAACGGCAACTTCAACAAGAGCAATCTTTGAAGACTTCTCGTTCACCATCGCCAGAGCCGGCGGGGGCGGCGTCCCCGGTCCCCAATGGTGAATCGTTCCAGCCGATCCAGCGAACGCCGCCACCGAGCCGGGCCGGGCCACCGCCCTCGCCGCCGGTGCCCACACACCCCGTGGCCCCTGTCGCACCAGAACCCGCCGCCCCACTGCCCCTCATGCCATGCGCTGTATGCGGACGGACATTCGTGCCACAATCCTTAGCAAAACACGTGAAGATATGTGAAAAGATGACGGTGAAGAAGAGGAAAACGTTTGACTCCTCCAGACAAAGACGTGAAGGTGTGTATTTTATTGTTCCTGCTTAACGGTAACTTAGACGACGGGTCTTAAACCCGTGCAAGGGCCCTGTAGGCTAAGCATATTGGCATTGCAGCATGACTGGGAAATTTGCAAATGTTTATTTTTATCCAAGTGATAAATGAGATGACAATGTCTATTAGCTTCGAAAACAAAACGTACTTAGATAAACGTTATGTAACAATGCGCTTACTTCACTCGATACACAAAGGCGTTCATAATCAACGAACGACTGATTAAGACATCGTAAGATTTTCCCTTCATACTTTGACCGATTTGATCTCATTAGTTAGTTTGAATGGAGTTATTTGAGTAGTGTAGCTCTTCATAGTGATAATGATGAAGGTTGTGGGTTGACTAACTCATTTTTCTTTCGTTGTTATGCCCATAGTCCTGTGTTTTATTTTGCATCTAAATTATGTCGGCAGTTTTTGCATGTCCCGTAATAAGAAAACAGTTTTCATTTTGTCATTTCATTTAGGTAGATAATTAATTTTTCTATAGTAAGTAGTATTACTATTTTGATAAATTGGCATGTTTTATATTTTGTATGTATATTGACGTTTCCTTTGTTTCTGTGGGTAATAAGGGCTGACCGCGGCGAACGGTGCTAATTCCGGTGAGTGGGTGAACGGTTTACATATTCCCTGCCATTCATATTTAACTGTGACTCCTTACCTGTATGTGAACGTTTTACTAACACAGCCACACACGTAGTAATACAAATATTGTAAAATGTCTTTAGGTATAGTTAATTGGCATACCGTTTCAAACAAAACATTGGTTTCGAATTTAGTAAAAAGCTTAGAAGATTTTACTTACATAACTACTAAAGCTGCGATCATTTAAAAATCGTGAGTTCTGGAGATCACGTTCGATATAAAAACAAACATTAAGTATGTACCTACCTGCTAAAATTACCCGTTTCTGCAATTAAGTAGGTACATGAAAAGATAATTCTCTGATGTTAATTTCTTAGGAACCTACCCATTTGGTAAAATGTATTGCTTTTACGGAGGATTCACCTTTGTTTTAAAACACCCGTCAAAAAGCGCAGCTTAAAAATATTTATGTAAATGATCATTGTATTGCATTAACAATATAACATCCTACTGCGACTCCAACGAGGTCTATATTTGCATACATATTTGTTTGTATACGTTGCCCATACGTTTAGCAACCTACGCCCTCGTAAACTAACCGACATCGTCATTATACTAAGCACCATAGCTCATGTTTCTAATTAAGTCTTTAGAAATGCATGGGATGTCTGTCACGGCTTGTTACTGAACATCTGGTGACATTACAAGTGTTTGATCTACAAATGAGTGGAGTGTGTCAAATGAATTTCGTTAGTTTTAATTATCGACATATCCATTGAGTAATGTGCACTGTTTGTGTGTTGTCAGTCTTAAAGCTAAACGTGTTATTTGGAGTAGTTATAGTGAGTAACGTTTAATTGTTTATCTTAGTAGATTTATCTCTGTGACATGTGCTGTGCACCGTGTTTGTAGAAAGTTCCATTGCATAATGGATTCACCGTAGACTATAGAATTAACAAACTCACAATGTCTCTGCAAATGGAAATGTTACAGATAGCATGCTTCTAATAACTAATTAATACCAAGGAGGTTTTGCGCATTAGCATCTCGGGCATGACGTCCGTACATCACTTTGTGGGTAATAGTACGCATAGATAACAGTTATACGTAAGAATTTAATTATAGGCACCGACTTGGAACAATACTTGCCAAAGAACTTCGGTCTTCCTGAGAACAGCCCCTTCCTAGAGAAAAGCCCGCCAAATACTGCTAAGCCAACACCTAAACCGAAGCCACAGTCCGTCAGAAACGCTATTACCAAGGTAATCATACATATTTTATATTGTAGTTGATAGGTAATTAAAATGCTCAATTATAACTGTATTGTAATTCAAAATAATCGCGTGCATCTCCTCTCTTTGGCTCCGTGAAATGCTGTTTAAATTCTTACTTATATGCTTACTAAACTACAACACGAAATAGGATAAACTCTCGTCTTTGTCTACAGCCTATTATAGGGACCATTTTTACTCATTTGTAAATGTCACCCTATACCATAATAATGTTCCGTCTAAAGTAGTAGAAAATGTGCCTTTAAGTGGACTTTAAGTCCTTATGCGGTCTTTTTTTTTCTTAGGTACCTTCTATGTCAATTTACAACAAAAATCTTCATTTCCAGCCAATGGCAGAACTCCAAAGATGTCCACATTGTAACCGCGCGTTCGGCGTGCGCGCTTTTGAGCGTCACGTTGAATGGTGCGCAGACAAAGCGAAGATCTTACCCGCGGCGCCTGCGCAGCCGCCGCAGCACATCGCCGACGCCAAGCAGCGACTCAATGCACGCACGCAGTACAAAGCTCCGCCCGTGCGTGGACGACGGTTAGTTTCGATATAACAAGTAAAATCCTTAGACTGCTAATTTATACCTACATAGTGTGTGGATGATATTTCTCAGCCATTAAACCACTAATAGGGTATTTTACACCATGTAAAAAAATATATAAAAATACATGTTTATGATAGATTTTAAAAAAAGTAAACGAGAAACGTTAGTATTTATTTATAAAAATGCAATGTAAATTTTATAATTCAATTTCACAAATAGTCTAAATCTGTTTTAAAACGCCATCCGCCATATTGGATTCCGACGTGATGTCACTCCGATAGTAACTTGACGTTACTTGGTCTTTTGCAGGTGTATTGTTTACTAACGAAGTGACCGTCACAACCCGAAGTAGCATGGCGGCTAGCGTTTCTGCGCGAAAATTCAAAATCATAAATTAAAAATAGTTTTTAAGGCATTTTTCGGTTTTATAAAACTGAAATAAAAATTCTACTGGTTCATTACGATCTAAGGATTAATTTAAAACAGTTTTCAAAAAAAGGTGTATTACCATTAGTATATTAAAATACCCTATTATATCGAGGTCGTGTTGACATCCGCAACTCAACGAAAACGCAAATGAAACATTTATTTTACCATTGCTACTTCCTACATGGAATTTGAGAAAGAATACTATTATTAATAATAGTATTTAAAACATAGAACGGTCCCGGTATGAAATGACCATAGACTTCAGATGAGACAATGGACTGAATGTATCAAGCTGTCAAAATACTAAGCGAACTACAACCCCATGTTACGCTGGCCCTTATAGCCTCTTTTAACCCCCGACGCAAAAACGACGGGGTCTTATAAGTTTGACGTGTCTGTGTGTGTGTGTGTCTGTGGCATCGTAGCTCCCGAATGGATGAACCGATTTTGATTTTGTTTTTTTTGTTTGAAAGGTGAATAAGTCGGGAGTGTTCTTAGCTATGTTTGATGAAAATCGGTCCAAGATGGCCGCCGCCACAAGATGGCGGTTTACATATTTTTTCACAACTCCCACAATATTGGTATCAAATGAAAGGGCCTGACTAGTAGAATACTATACACTATGAAAAATTTCAAATCCAAGATGGCCGCCTCCACGAAATGGTGAATTTATTTATTTTTTTCACTACTCCCTCAATAAAGGTATCAAATGAAAGGGCTTGACTAGTAGAATACTATACACTATGATATAAGATATCTAATAGCTATGAAATAATTGTACAAAAGTTGAATAACTAAACGAAGAAAATACCTAATTAAACACTAAATTACCTGGATCTTAAAACGCAAGAAAATAAAAGAAATTAAACAAAATAATTAAGGAGTCCCTACAAAAAGTGTGAAATAACAAATTAAATTAAAAATTAAAAAAAAACCCCGGCACAAAAAAAAACAACTTAAAAACCTAAAAGAAAAACTATGATGAAATAACCACAAATAGAACAAAAAAGGTATAAACCTGAATCCCTTTATAAAGAAAAAAATAATCTTGAAATTATAACCCTTCGTAAGTACGTATGAAGTTTTTTGATTAAATTTTGTCGCGTCGGGGGACCGCTCTCTAGCTCTCGCGTGTCTGCCCGCTCGGGTCGCCAAACTTGAATATGTTACGCTCCGCCCACTTTACGCGCTACCGCGCGTCGCGGCGACGCGACAAAATTTAATCAAAAAACTTCATACGTACTTACGAAGGGCTATAATTTCAAGATTTTTTTTTTCTTTTTATAGTGATTCAGGTTTATACCTTTTTTGTTCTATTTGTGGTTATTTAATAATAGATTTTCTTTTAGGTTTTTAAGTTGTTTTTTTTTTGTGTCGGGGGTTTTTGTCTTCGACTTTTATTAAGTTGTTTTTTGTTCAAACACAAAAATACATACAATTTTGGTTACCCTGGTTATTGGTGGGTATAGGTACAAAGATAATACAAGCGGATTATAAAATAACTAGCTTCTGCCCGTGACTTAGTCCGCGTACCGTGATGATATATAGCCTATAGCCTTCCTCAATAAATGGGCTATCTAACACTGAAAGAATTTTTGAAATCGGACCAGTAGTTCCTGAGATTAGCGCGTTCAAGCAAACAAACTCTTCAGATTTATGTATTAAGTATATAGATTATGAAGGCCCCATTAACTGACGCGCATAAATGATGGTGGTAATAAAATTCTTCTCTAAACTAAATGAACAGGTCAATAGGTTAAAAACGCCTTTTTATTATCAATACTCATATTACTATTAATTGCTGCTTCCAATAAAAAACGCATTCTTCATTCTGTCCACCAGTCGAACAGTGCGTATTATTTATGACGCCATTTTTCTTATTTATTTAAGGTCTTCTCAAACACGCGACAAATCCTCTAACAGCCGCTCAGCGTCCGTGGATTCATCACGTGGGGTGTCGCCGCCAAACCCGCGTGAATACGGTGACTACAAGCATGGCCGTACTAGAGCCTCAGGTAAAACCGGATAATCTTTATGTACCTAAAATAAAGTTCAAATTTCAATAATTCATTGGACTTCTTGATGAAGGATGTCTATTACTTACTTAAAAACTTATTTATGTTCCACAATAGAGTGAATTTACGACACTTCTCAAAGTCTAGCAACATCAAATGTCATTACGGTGTATCTATCCAACAACTTTTTTTGCTTTACAGAATCTGTATCTAGTAACGACTGTCACGACGAGAGTTCACCGCACATGCCAGTGATACGTAACTCTCGTAATTCACAAAACAGTTCGTCGGGCGACGCTAATGTTAAGGCTAGGCAAGCCAGACTCGCCAGGGATCTTAGCAGCTCCAGGTATGACCACAATATTCTCCAAAGTATAAATAAACTTATTTCCGTGACGTAATAAATAAGGGGAAAGGAAGGATCTCCATTTTGTTTATATTTTCATTTTGTATAGTAAAAACGGATTTAGTTCCTGTCTCCTTGTTTGTTACAATTCAGCTAAGTAAAAAAGACTTTACCCTTCCTTTCCCCTTCCTTAGAAATAAACAAGATCCTCGCCTATCTCCCGTCCGTCAAAGTAATACTGATCTTAATATGAAGAAAAACCAACAACAAGTCGGCCATAAAAGCACTGAATCAAATGTCAAGAAGAGCCAACAAACCAGCACGGATTTAAAAACCAAGAAAATACGACAACCTAATGCAGAACCAAATATTAAAAAAAAACTACATAGCACTGATTCAAATTTTAAAAAAATACAGCAATGTAACACTGATCCAAATATTAAAAAGAACATATCACAAAATAAACAAAAAAATAAATTAATTGCGAGAAAACAACAACAGTTAAAGAAATTAGAAGAAATGGCGACTAAATACAGCCAGAAATGCCAAGAAACCACCAATAGTATAAAAGAACGATCAAATAATAATAATTCTCGTGATAAGAGTCAAATACCCATTCCAAAGAAGTTAAACATTAAAAAGTCGAAGAAAGAAAACAGCTTCGATATTGATCAATTAATCCTCGAGAACATCAAAGATTCGCCAAAAATAAATACTGAAAAAGCTAAAATTAAGTCTGTTAAAACATACTCGGAAGTGTCCCTTGTAAATAAAAAAAATAGACCTGACAATATCGAACGAAAAAATAAAATTAAGCCAAAAGGAGATAATAAGATCGTTAAAGAATCCAGTATGAGTCTGGATAGTCTCGATGAATGTCCTGTTACTACAAGTACCGATCGAAATTTTGAATCAATAGGTATTAATACAGAACTTTTATGCGTTCCATGTGTCATACACGATAATATCGACCAGAGAAAGCCCAATAAGAAAAATAAAAGCAATAAAAAAGAAAACAGAAACTCTCAAAAAGCTGAAAATGATACATTAGAACCAAAAATAGAGTTACTGTATAAAAACCCAACCATATTAAACCCTTTAGAAAAGCAAATTACTGATATATACGAGAGTGATTCGTATGTTGAACAGGGTATAATTAATTCAAATTTTGACGGTTTTATAGTTACACCAAGTACTTCAGGAAACTTAATTTATGATGAGCTTGAATCAGCAACTGATTTCACTAAACAAGAAATGATGGATATAGAATTAAATTTACATATAGAGGAAGAAGTGGATATTAAAATATCAAATCAAAACATTAGTGAATCAAACAGGGACTCTGTTAGTGAAAAAATTGATGAAGAAATTCACTGTATTTCTGAAGAACATTTCGAAGAAAATTATGAGCAGGACATAAGTGCAGAGCTCTCTAATGGGTCAGTAGAAAATAAGTATGACGACGAAAATATCACGGAAAGCATTGAAATTGAATGTCGACACGGCAGTGGTGAAACTTATACAAAATTCATAGAGGACCCAGCGGACCTAGAAGAATTCATGAACATAACAGATAAATTGTTAGATCATGATCACTCTGAACGAGAATGTTCCAGTCTTGCAAAGGATATCGATAACATTCATACACCGACAACAAATTCAATTGAATCCATAAATAAACAAAGCGCTGATGTTGGTATCACAGAACCACCGAGACATAAATTTTCTGATACATTTGACGAATTGAAAACCAATTTGAGGGAGCTGCTTGAAGGGGCTGGAAATACAGTTAGCGGGATTTTTAAGGAATCAGATGAAATTAATGAAGAAAACGATATTTCTGATGCAAATAGAAATATTTGTGATATGGAACACATAACTATTTATGAACTTAAATTCTATGAAAAGAAAATAGATGACAATACATCTACAGAAGATATGAGAGTTGGTTTTAAGTTACCATTAATAACTGATTCAAACAAACCAGGACATAAAGTTGAATGCAATAAAAAAAGAATGCAGAAAATATATAAACCTAACAGAAAATACAAAATGCTGGGCGAACAAACTAGAGCTAATAAAGAATATCAGACTTTTATCGTAAATCAAAATTCAAACGAAAATAGCGACGGTCAATCAGTATCTTCAGACGTGCCTCCGTTGAAGCTGCCACGTATAGACAAAAAAAGGTTAGATTACTTTGTCCAATTCCCGTTTGATCATTTTCCCATCCGAGCACTGTGTCCTAAAACTAATATGTACCCTAAAATAATATTTTTCTTGAATGTATATTATGATGGTCAAACTTAATTAAACTAACTAGGTACACTATGGATATACCGTTCGTCAAGACGTAAGGTTTGCTTTACGTGAATATCAACGCTTAATCCATCTATACACATGAAACACAGGGTTATCAAAGATGCAACCCCGTGGATGATGCATGATTAAGACATCATAATCAGTAACCATTTATACAGATATCTACTCTGACTGGGAGGATAATACAGTTACCATCGTGGTCGTTTATGATAATATTTTTATCTGAATTAATAATATAGGTGTGTGTATATATATATTACACTTTACAGGCTTGACGACAATTATGATCCATTTGTATCCGCTGCTAGGCAAATGAAAGAACTCATGTCTTCAGACACAAACATTCCAAAAAAAATACAAACTACAAAAGATCATAGCAGAACCCTTCCTATCCTACAACCCGCTAAAGAAAAAGGCTCCTCTTATCTCCGTTCTGATAATAGCAAAATGATAAAAGATACACTTAATAAAACTTACCAAAAAACACCAACACTACAAAGAATGAAATCTTTTGGAAGTACAAATAATGAAAACAGTAATTATACGTTAGGCGGTCGATGCAGCTCATTTAGATTAAATAGAAACGATAAAAAACCTAGCCCAAAGTTAAATACGACATTTACAAAGTCCAGCAAAGAAAACATAAGCTCAGCAGAAAAGAGTTATTTTAACCGTAACAGCAGTCTAAATAGATCGTTCTCGAGTTACACAGCTTCAAGTTACAGCACACCAAAACCTAAAGACAAAATCCCTAAAATTGCAACATCTATGTATCACAGTTTCCAACGTACAACTATAAAGCAGCCTGTCAAATTAGACAAAATAAAGAGAGACGATGCAAAGAAAAACTTCGTCAATCTCGATGCCATACTCGCTGACGACAATTCATCAATGACGGATAGTAATTATATTGATCCAAGGCTCATAAATGAAAATGACAATCTGCCCATAAATGTTAATACTATATTGAATAACCCCGATATCATCAGTAGCATGGAATCTCTCCTTACTACAGAAAACTTGCCAAAAAAATTCGATTCATTCAATACCGTTAACAAAAATAACAACAAAAATTTCAATAACACTATTACAGATATCAGTAATAAAACTTTCAAAAATGAACCCAACAATAACATTAGTAAAACAGCTCCTACATCAGAGGACTTGAGCATTCAGTATAATAAACTTATGTATTCCTTAGAACAAAGCATAGCGTCTAAAACCTCTACCAGAGATGACGATTCCCTGTGCGAGGACTTCGATCTTGAAGAATTTATGACTTCATTCGATGAAGAAATACATAAACAAAAATTAGGAAACAAACGCACATGTAGCTCTACCACTAGGATAGTTAAACAGTCTGAGATAACCGATAGCAACAGGACATCAGAATTGAATAGTGTTAGCTCTTCTCCCAAAGTTATTAATGGTATGATACCTGTTAACAAGTCAATGTCTCTCAATTTTAGCAGTAACAATATAGTAAGTGAGAGCCTTTTCCCATCCTCTGTGAAACGTTCCAACTCCCTCCTCGATTCCATTCAAAAGAAAAACACACTGAAGGTAGACAGTGGAAAGAGCCGTCATAAATCCGATCAACTGGAACAAGACCTTATGCAGTCCCTTAAAGACTTTGACAAGTTTTACGAAAATGAAAAGAACGAAAATCAGTCGAGTAAGGAGATCGCTAGCTATAATGGCACTGCAAAAAAAGATTCTCGAACGAAGGCTGAACGAAAAATAAAGAAAATTGAAAACACCAATGGAAACCATACGCCAAATGGAAAGCAGAGTAGCGATTCAGCTTATAGCAGGTTAGTCAGGTAATTGTTTATTGAATGCTCACAAAATTATTTTGTTTTATGGTTAACAGATCTATATCTTTAGATTAACTTTCAGCCTAAATAGGATATCCCCATCAAAATTGTCATTATGTACTTCCAAAGAGCCTAACGGTTTAACATCGCTCGAACAAATCCCTGCGGGGTCGGATTCGAGCGGCAGTCATAAAGAGGACGTGCGTTCGATCTCCAGCGATGAGTTTCTCGCGATGGAACGTTCGGCTGAGCTGGATGAACCGTTACCGCCTCCTGATGTACTATATAAGCAACAAGATAATCATATCAGTGGTGAGTTAATATCCGTACATTGTCATACCCGAATATATACAAACCCAAACCTCGTAAGTTGTCTATTAAATGATGTTTTTTTAAACAGAGAAGCGTGTAAGTTCGCGTGCGTCATCGAGGCGCAGCCCAACGTGGCGAGTGCAAGGGTCGCGCGGGTCGCACGTGTCGCTGAGCTCCAGTGGGTCGGACGCGTCGCTCGCACGGGCTCCCGCGCCCCGCGCCTCGCGCTTCTGCCACGAGTGCGGTAACAAATTCCCAGTCGACAGCGCCAAGTTCTGCATCGAATGCGGCGTCAAAAGACTCGTCGTTTAGCACAACGGGCAACATTATGTGAGCGACTTCTAGTCTTTTAAGTAGTGCCGATCTTATGTAGGCGTACTGGTGATTAGTATTTAGCACAGAGGCGACGCGGCGGCAGATGCGTTTGTTTATTCCGGAATACCGATTGCGGGTCAGGATGCAAGCGCTTCTTCCGCCCATTTTCCATATGATTTCGACAAAATACTATGAATAGTATTAATATTACGAAACGAAACGTATTACCATCAATTTACATCAATTTACTTTGTACAGTTGTAGCTAGACTATTCTAGGATACCAACCGAGGAATGTGTTCTATAATTTGCGTGCTGATTTTATAATAATATGTGTTTGTCATCGCTGTCCAAATGTTGCACAGACAGATAATTGCGTTATAATTATGAGAAATACATTATGTATTACACATTACGTATTACACATTACGTTATTTAATACAGAACCTGTATTTTAATCTGACGAGTTGAATAGACTTAACTAAAACCTGAAATGTATTTTTTATACTTACTAAAATTTAATCTACATATATACGAATTTTATTAATGCACAGAAAATCTTGGACCACTACTTTAGGTGTAAATTGAAAGCTGTTGATTGATAATGTAATATTATTTACAAATCGTTACCAAATTGCTATAATTTATAAAATAATTTGTGCCTTCGCAATTAACTAGATTATCGTGACCTTTATTCTGTTGGTATAATCTTTGTTATTGTGTTTGTGAAGTTTTAATTTCTGTTGTAACTTTTAGCAAATATAATCTGGCCAGGGTAGCCTTGGAAATTGCAATATCTGTGATACACGAAACATTTTGGTAGATCAAAAATTTTGGCATGGAAGGTTGAATGAATTGAAAAATTACTTATGAGTGCCAATTTCTTTGCGTACTTTGGATTTTGAATGGAATTTTGTGTACATTTTTAATTTTTGATTTGCTATTGTTAGCAAATACCATTTTATTTTTTTAATTATTTTGAATACCCTTCCAAGGATTTCCATTAACATCTCTTGTCCACAACATAGTTGGCCATTTTAACAAGACTGATTTTATTTTCAAAGTTTTCGAACTTGATTAATCCTTAGTTACTGTTGTATATTGTTTTTAATAAAATAACGATTTTATCATGTAATAAATTAACATTTTAATAATGATAATATTGTTTTTCTTTAACTATCTCTGACCAACTATTTATATTATAGCTCTATTACGTGCAGAATTAATAACGGCATAATTGCACCAGCGCGGCTTCCGCGCCATGGGTCATTAAGGTAGTGAATTACGGACATAGCCGTTTTAATGACGTCCATGTCTAAGGTCGGTATCGGAATGGATAGGGACAGCGAGGGATATCGTACGGTGTCCCACAGGATTCGGCTCTGGGCCAGCTCTTTTGGGCGGCTATAGACAGACATCACAGTGCAATGCACTTCTGCGTGCCATTTCGCACTGATTATAGGAACTCACTTCAACGGGCAGTCATTCTGGTCACAGTAGATATCCTGAAGTCAACGGGAGAATTCAGCAGTTAAATACTAGGCCATATATTTTCATGAACCCCAGAAGAGAATGCCTCAATGATGGCAATGAGTTGATTGCTGATATAGGTCTGAGACCTCCAACGCAGGATCCATGAGGATTTTCCGGACCATTAAAAAAGGTTTCTAATTTTCTTTTTGTGTTTTATTTTGCATTTCCCATGCTAAGATTATAAAGTAAAGAAAATAACTTCTAATGAAGTTACTGAAATTCCTGTAGTCCTTACTATACCATCACGCCTGTATTCCCTGAAGGGTTATGCAGAGGCGTACTAAAGTACACTCATAGTTGGCCGGTTTGTTTACGTCCCATGTATTAGGGGGCTTGCCTATTGCCTAACCGGGCGCAAATTCCAAACGAGCTGCTACTGAGAAATTCACGGAAAATCTCTATCTCAGCCTGGGAATCGAACCCAGGAGGACTGGCGTAGCAGTCGCGCTCAGGACTGTTATGCTAATGAGGCAATATACCTAGTATTGTACTATATTTTGGGTCTATGTACTAAATACTTTAATTACTAGTGTGAAGTTTTCAACCAGTGCGTCCTGATGACCTACGGTGCTGAGACGTGGACACTCACAGTAGCCGTACTGTGAGTGTCCACGTCTCAGCACCGCACGTCCACCATTTTAAAGTCGCTCAGCGCGCTATGGAGTGAGCTATGCTCGCGAGTTTCTCCGAAGGATAAAATCCGCAACGGTTATTCCACAGAGAACCAAGGACGTCGATATAGGTAGCGCACCGAATTAGCAAGCTGAAGTGGCAGTGGCTGGCCATATCTGTAGAAGAACCGACATGGGGTAGACGTATTCTTGAGTGGAGACCGCGACTCGGCAAATGTAGCGTAGGACGCCCTCCAGCAAGATGGAGTGATGATTCGCAAAAGGTTGCTGGCGGAAGCTGGATCCGAAAAGCCGAGGATAGGGCGAAATGGGGGGAGGTCTACGTCTAGCAGTGGACTAGTAAACGCTGATACTATCGAAGAAATATAATTATAATACGCAAAAACCCTATATTTCAGTTGCATGGCTTTTACTTTTGCAACAACGAAACTACAAGCAAACCTCTCATAAAACATTGTTTTTAAAATACCTATGTAGGAAGTAATAGATAAGCTTATTCTGACAAATACTATAAATCCGCCAAAAGACACTAAAAATAATTATGTGTAAAATCTGTTTAAGTTCAATTTGCACTGCTTATGAGTTCTACTAAGTTGTTTTCAGCATATCTTACTCTGCTATGGCCTTCATAATACCTAGTATTAAAATATTTTTATAAGCATGAATTTTTTGATAATGATAAAGATTACAGATTAAAAAACATTAAACTTTTCCTTATTTGTATTGTTTTTATTATAACTGATAAAAAAATTACCTTACAGGTTAATTTCAGTTTTATTTACAACAATGATTTTTAAACAAATCAAAACTCCAACCTTAAAAAAGTGTTCTTTGACATTATAATATTTTTGTTCTTAAGGTTAAGAGTCACATTATTGATGACAATGAAATCTAAGTGAGACATAATTTATTAGTGATAAAATATTATATGACATACCTAAAGTCTAAACATACTTCTATGTGCTTTTCTTGTTGGTATTGCACCTCTTACACGCAATCTCCGCAGGGCTTCGCGAAGATGTTTAGGTTGAAGGGGCCCTGGTTCGCCCGATTTATCTAATACCTCAAGAGCTGAAAAAAATACAAAAATATATTCGACACTAAGCAAAACGCCTAACAAGACCTGCCTAATCGACCTGCCTGAACGCGTTTTCTTTCGAAAAAAGTTGAGCCTTGAAAATTACAACCATAATGTTTGCCATTTTATTGAAAGATCTTGCTTTAATTTTTTATTAGGTTGAACAATTCTTCTAGTGGTCCCTAGACAGATCGTCGAGTATAAAGGTATTATGTGCTAGGTTAGTTTTTCCATGAGTATCAGCAGCAGATCATAATATGGATTTGTGGGTGGTAAATGCAATATGCTTGCCCCATGCTATATGGGATCTAAAGAAGAGGGGAACTATAGGTATATACACCTCATTAACAATGTTAATAAAATATGCTTACCTTCTTCCACAACTTCTCCTACAAATACTTTAGCAATACCAGACATCGCTATCACAACATTCTGACCAACTGAGCATCCTGTGATGGTCTGCATCAACCTTTTTATAGCTGCTTTGGGGAAGGCAGCTCGTCGATACATCTCATACCTATCCAATTGCTCTTCCGTAAAGTTTGAGACTAGAACCCTGCAAAAAAATATTAACTAATTTTTGGAAATATAATTTTAGTGTGAATTTCAGTTTTTTTATGTTACCTTTCTAATATCTCATCAACTTTTCAATTTGTACCCATTTAATTTTTTCGACAATCAATTAAATATATTACTGCCTCATTAAACTAGGGTCCTGGGTTTGATTCCCAGGTTGAGTGTTATTGGGTTTTTCTATAAAATTCTTAGTAGCAGCTTGGAGTTCAGAATTTGTGCCTGATTAATGGCAATAGGCTTGTCCCCTATTACATGTCCCTAATACCATAACATAATAGTGAACTTCAGGGAATACAGGTGTGATGGTATGTTGTTGTTATCAATGATATATATATTTTTTACATGAATTATTTACTACATTTTTGGTTAATCCTAACTTACTGCATCTTTTCACGTTCCTCTTCTTCCAACTCCTTCTTAGTCTTCCTTTCTCTTTCCCTCTCATTTATTAACATTTCTTCTGTTAGTTGAGACTCATATTCAACTGATTCACTCTGTTGAAACTCATTAATGTTAGGTACAATTGTATTATCCCTATTTTCTTCTGGCTGCTTATCATATTTCACCTCAGTAATATCTCCTTGCTGTTGTTCCAAATTTGAGTGATCAAAGGAGTATTCATTTATGTATGGCTCATATTGATCTGTCAGAGTATCCGGTTGTGAACTAACAAATGTGTCAGAGTTGTCTGTGTATATGTTACCAAGTTCATCAGCTCTGTGAACTGTCTCCACATTTTGTGAACTATCAGAATAAGTGTCAATGACTTCACTTTCAAGGTTTGTATTTTGAGCACTTTCACTATAGTTCTCTAGTGTAGTATCTGAAAAAAAAATGTTTGATGAGCACCAGCCATATCAATGCCAGATCAGATGCAAAAAAATTAGCCAGCTAATATCAAGATTCGTCCCTAGTTCAAAAACCGTATAGCCGGTGCAGCCTAATGGTGCTCCTACTTGATAAGAAAATTTTGCAATCATGCAGGTTCCTTATTCTGCCCCAAGGTGACTCTCCGATCGAATTTTTCCCTTCATAATCATTCGATTTTCCGGTTATAACTGTTTTCTACAGTGTTTTCTACATAAAAATTAACAAGAGCTACCACTATACAAATCTGGATCAACATTAATTAATGAGTAGGGTGGTTGGGTATATTATATTACTTTTACTTACATTCAGGTTCATCTTTCAACAACTTTTCTTCTATTTCTAACGATATCTCTTGACAATCATCTTCATTGGAGTCACTGTGATCTAATTCTTGGACCAATTCATCTTCTGCAAACAGGTAAAAGTAGGTATTTATCTACCAAATAAAAATCATTTTATTCCGATGGAAAGATAGTCCAAGAATTATGGATGGATGTAAAAAGGCTGTTGGAATTCTGCTTAATTGCTATTAGCACCCACCTCTCAATCTTTCAGCTTCTGAAAGGCCATCACTGCTAGGATTCTCCGCCATTCTAAAAATATCACTGTCTCGGACTCGGTACGTACTGATTATTCTACAAAAATTAAAAACGATTTATGGGAATCGATTGTAACAATATATTTACGCATTTTGTAAATTTTAGAAATTGGGACTATCAAAATGATTGATTGGACCCTTCCTTCAGAATCTGTTCTCTCTCGTTCTCGTTCTCGTTTCCTTGGAACCTTGAATTCCTTGACGTCGTAGGTTTCATTCCATTTTCTCTACATAATTAGCACTGAAATGTTGCTGTCTTTTTCTTATTCGTATTATTTTTATATTTGCTGTCTTGTATAACGAAGCTGTCATGCCGACATGCTCAAAATAGTATTTGGAAATGGATATGAATGAACCGAATAGATACAGTATACACTCAATGTTGACGTAATTTACTTTCAAAGTTTCAAGAGAGCGATTGCTGCTACGCTAGAGGTCCTGGGTTCGATTCCCAGGTTCAGCAAAGTGTTATTGAGATTTTCTATGAAATTTTCAGTAGCAGCTCGGCGTTTGAAATTTGTACCGGTGAATTGTGGGTGTATAATTATAATAGTACACATCTGCCTAACCTTTCAAAGAATACAGGCGCGATGGATAATATGTTTTTCTTCCCACACACACAAGGGTTTTTTCCTGTATTTTTCACTATGTGTAGGTAAAGCCGAAAAAAGCGTTTTTTTATTTTAGTTAACTACCTACCTATTACTTTATTATCAATCAGTGAAATGTGGGTATACAATAGTGTTGCCGCTCTATAGTCCTCATATCATGCATGATCAATGATTCAATGCTATAATTTTTGCTTAAAGTATCGATAGTATAATTATGCAAAAATGATAGCATTGATTGATTTTATTTTGACTCTATCGTTAGTAGCGATACTAAACGATATCTCTTTAATTTCATGAATAATTATCTATACTACTAATATATAAAGCTGAAGAGTTTGTTTGTTTGTTTGCTTGAACGCGCTAATCTCAGGAAATACTGGGCCAATTTGAAAAATTCTTTCAGTGTTAGACAGCCCATTTATTGAGAAAGGCTATAGGCTATATATTATCACGCTAAGACCAAGTCACTATTCCACGCGGACGAAGTCGGGGGCAGAAGCGAGTTATTAATAAGCAGCATTGATACTATCGAAAGTATCGATAGTGATAGTATCATCCATGGAAAACTTTGACTATCTATCTATAATATAAGGACCCGTCTCTCATGATCATTTCCCTCTGTCAAGGTAGTGGATTAAAAAATCTAACGCGTTTATAAAAACTGTTTCCGAAATCGATTTTTCATAAACAGAATCGTTTCCGCTCAGTAAGGTCATCATAAATGCTCCGTGTAAATACCTACCGATATACGTGCAGTTAATTTAAGCAAAAAAATATCTTATTTAGATAAAGATGGAGTTACTTTCCGTATGTAAGTATTAAAGTTCATTTATTAAGCGGCGGTAGCCTAATGGCTAGGTCGTCGGACTTGCGATCATGTGGTTGACTGTTCGAAACCCACCCATTGCACTACCGACGTGAACCATGTTACCATTTTAGCATGTCTAAGTGGACACCTAGTTTTATATACTTTGACGATGTGTGTGTTTTCCACATAGTTTAGTATTTATTTTTTATATCGACGTCTTCCACTTATAGACATTAACCTTCAATGTTCACACAAGCTGCTATCGTAATATTGTACCTGCGTGAAGATTGTAACTTTATTTATTTTAAAAGAGTGTTCATGGAGTTTCTTGCCGGATTCTTCTCCATAGGATCAACCTTTTGGAACCGTGCAACTAGAAACATAACGTTTCATAAATGCTTGTAAAAGCTTATTTGAAACTAGCTTCTGCCCGCGATTTCGTCCGCGTAGCGTGATGATATATAGCCTATAGCCTTCCTCAGTAAATGGGCTTTCTAACACTGAAATATTTTTTCAAATCAGAACAGTAGTTCCTGAGATAAGCGCGTTCAAGCAAACAAACAAACTCTTCAGCTTTATATATTAGTATAGAGTATAGATAAAAACATTTGAACTTGAACTTGAACCCACTCGTGACACAAGCATTTAGCTTAGCACGAGGGGTTAACAAGAATACTAGTAATGTGCGACCCACATTGCCAGTAAGCTTAATTTAAAAAAAAAAGATTTATTTCTATTTAATAATAATCGTTTAGTTTAAGCAGTGCGTGCTTGAACTAAACGATTATTTTATACTCGATTATTGAATCGGTAACGTCGTCGATCTTTAGTGCGGGTAGTCTCGTGGGGAGTGCGTCCCCACGAGACTACCCGCACTCCCCACGAGACTAGCAAATTTTTTTTACTAACAATATCAGCCTAATAAACTTAAGATTTAAATCTGAAATATCCATCAAAATGTCATTTTTCGATTTTCAATTATATATCATCCAATAGGATGTCACCATTTATGATTTCCAATGGTCTTAATGCAGAATTACCTTTTTCATCTTTTTTTGGCAATTATAGGCCTTATATATATTATGACATATTGCTTAAAACTCGGATTTTAAAAAGTGTAGCGAGACTATGTCCCTATTTTGTTTTGTCATTTTAATTAATGATGTGATAGTGATTGTTTACGATTTCGAATCGATATCGATATTATTTTCGTGTTCAATGTAAGACCAAATTATAATAATTGCTGAAGATCACTAAAGATGAATATCATGAATTTATGATTTCACTATATTTTTATAAAATTTAATAAAATAACATTTTTGAAAATGACGTAACTAAGATTATTGATTATTTTTGATATCCAGTGCTATTAGATATTTTATTTGTTACTTTTTCAGATCTACAAAAGACCTTCATTTAAAATGAAGTAGGTGTGATTGATAAATAATAGCTTAAGCCGTTGCGGATAAATGTGTTGACAAAAGAATTTATAAATTAACATATTTAAATCGTATTTTAAAAATCATTGAAAATGATTTCTAAGATACGGTACGGTTTGAAGGTCTGGGGTTTATTTTACCGCTTAGGTGGAAAACCAGCACATGGCCCGCCTGATGGTAAGTGGTTACCGTAGCCTATTATATGAACGCTTGCAACACCTGGTATATAACTCGCCCGTTGCCGACCCTGTTAAAATCTTTTCACACCCGGTAGACAACCCACAACACCGGTACCCCCACTGCCAACATAACGCTTCCTCGCGGAGCTCTGGCGATCTTGCTCACCGTTAGGAACACAACATAGTACAGTGCTATGTTATTTGGCTACTATTTTCCGCAAAGTATAGGTATTTCCCCAGTTGAGCAGCTCCAATTGTAAGTGGAGTTATTCAATTCCACTATGCCCTGCCTCTCGGGGTGTTTCTTAAAACACATTATTTTCTTTTTTCGATATCCGGCTCAAAGAAATAACGAGAGTACGGAACACGACATACCAACACGTCTTTATTCCCCGAAGGGTTAGACAGATGCGTACTTAGAGGGCGAGCCTATGGCCATTAATCGGGCATCAACCCTTAATTTTATAGAAAAACTCCAATAACATTGCTCGACCGGGGAATCGAACCCAGGACCTCTAGCGTAGCAGTCGCGCTTCTGTTCATATTAACGCGCGACATAATGAACAAAATCGTATTTACTCTTACTTATATCTTGTGGGAAACAAAACGCTCTGTCTAGTGTCATTCCTAATATATCAGCCTGGCAAAGAAAAGAATCAAACTAATTGGTATCAAAGTATTTGTAACAAAACGTCCCCAATATCCGCTCTATCTATACTAATATTATAAAGAGGAAATTCAATTCAATTCAAATGTTTTTATTTCAAATAAGCTTTTACAAGCGTTTATGAAACGTTATGATTCTAGCTGCACGGTTCCAAAAGGTCGATCCTATGGAAAAGAATCCGGCAAGAAACTCCATGGACACTCTTTTGAAATAAATAAATTACAAACTTCACTGGTACAATATTGCGATAACAAGATGTGAGGACGCTGAAGGATGTCCAAGTTTGACCGAGGTCGACTATATTAAACGAAGATTCACGTTATTTGAGAACCCGATGTCATTTCTAAATAAAAAACTATGTGGTAATAACGCACACCATCAAAGCGACAAATAAAACTAGGTGTCTACTTAGACAAGCCACAACGTACACACATTTACAGTTTCAAGAAACATTTCAAAACACATTACATTTCATTTCAAAGATTTGTATGTATCAATGTATGTAACAAATAAACTCAAAAACTACTAGGCCAATTTCGAAAATTTTTTCACCATTTGAATGCTACATTATTCAAGATTAACATAATTTAGGCTATAGAATATATATTTCGAAAAAGTTAGCGATTTCTCTGACCCGTGCGTTTATTTTCCAATTACATAGTATGTATTTATCTATACGTAAATAGTTTCTTTGTTTTGTATTTAATTAGCATGCAATGAGAGCATTGCATTGAAAATACTTATGACGCAAGATATTAAAAAGGTGTGTATGGATGATTTTAATTTTGCAAATAAATAATTACATATAAAAATAATTTGAAACCGTTGTTACGTTTTTATCCATTCTTCCTAAAATAATCTATCGATATAAAATATCGACATAGTAACTTCCTAATAATTTTTAATGTCTTTTACGTTCGTATTATCGTCAGTTCTTATATGTTGACGTATTTGACTTGTATGTATGCGTAAATTGTGTTAGTGGTGAAGATTTTGATATGTGGGAGTTCGTAGCGATACAAAATGATTTCGAGTGTGTGCAGCAATGTCTATGTAGTGTTTCCTCGCCCCACACCAAAAGTGACAGACTTTTTTGTTCATAGAATTAAGCGCGTTACTTGTCCAGGGATAGATAGTCAAAGGTGGAAAACCAATAAACTAACGATATTATAGATCGATATAAATATTGATCTTTTCGAATCATTAACTGCCTCATTAGCCAAGTGGTCCTGAGCGCGACTGCTACGCTAGAGGTCCTGGGTTCGATTCCCAGGTCGAGCAGTGTTATTGGGTTTTTCTATGAAATTCCCAGTAGCAGCTCGGAGTTAGGAATTTGTGCCCGGTTAATGGCAATAGGCTCGCCCCCTATTACATGGGACCTAAACATACCGGCAAACTGTGGATGTACATTAGTACGCCTCTGCCTAATCCTTCGGGGAATACAGGCGTGATGGTATGTTATGTTATGTTATAAATATTGATACAATCGATCCGCCTATCGGTGGGGTACCTACATGATTTTGGCGTTTTATTATCCAAGACTATCGACACTCATACACGAGGGTAAAATGAAAAATACATAAAAATCGTGTAGGTACTTTTCGTGCGAGCTTATTACCTAGCCTAAATAACTCACTAAAACAATAAAATAACTAAAAGAAAATTAGATAGATTGAAGTAATAGAACTAGGTATTAGTTCTGGATACGGAGGCACTGCGCGGATCTGAAGCGCATTGCATACATTGCCATGTCGGATAGCAATACTTTTTCTACCAAAATATAGGCCAGCCTTTGGGTCATGTTTATCGTCGTTTAGGCATTTGGCAATACCGACCCTTAAAAAGAGAAAGAGCCCTCGGGCCAAAGCCTCGAAACCAATGGCCCTAGCGTTTCAACCCCAAAAGGTTCGAATGCTTCGGCACGAATGGGCTGGCTTAACCAGAGTGATACCACTGCGTCACAGAAAACCGGCGTGAAACAACGCTTACGTTGTGTCGTGCGTGTATGATACCAAGAGCCCAAATCCTTTTAAAAGGCAGGCAATGCACTTGAGACTCCTTTTTTGTTGTGGGTGTCCATGGACGGCGTTAATCTCTTACCATCAGGCAATCCGTCTGCTCGTTTGCCCCACTATCCCATAAAAAAATCAAGAAAATTTAAAGCGTTGAATCTTCCAACCTATGTTAGTTTATCCACAGATAATAGAATACTAGTAGCTATGTTTGAAGACGGAAGTGCTCGTAGCCACAGCCCTGATTTCTATTAACCGACCGCCAGCAGGCGTGCACCCTCAGTAGTAGTAGCTAAAAATATAATATTTCTGCTTAATTTCTCGATACTGGGGACTGAGGATAGGAATGCTGATAAACTTATACTGGAAATTTTGCGGGCGCCAAGGCCTCCAAAACGGACCGGCAAGGAAGGTTGTACCCGGACCCGGTCGTTTCCCAAATGTAATTTTTTTAATGTTGGCCTGAAATTGGAGATCCTATGAGAAGAGAACATTTATCGATTATTTTAATAAGAGCAGCTATATTATCAAATTTTTCGAAGGTAGCCTGTCTGTCGGTGGCTTAGACTATTGGATACTCTAAGGTCGGTGGTGTCAAATAAATACAGGTACAGTTGGCGCAAAATAACTTGAACCAAAATGGTGGATGCGCAGTAGTCGATTTTTAGTACATTTTGCACGCAAATGCACTGCGCAAACTTTCCCCCTCTCCGTTAGTTTTGGGTCAAGTTATTTTGCGCGAACTTTAGGTAAGGTACATATTTCGCACGGACGGGACGTGTTGAGCCACTAGAGTTGACTTAACTTGAGAGGTAGGCCAATACTTAGATTGAAATTAATCTTTTAAAACATTTAGATGTTTTAGGATTTTTAGCTGTATCTATTCGCCCAGAATAGGAGATCGACGATCGATCGATAGTGTCAAAACTGTCAAACTCACTCGACCGACGCCGTCAGCGTCTGGCCGTCAAGTCAAGTTGGTTGTGTTCTTGTGTGTGACAGCTTGCAAAGTAGTTCGTGAATGTAATTTTTGATAGTCGAAAAACATTAAAATTGTATTCTTGGTGCGGACAGAGAGTTCCATCATGAGTGCAATAATGAAAGTAGCTGTTTCTCGAAGTCCTGCTTCATTGGTAAGTCAAAATATTCATATGTCTATCAGTATTCGAAATAGCGTTATGTAATCGGTAAATGGTGAAAAAGATTTCCAAATAACATTTTACCTGCTTTCAAGTTAGATGGTTTTAATTGTCACGCACATTAGTTATTATTAGAAAGCCGAGTTAACTTAAATGAATATATTCCGACAGTAAGTTTGGGAATTCCGTAGGCAGGTATACCTAATTATTGAGCAATATTTTAGAATATCTTGCCATGTCTTCATGGTCTCATAAAATATACTACCTACTTAGGTTGGTTCGTGACCTTTGAAAACCTACCTTTTTTTTCTATCATCCTCAACAATTATAACATTCATTTACCCAAATACCACACACTATTATTATGTAAATGCTATCTGCTAATTATCCAACTTTTGTACAGGATAGTGTTCCTATGTGGGTCTTTTATATTTATGGATTTGAGACAAAAAGCAACACATTCTTTTTGCAGCCAACATATTCAGTTTAGGAATAAATATGAACATAAATGTTCTAAATTCTGCCCATCTCCATGAGAATAGAGTGGATGTATTGTATTTGAGTATTCTCAAACCTCAAAATTTTCTTTTGTTTCAGGCTTCATATTTATACAGAAACCTGCACTTATCTGTTGGGGGTGCTACCCCAGCTAAGGATGCATCATCAAACACAAACACTTCAAAAGCCTACACGGTGATAGACCATAAGCATGATGCCCTGGTTATAGGAGCTGGTGGGGCTGGCCTGCGTGCTGCCTTTGGTCTTGTGCAAGAGGGCTTTAAAACTGCTGTGGTCACCAAACTATTTCCTACTAGGTCCCACACTGTAGCTGCCCAAGGAGGAATCAATGCTGCGTTAGGTAAGAAACCAATAATGAAATGTTTTACAGTTCTAGTAATGTACTTTGCCATCTTTTTTATATATTGCAGGTACTTGTCTACTGAGTTACATGAGAATTAGATTCAAGATATTTGAATAATTCTGTGTAATTATAGTCATCATTATGAAATTATTTATAAAAAGAGAATTAAATACTAGTAATACCTTATACCCACAATAATAATTCAGAAAATCCTAAACTTGAGACTTTATTGTCTAAAAAAGTTTATATTTCCAGGTAACATGGAAGAGGACAGCTGGCTGTGGCATATGTATGACACAGTTAAGGGTTCTGACTGGCTTGGAGATCAGGTAAAACAATAATCACAATTATAAGAATGTGTTATAAAATATATTTATCATTAACATAAAGATAAACAAAACCTACCTCAACATGCTTGGGCAGGGCTAATAGGACTACATTATTAAACATGTTGAGGTAGGTTAGGTTAGATTTTGTATCCTAGTGGATACAAACAAACATTGGGTCTATTGTTATTATTTTGTGAATTTAGTCTGTCTGAACATATGTATTTAGACATTGTCATAAGTCAGCACTAGAATGTATATTTGCTCACCAATTGTCAAGGATGTGTGAGTTATCTGTCAATATTAGTAAAGCAAATTTTGCATTGTGTGATATTTGCAGAAAAATAGTCAAATTAATGGTATAAAAGGCTGTAATAGCTCTGTGGAAATTCTTAGTTTATTCCTCTGTATGTTATGAATTATTATGATTCAACTTTAGTTAATAAAAATTCTGTTACATAAGAAGACTGATGAAGAGATAATTTTGTAGAAAATTGTGGTGCTTATTCTTCGCCCACGCAAAGTATACATAACATACATACCATCAAGCCTGTATTCCCAAAAGGTTAGGCAGAAGCATACTAATGTACATCCACAGTTCGCCGGTCTGTTTAGGTCCCATGTAATAAGGGGCGAGTCTATTGCCATTAACCGGGCACAGATTCCAAACCCGAGCTGTTACTGGGAATTTCATAGATAAACCCAATAACACTGCTCAACCTGGGAATCGAACCCCAGACTTTTAACATAGCAGTTGCGATCAGGACCACTAGGCTAATGAGGCAGTATACCCGGGGAAGGTGATGCGTCGTGTGTTGCATCGCGGGATACATACTTATTATCATTATAATTGTCTGCAACAATCTAAATTCACCTACACACCTTTTCTTTTCTCATCTCAACAGTAATAAAAAGATAACCTAACGACTATAAAAATATGCATAATGTTTTGTTAAGGCTCCTTGACTATGCATCAGTATATTTTAATATGCCATCTAATAACTAACTAATAATGCAAAACACAAGAGTAGACATATTATATCATTAAGAGTCTATAATTGTTACTTATTAATTTACAGGTATAATCATGCTTATGGGGTATATTCCATATAGAACTATGTATTATCATTATCCGTTAAAATTTATTTGCTGTATTTTTTAGATGGCACTGTTATGTAAAAAACTGGTTATGGTAATTAGGTACAGCTTTGTGGTCACTGGAATGATAAACATCATACACATATTAAACAAAGCACACATTGACACATTGATTTTCTATTATGCAGTATCAGTCTTTGTGTGTTGTGTCGTTTTTCAAGTTTTGATGCACTCGTAATACAGGTTTTTGAAATAAGAGGTATTCTTTTGGTCTACATTTAGAATTAATGTTGTGGTATTCATTAATTTATCATCATGCAGTATGACTAGTGCTTGTATAAGCGGTTATCTAGAAGGCGGCGGCATTTTCCATTCTAAAATGGAAAATGCCGCCGCCTTCTAGATAACCGCTTATAAATAAAATAATGAATACCGCTAAATTAATGAATACCACAACATTAATTCTAAATGTAGACCAAAAGAATACCTCTTATTTCAAAAACCTGTATTACGAGTGCATCAAAACTTGAAAAACGACACAACACACAAAGACTGATACTGCATAATAGAAAATCAATGTGTCAATGTGTGCTTTGTTTAATATGTCTGTGTGTCTTGTTTCAGAGCTGGACTATAAACCTATGTTATGCAGTGGTTTTCACTACTACATATCTATACTATAATATTCATTTTACAGTTCTTAATTGTCTTGCTTTAGTATGATGTGTTCAGGAACGTATTCATCAGGGTCACGACCGACACTTACCTTCCTGTATATTTTTATCTGAAAATTAAAAGCTATATGCTATACAACAAATACTTATTTTAATATCACTGATTTTACCAGCTCAACCATTGGTTATTTTAGCTAAATAACCAATAAAAGCTAAAAGCCATGTGACAACTTTTAATCTTATTTATAATTGTTTAATAAAATATAATCCCTAGTGTTAAAATATATACAATACCGTACCGCACCGTACAACCCTACGTAAACCGTTACCCTACGTGAACTGTAACTTTTCAACATCAAGTTGGAGTTTACATGTTGAGGTATAACTACAAGGAATTATCTACGAAAAAATATTCTAGAGTAAAACATAAGTATTTTTATTACTGGTTTCACTTTTTTACTCATAAAACTAAACGCAAGATCTGTATTATAATACATGTAATCCTCAATGCACATTGAACATTTTTGACTGTTTTTCATAGGACGCCATCCACTACATGACTCGGGAGGCACCGCACGCTGTCATCGAGTTGGACAACTATGGCATGCCGTTCTCCCGCACCCCTGAAGGCAGGATTTACCAGAGAGCATTTGGAGGACAGTCTCTCAAATTCGGCAAAGGAGGCCAAGCACATAGATGCTGTGCTGTTGCTGACAGGTACATATCCTAATTAGCGGCTTTGTTTAGCCTTAGAAGTTTATTAATGTGGTGACAAAAAGACGACATCAACACCTGTTACTTGGTGTATATGTACGGCTAAAGGTGGGTGTGAACATAAACTTAAGATTAGCCGGCTAAACTTAGGTTTATCTTCGAGGAAGTGTTAATGTCAGCTTCTTCTATCTTTAGCCGGCTAAACTTAATTGTAACTGCAGGCTCTTGGCTAAAAATGTAGGTCTTATAATAATAGTTTTATTACTTAAATAATAGCTTTGTGCTCAGAAAGGTAGATCTGTCACCAAATGAATCGATTATCGAGGGGTAATTTCGGGATGAAATATGTTTTAATTGGTTAGGTTAGGCAAGAACTGTGACCAAACGACGCACGAGTCGAGCGAAAGAAGCGAGCGGGGCCGCGGCAGCGTCCGGCGAGTGGCAGAACGGAAATATAGGCACTGTGCGTAATTATTGGTGCGTAATTATTGGTGATCTCTTTAAATTAGTTTGCTTAAATACTTATTAGGACAAACCTATTATAATAAATACAAAAACATTTTTTTGGTACTAGACCCTATATCTCCATGATTTTAGGTGATTTATTATGGAATTGATATCGAATACATTTTTAGCCGTTTCGTTTCGGTTAATGTGCACATTAACCGACTAAAGTTGGAATATCACGACGCAAACTAACATGATATCCAACTTTACCTGCTTCTCGAAGATAAACCTAAGTTTAGCCGGCTAATCTTAAGTTTATGTTCACACCCACCTTTAGCCGTAACATATAATATGTCACTTGGATTTGATATAATTTGCTGTTTTACAAAAAAACTTTGTTATGTAAAGCAACTGAATGAAGTTTAGCATTTTTAATAATTTTGCTGCCCTTCAACACGTTGTATTGAATAAACATTTGCATTCATCAAAAGAGTGGGTTAACGATTAGCGGTCTTGTAAAACAGCGTGAAATGAAACGTCGTGGTGTAAATTTTAATTACTAAATTGAGGCTCTCATAGTGTTGTATGGCATAACAACGGTCTCGTCAAAATAACTCTAATTTCTTCTATGTAAGTTTGCACAGTGACTACAATTCGGTTCCGGCATTGTGTGTTCACAGTTCTAACCTTACCTAACCAATATATCGCACCTTCGGTAAGACAAGGTCAGGTGCGATATAAACTTCTTTCGAATTTACTCGTCAAAACTAATTTTGACTGCAAAAATCAGATTCAATTAAATTTTTGCAGTCATAGTTTTTTTGAGCAACCTGAGCGTTGTACAGCTTTTCACGTATACTTACATTGTCACAAATTACATGTAAACAAAACTATTATTTGTATTTTTTATTATTATTTTATAGAATATTTGTAGTATTAATTTAAGAAGATTTGATTTGATAAACTCAAAAACAACTCTACTGATTTTAAAAACTGTTTCACCCATAGAAAATTGTATTATTCCGGAGTAACATAGGATATATTATCGTTAATCGAGTCCAACAAAACGTCACTTTAGGTCGCAAGTGAAACTGCGGATAATAGCTAGTATCATATACTTATATAATATATCAAAAAGATGTGAGTTCAAAGATTTGCTTTCTCATTGTGAGCAGTATCATCATATTATCATAAATCAAGATGTTGCGACAAAAGATAAAAGCGATATGAAATCTACATTATCGGATAGCGTAACCATCCTTATGGGACCCCCAACCAAAGCATTATGATATTTGAAAACTGAAGTATGTTTTTACACTGCAGGTTAATGTATTTATCATTCAATAAATCCCTTTTTTTAGTATTTTAAGATTTTGAGGAATACAAACTTTAAAAGAAGATAATGATAAGAGTAGGTATCTGAGCCTTAACCTTAGATCGCAAGGAATGGAAGGAAGGTAGGGAGAATTTAAACCCTGCAATAGGAGGGAACAGCAGCCTATATAAATCGTATTGAACTATCATAACAACTTTATTTATTTCTGAACAACCTAGAAATTAAGTTGAAGATGTTTTAGTTGTAATTGTAACTGAATTTAAAATATACACTTAGCAATGAGTCATGCTTGCTTTCGAAAATATTCCAGTAGCAATCCACTCAAAAAGCCAACAGTTATTTAAAAAATGATATCTTTTGTCTAGGACGGGTCACTCACTTCTGCACACCCTGTATGGCCAGTCTCTGAGATATGACTGTGAATACTTTATCGAATATTTTGCACTGGACCTGCTCATGGAAGATGGAGTGTGCAAGGGCTGCATCGCAATCAATCTTGAGGATGGAACACTACACAGGTAAGATTTTTAATACAATTGCTGAACAGAGGTTTCCCCTAAAGACTTCTACAAGGACCAGTTATATGACGCCCGAATCCAATGACCCAGCGACGTTCACTAGGTTGTCCGCCCATCTCGTTAGAAGTAGGGACTTGACTTGTAATCTAAATTTGTGGATTGAACCTGTGGCGCAGAAGCAGACTCCTTCTCAACCATTAGCTAAATGTACCGTTAATTTCAATGTCAAGATGGTCGTTTTTACTATGCTTAACAAGCGGATTGAAGTGCTGAGTCAATCCTCTCGCAGTGACCGCATTGACCGTTCCGCGCGAAGTAATAACGCTATTAAGATACCCATCTCGCTGTCTGTAAATATTCAAAACTAATTCTGACCAGCTTAACATTTTTTTTTTAATTTTGTTTTTTCAGCTAATTTTATTCATTTTTATCTCTATAAGAAATTTAAAGTGTACAAACGAGATTAAGATAATGCTAAAATGCCTTAACCTTGTTTAAACGTAAGTATTGCTTTCTTTATCGTATTAAACCATTGATAACAAATAAAAGCATCCATAAATCCCGTGCCGCTGTGTCGGTCACTGACCTGACATAAAAAGACTTACTTCGACTTTTAATTGTATTCAGTAACTTGACAGTTGAAGGGTTACCAGTTTTTGACAAAAAAAAAAAGATAGTGAGGTGGTCAAAGAATGAACTAAATTGAATGAACTTAAATAATGTACTTACATGAAAGATCTTTTTATGTATATTAAATAGCTAGTCTTCAAAACACAATATAAACTATTAAAAATAGTAGAATTTGTTTCTCATTAGTAAGTTAATCTATAAATTGTCAACAATTACAAAACTAAAAAAAAGTTAAATAATATGTTTTTTATTTTTGGTTAGTTTTTATTAGAAGAAAATAGAAAAGGAAATTACTTTCATTAATTATTCTTATATTTTACATCTTATTTACGATTTTTTAGTTTAATTTTATATTAGACCATTTTTATCAATCAATCTTTACGCAAAATCATTCACTACCCCAACACTATTATTTGTAGTGTGGTATTATTATTTCTCTTCGAACTGTCAAGTTACTGAATACAATTAAAAGTCGAAGTATAGTGATTTTATAGAAGTAAGTGCTAGGGTGGTGTAATTGAATGGCTGTGGGCAGGTAATATAGCCTACATGCATTAATTGCTCCATGATATGATTTACCCAATGAGGCTGGCATAGTAACCAGGAGTGCACTGAAGCCCCAAAAAAAAAATTGTACTGACCGCTATTTATAATATTATTTTTGTAGTGTTTGAAATTAACGTGGATCACATAACATCTAAAGTTGATCCGCACCTAATGAGTTAGTAGTGAGCTTAGAGTTCTGCAAGGACTGAGAACTCGGTCGCTCCCGTGACTCTAGCAAATGTGGTGAGGCGAAACACCAGTGTGGTTGTAGTCGGTAGGTCACCCACCCTGAGTGGACCCTGGAGTCCGACACGCCCCGTCGCATTTCCCGAGCGGCGAAAGTCCCTAAGTACTAACAAGGATTGAAACATCCTACAATAAAAAATAGAGTTTTCACAAGATTCGGTACGCTATTTTATCAATAAACTACGCAAAGTAATTACAGTTTACACAGTACAATTATGCGTATCTCAATAATGAAACATTGTTCTTTGTATATATATATGTCGCAATAGAATTGTATAATTCGCTATTTTATATAATCGATGGCGCTGTAGAAAATAGCTCTGTTTTGTAAAATAGCTGAAATAAGTTCAGCATTTTTGCATAATTGGTGACCTTCAACACGCGGAATGGAATGAACGTTTTGCGTTCATCAATATAGTGGATTGATGTTTAGCTGTCTTGTAAATTTCACGATGAAATGAAATGCTGGATGGTAGATTTTAGTTCCAAAATTCAGCGCTAGGGGCGTTGTGTGGCATAACAATGACCTATGCTCGTCTAGTTAACCCAATTTCTTCTATACAATTATGCAAACATATTTCATCCCAAAATTACCCGTCAAAACTAAATTTGGTGCAAAAATCCGTGAAAATATAAATAACTAAATGTCATAAGTAGGTCTTTTACATAAAATGCTTACCTATCGTATCTGCAAATAAGTTATTCTACAAAACAACAAAACGTGGGTGACGGTTTTGATAAACGTATCGCAATGGCAATTCAGCTGGAAGCCATTCAGCAATTTTACATAAGAGAGCTATTTTGTAAAGCAGCTAGCAGTTATGTAAAATAGCGAATTATACAATTCTGCTACGACATATATTTAACTTACTATAAATGCGTATTTAATATTATAAATACGTTGGTGTTTGTTTGTTTCGACTGAATTATACCAAATACTAAACAACCAATTTGCAAGTAATTTGGTAAACATATTTTCTTAACAGAAAAACTATTATAAACACTAACACTAGTGTAATAACAATTTGCAAGACTCAAGTCACTCGTAAGAAATCATAATCTTTTTTCCCTGGAGACACAAAGGGAGGGTATCGACCCGCACCGTACCAATTGATGAAATTCGACAATATTTAGAAGAAGTCATCTATAATTAAGTTACTGTGATATGGTAATGATCTGGGGAAGTTTTTATCGATTATAATAATAAACTCGACTGTCCTACATTCTTATCATTCTAATTTTACGTACAATGAACTTAGCGTACGGTTACCATATCTTGCACATTGAAAAAAAATACGTCTGTTCGGCTACTGCTTATCTAAATAGATGCGACATAAAACATCATGACTATGCCCTTAAAAAATTCACATATGGCATCTTGTAGACTGTTAATATGTTGTTAAAATAAATGTAGGCAAGCAAAAACATATATGTGAAATTGGGAACCAAGTTCAATGTTAAGACCTGCGTGGTTGTTGTATTGACTACGCCGACAAAAGAATTGAGTTCTAAATGGCATCAAGTTCTGTACATAATCCTGCTCAAGATTTAACTTGGCTAGTTTTTACCAAAACAAATTTTACAATATAAAAACAGTAACTCTTAAGCAGATTTTAGACAAGAAAGGTTTTAGGTTAAATAGTTTTCGAATTGTGAAGGGTCAAAAGTAGCTCGAAATGGTTCGTGTAATTATTACACACGGCTGCTGCATCGTCGCCAGTTCTTTGTACTTGAATGGACGTGCGTCCTAGTATATTGATTCAATCCACGATAGCTTATAGCTTTTATAAGTAACACAAATATTTGTTTGTGTTTACTTGACGAGAATATAGGTATCATTCAAACTTTTCTATTGGATTTGGCCAACGCTACTCTGTTTGCGCAGTTTTTTTGTTACTTTTTTGCAAATAAACAAGCATTAATTATGTTTTTTTCCATACTGATATTGGACTATCAGCGAAGCTTGTTTTCGTCTAATTAAATTACTGAACTAAAACCATACGAGTTGTCTATGCACGGAACAAATTTCTGCAACAATGCGTCGTTTGTTAACCGTTCAATAATAAAATCACACAATTTTATAAGAAGGTAGATTCTTAGAATGTCACAATTGGGAGTATGTATTTAAAATATTACAAACTATCATTAAGTAATTCTATTATTTTGTTATTAATATCTATACTAATATATAAAGCTGAAGAGTTTGTTTGTTTATTTGCTTGAACGCGCTAATCTCAGGAACTTATGGTCCGATTTGAAAAATTATTTCAGTGTTAGGTAGCTCATTTATTGAGGAAGGCTATAGGCTATATATCATCACGCTACGCGAACGAAGTCGCGGGCAGAAGCTAGTATATAATAATTTTATTTACTTTGCAAGTAAATATTTAATTTTAGTTATGCTATAACACAGATTCCTTTATTTGTTCTATTTACGCGTAGGTTCCAAGCTAAGAACACGATCCTGGCGACTGGCGGCACAGGTCGCTCGTACTTCAGCTGTACATCTGCGCACACGTGCACGGGCGATGGCACCGCCATGGCGGCGCGCGCTGGCCTGCAGAACGAAGATATGGAGTTCGTGCAGTTCCACCCCACCGGTTAGCATTATCTCTATAGATATGTCAGCTTAGTCTCCAGGAGTGACGATTTTCAGGTAATTCGCAAAGGGAATACTAATCAGAACCGTTCGGAAATTAGTACCCGTGATAATGATATTTTGCTCCAACATAACTTGGGTCACAGTAAACCTGCTGACTGGTCTGAAAACTGATCTTTTTAGCATGGTATCCTAGAAAAAATACGACGGCAAAGGGCCACTTTTTCTTCAGCACACGCGTATAATACAACTAAGAGTTTCTCGCGGTTTCACTCGCATCCCAATGAATGAATGAGACGAAGGCCTAATTCTCCAAGATCCAATGTATCTCTATATCAAAATAATCTAAATTACCACGGTATCTATACTTCTATACTAATATATAAAGCTGAAGAGTTTGTTTGTTTGCTTGAACGCGCTAATCTCAGGAACTATATAGGTCTGATTTGAAAAATTCTTTCAGTGTTAGATAGCCCATTTATTGAGGAAGGCTATAGGCTATATATCATCACGCTAAGACTAAGTAACTATTCCCGCGGACGAAGTCGCGGGCGGGAAGCAAGTAATATAATAACTGAGAAGGATTATCAGAATGAGAGGGATTAGGCTATAGTCCACCCCGCTGGCTTAGTGCGGTAGTGGCAGACTTCACACGCCGTCGAGAATCCCTCAGGCATGCAGGTTTTCTCATAATGTCTCTTCACTTCTTATTTATACGCACGTGACTTCGAAAAGTCAGAGATTCGTACTCGAGACGTTTGGCTTGGTAGTCCTATAGTATGGATAATGTTTATAGTGGTGTCGTCCTGTAATGTACCGTCGCCAAATTGTGAACACAGGTTAATCTAACCAAGTATAATTACTACTCCTCATTACACGACATGAATACTAAATTAAATAGTTCTAATATTCTTATGTTATGTTCACATTTATTGCCAAGCCAATCCTGCGCTGGCTTTAATTGAAATAAATTCAAGAATCATTATAGTATAGTAATATTTGATGATGCTGAAAGCGTAATTCATCAAAATTGCCCCGTGACGTAGAAAATGTCAAACAAAGGTATCGGTAAGTTGTTGACATGACTGTTTCCTGTTGAGTAAATATAAATCCATGTCCAAGTTTTTTTTTTTCTTAAAGCCAGTTTGTCGATGACGAGACTTCAGCCAATTACGAAGACAACGTTGCCAAGACGTCATATCGTCATGTGATTTCTTTATAAGAACATCTAAGTGTCGGCCGTGTACTAATTTGATATCCATCCAAAAATATACTTCAATAATTGTAAACATCATTTGTCATTTTATCATGATAATTAGTGAAAAACAATACTTAGTATAACAATAACAAGTTGTTTCCGCGACTCGCTTAGTTTCAGGTTTTAAATAAACAAAGAGTGAGAAAAATAATTTTATAGATAAAGTAGGTACCTACACACAACAAAAAAATTAATTGAGGTGATTATTTGACATTACTGGCTCATTAGCCTAGTGTTCCTGCTACGCTAGAAGTCATCGGTTCGATTCCCAGGTCGAGCAAAGTGTTATTGAGTTTTTCTATGAAATTCTCTGTAGCAGCTTGGAGTTTGGAATTTGTGTCCGGTTAATGGCAATAGGGTCGCCCTCTATTACATGGGACCTAAACATACCGCAAACTTTGGGTGTACATTAGTACGCCTCTGCCCAACCCTTCGGGGAATAAAGGCGTGATGGTGCATGTAAATTGACATTAGTAGTCTTACAATAATAATATGTGTTCGTAATCCTATCATTCATATCGTATCGTAAACATTGCGATATTTATTGTAATTTAAATTTAAATAGCTTTGCATTTTTAACACGCGTCTGAAATAGGAAATATCTAGCAATTATTACTAAACTTACGTTCACAGTCTGGCAGGAGTCCACTTTTATATATTTATAATGATCACACTATTCAACGGACAAGTTTATCTGCAATGGAAAGTTACTCTTACAATAAAGTGAAACACTGCCAATTTAGCATTTACGTTCTTGCAAATCTCAATAGAGCTACATTTGAAAGGCGGCAAATCGATGCCAGATGAAACTGATCCTTGGTTTGTATTGGATTCCTATTGTACTTTTTCTTTGAACAACCACTGCCTGGGTATCATTTGTAGTCTAGCAGGACACCTAAATGCAGGTCATAAATACTTATTATTTAACACTTCACGCCAGGTATCTATGGGGCTGGTTGCCTCATGACGGAGGGCTGCCGCGGTGAGGGCGGATTCCTTGTCAACGCAAAGGGAGAGCGTTTCATGGAGCGTTACGCGCCCGTCGCTAAGGACCTCGCTAGTCGTGACGTGGTCTCCAGGGCTATGACCGTGGAGATTATGGAAGGTAAGAACTTGTTTTTTTTTATTTAGTGTGGACTGTGGCAGTTCTTAGCAGGGACTACCCAGTTTTTCAAATGTTCTTGTTGTTGTTGCGCTCCTTTCCAGTTCTCAAGGTCTAAGTTTTTGCTATCCTTTACATGGTTTCCCGTCTCTTTAGTTTCTTGGGCTATAGTAAGCTATTTCATAAATTTAATGCTTGAAGTTTTTCTAACAATGACACAATCCTCTTGTCTAATCTAATAATACTCGTACTATATAATATCATTGCATGTGTCGCTTTGATGCGTACCTTTTCAAGGTGGTTACTATATGCATAAAATTAAACTAGCTGATCAATTAGTCAATCAGAACATTGGAATCAAACCAATATTAAGTTAAATCGATGAATCAAATCTTACAAAATATTATAGAATCTGACCATGTTATTTAATAGATTTACGGACATATACAACGGATTTACGTAAAAAAAACTCAAGTTTGTTTACATTGTGGTAAATTACGTCATTGCTACAACTTATGTAGGTTATGCAGGAATACAGTCTATTTAATTCAATATTATTATTACTACCTATTAAACTGAAGGTGTGAACAGTGTTAGCATTACGTTAAACCACAGAATGTTTTCCTCAAGGTTAAGCTGTTAAAACAATATCATATTTAACCACCATTTACTTTATGTAACCACAATCATAAATTGCGGTAATATCTTCACCCTTGGTTAAATTAAATATACTATTCACCTAATAACGCGGTCTCAAGGTGAGGGTCCGGTGGAGCTGAAATTCCCCCCAAAAACACAATACCTACCAAAATAAATCTTAATCCAAACAATACCACTACCATACCATTTCCTCTACTACTTACTACTTCATTGGAAATAAGCGATCGGAAAATCGTTCTAAACTTGGTAAAGTTGTAAAGAATTATATTCGCTTACATTTATTTCCAGTGAAGTATTTTGGTCGAAATGACAGAGCAGGAACATCGATTAACGGTATCGGAATCCGAATAATACACAATTGAGTTTGAATTACGATTTATTTTGGTATTAGATACGTTTTGGATGGGAAATTCGGTTTGCCGGACTTAATAATTGCATAAATTATTCACAGTAGCATAAAGTTTAAGTCAATTAGTAATTTGATATTGTTTAGGATTATCACCATAGTAAGATGCCTGTTTATGCTATAGACAAATACAAATTAATGACACTTTGATTGAGCTGACGTGCAGAATGTGCACTTCGCACTTTGCAAATAGTGCATATTTTATTGGAAATGGTTATAAAATAAAAACCATTCGTGTTTTCATAGATATATTTTATTATTAATATATTATCGTAGCAATGTGGACCAGAGACGATAAGGGACAATTTTATGATAAACTGAATTTTATGATAAACTGTTTTGGTTCAACCCCAAATCCTCTCCTGCCATGGTGTGTTACTAATAACATTGTCAGTAAAATGTTTGTAATACAACCACGCCTGTCCGGGAAAATTCGGTAATTTTCACTGTAAAAAATACATGTGCCTTCCAGCAAGCATCAGATAATTCCTGATAATGTGCAGCTGGGCTATAAATAACGTCGATTTCTCCTGCCAGGTCGTGGCTGTGGACCTGAGAAGGACCACGTGCACTTACAGCTGCACCACCTGCCTCCGGAACAGCTGAAGCAGCGCCTGCCCGGTATCTCCGAGACCGCCATGATCTTCGCCGGGGTGGACGTCACCAAGGAACCCATCCCTGTGCTGCCAACTGTGCACTACAATATGGGGGGCACGCCCACAAACTTCCGTGGAGAGGTAGCTATGAATATTAGCTATTATATTTAAACGTTTTACTGGGCATGTCATCACCTGTCAAGGTGATCTGAAAAAGCCTGGGCCTTGGTTCGAAATCTTATTGCAGAATACGGGTCTGATGGCCTGCAGGCGATAGTTGATTTAGAAATTTGTAGTTTTATGTCAAAATTCACAGTCATAGACATTTGTACTCGCCATCAGCCTCTGCACTCTACCATGCCCTTTCATTATACCGCTGCAGAGGTATCCAACATCTCATTTAACTCATCTCACATATAGTATAGGTAAATCTGTGAGTGCTTAATTTTCACAGTCGTAGGTCATATTAATGATGTCGCCCTATGAAATTTATATAGGTACAGAAGTCTAAACAGCTTAAGTATTTAACTCAAGATTATGATTAACCACGCCAATTGAGAACTAGATGTACTATCGACAATCTTGGTGGTGAACCACCCTTAAGGTTAAAATTGCTTACACTGAGCGCGCGGGCGTGCTGTGCGTTATCACCCCTTCCCCTCACCCCGCCGATATCCCCTTGTGCTTTATGCGCGTTACTTGATACTATGAATTTCTATTAAATCGTATGATGAGTTTCCGCATTTTAAACTATCCTAATTGGCGGAAGTGAAATGTGGGTGTGGCTGACGTATCGAGAGTTGTTCAAAGGATTTTGTTAGAAAAATGGTCGACTGCCAAGTTTCGCGACTGTACAATTAAATTTTATTTATGGAGGTAATTACTTACCTCCACTATATACAATCATTGCATTAATATGGCTAAAACTACTGTGAGCCTTATCACTTTAAGGTCAGCTTTGTGAATATTCCCTTTGAGTTTTGTAAACAATCGATTTATTAATTTGACCCCTCAGGCATCGGCATTACGATTACTTGAACTATCAACCCACTCGTTCCACCGAGACATTATGAAAGTCATAACACTGCCATCTAGTTTTAAAATATTCTGATATTACTATATGCAACAAATCAGATCATAGAAAATGTTGGTTATTGGGAGTCGGATATCTAATTTTATAAGAAAATAATAGATAATAAGTATTACAGTATACAGAGTAATAATATTTCTGTAAGTATAGTGTCTATATGTCACCGGCAAATTGAAAAAAGTTTTTTTTAATTAATCCGGCGACACTGTATGAACAAAACAGACATTGAAATTAGAATATGACGCGTTAAATTTATATTGGTGAGCCGCCTTTAGATTAGACTTTCGAAAATGAACGCAACATATTGCAATTTTGATTAGGTACCTGTTCACAATTTTATTTATCGTCAAGCTACAATCTGCCTAAACAAATGTGTGCGTTACAATTATGTTATTATACACTTAATACTAGAACAGTGTGATCTTGTATAATATGTATGTATGTAGGTATAAGTAACAGCATGATGTTAAAGGAGTGTAAAGCGAACATGTACTTGACATTGCCAAGTTACGATAAACAGATTCGTATTTATGATATTTACTAACTGTTGCCCGCGGTAGAAAGAGGCCCTTTAATGTCCTTCTCCAAGGCTCAATTTACTCATCTCTATACCAACATTCATTAAAATTGCGTCTTGCTGTTTAGGTGGCAAAACGTAACAGAGACACGGAAAGACACAGTTTTCATCACTAGAATATGTTTTTCTTACCGCGAAGGATTTTTAGAATAAACTACTCCAGAGCGCGTATTAATAGCCGCGTACTGACTGAGCGAGGATCCTCGCGAGGCAGCCTCGGACGTTTGCCGCGCGAGGCATGCTCGGTCGTAGGATTTGCATTTAGAATGCTTCGCGCGGAAAATTGTCGAGCCGCGGTGAGGCTGAGCATGTGCTCAGTTAACCGGAACCTAGTACCTACCTACTGTGCCTACGAATACCTTGTCGCTCGATAGATGCCAATGCACTTCACATAACATAGGTATTACTAAGAATTATGAAATCGAGACAGCGCATGTTTCTTCACTTTCATTGAAAGGTGCTCTAAATCATCAACACCATGACCACCAGACTCACCTCCACCGCCACCGGAACCAAACACAAGACACGGGAAACAAAACAATTTGTTGGTTTTTTCACAACCACATAACCACGGGGTTTTGATATATTGTTCAGGTTTAAAAACACGAGTGTAGGTTTTAGTTTTTGTAACACATTCAATGTTCGGCCCACTTGCTTTCAGTTCGAGACGTATAGTCAACACAGTTTTTAAAAAAAGATATTGATCTATTTTATTCCAAATACTTTTTATTTTTACACAAATATTGCACAACGATGTTATTCATATTCATTCATAAAGTGAATTCGTAGTCGTACTGATGTTTATTTGTTGACATCAAACCGGCAACAACGCACGATGTCGTCGTGTGGCGCCGGCGGCGGCGCGGGCCGCGCTCTATCGAGGTTTGGCAACGTCGCGCAAGAGCGCCGCTCCAGATTTGCCTGATTTCTCATACAAATCTTCCGTTTCACGCGCCGAGCGAGCTTTCTCTTTCGCACTCATTGAATTTCGTACAAACCGTTGCACTGAACTTTGTTTTCATATGAGCGCCGAATACCTGCGCACCGCGCTATACACTCAGTACATCTTGACGCCAAATTTTGTACCTATACTGCTTTCTACTGCGTCGGCTTCAGAGCGTAAATAGTAAACCGATGCGTAATTTCTTACGTAAATTAATAATTCCAACAAAATGTGTTTTTAACAACATGATAAAAAAAATACATTTTGTTGAGTAATTTTTTTGGGAGTGCAGCGCTCCAGCGCTCCTTAGGACGAGCCGCCTCTGATATCCACCATATAGCTGTATTAATTTGAGGCACTGTTCTTTATCCATGACGCTAACGCGTGACGAACGATCGAGGCAAAACACAACTTTCTTGAGTGAGCGCGGCACGGACCGAGGCACTTCCTGACTGACCGAGGATTGTCCTCGCGAGGCTGCCTCACGAGGATCCTCGGTCAGTCAGTACGCGGCTAATAAAGAATGAACATCAGTGAATAATATGTGAAAGTGATGGTGCAGGTAATAACGCACCATTCGGGCGTGGACCGCGTGGTGGAGGGGCTGCTGGCGGCGGGCGAGGCGTCGTGCGCCTCCGTGCACGGCGCCAACCGCCTCGGCGCCAACTCGCTGCTCGACATCGTCGTGTTCGGCCGCGCCTGCGCACTCACCGTCGCCGAGACCAGCCGTCCAGGAGATGCTCAGCCACCGCTTAAAGATGTGAGTACACAATCATCATCATCTTCCTCCCTTGTCCCGATTTATTTGGGGTCGACGCAGCATGTCCTTTTTTGCATTCATCCCTGTCAGCGGCAACTCTAGCTCATCAACTTCGCTCACCTTTCCATGATATCGGCTTTAACACAATCCATTCATATTTTCTTAGGTCTCCCTTTGCCGCTTCGTCCCTCCACATTAATAATAACATAACATACCATCACGCCTGTATTCCCCGAAGGGTTAGGCAGAGGCGTACTAATATACACCCACAGTTCGCCGGTATGTTTAGGTCCCATGTAATAGGGGGCGAGCCTATTGCCATTAACCGGGCACAAATTCGTAACTCCGAGCTGCTACTGGGAATTTCATAGAAAACCCAATAACACTATGCTCGACCTGGGAATCGAACCCAGGACCTCTAGCGTAGCAGTCGCGCTCAGTACTACTTGGCTAATGAGGCAGTTACAATAATAATTACAACTCTTTTACACGCCCCCATACTTATACTACTCCTATTTTCTACATTAACCCTTACTGGCGTATAGATGTGATGGTATGTTATGTTATGTACTCACAGTAGCATCTGAAACTCGTCTTGCATTTTCCTGAACTTGCTTTATACAAAGAAATAAGAACATCGAAAGCCATACTAGACTACCTATTATATATACAAGTCTAAAAAGAATTCGCAACTTCCTACCGACTGCTACCAAAGTTGCGCTTGCTCAGTCACTCCTTCTTCCAATCCTTGATTATGCGGATGTCAGCTATCTTGACCTTACAGAGGAACAACTTGATAAGCTAGAGCGCCTTCAAAATTTTTCTATTAGGTTCATATTCGGCTTACGCAAATTTGACCATGTCTCAGAATTTCGTGCAAAGCTTAAGTGGTTACCTATTCGTCTTCGCCGGAATGCTCATATTCTTTCTTTACTTTACAATGTACTCTTTCTGCCTTCTACTCCTTTGTATCTTAAAAAACGTTTCGAATTTCTTGGTGACTCCCACTCCCGATTCTTAAGGTCATCGGACAATCTGAGACTTAAGATGCCAATGCATTCCACGTCATTTTTTGACAAGTCCTTTTCAGTGCAGGCTGCTCGTCTCTGGAATGCATTACCAATACCAATTAGGCGCGCCCAATCACTCCCAGTTTTTAAAAGACTTGTGAAGGAACACTATTTGTCATTGTAATTCTATTATTCGCTGTTGTTATCAATTTATTTATCTTTCCTGTCGCATTATTTATTGTTTATATTATGTATATATCATTTATAGTATAGTATGTATTTTTATAGGTATATATGTATTACGTATTTATTAAATTATTATTATGTATCTGTATTTTTAGGTATATATTTATTAATTTGAATGCACCGTCAACCCCATTTTTCCTTTTTTTTGTTCATTTTAGTCCATCCAAAGGTTGCCTGGAAGAAATCGCTGATTGCGATAAGGCCGCCTATTGTACTTTATTTTGTTAAAATTTATGTTTTTATTTATGATGTTACTTTGGTGTACAATAAAGAGTATATTATTATTATTATACCGTGATTAAAAATCTAGATCGAGAAAAATATTGACTAACATTTTGAATATTGAACTTTGGTTTGGTCGTTATCTCTGATAACATTTTATTATAACTCAATTTATTGATGTGACCAAATTATTGTTAGAGAAAGTCATTTTTTTATTGTATCTTTAGAATTTGGTGTGATTTGCGGCCGAATTAATAACAGAATGTATGGGACTTTTTTTTAAGCATACTCTATCAGTCGTTCCATAAACGTCGGCGTGATGCACGCCCTTCGTTATTGAATTTATAGCGTCCCTTTTTTAAATTGTTTAAAGAATATATAAACAAAACAAAGTATCTACAGAAAAATAAAGCGAAACAGTATGTTATATTCGCTTTTTTAATTAAACAGTCAATATTGATGAAAGTAACAGTTGTTTTGCGCTCACATAAATATGTACATATTAACATTGATAAATTGCGTGAGAGTTGTGGTTGTTGCGTCCTACATATTATTATGCATGTGTCATCGAAGCCTATCGTCGATCCAGCGTCAATGCTGACGTCACGGAATATTTTCAGACACACCCATCAATGATTCCACCTGATAACTATTATAAGCAGAAAGATTCGCAATTGCATAAGTCTATTATTGATAACTCTTAATAAATAATAGAAACTACCACGCCTGTTTACCCGAAGGGTTAGGCAGAGGTGTACCTACTGATGTACGCGTAGTTTGCCGGAACTTCTCTTTCCCACCAAATTCAAATTAGATGCCAATAGCTATTGTTCCAATAACTATATATGCACAACTAATACAAAAATATTAGTAGACTTAAATATTTCTGATTGCACAGTCGACTGGGGAGGCGAGCATTGCAAATCTGGACCGTATCAGATACGCGAATGGTACCATTTCCACCGCGGACTTGCGTCTGCGCATGCAGAAGTGCATGCAGACCAACGCCGCTGTCTTCCGGCAGAAAAGCACATTGGAAGAAGGTACCACACATTTTATACTTATTATAAGCAATAAAATCTTCGAGATTATGTGTATACACTGAAATCGTTTTTTTTTTTGTAAAATCAAAATGCCTATAATTTAAATGACGTAAATGTCAACATGCTAGGGTCAGGGGCATGTCCCATGTGCCCTGGTATACATTTTTAAAACTTACATAGGTGTACATATCATTCCCATAATATTTAACAGGGCAGCGCCTCATCCACGAGATCTACAAGCAGATCAAGGACGTTAAGGTGTCGGACAGGTCCCTGATCTGGAATAGCGACTTGATCGAGACCCTGGAATTGCAGAACTTGCTTATCAACGCCGTGCAAATCGTGGAGGGTGCTCTCGCGCGCGAGGAGTCTCGCGGTGCGCACGCCCGCGAAGACTTCAAGACCAGGCGCGACGAATTAGATTATTCCAAACCTCTAGATGGACAGGTATTTACAATTATAACACTACATTTAAGACCACCCTAAAGATTTATAAGATTTATACACAATGTGACACATGACAGACAATACAAATGATGCCTATTGTTTTAATGTGGCGGACGATTTTGACCATATTATTCCTATTTTTATTGATGACGTTGATCTCTTATGCAGATGATGATATCTATTTGGGCTCAGCGTTTTAATTTATCAACATGAAAAGATAGATGCTGCAATCAACTGCGATATTTTCCTCTTACAACCACACAAAAATATAAAATGAATATGTTGATACATTCGATTTCTCGCAGACTGAGCTACCATTTGAAAAGCACTGGAGGAAGCACACGTTGTCAGAGACCAACGTGGAGACAGGTGCGACCAAGCTGACGTACAGACCGGTGATCGACAAGACACTCGACGGACAAGAGTGCAAGACAGTACCTCCTGTCATCAGAACCTATTAGGCACTTAGTTCACGTGAGTATCATGCACCATTGACAACTTTATTATTATAATTTAATAAAATTCATCCAATTAACAAGACCTAAATACGTGGTTTTAGAGTCGCCTAAGATGTAATTTTTATTTACAGGTAATAATTATAATTTTCTCAACAGAGGTGCTGAGGCTGAATTTCTCAGTATTGAGACAGCATACACACACTAGTGTTCATTACAATGCCACTATTTATATCATTATTTATTTTTAGTGTAACATGATTTTAAGCGTAACAATCTGTAACAGAAAGAATACTCTCTAAATTATACAAACATTAACATGTAACTAACATTAAAATATAAAAGTTGTCCTACAGTACAAATTTAATAGTGCCAGATGTAATGTTGCCGTTGTTATTATACCATTATTATGCTCGTGTTTTAATCATGGACAAATATTATATATTACGTTATTAATAAATATCAGCATTTATTATACTTTTATATAATTTTTACCGGCTTCAGCAGCCGACTAAGGTACTTAATAATTTTCTTATTATAGATAAAGTACCGATGAAGGCATCATACGCCCGTTGTGACATATAATTACATCTAGGTTGGTACGATTTGCAGAAAAGACCTTATAAATAATTTTGACAATCAGTATATCTTGCAATTCCTGTAATGTATGTATAATATGTTTCTCAATAAGTGTTATTTTTTAATTTAATTATGAGTATCAACCTCATTTTTGTTGGTGGTGCACTTAACGGATCTTGAGCTCAACCTGAATGTCAAGTTTGACTCAAACTTTTAATTTTCTCTTGAATGTTTGTATGTTTAGTATCTTTGTATCGAATTTGAAGATAACGAAATAAATTTCTAATGTTACATTTGCTGTGTAAATTTTATTTCATGTTCAGTATTACAATGAAATTAAAATTAATCATGAGTGTACATTGTGCAACACTGTGTAGATTATAAGAATACGAAAATGTAAAATACTAAATATAAATGTTCATAAAAAACACTTTTTTTTAATACATTTGCTCATTATTAGTACAAAACCTAAGAGGGAGCTTTATTTAAAAAATATTGGCTCATATTTAAATAGTCTATCAACTGACTTGAATGAACTGCTGCCCCAGACTAAGCGTAATGTGGGGGTAATTAATGTTCTTTCGGTTTGTCTGTTGTTTTAGGAACGATGAAGATGATTAAATGACTACAAGAACTTGGCAAATTAATTGTTCGATCAGAATGACATACATGTCGTATATTTTGCCCAGCCTACATTTATTATTATTATTATAGTAGTTAAGTATATTGGGTACAAATTAAAACCGTTGCTGTTAAATAAACAAAAGCTTCCATTCCTTAAGATAATGTTCAGTGCCTACAAAATAGAATCGTGTCGTTATCTTGAAAAAGCGTGATACATTTATAATAATGATGCATTACGTCGTGTTCTCGCTAGCAACTGATAACTTCCCTAGGGGTCATGTCGCAGCCATTTTGAGTAGTCGCATCTTTGACGTCTTGTGATTCGGTCGATTCCGAGCCCTCGGTGATTTACGCTGTTCCTTCCTTTTTGAAATCTATACGGAGATTACATGGTGCTGTTTGACCCTATAAAACTCACTAACACGTTCGGTGTATGCAGAGGCCCTCTGGTTAGCGGCCTCAAGATTGAAACTTTCAATCATTTGAAGCTTGAGACCATTTTCTTCAATTTGTGTGAAGGTAAAAGGGATTTTTTATTGTGTAGTTCTAAGTCTTTGTGTTCATACCTAATGATTTCGGAGATAAAAATAAACGAAGGTACAGGTCCTTCAAGAATATTTGAAACGCCATGTTTTCTTTTATAATCTATATTTACTACCTACATCGCAAAATATTTATATGTGTGTGTGGCGATCGACAGATCATTCGAGAAATCAAGGTACCTCACTGACCTCTATAATACTATAGTCTTATAGTATAGAGAAATATAGAGATCAGTGAGATACTTACACAACGAATAAGAAATTCATTGTACCAGTGAAATACGAATAATGATAAAAATACGAAGAAATCATGTAGGTACTTCTACATCTATACAAATAAATAGAATTTGAGTGTCTGTTTGTAATATTAAAATAACCGCTTTTTACTAAGTGCTTTTGGATGTATACACGGTACATAGGTATACCAAAACATTTTTTTTTACAATTTTTGTCTGTTTGTTCCGGCTAATCTCTGGAATGGCTGGACCGATTTTGACGGGACTTTCACTGGCAGATAGCTGATGTAAGAAGGAGTAACTTAGCTTACTTTTTATTTTTGTTTAATACCACGCGGACGAAGTCGCGGGTAACAGCTAGTCTAGATATAAATGTACTTACATACATTTTCATGTACCTACTCTTTCAGCTTGTCAAATCAAGAGCATGGCTTCAATTCCACCATCTGCTTTCTCTGCCGGCCGCATCCGCGACACACAGCGTGATATGAAGATATCCAACAAGAGTAAAGGAAATGAATCCACCAAGTTTTTTAACACTACGTGTAAGTTGACTTGCCGGGTCGGTAGACAAGTTGCAATTAACTTTCTAATAGAAACAGTGTTTACATAGAAATGACATTAACTTTCGGTAAATTGCATTAATTTTGTTTATTTGTCATTGTGCAGATAGTATTCTAAGGAGGCTGCCTAAGTATAACCCATATTATTATTATACAAAATGTGACAATGCATTAAAATTTGACTGTCTTTTCTGAGACAAAGAGTTAAAATTGTCTCTTTGTTACTGTGTCACGCCTAAACGGCTAATCCCATTTTAATGCGTTTCATAGATTTGACCTTGAAGAGGGAGGGACATAGGCTACTTTTTGTCTCAAAAAGTTCTCTGGGTTGAGAGTGAGTCCGTCGGCAACCGGTAGCAATGTATTATGAAAACCCTGCACAACCTGCGACGGTAGTGTTAGGTACTTACATGGATCCGGTTCTATTTATATACATACTAAGGCCTATATAGCATTTCAAGAATTTGCTAGATTTTAGGGTATTTACGGCAATTAGGGCACGACAATCGTGACTTAAACTTAAAAAAAAATAGTGTTTTTTGAGTGTTTGATTGACATACTTATATGCCCCTTCGGATGACAGGTTTTTTTTAACAAGTGTATACCTACCTAAGGGATTATATTTTGTCCAATGTGTCAATGGTGGCAATCCGCCACAATCCGGATTACACGAAACTTCCTGCCGAGGTCATGTAAGCAATGGAATATCATCCCTGCGGCAGCATTCCTAAGACGGGGGGCGCTTCAAGAAAAGAGTATAGGTACACATACCTACTTAAAAGGCCGGCAACGCATTGGTGACAGCTTCAATGTCGCTGATGGTCATGTCCATGGGCGGCGAGGTGACTCGCATGTTCGTTTGCCCCCTCTGATAATAAAAAAATCCATCGGTTAAGTCGGATTTCCTTTTTTCTTTTTCAGTCATGGAACTTTCCCCGTTGAAATATAATAGCAAATTAATGAACAGTATTTGGGGCCTTTACAACCGATATTCGCCTCATAACGTGAAGAAAATCAACGATGCTCACACGTCCAATGTGGAGTTGCAGCAGTAAGTATGTACCTATACGCAAAGTATAATCTACCAATATAGCAAACTCTTAATCTGATAACATAGGCTGGTAGCCTGTCGTGTTGTGGAAATTTTTGGCGCATTTTGGAGTGAGAACTTGCAATAAACGCATATTAGGTACATCCCTACTAATTACATACTACTAATAAGTGTCTGTTACGCTTTCCCGCTTAAACCTCTCAACCGATTTTGATGAAATTTGGCACAGACAATCTTTAGACCCTGAGAAAGGACATAGGCTATATATCATCACGCTACGCGGACGAAGTCGAGGGCAGAAGCTAGTAAGTAATAAAATGTAATCGTTTCGTAGGAACTTGAAGTTTCTCAAGAAGTCTGCTAAGAACAACTTTTTTCTATTATACCCAGGCATGAGAAATGCGCTATTTGATTCTATGTAGGTACGCATCGAAAAATAATGTATCCTAGGACGACCTCTGTGGTTTAGTGGTTCGAGTACCGGACTGCTGACCATGATATCGTGGATTCGATTCCCACAGGACACAAAAAATTATGTGATGAATATAAGTGTTTGTGTTCGTCTGGGTGTTTCTTATATATTATATGTAACTATGTATTTACAAAAAAAAAGTATATAAGTATTATATCGATTGTCTAGTACCCATAGTACAAGCTCTGCTTAGTTTGGGACTAGATGGTGCTGTGTAAAAATTTCCAAGAATATTTATATAAATATAACTAGCTTATGCCCGCGGCTTCGCCCCCGTGGAATTCGGTCTGTCATCACATCCCACGGGAATGGGATAGAAAGTATCCTATGTCCGTCTCCTGGTTCTAAGCTACCTCTCCACCAATTTTCAGCCAAATCGGTTCAGCCGTTCTTAAGTTATAAATAGAACTAACACGACTTTCTTTTATATATATAGATAATAAAAAATAAAGAAATTAAAATTATTCTGCATTTTTTAACAATATGTACATAATTATATTGATTATAATTTCAGATCGGTTGTTAACTCCAGCAGCAAAAATGAACCTATGATCACTTTGCCTTCAGCTAAACTCGATAATGTTTGGGCTGCTATAAATGTGTCGCAGTCTCATTGAAGAAAATATAAAATGTTTACTAATTAAATGATATCCAATTATTGGTAGCTCGTCAAATACAGGTGTTGATTAAAATATTCTGCCTTTTACTACATAGAGTTCAGGCTTGTGATCATGACCATGAAGGTAGTTTTAGAGGATACCTATATGGAATAGGCGAGAAATAAAAAAAAATTGCAAAATTTCTATTCTCGTCCTACCATATCTTCAGAGCCGGATTTCCGCCTAGGCCTACAAGGCCCGGGCCCCAGTAGCTCAAAAGCCTAGCTTGCCTCGAAGCTTGAAGGGGCCCTGCCCTGGACCTCTTAAGCCCAGGCCTGCATATCTTTGCTCCCACCAAATGAGCTTGGAGAAAAATGAAATATTTGTTAGTACCTACACTTAGTAATTATAAAAAATTAATTAAGAATAGAGTATTTATCACTTCAGACACTTATATTCTACACATGCACAATACCTTTAGCTACCAAACGAACCGGCGCGAGACAACTTTCGATGTTAGTAAAACAGACGACATTTCAATTTACACCAATTCTATGATCCAGGTAAGTTAGGTTCCCATCTTGAAACAGGTAAAATAGAGTAATGAGTTTCGGATTAGCCTCCTTATGCTAAAATATATCTAGCGTCTCCACATTTATCAAACTTACAGAGACAGAAAATCTCGTAATGTAAATAAATAGTTTGGGAAGTTTCTACTTTCTATAGGTAGATGGTTTGGAAGCATGGGGGTCGAGGGCCGGACCGGAGATAATAATTAACTAACAACTTTATTATTATAAACTAAACCGCGAGCGGTAGTAAGGGTAGTATCGCTCGCGGTTTCACTCGTGTTTCCGTTCCTAGTCGTAGAGTGATGTGACGACGCGGTAGAGAGCGGCGTTTTATAAAATGTTTACATATTATATATAGGTATATAATATGTAAACATTTTATAAAACGCCGCTCTCTATAGGTTAACAAAACAGCTAGTCTCTAGTAGAATCTCTATCTAGGGATAGAGATTCTACTAGAGACTAGCTGTTTTGTTAACCCCATATCTTGCCATGGGCCTGATATCCACCCGGGGTTTTGGGTTTTTTATGATTTCAATTCCCGCCCTGCATAAACGTATGGTATTGCATGTATGCGGTATGTAAATTTCTTCCCCTTGGCAAGAGAAACTAATTTCGTGCTTAGGGTTGCCATCTCTAAAATTTGGCCAGGACAAGACGCGTGAAAACCCCGGATTTTAGAGTCCAGAACCGGAACATGTCAACAGGTGTTTTTAATAATCAGTGTAATAAAAAACAGTTGAAATAAAGCGACACACAGTGAGTGTGAAGTGCGCGTGTCGCGGGCGGACTTTAAATTTTAAACTGACTACAAATGAGGCCCCACCCCACGGACGCTCCCCAGATGTCCTCTAAACTAGGGGAAACCCGGACGGATGGCAACCCTACGTGCTCAAACTGCGTACGGAGAAGGAATTTAATCTATTATTCGCTGAAAATATTTTGAAAAAATATACCTACTTGGCTTATTTTAAAACTACATACAATAATCCCCAACCCGCCTTTTTGCGCATGGTACAGTCTAGAGAAAAATTACTAATTTAAATATCCTATTTAGTATTAGACCAGTAAGTAGATACCTAGATTTTTATTTTATACATATTATGCATAACATAATATATTATTAAATCAAAAATATTTATATAATTAAAGCAGGGTAACACCTTCCTTATAAGTCACACTCTTATGAAGAGGTCCATTCCATCGTTAGAATGATTGTCTTCGTCTTTTCGCTTCCACGAATGCACATTGCACAATTCATCAGTCAAATTATCGATACTTCTGTCGCTTTCCTTGCTTCTTCGCTTTCATTCTTGCTCGGTATTTTTTATCTACTTGATTGCATAGCCTTCCAATCCGATAACACGATACCGAAAAACAATATGTAATAACAAAACACTAACGAACACTAATAGGAAAAACATTAATTACAAAAACTAAATGAATGATTCTGAACTCGACTGTATTCTCAGAACGCAATGAACGTGTGGTTCACATACGGACGTAACACTCACACAGTTGCAAGCACGCGAGCGGGTAGGAGACAGCGCGCGGGTGACCGCGTTGGACGCCCAGTGCACGGGTGTACGTTACCCTAGCAGGAAAGTAGCTCCTAGAGTGATATGAGTGGAACGTATAATTAGTGCGCAATCTGCTGTAATTGTGCGCTGTATAAAAAATTTGTGCGCTTTGTAGTTTTGGAAAAAATCGATTCCTGCTGGAGTAACGTTCTTCCAGCAGGAAAATTCTAAATGAATGATCGGAATGAAAAATATTGTATGTGGGCAGAGAGCTTATATTTGTGCATAAATGTGCGCCAAAAATATAATTGGTGCGTCTTCAGGTTTTCGAGATATTGCATTTCCTGCTGAAGTAATGTTTTGCAAAATCGTGTATCTCTAAAACCATTGCATGTGCTTCTGTTGTTAAGAGTGTAAAAATGTAAGTTAAGAAGGTCACCAATATGTACGAATCCGTCGCTTTTTTGTAGCCATTCGAATTTGGTCGGATAACCAGCCGTTGTTTACATGTTTAATTTTTTGCTTATATCTACATAATGCGAAACATGCCAAGCTGAATATTTTCACTATATATTCTTGAATAAACACACTAATTTTTGGTTTACACCTACATATCTTGGGTTGAGCCGGTTTCTTGTATTTTGCCGTCAAAGTTTCTTAACTTTGAGGGCAAAATACAAGAAACCGGAATAATTTTGAAGAGACGACCTCTGTAGTTTAGTGATTCGAGTACTGGACTGCTGACCGTGAGGTCGTGGGTTCGATTCCCACAGGACACAAAAATTTATGTGATGAATAAAAGTGTTTGTGTTCGTCTGGGTGTTTCTTATGTATTATAAGTATGTATTTACAAAAAGAAAGTATACAAGTATTATATCCATTGTCTAGTACCCATAGTACAAGCTCTGCTTAGTTTGGGACTAGATGGTGCTGTGTAAAAATGTCCCAGAATATTTATTTATTTATTATTATTTATTAATATTACTATTATATTATTGTTTTGAGTTTTAGTAATATTATTTAACTAGCTTCTGCCCGCGACTTCGTCCGCGTAGCGTGATGATATATAGCCTATAGCCTTCCTCAATAAACGGGCTATCTAACACTGAAAGAATTTTTCAAATCGGACCAGTAGTTCCTGAGATTAGCGCGTTCAAGCAAACAAACAAACTCTTCAGCTTTATATATTAGTATAGAAGTATAGATAACGCATGTATGTACACTTTTGATACTTTTTATGGTTAATATAAGCGTCAAGAAGAACCGAATACAGTTTTCAGCTGGCTTATAAGTTTACTCATTTCGGCGCTGCGATATTTTTTCTGGTTTTCAAAAAAGCGCTATTACTTGAAAATTATAAATATTTTCTTAAATCTAATTCTGTCACAAATACGCACAAATAAAGAGCTACTCGTGTGTGTTTATTCTACAGAAGCACATGCAATGGTTTTAGAGATACACGATTTTGCAAAACATTACTCCAGCAGGAAATGCAATATCTCGAAAACCTGAAGACGCACAAATTATATTTCTGGCGCACATTTATGCACAAATATAAGCTCTCTGCCCATATACAATATTTTTCATTCCGATTATTCGTTTAGAATTTTCCTGCTGGAAGAACGTTACTCCAGCAGGAATCGTTTTTCTCGTTTTTTTCCAAAACTACAAAGCGCACAATTTTTTTATGCGGCGCACAATTACAGCAGATTACGGACTAATTATACGTTCCACTCATATATCACTCTAGGAGCTACTTTCCTGCTAGGGTAACGTACACAGTGCACGGCGCTCTTCCATCTTCCCCTATGATAGGTAGTATGCAATGCATGCATACTAAGGTTAGTATGCTTTCTGCTCAGCGGCTCGCGCTTATGTTCAACCCGGCCAAAAAGATTGGAGAGTAAAACTTGTACAGTAACTAAACTAACTGTAACTCTTCTATACATCTATACAAATAAATAAAATTGAAGTGTCTTTTTGTAATATTAAAATAACCGCTTTTTACTATGTGCATTTCGATGTTTAGGTACAAGGTCCGTATACCAAAACAAAATTTTTTACAATTTTTGTCTGTCTGTCGATCTGTCTGTCTGTTTGTTCCGGCTAATCTCTGAAATAGCTGGGCCGATTTTTACGGGACTTTCACTGGCAGATAGCTGATGTAACAAGGAGTAACTCAGGCTACTTTTTTTAAATATCACTGGGGAAGTCGTAACTTACAGCTAGTTACTAACTATATAATGTCAGTGTACTTTGGAACCTATATAAAACATTATTCTTAGTATATGCGAAATCCGAGACACGTAGTATTTTTATGTAAAGAATCTATGTACAAAAATTCAAAACTGCATAATTTACAGCTTTTAAAAATATCTCTGGGTGTGCATTTTTTGTGCAAAGCTCCATGGGTTTTTCTCTTTATATTTAAACGTAAATTATTTTAGCTGTTTTGGCATGATGTTGCAAATTAACCAGATCATACATCATGAAGAAAATTAGGAATATACATATTTTATTAATAAAAAATAAGGAATTTGTTTGTATACAATAGTATCTACCATTTATCACAGATTAACCAAAATAGTTAACAGCTTTGAACTACATATATAAAACTTGAAAAACTGGAATAAATATCAATAAAAACTGTATATCTAACTAACTTTACCCGACTGCGCCTAAAGGAGGATTATTACTAAGTGTTTTTAATCGTAAGTAAGTGATAAAACAACTATTTGTTGGGGCCACTTGCGCCAACTTCTGAAATATGTTTAAATACAATTTAAAGTTGGTGCAAGTGGCCCTTAGAAGTCAATACTAAAATATTATAATTATTATTAAATCTCTATAATACAAACACACTAGGACTAGAAAGGTTTTGTTCGTAGTAAAATAAGGTAGCCTGTGTTGTTTACTATTCTATTAACATCAGAAAACTTAAATACTTGGAAGCTTGTACTTAGCATTATTTTGGTGTGCAATAAAGTATATTCTATCTATCTATCTATCTAAATACATTATTTATTAACCCACTGAAAGACTAATGTGCACGGGTCTGCTTTAAAATTTAGGAAGGTTTCCACCATGCTAGCCTAGTTCAAGTTGAGTTGACAGATTTCACACAATTTGGGTCAAATAAACTTAAATATGAATACAACATAAATACAACAATTTTCTAGGTACACTCGACAATTGTCCATTGAATTGGGATAGTCTTTTAAAAAAATTGTGGAGAGTAGGTCAATAAGGCATGCTAAGGTAATGTAAGGTATGGTAAGGTATACTCAATCCATTTCGCTTCAATACATTTCAACTGACATTAAAGAAATTGCAATTTCTTTAATATGCAGATGATGTTGATGGCTTTTGACATGAATAAGGAAAGTCAAGAGTTTGTAGGTACTGAAAATAGAGCTCATCATCAATATTTCAGAAAACAGCATTATACACCCTTTACAGAACTACAGGGCAATATCGATTTTCTGAATGGACTTCATGAATTCAAGACTTATCATCAGTAACCTTCCTTTCCAAATGTTTCTGATTGGGTTCATAATTTACATAACAATTTCTTAGTCACTTTGGAACATAACATGCAATTTCTTTCGTTGTTTTTTTTTCAAAATTTTAGCATAACATCAATTTGATTAATAGCACTAATTCTCATGGATTGGAGTGAATAAAATTTGAATCACACACTGAGGACTCAATGAAAGCAACGTAAATAGGCTTGGTTATGGGTCCAGCGGAGCTTGTAATTATTGATAACTTTACCAACTTTGGAATGAATTAGTTATTTATTTCCAGTGAAGTAGTAGTAGATGAAATGGTAAGGTTTAGATTAGATTTCCAGTATATCCAGATTTCCAGTATTTCCTAGATTTCCAGTATCTCAATCTGAATAATAACAGAATTTTAAAAAGTATTGTCTGTATTATTTTTTGTTGCTGCCTCGGCCCTACACAAGATAAGATAAGATGTTTGTATGGGAAATTCTGTCAGCTGGACTAAGGTTTAGGTCTCTCAATGTTGTCCAGAAATATGCTTACCTTGAGCCAATACCTAAGTAGAAAAAACTGATGATGCTAGCTAGAGACTTACCAATGATGGGCAACCAGCCAGTTGTATATAATTGTGGTGCCAAATTACATTTACATTACATTATGCATACCCATCTATATACAGAATATGCAACCAGAATGTACAACTAGGCATAACATTTCATAAACTCTTGTAAAAGCTTATTTGAAATAAAAACATTTGAACTGAACCAATCAGACTTTACAAATTAATCCAATATACAGATTAATGAAATGAGGTCTTAGTTCCAAAATGATTTTATTTTTCACCTGCAATGTTTAAAATTTTATATAACAGTGGCATTATATAAGCATATTTCTCTTTTGAATCAGTCAATTTTTATAGAAAAGCTAGCACCACATGAACAGCCTAGTTCAGCATTTGGATTTTGCACTATCCTAAATGCAGATCTAATAAGCTCTGTGTGATAGTCCACAGTAGAACCCTTAATGTATTCCAAGGAGGTCTCATCAATAACCACTTTAACACCATCCTTTTCAAATATCCTGAAAATGAAACATTCAAATAATCAATACAGATAAAAAGATTAATAACATTTAGAATGTAAGTTTCACAAGCTATGGTTATGAAACCATTGCATACATTTTTCGAAAAAACAATTTGGGACAGGATAAGTAACACAAACCGTTTCTATCTTTTTGGAATTGTCTGTGTGTTGGAGCACACATCATATCATATCTACTAAAATAATTTAGAAGAACTAGGAAGAAATTTATAACAAGATCATAATTTCCTCAGTGGCACTAATGACTATATTTATTTTTATTTTGTCTATCTTTTATTTCATTTCAATCATACATAAAGCACAGTATACAAACTTGTCATCATCAGCAACTTTGCTATCCAAATCGAACTTGTATTGGAAGCCAGAGCAGCCACCACTTTCTACACATACTCTAAGAAAATTGTCATGTTTGTCACTTAGTTGTTTTAATTTTTGAACACAGTTGTCACTTATTGTTAATCCTTCAGTTGAAACTGGTGCAACTGCCTTCAGCGTACTATATAGATTATTCTTTGGTAGACCATAATTATATACACATTTAAAAATGTGTCTGTATTTCAAAAACATTTCAGTAGTCACTTTTAATAATTTTCTTACGATAACTTCACAGGTTGATTGTGAAGTCAATCAAATCGCGCAAATGTTTTAAAAAAAGCCAAATTTAGATCCTAATGAGTATTTGCTTTGCTGCCTGCATCGCACGCACCAGCACCGATCTCACCAGAATTCTCTGAATAAAATTCACACTCATTCACAGCGAAATTTTCAGTTCAGTAAATTCAACTTTCAATTTTCATTTCAGAGCTCAGAATAACTTCTGACTTCTGAGTAGTGAGTTTCAGTTCAGAGTTCAGAGACTAGCGAATGGGAATAGAGTATAGACTAGCCAGTGTTTCCCCATAAGATTTTGGTTTTGCCCTAAATTCCTTAGAAATGATCCCTAAAAATCCCTCATTTTGAAAATTCCTTAGTTTAGGGTGCATAATTTAATAAGATATTTTTTTTAGATATTTTAATAATTGGAAGAGTCTGAAGCCGAAGAACTTTTGCACATTTTTGAGGCACTGAACATGGCACTAGTAGGCTCCTAAATTTATTATTAGCCAGTATTCCTAACTTAGTGTGAAGTATTTACATTAAACTTTTGTCTCACTTTTGTCAAATCTCTTTAGACAAGATATAAAATCTGAATGCTTCAACCAAGACGTTTTAAATTATTGCACAATTTTTAAAATAATGCTGACTTGTCTCCTTTATCTTGAGATGAAGAACTTGAAGAAGGAACTTGCTCACGTTCATTACCCTTTTCTTCAATTTTCAATCATTCGTAATAAAACTAGTTCCTATGGTTTCGCGGCCGCTAGAAAATATAACAACCTAAAATAAATAGCCGTATAGTGTTACTAATTTCTAATGTCCTTTACAACAAATGTAATAAGGTAGTACTATCCAAACGGTAAACAAAAATTTATCGATTATATTACGAAACTAATTTGGGGAATCCCTTAATAGATAGAGCATAGAATAAATAGAGTTACTACATGAAGTAACTTTTCCCCTAAAATTCAATTGCAATAAAAAAGGCCTAAGGGCTAACGCGCACTTGTGATTTTTAGTCTAGCGATAGTTTAGTCGCTGTAGTAGTCGTGTATAATTTCATGTCAAATTCTAATCGTCAAATGCGCGCATTGCCATATAACTCCATAGTAAATCCCAGAACGATCAACTATCGCCCGACTAAAAATCACAAGTGCGCGCGCGCTCTAAATCGTGCATGACTTACGGTAATCTCCAATTATTTTGGCCGGGTTGAACATAGACGCTAGCTGTTGCGCAGAATACATTATATTATAAGATGGAATTCGCGAGTGCACGGGGCGTCCACTGCGGTCACCTGCGCACTGCCTCTCCGCTATCCGCTCGCATCCTTTCAACAGTGTGACTGTTATGTCCGTACGTGAACCACACGCGCATTGCGTTCTTAGAATACAGTGAATTAGTCATTAGTGTCTTGTTATTATTGTTTGTCGGTATCGTGTTATCGGATTGGAAGACATCACTACACAAAAACACTATTATAAAACAAAGTCGCTTCCCGCTGTCTGTCCCTATGTATGCTTAGATCTTTAAAACTACGCAACGGATTTTGATGCAGTTTTTTTTAATAGATAGATTGATTCAAGAGGAAGGTTTTAAGCTATTTAACATCACGCTACGACTCTTAGGGACGGGCAGCGCGGGTGAAACCGCGGGCGGGTCGCTAGTTATGTAATAAAGTAAAAAATATCGAGGCAGAATGGAAGGAAAGCGTCAGAATTATTGATAAATTTGACCGATGAATTGTTTATGCGTGTGAGCGAAATGAATCGGATGAATCGGAAACGGACTTTGAAGACGAAGACCTCTTCATTCTTCTTCTCTTCACTTTTATGAAAGGTGTAAGCCTGCTAAATAAAATAATATTTTTGATAAATCATATTAAGGGCCAACTAATATAACTCCAACAACTAATAACAATCATATTAAAAGGTACTTGCACCAACTTCTTAAATGTGTTTAAATTGTATTTAAACACAAAATTTGTATGAAAAATGTAATAAACAACATTTTTCATACAAATTTTGTGTTTAAATTTAAAGGGATTACTGTACATACTTACGCCCTAAAAAAAGGGCGAAATCCCTAAAAGTAGCAACACTGGTATAGACTGTAGAGGAGCGAGGCACTTTGTGCCAGGGACTGATAACGTTATCCATAACAGAATTCATAACGATATAATAACGTTATAATCGATACCTCGGCCAACATATCGTTTTCAATATTTTGCATAACGTTATACGGGTAACAGAACGAATTTCAAATAGAAATTAAGAAAGAAGAAAGAACTGCCTCAATAGCCAAGTGGTCCTGACCGCGACTGCTACGATAGAGGTCCTGGGTTCGATTCCCAGGTCGAGCAAAGTGTTATTGGGTTTTTCTATGAAATTCCCAGTAGCAGCTCGGAGTTAGGAATTTGTGCCCGGTTAATGGCAATAGGCTCGCCTCCTATTACATGGGACCTAAACATACCGGCGAACTGTGGGTGTACATTAGTACGCCTCTGCCTAATCCTTCGGGGAATACAGGCGTGATGGTATGTTATGTTATGTATGTTATTAAGAACGAAATTCATTGCATAACGTTATACGGGTAACAGAACGAAATTCAGAACGAAACAAACATCAACGGCCTGCAACGTAATGAAGAAACATCATAATACTCATCTGCAACAATTGTTTCTGCAGATGGGTTGTAAAAAATAGATAAAGCAGATATTTTAATCTTGATGAAAGTAATAAGACGATAATATACGAAAAAAATAGAACTTTAAAAATAATGTTATTATTTTTTATAACAATATTCTAATAATGTTAAATTGACAAAGGTAACGGAACGAAATCATAACGTTATACTTAAACAATTGAGCGCAAAATATCGTTTTTGATAACGTTATGCTCAAAAATAACGTTATCTCGACCTTGGGCAGATAACAGAGAAGTTTCAAAAGCTTCTCGCTGACAGATTCGATACAATGAAACCCACTGAGGAGGTTAATGAGGCCTTACAAAACGTAGTTGGAACATTGAAAGACAAGGGCATAAGTTTTGCCAATTGCGGCATAAAGGCAAGAAGTCCAAACTCTCGGACGAGACTGCGGCTTATGACAAAAAGCCGGGAAACCTCCCGGTTGACTTCGTCAGACAGGTCAGACCTGAACAGACAAATAGCGAAGATGGTACGGTGTGACCTTCGGAGCTCCAATACGCGAAAAATTAAACAGGCGCTAGAGCGTAACCGAGGGTCCAAAGTATTCACTCAGCAGCTTGGAAGGAGCCACCTGACGAAGCTCACCACAAACGATGGCAGGACCGTTTTGTCAAAGCCGGAGATTCTTACCGAGATTGAAGACTTATATGGCCGACTGTATATGCCGACTTTTATGGCCCATGTTCCTCGTCTACAGCGGGAAAACTGCGCTTCAAGAGCCGCCCTGATACGCCACTACACCGACGAACTGCCGGATATCAGTCACGACGAGATCGTGTTGGCTTTAAGACAGCTTAAAAATGGAAAAGCCCCAGGTGAAGATGGAATTACTTCAGACTTTCAGAGCTCCTGAAGGAGGAGCCCCTGTTGTCCAGGAGCTGCAAAAACTATTAAATTCCATCATTCACTGCGGGAGAACTCCTAAGGCGTGGCATGGGAGTGTGGTGGTTCTGTTTTTTAAGAAGGGAGACGAAACTTACAGACCCATTTCCCTTCTAAGCCACGTCTATAAGCTGTTCTCTAAGGTCATCACGAATCGTCTCGCTAGGAGACTTGACGTGTTGCAGCCTCCGGAACAGGCCGGGTTTTTTTTTAATAAAACGTTGCCCACACTAGGATTTACTCCTGTATCGTGGGTGCGTTTACAAACACAAATCCTCACATACACAAACAACCAGACCCGGAACAACTACCTGTAGATCATACAAATATTTGCTCCGTGTGGGGATCGAACCCACAACACGTGGCGCAGAAGCCGATCGCTCAGCCGCTACGCCAAACGTGTCGTCAAGCCCGGTCTCGCACGGGCTATGGCACCATAGACCACATTCACACAGTGAGGCAGATTATACAGAAGTCCGAGAAGTATAATCGGCCCCTGTGCCTGACATTTGTGGACTATGAGAAAGCCTTTGACTCAGTGGAAACCTGGGCTGTTCTGGAATCCTTACAGCGGTGCCAAGTGGACTATCGCTACATCGAGGTGCTGAGATCACTCTACTAATCAGCCTTTATGAATGTCCAAGTACAGGACCAACAGTCTAAACCTATCCAATTGCGCAGAGGCGTGAGACAGGGGGACGTCATATCCCCGAAACTGTTCACGAGCGCATTGGACTTATTGCTGTGAATGGTCATTTTCTTGAAGTTGTTTCAGGATATACTTACCTCCTCCTTGGTCCATACGTACTTCCACTATGCCCGCTTGCCGCGCCTTGTAAAATAAAAGGCGATTTCTGAGGGTTAAAGGCGTTCTACACGGTCCGGGCCAACCGCAGACCAAGGTGACCTTGGTCCGGTTGATATAAAAATGGACAGTGTAAAAGGCGGTTGACAGACCAATATTTGGTTGATGTCAACGGCCTTGGTCGTGAGCGCATCCCTCGCGATGGCAACATCAAACAACAATGTTTTACTATTAATTATAATAAGTTAGGCTTTGAGGACTTGTATCCAGAGCCGTTAAATAAATTAATAAAAAAAAATGTTTTACTATCCCAGCGGGGCTAGCATGGCCGGAGACATTTAATCCACGGGGAGAGGACAAAATGCTATTTCCCTCTCTCAGTTTTGTCCACCCTCCGAGCATGGCGACATGGGTGGATAAACTATCCACGGTGGATAAAACAGGGGAAACGCTTATCCCCGAAATTGTTGCCATTATAAGAAAACCAGTATTCTTATGGTTGTGAGTACCTAAATACAAGTAAGTAGGTGAGTATAAATGTAGAAACTATGAAGGTGCAATAGCTGCTACCTACTTATGGTAAATATACGATACGATTACGGGTTCTTACTTTGATGTGCACTGGTAGTCCATCTGCTGTGTTTGATGGTTTCAAAGCCTCGTTTAGTTCCTGGCACAAATAATGGACACAATCCTTGTGCATACGAAATAGCCGGCGGAATTCTGTGTCGGGTAATTCAAATGGATTGTTCGAATCGCGAATCGAACGCCGGTGCAGTTTTGGCTCGATTTTCTCCCTTTCCGACGACAACACTAAGCTCCAGTAAGCACGAGACATTTAAAAAAAAAATATTATTTTACAAAGTTTACTTTGGAGAGAAACTTAAACCCACCTTCTAAAGAAGAGGATAAATTTGTCCCTTTGTTATGTCAAAATAACTTTAATTTTTCTCTTCCACTAGTCCCCATGCTATAGGCGGGGGATGAATATCCACGTCTAATGTCAAAAAGGGATATAATTCTCTTTCCCCCAGTTGCCGTGCTTTGGCAGGTGGATAAAATAATTTTGTCCCTTGTCAGTGGAGATAACCGGTGGATAAAATGTTTATCCCCAGCCCATGCTAGCCCTGCAGTCGTTGGTTCTGACGGAATACCGATTATACGTATTTTTAACGACATGTTACATCGTGTCAATGCTAAGGACGAAGTGCCTATTGATGAATTGGCCGAGATAGACATCCAGTTGCCTGAATTTGATTAAATTGTGAATATTCTTAATAGGACTGCCTCAATAGCCTAGTCGTCCTGACTGCGACTGCTACGCTAGAGGTCCTGGGTTCGATTCCCAGGTCGAGCAAAGTGTTATTGGGTTTTTCTATGAAATTCCCAGTAGTAGCTCGGAGTTAGGAATTTGTGCCCATGGCACCCATGGGAATAGGCTCGCCCCCTATTACATGGGACCTAAACATACCGGCGAACTGTGGGTGTACATTAGTACGCCTCTGCCTAACCCTTTGGGGAATACAGGCGTGATGGTATGTTATGTTATTGTTAATAGGTATTAAAACAAAATAATGCTATTTTATTTCAATTCAAAACAAAATTTACGAAAACAGAAACGTAGTATAATTTTAGTCGAGTAGTATATTTTTAATTTCTATAGACAATAATTTTCTAAGGGTCTGAATCCAACCCTGCTGTCAGCCGACCAAGCGCTTGGAGGGTAACTCATCAAAAATACGCGAGCTGCAGATCAGCTCATGGCTCAGGTGAGTGAGCCGGCTCAGTGACTCAGCTCGCAGAACAGCTCAATTTGTACCTATTTTAGAACGAAATAATATTTTTTATTCTAACTTAACTTACATAACTCCACCCTAGTGACTCTCTGGCCAAAAACTTATTGATTGGACCTCAAGTGTAGATCAGAATCACTCACTGACTCACTCGGTATTCACGACATATCTGTAGAGCGATTCACAATTTCAGATCAGTTCAATGAGCTGATTTGAGCCGTGAGCCGGTCGTTTTGTTGCTGAGCTGTGACTCAACGGCTCAGACCCGTGCGATCTGACTCTTTGAGCTGACTCAGAGCTGAGTTACACACCTCTAAGCGCTTCAGTGTGCGATTGTCAGTCGTAGCGGGTGCACGTCACCGCACAATGAATTCGACTTTACTGCACACACACACTTTTTATTGAAGTTGTATCAAAGTAAACGTTCTGGTTTTACTGAGAGTTGGCCTCATTCATTTCATTATTTATTATCTAAAATCATTTTTAGAATATTAAACTGGTAGGTAATAATAATTTCTAATCACAATCGTTCAGCCTTGGTGATAAATCTTCCCCAATAAATGGACTATCTAACAAACAAACTCTTCAGCTTTATAATTATATTAAAAAAAGTACATATAGATAGGGTACCATGCATTGCTTCAATGAAGTGATATTATTTAGCAGTAAGTATTTGTTTCATACCATCACGCCTGTATTCCCCGAAGGGTTAGGCAGAGGCGTACTAATGTACACCCACAATTCGCCGGTATGTTTAGGTCCCATGTAATAGTGGGCGACGAGCCTATTGCCATTAACCGGGCACGAATTCCTAACTCCGAGCTGCTACTGGGAATTTCATAGAAAAACCCAATAACACTTTGCTCGACCTGGGAATCGAACCCAGGACCTCTAGCCTAGCAGTCGCGCTCTGGACCACTTGGCTAGTGAGGCAGTATTTGTTTCATTTATTTATTATAGCGACCCGCCCGAGGTTTCACCCGCGCTGCCCCGTCCCTAAGAGTCGTAGCGTGATGTTAAATAGCTTAAAACCTTCCTCTTGAATCAATCAATCTATTAAAAAAAACCGCATCAAAATCCGTTGCGTAGTTTTAAAGATCTAAGCATACATAGGGACAGACAGCGGGAAGCGACTTTGTTTTACTAACAGGCTAACACATCATGCATTACTTACGGTAAACATAATCGAGGAAAATAATTTAATTTTGACTTAGATTTAAATACAATTCTGAATATAATTATAATTAACAATTAAAACTAAATAATTTCATATATAATAAAATAATTAAAAAAAACAATACGTTATCAGTAAATTAATTATGGGTAAAAACCTATATTAACCCTTAACCACCTACCTCCCGTCTCCTAGACGCAAGCAAATCGCGTCGCTGTTGCCCGTGCGCTTGTTATACCTTTCCGCCGCGCCCCTCAGGACGCCGCCAGCGTTTGCAGAGATCGCACGTGCGCGCGTTTGGCTACGGTGAGTAAAAAACTATTGTCGAGTGTCTCAGAGACGGGAGGTAGGTAAGTTCAAGGACTGCAATTTTGTTATAATTATTTTTTTTTAATAGAGAAAACTATTTTATTTTGTTTGTTGATTATTTAATAACGTAAAATAATTATGAAGAAGTTCCTATTTGCTTAATTTGTTTTTTAAATCTCGTTTTCATTAGATTGTAGTTTCTAAGCCAAAAATTAGTGTCATTAACGAATTTGTGATTTTATAAAAAAAGTGGTTAATTTTTGTAGGTTTATTCTTTGTAATAAAAAGTCTAATATGTAAATAAACTGTTTGTTATTTTAATAGCCCTATACACTTATAAAATTTTACATAAAACTACAATATCGTCATGACGTCTCAGAGATGGGAGATAGGTACGTGACGAAAATAGGAGGTAGGTAGTTAAGGGCTAAAATTAAAAATCGCTGTTAAAAATAACTGATATGTTTAAAATTTAAATTAAAATTAAATGATTTAAATCAAATCAAATCAATATTGTAAAATAATATTCAAAGAGTTCGGATTGGGCAAAATTGCAATTACTTTATATTTGAAAAATGGCCAATAACAGTTTTGTAAAATGTTCCGACACTGTCGTGATGGACATCGACCAAATCACTGCAGCTGTTTAATACACGACTCAGTCTAGCGATAGGCGAGTTAGCCCCAAGAACAGTCCTGCGTAGTGGTGGGCAAAGTGGTGTGATACTATTCCGAGGATATCTAGCTGGCGCGCGAAACTTCAGAAGATTCAGTACATTAGGACAGTCTATTTTGTTTCTAATGAGTTTGTACAAAAATAGTGCATCGGCAACGTTTAGTCGCGTGGCTATGGTGTGCATTCTAAATTATTGGAGGCGGGTGTTGTATGAGTTCAACTCTTTTGATTTTCCTGTGGAGAAAGCCAAGTGCCACAGAAAACGTTTTTGCACCCGTTCTAAGCGGAGTGCGTGTGCGGCATAGTGTGGTCTCCATACGACACTACAATACTCAAGAATGCTCCGTACGAGGCTGTTATAAAGCATAACTTTTGTACAAATTTTTTTGAAACCCCCTTGTATTTCTTATTATAAACCCCAATATTTTTGATGCTTTTTGTGTCACATGATCAATATGTGGCACAAACGTTACCTTTCTATCATAAATCACCCCTAAATCTTTAATTGTACCAACCTCCCGCAATTTATTATTATCTATATAGTATTCCGCGTCTATGTATTGATTTTTTCTAGAGAACTTTATTTGGTAGCACTTATTCGTATTAAGTTCCATTTTATAAAGTTTACACCATTGAATTAGACGGTCCAGGTCTTCCTGTAACAGTAATGTATCTGTAAGTGATTGAATTTTTCTCGCAAACTTTAGATCGTCAGCATATAGGAAACATTCCGAAAAACGAAAACAATAAGGTAGGTCGTTTACAAAGATATTAAATAATACAGGAGCAAGGTGTGAGCCCTGTGGTGCTCCAGATGAGATGGAATGACTCTTAGAACTAAAGCCATTCACAACAACATAAAATTCGCGATCGGTCAAATAAGACCGAAACCATTTTAGCATTGGTCCTGTGATACCGTACGCTGACATCTTTTGAAGGAGTATGGAGTGGGAAATTATGTCAAAGGCCTTGCAAAAATCGGTATATATCACATCATATTGTGTATTAGAGTCAATACATTGAATAAGAGACTGTGAATCCCAACAGATTGGTGGAGGTAGATCTAAATGCGACGAAACCATGCTGTTTTTTGCTCAGATAGGGCCTTAAATGTTGCTGGATATGAGAACTGATTATATTCTCAAAAATTTTAGCAAACGTAGACAGTATCGAAATAGGTCTATAATTAGAGAAGTTATCTTTTTTATCAGATTTATATATAGGGACAACATTGGCTTTCTTCCATTCCTGTGGAAAAGTTCCCGTGGCCAGTGATGTATCATAAATCTTTAACAATGGGGTAACCAAGGCCGTAGCACAAGAGGAAATAAACAAGGGCGGTATTCCATCCGGACCTGCACCTTTCCTTGTGTTAATTGACTTCAGTTTATTGAGTAAGAAGTCAGGCTCAATAGATGGTATAGTTAAACATTGGCCATCGTTATTTAATAATTGCAGATGTTAGTTCAGGTCGAAATTAGTATCAGCGTCTGAAATATAGACAGATGAAAAATAATCTGCGAAAAGATCACAAATTGTTGGGCCATGTGCCGTTACAGTTTGCCCATCAGTCATAACTAGTGGGTAAGTGCTGGTACCCCCACGTTTAGCCTTGGTATGGTATATGGTATAGCGGGCTATTTTCCGCAACTCCACGACAAAGCGCGTATTTTGCGTGCGGGTGGGAAGAATTATCTACTCGAGCCACCCTAACTTCTCAAGAAAGGCCAGCAAGCGGTTCATGTTGCTGACGATCTCTCGGAGAGTACTCGGTTTACCGAGGTACTTTGCCCTGTATGCGGCGACCCCTGGACAATGTAGGAGCACGTAGGCCGCTGTCTCGTCTTCCCCCAGGCAGGCTCTGCACAGGGGGCTGTCTGTAACACCTATAACAGAAAGATGTTTATTAAAACAACCATGGCCGGTGAGGGCTGCCGTGACTGTTCTTAATTGTTGCTTTGACAGTCGCAGTAACTGTTTAGTAACGCGTCCGTCTATGTCAGGGAGAGCCTCCTTTGCCTGCCTGCACTCCCCATGATTCAACCAGTACCTGCTGTGCCAGTTCCTGGTGCGTTGTCTTACAATAGTACGTATCTGGACGAAGGGGAGGGGTATAATGGGTTCGGGACCCACGGCATCCATGCTCGACCCCCTTCTAGCAAGCTCGTCTGCTGCATCATTGCCTCGAGAGTTGCTATGTCCTTTGATCCATTGGATGGTTATTTCGTTTTGCACACCTACTTGATTTAGTCTTTGGTGGCATTCGATTATTAGCCCCGAGTTTGCTGTGTGGCTGTCGAGAGCTAGTAGTACTGCCATGCTGTCCGAGAGTATACGGATGGAATGGTCCTTCACCTCCCTTGCTGCAATGGCTGATGCTGCTAATAGGATGCCCATGCATTCAGCTTGGAAAACTGTGTTATAGGTCCCTAGTGGTATAGACATCCGCACGTTTAGATCTTCTGAGAAGATCCCGCATCCGGTGCCTTTACTAGTTTTAGATCCGTCTGTGAAGATGTTAAGTTCTGTAGGGTTTAGACCCTCACAACGATGGTCTTCATGAAGCTGAATCTTGTATTTCTTGTCGAATATGAACTCCTTCGGTTTGCGATCGTTGACCGCTCTCAAAATTGGGTGTTCATCGAAGAGTTCTTCTAAAATTGTTGTATGTCGCGTGCCGCTGTTTTTCCAGAGCGATATTGCTTTTAGACGCACCGCCGCCATTACTGCTTCCTGTTGTATGTACAGGTGTAGCGGCGGTAAGTCTAACATCACGTTTAGCCTTAATGTGCGTCAAGAATAATTTAGGATTTTTCGACATTTCGTTCTCTAACCTATTCATATAATCCCTATACCGATTCTTAGCTAGATCTTGACAACGTTTACTTACTATCTTTAATTCTATTTCATCTAATGGGTTTTTATATTTTTTGTATCTGAGTCTTAGCTTGTTTTTTTCCTTAAGTAACCGTATTAATGTTTTGTCGAACCATTGGGGGTTGCGACCAGACATTGGCTTACAGTTCGGTATAAATTTATTAATTGTATTCCTCAAAACGTTGCAGAAGACCTGTAGAATATCATCTACGTTATTCTTTTCCCTGAAAAGTTCTGTCCAATTTTGATCATTTAGGTGTTTGATTATTTTTGCGTAGTCAGCTTTGTAAAAATTTGGTCTCAAGTTCTTGTTATTATATGGAAGTTGTTTTCCTTGTAACAGCGATAAAGTAAGTTCAAGCGGAGGGTGTAATTTATCAATAATTGTTAAAGTGGAGCTAGATTCAGCTTCTAAACACGTTGACCTTGAAAATAAAACTAGATCCAAAGTACGTCCCATGTAGTTTTTCACATGATTGTGAAACATGACGTGCATAAATTCAAATAAACTAACACATGTTTTAGGCAGGGCATTATTATCAGACATAGGTTCCCAGTTTATTTTTCCCAGATTGAAATCCCCTACTATACAAACGGGAATGTCGATTCTCTCAAATACTCTATTACAGTTCTCGATAAAAACATCTATTTCCAAGGGGCATACAGGTGGAGGTAAATATACCGCACAGAGGGCTATACGACACGGTTCATTGCTTGATGGAATGTCAATAGTAACCCAGAGGTCCTCACACTTACTTTGCCAAATATAAATATTACTGGAGTTTATTGTTTTTAATACCGCTATTAATACCCCGCCGCCATCCTTATTGCCTCGAAAATCTGTAGACTCCCTGTCCCGTCTGTAGACAACATACCTATTGTCAAACAGTTCACTGCTAAGTAAACTGCAATTTAGCCAAGTTTCTGTTAGAATAATAACATCATAATCACTACAACACAGGTTACAGTAAAAAGTATTAGTTTTAGTTCGTAAGCCTCTACAATTTTGGCAGTAAATTTTTAAGGTGTTGAATTTTACATATAAATTAACAAACATACATGCATTATTGGAAAATAAAATTAATATAAACAATATTAGTTAATTTTACCTAGACTGCGTATATTCTTAATTAGTATATACTCCGCATCATCATCTTTCCTCACAAATATTTCGTTTCTAACCCATACACGCTTATATTTCATTTCTTTGGCCTTTAGCCTGGTTGCTGCGTGCAAGGCTTTGTTATATGGAGAGAGGTGTTCCACTACGTAAACGGGACTTTTTGTCCACTGTAACCTAGATGTGCAGAGTTTAATTTATCTTGAGGATTATTTTGATTGTACTTGATAACCGATGCTAGGAGCTGATCACGCAGTTTTGGAGAAGCAAGTTAAACTACCACGGATCGGGGGCGAGGACTGGTGCGGTTTACTTTAGCAATTCGGGTACAATGCATTATATCCCTTTCATCTTTGACTATCTATATAGTCAAAGCCTTTCATTGATTTCACAATTCACTATCTGTCCAACTTGCGTGACAATATCATATAGGTTCTCATTTTTATTTTCTGGTATGCACTGTAGTTCCAAATTGTTTGAACGTGAATGCTGTTCTAAATTTATTGTTTATGCGTACCTGTAGGTTTTCAACTGTGTTTTTAACTCACTCCAAGTTATTAGATTAAAGCAAATATTTTTTTTTTATTTGTATGACGGGTAGATTTTAGTCCACACGCTTAGATTCAAGATTTCATTTTGTTACTTATATTTGTTTATTCACTGCACTTACACAATAGATAACGTTTTATGTTAAGGCGGATCGTTCACCTGAGCCCGCCAATCAGTTCACCTGAGCCCGCGAGCAAATTGCGAAAAACCAATTGAAATTTGAATTTGGCGAGCTCATGTGAACGATCCGCCTTAATTAAAAAAATTACTTAATGAACGTTAATGCGTTAAACGTTAAAATAGCGCAACCGCAACAGAATAAAAACCGACGCCCATTTTTAACCATTTAACCATGTAGTCATGTACCGACCAATCAAAGGTTTGTTATAGTTCAACGCGCCTCCTCTTATTTAACGACTGTATACAAACGATGAAATAATATTACTGCGCAAACGTCAAACGGGACATAGAATATCGAAAGTGAAATCATGATTAAAAAGTGGCACCAATTCAAAATGTATAGCGAATTAAAGAAAAACACCATAAACGCTGTACTTTTCCCACGGTGGCAACACTGATGTTTTATCCTATAAGTTAGAAAGAGAGCTATGCACTGTTATAAGAGAGAGATGGACAACTAACTCAGGGAAAGCTGGCCAGCGGACCACTGCATCAACACGTTTGCTTATTTTTATTTTTGTAAAATAAGGTACTTATTCGATCTAAAATATGAATGTATTAATATTTTCAAGTCTGTATGAGTATTATTAACGGATAGAACACACACTTATTGAATTTTCTAAATTAAGTAAGTACTTGTAACTTGGCACCATGTAGCGGTAGCTAAAGTCATATTTTTTGTTTGATTTCAATAGTAATATCGCCTTTAACAAATAATCTTTCAAAAATATTATTTTGGTGATTTTTATTTTAAACAAAACTACACATTATTTTAATTTATTGTCTGGCCACCCTACTCCACTTTGCGCGGCAGCGGTCAGAAGGCGGAGCTTATCGGCAAACTCGCGTCGAAGCTGGCTTCACTGTCAATTCGAGAGCCGCGAAGAGTACGCTCGCGTCTATTACGTGGTGTGTGTTTACAGTGAAGTGGATTTTGTGATGAGATTATCGAATGTCGTGAAGTGAAAGATAGTGTTGTTTTATCAAAAAGTGCAATTTGTGGGCTGTACAATGTTTTTGGTTCACTTATAGTGAATAATCAAAATGTGTGAATCACAATTGTGTGCGAAATTGATTTATGCCACGTAGTGACGCGAACGGGTAATGATTCCTAATGTGGAGTTTGAAGCAAGATGGTTAGAGAGACTCGGCACCTGTGGGTTGGAAATTTACCCGATAACATTCGTGAAGATCGAATAAGGGATCACTTCAAACGGTAATACTTGTAACTTTTATAAAATAATTTTCAGAGATCACTGGAGCGTCTGCGTAGTTGCTGGATGAGAGTTATTTTTAATTTTAGATATTTAAATAGGTACCTATTACTTACTGAACATAGGTACCTAACCTACACCTTGAGTTAGGATGAAAGGATAATAAACCTATGTAGGCCGTACCTATGTTATTAAACGTAAAATTAACAATGTCTACATTGTATGCTGCGAAGGCAAAATATACAAGTAGGTACCTACCTATCTCAAAATCTAACATCACTCACGATTACAGTGGCCTCATTTAGAAATAAACATTATGCAAATACCTAACGCATGAAATACAGAGTAATGTTGATGAAATAAACAATTTTACGTTAATTTACGTACCTTAAACTTAAAACAATTTACCCACACCATTATTTATATACCTACTTTCCTTTTGTGGGTATATACCTACCTTACCTAGTTCTTTCAACTGCAAGAATTTGCTGTGCTATAAATTCTTTTACGCATTATCCTAGTAAATTGAATTCGGTAGTTACCTACTATTACTAATACCTACTGTTTGCTGTTACTTATTGTGTCCAATTATTATGGAGACTGTCTCTTCAAAATGGCAAATTGCCTATTAATGATAGTAGGTACTTAACTAATTTAACTACTACATATCTAAGAAGAAACTGACAGACAGGTTCACCGACTCATTAATCAACGCACAGCTGAAATCGCTGGGTCTAAAAGCATGAATTTTGTACAAATGTTCCATAGGTGACGTAGGTGTGCACAGTGCGCCGGTATGTTTATGTCCAATGTAATAGGGTGCGAGCCTATTGCCAGTAACTGGGCACAAATAAGGCGCAGGCTCGCCCTCCATAGGACCTGAACATACCGGCGAACTGTGGTCGTACATTAATTAGGTAGGCCTTTGCCTAACCCTTTGAGGGTATACAGGCGCGATGTAAATATGAAGATAAAGGGGATGATAAATTTTATTTTTATCATAAAATTCAACATCATGAATTTTATAATAAAAATAAACTTTAGACACTTTGAAACATGTTGTTATTAAAACAATTCCCAACCGCACACAATGATGACACGTTTGGCGTAGCTGCTGAGCGATAGGCTTCTGCGAGACGTGTTGTGGGTTCGATCCCCACACGAAGCGAATATTTATAAGTTCTACAGGTAGTTGTTCCAGGTCTGGGTAAATCTCCAAATACTGACGTCCTGGAGCTATTGCCAGATTTTTATTTAGCATCAAATAACATACTAGAATATAAGTTTCATTCCTTAAAAAAAATGTAAACTAGTGTAGTGTGGGGTGGGCGCTAGTGTAATATAAACTGCTATTTACATGGCCATTTTCTATCAAGTCAGCTTCAAAAGAAATTGTTTTTGATAAATCTTGTGGACCCGTTGGGAATTCATTCATTTTGGAACATTTAAAACATTATAATTTTTCATGCACCCGTTGGGAAAAGAAGAGCAATAGTTCGTGGACCTTTGGGAACAACCCAAAAAATCAAATAATTGGCATAGCTACGTTTTTGTAGGTAATCTTACAAAAAGATATTCAGAATTACGCGATCTAATTTTTACAGCATCTGCTGTCTACTTCTGCGCTTTCTAATTTTACTAATATTATGACAGATGGTCTGAATTGAGTTGTGTTTTAGAATCGGCTGTCGCCACAAAATAATGAATGTCATCCTACTTAGGTTAGATTCCATGGTGGTTAAATTTTTTGTGTGTTATAAATAAATATTGTATAGATACCTATGTCGAAGTTGGATTGTATAATACGCTCTTATACATAACACCTAGCTGCTTTACAAAACAGCTGTTTTATAAAACTACTGCACAACTTCCACCTGGATTGTCATTATGATATTTTTTACAAAATCTTTACCTACCCACATTTAGTTATTTTGAAGAATTACTTCTCCACAGTCTCAAAGTTTTGTGTAAAAAAGCTATTACATTTAGTTATACTAGCTGGTCTGAGTCTGACTGATGTTGTCCTGTCCTAGTTTTAATTAACTAAGTACCTCATTGAAAAACTCAAAAAAAAAGGATTCTGTTTTTATATGTTAAATACTCTTATCGCCATTGACCTCTTTATTACCTTATTTCTGACGAATCATCTTTATATATCATTTTTAATGTAAAAAATTTGTTCAGTTGAGTTATTTGAGAAAAAAATCTCAAATAACCCATAATCAATAAGTCACAGATGCTCTTGGTGGAAAAAAATGAAAAAATAAATTTGAATCCACGAAGCGCACCTGCCAAACATATTAGTAGATGCCTTACGTGGACTAGGGTAGACAGCTGCTCTAGGTGGACTAAATTATTTTGTTCACACACCATCATCAGTTTTATACATCACACCATTCAATAGTGTTGATTCAACACTATTGGATGGTGTGATAATACATAGTGTATCTCTGTTATCAAAATCAACTTGTTGCCGAAAATAACTTTTAAAAATAATACACCGTCACGCCTGTATTCCTCGAAGGTTTAGGCAGAGGAGTATGTTTAGGTCCCATGTAAAGGGGACGGGCACATTGCCATTAACCGGGCACAAATTCCAAACTCCGAGCTGCTACTGAGAAGTCTGGACCTATGTGGACACTCCGAAAGGTAGACCATATTTTTAAAAAAAATTATTGTCTTACCTTTCGGAATGTTCTACTAGTACTTAAAGTCCGTTTTTTTCGACTTGTCATTTTTGGTAAACAAACCCTGCCCGATGCGAAAATCACAAGTTTTTCTTTAATCACGCACTTGATGTAGGAAACGATTATATTAACACTTACATTACATTATACACATACACTTTAAATTACACCAAAAACTGCTTCGAAATCACTATAATAAGTAATAATTTTAATAAAAACGAAATTTTATGTAGGTAATCACATTTTCACAGATTAAAATAATCATGACAATTTGACATTTCAAAACTCTAGATTGTCTACGAATTTTAGGGATGTGACCAAAATAATGAATTTTGATTTATGTGAATGAACAACTGAACTGTAATTTCAAGTTCAAATGAAATGGCAACCAGTAAAAATGTTAATGTATTACGCCTTCCGCCATAATATATTGCGAATTAAATCTCATACAATTAATATGGGCACAGTTAAAAGGCCATGTTCGCAAAAATAATAAATCTTTTGAAATGGCTCAAGTCGAGGAATTTATTAAATAAGGCTAAACAAACATAGGCATGGTGTCATGGACCAATTGCATTTATCATGTAATCAAGGAGGAGGATAAAATGTTGCAGCACGATGGCATATTAGATATTGCATCAGATGCACCAACCCAGAGGTTCATAATAAATGTGTTGTGTATTTCAGAGGAATACGACTAATAAGTTAATGTTTCGCAGTTTGTCGTTTTAATCATATTCACACATTCACTTCATATTTAAAATTAAAAGATCAATTCAGTATGTACTCGTCAAGGTGAGAATCATTCAGTCTTGGCTAAGAGTATTTAGTTCAGTCATTCATTCATGATTTCCCAACACTATCTAACCACTATTTAATTGTATCTGGTTACTAGGACGCCATATTTGTTTTACCAAAAATGACGAGTTAACTGGGATAGACTGTACGTAATTTGTTTATTTTTGATAGATAAGTATTTTGCTGTTTCTACTGAGTAAAATAATTGGATAAATAAATGGATATGGCTAGGCTAATCTTACCTACTTAAATTTCAGATATTTCGCCAATATAATTATATTCTTGAATTAGACGAAATATTATTATGATAGGCTTCGATCAACAAAACCAACTAAATAACTGTTCACCCACACAATTAAAGCTAAATTCTGTCTACGTGACAACTGGACAACAACAACTTATATCTACAGCTACATTTGTTTACTACTGAACTGAGAAAATAGTTTTAAGTTCAACCTTGTATTTAGGTTGAATCTTGTCTCTAAGTAGGTACCTACCTAGTTATAAATTTTCAAAATATCGATCTTTAACGTAAGTTAAAGATCGATATTTTGAAAATTCGTTTTTTGTGACGATAGTGTAAACTATCGTCACAAAAAACGAGCAAAGCAATAAATTACTCTTGTCATTTATAAATGAAAAGAAATAGGTTGAATAACAATTAATGTAAAATTAACCCTAACTATCAACAAACAAACTACTTTTCCCGTAATTGCCTTGTGAGCTACATCGTTTTGTTTAGCTGCATGAATCTACTGTTCTGTTACACAAAAGTTTGCGCGTGTATTGGCCATCCTTGGTCAAACATTTTTAGTGGTGGTAAATCGGTAATTTTGTTACCCGACTGTGCCAAAAGGTGGGTTACGAGAATATGTTTGTATGTATAATTGTTTGGAACGCTCTGAGGCCTGAACGGCTCGATGGATTTTAGCTTAAGAGTCGTCTTTAGATTCGTATTTACTTAGTACCTACCTATTTCATAAATTGAATAAATTAGCTCAGGTTGTTAGATCGAGAGTAATTAATAAAATCCTGGATATTGTACCGTTTCTTTTATAAATTTATTCGATGTTTCGGAATTCGAAGCACGGCAGCCACGGCATATTACAGCAATCTATATCGCCCCACCACAGTTTTGCAATGTTGCGCTCCAAAAGCAGCTTAGGTGTGCGGGCGGGGACCGAGGTCATTGAACCCGCTACGGACAAGAATAGCCAACATAGAAACTATCATCTAATTTAATTTTGAATCGTGTATTTTAGTGATTATGTCAATGTTTTCATGACCACCTTAAAACAAAGTTTTAAAAACTTTAATTTAAGGCTGCTATACTAGGTTAGGTATATTTCCTGAAGTGATGTGAATCTACCTATACTTTTGATAGAATAGTCTTTAATTATTAACTGCTTTTTAAGAAAAGAAATCCGACTAAGCATTTTGCGGTGTTTCTTCAGAAGCGGTACACCAAAAAATTTATATGATGAACCATCTCGGTAATAATCCATTAATAAAAAAATACAACGATATAACAATACATACAAAATATGTCGCATTGAGATCTTACTCATTGTTGCGATGCTCACAAATTCACTAACGCACAACATAACACAGAGTAGCCTATGAACTTCTTCAGGATGCAATATCTTTTTACCGTATTACTTCTTATCGCAATCCCGTCAGCGATTTAGGCGTGAATAGGTTACAAACAGGTAGACATACCTAGTTTTGCATTAATTGATGACGCAATTAGGCAATTGATGCAAAGCGGCCATTCGAAATCTTGCGCGGCAATCGGGCAAGATTTAGGGAAACTCGAAACTGTGCCTACTGTTCACAATAATACTTTATTTAGTAATAGCGGCCCGCTCCGGCTTCGCACCGTTGGAGAAATCCCTAACCTTTTTTCAAAATATTCTATAGCCTGTCTATGTTAATCTGGAATAATGTAGCATTCAAATGGTGTAAGAATTTTTGAAATCGTCCCAGTAGTTTTTGAGTTTATTCGTTACACACACATAAATCTTTCCTCTTTATAATAAGTATTAGTAGATAAAAATGCTGAAATTCAATAGATCTTAAAAACTACGACTCAGGATTTTGTAAATGAAACAACAAGCATTAAATCTTGTTTGAAACATTAATTAAAAAACAGCTATGTAGGTAGGTACCATTATGTTATATAAATATTAATTTATTCTAATGTATGTTTATTTATTTATTTATTTATTATACTTATACCTAGATCTAAATCAAAGCGATGTAAGTATAAAAATATAATGCCTAATAAAAAAAATGTACCCCTAAGTGTTTTTTCATTTGCGTCATTATAATTTGTATAAGGTAAAAATGTAAGACATAAGAAACTGAATAAAATTAATCAGTTAACAACGAAACATACCTACGCCATACAACCAGATACTAATACAGTACTGTGTTCGCCTTGGGTAGATGTAGGTACCTATACCTACGTAGCGCGACGTTCGGCGAGAGAGCTGGCAACGTCGCGTCGCATGTTCGCTTACGCGCAGCGGCGGATAGAACTTGAATGTTTCAAGCTAACTACGTACTTATATACTGGTTACTGTAGGAGTCTATAATTATTTTTAACTAGCCTGCGGTTTCACTCGCTTCCCAAAGTACTTTTTGAGACAAGGTAGCCAATGTCCTTCTCCAAGGTCCTATCTATCGCAATACTTAACAAATTTCATCGAAATTGGTATGACATATAGGTATTATTTATGAATTGTAATTTAACTGCATGTATTACTGTATATTTTAAGTACAGAACGATTTCTGACAGAATGTTATATTTTTTTAGAATAAATTGAATGGAATCATCGAAATTGGTTGAGGGCAGCGGTGTAGGCGTCAAAACATTTTAGAATAATAGTTACAGACACTTTCGTAGTTAGTACCTAACTACTAAGGACCTGTATGATGTATATTGCAATATTAGATAGGTAGGTATATAGTATAGCAATATAATATACATTATGTATACCGGTACTGGTACTAACCTAACGGTGAACGGCATAATTTCCTGGAAAACGTTGTTAAAATAAATGGTATGGACTATTGTTTGACCTGCTTAGCGCTAGAAAGATAATACCTACATAATCTTGGACTGCTATATTAAAAGCTAACCACAAAATTTTTTGACGACCTATTTTTGAGTGCCAAGTTTTGATGTGATTACATCTAAAATTTTATTTTATTTAATCGTGTGTAATAATTACATATAAAAACCCTTTATTGGCGGATACTATAAAACCCTTTATTGGTGAATATAGAGTACTAGTGAGTTTTTCAACTTGAACGTATAACTCCACAAACTGACCACTAGCGGTGCATAGAGGGTTATTTTTAATGTAAGATAATACTTATTGTAAAACTATTAAACTCCTAAGGATATCGGTATTGCTCAGAAATTCGGTTGTGGCGGTCAGATGGCAGGCGCTTCGAATAAAACACTTATGATACCTATTCAACAAAATCTGGTTAGACTGAAAGCCGGCTCAAACATAGTTGTTGAGCGGAGTCCTAATGATCGCAATTTTGTTAGTTTGAAAGTCATTCGTAACAGCTTTTGTGGTTTGTGTAGAGAATCTATAAGCAGCACAATTTCCACTCTTCTCTTGACAACTTATCGTCAAATTCTTGAGATCTGTTGGTATTGTTATCAACACTCTTCGATGATTAATTTGACGTAAACACCCTCAACGCCCATTTCTCTTGTCTCCTTAGATAATACTTTACTTTGTCAACTTTCTAGTTTGACTGTCCTGCCGTTTAATTTCACGCATTTAGTGAGCTATCTCTTGCTTGCCACCTCTTCGTCGGCTATTGGTCATGACAATCTGTGCTCAAGAATATTAGATTTTTTTTCTATAGTACCGCCTACCTTGACTTATATTTTTAACTACCTATTCACTATTCATAAAAAATATTAGAAAAGGTAGTTATTAAATTTCACTGAGAAACCTGGTATTACGTAGTAGTAGGTATTGAGCCAAGCTATTAAACTCAAAATAAAATTCAAACAAACCCCTTGCAAATATGACGTACTATTTACTATACCATACATCCTGTATTATTATAGTGCGGTAAGCAACTCTAACTGCAGTATACGGCTGGATTTCGATCTAAATGAAAAGCATATACAGTTTTGTGAAGTAAACTTGGTCGCAGAGACGCAGAACGCAGTCTGCTACGATGCGATCGATGTCAGCCAGCCGGTCCAACGCTACGATAAGGGAAGGGGGTGAGGTGAAGCGAACAGTAGTGCGCATAACGTCATTGCGCCGTATAACCTAGAAGGCGGTTGCGGCGGCGGGGCGGGGTATTTGCTCTTAATTCATATTATCTAGGTACCGACATCTATACACTATATTTTATTAACGACCACTGGATTGAACTGGAAGCAAAATATAAGGAAACCTGCATGTCTGGTATTTTGCACTAGGTTTTAATAAGACGTAATTCAAAATTTAGGCAATATTTTTAGTTTGTTGGCTCATGTTGACCTCATCGACGACGTCTGGAAATGAAAAGCACCGAAGCTTATTTCCATGAACCGCGCAAAATTAAATATCCAAGCTCCTCAGCTGAGTGAGTAGGTATTCCTAATAAAAAAGCCATATTATATAACGTGCCTGGGAATCAAACAGGACCTTACCAGCCGCGCCTGTGTCTCCCAGAATTTTTAATTGTTTCTGTCTGTACGGTTGTGTGCGCATTACGCAAAAATTTGACGTGGGTTTCATGGTCGTATTGCTGGAGATTTAACTTCATATTTGGCAGGTGACATGTTTCATCTTGACACGCGCATCTCGCCGAACTAATTTTCATACATTTTAGCATATAGGTATTATAATTAATAATAAAGATAGATTTGAGCTTGACTTGCATAGGCTACTTACCTTGTGGCTCATAAATCCTTGGGATGCCGAGTGAAACCGCGCGTGCAACTGCGAAAAGCTATTATTTTTTAGACAAAAAATAATATACCATATAAAGACGTTGTACGTTGGCGTAGCGGCTGAGCGATCGGCTTCTGTTTGCACGGGTTGTGGGTTCGATCCCTACTCTCGCCCCAAACAACCCCCAACGATTATTTTTATGACCCACTATCTGTGTCCGCGACTTCGTCCGCGTGGAATAGTGTCTTTAGGTAGCATTTTTAATTACTTAGGCTAATTATTTTACAAATAAGACATACACGTTCGGGTAAGCACACTTAGACGTGTACGTTACCCTAGCAGGAAAGTAGCTCCTAGAGTGATATGAGTAGAACGTGTAATTAGTGCGTAATCGGTTGTAATTGTGCGGCACATAAAAAAAAATGTGCGCTTTGTAGTTTATGGAAAAAACGAGAAAAACGATTCCTGCTGGAGTAACGTTCCTCCAGCAGGAAAATTCTAAACGAATGACCGGAATGAGAAATATTGTATATGGGCAGAGAGCTTATATTTGTGCATAAATGTGTGACGAAAATATAATTTGTGCGTCTTCAGGTTTTTGAGATATTGCATTTCCTGCTGGAGTAATGTTTTGCAAAATCGTGTATCTCTAAAACCATTGCATGTGCTTCTGTAGAAAAAACACACACGAGTAGCTCTTTATTTGTGCGTATTTGTGACAAAATTATATTTAAGTAAGAAAATATTTATAAATTTCAAGTAATAGCGCTTTTTTGAAAACCAGAAAAAATATCGCAGCGCCGAAATGAGTAAACTTATAAGCCAGCTGAAAACTGTATTCGGTTCTTCTTGACGCTTATAATAACCATAAAAATTATCAAAAGTGTACATGTATGCATTATTGAATAATATTGCTAAAACTCAAAACGATGGTGTCTTAACTTTGACGGTAAAATACAAGAAACCGGCTCAACCCGAGATTATGTACCTAGATAAAACCAAAAAAATGTGCATTTATTCAAGAATATATAGTGAATAGTAGCTTGGAATATTTCTCATTGTGTAGATATAAGCAAAAAACTAAGCATGTAAACAGTGGCTGTTTATCTGACCAAATTCGAATGACTACAAAAAAGCGACGCACTCGTACATATTGGTGACCTTCTTATTAACTTTACTTACCTTCCGGTTGAAACGTGTTATGATTAAGTACACTGAAGTAGAAAAGAGGTAAAACAAGAACTTTTTATTCAATTATATTCTACTGATTGTTTCCGTGACTTTGCACATGATTAAGTACTTACATTATAAAAAGTAGCTTATGTGCTATTCCAAGGTATGAGCTCCTCCCCGTGACTTCGTCCGCGTAGCGTGATGATATATAGCCTATATAGCCTTCCTCAATAAATAGGCTATCTAACACTGAAAGAATTTTTCCAATCGGACCAGTAGTTCCTGAGATTAGCGCGTTCAAGCAAACAAACAAACTCTTCAGCTTTATATATTAGTATAGATATAGATTTTATAAGAAGAAAATGTGTTTAATCATGTTTCTTAATAAAACCTAAAAGTACTAACATTTCATAATATTTTATTGAATACAGCTTTTGACATTATTGTATTTTGAAAATTTTTAGTATATTAACACATTATATTACACACATTATATATTATAGGCATAACTGCCTCATTAGCCAAGTGGTCGTGAGCGCGACTGCTACGCTAGAGGTCCTGGGTTCAATTCCCAGGTCGAGCAAAGTGTTGTTGGGTTTTTCTATGAAATTCCCAGTAGAAGCTCGGAGTTAGGAATTTGTGCCCGGTTAATGGCAATAGGCTCGCCCCCTATTACATGGGACCTAAACATACCGGCGAACTGTGGGTGTACATTAGTACGCCTCTGCCTAACCCTTCAGGGAATACAGGCGTGATGGTGATGGTGTGTGTATTACACACATATTATGATCGATTTGTGGCCATATTTACGTTAAGAATAAAAATTAGGAGAATAAAAATAATAATTTCCACATCAACAAGCTCTTTCATTTGATATGGTCATAAGGTGCATTCTCAACGTTTGAACGCGACTGTACGGACATAGTAGTAGGTAATACGTCCAATAAAGAAGGTCAGCGATATGATCGAATCCGTCGCTTTTTTGTAGTCATTCGAATTTGGTCGGATAACCAGCCACTGTTTACATGCTTAGTTTTTTGCTTATATCTATATAGTCCGAAACATGCCAAGCTGAATATTTTCACTATATATTCTTGAATAAACGCACAAATTTTTTGTTTACACCTACATATCTTGGGTTGAGCCGGTTTCTTGTATTATGCCGTCAAAGTTAAGACCATCATTTTGAGGTTCAGCAATATTATTCCATAACGCATGCATGTACACATTTGATACTTTTTATGGTTATTATAAGCGCCAAGAAGAACCGAATACAGTTTTCAGCTAGATTATAAGTTTCCTAATTTCGGCGCTGGGATATTTTTTCTGGTTTTCAATAATGCGCTATTACTTGAAAATTATAAATATTTTCTTAAATCTAATTTTGTCTCAAATACGCACAAATAAAGAGCTACTCGTGTATGTTTATTCTACAGACGCACATTAAATGGTTTTAGAGATACAAGATATTGCAAAACGTTACTCCAGCAGGAAACTCAATATCTAGAAAACGTGAAGACGCACAAATTATATTTTTGGTGCACATTTATGCACAAATATAAGCTCTCTACCCATAAACAATATTTCTCATTCCGATCATTCGTTTAGAATATTCCTCCTGGAGGAACGTTACTCTAGCAGGAATCGTTTTTCTCATTTTTTCAAAAAACTACGAAGAGCACATTTTTTTATGTGGCGCACATTTACACCAGATTACGCACTAATTATACATTCCACTCATATCACTCTAGGAGCTACTTTCCTACTAGGGTAACGTGTGGTGTACGTTTAGACATATTTCCCCACCTACACCGCACCGTACCTCGCCGCGTTAGCCTATGTCCTTTCTCAGGCTCTCGACTATCTGTGTACCAAATTTTATTTAAATCGTAAACCGATTTAAATAAAATGTGGTACACAGATAGTCTAGAGAGCCTGTTTTGGCGTGCGAGCGCGATAGACGGACAGAGTTACTTTCGCATTTATAATATTATATTAGTAAGGTTAGGTCGGACGGTTATTCCGCGTGAGAATTTGTGTTTGTTAAAGCACCCACCGATACAGGAGACAATCCTAACGTTTTAAAAAAACCTAACCCCTACCCCTCTCTTCTTTGCCACTTTCCTATCTCAATAATATCTATCCTACTGTGCTAAATGCCTGTGTTCTAGGTATGGTTAAGATTGCTACTTTTCATTCATTTTCATTTGATAAAATTATAAAGTTAAGTATTTTAGTGAAGGAAAATTTCGACTCGATTCGAACAGGATTCGAACCTGCGTCGTCTGGCTAGGTACGCCAGACGCTATGACCTCTAAGCCACCGCGAGTCCCACCTGCCATGTCGAAATTGGCCTTCACATTCTGAACTTACGTCTTGAAGGTGACGTCAGTAACATCTATTGAAAGGCAAGTTACTTTGCCTGTCAACCGACATGACTTACCTTGCGGTTAGTTCTATGTCGTACGATGCTAACTATTAACTATCTTTTTGTGATATTTTTGCATTTTTCATGCTAAGATTATAAAGTTATTTTAGTGAAGGAAAAATTCGACTCGCAGGCAGGATTCGAACCTGCGTCTTCTGGTTAGGTACGCCAGACGCTATGACCTCTAAGCCACCGCGGCTTAGAGGTTTACCGAGGCTTAGAGGTCACACAAAAACATTGATAAAATTATGTTATGTATTCGTTTTCACATGCGAAATTTCGCAGCTTTTTCTTTTTCGTAAATTTCTACTTTTCGTCCGTCAATTGTCATTCAAAATCATTTATCGCCACATTTGCTATTTTGCTACTTACAATGAAATCGTGAACAAAATGCGATTTCATTGAAATACGATTTTGTGTGAAAAAATGCAAGACGCACATGAAAAATTATTTCATGTGATTTTTTAAATGCTACCAACGAAACGTTCCATTCCTACTGTGTATCATATACATTTTCTCGATATATTCAATGGAAAAATTCAATTAACCCTCTTTAATCGAAGTTCACACCTCCACCAGTGATCTAGAGCACCCTGAGTCCATATTGTCCAAGTCCGTACTGTCAATTATGAAATTTTGCTGTCTATCCTCTTCTATCTGAAGGTCTCCCATATAGCGTCAGGAATCAGTTTGGTGAGCTGGTGTGACCTTAAAGCTAGTGTTCCACAAGGTAGTATTCTTTCTCCTCTGCAGTTTTCTATTTTTATAAGCTTCTTGGTGCGTTTTGTTCTGGCTGGCCCATCATCAGCGATTTGAATTCTGATTGAATAGAGAATTAGGTAATCGAAATTAGTCGTGCAACATGCGAATTAATCGGTCCGCGGTTCAAAAGTTATAACCAAAGGGTAGGTTTTCTGGCTGAGCCACCACTGTGCAAGGCACCAAGCGGAAATCTTTCTGCACCCAGACAGTCCAACTTTATACGAACAACTATTATTGCACGAATTCAATTTCCTGATAAACGGAATTTTATGGCTTTATTGCCTAAACTATAAAAACATCACTTATAAATAAACAATTAATTATTGTATTTATCCTATTTGTATGATTATCTATATACTATCTATCTATAGTAATATATAAAGCTGAAGAGTTTGTTTGTTTGTTTACTTGAACGCGCTAATCTCAGGAACTACTGGTCCGATTTGAAAAATTCTTTCAGTGTTAGATAGCCCATTTATTGAGGAAGGCTATAGGCTATATATCATCACGCTACGCGGACGAAGTCGCGGGCAGAAGCTAGTTACTAATATATAAAGCTGAAGAGTTTGTTTGTTTGTTCGCTTGAACACCATAATCTCAGAAACAACTGAACCGATTTGAAAAAATATTTCAGTGTTAGATAGCCTATTTATTGAGGATGGTTATAGGCTATTATCATTACAACACTAAGACCAAGTAACTATTCCACGCGGACGAAGTCGCTGGCAGAAGCCAGTATGTATATTATGTATGTGTGTATTTGCTATATTTGAAATTTGTGTATTATTTAATTTAAGGCTGATAGTTTCGCTCAGCCTGCCAATTGAAATTTGAATTTGGCGGGCTGAGCGAAACGATCAGCCATAAGTGTTTAGTTTCTTTTGTGTACGCCAGAGTACCTATTTTTCGCCTTTCCTTTCTCTTGAGTCCATCCAAAGATTGTCTGTAAGAGATCGCTTTTAGCGATAAGTCCACCTATTGTACCATATTCTATGATTGATAACTTATACTTGACATTAGTTTTTGATGTACAATAAAGGATATTCTATTTTATTAATTCGGACATACTAAGTCGAGAACGCTAAATAATTTCCACAAATCAGATCCACTCTTAGACTATTCGACGCCATCTTGTTTATGTGTGTGTTTTGTTATAGGCAATGGTTTATTAAAATACTTGCTTACTACCTTCTAAATAGGTAATAAATAACATTCGATTCGTTTTCAATCTCCGTGAATATGATGACCACAAGTCCGAGTACACTGTAAAGTATTATAACATAACATACCATCACGCCTGTATTCCCCGAAGGGTTAGGCAGAGGCGTAATAATGTAAACCCACAGTTCGCCGGTATGTTTAGGTCCCATGTAATAGGTAGCGAGCCTATTGGCACTACCCGGGCGCAAATCCTAACTCCAAGCTGCCACTGGGAATTTCATAGAAAACCCAATAACACTTTGCTCGACCTGGGAATCGAACCCAGGACCTCTAGCGTAACAGTCGCGCTCAGGACCACTTGGCTAATGAGGCAGTATTATTTATAGTATTATATAGGGTGGCCCAAAATTTTTTGCACTTTTGAACCATGAATAGAAATAAAATTACAAATGTTATTTTGTTAATAATTTATTTAACGTAATAATCATTTAACGCAATTTATTTTTTAAAAATGAAATCGTCTAAATGTCCGCTATCTCGTTTTTGGCACTCCTGCAATCGACTACGCAAACTTTTGAAAACACGCTGACACATGCTGCTGGGGACCGCGGCTATCTCCTCGTGGATGGATTAGTTGTCGATCCCGTTTGCTCGAACTTCTCGACCCAAGCTTTGATCAAATTAACACTTGGACACTCACTTACGCGGCGTAATCCGTATTCAATTCACAGGCGTCGTACAATAACGTAGGAATCATTGTTTTTGTAAAATTGTTTTACACAAAAAGCACGATGTTGTCCCGTGAAGCGCTCCAACGTTACTAAAATTGCATGACGCATAGTTTCCCTCCACCCGCGCGCCCATCCCTCGAACGATTTTCAAAAAACCTAGGGTTGCCATTTGCAAAAAATTTTGGCTCAGCCTATAGTTGCCTATTTTTGAGCGTTGTATTGTATTGTTTTCTCAATTCGAAGAATATTGAGAATGTGATGTTAGAATCACATTCTAATATAATGCTATAATTACGATAGTAACCTTCAAATTATATGTTGTAGGTTTGAAAGAGAATTAGTGCTTATTATATATGGTTATCCACATAAGCACTAATGTGCCCAGCCAACACCCTATGGTGTTAACATTATAATGTAACGCACAGGCTGCATGGTGAAGGTTCCTCGGGGTGAGGGCGAGTGCCCTACCACCCCACAGTAAAGCTCAGCTCCACCCGCACCCCCCGCTCTATCGACCTGCGCAACCATCCGGGCCGTTGGTGCTACGGCGACCTGACTAAATCGAACTTCTATCCCCTCGTCGTTATCGCCATCAACATAATTTATTAAATTCGTTTAATTATTGCATTTCACAGAAAATAATAATTAGACCCTGAATTTCAAAGATACGCAGTCATGTTCATTTGAAGTTCAACCGCTTGGAGCCAATATATCAGAATACCATTGTGCAATATATGACTTACACCTTCACGTTTTTAAGGTTCTGTTCGTTAAAAACGGTACCTTCGTGTCCACAAGAACACAAGACCCCGCCTTGGCCTCGGCCGCAAACATTTTTATATTAAAGGTTAGGTATGTCAATATAAAAGCATGATTAATGCTATACTTATGTATCAAATCTCGTATAGACTGAGACATATTTTTTATATGAATTCACGACGAATTAATGTAATTGTAAAGGTATTAAATATATTTTTCGAAACCCCTGACTACCTACCTACATATTCACTACAAGAAAATCCGTTGCGGCTGCCATTCCAATTTTTGTTCTGAATATCAATTAAAATGTAATAAGGGTTAAAGTATGAAATTGGCGTTTTATTGTAATAGGTACCTCGTATTGACATAGAACCTCATGGTTTGAGTAAAGCTTTTTTTACATGGTACCTATGAAGTTCTTCATTTAAAAAATGTGCAACATCCGATTATCGACTTTCAGTTGTTTTTTTTATTCAGCGTAGACAAGAAAGATGGATACTTCGAAAATTCGAGTGATTTTGAATATGAGTTCCGACGCGGAACTAACGCGGCAGAAACAGCTCGCAATATCAATGTTGCGTTTGGTTACACCGTGCGATTTTGGTTTACGAGGCATGCCTTTTAAGTTTTGTCGTTTGAAGAAAAAAACACAACTAGAACCTTTTTTTATGGGATAGGGGAGGGAGCAAACGAGCAGACGGATCACCTGATGGTAAGCGATAACCGCCGCCCATCGACACCCGCAATACCAGAGGAGTCACAAGTGCGTTGCCCGCCTTTTAAAAGGGTTTGGGCGTCCGGTAACCTCATTCACTCGTCGAAACACAACGCAAGCGTTGTTTCACGCCGGTTTTCTGTGTGGCCGTGGTATCACTCCGGTCGAGCCGGCCCATTCGTGCCGAAGTTCAAAAGTTATCAAAGTTTCCATTCGCTTAAACCAGTTATTATAACATTTATTCCACTGTAATGTGGGGGTGTTCAAAATGGCTGACTTGAAAGCGTCGACTGCTTCTTCACCGGACTGGAACCTTTGACCACGAAGACTTTAGGAATTTTAGGAAATGGAAAGAAATCGTTAGGGCTTAGGTCAGGACTGTATGGAGGATGGTCAAGAATTTATACTTTTTCCTGCTTCGAATACTCAATCGTTTGACGAGCGCTTTGTGAGCTTGCGTTGTCGTGGTGCAGGATGATGCATCGCTTTGAGTTAGAGTTTCGAAGTTCGGCGATAGCTTGTGGTAAACAAACTGTGGTATAACACTCAGCGTTAACCGTTCTACGATCTTCAAGTGCAATAGTCTCACATGGCCGGTTTTTCCAACGAACGCGGCTACCATCTTCTTTGAAGTGCTTCGAGAGACGATAACGAACAGTAGTCGGCTTTGGCTCGTCTTGAAAGACCCAGATTGTAGATTGTTGTTTGGAATCAGGATCGTATGCATAGATCCAAGATTATCACCACTGATGATGTCGTAGACGTGATTTGACTCTCCTCGGTTGAACTTTTGCAGAGTTTTCTTACAGAATCTAACGTGGGCCGCCTTGTGATCGTCGGAAAGCAGATGCGGTATCCAACGGCAAACTACCTTTCTCACACCAAGCGCTTCATGCAAGATCTTCTGAATGGTTGAACTTGAGATGCCTAATAGAGCCTCTATCTCTCGATACGTCACATGACGATCTTCGAGAATTAGTTGTCTCATAGCAATGATGTTATCTTCAGTGAAGGCTGATTTTGGGCGTCTTTCGCGAGATTTGTCACTAACACTAGTATAACCACGCTGGAATTCTAAATACCAGCGTTCGACAGTCCGCAGACATGGGGCTTCACAGATGTCAGCTCTTCAAAACACTGAAGCCGTGTCAGGCCTCTTCTAAAGTTGTAGAAAATTATTGCACGAACATTTTCCTTAGAAAGATCCATTTTCGTACGTAACCTGAAAGATTACAATCGACGCTGTGACTAAACAATAGCATTATTTCAGCTGTTTTGAGATTCAAAATTTAAACACATTCGAATATAGAACAGTTCCAAATTCAAAATTGCCGGGAAATATGGAAACGACAGAACTTAAAAGGTATGCCTCGTAAACGCTTTCGTGATGGAATTTTTGATTTGAAGAACGAACCATGTGGAAGACCGCCCGGCCCACACAGGTACATAGGAATAACAATGAATTGAAAGAGATGGTGGAAGCCGATCCAAGCCAAACTACCCAGGAATTAGCGGCAGGGTAGGGCAAAAAAAAATGGGTGCTTTATGATTTGACTGATCTGCAGAAAGAAACGCATGTTGTGTTGCCTTGTTGAATCGATACAGAAATGAAGCAATATTGGATCGAATTGTGACATGTGATGAAAAGTGGATTCTTTACCCCAGGTCAAACGCCGCAACAGTGTCCTAAAGCTTACCTATAAGAAGGTAATGGTAACTGTTTGGTGGTCTCAGCATGGTGTTATTCACTATAGCTTTCTCCAATCTGGTCAAGCAATAACCGCAGATGTAGGTATACTGTGCCGAACTCCGAACATTAATACCAAAAATAGCAGTGAAACAGCCCCGACTCATGAATCGATCTTCACCATTATTGCTACATGATACCGCGAGACCTCATACAGCACGAGAAACCGTTTTAACTCTACAGGAACTGCAATTAGAAACCTTTCGTCACCCTCCGTATTCGCCAGACCTTGCTCGAAAGGACTACCATTTTTTTCGTGATTTGGTCAATTTTCTACGTGATAAGTTTTCTGCCTGCTCAATAGCCAAGCGGTCCTGACCGCGACTGCTACGCTAGAGGTCCTGGGTTCGATTCCCAGGTCGAGCAAAGTGTTATTGGGTTTTTCTATGAAATTCCCAGTAGCAGCTCGGAGTTAGGAATTTGTGCCCGGTTAATGGCAATAGGCTCGCCCCCTATTACATGGGACCTATTACATGGGCGAACTGTGGGTGTACATTACTACGCCTCTGCCTAATCCTTCGGGGAATACAGGCGTGATGGTATGTTATGTTATGTTATAAGTTTTCTTCCCACAAGGCAGTACAAAATGCTTTCACACAGTTTGTCGAATCTAGATCACCAGAGTTCTATCGCAAAGGCATAAATGACCTTCCTGTTAGATGGTAGCAATATATAGATAATAATGGTAATTATTTTGATTAAATAAACGTTAATAAAAATAAAACGAATTACAATTTTTCAGTACAAATCGGCAATTTCATACTTTAACCCCTAATGGTATATAAAGCTTTGATGTGTCTTGTAGAACTAAATGCAGCCCCCGCACAGTTTATTTTGGTCTGAAAAGTCAAAACCGTCAAACAAATCTTTTGTCACTGACATATTACTAAATGTTGCCATTACGTTTAGGTACTTTTAATTACAATAATAATGGTATTTTAAATTTCTGTTGAATTTGTCTCGACACAAAAAAAAAACAAGGTAAAGCTGCTGCCTGCAGCTTCAAGCACTTGAGGCAAACATTATTCAGTGTTATTTTAGTGAAGGAAAAATCCTGCGTCTTCTGGTTAGGTGCACCAGACGCTATGACCTCTAAGCCAACGCGAGTCCCACCTGCCATGTCAAAATTTGCCTTCACATTCTGAACTTAAAGGTGACTTCACCTTTAAGACGACATCTTAGCATGAAAAATGCAAAAAAAATCACAAAAAGATTATTCAGTGTACCAACATGCACTCATCTGTTTATCAAGCGTGACGGTAGATACAATTCCGCGTTTTGAGGAAAATACGGCCACCATCTTTTTCGACTGATCGAGACATTTTGACCGTCTTCGGCGGATCTTCATCTTGAAATACCCACACTACTCTGGGATTTAAGAGATTTAGAAATACTTTGAACAACGAGTACTTTCAACACTCGAGGACTCGGCACTTTGGCGGCGGGCGATGCGCTGTACGCTTGTTAAAAAATACTCGCATACTCATGATACATACAAGGCGCATAATCCTATTGGCAAAAAAAAAACTTTCAACAACGAGTATTTTTAACCTTCGAATACTCACCGCGTTGCCGGGGCGCCGCGCCGTACGCTGCGGGGCGGGCCGCGGCCAGATACTTTCAAGTATTTTGATACTTTGTTTTCAACCCTGGTATTTTTACGTACTTGAAAGCCCCGGTATTTAATCATGCAAGTATATCTCATGCCTACATGTAACGATTGAATACTGTACTTATAGTATATTGTACTTAGATCGGCCGCCTTACATTTTTTTTAACATCTTATGACACCAATTCATACGTTCCCTAAGCTTTTATCAGTCATCGTATGTGGTACCCAAAGTGAACAAAATTTCCTGACTTTTGAATAGTTACAGTTATAGCACTTAAATTCAGGGTTTCCTCGATCTCTCCATGTGTCACACGTCTTCTTTTAGTCGTTTTTACACTACTTCAATATTCTTATTCACAAAAAGAAGCCATTTCGGTCCAGTTATCTGGTTCTGCCTGCATGGCCCCCACCACTACTGGCAGGAACAGATCTTGCCCGATGCTGCCAGCTAGGATCCGTCGCTCCAGAGACCCACGCGGGGCATTGCTCGAGTGGTGGCAGTTTTCCGTGGCCTCTTGCCTAATCCTGTACAGTTACTCACCGAAGCAACCGTGGCCGGTCACTACCTGAGTCATCCTGTAAGTGAAGCGCTCTTTTGAGCCATTCTTCGAAGTGCGGCAGGGTGGCTTCGACAACGCGCTTGTGCGAGTATTGCGGCTGTTGTAGCCGCTCGAGGCATTTCTCGTGCGCGTGTCGCCTTTCCTGCCGCCTCAGCCTTGCCCTAGCCATTCCTAGCCCGCTGTTGCCGCTAAGGCGGATGCCACGTATTCAGTCATAAACCCTCGCGTCCATAATTCCATATCTGCCAGAATATCTAGCAGTAGAAACCGCGCCAGGAGAATTGCCGCTTCGAAGGATACTCGTCGTTATCCTCTTGCGATGCGAATGACCATGTTCCACTGCAGGCTGTTGATTTTAGTTCTGCAGCCCCGGACACCTGAAAGTCTAGCCAACAGGCGCCCCATAAAGGACCATCGATCGTACGACACCCGCGTAGCGGCGGCGAACTTCTTCCCGAGGTACTCCGAGGTAGGGCAGCAATCTGTGTAAAGCACTCACTGCCTTCTCGACCTAAGGGACCAGGCGCTCGAAGTGCTTTTCGAAGCCCCACCGACCGTTTAGGATGAGGCAAAGATACTTAATGTATCGGTTTATGAATGAGGCGATATCTCTAGACTCAGCCCGCGGATTGAGTCCACGACTCGTGCCACCCATAACTCGGAGTTGGATGGTATCTTCAAAGGTGTCCCCACCGGTCAACATCAGGGTGTCGTCTGCATAGCAAACAACATTGACGTCAGCGAGGAGGTCGACACGCTAGACCACGTCGTATGCGAAGTTCCACAAGAGAGGACCTAAAGTCGACCCCTGTGGAACCCCTCACGTAATTTCCGTCCGGTAGATTCTAAAGTCTCGACCCATATAGCGAATGTGCCTGTCGTGCAGGTAACCTCTATTGGCCTACCCGACCTCGAATCTTCCTTTAAAGTTAAAATTGCCGAGATTAAACTAAATAAACCATATTTCTATACTCCATAAGGTAGGACAATACACGAATGTACAAATGCGACGAGTAAACTCGGCCAGCCAGTAAAAATATATATTTTTTTAAATCACAATAAATCTGTAGATTTGCTTTGTCACAAAACTTGTACTGTTATTGTTGCTGTTAGTTTGCCTTCATAAAGCTACATTCCTCTAAACAGTCTAAACCATATCTCACATTTATTTTACATACGACAAAACTTATGTAGTGAGTTACGTATAGTATAATTATTATCATTTTGAATCGGGCATTGTTATAAGATTAAGATAAAGCCATGTTTATAAGTCCTTTAGGAAGCGTTTTGTTTTTTTAAAATGGCAACTCTGTTGACTCTGGATATGAATTTAATCAAATAAAAGTCCATTAATTGCAATATTTTGACATAGGCCCTTTATACACGTTAAATTAAATATGTGTAAAAGATTCACTAATAAAATTAACAAGTTATGCATAATAAGTCACATTTCTTGACGCTTCTTAAAACACTCAGGTTTAATCTTGTCATTGTTCTTTACACTTTGGAACTTAAAATATAACTGAAACCTAAAAGAAAATGATGCTGTCCTTTCTTTAGCTAAAATGCCGTTATCAAATATTTGGGGGAATCAAACATTTTGAGGACCTTAATCCCGACTAATATTATAAATGCGAAAGTAACTCTGTCTGTCTGTTACGCTTTCCCGCTTAAACCTCTCAACCGATTTTGATGAAATTTGGCACAGACAATCTTTAGACCCTGAGAAAGGACATAGGCAACATATCATCACGCTAAGACTAAGTAACTATTCCACGCGGACAAAGTCGCGGGCGGAAGCTAGTCACAAATAAAATAAAATAATAAAAAGTAATAAAGCAACTGAAAATATTATTCGTTAATTTTTTTATCTCGCATAACAAGCACACGGCAGTGTATGGACAACAAATTGATTGAAGTCGCTAGCTATTCAGAAAGTAGATGACGTCACTGAGTCGGTATCTCTCTTCCCCGCCCTCCTCGCGTCATGCCGCTCGTTTCCCCGCCTGACTTGCCGGTCGCTAGTCGACGCTCGCTCGCTTCTCCTCGGACCCCGCACCCCCACGTATCCCCCGCATTCCGCCTGTGTAGTGCTACACAAACACATGCACAGTTGTTGAGTCGAGTTTCACACGGAAACCGGCTACGGCATCGAGTGCGGCCATGTTGTAAGAATGTAAAACTGGCAACGTCGCACCAGACATCGACCGATTTAATTCGTTTGTATAGCTTTGATTATTATTTATCAAAGATAAACCTCAATACACATCGGTGGCCATGCTGCCATGTTACTATTATTGTCTATAAGTTTTTTACTATTATAGGTTACCTAAAGGTGGGACTTATATGTATCTATTGTAGGTATTTTACATTATTTTGGTTGTTGTAAATTTTGCTTATTCTGTTGGTTTGGTATTTATTGTTATGCCTTACGGTTGATGAACGGCACGGTTAAAGAAAACGACAATTACCTATATCTGAAAAGTAAGGTTTGTGTCTAAAATTGGTAGGAACCTATCTACCTAGCTAAATTCAGGGTGTAGGTAGGTATTTCTCTTTCGGCACCAAGTTTTTGAGCACACATAAAAATGCGAATGTGGAATAAGATTTAGGAATACAAAAAAATACAATTAAGAATCATTTAGGTACCTAGTTACAGTAGAAATTTGAAATATTTTTCGGTAGGTAGGTACCTACACTGTCAATGGGTACACCTGACTGACAATGGGTAGGTAAATTACAGAGATGCCTACTACTTGTAATACCTACTATGTACTACTTGCAGCAACTAACATTATGTTTCTCAAATTAATTAGGTAGGTACCTACCTATTAATAATAAGTTACTATTTAGTGGATTTTTTTAATATAGATATCGTAACATAGGTAGTAATACGTTATAATGTGTACCTTTTAGATATAGGTACTACTTAAGTACATTATTTTATCATGTCCGCGACTACACGAACACGATAGAGAATGGGGAGGCGAACGGTGGTAGGTATGGCAACAACGCTTATCTCTCATGTACCTACCTCATATTGTGGACCGTGATCAGAATGGCAACAACGCTTTTTTATAGCCCCTAGCCTGCTCACTCTCGTGTCACGTCGATGCGCACCGCTGCTCGTCCGGTTAGTTGTTTATTTTTTTAAATGTTAATGTAGTTATGTAGGTACCTATTTTCATTGCTAATGTGTATTGCTGCTAAAACTGTAAAATGCTTTGACCCAAAAGTACTCCTAAAATTATCAGTATAATTAGGTTGTACAATAAATATGAAATCCACTCGTTATTTTAATCACGTAGGTAACAGAAACGAGTTCAGTTATTAGTTTATTATTAACTAGCTTCTGCCCGCGGCTTCGCCCCCGTGGAATTCGGTCTGTCATCACATCCCACGGGAACGGGATAAAAAATCCTATGTCCGTCTCCTGGTTCTAAGCTACCTCTCCACCAATTTTCAGTCAAATCGGTTCAGCCGTTCTTAAGTTATAAATAGTGTAACTAACACGACTTTCTTTTATATAGGTAGGTATATAAAGATTAGTGAATTAGTATTAATAAAATACTACTAGAAAGGCCCGGAAACTGTGAAAGTAGGTACATAACTCTGCAACAAATAATTATTTGAAAATTTTAAATCCAAAGACGAGTCCCAAAATATCTTAAAAAAGAAACCAGGTATCCCATACAAACTTAAAGCCCTCAAGTCTCAAGTCCTTAAAAATACGTCTTCCAACGGTTTTCGAGTTTCACATATATAGAAGGGAAACTCTTTATGTGAAACTCGAAAACCCTTGGAACACGTATTTTTTCATTTATACTCAGTAGCTATAATTCAAATTCTCATGTTTTTAACCCCCGACGCAAAAACGACGGGGTGTTATTTTAGTTAGTTTGACGTGTCTGTGTGTGTGTGTCTGTCTGTGGCATCGTAGCTCCCGAATGGATGAACCGATTTTGATTTTGTTTTTTTTTGTTTGAAAGCTGAATAAGTGGGGAGTGTTCTTAGCTATGTTTGATGAAAATCGGCCCAAGATGGCCGCCGCCACAAGATGGCGCTTTACATATTTTTTCACAACTCCCACAATATTGGTATCAAATGAAAGGGCTTGACTAGTAGAATACTATACACTATGATATAAGATATCTAATAGCTATGAAATAATTGTACAAAAGTTGAATAACTAAACGAAGAAAATACCTAATTAAAACGCAAGAAAATAAAAGAAATTAAACAAAATAACTAAGGAGTCCCTACAAAAAGTGTGAAATAAGCGGTCCCCCGACGCGACAAAATTTAATCAAAAAACTTCATACGTACTTACGAAGGGTTATAATTTCAAGATTATTTTTTTCTTTTTATAGGGATTCAGGTTTATTTTTGTGTCGGGGGTTTTTTTAAATTTTTAATTTAATTAACCTTATAGAACAAAGACATTATGGTTGTTTCTCTGTAAACTGGGCAACTTGAACTAGAAATCTGTCGAGGCAACTTGTTTCGTTATTTATCTAACTAGCTTCCGCCCGCGACTTCGTCCGCGTGGAATAGTTACTTTAAAAAAAAAAGCTTACTGGCAATGCGGATCGCACATAACTAGTATTCTTGTTAACCCCTCGTGCTAAGCTATATGCTTGTGTTACGAGTGGGTTCAATTCGGTAGTGCAATGGGTGGGGTTCGAACCGGCAACCACATGATCGCAAGTCCGACGCCCTAGCCATTAGGCTACCGACGCTTCGCTTACTTAGTCTTAGCGCTATGATATATAGCCTATCGCCTTCCTCAATAAATGGGCTATCTAACACTGAAATATTTTTTCAAATCGGACTAGTAGTTCCTGAGATTAGCGCGTTCAAGCAAACAAACAAACTCTTCAGCTTTTTCTTTTTATATTATATATTATATTTTCTATATTATATTATATATTTTCTATATTACCTAGTACAGATAAATGTTATTCGAGGAATAAATATCCGTCTATTTATTAATATACGGCAGATGAACCAAAAATATTCCTATTACATTGGACAATGTTCAGCATTTTCTGAAAAATCTGTGAATTAAAATGAAAAATAAAATTTCAGGACCAATTCTTTTCTGATATCCATTTCATATAACTGATTGGTCTTCTGTTATCATTAAATTCTTTATAAGCAGGCAGGAGTCTTATTAACACACTTTTTACATTCATAAGACAAACATAGTGGTTACAACACAGAAATTGGTTCAGGAGCTCCTGAACCAATTTCTGATAGTTGTTACCTATACCTAATTTAAAAATTTTGCATTGCACAAAACAGATAGTTTTAAGTTGCAATGCTCCTCCTTCCATTTCTTCTTTGAATTCTGGTGTTCTTGTGGATTCACATTCTCAATAATTTAAAAATTTTGCATTGCACAAAACAGATAGTTTTAAGTTGCAATGCTCCTCCTTCCATTTCTTCTTTGAATTCCGGTGTTCTTGTGGATTCACATTCTCACCAAGCTTTGGAGTTCCCTTTTCTTTTATTTTAGATATTTGAGGCGTTATTTTTCTCTTAGCTCTTCTCTTTTCTGAGGGTCATTTTTAATACGCTCATATCTCTTTTGCTCGGCCTCCCTTTTTCTTTGTAATCTTTGTATCTTCCTTACTGATATTTGCTATAGCTATTTTTTTTTAATGTGTTTCATTTAATGGCATCCTTTAATCCTTTAAATAAATAAATAAAGCGTTATTATTGCTACTAAATTGCCAAACATTGCACTCAGGGACTTAACACATTATCCATAACAGAATTCGTAATAATGATGTTATAATAGTATCGATACCTCGGCCAACATATCGTTTTCAATATTTTGCATACCGTTATACGGGTAACAGAACGAAATTCATTCCATAACGTTATGCGGGTAACAGAACGAAATTCAGAACAAAACAAACATCAACAGCCTCCAACGTAATGAAGAAACATCATAATACTTATCTGCAACAATTGTTTCTGGAGATGGGTTGTAAAAAATAGATAAAGCAGATATTTTAATCTTGATGAAAGTAATAAGGCGATAATATACGAAAAAAATAGAACTTAATTATTTACGTTATTATTTTTTATAACAATATTTTAGTAACGTTAAATTGACAAAGGTAACGGAACGAAATTATAACGTTATACTTAAACAATGGTGCGCAAAATATCGTTTTTGATACCGGTATTCTCAAAAATAACGTTATCTCGACCTTGGGCAGATAACGTTACTAAATTATACCGGTATTTCCCTGATTGCACTGCCAAAATTGATAATTTTAATTTTCTCATTAAGGGTCCGGCGGAGCTTGAATTGCCCACAAAAAATAGGGGTAATTCCATGTAACGGGTGTAACAGTTCGTACACCTTTAAGTACTTAGTTTGTCAAAAAAACACTAAATTATTAACAAAAAATAATAATGGCATTGTTTCAATTTTCGTAAAATATCCTGAAATTAAATATGGTTTATTTTGGAAAAATATACCCTGTGACGAACAGGAAATATAATTTTTGCCATTACATGAAATTGTTTATATTTCCTCTGGTATTAAAGAATGGCTATTTTATGTAAAGATATACCATAAATATAAGAAATATTCAAGTTTTTCTGACAGTATATAATGCAATGTATTTCTGTTCGTCACAAAATATAATCAATCTGAAATAAAACAACCAGGTATTGAAACAAAATCTTAACCTATGAAATTGCCGTTTTGTGTGAAAAAATTTAAACGAATTTTAATTATTAATTAATAGTATTAATCGAAATAATCACCCATGCAATCAATTCATCTTTGCCAACGCAGTGGCAGTTTATTGATTGTTGCTTGGTTAATTGATTGCCCTTCTTAACGAAATCAGCTGGACGGGAGGCAACAAATTCTTCAAAGGCATTTGTACTGCCTTTGAATTGAATTTTTTCCCGCCAAGAAGTTATCCAAATTCTGGAAAAAGTAGTAGTCTGTAGGCGCAAGGTCTGGTGAGTAAGGCGGATGACGGAGAACTTCCAACCCCAGTTCTTGCAACTTGGAGACCGTCTGCTGTGCAGTATGAGGTCGCGCGTTATCGTGCAGGAGCAGCGGAGACGAGCCATTGACCAATGCTGGTTGGAGATGTACCAGCTTCTCCATCATTGTGTTCAGTTCTTCACAGTACACATCTGCAGTAATGCTCACCCCGTTTGGTAAGAAGCTGTGATGAATCACACCGGCGCTAGACCACCAAACAGTGACCATTACTTTTCTAGGGGTAAGTTTTCGTTTAGGGCATTGTTTTGGTGCCGCACCAGGATCCAACCAACTTGCTGAGCGCTTGCGGTTATCAAACAGAATCCATTTTTCATCTCAGGTAACAACGCGGTTCAAAATTCCTTCATTTGTGTGTCTGTTAAGCAGTGCAAGGCACGTTTCGACGCATACTTCGCGCTGGCGATCATTGAGTTCGTGGGGCACCCATTTGTCAAGCTTTTTTACCTTGCCAATTTGACGCAAATGGACCAATATTGTTTTGCCGCTAACGTCGAAAGCTGCTGCTAATTCAGCCGTCGATTGTGTATCATCAGCTTCCACAATCGCCTTTAATTCGTCATTGTCGACCAAAGTCTTCGGACGACCGCGAGGTTAATTTTTCAGGTCGAAAATCCCAATCACTTCTCCGACACATCGCACTAGAAAAGTTGTCATTACTAATGATACGTGTTACAACTTCAAAGATCAAGCATATTGAAGATTTTTTGTCAATAATAAAATACTGATTATAACAAAATAAATACTATAAAGTGTAAAATATAGATTTTAAAACCATTTTTGTACCGACTGTATGGGACTGACTATTAGGACAATTGCGTGACGAGAAGGAATAATTTTAGAAATGTCCGAACTGCCGGCTTAAAACAATTACAAAGAATAAAGCGAATAAAAAAAAAAAAGGTATAACCGTTTAAAATTCTTTATTGTGCATTTGTAAGAAGCCACCTGGAATACGCGACACAAATTTGGAATCCATGTTATAATAAATATATTGACCGTTTAGAAAGTATTCAAAAACGCTTTATAAGATTTCTGTGTTATCGCCTAAAAATACCATACACTTCAGATAATTACTTAAATCAGTGCAAAAAATGTCACATTCAACCATTAATTAATCGACGCCGGTTAGCCGACTGTTCATTTTTGTTAAAGTTATTATCCAATGAAATTGATTGCCCTAATCTTTTGCAGAAACTACATTTTACTGTTCCACAAAGATCGGTAAGATTCAATCCTCCTTTTTTTTTTTTTTATGTGATAGCAGGCAAACGAGCAGACGGATCGCCTGATGGTAAGCGATCACCGCCGCCCATGGACACCTGCAACACCAGAGGAGTCACAAGTGCGCTGCCGGCCTTTTAAAAGGGAGTACGCTCTTTTCTTGAAGGTTTGAAGGTCGTATTGGTCCGGAAATACTGCAGGCGACAGTTCATTCCACAGTTTTGTTGTGCGAGGCAGAAAGTTTCTAGAGAAACGCACAGTTGTGGACTGCCAGCCATCAAGATGATGGGGATGGCACTGTTGTCGCGTAGAACGATGGCGAAAAGAGGCTGCAGGGATCAATCCGAACAATTCCTCGGAGCACTCCCCATAGTATAGGCGATAGAGGATGCAAAGCGAGGCCACATCTCTACGCAGCGCCAAGGGGTCAAGCCGGTTTGAAATAACTTGGCAGTCGACGATTCGAATCGCTCTTCGTTGGATGCGGTCCAGAGGGAGAAGCTGGTACTCGGGTGCTCCTGCCCAGAGATGAGAACAGTATTCCATATGAGGCCGGACCTGCGCCTTATAAAGTAATAGGCGGTGGGCCGGAGTGAAATACTGTCTCGATCTGTTAAGCACGCCAAGCTTCTTTGAGGCTAACTTAGCCTTAACCTCTAAATGTCCGCGGAACTGGAGTTGATTCGATATGTCGATGCCAAGTATTCCAATATTGGCTGAGGCAATTAAGGGGGTGCTCTCAAAACGAGGAGATACGACCAACGGTAGTTTTTTAGCGGTGAACACGCAAACTTGTGTCTTAATAGGATTAAATTGGACCAAATTAAGTCTGCCCCAATCTGAGACTTTCTCCAAGGTGGTCTCAATTTCAGACACAAGTTTGTTTCGGCTCTCGATGACGGTTTCCCGAGAAATGTTAGCACGGCCGGTATATAAAGCATCGCCTGTGCTGTCATCCGCATAACAATGAATGCCGCTGATTTGCAGCATGTCATTGATATGGAGGAGGAACAGAGTAGGCGATAGCACACAGCCTTGAGGGACACCAGCATTAATGAACAAGGAGTCAGAGCATTCACCGTCAACTACGACCTTAATGCTTCTGTCTGCAAGAAAGCTGGTGACCCATCCGCACAGTTTCTCGGGAAGCCCGTAGGAAGGGAGCTTCGAGAGAAGCGCTTTTTGCCATACCCGATCGAAGGCCTTCGCTATGTCCAAACTGACTGCCAAGGCTTCCCCCTTAGTCTCGATCGCCTGTGCCCAACGGTGTGTCAGGTATACCAGAAGATCACCAGCCGACCGACCCTTACGAAAGCCGTACTGCTGGTCACAAAGCAGCTGGTGATCCTCTAAGTACCGAAGGAGCTGGCAGTTGATAATGGACTCCATTATCTTCGAGAAAAGGGGGGTTACGGCTATCGGTCTGTAGTTGGATGGATTTGAGCGGTCGCCTTTTTTAGGGATCGGGTGGACCAATGCTGTCTTCCATGATGTTGGGACAACGCCAGAAGAGTAAGAGAGCCGAAAAAGACGTGTTAAAACTGGTGCCAACTCAGGAGCGCACATCTTTAACACAATAGGAGGGATTCCATCAGGCCCACTTGACTTATGGATATCGAGGGATACAAGTGCTAAACGCACTGCGTGTTGGTGGAACCGGATATCCGGCATACAGCCATCGAACCGCGGTATGGTAGGCGGATCTTGTCCCCCGTCATCCAAAGTTGAGTTGGACGCAAAGAGTTTGCCCAGAAGATCGGCTTTCTCCTTTGCGTCATGGGCCAACGAATCATTTCCCATGTGAAGAGGTGGAAAAGATGGCTTGCAAAAACTTCCTTCGATAGCTTTGGCAAGGGACCAGAACGCACGAGTTCCCGAAGGCAGGCGCTCAAGCCTCTCACCAATTCTACAGATGTGCGCAGACTTCGCCCTTGCAATGTCTCTTTTGAAGGACCTAGAGGCAAAGTTATACTTCTTTTTTAATGCGCTGGTATTTACATCCCGTGCCGCCACCGCATCAGCCCAGGCTCGATAAGCTTCCTGCTTCCTACGAGAGGCCTTTTTGGAAGACGAACCGAACCAAGGTCGAGATTTGCCACTAATGGGGACTACAGAGGATGGAATGAAAAGTTCCATACCCTGCAGCACCACATCAGCAACAGAATCAGCAGCGGCGTTGGGATCATCCGGCGAGAAGCAAACCTGTCTCCAAGGGTAGGACGCAAAGAATGACCGCATCCCATCCCATTCTGCTGACTTGTAGTGCCACACACGTCGGCTACGTACAACTCGCGAACGCGACGAGCTCATGAGAGGCACCGTACTCCGGACAAGGCAATGATCCGAGGAACCAAGCGGGGCGCCTACGGATACATGATAGCCGTCCGGATGAGAAGTCAGCAGAAGGTCCAGCATTGAAGGCTTCTGGCTCTCCACATCTGGGATTCGCGTGGGCGTGGTGACCAGTTGTGTCAGGCCATATGCCAGGGCGAAGTCGTGAACAGATCTCCCCGCATGATCGGTCTTATTGGAACCGAGCCAGTCGGTATGGTGGGCATTAAAATCGCCAAGGAACACGATTTCTGCTGAGGGGATCTGCTGCTGCACGAAGTCCGAAGCTATTTGGATTTGCTCAAAGAGTCGGTCAGTTTCGAAATCACCGCTATGGGACCTATAAAGGCAAGCATAGACGCGGGGATGGTCGTCGCTATCTATACGGAGCCATAGGGTGGAGAGGTCCCTACCTTCAAGATTCCTGAGGCGACGAGAGCTGATATCGTCTCTGACGTACACGCACACTCCGGCCTTGGACAAAAAGGAGTGTTCAAGTCCGTACCCAGGGTAGGTAAGGTACGATGTGTCCGCTGGGGACGATATCTGCGTCTCGGTCAAGAAGAGCAAGGCCGGCTTTGCTGTCTCGAGGTGGTGGTGGACAGCATTGAGATTGGTATGTAATCCCCTGATGTTGCAGAAGTCCACAGCCAGTGTAGCAGGGGGTGCCGAAGTGTTTCTGCTCTTGCCTCTGGTGCTATTGAGCGCAGTTTTGCCCCCCCCCAGAATACGAGGGGCAGCCTGGGCGTCCACGTTCAGGTGTGTTGTGTCCTGAACGCGAACGCCCAGAGAGGGATTCTCCAACGCTAGCGCAGTTGGTACCCTCCTGGGGTAGCAAATAGTTTTTCAACTGCGGCATCATAGGGGGGGTTAAGGGTTTGGGCCTCCGGTAACCTCTTTCACTCAGCGAAACACAGCGCAAGCGCTGCTTCACGCCGGTTTTCTGTGAGGCCGTGGTATCACTCCGGTCGAGCCGGCCCATTCGTGCCGAAGCATGGCTCTCCCACGTGATAAAATATAAATAAATATTATCCTATAATAATATAATATAATAATATAATATAATAATATAATCCTATATCTGTCCCACTTTCATTGCGCGTTTTAAGGAAGCAAACAAGAATAGTTGAAATTCTAAGTGCTTTTTAGCAATGCAGTTGTAACCAATCTTTTAAATTTAATATGCGAGAATGCAAATATATCTAAATCAACCAGGTGTGTGTTATAAGTTTCTAATATGCGGCGGAGAGGTGCCCGTGTACCGGCATTTGTTCTGCACTTTGAAGTGTGGAACAGCCGAGGCACGCGCACATCTCGCCTTAATACAGTTCTGGGAACAATATAGCAAAGTTGATTGGTAATGTCAGTGCAATCGAAATTATTATTACAAATACCATGAAGCATCATGGCCATAAGCAGCGTACATCTGGACTCCAAGCTTAGAAGTTTATTTCGTTTCAGTAATTCTGTGTATGGTATTTTGGAATTAAAAAATTTATAGTGTACGAATCTCAAGAATTTTCTCTGAACCATTTCTATTCGCTTTTTATATTTGTCGTAAAGAGAGCTCCATATCGGGACTGCGTACTCTAACTGAGAGCGAATTAGAATAGATAGAATTCATCCTCAAACTATGTATAGGCAAAATAATATATTTTACGAGCGAGCAAAGATTTTAATAAATGGTGTAAAGAATACTCTCTTGATCCATTTAATACCAGGAGCGGTGTGGCCCGCAGACAGCTAAACCTTGATTTTTTAAAAATATAACTAGTTTTGTTATTTATATGGGTGGGTGTACCTTAGCACACCTCTGCCTAACCCTTAGGGGAATACAGGCGTGATGGTATGTTATGTTATTTATATTAAATCCACATAATTATTATAATAATATATTTCATATTTTAGCATTATTTTCTATTATATCTTAGTTAATCTAAAAAAAAAATTTAAGATCGCATGAATAGGTATAAGGGCCACTTGCACCAACTTTCTAAATAGTATTTAAACACAATTTTTCATACAAAATTTGTATTTAAATACAATTTAAACACATAAGAAGTTGGTGCAAGTGGCCATAAGTGTGTTTTCTGACTATCCGTGAAAAATGTTTCCTAACCTAAATTCGTATTTTTTTTGTATAGCTGTTGGTTTTCCATAAATAAATAAATAAAGATGAATAAAAATATTTTAATGAATCCTTTTAGATTCATTAAATCAGCAGCAACCATGCTAAATGCGATCTTTGACCTGAAACAAAAAAGGGTCATCTTTTAAAATAAAACAAACAAACATCAATTTGCCGTAGTAAAATTGGGTAAAAAGTAGTCTTAGATCCAATGAGCAGTTACGGAGATTACCTACGTAAACTCGTTACAATACCTATTAACAAAATTAATCTAAGTATCTATTAAATGAAAATAAATTCAAATTTAAAAATAATTTACTGTACCCAGGGGCCACTTGCACCAACATTCTGAGTAGGAGCCACTTGCACCAACACTCGTGAGTGTTTAAATTGTATTTAAACATGATTTTTGATTTAAGCCAAACATTCGTTTTACACCACAATTTTAAATACGTTTAAAGACCTTTATTATTATTATTAGTATCTCCTTTTGGGGATCACGGCATGCCTCCCGTGAGGAAGACATCCGGGACTTTGGAAGGCTTGCGGGGGGGGACAGGTCCAACGCACAGAGGCCCCTTGGAGAGCTTTGATGTATTATGGGATGGGGCATACACCCGGGACACTCAACAGCTGTACTATGGGAGTACAGCCATGAAGATTTCCGGGCGGGTGCAGGACTATTGTAAAACATGGATATAACAAATGGGATTATGGAAGTGGGTGTTTGGTGGACCGATAACCTCTATTGCCGGAAGAAAACGGCGTCTGCCTTTGACCCTTTTAAAACATTCTTCAGGATGGCGTATTGGCGTATACGTGAACCCACGCGTAACACAAGCATTTAGAAGTGTAGTAATGAGCGACCCCCGTTACTAGTAAGCTTTTTTAAAACTTACTAGCAATTTTTCCTTTATCTGTGCTATAAGACGTTGTTTCGTACCAAATTTCAAGATTCTGATTTCACGAGAATTACCTTGTAGGTTCGGGTGTCGAATGTTTGCGGCATTAACGGTTGTATCTTTTGATTGCGTTGGCTTAGAAGTTTCTCACAGCTCCAAGGGACAGTAGACATGAGTATTTGTTATAAATTCCAGTTCGATATCTCCACGCGTTCCTGAGAAAAAGTTTCTTGACAGACACACGGACGGACGGACAACAAAGTGATCCTATAACGGTTCCGTTTTTACCCGTCGAGGTACGGTACCCTAAAAAATTAAAAAAAAAGGATGAAATGGTAAAACCTACTGGGAATTTCATAGGATTTTTTTAACAAAACCGCAATCCACGTTTAGTTGTTTTGTAGAATGACTTATTTACAGTTACGGTAAGCGTTTTGTATAAAAATCCTATGACATATTTAGCTATATTTTGAATGATATTTGCAATCCTCATTTTACGTGGGAGAGCCATGCTTCGGCACGAATGGGCTGGCTCGACCGGAGTGATACCACGGCCTCACAGAAAATCGGCGTGAAACAACGCTTGCGTTGTGTTTCGCCGAGTGAGTGATATTACCGGAGGCCCAAACCCTTTTAAAAGGCGGGCAAAGCACTTGCGACTCCTCTAGTGTTGCGGGTGTCCAAGGGCGGCGGTTATCGCTTACCATCAGGTGATCCGTCTGCTCGTTTACTCCACAATCTAATAAAAAAAAACAACAATATTATTTTTGACGTCATAAATTCAGGATGAAATATGTCTTGTCTATATTGGTTAGGTTATGCTAGAACCAGGATCAAACCGAGCAGAGAAATGTAGCCATTATGCATACTTATATAGAAGAAATTTGGGTTTTCTTGACGAGCTGCCATTGTTATGCCATACAGAGCCACTAGCGCCGAATTTTGGAATTAAAGTTTACAATCCGACGTTTCATTTCACTTTGCAACGCACTGTTTCACAAGAAGCTAATTATTAATCCGCTATATTGATGAACGCAAAAAGTTCATGGGATTTCGCATGTTGAATGCCATCTATTATGCAAAACTGGTGAACGTCATTTAGCTGTTTTGTAAAGCAGCTAGCGGTTATGTGAAATAGTAAATTATACAATTCTACTGCGACTTCTACACCACAAAATGAGTTCAGTACTCTACTTTATAAAGAAGAAGAAAATAATTGTCAAATTCGGCAATACTCATCAGGTTTTAACAAATGAGGTGACAACTGTCAATGCATTTGATTTTGCACTAAGAGTATAATATATAATATACTAGCGACCCGCCCGCGGTTTCACCCGCGCTGCCCCGTCCCTAAGAGTCGTAGCGTGATGTTAAATAGCTTAAAACCTTCCTCTTGAATCAATCTATTAAAAAAAACCGCAACAAAATCCGTTGCGTAGTTTTAAAGATCTAAGCATACATAGGGACAGACAGCGGGAAGCGACTTTGTTACCCGACTGCCGAAGGAGGAGGGTTATGTGTTTGACGTGTATGTATGTATGTATGTCCGTTCCTATGTCCGCTCGTAACTATTCAACGGTGCAACCGATTTAGATTTGTCTTGATGGCACGAGTGTCACTGGGTACATGAAATTAAAAAAAAAACAATATGGCGGATTTTATGCGCTTTAATGCGTGGGCTGAAAAATATGTTTTGAGCATTCCGTATCATGTATTCTCAAATTTTCGGTAGCAATTAGCGAAAGCATTACATTACTTTATTGTTAAGAGAATTGTAGGAAATCATCTACTTTTTCATATAAATAATTTCTTCGTTAATGTCCGTAGGTAGTTTTAGATTGAGGTTAGGAAATACGATTTGTTTGTTATAATTTATTTATCAAGCATTCTGAATTATTTTTACTGTCCTTATGTACCTATTTAGTTTTCTTTACGTAATATGTGGGTGACTCACATACACACATACATACACATAGTAAACCATTACATAACTGAAATAAATGACTTAAATACATATTATAATCAAATATATCAAACAGATTACTTAAATACATATTATAATCAAATACAGTTTTAAATTAAGCGTCTGCAGATCTTTCGTAGTTTTGCACTAAAAATCCGGAAACAAGTTACGTAATTAAAATAACTAAAAACCCGACTGCATAAAAACACTTTAAAAAAAACTAAAAAGACAAAAACAAGTCTAGTAGTCCAGGCCTATGTAAAGTAATATTGAATAACTACACCATTTAAATGTTTTCATGATCGATAAATACATAAAATAATAAATTATAACGTAGAATAAAGTCAATCTTGCAGTCGGGACCCATTACTGGGAATTTTAGAGACGGTCACGATTTTGAATGGATGAGGATTCGAACCTGCGTCTTCTGGTTTGATACACCAGACGCTATGACCACTAAGCCACCGCGAGTCCGTGCGAGAGATACGTGTTATATAGTTATCACGACTTTGTGATAACTATATAACACGTATCATTTGTACAACTATTCCTACTGTCTACTTTAAACTTTTGTCCTCGTCTACTCCCCAATGCTGTGATGTGAATGTATGAACAAAAAGGATTTGTTTGTTATTGTAAGGATAAAGTCCTTAAGAAAGAAGAAACTCAGAAAGTTGCGCGGAGCATTAGAAAATTTAAGAAAGTTTAATGACCTTGTTAACTTTTCTACCCTAATGTAACCTTTTTTTAACCTTTTTCATAGTTAAGACAGGACAAAGTCTGTCGGTTCAGCTAGTTTATAATCATTTAAAGTTTTTAGATGATGTTTTATGTATTTGACGGCAAGTCAAGGTATTTGATAAGTTGGGTTAAGTGTAAATAGTAATAATAATTAGTTATTCTTTTTAAATAATCCGTTTTTGTATGATCGTTACTCATTTCTATTTTTCCGCTTGCACGTTAATTTGATTATTGTCATTGCTAAAATATCACATAATAATAAATTGTAATATTGGTGTCCCCATTTTATGATTTTGTTGTCGAATGCATTTAAAGTTGTAGAAATGTGTAATATTTTGGATGTTTTGTATGATTTAAAGTATTTTAAAGAATTTAAAGGTGTGGTGGAGGTAGTCAGTTAGAGTATTGATATGTCAAAGATTTTTTCTTTTTACAGCTATGGCCGAGTCCAGAATGTCAAATTATTGGGTCGAGCAGAAAACGTTCCCACTGGTGTCGTCATTGCTGGAGGTCCCAGTGGCTTTTGTGCCACCGTTGCCTTTATGGACATTAAGTCTGCATCAAAGGCACATAATGCGGAGCATGTGTTGGACGACCGAACGCTTACCACCGAGTATTATGAGCCGGCTGCGATTCCGTCTGCAGCGGGTGCGCCTTCGGCCGGCTCATCCCCTGCCGGCTCTGGGTACTCAGGTTCTTCGTCCTCCGTGAATTCGACCCCTGCCCCTGCTTCCGTGTCACGGTACCACCTGTCGTGAGTACAAATTTTAATGGGCTTTATTTTGTCACTATTAACCATGCGTCATTTTTAAAATACTTTTCAAAAACGTTTTCCTCGAATAACACCTGCGATGAGGTAGCTTATTAGTTTTTAACGATATATAGTTCCAGTTTTTAATAAATTACGTTCGAAATAAGCTTAATATTTAAAATTGCTTTCGCCAACAGTGCCGAGTTGTTCTGTTTGCGAAAGCTTAAGACTGGTTTTTTAAAGTCAAGATGTATGAACTTCTAGCGAAGCACGCGCTGATAGCTACGCGTTATTCTAAAATGTTTCATTTAGTCATCTATTTCGGCTGTCAGCGTCGACGGTCAGCGTACGGTCAGCATGACTAAAACCAGCCTTACTTATTTATCATCGATAAGATTCAGCTGTTGGCAAGTGTAGATCTTATGAAGATGTATACAATACATAATAATAACATGAAAAATATTTGAAGTAATTATGACATAAATTATATCATGCTGTCATCATGTCATTTTTATATGCTTATTACTTTCTAAGGCGGATTTTATACCGACCCGTGGGACTTGAGACTGCATTTTTAAAGTTCGTCTTAGTCCACATAATTATATGTCGCAGTTGGATTGTATAATTCGCTGCTGTTTGGAAAATCAGCTCTGTTATGTAAAACAGCTGAATGAAGTTCAGCATAATTGCTGACCATCAACACGCGGAATTACAGGACTTTCGTTCATCAATACAGCGGATTAACGATTAGCTGTCTTGTATAACAGTGCGAAATGATACAGTCGGATTGTAAATTTCCAATATTCGCCTCTAGTGACGCTGTACTGCTAAACAACGGTACAGCTCGTCAAAATAACCCTTATTAATTACTTCTAATGTAAGCATGTACAATAGATACACATCGGTTCTGGCACTTACCGGTCGCTACCGCACCCTTCCTCACTTCACTCGCTCGGCTCGTGCGTCGTGTGTTCACATTTCTAACCTAACCAATATAAATATCTTTTATCCCGAATTTACCCTGTCAGAATTAATAGGATCCTGAGATACAGCTTGACTTCTCTGATGTATATAGGTCCACACAACGAATAGATCATCACTGTTGGTTTTTATTAAATTATTTTTCGAATCCATTTCTAATCCTACTATAGCTTCACGTGAGCGTAGCCGCGGGCAAAAGCTAGTATTATATAAATCCCGACGTTTAGGATCCTTTCACAGCATTCATGGTCACGGGTAGACTGAGGTGTTGGATGTTAGTTCTTGACTGATATGATGATGATATGATGACTGAAGAAGATAGTCAGTTCTTACGACTTTTAAAGTGTTTCCGCATACCTCTACAAGAGGCAGGAGTATACAAGCTTGATTGTGATTTTGGGGTCTCAAACATAGGCCAAACTAAAGCGTAGGGTGCCGTATAGAAGAACATATTGTCGATGTCAATCATCGCCATTCCAGAAAGTCTGCAGTTTGTTAACACACTCAGCACTACATCAGATTTGATAAACCACAAGTTTTCACAAAAAAAAAAACTATTCCTAACGAGGACGATTTGTGAGGCTATTGGAATTAAAAGCACCCAAATTTCAATAAAGAAGATGGTTCGGTCTTACCAGCTGCTTATCCCCGTAAGAATCTTTTAAATCTAAATCCTAGCCCAAAAAACTGCATGAATCGGATCGCTAATAAATTAACAAAAATGTAATGAAGCTGTTAGTAATTTTAACATTAAGACGTACAACAGAAAAGTCTAAAAGGATCCAAAATATAGGGAATTAAATAATATCAATGCAACGCGATAAAATCAGTAAGTAGTTTTATTTCAATGTCTAATATTCGGGTAAGTGTCAGAAATCACTGTGCAGACAGTGGCTGGGCCACTATTACCGATTTCAATTCTGATTGAAACAGAGAATTAGTTGCTAATTTAATCGTGAAATATGGGAATTAATCGGTACGTGGTTCAACAGTTCGGGGGTCCACCCAGAAGGGGCTCTTCCTGGCTGGGCCTCCACTGTATCTGGACAACCAAAGCACCTAGCGGAAATCTGTAACCAGAATTAGTCGAAATTAGTTAGTTAGAATCGGTTAGTCTGTGGTTCAAAAGATTTTTCCGAAATCATTTTTACACATACATTAGATACAGGTATGTAGAAAATCAAATTACCTTAACTGTTATTTAAAATTTTAGAGACAAATATTATAATATTACTTATACTTACCGCTAGTTAAAACAATAAAAGTTTTGATATTTGAGAAGTTTTGTTTTATTTTTCGGTACTCAATGCCAGGCAGTGAATAATTTGCTATTATTTATGTATAACTTTTTCTTTATGGACTCACACCAAATTTCTTTCCTTATTGTATTATAAATTCAAATTAGTTAAAAAGTGTGCCCAGAAAGATTAGACAGAGATGTATTAATGTACTCCCGCAGTTAGCCGCTATGTTTAAGTTCCAAAATACGGAGCAAGCTTATTAACCAGGTACAAATTCAAAATCTGAGTAGTTTCTGAGAATTTCGTATAATAAATCAATAACACCTCGAAATAAGAATCGAACACATCGAAAGCAGAAATAATCTTGAGGTCCCCATCCCCAGAACAAACTATGGAAAAAATAATTAATAATAATAATAATAATTGCATAATACATAGTTTACCAAATCATGTGAAAATGATAAAATCTATCAATATATTTGAAGTCGAGACTAAAATACCTACTAAGTATCTAATACAATCTTTTACTTACCTAATCGTCTGCTACTTAATTTAAAAATAATAAGTAATTTAAAAATAACAATTGATGAGATTTACTCCTACCGATGTTGTACTTTAGTTTAAGAATAAATATTTGTTTTGCCTCCTCCTGTACGAGTCGCGCTTAAACAGCTATACTAATGAAGCAGTCTGTAAATTCTTAACAAATTTGTTTTAATAAGTCAATAATTTGTTTATTTATCAGTGAAACAAGTAAAATAAAACAATAATAAGTCAAACTTAGGTACTTAATGAGTTGATTTTTCAAAGGAGTTCCCAGTCCCCAGTACCCAAAATTAAAAACGATGAATTTAGTTTTAAAAGGATTAAATAACTTTCGAAGCCCTCGACTAAATGACTACCTACCTACACATATTCACTTACCCACAAGAAATTCCGGCAGGGGCTGCATTTAGTTCTACAAGACTCAAGAGACATGATAGCATTTCTATAGATAAAAATGGGAATTGCAGCCCCAACAGATGTTCTTGTAGGTAAGTGAATATGTGTAGCAAGTCATTTAGTCGGGGCTTCGAAAAAGTTTTATAATCCTTTTAAAACTATGTATATTCGTCGTAGGTTTTTTCAAAATTTGATTTCAAAATACAACAATCATGTCAAAATTACTTGTTTATTTATAAAAGATGTTTATATATTCGCCAATAAAGCCGTGAAATTATGTTTATCAGGAAATTGAATTTATAAAATTATAATTTTCGTATGAACGTTTCTTCGGGTACATTAGCTCTTGGACTATCCCTAACAAAACAATGTCGTAAATCTCTTTAACCACAAACCTATCAATTCTATTATTTAGCGACTAATTTCAACTAATTAACGTCTAATTCTGGGCGCAAACAGATTACCGCTAGGTGCTTTGGTTGTTGGCATGGTTGTGGCCCAGCACGAAAGAGTCCCTAATTATTCGTAAAATATGTGCTTAGGGAGTTATGATCAACCAGAATACAAATCGCTGATGGTGGCGCAGCCAGGAAAAGCCACACTGCTACAAAACAACTAAACGTGGGTAGGTATTGTTAAACGTGTCGCAATATCAATCTAGCTGGACGTTGTAAAGATGTTTTACATAACGGATCTGTTTTGTAAAACAGCGTATTATACAATCTAACGTCGACATACATTTAAACCCGCAGCCACGCCGCGTCAGTAGTATCGCGGGCCGCGTTGTAGTGTAAGATTCGCCTTGGTTGTAAATTCTGGTTTTGAGACAGCGATTATTAAGCACACTATGAACTGTATAGTATGGTGTACATAACTTGTCCAGGACCCATTGAAACATCACCTTTCCTTTATCGTATGTGGTTTCCTTGGACACCTGCTGTTAAATTGTTTCTAAATTACAATTTTACAATGAAGTTCGCATAATTCACCTCATCTCTAAAGCTCTATATAAATCTATGATAATAAAAATCATAGATAAAAATAATAAAATATAACTTTCTAGGTAATGAATAAAGAAAAAGCCAAATTAAATAAGAAAATGGTGTTCTTAGAAGAAAACGTTATGATTAAAAATGGTATATCATGTCGCAGTAGAATTGTATAATTCGCTATTTTACATAATCGCTAGCCGCTTTACAAAACAGTACAACAGTAGTTAAGTAAAAAAGCTGAATTTTGCATAATTGGTGACCCACAACACGCGGAATAGAATGAACGTTTTCGTTAATCAATATAGTGGATTGATGTTTAGCTGTCTTGTAAAACAGTGCATTTCAGCTTAAATTGAAATGTTGCATTGTAGATTTTAGTTCAAAATTCGCTGGGGCGCTTTGTGGCATACGCTCGTCAAGTTAACCCAAATTTCTTCGATATAAAAAAGTATGAACAATAGCGACATTCATAGATATTAGATAAGAATAAGTACCTAATATTCCGAATTTACCCCGTCAAATCTTAATTTGGTTGCTAAAATCCGTCAAAATATAGCTTAATATCATAGGTATTTTACACAATGCTTATCGTAACTGCAAATAAGTCATTCTACAAAACAACTGAACGTGGGTAGCGGTTTGATTAACGCATCGCAATGCCAATCCAGCTGGACGCCATTTAGCTATTTTACATATAACAGAGCTATTTTGTAAAGCAGCTAGCCGTTATGCGTATTATACAATTCTAATACGACATATATACATACCATTTTAGGCAGACTTGCAATGAATGGTCTTTTGATTATCATAACATCATGACTTAAATCCACTGTTTCACACATGCATAATTATGTTTTCTAAGATCGCCTTGCTCCGGTCTTTCAGTTAAGTATAAACAAATATTATACGATGATCCGAAAGTGCATAAAAGTATTTTCAATTGACTGCATACTTCTGTACCCCTAGTATAAGCTGATAAACTAGGTTGACGATGAAAGATTTCGTAGCCTCGCTTTTATTTATTTAGATTTCACCGAGTAAATACGAGTAGTTTATTACTAGCTGAAGAAACTGCCTCATTAGTAGTCATTAGCCTAGGGGTCCTGAGCGTGTCCGCTCTGCTGTTTCTAGGGCCTGGGTTTTTATTCCCAGGTCGGGCAAAATGTGTGTGTGTATTTCTATGAAATTCTCAGTAACAACTCGAACTTTGGGCCCTGTGCCCAGTTAGCACATACCTCAATATGCTCGCCCCCTATTACTTGAGACTAAACATACAAGCGAACTGGACGTACATTAGTACACCCATGCCTAACTCTTCGGGGAAAACCATGTGTGATGGTATGATATATGCAGAGATCGGAATAGGTAGAGTATATTCACCTAAAGTTCGAGGAAGTAAGTTTTTATTTTTATTGGGATAGGGGAGCAAACGAGCAGACGGGTCACCTGATGGTAAGCGATAACCGCCGCCCATGGACACCCGCAACACCAGAGGAGTCACGAGTGCGTTGCCCACCTTTTAAAAGGGTTTGGGCCTCCGGTAACCTTACTCACTCGGCGAAACACAACGCAAGCGTTGCTTCACGTCAGTTTTCTGTGAGGCCGTGGTATCACTCCGGTTAAGCCGGCCCATTTGTGCCGAAGCATGGCTCTCCCACGTAAGTAACATAGAGTTGATAACCTCTAAAATCCCGGAATCATAAACATGATGATTAAATCTCGGGAATTAAGTAATTTCAAATTACTTATCGCGCTCTGAATACATTTTAATACATACATACAGTGTATGTAAATTAATTCTTGAAAGTTCTCCTATTATTTACCTGATTATGTAAATAATAACAGGAGAACTTTCGTAGAGTTAATTTTGTATGTAAAACAAAGCTCTTTAATTTAACAGTTTTAGTACGGAACTGTAAAAGTATAAGTAAAGTATACTGTATAAGCATAATACATAATTTGCAATTTCTTAATTTCCCGGGATTTAATCAACATTTTTATGGTTCCGGGATTTTCGAGGACGTATTATCAACTCTACGTTACTTTCTTCCTCAAACTTTAGGTAAATATACTCTACCTATTCCGATCTCTGGTTATATGTTATTAATTGAGCCTTAGAGAAGCATTCTTGAATTCTGTAAGACCCGGCCATGGATGGGTAAATTCATAGACGCGTATTTGTTATATTGCCTTTGTATATGCCCAATTGCTGCTGACATACAATAATACTTAGTAAACTATGTCGCGCGTCGCGTCGCTATTAAAATTAAAACAGGTTACGAACTCTTTCACAGTTATCGTTCACGTACATATGCTAGGGTAAGTACTTAAGGGTACTGATTTAATGTGCTATATTGTTCGGCACACAGCGCGAACCACTCACATAATATGCAGTCTTCCCCTCATATATCAGAGTGTTATTTTTTGCTGACTATGTACGACAGTGGATGTAAGTCTTTGCTATTTTGCTTGGCTCTTAACAAAGATTTTGTGTAAATCTTCACTTTTTACCGGCTCGAGTCGTAGGTATTGGAAATAATTTCACCATTTAAATTATGTGTGCTGTCGTCATATACCTTAGCTCAGTATACTTATAAAAAAAATATTTGAAGTTTGTACCCACGAATCGTGCCGAATTAATTATTTTAATTTAATCATCTGCTTTATGGTATTATGCTGATGTGTAGTAAAACCTCGTATTCACGAGTATGGTGCCGCCGCCGCCGCCGCCGCCGCAGCCGTTAACAGTGACAGCCTTCGTTGTTAATTATGGATTGCAGTGAATCATTTGGATTGCAGTGCGGATTTTTAAGGAGGAGTGATATGTGCAGTGTTAAATTGTGTCAGTGAGTGATTGAAGTGATGTTCAGTGAACCCTATTAATTTGTGCTACGTAATTTAAGAAGTAGGTACCTAATGTTTATTTCGCAGTGGCTGGCGGCGGCCCCATGACTAGCTATGCACCTTGTATTTAACTATTTGTATTTAACAATGTTTTTTATTACGATTAGGATGTGTTTAACCGTGTTTGTGCTATTTTATCTATAGTATAGACAACTGCTTAGGCGCGGCGATATATAACCGTTAGATTGCCAGGTCTTTATACGAGTAAGTACCTAACTTCATGCAAAACCTGTTAAGCAGAAAAACTGTTTTTCATCTAGGTCAGTGATTCCCAAAGTACCTGGACTGTGCTCTATCTCATAAAACTTCCAAATTCGGAACTTGAAATGATGAACTTGTTTAAATATTTTTTTCAGGGCCCATCCATTATACATAATTCCGGGCGCGAGATGCTTTATTTTTTTATGATGATGATGAAATTCTTGCTTGTTATAATTTGAATAGCATTCGACTGTTCTACAATGTACGTAACATTGTAGAACGGTCGAATGCTAATTGGAATTAAAACATTTGCATATTTTTTCTTTTTAGAATTATAATATGCTTATTAATTTTCTGAAAATAACAAGAAAATTAACTTACGATTAAATTTAATTACTCCAGAGGAAAGAGTAACCTAATGATGTTATTTCTGGCCAACTATGGTACTAAATGTCTAAACCTAAATTACTAAATTGTTTTAATCGTTTTGGCGTAGCGTGAAACAGACAAAGAGACATCTAAACTATCGCATATATTTTACAGTTCAAGATATTTATGTTCCAAAATTCTCCAAAATTCGGCGCTAGGGGCGTTACGGGCTAAAAGGAGGCTGCATTTAGTTCTACACGACACATCATATCATTTCTTTAATAGGTTTTAATTGAAATTCAGAACAAAAATGGGAATCACATCCCGGACTGATTTTCTTGGATACGTGTACAGTACAATTTTATTTCTCCCCTTTTAGTTATTACTGAAAGAAATTACAATTTTGAAGTCGGTTTATTTTTATTGAATTACTTTTTTATACTTATCAAATTTATTGAACTGAGTACACAGTGTGCAGGTTTTTTTTTGCAATCAAGTGGAGTAATAATAATTGACAAAATCGTGTGTAGGAAACAAGAAATTCAGAACAAAAATAGTAATCGCAGCCCTGATCGATTTTTATGTACGTAAAGTTAGTTTTTTTGGACTTTCTTTTTTGGTAAACAAACCCTGCCCGATGCGAAAATCACAAGTTTTTCTTTAATCACGCACTTGATGTAGGAAACGATTTTATTAACACTTACATTATACACATATACTCTAAATTACACCAAAAACTGCTACGAAATCCAGTCTATTATTTTTAATGAAAACGAAATTTTATGTACCTAATTTCATTTTCACAGATTAAAATAATCATGACAATTTGACATTTCAAAACTAGATTATCTACGAATTTTAGGGATGTGACAAAATAATGAATGATTTTGATTTATGTGAATGAACAACTGAACTGTAATTTCAAGTTCAAATGAAATGGCAGCCAGTAAAAATGTTATTGTATTACGCCTTCCGCCTTATCATTGCGAATTAAATCCCATAGAATTAATACGGGCACAATTAAAAGGCCATGTCGGCAAAAATAATAAATCTTTTAAAATGGTTCAAGTCAAGGAATTGATTAAAGAAGGCTTAACGAAAATAGGCACGGTGATGACACCGTGCCTATTTTTGTTAAGCCTTTATCTTTGATTTATCAATTGGTCCTCATGGACCAATTGCATAAATCATGTAATCAAGGAAGATAAAATGTTGCAGCTTCATGACATAATAGATCTACATGACATAATGGATTTCAACCGGGACAGATATGTTTCAATCCGCAATCACTGTAACAAGGTGTGTAGGAATGCTCAACGCCAACATATCCACGACTCTGTCCAAAACGCTCCAGCTTAGATCCAGCTAAAGTCTGGAAATTTCTTAGATCGATGGGAGTTGGAAAAACCCGTCAAGATTCCATCCCTAAAAATTTAGATATTAATAATTTATTAATAACCACTTTACTGCTTCGTCTGATTTTGATAAGACAACTAAACATAATACTCTGAATTATCTTTCTTCGCTTCCGACTCCCAATAACTCCTCATTTTCTTTTAGTCCTGTCACCGCATGTGATGTTAGGAAGAGCGTAGTTTCATTAAATTCCAACACAGTTGGTAGTGACTGTGTCAGCCGTAATATGATCCTCCCTGTGCTTGATGTTATCCTACCCGTTATTTGTCATATCCTGAACTATTCCATCTACAGTGGGGTCTTTCCAAGCGCTTGGAAAGACGCCAAAGTAATATCTTTACCTAAGAAATGTCATCCCACTTCCTTTTCCGAATTTCGCCCCATATCTATTTTACCATTCCTATCCAAAGTCCTTGAACGGTTAATTTATAACCAATTGAGTTTTTTTCTTTCCAAAAATAACCTCCTTAACTCCTTCCAATCTGGCTTTCGTCCAAGTCATAGCACAACCACAGCTCTTGTCAATATTACGGAGGATATCAGGTCTGGCATGAAAATCGCTAATCTGACGGTAATGGCATTACTGGATTTTAGTAATGCTTTTAATGCCGTTGACTTCGATGTTCTGCTAGACATATTACGCTCCCTTAACATATCTCCATCGGCGATTGACTGGTTTCATAGTTACCTGTTCGGCCGTCGGCAATGTATTTGCATTGAAGATACTTCTTCTTCATGGAGCCATACTTCTGCCGGCGTACCGCAGGGTGGCGTTATATCCCCTCTACCCTCTAGCTTACTTTCTTCCTATCACCTCTATGCAGATGATCTGCAAATTTTTTGTAGAGCTCCCCTTGGAATTCTGTCGCAAGCAGTCCACTCATTAAACCAAGACCTTTCTCGTATTTGCGACTGGAGCAATCGTTTCGGACTTAAGGTAAACCCCACAAAGACGCAGGTTATAGTGGTTGGCAGTTCCAGAACCATCTCATGAATTGACTGGAAAACTCTCCCACAAGTTTATTTCGACAATGTCCTTATTCCATTTAGTGATAAAGTAAAAAACTTGGGTGTTTTTATTGACAAAAATTTTACCTGGACTGCTCCGCTACAGGAAGTGAGTCGCAAGCTATTCGCGTCTGCTGCAAGTCTTAAAAGACTTCGCAACTTCCTGCCAATTGCGACCAAAGTTGCGTTAGCACAATCACTTCTCATTCCAATCCTTGATTATGCGGATGTCAGTTATCTTGACCTTACAGAGGACCAAATTGATAAGCTTGAGCTCCTTCAAAATTTTTGTATTAGGTTCATTTTTGGCTTACGCAAATATGATCATGTTTCAGAATTTCATGCAAGGCTCAAGTGGTTACCAATTCACCTACGCCGGAATGCTCATATTCTCTCGTTACTTTACAATGTACTTTTCCTCCCTTCTACTCCCCTGTATCTTAAAAATCGTTTTGATTTCCTTGGTGACACCCACTCGCTATTCCTCAGGTCATCAGATAACCTAAGACTCAAGATGCCAATGCATTCCACAACTTTTTTAGATAAATACTCCTCGGTTCAGGCTGCTCGCCTATGGAATGCATTGCCGATAGAAATAAGGCGTGCCCAATCATTGCCAGTTTTTAAAAAACTTGTGAAGGATCACTACGTGTGTCACTTTAATTCTATGTATTCAACATTGTTATCTGTACCTATTCATGTAATTTATTATTATTTTTGCTTTATTTACTATATATTCTGTTTACGTTTTATTTATTTAAATATATATATTATATATATATATATATATTTATAAATTATCTATCTATATATAATATTTATTTCTTATGTATGATTTGGTAAGTATTTATGAGATGCACCGTCAACCCCATTTCAGTTCAATCTCTGTTAAGTCCATCATATGGTTGCCTGGAAGAGATCGCTGATCGCGATAAGGCCGCCCATTGTATGTTTTAAATACCATTTATTTCCTGTCTGTGTATATGTTTTGGTGTACAATAAAGTGTATATAAATAAATAGATACTGCATCGGATGCACCCACCCAGAGGTTCATAATGTTCATGTGTCAGAATCTGATGACTCTTCAGAGCCATCAGATTCTGACTCGTGTATTTAGAGGAATACGAGTAATTAATTAATGTTTCGCAGTTTGTTGTTTTATTTATTCATAACACACATTCACTTCATATTTAAAATTAAAAGATCCATTCAGTACCTACTCGTCAAGGTGAGAATCATTCAGTCTTCACTAAGGGCCACTTGCACCAACTTCTTAAATATATTTAAACTGTATTTAAACACAAATTTACTATGAAAAATAGTGTGTGAATTTAAACATATTTAAAAAGTTGGTGCAAGTGGGCCTAAGAGTATTTAGTTCAGTCATTCATTCATGATTTCCTAACACTATCTAACCACTAGCCATTGTCTCTGGTTATTAGGACGCCATATTTGTTTACCAAAAATGACAAGTTAACTGGGATAGACTGTAGGTAAGTGAGAGATACGTGCCAAGTCGTGTGTCAAGATTAAAAAAACTACTGGGTGATAAAACTTCGCGAGCCTTCGTAAAGCTCGCGTTTTGCTAGTATAATAAAAAAAAAGAAAAATTAGCAGCATTGATCGAACCCCGATTTCCCGAGTTTTGCGCTTAGCGACGCAATTCTCGATTAATTTTTATTTATATAGATATGTTAATACATACATACATACCATCACGCCTGTATTCCCCGAAGGGTTAGGCAGAGGCGTACTTAATGTACACCCACAGTTCGCCGGTATGTTTTAGGTCCCATGTAATAGGGGGCGAGCCTATTGCCATTAACCGGGCACAAATTCCTAACTCCGAGCTGCTACTGGGAATTTCATAGAAAAACCCAATAACACTTTGCTCGACCTGGGAATCGAACCCAGGACCTCTAGCGTAGCAGTCGCGCTCAGGACCACTTGGCTAATGAGGCAGTTATGTTAATATAAAATCATATTATCGTCTTAGATCGTAATGTGCGTCCCACATTGCTCGCAAGCAATGTCTTGGTTATTTGGTATCGCCGTACTAAGTGTCATTAAGCTCCTTAAGTAATAGTTGAGCTACACGATGACCGATGTATGCGACCTGTTAAGACAGTACAACTCATAGCTGCTATGGCTCTTTCTTCAAAAGGCCTATTCAGATATTGCATCATCGTGGACTTTAGAAGAGACCATGATTCTCTGAGTTTGTTTAGTCGTTTCTTCTCAGAAGTCGTCAGTTACTTGTGTCTTTAAAAAATCCTCATCATTTATTTATCACTAGCTTTCGATCTGTCACTCAGTCTTTATGAACGACCCATGTCACTTCCTAATCAAAAATCAAATAACTTTTTGTCTACAATCTTTTTGTATTTTTGTTTTAGCATTTTCCATCCTAAGATGTATGATAGGATGAAAAAAAAATCGACTGTGGGCAGGATTGGAAGCTACGTTTTTTGATTAGATACACCAGACTACCAGGAATGACAAAATGGTAGTTATTAAGTAAGGTACCATTGTACAACATCGAAGTGTAGTACCGAAGTCATGTCGATCGAGAAGTAAAGTAACTTACTTTTCAATAGTTAGACTCGCGGCTTACTGGTCATACCGTCTGGTGTATCCTGCGGGTTCGAATCCTGCCCCAGTCGAATTTTTCTGTCACTAAAATACTTAATATTAATGTAATCTATTCTATATACTTATAATAAAATTGTAACAGGTCGATGTCTGAACATTAAAGATATTGAAGAAAAACTGATATGGGGGACTTTATTAGAGCAACAGAAGCCAAAACAACAATTTTTTGAATTTTTGTCTGTCTGTTTGTATGTTTGTACGCGCATCACACAAAAACAACTGCATGAAATTGAATGCGGTTTTCAAAATTGTATTGCTGGGGTTCTAACTTAAAATTTGGTGCATGTTTCAACTTGGTAAGCTAAATAGTCCATTCATCGAGGAAGCTTATAGGCTGTGTAACATCACGCTATGATCAATAGGAGCGGATTATCAATGACAAAAGTGGCAAAATCGGGAAAAAGTTATTTCTGTTGAGAGCTTCCGTTGCGTGCGCTGCGTAAACTATTAAAGTTACGTAAAAATAATTTAAGTACCACGGAATTGTTCCCCCCTTAAATTCTAAAAAAAAGTCCGCGGCAGCATATGTCGTATCTTTTACGGTTGACTCATTATAACATTTTTTATGGTAATCAATTTTTTTCTAAAATAATGCTTTATTTGCGAAGGTGTTTTTATATTAATCCTTATCCAAATAAATACGTTAACCATCACAAGAATTTAATTTTGAATTTTAACAGCCTTCGTGAAATAGAATATCTATACCATGCGCGCTGGCCGGCCGTTCAGAGCGAGGCATTGAAGCCTGCAATTAGTGAAAGCATTACATTACTTTATTGTTAAGGGACTTGTAGGAAATCATCTACTTTTTCATATAAATAATTTCTTAATTAATGTCCGTAGGTAGTTTTAGATTGAGGTTAGGGAACCTCAATTCGTTACAAGAATTAAATCGTTTGCGAAATCTTGCACAAGTAAATAACACACCTTAGTTTTAAATTAAGCGTCTGCAGATTTTTCGTAGTTTTGCACTAAAAATCCGGAAACAAGTTACGTAATTAAAATAACTAAAAAACCCGACTGCATAAAAACACTTTAAAAAAAACTAAAAAGACAAAAACAAGTCTAGTAGTCCAGACCTATGTAAAATAATATTGAATAACTACATCATTTAAATGTTTTCATGATCGATAAATACATAAAATAATAAATTATAACGTAGAATAAAGTCAATCTTTCCGTCGGGACCCATTCAAAATCGTGACCGTCTCTAAAATTCCCAGTAACTGCCTCATTAGTTAAGTGGTCTTGAGCGTGACTGCTACGCTAGAGGTCCTGGGTTCGATTCCCAGGTCGAGCAAAGTGTTATTGGGTTTTTCTATGAAATTCCCAGTAGCAGCTCGGAGTTAGGAATTTGTGCCCGGTTAATGGCAATAGGCTCGCCCCCTATTACATGGGACCTAAACATACCGGCGAACTGTGGGTGTACATTAGTACGCCTCTGCCTAACCCTTCGGGGAATACAGGCGTGATGGTATGTTATGTTATTTAAGTAATCTGTTTGATATATTTGATTATAATATGTATTTAAGTCATTTATTTCAGTTATGTAATAGTTTACTATGTGTATGTATGTGTGTATGTGAGTCACCCACATATTACGTAAAGAAAACTAAATAGGTACATAAGGACAGTAAAAATAATTCAGAATGCTTGATAAATAAATTATAACAAACAAATCGTATTTCCTAACCTCAATCTAAAACTACCTACGGACATTAACGAAGAAATTATTTATATGAAAAAGTAGATGATTTCCTACAAGTCCCTTAACAATAAAGTAATGTAATGCTTTCGCTAATTCCTACCGAAAATTTGAGAATACATGATACGGAATGCTCAAAACATATTATTCAGCCCACGCATTAAAGCGCATAAAATCCGCCATTTTGTTTTTTTTTTAATTTCATGTACCCAGTGACACTCGTGCCATCAAGACAAATCTAATGAGGTATCATTTATCTAAATCGGTTGCACCGTTGAATAGTTACGAGCGGACATAGGAACGGACATACATACATACATACACACACGTCAAACACATAACCCTCCTCCTTCGGCAGTCGGGTAAAAAAAACAGCTGTACTTTATAGTGCTATTATATTTATAACGATAACAGTTTTACCTTTTTTTCTAAAAAATATTGAAGCCTTAAAAACACAGTCCCTTGGCTGTCCTTTTTCACGAATTCCCACATTAGGACATTTAAAAAAAATACTATGAATACTAAATAAATTTTGTAGTTCATATCTAAAAGCAGAATAATTAATTTATATTTATATCATAAAACAAGGCCTACTTTCTTATGTTTTAAGTGTAATAATGTCATGTTAATGTTGTCCGAAGTTTTCCAAGACAGTCCCCTGTCAAAAATTTAAACTTAAAATAGAAGAAAACTGTTAAGCTTACAAACGTTTATTAGCGTGCAATGAAAAGGAACAAGTGTGAAGTTAGTAGCACTGCCAAAAACGGCGTCAGGCCGCTATTTAGTTCAGTGTCCAAGAGCAATTTCTGGTGTGAGTACGCGTGTTGATCGTCGTGCCACACAGTCCTCTGGTAAACGATTTTGATAATCTTAATTATATTAATTGTGTATATGTTACGGTAAGTCTGATTAATTGAAAATTATTAATATTTTTACAAAATTATTAATAATAACCACATGTTTTGGTAAATGTGAATAAACGATCGAAATTTATTACTTTTAGTAGTAATTATTAATAATTCACGACACATATTGGTAAAAGTTATAAAATAAATAAAAACCCAATGTTTTTTTACCAGCAGGTATTTATTTATAATATTAAACACAGTCTTACAATTATATTAAAATAGGCGAACTGTAGTGTTTTAGTTTATTAAATGAAATTAATTTGGTTCTGGCACTCGCCGGCCACTACCGCGGCACCGCTCGCTTCGCTCGCTCGGCTCCTGCGTTGTGTGGTCACAGTTCTAACCTTTTTTTTTTTTTTTTTTTTTTCGTGTGGAAATCCTCATGGACATCCACCGCCCGGGGAAGGCGGCGGGGTGTGTCGGACTCCACCCAGAATGGGTGACCTACCGACTAAAACCACACGGGTGTTTCGCCTCACCACTTTTTGCTGGGGTTACGGGAGCGAGGTTTCATTCCTCCGCGACCCCAGCAGTGGCAGACCGCCTTTGCGCGGTCTCCGGCTCTGTTGAGGGGGACTGTTTTGATCCCCCACCTGCCAATCCACTTGAGTGGGGCGCGGCAACACCTACCGCGCCGCCATCTCGGGCCTTGCGTGATGGGCGGACGGACTTCCCCAAGTCCGCCGCCCGTGGCCTTTTTAAGGTGGATGAAACAGGGCATTGTTTGCCCTGTTCCTGCGCCCTGTTCGTCGGGCGCGGATTGGCAGTATGGAGGCAGCCTCCCTCTCCCTCTCCGCGGCCTCTTTTGTGGCGATGACCTCTTCGCAGAAGGAGGCCACCGCTTGCCACGCGCTCTCGCTCCCGACCATACTTGAGACGACGACCGGAAGCGAGAGGTCCTCTCCTACCTCAGCGTTAAGGACGCGGCGCTGCTCTGCCCAAGCAGTGCACTCGGCCAGTGTGTGCTGCGCCGTGTCCTTGAGGCTCCCACAGTGGTGGCAGCGGGCGTCCGGCTCTCTCCCGGCGATTTGGCACAGGTACTTGCCGAAGCATCCATGCCCCGACAGCACCTGTGTCAGCCGGAAGGTCAGCACGCCGTGACGCCTGTCCACCCACTCTTCCAGAACGGGGCGAAGTGCCTCGACTGTCCGGATACCGGCCCCCGGCCGTTCGAGCCGCGCCGCCCATTCTGCGATCGCTGCCCGCCGCAAATGTGCCCTGCACTGGTCCACCTCCCTTGGGTCCGCCATCTCCCCATGATCCCGCGTTTCCTTGCGCCATGTAAAGAGTGACGCAAGGACCCGGGCGTCCAGGTCCCAAGGGAGGGACCCCGCCAACGCGCATGCCGCCTCTGCCGAAATCGTGCGATACCCACGGATGACCCGTACGGATATCGCACGCTGCGGCCGCCGCAACATAACGGCGCCTCGGCTCGTCACTTCGGTGGCCCACACAGGGGCACCATAGAGGGCCATTGAGCGAATGACCCCCAGGTACAGCCGCCTGCAGCTGCTGCTTGGGCCACCTAGATTCGGCAGTAGCCGACTAAGTGCGCTGGCCGCACCCATCAACCGGGGTGCTAGGCGCTGGAAGTGGACGTTGAAGTTCCGCCTGCTGTCCAGCACGAGCCCCAAATACCTCATGCACGACTGGATGTCGATGCGGACCCCACCGATGACAATGTGGGACCCTGAAGGAGGCGATTTTCGGGGCCCATGGAAGCATAAAGCCTCCGTCTTGTTCAACGCCACTTCCAGCCCCAACAGACGGATACGCGCGACAACTTGTGCCACCCCTGCAGTGGCAAGACGGGCAGCCTCCCTGTACGATGTCCCCCGGGCTAGCACGAGCGTGTCGTCGGCGTAGCATAATACTCTGACGCCCGGGAGAGTGGCCCCACGCAGAACCCAGTCGTATCCGATGTTCCACAGGAGCGGTCCGAGGACGGAACCCTGTGGAACACCGCACGTCATGACCCGGGTGCACACGCCGTTTCGTCCCATGTATGTGACCGAGCGGTCACGGAGGTAGTCCCCGACTGTCCGACGAAGGTAGAGCGGCATGTGGTGGTATTTGAGCGCCTCCACGATGCAGCTCCAAGGCAGAGTGTTGAACGCATTGGCGATGTCCAACGACACTGCGAGCAACACTCCGCCGTTCGCCACCACCTCCTCCGAGAGAGCCTTCACGCGTAGAACTGCGTCTACAGTCGACCTCCCTGCTCGGAACCCAAACTGGTTGTCGGACAAGTCGGGGCCTTCTCTAGTCATGTGCTTGATGAGGCGGGAAGCAGTGACGCGCTCAAAAAGCTTGCTCGCCTCATCCAGCAGTACGATTGGGCGGTATGCAGAGGGTGAATCCGCGGGGCGCCCCTCCTTTCTGAGAAGGACAAGTCTGCCCGTATTCCACTGCTCTGGGAAGCGTCCTTGCCTAAGGCACTCTGAGAAGTGGCCCCTTAGTCTGGGAGCCAGAACTCCGATAGCCAGCGACCAGGCCCGGCCGGGAATGCCGTCCGGACCAGGTGCCGTGTTCTTGGCTCGCATCCGCGTCACCGCCGCACCGAGTTCTGCCCCTGAGACCTCCGGCGCGGTCACAGTTCTAACCTAACCGATATCTGTATTTAGAATTTTGCGGCGAACTTTAAATTTTGATATATGGCGGCTCTCTCTTGGCCACTTATTACATTTATCACTACTAGGGTTAAATTATTAATAAAAACCGACAAATGTGATTAATTTATCACTAACCTCGACTTTCGGTAATTATTAGTAATAATAGATAATTATTAATAATCTTCAATTATTCACTCTTACCGTGACATATATTAGGTTGTCACATAAGTAATGAGCGATTATGATAAAATTAAATTAAACTTATATTTATATATTTTTTAATTTATTAGTCAATAACATAACCACCATTAGAATCAACAATACATCTCCACCTATCTGGCAAAGAATGAATACCATCCCTGAAGAATTGATATGGTTTTGACTTGAAAAAATCATCTAGGAACTGTAGTAGATGGCCCTCATCATCAAATTTTTTTTCAGATATCGCGGTACTCAGGGACCAGAATAGGTGATAATCTGTTGGTGCCATGTCCGGTGAATAAGGAGGGTGGATAATTATTTTCCAAGAAAACTCCAATAATTTGTGTTGCACTATTTTCGCGATATGTGGTCGAGCATTGTCATGTAAAAAGAAAATTTTGTCGTGTTCTGGACGTCTACGCTCGATTTCAGTTTTTAAACTTTCCAGGTGGTTACAGTAGACTGTGGCCGTCATTGTAGTATTTGTAGGAAGAAGGTCCCAATATATGACTGCATGCACATCCCACCAAACGCACAGCATCACTTTTTTCGAGTGAAGTTCTTTCTTTGGAGTTGGTTTTCCGGGTTCATTCGGGCGTAGCCATTGGCGCTTGCGGGTATGATTAACATACAGAACCCACTTTTCATCCCCAGTAATAAGGTGGTCCAACCAGTTAAATGTACGGCGAAAAGATAGAAGTTTTGCACAGACGTCTATGCGATACTGGAGTTGACATTGACTCAACTCATGAGGTATCCAAACACCATATATATACCTTTTTCCTAATTCGTGTAAATGTCGTTCGATTGTGGTATGAGACCATTCAAAAAGAATAGCCAATGCACGCAACGAAATTCTGGGATCTCTCTCAATTAGCAACATTAATTCCTTTATATTTATTTCCACTGGCCGACCAGACCTGGGCTGATCACTTAACGTGCAGTCGCCACTGCGAAATCGGATGAACCATCTTTTTGCTGTAGCCTCCGATACGGCGCATGAGGAGCTATACGTTGGCATATGTTTCGCACAGCTTCGGCCGCTGAATGTCCTGATTGATATTCATAAAGTAAACAATGCCTAACGTGCGTTTTGATGTCGTCCATTTTTATGTGATTTTTACACATCGACTCTCAAACTGCGACTGAGACGAACAAGCGCCGCCTACTGTTTATATACCTTCGACCGTAGAATGTTCTAGATGTTTCTCGAAAAAACTAGATAAATTTTACTAAACGCTCATTATTTATGTGACAACCCAATATATCTGTGCTTTGTGTCCAAATTTGTCGGTAGCTTTGTATCAAATAAATAGCTTTATAAATATTTTGAAAATAAACCAAAATACACAGTCCCCTGACAACAGTACCCTGCCTGGAAAAATGAAAACGGACTGTACCAGGGGATAGTATATCTCGTGAAATTGGTCTTTAAAAGGTTTTGTTTAGAAAAATTCATTCATTCGTCGAAGATTTATTCAATTATAAAAAACATGAGAGCCTATAGAATATGTTTCACATTAGTTTACCTCATCGTGAATTATATTACAGGTTGATCGCATAAACTCAAGATGGCTCCTAAAAGGAAAAGTTATCACAAGAGGAACTATTAGAAAAAAAAGACAAGAAGAGAGACTAAGATATCAACGTAGGAAAAATGATCCTCTGAACTTAACAGTCGCGATTTATCAGAAAATCTAAAATAACTTAAAAACACATAAATTCAGTTGGCCCTCTTGTATACTATAAATAACAGTTAGTTTCCTAAGTAAAACTGTTATATATTTTACAAAAAAAAAATGCTAGGACAGTTTGTATGGTCCATTTTGAGTTTACAGAGAATCGCCCAGAGATATAATATTATTTGATTATAAAGTATTTTATGGGATAGCGGGGAAATCGAGCAGACGGATCACCTGATGGTAAGCGATTACCGCCGCCCATGGATACCCGGAACACCAGAGGAATCGCAAGTGCGTTGCCCGCCTTTTAAAAGGGTTTGGGCCTCCGGTATCCTCACTTACTCGGCGAAACACATTTATGTAGTAAGTGTTGTTTCACGCCATTCGTGCCGAATCATGGCTCTCCCACGGTAAAAAATGAAAGAATATGACCAGACATGAATACATGTCGGTTGAGAAGCAATTCAACTTGATTTTTAATAGTTGGACTCGCGGTGGCTCAGTGGTTGTAGTGTCTGGTGTATCCCGTATATCTAACCAGAACACGCAGGTTCGAATCCTGCCCGCATTTGAAATTTCACTAAAATCTTACATATAATAAGAATGTAAGTGAGCCGTGTCTGTACATTGCTTATATTTACAAAAAAACTAATTTGGGGGACTCAGAATCGGTAACACAATCCATTTCTATTATTTTTGGAACTTTTGTCTGTCTGTTTGTCTGTGTGTTTGACCGCGCATCAAATGATAACTACTGAAGAGATTTGGAGGAGGTGGGCAGGAATTTATAGCCTGTTTCTTGGATTAACATTTAGGCTATTTTTAATTCAAATCGGTTCTCTCTATCAAAAGTTATTAACATTTTAACCATTGCAAACGTTGATTTTGTTAAATAACCATTGAACTAAATTTCTTTTTCCAATATTTCTGTACTAGACTAGCACGGATCAAAAAAATTAACAGAATCAAGTAATAAAATTAAAAAAATACACTTACAGGGACTAAATAAGATAAAAAAAGAAAATAAAGCAGATCAATCAGAAACCATGATTGTGACCAGGAATTGATTATTAGTACAGTTATTCTAACTCTACTTATACAGGGAATCACGGGACATACATAGGATTAATCCAGGGAGCACAAACCGGTGTAAAAACTAAATATTTGAGTAGGTTAAAGAAGTAAACAAAGAATGACAACTTATTTTCTAGCGGACTAAGACGACATCGTTATTACCTCAATGAAATTTGATTCGATAACAGGTGTCATTTTGAGTTGACAATTATTGTTTTCTTCTTTAATTCTTTAATGTGAAACCTCCATAGTGTAGATACAGTGCGCACACTTTATTTGAGAAACTATGTAAAGAGTGTCCATCTAATCAAATAATATACCCAAAGAATATACCACGTATATATGTATAATAATAAAAAAAATGCAACGTGCGTTAATCTTTACTGATGCCGAAACAGTTATTTGAGATTTTTATCTATGTAGGTACTCTATGTCTATTTAAACTTCCATGCTTCACGTCAATACCATGTGAACAAATTTTTGAAATTAAATAATTTATAGGTCTGAAATAAGGTATTCAGAGGTCAATGGCGCTAAGGTATTACAAATATGGAATACCAGATGTTTCGAGGTGGTTAGTTGAAACTTGGAGAGGACAACGTCTGTCAGGTCAGCTAGTACTTAATATAATCTTAATACTCAATATTTTGTATATATATTATATATTATATTATATTTGTATATATTTTGTATATTGCACTCCACAAGTTAAATAGATGTTACAATAATTATTTGAGAAACATGTGTCAGGCACGGCAAATGGAGAGAGGGGGAAGTTTTATAGGATATCCTTTTTAACTTCGTATAAGTTATACTTTACATTATTTATTTAATATTATTTAATCCATATATAATATCATAATATCTTAGCATGGAGAATGCAAAAAGTTACATAACATAGTTATTTGATTATGATTCGGAAAGTGACATGGGGCGTTGATAAAAAATTTGAGTGACAGATTGAATTCCACGGGGGCGAAGCCGCGGGCAGAAGCTAGTCAATATATATATTTCTTTCGTCGATTGTGTATTATCACTATTAAAAAACTGGTAAAGGTTTAACAGGCGAATTTTAACAGTTTTCTTGCTGTCCTGTAAAATTGAGAAATCGTAGATACGTTTCTCTGACTGTTACACCGCGAAATGTACGTCGATGTTACAGAAAAAATAATTCAGGAGGTCAGAAATAGACCTATTCTCTATTTCTAAAAATAATAATATTCTGCGACATTTTTACACAGCACCATCTAGTCCCAAACTAAGCAGAGCTTGTACTATGGGTACTAGACAATGGATATAATACTTATATACCTTTTTCTTTTCTTTTTTGTAAATACACTTATAATACATAAGAAACACCCAGACGAACACAAACACTTATATTCATCACATAAATATTTGTGTCCTGTGGGAATCGAACCCACGACCTCTTTAAGAGCTACGGTGCCACAGACAGACAGACACACTTAGCGGTCAATTTTATAACACCCCTCTTTTTTGGTCGGGGGTTAAAAATATAAGGAAAAGTGGCCAAAATTGTGTCCACAAGTCAGTTTTGTCTTAGCGGCTGCGCGCAGCTGCGCCCTAGCTTCCGCCCGCGACTTCGTCCGCGTGGAATAGTTACTTAGTCTTAGCGTGATGATATATAATAGCCTATAGCCTTCCTCAATAAATGGGCTATCTAACACTGAAAGAATTTTTCAAATCGGACCAGTAGTTCCTGAGATTAGCGCGTTCAAGCAAACAAACAAACAAACTTCAGCTTTATATATTAGTATACTAGCTTCTGCCTGCGACTTCGTCCGCTTTGCGTGATGATATATAGCCGATAGCCTTCCTCAATAAATGAGTTATCTAACACTGAAAGAATTTTTCAAATCGGACGAGTAGTTCCAGAGATTAGCGCGTTCAAGCAAACAAACAAACTCTTTAGCTTTATATATTTTAGTATAGATATAGATTTGTGCAGTTATTCTAACGGATGGTTATTGAAGGGCCTCTGTTGAGTAAAAACGAAGACCTTATATCGGCCCCCTCTGAATCATATTTTTTACAGTTTTTTGCAGCACATAAAAAAAAGAATGATTTATATATATAATAATTATTCTTTTTTTTATAATGTGCTGCAGACATGCTATTATTAAAAATACATAATTTTTATATGTTACTTGATTGCTTGTTTTTCAAAAATCCTTAATTTTTTGTATGTTTTGCGATCTTTATTTTATTGAACAGAGTTATTTTATTAAATAATAGAGCGCAACCGAGTAACAACAAGAGTTTAATATAATTAAGCTATTACATACATAAAAATAGTCATCAATAAAAAATAAAGAGGTATTCCATGAAGCACACCCAAACGAAGCACACCTACAGTATTCCACTTAGCACACCCGTAGGTGGGCTTCAAATAAAAAACTAAAATAATTAATTTCCTATTCCATGAAGCACACCTACGAATATCACTCTCATAGTGCGCGGACTTATGGAACGCAATAAAGAATTGAATTGAATTGAATTTTATAATGTTCACATATAAATCCCATAGATAAGACGTATACATGATGAGCTAATAGCCTACGCGTGCGCCCGCCAATGAATTCCCGAGCCAACTCGAATTTAGCCAAGCGTTTCCAGAACTTGTTAAACATGCTTAGTTCTCATTACACTATCGCGACGTCACGGGCTGAGTGTATGCAACTGTGCGCCGGTCTTGTTATTGTTATTTTTGTTTTTCGTGCAATTTATTCAAACAAAATAATGGAGCCGATGGCAGGTCCAAGTAGTAGAAATTTTAACCCATCTATTAATTACGTACTTGGCCGAAATTGAATAACAAAATTGTGATTTTAAACAGTCTGTGATTTTACATAAGACTAGAGTATTTTTATTATTCACTAAACAGGTAACTAGAAGAAAACTTCAACATAGATCTCTATGTAAAACAATATTTAGGTACAATGTTTTTGATATTTGTTTAAGTTTTTATTGTAATTATGAAACAATCTGTGATTTTATTATGAGCACAAATAATGAAAATAATAGATTAAAAAAAAAAATTTTTAGGAAAGATAATTAGAAAACAATCTGTGATTTTAAATAGGTAGTGAGATTACAAAAATGACAAATATTGTGTCACATTATTATAATGAAACTGAAAGATGTTAGATATTTAAGTTATCTTAGCCCCCGTACTATGCGAGTGATATTCGTAGGTGTGCTTCGTGGAATAGGAAATTAATTATTTTAGTTTTTTATTTGAAGCCCACCTACGGGTGTGCTAAGTGGAATACTTTGGGTGTGCTTCGTTTGGGTGTGCTTCATGGAATACCTCAAAATAAATGAATTTCTGATAATATTTAATTATTGTACGAATTGACTGACTTTACTATATTTTATTTCCAAAACCTTAACTTGGCCCTCGATTTTCTTTTATTATTTAAAGACAGAACGTTCTGACGTGACGTGACGTCCCGCCTGCCCCTCCCCCTGCGAGCTTTAGTATTGAGCCCATTCGGTTGCATTAACCAGTCATAGTTTTCGACGTGGTGACGTGTTTGTTATACCATACATTGCGAACTATGTAAGAATTGTATTACATGTTTTTTTTATTATATTATCACTATTCCACTACCCGTACATTCTTGTGGTACACTTTATGAAAAAACTACTACACTTTGAGGTGTGGGCTTTAACATAGTAATTTAACATTAAATCCACTAGATGTGTTATGTATGGTTAAATAAGTAAATAAACAAACTTGAAAAATATTGTTTGGATTACAATTTATTTTGGTATTACGTTTTTGTGGACAATTCAAGGTCGGCCAAGGTCAAGCAATTTGTTTTTTACATCTGTAGATGTAAAAAACAAACTTACAGATACTAAATAAAATAAAATGAAAAAAAAAGGTTACTTATAGATCAAAAACATTATTGTGACAAGGAAAAGGTGCGTATAATAACTATATTCGTAGTAGTACACTTATTCTAAAATTAATATGACGTCACGGGACTTATACGGGCCTCGGCTGTGAAAACGAAATTTTATATTGTGGTAGGTACAGGTTTTTCTCTAGAGCCTAATACGTCGTTTTTATTACCTCAATTAGAAATTATTCCATTAATACGGCTGTCATTCGATAGGTAATTACAATTAGTTGCCAATTTTTGACAATTGTTTTCTCCTTCTGTACCTCGACCATGAGATTTTTCTCAAGTAAACTCGCTAGCGACGGCGACGCCGTAAAATATTTGTATGGAAAACCCACCAACGCCTCTAGCGTTGACGTAAGGAACTAAAATCGGTAGTATGAGATTACAGCGTTTCGATGCGTAAAAAACCTATCGAAAGCAATTCGATAGCGACTCGGATTTGTATGGCAGATAAACAAATTTGATACCATGAGTCATTAATTTAACATACTTTATCGAGCAATACCATTACGATAGTAGTTACGTTACTCACTGTCAAATTTTGCCGTGAATGACTTACTTCATACTTTCATACTTTAAATTTATGTTGTTAATAATGTCTGGGAGAGGATATTTAGCGTGGAAGTAGTAATATCAAAGTCGTAGGTACAGCGACATACCAAACAACATACCATCACGCCTGTATTCCCTGAAGGGTTAGGCAGAGGCGTACTATTGTACACCCATGGGGGGAGCCTATTGCCATTAAACGGACACAATTTCCAAACTCCGAGCTGTTACTGGGAATTTCATAGAAAACCCCAATAACACTTTGCTCGACCTGGGAATCAAACCCAAGACCTCTAGCGTAGCAGTCGCGCTCAGGACCACTAGGCTAATGAGGCAGTTATTTACCAAACAAAGGCTTAGTTTATTAAGAGCGCGCATAAAGCCAGCAAAATTTTAGATTTCACCCGCGCGCCTTTCCCCTCCCCTCACATCGAACGCGATGTCAGCGCTGTTTGGCGCCAAAAGACAAGCTGCTGCACTCGCTCAACGCGTATAGTATACGCAAAATAATCAGATGAATGAAGGAATGGGGAATATAGGCGTGATGGTATGTTATGTTATAGTAATGTACGTGCATATATGACTTACTAGTATGACTTATAGTTTTTTGGGGAACAATATTATTTTTACCGTTTATTGTTGCTTAAATGATAATAATTTTACAGTTTGTAAGTTTGTCAAATTATGACAAGTTTGTCTATTTATATGATACCTACGTTTTATTAGACTTATTGATATATTTGTTACTACAATAGGAAATAATTCTTTATTGTAGGTACTAGGTACACCATAATAAGAAGCAAAATTATAGAAAAATATATACGTAATTACATACGTTCATCGTTCGTATGTATTATCTATATATACTTACATCTCTACTATTATAAAATAGGGTATTACACCTTTTTTTGAAAACTGTTATGAATTAATCCTTAGATCGTAATGAACCAGTAGAATTTTTATTTCAGTTTTATAAAACCGAAAAATTCCTTAAAAGCTGGATGCAAAAATTTTTGCCACCATCAACATAGTATCATTGGTAGATCTGTACTTTCTGCTTTCACAAAATCGTCTTTTTTTTAAAGCAGATAGTGTGGATTTTAATCAAATCTTTATCTATCTATATACTAATATATATATATATATATATATATATATATATTTCTTTTTATGGGATAGGGGGCAAACGAGCAAACGGATCACCTGATGGTAAGTGATAACCGCCGCCCATGGACACCCGCAACACCAGAGGAGTCGCAAGTGCGCTACCCGCCTTTAAAAGGGTTTGGGCCTCCGGTAACCTCAACTCACTCGACGAAATACAACACAAGCGTTGTTTCACGCCGGTTTTCTGTGAGGCCGTGGTATCACTCCGGTCGAGCCGGCCCATTCGTGCCGAAGCATGGCTCTCCCACGTGAAAAATATAAAGCTGAAGAGTTTGTTTGTTTGTTTGCTTGAACGCGCTAATCTCAGGAACTACTGGTCCGATTTGAAAAATATTTTAGTGTTAGATAGCCCATTTATTGAGGAAGGCTATAGGCTATATATCATCACGCTACGCGGACGAAGTCGCGGGCAGAAGCTAGTACTAATATATAACGCTGAAGAGTTTGTTTGTTTGTTTGCTTGAACGCGCTAATCTCAAGAACTCAGTAGTTCCTGAGATTAGCGCGTTCAAGCAAACAAACAAACAAACTCTCAAATAATTTTTCAAATCGGACCAGTGTCGAAGTCGAACGAAGTCACGGGCAATAGCTATAAAGGATAAAAGTCAAAATAACACAGAGCACGACAAATATCTAGATTGTGTATTATCAGAGTGACGTCACGTCGGTATCCAATATGGCGGATGACGTTTTAGACATTTAAAATCAGATTGAAAAAAACGATTTTTGAAATTGAATTATAAAATTATCTCGGAACCCTTAATGTGATTTTTTAAATTCTTTTCTGTTTGTCTGTTTGTTTCGAGCAGTGTTATTGGGTTTTTCTATGAAACTCCCAGTAGTAGCTTGGAGTTAGGAATTTGTGCCCGGTTAATGGCAATAGGCTCGCCCCCTATGTAATAGGATAAATTTGCAAAATTTGCAAAATTAGCGTCAAATAATGTCTTTTGTAGGCAAAACAATTTTGATACCTTGGGTTACAATCTTATTGGGAACTTTAATTTTAAAAAATACAGACTATGTTATTCGCTGATAATGTAGCTTTCGATTGGGAAGTTTTAAAAATCAGTTTAGTTGTTTAGGCGTAAAAGTGTAACAAACAAACAAACTCACTTTCGCATTTCAATATCAATACATAATGGACTTATAATACTTTGAAATCGACATAATAATTTGCATCGAACAAACACAAAGATATCAACTAAAAGCATCTGTTTATTTTGCATATGCTATACACTACACGCGTAGTTGTCATAGTTGCCTACCAGTCGAGTATCGAATGAAGCGCGGCAATAGATAATATTATTTTGGGATTTATTTTTATAAAATTAGCAAGATCCATAATATTGTTCCGTAACTTATCAAGACTTTTGAAAGATCTCATCTCATCACTACAGTGTAAGTGACCACAAAATTGTATACGGTGGGAGAAACTAATTTAGATCCTATGCATCTTGTAATAAAATCTAAAATTGCAGACACTAAATTTCGCAAATGAATGAAGTTACGTATTTTATCTTTTACACGTAAAATATAGGTTTATGTAGGTATATCACAAACTTACCTTCGACAATTATTCATCCTTTCATTTTTTAACTTTTTTAGTTCTTGTTTAGGGTCTTTTCAATATTTTTTTCTTATTTCCCTAAGTAGGTAGGTACTTACCTATCTACTTACCTACTTTTTTAGTAATTTATTTATTTAATTCAGGCTACAAGGTCCATATTATATACAAAATACTATAATACAATACAATATAACATTTAAACTAATAACTATTAAAATAGCATACATAAACATAAACATCTCATTTTTATTTCGTCAACGTGACCGATAAAGAGCCAAAAAAATTTGAGCGCAGTCCACTCGTCTCAACAGAGCGTGAGCAACTGAATTGTGAAATAGAAATATGCTTGAAGCTCCCGCAACATGCGACGGAAAATGAATTCGTCCGCGCAATAACAACGTAGTAAGTGCCAAAAGTGTTTTATCGTCATAAATCCCAAATTAAAAGGAATTCTATAAAATGCTTAGACACAACCCTGGGCCATGTATAGATACAATTAATAGTATTTTTTTTATCTTAATAGTATTTGCCATATTGAATATAAATCGAAAAATAAGATAATTAGAGGTTACTTCGTGATTTTTTTTATCGAATAAAATTAATTAGTTTATGTTTTTGTTCAGATGCAACCCTCGAAAATATAATGTAGTTACTCATTCTGATTTTTTAATTAACTATAGTCCAGAGTTTTTCATGTAAAATCAAATAGAAAGAAGACATTTTAGCTTTATGCGCCCTCTTAATCAAAATTAACAAAAATACATGTAGGATTAGTACCTACCTAGTAGATACATGCCGTAGGTAGGAGATAATGCCATTACATTTGGTAATGTTAGAGAGGAACTTGAAACGAAATCACACTTTGTATTACGAATGCATCGGTACATACGGTCGGGTTACACGGGAAACGTAGCATTATTTTATTTCTCTTTTGTTCACACCTTGATAGAAAAGGATGACTACATACTTAATGCCAACCTAACGACATGCTACGTAAATCTACGATCGAGATAACTACAGCGTGTGGCGTAATCAACAATATGACTCATGGTACAAGTGCCATCGAAATCTATCCGATACACGTTAGTACGATAGCGACTTTGTGTACCTACCGTAACTTTTATAATATAAACTAATGGTTGAGGTACTGAAGTAGAGTACTGGGGACGGGACCTTTTAAAAAACCATGCAGGGTCCAGGCAATTGAATATGCGGCCGTAAACTGCCTGACTTAATTTCGTATTATGACACACTTAAAACAGGCCAACTTCTAAATGGATTACTTATCTATGGCTGGCTTGTACTTCTTGACAGCGCCGTTCGAAATCTTGACTATTATTTTTATCGGTAAGTTACGGTTATATTCTTGCAATGTCTATTGCATTAAAATCCAACATAAATAATTATAGTTCCTAAACACAAATTAACTCAAAACATAACAAATTAAATTTAAAATTTAAAAAAACCCCCGACACAAAAATAAACCTGAATCCCTATAAAAAGAAAAAAATAATCTTGAAATTATAACCCTTCGTAAGTACGTATGAAGTTTTTTGATTAAATTTTGTAGCGTCGGGGGACCGCTCTCTAATTATGTGAATCCTTTCCTTTCCTTTTGCTTCCCGAATATGAATCGCGCGAATTCAGAATTGATGTGGATGGCGCGTACATCGCCGCGACGCGCGGGAGGGCGTAAAGTGGGCGGAGCGTAACATATTCAAGTTCGGCGACCCGAGCGGGCAGACACGCGAGAGCTAGAGAGCGGTCCCCCGACGCGACAAAATTTAAACAAAAAACTTCATACGTACTTACGAAGGGTTATAATTTAAAGATTATTTTTTTCTTTTTATAGGGATTCAGGTTTATTTTTGTACCGGGGGTTTTTTAAAATTTTTAATTTAATTTGTTATTTCACACTTTTTGTAGGGACTCCTTAGTTATTTTGTTTAATTTCTTTTATTTTCTTGCGTTTTAATTAGGTATTTTCTTCGTTTAGTTATTCAACTTTTGTACAATTATTTCATAGCTATTAGATATCTTATATCATAGTGTATAGTATTCTACTAGTCAAGCCCTTTCATTTGATACCTTTATTGAGGGAGTAGTGAAAAATTTAATAAATTCACCATTTCGTGGAGGCCGCCATGTTGGATTTGAAATTTTTCATAATGTTTAGTATTCTACTAGTCAGGCCCTTTCATTTGATACCAATATTGTGGGAGTTGTGAAAAAATATGTAAACCGCCATCTTGTGGCGGCGGCCATCTTGGGCCGATTTTCATCAAACATAGCTAAGAACACTCCCCACTTATTCACCTTTCAAACAAAAAAAACAAAATCAAAATCGGTTCATCCATTCGGGAGCTACGATGCCACAGACAGACACACACACACACACACACACACACACACACACACACACACACACACACACACAGACACGTCAAACTTATAACACCCCGTCGTTTTTGCGTCGGGGGTTAATAATATTTAAGAAAAACTCATGAACATCAAGTAATATTAATTTTACCACCTTTTACTAATCTTTATTTAGGTACATCCTTTTGATGTTTATTCATCCATCTATGTTGTGGGAATTCAAGTTTTTGAACGACATTTAGCTGACGTAAAAAATGCTGATTTAGCGGAAGTTTCAATACAAACGCAATTTCGTTATAATTTTTAGTGATTTTAAAGTTAATTAACTATATCACTCATGGCGTAAGTATATTTCTTTTTAGTGTTTTGTTTGTTTGTTATAAGTGAGTTTCAAGAAGTTTACTTTTAATTTCACCTTACTTAGATCGGAAAGCGAAACTACTTCCAATAGTCGGCGGCGGGTAACTTTTATACAATTAGTATTTAATTTAAAAAAATATTATTTAAAAAAATATAATTAAAAGATTTTTATCAGCTCTGGTTTTGTGAGTTTCAGCTATGTGGGTATAAAACAGAAAAAAACATACAGTTCCTAAGAAAAACTAAAAAAATATTAATCATTGAGTTCTAAAAAACTTCGTTTTATAGCTCTTCTCTGATGTGTGACTTTGGAAAATGACGTATCAGAGAACAGTAATAGTCAGACATCATATTCGTATCCCATAAACCCCGGTAGCGCTCTTCCTTGGCGCGTAAGTACTGATGCATACGCTTTTGAGCTATCAATGTATAAATGCCAGTCGTTTGGTTCGTATTAATTCAAGTCCATATTTATCAATAAGTTTTTTATGTCTGAACAAAAAGTTATTCAGTTTTCTTCGGAAAAATAACGCCGTAATTCTTTATCTCTCACGATAAAAACTGATTTTAGTATCTGAGGAAAGCAATTATTTTCTTTCAGTCTAACTAACAATGCTAACAATTCTGAAGCTTTTTAGAAAGATTTACTTAAAACTCTTACAAGATCATCTAACTCATTTTGGCTCATTTGACTAAGACTGCCTCGTTAGTCTAGTGGTCCCAAGTGCGACTGCTACGCTAGAGGTCCTGGGTTCCTGGTTCCATCTGAGGTCCCAGGTCGAGCAAAGTGTTATTGGGTTTTTCTATGAAATTCTCAGTAGCAGCTCGGAGTTTGGAAATTGTGCCCGGTTAATGGCAATAGGCTCGCCCCCTATTACATGGGACCTAAACATACCGGCGAACTGTGGGTGTACCTTAGTACACCTCTGCCTAACCCTTTAGGGAATACAGGCGTGATGGTATGTATGTATGTTTTTTGGCTCATTTGACGTACCTTCAAAATTAGTATCATTTTGTGATGAGCTTGGTCCTTCAATGTCTTGTTCTAAGGGTTCAGATATTTTTAGGCACTGAAGAGTCAGGTGAACGCTGGTACTGCCATTTAGGTCGATTTTTAGTGTTTAAACCGTTTACGTTCACGCTACAAAAATATCAGTCTTCGAGACTATTTCGTGGTTTTCGCCAAATAGTCGGTGTTCCAAATTTAAAGGCACTTCTTTTACCACTTTTCCATAATCTTAAATATTTCACACAAAGACTTCTCATTTTAATCCTAGCTAGATCAACCCAAGATACTCATAATAGGTATTTTTCACCAACTCTGATATAACTTGTTTACAATCGTTAAACACATATTCTCCGCATACGAGTATTAGCTAAAATAGATGGATTGTTTAAACAACGACTTCCTTGAACTACTCATGACGCAAAAACTTTGAAGCTTGCTGCGACCCACAAGATTTGCGGCAACAGACGAAAAGTTAAATTTTGTAAACTAGTGTTATTAGAGACTATTAAATGTTTATTAATTTTCATGGTGGTCAGTTAGTAGCTATGGTAGATAGGTACTGTCGAGGCCGGGTAAGATAATGGGGGGTTTGCGAGTTTAATTAAATAATGCACATTAAGAGCAAACACAGCTCGTTTATTACTCAAGGGAAAATTCTTATAGAATATGACAATAATAAAATTCTTTTCTAGACATTTGAAAACTACTTACTTTTTTGTTACAATGTACTACGTGCCTGGGCGCGCACAATAAAAACTCCATTATATAAACTCTTACATCAGCTACGCCCCTGCATTTGGGTAAAACAAGGCAATAAAACATAACATAACATACCATCACGCCTGTATTCCCCGAAGGGTTAGGCAGAGGCGTACTAATGTACACCCACAGTTCGCGTGTATGTTTAGGTCCCATGTAATAGGGGGCGAGCCTATTGCCAGTAACCGGGCACAAATTCCTAACTCCGAGCTGCTACTGGGAATTTCATAGAAAAACCCAATAACACTTTGCTCGACCTGGGAATCGAACCCAGGACCTCTAGCGTAGCAGTCGCGGTCCGGACCACTTGGCTATTGAGGTAATTGAGGCAATAAAACATAAAAAAAAGTTTTACCCAAATAAAAACAAAAAAGTAACTAACTACCTGCCTATGTCCTAACTCGAAACATTAACAGGCGAAAAGAATTCACTTACAATACAACCATGCATGAGGCTCGCCCCTCAAAGCAGGATAGTCTATGGCATGTGTATGGTTAAGTTATCATTAAAAATTTACAAAGCTTTAGCATAATTAATAAATACTACACGCCATAAACTTTGACGCACCAAAACGCCTGAAAAACATGCGCCACGGCCTCCTATCCAATGATGCTTCAAAATTAATTACATTGAAAGCTAAGCATCATGCCTGAAGGGTTAATGAGACTGAATATAAAAAGAATCAACATCATATGCAAAAACTTTAACTTCTTCTAACGCAACTGAGTCAGAGAGAGGGAAAGTTTAAGAAATAATATTAATCCTGTCATGAATTCATTCCGAACTATAATTAATTAATTTCCATGACTAATCTTAATACCCCTCTTTATTATAATATTATATAATAAAAATAAAAAATATTTGCTGAATCATGTGTCCAACTCAGACACCCTTCGCAAGGACTATGTCCATTTCACGAAGTCGATACAGCATGTGCAGGGTCCCCCTCCTGCTAGATAAAATAAATCCCTCTAAAATTTTTATATATTCGGAATGCCTTCAACCGAAAACGCCGTGGCATCTTTTCCCTCTCTTGGCTCGTTCAGACAGCACATCAGGCAGCTCATCAGATATGAAAACAAACATACAAAATTTTTAATATTAAGACCCAGTTTCACCATACTATGTTTGTTAATTTAACAGCCTGTTAATATTTTAACACACTGTTAAGGCTTGTGAGTGTCCCACCACATGCTAATAGCTTGTTAAATTGCTTAATCAGCTGTTAAATCTAATCACTGCTCTGCGGGTCTGTTAAATTTTTAACAGAGTGTTACTATGACTTGTGTACTGTCAAAATCGTTTTGAAAGAACAAAGGAGATCCTTTCATGAAGGTCTAATTAAGGCGAATCATTTTATTTTGGATTGTTTTAGAAAATTTGGATGAATAGAGAGCTACTTAGCTTTTTGCCATTAACCGGGCACAAATCCAAACTCTGAGCTGCTTCTGCGAATTTCATAGAAAAAACCAATAAGGCAATAACATTTTATTTGACCTGGGAATCGAAGTCATAGCCTGTAGCATAGCGATCGTGCTTAGGCCCTACTAACTTAGCTCAACACTTAGCCTAAACAGGAAGTTTTGCCTAAGGCCTATTGGTGTGTAGGATACTAGTTTTAAATACTATACATTTTGTAGGTACTTATTATTTTTATAGTTTGGTAAAGATATAATTACTATATAAAATAAATAAAACTGCATAATTATGTTATTAACCAGCCATTTTCGACTTTATTTCGAATTAATTTGGAGTAGATATTTCCTTCTTCATTTTCCGTTGTGTTGATTTTTCTTATAGCTACTGTGTCATCGCTGCGTCAGCCTCACCATGTTTTTTAGTGATTTGTCATCATAAGTAATTCAGTTTGCTCTGCACCAATTCGTCATTTATCGAAGTTTGAAATCTGATCTGAAAAAGGTGCAATAACATTTTACCTCAGTAATAAACACTGAAATAAAATAGTAACAAACATTTAGTTCATATAGATAACTCAAAATTAGTTCCTACCTGTTGAGAATATTATATTGTATAATATCCCCACATGATTGAATTGTTCCATGACACTGAGTACCATGGCATTGAAAAAGCTCGAAGAAGTGATTGTGGTTTGCTCCAATCTTCGTTTTTATTTGCAGTTGCATCATATTTTATTCTTCATAACATCTTTGTAGATATACAAAAATTTAGTTCTCGTTCGAAGAAAAATTCAGCGTGAATGTTTTTTAGATATTTCTCATGGTGAGGGCTAAGGGTGAAGGTACTTTTCACAGAGATTATAATTTAAAAATATGAAAAAAATCCGCACAACAGAACACAAAAATGATTATTGACAATTTACCTATCAAATTATTGTTGGCGTTTTACCTATCAAAATTATAAATACCCCGGTTGCTTTTGAATTAGAGAAAAATAACGATGTAATAAATTCGGCCGTATAACATTATTATACGACTAGTTACAATATTTGACATATCAGTATCATTGATATACGTTGCTATGACTTACTGTTTTGGTCGTCTTAGAATGTGAGTGAATGCTTTGTGTATCATTCAATAAATGCTTGATTTAGTAACGCACTGTTACATTTTCTTCGTGGGACATATCTTATTTTAACAGCTTTGTTAATTTTAAATGCTGATTAGTTAATGCCTTGTTAAATAGAAATTGGTGAAACTGGGTCTAAATATTCTTCTTTTACCAAGCAAAATTAATGACCTATATATATATATTATGAAGCAATCTATAATCTAACATGAAAAGGCTTTAACCTATTTACATGCACTATATCTCTATATCGACTATTATTTATTTTCCTAACTACATAATTCACATTAGAAATCCTTCTTACAATCCGATAAGGTCCTTTATATAACATACACAATTTTAGACTTTTACCGTCTATTCTCCTAGGAGTATAAATCATAACTAGTTGGTTAGGCGAATAATTATTAACTTTATCTTTCTTATCATAACTTAATTTCTGTTTTGTCTGTGCTTTTCTCAAATTATGTATAGCTTTTTGAGATAAGAAATTTTGAAAATCATACCTTCCCACTAATAAAATTCTTTTCTAGACATTTGAAAACTACTTACTTTTTTGTTACAATGTACTACGTGCCTGGGCGCGCACAATAAAACCTCCATAATATAATAATGTAATTGTCTCCATAATGTTTTCGCTGGGAAGAAGAAGCGGCGCAACTAACTCCCCAGCAACACATTTCTGTCTGTTAAGTTAATAAGGCGTTGCACAAAATAGAATTCAAATCATTGATTGGGGTACTTAATAATTTATTCATTGCTACATGTCAGCTGGCGCACATATTACTATTATTACTTTTCAAGCAGTAGGATTTATAATATTAGCAAGTATAGTAGCAGTATTTATAATCCTCGTTTAAAATTGTCGACTTCGGTCAAACTTGGACATCCTTCAACATCCACACATCTTGTTATCGCAATATTGTACCAGTGAAGATTGTAACATAATTTATTTTAAAAGAGTGTCCTTGGAATTTCTTGCCGGATTCTTCGCCATAGGATCAACCTTTTGGAACCGTGCAACTAGAATCATAACGTTTCGTAAACGCTTGTAAAAGCTTATTTGAAATAAAAACATTTGAACTTGAACATGAAAAAGTCGTCTATATAGGTCGTGTAAATAAGTATTTCACATAAATACTAGCCAGGTCTTGTAAGCTGTTTATTATAGGAAGGAAAAGACATTGTTTATGTAACAAAAATATAAAATTTATTATCATCGTCATTATCAAAATCATCTCTTAAATTAGCAAAAGCAAAAGTATTTTCGTATTTTTCATACAAAGAAATACATTTTTTTTAGGTATAATTTTTTTATAATGTGTGTTTGATTTTGATTTTGAATTTTGATGGATTATTTGTTGCCATCTTGCCATCTTGTGGGTAGTGCAATGATCCCATTGCTATAAAAGTTTTGAGATTTTTTATCAAAAAAATTTGACAGGTAGTTTTCACAGTGTTCCTTGGTTAACTTTATGCTTCCTAAAGAGGTAGAAGTCTGATGAAGCAAGATCAGGGCTATACGAAAGATGCATCAACACATCCTAGCCAAGCTCTCTCAATTTTTGCTGAGTGGCTGTAGATGAGTGCGGTTTGGCGTTGTCATGATGGAACACCACGCCCTTCCTGTTCACCAGCTCCGGCCGGTTTTTCTCAATGGCTTCTTTTAACCTCATCAGTTGCTGACAGTAGAGGTCAGCATCGATCTTATCTTATCTTGTGTAGGGCCGAGGCAGCAAGGCCTCGGTGCACTTCGACCCAATGGGATCTTTTGTGCTTCCCCTAGATAACTTATTCCTCATCCCCTAACGTACAAAACTGACTATGATGTTGTCTCTTTCTAACGTGATTTCGCTCATTTGCTCAGGCGCCCATGTACATCTCCGCCAGTAGGCCGCTATTTTGAAGCGGTTCCGCGTGTGACTCGAACACGTCTGTAGCAATCGACTGTTTATGAGAGCGAAATAGGAAAGATGGATTTAGAATTTACTGAAAAACTTATACTAGCAGTGAGAAATAGACCAGTGTTGTACCTACTTATTAAATCACCCTGACTACAAATGACTGACTACAATCTATTTTCTCCCAACTTCTTTCTTTTTTTATTGATGTCATGCACCCAGGAACTACGCCTTTTTAAAGTTGTTGACCACAGTAAGATTAGTTCCTCTTCTGACTCCGAAAGCGACGACATTTTCTCTCGATTGTTATTTCTCAACTGTTTTAGTTTTAGGTTTCGCTAATAGTTTCGCGTAAGTGAAGTACTGTTGTATAGCGAAACTCGCGCAGCGGTTTCGCAGTTGTTGTTTCGCAGCGGAGGTGTGCTACAGGCAATAGGGTATTGATGGGGTTGCCGCGCTACTGTAGCGCGAGTGGCATGTTCGCGGAGGCGCACGTGGATGGCTTCCAGTCTATAATTCGTAAGCGTTGCGCAACGAAGTTGGCGAGGGCGCGCGGCAGCCCCAACGCTATTCTGGCCTCGTGTGCCGGCCGGTGGGACTCGGTACTGATAGCACACTGGGTTGGTTTACATGCGAGGGTAAGCGCCTGACCAAACTGTACTTTTACTAACACTAGGCTAAGGCTAATTGTTACTAACAAATATATGGACAAATGTCTGAATTAAAGTTTACTATTATTATTATTATAAGTACCTACCTACTCTGCCGCTCGAAGCCACACGTTCATCATTACGATGTCCGCTTTAGGCTTCACGACCAGATTCGCAGTTAATTTTATCATATTTATCATAAATATCATGTTATTAACCTCAAATATATCACATCGATAGCCATAGATAGACAGCCATTATGAAAAATTTACCATTGGAGTAAATTTCCTATTAAGTACTTCACTACTAGACTAGCACGGCTCAAAAAATATAAAAAGTTACATAAGTAACATTTAAATTATATTTACAGGTACCTTAAGTAAGATAAAATAAGTAAAAAAAACTGATAAATCGAAAAAACATATTTTTGACAAGGAATCTATACGTAATTACTATTTATTTTTATTTTATTTATTTATTTATTTCACAAAGGAGTGGTACAGTCTGTTACAAAGGAGATCGTTCAGGTTTCATTCAAAGTTGTTGGGCCCAAAATGCGAAGTGCCGGCCAACGGAAAAGTATGTTTTTAATACCTTTGGAACATCATTCTAAGCATTTGGTAGGTACTATGACACCAAAGCGGTAAAACCATTATATTAGCAGCTACCTACATAAGTCCGAAATAAATGTAAACATAATATCATCATCATCTAAGTATGTAACGTGGACTTCTTTAGTGCGTCATTCCTTTTTTGCCATGACTGTAATAATTCTGTAAGTGTGACTGAAGTATTAAAAAAAAACGTTAAGTTCGATTTTCCGCTTAGATCATGAGTTTAAGTATATTTGTGTTCATAATATTTTGTCCATATCTTGTGGAAGGTTACTAATCCTCACACAATGGCAATGGAAAACATGTTCGTAATACTATTTTTAACCCCCGATGCAAAAACGACGGGGTGTTATAAGTTTGACGTGTCTGTGTGTGTGTGTGTGTGTGTCTGTCTGTGGCATCGTAGCTCCCGAATGGATAAACCTATTTTGATTTTGTTTTTTTTGTTTGAAAGGTGAATAAGTCGGGAGTGTTCTTAGCTATGTTTGATGAAAATCGGTCCAAGATGGCCGCCGCCACAAGATGGCGGTTTACATATTTTTTTACAACTCCCACAATATTGGTATCAAATGAAAGGGCCTGACTAGTAGAATACTATACACTATGAAAAATTTCAAATCCAAGATGGCCGCCTCCACGAAATGGTGAATAATAGTGTGTCACGCATACCTACAATAGTGATGTATCCTTATTATACATTCTTGTGAACTTATCGATAAAGTTACTACGAAAAAGGCGAATAAAATCATTTCATTAAGCATTTTTTAATATGTAATGTAACGACGATAATAGTAAAGTCAGGGCTGCCAGATGTACGATTTTAATCGTACGCACACGATTTATTATCATTTTTACTCATTTAGGATCGCTAGACCAAGATCGTACGGATAATTTACGATTTTTATATACCTTGGCAACATTTCATAATAAAACTAACGTCATCCACTGGCAAGCATTTATTCCGAGGAAATCTCCAACTAACTACCGCGTGCCTAGATCTTTTACTCAAGTTTTGGGGCGTCATCAAAAAACAATTTGATAATTGAAAATACTGGCTTAATTTACTTTAAATTTATTGTGTTTGCCCTATTCTAGTGCAGATTGTGAATCAAAACAAAACTTAGAAATAGTTTATACAATGATACACTGAAGAGCATATTATTAGCCAAGCATTTAAATAAGATGAAGGAACGAAAATTGTACGAAGTTTAAGCCAACAAAAGAAATGTCAAAAAATATGACCACAGACAATTTGTATAGGTCAAAAAAATAGTATTATTGCATTTCTGTTTTAAAACTAAACGAACTTTGATTATTTTAATAAAAATATTGTACCTACTTAAAAGACTGTACTTACGAGCTTTTCATTTCAAAATTTCCTTGACATACGATTTTTTTGTAGTTGGCGTACGATCAGACTTTTTTTGCACCTGGCAGCCCTGGTTATAGATTACTGCATAAATTAAATAAACAAATACCTAATATGTAAATAAAATTGGAGCGCTTTTTACTAAGTGTATTTGGATACACGGTAAATAATTATACCAAATAATTTTTTTTTTTGCATTTGCTTGTCCCGGCTAATCTATAGATTCGTAAAAACGGATGTACTTTTATATAACCAAACATGTGCTAAAATTTACACCGCTAAAAGGTTGGTTGTTATGAGAATTTTTCAGAGTATACTGGAAAGTAAATTACGGCTGATTGTTTCGCTGAGCCCGCCAAATTCAAATTACAATTGGTTTTTCGCAATTTGTAGGTCTATATCACATTCATTATGTGATATAGACCTACAAATTGCGTGTGAGCATTAAAAACTTTGCTTATACTATATTAATAAGCTAAAAGTAATTCTAAATAAATAATTAAGTAGTAATCGTCAATTTTGGCCAAAATTGACGATTGACATTACTTTTAGCCACAATATCGATTTACAAGCAAAGATTTTAATTCTCAGTTGTGATTATTGTATTGCTAAGGGCGCAATTACTACAGCTAGGAATCTAGAATGTGTTATAGACCTACAAATTGCGAAAAACCAATTGTGATTTGAATTTGGCGGGTTCAGCTAAACGATCAGCCTTAATTTTAAAACTGAAACATAGTCGATAACATTTTATCGATATTGCATGCACTAATTGAATAGCGGAATCAATTTGGTTATGTAAGCAAAAATTCTAGAACAATTGATTCCCAGTAAAAGTAAATCAATGCTATCTCCATAAAAATAGGGATTACTTTAGATTGTCATTTTTGTGCTATGTTTAGCGGAAGAAAATTCAAACTTATTATATCATTTTATTGTAATAAAACTGAAAAGAATACTTCCCAATGACACAATGTGATAGATTTTTACTGCCGCTATGATTTATGCATTCTAAAATTGAACAAGAGAGCACTCTTATATTTTTATTTATTTTTAATGTTGACGCAAGTGTGCGCCAGTGCGCGCTGAATTTCTGTGACCGCGACTGAAAGCACTTTATACGGCATGTGAGAGCTTAGCGCATATAAGTGGAAACAGGGTTACGCCCACTTACTATTTCTGTCTATTCTTTGTTCTGTGAGTGATACCCCTGGTGTTGCAAACGACCATAGGCTACGGTAACCGCTTATCATCAGGCGGCCGTATGCTTGTTTGGCACCTTAAAAAGATAATAATTACAAACATTGAAATAAAGTATAACAACGAATGCTCTCAAGTAATTTGTATCCTCTTGGGGGTGCCGCACGGAAGTCTATACTTCGACTTTTAATTGTAACTTGACAGTTTGAAGAGAAATAATAATACCACACTACAAATAATAGTGTTGGGATAGTGAATGATCCGCGTAAAGATTGATTGATAAAAATGGTTTAATATAAAATTAAACTACAAAATCGTAAATAAGCTGTAAAATATAAGAATAATTAATCAAAGTAATTTCATTTTCTATTTTCTTCTAATAAAAACCAACCAAAAATAAAAAAAACATATAATTTAACTTTTTGTTACTTTTGTAATTTTTGACATTTTATAGATTAACTTACTACTGAGAAACAAATTCTACTATTTTTAATAGTTTATATTTTGTTTTGAAGACTAGCTATTCAATTTACATAAAAAGTTTGTTCTTGTAAGTACATTATTTTAGTTCATTCAATTTCGTTCATTCTTTGACCACCTCACTATCTTTTTTTTGTCAAAAACTGGTAACCCTTCAACTGTCAAGTTACTGAATACAATTAAAAGTCGAAGTATAGTGGGTCTGGTACTGTACCTCTTACGCTTGCCACATACGCCGATGACACGGCTTTACTATCGGTGAGTAATAACCGCCAAACGGCTTTGTAATAAAACTTTAAAATATACCGAATTTCTTTGTCACATACGTTCGATTTGCTTCTTTTTTTATTGCGTCTTCAGAATGTAATCATTTAATGGTATTAAAACCAGCCAGTTACATTCAGTACAGCCAAATAGGTTTGATTACTAAAAATACATTCAAAATACGAAAATACTAAGCCCCTACCTAATACAATAGCTTCATGAGAGTGAAGCCGCGGGCAAAGGCTAATTATAATTAATACATACTATCGATTACGTGATCTTTAGTGAGGTTAGAATAATGTTTTACGTCGTTCGTAAAAAAATGTTATTTTTAAGTTTTTATTTGATTTTATCAAATGACTTCGGAACTCGGATTTTGTTCACAAAAACGACGGATCATAATATATATTAAATGAAGTCTCTAAAAAACAAGGTTTGGTGCGACTTGATATTGGATTTCATATATCTATGCGCATTATCCTTTCTATGAATTTATTTTACTGATGGTAACCACGGGCAGACTAATCAGTCAACCCGTGACGATGCATTCTGTAAGGGGTCCAAAACGTCTGGGTTAAATTATATGAATACAGGATATTTTACTGGAATTTTAATTTTAATGGAAGAAACATTCGGTCTCAGGCAGGGCTTTAGCTAACTTAGCTTCGGAGATGAATTTTTACCCGACTGCGCCATAAGGGGGGTTACGTTTTTCGAGAGTATAATTGTTTGGCACGCTCTGCGGCCTGAACGGCTCGATTGATTTTAGCTTGAGAGGTGTCGTTGTGTTAGATTCGTATTTACTGTGAATGTGACACTGGGTATACCTATCTAAATAAAAACAAACTAAATGGTGTATTTTTGGCGCCAAATTCATATGTTTGGCACGTTCTGCAGCCTGAACGGCTCGATGGATTTCAGCTTCTAATGTGTCGTTAGATTCGTATTAAAGTGACACCGACTAAAAAATAAAAAATAAATAACGGTAATTTTAAAAACTAAAAAACCCGACTGCGTTTCTGTGTAATTCGGAAATGAAAAAACCCTAAAACAAGAAAGTAGCAGTGGGGACCCATTCTGAAGTCGGGTTATTTAAATTAACGTATTTTCTTCCACTTGCTTGCTACGTCTATAAGGTGACGTTGGTGCATCAACTGCAGGAATTGGTCACTACAGCTTAATTAATAATAAATAAATAATAAATATTCTGGGACATTTTACACAGCACCATCTAGTCCCAAACTAAGCAGAGCTTGTACTATGGGTACTAGACAAGGGATATAATACTTATACACTTGTTTTTTTTGTAAATACATACTTATAATACATAAGAAACACCCAGACGAACACAAACACTTATATTCATCACATAAATATTTGTGTCCTGTGGGAATCGAACCCACGACCTCATGGTCAGCAGTCCGGTACTCGAACCACTAAACCACAGAGGTCGTCAAATTAATTAGTTAAAGCGTTCGGTGTACTTGACTGGAGTGATGCAGGTTCTAGGCCTGCCTGAGACCGAATCGTTATTCTATTAATATTTATAAATTTCAGAATGTTTAGCTTTCGTTAATGCAAAATTTAATACCTAATAAAACATACTCATAAAAATACATATTTAAATTACAGTTAAACCGAAATTAAACAAATTTCTATCCTATTATGCAATATTAGGATAGAAATTAGTTTCACATCACACACAATTTAAATATTTTATATATATTTTGTTTTACATTATTTCAATAATCGTAGTTGGTTCTGAGGTACGGGTGCTGATCTCTATTTACAGTAATTGCTCCTGTCTTACATATCTGAAATGGGGATTTCACTACCTAAATTTTTTTCAGGGGCGGAGAAGATAGCTCCAGTAATACATGCCCAATAGCAGCATCTGCGGCCGCACCCGCTACGTGGCGTGGTACCAATGACAGTGCTACTGAGTATTGTCGTCGTGGTAACACACCTGCTGCGTACGGAAGGTACCAGCGCAACAACTCTACTGCACCTTATGCAACACCACCCTCAAATGTTGAAAGGTATTAAAATAACAGTGTAATTAATTATATTAATATGTTTATTTACTTCATTTCGGAAAGTGAACCAGGGTGATTTTTATCACGCTGTGATACAAATCTGTAGTAGGGAATCTTCACAAATAATAAAAATAACAACTACCTCGATCGATCGAAGTACAAAAGGATGTAGGTAGGTATAGAAAATAGCAGTCTGATTAGGTTGGCTCATGCAATGAAAGTCTCAGAAAGGCAGCTTTATTTGTTTTCAGATATGGTTATACTACATAATATTTTTGTTGTTGTCGTTTGAGTTTGGGGCTTCGCAAGATCGGGTCTCAAATGGTATTAGTCTACGACTCCACGTAGTCATACAACACTTAGCAATTTGCTTAAATATATATATTTTTCGTGTTGAGTTCATTAAATTTAACGCTGCGGTCGCTCTATTATTGTAATTTTTTTTTTTATTCAATAACCAATTTTTTTACATGCATAATCTTATAAATAATATGCCAAACTACATAGCAGTTTGTCGGCAAAGAGTTCTCTTAATTTAATTAAATTTGTATTAAGATTGAGCGTGCAGAAAAAAAAAATTAAAGTAAATTAACTAAGTGTTTTAAATGATAACATATAAATGAATGAATGAGACGCAACCTGCAACATATTATGGGCATAGTGATAAATAGTGTTTCATGAGAATTCTTTTTAGTTGTCGTTTGGATTTAACACTATTTATGAGATCCTTGGGCAATTCGTTAATTATTGATGGTGTGATCCATTTTCTTGTTCTTTGTCCAAAATAGTTGCTTATCTTAGGTACTTCTAGCTTATTTCTTTTGGCTAGGCGGGTTGGGTAGTTATGCACTCTTTTTCGTTTATTTTTCAGAATGTTATGTTTTTCACAATTATGTTTAATTTATATTAAACTAGCTTCTGCCCGCGGCTTCGCCCCCGTGGAATTCGGTCTGTCATCACATCCCACGGGAACGGGATAAAAAGTATCCTATGTCCGTTTCCTGGTTCTAAGCTACCTCTCCACCAATTTTCAGCCAAATCGGTTCAGCCGTTCTTGAGTTATAAATGGAGTAACTAACACGACTTTCTTTTATATATATACTAGCTTCTGCCCGCGGCTTCGCCCCCGTGGAATTCGGTCTGTCATCACATCCCACGGGAACGGGACAAAAAGTATCCTATGTCCGTTTCCTGGTTCTAAGCTACCTCTCCGCCAATTTTCAGCCAAATCGGTTCAGCCGTTCTTGAGTTATAAATGGAGTAACTAACACGACTTTCTTTTATATATATAGATAGATAGATAGACTTAAATATTAAGTTGGTTCTGTTTTGAAAGTCTGTAGTAAGTATATTATTGTCATGTGGGTGAATAAAGTTCACAACTTTTTTTACCCGACTACGAAACAGGAATAGTATTAGTTTTGCGTCTATGTATGGATGATCAAAACTACTGATCAGATTTTAAAAATTCGTCTTTGCAGTAAGTGTCAGACTACAAATTTTTGAAAAACTTACCATAATAGTGGAACGCAAAAAGGGGACTATAAAAAACTTACTTGATTTTTATTTGAACTTAAAACGAAGTACATATATGACGTGTTGTTCAATGAGCGATTGAAATGAAATAGAATGTGAAACTTACATCCTGATATTGAATAAAGTTAGCATGAGCCATAAAAAGAATCAAATACTAAGAACTATAAAAAAACTTGTTCACGAACAGGCAGTGGTGTCCAGTTTATAGTAGTTTTTTATTAATAACTGACTTTTAAATTCAAACATCCTTCAATATAATGCACTAGCTTCCGCCCGCGACTTCGTCCGCGTGGAATAGTTACTTAGTCTTAGCTTGATGATATATAGCCTATAGCCTTCCGCAATAAATGGGCTATCTAATACTGCAAGAATTTTTCAAATCGGAGCAGTAGTTCGTGAGATTAGCGCGTTAAAGCAAAAAAAAAACAAACAAACTCTTCAGCTTTATATATTAGTTTAGACTAGCTTCTGCCCGCGATTTCGTCCGCGTAGCGTGATGATATATAGCCTATAGCCTTCCTCAATAAATGGTTTATCCAACACTGAAAGAATTTTTCAAATCGGACCAGTAGTTCCTGAAATTAGCGCGTTCAAGCAAACAAACAAACAAACAAACTCTTCAGCTTTATATATTAGTATAGATATAGATTACGGCATTACGTTTGCGCGAGCACTAGCAATTGACACGGGATGGTACTTTTGGCCTAGCGGGCCCAGCGATCGGCTTCTACCCTACGAATTGGTGGCTGAATCCCCGCACGGAACAATATTTGTAAGACCTACCGGTAATGGCCCCGCAGTATGACTACGTAAAAAACGTGACCAGAAACCAATCCCTAATTCGTCGCGCGATCGAGTTGCTGATTTGGTACCTTAGCGCAGTCTCGATCTCGGTTCAGTTACTAAATCGTCGCTGTATATATTCATACAAACTAGTGCAACTGGCAACCGACGACGGCAGTAACCATTACAGTTTTAAACACTTATTTCAGTTATTATCTACGTAAAAACTTTCCGGTACCTTACGGTAACGATACTTTTTATAAGTACATAACTTAGATCTGTTAGTGACGTCGGTCGACACCAGCGTTAGTTTCTATGCTGTTAATATCATAATTAAACATTTTCAAAACAATATAACCAAATGTTTGTGTTTTTGAGCACTACATTTTAATATTAGGGGTTAAACAATGAAATTGCCGATATGTACTGAAAATGAAATTAGTGTTTTTTTAATTTAACATTTTTATTTAATCAAAATAATTACCATTATTATCTATACATTGCTGCCATCTAGTAGGAAGGTCATTTATGCCTTTGTGATAGAACTCTGGTGATCTAGGTTCGACAAACTGTGTGAAAGAATTTTGTACTGCCTCCTAGGAAGAAAACTTTTTATCACGTAAAAAATTTCAGTCACGAAAAAATTGTAGTCCGATGGAGCAAGGTCTAGCGAATACGGAGGGTGACGAATGGTTTCTAATTGCAGTTCCTATAGAGTTAAAACGGTTTCTCGTGCTGTATGAAGTCTCGCGTTATCATGGAGCAATAATGGTGAAAATCGATTCATGAGTCGGGGCTGTTTCACTGCTAGTTTTGCTATCATTGTTCGGAGTTCGGCACAGTAGACATCTGCCGTTATTGCTTGACCAGATCGGAGAAAGCTATAGTGAATAACACCATGCAGTTACCATTGCCTTTTTATTGGTAAGCTTTGCTTTAGGACACTGTTGTGGCGCTTGACCTGGGGTAAGCCATTGCATTTTTCGCTTACGGTTATCGTAAAGAATCCACTTTTCGTCACAATTCGATTCGATCCAATATTCCTTCATTTCTGTATCGATTCAACAAGGCAACACAAGTTTCAACACGCGTTTCTTTCTGCAGATCAGGTACGTCATGAGGCGCACTCATTTTTCATATTTTTCATTTTATTGATTTGACGCAAATAAGTCAATATTTTTGGTAAGGTAACGTAAATACCATGACGCTAATTCCTGGGTAGTTTGGCTCGGATCGGCTTCCACTATTTCTTTCAATTAACTGTTATTAACCTGTGTGGGCGGTCTTCCACGTGGTTCGTTCTTCAAATCAAAGATTTCATCAGGAAAGCGTTTAAACCAAAATCGCACGGTGCGTTCATTAGCAGTCTCCAAACGCAACATTGATATTGCAAAATGTTTCTGCCGCGTTAGTTCCGCATCGGAACTCGTATTCAAAAATAACTCGGATTTTCCAAGTATCCATATTTCTTGTCCAAGTTGAATAAAAAAAACAACTAAAAGTCGATAATCGAATGTTGCACATTTTTTAAAAGAAGAACTTCATAGGTACCGTGTGAAAGTACGCAATAGTACTGCTGCCATAAAACTACAGGAGCTAGGCAAAGCTGCCAAAGTGTCCAAGGCGACCCGCTGGCTCCTAAACTATTCACAGCAACGCTAAGGTTTTTAGGAAGCTTGCAGGTTGCCAGGATGGGAAGAACATTGTCGTCGGCGAAAAAAGGTTAACGAATCTTCGTTTCGCCGACGACATTGTACTTTTTTCCTGGCATCTGAACTAGACAACGTGATCACCGAACTCAATCGAGCAAGACGGGTCGAACAGGTCGGATTGATGATGAATATGTCGAAGATCAAGCTGATGCCTGATAGCACAAAACATAGGTTAGAAGTTGCAGGCGCAGAAATTGAATACGTCCAAGAGTATCAACAATTATACAACCTTAGTTTTAGAAATAAGCGAAATCAGAGACACGTGTGGTCGTATTTTTATGTAGAGAATTATGTAGGTACAACATTTCAAAACAACATTTAACGAAAAATCACAAAATTATAAGCTTGTTAGTTATACCCCAGCCCCGCTGTGCGCCCTCACCTAGTGCCACTATGACCTGCCGTGATTTGGGTTGTGCGCGTATAATAGCAGAAAGATACTTAATGCCGGTCGGTGTAAAAAATATCACTTGTAACATTTTAAATTATTTTTGGGACAAAGTATAATATGGGGTTAAAATATTGGAATCGATTCAGTTACTTATTCTGAACAAACCTTGTTATATAGGTTTAGCATAATATACAATAAATAATGTTGTATTCTGAGCCAATTATTCTCTTTGCATGAAAGACAAGAAAAAGAAATTGGCAAACGCAATGAAAACGCCTGGAAGAGCTATTGGTCTATGAAAAACCTAATTAATGAAGGGTAACCTCCCTCTCATTATTAAAAAGAAACTTAAAGACGTGTGTATTCTGCCTGTCCTCACCTACGGTGCTCAGACTTGGTCTTTGCCGAAAGTTCAGATTTCCGCACTCGGGGTTTGCCAGTAAGCCATGGAGCGAGAGCGGAGTAGAACGAATTTGATTTTAACAGAAACGATTTTTCACTGGTTGACACTTTAGCTAGTCACCCTGCCGGTCTGAGTGTTTGTGTCTGTAAACGCACCCACGATACAGAATAAAATACGAGTATGATGCATCGTTTAATGTTATGTTAATTTATAATGGGTGTATTAATTATTACAGAACGACTTCTCACCACCGGTGGTATGCTAGTGGTGACAGAGTGGCCGGAGCGACAGGCGGTGAAAGTACACCAAGCACACCTGGTGGTGGTACAGAAGGAGGACGACGACGACGAAACTCTGGCTCAGGCTCCTCGCGATCGGACTCGTCTTCACCTGAACCAAGTGATACCTCACGTGCCTCAACGCCTGCCACACAGCTACCACTGTCCCACCACAACAATCATCGTACACCACCGTCCTTACAACACCAAGTATGTTTCTTAATTTCTTATTTATTACTCGCAAACTCTGACATAAAGTCTAATTTAATTTAAACGGGCATTTTCTAACGATGAGAATGAAATGGTGTTGTCGTTCGTTCCATGTAAACATGGAAATATTTGAAAATCGACCCAATATTCCCAATTTATCAAAATTCAAGAACGAGGCTATTGTCGCCACCCATCCGACTTCCAACTAGCGTATCTTCGATATGAGAACCGTGTAAGAGAGTCTTAAACCATAGAATAATAAAATGACTAGCAGTGATAGGCTAAAAACGTTGACTCGGATTTATAAGAAGGATAATTAAATGCCAAACGCCAAGTCCCCTTGAATTGGAAAAAAAACGCCATTTGTTTAGTTAGTTAGTTATTGTTGTCAACAGGCATATTCTAATACTTAACTAAGTAAACGTAATTATAATAGAAAATTATCTACTACATACTTAACATTAAACACAATTAAAATGTCTGCGGCATTAAATTTCTATAAAAGTTCACCTCAATCACATCTCACTCGAAACACTTAATCATCACGTCACTTCCACATAAAACTGAGCGGCTCTTCTGCCACTCGGAGAAAGATGGACGTGGACCATCTCCATCTCGCTGCACGCAGGTTGCAGAGGCCACATCGCCAAATGGCCTTGGCACTAGGCGGCCAGGAGAACGCCGTGGCTCTAAGTGGCCAGGTCAACACCTTACACTACTAACTATGGCGTTTATCGCCATAGTTTCGTCCTTGATAACTTTATTTGAAACACTTTCAACACTAATTCGATTGTCTAATTTCATAAAAATGTTCACTAAACATTAACTCGCGTAACTATTCATTTACCCGCACAGCGCTGCCGCAAGGCAACACTGGCAGGGTCGCCATGTAATGAATGTGTTGGCGGTGTCAAATGATACACGTGTAGGTTCGATGAAAGTAAGTATAATAATGAATGACTTATAAGCTAATGAACATAATATATGGGTTGGAGGCGCGTCCCACACTACAAAATATTCCTATCGCAATTTTGGCCATCGTCTTAATATAGTTACTATATAAGTATATCGCATTTGGATTGTATAATAGGTGGCCCTAACACAAGTATTTAATATAACTTACTGGAGCACTTTAATTTTTGTAATGCATGACAATGTATAAGATACAATAAAAAGCTATTTTATTACTATTATTTATTTATAATACGCCATTTTATTATTAGGTATTACTTATTTATACTGTAGTAAAGTCCAGCAGGATTGTCATTGCAACACGATTACCAATACCGCTACCCACGTTTTGTTGCATGAATTATCTGCGGCTACATTTAGCTATATGTTGGCAGTCTTTAGTTTTAACGGTTAGGATTAGATTAGAATTGCGACCAAAAGAGCAGCCGGCGAGTGCCAGACCGCAAAATGTTAACGCGCTGTACATATTGACGAACGCAAAATTCATGTTCATGTTCATGCAATTTCGCGTGTTGAAGTTCACCAATTCTGCAAAACTACTGAACGTCGTTCAGTTGTTATACATAACAAGCTGTTTTGTAAAACGGCTAGCGGTTATGTACTGAGAATTATACAATTTAACGGCGACATAATATCATATAATATATCAATTATAGTTACATATTATATAGTTACATACTTATAGAAAATATTATTGATTAATATAAATTTAAAATATTTGCCACCGTGTGTACAGTGTAGACGGAAGTCACATAAGGATGTGAGATATGCTCGGAAATGTAATTAAGCTACATACTGTTAATAATAATACTTAACATAATTACTTTATTAATCGAAAATTGAATTCAGCCAAGGTATGAGACTGTAATCGAGGTTTAGCGACTATGCGGCTAGCGGGACAGAAAAAGAAGACGTAAGACGAAGACGCGGCGCCTTTATCAAATAAAATATAAACAACCTGTAACAGAATAAGCGCAAGACCTGAAAGTAGTTTGTTCAGAATCGAATACTGATATTGTATGCATGAGCGCGCCGTTATCATAGTCATTTTGGGTAGACTGTGTACAGCTACTAGTTTTGCGTTTAGCTTGCATAACTAATTTCTTGAATAAAATATGCTTACTTGTCTCAAAATGACTAGAGATTCATTATTATAACAATGAATCGATGTTCTAAATGACTCGTTTGAGGTCTTGCACTTATTTAGTTACACGTTGTAGAAGCCCTAAAAATACATAGAAGCAAAAAATAGTAGACACGGGGTACGGACAAGACACTTACTCGTCAGCGGCCTATTGCGAAACATAAAGAATGGACTAAGTACGGGTTCGACCGGTGGTGCAGACGGGGCGCCTTGGACTTGTTTGCTTTTTCTGTATAGCATTCTTCACTTTAGACAATTGGTGTTAAAACAACGTTGCGTTGTACGTTTAAACGCCATTTGTTTAAAATATTCATATTGCATTTTAGGTTATTTTCCCTACTATAGAAAAGGGCATAGAAATAATCGACTTTTGAGATTCGGATCATTATTCAGGGCTATTGCGGGTCATTTATGCATTAATGCATTGAGTACCGAGTAGAATGCCGAGACAGTGCCCTCGGCCGAGCGCTCGGTATTTGTAAGAGCGCTCGCGCACTTGTGATTTTTAGTCGGGCGATAGTTTGATCGTTCTGGGATTCACTATGGAGTTATATGGCAGTGCGCGCATTTGACGAATAGAATTCGACATGAAATTATACACGACTACTACAGAGACTAAACATCACAAGTGCGCTTTAGCCCTAAAGACCCATTCTATTTATTAGGCCTCCCCCTTCTCCGCACTACTTCGCTCGCTCGCTCGGTGGATTCGAATACGCGTAGTCACTGGCTGTTGACTTATACCCACTAACGTATAAAGAATGTTCAAATTATATTCTCAACGAACATTCATACTACTCAATCCTCTGTGTCATTTGTACAAATGTGTCGAACATTCACCTTTATATTTGAATTTACAACAAGGGTACAAGTCAACGGTCAAGTCACACAACATTAACTATAAATAATAAATAAATCGCAGTAAGGAACCTTAGACTTGGCACGACTTTGTCTAGATTTCATTACTTTTTAGAGATAAACAAGCAGCTCCATCGAGACTTGGCTAGTTTTTTACAGAATGTTTTTGATGGGATTTCACTTCTTTTTGTAGAAACGTGGGCTTATTACGTAACTGGCATTTCCAGTAAAGCATAATAATAATCTTTTACTGGAAAATATCCTAGTTTGGTTGGGCTCTTGTGTTTTCTAATCAGGGTCACCAGGTACTCCAGATCTTCGATTATCCTAGTTTTTATAGTTTTTCCTTTAGTAGCCATTAAACTCTAATTCTGTACCAAATTTCAGCTCTGAGTTTATGGGAAGTACGGCAGTGTTTGCTTCGCGCTCGACTTGGCGGTTTTAGGAACATTTTAGTCTCCTAGACAAAGATAGCTATAATAAGCAAAAAAAAAATTGCCATGATGATGAGCATCATGGCAAAAGGAATTTGCCATTTATTTTTATCTCTATGCACTATTTAAAAATGTGAATTTTCTATTCTATGAACATTTCTGTCATTTTACTTATCTCAAAAAGTATCACAGAAAAAAAAAGAATTAGTGCTTTCGCAAACGTGTCATTGCGTAATCGCATCTTTTGACTTAATGATATGACTAACTTAACTCTCTCTGACAGCATGAGTGTCACACAAATTTCGGGGTGGATTGTAGCCAGCGTTTTCATGCTCTTCTGTGCAAACCATGACTTCCATAGATTCACAAGTTCCTTTATAATTTGTTAATTACGGAGATCTGACTTTCTGAGTCTCAAGTGCTAAGTCTCGTTGTCTCTACCGGTGTGGCAGTATAGACGAGGTCTCTTGGAAGAAGTAAATATGTAGGTAGGTCTCAACGGGTTAAAAGGCCAGTAATGCATGTTTGCCTGAGACAATGATTATGGATTGAATATTTGGGATTTGAGCGCCTTAAAATGTAATTTTTTGTAGGTGCTATTATATATCACGTCTAAATTCCCCGAACGGTTAAGCAGAGGTGTTCTAAATGTACATCTACAGTTCGCGGGTGGGTATATTAAGGTCGCACGTAATAGGGGGCGAGCCTATTGCTGTACACAAATATAAACTGAGAATTTCATAGAAAAACCCAATATATAATGCTCGTCCTGGGACTGCAACCCAGGACCTGTAACGTTAACTTAACAGTCGGACTTAAGACCACTAGACTAATGAGGCTGTTTAATAATTATGATCCATAAAAATCTAGGCTCCGCTTATTTCTGAGATAACATTTTTTTTGGTAATGCCATAATCATCAATACATATATAGTACTTATGTACGTTAGGCGTGTCTGTACATTGCTTTTTGTAAAAAATACTAATTTGTGGGACTGAGAATATATAAGTAATCAGGATCAATTTCTAAAATTTAAGGAAATTTTCTGTATGTCCGTTGGTATTTCTGAATTTTTACATCAAATCAAATCATGACTATAAAATTGATTAAGAGGAACTGGATAGAATATCATAGCCTAAGCTCATATCTTGAAGTCACGTTCAGGTTATGTTTCATTCAAATCGGTTAACTCTCAAAAGTTATTACAATTCTAAAACGAAAACGTGACAAATGTTAAATGCACTACAATAGTTTAATGGCGACTTGTTTCAAATGGCTGCAGCAATAAGTTTCTTGTAGGTAGGTAGAAATCTGTAAAGTGGTTTTATTTCATTATTTTTCTAAAAGTAAGTTTCAGAAATCAGTATATTAATTAGAATTACCCTTTAATAATTGTTATGGTTTAACAGAGTCAGGTATTAAATTTTTCTTGCCGACTTCAAAAAAAGGAAGTGATTCTACGTTCGTATGTATTATTTTATGTAAGTTCACCGATATTTTCGTAAACTCAAAATCAAGAAATAATAAATCTTTTACAACAAGTAAAACCGCCTTGAAAAACCAAATATATAATAATATGTTTAAAATGGCTTAGTAGTCTTTTCGCACGAATTTAGTTCGCACATATCGTGCAATACGACACTTCATAATTTATTAATTAGCATAGCGTGTTTCGAATGAAAGGTTTTTATTTTCGTACCTAACGACCACTTCATAAATTAAGTACTTAGTGGGCTATTTGCATGAATTATAATATAAGGATTAAAAAACCCAAGGACAGTCGCAAAAATACATTATGGCATTAATAAATTTAAAAATTAACAAGCCACGATGAAGCTTTTACCTATATATTATCTATTGATATTTGAAATTCATAATAAATTGTCAAATTATTGCACACACCTGAATTTTACTAGTGATATCTATAGGGAATGAGAGAAAGAAAGCTCTTGAGCAGGAAGTCAGTGGACTTCCTGCTCAAAAGCTTTCTTTCTGTTGCAAAAACAGAAGATCCGAATTAGTTGAAGTCACCGACTCCCAAACAGTAATTTCAAGAGTTTTATCAAACTTACTTTTTTTTTTTTTTATTGTTTGCTTGCGGCTATTGTATCACTGCGACCGAAAATGGTCTATTGTGATCGCCACTCTTTGAATTAGAGTTCACCGCTAAATCCTGCGGCTACTATGAACTGCAGGATTTTCCTAGGGGTGAGCTCTTTTATTTCATCCGGGCTTAAGGTATGTTTCCCTAGATGAGCGCTACGCTTGTGCATTAGCGATCCACATTCCCCAAGAAGATGAAGTGGCGTTTCATCAGCCTCTTCACAACGTCGACAGGTTCGCGTATCGCTCAGCCTTAGGTTGAACATGTGCTTGTTTAAACAACAATGTCCCGTTAAGGCTCTTGTCACAATGCGCAGATTGTTCCTGTTCAGTGCAAGTAAAAGGCATGTATGCCTTTTATTATAGGCTTTAATCAAAGCTTTGGAGTGGTCCATGCCTGGCGATTCCATCCAGAGTTTGGTAGCGTTCTCAAAGCTTAAGTCCGTTAGAGTTCTCTGAGCTAAGGCTTTAGGTATTCCACAGAAGGGTTCAGGGCCCAGCTGCGTGCTACTAGCCCCAGCTCTTGCGAGTTCATCGGCACGTTCATTGCCAACGATTCCCGCATGACCTGGTACCCATCTTAAAACTACCCTATTCCTCATCCCTAGAGAGTTTAATCGAGCCATGCAATCTTCTACCAGTTTCGACGAGATGACGTTCGAGTCCAGCGCTAAAAGAGCTGCTTGGCTGTCCGAATTTATATAAATGGTGTGGTTGTTGTAGTGCTTCTGCAGATTGGCTTCTGCGCATTCCACGATGGCGTAAACCTCTGCTTGGAAAATGGAGGCGTATCGTCCCAAGTTCACATATTTGTTAAACCTTGGTCGCTCTCCATGTATTCCGCAGCCTACAGCATTTTCCATTTTCGAGCCGTCGGTATACCAAATTAGGCTCCCGGCCTCATAAGTTAACTGGTCCTTTGACCAGTCTTCCCTTGAAGGCATTTCTACGGTATATTGTTTTTCATAAACATGCCGCAGAAGCATGGCAACCGTTGTCATGCCAAGTATTGGAGTTGCCAATGTTGAGTTCTGTAGGGTCCTCATTTTTTTGGATAGCCAAGTTTTGCCCTGAATATTGGCTCTGTACATGGTGGCTTTCGCCTCTCAAACTTACTTGCTGTTGCTCCCGGTTGCACTCACATAACAAAGTATGTCGACACCAGTGCCAACTACCAGGTCCGTATCCATAGCAGGAACCATCTAGCTAGATGATCCGTGGGTGCAATTTTTCATAATTTATTACTAACAAAATAGAAATACATTTCAAAAATAGGTAAGTAGATACAGGGTAACCGTGAAACAGTTTACACCACGCACACCGAAATGTTTAAAGAATTTTTACTAATAATATACTATCTAACATTATCCTAAAAAAACGACGCTCGACAACAAAATGCCGCTTGCTTGAACTGCATTTCAGAAATTGTATTACTTTATTTTCTCAATCCAAACAAACGTCTCATAAGCACAGAATAAATAAACCCACCAAAAACGTTTTCATGTAAAATGTTGCGAAGAAGCGATATGGCTTGCACTGTCAAAAAGTTATCAGATCTCATGTACAGCCAAACTTCTAACTTCTAAGTCACGCCCTAACTTTAAAAGCCCTAACTTCGCAAACTGTACACCTAAGTCAGAATATGTGGCTTGGCCGTTTCACTGTCGCCGTCACATGTGCGAAAGGTAAACAATTTATTCATTGTTATAGTATATTAATTCATAATTATTTTTCGAAATTTCATATTGTTTTGTTTAGTTTCATTCTTGTTATGTATTAGATAGGTACGTATAATATAAATTTAATTCTACATACCTACAAGTGAAAATATTAAATTAATTTTACTCTTGCCCTTCCTGCCAATATGCGCCACCGTTGTATGGCCGTATGCAGCCACCCGGGAATCCTATGTTCTTCCGCACACTAACACCGAAACATGCGCGTGTAGTACGCCCAAATTAAAAATTATTTCGAACGGGTGCGTAATATCAATTCATTTCCATATTGTGATTTTTATACTGATGAACTTTGATTTGAGTTAATTATTACGCCATACAAAATTAAGTGCGTTCCTGAAATTTGTATTTTTATGAGGAGTACCAACTGCTACATAGATTTTTTTGCTGGGTTGCTCTGCTTGTCTGGACGTACCGCCCGCCTCTGTTCTCTTGGTAAACGTTGTCTTAACTTATCTGAAAAGGAAAGTGCTAACTTGCAATTAAAGATGTCGTTACTTTCAAAGTGTAGGAAAGTACAATTCATGTTCTGAAGTTGACTTGAAATGCCGATAAAATGCATTTAAATGAATTATAAATTTAATACTGTACTTCTGGATTTGGGGTGTCTAAGTATATACATATACAGTGTCTAGTAAACAGTACGACATAGTACGAGGAGTGATAGCTCGTCTCAATACCAATACAACACAATATAATTTATGTTCTGCAAAATGTAACAGAATTCAAGATAACTATACTACTTTATTTGATAAAAACGTTGCCCCACACTAGGATTCTCCTGTAACGTGGGCACGATTACAAAAACAAATTATCACATACAAACTCAGACCCGGAACACAATCCGTAGATAATACAAATATTTGTTGACGCAAATCGTGCCGTTTCCATAATATCTAAAAATATACCTTGCATCTGATTTTCAGTATTTTGGAATGTAAAATTCCTTATGTTTTGTATTTTTTGTCATCAAATTAGGTATTCGGCGTCATTCTTGAATCGCACCGAATGAAAGGCACCAACAGTATTCATTGAAACACACCATTCAGGTGCGCTGAGAAAATCAATTTCAAATATAATCTTATTCCTCGAAACGCACCAAATGTTCAAGGTGTAGATACAGATGGGTATATTATATATAAATATAGTATCATCATCGTCATCATCGCGTGAACCTAGTGAACGCCACAGAGCCCGATCTTTGGCTTTCCTCATATAGGCATTGCCAGTTGCCTTCCGCAAGTCGTCACTCTACTTGGCCGGCGGGTACCAACCCTACACTACGTTTGCCTATAAAATTATATAATAATATAAATATATAGGTATATATATTTATATTATTTTTAAATTAAGAAAATATCCTTAAGTCTCTGATAGTAATCAGGGAGCTTAAGGTGACCTATCAACAATTAACGAGTGGTTCAAATACAATTTACTTACAATCAAGCCATCAAAAACTTTAAAAATGATTTTCACTGCCAAGTGACTTAAGACTTAGTATTAAAAAAACTAAAGTGTATTAAAAAAATCAAATAGCGAAAATTCGAATCAAAATCTGCTGCCTATCGAGGGCTCTGCTAGCTGGATAGACTACGCAGAGCGTATCGGCTGTATCCCGCACAAAATCAAAGGAATTATATATATATCACTTTAGTAAAACACATTTGGTTTACTTAGTAGATATTTGGGTTCAGCTGCTAAATCTAACTTGGCCGATTTACAAACTGTACAAAATAAATTGATAAAAGACTCAAATGTAATTTCAACTGAGTGCTAAAACATTTTGTAAATCTCATTGTAAGCGAAACGTTTTTATTTAATTAAGAAAATTAACATCTTGAAACCGATTTTGCCAGAGCACTAAAATGGTGCGTTTCGAGGCATACTTTTGGTGCGCTTAAGTTGGTGCGTTTCAAAGTTAGTGCGCTTCGAAGCGTACCCAAATTATTCTTAAAGAGTTAGGAACTTCATCGATTGATAAGTTTTTTTTTTAAATACCAAGATTGTGTTCAAGAAATAAACAATTTTTTTTTGGATAGATTTTCGTATGTGATCAAAAAATGTGATCAGTCTACCCATGACCATGGATGCTGTAAAGGATTCGAAACGTCGGAAAATATCGTTATCACGATCCGTAAAAAGTATTTTTTCAATATGTGGCAGTTTCGAACAATGAACTTAAAACTTTTCTACCGTGGGTGAGCCATGCTTCGGCACAAATGGGCTGGCTCGACCGGAATTATCACTCCACGGCCTCACAGAAAACCGGCGTGAAACAATGCTTACGTTGTGTTTCGCCGAGTGAGTGGAGATACCGGAGGCCCAAACCCTTTTAAAAGGCCGGCAAAACACTTGCGACTCCTCTGGTGTTGCGGGTGTACATGGGCGGCGGTATCGCTACCCACATCAGGCGAACCGTCAGCTCCTTTGCCCTCTTAAGCCATAAAGAAACTACATTATTCAATGGTAATTTGAGAAAGATATAATATTAGTCTATTTTTATTACAATAATTATAAGAAAAAAACATATTTAACATAACAACATTAATAACATACTCTGTACTGTACTGTATTCCCCTAAGGGTTAGGCAGAGGTGTACTTAACGTACACCCACAGTTCGCCGGTATGTTTAGGTACCATTTAATAGCGGGCGAGCCTATTGCCATTAACCGGGCACAAATTCCAAACTTAATTTCATAGAAAACTCCTAATAACACTTTGCTCGACCTGAGAATCGAACCCAGGACCTCTAGCGTAGCAGTCGCACTTGGGACCACTAGACTAAAGAGGCAGTATAATAAGATAAGTTAAGGAATAATAATATTTCCTTGGTACACAGTTTTATTTATTTTATGCTTTGGGCACGGAATGATGGAAGTGAGATAGAATTTTGGTAAAATCATCATTGATTGACTTCGGAAACGATACCCAAGTCATTGAATGATAATATTTTGAAACTGAAACGGTCAATCATCAAATATTATCATGATTTATAGTTTTTCTACCAAATCTGTCATTCCTTGTGTCATTTGGTGTACATGGGAATGGGAGGATCATTCTGATACGATTGGGCCACTGAACTACTTGCGATAACCAACCGCCGCAATTTTTGATAGATTTTTGTTTCGGTAATATTTTGTGGAACATATATTGTATGTTTTGGTAGCAATTACATGTAATTACTATTTACTGGACACCTGTATATAAGAGATACGAATGAAATTATCCATATTGTATATGGGTTCGAATAACATTACATATTTTTATCTCGATAGTGGGCGTCAACGGCGAGTGGTAGACCTTTGGCCATCTGTGTGCGAAATCTACCGACACGATCTACTGATAGTTCTTTGAAGGATGGGCTTTACCATGAATACAAGAAACATGGAAAAGTTGTATGGGTTAAAGTTGTCGGTCAGAACGCCGATCGCTATGCCGTGGTGCGTTTTAAAAAGCCGTCCGATGTGGAGAAGGCCTTGGAAGTATCACAAGATAAACTTTTTTTTGGCTGTAAGATTTCGGTGGCGCCTCACCAAAGCTGCGATGAAGATGCAGATTCGGCTAAACCTTACGAGACTGATATCGATGAATACCACCCGAAGGTAAGATTTTTATATTATGTTTTTCTCCTCTGTTAAAACGGTTTTATTATTAATTTTCAATATAGATTTTCTGTTAATGAAAGCTTAAAGGAATCTTTTATCACCAAACGGCGGCGGCGTAATCAACTACGCAGCAATGAAAGAAATTACATAACGTACACGAATTTTTTTCATGTTTCCGGTACGATTATTTAATTTACTTTAAAAAAATAAGGTTTCGTACCATACTGGGACCGAAAAAGTTATAACCTTACAGGGGCTTATGTTGCGCGCGCTTCCAGCGAAAGAATTACGTATACGATCACGTTTATTACAATAATAATCTTTGATATTTTTCTAGCCGGCGTACTTTCGATTATTCATTTGATTAATAATTTTACCTATGGAAGCTTGTCATTAGCAACGTTTTTATGTATGGTGACATCATATCCGTAAGCCTTTTTAAAAATAAATACGTAAATGCATTATATTTATCAGTAATAATAATTGTTATTTAACTCTGCAAATTTCTATGACAGTAAACGTTCAATTTACATAAAAAAACTTATCCATTTAGTCTGCTATCCAAAAATGTACCTAATAATGTTTTATTGTTAGTAAGGGCAGCCAATGAATAAATTACTGGAACATTAAATAAAACAAAAAGTTAATAAGTATCACATAAAATGTATCGAAAATTTCATGAATAAATTATCTGGCTGGTACAGATAGTTCAATTAAATAAAACTTTCATTCGTGTGGCAGTGACGCGGCAGTCGTCGTCCACTGCCACAAGTTGTATATTTACAAGCCCACGCACACATAGGGCCGCGCGCACAACTGAGTTGAACTATCTATAAGGGCTCCGTCAGTGGCGTGCACTGGGTCTGATCTTAGGTAAGGCAGTTTTTTTTTATTGATTTTTCGAATATCCACACCGCGTGACGTCATAGCGAAAAATTGAAATTCCGGTCAGAATGCTAGTCAACTGAATGAAACTATGCTCCGCGGGGGGAATGCTAGCGATACCTTAAAAAAAGAAACAAATTATATGAGAACTCATCAGCCACCAGTAAGTTTTCAGTTTCAAAATTTTCATGGTTCAGAATACATACTAAGATTACGTTTTATATTAATATTTATTATGTTTTATATTAGTAATTATTTTTTAATAAACACACATTGTCAACACAAACATCACAATCAAATAACATTTTAAAAACCAACGAATAGACTCGTAAATGCAAGAACTACAATTATTATAGAAACAAACAAATAAACAACGATATTAACACTACAATTACGTTTCAAAATGAAAAAACTTGCAAGAAAACCATAACAATTACTCGCGTACACAAAATAGTAAAAACACCGCTCGTCACATGAAAAAAACAATATGGAGTCATAAGAAGAAAAAAATATTTCTAATATTTGAACAAATAAAACCTTTTTAAACAAAAATGAATCATTTTGTCTACGTAATTAGGTAGGAAATCCATCAAAACAAATACCGCGGGCCATGCGGCTGGAGTTGGTCACGTTCCGCCCGTGCAATTCATGTATGTGTGCAGTTCACAGACACAAAAATCTAATCGAACTATCACTACATGCGAACGTTTTTTATTCGCCATTTCCTGCCGTTGGCAGCCGCAGTAGTTGACATTAGGTACATTAATTTGTGTAAAGCGCCTATCAGTAAAGCGCGTTGTGACTTGTGAGATTATTAGGTGTACTTGCGATTCGTTGCTATTTTGGAGCGTTTAGGAGTTTTCTAGTAATTCCACGATTTACGGATTTATTAATTATACTTTAGGTACTTATTGTATACTCTTTGATCAGCGAAATTATCCGTGACTGCTAGGGTATGCAGTGCTTTTTGCATCATATGCAGCGCACGCGCCTGGGCTCCGTGGTTTCGGATGCAGAGTCCGAAGAAAAATAGGCGGGTTGAAATGTTAGCAATTAGGCGTTGAGTTACCAATAACCATGTATATATACATAATAAAAAAATACCTATGTACATGTACAATTGTAATCATTGGAACCACGGGGCGAGGTCTTGCTTTGCATTCTGTCGGGTGGCGGACTCCCCGAGCCAGCGGCACACAGGCCACAGCTCATGTATCAACTATGGATAGGTGCTTCTTTTTAACAGATTTCAAAATGAGATTTAATGTTCTTATTGTGACATGGTCCGCCCCTGTCGCCCCTCCTCCACGCCTCAAGCCTACCCCGCGCGTCGCTATAAAAGGATCGGCAGACGACGCGCGGGCCTTCTTCCTCCTGCTGCAGCTGCCCAAGCTAAGTGCCGCCCTCTACCGGCCGGACCTCGCCTCGAAGCCTTCATTGAACCACCCTGAGCTTAGGCAGCTGCAGCAGGAGGAAGAAGGCCCGCGCGTCGTCTGCCGATCCTTTTATAGCGACACGCGGGATAGGCTTGAGGCATGAAGGAGGGGCGACAGGGGCGGACCATGTCACATTATGTATTTCTTATTTATGTTAATATTTCCGTCAGTTGTGCACCGACTTTTAAATGTTTAATATTCGCGTAAGCTTCAGAAATCAGTACGATTTTAATAATCTTTCTTCTTTATATGAAAGAGAATACTCCTAAGACCTCTATTAAAATTTGTAGAGGATCTGATCACAAAATTTTGTACAAAATGAAAATAACACTTACCGACGGATTACATGAAAACATCGTCTAAGTACGTGAAATTCTACTCGTCTCCCAAAATTTTGAAATAGTATTATAACAACAAAAAGTGAATGGGCTTTCAAAAACAAAAAAACTCATGTTATGTGCAAAACAGTTTCGGAAGTCGGTTGCGAAAACAAAAGGTCAAACCAAATCGAATGCAGCACCGACTTCCGAAACGTTTGCACATAACATTCAAGTTCTAAGGTTATTTATTTCAAACTAGCTGCTGCCCGCGACTTCGTCCGCGTGGAATAGCTACTTGGTCTTAGCGTGATGATATATCTAGCCTATAGCCTACCTCAATAAATGGTATAACTATCACTGAAAGAATTTTTCAAATCGAACAGTAGTTCCTGAGATAAGCGCGTTCAAGCAAGCAAACAAACAAACAAACTCTTCAGCTTTAAATAAAAATAAAAATTAAAAGTATATACATATAGATAAGCTTTTACAGGCGTTTATATAACGTTATGATTCTAGTTGCACGTTTCCAAATGGTTAAATCAATGGTCAGGGTGGTCAAATGGTTGATTCTACGGCGAAGAATCCTAGAAACCCCATGGAAACTGAGAATTAAAGGTGTTACATTTTTTTAAATGTTTTTGAAAGCGGTTTTAATTTTTGTTATTTCTTCTTTGCGAGACTACGCATAGGTATATTTCTTTTTTGCGAGACTGATGCGAGGCGAAACGCTCGCGGCCAGATCTTAGTGGAAGAGTAGCGCAGAGCTCATCATGACATGAAAAAAATTAATAGGTTATATTCGCGCATAAAGTGAATTCCAACTGACGGTTATTTGTTTACTTCAGAGCGGCAACACCGCCCGATATCGCGCGTGGCTGGCCGAGACATTTGGCAACGCCGCGCAGGATCGCTGCTCCAGATCTGCCTAATTTCTCATACAAATCTTTCGTTTCATGTGTCGAGCGGCACACGAACTCTCTCTTTCGCACTCATTGAATTTCGAACTTAGTTGTTGTACTGAACTTTGTTTCCTAAGGGCGCCAGCTACTGGCGCTCCACGCGCTTCACTCGGTACAACTTGACGCTAAAATACTGCTTTCTGCTGCGTCCATTTTAGAACGATAATTGTCAATAACTACGTAAAATATACATTTATAAAAATATACACGCAAAAAATATAACTGCCTCATTAGCCAAGTGGTCCTGAGCGCGCCGGCTACGCTAGAGGTCCTGGGTTCGATTCCCAGGTCGAGCAAAGTGTTATTGGGTTCTTCTATGAAATTCCCAGTAGCAGCTCGGAGTTAGGAATTTGTGCTCGATTAATGGCAATAGGCTCGCCCCCTATTACATGGGACCTAAACATACCGGCGAACTGTGGGTGTACATTAGTACGCCTCTGCCTAATCCTTCGGGAAATACAGGCGTGATGGTATGTTATGTTACACGCAAAAAAAAAATTGTTTGAAAAAAATTGTTGCCTAATTTTTGGGAGTGCACCGCTTCAGGGCTCCTTAGGACGAGCCGTCTCTGCTTATGAACTCTCGCTTCCGGCCGTAATTCGATCATTGCGAGCAAGTTGAACTTAGATTTTTTGGTCTGGCGGCGAAGATTACCTTATTAGGTGGCGTGTTCGGCCCACTCGTGCTTTCGAATATGCGAGGCTTCGCCCTTTGCAGCGAACACTGGACCAGAGCATGTCATGATCGTGACGAATGTCACGAATCCGATGGCCGTGACTTACGGCAAGAAGGCAAGACCGGCTTTAAGTCGCTATGAGTCCGATATACCGTGCCGCCTCCCCAGGTGGCAGATGAAGACGATCCATGATGCCATTCAACATTGCTTGTCGCCAATCGCCAATACTTTGAATCGCCATAAAATTATTTCACACAGCGCGAACGATTCGAAATGATCTGCCTCATAGACTATTGTAGTGTAGGAAATAGCTTTTTTTACAATAATATGTGTCGCAATCGAGCTGTCAGGTTGATCAACAGGCTTATCAATTGTTCGTTTCGCACGAATCCACAGTGGTCCATATTCCTAAGAAAGGCGGTCATAGAGGTTGTATGTCTCATGTATGACGGATTAAAAATGAAATATTAACTTTTTTATCTAAGAAATGATTGTTTTAAGGTTCTAATGATAATAACAAGTAAAACAATAGATATATTTTTAAAAAGGTAGATGTATATTCTCAAAATAAGGATCCATCCATTCTAATAAATAGTAGTTAACAATAAAATAGGTTTTATTCATAAATTATTTCTGAAAATAGCTTAATTTACATATAAATAATAAATTTTACTAGATAAGTAATAGAAAACTGAACATAGTATTTATATAAAACATCGTCTTTTTACATAATAGGAAAACATTATACAAAATATTATTCACAATATTTACAGGTTTCTTTTATTGCAATATAGTTTAAGTACATAATAAATCAAACACTTCTTTTGCTAATACAGACTTCTTATTACAAGGTAACTTTCTTATGCTAGAAATAAGTGGGTCTGAATTAAGAAGAAGTCTTTTCAAAAGATTCATATTAGTTACTTCTCGGGAATGGATGATGGATCCTACAGAATGAAAGAAATGAAAATTACAAAATATCCCAAGGTATCAAATTTACCTATATACTACTTTGTCTTTGCCATGACCTATAAGCAATCCTCGGCGCACTTTTGGCGCACCTAGATGTTACAGATTCTAAAACTAGACAAACAAGAGATTATTTTGATATATGTTTCATCTTTGGGGATTCGTTCCTCCCTAAGTAAAAGTCTAATTAAATATGGCAAAGCGGTAAAAATCAAAGAAATCGGAAGTCTCTCTTGATGGTGCTAATTACAGATAACGACACGGTTAAAGTAAACACAATAGGATTAAAAATGTCGTACATACCTTCTATTTGAATATCCATGGCACAAAATTATCACAAACAAACAATTTCCGAGAAAACAACATTTAAAACAATATAAATTTTGCCGACAAAACCAACGCTAATTAGCACTATTGTAATGTTATCACTTCGGTTGCACAAAATGAAATGTTCCTTTCATGTTATTGTAATTTCTTTTATACCTGGGGGTAGAAGGGTTGTTTGTCTACCCTGTAGATGTAGATAAATGACGTCATAATTCAACCATCGACATTTCAGCCCTATGACCTATGGAAGGACTACTGTGGAATCGTGCAAAAGTACCCTTTTCAAAATGTATTATGTTTTAGGTGGCGTTTTGCACTAAGCATTTTATTTTCGTGCCAAGCCAACCACTTCATAAATTTAGTAGTGGGCTGTTCGAACGAATTACATTATAAGAATGAAAAAACTTAACTACAGTGGCAAACATCATGGATGTTTGCGACTGTAGTTGAGTTTTTATTAAAAAATAATAAACCACAATTCAATATTGAAAAATATTATATTTATATTACCTAGATATTTGAAATACATAATAAGTTGTCAAATTATTGCACACCTGAATTTTACTAGTGATATAGGCAATAAGAGAAAGAAAGCAAATTATCGTTAATATTGCTTGTTGTCTCACTCACTCGCATTTGCTGTGTGCATGTGCATATTGCTTCATTCACACAACAGTGACAGCAACGACGAGCTATGTGTGCTGAAATATTGATGTACATATTTTAAAACATTTGTTTTAATAAACTGTTAACATTTTTTTTAAAGCTTACTAGCAATGTGTGTCGCACATTACTAGTATTCTTGTTAACCCCTCATGCTAAGCTAAATGCTTGTGTTACGAGTGGGTACACGTGCAATGGGTGGGTTTCGAACTGGCAACCACATGATCGCAAGTCCGACGCCCTAGCCATTAGGCTACCGCCGCTTCAAAGTTAATAAGAAATAACAAACATATCTTACATATAATAAGAATGTAAGTGAGCCGTGTCTGTACATTGCTTATATTTACAAAAAAACTAATTTGGGGGACTCAGAATCGGTAACACAATACATTTCTATTATTTTTGGAACTTTTGTCTGTCTGTCGGTTTGTCTGTCGGTTTGTCTGTATGTTTGACCGCGCATCAAATGATAACTACTGAAGAGATTTGGAGGAAGTGGGCAGGAATTCATAGCCTGTTTCTTGGATTAACATTTAGGCTATTTTAAATTCAAATCGGTTCTCTCTATCAAAAGTTATTAACATTTTAATTATTGAAAACGTTGACTTTTAAAAATAACCATTGAAGTCAATTTCTTTTTCAAGTATTTCTGTACTAGACTAGCACGGATCAAAAATGATAACAGAATCAAGTAATAAAATTAAAAAAATACATTTACAGGGACTAAATGACATAAAATAAGAAAATAAAGCAGATCAATCAGAAACCATTATTGTGACCAAGAATTGATTATTAGTACAGTAATTCTAACTCTACTTATACAGGGAATCACGGGACATACATAGGATTTATCCAGCGAGCACAAGCCGGTGTAAAAACTAAATATTTGAGTGGGTTAAAGAAGTAAACAAAAAATTACAACTTATTTTCTAGCGGACTAACACGACATCGTTATTACCTCAATGAAATTTGATTCGATAACAGGTGTCAATTTGAGTTGACAATTTTGACAATATTATTGTTTTCTTCTTTAAAGCATCCGGCCATATAGTAACTCATTTTATAATGTGAAACCTCCATAGTGTAGATACAGTGCGCACACTTTATTTGAGAAACTAAAGAGTTTCCATCTAATCGAATAATTAAATACATAAATAAATATAATAATAAAAAAAATGCAACATGCGTTAATCTTTACTGCAAACAGATATTTGACATTTTAATCTATGTAGGTATGTCTATTTATATTTCCATGTTTCAATCAATGCAATGTGAACAAATTTATAGATCAGAAATAAGGTATTCAGAAATCAATGGCGCTAAGTGTATTACAAATATGAAAAACCAAATTTTTCGAGGTGGTTAGTTGAAACTTGGACAGGACAACGTCTGTCAGGTCAGCTAGTATAAATATATGATTGGTTGTTCTTAATATTATTATCTTATATTAATCTTAATATTTAAATCTTATATAAATCTTAATTTGTAAATTTATTAAATTAAGTATAACATTCCATCACGCCTGTATTCCCCGAAGTGTTAGGCAGAGGTGTACTAAGGTACACCCACAGTTCGCCGGTATGTTTAGGTCCCATGTAATATGGGGCGAGCCTATTCCCATTAACCGGGCACAAATTCCAAACTCCGAGCTGCTACTGAGAATTTCATAGAAAAACCCAATAACGCTTTGCTCGACCTGGGAATCGAACCCAGGACCTCTAGCGTAGCAGTCGCACTTGGCGGCACTAGATTAACGAGACAGTTTAATAAATTAACTATTAATAGTTTAATCTTCTGAAATACCTACCTATATTTATAAACAAAGTTAGAAACTGTTTAAAAATCGCTATCTTAACACACTGTGGCATAGGCCTTAATAAACACGCATTGTTCTCACGGCGGGGCTACTCACTACACATAAAATCGACAAATTTTTAACATCTACCCTACTAACTGCACTAATTGGTTATCTTTTTTACATAGTAAAATTATTCTATTTTCTTCTGTAAATGATTAACGTAATCTTTTGAAAAAATAAATGTCATTAAACGTATATACACTTCTGGACACATCTATTGGCCCACCTTGTATTTTCAGTTTCGTTTGGTCCTAGCTAAAATTTTATATTAGGTCGAGCAAAAAGTTTTTATGCAGTTTTGAACCAGAATTTAAAGAAACAAAAGACAATTGGGAGCCTGTTTGTTGATATCAAACAATCGAATACTAAGAAAACTTGGTTTTATTGGTTTACATGGATTTAATTCTTGAAAAAGTGATTGATATCTTTGGTTTTGCAACAAACATTACTTATTCTTAACATTAAGGTGAGGTTCTATCAATAATCTATGGATACTTCACCTGAAGTCGCCGCCCAAGCTGTGGCACTTATTCAGGCCGGAAACAGCCAAAGAAACGTGAGTGCTCAACTTAATTTAAGTCGATCTGCAGTCCGAAATGTTTATCGGAGGTACCTAGAGACTGGCGGCTTTGTTCGTCGCCAAGGAAGGCCACGATCTCGGGTCACAACTGAAAGGCAGGATCGATTCATCGTGACGACCAACTTGAGAAATCGTCACCTTACCTCCATTGAGATACAAAACCAACTTCGCGACTTCCACGGAGTATCTGTGAGCGCTCGAACTGTTCGGAGAAGGTTAAAAGAACGCGATATGGTACCACACAAGCCAGCTAATGGGCCCAAACTACCGCGAGCCCACCGAACAGCGCGCCTTCATTTCGCACGCAGTCATTTAAATTAGACACAGCAAGATTAGAGCCGTGTACTCTTTTCTGATGAGTCTAAAATTGTGTTACATGGCAATGATGGAAGGAAGAAGGTCTACCGACGTAAGGGAGAGCGTTTCGCACAATGCTGCTTTGAAGAGAGGGTTGCTTATGGCGGTGGCTCATGGACTGTCTGGGGCGGTATATCCGCGAGCGGCAAAACTCAACTTGAGGTTGTTACAGGACCACGGCTGCCAACATTAAATGCTGAAAGGTACATTCGTGAGTGCTTAGAACCTCACGTGATACCATACGCGGACTATGTGGGCCCAAATTTCCTTTTTATGCATGATAATGCAAGAGCCCATGCGGCCGGCATTGTCAGGGAATATCTTCGGGATGTGAACATCACAGTTATGGACTGGCCAGCCAGAAGCCCAGACATGAACCCCATTGAGCACATGTGGGACGAGCTAAAAGCCGTGTTAGAGCTCGTCAGCCAGTTGCCCAGACGATGCAGGAGTTGAAAACTGCCATAGAAGAGGAATGGGAGATGATCCCTCTAAATTTCATAGAGCGTTTGATAAACTCTATGCCTAATCGTATGAGAGCTGTGGTAGATGCCCATGGAGGCAACACGCGTTATTAAATTAAACCTTTATTTGATAAAACATGTTTTTTATTCAAAAATCAATTGCCCTTAACAAGGCGCATATCCGACTTTTTAGGCGTAGCTCCATGTCGTATGGTATTCTGAATTCAAATTTAAAACAATACGATCGAAAAAGATGGTAAAATGTATCAGGTTTAAAACTGCATCAACAGTTTTTGTTCAATCTAGCAATCATATTTCGGTAGGGGCCATCGAAACCTAAACTCTAAGGTGGGCCAATAGATGTGTCCAGAAGTGTATTATGGCAATTTAATAGTGTTAAGTGCTGAAAGCATACAAGGGGTCGGCTGTGGAAGTAGCTGCGATATATCTGTATATCGATAAAGTAGCTGCGAAAAAAGCTGTCTATACATTGAAGATGTTAAAAAATGGGTTAGTGTATATAAACATCTCCGAACCCAAATATGATATTTTTGAAACTCGATTAATTTAACGGATTCTTAGATACTCTCTGATGTATACAGACCCTTTTGATTAAATTATTTTTGGAATCAATTTTTAATCCTAATACAGCTTCACGTTAGCAAAGCTGCGGGCAAAAGCTATTGATAAATATATAGGTATATATCTTATGCATGATGCATACTATAGTAACTCAAACTTTAATCTCCCAATAATCTTATCTATATATATAAAAGAAAGTCGTGTTAGTTACACCATTTATAACTCAAGAACGGCTTAACCGATTTGGCTGAAAATTGGTGGAGAGATAGCTTAGAACCAGGAGACGGACATAGGATACTTTTTATCCCGTTCCCGTGGGATGTGATGACAGACAGAATTCCACGGGGGCGAAGCCGCGGGCAGAAGCTAGTACTTAATAAACTTTCACTTTATAATTGTTTTTGGAATAATGTTGAGTTGTCTCAATTAACCCTCACCAAACCTATATATCTTATCTGAGAAACAAACTTAAACTAGCTTTAACAGTGTTACACCTTATTTAAAAGACTTTCAAATATAGTAGCGAAATTCCATAATGTTTTAGTTTTTCCTTGATTTATACACTTAACACTAATTGTATTCTAAATTTGAAGCTTCTAGGTCTGCTAGAAGTGCCTTAGAGTTTATATGATCGGTCAGTCAGTGAGTGACAAAATTAAGAAACTTTGGCTAGTATAATATAATTAAAATAGTATAATTCTTAAGCTACTGGTTCAAATTGAATTAAATTTGAAATATACCTTGTCTATACAATGCCTGCATGGTTACTGAAAATTCCAAAATAATCCACAACGAAGTTATAGGGGCTCAAAAATGGGCTGAACTGGAAAGGGTGGTACGGCCGTGCCCCTTGCTTTTGCTCGACTTTCACTGCCGTACCCCAGATTCTTCCGAATAGCCCACTACTTAATTTATGAAGTGAACGAGTGGCACGAAAATAAATACACTTCGTGCGAAACGCTACCTACTAAAAATCATTTTTGAATTGATTTTTACAACAAACAAATATTATAAATGTATTTTTATAATAACTTTTTAATTCCTATAAGAAGTTGATATATTTTATTTTTGTTGCAAATAAATTTGCTTATGTGGTCCAAAATCAACATAAAATAATCAATTTTTTTAAATTCATTGTACAAAACTGTCGTACATTTATGTATAATATGTTACTGTAAAAGCCAGAACTGCCTACGGTAAATACTAACATTTTGCGATATAACCTCACCGTCATATTCATAAAAATATAAAACGTCCCATAAATCTCCTATCAATATTAAATATGACACGTGATTTTTAATATTAAAACATATAGCTACATAATGGAATAGACTATTAGTTTACTGGACATTCTATATTTATCACGTGGGAGAGCCATGCTTCGGCACTAAATGGGCCGGCTCGACCGGAGTAATACACACAGAAAACCAGCGTGAAACAACGATGGCATAGTTTTTCGCCGAGTGAGTGAGGTTACCGGAGCCCCAAACCCTTATAAAAGGCGGGCAACGCACTTGCGACTCCTCTGGTGTTGCGGGTGTCTATGGGCGGCCGTTATCGCTTACCATCAGGTGATTCGTCTGGTCGTTTGCCCCCTTATCCCATAAAAAAACTAGCTTTTGCGCGCGGCTTCGCTCACATGAAGCTATATTAGGAGTAAATATGGAAAAACCAACATTTTCTTTGTATGTGTCTGTAATCCTGTATACATCAGAGAGGTCAAGCTTTATCTCAGGATCCGTGCAATTAATTGAGATAAGCAAGTTCAACAGTTTTTAAGTTGGAGCATATACTTTCTAAAAATAAAATTAAAATCTAGGTATTCAGTAGTTTTTATGCCAAACCGTAACAAACACACAATAATTTTAAACTATTACATTTTTGAGTATTAGAGAGAGATATTTTTACGATTGTGATTGCCGGAAAAAGTTCGAAATTCTTAGTCCGATGCAAGGTTTTAAAGAAATTGATATTATGGAGCACCTATAACTTGATATCAGAAACATTTTGCGGAACATAAATATTGAGTTGTTTTGGTTGGTATTGAGCCAAACCGAGCTTATCCCTCGCTCTTATGTCGTACTGGGCATTTGTCTAGGCGAGGCGTTGATGTGGTCTATTATATTAGCTTCTGCCCATGACTTCGTCCACGTGGAATAGTAACTTGGTCTTAGCGTGATGATATATAGCTTATAGGCTTCCTCAATAAATGGGCTATCTAACACTGAAACAATTTTTCAAATCGGACTTGTAGTTCCTGAGATTAGCGCGTTTAATAAATTATATTAGATGATGGTAACACTCAAAATAATGATCGGGAGAATTTTACAATCATCTATTTACTGAATTGTTTTATAGGCATTTTAGTAAAAGCATCCATAGACCTTCCTCTTTTCGATGCAAAATTTTAGTTGTCAACTATCAATTAATTGTCAATATTTTGTCAACCTTGCTCAAACGGTACTTGGCGTTTCCATGAGTAGTACGATTCATAACAAAATTATTCAACATTTATTAATTATTATTAAAGATCTATTGAATCAATAAACGTTATAATGACGGTCCTTCAGAGTTAACACTGAAATGAAATGATATTTATTTTCTGTAAATAGTTCTTTTAAAGAATCGTTTACCTGTCAATGTTTTATTTATTTAAGTACTTGATGGTGTAGGCATTTCCTAGAATCCTAGCTGACAACCTCTGAGAAGAAACACCGAAATAAACTCCAGAGAATCATGGTTTCTTAAGTCCACACCAAATAGTATTAAAAATATTGAGTGATACAGTGCGGGGCAATGTCTGAAACGGTACTACTAAAATAAAAAGCATATTCAGTATGTATACGTGGGACACTCAGAAAGTTTTGAGAAACTAAAAAACTAACTTCAATGAAAAAAATATTTTTATTAAATCTTTTCAAAGAACTCTCCATCAGCCTCTATACAAAGTTTCATGCGTCTGAATCAATTTTTAAAACCTTTTTCCCAGTCCTCCGCAGTCACCTTTTCCACGGCCTTCTCAAACGCTGCTAGCGCGTCTTCCGGCGATGAAAACTGTATCCCTTTGAGCTGATTTTTAATTTTAGGAAAATAAAAGAAGTCACACGGAGCCAAATCAGGACTGTAAGGAGGGTGTCCCAAGACTGACCGGTGTGGAGTCAAGGAAGTCCCTCGTTTTGATCGCAGAGTGCGCGGGGGCGAGTTGTCGTGGTGAAGAAGGACCCCGCGGAGCCCGGTGTTCGGTCGCTTGTTGCTCATTGCAGAAAAAACTTCTGGCAGGCATTTTGTGCTATACTATTCGGCGCTGATACTGCTTTGGTCTAGAAGTGGAATTGAAATTAGGTACCCCATCGAAGTGGAGAAACTAGCAATCAAAATTTTTCCTGCGCTCCTCGATCGCTTCACTTTCGTAGGCGTTGGTTCATTTTGAAACAGCCAAACTGTCGACTGACGCTTTGTTTCTGGATCGTATTGATAAATCCGGGATTCATCACCTGTCACAATGTCGTAAACGCGCCGTGACGAGTCTGCATCAAATTTGTGTATCATATCATTCACTTACCACGCAGCTTATGTGAGCTTTTCAGGTCTTACCTAGCAGAACGGTTATTTATAGTAAAGGAAGCCGAAGCAACATCCAAGCTTATGGATATCAAGGCGGGCGTCCCTCAGGGATCAGTGCTCGGCCCAGTCTTGTACACATTGTTTACCTCTGATCCCCCCGTTATGGATGGAATCACTACTGCTACGTTTGCCGATGATTCAGCAATTCTAGCTAGTGACAAAGACCCCATAGTTGCGACAAAATGCTACAAAGAGGGCTTGACCAAATTACTAAGTGGTTACAAACTTGGAGAATCCAGGTTAGCGCGTCTAAATCAACCCATGTTACATTTACTCTATCTACGTAGAGGCGATTGGCCCACCAGTGAAGCTCAATAACAACACATTACCCCAGAAAGACACTGTTAAGATACTTGGGCCTACATCTCGACCGACGCTTTACCTGCAAGCAGCATATAAAGACCAAAAGAGAAGAATTCAACATACGCTACCATAACCTTCACTGGTTACTAGGCCGGAACAGTAAACTGTCCCTTGATAATAAGCTGCTCATCTACAAGGTAATCTTGAAGCCTATATAGATGTACGGCATCCAACGATGGTGTAGCTGCAGTAACTCCAACATTTCAATCATCCAAAGAATGCAGAATTCCATCCTAAGATCTCTGTGTTCACTGCCATGGTTCATTACCAACACAGAAGTACACAATCAACTCCACATGAACACGATAAAGGAGGAAATCCGTAACACCTGTGAATCATACCAAAGGAGACTTGAGAGGCATCCTAATGAACTGGCCAGGCTGACTAACTCGATCATATATGAACCGACTTAAGAGGAAGGATATCCTGAGTATCCCGTCCTATCAAGCCCGCCAGTTATAACACTATGAGTAGTTGCCCTCACTGGAGGTCACACTCAAACTGCCAAACGTCATGCAAATCATCTGCTTATAGTAAAACTGATTGCAGATTATCACAGAGGAAAATAAATTTATATACAGGGTGGCGATTTCATCACCTGCATCCTTCTAGCAGGTGAAACAGACCACGAAAGACTACCCATATCAATAAAAAAACATAACTTAATTTTTCATCAAAATGTTTTTTTAAATTTTGTATGCAGAGTCAAAGACAGCGCGAACGTTGAACTCATTGTAGGTATGTATCCATCTAGAGATAGCGACTCATGCAACTACTTGATCCAGCCGTCCGCATATGGTCAACATACTGCAGGGTGCATATCGTTTTATGATAATTTTGATTATAAATTATGTCCATCTTGAAGCAGTGCAGGTGAATAAATCGCCACCCTGTATATCACGGCACCAATCTACACACACACACACACACAGGGAAATTTGGCTAGTGTTTAATAATAATAATAATTACAATAGCCACTTGTAATTATTATTTTGAAAACTTCGATCAATTAAAAGTAAAAATACCACTGTTCGATTTTCAAATTTCCCTCCGCATTTTTTTGAGAGCCAATTCAAATTTTCTTGTCTCATAAAAAAATGGATCTGCATCGAGAACATTATCGTGCAATGATTTTTTATGATTTCAAATGTGGCTTAAAACCTGATGAGTCATTTGATCGACTTCGAATTCATTGCTTTTATGGATGAAGGCTTTTATAGACGCGCTAACCTGGATTCTCCAAGTTTGTAACCACTTAGTAATTTGGTCAAGCCCTCTTTGTAGCATTTTTGTCACAACCGTGGGGTCTTTGTCACTAGCTAGAATTGCTGTATCATCGGCAAACGTAGCAGTAGTGATTCCATCCATAACGGGGAGATCAGAGGTAAACAATGTGTACAAGACTCGGCCGAGCACTGATCCCTGAGGGACGCCCGCCTTGATATCCATAAGCTTGGATGTTGCTTCGGCTTCCTTTACTATAAATAACCGTTCTGCTAGGTAAGACCTGAAAAGCTCACATAAGCTGCGTGGTAAGTGAATGATATGATACACAAATTTGATGCAGACTCGTCACGGCGCGTTTACGACATTGTGACAGGTGATGAATCCTGGATTTATTAATACGATCCAGAAACAAAGCGTCAGTCGACAATTTGGCTGTTTCAAAATGAACCAACGCCTACGAAAGTGAAGCGATCGAGGAGCGCAGGAAAAATTTTGATTGCTAGTTTCTCCACTTCGATGGGGTACCTAATTTCAATTCCACTTCTAGACCAAAGCAGTATCAGCGCCGAATAGTATAGCACAAAATGCCTGCCAGAAGTTTTTTCTGCAATGAGCAACAAGCGACCGAACACCGGGCTCCGCGGGGTCCTTCTTCACCACAACTCGCCCCCGCGCACTCTGCGATCAAAACGAGGGACTTCCTTGACTCCACACCGGTCAGTCTTGGGACACCCTCCTTACAGTCCTGATTTGGCTCCGTGTGACTTCTTTTATTTTCCTAAAATTAAAAATCAGCTCAAAGGGATACAGTTTTCATCGCCGGAAGACGCGCTAGCAGCGTTTGAGAAGGCCGTGGAAAAGGTGACTACGGAGGACTGGGAAAAAGGTTTTAAAAATTGGTTCAGACGCATGAAACTTTGTATAGAGGCTGAAGGAGGAGAGTTCTTTGAAAAGATTTAATAAAAATATTTTTTCATAGAAGTTGGTTTTTTAGTTTCTCAAAACTTTCTGAGTGTCCCACGTATACATACAGTACAGCTGGCGCAAAATAATTTGAACCAACATGGCGGATGCGCAGTAGTCGATTTTTAGTACATTTTGCACGCAAATGCACTGCGCCATCTTTCCCCCTCCCCGTTAGTTTTGGGTCAAGTTATTTTGCGCGAACTATAATTACAAACCTAAGTGTTCACGGTGACGTCCGAAGAGCGTCACATCGCCGTGGACGTTGACTGTTAGTTGTTCCGTTTTGATCTGTTAAATTTGCAGCGTATTTTTTCTACTTATAAATAATTAAAATCTTGTTGAAACGGTGATTACGTAAAAAAATAACATCATAACATACCATCACGCCTGTACTCCCCGAAGGGTTAGACAGAAGCGTACTAATGTACACCCACAGTTTGCTGGTATGTTTAGGTCCCATGTAATAGGGGGCGAGCCTATTGCCATTAACCGGGCACAAATTCCTAACTCCGAGCTGCTACTAGGAATTTCATAGAAAAACCCAATAATACTTTGCTCGACTTGGGAATCGAACCCAGGACCTCTAGCGTAGCAGTCACGCTCAGGACCACTTGGTTAATGAGTTAAAAAAATATGGCTTGAACATCATTCTATAGCAATAAAGATACAAAAAAAAAAATTACACAATATTTGAATTTTATGCATATTCGGTTCCCTATCATCTACATACAACTTTATACTTTAAAAAAATATTTTATTTTACACGAAGCACACTTTATTATTTACTATATATTTTGTATCCTTTTTTATTAAGATTTTATTATTTGTGTTTAAATAACGTAACGTTTAATCTTACAGGCTACTCGGACGCTATTTATCGGTAATTTAGAAAAAGATGTGACGCAACAACAACTTCGAGATAAGTTCAAACATTTCGGACGAATAATCGAGATCGATATAAAAAAGGGAAGCAGTGGAGGTGCGGGATATGCGTTTTGTCAGTACGCATCAATTTCAAGTGTGGTGGAAGCTATTCGTTCTATGGATGGCGAGTACGTCGGCGGGTCACGCGTGAAACTGGGTTTTGGCAAACCCGTTGCCACTACTTGCGTTTGGGTCGACGGTCTCACTGAACACACTGAGAAACAGGTAATTAACAATCTTAAGATTACTTAAATTAAAATTCATTAGCGTTGCCGACAAAGTTGCCGTAGTCGCCGGACAATTGAGGGGTGCCCAACTCGATTTTCGCACGTCTTGTAGAATATCTATAAGACAAATATTTATATGGCCTTTGGTTGTCGTGGTTGTTCATAGTGTTTTTAGCATTCAAGAGAAACGAAAACCAGTAGGGTGGGGAATGCTTCAAAACAGCCTCTGGCATTCCTACGCTCACAAGATTGTTGCCCGCTCGCCCAGTTTGGAACTGTTTCGGTTTTGGGAGAGTACGTCGCAAAGCAGACAGAACTGAGAGCGTGTATGGCAGGTGCTGAGCGCGGTGTCCCGGTGCGGCGGCGCCACGTCGGTGTGCGTGGACCGGGCGGCGGGAGCGGCGCTGGTGCATTTCGAGCAGGCGGCGGCGGCCGGCTCGGCCGTGCGCGAGCTGCGCCGCGTTGCCGCCGTCGTGTCGGCCGCCGAGACCGACCACCCGCGACTCTGTGTCGACTACGCGTCGCGCGAGTGTCAGGTGATGCTACTCCCAGGGCCTTCTATCATTTGTGTAGTCGTGTAGGCAGATTGAAACGTACGTTATTATTAAGGAGAGGTTAGTTCTCAGTAAGGGCAACAATGCGCGCACGCATTAAACTAATTACTAGTGCACAGCAACTTGTTAAAACTAAACCTAATAAGCGACTTGTAAGACGGGTATTCTTGGGCCAATGCGTGGTTCAGTGTAGATTTGTCGCCTACGGTTGCTCGGCAGTCTTCGCAGGCAGCGTTTTCATAGGCTCAGCTTGATTATTTACCTGTCAGTACATGACACGATTGGGGCCATAGTGTGAAACTGGCGTGAGGCGGAACTAAAGACGCTCAGCGACCGCGCAAAGTCTTTGAAAGACATTGTAAACCAACTTACCTACCAAGGATTCCTTTTCCCCTTGTCTTAGTTTAACTTTAAATTTGCATACCAAGTGGTGGAATACGGATAAGTTCTAACATTATATTATATACTACCAGGCCAAGCAGACGGTCTCCTGCCCTGACAATAAATAAATAAAGTTCTAGAACCCGACTGCAGCGCCACCTACCAGGTCTAATTGTATTTTAAAACCATCCAGGGACCCACTTAAATAATAATAATAATAAAATTATTGATTGATTCGATCTGATCTTCCGACTACCTCGAACCGGTTACGTTATGTTAAATTGATTTATTTTACGCCTACTATTGTCGCGGTTTAAAATCAAATCTGATAATCAGAATTCACATTAGATTTATTGTTATACTATGTGCCTATCTTAGACCTTATTGAACTAACATTAGGGACTGTTAAAATTTGGGAAGAAGTGGTCGTAGCAATAATCTTTTTCGATTATATCTACTTAAATGATCTACTTGAATGGGTTAAGGTTTTACGTCAATACTCAATAGGGGAGGCAATTCAAACAAAGCTAAAGAATATGGCAGAACCTATGCTTAGTGTAGGCTTACGCTTGACCGCCGCCAGTTCGCCTGAAGTCAGTTGCACTTGCCTTTCAGAACGTCTTAGATTCAATATCATCAAAACTCTTGAGGCCGGACCGACTTTACAATACAAACGTAATACCTACCATAATTACGTTATCGTAATTCAAACATAATCTATTCAAAGTGTGTTATTATTCGGATTCTGAAACCGTTAATCTAGTTTCTTGCTCTACGATTTCGTTCAAAATACAATAAATAAATAAATCTAAGCGAATGCAGTTCTTGATAACTTTAACAAGTTTGGAAAAAAAATCCGTTTGTTTATTTTCAGTAAAGTATTAGTAGACGAAACGGTACGGTAGGAACCTAGATTAACAATATCTCAATCCGTATAATAAAATAATTTGATGTATTAATGTTTAATTCAGATTTATTTTGGTATTACGTTTATGTGGACAATTCAAGCTCCGCCGGGACCCCGGTTTGACATAAAAATATGTTTTATTATTTATCTTAATTTAAAATGAACTCAACGTTTCTTCCAGCTATTTTTTTACACATAACATCGCTGGTATGTTTAGGTCTCATGTAATAGGGGGCGAGCCTATTGCCATTAACCGGGCACAAATTCCTAACTCCGAACTGCTACTGGGAATTTCATAGAAAAACTCAATAACACTGCTCGACCTGGGAATCGAACCCAGGACCTCTAGCGTAGCAGTCGCGCTCAGGACCACTTGGCTAATGAGGCAGTTAGGGGGTCAGTCGCCTCGAGGGAAGCCAGTACTAGCCAAGCTGGTCTGAATTGGCGGTCACTGAGATGTATCACCCATAGGGAGATAATTTCAAAGAATAAAACAGATTTTTTTACAAATATTAAATTTATTTAAATATTATTAATAGGAGGCGTTTTACGAACAATTGGAGAAACATGGCGGTTCGGCAGCGTTAACGGGGTCTGAAAGACTGAGTGGAGACCTTGCAACGCGATACTTATCATCATCTACACGTCATGAACCTATTCGGTTCGTATGAATTTTAGTAATTAACTTAATATTCTTGATATTGTGGTGGTAAAGTGTACTAAACAGTGGCAATTGGCAGGTTTGAAGGGAGTGGATCAAGGTCGAGAGCCTCGAGCTATGGCCGTGGATCTTCCAGAACTCCACGTTATTCAACACTTGAGCATTACGATCCAACAGACTACGCGGCAGATCGACGGTACAGGTAACGGGCCGATCAAGCGAAACTTGTTTTTTGTAGTATTCAATGTTCTGATGACTTATTTGCCTATAGGGTATATGATGAGATGGGATCGAGTCCGCAACCCGAAGACGCATCCTATGAAGAAAGGTTGCAATCTGTAGTTGTTTCGCCACACCGGGCACGGCGACACCGCCGCGACTCCAGCCCAGATGACCGGAAACACTCAAAGGTGAGCCCGATTATTTCACTGATTCGGTACCACTAGCGGTAGAGAATGTTATTTGTTACTTGACGGGATTAAGAATCCAGTTATCCGGTTATTTTGAAGATTTATAAGCGTTGTAATTCCTAGGTATAAAACTTTAATTATTAATGATTTTCATATTAAATAAAACAAGCGGAAAATCGGTTGAAATGTTGATAAAAATGTCAAATTTTATTCGCTTACATTACTTTTACTGTTGATTGTTTATTTTTTATTTAGCCATCTTGTCTAAAAACGTTCGTATACCTAGTAAATCAGATGCAAATGATCAAAATCCGAATAAAAATAAAATTTAGGTACTTATGAAGTTTTTTTTTCAATTCTTAATTGTGTTGGTATTTATTTAGTTATTTGTCCGGACGATCATCTAAGTCCGCTGAACTAGAACAGTTATAGGTACTTAAATTAAAAAAAAAACGTTTTTTTCTTGAAAAGTGATTCCTATTTATCTGTCAGAATATTTCGTTAAGATGTATTATGGGGTTTGTAGCTCAAGTTTCGATTTGTTTTGTGAAGGAGCGACATCGCAGTGTCGGTACGCGGCGTTCGCGGTCCGGTTCGCGCGGCGGTGACAGACACGCGGCGCGGCGCCGCCACCGCCGCCGCCGCGACGGGTCGGGCTCGCACTCGCGCGCCGGCACGCCGCTGCGCGACGAGCCCGACGCGCCCGACGCGCCCGACGCGCCGCCCGCAGAGCCGCGCCGCGCGCCGAGAGAGCGACCACCGTTACCCATGAGTCTGCCTTTGCCGAAATTCGCCGCTCAATTGCTGCGCACGGCGCCGCCGACCCCGCGGCCCGCTCCCGCACCTGCCCCAGATTCACCGCCGCGTCCGCCTTCAGTTTCGTCTTCTAGCGGGGGCTCCGCGCCACATTCGCCGTCACTGGAAGAACGTATCCGGAGCCTCGATGAAAAGCTTAACGGATCAAGGGCGTTAGCCGACGCACCCGATCGGGCACGCCTTCGCCACCGATTACTCGAGGTCGACATCAACGAGGTGAAACCTTCGGAAGTGGTGCGATCACTTCTTGCCAAGCGATCCGTGTTCGACGAGGACTCGGAGCGACTGGAGGGCGCGGGGCGCGCGGGGCGCGCGGCCAGTCCGGGCAGCAGCCCGCGGGGCCGGCTGGCGGCGGCCACGCCGCGCGCGCTGCGCTACCCCTTCCCGGCGCACCCGCCACCGCCTGCGCCGCCGCCGCAGCCTACAGCGCTTCTCGATTTGAACGAAGTAGCTGACTATATCGCGCCAAGATCGAACCTCATCTTCTGCGAAGGACGCGGCCGTCCGCGCACGCCACCGCCGCTGCCGCCTGAACCCGAGTCCGAGCCAGAGCCTGAGCCGAAATCTGAACACCACGATTCTGCTGGTCAGTTTGACTACGATATTAAATCAACTGATAGACTAGTAGCTGATCATTTTACGGGTGATGGAGAGTTATCGGGTTCGACCTGCGTGAAAGAGGAGAGTATCGATGGCGTAGGTGCCAAACTCGACTGCCGCGAACAAGAAAGAAATTATTCCGTCGCTACCACCAGTCTCCCCAGCCAGAAGTCTGATTGTGTTAATAGTAACCTAATGGGAACCAATTCTGAACTTTTTCAAAGTGAATTTCATAACCCAGATGAAAGAACAAATGGCTCTCTTTCTTTTCATCTCGAAGACAGCAGTGCTAGAGATGTTATTGAAATGCTGTTAAATAAAGTTGAAAATTATAACGAATGTCAAAAATACGAATCACTTTTCGACTTAAAATGTAAGTCAAACAAGGATAGTGTTGTTAAATCAGAACTCCTTAAACTAGATGATAGATTGAAATTAGATAGTGAAAAGAAATCTGATCCTTTTTGTGAAAGTGACAATCACAAAAGCATAGAACACGAAAAAACCATTGCCAAGGAATTAATTGAATTTGAAATGCAGCACCATCATTTGAATGCAATTAAATCCAATAATGTTGAATTAAATCAAGACATTATAAAGGGTACTGAAAAAGCCCCTAAAGATAACCAGAGACTTAACTATAATTACCATAATACCAAATTTGAAAAAGAAAACATTGAATTGGATAAAACTCAAGAAAAAGAAAAAAATGCTAACATAGCAACGTTATCTGAGAAAATAACAGCAGATAGTGACAAAAATCACGATAACCGGGTAAGAACCGATCGTGATAAAACCAGACACTGCAAAGAAAAAATATCAGAAAAAGATAAATATGAACCTGAAAAGGACAAGTCAAAAAGTGGTAAATCTGAAAGAATTACTGAAAAAGATAAGAGGCAAAAAGAAGATCTATACACGGAAAAATATTTAATTGATAAAATAGATAAAGTAAGAGCAGATAGAGACTGTGATAGAACCCAGAAAGATAAAGATTTAGACAAATTAAAACATCTAGAAGAGAAATCTCATAGACATGACCATCATAAAAAAGATCGAAGTGACAGAGAAAAAAGAAAAGAATCTTTAGATATTGATTCAACTATGTTGAAGATAAAAAAAGAGGATAAACATAAACATGATAGATCAAAGAAAGACCATGATTCTAAAAGGGAAAGTAAAAAAGAACCTGTTGTTGAAACCACGAAAGTTCGTAAATCCTCTAGAGATGAAACTTCAAGAGAATTATGTCGTAAAGATTCTACTGACTCCTCAACATCTAGAGCGTCGCACGAATCATCAAAATTAAAGGAAGTGGAAATTAATGAAAATAAGGATGAATGTAAATCAAAAATAAAACACAATGAGTTATTTGTGAAACATGAAAATGACAAAGAAACTATTATAAAAACTGAGATAAAGGATGAAAATAGTAGTAAAATTGAAATAACGCCAGAAAATAACACAAAACCTAAAGGGGAAATTTCTGAGAAACAAAGGCATTATTCCGTTGATTCACCAAGTGTCGAATCCAAACGAAAGGAACGATTGAATTCCTGTTCAAGTTTGCCTTCTAACATTGGTCATAAACGGAGAATGTCGTCTCAAGATAGTATTGATTTATTTAGTGATGAAGTAAAAAAGTGTAGAAGCGAAACAAAGATTCCTGAAAGGAGGGATTCTAAAGATTCTCGCACTGAAAACAGACATAAAACGGCGAAATTTAGTAAAGGTCATTTTGCAAAGATAATAGAAAGTAAGACTAAAGATGACAAGAAAAACCAGGTTAAGCCACCAGATGACAGCTATGTTGACTTTAAAGGAAATGATTATAGAGATCCTAAAGTTACAGATAGAACCAAAACTTTAAACAAAAAGAGTCCTAAGGATGAAAATGAGGAAAAAGCAAGCATGGAGATACCAACTGAAGGGCTACAGAATGATTTAGATTTTCTTGCTACATTAGAATTGCGATCTAGCGAAGAAGATGAAAGGCAAAGAGCTCTTAGGAAAGAAATGAAAGAAAAGAAACGAATCCAACAATTACAACAAATTCAAGAACTACAAATGCAACGGGACGCATTGAATCCAACTGAATTAATTTGTAAAAATAAAGATGAAAAGAAACAAAAGTGTGATGAGAAAAAGAAAGAATGCTCTCGTGAAAAACGAATGTCAACAGATCGAAAAAGTAGAGACGAAAAATTTGATAATAATAAACGTAAAAGTCGTAAACCTGTACATAGCAGTGATAGTTCCGATTCAGATGAGCCCAAGAAACACTCGATCTTTGACATTATTGATGATGGGCCTACATACATATCTATGTACGACAAAGTAAAAGCTCGTTCATGTAAAAATATGCAAAAACAAGAAGAAGAAAAACGTCAGGAAAAAATTAAAGCTAAGTTTAGTCAGCTAAAACAGTGTAGGGCAAAGCGGGAAGAGAAGAAAAGATCAAGTTGGGATGAAGATAGCGACTCAGATCAGGACAGAAAGAAATATCAAAAGTCGTCCATGGATAATTCGTCTGATGATGACATTGTGATTCATGCTAAAAAACGTGAAAAATTACATGGCTTGACAATGGAATATGAATCTACTAAAACTGATGAATATTTTGATGGAAGTACAAATGAAGAAGACTTGCGTAACAAGTTATCTCGTAAAAATTCAAGAACTCGTATCATATCTGACACTTCTGATGACGAAGTTTCTAAGAGAAGTATCAGCAAGAGTCCTAATTATCTTGACAATATAAAAAAAGAAATACTATCTGATTCTGAAAGAATCACAATCAGTGATGCTAAAGATTTAAAAGAAAATAACATAAAGAAGAAATCTTTATTAAATTTATTTGGAAAGAGTGATAGCGATGATAGTAAATTAAAGTTCAATATTGACAATGACATGGGATACAAATCTAATTACATCAAATCAATGTGCAACGACTTCTCTTCTGAAAGCGAATCTGCTTGTAATAAAATTTCTATGGAAAATCGTAGAAAACATAAGAAAAAACAGAAAAGGCACAAATCAACATATTCTGATGAAGAGAAAGTTGAGAATAGTGACACTAGTTTACTAGAAGGCTATAAACATAGAAATATTGAAAAACAACGTCGACATAGTAACAAAAAAGATAAAAGGAAAGACAAATTGAGAGACAGCATTGACACAGATGACACCCGTGATGAAAAAACTAAATTGAAAAGAGAAAGAAAATCGGCATCTATCAACTTTGACAATGCTACAGAAACAATTTGCAATACTATGAAGAAAGATGGAAAAATGGAAGATATATTTGGGCCATTATCGGATGAGTCAGATAGAGAAACAGGAATACATATGGTTCATAAATCAGAATTTTCCTCAATTGATATTGAATCTAGTTTTTGTGCTAACAACACTGATTATAAAATGAAAGATGAAAAACGTAAGAAGGAGAAAAAGCGCAAAGAAAACCGTATATTTAAAGATGATGACAATAGCTTAGACGTCGATGCTGTGAGTAAAGCGATAGAGGCTCGTCTTTTTGCGGATGCTTTAGTTGATGATGATAGTTTGATAAAAGTAGAAACTCTTTCTGAAAGTCTTAATAAATTTGAAAACAACGACATTAAATATGCTGAAGGAAATATTATAAGTGAAATAGTAAAACATGAAAAACTTAAAAGAGAGTGTAAAGAGAAGAAAAAGAAGAAAAAGAAAAACAGGGAAGATCGACAAAGTCGTAAAGAGCATTATAATTTCTACCAACAGGAAAAGAATGAGAAATCTGATCATTTAAAAATTGACAATGTGGAAGTTGTACCTAAAACACTGTTATTAGACATTCCTTTGCCAAATGACGTTCAAACAGTAAGCCTTGTCGATAAAATTGAAAATTCTAACACGCTCCCCGAATCGCATAGTTTGCCTCGTCTGACTGAGAGCCCACCAATTGTTATACAGTCTGATGAAAATATGGACTCCAAAAGTGTAAATTCTAATAGCGTAGTGATCAATAGTGATAAAAATGATTATGATGAAAATAAAGAAATTGAAATTGAAGAAATCCCAATGCCTCCTCCATTTGAAACTATAGTAACAGATATAAGTGAAGTGCCATTACCAAAAGATCCTTTACCAGGAAAAATTACTAGCAATCGTGAAGATCGCTTCTTATCTAGTTTTAGCAGTGACGGTGATTCATCTGAAGATATAGTGCGAAATATAACTAATTCTTCTATTCAAAAAGAAGAAGAAAATATTGACAAAATCGAGAAATCTGAGAAGCCCTCGGATGTTGTTGAAATATCCCCATGCAAATCTGAAAAGAAAACAGATGAAAAACCTAGAGCTATTATTTCACAAGAAGAAACCGCAGATGCTGTTGCAGCATTGCTTGGTGAAAGTTTTGGTGGTAAAATAAATGCGTTTTCTAGCTGTTATGAAGAAACTGAAAATAACTCAACACATCAGAATGAAATTGAAATTGCTACGACTGAACATGAAAATATTCCTGAAGAAGATGCTGAAGAAATGCGACAAGCGGTGCAAAATTTGAATGCCAGTGAAATGGAGATGAAACCAGATACGCCTGTTTCAGATAATGACCTCCTATTAATTGATACCGATACAGAAGAAACCGATGAAACGCCACAAGATTCTTTAGAAAAGTTGCCTGTAAATATCATTGCAACCAACCAGGTCTTAAATTCTAGCACTGATAAAAATAAGTGTGGTGAGGTGACCAATAATATAGTTGCTGAGGCTAAACCCATCGTAATACCACCTGTTACCACTATTGCGAACGATTCTAATGTAAAATTAAATGAAACAGACTTGAAAATCCAATTAACGAAAAGAGAAAATATTCAAATAATAACTTCTACGGCAACGCCTGTGATAACTTCGTGGACATTGACTAATAATAAATTGGTGGAACCACGTCTTTTAAATATACAAGCTAATTCTATCCCTAGTAGAGATAAAAACGAAATAAAAGCGGCCCATATTGCTACAAATATTGTTCAGATTAAAAACCCTCAAAATCAGCCTATACAAATAAATAATTCGTCAAGGCCAATTATGGCACAGAACCGCGTGAGTGCCCCGTATCAGGTTATCAACCAGATGATGCGCACACAGGCCGCCAATATCCAGCCGCCCACTATAAAAATTCCAGAGCCACACATGCTGTATCAAAAACCACAAGGAATTGTAATTTCACCTCGAATGTCAAACGACCCTAGAATGCAAAGTCCTAAAGCTAGTTCACAGAGTGAGAGTATGACATCGCCACGACTAACAAATATGGCTATTTTGAGCACATCACCACAAAATTTAAACTCTGCAGGAATGACGTCCCCTAACTCTATACAACAAAGATCTCCTGGGCAAGTGACGGTGGTCCGGATGCAGCAGCCTCCGTTAAGTCCAATTCAATCGGTGCATATTCCTCATGGTGCGAGAACAATGTTATCACCAAACAGGCCTAATTCGGTTTTAGTACAAACACAAGGAACGCCGATCCATTTTAATCGCTTGCCTGTTACTCCAGTCTTGACTCCAATTTCTAAACAATTGAATATGAATAACTTGATCCAGCATAATAAGGGTATAGCTGTTACTACAACTCCCTTAATTCATCAACAGAAAATATTATCGGGTGACAGTAGAAAAACTGACCAAAGAACTATTTCAGACAGTAGTAATGAAAATTCAAAAATTATTTTATCTCCCTCAAATCTTCAACATAGCACAAATCCTACGGTAATGGCGCAGAATCGGTTAATATCAATGCAAAATGCTATACATGTTAGTAATATGAACACTACTGTTCATCTTAACAATAAAGTGCTAATAAATACTGTTAGTCAACTTGATAAAAGAGAAAGTCAATCACAGAAAACTGAAAAGGCCAATCATATACCTTTTGCAGCAACTCCAATAATACATGTAGCTGGAATAAATAATGCTCCGGCATCAAAAATTCAAACTGTACCGAGTAATCAAGAGACAAGTACAATTAGTAGAAGTCAAGGTTCTAATGTTATTCAATCTTTAAATTCGCAAAGAGTATTATCTCAAGTTCCTCTAAGCAACGTTATTAAAATAGATCCAAAAAAAGTTCCAACATCTGTGCTATCGATGGCGACAATTAGACCACCTTCAGTTCTAACTAAACTGGGATTATGTACTTCTTCAACTATAACAACTACTAGCATTACAAATGTCTCGCCTTTGTTATTAAAAACCACAAGCACAACAGGAACGGTTAATATGAAAACAAAGTTTGAAAAGGATAACACAGAACCACTCAAACCCTTAGTTCTACACAATAATACACGAGATAGTGAATCAAAAGTGGAAGAAAAAAAAGACTGTACCAAATTGGCGGTTTCATTGGGTGATACTGTGAAAGAACAAAAAGATTTGACGATTCCCTCCGTGGACCATATTACTAAATGTGAAACTGATTTCGAAGAATTGTTAAAAGATAAAACTAATGAAATAAAAGTAACTAATGACCCCGATAAAAAATTGGAAGTAAATGTTGGCAAAACTGTCATGTTAATCACAACCAGTAATGAACATCGTGACAAAGATATATCACAAAATGTGGATAGTCTAAAAAAGGAAAATTATATAAATATAAACCAAATTGCATCATCATCATTTCCCAACGCGAAAGAAGATATTTTAAATAATCAACCTAAGGAAATAGTCAAAGTATCGTCTTATATTGAAAATAACACTATGATACCAGCATACATTTCTGAAACTGTAGTCAAGGAAAAAACTGACTTACCTGGTGACAATATTAATACCGGATCTAATGAAACTGAGCTATCATCACCATTACAAGATAAACCTGATGTATCCAAGTTTCACATCTTTGTAGCAGAGGAAACTAAAACAACTAGTAGTCCAATGAAAAATGATGAAAATGATTCGTGGAGTGGTAAAGATTTAAATTTAGAGTCTGTTATAAAAAAGGTAGACTCCTTATGTAACGAAAGTGTTGAAATGAATCACGAAGCTACCGAAAGTGGCAAAGAATCCATCGATTCCATAATAGACAGTTCGAAGATTTCGGACATCATCAATCATACATCTCATATCAAATCAACAACTGCTAATACACAAATTGAGAATGTCGTGGGGAACAAAACCGAAGAAAACGTTACTGATAAAGTTATACCGTCCACTACTCCAAAAAGAGGCGGACGAAATCTGAGAGGCAGAAAGATAGATAAAAGTCAAGATAGAGTACAGACTCGACAAATCTCTAAACCGTCGAGAGGAGCATCTTCCGCAAAACGTGGTAGAGGTAGAGCTAAAATAGAAAAGAAAATAAAGAGTTTTGTCAACAGTAGTGGAAGTACAATGCCAGGGGATGTGTACGACTTTCATGAAGATTCTGGTGACGAGACTACCGCGTCACCTAATAAAACAGAAACGCGTCCTAGATTGATTTTAACCATCAAGAGTCCACTATCCGGCCATTCTTCTATAACAGCAACATCGACTCTCAGTATAAATCAGAAAGACCAAATTAAGTCCATTGAAAAAAATAAAGAGGATAAAAACGAGGAATTTATTTCGCCATCTCTGAATACGCGGAAATCTAGGAGACTTCAAGAAAAGGACGTCCAACGGAGCACCGTGGATGATGTGATAGACGAAGTTATTAAGGGTCCTGTAGTTCATGTAAAGTCAGGAAAAGAAAGTAATAAAAAGAGACCCATAAGACAGGCCGCCGTAAAAGTAGTCCAAGAAAAGACTATAGGAATCGACACGCGGAAATCACCTCGTGGTGCCAAACGAACAAGAGATCGTAGTTTATCTGATGCGTCGGTTGACAGCGGCGACGAAAGAAGCATTAAGGATCTGGCTCGGGATTCGAAAGTGCCCCGCTTTGATGAGCCAGCAGCCGAGCCTGAGCTTGCCACTGCTCCGCGCAGCGCCCCGCCCGTCGTGCCCATCGTACCTGTCGCACCGGCGCCGCTGCCGCTGCCAGCCTCCACGCTCGCGCCCATGCCCACGCCCACGCTCACTCCCACGCCCACGCCCACGCCCATACCCATTACTAAGCCGCCCAAAAAGATGATCTCCGAGATCAGCGCTAAGCTCGCTGGTGCCTTCGACGCCGTGGTGGCCGCTGGGCCCGGAGAGCGCACGGCAGGCGAGGCGCCGGCGTCGCCGCTGGCGCAGGCGGGCGGGGACGCGGGCCGCGCGCGCCGCCTCACGGACGGCGTGCCGGGCGTGCCGGGCGCGCTGGTGCCGGTGGGCGCCACGGAGGCCACGGACGCGCGCGTGCAGTCGCCCGCGTTGCCGCACCGGCCGCCGTCGGCGCCGAGCGCGCCCGCCACGCCCTCCATGCACCGGCCGGCCGACCGCGCCGCGCCGCTGCTCATCAGGTCGGTGTCGCGCGCCGTGGCCCGCTCGCTGGAGCGGCCGGCCGACGAGCGCGCCCCGACCAGCCTGTTCGACGACAGGGGAGCGGACGGCGAGGGCGCGGCGCGTGCCTTCCGCGGGTACGCGGCCACGGCCAGCCTACCGCGCGGCGCGCACCACCCGCCGCACCCGCCGCCCGACCACCACCTCAAGCAGGTCGCCGTCGTTGGCCCGCAGCCGCATCATCACCACCCTGGTGAGTCGCTTAAACTTAAACACATTTACATACACACACTCATGCTTTCTTCTCGTAGTAGTAGACAGAAACTACAGACCATCCCTTGCTTTAATCCAGGCATACCTACCTACTTTACTACGTCCATATTCATACATTATGTCACGATAAATGTCGTACGATACCAACACCTCATAACTATCTTTTTTTTTGCATTATCGTTACTAAGATTATAAAGTATTACAGGCGCTCACGCAGGAACCGCACTCGTCATTAAATCTAATATTAAACACTCCATGTTGGAAGCATACCCAAAGCCCTATCTACAAGCTACCACAGTCAGGTTAGAGGATCGAGCCGGTTCAATAATTGTTTCAGCCATTTACTGTCCTCCAAAGTATAAAATTAGCGAAGAAATGTTTACAATTTTTTTCCGGACTCTTGGACATCGATTTATCGCTGGGGGTGATTAGAACGCCAAGCATACATTTTGGGGCTCACGATGTACGGTAACCACAGGCCGAGCATTGAAAAACTCAGTGGACAAAAATAATTTGAAATCCTGGTCAGATGGCAATCCCACCTACTGGCCTTCCGATCCAAGGAAGGTTCCTGATCTCCTGGACATTTTTATTTCTAGCGGAATGAGTAGGCAGCACTTGTTCGTTGAGTCATGCCTGGACGGATCATCCGATCACACTCCCGTGATACTTAATATTAGCAGCAACATTATCACCATAGATAAACCTGAATCCTTGCATAACTTCAAAACAGACTGGGAGGGTTTTAGAGGTTACCTTCAAGACAAAATAAACTTAAAAAGAGCACTTAAAACACCAGATGACATCGAGGATGCATGCAAGCATATCACCAATTTAATCCAAGTAGCCTGCTGGATCAATACACCTGAGCTAAAAATGTCATGCAAACTTCCTTCGCAACCACTTGAAATTAAACGAAAAATCGAAGAAAAACGTCACCTTAGAAGAGCTTGGCACCTTTCTCATCGTCCCTTGGACAAGACTAAATTTAATCGTGCATCGAAGGAACTAAAAGCTATGCTAAAAGAAAACATAAATATTTCACTACAGAACCAAATCTGTATGTTGTCTCCCTCGGATCAAGGCGAACATTCCTTGTGGAAGGCCGTAAGAAACCTCGACGGGTCACAGAATCACAAACCGCCCATCAGATCACGCACATCTCTGCCTAGAACTGACAAAGAAAAAGCTGAGATGTTTGGCTTACATTTGGCAAACGTCTTCAAACCCAACGAGGGGCCAAACCAACAATACAACTGCAAAAGACCAAGTTACGTCAAGTAACTATCGGAGTGACATCATGTCGGAATCCAATATGGCGGATGGCGTTTTATAACAGATTAAAAATGACTATTTTTGAAATTGAATTATAAAATTTACATTGCATTTTTATAAATAAATACTAACATTTCTCGTTTACTTTTTTAAAAATCTATCATAAACATGCATTTTTCTATTTTTTCTTACATGGTGTAAAATACCCTATTTTATAATAGTAGAGAAGAGATAAAGATATAACATACAAAGATACAACATATCTCATAAGGCTTTGAAGACGCGTCAAAGACATTTGAGTTAAGTCATTTTCTTTACATGATGATAGTATACAAAATAAATCGAATATTTAATTTCATAGATTATAATAAATGATAAATCGGCCCCTCGATCGGTTAAACATTGATCAAGTAGTTTGTCTACAGTAGAAAAACAATTCCGTCACGCAGTCAGGCCACGTTTTTGTCAATTTAAATAAATGTTTTATTTCAGGTGCTGCCTCTAGGGTTACTATGGCAAGCGTACCGTCGATCAGCCCTCAAGGCCAGATAGGGATGGTAATATTTTTTTAACTTAAACTAGTATTTTTTATTTTACAAAATGTATATCGTTTAATTATTGTGTTCATGCCGTCCGGAAGTCTGCTGATTTAGTTGGAAGTCCCCCGCCTGCTCATCAACAAACTTCTCCGGTTACTTCGGTATATCACAATGTAATTGAATTCAATATCTTGAGGATAATAAAAACGTATTTATTTAACTCAAATTAAATATATTTTATGTTTGTCGTTACAGGGTGATGGAATGTATCCTCATTTCTCGCATCAACATTACCAAATGTACCAACAACATTTCCGTGCCACTCAGCACGATAGTCGCGGTACACCTTCACCATATACTCGGTAACATTATTAATTTCATTATTCTTTTACAGTATTGTTGAAATAACATAGTTGTTTATGAAGTCACAATAAGCGTTAAAATTGTTACATGTGTTATAAGTACCTGCGATGTAAGGCCAAAAACAATAGGAAAGTCTTATGTTTTTTGTGTGGGTGCAGGACATTAGAGGCGGAGGGGTCTGAGGCGCCCACGCCGCCGCTAGAGCTACGGCGACCGCCTTCAGCGCGCGTGCCGCCTCGCGCGGCCCACTCGCCCGCGCCTGCCGATCGTCCGCACGAGCTGGTGTACCGCGTCGAGCCCGAACCGCCCGAGCTGGCGTACCGGCGCGAGCCCGAGCCGCCCGAGCTGGCGTACCGGCGCGCGGCCGAGCTGCGGCGCGCGGCCGGCCCCGCGTACGGCGCCGGCTGCGGGCGCTCGCCGCCGCCCGCGCACGGCACGTCGCGCCTGGCCGGCGCGCTGCCGCCCGGCGCCGCGCCCGGGCCCGCCGCCGGCCCGCCGCACGCCTCGCAGGTGCCGCGCGAGGCCGACTCGCTGCAGATGCTGCTCCGGGTGAGTCCCACACCACCGCATACCGCACACCGCACACCGCACACCGCGCCGCCCTCCCACTCCCCACTCCCCACTCCCCACTCCCCTGTACTGATAGCAACGGTTGTTTCAGCGTTACCCGGTTATGTGGCAGGGATTACTCGCATTAAAAAACGATTCTGCCGCCGTTCAGATGCACTTTGTGGGCGGTAACCCAGGTGTAGCGGGTGATACGCTGTCACGGCATGCCGATGGCTCGACGCCGTTGCTCCGTATCGCTCAGCGTATGAGACTGGAGCAACCGCAGCTCGACCAAGTGCACCGCAAGATGAAGGTGAGCAGCGTCGCTCGATCAACTATCGACACTGAGTAATGTGTTAGCATAATTATTATTCATCATCATATGTTTTCATGTTACAGATGGAGAACGAGCACTGCATGCTTCTTGCACTGCCATGCGGCCGTGACCACATGGATGTTCTGCAGCAGTCTACCAACCTAACAGCTGGCTTTATTACGTACCTACAGCGGAAGCAAGCCGCGGGGATCGTTAATATTGCGCCCCCCGGACATCATCAGGTATTTATCGAATGAGAGTACAGAAAGAGATGTGTGCGTGTGTGTGTGTGGATGTTCGATCCTTGGAAACTAGGATTTATTAACATCCATACTAAAATAAAACACTGAATTATTTAAATTTAGATCTTCCAATTGATGATGACGAACTAACCCAACATGGCTTCATTAATAAAAAAATCGGTTGATGTATGATTTTGTCCTCTAGAGGGTTTCATATTCAATAAGGGTTTTGGCAGTCGTTTGATTTATTCAAAATAATAAATAGGCTTAGTGAAATATGTTACTAGTTAAAATTTGTATACTCAAAAAATATTTAAATCGACTCATAAATATCCAAAAAATTAATTTTAAAATAAGCATTTATAGTTTTTGGCGGGGATTAAGAGGAAATGCTCTATCTCTTTCCTGCAAAATGAATTTGTATGGCGTCCGGAATATTTATAAATTCATTTTTGAACCAATTTTTGTTTTATTGTTGATCAACCCTATTTACAGGGAACAGACCAAAATACATAGGTTACATACCGGTCAAAATCATAACCCTCGTTTTTGCTTCGCCATTGTCGGGTAATAAGGGCTAATGATAATAAAACTATAGTTCGCATTCAGTACAAATATAATAATAATATATATAATTATAATATGATACCATAATTGTGTCTTTTTATTCTTTTTAGGCTATGTTTACCGTTCACATCTTTCCATCGTGCGAATTTGCCAACGAGAACTTAAACCGAATCGCGCCAGACCTTATGCATCGTGTCGCAGACATCGCACACTTACTCATTGTTATAGCTACCGTGTGAGGTATGCTGTATGTCCTTATATTGATACTATTTTACGAATACCATGTTTGTGAATACTATCTAAATTAGACGTGAAAGTCCTGATTTTATTCATGGACACATTTCGGACTAGACGCATTTATACCTAAATCTGCTTCAATGTTGTATTGATGAAACCGTCATCGGTGTAGTCGTCTCAATCTTTTTAAGAAAGCATTGTAAATACGGCCAGGTTGTGAAATTTTTATCTTCATTTTTATTGTAGCAATAGATCGACCTGGTAGAAATTTTATTAAAACGAGTAAATTTTGAGTCTTCTTCGGGATGCCGAATTTCTTAGGAATTGAGTTATAATACCTCTGAGATAGTGAACTCTCGTTGTGGTTATGTAACATCAGTTTATTTATTGTTATTGCGTACCGCGGCGTTGTCTCTGACGGAACGGGTTCTCCGCACGCGCCTGTAAAAAGTCTCACCTAGTTAGATAAGCAGCCGTCACTCTATTTAAGTGCTAGATTATAAGTCATAGCTTATTTGTAAAATACTTTTGTTATGGTCGACTGGGTTCGACGATATTCGGAGTTTAAATTTTTAAAAAAATAATGATAGATGGCAAAGTCAGTTGATAAAGTATATTTAATTTTGAGTTCCGATTAGATGGGTGGCAATCTATCGAGCATTTTTATTGTTAGTGTAAATTGTTATTTTGTTTTAAGCGAATTAGGTCTAAAGTAATTTAAATTCTGTAAATATCGAATCTATCCGTACTAAAGTTCGATTTCGCTTAGGTCATTACGGTAGGTAATGGAAAACTCATGAATACTGGGTCGAATGATTATTGTTTACATGTAAAAATATAATTAAGTTATATAAGATAGTAAGGGAAAAATACATGTGGAAAATAAACTGTGATTCTGACTTTTTAATGTAGACTGTAGGTAGCCCTATTTTATGGAGCATAGAGTGCAGTGTGCTACTAAAAGCACACTAAAGCGCGTATGGCCTCGCTTTTAGCGATATCAGTTATGTTCAATACGGTTTTGAAAACTGATCTTTCTAAAGTGTTTATGCAGAATTTTTTAATACTTGACATCAAATCTGAGCTGCATTGTTGGTAAATATTTTCGTGGTCTAAGATAGACGAGTTGTTTATTAAATAAAATTAATGTGTTGAGGGGTAATTGGAAAAAAAAGGAGATCTTTATAGGGTAATTGCATTGGCGTAGCTAGGGTTTTTTTTCTAGGGAGGGCAGGACTCCAGCTGAACTAACCACCATCAGAAGTAATTTTTCAGCACTGTCAATTTTATAGGGGATTTTTTTTTTCAATAGTGGGTTTTGAAAATAATTATTGGTCAAGTAGAGGTCAAGTTGAATGCCATTTTGTATGTGAAGGATTTTATAGAAAATGCAAGTTTGCAATGCATTGCAAGGTTTTCCTGTAATATTTACTTTTATCAATAATCATTTCAGATATTTTATATGTCTCGAAACAACACGACACAAAGAGATCTGTTTAGAATGTAACAATCCCCTTACATATATGATACCCAACTTTGAAATAGTATGGCTAGGGCCCGCTTTTTAGTGGGAGTAAGGAATTAGCCGTCAAAGCTAAAACCAATAAAACCGATGTTCCCAGACGGACAGACCGACATACCGACAGACTGCCGGAGTAATAGGGGAGTCTCCCTATTTTACTTAAACATTAAAGAAGGAGCAAGGCTAATTGTAAGCAGTTATTAGTTTGAAAAGGGCTTAAAATAGCCTATTATGATTGTTGCAGAGATTCTGTAAATTACCCAGATGACCGTGAAATTGATTTTTTTTTCGATTATTTTTCAACACGCAGTGAGCTTAGATGAAAGGTGTCGATATTTATATTTTATTACAATAACCGTGTATCGTTATGACTACACATTATATCCTAATGTCAAACTAACGTTATCACACACATTCTCCAAAAGACGATGCGCCTATATTTACGTAGGTATTGTTAATTCCATCTAATTGCAAATAAACATAGATTAATAAGGATATAGTTGGCAATTTAAACTATATCGCCGTTTTTTTTAAAAAAGGCTATCCCAGCGGTTATTCTTTCTGTATCGACTTACGATTCTTTTTCGCTTGTTCTTACGGTTCAGATAATAGTATGTATTCAATAAACTGCACTGTGCGTAACAAGATGAGAAGCAGGGCGCGACGTCGCGCGGCGTTTAACGAATGGATTAATGCTGCGTGGTGGTTGTAATAAATATAAAACAACGTACCATCAATTCATTTCTACAGCCGTAATCGAAATGTTTAATTTCATGCTGACATACAAAAAATATGAGATATTGTCAGTAATTAGTACTTATGGCGCATTCTATCGATATGTATGAAACCGTCGTACGTGTGCGGCGCGCGCCTGCCTATACAGTGTGGACGTATTCGGATCTCATTGCTGCTTTAATTGCGGGCCGCCGCTCAGGTTATTCTCTACTTGTACTCGCCATCCTCATTTGCCGCTGTTCATCCGCTTTTTTCAATGGACAGTTTTTTTTGGTACAGAGACTGACAACCCGTTAATAATAATATCTGTATCCACTACGGAAAATTTACATGTTAACTTTCAAACAACTCAAAACTAACAATATTGTACTTCTCATAACTATAGTTTTAATTATAGCGCCACCTTACAATTTTTATTAGCAGGCATCTCGCATAAAACGTGCATAGTTAGATAATAGTGCGACTGTGCTGTCGTACGTAAAATAAAGTACAAAATATTTTATGTATTGTAATTTTATAATGTACGATATAAATTTATGGCACAGGTAATATTATTACGTATATTCTTTTTAAGGTATAAAACTAGAATGTATAAATATAATAATTGTATTGTTTGTCATATTTCCGTCGCAAACAGTTCTTAACTTGGCTAGGAGGAACACTAACGAACTCATCACTTCGTCCATTAATTTTAAAATATCTTATTTTACTAGCAACCAGATGCCCAATGATGTACACTCTTATAAAAGTCTTATTTTAAACTCCTTAAAAAGGAGCTCAGTGTAAATAAATCTTGAGATATAGTAATATGATGGTATAGACATGCTAATTACATTGAGAAAATTATGGTATAAGAAACATGAAAATTATGACAAATTAACTGCGGTGAAAGTAATTACTTTTTTGTAACCAGGATGTAATTATTTCCTAGCTGTTTATATAATTAACGTGACTTGTTATTTAATAAATGTTATTACTTGATGATTATTTAAAGCAACTTTGTTCAGGCGTAATTATGATTTATGTTAATTAAATGTATCTAAAAGACTTAACAATATATCGCAGGGGTAATGCCAGGTTAATAATTACATCCTTGCGTGGTATGCTATTAAAATGTCAATTATTAAAAGTAATAGATATAAAATGTTTTTTTTTTTGTTCACATTTCCGACAATGGCTTAAGCCAGGCTTAGTTCAGCACACTTAACCGCATGTGAGAAGTATAATATATTATAGTTTAGTTGCGTTATTATTAAAGGCCCCAAAACGGTCCCACTTCGTAGTGGCTTCAAGCTGGTTTATTGAAGACACAGCGACGTCTGACCTTACGTTTACCTCTGTAGAGATTGTTTATTTCTATTTTCAAGCAATAAGTGGTTATATGAGGATGGAACGTCTAGATACTTCGGGTACTCCTTCGCTAGCGACTGTTGTTGGTGTGCGAGATGATAGTTTAAATATTTGTAAAAATAACATTTGATCTCAAGTGTGCAGCAAAAGTGAAAGTGAGTTAGATTGTTGTAGAGCAACAGTCGCGTGCGAACACAACCCGACGCCAGTGTGCTCGACGTTGGTTTGAATTCTAACAGAGCGTACGTATAGAAAAATATTGTGATCATAATTATATTAATAGTTTTAAAGCTAGTTTGTAGAGGTAACTGTATATTTTGTACATATTGAAAATAGTATTGTATCTTTACTTCCCTTATCCAAACAACCCAGACTCCTGTGTGTTATGTACCTCCTACCTACCAATACTATTAAAAAAATATTACATAAAAGTTTTTATTATTTACATTCCGTCGCCAACGGTTTCACTTTCCCGAAAAGGATTTACAATAGCCTACCGATCTGACCGCCACGGTCTGATCTAAACGACAAACATTTTCCTGCCCGAGAACAAGTGTTCGCTAATTGTATTTTTTTTTCAATGTTAGGCTATTATGTCTATACAAATAAGGTTAACGTAATAAAGACAGAACATTGAACCAAACCTTACAATGTTTTAAATATCTTATTACTGTTAGAAGTACCATAGAGAAAAAGTCTTCTAGTATAAAACAAAAATGGATATCGTTAGGTTGGCTAAAAACTAAGTTAAACATTTATATTACACTAGCTTCTGCCCGCGACTTCGTCCAAGTAGCGTGATGATATGATGATGATATAGCCTATGTCCTTTCTCAGGGTCTAAAGATTGTCTGTGCCAAATTTCATCAAAATCCGTTGAGAGCGTAACAGACAGACAGCCAGAGTTACTTTCGCATTTATAATATTAGTAGGTAGGGATTGCGTTTTTATTAATTCCTGAGAAAAAAATCCTATTCACCCTATCCTATTTCTTTTAGAGTTATTACTCTAAAAGAAATAGATAATTATTTTCGCAAATACAACCATCTACAGGCACCACAGTGCCTGTAGACATGAAATAGAATAGAATAGAATTCATACCTAAATATATGTAAATGACATAAGCTTTCGACAAATCGAGAGCGCACAAATGTCATCTCCATGCATTTTGTTTCTATTCGTTTGTCTATTCGAACTTCACTTGTCTACATCGGAAAAACACAACCGGCAAAACACACTAGTCATAAGCGACAATATTCCATTTTTTAAAAAAAAATATTTATGCACAAGACACATTACAATCGTAAAAATAACTATACATAACGCAAATACCTACAATGTTTTGATCTGAATAGTAACGTAACAAATATATGCACACAACAAAAGGAAATAACTAGACAGATAACAGCTTTCTAATAAAAATAGTTTAGCAGGGATAACATAAAAGTTAGACGCTACTTAGGCCGGTTAGGACCTTCTACCCCCCACCTGCTATGGAGGATGTCTTACACAATTTTAACATGAATCAGAGTTATGATCAAAAATATCCAATAATACATTATCTTGCACCATATCATTATATTGATCGACCATAGGCAAATAGATTCGTTTGTTTCGATCTACGAGCACTATATTTAAGATTTAAACTAATTTGAGAGAGCAAAACTTGTGAATCGATGATATAATGTATAATTTTATAAAAATAATATACTAAATCGTAATATATGCGTCGGCTTACTAGAGGCCGGACTTCAAACTTGGAGAGTCTGGTACTTAATTTAAATTATATCGACCGGGGTAACTAGACAGATAACAGCTTTCTAATTAAAATAGTTTAGCAGGGATAACATAAAAGTTAGACGCTACTTAGGCCGGTTAGGACCTTCTACCCCCCACCTGCTATGGAGGATGTCTTACACAATTTTAACATGAATCAGAGTTACGATCAAAAATATCCAATAATACATTATCTTGCACCATATCATTATATTGATCGACCATAGGCAAATAGATTCGTTTGTTTCGATCTACGAGCACTATATTTAAGATTTAAACTAATTTGAGAGAGCAAAACTTGTGAATCGATGATATAATGTATAATTTTATAAAAATAATATATGTACTAAATCGTAATATATGCGTCGGCTTACTAGAGGCCGGACTTCAAACTTGGAGAGTCTGGTACTTAATTTAAATTATATCGACCGGGGTTTTGACGACAGTTGAGAATTCTAAGGATTTTTTTCTGAACCTCTATATGAACTTTGTAATTCGGCGACCAAACGGGAGAACCATATTTAATACAGATCTCAGGGCTGGCAGGCAGGCTCAGGGATCTCAAGTATAAATATAATATAGGTACTACGAGGCATTCTACAATCTTAAGTAGTTCTCAAAACAAAGCCTTGCATTTGATTGGCTTTGCCTATAATATGACCATAGCACAACCATAGTGAGCACGAAATGAAAGATTGTCGTCAAATAGGATGCCTAAATCTTTTACTATTTGTGTACGACTAAGTGCTTGACCATCATTACTACTACTTTTATTACGTTTTTGAGTAACCGATATGACAGAGCACTTGCCAGGGTTCAAGTAGGTAGGTACATTATGCGATTATACTTGCACCACGTTATTGCTATAGGTACACACGTAAACTATCGATATGTAAATAATGAACTGACTGCATTTAAATAATTAAATTACCTTTATTAGACCCAGTTTCACCAATTTCTATGTGACAAGGCATTAACTAATCAGCATTTAAAATTAACAAAGCTGTTAAAATAGGATATGTCCCATGACGAAAATTTAACAGTGCGTTACTAAATCAAGCATTTATTGAATGATACACAAAGCATTCACTCACATTCTAATACGACCAAAACAGGAAGTCATAGCAACGTATATAATGATACTGATATGTCAAATATTGTAACTAGTCGTATAATAATGTAATACGGCCGAATTTATTACATCGTTCTTTTTCTCTAATTCAAAAGCAACCGGGGTATTTTTAATTTTGATAGATAAAACGTCAACAATAACATAACATACCATCACGCCTGTATTCACCGAAGGGTTAGGCAGAGGCGTACTAATGTACACCCACAGTTCGCCGGTATGTTTAGGTCCCATGTAATAGGGGGCGAGCCTATTGCCATTAACCGGGCACAAATTCCTAACTCCGAGCTGCTACTGGGAATTTCATAGAAAAACCCAATAACACTTTGCTCGACCTGGGAATCGAACCAAGGACCTTTAGCGTAGCAGTCGCGGTCAGGACCACTTGGCTATTGAGCAGTAACGTCAACAATAAATTGTCAATAATCATTTTTGTGTTCTTTTAGAGTTATTACTCTAAAAGAAATAGATAATTATTTTCGCAAATACAACCATCTACAGGCACCACAGTGCCTGTAGACATGAAATAGAATAGAATAGAATTCATACCTAAATATATGTAAATGACATAAGCTTTCGACAAATCGAGAGCGCACAAATGTCATCTCCATGCATTTTGTTTCTATTCGTTTGTCTATTCGAACTTCACTTGTCTACATCGGAAAAACACAACCGGCAAAACACACTAGTCATAAGCGACAATATTCCATTTTTTTTAAAAAAATATTTATGCACAAGACACATTACAATCGTAAAAATAACTATACATAACGCAAATACCTACAATGTTATTGCTATAGGTACACACGTAAACTATCGATATGTAAATAATGAACTGACTGCATTTAAATAATTAAATTACCTTTATTAGACCCAGTTTCACCAATTTCTATGTGACAAGGCATTAACTAATCAGCATTTAAAATTAATAAAGCTGTTAAAATAGGATATGTCCCATGACGAAAATTTAACAGTGCGTTACTAAATCAAGCATTTATTGAATGATACACAAAGCATTCACTCACATTCTAATACGACCAAAACAGGAAGTCATAGCAACGTATATAATGATACTGATATGTCAAATATTGTAACTAGTCGTATAATAATGTAATACGGCCGAATTTATTACATCGTTCTTTTTCTCTAATTCAAAAGCAACCGGGGTATTTTTAATTTTGATAGATAAAACGTCAACAATAACATAACATACCATCACGCCTGTATTCACCGAAGGGTTAGGCAGAGGCGTACTAATGTACACCCACAGTTCGCCGGTATGTTTAGGTCCCATGTAATAGGGGGCGAGCCTATTGCCATTAACCGGGCACAAATTCCTAACTCCGAGCTGCTACTGGGAATTTCATAGAAAAACCCAATAACACTTTGCTCGACCTGGGAATCGAACCAAGGACCTTTAGCGTAGCAGTCGCGGTCAGGACCACTTGGCTATTGAGCAGTAACGTCAACAATAAATTGTCAATAATCATTTTTGTGTTCTGTTGTGCGGATTTTTTTCATATTTTTAAATTATAATCTCTGTGAAAAGTACCTACAAAAATATCTGAAAAACATTCGCGCTGAGTTTTTCTTCGAACGAGAACGAAATTTTGGTATGGCTCTTCATTGAAGACAAAGATGTTATGAAGAATAAAATATGATGCCACTGTTAATAAAAACGAATATTGGAGCAAACCACAATCACTTCTTCGAGCTTTTTCAATGCCATGGTACTCAGTGTCATGGAACAATTCAATAAACAATATAATATTCTCAACAGGAACTAATTTTGAGTTATATAGATGAACTAAATGTTTGTTACTATTTTATTTCAGTGTTTATTACTTAGGTGAAATGTTTAAAGTATTGCACGTTTTTCAGATCAGATTTCAAACTTCGATAAATGACGAATTGGTGCAGAGCAAAACTAAATTACTTATTGATGACAAATCATGAAAAAACATGGTGAGGCTGAGGCTGCGATGGCACAGTAGCTAAAAGAAAAATCAAAACAACGGAAAATGAAGAAGGAAATATTATGTACTCCAAATTAATTCGAAATAAAGTCGAAAATGGCTGGTTAATAACATAATTATGCAGTTTTATTTATTTTATATAATAATCATATCTTTACCAAACTATAAAAATAATAAGTACTTACTCGTATGTATAATATTTAAAACTAGTAGGTATCCTACACACCAATAGGCCTTAGCCTAAACTTCCTGTTTAGGCTAAGTGTTGAGCTAAGTTAGTAGGTCCTAAGCACGATCGCTATGCTACAGGCTATGACTTCGTTCCCAGGTCAAATAAAATGTTATTGCCTTATTGGTTTTTTCTATGAAATTCGCAGAAGCAGCTCAGAGTGTGGATTTGTGCCCGGTGAATGGCAATAAGCTAGCTCTCTATTCATCCAAAAAAAATTCTAAAACTATCCAAAATAAAATGATTCGCCTTAATCAGACCTTCATGAAAGGGTCTCCTTTGTTCTTTTAAAACTATTTTGACAGTACACAAGTCATAGTAACACTCTGTTAAAAATTTAACAGACCCGCAGAGCAGTGATTAGATTTAACAGCTGATTAAGCAATTTAACAAGCCATAAGCATGTGGTGGGACACTCACAAACCTTAACAGTGTGTTAAAATATTAACAGGCTGTTAAATTAACAAACATAGTATGGTGTAACTGAGTCTTATAATTTAAAAAATATGTGATAATTATTATACCTAATTTTAAAACTGACGATGGTTTTATATATGCAACCTCATGGTTAAAAAATGCTATATCCCAAGCAACGAAACAATAGTCAACGCCCAGACAGTTTCAAATACCTAACTATGTGATTATAAATCTACTTGCTTATGCCCGCTGCTTCGCTCTCTTGAAGTTCAAAAACCACCAACAGTGATGATCTCTTCTTTATATGGGCCTATCTGTACCTACTCTGTATACATTAGAGAGATCATGCTGTATCACCGGTTCCATGTAATTATTTGAGATAAGAAGTATTGCCTATTATTAAGTTGGTTAGTAGTTACATACTTTCTAGACAGACAAGAATTTTAAAAATCACATTTTTGGGTTCGAAGTTTTTATATACCCGAACGCCCGAACCTAACCCACTTGTTTTTAAAATCTTGTTTTAAATATCTTAAATGTACAGAGTTCCGCAGCTTTTTAGAGTTCCGTAGCAAAATAGCAAAAAAATGAACCCTTATGGATTCGTCATGTCTCTGTCTGTCTGTCCGTATGTCACAGCCACTTTTTTCCGAAACTATAAGAACTATACTGTTAAAACCTGGTAAGTACCTAGATGTATTCTGTGAACCGCATTAAGATCTTGACACAAAATTAGAAAAAAAAAACAATAAATTTTGCTCGAGAGACACTTCCAAAGTGGTAAAATGTGTAACCTGTAACTTCTAAAATAAGAGAATCATAAAACTAAAAAAATATAATGATGTACCTACCTACATCACCATGCAAACTTCAACCGAAAATTGGTTTGAACGAAATCTAGTAAGTAGTTTTTTTTAATAAGTCATTCGTAAATAATAATAATAAGCGGCGGTAGCCTAATGGCTAGGACGTCGGACTTCCGATCATGTGGTTGCCGGTTCGAAACTCACCCATTGCACTACTGACGTGAACCCACTCGTAACACAAGCATTCAGCTTAGCACGAGGGGTTAACAAGAATACTAGTAATATGCGACCCAAATTGCTAGTAAGATTAAAAAAGAAACACATTTTACCTTTCATTCAATCAACTCAAATATAAAAAAATACATTTAATTTCATAAACATAAACCTTATGCATAAACTGTGAACCATTATTTTCTAATAATAAATCTGTAATAGGTGCCTTGCTGCTACGGAACTCTTCATGGGCGAGTCCGACCTGCACTTGGCCGCTTTTTTACAATTATGACTCAAACACACATATTAATTGATGTTCGGAGTGATGTGATGTGAGTGATATTTTTAGGGTTCCGTACCTCAAAAGGAAAAAACTGTCTGTCTGTCACGACCCTTTTTCTCAGGACCGCGTGGAGGTTTCAAGCTGAAATTCATATAAAATAATCAGGTCTATGTCCCTTTAAGCTAAAAAACAAACAAACTTCTAACTAAGCCAACGCAATCAAAAGATACAGCCGATAATGCTGCAGATTTTCGACACTCTGAAGGGAATCAAAACCAACAGGATACTTCCCGTGAACTCAGAATCTTGAAATTTGGTACAAAGCAAAACCAAAAACCGTCTTAAAGCACAGAAAAAGGAAAAATTGCGAAAAGTATACATTTTTAGTTACATCATAGTATTAAAATATTTTTAATAATTTTAAACACACTTCTCATGAACGCGTAGAGGTAGAAATTCATATGAAATACTCAGCAAAATCAAACTTCTATGTCAACGCAATCAAAAGAAATAGCATATTTTGAAACTCGCAACTACTGGCAAGGGAATCAAAACCTAAAGGATTCTTCCACCTAGAATCTTTAAATTTGGCATGAAGCAACGTTTTATACCACACATAAAGTAAAAAATTCGAAAACCTTAAATTTTTAGTTACAGTCACATCATTTTTTTTTACGTACATACCAACCCGCCTGTATTCCCCGAAGGGTTAGGCAGAGGCGTACTAATGTACACCCACAGTTCGCCGGTATGTTTAGGTCCCATGTAATAGGGGGCGAGCCTATTGCCATTAACCGGGCACAAATTCCTAACTCCGAGCTGCTACTGGGAATTTCATAGAAAAACCCAATAACACTTTGCTCGACCTGGGAATCGAACCCAGGACCTCTAGCGTAGCAGTCGCGCTCAGGACCGCTTGGCTAATGAGGCAGTCATCAGATCGTTTTTTTAATAATTATAAACTTATTACCCTTTTTCTCATGAACGCGTAGAGGTATCAAGTTGAAATTCATATCAAATACTTAGGTCTAATTGACTTTAAGCTATGAAAAAGAATATATTACTTACCTATATAAATACCATAACTTTTACATAAACCTACAGGTTTGTACGGAATCCTTGGTGCGCGAGTCCGACTCACACTTTGCCGGTTTTTTTAAGCTGTGTCAGGTCAGGACAGGACAGGTTAGGGTCGATTCATAATAATACCACATGTAGTTGAATCGGCGCTCAATGCTGATACACTGGCGGCATCGTGGCCACCGGTCAATTACTCAGTTCGCACCAATTTTTAGACTATAACTTCGTCACTTGCTATTTAGAGGATGGGACCTGAGAGGACTAAATCTAATTCAAATAAAAACTTTTGTGATCACCTTACTCACTTAACCTGTAAAGATCTTTTGAAAAATTAATTGGATATGGAAATCATTTATTTTCCAGATTTACATAAGTACTTACATCGAATAAAATAACAAATATGTTGTACGTAATAAAAAAATAAATACCCATATTGGTAAACATACTTAGGTACCTATTTCGTGACTACAATTATAAGATTTATATAACACCGTTGTACAAACCAGAATAAATTACTACTGATTACTGAATAAATTATTGCTATATAATAGTCTTTCACGTCTGCCTGCGGAATACACTTCTCCGCGTGCGTCTACTTATAATTATAATAGTTATACTAAACATGTTTCTACTAATTACAAGGATTTAGCATCCCTGTTTCATCATAAGATCTGCCAGTTTAAAGATCCGTAACCAGCCAAACGTCTCTGGTTGCTGTTGAGCAGCAGCTGAGCCAGCGGCAATTGCAGTGCTCTCGACGTGGTAAGGCGCTCGCTCTGGCATGCTGGAGGAATGCGTCGGTGATTTCTTCTCAACTTTTTGATTTTCTGGTGATTTTGTAATAGCTGGTGACGTCATGCTGAAACAATAGTATATTGTGTGTTCAGTAATAGAAGAGATAATAAATGTAGCCATTGCACATAATTGTATAGAAGAAATTTGGGTTAATTATACGAGCATAGGCCATTGTTATGCCACACAACGCGCTGAATTTTGGAACTTAAATCTACCATCCAACATTTCATTTCACGATGAAATGCACTGTTCTACAAGACAGCTTCATCTGTTACATTGATGAACGCAAAACGTTCATTCCATTCCGCGTGTTGAAGGTCACTAACTATGCAAAACTGCTGAACGTATTTCAGCTACTATAGATAACAGAGCTATTTTCTAAAGCGGAGAGCGATCATGTAAAATAGCGAATTATACAATTCTATTGCGAAATCTCAGTATACGCGTCGGCGTGACCATAAGTGTAATGGCGTAAATAAATGGGAAATTTTGCACGTTTGATACCAACACAATCTAGCTAAAACGGCTGAATCAATCCGCATGAAAGGTACAAACACAACCTATGTTAGGTCTATGACCGGGAATAATATGTATCATACATGTCTTCACTTCTTTCCCGGAAAAAATGGATATTTCGGAATGGGATTCTCTTGGAAATCTCAGCAGTGTTCAAGAACATCCTTATTACCTTATTTAAAATAATGTAATTACCTAGATAATGGTAGCATGGTTGGTTAAATCTTTGAAAGTGAAATGTAAATAAAACTGCTTTATCTTCTCTTCTTGGTATTGGTACCTATTGGTAGGTAAGTTTTTATGTAGGTAAAAAAATAATATTATTGATTTTTTAAATAAAATTAAGTATCCAGCTTTAGTAATCAGAACTTGTAAAGCTTGACATCTGTGTTACATAAAAAGTTTTTCCCAAATTCCTTGGGAAATTCCCTAAATCCTGTCGTGAAGGTAGGTAGGTACATTTTGCGCCGCAAGTTTTAATTTCATCTCTAGTGTTTTTGACCACCTCCTGTTTGAATTTTTCTTATCCTTCTTATGATATGTTACATGATGCCTACATTTAGGCAAGTACTTACATGTCTAAATAACCGTGTTAGGGTTACAGTCCTTTCTTATTTTTTGTTTTACCGAAATAAAATACTATCTACTGCTCTTTAGAGTTACAATATTTCCGAAAATGATTCGGTTCACTGTTACCTGTAGAAGATTTTAGTTATTAGATTCCCACCACTGTAATTACCACAAAACAGAATATTCACGCCATGCGCGCGGGTGTGCGTGTGTCGGGCGCGGCCACTGCGCACAGTGCGCACAGTTCGCAGATGGCCTCATTACGCTCGCTGTTGTAATACCTGTCAAGTTCTTGAGTAAACTAATTTATGTTATCGGGAACCAAGTTCTTCCATAGTTTGTATACTATATGTCGTAGTAGAATTGTATAATTCGCTATTTTAGATAACTGCTAGCTGCTTTACAAAATAGAACTGTTAAGTAAAATAGCTGAAATACGTTCAGCAGTTTTGCATAATTGGTGACCTTCAAAACGCGGAATAGAATGAACGTTTTGCGTTCATCAATATTACGGATTGATGTTTAGCTGTCTTGTGCATTTCATCGTGAAATGAGATGTTGGATGGTAGATTTTTGTTCCAAAATTAAGCGCTAGGGGCGTTGTGTGGCATAACTGTCTAGTGTGATTTTTAAAATTCTTGTCTATTTGTTACGGGTTGACGCAAAAACTTTAGCAAAATAATTCTAATGGAATGGTTAATAACTTTAACCATTCCATTTGAAAAATAAAACAATCTGTAACAATAATTAAGTATTCATCATTTAGATGAAAATATTCCCTTCTTATTTTTTAAATAGCTAATCAAGGAGACAAAAAGAGGTCAGTTGCCTTACTTGGTGAGCTAAAGTTTCGATAGTCGTTCTATCAGTGATTACGTCTCAGTCGCGACGCGATAAAACTGTATTCATAGGCCGCAACGTCGCGAATGTTGTATTGAATGCTAACAATGTGTAGTTAGGTAGTGGGGTACCATTATAAGTTATAGGCGACCCATGGGAAAAACTTTATTGATCTCTGGTCGTTGCGTTGTGACATCTGCGTTACGTCCACCTGATCGCGGATTACATTTGGACAACTTAACTATTCTCCATCATATTTCGTACCTATTTCACTTAAAATTGAGTACTTACTTATCTACATTATAGTGTTGTTGGGTGCCTATACAGTTCTTTTACCGTATATAAGGTGTTGTTGTAAAGCCAACTTGGAAAATTTAAGAACAAACAAATCAAATAGGTACTAAATTATTACCTTAGTTACGTAAAAAATCTCTGTACCTAACACAGGATCCAAAACACTACCAACGAATATGTTACGTCTAGTAAAACTAGCTTTTGAATATTATGTAGGTACTACCTACCTACTTTTTCACTTTAGTAAAGGAAAAATTTGATCACGGGCAGGATTCGAACCTGGGTAACCTGGTTAGATACACCAGACGCTATACGGTGGGTGGGAATCACGGTGGCTACATAGCATCATAGTTTCATTTCTCACTTACATTTCATTTAATCATAGTAGGCATCTTAGGTAGTTTATTTTGGATTCCGAGATTACAGGTGTAAATATAAATAATCACAATGAACCCATTATAATATCCCAGGGTTCCGTGGGCTATAATTCACCACGCTAGCCTAATGTGGGTTGGCAGACTTTCCACGGCGTCGAGAAAATCTCAGGCATGCAGATTTCCTCACAATGTTTTTCATCACCATTCAAGCGCGAGATAAGTAACTTCAAAGTCAGAGGTGCATGCCTTGGATTTAAACTATACCTAGCCCTTCGACATATTACTCGGTCATATTACTGGGTTATCACTACTTATTTATAAAACATTTATATATTATATCGGTACAGCTACATAATAATAAACACATTTTATTTGGAACTGTTTAAATGGAAGATATGCTTGAAATATGTTGTAGTTGCGTGGGCCGGGTTAGACACAAAAACAATTTGATCTATATATATATTAGGTAAATAAACAGAAAGATCATAAAATGATACAAAAAACCCAGCAGCTAGATATAAACAAATGGAGGGCTAAGTATAATTTGACCTACTTACTCGTACACATAATCGCAAAAAGTAGCAAGAGTTAAATAAAGATGAGATAAAAAAAATACTTACCTTGATTATTGGTGTAAGTTCGTGCAAGACAAAAGAACAAATGTTGCAATACTTAGTACTTCTGTAGGTTTACAGGGGAATAAGAAGTAAGGAGATGTTTATGTGTGAAGCAGCGAGCGAGCGAGCAGGGCGGGCGGAGAAACGCCAGTGCCGCCCGCCCTGCGTCTCCTGATGCGCCGTGACGTACCCGTTCTGCGCACTACGTACCGATTCTACGATATTTATATCGCTGTTCTTAGGTACGTGGTAATCTTACATAACAGGCGACAGTGAAAGAGATTTAGGGCCATTTGCACCAACTTCTTAAATGTGTATAAATTATATTTAAACATATTTTTTCATACAAATATTGTGTTTAAATACAGTTTAAACACATTTAAGAAGTTGGTGCAAGTGGCCCTTAGAGTTATGATGACTAGCGGAGATGGTATAGTTACAAAAAAAACGAAGTTGGAATTGTATAATTCGCCATTTTACTAAACGTTAGCTGTTTTACAAAATAACTCCGTTATGTAAAACAGCAGCACAACGTCCAGATGATATATCATTGCAACACGTTTAACTTACTGCTAGTAGTTAGTACTACCGAAGATTGACCATTGCTTTGTAGAATGACTTATTTGCTTACTATATTTTGGCAGTCAAAGGTCATTGGGCGTTATCTGACCCGATTTGTAAAAACTTGCGTACGTAAGTTTGGTGTTAAACTTGTTTTAATCTTTTTATTTAATTACTAGCTTCTGCCCGCGACTTCGTCCGCATAGCGTGATGATATATAGCCTATAGCCTTCCTCAATAAATGGGCTATCTAACACTGAAAGAATTTTTCAAATCGGACCTACTGGTCCGATTTGAAAAATCTCAGGAACGCGCTAATCTCAGGAACTACTGTTCCTGAGATTAGCGCGTTCAAGTAAACAAACAAACAAACTCTTCAGCTTTATATACATATTAGTATATTAGTATTAGTATAGATGTGTATTTTTTTGAGTTGGTGCGCGTCCAAGAAGTTAATTATAATTTTATTAAACAGTACTTATATAAAGACGATACTCGTGGAATTTTTTTTTGTGCTGAGTGCTGACAGATTATACCCACAGTAATGCAATATTATTCTGAGGTTTGCGTATTCGTGCGACTGTGAGTGACCGGCGGAAATTTTGTTTTGTTTATTTAGTTGTGATTTTGTTAAAATTTTAATTTGTTTTTTTTTTTTATAGAAGAGGGAGGCAAGCGAGCAAGCGGGTCACCTGATGGTAAGCGATCACCGCCGCCTATTGACACCCACAACACCAAAGGGGTCGTAAGTGCGTTGCCGACCTTTGAGAAATGAATAGGCTCGCTTCTTGAAGGTTGCCATGTCGTACCGGTTATGTACAAAAAAAGAAAGTTCCTATTTCTTATTTAGTTCAGCTCAAGACTGTTCATGATCATTTTGTTTATTCAAATATAAGTAGGTAAATAAAAAAAAAACCTAATGATCATTTAATTTTTGTTTATAACATGTCAAACATTCGCATAATTTCTTGCGAATACCAATGCGATAGTTAAAAATTATGCTTAACTAGCGAAATGTGAGGTCTCATCCTACGTTTACTTGGGCGCATTAATCTCCAATATACCTAATTAAGGATGCATGGAGGAGATTAAGAGACGTATGATGACATGAAATGCCATGGATAACCTGAGGAAGATAAATACCCGATAAATAACAAAGAGTACAAAAGTTAGACTTGTTCGTACACTTGTATGCTGAAATCGAAAAGAAAAAGGTAGACGCTCTGGAGATGTGGTGCTGTAGACGAATGTTAGGAGTATCATGGACCCAGTTCAGAACTAACGTCTCAATACTTGAAGAACTTTGCTTCAAGAAGCGTCTATCAGCAATCGTACAGAAACGCATTTTGACTCATTCTTTGGCCACGTGTCGCGAAGAGATGAGGGTGCCATCGAGCGACTGGTGCAGGGCAGGGTTGACAGTACAAGACCTTGCGTTCGGTCACCAATGCGATGGACTGACCAAATCAAGAATGCAGTGGGTTGCCTCATAAGTGAGTGTACCAGGATGACGGCCAACAGAGCGAGTTGGCGGGAAATCGTGAGGCGAATAACATCTGATACATCTTCTACATGACCAACTGACACATCTACTACATGACAAAGGGGTACCTACTTAATACTAAATAGCGAGATTTTTTTAGGTAAAGTATGTTTATTTCTTTATACCTACAGGTAGGCAGGTATGCATTAGTATCATTTTAATAATTATATTTCTTGTTTTCTGGAAAACGCCCTCCAACGATTGGAGTAAGCAATGTATTGTTTGATGATGTCGGTTATTGTAGCACACTTTCGCTTACTCTGTCTTTGATTAAGTGGTTCCGACTTTTAGCGCTAGGCGGCGTATAACCAAGTATTTTCCAGAAAACGAAAAAGAAAACGCTGAATGTTAGTTCACGGGTATTCCATAATTATGGTCATATATTATACTAACGCAAAGTATAGAGTTGTCTATTAGACTAGCTGTACCCCGCGGTTTCACTCCGGTCCGAAAAGGATTTAGGACCGTACTTTAACTCAGCTTTTAACGCAGGGAATCAAGATGAAAAATGAACCAGATTTTAAGTTAGTCCTTCAGAAACTATATTGTGAAAATACAAACCGACAGACAGACGAACAGAAATTCTAAAGATAATTGTTTTGGCATTTTGGCTATTGCTTTTACAACACCTCTCATATTTTTTTTAAGAATTTCCAATACAGACGAATACCAAATTAAATCATAATTGAATCACAATTTAATCAAATTCGATTATTATTTGGGGTCCGATACCGTTAATGTAGGTTACTGTTTTACCGTTTTATCCAAAATACTTCACTGGAAATAAATGTAAGCGAATGCAATTCTTGATAACTTTACCAAGTTTGGAACGCCAGTTCCAGTCGTTAATTTCCAGTAAAGTAGTAGTAGACGAAATGGTACAGTAGGAACCTAGATTAACGGTAGGTATCTCAATCTAAATAGTAACACAGTTTGATAAAAAATAGTTTGGATTACGATTTATTTTGGTATTATGTTTTTGTGGCCAATTCAAGTTCAAGCTCCACCGGACCTTTACATGTCTCATAAACAGACATCGACTAGTTAGTTATAAGTAATTTTATTATATTAGTACAATATTTAGCAACCGTTTAAAGTCGATTGAGATATATTTAGTAGTTTAGTCTTTTTCTACTTAGTACGATAGTATTATTCTAAAATACCTTTGATTGATAGAAAATAATATTTTGGCTATCTAATCTCTATGGATGATGATCGATAGATGGTGTGTAAATTAAAAGGACAACTTAAATAATTTAATTTAAATAATTTATACAATGCAAACGTTAGTTCGGTCCAGACCCGTCTTCTAAATCTACAATTGAATCCTAGACGAGAAGATATTACCTATAGGTTTTATCTATCACGTATACAGGTGTGGAGTTGGGGGTAATTTACATTTTAAAATGTTCCAGGGAGCTATCTCGAAGAGCTTAGGGCGACTTTACACTTGATTTATAGGCGTAGGTAACTGCTAAAAAATTCAAATTTCGAACCGCATGCTGTAGTTCTAATTTAAAAGTTCGCTGTAACTTTCGGTTGCAGCATTATGCCTCCGATGATTTTCTATCTAAAATCTGTCAGGAACTATTCATTATTATTTGTTTTCATGCCTAAATTGCCGAACCAGTTTTGATGAACTTTGGTATACCTAGAGATAGATTGGACCTTTGAAAGGCTACGTTTCGTCTAAAAACTATCGAGTCAAAAAAATAATCATGCAACCCTTGCTCTGACAACTGTAACAAACACAACGAAAGTCAAATCAGCCTTATTATCAGTCGAGACATTCAAAGTGATGATTTTTCATGTAGGTATTAATAAATTATTAAATACTATTTGTATTATTTTCAAGTTTTATTGACTTCATTCAGTGAATTAATTAGGAGACGGTGGAACAAGCTAGGATTGTGGCCGTGTTAGCAATTTATATGCGGTGTTGCTAACATCTGCTGTCTGCATATTCAAGCTTGTAATACAAACTTGGTTCAAGACAGGCTGAGGGACATAGAATCTTTTGATCAACTAGATACGTCGAGACAAATCTTTAGTATTTTCAAAACAACAATTTCTTAAATTTTTGTCTGTCTGTATGGTTGTACGTGCATCATGCAGAAACTATTTCACGCCATTGGCATGCAGTTTACACAGTTGTATTGCTGGGGGTGTAACTTAAAACCGGGTCCATATTTCATCTTGATACATTAATTAGAAGCTGAGTTATAGTAAGTATGGGATGCGAGTGAAGCAGCAGGCAACAGCTAGTCTAATATACAAAAGTTAACATTTGTTAGTTTGTTCGCCCTCTGTGCTATGTTAATAAACCTCTTATCCGATTACAAAAATATACTAAGAGGTGAACATCTGCGAGGCTTTCTAAAAAAGTAACAAGAACAAAATAATATTTCTAGTGCGTTTCACTTCTTGAATGTTATGTGGTGGTGGTTTGTTAGCAAGTTACGCGGGTGCAACGGGTGACTTATTAACTTACTGATATTACGTAACAACAACAGGTGCTTTGGCAAAAACATTGGACGAGGTGCATTTAATTAAGTTGTACATACCGCGAAGCATAATACTCAATATCGTTACTAAAGTTATCTAAGTAGGTACTCTTTAATAGTTAGTATGTTTTGCAGGTGATATTTATGGAATATTATTTCGATCAAGGCGCTCAGGTAGTATTGTTATCAATAGGTATTGCCTTCTTCGGAAGACATCTGGTTTTCAACCGACTTCAAAAAGGAGGAGGTTCTCAATTTGTTTTTTTGTATGTTTTTTACGCGAGTATTCGGCCAGATATAAACCGATCTGGAAAATTCTTTTTTTGTTTGAAAGAATATACCTACTCCCGAGGTAGTCCTATGCTAATTCAATTTGGTGAAGATATGATCACATGTTTCGAAAAAAAAAACATAATAACATGTATCGGCCAAAACAATGGTACCGACATCCGAAACTGTTTCGCATCGCACAACACATTTTTTTTTGCAGGCGGTTTTACTTTTTGTTAATAAGTAGGTAGTATTTTTTTTAGAAGGCATAGGTCTAATGCAGCGGTCTCTTGAAGAGTCGCACAAATGGTAGGTAGGTACAAATGGGTGCAATATAGGTACCTACCTACATATTACAAAATATAGTTTTTATAATATAGAGCTAGTTACCAGCTTTATTCTTTATTCTTTGGTCTTGAAAAAAATCTTTGATCCCCGAATATTAGTTTAAATTGTAATGTAAGTCAATTTGTATCGGGCATGCGCATATTGCGAATCCTTGAGCTAATGAACCGAAACAGTCTTCATTACACATCGACGTATACTGTATTATACACATTACCTACTGCTTAGCGTAAAAACCATCTCTATTACGAATCCATACGAATGTGATTTTTAAAATTCTTGTCTGTTTGTTACGGGTTGGCGCAAAAACTACTGAATAGATTTTAATTTTGTTATAATTGTTAGAAAGTATGTGCTCCAACTTAAAAACTGGTAGGTATACTTCTAATCTCAAATAATTAAACAGAACATGAGATACAGCTTGACATCTCTAATGTATAGAGACCCATACATAGAAGAGATCATCACTGTTAGTTTTGAGCTTCAAGTGAGCGAAGCCGCGGGCGGAAGCTAGTAAATCTATATAAATAAATAGGTAGTATTGCACCGAATCTAAACAAATTGCGCCGTTAACGAGATGCTACTGCTACGCAACATGAAACAATGTGGGAAAATACGATACCATAGAATTATTTCTGATATTCAAAGGAACGCTAAGCCTTGTGTATTTTCACGAGACAATATTTAGGATAAATAAAAACAATTCTAAGAAACAAGAACGTCGACGACAACGATGCTGATGTCTCTAGGGAGCGACAACACACAAATAACAAAAGACAGTCAATCAACAAAATCTCCTTGTTCTACGTAACTGAATAATGTGTGCGGTATTCCATGTCATACATAGCATAATTTTATGGAATACAAATCACTGCCACTCTCTTAACACTGAGGTGGACATTAGTATTTATTACTCACTATACGAGCGTTAGCCGAGCAAGCGAACCCTCGCTTGCTCGGCTAACGCTCGTATCGTGAGTGGCAGTGATCGTGTGTGTGATTGTTGTTATAGGAATAGGAATACTAACATAGGTGTAAGAATCATTGTTAATAACAAATGTGAGTCAAGTTACTTTAGCTAAATAATTAAATAAAAAAAAATAAAAAAATATATTCCAAAGTGAAATAGTTATTTCATCAAAGAAATCTTGACCGTCGGGGTTGAAAATCCTAGTTGTGTCCGCTAATCCGTCACAGGTTGTAAGTACGGTACCCTGTACCCATATTGCTGTATGTATGTATGTAACATTATTTTCTGTTTTGAAGGCGATTTTATTTTAAAAGTTTGTGTTTTATACACAACGAATTTAATAGTTATTCTGCTATTCTGCGGGCAGAGGCAAATCCAACAAATGAAAGATGATAAAAATCGGTCCAGTCGGTCTTAAGTTACAAATGGTAGAACTAACCCGACTTTGTTTTATATATTATATAATGAAGATAGAAACGCGCTATTTGTTTGGATGTGTGCCGAGATTATAATGTGTGGTTCGTTCAATCCGGCCCGGGGCCTATCCTATCCGCCTTGCAGTTCGTCGACGTAATAAAATAAGCAGTTCTTCCGATTTCACGTTTTATCTGTCGCTCCGTATTTCCCAGCCAACATTTGTTTCGACGAGATCGAGTTCAATAGTCTCAGGCGTTTGTGCATTGGAATTAGATACCGAGACCACAGATAATAGAATAGGTACGAGACCAACTGAAAAGATTATTTTTTAATCACTTTGGTAGCTATAATAATGTGAAATTCGTTTTGATACTCTAAGCAACAAATTTCAAATATCTACCACATAAATTGTTGTCATGTCTGCCTCTAGTCCTGGGTTCGATTTCAAGGTCGAGCAAAGTGTTTATTTATGAAATTCTAAGTGGCAGTTCGGAGTCTGGATTTGTGCCTGGCTCAAACTGTGGGTGTAGGACTGTAGGTCTGATATAGGTAGGTACCTACACCTCTGCCTAAGCCTTAGGGGAACAGGTTACAGGCCTGATGGTATGTTTTCTTTATTTCATGTTGTAACATCACATCATCCGGCTACGACAACGAGCGCACGCCCCGCCGCATGCGCCGACCGCAGAGACCCTGACCGCCTATAAAAGGACCTCGCAGCTACTAATTGCTTCCTCATCATACCCGCCGACGCTCGCCGCGAGAGGACGTGTTGCCTGCGCTCCCGCTCTCCCGCTACGATCGTCTCGCTGCGCCCCGCCGCAGTGCCCCGCAGTCGCCGACTGCAACCATATTTTTGATCAAAAGCTGCCTTTTTCGAGGCGGCGGCTGATTTTCCTGTCCTATCAGATCACGGTTCGGTCGTGATTAGGCCCCTTCAGGGTAAAAACCACAGTTTCGTGGTCCTCGGTGGAAACCAATCGGTGCCAACGAAGCCGAGTGGGGTGTTGACCCGATACACCCGCTGCGCCCCTTCTGGGCAAAGCTTAAATCGGAAGGAGCTAGGACAACCGGCCTTGGGGGGTCTCCTAGTCGACCCTAGCTCTAACCCCGTTCTTTTGCAGCTCCTCTAGTACTTCGGTGCTAGAGCATAGGAACCCGTTCGCACAATAAGACTGGCGACGGGAGTCAAGCTAGGGTACACTACAGGTACACACACCTCCCTGCCTATACCCGGCAGGGAGGGTTCACTCACCTACACAACCCCGGGCCCATCCACCCCGGGGACGTTAATGGTAGGAACCCATTTTTAAAATATAATTCCCCTTTTTATTCCCTCTCGGACATCTCTTCAAGATGTCCGATGCCCAGCTTGTTAGCTTTTTTAAAGAGGTCCTCCTAAAGGACCCGGAATTCGTCGCCAAATATGGCAAATTCCTCAACCCCGAGCCGCGCGCTCAACGTCCCACCCGCCCCGCTCCAATTCCCGATAGTCCGGCCTCACCGGACGCAGATGTTCCCTGCATTGTTAGGGAACAATTCGATTCTCCGGAAAGCCCGGAGAATAATTTTTATGACCGGGACCTATTGTCCGGTTCCCCGAACCCCGCGATAGCGAACAATAGGTTCGCTACCCTATTGTCCGACGCTGAGGAATGCGATGCACGTGCATCCACCTCAGCTGTCGCTACCCGCCCTCAAACGGTGCCGATGGACACGTCGGCACCGCGCGACTCCGAGTCTGAGGAATCCCTCACAGACTCAGCCTCATCTGATTCGTCAGATGGATTCATCCCTGTAGCTGGGAAAAAGAGGCCGCGCAAAAATAAGGCCAACAACGGTGCCCCTTCAAAGGCCCTAAAAACCACTGAGGTTCCCCCCGCCTCAGCAGCCCCTCAGCCCGCGACTCCCGCAAAGGCAGCCCCTTCCCCCCCCACAGTACCTCGCCCTAAGACCCAGCCCTCCCAGGCTGCGCCTAAAAAGGGCAAAGCCCCTCCACCAGTCATCGTCCATGACAAAGAGTCCTGGGTCGATATATCCAAGGCGTGTGTTGATCGTAAGATCAACTACACAGGTGCCGTCTCGGTAAGCGATGGCATCAAAGTCACGATACCGTATCCCGACGGTTACAGGGCATTCACGGCCCTACTAAACGAGCGGAAAATTAATTTCCACACGTTTACGATTGCTGAGGAGAAATCCCTCAGAGTCGTCATCAAAGGCGTCCCCAAGGAGATTGCTACGGCAGATATCCTTGAGGATTTAAAAGCCCAGAAAATCCCCGTGTCTGAAGTGCATCGCATGCACCGAGGCCGCGGAGGTAAAGAGTACAACATGGTACTCGCTATTATCGATCCCACAGATGGCTGCAAAGACATCTTTAAGATAAAAGACGTATGCCACCTCTCTGGCATACACGTTGAAAGGCCCCATAAGGGCGGTCCCATAGGGCAGTGCCATAACTGCCAACTATATGGTCACTCAGCGAGAAATTGCTTCGCAAAAGCTCGCTGCGTGAAATGCCTCGGCGACCACGCCACCTCCGATTGCACTCGTCCGAAAGACAGGACGCTCTGCACAGAGCCACCGAGCTGTGTTCTGTGCGGTGAGCAGGGACACCCTGCTAACTACCGGGGCTGCCCCAAAGCTCCCAAAACCAAACCAAAGTTGGCTAAACGTGTAGCCGACAAAATTCAGAGGGAGAGCCCTTCCGCCGCCCTCCCTGCCCGTCTCAGCCCTCAGAGGCCCTCTCCCTGGAACGCGCTGAATCAACAGCAGTCGTTCCCTCCCCTTAAAACGCCGCATTTAGCGGCAAATATTCCAGCCCTAATGGGCACGCCCGTTCCCCCGGTCACACAGGTGGCCCCCCCCCAAACTCAGCCGGCTTTGGCTCCCAAACCAGCGCCTGCGCCTAGACCCGCGCCAAGACCCGCGCCTAAATCTCCCCCCATCGATCCATCCACCGGCCGCCCTTCGGCCGAGTGGGTAATGGGATCGGCCGTCAAGGCCTTCCAAATCGCCCCGTATGAGCGAGTTGAATCTTTAGTTCTCTCCCTCAAAGCAAACGAGGGAAATGGTATTGCCATCGCACTTATTGTGCACGCCAACGCCGACTTAATTAAGTCATTCTCTGAACTTCGTTTCTAATGGCAGGAAACAAAGGCAGAAACAAACCCCGTTCCCTAAGAATAGGTTACTTCAATGCAAATGGCATGTTCGGTCAACGCGATGAGATCGCCACCTTCCTCCGTGACCATCGAATTGACATCTTCCTTGTACAGGAGACCTTCCTCAAGCCCTCCAAGAGGAGCCCTGGAATTGCAAACTATCAAATAGTGCGCAATGACAGGACTCACACTCGAGGGGGCGGTACTCTCATTTATTACAAAAAGTCCCTGTACTGCATCCCTATGGATTCCCCGATTCTCGAGCATATTGAGACCTCGATATGTCAAATAGGCATGACTGGCCACCAACCGATCACTGTAGTATCGGCCTATATACCCCCCAGTAGCGTCAGGCTTCACCACCTGCGCTCCGACCTAGAATCTCTCCTAGGCTTGGGTGATTCGGTTATCATAGCAGGCGACCTTAACGCCAAAAACGTCGCTTGGAACTGCCACTCGAACAACCAGAGAGGCCGAGAGCTTGATAACCTTAGCACCTTGCTTAACTTTGACATTATTGCCCCCATGACGCCCACTCATTATCCTAATGACGTTAACCACCGACCAGACGTACTCGACATAGCCGTCCTAAAGAACGTAAACTTAGGTTTGCGCTCCTTGGAAACGCTACAAGAGTTAGACTCAGACCACCGACCTGTGATCCTAGAACTAGGCCCCCGTCACGCCCCCACTGACCCAGGTCAACCCGCTCCGACAAAGGTGATAACGGATTGGAGGAAACTAGAGGAACGCCTCAAGTCGACTTCTTCCGTTCACCTGGACGCCATCCCTGACACGATAGTCTCAGCTGCCGACGCGACCGGCGCGATCGACTCCCTCACCAGTCGCGTGCAAACCCTGTTGAACGAATGTTCACGACAGATTCCAGAGGAGTTTGACAACCGCTGGAATCTGCCGGAGGATGTGCGCGCACTGGTGACGGAGAAGAACGCGGCTATCAGAGCGCACGACAGTTTTCCCTGTGAGGCGAACCGTGCTCACATGCGCAATTTGCAGCGTGCTGTAAAGAAACGCATTGATGAGTTTCGCGAAACCCGCTGGGATAATCTGTTGAAGGACCTGGAGCCCACCCACCAGGCCTTTTGGCATCTGTCTCGGAAGCTCAAATCCGACTGTGTGTCCACCATGCCCCCACTGAATCGTCCGAATCAAAGGCCCGCCTTTGAAGACGACGAAAAGTCCGAATGCCTAGCCGACAGTCTAGAGGCACAATGCTCGCCCAGCACCCTACCAGTAGATCAGGCACATCTCGATGAGGTGAACGCCGAAGTCGAACGTAGAGCTGCAATCCCGCTCCAACCTTCGGAGCCCCCCGACTCCCCCAACCCCAACCCCGACCCCGACCCCGACCCAGACGATCCCGTCCCGCCCGTCTCGGTGGACGAGGTCCGGACAATCGTTAAGAAATTACGCCCCAGGAAAGCCCCCGGCTCAGACGGTATCACCAACAAAGTGGTGAAGCTTTTCCCCGCCCAGCTCATAGTGCTGATGACCGCCATCTTCAATGCGGCATTAAGCAATAATATCTTCCCCCAAGCATGGAAAGAAGCCACAGTTATCGGCATTCCCAAACCCGGTAAACCCCGCACTGAGCCGTCCAGTTATCGCCCCATAAGTCTTCTCAATGTCCTCGGAAAGATTTACGAGAGGCTGATTCATTCCCGATTAAAGGATTTTGCCGAATCTAATAAAATCATCCCCGACGAGCAGTTTGGTTTTCGAACCAAACACTCTTGCGTCCAACAAGTGCATCGCATAGTCGAACACATCAGCGCTGGTTTCCAGCGCGGATTGACGACAGGCATGCTCTTCTTCGACGTGGCGAAAGCCTTCGACAAAGTCTGGCACAACGGCTTGATCTACAAGCTGTACTCACTCAATGTGCCCGATCGTCTCGTGCTCATCATACGGGACTTTTTGTCGAATCGCACCTTTCGCTATCGCATAGAGGGCGGCACTCTGTCGACCCCTCATCCAATCCGAGCCGGAGTCCCTCAGGGCTCCGTTCTCTCCCCACTCCTTTTCGCGCTGTACACCAGCGATATTCCAAAACACTCCAAGTCGGAGTTGGCTCTATTCGCCGATGACACGGCTATCTATTATTCCGGCAAATCCCTCCCCGCTATCACCAAGATCCTCCAGACCTCAGTCAATGCCCTCGGCACTTGGTTTAGGAAATGGAGAATCGAGGTAAATCCATCCAAGAGCGCGGCCGTTCTTTTCCACAAATGCACCGACCGCTCCACTGAAGCCCGACCCATCTCCCTCTACGGCCAACCGATCCCTTGGGAAAAGAAGGCCAAATACCTGGGCGTGATTCTAGATCACCGACTCTCGTTCCGCGAGCACATAAAGACGGTACGCTCCCGTGCCGCTTTCGCTCTCGGACGACTCCACAGTTTGCTCAATGCACGCAGTAAATTATCCCTTAAATATAAGGTGAGAATTTACTTGACGTGCATCCGTCCCATCATGACCTATGCTAGCGTTGTGTTCGCACACATCGAAGGGTCTAGAATCCATAGGATGCAAACCCTTCAAAACCGATTCACGCGCAAAGCCACGGGCGCCCCGTGGTTCGTGCGCAATAGGGAACTTCACGTAGACCTAAAACTGCCTACCATTAAGCAGTTTATGAAACGCACCTCCAAGCGTTATTTCGATAGGGCCCCCCATCACCCCAATCCCCTGGTGGTCAGTAGCGTCGACTACATCCCCTCCCAGATTAGTAGAATTCGCCGTCCAAGGCACGCTCTATCTTACCCTGATGACCCTATAACAGTCCTACAAGAGTCCAATAGAGAGACTAGCACACTACACAAACGCCGCCCGATTTACCGTCCTCGCCGGCGAGGCCCGTCGCGAAGACCCAGTAATGGTAACCCCCCCCGACCCTTGCTCGAGCCGGCCCGCGCCGAGCCAGTAGCTTTAAATTAGTCCCTAATAATAATTTAAACCAGATCCAGCCGTCCCTAGCTGCCCCCCCAGCAACGCCCTAAGCCGAGGCCCGTGTCCCGCAGGGGACGCCCTTAGCTGCTGTTGCTTAATTTTAAGTTGCTCCTGGCTGGAGGCATTCGGTGCCTCGCCACCAAGTTCGGTTACGCTGTCAAGATTCCCTGAATCAACAGCTAATGTCCACGTCGAAAAAAAAAAAAAAAAAAAACTAATTGCTTCAGTCGGTGTTCGGTACGGTACGGGTGCACATCTATGCATCGACTTAGGTCGGTCTCCTCCCGCTCCCGCACTTTACCGGATACTGGCTAGGCGGCATATATTGTTTGCTCATTGTGTTGACTTCGTTAGCGAAACCACACGATCGGGTCACAATATACGTCGTCGCTTAGGGCTTTCGCTCAGGATTTTAGGATAACCTCAGAGGAATTAGTATTAGAATTTATGTATGTCAGATTTAGAATAAAGTAATGAATAAATAATTGTTATTGTTGTTAAATTGCGCGTTTACTATTATCTCCTCACACATTACCCCTTACAATGTTAATGTACCTATGCTTCATGTAAACGATAACAAGAATTGAAGCTTTGTTTCAATATCTGTGATATTCGTATAACGGCTTCGTATATTATAGGCATTTCCATACATCATGAATGATACCGTTCCGTACCCTACGCCATTATTTACTGCACCATTTTCGTAAATTACATTTCTTTAATACCATAATACATGTGCCAAATAAGCGCGTAAGCTAAGTTTTCACATAAATCAACGAAGACTTTAAAACATTTCCATCGTGAGGCTCACTTTCGCCGTAAAGGGTTAAAGACAAAATAACCGCGCTTTTGTTATTAAGACGTTAATTTGTATTCCATAAAATTATGCTATGTCTGACATGGAATACCGCACACATTATTCAGTTACGTAGAACAAGGAGATTTTGTTGATTGACTGTCTTTTGTTATTTGTGTGTTGTCGCTCCCTAGAGACATCAGCATCGTTGTCGTCGACGTTCTTGTTTCTTAGAATTGTTTTTATTTATCCTAAACTAGCTTCTGCCCGCGTGGAATTCGGTCTGTCATCACATCCCACGGGAACAGTGTTAAAAAGTATCCTATGTCCGTCTCCTGGTTCTAAGCTACCTCTCCACCAATTTTCAGCCAAATCGGTTCAGCCGTTCTTGAGTTATAAATGGAGTAACTAACACGACTTTCTTTTATATATATGATTGTCTCGTGAAAATACACAAGGCTTAGCTTCTATGGTATCGTATTTACCCACATTTTTTCATGTTGCGTAGCAGTAGCATCTCGTTAACGGCGCAATTTGTTTAGATTCGGTGCAATACTACCTATTTATTTATATAGATTTACTAGCTTCCGCCCGCGGCTTCGATCACTTGAAGCTCAAAACCAACAATGATGATCTCTTCTTTGTATGGGTCTCTATACATTAGAGATGTCAAGCTGTATGTCATGTTCCGTTCAATTATTTGAGATTAGAAGTATACCTACCAGTTTTTAAGTTGGAGCACATACTTTCTAACAATTATAACAAAATTAAAATCTATTCAGTAGTATTTGCGGCAACCCGTAACAAACAGACAAGAATTTTAAAAATCACATTCGTATGGATTCTTAATAGATATGGTTTTTACGCTGAGCAGTAGGTAATGTGTATAATACAGTATACGTCGATGTGTAATGAAGACTGTTTCGGTTCATTAGCTCAAGGATTCGCAATATGCGCATGCCCGATACAAATTGACTTACATTACAATATAAACTAATATTAGGAGATCAAAGATTTTTTTCAAGACTGTTATGAGGCCTATTTGTACAATGCGATTGCGTCAGGGTCTTTGTCGCTAGACGTTGCAGGAGACAGCGAATCTCTATCCGATTATTGCGTAATAACTTTATGTGTATCGAGGCATACGTCCAAGTTTGACAGCCGGTAGGTATTACGTTGCACGTCCGCCCGCGCGATCAGCATTGAACAGCGTTGAGCGTTCTATGCCAATACTTTCTACCAAACTATGTACCTACTCGAGCTCTTTGTAAGATAGGATACTGTAAGCTAACATAAAGTTGATATCTCCAAGGTACAATACATGGCTCATTTGGTTTTTGATATGAATTATTTATGAAAATAAATCTACCTTTGTGTGAAATACCTACTGTGTATATAAATAAGAAAGCTAAATAAATATGTTAGCTCGAAAAATCCTGGCTTAAATATGAATGAAAACCGGCGTGAAACAACGCTTGTGTTTCACCGAGTGAGTGAGGATACCAGAGGACCAAACACTTTTTTAAGGTCGGCAACGCAGTTGTGACTCCTCCGGTGTTACGGGTGTCCATGGACGGCGCTTACCATCAGGCGATCCGTCTCCTCGTTTGCTCCTATCCCATAAAAGTTCTAAATTTTGAGATTTTTATTGATTTGATTGGATGGACCTTCACTCATATTCAGAATTCAAATTCAAATTCAAATTATTTATTTGCATAACATGGGTTTTCAAAAGATGTTGCATATTAATAAGTTGTTTCACCACATTCAGCCTCTTAGAGCATGCAAAAATTGAGTAAATAGGTAATTCAGAAAAATGTAGGTAAATGTAGAATGAATACAAAAACAATGAAAAATGACAAATTAAATGCAAACATAATGGAAAATGTCAAATGAATACAAAAATAATGGAAAATGTCAAACAAATACAAAAAAAAAAACAAAAATATCACATTAATACAAAATAATAGAACATTAAAAGTGACAATTATTTTATAGTAGGATCTTCTAGATATTCGCTAACAGAGTAGTAAGCTTTTTCCACAAGCAGACAGTGCATCCTCTTTTTTAATATGATTAGGTTATTTTCAAGTCGCAATTCTGATGGTAGTTTATTATAAACAGAACATAATATAATGAAAAAGGTACTTTTAAATCATCATGAAATTATAGGACCTGAAAGGGTCCAGGGGATGAAATAAAATTCGTTCTACCTGAGCAATACGAAGGAAAATTGAGTTTTCAATTGGAATTACATTTACTGTTTTACCCTAAAAACACAGGGACCCTCATCTAATCCTAATTTGTTGGAGGATTTGGTCCGAGCGCGAAATCGTTTAAGCTTGAGAGAGTCTGAGGTCTGTCCTCCGCGGACGGAGAGCCTCTCCAAACTTCACAAGCGCACATGCATAATTATGGACTTAGGTACCAGCACATTTTCTGTTTGTATCTCGAATATAATTATTAAATAATTAATTTAGTTCCTATTTTAATCAATTTCTTCGGCTGTATAATCATACTTGGTGATTTTTTCTAAGGCCCTTTTACTTTTTCCTTTCAAGTTCAAGTTCAAGTTCAAATGTTTTTATTTCAAATAAGCTTTTACAAGCGTTTATGAAACGTTGTGATTCTAGTTGCACGGTTCCAAAAGGTCGATCCTATGGAGAAGAATCCGGCAAGAAACTCCATGGACACTCTTTTAAAATAAATGAATTACAAACTTCACTGGTACAATATTGCGATAACAAGATGTGAGGACGTCGAAGGATGTCCAAGTTTGACCGAGGTCGACTATATTAAACGAAGATTCACGTTATTTGAGAATCCGATGTCATTTCTAAATAAAAAACTATGTGGTAACGCACACCATCAAAGCGACAAATAAAACTAGGTGTCTACTTAGACAAGCCACAACGTACACACATTTACAGTTTCTGTTGTGGTAAACAATACTTTCCATATGAAGACATCTCGATATGTAAATAATATGGAATCTGTTAAAGCTATGTCCATCTACTTATAAGGTTCCTACTATAGCTACTAACTGACCAACATGAAAATTAATAAGCTTATATTAGTCTCTAATAATCAACAGTTTCATTTTGCCAGGGAGGCCGCAAATGCATCCGTATCTAGCAACCACACATTCTTATCGTTAACATAGTCCTTGGTTTTGTAATAGGCTTTCTTAAGAAGAACAGATTTGACGTGTCTTTTAAATTTCTTGCCAGTGAGATCGGTGACACATTTTGGGAGTTTATTATAGAAACGCACACAATTTCCTAGAAATGATTTATTTGTTTTAGTTAGTCTAAATTTAGGTACCACTATTTTATGTTTATTCCTAGTATTAAGGTTGTGAAAGTCACTATTGACACTGAACTTCTGCAGGTTTTTGCGCACATACATTATGTTTTCAAGGATGTAGAGTGACGGCATCGTAAGTATATTGATGTTCTTAAACACTTCTCTTAGGGAATCGCGAGGGCCCATATCGTAGATTGCGCGGATGGCCCTTTTCTGTAAGATAAATATGGAATCTACGTCTGCAGCTGATCCCCATAGCAGAATACCGTACGACATAATGCTGTGAAAGTAAGCAAAGTACACGAGTCTGGCTGTAGCTACATCAGTGATCTGCCTAATTTTTCTCACTGCGTATGCAGCGGAACTTAACCTGCTAGACAGGGCCGATATGTGCGCACCCCACTGCAACTTACAATCAACCGTAACACCTAAGAAAACAGTTTCATTAACTAGGTCGAGTTTGCTGCCTTCAAGAATTAGATTAGGTTCAATTTGTGGTACATTTGGTAACGAAAATTTAAGACATTTAGTTTTGCTAGCATTAAGTAGTAGGTTATTAGCAGCAAACCATTTGGATAAGGATTTTAGACTCTCATTTACATTATAGAGATTGCTATCATTTCGATCGATTTTAAATATAAGTGAGGTATCGTCAGCAAATAATACTATATTCGATATCTCAGACATCATATAGGGAAGGTCATTAATGTACGCTAAGAAAAGAAAAGGGCCTAAAATAGAACCCTGTGGAACACCAATTCTAACTGCAGACCCGGGAGATGTGACTCCATTTATGCCCACTTTTTGCAGCCTCTTAGAAAGATAGGAAGACACAAGCTCCAAAGATAGCCCTCTTATACCGTAGTAGTTCAATTTGCGGATAAGCGTATCGTGATCAACGCAATCGAAAGCTTTGGAAAGATCACAGAAGATACCTATAGCATCCTGTGAACCCTCCCAAGCCTCTAAAATGTGAGAGACTAGCTTTGTACCAGCATCAGACGTAGACCTGCCTTTCGTGAAGCCAAATTGCTGATCATGTAAGATCTTGTTTTTGTGAAAGTGTGCTATCATTTGATTAAGCATAAGCTTTTCAAATATTTTACTTAAGGCAGGGAGAACAGAAATGGGCCTATAATTACTGGGATTCGCTTTACAGCCTGATTTGAAGATAGGAATAACTTTACTATGTTTCATTAAGTCTGGAAAGGTTCCTGTCTTAATACAAAGATTAAATATATTTGTAAGGATTGGAGCGATATTGTCAATTATTGAATTTAGTGCTTTAACAGATATGCCCCATAAATCTTCAATCTTTGCGAGGGTTAATAGGCCTAACTTTATTTTATTTTAATTAGATAGAGCGAACCTTTATTTTCAGAAGTTTCCCGATATTTATGGTTGAGATTTAGAAAACTTTTTGAATCTAGTTTTAATTGAAATATCAATGGTAATAACTTACCCACTCTTACAAACAAACACTTTTTTTGGAATAACTCGAACAAGTAGCTTCGAGCCTATTGTCTGAACTTCTTACCATTTTCGTAGAGATTAAAAGTTTTCCTGCAGAGGTTTTCTTTCTGTTTGTTTTTGTTGTGTATAATTCGCTAGACATTTTGTTGGCAATGATGTTTGGAAGTGAAGATTGGGCTGGCGCGGTGCGTCGTAAACGCGCCTTGGGGAAATACCTGACGGAGCAGGTACTGTGCTAGTCCGCCGGAGACCACTTACGGCTGCGTGCTGACTAAGCGAACGCTCATCGACGTACTTTACCTTAGTTTATCTCCACTTTTTTCTTTTTCTACAATTGTTTTAGGTGTTATCGCTACCTGGAGGAGGCAGGGGTTTTCTAAATAACCTTTTATCTCAACAGACGTCGTTTAGGGGCGTGTAGTGATTTGCGCAATTGTAGTGTTATCTAAGGAAAAGGAAATTCAGAATATTTCACTATTTGTTGTTGTTGTTGAAAGGCTTTTTTTTATAGAAATCCTAAGAATAAACTAACTATAGAATATATAGATTCGTTTGAGTGAATTGTAATATATCTACGTGTACCCATATCATGCCCATATCCGATACTTAGCCGGTATCGCTGTTCGATAATTTCGTATGAAATACCTACTTGAATATTGCATGAAACTGTTATATTCGTTGTACCGAAAGCTGTAAATCAATTCGGTTTCATAAAAATATCTGCAGGAGATTTACTAGATATCGGGGTTCGGCCCACCGTGGGAAATATGAAAATTGGAAATACATGCATGGCCCGATACGGCGCCGAATAAATTTCGACCCTATTTGTAAGCGAACCTCAATATCGCAAAGTACAGTAGGTACTTGTACGTATTCTAAAGAACGTCGACTTCATAGCAACTGTATTCAAGCTCAACCGACATTGACGGAAGGATTAAATGAGTTATAGAAAATCAGTGTTTTGAAAAGAGTAACTGAATAAATAGGTTCCGTTTTTGAAATTTTCTTGGTTGTGTTTAATATCTATAGTTTCTTGGTAGTTTGAAAGAAATCGAACATCAATTATAACACTGTCATGCAGTACCATTATTTCAATTGTAGCAGAATCTCAGCAGAATGGAAGGACTGTTCGCAAGTCATTGAATGACTGTTTTGAAAAAAAAAACAAATACATTTAAATAGGAACTACTTCCCGGTCCCGTCTTCGATCGTAGTACCAAGGTACTACGATCGAAGACGGGACTTGATGAAAAATCGTAATCGTGCTACTTACCAAGTAGTTAAGTTCCCATCAACCAGACAAAGATATTAAATCAAATTGGTACCTATCAAAGTTTTGGTATGACTATGTTATGTATATTAATCTTTTTTAATTTTATTGACAAAATAATCACTTCTTCACAATTTTTTTTGTAAATGTGCTATTAAATTCATGAAGGCTACATTTATATTTGCTTACTATCAATGTCAATATTATAAGGTATTTTATTGTACTAAGTATATCATATTGTATATCTAATAAAATACCTTCAATTTATTGGCAGAGCTTGGCAGTTCCAAGAATAACTATACTGACTCAGTGGACTAACGAAAATGCATTTTAGGTACCCAATATTTTATATTATTTAAAGGGTGAAAGTTAAGAGAAAGAAGTTTTGACCTCATTGAAACTCGTGGATTTGTAGAACCCTTGGAATGCATCACAATTATTAAGTTAATACGAACCATATGATGGTTATTGTAGCGGGAATTTGATGCCTTCATTCAGTAATGAAGTTTTACGAATTGCCATTTGTTTTTAGACGTCACATCTGAATGAATGTACTGACTCGTACATTTCTACGAGTCAGTACATTCGAAAGGCTGTTTCTAATAAAATAAAAAGGTTTGTCCTTGTGGCGTGTGACCCAAATTGGTTAGATTCGGATTACAGGACAGGCCCAATGTTTTGCCCATCAGAGTTTAATGCGTTTTCAGGCGTTTTTTTTACTCATCTCATCGGAAGCCAACTAATTACAATCTATTTTCTCTTTTCTATATGGAGCACTATCTGTTTAAACAGAGATTTGAAGGTAGTGAGTAATTCATTTCCAATTTGGTATTTAATCTAAATGTTTTGTTTTTTTAAAATAAATAAAAAAAATTAAAATAAAATAGCTTCGAGTAATTAGTTTTAATTTAATTTTATATACTTAAGCTGCGAATCAGAGGACCTAAAAAGGTCATCAGGTAGCAATTTATCTAGAATAAAATTATATTAGACCATACTATAGTATTTTCTTAGATTTTTCAGAAGCGGCCTTTATATCTGACTAGAATGATGACGAACCAAGAAAAGTGTTCATACATCGTGACAATAGGTAGGTATGTTTATAGAAATGAAACGTAGAATAATAGTATACCTATAGATATAGACTAGCGGCCGGCACGCAGCGTTGTCGCCTAGTTTCTAAAGCGATCCTAAGTTTTTGCTTTTTGATGCGAATTAACTAATCGAACTTATTTGTTTTAATTTAAATTCCTGAATTTGTTATTTATGTAAATGTGAGTACTGTGTAGGCTAATTTGAAATTTATATTTACGTTTTCTGACAGTTTTGAGTATTTTACATGACCTACGCAAATGTCTTGCTGATCTGGTATTGTCGTGCGACAGGTCGTTGAGCTCCCTAAATAATGGTTGAGCTACACTATGCCTGATGTATGCGTGCCGTCAGTAAGACAGGTTGGTCAACTCAAAGCTGCTATGGCTCTTTCTTCAAAAGGCCTGTCCAGATATTGCCCTACATCGTAACACTCACATAATATCTAATAATACTATTACTGTCTGGACTTTAAGAGACCATGATTCTCTGAGTTTGTTTCGGCGTTTCTTCTCAGACGTAGTCAGTTAGGAAATGCCGGCGCCATCTAGATTAAAAAAAATGTAAAACTTTGACTTGTAAAAGTGTCTTTAAAAGATCTATTTATATAAATAAATATCATTTATCATTTAACCATGGAATGTTTGTAACGGCCAGATACTGAAATATTTGGAACATTATGAATTAAGACAAAAACAAAAAAACTCCGCTGCTTAGTATTCAGCGGGCGAAGCTCTAGCAGCCCGCTAACTCAAGGCAGATTGTCGTTTGGACTACATTTTTGGACACGTCGACGACTCACGCTCTGTTTGGTTACTGTTTCTACTCTGCCAAATAGAAAGATAAAAATCTTTCTATTTGGCTTGCCGGATCTTCTGTGCGGTACGAGAAATATCTCTTTCTTGGCTTTGATTTTTACTTTTTATAATAAAAAGCTGATGTACCTACCTCTTGTGTAGTATGTCTATTTATTTGTAACCTTTTGGTAGGTACGTGTAGGATTTTTCCTTCTTTCTAACGTGGGAGAAAAGGCATAGGAAATAATATTTTACAATCGATTTATTATTGTCTTAAAATACAAACGTAAGTATACCTATTTCAAAGGAAAAAATAGAAGAAAATATAACAAGGCTTACTTTTATTAGTAGGCACATTTTTAACATAAATGCGAAGTAAATTTCTAACGTTGATTTATAAGTTCTTCGTTGATTGATATGTTTAAAGGTTCAATCGCTGCGTTCTTGTCTGACACTGTTGATGTGTGATTGTTGTGACTGGCTGAGACATACACGCCAGAGCGTTACCAACCGAATGAACTGAATTGAAATTGGCATCCGCGTGGCGGTTGCCAGACACGACACGAACCGCAGCTTTTATAACTTACGAATTAAAACAATTGACTTCTCCCTTTTGTTTTAAGATAACACACCACTATGGTTAGACCAGATAACTCGGAATATCAACGTTAAGCGCGATAAAGACGATACATGACCTATGCTTGTGAAAGGAGGTAACAACGATGAGTCTGGTTTAGGAATTGCAAAGCTCTAAGCTATATAACTAAGCTTGTTAACAAGATTCAGTAGATCAACTCGTACCTTGATCATATATTTTTTCCGTGACTAGGTTGTTGCTATTAATATTTTTGAATCAAAGTATTTTTTATTAAACTATGAAAAAGTAAATAGGGTATTTTACACCATGTACTTAAGAAAAAATAGAAAAATGCATGTTAATGATAGATTTTTAAAAAAGTAAACGAGAAACGTTAGTATTTATTTATAAAAATGCAATGTAGATTTTATAATTCAATTTCAAAAATACCTAGTCTTTTTTAATCTGTTCTAAAACGCCGTGATGTTGAAAGTGATGTCACTCCGATAGTTACTTGACGTTACTTGGTCTTTTGTAGTTGTATTGTTTACTAACGAAGTGACGTCACGACCCGAAGTAGCATGGCGGCTAGCGTTTCCGCGCGAAAATTCAAAATCATAAATTAAAAATCGTTTTTAAGGCATTTTTCGGTTTTATAAAACTGAAATAAAATTTCTACTGGTTCATTACAATCTAAGGATTAAGTTAAAACAGTTTTCAAAAAAAGGTGTAATACCCTATTGCTATGGTAAAACGACACGCTAAAGACTTCTTAGTACATCATCATCATCATCATTGAAAGATAGGTAGGTACGTTTGGGACGTAGGTAAGAGAGGAACTAGATATAGAAAAAAGGGAATAATTTCCGATCGTGAGATGTAAAGAAGTTTCTCAAACACCACGCGCCCGTCCACTGTTTGAAGGAATCAAATAAAGCAGACACAATTGTTAGCCGCGTTACTACCAGAATAAAAATACCACTCAGTTGTTCAACAAAACAGAGTGGCACTCGATTTACATTGTTTTTATTCTTGATAGAATCATGATGAAATATAAAACTTTACCTGGAAAATAGTTGTTAGTCAAATATATTCAGAAATAAAACGTAGTCGTACTTAGTTTCAGGTCTCCGAAATGCCGAAAATAGAATGAATTTTTCATGGTTGTTTTTAGAGTATTAATTTGTATTTGAGATTGGCAAGAATATTTTCTTGCAGTGACTGGTGTATGGGCTAGTGTCAAAAAGTTGCTCTAAATACTTGTAATATCTCTCTGGACAGAAAAATCTTTATCTGACTTTATTATTTGCCTTGCCTATTTTTCGGTGAACCACTGACAGTCGTGAAATACATACTTATTGCTTGGGCCTTATATTATATAGCTTACGAGAAAAAGGCGATAATATAAGGGCGTAAATATGACATTGTATGTAGTACTAACGTAGGTATACTTAATATAGTAATAATAATACTAATATACGTAGTAATAACGTATTACATTACAATAACGTATACTACGAGTATTTGTCCAAATATTTTAATTGTAGTGGTCGCTAATGCAAGGTGATGAAGAATGATACGGAATACCATCTCATGACAAAGAGACGTGACAGCTTGAAATATGCGCCTACAAGTAAGGCTGTACACCACTGTCCACTGTTCAAATTAATGTAATGTTCTTATTTTTCTTCTACCTTTATTTATAAGAAAAGTACAAATTAATGATTTTCCGGTATTTCCTTCGTAAGGATATTGTATTATGTACGTAATGGCGAACAACAGGGATGCAGCATGAACGACTAGATCTAGTTGCTTGCGCTTCAATTCTCACAGGTTCGAAGCCGCAGCGAACTACCGCTAGAGCACACGTCCCACGTTATGAAATGGGAATTAAATTGTCTGTGAAGAATACAGCAGGATTACCATTTATTACAAACTAGTGATACTCCTTACGGTACGGTCTCCTACACATCCATTGCGCTATTGAAACGATGTTCCGAAACAGGTATGAAACTCAAGCGGCGATGGATGCCAAGCAGTGTGGGTTTACTCACTATAATATCAATCAGTTGGAAACTCATAGTCATGTGGTGTTCGCTGCACTGCAGCGGGATAGAGTTTGGCACGCCGCTTGGCCCGCTCGGGTTTGTAGGTATACCGTAAACACTCGACGGATTATGAAATGCAAAATCAGTTTTAAAAATATATTACTTTCTTTTCTTAACACAAATATATGATAACAGTCTGTCAGTTATCAATCAAAATAATCAAAATGATGTAACGCGTGGTGAAAGTATGAGGGATTCAGAGCTCTCCCGTATGGTTTTCTGATCTGCCTCTTATATGGTGTAATGTGTAGCGGATACGTGGCTTCCTCAAACATATAATGATGTTTGTTACCAGTAAAATAATTTAAGCTTTTATAATTAACGACGGGAGGGCTAGATAGTAATTTCGGCTCTGGTCTTTTAGCAGTGGTGTGTTTTACTACAGGCATACTTCTCAGAAATTGTAAATATTCCTTCTTCATTGGTTTGTTATGAGTTGATTGCACGACAGCAACAAATGCAGGTTGTCGTGTTGGTTTTGGGTTATGTATTTGATTATCACGAACAATTGATTGATTGATCTGGGCCACAATCACTTGTCTTGGATTGAGATTATACATCCAGTAATCACTAAATGGTACATCAACATTTCTGTTCGGTTCATGAAAAGAAGTTGTGTTTGTTACATTTGTATTGGTTGGATGCCTTTCTACAAAAGCTTTTGGTGGTAATGGGCTCTGATAATGTTCGGTGACATAGGCTACGTTACTCGGTGGATTTAATAATCGCCTATATGCATCTGTTCGTACAAACTTTGGCAATAAGTTTATGTTAAGATTTACATTTGGATCTTCTGTGTTCTTCGTAGGTCCTTTGTATTTTATACGAGCATGTGCTTTTTGCATTGTATTTAATATATTCTCAAGATCTTGTAAACTTAGTGGACGGGCTGTACTTGCAAATATTTCGACTTCATTCTCAAGATGTAATAGTTTTTTTTCATTACTATGCTTCAGAGTACGAGATTCATCAAGGTAATTAGGAAGTACTCCTATGTGACTGAGTGGAGATCTTACTGATCTCTCCCAAAATGATCGTGGTGCGTAGTTGTTTTCATTTAGAACTGAATGAAATGGTATTTGACGGTTTACTTGGTCTGCATCTTTATTTAATTGATGTTCTAATTTAGAATCTGAGTTCCGTATCATGGAAGCTATTTGTCTACCTAAATTTGTATAGTAGGCATCGTCAGAGCTCTGTTTGTGCAAAGTTCTGTGCTGATTATTTTCAAGTTGAATATTCCTGGGGTCCACGTCATAAGGATTGAAATTTCGGCGTGTTTGCAGTGTTTTTATTTTCTGGAGTGCTTTTAAATCTTCGCTAAGGTCAAACGGCAGTCGACCCAGCCTATTTCCATCACTTTGATTGACTCTATGTATGAGTTCAGATAGGTACTTAAAGTCGACATCTTCTAACTTCGTGATTTGCTGTGGTGTGTTATTTTCGGGCAACTTATCAACAGGTATGTATATTTCTTGGGAGTTTGGAACCTCATCCATTAGCAGTGATTCTCCATCCTTGAATTGATTTACGGAATGATCATCGACTAGAGATGTCTTAGCTCTTTTCTTTTCTTTCATCTTATCCCGTAACTTTTCCATCTGCAATGTAAATAAAAAATATTAGAGTTGTAATATTTTAAGTGATATAGTGAAAAAAGAAAATGGCCATACTTACAAGTTTATTTCGTTGACCATGCTTAAGTTTTGTTAATTTCCTGAAACGATGCAAATTTATTGTTTGAGAAAGGGGGAAAATCTAAGGAAGAGTGCGACAAATTTCATAATTTTATCATAATTAATATCAAATTGATGTCAGGAGATATTTTTATGTCTTATGATCTGCGAATTAAATATTAATTTAAATTGAATTATGAAAAGGGAATAAGGTATGTACTTAGATTATTATCAATTTAATATTGCTTTACCCTGCTTCACTAGCTCGAGCTATAAATTTTTCTTGTACGGGCCTTCTGTTTCGATGTTTTTCAAGTCTGGTGCGTCGGTCACCCACGCGGAGTCCAGTTGGTTCAGAAGTGGCTTCAGCTGCAACTGTATTGTCTTCTGGTGGACTCTCATTAAGAACAGGAGTAGTATCAGCTGAGCTGCCGCTAGTGGTAGTAGTAGTAGTAGTCGTACTTTCTTCACCGTCGCACTTTGGAGGACCTATTTAAAATTTGTTGTTTACAGAGCCTGGCTAGCACAATGAAGTCTTTTATTATATGTATTGCAGCACTAGACATAACTTACATTCATTGTTCAATATAGTTGCCGCTTATTATACTAATGAATTCTTTTTTAAAAAGCAAACATTGTTTTACAAAAATAGAATTTTACCAAACCTGGAAAAGGAAACATAGGTGGAGCCATCGGAGGACCCATCGGTGGTACTGGTACCATGGGATACATAGGCATAGCCGGAGGTGCAGGTAAACCTATGGGTGGGTAATAGGGCGTATCCATACTTGGCAAGAAAATAAATGAAGGTAGAGGTGGCTTGGGTCTTCTGTTAAATATAATAACTTTTTTGTGACCGTGATCATGATCTTTGTCTTCCGGCGATTTTTTGCCATCACTTGTGTCACTTGTACCCGAATTATCGCTGCCACTATCACTATCACTACCACTTGAGCTATCACTTGATTCAGAATCAGATTCTGAATCAAATAAACTATCATCTTCTGTGATTCGAAGTAATTTTCTCCGCAAACCATGCACTTTCATGTGCTTTTTCCTCTTGCCAATTCTCATGGACTTCCGAGTTTTTCTCTTAGATTTATTTATTATTGGTTCATTGCCACCACCGCTTCTTCGTGTTGGTAGTTTATTTTTTATAGTATTGTCGTTCTTTGTGCTATTTGAATTATTAATTACTTGATTCTCGATCGTTTTAAAGAATTGGTTGTAAAGCCAATCACCGAGGTCGTCCGTGTCTTTAGCAATTTCATCGACCTTATCATCAATGATATCAACAGTTGTAGGTGTTGGAATGGTATCTGTTACTGTTGGAGTATAAGCAGAAGGACCATGAGCACGAGAAGGCTCATCGTAATAATGCCGCCTTAGATCTTGTGTTAATTTTATACTGAAAAATAGAAATAATTGTTACTGAAATGAATTCTATGAAGGACTCTCGAAGAGCATAAATGAGTAAGTTTAATGGATGAAGATGAAGGATAAGGATGAAGTAGTACTTAGGTTCACATATTTTGGAATCGGTGTCAAAGTAGTATCCAGGGTGACAGTGGCAACCGATCACGCAGCCCGGGATGCCATCGATACAATACTCGAACTTGCCATGTGGCCCGCATTCTGAAACCGATAGTTTAGTATTTATGTAGATGTCAGCACAGAAACCGAAAACATTCAACTAAATAACTTCTTGCTGGTCCGTAAGCTTGAGTGTATTTGTTGCATTGGTACAACAAATACCACCAACAAGTAATTGGCACTATGAAAATATATATTACGTACCATAACGGGTTTCTTGGGACAAATGTGCACTGCAGTATGGTATCTGGGTAGTCACTAATGAACACAATAAAACAGAAAAAAACATTTGTGTAACAACTACAAATGTACACAGTGAAAATGTTATTATTAAACAAACATTGTTTATGTGCCTACGACGCAGATTGTCCTTGATTTGAAACTATTTTGCCGTTTTGTAAAGCAGGGTTGCCAACACTTCTTTTATTATATAGAAGGACTTTTGGTTTCTATAAAATTAAAATTTAGTTTACACAACAGGCTCGTATATTTCACCACTAGGTTATAAATTACAAAAACCTAAATTCTAAGTTCTAACAATGGCAATAAATACACTTTGACGACTTATTGGTCTGAACTAAACAATGGTGTATTGAAATGATAAAGTAGGTTAGTGAAGGCTTATTACACTTTTACGTAGTTTTACTTTATCTGTGTATGACGATTACACTGAGTTTCAAATATTTAGGCACTATTAGTCACAGGCTTAGTTACTTTGTGATAAAAAATCTTGAACATTTGGTACTTGCACAGGTCACTTTTGTAGATCGTAGAAACAACCTATGGCTTCATAATAAATAAAATAGAGTATATTTTATATTATATTCTTGACCTGAATATACCAAAAGGCCAGCCCGTGTACCGGTACACAAATGTTGGAACTGTATGAATATTAATGATTAGCTTCCGCCCGCGACTTCGTCCGCGTGGAATAGTTACTAAATCTTAGCGTGATGATATATAGCCTATAGCCTTCTTCAATAAATGGGCTATTTAACACTGAAATAATTTTTCAAATCGGACCAGTAGGTTCTGAGATTAGCGCGTTCAAACAAACAAACTTTTCAGCTTTATATATTAGTATAGAAGTATAGATATATTAACTTTGTGTAAATAAATTTTACAATCTGAGGATAGGTCATCAAATAAAATACCATTTACGTTGTACGCTTTCTACAAAATTAATTTATTATGTATCATAAATAAATAAATACATTAGAATCTTGACCCATTTAGTATTTTATAATTTTTATTAAATATCGTCACCAAGATCCGGAATTCCCTTGAGGCCTCTGAAAAAGATGGTTGAGTGTGATTTGATGTAGATTATAGATTTATTTTAGTTATTTAGATACCTTTTTTGACAGCATATGCCAAGACATCTTATTGAAAAATTTTAAAACGAAATCTGTAAATAGTTCTGCGGGAACACTACATCCGCGGTTTGTTATTATACCCAAATTAGTGATGTCATAGGCTAGGGAGTAAATTAATACTTTGAAGTAAGCAATCAGTTCTTACGGGATATTTAACCTCCAAACTAGGAATTAATCCTGCTTCGTAAAACCAACAACCGCTGGGTCATACGAACACTAAATTTATGTCGGGATCGAACCCGCCTTACGTAACGTAATTAAGTCAATTGCTCAACAACTGCATCAATCATCTGTTTGTAGTTTTAAAATTCTTGGTAGCAATTACTTTATTTAATGGTTTTTACTGATTATTTTACAAACAAACATAAACTATCACTCTTGTATTCCCTGAAGGGTTAGGCAGAGGTGTACTGATGTATATCGACAACAGGTTCCACGTAATAGGCCCAGTAATAGGTACAAATTCAAACTCGGAGCAAATAACACTGCTCGACCTGGGAACCGAACTCAGAACCTCTAGTGTATTTGCTTCAATGATAGAAATAAAAAACGTTTTATAAACTTCTAATAGCTTCAATTTGTTTTGTCTTGTTGACACGTGATATTCTGATAGAAGAGAGAAGACAACACATTACTTATAGCTATATTTATACTATATTTTAATGAATAACAGGATTTGTGTTCAAATTGTTGTCAGTAAAAGAAACTTACTTGGTGCATTCTTCTGGCAGGACGCACTTGTGTGTCCGGTCGTCGCGCACGTATGGGTGCACGCAGATGCACCCCGGCTCGCAGAACGGGTAGCACGGGCGCAACCTGTCCCTCGGGTTGTCACACGTCACCGACGCGCAACCCGCGAAGCAAGCCTCGTACCTGAACGTAGATAAGAAATCTTACTGCAATACTGATCTCGCAAATAATATATTACTGTATGTATATAGTACAAGTTTTCATCTCCCAAACGCATTAGGGTACCTGTAAAGCATTTATTGGCCATTTTCTATGCGGTACTATAACGTACGACCAGCAATACTGAGGTAGGTATACTAAGGACATTTGATGACAGTATTTTTGTCAGACAAATCTACGATTTTATAAATTTAAAATCAATTGATGACATGGATGTACTAATGTTTTATTAGTTTTTTTCCGTATGGCGTGTGAAGTCTGCCAATCCGCAGTAGACTGGCGTAGTAACCTAATAACTGCTCTCACTCTGAGAGGAGACACTTGCCCGTGATAGTTGATGGTTTGATGTGTAACTACGAGTAGGTAACACTGCTATAAACTGTATTGAACTAATAGCCGACTGGCAGAAGCCGGATGGGAAAAGCTGAGGACAGGGTGAAATGGCGCACATTGGGGGAGGCCTAAGTCCAGAAGTGGACTGTTATAGGCTGATGATGATGATCTAATATTTCCAATATAATTAGTTCAATCCATATACATACCTCTCATGTGGTCTCTCGCAATTCATCGCCATTGGTAACTTCTTTTCAACTGGGTCTTTGTCACTGTAAATATAAATAAACAGATTGAGACGTCACTTTATAAAATCACTAATCTGGATCTTCAAAGAACTCACATGTACGATGCAGAGTGTGCCACTTCGGCACTTTTTAATGATTGTTGTAAATTAATTTTGTCTTCTTCGTAATGTCTTTGTGGCTGCCTGTAGGGTGATGCAGCGTCTAAGTCTCTTGGCCTATCTATCCCACCGAATATCTTTGGCTCTGGATCGTCCATGTATCTTGGATCTCTTGGGTCCCTTGGTTCCCGCTGCTCTCTCGGGTCTCTCGGATCTCTTGGATCTCTTGGATCTCTAGGATCTCTTGGGTCTCTCGGGTCCCTTGGGTCTCGGTTATCAAAATCATGTCTCCTTCTATCCCTGTCCCACTCTTTGTGGTCTTCTATGGGTTTCAACAACGCTTTCTTTCTCCAGTTTCTTCTATCGTCAATAAGAGAGTGTCTTTTGCTTCCATCAACATCATCGTAATCGTAACTGTTTACTCCGGTTGCCATTGCAATGATGTTATCTGTAATAAAAAAGCGTTCTTTGCCAACATAGTTTTTTTAATTGGTTGTTAATTTAACTAATGAAAACAACTTACATAACAATAGTGCAAGTATAAGTAATTTGCGCATATTGTTAATCTTTTTGTATGCGAGTATCAATTCATGGTGTAATTTTCAAAATGGCTGCTAGATATAAGTGTCGCTCCGTTTCACTTTAGGCCGTATTCGTAACTAATCAACGAAATCAAGCTTGCCTTCACAAAAAGAAATGAAGTCGGACGGATGTGATTGCTTGCAGGCCTTTATCGACTACTAATAAAAAATGGACAGCTGAATAGCTATAAACAATAACGCTTCTTTTTATTTCGTTTTTATAAACCGAATCACTGGCTTAATTACCTACATTCATGGTTCTGAATATACGTTGTAGATTGGCAGCTGTATATGGTATAAAAAGTCTGATGACAACGTAAACATAAAAGGAATTTTTCTTTAGTTATGGTGCCATTATATTTTATATTATTTCAGAACCTCATGGAACAGGTATTCCAGGACTGAGGACACAATGATAACAGCCCAATTAAAGCAACAACATCTTTATTTCTAACCACACAGATTACATTTAGCTAATTCGTTTGGCACCATTTCTAAATGCATCGTTTTGTAGCAATTTCCTGGGCTGTAGAGCTTTGATAGGAGGAGGCGCAATGACGATGTTGAAGTAGTTGCCCATACGGGACACCTCGTTGCCGCGCTTGAAGCTGTCATCGGCTTTAGAGTTGACATTAGTGCTGACGCTGATAGGGTTATTGCTGAGGCTGTTGGGAATTTCATTGTCGACAAAATCCATTGTGTCGTCCGCGCGTTTGGTGTGAGTACGAGGTAGTCTGCCCTGGTATTTTGGTGCCGGCTTGTCCTGCGCTCTCTTTGCTGGTACCGGTATCCCCATTTGTGTTCTGTAAGGTTAATACAAACCTAGATGTAATTTTGTATTTAACAGGAACGTATCTATTAATAACTAGCTGACCCGGCGACTTCGTACCGCCTAACAGTCGATTCTGAAACTAACGTCACTATGGTATTAAATTTAAATTGACTTTAAGTATTATTACGAATCTTTTGTATGGGAATATAGAAAAGTGTTGATTTTAGACTTTTTCAAGCAATTTTTTATTTTTTTCTCTCTGTAAGAACCATCCTCGTACTTCAAGGAATATTATAAAAAAATAATTAGCGAAATCGGGATGCTCTCGAGATTTGCGCTTAGCAACATATTTGGTGATTCATTTTTATATTATAGATATGGTGTAAGAAAATAGACCAAAGATATCGGAGTAAAACTAAATATGGTACAAATATTATACTGTACACTGAGGTGCTTAATACTCAGCCATTGGAGACAATAATTATCTAATTATTGACTCTCTTTACAGACTTAATTTTCCTGACAAGCTTTACATTACCCGGGTGAATACTCATGGTAAATACTTTCAGTAGCATCTCAGTCTGTGTTTGTGCCCGGTCAATGGCAATAAGTTTGCCCTCTATTATAATATAGGTAGTGTAGGGGAATATAGGCGTGATGATATGTTAAGTTACTTACGGTGAACAGTCCTGTGGCAGCACGCACTGGTGGGTACGATCATCGCGCACATAGGGCTCCTCGCACACGCAGCCCGGCTCGCAGTACGGGTAGCAGGGGCGCAGGTGGTTGCGCGGGTTGTCGCACGACACTTCTGCGCAACCGCCGAAGCACGGCTCGTACGCTTCGTTTGGCCAGTAGCAGGCTGGAATCGTAATAACGTAATATAAATCATTTGATCAGTAAAGAAAGTCTTAGTAAGAAAAACGAAGCTGGGAAGTTGATTTTTTATCTTGCTCATTTTTATCGTCTATGTTCTGTTATAATTTGTTGAAAATATCAGTGATAATTTGTTGAGAAGTAAATAATTTAAAAAATCGGTCTTAGTTTTTTGGGTATTTTTTTGGGTTAACCAAGCTTTTTTTAAACATGGCAAATACTTTTGTAAATACTTTCAAAAGTAGCTGAAATAAAATGGACATTAAAATACATATTAGACTTAAAAAGTGCGCCATTTCTCACTTCGGCGCATTATTGGGTATCTAAGGGCACTAAATCTAGTTGCGGACTAGAGTTTTCCTTTTGTAGTCGTTTCCACAGGTCCATTACTGCTCCCAGGGGCGCTACTTGATATCCTCCGACTAACAGTAGTACTTCTAAACTTAGACACTGTGCTTACAGGAGATAAAATCGAACTTTCCCAGGGTCCTTACTAGTATGTTTTATATATTTTTATTGGTTAGGTGTTTTTCAAGACATGCTTGGATTTTTGTGCAACTCAAGCTATTTTAAACCTTTTGGAGTAGGAGTGGAGTAGAGAGCATTTTTTTTTACAAAAGACCTAAACTTATGTAAAACATTACCTTTCATTATTTTATCTTCGTCTCTACACATCCCGTGCTGAAGCCAGATAGTCAAAATCACCAAACAAACCAAACTATACATATTTTTCATGACTGCAGCGACACTTCTGTTCTCGGCGATAAGCTCAATGTGACTATCGGCAATTGTTTTGAAAATGGTTTTTTCTCTGTTTGTGTCCAGTTTCGCGTGGAGATTGCTTTTAATCATAATTAATATATCGGAGGGACCTCGGCGTAATGCAATATGATAAGGGTAGGTGGTGGTGTGTTTGGTAAACATGGAGAGAGGCCGGTTAAGCCGTGTCTGATTGAATTATTGCTTGCGCTGTAATTTCTAGGCATCAGGTCACGTTCAGTTGACATTCTGAATGCTATGAATATTGTCTGCTATATAATATTTTATTAATTATTTGCATCAGTACTTCTAAGACTAACCAAACAAGCAAAATTTTGTTTTGTTTGGATATTCCTTTAGTTGCTAGGCAATATCTATCATTCAAAATCCATAGCTCATCACCGACTCGATCGTTAGAAATACATTTATTCCTCACACACGTAGTCAACACCATAATAATATTCATTTATACTGAATTGAACGGAAAATGATCGAGAAACGTGTAATTGCTTATAGATTTGTATCGAAAGGGATATTTGATTTATATTTATGTGTGTTTGTACCTGGATAAGTAACTTCATATAATAGTAGGTAGTAGGAACTATATACTTGTGTATTTCTTGGGTAGCAAGTGTGCCGTATTGCAACAATAAACTTGTCACACGAATTACTAAAAGGCCAAACGGAAAAATAAAGGTGTTGTTTTATTACATTTATCGTAACATACCATCGACACAATACTGTATATGTTTTACCAACTATAATATTTATTATTAGGGCCTGACTTACCTATATAGAAAATATGTGACTATCGTGACGGATGTCTTCAGATGGCGAATACCCGAACAAAAGAGACAAAGCCAGAACCAGCAGAACAATAAATAGTACCTTCGGAACAGACAATAAATTGGGATTCCGATCTTTTCGGCTTCTAGCTATAACTTCTCGTATCTCGCTACCTGACTACCAAAGAGGTATAGGTAAGTACCTTTTTTGTTTCATATAAAACTTCTTGTGGAGGCTTCTCGCCACAGAAGGTGGAGGGTTAATGTCAGACCCGACAAACGGTGGCTGTCCGCATATGAAATCATGACTTCAAGATCTGCAAGGGAACATTATCGTGAGCCGTCCTGTGCACACCAGCTGCATATTCTTGTCCTATCGTCTTTTGGGGCTAGTATTAGGACCGTTATAGTGTTCCCCGACGGTGATGTGGTGACACGTGACAGGTATGTGAATTTCCGTACTGGTTTATAGCTACTGAACGCACGCTATAGCGCTAGGACACTACAAGTCATAATTTTCTTAATTTAGTACTCTTTAGATGCATCTTCGTAGTCTGTCGTGGACTAATAAACTAATTTAAATCCCGAACTCAATGTATGTTTTAATGTCAGAAAATTACAGATGTAATCCGCCTAATTACTATATAACTTATTTGTCTACTATTAAACTGTGCTGTTAAATAGTAGACAAATAAGTTAAATAGTACCACTATAATTGCAGAATATATCTACAGATCTGCTAAGATAGTGTTTTATTGAATTACTTTATCCCCTATACACTAAACAACGAACTCTTTAATAACATGTTGTTTTGTTTAGTTTTTGGATGGCCCTCAAGATTGCTGGCAATTGTTGGTATGGCATTTTGTGAGGACAGTTGAAAAGGTCTTTAAAATTTCCACTCAACCATTTATATTTGGTTTCACGGTCCGTCTGCTATGAATAAAAACGACGAATGATTGGTTTTTTGTTCCGAGTCGTTTGAGTTTTTATTTGCGAATTAGGTTCGTATAAAAATAGGGAAATATATTTTTAACCCTCTCGCTTTAACGTTGTCATATTTGTATTGAGTTCGTGAAATATCGCGCAGTGTTAGGTGAGCTTTATTATTCCAATGAGCCAATTTGCTAATTGATTCATCAGCAAACATATATTGTAACGTAGTTAGTTTCTTGAAATATATAGCCATCATGCTACTACTTCAACATCACGCTGTATGTCTGGCAAATGAATACTCAAGGAAATAGCACAACAAAAACAGTATCAAAGTATCATGAAATCAGAAATAGGTATGTATGTATATGATTTTGGTGTTATTGTTAACAAGTCGTTTTGTATAGGTGAAGGGAAATTGAGGCGTTTCACATAAACGAAGGAAGGAGTTGGATACGAAAAATAGCTTACCCGATAAAATATGATTGCGTGCGATCTTCTTTATTGGCCGAGTGTGGAACTTACAAGGCTGCCGTGTTTGTAAATAAACAGAGCTCGCCAACGTAAAGGCGACCTCAAATATCATTTGTTTTGAGTCATTGTATTTGACGAGTTTGATTTTTGTAGTGTGTGAAATTAGACTATAGACAATAGTCACAATAACTAGTGAACTATCTAGGCTTTATTTATTTTGGTCTGTAGGTTTTTGTCTTTTAACTTTAAATTAAGTACTTAACTAAGTAAGTACTTAACAGTAACATATACTTACACATAAGTTGCAGTTGCATTCAGTGAATGTTGTAGCTTGCTTAGAGAACAACTCTTTCAAGAACAACAAACATCTCATATAGTTAAGGTAATTCGTGCGGAAGAGAGTTGAGTTGTTTGTTTATATTCCATTCCTAGAATTTAGTTACTTATAGTTTAAAAGAAACTTAAGAAATAGTAGCTATTCATTGCATGGTTCCCTAACTTAATTAACGTTATGCATATGAATGATTTTTCCTAGTGAATGCGACTTATATATTCTCAACGCGCGCAATACAAATTACAAGTAAAACGATCGGCTGTCCCTTTAAATAGAAGTCTCTCGATTGCACATCCCTTTCCTATCAAAACAGATATTTGCTTGCTTTAATGTGATTTACGACTCTATGCTAAAGTGGTAAGAGTGAGAATCGTGTGAGATGTGTTGCAAAACAAGAAATGATCACCTACAACCCGCATTGGCCGGTCTCTAGGGTGTAAGAGTTCCAATATATTTGTGCGGGCCCGAACTGGCAACTCTTCAAGATTACTGTCAGCAAATAGGACAGGTCGACGTGCTCTGAAAAGTAGATGTCCGATAATGCGACCTAGTGCAACTTCCGGCCATTTTCTTGACTCTAGGGACTGATACTAGGGTGATAATTTCTTTTTGATATTGCTTGGTCTTTATTTGAACCATTTTTTTTGGCCCACATGTAAAGTATGCCACTGAGTGAATATTTATGGTGCACTTATCTTAAATAGATCTTATTTACATTTTTTTTATATAGATCATAGAATTAAAAAAAATAACGTGTTTTATATTCAAACTATATTTTGAAACCAAGTTCAACCTTAACATTAGCTCAAAACAAATTGCTATTTAAACATAATACCTATATTCAGCAGCCCCTCAGTTGGCAAAGTTAGGCACTAGTGTACAAATTGCCAATAAAATAAGTATCTACTGTAATGTCTTGAACTTACAAGACAAAACGACTAGGTAGTTTCCTAGATAAAACCTTATTTATATATGTACTGTCAAATGTTCGGCATAATGCAACGGACGTGAGCGTGCAAGCGCGCTACATTCATGACTTATCCAGTTCTAATATGCCTTCAGTGTTTATTATTAGGACGTGACAACTAAGAAATCTCCAGTGCATTGCTTGTGCCTACAAATTGTAAGTGTATAATTTATTTACGGCTAATTCATCCAAGATATAGGTACCTACAAAAAATAAATAACATTTCTCAAAATACAATTATCAGTATATGATAATTCAACTAGTTAAACCAAAAAATGACAATTTAAATACATAATTATAATTATTTTGTAAGTACAAACCTCGTTACATATAGTTTAATTAATTAAATCCTAACGAACACTTTAATTAACGCAGAAGCGTAGGTATAGGTATTAAAAGCGCATTAATAACGTGGAGAAAACAATAAACACGCGACTAATAAACACGAAAAGAAAGACAATTACAACACTCATTGACAAAGTTACGAACGTGAGGATGAGAGGAAAGTAATATCTGTGTGAGTGGCGCCGCGTAATTGAAAGCCGCGGTTTGGCCCAATAACAATGGAACCCCGTACAGTAACGTTCGCCGCGTATAAATTAGGGAATTATATTAATCGCGTATAACGCGCAGCGTCGCGCCGCTCGCGTCCCCGTGCGCGCCTAACGAGGTTACTCTTGTTGCGGATTACGTACTTGCAGCTGGAAATTACACTTTATTACGGTAACAGACTAGGAATCCGAGAACTTTAATTAGAAGATCCTCTATGAGGATATTAACGTTTAAATATTCCGCTCCTAACATTTTTGCAGTATATAACGCTACGCTGCATTAGATTTACCTTATGGCAGGACCTATTAAGAAAATACGTGACGAGTTATTCCTGTCAGTATGCGAAATGAATAACGGCATAATAAATCCGTTTTTTAAACCATTAACGACGATACCGAGGTTGCCGACGATATTATTTATAATTTAATTTTCAGTACCGCTGCGAGAGCACAATCAATTTGCGAGAAGATTATGGGCGGGAAATTAACGCAAGATAACACGGCATTAGCGACCCACCTGGGGAAGGATTACGTATTCCAGATAAGTAAATATATTGCCCTCCATTACCAGAAAGAACAGACATTTAAGAGAAAACACTGTAATGTAATTGTCGTTGCAATCTAAATGAACCTCAATGTAACTCGGGGGAACATCTAACTAGGTTTATCAGAAGGTACCAGGTTCCGGAGGCCGTTTGTTTATTACGAATCTCGATACACAGCGTTAAACATTTTAATATTCTTAAGCCTTTGTTCTGGAAAATATCATCAAGACATTTAAGTTTTCAACAAACTTATCTGAGATAATTATGTTTGTAAACACAGAAACTCTCACAGAGTTTGTAATACAAGGTAATAATACAAAGTGAAGAAGCACAGTAGATATTATGCGCTGGTTTTGTTTATTATGATGTATCTCTGCATCCATCAATCACAAATTGCTGGCATCGCCCAGCATTAGTCCGCAGTCGATGACGTGGCAACTTCCGTTAATACAAATTGCTCTATCACTAGCTAGGAACGTCACTAGTTCCGCTACATCCTCCCCTTTTGTTATTTTCTTCAAGGGAGTATTCATTTCGATGCCGGTAAACATTGCTTCGCAATCTGTATCGCTCATGCCGCCTCTTCGAAAGAGCTCCGTTTTCACTGGACCTGGATTTACAGCGTTCACTCTCACTCCTTTCGGGCCTAATTGTAGCGCGGCACACTTTGTAAACATGTCTAGCGCTGCTTTTGACATACAATAAGGTGCCATCATAGGTAGTGGTTTGATTGATAAGATACTTGAAATATTTACGATACTTCCTTTCGTTTTTACCAAGTAAGGAGCGACTCTGGTTGTGAGTAGATACGTTCCACGTAGATTGGTTGCCATAACTCGGTCGTAAACCTCTGCTGACGTGTTTGCTCCTGACACACTGTTTATCCCAGCATTGTTTATCAGGATATCGATTTTACCATATTTGTTTACAGTTTCTTCGACGATTTTTTCTAGACCACGATCCGAAGTTATATCAGCAACGATGAGGAGTGGCTTGAGTTGGTTTAATTTTTCACATTGATGGCCAATTTTGATAAGATTATCCAAATTCCGGCCTACCAATGATAGTGTAGCTGAATACTTCGCGAATGTCAGTGCACATGCGCTTCCTATCCCGGAGCTGGCTCCAGTTATCAGCACTACTTTGTCAGTGAACATAGCGCGCAATGTGGCCGGCGACTGAGGGACGTTATGGACAAGCCTGCATTATACATGGGCGAACCGGCAGTGAAACACTTCCGCGTGTCATGTGCTCATGTGTATGCGACCGCAAACTGAGACTGTAAGGATCTAATGTCACATACAACTTCCCCGTGTATTTTATTTCATCGTGTTTTGTCTCCTATATCTTTAATTATGTTTTTTGAGTCATCAACTCAATTGCTACAAGGAAGACAAAAAACAAAACAAAAAGATTTTTGAATTTAAATTGTGGTACAGGTTGATGGTTCATTTGACATTCTTTATGTAACTATTCGTTTCTTTCAGTTGTGTTGTTGTTGTCTTTAAGCTCAAAATTAATCTCACATTTGAGTCCATATTGTAGAATTACCTGATGCCGATCAGTTTTTAGAAGGAAAATAGGCAAGGGAATAGGTAAAAGAAAACAAAAAATCTTTCGTTTATCGTACAATTTATTTAAGTCGTCTCGATATACGAAAGACAACATTAAAATTTGAAGCGAATTTTATTTACATCACCACTTATTTCCAATTGAAACTTATCATAAAAGCTCCCTAAATTGTCTTTGGCACTTGCTTTACTCTAATACATTTATTTAAAATGTTATTACAACTAGTTTAAGAGAAGTCATGAATAAGTGAACAAGGGAGGAAGCAGCTACTTAAATGTAATTTTGTCTTTATTGTGCAAATTCTTCTGTTCACATAATATATTGACATTGGATATGGTATTTGAACTAACGTTTGTTAACCAAAAATGTTGTGAAATGATATTAGTTAGTTAATTGGTGTTATCGATTTGAGATATGACAAACATTTGTTCAGATACTCTCTGAAAAGACAGGTAGTATATTTCTTAGAGCCTCGTCATCTTCGCAGGTGGAAACCCAGCCTTAGGCAATAACGATCGTGATTCTAATACTTGAGGAGGGAAACGGTTTATTCTCCCTAGAGGAATTTGTAGCGGGTGTATAATTTGCATATTTATGTAGAGCCAACTATATTATCATTGCAGATTAGTTTTCTATGTGACAAATATTAATAAATACATTGCTTTGCTACAAGACTACGAACTTAACGAACGGGGTACGAGTTATGTTACTAGCTGTAGTTTGCTTTACAACGATTAGTTTGTCTCGAATTTTCAGTATTAATAAAGTAGATATTTTGAGATCACACAATCCCTCTGTATATGTATCTACGTAAATAATTCTCCAACCATTTGAGCTGATAAGTCTGATCATCATCATCTGATCTGACACTGACTTTGAAAGTTAGCGAATGTAGAAAGCTAGGTTTTTTTAAAGGATCAATCTTCAATGTAACTACTTCTTATTTAAAATAGTTGATGAAAGCAGAAAGTAACAAGATTTCACTCGCTCATACTTAATAATAATTAGACTAACAGATCTTATTTGAAGTTAAAATAGGTACGTTTTATACTTTATTGAATTAAATAGTCTAAAATATTGACCTAAAAAAATAATGAACCGACACTATTGAGTGTTGACTTTAACTTGGCTGTATCGTCAGTCCGTAGTAATAAGTTTAACCAAGCGTTCAATATTTAAACAGTTGAATAAGCCTACACACAACATTAAAAGGTGCTTTCTAAAACAAAATTGATTTATCATTTAATTAATCCACTAGCGGATATAAGTTAGAAGATTCATGAAATTGGAGCGAGTAAAACCTGGTAAATGACTCTACCGTACACTAGTAGACATAGCCGAAATAGTAGCCATAAAACACTCGTAACTTTGTACAAAAATGATGTGTGTAAACACTGGAGGGAGTGCGATACTGGACGTTTGTGTTATACCACCCTTTTACACTTAACACTTTATCGTAAAACGTACTTATAGTTACACAGTAGTCTAATTAAAACTAATGTACTACTTAGTGAAATACTTCCGGTGTGGACAGGAACTTAGCGGTAGGGTTGATTGGCGGTTTTAAACTGAACACACTCATTGAGCAGCCTAGCGATCATATTATCGCTGCTCAATAAGTAACGCACGTAGCATTACTTATTAAACGCACGTATATATATGTAGATTAGTAGCGTAACGTACGTGGTAAACAAAAATATGTTTATATTTGCGGTATATGGGGCGGCCGGGCCGGTACCGGTCGATATACGATGGACCAATATATTATTATTTTGTTCGACGAACCGTGAAGGAGCAGCAGAATATTTCGCTAACAGCCATTTTTAAATGAATTCCGTTTTACTTATAAAAAATATTTTCGATGAACTGGAAACATTTCAAAAATAAATGCATCAGCTACAAAATACTTGCTTCACTTATATTTTAAAAGTTCTAGCATGTTTTTATGCAGGTACTCGTGACTCCTGTCTTAAAATTTTACATTAGATATTAAAGTAGTGTTTAAAACAGAAAATCTGACATTTTAACACGACGTTTACACTCTACTTATTCTATATTACCCTTACAAATTTTGACTTCGGAATCAACAACGTAATAGAAAAACATATAATGATGGTCTACGTAGTTATTTAAAACTTAGACTAGATTTTTATATAAAAATAATCAATGTTTCTACTTCTACCACGAAAGCGGCTGTACATATTGCTACAGCTGTATTTCATGCCTATAACATTATACCAATTAGAAAAATCTAGATGATAACTAGAAACTAGACACAGAATTTGAAAATTGTCTCTACTTACAATCGAACATCTAACATTCGAGATCACAATATCGCTTGGCAATATAACCTTATGTTAATGACTAGCAAACTATTTAAGATCATAATAACATCTAGAATGACTTTTGATGTTAAATATCGTTGATTAATTTTAATAATAAGCTCACCAGATTGAATTGTATTGAATAACGCAAATTAAAAATTACGAATTTATTTAGATTCTCGGGTTTGAAACCAACAAGCCTGCCAGCCTCATAATTGCTTATACGGCAATTATATTTGTTTTAAATGATAATTTTTAATCATGTGATGATTCTTCACAATTTACCAATTTAGTTTATTTATTAGTAGTGTAACATTACGTAGTCAAAAAAGAGAATTTCGGACTGTAGAGCGAACATAATGATGGTGACAAGTTTATGATAAATTGATAAGGGACCGAATCCAGGCTGTTGGTATCTAATTGTATGGAGGCGTTCTTAAGATGATGCGCATCGTGGTCACAGCGGCGCCACATCACGAAGTACGTAATCTAGAAGATGTTGGCACAGCGAATGCCGCGACTGCCGCGGTCCAGCGTGCCCGTTATCGTGTACCCCATGTTGAATGTATGTTGGCTAGGCGTTCTTAAGATGATGCGTGTCATGATCGCAGCGGCGCAGCACTGCGAAGTGCGTCATTTGGAAGGTGTTGGTGGAGCGACTGCCGCGTTCCAGCGTGCCAGTCATCGTGTACCCCATGTTGAAGTCCGCTTGCGTCACGTTCGTCGTCAGATATAACTGTAGGTAAAAACGTATAAATTAGTTTTTCTGATTTGTGTGTTTAACTGTATTATTATAAGTGTTATGACTGCCCAACGTTAAAGTACTACCTGCACTGATCCCATATTTGCCAATCTCAAGGGAATTTTCACAATTCTTTTCTTAATTTTTCGGTGATTTCCATATGTTATTAAGATTTTGTCAAAGTCAAAGTTCTTTATTTGTTCTTTCTTAAACCTAACTATACTTACAGATTGCCATGAAGCTAACAGCGATAGGTCCATTAAATTTTATAGCTCCATCAGATATTTTTTTATTTACCAACAATAAGCATTTATTGTTTTTCGTACCTTAAAATCGGCATCCGCTCCCATATGTTTGAAGGTGCCAACAATGTAGACTGCATTGGCGCCACTTATCACCATATGTGCATGAGTGCTGTGCCTGAAACAATGATATTATTTTAACATAATTTCAAATAATAGTCAGTTTAAATTATCGTAAAAATCCTTGCCTCCATAAATCCTTGCAAGAAGTTTTGGCATCTCGCGCATGGATTCAAAAAGTCGGTGCTTTAAATTTTAATCGTCGCTATGTGTATTATATAAAAAGCCGTTTGTTAATATGAAATAAAAAGACGTCCATGGTAACATAATGTTTGACGTCGCCAGGCGTTTGTCTGCAAGAATTAGTACGAGACCGTCACCTCGGCGACTCGGCCCGCAGCCACCTTGTAATACGCTACACCCGCCGACAAGCGTGATTTATCTCCAGTCGACTGCCTCATAACTACTGCCCCTAGGAATTATTTGCTCGACGACATTGGACACGTTGTACCAAGTGATAAATTGCTACCTATTTCTAAGATTCCTGGAAAAGTTTTAGAAACAATGTTTAAGAAAATGTGTCACCAGTTTAAGATTAACTCAATCAATCTATAATTATACTCGGAATTTTAATTCGATTCCAGATTTGACAATTTCAGTGTTGCAACGTTATGACAAGTACTAAATAGTGACGTTGCGAAATTATTCGATATAGAAATGGAATATTTCCGGATCGATTCTTCTTGTTTATAATTTTACTCTCGTAAACTAAGTATATTTAGATATCTTGCACCAAAAAAGGTGACATAGGTATCATTGAAAAAGTAAATGAAAAAACTGTCAAAGTCCTTTCGAGTTACGCAAACTAATTTGAAGAGAGAAAGTCACGCGTAAACTTGGAAACTTGAGTCTTCCTGATGCATTCGGTAAACTGAGGTGTCCGAATGCTGGTCACGTATTCCAGTTAGTAGGGCGCGAATCCAACACGTACCTACTGAGGCTCTAACGGCCCTGTAATGGGCGCCGCCTTATAATAGCCCCGAACACTCGCCTCCGACTACCCACCAGCAAATTAAAATCCCTTTACGCGTGCTTCGACGTTTCTTTCTTCAACCTAATGAAATTAAATCTACGTTTCCAAAATAAGAGCCGACGCTAGCAATGTTCCTTTTTGATATGTCGACTTGATTGTAGGTAATCGAAACTTGGAATTGCTACGTACTTTAGGCAAACAAAAAAATGTCTCAAGGTAGTTAGTAGGTATAAGTTAAGAAGTGTTGGCCGATACGGTATAAAATTAATGATTTTCACAATTTAATATACTTCACATAAAAGAGTGAATTTTATCTTCAACGAAAATAGTGAAAGTATAAAGCTATCTGTGCAGGAGTATCGTGAGATACAACTCATTTAAGCAAAATAGTGGGACGGCTGGTAATAATCGTTTTCGCTAACTGCTCTCGTTTAACTGCCCTGTCGTAGCTTCGACGTTTTTCTCCAACCAAATTTGTTTTCCACAATTCCCCTGTTATACGACTACGAGCAACTTACACGTTCCACTAAAAGCCTGCACTTAGCGAAATGGCATAATATGCGACTAATATCGCGGTTATAGAACAATAAATTTATCCGAACTTATCAATAATTTTGGATCCATATCTATGAAAATTCAATGTTTCAATGAGTACCTACACTGCTGAAATTTACACTGTAACATCCGAAAAACCGGCAAATTTATAAAATAAAGCTGTTTAGCAAGCGTTAAATAAATACTTGATGTTGTAGCAGTGTGATAATAAATAGCACCTCATTCGCGGTAAGTCCTTTAGCATCCGCCATCTTTATTTACGGCACGTTCGCGCCACTTCTCAGTGGTGGTGCGATAGTGGCGCCGTCCACTTCCGGCCGTTTATCAAACAACGGCTTACGGCGCTCACCTGCACGGTGGTTAATTGCACAAAACCATGGAAACGTGCAACAAACATGATACAATGTTTCCTCTTCGCGATGGAGGCGTTAATTAGATTTTTCACAATAAATCTCCGTTTTGCGGAAAATGTTGTTTGCGATTTTCCTCGAAATCGCTTCGTTAATGGTCGCACTCGTAACTTAAATTCTTTCGTCTAATATTTTCAGTAGGATCTCTGTTTGTTTCTTCCTAGTCAATATGGATGTTTTTTATGTAGTGGATTTGTTGTTAAATCTAATTCATGAATTTAGTTTATCGGTACCTCGGACGTAGTTTCTTGAAGAAATTGTAAAAAGACAGCGTCAAACACGTTAAAAAGGAGTCCCTGTCTCAAGGCACAAGTTACATAGAGAAATGACTTCTAAACTGATGGATCACAAAATCTTCTATGCCTGGAACGATTTCTTCTTTCTTTAATTAATAAGAATCTGTGTGCTTTGAGATTTAATTCTGAGGTGGTATGTATTGAGTTGGTAGGTGCAACATTGCACAGCATTTTCTGTCTGAAGTTAAATGCCCTCACCGTCTAGTTCCGGCGACCTCGACGACCTTGCAACGTGACCGGCGCCACCAGCACGGCTGCAGAGTCCAGTACGACGAGGAGGCGCTGCGGGCCCACCCCTCCTCCGGGAACATCAACACCTGCACACAAACATAATTATTCAACATCGAATCATTTTTATTGTTTCTTAGTCTTATTATTTCCTGGAAAACATAACGAGAACAGACTTTATTTACATTACAAAGTTCGCATAAATTAATTTATAAACTCCGCTCGCCCCAAAGATACCGAGCAAACAGCGATTGATGTTATTTTAACAATCATGGCACTGTTTTGGAGGCCATATTTTACGAGTTTCTATCTTCAATCTAAGAACCAAAACGAGGGCTTCACGAACCGTTGAGTACGAATTAACTAAATTACAAAACTTCCCAAGCCTTTCGACGGCGGGTTGAAAAATAGCTTTTTGACTAAAACTAATATTGCAGGCCAAAAACAAAACAGAGCGGAGTTGTAACGAAGTTGTTTCAGACTCTCGAGTTTACAACCGCGGGCGGTATGAGCTGAGTGTAACCCGCTCGGCGCTCGTTTACGTTTACAACGGGAGCAGTTCCGTCGGTAGCGCCATCGATAACGTAAACGTCGAAGCATATTGCCACCGAGACTCGTTCGCTCGATTGGCTCTTGGCGTTCCGTCCGTTCATTTTCTTCGCCGAGTTTCGGGAAATATTTTTTTCTCCTAAAATGTTTTCCTGCTTTCGACAATATTGCGCCAGTCTCAAAGAGAGGTAGAGTCGTTGAGGATAAAATCGCCTTCACATTGAGTGAGCACACTAATGATTGAGTTCCGTGCGGTGCGGTGAGCGGCGGGCTAGCGGCGGGCGCGCGACAGTGGCGTCTCGCAAGAGGACAGTCCACGTTCGCTCACCCCGCCACCGGCCCTTTGATCATTGTACATCACTGTTTAATGGATTTAAAAGCATTTCATTGTTACGGATTTTGAAATGCAAGGATTTGATTTGATCAAATCCTTGTATTTCTAAATCAGTTTTACGCAGCTTATATGTGTAGAATTATTTATGTACTTACCTAGGTGATGGAAAAGTGTGAAAATGCGTTTCAGTTGATGGAAAATTCTAGCTAATGCCTATACCTAGAGATATCCGATCGTGAAAAACTTATCAATAAAAATAAATTTCTCAATAGAGATGTATTCAGATGTAACTGTTTAATGTTCAAAGTACGTCGGTTGCTCTGACTGCTCGTAATATCAAGCTCTATGGGATAGTTGGAATTTGGAAAGTCACGTCTATTCCCTGTGGAGTGTGCCAACTCGCCGATGTCCATTACGAGTTTTGGATAGATAATTCTGGTTAGCGTTTGACGTAAGCATTCGGGTTACTCTCAATTGGAGAGTACCTACTCTGAGCTTAACATAAGGAATTATTTATCAAAGAAAATTTGCGTTCGTTAGTATAATAAATTAATAAGCTGAAATGCTCTTCAGATTGTGGGTAATTTAATTAATTGAGGAGTTTCTAGATTATTAATGCATTTTTTTTTTCAAAATAACTGCATTGATACGGTGTTTTAGTTTTGTACAAACGGCAAATAAATATTACCTATGCCTTCTTAAATCTTTCCAGTTGTACCGGGGCTAGAAAAAATACTTTTCTGTATCAAAATATTCCAGTCAATAATTTTACATCATGTGGGTGTTTTATTTATGGTAGGTAGGGAACAAAAAATATATCGTATAAATATACGTATAAATCTTATTATACATATCATTTAGGTACAGATACAAAGAGCATGCATTAAAAATATATATATCTCGTTCTAGTTGCTAACAATAGTGGCTAATGTTGCCAATATCAAATGAATAGGTTGGTATTATAAAATCCGAACTTAGGCAGCTTTTACATCAACATCTAGTTTTTATAGTTAGGTTCAGGTTCTATCAGTAGTCCAGACAATACTACTCCAGTGACGACCATTAAATTCAAAAACCCTCGTACCACCACCTATCGACTCTTCTTCTCTTCAATAGTCGTTCAATCAGGAAGCGATATCGAATCAATCGATTATTTTTCCACTTGAAGATTCTATGTATATAAAATTTATTTGCCGCGTTTATGAAAGACCGTCCGACCGACCGACCGACTTGATGGATTTGTTGGTGTGGACTTGGTGTTCGTACCTAATTATTGTTTGTATACCTAGTTATCTTTTTTTTTTAATCATAAGGGAAAGTTGAAATCTTTTATGGGAAAATTGACGCAGGCAAAGCTTCGCACGGGCCGCAAGTTTCAAATAAATACCTTCATTCAGAATTATTGAAAAATCGGATTACTAATGAATTATAAGGTTTACTTTATTTTTGGGAGTGAACAAAAAATTATATTGTAGACTTTCAGAAGCTGAAGGTTGGAAGTTAAGTAATAGCAAAAAAATAATACAGCAATGGCCCTATAAATCGTGTCTTATTACTAGCAAAACTATTCTGACGGCCTTTCATGTAAATTTTTAGACAAAATACCGAAAACAAAACACAAAAATCATACACCGTCTGTCTCACTTCGAAAATTTGTAAACTGAAATCTCGTTATTCGAATCATAAAATAATGTCGATGCAGATTGCAGGTCGCCGGCATGCAGGCGATAGTCACGCGCAGGCTCTCGACGCTGAAGTGTTCGCGCCTCGACCCAGCATTTAGAGCCTCGCCGCCGACATGAGCATCAATTTACTGGAAGAGTTGCCAAGCAGGCAGACTGGAGAGGAAACTACATTTTAAAGTAATTTATTTTTAAATTTTAATAATACGAACGTGTCCTGACTCCTGAGCTTCAATTGCTACGGCTTGGGTCATAATTTACCGATCATTCTGAGTTCAAGTTCTCAGCGCTACTTTTGATGGAACATGATAATATTTGGAGTATGATTAATTTCACATTACAAAATTTGTAACCAGCTGCTGCACAATATACTCTCACACAATATACTCACAATATACTCAATATATGAGTATTTTTAGTTCCTCTGGACTTACAAAATATACAACAAAAAGCTAAGCTCTGCAGAGAGCTCTAGAGTGGAATATTACCTACACGTATAAGCCGGAAAAACCCTACAATAATTGTGTCTGTAGACTGTCACAAGGCGGTCCTATCCAAATATAACAAAAACCGCAACTATATTGCGTGGGAGTTGTTAGTTTCCTCTTTTGTTTCGCCACAATAAAACGAAAAATAATATGACTATGTGCAAATATAACTAGTGGGTTTATGTTATGGCAAAGTTATGTAATTCCATGTTCTGTAGTGAGCTGAGCCGACGCGCGGTAATTGGATTTAGTCTGGACTGCGAATACGAAGTGAGGATTACAGCTTTAAGGGTCATATCTACTAATGATACAATTTTCGACTATCAAAAGTTATTGAATTATAGTCAGTTTTATTGCGTTTCTAATTGTTTTTCGTTCGTATCACTTCTCTAATCAATTTAAATTTAATGAATCACTTACATCACTATTTATTTAATTAATGAATCAACTTATATGAGAAATCTTTATAGTAGACATTTATGTTTGGCGTTTATGGAAAGTATTACCTTATTAGCCTAGTGGTCCCGAATGCGATCGCTACGCTAGAGGCCCTGGGTTATTCCCAGTTCGGGCAAAAAGTATTATGAATTTTTCTAGGAAATTCTCAGTAGCAGCTCGTAGTTTTGGATTTGTGCCCGGTTAATAGCAATATGCTCGCAATCTATTACATGGGACCTACACATCTTTGTACCTCTGCCTAAGCTATTGGGGATACAGGCATCATGTTTATGGTATGCCTCAATACCACTTTTAGGAAATTGTCAGTAGTATAACTGTCTGAAATAATGTTTCCTTATAATATTAATGTAAAACACAAGTATATGTAGGTATACACAGTCGCATATGAGTCTAGCGGTTAATCTTGGTACGCTGTTTTCATAGGGAAGAAAGTTTGCGCGTACATTATCATTCTTTTATATTGCGGAGCTGTTTGCTCGACTATACGAGTTTGTTTAGGTCCATGTGATTGATTTATGACAATAACTCCGCCGGACAACGCGTAACATGATATTATCTACACGCTGAAGAGTGAAGAATATTATAAATATTGTTATTGGATCTGCGGATAATAATTTGTCCTGGTTTTTGTGGAGTTTCATTTCAAAGAACCATTATCTAAATGGTTCTTTGAAATGAAACTACTTTTTAAGTGTCTCAACTCAATGTTAAAATTATAACAGTCCACAGTTACCCGTGATCATGGATGCTGTGAAGGATCCGAAATGCCGGGAATTAAATACTATCAATACAACGCGATTGTTTATGAACTGGTCGGGGTCGGATGAACTCTGATCTTCCTAAGGAATTCTCAATAAAACCAATAGGAATATCACTGACAACTTTAATGCACTGACCGTTGTTTGAACTCAACTACTCAACAATAGTACTGAGAGAGGTCATTGAATGCCGGAGAATCTTAACACCGCCTTCTAAATAGTGACGTCATACGCATAGTGACATCTAGTTGCGAAGCGGTGAACTAAATTTTAATTAAATAATATAAACTACCTGAACATGCCGCCCACCAAGGACATTATTGACGAAAATGTCCTTAACAATCTCAGCGAACTACTAATACATAAAGAATGTCATGGATGAGCGGACTAACTAAGAACTAGGTGTAAACCTTAACTACATTAACGAACTGGAACTTAAAATAACCCTTGTACATTTTCAATATATTTGACCTAACTTCCTAACTAAGTCTTAAATTTATCTCAACCAATTACAAATGGTTCAATTGAACTAAATAAACATACAACTTAAAATAACAAACAATGTTCCAAACTAATATAAGCTTAAAATGTATAAAACCGTGAACTTAAAATTATAAAACCAACAAGTGTAAGTACACTGTACAAATCTGTATTAAATAAATAAATCAGTTCTCATTGACCGGTAAGATACATAGTTTAGAAATAGGTCGTTTCAAAAGAGACCCTTTAGATTTTATTGTGACCACCTGAGCATCTGCAACCAACAACTTTGCTATATGCGCATGATGAGGAATGATAATAGGATGCTTGACTTGATCTGATAAAAGTGCTTTGTCTAACCTACCCCCTACTCGAATTAAATCTTCGTTATCTATGAATGGACTTAGTGACTTGATCTTACTTCCCTTCGATTTAATTTGCCCTTTCTTTATTTGATTGTACTCTTCTTGAAATTCTCTTTTCTGATACTGTCTTATACAAAATTTCAAAGCTTCCTCCAATTCTGTCCTTTGTAAATAACTAGGTACATCTTTTCTATTTTTCAAAACTATGAACCTTCTGCAGTACGCTATGACTCTCACTAATCGCCATAATGAACTGAACTTATTCCAGGGTAATTCACTTTCAGCTATAGTGACGTGAGATCTTATAGATTCTTCTAAATGAATCACTTCATTTGGTCGACTGTAGGTGATCTCCAGATTGTATAAAAATTCTGGTCCCCTCAACCAGAGTTTATTTTCCGATAGCAATCCTGGCTGGACTCCTCTTGAGGCGCAATCTGTAGGATTTTCTTTGGAGCTAACGTGTGCCCAATGGTCTGCATCGAGTGTGGTTAATATTTCGGATACTCGGTTGCCAACAAATGTCTTCCACCTGCTAGGATGACTGTTCAACCACCCAAGTACAACAGTCGAATCCGTCCAAGCATGCACCTTGTCCTTTGAGAACTTCATTGCCTGCGCCACGTCTGAGAGCAATCGTGCTAACAAGACTGCTCCACACAGTTCAAGGCGAGGAATGCTAACCTGTTTTATGGGTGCAACCTTAGTCTTGGCAACTAACAAGACAACACTCACATTTCCTGCACTATCGATAGTTCGCGTATACACAACTGCTGCATACGCTAGCTTCGACGCATCACTGAAGCCGTGCAACTCCACGCTGCTCACGTTCTCGGTTATGCCTAACCATCTAGGAACACAAACCTTGCAAAGCTGTAAAAGCTCTACCCGGTAAGTCTCCCATTCTTGTTTTAGTCTGTCTGGGACCACATCATCCCAATTAATGCCAGCCAACCAAAGCTTCTGAATTAGCATTTTTGCTAATACTATACTTGGCGCTAACCAGCCTAATGGGTCGAATAAGCGCGCAATATCTGAGATAATAATACGCTTTGTTACTATTTCAGATTTTGGAGGTAGCTGCACAGTGTATCGGAACTCGTCTGCCCCGTAACACCAAGTAAGTCCCAGTATTTTTGTACTATCAAGTATGTCCGTTTGCTCTTTCCTTTCATCCTTGTTTATCCTATGACCTTCCTGATTGCACTCCAAAACCTTTAGAATGTCCTTATGATTACTGTTCCATTTCTGTAATTCAAATCCAGCCATTCCTAATAATTCCTTCATTTCTGTACATAATTTTATTCCTTCTTCTACTGTTGAACAACCTGTCATTAGGTCATCCATATAAAAGCTAATCGGAACCTTTTCAGATGCTGCTGGGAACTTCACGCCTTCGTCTAATGCAACCTGATGTAATGCCTTTACCGCCAAGTACGGGGCCGATGCTGTACCAAAGGTTACTGTGGTTAACTCGTAGTCTTGTATTTCCTCCTCAGGGTTGTTACGCCATACAATTCTTTGGTACGCGACGTCTTCTTCAGCGACTCTCACTTGGCGAAACATTTTCACAATATCTGCAACAAGCGCAATACGATGCGTTCTCCACCGAAGTACAATATGCCGAAGATCTGACTGTAAAGTAGGACCTACTATCAACGTGTCATTGAGTGATACCCCATTTTCATTTTTACAGGAAGCGTCAAATACTACTCTTACCTTTGATGTACTCTTATCTTCTCTAATGACAGCGTGATGTGGTAAGTACACAGACTCCTTTATTTTATGATCTGGTTTTTCTACCTTTCTCATGTGATTTAGTAATAAATATTCTTGTATAACATGTGTGTATTTTTCTTTCAGGTCTTCATCTCTGCTGAACTTCTTCTCTAACGCTTTGAATCTTCTTACCGCTATATCTCTATTATTACCCCCAACGCATTTAGGATTTGATTCCTTGAATGGCAGCCTAACCACATAGCGACCATCTTCTGTTCTGGTAGTACTAGATGCAAATATGTCTTCACATCTTTGTTCTTCTTCGGTAAGTATTTTTTGAGCAAGAGGCAACTGATCCTCAATTTCCCAAAACCGTTTCAGGAAATCGGTTTGATCAATTTGCGCATGCATTGCTGTGATCTTATTTGAACTATGGATCTCCTTTGACCCTTTACCCTTTTCTATGTATACCCCGCCAGAAAGGATCCAACCCAGACTTGTTCGCTGAGCTACAAAGGACCCATTTGGACACTTTTTCACACCATCACGTAAGAACTTACTATATACGTCAGCACCTAGCAAAATGTCTATTTTGTTAGGTGTACTGAAGTGTGGATCTGCTAACGTCAAATTTTCTAGCTCTAGCCATTCGATTGGTTCCAATTGTCGATCTGGGAGGTACGACGTTATGTTCTTCAGAACGTAAGCCTTAACTCGCATATCATAACTGGAATCTGTCATCGATTGTAACTCTAACATTACTACAGAGTTGGCCACCATTGTTCTATCATTACCGAGACTAGAGACAACACTCTTTACTGGACTCTTTTTCAACCGTAAGAACTGTACTGCTGCTTCTGTTATAAATGAAGCTTGTGAGCCTTGATCTAACAAGGCTCGAACTACTTGGAAATCATATACCGCGGTACGTACTTTTACTAGCGCGGTAGCTAATAATACATGTCCTGGGTGGGCGATTTTCTTCGTGGAGAGACAAGACACTAGTGGTACAATTACCTCTTTAGCCTTTGAATCTTCAGAAGAGGTACCCTGTTTGTCCTGTGAACCCGTTTGCTGAGTAAAATCTGTGTCATCTACATGAAGCAGAGTATGGTGTCGTCTTTTACAGCGACGACAAGACACAGAAATTTTACATTGACCCACTAAATGATTGCCTCCAAGGCAATTAAAACAGACTCTGTTTTGGGACACAAATTGTCTTTTCTGATCTGTGTTGAGCTTAATAAATTGTTTACAAAAGCACAACTTGTGCCCTTCCTTGCAATATTCGCAACGTAATACATTACCCACTTCAGTTTTCGTCGCTAACATGACTTTATGACTCCGTGAGTGGGCACCATAAGACTGTCCTGTTCTATGTACTGGTTCAAAGAATTCTAGCGCCCTGAAACGACTCTCTATAAACTCCTTGAATTGATTTAGAGTTGGGAGCTCTGTTGAATTGTCAGACGCCACCTTTAGCTCCCACTGCTTGCGAGTCTCCTGGTCCAGTTTGGAGGATGTTATGTGAATAACAATAATATCCCAGGTAGTCACATTAATACCTAAATTACTTAATGCACTCATACAATCTGTGGTGGTATCTAACAAGTTTTTTAAAGTAACAGACGACTCTGTACCAACACGCTTTTGGTCGAATAAGCGATTCAAAATACAATTTGCCAAATGTCGTTTATTATTGTACCTGTGCTCTAACTGATCCCAGCATACCTGATAATTCGACGCCGTAATCGGTATTTGCCTAAGTAATTGTTCAGCTTCGCCCGATAAAGATCCCTTTAAATAATGTAGTTTTTGAACGTCGTCTATACCTTTATTTTTGTGCACTAGAGACATGAACAAATCTCGGAAACTTGTCCACTCAGTATATTTTCCCGAAAAGGTTGGTATGTTAATTTTAGGTAATTTTACATTGATAGATTTACCATTATTAGAAGATGAAGGCTCGCGAACTTCTTTAGTAACTAACTTTGATTTACAATCCTTTAACTCAGATTTATAAGTTATGTATAATTCTTCTGTTTTTTCATATATATCTGACTTAAAATAGGCACCTTTCATATCCTCTGTTGTTGCTCTCTCTACAATTGTTCTATGAGTATCGTCAAATTTCTTCCATTGCTCTTCTAAACTTTCTAATCTAGTTTCTATATACCCATATGTTAACCTATCCTTTGGAGATTTTCTGAAATTAACTCTTCCTCTTTCAATTATACTTTCGGTATCTAATTGTAGTTTAAATAACGACTCCATTTTCATTAAACAATTATAACTATTACTGTGAAATTACAAGTCAATAAATTTGCTAAGTGTTTTGAAATTAACAAACTTATAAAAAATTGGCCATAGGTTCCCCGTCAGTACAAATTTCTCAAAATTATACTAAGTCTAAAACCTAAAATTATTCTAAGTGTTTTACAAATTAATAGAATTTTGAAAAATCGGGCATAGGTTCCCCGTCGGTACAAAATTCTTAAAATTATTCTAAGTCTAAAGCTAAATTCCTAAAATTTTACAAGTCCAAATTGTTACAAATTTTTCTAAGTCACTGAATTTAATAGTTGATATTTTTCTAAGTGTTAAAATGAATGGAAGAAAGTACTCACAGTTGTCCACGGCACACACACTAATCACACGCAATTCACTTCACGCTGATGCTGTCCTCGAACCTGCTTCAGCTCCTGAACTCGCTGTATCTTCAGCCCGCTGGTCTTCTATGAACTCCAATTCGCCTCTGCACTCGCGTCTACTCCAATTCGCCTCAGCACTCAACAGTATGAACCCCTTCCTCTTGAACTCCATCTGGGTGCCTTACTTGCACCCCCAGCGCCATCAGTAGCAATCCACCACTGTGTCGAGACGCCGTACTTTACCAAAAATCCCCAGATAATATTATCCGGCTCGAAGGACCAAATGTTTATGAACTGGTCGGGGTCGGATGAACTCTGATCTTCCTAAGGAATTCTCAATAAAACCAATAGGAATATCACTGACAACTTTAATGCACTGACCGTTGTTTGAACTCAACTACTCAACAATAGTACTGAGAGAGGTCATTGAATGCCGGAGAATCTTAACATCGCCTTCTAAATAGTGACGTCATACGCATAGTGACATCTAGTTGCGAAGCGGTGAACTAAATTTTAATTAAATAATATAAACTACCTGAACAGCGATAACATCCGTAAAAAGTAGTTCGATTCGAGTAAGTGTCCTAAATTAGTAGATTATGGTTCTGTCAATAAATAATTTTGTGTCAGTTTAGTACTCGCAAGTTCATAACATACCATCATGCCTGCATTCACCGGAGGGCAAGGCAGCGGCATAATAATGGACTTATCGTAATAATGACCTTCATTTCTTCCGTTTTGTTTAGTTCCCATGTAAATGCGAGCTTATTGCCTTTAACCGGGCCCAATTGCCTGAGAATTTCAAGGAAAGACCCGTGGCATGCGCAGCTCTTGCAAATCAATTGATTAACGTATTATTTAACAACGAGTTCCTCCATACAATAATACCAGGAGATGAATCTAATTAAAAGTTTTTTCTTTAACTGAACTATGAATACACGAACGTAAGGAGAAAGTTCTGTGAAGACTTGTTGAGAGATGCGGGTAACTAGTGAGGGCACCCGGAAGTTCCCTCATTAACTTATACCTATGTAAACATGACTTCGTAAACACTCGTCATAACTACGCGACCCCCAGAATTAACTTCAGTATTTCTACATGTGAAAGTACAAGTATGTAAATAAAGTTTAATGTTTATAAATATAGCTTTTTGTGTGGAATTGTTGTTCTTCAATTATCGTGAACCAATATTTTTATTATGAAAGACTTTAGTAGGTACTGCCTAGTGGTTTCGATTCCCAGGTCGAGCAGTTTTATAGTTTTTCTCCGAAATTCTTAGTAGCAGCTCGAAGTTTAGATTTGTACTCGGATAATGGCAATAGGCTTGCCTCCTATTGCATTATTAATAGGTACACCCCTACCTTACCTTTTTGGGAATACTGGCGTGATAGTAGGTATTATAAATAAAAAAATATTTATGTACAAGGAACAAAAGCTTAGGCTTCAGGAATAAATATAATAAAAGTCGACGAAACGTATTGGATATGTTGAAGAACTGAAGTTCTCTACTTCATCGTTTCTAGTTTATAAGAGGGGGATGATCCTATAAACCTGTAGAGTGGCATCCTTTATTTAACAAACCAAAGATGCATTAAGTCGGGCAAAACTACTCTTAGTATATCAAGTTACATGCAATTTAGTCGGAAATCACCCGTATTGACAGTTTTCGTGTGTATACGGCCGCGGTCGGGGGTTCCGTGTCAGAATTTAATTAACCTGTGCTAGCCGAGTTCGCCAGCAAACACGCCAGATGATGGCGGCCGCCGCTCGCTTCATTGCCTTTCATTAGCGACTGGCGTTTCTACACGTGCTCCACTAATAAACCTAGTGTGGACTAGGTACTCTACGTCATTTCTGTTTCAAATTTAATTAATTAATTTCACGTGTATTTCTGTCTTTCAGCCATCTGTGACAGTGTCGTATAACCATCATAATATTCTCATTTAAATTCCTCTGATTCTGAGAAAAACTAAAAGCAGTTGAAGACAAAAGAAACGTTGCCCCACACTAGGATTTACGCCTGTATCGTGGGTGCTCTTACAAACACTAATTCTTACATACAAAAACGCCAAGACCCAGAACAACTACCTGTGTAGATCCTAATATTATAAATGCGAAAGTTTGTGTGGATGGATGGATGGATGTTTTACTCTTTCACGCCAGAACGGCTGAACGGATCTGGATGAAATTTGGCACAGAGATAGATTATAGTCTGGAATAACACATGGGCTACTCTTTATCTGAAGTCCACGCAGACGAAGTCGCGGGCAGAAGCTAGTCATACATATATTTGCTCCGTGTGGGGATCGAACCCATAACACGTGGCGCAGAAGCCAATCGCTCAGCCGCTTCTCCAAACGTGTCGTCAAAAAAGTCAAGTCGTTGCAGTGTTTTGTAATTAACATAGGTCAGTGTTTTTGTTTCCCTATTTATTCTTATATTATTTTAACAATTGCAATACGCATACGTATAGTAGGTATGTAATAGTAGCAACAGAATGCTTGTTGAGCACTTCGATACAAGTAACATAAGCAGCCGGCTTCCCTCCATTACCTCTAACAATTTACATTGCATGTTAAACAGCGGCAAGTAGCGTGTAACGCTAGAACTAATATATATAAAGGTACTACTAACTATACCTAAGCATAGTACTTTCCTTATAGTTCATTTGAAAGAGCTACAAATTATTGATTGCTCAATTTCCTAAATACAATACCGCTCCGATTTAAAATTAGAATATTTGCTACCATTAAATAAAATAACGCTAAGATTATGGCCCACTTGCACCAACTTTTTAAATATGTTTAAATTGCATTTAAACTACATTTTTCATAGTAAATTTGTATGTAAATACAATTTAAACATATTCAAGAAGTTGGTGCAAGTGGCCCTTAAATTCAGAACTTTAGTTCCAGGAGCGGCTTCCAATACACTAGCAGCTGGCGGTTCGAACAAACAACAGTGTACGACAATGTTTATAACGCATGTTTTATTTGCGGAACGATATTTGCGCGGCGCCACCATCGCCCGCAGCTATCCACCGACAGCGGTAGAAACTGCCAATTTGCAGTTTGATGACACGACAAAGGGCCGGTACGCCCATGCGGTCTATACGTCCGAAAACGCGATACCGGCCTAACTCAATTCTGTGACCGATCCCAATTTGGCCTTGGACAATGTTCCTGGATTTGAATTTGAATTTTCAGATTTTGCTTGTATTACCTACTGCTACTGGTTTGTAAGTTGTATGTTACTGGATAACCATTTAACAGTCTGAAACCCCACACTATTCCATTCCAGACCATCATATGAATCGATGATAAAATTGATTATATAATCTACCAAGACTACAGAACTGAGAAGAGAGAAAACCTGGATAACCATTAACGGTCTGAAACCCCACACTAATCAATTCCAGACCATCATCAGAATCGATGATCTAATTGATTATATACTCTACCAAGACGACACGGTCGACACGACTGAGAAGAGAGAAACTAGCATGATTATACATATTGATTTCTGAAGCCTACGCGAATATCAGACATATTGAAATAAAACAACCTTAAGTCGCTGTAAGGGGTCCGAAACGTCGGGATTTGTATTGTATTGTATACTAATATAGCGCGATATAATCCGTAAGGTTGTTTTATTTCAATATGATTATACATACAATTTAAAATCAGAGCAGATACATAGAGCAACTTCTAGTCTACTAATTTCAGCATAAACTGAATCTTAATATTATCGAGGAAAAGTAGATTGTACTCTGTTCGCTTTCCTTCTACTAGCCTTGGCGTGGCCATGGTAGTGCTTCCATATAAATACATTTGGCAGGTGGTGATTACTGTATTTTGTTTTCCTTTTGATTTTTCTTTGCTAAGACCGATTAACAAACAGCATGTGTATTTAATTTCAAATCAATTTCTAGTGTAGATCTATTTAGAAGTTTTTCTAGATATTACGAGTTGATAGCCCTTTCAGACCTGACGCTAAACGGAATGGTATTTAAAAATGAAATTTACTCTTTCTAACTAATTTAGGGTCGCTGAAGAAGAATATGCTACTGAAAAAAATCTAGGAAAACTGAAAATAGGTTTTTCAGGATACTCACGATTGTGAGGGATCGGGCCAAACCTGTACACTCACGATTGATAAAAAAGGCCATTAAATACAAGAAATTAAACTTTAATTATCATGAAAAGAGTGAAATATTATTATAAAATTAACTGTATTAATTATTAAACATTTAAAGCAGTTTTTTCCTTGGGAAAATTCAACAAAACAAACATTTGTTGCGTATTTAGGTTTTCTTTTAAGTCTTAGTCATAATTTATCATTATTTTGTACAGTGCGAATTGTTCGAACACTTCTGTGAAGTACATACTTCTCAAAATGTTCAGTAGGTGACAATAGGTTCCAAAAAAAATTAAAACGTGAGTTGAAAAATGAAAAAAGTAAATTTTGCGTTACGATTACTAAAAAAAATGCAAATCTCTTCCACGGTTAAAGCACCTGAAGGCCTAGGTTTGCCACGAAACGTCCGTCTGGTTCAGGTATTTCTAGTAGCTGGTGCTGCTACAACAGGAACCCTTGCATGTTCCTCCTGGTCTTTAACAGATGGGCTTTCGGGCTTTTCCCCTGGGCATCTTCCATCCAATTTTTGTCTTCATCAGAGTCGTCACTGAAGACCGAGTCATTTATTGCGTCCAAAACAGCATCATCTTCAAGTACTATTTTTGTTCTACTAATAGTAATTGTTTAACATTGGAACAATTCCTAAAACAAAGCACAATACAGTTTTTTTATTTGTATCAATATACTTAAATTTTTTAAAATTCAAACCGAGCCCTCACATTTGTGAGGGTTATTTTCGCGGCACCAAAATCCTTTCAACTTAATCATTAATCCACTATTTTTAATCTCCAAGGCTATTTTCCACTCATTCATAACACAATAAAACAAAAACAAACACATAAATTGCTTACCAGAACGAAAAATGAAATCTTCAGGATGACAGGTCGCGATACATTCACCCCGCGCGGCATCGGACGGACACAGACCCACAAAGATGCTAGCTGTCACCGCGAAAAAATACGAAGGCATAAAGAACTACTCTCACATTTGTGCGAGCTCGCCCCCGTTCGCTTACCGTTCCCTAATAAGCGTATAAAAAATCGTAAAGTCATACTCACAAAAGTGAGTACAGGGTCTGAAAGGGCTATTTAGATATTTTTATGTGTGTACGGCTTTCTAACTTTTTCCTTATCACTTAAAAATTAACGAATTTCACACTTTTTCAAGTTATAAATGTCTTTGCCTTATCATATTAGCCTGTCTGGGAGTAGTTACTTTGTTCCTTTAGCCACTTAATTATTTACAAATTTATTTGTTTATTACATTTGCAAATAATAAATTAGATTTCGAAGGAATGATCAGATAATGTTATTTAGAGGGAACTATATTCGCGATACGCGAATCAATGCATAAATAATGAAATTGCTTTCGGTATATAGGTACATAATTAGTGAAAAAAAGTTTTAAAATGTTAAATTTAATTATGGAATATAGTGGTATTTATTTGTACCATTAAAACATGTAACTATAAATTGTTCTTAGCTGGCTAACAATATCCGCAATTGGTATGGTTACGAACACGCAAGGAAATTAAAACTCGCCAGACGTTCGCCGCCCAGACAATTATATTACAGAAGGTTGATTCGGCAACAAATCTATTTTTTTTATATCCCAGACGATAATTTGAACGATAAACAGAATATATTGGAAGAAATAATTTCGTTTATGGTTGGTATTCGCGTTGCTAGGTAACGGGGGTGACAACACGGAACGCCGGCGGCACGTCGCGACGTAGGGTGATGTGGCTTATCAGATAATTGACTGCAACTAGTGGTGACACGAGAGGAATTGCATGGACGCTCCCCCGTACAGCAGTGACGCGATCTTATTTGCGTCACGTGCCGAATTGACGATCACTCGATATGTAAATTGATTTAGTTCTCGAGGAACAGCGTTACGTACGTACAGGCTTAGCATATCAAACTAGGTAATTAGAAGTGGAACATCAAAAATTCTTGTTATAAACCACAAGAAAATACAAACGGTTCTGTTGTATAGCAAAAAAATAATCCATTGATATACGACACAGTATGATGCTAGGGTTAATAAATCATGAGAATCTTGGCATTCATACAGTCTTCAGTAAAAAAATATTGGCAAAGTTTACATGTAGGAGATTCAGTAGTGGCGTATTTACGAGTATAATATGTATATTTCGCCTGGTAGTCGAGCCTACAGCGCTATCACTATATACCTACTTGGCTATGTTTATAAAGTGTTTACCCTTTACTTATCATGATATTTGGATTTCCTAACAAAATAAAATGCTCAATGTACAAAATATATATTTTTGATACTTTTATACTATTCCTGGAATATTGAATTTCGAAGAGCTAATGTAATAAATTTCGTTAGTGGTCATCAAATTCGAGCCGAAGACTCAAGTATTTTTTGTTATATCTTATAGTTTCGGATTTGCCATGCATGCATACGATACGGACCAATTCTGTGAAACAACTCGTGAGAACTAGTTTAAAGATATCGTACTTTTCACAGTTAACTCGATCTCTATGAAAAGACGTATTTTAGGGTTTGGTACGCTCTTTCCGAACAACCTCGTAATGATAACAGAGTAATATACACAAATGATATATCAGCAATCAAATGGTAGGGGTTACCTCGTCACAAAATCAGCATATCAGACGATATAACGAGAGTACAAAGCTATGTAAAGCGAGTTGAGAACTAGTTATTACCGTTAATCACACATGCGGGAATTTTGACTGATTCCGATGTATGTATAGTTACTGACTTTCACTGAGTTTCTTACGTGTTATCTATACTAATATATAAAGCTGAAGAGTTTGTTTGTTTGTTTGCTTGAACGCGCTAATCCCAGGAACTACGGGTCCGTTTTGAAAAATTCTTTCAGTGTTAGATATAGGCTATATATCATCACGCTAACGCGGACGAAGTCGCGGGCAGAAGCTAGTTTAATATATTACCTCTTTATCTGACTGCACGTTTGGTGTAGCGGTTATGGTAAATCTCAACATTACCGTTCCAACGGTTGGCGTGTGTTCGATTCCGTTCGATTCGAGACAAATCATCTTCCTACCTTTATTTTATACTCGACAAACGTCATCGTTGGATGGCGAGACTTTTGTGTATATTTATTCTGTATCGGTTAGTCTTCAACAAAGTTACTAATACTGGTGAACTCGACCGATAAAAGCGAGTCAATTCGAGGTCTCTGCCAAATCCTAAACCAGGACGCTGGAAAATGATTAAATTTTCTCATTCTGGTCAAAGACTGTGAGGAGATGGTTAGTGCATAGGTTTCCTATTTAAATCATTTTTTATTGAAGGCAAATATGCACTTCTTACTATATTATACTTTCTTAAACCAAGAATAACAATTTACATTTTCGTAAAAATACATTTCTATGTTTATGTTATTATATATTATTATAGTGAGTGATGATCAGTGGTAGCAATAATGATGCCGAGGTTAGAGCTGTCCAACCTACCCCCTTGCTGGATACCCTAGTCAGATGTCCCCTTTGTTCCCAACCACGTTTTTTTAAGGGCGAGCGGGGTCTGAAGGTTCATTGTGGCAAGGTACATAAACCTCCCAATGTGCCTCCAGACCTTGCAGCTACACCTGCTGCGGTAGCAGCACCCACTACCAATATTAGTCAGCCCCTATGGCAATCATTATCAAAATTTAAAAATTCTACACCCGTTTTAAAGAGGGTTCCCCGTGGGGCGAGGCCGTTAGTCGCGTTAAGCTTAGCGCGATCTGTCCGTCTCGTAACCCGGGAGAACTCACTTAGTGCTTGGGAGCAACTACTCACCTTCCCGTATAGAATTCTGCACGTGCAAAAATCTTTGGCTACCACTAAATCTCTAACAGCTCAAATTAAAGAAAATTGTAATATTTCGGCTACTACCTTAGACCCAAAATTACCAATCCAGAAATTTCATCAGCATAATGTTTCTTTGCATCGTGTAGAATCTAAATTGTGTGAAGGTGACATAAACGGGGCAGCTAGGATTATTTTCAGCAGTGACGTCGTTGCACCTTACTCTCCAGAGACACTTAGAGCTTTGGAGAGTAAGCACCTAGCTTCAAGAAATGACCTCTCCTTCCCCGATCCCCCTAACCTTGATTCCAATTCCCTTACAGTAACTGGTCACCAATTGGTTGAAGCCATAGGCTCGTTCCAGAGCGGCTCTGCGGGTGGCCTTGATGGCTTAACACCACAGCACCTGAAAGATCTAACAGGTGCAAGTGCCGGGGAACCTGGTGAGTCGCTCTTGAGGGAGCTTACGGCTTTGATCAATCTGATGCTCTCCGGCAATGTGCATGAATCCGTCATTGATGTTCTGTATGGGGCGAATCTTTGTGCCCTACGCAAGAAGGATGGCGGTATTCGTCCCATTGCCGTAGGTTGCACTTACAGGCGTACGGCAGCCAAGATTTGCTGCGCGTATTATAAATCCGCTTTAACCAATAAATTCCAACCCCTTCAATTAGGTTATGGTTCTAAAGGGGGTTGTGAGGCTGCCGTACACGCCCTAACCACTTATCTCAATAGTAATGAAGGAGAGGTAATTCTTAAGGTCGATATAAGGAATGCCTTTAACTCCGTTAACAGGGACACCTTGCTGACAGAAGTAAAAAAAGAAATTCCTCAAATTTATAGTTTTCTTTGGCAATGTTACAGACAGCCCTCAAAATTACTGTATAAGGACAATCTTTTAAGTTCGGCCGTTGGATGTCAGCAGGGTGACCCTCTTGGGCCTGTAATTTTTAGTTTGGCTATAAACCCAATAATTCGGCAGTTAAATTCCAAATTTAACGTTTGGTACTTAGATGATGGTACCGTGGGAGGTGACGCGGACACAGTTTTAAATGATCTAAAATTTTTGAATGAGAAATTACAGTTAATTGGCTTGGAACTTAATTTTTCAAAATGCGAAATTTATTTACCTCACACAACTGACCGACAACTGGCCATATCCAAATTTAATGCAATAGCCCCAGGTATTAAAATCACGGAGAAGAGCAATCTTCACCTCCTAGGGTCTCCAATCTTTGATGAATCATTTGCATCTTTCATCGATGAAAAAATACAAATTTTTTGTGATACATCGGAAAAACTCCTCAAAGTCAATATTCATTCGGCTCTTACTATTATCCGTTACTGTTGTTTTGGCCCTAAATTCATTTATAACTTGCGTTCTTCCCACTTGTAGAAGCACCCACAACTTTTAGACAAAGTTGACAAAATTATTAGGAATTTCTTAACAACTATTTTAAACGTGGCTTTGGACGACCGAGCTTGGCTTCAAGCCACTCTCCCCATTCGGCTGGGTGGTCTCGGCGTCCGCAAAATTTCCAGTCTTAGTTTACCGGCGTTTCTGGCCTCAGCTCACGGCACTGAAATTTTAACGAAGAAAATTTTAGCTCCTTCTCTCGTTGATTTTGAGGTGCCGTGTTTGACGGATGCTGTGAACGCTTGGAAAATGGCTTGTCCCAATACGGTCTTGCCCGTCATCCCATCTTCCCAAAAACAGTGGGACTGGCCACTCTGCAGTTTGACACGGAAATATCTGATAAATACGTCAGTCAATACTGCCGAGCGTGCTCGTTTGCTGGCCTTGGGTGAGTGGGAGTCGGGCCTTTGGCTTCAGGCACTTCCATCACCTAATATAGGTAGCTTGTTGGATGACACTACTTTTCGGTGTGCTATTTGCTTACGTCTGGGCGCTCCTTGTGTTGCTCCGCATCGGTGTCACTGCGGTGAAGCTGTCGACAGCCTCGGACACCACGGCTTGTCTTGCTGCAGGAGTGCGGGGCGAATAGCACGGCACGCCAATATTAATGACATTATTCGTCGTGCTCTTGTCACCGTCGGTGTGCCAGCTGTATTAGAGCCTAATGGCTTGGCACGTGACGATGGAAAGAGACCAGACGGTATGTCACTATTGCCATGGAAATTGGGTAGGCCTTTGGTGTGGGATGCAACTTGCGTCGATACCCTTGCTCCATCCCATCTTCCAAGCTCGGCGGGTTGTGCTGGCGCTGCCGCTGCTGGTGCAGAGACCCTCAAACGGCGCAAATATAGCAACCTCAATGGGAACTATAATTTTGAGCCGTTTGGGGTGGAAGCGCTCGGGCCGTGGGGTCCGAGTGCGCGCCATCTATTCAAAGAAGTTTCTAGGAGACTTGTCGACTCTTCGCGGGATCAGAGGGCTGGTTTATTCTTTGGTCAAAGGATTAGCATTGCCATTCAACGTGGCAATGCAGCCAGTCTTCTGGGTACGTTACCTGATGACAGTGATGTGGAGGAGTACTTTGACGCCTAGGCGTGTCTATTTTTCTGTTTTTTTTTTAGGTTATATAGATAAGAAATATTATAAACAGGAAAGATTTATATGTATCAATGTATGTAACAATAAAAATAACCAATACTTAAAAAAAAAAACCAAATATATTGTTATTTGTAAAAATGTAAGTTTTTTTGTAAATGGTCAGGTTAACGCGACCGTAAATTAAGTGGCGACAGGTGCAGATAGGAACGTGTCCATGTGACGTTATTTTAACAATAAAAAGCTTTTGTTTCGCAATAATTATAAAAGATAAATCTATAAAATATTTTTTGTATATATAACATATACATATGTAAGGTGGAGCTAGGTATATGTTAATTGGTTTGAGGGAGGTTTCATAAAAATACCTCATCGAACCTCAAAAAACATTAATTCTTCGAAGAATTAATGTTTTTTTTTTCTAAATGAAATGAACAAAATTATAATTAAACGAATTTACATTTAGCTAAAACACTACCAGTTAGTTTACCCCGACTATAAAATAGTTATTAACTTATCTTCGACATAATTTTTGTGTAAGCTGCGGAACATAAAGCATTCCAGAAAAGGCAAAGAAATATCGACTCCACAAAAAAGCAGCTCTATAATTCATCGTACATCATCCAGTAGGTATATCTGGCGTACAGTCGTGGCGAGTCCCTCCCAGACGCCAGGGCACGCCTCGGGCACACGAGGTAATGCACAAAGGGCGCTAAGTGCCAGTCGCGGTTCATCGATGAAACAAAGGGAATATTACCCGGAACACCGCGAAAAATTGAGATATTCTCGCACAAAGCGGAGTGGCCTGGAAGCCGTAAATGATTTTGTTTACGGTTGTACTGTTCATGTCGGGAAATCTACCCGGTGAGTGTTCGTTAGAAGATGTGCTCAACAAAAAATACTTGTTATTTACCAGAACAGACTTTTCTTTATATACTTAAGTTAACTGATGAAGTGTTATGAGTAGGTGCTTCGCATTACGAAAATGTTTCTGCTGAGGTATTGAACATATTTTGTTATAAATTTTAATACATCCAAAATTTAATTGATTCATCCAAGTACTGTAACCAGCTCTGCGCTGTGAAACTACAAATCACTAATAAATACTAGTTTAGATTATCATAACGCCAGTATGCCCGAACAGTTAAACAGAGGTGTACTGTTGTACTCCCACTAAGCCGTATTTTAAGTCCCCAGCAATTGGTGCTATTTGCTCATAATCGGGAATAAATCTTCAAACTGCTAATGACCATTTAACACATTCCCCGATTGAGGACCGAACTCAGAGCATCACGCTCAGTTGCCGCGCTTCCGACAGGTCAATGCCACTAAAAACATAACTTGTAATAAAAACCAAGTCTCGCAACTCAGATCTTCTATCGTAAAAAGTTGTGAGATCCATGTAATACCAAGTCGGTCAATTTAATCAGTCCCTACTTAAGGGTCCTTCTGTCTTAAGTTATTACGTAATTAACTAACCTAACAACATCTTATAGCGACCATATCATTATTAAAAATCTTTTATGTTTTAAATAAATAGATTGAAATGCAATGAAATGATATTTATTTTGATATGATTGATTTGGCCATCGCATGAAAACACAATGTATCTCACAAGAAATACATATTATATTAAATTAGATTGTTTAGTGCGATTGCAATAGATAACAATATTCAAGTGACGATTACCGAAGGCATGAAGTATACGCTTCAGGGACGAGCTGAATTTAATAGCTGAGAATAATTCAATTGTTCCGGACTGCCGGCCTGTGAAACTATATTCCTTTTACGCCGTGAACTGCACACGAAATTGGTAACCCTATTTAACTGCAATACAAGTTGGTTAACCATATAGCAACTGGTATTTGTTGCCATCTATTTATTTATTATTGTATACTAGCTTCTGCCCGCGGCTTCGCCCCCGTGGAATTCGGTCTGTCATCACATCCCACGGGAACGGGATAAAAAGTCCTATGTCCGTCTCCTGGCTCTAAGCTACCTCTCCACCAATTTTCAGTCAAATCGGTTCAGCCGTTCCTAAGTTATAAATAGTGTAACTAACACGACTTTCTTTTATATATATACTAGTCTAAGTATAGATTTTCGGACATTTAAATACCTATTATATATGTCACGTTTTAAGTACCTATCTACATATATCCTAATAAATAATCCAATAAGGTTGAAAATGTAAAAAAAAACAATATTGTCAAACTATTATTATTTATCCGATCCAGACATTCTTGTTGGTTTGAAAAACCTCCATTGGTTTACAAGTTCTTTAAGCAGTATCATTTTGTCAACCACACACGTACAAAAAATATCATAATAGCGGTCTTCAAAATAAAATTGGGAACAAATGAGTGCCACGCGGGACAATACGTGTGTGGGGCACACGGGTGAGGCCGGGGGGCGAGACAAATAGCGCTCATTCCACTATATTGTCCGTAATGTATCGCAAACCGACCAAAACATGTTTATTGAGATTCCACTCAGAAATCGAGAAGATGACGCACCGTATACGAAATAGGTTTATATTTACTATTCAGTTATAGTCTCCGCATGCCTACTGTGGATATATTTTATTGTATTTTCTCTTGCTTGGCGACCTTGGTTTAGTTCGCAAGTATTTTGTATGTTACTTTGAAGAAAATGTAAACTGACGGGAATTAGATTATGTTCTTTTCTAGAGAGAATAATGTTGCTAGATAAATCAAAATATGTCTATAGTTTAGTTAAATTAATTATTACTTAATTAGGTATTTCTATAGTCTATAGTTTCTTTTTGTTCCTATAGGTAAGTGAAAATGGTGTCTGCAAATACGGAACCTGGATCGACCTTCGATCCAAAAAATATCCTGATGAAATTTAATAATGAGCAGATAATGATAATGAACAAATTGCATGTAAAAAATACTTAGAGAACCTAATGTACTAGGTGTAATAAAACGTTGCTGACATCTTAATTATTAAGAAACTGCACCAACCAGTTATTATCATCAGTATCATAACTGTTTAAAAAGATAAACATGAAAGGAGGGTGGCAGTATTTGCTACATCAGCGAACAATCAGTCTCGTTAGGTCCCCATTGGGCGCCAATTACAGATCGGTATTGGTCTGATTGCTCGGAAAATAACAGCTCGTGAAACAAGATTTATAAAGCGAGTGTATCCATCAACTTTGCCAGTGGAATGTTGGGATTATTTTTGTCGATTACAAACAAAGCTCATAAAATTTGAATTGTACACAATTTTTTATTAAAAAAGTGTGCTTTATAATTTTTTTTTAAATTATCGCCCAATCTTGACTAATAAATGGTGATATAATAAAATTTTGTATACGATAAAAAAGTATCAATTTTACACAGTTAACTTTTTTTTTAGTTTAGTCAACTTAATATATGTAATGTTGACTATCGAATATCATCAGATACTAATAAAAATTAGTGTTGATTCAAAATCTTAATTCTCATATTAAATAATACTTTGAAATTTTGACAAAATGATCTATGAAATATACTCAGCGGAACGCGTTTGATACCTACCTATTATGTTTATTTTTACTCGAAAACCAATTGAATCTTCTTCAAATGAACAAATGATATGGAAATGAAACGCAACAATTTTTCAGGTCCATTCGACAACGATGAGCATTCCTGCAGTAGGAACACATGCTGCACCCTGCGGAGGTGTAACGACTAATGTCCAATTTACAATTCACGCGTGTCCGTAATGTGATTTATCCGACCCTTTGTGACTCGGACCCGACGCATTCCGCGTGAATACGTCGCCCCGACAATGTATGCTAAATTCATCCGATATCATTCACTTCGGGATACAAATGGAATCGGAAATTTTAGACTGTTGAGAACTTTCTGATAAAAAACAATGCAAGATTTGTCGAACCTTTAACGTATTAGTATCGTATATTTGATTGACTTTAAAACATTTTATTTTAAATTTTCTTCAATTACGTAATGTTAATGAAACATAATTGTGGCCAAATACTACCTACAATGATTGTAAGTCTAAACCTTAGGCTTAGGTTCGTCTTTTACTAATAAAATCATCTAAGTTACTTATATAGACTTTTTTTTTCATTATAGACCCAACAAGCAGAACTGAAAAATCCGCGAGAGCAATTAATGTGGTATTTTCTTTTTAAAATACTGTTGCCAATAGTACCTATATTCTGGTGAGCGCTGTGAACACGGCACGCAGTAGGTCGCGTTGCCTGCACCGGGCACATCATGTTGAACGTGACAGGTGTAAGTAGCTATTCCGTTCTCACGGTTTCACACATTATTCTGTTTTATTATGTACGTGTTTTCTTGCGTTTTAGTACTTACTGCAGTTTTATTTTGTTCACCTCGTCATATACATATTTGATATAGTCGTGTATAGGTCTGGAAACATTATGTAAAATCTTGGGCTTCCTAAAACTAGATTGGCGTGGTAAATTAACGTGAAAAACTAATTGATCTTTAACAAAATGAATATTGCAACGGTTTGGGCTTTTTGTAACCGCTTTTTCTAGCACTCTCTCTACCTAATATAAATAACTTTACCAAGAGTAAAGAGAGCATAATATCGCTAAGTGTACACTGTACATATAAATTATATAGTTACATCATATTTTCATTGCATCCTTCAGACGTTCAACGTTCCTAAATCGAGTTGAGCAAATGTTGTTACGCCTCGTTTCTGTAACTAAATAAGCATTCACTTCTCGAAAAGAAAACAGAACTTGGTTGAAAATTTTTAGGTAAATATGACTAAAAGAAGATTGTAATACATCGCGGAGATAAAATCCAGATGGCTGCGAGATTCTTGGCACAAATGAAAAAAGAGCTCAAACCGTCGACAAAATATTGAATTCACATTGAAATGCTCTTTATGAATACTCAATTGCTTCAAATAATCAGAGAATTTATTATGCAGGAATATATTTCGAATGTCTATCTATTGGCACATTGTTTGAATCTATGCAGATATTGGCAATAACATTAAAATTCATGGTTGTGAAAACAGACATCGTCAATACAAATATTTGTTGGGGGAACGTCAATTTAGAACTGGTATTTTTTGTACGCTAAGTATTCATTCTGTGAATGTCGGAAACCTAATGATATTACTGAAATGATATAGCTTCCGTAGCTAGCCACATTACATTGATTACTAATGCTATTAACGTCATGTTGGTGGTTCACTGAGCAGAAACAGCGGCGCATTACTCCTATTTTATTTATTTTATTTTTATTAAAAGGAACAGCAAACAGTTACATTTTAGGAGCTTACAACTAGTATAATAAAGTGAATATTTAAGTTATAATGTGACCCACAACGCTATCCACATGTAGATATAAAAGTTATGAAAAGAACCTAAAACTTAAACTAAAACTAAAATGATATGTCACGATGGTGATGAGTTCACAGAGAGTAGGTATAGCAAAAGTCACTTTATATGTAGGTATATATACCTACCAATACATCACCTCTACTTCCTCATCTTATAAGTGAATTTTCGTAGTAACGGATAAATTGCGAAAGCCATCAATTATTGCAATAGACATTATCGTACGTAACAATCACAACAGGACTTTTAATATATGAAGCTTTACCAGTCTTATATATTTTCTTCTCTATATCTATTTAATTTATAGCACAATTTAGAATACATATTTCTACATTGTGCTATTAATTAAATTAGTTACACACATTACTAGGAAGCCGTCTGACTAGCTACCATGCTCATGTCAGACTGACAGCAAAAACTGGTACTGGGCCCCGTCGTGTGTCTCATAATACACTATTATAGATACCATTTGAATTGCGTGTTCATCATAGACCCTGTTTCTGATTTCTTCAGGCAAGTGTTGAGTCAAATGCATTAACCACTTTTTTAAAAGGGATAGCTATGGGGTTTCTTGTCGGCTCTTCTCTATAAAGTACTAGTGATAAGGTCCCAAAAAGTAGTTCCTTTTTGGAACCCTGCAACTAGTATAGACTTTTCAAAAGTAGGTACCTACCTATTTTAGAGATATAAGTGAAATAAAATATTTTGAGTTTGACTTTTACTTTGAACCTTAGAAGATATTAACCTGTCACTGCTAAACTTAATTTGTAAAATGTATTGTGCATCAAACGGGAGTCAAAGCCAAGATCATAACTGCAAAGTCTATAATTTCATTTGCTACGTTATACTTGCATGTAATACTATTTATAGCTAGAAAAATAAAAGTAAAAGTAACTTCAAAAAATTATCTATGTTTCAACAAGGTTATGGGAGTTGTCGGTGTGGGCCAGTCCTATGACCCGACTTCCGTGTAAAAGAAACGATAGGAATTCGATTTAGACCCTCCGTGTTCAGCATCCTTCCTGAATGTAAATCGAGGGTGAATTCGTGTCCTACTACGAGTAAGTTTTTCCTTAACATTTTTAAAATTATAGTAAAATTGACATTGTTTTTCCTTTCACGAACTTTTATTGGTAAATAGGGTCTTACAGGTACCATACCTGTAAGTCTATATTTCCGTAGGTATTAGTAGTAAGTTCAGCGAAATTTGAAAATCAATCTAAAATTTGGTTTCTTGTACAATGTTGCAATGGCAAAAAGTACTTATATAAATATAATAGTTAAAAAATATTTTTTTTTAACTATTTAATTTATTATCTTTAAGACATCAATTGCCGCAACTTTGAGTCTCTAAATTGGTCATAATTATAGACTAAGTATTAGACAAACACTGTGTAATATAATAGTCCCCTAAATTATAATGGGTTTGATACAACTGACACAGGCACTAAACCAATAAGCTCTCGTTAATGTGATAGAACTCATGCAAATGAGTCATACACCGCACATACTAATTACACCGCAGACCCTTGACGATGCTAGCCGTGTAATTTACTCAAGTTGAAGCCGCTATATATTATGTATCCCTAATAATATGGCTTGATGTCTGACAAACATCTTAATTATGTAGTATATTCTATAAACCTATGTTTACCGTTAGCGTTTATGCCATGAATTTATCGGAAAAGTGATACCATTCAGCATTCGATATCGATCGGATTCAATAATTTGTATCAATCAATGAACTGAAATCAAATATCACGTCATTTATAATCTAGTATTGCAAATAACAATATAATTTTCAAAAAGCAATATATCATTATTATTTCAATAAATCATTATTTTTTTCCTTTATGGGTGTAAGTCGAATTGTAGAACCTTCACATAGTATCTAACTAAACCAATGTGCATCATTATTTTAAATTAAATCCGCATGATAATTAAAAATTATAAAACAATGACGCTACCTCCAGCGCATTAAAAGTATTATCCCTTCAGAAGAACATAAATAACATGCTGGAATCCAAGCGGCTGAGTCTAAGGACATAAATAATAGGTATAGTCACAAGACAAACATGTTTACAAGATGTTTGTTTTGCTGAGAAAAGGCAAGTGAAATCAAATTGAGGTTATTATGGCTCGTCCGTATTGTTATTCACGTTCTGTGACTGCAGCAAATAAATTTCTCTTTAGCGTATATTTTGCGGCTGACGTGGAACTTGTGTTTTCAGGCAATTTAAGTTGTTCGGCTGACTCGCGGCGTCGGCGCTACGCCCGCTACGTAGCACAGCTACGGCGCATCGCTACGGGCTACGATACCCTAGTTGTGCTGGCCATTATATTCGCAAAGTTTAAGTCGGAGTTGTTCTTTATTTAAGCTACTTTATAATACGAATCCATGTTTGTAATGTAAAATATTTTTTTAAATAGTTTTCAAAGCATTGAAAAGTATTTGTAAAATATTCATATAAATATTAAACAATTGATCAACTTTCAATCATGTTGTACGAGTGCAAGGCTAAATAACGTTATTTTCTAGCACCTAGTTTGTTCGTCGACTGTTTTCCATTTACCATTTTACATCATGCACTTACAATGTATCAGAAAAATCAGGAATATGGGAAACTTTGCCTAAAAAGTTTGTTGTTCATAAAACAATTTGTAGTAAAATCTATTCCGGTACATTTTATGTTAAATGTGACTTGAAAATATTTTCATTTGTTGCTCGACGGTGGCCACGTAATAGCGTTCTTTGTCGCGGAATTAGCAATCAGCCGACGGCACTCCGCAGCAGGCTGAAAAAAATACAGCCTCCGGGGTTTTTCTTAATTGCTGCGCAGATAAGCTTTACGCCACAGCCCATGCCGCGCAAATGACTATTATTTATTTAATGACTCAACTAAATGAAAATATGAAATATGAGACATTGAGACACTCTCTCGCAAATTAGCTCGTCCCACTTGCCATACGCTTTCCTAAAATTAAGCCCTATTACCGCCTGAAAGCGTTTAAAAAATATTAAGACCACCGCCCGAATCCTTTTAACCACCGCATCTCGTTTTAAGAGAAGTATAACTTTACGTTCTTAAAAAATGAAGACGGTAGAAGTTTTCCACTTTACTGGCGTTAAAATGAACTTCGTTTCAGAGCTGAATTGTATTTGGAACTTGTTAATTCCCGTCTCCGGCGCAGTTACTTAAGTAAGTCTTTCATTAGCACTCGTCACGTGAGTTGAATTATAAGCCACGAAGTTTTAAAGGTTGGCAAAAAATTCAAAAGACAATGATGGCGTCGTCGCCGTCCACCCGCTTTTCGAAAACCCTTCTTTATCTGTGCTCCTTTGAATACCAATCGCACTCCACTCCTAACAACTCTTTATTAACCGTAACCGATCACATTTTTGGCCAAAGTTACTTCTATTGCGGTATACTTCGGACTTCTGTGTTGTTTTGGAATCGAAAAGCAATTTCATTCGACGTTATAATTTTATTATTTCAATATTTTCTGAACTGGACTGGTAATAAAATGGAAATAGGAACATTCGCCTATCGATGAGAATACATCAAAATTTATTTGTAGCTCTCGTATATCTCAAAGTTCTGAAATTATCTACATATGTTACACTAAATGCACTTCATTATTTCTAGTTCTATTAACATTTTCAACATAATCATGTTATTAGCCTACATTTTAAAATAAGTATAGTCGAAACAGCAGTAAAAAAAATATTACATCACAATTAAGTGAAATAGTTTTCCTTTAAAAGGCAAATCTATACGTGTTCAGTGAATACGCGTGTCGAGGGTGCAGGCCGTAGGGCGCTACAGTGGTTACAAAAAGAACCTCCGTCTGTCATCCGCGACGGGTGTTCTGTAGGACAATGAAAAACACTTTCACCCCGCCGCGTGTGAATGCAAAATAGGGTAAAACTTTACTTTTCTGCCAACATACGCACTCGCACACACTACACCAATATAAGATTTTTATACCAACCCTAAACTCGTTTATCAAATAAAAGAAGTTACGTAAACCACTTTATTAGCGACAAAGAATAAATAAATATGGAAAAGGGACGAAACAAACGAAAACCTCAAAACTTTTTATTTGTTCGGCTTATTGATTTCTCTTTATATTACGTTGATGGTAGTAACCGAGGACTCCTTAGGTAATGAGTTCACCAACAAATGGTTAGATACACTTCGCAGAGGGAACAAACATATATCTAAAACGAGGGTAGTCTAGAGTATCGTAGTGCCATCTGCAATTATTCAGATTGAACTGCGGGTTTCAATACTATTAATCCTTCCAAGAATTCATCAATATTAATGAGTACGAAGCTTCAATGAAAAATGAAGACGTTTATAACTGTTTTTATTCGAACAGAAACAAAGGCGTATCGTTGAAGAAAGTCAAGGAAAAGTACTGGCGTTGTACACGGTAATTTTCTTTATGAAACATTTCGAGCTAACAAAGGATTTTTCTAGAAAGCATGGTGATTATGGGCAAGTAGTTCAGTGAGCCGATGCGACAGTGTTCCGGCTGACACATTTCTCGTTTAAATTCATGGTATCCTGCACCCACAAATAGTTTGTGAACTTTGAATGACAGTAGCGAGTGAAGTGAGGTATGAAATCACTGTTCATTTGAAAAGCGGGAGTTTGTCTGGGCCACCCTCGTCTCCACGATGGAGGCATTTCCGATGGGTATTATGGATACAGTGCGGAGTGGTTGCGATAGCGAGCGCTAATGTTTTAGTTCAGGTATTAGAGATAGCTAGAGAAGATACATCATAGATAAATCATGTTGATAAAAAGTGTATATTATTTTTAGGTAGGTACTTTATACAATGTGGATTGTCGAATTGTAACAAAGCTATAAATTTTTATTCCGACTACGTATACATAAATGGAAAATACTACTTAATATAATCAGTTAGAGCTCTTCATTCAAAATTTGTATGCAGGTTTTGTCGCTGAAAAAGAAACCACTGCCTGTAAATGTAAAAGAGAATTTGTATACACACGAGTCGCATTAAAATCATTATTTTAAATTTCCTAGGTGAACTAAAAAGGAAACGATCCTAATTCATTGTTTTGGTAGTAGCGCCGACAAAGCAAACTCATAGGGACCAATGAAGTATTCTCACATGAACTCGGAAATACGTGTCGCTTGCCAAGAGACAACACCCCGACTAGCATGGTCAGCGCCTATGCTCACGTTAAATACCTACTCTCTTAAAATAAAATGTGTTCTCAGGAATACCTAGTTCGAAATCCAAAATAAAGTTAATTAACTTCATTATAATCCAGTACTTAATTGATTTTATCAATAGCTAGCATTATGCAAACCATGAAGTCACTAGGACGTTGTAACCAATCGTCCTAGTTGAACGACGGAGATTCCTAGTTCAACGACCCTCTTGGTGGATGATATTGTAATAATAAAAAAAAATCTAAATAAAAAGGTAAGAAATGTACGTTTAGTGTAGACGACGCAGGTTATCATCATATCCTGTACTTAGTAAAAGGAATACGACCTCTTTGTATCTATGTCTAGATTTATTCATTTCAGAAGTGACAGTCCTGTCAGCTAGCTTGATCCGTTAATTATTATAGTTTTTTCTGCTTTCTATATCCGTTTATTAAATATCACACCCATCAGTAACATTTAGCGATCAATCTTTTTGCTTAAGAACAAGTGATTGGCATCCAAACATATCTTCGCTTAGAATATTAAGTGTGGTTTAATCTTGAATAATGTCCATACCTACATAAATACTCTTTGGTCCCAAGTGCGACAGGTGACAACCTGATTAGTCCAGTGGCCCTAAGCACGAATTCTATGCCAGTGGTCTTGGGTTCCATTCATAGATCAAGCGAAGTGTTATTGGATTTTTCTATGAAATTAATGGCAAAATGCTCTCCTCGTATTACATGGGACTAACTAAACGAGCTGTACATAAATACACCTCTGCCTTACCGTTTTGTGAATTACTATACAGATTGAAATATTTGACGCAGAATAAGAAAAAAATAATGTAGGTCGCATCGGGCAATATTAATCATAGCTAAAAGCTATTTGGTTTCAAAAATAAGTTAATCTTAGTTTCAATATTAAAGAGTCCTTTTGATTTTATATAATGGAGTTCTTTGAAACTTTTAGCTGTAATAATATAGTAAAGAAATTAAATTGAAAAATGCGGAGTGAAGGCCTCGGTTCTGGTCGGTTTTATTTGCCTTACAAAATGAGTTTTGTCAAAGACCTAAATAGCTTTCTCGGGCCAAAGAGGAAAATCACTTTAAATTATCAAAACACGAAGTCAATACAAAAAAATCACATCTGTGTCTTGTGTATGTGTATGTTTATTTTCCCTTGTAAGGGCAAGTCAATAACCAGACATAAATGCATTCACAACTTCATCAGGCGCACTTGTGATAACTGGAACATTGAGGCGCGAAGACTGTTTTGAAAATACCTTCTAATATCCCACATTTAAAGCGCCGACCAAATTGCTCGATAAACATTTTATACATGCCTTTAAAAACAATCAGTAATTCGAAAAGTAAGATTTTTTTATATTTGCACATTATTTCAACGTGATCTGCGTTGAGCTCCGGTGTGCTATAAGGGAACGTTCCATAATACCCCGTCTCTAGCCGCGCCAGTTCTAATACGCGCAGACAAGTGGGGGTGACAGTGCCAAGTGTTTACCGAGCACCTATCCACGTCCAACGATGGGATAATAGCCCACTCCGCTCGACACGAGCCACATCAGATTTCGGCGTAATGAATTCCCAACGTATAAATACGTTATCGGTCCATTCTATTCGAGTTTAGACATTCGTGAAATGAAAGCGAATGGATGCTTGATAGCCTTTTAGTAAATAGGATTATGAATGTCTGTGCCGGTTGTGTGATTTGATTGCTGCATCACATTTATCTACTGTGCTACTAATAATTTCATAGAAAAACCCAATATAACTTTTTCGACCAGGTTATGGAACCCGTGACCTCACAACCTCACGGATTGCCGCTACTGTACTCATGTGACGATAATATATTATGTAAACATTGATAAAAGTCTGAGTGTGATGGCTGTTTGATTGTAGTGCGAGCTGTGATGAGATAATTTCTTCCAATTCGTCATATTATGAAATTATAATAATATGATTATATTAACCATGAACTCAATCAATTATATCCATAAAAATCAAAACGAAACTATTCTAGTGTCTTAATTTAATTAAAAATTGGTTGAAGTTGAGGCAACATCTACATAAAAACTAGCAGTGTAATTATAATTATCCTATTTATAAGTTGTAAAATGTTTCGGCTCCTATCAAATAAATGCGAGACCAAGTGATTTCAATACTATAAAAATACATTTAAAATGAACTAGGTATCGTAATGAGATTCATGGCGTGGGCTCTTACCCATATTGACTAGAAGAAACCTATCGTCGCAATACAACAAAGCGCACGGGAATAAATACCAATTTTCACATCAAAAGGAATCTATCTGTGGCGAGAGAAGCAGCCAATCGGAAAGCAAACGCAAGGTAAATATTATTTGGAGATTTCCTCGAACACTAGTGAGGGTTTGAAGTCACGTAGTCGACAGTGATTTCAATTTCACGCGAAGAATTCGTGCAACCGCACCAAAGAGTCTCGACGAGCAGTGAAAGCACCTAGAGGACATGACACGAATTACAGATGTAGGTAGGAATAAAAGTAATGCTGGTTTGTCTGCCGCAAAAAATAGTACACCCTATTACTTGTAGCCGAGAATATCCGACTCCATAAGAAGTAGAATATGTACCTAAGTATGTATTTCATTCTCTCATGTTTTTACAACCTCTATTGAAGTCAAATCAAATATCTTTTATTCTTTGAATGCTATCATTACCCGACAAAGGTGTGGTCTTCACCGCGTCCTAAGCGGAGTAATCTTGTGAGTGGTAAAGGATACATTTTATTACTCAACTTAAAATAATATACCTTAGCGCCTTTATTCCCCGAATGATTAAGCAGGGTTGTACTAATGTACACACACAGTTTTCAGATATATTGAGGCCCCATGTAATAGGGGGCGAGCCATTCCCATAGGCCAGGCACAAATCCAAACTCGAAATCTATTGACTCAAATAAACTAATCAAACCTTTGAAAAAAGGATAAGAATTACCGCCAGACTATTTATTAATCAGCTACCTATGTGCTGCTTACCAGCAAGGTTTAGCTGAATACTGAACTTTTCTACTGAAGTCAGCTAAATAAAATAAACTCTCAATACATACTACGTATGGCATTCTGCAGAAATCGACGCGAAGCTCTGTCTCTGGAGAATGTAGTGGCAGGCCGTATTAAATCGCAAGCGTCTCGTACAGTGAGCGCCGTCCCTTATTGCGCGCTCTTTAAAATCTTCTTACTTCACCTCAACGATATTGAACAAGTTTCCAACTTGGTATGTCTCCGGTTCATTCTAAAACTGAGCTCATTTACGATATGTAGAATTTATAGATGAAACCATAGACGTTTTAATTTTACGGTTATTATGACAAATTTTTGAAGTTTGAAGAATGAGCAATGTTTGAAAAGCAATGTGGGTCGCACATTGCTAGTATTCTTGTTAACCCATCGTGCTCGGTAGTGCAATGTGTGGGTTTCTAACAGGCACAACACGATCGCAAGTTCGACGCCCTAGTCATTAGGCTACTGCCGCTTTATTCTGATATCCGCTTGAATCTAATAGTTCTGATTAAAATTTTATCAACACAATATAAATTCAAAGAATTTAATTAGCTATATTTTTTAAAAAGTAATTTAATTAATTCTTTACCGGTTTTCAACCGCAACTCTAAATTTAAAGTCGTAAAACCGCTTCGTAATAAATTTTCTTATTCAATATCTGGAGCTAAAGCGATGTTAGATGTAAAAAGTGCGAGCAGCTGCCGCCAACGGATTGGTTGAGAAAGAACTGTTCACAAGTAGTTAGCGAAGGATAAGTTCCATGTTTGAACTTACATTACAGCTCAACAAGGAAGAGATGCATTTTAAAATGTCCGGCAAGTTTCAAGTTGGACGAACAAAGGTACGTAGTTCGCTAAACGAGCCCGGTGACGTGGTCTCAATGTTGATTCAATTAATATCACAATAAATAACAAGGAGCAAAATAAATAAAAATAAGGTACCTAAATATTTTCATAGTCACTCTGTATAAATTTCATGATTTAACTCAGTTGATACTCTACCCTGCCATATAACCAAGTCGGACTTTGCATCTTCAGTATTAGTCTATTAACATCCATCATTAACGGGTTCCTGAACTCATAAAGTGTCTATAGTAAATATTTGAAATAAGACTCATCAATCAATTTAACTGTACTGTTCTGTTCCACATAAAAATCATTTAAGAGTTGCTTACAATCCGATGCAGAAAATAAATGTAAATTATTTCTTTTACTTTATATCGGTACGTCAAATAAAAACGGTATAGAACTTAGCGAGCCCATGTATCAGAGCTTCGAACCACTTGCGTAAAATCTTTGATATCCACGCGCTGGTAAGAAGACACCGATAATTAACACTCGTTCAACCGATGGATAAACTCTGTAAGGATCTTTAAATGGCGCTCAGAGGCGTAAATTATTGCTCTCTGCGCCCCTGTTTCAGCTACAATTTATCGCCACCGAGCTACCTGTGGGACACTAGTAGGTAACTAGCCTCTCTTATAGGCATTCATAGTCAATCAACTGTTATTGATTTCTGTAAGTAGATCTTCAGAGACACTTTTACAAGTCAACGGTTTGGTTTTTTTATAGCTAGATGGCTTTTCCTAACTGACGTCTGAGAAGCAACACCGAAACAAACTCAGAGAATCATGGTCTCTTTTAAAGTCCAGACATAGAATAATGCAAATAATAATTATTGGTTATTGGTAACAAAAAAATATAATAAGGTGTAGAAGTAATCGCAGAAAAACTACACAATACGTGACATTTGTCACAGTTTTTTTTTTCTAAGTATGAATTAGCTGTTTGATGCCTCAGGACACTTCTTTGAGATAAGCAGTGATTCTGTACTATAAATTGACATTGTATTCATCATGATTTCATCATGACTTGACTTGACAGGCACCCCATAATTTAGTACTTTAAATATATATGTACATCAAAACGTTTTCCGTTGTTCCAACAACGATTCCAACGAGTACAGAATCTTTAACATAACGTAACGTAACATTAGTCCTGAATGCGACTGCAACGTTTAGGGGTCCTAAGTTCGATTCCCAGGTGGACCAAAGAGTTATTCGAATTTTCTAATAATGTATTAAATAGTTAAAAGGCATTTTAATGTTAACGTGGTTAAATATATAGCCGTATAACTTAAGTAAATAGAGATAAATAGATAATAATATTTACTAATTATTATTAAAATGAAATTAATATAGTTGTTAACAATACCACGCACGCCAGTGGCACCTGCTGATTGAATTGAACACCATATTTATTACTAATTTAATTTATGAAATTCTCAGTAGTAGCTCGGAGTTTGGAATTTGTGCCCGGATAATGGCAATGAGCTCGCCCCTTATTACATGGGACCTAAACATACCGGTGAACCGTGGGTGTGCCTACATTAATATAACTCTGCCTCACTCTTCGGGTAAAGCAGGCGTGATAGTATGTAGGTATGTTATGTTAAGAATACTAGCTAGGTAAAGATTAGAAATGCCACAAGGGTTACAACAAGTCAGTCGAGAAAGAAAGCAAACACAAAAAAAAAATACGGAACTAAGCTTTTCAGTAGATATCTATTCATAGTTGGCTGAAAAGGGTTAGTAGGTATCTATAGGTACCAAGGAACTAATCTTGAGATTATGATAATAAGGAACTACTTATTCGGAAATCGGATCTTTTTTTGAAAAGATACTCTTTATTTATATTCAAATCTTCGACGAATAAAAAGTATGTAAATCAATAGACGCGTGTGTAGTTTAGGTAGGTAGTATATCAAAGATTTATACATATAAGTGTTTGAATACATTTAGATTTTAGAAACAATGTTATAATTAAATGTATTACTTAAATTGATTATACCGAATTTTATGTTTAGACCTCTCAGTTTGCTTACTAGACTAACTTCAATAAACCTTTTGTTAAAACTAAAACCACAGCGCCAGCACGCCTTCTTATGTAGGTACATACTTACTCGCTGTCAACTCAATTCCCTTATACTCAATTTATGTAGGAGCCGATAGGTAAAAGGCAGCCAAAATTTTTTACCATCTAATTCCAATTTACGGAACTTTCGCTTTGAAGTCAAAAGTATTTTTTCTCGTTTCATCAGCATTTAACGTCAACAAAGGGATTTCAAACACTTTTAATTACAAATTAGTAAACTCAGCATTTTTTCAGAGGAAAAATCAGTTTTTCAGAATAATTATTATGCAAAGCTTAATTAACTGAGCGTAAATTAATTTACTTTTTAAGAAAATTAGGGTGACAGTTTTGTAGAGACGCGCCGCGATATTTTGTCATTATGAAAATTGCTAATTTTCCCTTTTTATCACGTTCAGATGTTATCCTACCATTTCTTCGTTAAAAATCATTTTACGAAGACCGTTACTACAAAATATTACACTGTAGTACATTAATATAATTTTTTAATGCTCATGGCGCATTTTTCTTTGCTATTTTGTATGCGCGTTGAGCAGTCCCTCCCGATTGAAACATCGATATAAGACCCGAGAGCTTTTCTCGTCTACGTAGTTATATACGTAGACACATTAGTCAGATTGAAACCTCTTTGCCAAACTTAGAATTGCAAAATAGTGGCTGCAACCGTTCCCGGATGCTGTTTGATTCAAAGTAACATTTTACTTGGTAGTAAGGTAAGTATCATATTATATTGAATGAATTTCATTGTTCAAAGAGTTAAGATAAAATCATACCATGTTCTCAAATAAATAATTTTAATTCATGTATTTATTGAAGACGGTACCTCTTTACTTGACATTTATTACTTGAAATAACAAATAAACATGGTTTAGTTGGTTGTAGTTTTTATAGATGCACCTTGGCGGTAGTAGATCACAATTACACTCGTGCTTTATTAAAACTTTGCACGTACTTTAATCAGTCTTTTATAATATTTTGCTAGCGTACATAAATCTCTGTGCATTTGCTGCCCCCGAGGAGGTTAATCAAAGTCGAGGAGCGCCCCACGTCAGCTGAAACTAATTTGATCCAAAGTTCGCACTTTCGTGGCCAACTTATTTGCTATAGTAGTTATGATCTTAACACAATGTACATAATATCAACTCCTGTCCCGATCTTGTATAATAAGTCCGGGTACAGCTATGTATAGTAATCAAAGATGTATTTTGTAAGTGGTACGAGTCAACCGCCATGGTTAAAAGTTAGTTCAAACTTCGATTATATTGAGCTTAAACGCGCTCTACCTTGAAATATGGGGGATACCTTCGGCGGGTCGGTTTTACATTAAATAACAAGATTGGAAGCTCCATATGAACTAATTATGTATCGAAGTCAATCATGTATTCTCTTTTGATAGGTGGCTTCTAATAACCACGAAAACAGTATGGCTTATACCTCGAAATGTGATGCAAGATCTTTTTTTATGTTACTGGATAAGACCACTATGATATATAATCTATGTCTGAGATGCTGACTAGTTTAGACAGAAAGAAATTATAATAGTGAGATTACTTACTTGACGGACCATTTAACAAAATATTTGGCAGTAACATAAATGCTGCGCATCATCATCAACTCGTAGTCATTATAATTATTCATAAATTTAGGATAACTTCACGGAGCACTTGGGGCAGGTGCTTTAAGGGACCACTGTTTAAGGATTATAGCATTTATATCACTCACCTTCTTAGGTTTGCCATTCTTCCTCAGCAGCTTAGCGCAGCAGAGACCGCGTGTGTCGGGCAGGGGCGGCGGCGGGCGACGCGACCAGCAGAGCCGTCGCGGGCTGGGCGCCACGCCCGCCTCGCTGCGGACCTCCTCCTTATCTTCACACATTACCACTACCCCCTACCACCCTACCATTACACAACCCACGAAAAATCACAACCTCCAAGATATCGATGCTTTATGAGAACCTCTGGCATTGTTTCCCCTATAAAACTACGGACGCAGGGCGATAGAGCTATCTACACCGGTGTACGTTATAGAAAATAGCGACGATTTAGCAAATCGTCTCTTAAAGCATTACAAAAATAAACTAAGAGACCTTAGGCGATTAAGTTCGATAACTTTGTACTATTTTAGGAGATATTGAATATTTGAGCTGCACTTGCTATGTTATTTCTACAGAAGGCTTTTTTAACGTCCGATTCAGCATCTGAAACCAGAGAAAATAAACGATTAAGAGTTGCGGGACTTATTAAATCTGATACTTCAAATATTACACTTCCTATTACTACAATTTTAAAATTTAATCGACAACAAATATTATCCATAGATCCTGGCACACTACTTTCGCTTCATCTACGTTCATTAACTTCCTCATGCATGATCGTAGGTATCGTCGTAAACATAACATAACATACCATCACGCCTGTATTCCCCGAAGGGTTAGGCAGAGGCGTACTAATGTACACCCACAGTTCGCCGGTATGTTTAGGTCCCATGTAATAGGGGGCGAGCCTATTGCCATTAACCGGGCACAAATTCCTAACACCGAGCTGCCACTGGGAATTTCATAGAAAACCCAATAACACTTTGCTCGACCTGGGAATCGAACCCAGGACCTCTAGCGTAGCAGTCGCGCTCAGGACCACTTGGCTAATGAGGCAGTTACACTATATCAGCAGTATCGTCGTATTTGAATTAAAATCAGACGGACGCGATACTGGGACCTTCGTAGCAAACTATCCCGTGCTACGAGTCTACGTGTCGCATAGCATTGGTGCTACGAACTGCTACGAGCTGCTACGACTAAGTATGACGTATATTTTTATCGTTGATCTTCAAATAATAATTTTATTATTATTATAATTCAAGAGAACTAATTTATTTATATGTATATGCACCGCGTCAATCATGTATTTTCTTATAACATTTTTTTAATGTTTCCCCCTATGATACGTATATAATATTATAAAGATAATAAAATTAAATATAAATTAAAGATAAATTAAAATTAAAAGGTTACATTGACTCTTTTATTTTAACAACTTGATTGAGTAAAATATTATTATCTTCGAAATAATATTATTTCTTAACGATTGAATTGGTTTCCCCTTTTTTTTCTAGTAAGGAAAATCCTCATGGATCGTCCGCCACTTGGGGGGCTGTTTAGGCACGCACATATCTGTTGTCTTTTTTTTATGTCTTTATATGTACAGTGGAACCACCTAATTAGTTTACATCAACACATGGATAACTGCCGTTGTTATTGTGTGCGTAAACTAATAAGACGATGTAAATCAGTAAGCATACTAACGTCCAAGCGAGCGAGTTCTACTACACACACACCTACATCAATACTTAGGCATGGCTAACACGCTATAATAGTCCTTATTACTAATTGGTGTGGTTGAATGCATTGCACTATTTCAAACAGTTTTACTAGAGCAGCTTTAGCACCGTTGCTAATGTCTCTGACTGGTAAATCGTATGCCGTATGATCAAACCACACTTGCGAATTATATTCTTTTTATAATATTATTTAAATCTTTTACAAGTTACTATTAATCCAGTTCATAAGACAATCGAAGTTTTGCAACGTTTGAGATATGCCATCGAAACTAACTACTTAAGCATTTTATTTTGTGTCCTTAGTAGACAAAGCTACCCACAATTTTTCAATTATTTTATTTTATAAGAATTGAACGTCGTCATTTGTCCAGTCTATTTGCATTAACCATTACGACCTTCGTTTAAGCATAGATTGCTTCTTACAACTCCTGTAATAATTTGTGTGCGGTGTTATCCTATTTTTTATTGCTTCATCATGCAACATTTAACGATGTTTAAGAAGGCCGAAATTGTTGTATTACACGAGCAAAACATTTCTATTAGTGAAATAGCGAGGCGATTAATGATATCGGTGAGTAACATTTATGGACATTTTCATTATGAACCTATGCTCTTCTTGCCTGTAAATGTTAAATTATACTATATTATATAGTAAGTATATTAAATATTTTATTCTTTCCTAAATGAATTAATTATTATGTGTTTTATTAAACTATAATTAATAATATAATTAATTAATTATATTAATAATATATTATAATATGATATATATATATATATATATATATATATAATATATATAACACATAATACTTATAATTAGTTATATTATTAATTAATATAGTAAGTATATTAAAACACATAATAATTAATTCATTTAGGAAAGTGTCATATAAATAATACTGACTTAACACAATATATAAATAAATTAAATTTATGGCATAGGATTTTAGCCAAGATTCAATTATTCGAATTAAGTAACTAATATTAATTATGTTTACTAATGATGATACAAATAATAGGTATATCATTGGAATCAATGTTTTGAGTATTATAATTATATTAATATGACATGTTAAATTATGATTAATATTTATTTACACATATCAGCATTTATATACTTACTGGTTTCTGAGCATTTCTTTTTTATTACAGAGAAGAACCGTGCAGTTATGGGTTCGACGATTTGCAGATTCCGGTGACGTAGACCATCGCCGACGTGGGCCAAAACCATCGGCGATTTTTTCAAATGACACCGGGACATCATATCTAGGCACAGAGCGGACCCATTCCTCCCCACCCGAATAACCGCAACAGCTCATGTGTGCTTACAAACCGTGCGAAACCACTTGCGTGCAGCTGGTTTACGATGCAGCAAACCAGCACAGAAGATTTGACAACCAAGAAAACATGACTATTATTGACTGGCCTGCTAAAAGTCCAGATTTAAACCCCATAGAAAACCTATGGGGTCACATGGTGCTAAACTGGGACTCATCGAATACAAGATCAAAATCTAATTTAGATGACCTAGTTACGTCCACTTGGGAGTCGCTACGGGTTAATAATTGCCATGACGTGTTATATTTTTCACACTATATTTTAAAAGTGATCACACTGTTTTAAACGACGTGTGTATCATAAATAATGAAAGTCTTTAGTTAATATGTAGCCATTTTGTAATGTGAGTGATGTTATTGTTCCTGAGGTTAGAAATTGCCATAATTTCTTCCTGTAACATGTTGATTCACTTCACATTTTATTTTACTATGATTAAATTGATATACCCATACTCAATACTTTGACAAAATATATTACGTCCATCCATATCCAACAAAAATAACTTTGTCTTATTATGATGTGAAATGTTAACTTGTAAATTTTTATTTACTTACTTGACGTCTTTATTTTTGATTAAATTGATCACCTCTAACAAAATATTACGCTCATACTTACCCATCAAACAAAACTTTGTATTCATAACTGATAAAATAGTAACCGTTTCATTAAAGAAACGATTAACTGTAAGTTGATTTTTCAACCATTATTGTAGTGGAGGTTATCCTGTAACGATACGAGTAGTGTGTGTAATAATAAATAAATAAATAATAACTGCCTCGAGACTCGATAAAATTGTTTTTTTATTGTGTATATTAATCGATCCGTTATTTAGTTAATTAAATGTTTTAATATACCATTTTTGTTGTTTTATTTCAATAACAAACAAATCAATACAACACAAATAAAAACAAGTCAATTAAACCAAAAGAGTTTACACAATTTACTTTTTTAAAATATAAAAAGTATGACATAAATGACAAAAATAATTTCCTCTACCGTGATTTGAACTCACGACACGCCGCTTGTGCTTCGATTCCAGTCACCTCACCGTAACGCCACGGAAGCTATTATCTTGTCAGCTAAAATATTGCATCATATTCATTTGATGTATGAGATTAATTTCTGGTTTGGTTATAGTTGTGTGCAAGTCGTTTTATTAATCGTCGCTTGAGCGTGTGCATAATACGCACTGTACGTAGATACGCACACATTGAATTAGACAACACCGGTGCCTGTATCATCCGCTAGGGTCGCTAGTAGTATGTAAACCAAACCATTTTGCTTCGTGTACTATCCTAGTCAACTGTTAATTACCCGGATTACAAACAAACAAAATAAAGTCTAAATAATAAACACTATGTAAAATTTTATATAAATTTTATCCTAACAGTCATAAAAATATATCCAATAAAAGTTAAGTTTAACAATAGCGTCCGATATAATCCGCCACCGTCATTATAGTATAAAGTTTCGTACATTAATGGAAACAACGGCCTATCTGGGCTATCATGGCTTAAGTAAATGAGCCGATACAAACGAAAAGTTTATTCAAAAACTCAGAACAGATTTCCGATAAAGAATAATCCCACAAACGACACCGCGTTCTTTGCTTTAGACTTTAAGATACAGAACGCTATATCACTCCTGTATTCTTCCAAGGGTTAGGCAGAAGTTTACTAATGTACACCGACAGTCCGCCGGTAAGTTTAGGTCCCACATAATAGGGAGCAAGCCTATCCATGGCCATTAGCCGGATGCAAATTAAAATTCCGAGATGCTACTGAAAATTGCATAGAAAAATATTTTGCTAGACCTGGGAATCGACGACCTCTGTGGTTTAGTGGTTCGAGTACCGGATTGCTGACCATGAGGTCGTGGGATCGATTCCCACAAAATTTATGTGATGAATATAAGTGTTTGTGTTCGTCTGGGTGTTTCGTATGTGTTATAAGTACGTATTTACAAAAACAAAGTATTATATCCATTGTCTAGTACCCATAGTACAAGCTCTGCTTAGTTTGGGACTAGATGGTGCTGTGTAAAAATGTCCCAGAATATAAAAAAAAAACCAAACCCAGGACCTCTAGCTTAGCCGTCGCACTTGGGACCACTAGACCAATAAGACTTTAAAAATTGTCCAATAAATTTACAAAATGTACAATGCAATATCAAAATATTGTCGAGGATATAAGTATGTAATAGTTAAAAAGGTATACACAAAAAAGTCAAGCACAATAGTGTAAATAATATGTGAATTACTGACGAACAAACCGAACGCTAACGTCTACAACAGTAACCAACTTAGTTACTTCTCCACGGTCTTTGTAACGAAGCCCGGTTCAAAATGAACTTAGACTAATTTCCATGTAATTTGCGTTCGTAGGTTCCCGGGATTTGGCAGAGTCGTAAAGTAAAAATGTTACTTGTAGACCGCACCCTGATGAATATTAAACACAACACGGCTAATGAATGCGCCAACTTGCTCGACATAATTACGCCAACTCATTGAATTCTTTGCCAAACTCCAACCGACACTTATTTAAATTCTTAACGGTTTCTCTCCTAAGGTTCTGTACACTCATCTATAATGTCATTGTGTATTTTCCAACGTTACATACATACATACATACCATCACGCCATCATTAGGCAGAGGCGTACACCCACAGTTCGCCGGTATGTTTAGGTCCCATGTAATAGGGGGCGAGCCTCTTACCAGTAACCGAGCACAAATTCCTAACTCCGAGCTGCTACTGGGAATTTCATAGAAAAACCCAATAACACTTTGCTCGACCTGGGAATCGAACCCAGGACCTATAGCGTAGCAGTCGCGCTCAGGACCACTTGGCTAATGAGGCAGTTTTCCAACGTTATACAGTAGCATACTAAGTATAGCTTAATGTAGGTAATTAATTAAGTTGTTCGTAATATCCACATAATATGTTCGATGGATGTTTGAATTCACTATGTGAAGTCTAAGTTTTATTTAAAATATAAGTGAGAATTGAGCTGGAACATGGTTCAACACGTAGATAAAACTCCCACCTGTATAAGTATACACCTTTATTACGGTGCATAGTTCACACCGCAATTTTGGAATCATTCCAACAGCTAATATCCCATTCTGTTTGTCTTTCGAGGCAATAAAATGACTTTTATGCAAATCATACGAATTCTATACATTTTTGATGAGCTACCCGTCGACGCATTCGCGGCGTTTAATTAATACATTTTCCATCAAACTTTGAAAGTTTCAAACTCACGGATATTTTTTTATGTAGGTAATTATTTGCGTGAATTATCTTTCGTCGTGGATTCTCGTGGTTTTCCATATAATGATATATATGATAATGATACGTTTATGAATTGGTTTCTGGATTTACTATATTAGTTTTTCCAACTCCTTTAAAATATTTTTATAGTTTCATGCCATCGCCTTTTAAAGAATCATCAATTGAATATTAACAATGTAATGTATTTCGTAGTTAATGTATGAGCATCAAGGAACAATTAGCAGACAATAAAAAAACAATTATTACGACACACTAGAAGTTCACTGTTATTTAATTAAAGCCTCCACCACGCCAGTCAGTCTCGCTAGCAATCTGCTGACAACATAAACAATTCGACGCGATAGAAGAACGTAAACGGGAACAATATACAGTGAGGCGAACTTTATTGTTCAACAAAACCAAATAAGCGGCAATAACAATAAAAATAAAAAACGAAGTTTTCGTCAAACTACCTACTTTGACATTAAATCTCTTTTATATGCAGCCTCGTTAATGAGTGCAAATAAGTGTATACCCACACTAGAGCCAAGTTTGTTGACATGCTGGCGAATAAACGGGGCTTTTTCGTTTTTTCACTTTTCCACTCTCGTGAAGTGAGCCCACGTCTCGACGTCGACAGCGTATAAACTGCTTTTATTATAAAATCAAGCGCGTTTCACTCAAAAACGATAAGTACACTTGTCTGGCGTTTGAACAACATGGAAATGAGAGAGTGAAAAGGAAAATTAGCAGTACATTATATAATGAACGTCGACTTTATTTACTCTCCTTTGCTTAGACACGTATGCGCTTATGATAAAACAGAAAACCTTTGAGTTTGCTTATTCTCACCAGAGGGAACTGTGAGAAAAAATACATCAAGAATGGAATAGTTAACACACCAAAATATATCTTTCTCTAGGACCAGTAGGTACCTATTTATAAAGATAAGAAGGGCAATATAAATACACTTACCTACAATTCATGAAAATATTTCTTGTGAGTTTCGAGTAAAAAAACACATACCTACAAAACATGTTTTTTTTTAATAAATGGACCCATTTTTTTAATTCACGCATAAATAAGTCATAAAAAAATTCACAAAAAACAAGAGCACGAAACGATTTCAGTGTCTAAAAACTATTTTGTTTTTAGTGTACAATGTAGAATATTCTCTCTATATATATCTACGTAAAGCTAATCTAAGTGTAAAAGTACAGTCGAAATAAAGTTTAAAATAAAACAAAAGAAGCAACTATGTATTTAATATATAACCTTACCAAATAACTAATGAATCAAGAACAAGAACATAATGTGTTGTTATTCTTGTTATCTGCACAAAATATTCACGCGCGAAAACTTTCATACAAATTTCCTCGTAGAAAGTTACGTAGCACGGGTTACGCGACGCTACGGCGTAGCCGAGAGCCGCTACCGCTCTGAACTGGCGCCCTTCCGTCGCACGGCTTTTATTCGCGTCATCTCCCGCCCGCCTAAGACCGCCCTTCCCGCCGAAACATTCCCCTCAAATCGAGGCACGGAGAAATTCACGAGCCGAACGGGACCGTTTTAATAATGCTTCACAAAGAAATAAAGGTTCTTGCGATTTGAGCTCAACATGTAATTGCTAAAACTTAATTAGAAACATTTTCAAACACAAATACTGTTCAGTTTAAATTTAATTATATATAAATCAAAAATCTTAACATTTGAAGTTGTTTATTATACCTACAATTGATAAAAAAAGCGATAGCTGAATGAATAAAAAATCTCATAATATATTCTGCTATCCTCATATCATCAGCTGTTCTCAAACCATCAACCAAGCGGGATCATACTCTATTCGTCGAAACGGCTAATCGACCAATAATGCCTAATTAGAATAATAAGAAACAGGAATCCCTTTTTAATTAAGTCATTGTGTAGTAATGCGAAAAGTAACATAAAAATATTGGTACGGTAATTGCTTTGACGTGTTCCAATATACCTACGTATATACTTCAACGTTACGCGGGAAACTTAAGCATATACTAATAAGCATTATATGTACCAACAATGCTTAATGATATATGTTTCTATTAGGCTAATTATAATTCAAATTATAATGTAACACAGAGAATGCACATAATTATGTATCGCTTGCGTCAAGGAAACACAAGTCAAAGGTCGTGGGGAAGCCACTGAGACATTTTTTCACGGCGCGTGAAGTCTGTTAATCCATATTAGGCCAGTTGTTGAAGATACTATCTTAACTATCTAGGAAATCCGTTCCCGGCAGAGAAACGTAAATCGATTGATGATAACCCTTAGAATATTGAAGAAGGCCGATTTGAGCTTGGCATCAACTGAAGTAAAATAATGCATTGTATTATTCTTTTAACGAATCATATAAGTATGTATATTATGTACAATATGTACACACGTAGGCTAACATGGCTATGACATGCGCCCGAGAGCCGTGGCATAGATAATAGAATACTAGTAGCCGTGGTTTTAAACTGCTCCTCACAGCAGTTTAAAACCACGGCTACTAGTATGACACATAATTCATTTTTTTTCCAATTCCACACAATAATGAGGAAGTTTACGTCTCCGAAAGTATATGATACTTATTCTATAGAATATACCGACTGTATGTATAGGTATCAGTTGTTGTTTCAGGTAAATATAATTTCCCTATACCTAACTCACAAGTGCTTAATAGTTTTAAGTACCGTTGCACAGATACAGTCGATTATGCTTCTAAGAACAAAATTAAATGGGCGCACAGTCACGTCATGTCGTTTTAAATGTTTGAAATTCGCTTTCTTAAATCAGACATAAATATTTTACCTAACGTTTCTATGTGAATTTTAAAGAACTAGTAACGTAGTACCATTTTAAAGAACATTTCGTGATCAGAAATTATATGTAGGTACCTACCTAAATGATCTTTTAAATCAGTATTTTTCACAATACAAAATAGTTAAAAGTAGATACACCTACCTACTCATAAGTTTCCTAAAAATCAAAAATATTATTGTTGATTCCTTAAATACTATCACAGAATTAATAGTAGGTTATAAGAGCAGATTTATAAGAACGGTATATTTTAATGCATTCGATAAACCCATTGTTAAATTAATGGAATATTGGATTTCTAAAATTAGCATCGTATCTTTAGGCTATTGCAAAGCTGCAAGGCTATTCAGATTATTTTGCTTTTGGCTTGCGCCGATGGACGGATAAAGCTAGGTATATTAAAATAAGTAACCACAAAATTAACTTACCTTAAGATTTCTTAGTAACGGTCCTAGAAAATATCATGATTCCCCAAAACAAACGTTACAGTCGATGTATAACATAAACTATGAACACTAACAAACACTAAACACAGCACAATTGAGTTTGTTTACATTAATCCTTGTAAAATAAGATATAATAATATCATGTTGTGCTAGGGCGGGCTCGCAGCGCCGACTAGCGGCAGCCGCGCGAAGCATGGTAGGGCGGCGGCAACTGGGGTCGCAAGGGTGAGCGTGGGCCTTCTTCCCTCTCATTCGCACACACTTCGCCTTAATTGTCACAATACTCTATTGGGTTACGCAAAAACGACGCTTTTATCAATGACATAGGAGATATAATATTACTACGTACGCAGCCGTACAGCTTAGCGGCGACGGCCGCGGCCCCTCGCGAGGCTGCGCGTAGTGGCCTTGAGTAGGCCTGATGTTTTCATCCCATGTGCGTAATAAAGCGCTTAGGGAGGGACAAGTGACTTTAGCTGAAGGATTTATAGAGGAATCTCTAAAATTAATTCGGCCCGATTGTGGCCCTCCCGCTTGTCATAGGGTGAAGCTTACAGATTTGATATTTACAAAACTTGCTTGTCTAGGTCAGATAAAAATCGAAAAGGTTCGACATTTTTAATTTAAAGATCTATGTTCTACGACATGAGTAACCGATTTTGGCAAGTCTTAATTATGAAATAAAAAACGAAGGAAAACATTAAAAAGATTATTTATTGTTTATTTAAAAAATAAATTACAAATCAAAAGTTATATATAATGGCTTATTACGTTAACAGAGTTATTGGGACTACATTATTCACGTTTTATAAGATGTTTTTTAGTACAATCTTATTTATAGAAAAAGTGTTAATAATTGTACTTTGAGAAGCATTACTGTATAATCTCTTAAATATACAATATGAAAATGTTATTCATCTTTAAAAGCAACAACAGTATTTAGTACCATTTACAATTTTACAATTTTTTTAATTTATCCAATAAGCATGGGCTCTAGTTTCCCAGAAGCATATAAAGCTTTGACATCGGAGCCACCTCCCACGCAGTTTCCATTGATGAATACTTGTGGAACCTTAAACATTACAGAATAAGTAAGACAATTAACATACATACATACCATCACGCCTGTATTCCCCGAAGGGTTAGGCAGAGGCGTACTAATGTACACCCACAGTTCGCCGGTATGTTTTATTAACCGGGCACAAATTCCTAACTCCGAGCTGCTACTGGGAATTTCATAGAAAAACCCAATAACACTTTGCTCGACCTGGGAATCGAATCCAGGACCTCAAGTGTAGCAGGTATAACTTTATGGTAAGGATTATATTTCTGTATATAATTGTTCGTTTTAGAGAAACATTATCTAAGGGAACTTATTAATAAATATAGGTTATACAGTGGAATCCGTTTATAATGACGTCGAAGGGAATTGAAAAACACGTCATAATAAGCGGACGTCATACAAAGCGTTTAGAGAAAAAAAACATATATTAGGCAAATACGTATTTTAATAGAGAAACATAGAATATAAATAATACACAATAATACACGTAATAAGTATGGTTCGGTTTCAAAACATTTGAATTAAACGATTGCTTAATCCGGTTCTTGTTTTTGAAAATCATTGAGACTGTCGAATATACTAAGCCAAATTCCTTCGTGAAAGAAGAGTTTGATTCTCTATTTTCTAATCTGCATATTATTGCACTTTTCTCCTTAATTGTGAATGCTTTACGGCGTTGAGATGACATTTTTTTCACAGGATATCACTAAAAGCAATGTGTAACCTTCAAGTGTCAATTCAATTACTCACTGAGATTCAAAAAAATGGTACCGTCGTCGGGAATCAATGAACATTGCAGAAGGTATAAAGAACCCTGTCGGCCATTATAACCAGACATAATTTATTAAAAATGGGTCATAATAAGCGACATGTCATTGTAAGCGAAGTTAGTTAAATTATATCCGACTTCTTTTACGTGAATTTTATATGAAAACCAAACTTTGTTGTATGTTACATCATAATAGATGGTTGGTCAATATAGGCGGAGTCATAATAAACGGATCCTACTGTACCTATATTTATTAAATTAAGAAAGTATTATCAAGGAGCCATAATAAACTACATGAACTACCAATAATAATATTTAAAAATATAGATTATGTTCAAGTTTGCATAGTAGGTATAATGGTGAAATGGCCAACCAACTTACAGTTCTAAAACCAGTCATGCGAGCTAAATTCTCTTGAATAACAGCACCATCATCGCGTTCATCTAACTCATACACCTTGATAGGCTGTCGTACTTTCTGGAACACCTGAAATGAAAAATTTAATCCTGTTATCTACAATACTTTTAGTTTTGTGTTGTCACAATATAAATTGATAAGTTTATCTATCTAATAGGTATTACATTTGAACCTTGACTCGGACTTTGATACACTTAGGCATAAACATTTTACATGCTTAACTTAAATTTTTACACATTAAGTAAGTACATAGGAGAGCTCATAATAAATTACAATATGATAGAAACTGTAGGGGAATATGAGTCAGAATTATTGCACAATATTTAGCATAAAATAATATGGCTTTTTTATGCTGTATATTTATTTTAAACGAGAAAAAAATCTTATGTGCACCCAGTATACTCACTTCCTTGGCCATGTCACAATAGGGACAGTAGGATTTTGAAAATACTACTACTTTATCTTGAGAAATTGCTTGTTTGATAAATTGGTGTACGTCTGCTGAACTCGCCATTTTGGAATTACGAGCAATTTTGGCTGCTTGAGAGCCCATCAATTGTCTAGTCTAACCTTTTTTGTATTTTTTTTACTTGATTATTGCTGTTTTATGTCATTGTCTTGTCAATGTCAAAAACACATTCAAAACATCATGAAAGTCAAGACGTCGTAACGACAGAGCTTAGAATAATAAACAATAAAACAATAGATGGATCGTAACGCAAATTCTGCATACCTTCCCATAAATATTATAGAATTAACTAGTGCAAAGGGCATGTAAAATAATTTATCGATATCGATACTGGTCTATGAATCTATGGTATTTTTTCGTATTTTATGTTGATTGCACTGCGCGGATGCAGCCAGTCACAAGAATGTAGGATTTTTTACTCTATGCAGCATGCAGCACGGGGTTAAACGTATTTCATGTTCGCGTTTAACACCACACTGCGCGCTGCACAAAATTCAAGTGGAAGCAACTAGTCTCGCTAACCAGACTTTGTCCTCGGTGACTAATAAGTCGTAAGATGGAATGGACTTTTTTATTTCACAAAAAGGAAAAAGACCCAAGTACAACGAAACACTTATACTTGATCATAAAATAATCTTCAATTTGATTGAATATGAATACGTCTAGTAGACGTTTTATTGATACAATTATTTTCAGGACAAACATAACAAAAGCCTTATCAGGTAAAAAATACCCAATTGCATAGAAATTAAAATAAATAAAATTGCATATTCATTAATTGCATTGATAAAACGAATAGTCCGTTATACTGGCGGACAAGGCGAGCTGAAGGAAACGGGGCACTACCAACCATTTCTTAAAACTTTAATGTATGTTAAACATTCAAGTTCTCAGAATAAAATGTAAGCCTGTCGAAAATATAATTATGAACACTAATTTATTGATTTTTCAAACTTATGACAATTCTACCTCAAGATTTCTTGAAATATCTGGCGGTCGAAATAGTTTGTGGCTTGCTTAGGGCAATGCACTTTCATATAAATGAATATGTAAAACATATTCGTTGATGTTACCTTAAATTAAAATCTGTATGAATTTATCGATAAAATGAAATATAATGATCTAGTGTTTATTTTTCTAGGTTTAGTAGTAAGCTTCGGGTGTCTGGAAGCCTACTACTAAATTTATACGCATACTGGACCAATCTAGTTTAATGTTTTTCAATAACTTATTTTCTTTTGCTGTCGATTCGATAAAAAGAAGAAGTAGAAATGGGTACACGAGTTTCTTAATTGTATTATGCCTTCTTTAACTATTGCAATAACAAGATTGCGAAAGGAATGTTCAGGTGGTTTGGTGTAGGGGATGGGTGAACGGAGATAGGTGAATCGAGTATACGTGGCGAGTACGGAAAGAAGGGATAGAATGGTCTGACCCTTTAATAGACAGAAATAAAAAACAGTTGTATTCATTTAAATTTTAATTATTCCAGACAATCACATTAATTAGCTTACTCTTCTGTTTAGTTTAATTAGCGCAGTCTTACACTACCTTTCTGCCGTAATGACTTTATTTTCAACAGACATCGCAAATACGATGATATTTTTTCCATTCCCAATTAATGCATGCAATTGCATGAAACTATTGTGTCTTCTTTCAACATCGCGGGGAAAACTGGAATAAAACAATAAATAGAATATGGTATAATAGTCTCTTTTAATAATTTAATATGGTATAATAGTCTCTTTTCTTATTCCCTATGATAATTCACAATTATTTGAAAATGCTCAAATAGGTATCGATATAACTTTAGCTTAGCTAGCTTCCCGCACTATTATTGTTCTGCAACACAATTTTAAAAATATCATAATTCATTAAAATTACACGTGTAATGTTCTTAAAACTTGTGTCTTCCAAGACAATTACCTATAACTATCTAGATTCCTTTGAAAATCCTATGTTTTATAAGTTTAAAACAATGCAAAGTAACAAAAATATCCACAGTATGTCAACTTACCGATGGAAGCTGATGATTCCGGCATGAATTCCTTTATAATTTGCACGAGATTTACATCCGACAATAGCGCACCACATTGCTTATTGACTGGTCTTGAGGTTTAACACATTACACTATGAAATAATCACAGTTTTAATTATTTATTTGCGATGAGCAGCGGAACACTCGTATGCTTGAACATCTGATGTATTATGCGACCAAATTATGTGACTTATGTCATCGACAAAAAACCAAGACAATGTCAAGACATTAAATAACTTTTTAATTTGGCGTCATAAAAGAGGTCAAAAGAGGTAAAAACAATGTACAAATTGTAGAATTGACAAACGTATGTCGGCTTCTTTCTGTTACACTAATGGAGGTATTGAAAAGAATAGGACGGATATATTGCATTCAATTTAGGGGTATATCTATTATATACTTTATCTGAGCGACAGAGGCATATTATTACTCTAAGGACAGAGGACACTACATTCACAGATTAGATATTAGTAGCAAGCATTAGACAGATTTGATTTTTAATATAATGGAGCATTTACACTATTGACAAAAATTATCTAAGCCTTAGAGCATTTTAATATGGAGACGGCATAGCTGAGCTTACCAATCTGCCAAACAAACCCAAAGCAAAGCATATTGACCATATGACCATGCAGATGCATGATAAAAGAGTAAAACCAGTTCATTCGTGATCACCGCCTGTAAATCGCATTATTTTGCAAATTAAGATCTCAAAGAAAATGATTAGGCAATTCTGCGATTTGTTCTCCTAAAGAGCGATCTGCTCCTTCAAATTGCGAATCTAAGATGTTTCCTATCATAGTTACATATAATATACTCGTGTACAAATTGTGCCTTAAAAGAACAAAGTCGAAATAATCTTTGTGCCACTAACAATAGAAATACGATATCAAAACAAAATACACTGGTATCAAAATACAAAGGAATGAATGAGTAAGTACGATTTGCAGGCTGGGACAAAGTAAGTGAATCTACCATATGCAGGTACAGCCCTACATCTCCAATAAAAAGAGAACTAACGAGGAAATGCGGGCGGAGAGACTTGAAAATAAGGTATTTGAAGAAATAGGGATGTGAAAAAATAATCGATTTTAAAATTATCGATTATAAAAAAAAATATATAGATTTTTCATGACCGATTTTTATATAATAGTAATCCATTTTTAAATCGATTTATTCTTCACCTTCAGTATGTTTCCGATTTTTTATAGAAGAAGGTGGGTGTTTTAACATTACCAATATACTTAGCCAGCAAGCATACTTTTGATTTGACAATATTATACAAAGAGAAAATATTTCCTGTTATTTTTTTTTATTTACTACGATTACTTTCAAAATTAATGTGACACATTTATTTATTTATCTAGTTACTAACCAACTTATACTAACAGTTTACACCACACATACAAGTTGTCGGTCTTACTATAATAATACCGATACAATGCAATAAATTATTCTCATTTATTATTTTAACTTACCTATTAAATACATTTTTAAATATTTTTATAAAAAATTGAAAAACATTTAAAAATATAAAAAATAGTAGCCCACCGGTATCGGGAGCAGGGTCCAAGCTACCGGTGGTCAGGGCCCCAGAGAGAGGAGTCCAGAAGCACTGCCTTCTGCATCAAGCCCTTGATCCAGCCATCCAATGAGAGCCTCCTTAGGTGTTGGTCGAGGCTCTTGGCTATTAAGTCATTGGCTGACACAACGATTGGAACAATTCTAATTATCGAGTAGCAGTAGTCAGGAATCTCAGTTTAGTGGTCGCAAAGGCATCCAGTGATTCATCTTATTGTACATGGGCCTGCAGCATATGGAGATCAGTGGATCAGTTGCCTGCAGTCATTTCAGAACCTGTGTGGCCCAGGCTTTACCTACAGAACACTCAAATTCAGAATATGTAGAATTTATTGATCGTTACAGATAGTTAAGTGCTGTATCGCACTACTTCTATTGATGTACCACACGATTTACTTTTTACTATATCTTCATGCATATATGGCCCGTCCTATCTATAGTGTAGGTACTAAACACCACGAACGACAGTTACCTACATAATATGGATTCGAAATATATTATGTATAGCTTGATGTGTACTGTTAGAGTTTAGAATAAGGAGTTTTTATTGTGCGCGGGGCGCGCACAATAAAAACTCCTTATTCTAAACTCTCTCGGCACATAGAACATTGGAACAAAAAAGTAAGTAGTTTTTGAAATGTCTAGAAAATAATTGTAATATTGTCATTCGATTAAGAATTTTCCCTTGAGCAATAAACAAGTCGTGATTGCTCTTATTGTGCATTATTTTAATTAAAATCATAAACCCCCCATCGTCATACACTCGGTACCTCACAAGTGAAAGAAATACATATAACGATTACGTATAAAATATACGTATATAAAGTCATGTAACTAATGCGAACTGCCTCATTAGCCTGAATAGACAAAGACCATCTACTTAGCTAAGCTTCCATTAGCTACTTACCTCTGTTTCCTCTCTTACCTAGGTAGGTTTGTATTGCCCGGAAATTTTGTTGCAGAGGTCTGATAAGAGTCACTTCGTGTAAAATATTAATATTCAGTCGTATCGTTGTGAGTTGCGGTTGCGAGTATGTAGTAGCTACTCACAACCGCAACTCACAACGCACCTGACCTTTTTGAAGGACCTCTCCAATGAGATCGGCGTATCACGGATGTCCTTCTAGGACGACCTCTTCTGACGCTGCAGCTGACATTCGCCTTAGAAATCGTTTCGTTAATCTTATTTCATTCATTCTCTCAACATGTCCAAACTATGTCAACATATTCCTTTCAATACGTGTCACTACATCATCTTTCAGTCCGCAACGTTGTCGTATCAGACTATTCCTCAATCTATCATTCCGCGTTACACCACACATACATCGCAAGTAACGCATTTCCACCGCATTTAATCTTCTTTCATGCCTCTTCTGCCACACCCAACATTCACTTCCATACCTAAGTGTAGGTACCAGCACAACATTGCGGATAGCCAACCGTGTTTTTTTCGACACAGACTGATTAGCCACAACCGCATGTATGTATGTACATATATTTTTCTATACTAGCATTTACCTTATACTATGATATCCTACCTAATATATACTGAACATACATGTATAAATACTTATAATAATTGAAAGTTTTAGTATTAGTAATGATTAGCAAAAGTGATCCAACAGACAAACTAAGCGAATAGTTTTGTTGGACACCATTATACTTTATATTTATTACTTTGTACCTTATTATCTAATAAATAAATAAATAATAAATAAATAAATGTATAGCATTCACTCTCCTTTCCACATCTGCAACAATCTTACCATCCCCAGTAAACACACTTCCCAAATAAACAAACTCATTAACCTGTTCCACACTCTTACCCTCTATCTTTACATCACACATGACATCTTTCTCTCTTTCAAAAACCATCACTTTGGTCTTACTAACATTCATTTTCATTCCCTGCATCTTAATGCTTCATTTATTAAAGTCACCATATCTTGCAACTCTTCCGCTGACGATGCAAGTAGAACCTGATCGTCAGCATAGAGAAGGCATTTGACAGGTAACTCACCCTTTCTCAACTCACAATCACTCTCTTTCAAGTCTGACACAAATTATATTTCTGTGGAAACCTTGTATAAAATTCACAACCACTGCTTTAACAGTAGTGGAATCACTGGTGAAGACGACGCTCTATATCCGCAAGTCTGCTAGATATTTTGATTTTGTCCTATTTAATCGGCTAGACTATTGCCAATAATCATTAACTTTGTTCACACAAATTAGGTAACAGCCGGGCGAGTGAAGTGAACGACCTTTGTACCTACTCAAGTTTGTACTGTCGTCATACACACCAAAAGCGGTAGTCGTGATACACACCTCATCTGCATATTGACCACCTGACCTGCATATAGGTGGCTATATATCTACCTTACTACTATACATATATTATTATGGAAGCGCCGTGGTAGGTAACTACTGAATCTTTCAATGCATGAGTCAACCGTCTTGCATAAAAAGCCATTATTTGAAAATGTTTTTATTTTGACTTTGATTGTTTCCTTAAAAAAATAACAAATATCAGTTCACTTAAATAAAAAAAACTACAAATACAACTATGTAAGATAATAATAATAAAACTCGTTAATAAAAATGGTAAAAATCAAATTCGATGTCACGTCTTTATTGTCTGTTCTGTTAATTGTTAGACGTCTGCTACCTACGGTAATGAAAACAGTACTTTAAATCGGTCTACTGATTTTAAAATAATTATAAAGTCCAATAAAATTAATTCAGTAGGATAATTTAAATAAACTAAAAATCAGGCTATAGTACAGAAGGCCATTATTTTCTACAAAGCTATGTACATATGTTTTATTACTTTCCTTGAACACTTGTCAATTACATAAGACGTCTTACAACTGGACAGCTGAGTAGAACATGTTAAAACAATAAATAGTATTGCAAGATCGATACCAGTATTAAGTATCTGAAATTCTATATTGTAATTGCGTCTTGCTAGACACATTGTGGTCAGTGATATGAGATCGCAACCACAGCGCAAGCAACATTTTAGCATTTGACTTACCGCGAACGGTACATACAATCTGGTATGCACCGTTAACTAATTACATTGAAGTTCACGACTAAACTTATTGGTTTATAAGACGCTTTGCGATTATTTATCCCGTGGTAGATTCAACTTACCATTTTATGTTCTGCCAATTTAGTAATAGGTATCTGCGTTCACTTACACCGTATTTTGGATGAAATAGCAGAACAGGGACCTAAATTAATGGTATCGGAATCCGAATAATAACACACTTTGATTATACATTATAGTATAGATATTCTATTTCACGAAGGCTGTTATTTATTGAAATTTGAACTTTATTTCAATTATATAAAGGTCATCATACAGGACTTCGTGAGATAGAATGACTATATAACGTTAGTATTAGAAATTATAATGCACGCGCATAGATAAATAATTTTCAGCCACTTTTCTAGGATTTAGGACCTTCCATGCTCAACTAAGAAAGAAAAAAGTGATAAAGAGTAGAAGTTGAGTATACTTACTTTAAAAAAATGGAAATACTTCAATCATATTTTCTGCTCTGGTCCAGCCGTATAAGTTCATCAAACAAAAGTTAATACCTACCTACAATTATAAGTTTAGCTATATGTTTGTAATCGGCCAAATCCAGCTACAAGAAATGCATTAGATTCAGAAGCACAATGGGTTGGAGGAAATTCTGTAGCAACATTGAATCCTGCCAACAATCAACCAGGGTAAGGAAAATACTGGCACAACAGAATGTATCTGGTCCTGGTACTCTCCGCAGACCAGACAACACGCTTACGACATTACCAGAAGAAACCCAACGCGTCCTCATTGAGACACACTTCCCAGGATGCGTCTTCTTACGGGAAGTTAACTGGATAGATGCACCCAACACACCATCAGAACACGATTGGCATTACGCGCAACAAATGATCACCATGGATTAACTCCATAGGGCCATCAGCAGTTTCCACCCCTTCAAAGCAGCGGGTCCCGACGGTATATATCCTGCCTAAATGCAGTGGGGGAAGGCCCCCGTTGTTAAGAGACTTGGAGCTATCATGAGAGCGTGCCCGGCCTTCAGATACGTTCCTAAAGGATGGCGGGAAGTGAAAGTTATATTTATCCCAAAACCGGGCAAGAGTGATTACACAAATGCAAAATCCTACAGGCCAATTAGCCTGACCTCCTTTGTGCTTGGAGAGGCTATGCGATAGGGAACTAAGGGATGGTGCGCTAAAACATACACCCCTGCATGCAAACAGCATGCATATAGCTCAGGGAAATCGACATAGTGAGCAAAATCGAGGAGGTAATACAACATAAAAGCATCTGTTTAGGCACATTTATAGACATCGAAGGTGCTTTCGACAGAACGAACTGCACTCTCTAAACATGGAGTAGAACCGCTGCTAAGAGACTGGATCACAAACATGCTCCGGAAACGCGTGGTCCGCCTTGAGGGAAATGAGCAGTCAGCCACGATAGCGCGAGGTTATCCGCAGGGGGGCGTTCTTTCCCTCTTCTGTGGAACCTAGTCATCAATGACCTCATCACCAAACTAAATGAGAACCACGACTATACGATAGGATATGCAGATGACCTGACTATCCTTGTAACAGGGAAGGTAACTAGTACCATAATGCAACCTCACCCAACAAGCTCTACAAATAGTGGAACGCTGGTGCAGGGAATTTGACTTATCAGTGAACCCAACCAAAATCGAATTAGTAATGTTCACTCAAAAACTAACACTAGGGCCATATCGTTTACCCAAGTTGTTCAATACGGAACTCCGACTGTCCACCGAGGTCAAGTACCTTGGTGTCATTCTTGACAGTAAGCTTAAATGGAGCATATCGACAGCAAAATAAACAAGGCATGCATCACGTTCTGGCAGTGCAAAAGAATGACAGGGAAAAGGTGGGGGTTATATCCAAAAATTATCCAGTGGCTCTACAAAACAGTGATCAGACCATTTCTGACATATGGCGCCATAGTATGGTGGCCCAGGACAAAGACTGTCTCTGCAACAAATAAACTACAGAGAATCCAAAGACTGGCGTATCTACGCCACTCTTTGGCGCGAATCTCTGTAGTGCTGCAGTTGGAGTGGTTCGCTAGCAGCCAGTGGTAGCTGTCTAGCTACAGTCACTCGAGGTGATGTTAGACTTACCGCCGCTACACCTGTACATACAACAGGAAGCAGTAATAGCAGCGGTGCGTGTAAAAGCACTAGCGCACTGGAAAAACAGCGGCACGCGACATACCTACAACAATTTTAGACGAACACTTCGATGAATACCCAATTTCGAGAGCGGTCAACGATCGCAAGCCGAAGGAGCTCATATTCGACAAGAAATACAAGATTCAGCTTCATGAAGACCATCGTTGTGAGGGTCTAAACCCTACAGAACTTAACATCTTCACAGACGGATCTAGAACTAGTAAAGGCACCGGATGCGGGATCTTCTCAGAAGATCTAAACGTGCGGATGTCCATACCACAAGGGACCTATAACACAGTTTTCCAAGCTGAATGCATGGGCATCTTATTGGCATCAGCCATTGCAGCAAGGGAGGTGAAGGATTATTCCATCCATATACTCTCAGACAGCATGGCAGTACTACTAGCTCTCGACAGTCACACAGCAAACTCGGGGCTAATAACCGAATGCCACCAAAGACTAAATCAAGTAGGTGTGCAAAACAAAATAACCATCCAATGGATCAAAGGACATAGCAACTCTCGAGGCAATGATGCAGCAGACGAGCTTGCTAGAAGGGGGTCGAGCATGGATGCCGTGGGTCTCGAACCCATTATATATATTCCCCTTCGTCCAGATACGTACTATTGTAAGACAACGAATCATGGGGAGTGCAGGCAGGCAAAGGAGGCACTCCCTGACATAGACGGACGCGTTACTAAACAGTTACTGCGACTGTCAAAGCAACAATTAACAATAGTCACGGCAGCCCTCACCGGTCATGGTTCTTTTAATAAACATCTTTCTGTTATTTATAGGTGTTACAGACAGTCCCCTGTGCAGAGCCTGCCTGGGGGAAGACGAGACAGCGGCCCACGTGCTCCTACATTGTCCTGGGGTCACCGCATACAGGGCAAAGTACCTCGGTAAACCGAGTACTCTCCGAGAGATCGTCAGCAACATTAATCGCTTGCTGGCCTTTCTTGAGGAGTTAGTGTGGCTCGAGTAGATAATCCTTCCCACCCGTACGAAAAATACGCGCTTTATCGTGGAGTTGCGAAAAATAGCCCGCTATACCATACCATAAGTTTGTAATCTTGCACCCATTTTGCTAAAGGCTGCTGGCAGGCTGCCAGTTTGCTAAAGACTGGGCTACGGTCCAAAGCCCAGCTGTAAAAGAACATCTTGGCTCTTCCTGTTTTATCCATAGGTATACTATATCGGTACTTAGTTCATATTTACTTAATTTGTGTTTATGCTCTACTATCATACTGCATCTACGCTTAATAATGTATATCGCGACAAAGCTACAGTTCAGAAAAAAATAACTAAGTATGCGCGTCTGAAGTTGGCCGTTTCGAACAGCAAGCGAAGGTAAAATTAAATACTAACTAAAACTAAAAACTAGCTGTTACCAGCGACTTCGTCCACGTGGTATTTAAAAAAATAGCCTAAGTTACTCCTTGGTACATCAGCTATCTATCTTCTGCTATTGAAAGTCCCGTCGAAATCTGTCCAGGCATTTCAGAGATTAGCCGGAATAAACAGACCGACAGAGAGACAAAAATGTTGTTTTGGTATTTGTACCGTGTAGGTATACATCCAAAAGTGAAAAAGCAGTTATTTTAATATTACAAACAGACCCACCAATTTTATTTATTTGTATAGATACAGAAATTAATAAAGCAATTCACGAATGAGTAACATTTACGGCTCCAATAGTCTTTACATCGAGTTTTATTACTAAAATTGACCATTGCAAAATCACTTGCCGACAACTTCACACACACACAACTACATATTTCGAATCCTGTGTTTGGTCAGGTTCTCCAAAAATGTCTCAACAAAAATTTTAAGAAAATGAAACAATGAACATTTTGTTTACAGTATTTTGAAAGTATTACAAACCTACCTACTTATTTATCGTATTAAATCTAAATCACACAAAAAACTGTAGCAGAATGAGCATGAGTCAGACAGGTCAAATACATATGTTGGGCGCTACAAAAACCTTGGCATTAAGAGTAGAATTACCTCATTTATAACAAAGAAATTAATAAGAACCTTGCTAAGCGCAAAAAGCACCAGTTCTGTTGTCCTTTTTGTAGAAAGTATTTCGACACTGAAAAGGGTACATATTATCTATCTATATATACTAATATATAAAGCTGAAGAGTTTGTTTTTTTGATTGTTTACTTGAACGCGCTAATCTCAGAAACTTCTGGTCCGATTTGAAAAATTCTTTCAGTGTTAGATAGCCCATTTATTGAGGAAGGCTATATGCTATATATCATCACGCTTCGCGGACGAAGTCGCGGGCTGAAGCTAGTAAAATAATAAATGAGGTCTAGATATTTCATTAAAACTCAAAATTAATAGATACATAAGTAAGTACATGTTATATATAGAAGGGATTGCTGTCCAAAAGACCATTAAACAGTTAGTCTAGTTGTCTTATGTCTTGAGTAATTCTAATTCTACCTACCTGAACAAGAAAGAAACTTGCAAATTCGAGTTCAGAGTAAAGGTAAACAGTATTTGTATTCTATTGTAACTGGAAGCCCACGTACAGTTTGTATCCGTTGAAGTTCCACCAACAAGAAATTCTTGTGAAATACCACGCGACAGGGCTTGCTTCCGGGTTGCGCGCGCGCATAGTAGCAGAGGTTGTTTTGAAACCCGATGCCACCGGTCGCTGTAGCTACACCTGCGCCATTTGTTAGCACCAAACCATCCGTTACGTGAACACGAAAATATCCATTTAAAATGAAGATTAATTTGAAAACATCTTGTTGATATTGTTTCTACAAACTGTTTTAATGGAAATTTCTCTTCACCACGCCCCAATTAAGAAATCCTTGTTAAACTTACGATGCAAAAATGATAATGATTCCACTTGGCTGTTTGTCTGCCGTTCTGAATCTTACATTGAATTAGCAAACCTAGAGCTGTTATAAAAAAAATGTTATACATATAAACATCAACTTACAATCATATTAGTCATCCCGAGACGTGACGAGGCAGAGGTCACATGTGTAAACTCCAAGATGCTAAGTACTCATTTGATGGACAACTGAATAACACTGCTCCACCTGGGAATAGAACCTCTAGCCCTCACGTTTAGCAAATAGAGCAATGAGGGAATTAAGATGAATGTAGACATTTTTTAAAACAAGCTTTTATTTAAATGCTCAACAAATAACAAACCAGCCAACCTGAATGTCAACTATTATATTTGAATGCGTATACAAAATTTCATATTTAGGTATCTGCTGTTAACCGGTGAAGAGTTCCTTTATCTGGAGCTAATCCTGGATGTCAACTCAGGTTATACTTTCCGTAAAAATGCATTGTACAAGTACATTGTATATGTAAAAATTCGATTTCGTAGGATAGGAGGAAGTGGTTCTAATTCAGATTGCAAGATTTTATCTAGTTATAAATCTTGTAAAACGACAATATAATAAACAGAGGACAACATATTTAAATATTGACATCAAAGCTAGGAAACTGCCTCATTAGCCAAGTGGTCCTGTGCGCGACTGCTACGCTAGAGGTCCTGGGTTTGATTCCCAGTTCGAGTTTGGAATTCGTGCCCGGTTAATGGCAATAGGCTCGCCCCCTATTACCTACATGGGACCTAAACATACCGGCGAACTGTGGGTGTACATTAGTACGCCTCTGGCTAAACCTTCGGGGAATACAGGCGTGATGGTATGTTATGTATGTTAAGCTAGGAAACCAATCATTTTGGATTATTCATATTTTCTCTTATCTTTATGATAGCGTCTACTAGCTACTGGCTTACCAGACAGTCTCATTGTTGTAGTTATATACCCACCTATAATGTTGAAAGCACTTTTCACATCTTCCTTCTAATACATATTAGGTACTACAGTCACTGGTGCCAAGGTATAGTGGTACCTACTTAAACATAGACAGGTGTTAGTAACAGGAAAATAGAATATCGAGGATGTATGACTGAACAAACTAACTAGAGGACTGTTGAATGTTGGATATCAGCTTGTGATAAAATTTTCTCCAAACGGGTAAGTACCTAAGGTAGCGCATAACGCGTTTCCGATATGGCCTACTTCTCATCAAGTTAAGACGTCTTCAATAAAATTGTTGTATCTATATATAAACAAATGAACACATTTATTTATGTTATATAGTCATAATATTCATTATCGTTATACTTATTCTTAGCCTGGTAGTGGAGTATCACTGGTGCAAAAATCCATTATGTTTAAAAGTAGCTATTGCTTAATTATTGTTTAATTGATAAGCAGTTTATTGGTTCCGTAGGTAACTACGAGTAGCAACCGGCCGTATTTGGGGGACAACAAGTATTTTAATGGAAATAATGAAACTAAATATAGCATACATATTTATTTAACTATGTATAAACCTTCATATCTCTATTGTGGATAATTACCCGTATCTATAAACCTTCACAGCTCTTGGACTATTCATTTTGATTGTTTGTATGTCAACATAATTTATAATTTCCTATTCTCTGAGATTGAACGTGGTATCTTTTTAGCCATGATGACTTTCCGTAGGCAATAAAATAAGAATGTAGGTAATAAACGTAATCTTACATTTAATAAGAATGTAAGTGAGCCGTGTCTGTACATTGCTTATATTTACAAAAAAACTAATTTGGGGGACTCAGAATCAGTAACACAATCCATTTTTATTATTTTTGGAACTTTTGTCTGTCTGTTTGTCTGTCGGTTTGTCTGTCGGTTTGTCTGTATGTTTGACCGCGCATCAAATGAAAACTACCGAAGAGATTTGGAGGAAGTGGACAGGTATTCATAGCCTGTTCCTTGGATTAACATTTAGGCTATATTTCATTAAAATCGGTTCACTCTATCAAAAGTTATTAACATTTTAACGATTGAAAACGTAGAATTTGAACAATAACCGTTGAAGCAAATTTCCTTTTTAAGTATTTCCGTACTAGACTAGCACGGGTCAAACATTATAACAGAATTTAGAAATAAATAAAAAAAATACACTCACAGGTACTAAATAAGATAAAACAAGAAAATAAAACAAAGAAATCAGAAACCATTATTGTGAACGGGAATTGATTATTAGTACAGTTATTCTAACTCTACTTATATAAGGCATCACGGGAAATACATAGGACTTATCCAGCGAGCATCAGTCGGTGTAAAAACTATATATTTGAGTAGGGTAAAGAAGTAAACAAAGAATGACAATTTATTCTCTAGAAGACTAACACGACATCGTAATTACTTCAATGAAATTTGATTCCATAACAGGTGTCATTTTGAGTTGACAATTTTGACAATTATTATTTTCTTCTTTACAGCATCCACCTTAAAGTAACTGATTTTATAATGTGAAACCTCCATAGTATAGATTCTAAAGAGTTTCCATCTAATCAAATCATAAAATAATATACCACATTATGTACATATGTATAATAAATAAAAAAATGGGTCATTTAATAATAATAATAATTGCAACGTGCGTTAATCTTTACTGATGCCGAAACAGTTATTTGAGATTTATATCTATGTAGATTTTTATCTATGTGTCTGTTTATATTTGCGAACATTTTAAAAAAAATAAGTAATGTAAATTAAGTCAGTGGCGCTAAGTGTATTGAAAATATGTAAAACCAGAATCATTTTTTCTATGTGATTTTTCGAGGTAGTTAGTTGAAACTTGGAGAGGACAACGTCTCTCAGGTCAGCTAGTATGCCATAAAACTGTCCAACATTCATGTCTGATTAATATTTTATGCTATCTACTTAAGTTTGTACGTCGGGGTTATGCATCGATTGTAAAACAAAATGCCTTCCCTGGCACCTGGCGTTTATTATCAAAGACTTATTCATGTTAATACATGAATAAGTCAGTTATATTATAGTCATTTACATATTATAGTAATCTACAGTAACTTACCTAGACTTTTCTATTAACAAATAACCTTAACCTAACAAAGAACAATTTGACGAGGTACTAGTCTATGTCCTTCTCCAAGGTTCAATCATATCTAAGTATAGCAAAATTCATCAAAATTATTTCAGAGGAACGTGTGAACGTGAAATTGTAACAAACAGGCAGACAAAGTTATTGAACCGATTCGTTTAACAGACGTAAAATGGTAAACAAACATCAATTTGCAATATTATTGTATTGTCGTAGATGGCCTAGTGACAAGTTGGTTTAATAAACCCATTTACCAATAATGGAAAAAGGCCTGCCAATAGATTTAACAGCTGTACCTGCTGCCATCTAAATAAGTAGACAATATGATCAACTATTTTAAGTTCAATTTCTTATTATCATTGCCATCCTCCATATGCAGTTATTATGCTGTTGTTATTATGAGGCTAGGCACACCGAGCGCCTATCGTCACTCAACAGCGACCTCCCAGTTTTTTTATGGTAAACGTATTATTTCCAATGGTTTGTTGATAGGTTTGTTGATAGCTGTAGCTAGGGATTGGTTAAATTCTAGGGCTATTATAAAATGGCAACGTTACCTTGTCTAAAGCGAATTCAGTGTTATGCGATACGATTAATTTTAACCCAATAAAAGAAAATCGTTTCGAGGTATATTACTCGTATAAATAATAGCGACTTTTACAATCAATGTTTTTATGGCAAGCGATACGCCACCCATGGACACCAGCAACTCCACCGCAATCGCTAGTGAGTTGCCTTTGGGCCTCTAGTATCCTTACTCACTCGGTAAAACACAACGTAACCGTTGTTTCACGCCGGTTTTATGTGAGGCCGTGGTATCACTCCAGTCTAACCGGCCTAATGATGCCGAAGCATGGCTCTCCTACGGAATCAAGATATTGTGATAAGCACAACATGGGCGAGTGGGATACTTTGTTAAAATGACAGCATTACGCATCGTGCTGAATTCTACCAGAGGGTATTATTTAGAGGTACTTACCATAACTTTTGTCATCGGCAAATCGAAGGTCGGTTAGATACTCGCTTCTACTCTTACTTCTTAGTTTATTGATACCCTTTACATTCCAGTATCAGAAGTCATCTTCGATTGGAGCAGTAAACAGTTTCAGAACGAAATGACGTGGTGTGGCACCTATTATGAAATTGTCTCCATGCATTAGCGTAGTTTGAGTTTTTGATGTACTGATATAAATAGCCAAATGTGGCCTCGCTGCAAAAACTTCAGCAACACCAAGGCTTCGATCTAATCGATGGCTTTTGCCAATAATTTCTTAACCTATACCTAATCAAGTCCAAAGTATATAGTATTAATTATCTACTTTATTTTAACGTGTACAAAACACGATGGTTTTCTCCCAACTCAACGTTATCCGAAGTCCTAGTTTTTATGATGTTACCTGCCTTCATCGGTATAGGAAACTGTGTTTAATATATTAAGATAATGTCATTGTATTAAGTAGATAGTAGATATCTAGCTAAAGATAAATTCCATCTGAGATGACAACCGTATGACTGATAGATAACATAAATCTGTCATGAGTCACATTTTGAGGTCGTTGTATCAGACTTAATTGTCGTGTAAATAAACATTTAAGATTTAGTTATTAGTACAGTACCTACTTTTAATTTCAAACAATAAGTATAAATACTATGTAATGTAATGCCTTATGCCGAGCAAAACTAATACATTTTGAATGTGTCACCATTACTTGTTTTGTAAATAGTGTAGCATCAATATTTCGATCTTCGGACGGTATTTCAAAATAATTAACTAAAATAAATATATCTCATTTATTTATTTATTATAATCTTTACAATGTTTTAGATACTTATTATATTTTATTACTTTAGAATACAATGAGGCTGACACACATAAGGCCTCTAAATAAAAAATAAATAAAACAAGTTCAAAGTCTGAATCAGCCGGCTACTCTTGCGCGTTCTTTTGTCTTACATGAAAGAGCACGCTTTGTCTCGGATGATGAAACTTGGAACAATAGCCTATTTATTTGTTTACGGATCAAAAAACAGATGCTCTACATGTTTAACTAGGATTGTTTAAAACCTACTTGGAATATTATTAGAATTTATAATTACCTGCATGACTTATTAAGTACAATGGGTTATAGCTGTTACCTGACCCACCCTAAAAACGGACGAATTTGAACCCTCTGCTTGTTACATTACAAGAGTTATTCAATTTGTATGAGTTTATCAGACTAGCGCTACTCGATGAACGAATACAATAATAATACAGATACGCAAAACGTTTGCGTTAGGATATTTATAACTACTTGTTATTCAATTTAGATTTTTATGCTGTAAGACTAAAGGTTTATCTTCGATAATATAATTAGTGTCATTGCTACTAATAGCTTATTTTAATTAATACACACAAGTAGATCTGGTCTTGTGGTTCGTGTGTAAGACTGAGACGAGCAAGATGCGAGTTCAAATCCTGCATGGCGTATATTATTTTGTTTTCAATTTAGAATTTATTCAAGAAGTATTTCTTACATTATCGTAAAGAACTATAGACGGACACATTCTCCAAATATAAAGTTTCTAACTTGGTTATATTTTCACTTAACTTGTAATAAGTGGGTAGATGAAAGACAAATACGCGTTCATTATAAAACTGGTATTCAAATGTTACTAAGTTTGAGGGTAGGAAAATAAAAATAAACCGTGACAACAAAGCTAAAGCCAGTCTACGCACAATTGCAGTGACTACGCGCGAACACTTTTTACCTTGCCTTACTAAATTGTGAAAAACAACGTATTTTTCTTTCTTCTTTCTATCATGTCATTGTCTGTGATTATTTAAAATACAAAATAAACTATTTACACGATGAGAATGTTGGCATCAGAGAAATTGCTAGGAGACTTATATAGCAGTAAGTGTATTTTTATAATTTTAAATTTCATTATTATACCTAGCTATTGCTTTAATCAAACCTATTTTTATATGCCTTCTTTGTTTCAGAGAAATACCGTCAGATTGTGGTTGAGACGTTTTTAAGAAACGGGAAATGGCCGATTAATAGTCACTAATATTTGGAAATATTACGTGACAACACGGATATTTTCTTCATGAAAGATAATTGCGCCATACACCGAGCTGCTGTGGTGCAAAATTGGCTGGCCAGTCAAGAAGGTGTCAAGACAATTAATTGGCCATCTAAAAGCCCTGCCTGACCTAAACCCAATAGAAAATTTGTGGGGTCAAATGATTTTAAATTGGGATTCATTAGAAGTCAGGACAAAAGAAAATTTGGCACAACTTGTGACTTCAACATGGGAACTGATGAGAGGAAGTAATGCTTGCTGAAACATGATGTGCGGCATGCGAAGCCCCTTGCAACAAATTATAGAAAGAGATGGTGCTCCACTGGAGTTAACAATACTTATGTGTCAGTGTGTTAAATCAATTGTTGTTATCACAATTTCTAAGGAAGTATTTCTTACAGTGATTAAGCATGTCCTTTTGCGATCATAACTATTATTATTTAAATATTTAAAAACCTATAAAGTAGGTCAAAGTATAGTGCTATTGTCACATAAGTTTTAAAGTAGGTATGATAGTTTATGTGGTGATGTTATTGTTATAAAAATATAAATATTATATTATATTTCTTAACATTTAACATGTTGATTCACTACATTGACTACTGTTTAAAGTAGGTATGTATTAGATTAATTACCTACTTTAAAAATAAAAATGGGTATTTTATAGGCAACTTTAAAACAAAGAAAATATTTAGTAAGTAACAACTTTAATCAAAAAAATCAAGCTTTCATAAGTATTAAAACTTCTTTTTACGTTTTTGCTTTTTAATATAAGTATATATATTATATAATATATATAATTATATAACTATGACAAGTAATTGTGTATTCTATATTTAATAAAATCGTTATCATAATAATTAATGTTTTTCATTTCTGTTGTTATTTTTATTTAAATAGTATTTAAATATCATATAAAATCATTTGGAATTCAAAAAACAATAAATTTGAATATTGTAAACATAAAAAGCTAAAAGAAGCGCAGGGCTAGTTTTGAACTCATAACCATGCTAACATAGATACACTGTTGCAACCACCAGACCAAATCACCTTAACAAGTATTATTGAAATTAACAACTCCTCAATCATGTGACAAAACAATATTCAAAGATTACCTACCCTAACGTTACCTGTTAAAGATCAAATTGGCACAACTGTAGTTTATAATATTTGCCTATCTTGAACAAAATTGCTTAGTAGGTAGTCTGTATTATTATTTTATTTGTCATCGAGTAGCGCTAGTCTGATTACCTCATACAAATTGAATAACCCGTAATATCACAAGCAGAGGGTTCAAATTCGTAAATTTTTAAGGTGGGTCAGGTAACAGCTATAACCCATTGTACAATGATATTGTCCACTTTCCTGTACATATTATATGAAAATGGATCTGCATGTGTAATAATTTTATTTCATTTCGGTTATTTTCCTGTTCCATTTAGAGTAGTATCTGAATTAATAAAATGAAATCGGATTCTCACTTGATTATATTTATAGAGGCTTCTCTAGCATGTTCATCGTCAATTTGCATGAAGCAAAAATTGTGCAGCTGCGCCTGATTAGTTCTGCATGGAGGGGAATTATAGATGGACCACGACGATTTTTGCTTTTCAAGTACCTTCTATATTTACACCATTTACAAAGTATTCGCATGGAGCACGGGTTTTTGCTTAGATACAAATAACACGGCCAAGTTAGGTTTTATAGTCTACCATACTGATCTAGAGCAGGTTGCCAAGCTTTACACTCCACCGGCACTGTTGAAAACATGTCTCTGGTATGCGATGTTTCCTTCATCATCTATCTATCTTTATTATATATATAAAAGAAAGTCGTGTTAGTTACACTATTTATAACTTAAGAACGGCTGAACCGATTTGGCTGAAAATTGGTGGAGAGGTAGCTTAGAACCAGGAGACGGACATAGGATATTTTTTATCCCGTTCCCGTGGGATATGATGACAGACCGAATTCCACGGGGGCGAAGCCGCGGGCAGAAGCTAGTTTAATCTAAGTAATTATACGATCATCTAAAGGTAATAATAATAAATGTTTTTATTTGATAAAAGAAGTGATTGTATAGTTACAGGTGGTATAACATGGTAGGTACTAGGTATTTCAGTTATAAATAACAATCTAGTGGACGAGGTTCTGTCACCCTCGATAAGTTAAACCCTTGAAAGGTGCGTGACACTGGATTTAAACTTGAAACCTATGCTTTGGTAGGTCATGAACATGAACATAATTATACTTAACTAGGCTATCATTGCTTGCATAACGTATTGCAAATGATAGGTTCCTAATAATAACATTTTAATGTTTGTTTGATTGTTATGATTCAGAATCAAACATAAGATGTAAATATGTCTTTATCTCTAAAAAGAGTTTAAGGTTAATCGTAATCAAATAAAGGAATCGTAATCTTGTTTGTTTTATAATACAGTACCTATCTCGAATACGAGTTATATCATATAAAGCGCAAATCTTCTTCCCATTGTGTGGAAACGACTCGACAATCCAGTCTAAGCGAAACGAGGTCAGGAAATTTATTTCTGGGTACGCTACGACTTAGTCAGTACCTACGATAGGTAGGTATTTAAGTAACTTTCATTTTATACTGCGACCACCAGACTACGGTTCTCTAACAAATTTATGGCAGAATAAAAAAGTTAAATTAGGTACCTATTATAGCTAGATAAGTTTGCTAACTTTACAACAACAAAGCATTTAAAAAAGAATACAATAGACTGGAAACAAACACTCGACAGACAAACAATATTACCTACTAGTATGTCCTCCATGCAATGCAAAGCAAATACATTATTTTTCATTCCACTTGTCTATCAACCGAATTGTCACATAGTTTATTATGTGCATTCAACAGAAGAAACTATACTACTAATATATAAAGCTGAAAAGTTTGTTTGTTTGTTTGCTTGAACGCGCTAATCTCGGGAACTACTGGTCCGATTTGAAAAATGATTTCAGTGTTAGATAGCCCATTTATTGAGGAAGGCTGTAGGCTATATATCATCACACTACGCGGACGAAGTCGCGGGCAGTAATATTATAAAGCTGAAGAGTTTGTTTGTTTGTTTGCTTGAACGCGCTAATCTCAGGAACTACTGGTCCGATTTGAAAAATTATTTCAGTGTTAGATAGCCTATTTATTGAGGAAGGCTATAGGCTATATATAATAATGCTAAGACCAAGTAACTATTTCACGCGGACGAAGTTGTGGGCGGAAGCTAGTATGATCATATATATTCCACTTTATGGTGACTGGGAAGGATCATTAAGTAGGTACCTATAATATACTAACACTGAAACTAACAATGTTTGCTTTACGATTTCCGGAAATAATAACTCGTCAAGTCTGTACCTAAGTATATAAAATATTTCTTTCAGGTTTTAACTGAAATACCTGCAATCGTGCATCATCATCATTGTCATAATTATAGCCTTAGACTTACTATGATGGGGTCGGATTCCAGTCTAATCCAGAGCTGCTGAATATCTGTCGCTAATATGAGGCGATTACCATTAGACCTGCGCAACCCAATTTCTGGAAAACGGTGGATATCAATAGGTATTATTTGTCAGGCTCTTCGGGCTTCTGGGTATTTCTGATAAACAATTGTCAATTCGATGGTTTCAAATATCAACTCGTATGACAACCGGGATCGACGGCTTAACTATCTCTCCGAGGCACTAAAGTGTTTTGAATGGTCACCCATTTAAAGAATGAGCGTAGTAAATTGGTAAATGCATTGCAATAAATTACATAACATACCATCACGCCTGTATTCCCCGAAGGGTTAGGCAGAGGTGTACTAAGGTACACCCACAGTTTGCCGGTATGTTTAGGTCCCATGTAATAGGGGGCGAGCCTATTGCCACTAACCGGGCACAATTTCCAAACTCCGAGCTGCTACTGAGAATTTCACCGAAAAACCCAATAACACTTTGCTCGACCTGGGAATCGAACCCAGGACCTCAAGCGTAGCAGTCGCACTTGGGACCACTAGACTAACGAGGCAGTGCAATAAATTATGAACTCAAAATGTAGACCTAGCTAAAGCAAAATATGATCTCATTTTAAAGATGTCGATGGCATAGTGCGTTTTTCAGGAAACATTAAAATCGATAATATATCTTTAACTCTGCGTATTTTGCACTTCAGTCTAACTTTATCCTAAGTATCCACCTTCAAATGCATGAATTTGCATATTTTGCAAATTCAAATAAGTAGGTTCACAATATTTAGCATTTTGTTTTCATGCGGTTCATCAGAAAACTTGTATGTGCATACTGAGAAAACAAGATCAACACAATAGTAAAAACACGGTTATATAGAAGGAAATGGTAGTATGTTCCAGATATCTAGTCAGTAAATTATTGAATATTTCACAAACAAATAATCATAAAGTGTCTCCTCTATATACAAGTATATATGTCCCTCTTCATAATTGCTTTATCTCTTTACCTCTCAAGTAATCTTAAGAGGGTAACTGTCTCATTATCCTAGTGATAATTAGTATTTCTGCTAAGCGGGAAGTCATGGGCTCAATTCTCAATTCTAATAAAGAGAGAGACCTTTAAAAAAATTTGGTAGCAGCGGTCTATACCTACACGTACAACAATATTAAGTTTACGTAACAGATAACTATGAATGATGTACTTTATTAATTCACTTTTCTGTTCAAATTACTGAGAAATTGACTCTGTCTTTTTTTAAATAAAAAGCTTACTAGCAATGTGGGTTACACATTACTAGTATTCTTGTTAACCCCTCGTGCTAAGCTAAATGCTTGTGTTACGAGTGGGTTCACGTCGGTAGTGCAATGGATGGGTTTCAAACCGTGCACGAACGAACGAATATGTGCATTACGCACAAGTTAATTAAGTACAAGTCCACAAAGCTGTACATCAATGGTATCACTTGAAATATACTCGTATCAGTCTGGACTAGATTGGGCCTAGAGCACTTTATTGATGTGTAAGTTTAATATTTTAGGTAAGGTAAACATTTCGACATGTTACGTAATTTTGTGTTAATACTTAGGTACTTCATTGAATTATCGAAATCCTTTTTCATCTATGCTTATATCGATAAAAAATGTTATCAAATTGTTATCGCTTTGTAATATCTTTATCCTATATGAATCTCAAAATATCATGAGAGAAAGAAAAAATAGCAATGTTTTACGTTCAAAATATTTCAAGATAACATCATCATGGTGAAGATAAATTAATACAACTACCTATGCAGCTAAGCTTATTAGTACGGCATCATATCTGAAAGGAGAAATAGGTTTCATTCAAAAGACATGTACCAAAACCATCGACTTATTTTTTAACAACACTAAGACATTTATGGTTCCAATCATAAACAGCATTCAATTATATTGGCGTTTCTGGAATATCTAATTAGCAAATCGGAAAGATAATTCCAATTTGATAACCTTTGTTGTAATTACATACAAACACGTTCCTAAAGCGCACTTTGCAAATGAAACTCAAGGAAAATTGTGAAACAGTGTGGTTTGTGTGGATTGCAGCAGGTACAAATCTACTTTACATTAACACGATTATGATCTATAACAATACTCTAATTGTAGTTTAAATAGAACTGAGTTTCAGTTTAGCCATTGCCATGAATGCTGGCAAAGAATCCAAACTGTTTAGATTAGTATACTGCGATAAATCAATCATTGATGAAAAATGATACGTAAAAACCACGTTTTACTATGTAAGTATTATGCAGAATTATGTACCAATGTGTCACTAACGATAGATAAACTGTGAAAATTAATGGTTTAACCTCGAATATTCTTATTTTCTCACATGACTAACTTTTACAGCGTTCTACAAAACTACGTTATCTTTTACTTCTCAACACCAAAGTTGCATGAAGAAACAGTTAACGGCGGAATTAATCTACAGTTATGGCTCACGATTCTAATTCCGGTGTTTAAACTATTACGCGCAGTCAGGCCACGATGAAGGCCCTAATGTAGCCAGAATAAAAAGGATTAAATATATTACGTGTCAATTAGAGGTGGTGGGTTCCTTCCGCTGTGGTCGGTCGACGGAAGTGCCGCCACGTGACTCACATGACCACTGCGCGTGCGCAGAGCACTCGAGTCACTACCCATTGTCTACACACAGCATAAACTTCGCTCATTTATGCCATAGGCGAAACAAAAATAGGGACGATATGTATATGAATGAATACAGTCACATTATAATGACCGTGCCATCATTATAGAGCGGCATGGGACGCTATTGGAGAATGGTGAGTCTCAGTTATGATTAGGGCCTCCTATTGTTTTCTATGTTCTCTGGCTAGGGTAGACCGTAGGCTAGTCAAGCTTGAAAGACGAAATAACGGCGGTAGCCTAATGGCTATGGCGCGATCATGTGGTTGCCGGTTCAAAACCCACCCATTGCACTACCGACGTAAACCCACTCGTAACACAAGCATTTAGCTTAGCACGAGGGGTTAACAAGAATACTATATAGCAAAAAAAGTTCAGAAGCGCAATTTATAAGCGGAATTCTGGTTAAATTCAGAAGTCGGGAATTTGGATGGATGTCGTATAGTCAGATTATATCTAGAAATGACTAATGAACCGTAACATTCTTTGCTACTTTAGTATAATATCGATTAGTGTTTCAGTGTTCAATAGTAACATCTTAAACAGTGAACAGCTTCCGGATGGTATTGATAACAACCCGGAACACAAAGCAGTTGTTTTCATATTACATTATGTCATATATTCTTCTATGAGAAATTTTCCTTAGACAATTTGTCATAGCGTTCTCGGAATCATTGAGACTTTTATCATTGATAATAAAATTCGGCAAACCCTCTGTCTATAGGATCAGATCGCTGCCTATTAAAGTTTCTAAAGGATATATACCACTTCAATACAAAAGATTAAGGCTACAACTTTTTGAAATACCCAAAAATATATTTAAAATTTATCAAATTATTTATGCTGCGCTTACAATCATATAGTTATTATAGACAGACAAATTCTGTTGGTCTAACAAAGACCTCTTATATTAGTTTTTGTTTTCTCCAATATCTATATTGTATTGACATGAGCCCGTTACAATTTTACCTATTTATAGTTTACTCAATTATGAATAGCCCTGTCTTATTAATTATCAACAGAATTATTGTAAACCTCGATAAAATAATGACAGCCACATCCTCGTGGTTAAAATCTATTCTAGATATTTATGAGGTTTTGTGGTATCTTATAAAGGTACATAAAGGCCTTCATATTTATTAGGTTCTTTAGTTGTATGTAGGTAGGTCCTTAAGAATCGTCCTAAGTTAGCGTCAATGAGACACAACGGATGATATCATTTACATTAGCGTACTGTAAAGTCTAGCCTTCAAGTGCATTGCATGCTTCAGTACCTAACCTATTCATACACGTAAGTATTGGAGTTAAAGCGATGAAATGAATATAATATGTACTTTCTCTTTAGAGCCGAGTGCCTCTTATATTGAAATTTTAAAACTACCTATTATAAAAATCTATTTATCTGTGTAAACTTACATATGATGTTAAAATTGTACTGCGTTTTTGCATAAGGAAGCAGATATTATCAGGATTCAGATATTACCTCGCTTCTTACGAGATGTGGATGACTGTGAGGTACCTACCTACTGTATTCTAATCGTCGTCCCCATCGAGGAAAAAATATACGCTTACAATCATCCCTGAAATGATATAGCTTTTGCCTGAAGTATTTTTATGAAAAATAAACATATTAATGTGATTATGCTTTCCGATTCTAGATTTCGATTCTCTCACTTACACTATACCTACCTACTCATATTTATTAGACAACAATTACATGTCCAAACATTACACATTCGCCTTTAATTAGCACACCCTCAGTTCGTGTGCTTACTGTTAGTGTCTAAATTTCCAGAACATTGGTGAGAAAAAAAAAACTAAATGATTACATAAATATTTCGTCAATACATTTATTATCAAATGCTTATACTATAATATCAATACACTGTCACAATCATTTCAATATTTACAATCATTCGAAATAACTTTTGTAGTAAGCGAATAGGATTCGGTGTACGAGTACAAAAATATTATTATGACTTTCTGTTATACAGTAGCTAGGTACCCTTTCAAATTATGTGCATACATTTTATCGTCTAGGTACTTGGCGTCTACTATGTAGACAAAGAGTTGTTTCCTAAAATATATAATAAGTAATGATAAGAGAGAGCTCTAGAAGTTAATTAGTGAGAGCTATATGCATATTAGACCGTTAAAAACATTACACACTACATATAAAGGCCTAGCACGTACCATACGGCTGGTACGCTGGGCCCATGCTTTCAATAATTTAATACTGTTCATCAAAACGTTATTGAGACCGATTACTTACGAAGTACCTTCTTCTAACAGGACAATAGATACTTATTATTAAAATAAATCGTATCACCATCACATATTATTTTTCAAACATGGACTTAAACATAATAGTAAATGCGCAGTAAGCCTCACATGGTTAAAGCATAATATATACTACAACTATCAAGTGATATCTGAAGAAATAATGGAACTATACGATGGTTTGTGAACGAAATAAATAACATGAAATACAAGCAAGTTTATGTAGACCGAGATTCAGCGGCTGCAATCGAGATTCGAACGGATGCGATGGAACGAGAGCTGAGCACCGTTACCTGCGCCCGCGCCGCTCAGCCCGACGCGGGGGATGCGCCGACCTCATCGCCTCCCACCAAAATATATCTGACTCATTAATTGAATGCCCATTAACCAACATGGACATCGACTTCCACTAGGGCACGCATCTAATCTGAGGCCATATAAATGCACTTCAGCCACCGAGTACTTAATATTATTGCTACACTCCTAATAAGCAGTTTAGTCTAATCTCCTAAGCAGTCTCAAGGCCTTAAATTAAAAAATACACTCGATATCACAAAATGCAAACCGAAGCACACGAGTGCAACGACACATTGGTGGCGTTTTCACGGACAGAACAGTCCTTTGTGTCCATTATAACCATGCAGCAACCACAATGTACGCTAACGTCAATCTTTATCACGCAGTAACTCTGATTTTGCACTTTTTTCATTGCCATGGAAAGAAAAATTTTGGTTGTCTTTTTGTTTGTACGCTTTATCCAATTTTGCCGATGGAAGATCATTTTCAATTTGCAGTTGCACGACCGGCGTCGATGTCGTTATTGGAGCGGGGTTCACGTTTTCACCGCGGCAAAACTCTTGGAGCCAAAGTTCTGAATTATAAGATGGTCCTTCTCCTCCTAACTCTGCCGGTAGTATATCTAAAGGCAAAGCATCATGGAGAGTAGAAAGATTGTTTCCATGCAACACAATGCGTTCTCGTGTTTTCGCCTTTAGGTACGGTTTTATAACAGCTAGAGCGGTTTCCACGTACCAAGGTTGTCCAATGAAGTGTATGCTTTTGAAGCGAACCGGCATACAATCTTGCAAACAGTCGATCATCATTTTCAACACTTTAGCTTGTAAACTACACGATTGCTTGAACGTGAATTCAGTCCAATCAACAATAATGACATATCCGTTAGCCTGATTTTGAACGTCGTCAAGGGTGCGTTCGATTGTTAGTAGAAGAGCTCTGAACACTGAGAGTAGTGGACACGCGTGAGGTATCCAGTTGGATGCGAACATGAGAAGCACGCATCGGCCGCGGCGATCGCGCTGCACCAGCACGCCGGGCAAGCCATCGGCGAGAGCGCGCAGTACGCCACCGTCCGCCGTTGCCCACAACTCAGGGTGCTCGCGCCGGTACTGATGGTAGCTCACTAATAGCTCAAAACTTTGTTGCACATCGTGTTTGCGCGCGTACAGAAAACGCCGCAGGAAGTTGTCATCCTGACATCTACTCTTGTCGCGTAGGGCGAGGTTAAGGCTCTTATCAACTGCATCGCGTAGTCCGTTTAGGGCGCGTTGTCTATCGCCGTCGGTTAGTCGCTTTCTAGCCACTTCACAAAGGCGCTCATTTTGCATCTGATGCAGCTTCCAATCGTATTCGGCGTACTCGTTCATGACTGGTTTTGGTATGACTCATGCGTCCTTTCACTGATACAACGCGTAGTTGCGCGCGCGCCGCCTGGAGTTGGGGGCCGACTGCGCACCGGGTTCGCGCCGCGCGCCGCCGCCATCGTTGCTCGTTCATTAAACCGTGTAATGCTGTGTTCACATGCGATAGTTACTTGTTCCAGTGAACTTACCAATTTTTTCTGACGCACGGTGTTATTTTCAATTTCTAGTCCGATTATGCTGCGAAATAAATACATTTTGGATTTGGATTTAATCTTTAAATATGTTATATATTGATTTAAATTAATACTTTAATCTTTTCAAACTTATTTTACTGTACTTCAAATGAACCGTTGTTTCCTACTAGTAAGTAACCTTATGTAAACTAAGCAATTTAGGTAACTTCTAATTTTTATTCTTAGGTAGTACTATATTACATTCTAATAATAAAATGCGCAGACCTACTTTATCGAGGTGATAACCTAGATTTACGTAGTTACACTTAAACCTAGGTAAATTGTTAAAGTAGGTTTGTACGTTTTATTATTGAAATGTACTTACATAAGTGTGGTCGAGGTGACGTAAATTCCAGCTGTGGTCGTGAATGTCGTGATAGACCCAAATTAATAAATGATTTGATTTGAACCAGCAATAGAAGCAGAATGGATTTTATTTGTTAAATTTAACTAAAATTCCAATAAATAAAAGACATTTCTGTTTCGATTTCTGATTCATCTACTCCGCTTTTAAAATTAAAACGAGAATTTGTATAGAGTGAATAAAGTTTACTGTATTATTTACAGGATATTACGTAGCTTATTAGCTACGTAATATCCTGTAATACAGTAAACTTTAGGTAATAGAGAATTTATGTCATTGTTCCACTCATTTTCCTGCTATGCATCAATATCTAGTCTAAATCTTTAGGTACTGAAACAAAACTACCATTGTGTATAGTCCTATAAATTTTAAACGCTCAACGATGTCTCTGATTTTCGCACTTGTTTTCTTTCATCGTTCGCTTAGGTACTGATATGAGGGCAAGTAGACAAGTAACCAACGGACGTTCAAACGAAGCATAACTTACCCAGCCAGAGCGAGTTATAAATAAAAAAAACTGAAGGTTGGCAGTATACCGGTCAATTGGCTGGCTGGTTTCTGCGATGACGTAGCGCGGTGCGCAAGAGACGCACTACATACGTGTAAGCGGGACGCAAATACACTTTTAAACAATTATTTCTATGAAGCCTTATACGTTACCTATAAACGGATGGCCGAAAATTGTATAACGTCCGTGCTTTGTCCACTTTATTGTAAGTATAACTAGTTGACGTACAGGCAACACTTGCTTTGCTGCATTCACAAATTATCAACCGCCTGCTAATATTGTCTGTTATATCACTTTTACTGTGAATACGTTTACCTATTAAAGTCGTAAAATTCTTTGAAAGACTACTAATACAAAGAAGTTATTATAGTGCTCTAAAGGCACTTAGAAATTACCTCACTGGACATTCGATTTCATAAAATCATAATGAATATTTTACTTTCATATTTATTTTATAACAGAAATAATACCTACAAGTCTGTGAAATATACATAAAATAAAAATTAGATTGAAGTATGTAACTATTAAAGATTTATCACTATACAAATATTTATGAAAATAAAATTCTTTTGTTTCGCTAAGTGAAAGACATCAACGTCATTGCAAGGAACATCTTGTGTCTGAGATCCTTTATCAAAACAGTATGATTACTTTAAAAAAAAATTGTTCGGCTCTCTATATAGATAATCTAGACCGAACTATTATTTTTTAATTTAAAACTTATTATACAGTAAGTGTATTTATTCCATTATAAGTAGGTACTTAGCTACTATACTTTTAAAATGTATTAATAAATTGCTAAAAAAATAACACCTTATTGTAGTAGTTGAATTTACTTACATTCATTTTCGAATAGTATATTTAAAAAATAATATGCCTTGTTGATGACATTGTATGTTGAGAGGAATTTGTATTAGTAAGTGTCGATAATGCCTCAAGGGCAATGACTTTTTAAAAATCAACCGTGTCGATGCATCGCATGGTCGTTGCCCCATGTTGCGTCTAGGCCGGCCGCCCGGAGTAAAAATAGACGCACTCCGCCTCAAGATGTGGTGATAGTGCCTTTGCACATTAGCCTACTGCTTACAACCTGCCGAGAAATGCTTTCAAAGATAGTTTATCTTGTGAGTAGCCAGAGCATGAGGTTTTGTTGATTAATTCATAAGATTAACAAAAACATTACAAAAGACGGCCTCGTCCGGTGCACTATTGACAAAAAATTATGAGCATCTAATAAAAAAACTTTTGTAATTTAATTTGTTATAGAAATCGTTGCAGATCATTTGCAACTTTCTAATATTATTCATCGAAAGCAACCTTTTTGCCATGCAGTTTTTGAGATAGAGTGACTTCAGAATGGAACAAGACTTTAAATAAGTATAATTCAAGCCTCGGTAATTTCAATCTATTGGATAGTTGGTTATCAAGATACTGATAGTACCTAGGCACAGAGTTTAGGATATCGGAGATGATGATGATGTTAGAGAAGACGCATATAAGAAAGAATAACATCAACACGTTACAATATTCAAATTAAATTTCTTATTATGTTGTGTAATATTTCCGCCTTACATTTATAACAGCTCATTATTTCTTATATTCTCAGGGGTTATTGGAGCATATTCAGACATCCGTTTTACTTTTAGGACTCAGCGTCAGTATGGTTTGTACTGACATACACATCAGAGCCCTAGACAAGTGGCATGACCGCTGATCGAATAGAATAGAATAGAATTCTCAATGTACGCAAATGACGTAAGGTTTCGACATATCGAGCGCGCACAACTGTCATCTCTATACATTTTGTTTCCATTCGTTTGTCTATTCGAACATCAGATTTCTACTTGTCTATAACAGGTTACTCTACCCGCTATTACCAAGTCAGTAACAGTACTGCCAAGTCAAAGGTCTCGAGTTTAAATCCAAGGCACGCACCTCTGACTTTTCGAAGTTATGCGCGTATTAATAGTTAATTCAAATCAAATCAAATCATTTATCAAAAATTATCACGCGCTTAAACGGTGAAGGAAAACATAGTGAGGAAACCTGCATGCCTGAGAGATTTTCTCGACGGCGCGGCGTGTGAAGTCTGCCAACCCGCATTAGGCTAGCGTGGTGGACTATAGCCTAATCCCTCTCATTGTGAGAGGAGACCCGTGCCCAGCAGTGGGACATATAATCCTCCGCCTCCGGTAACACGGTACCGGTACACGGTAACGGTTTCACGTCGGTTTTCTGTGAGGCCGTGGTATCACTCCGGTCGAGCCGGCCCATTCGTGCCGAAGCATGGCTCTCCCACGTCAAATCATATACCTAATCTAATGAATTATATATACTTAACAGCGATGTTTAGGTACACCAATGTGGCCTTACACAGCGACCTTCAATGCCTTACAATTGATTTTCCGAGATTACTTATTATCGGCATGACGAATTACCTTTCAATACGAAACGTGTGAAGAAAAGTTGCGAATCATGACAGCATTGGCGGCCCTTTTATGGATTCGCGGAACGTTGCGTAAGAATTTAAGTACTTACTTGTTTTTATTTTTTTGTAGGTACTACATGTACCTACTTACGGGCCCTACGGCTACGGCTAATGAATTTTATTTTCTCAAAATCACTATTTCATGTCATCATCACCATGATCAAGGCCTAACAAAGGCCTCCCCCAACCGTTACGTCGCCTGCATCCAACGACTCCCAGCGACCTTCACCAGGTCGTCGGTCCATCTCGTTGGAGGTCGTCCCACTCTGCGTTTTGCGGTGAGTAGTCTCCACTCAAGAACCTTTCTGGCCCAGCGGCCATCAGTTCTACAACATGTGCCCCACCCTCATCATCATATCAGCCTATTGCCGTCCACTGCTGAACGTAGACCTCCCCCAAAGAGCGCCAACCATCCCGGTCTTGGGCAGCTCGCATCCATCCGCTGCCAGCCACCTTCTTCAAATCGTCAGTCCTTCGTGTCGCGACACGATGGACCCACCCACATAAATGATATCAATTTAAAAATATTTAATAAAGTTTAGGGTACTTAATCTATTTTATCTATTGCATTAATTAATATAGGTAAAGCTATAATTTGCCCTATAGACCACTTGTATTCCGTGGCAATAGGGGTCATTTTTGTTGTGCCACCATGTAGACTGACGTGTTGTCGTATGTACGTACGTACCTACTTCTAGTTCTACTATTTCTGCTTCAAAACGTTTAAACGAAAAATAATTCGTTTCTGAATTCAGCACTTTCAATCAACAGTTTATTAGGCTTTAGTTTCTGTGAAGCGAAGTGGCTTCTAAGAAGTCGTAATGCTAATAAAAGTCTGCTAATATAACAATATATTGCGGTCACCCATCCGTTTACTAAGCGTGGCTAATGTTAATTTCCCCTTAGACAGGTCATTATAGCGGTCAACCGAAGACCCAGATCCTTCTTTGTGTAACCGTCCGCTGATTTGTTTTGAAAACGAATGTCCATAGGTAGGTGTTTATATACACAACTAGGATATCCGCGACGCCAGCCACACTTTTTTTAAAGGAGCCTATAATTTGGCATGGAGACAGGTACCACTCTGAAGAAGGTTCAGGATGCAATCTATCTGTTTGCCAAATTATTTTGACCCTGTCTAACCCTTTAGGCGTGACACACAAGTTGGGGACAGAGCTACTTTCGCATTTATTATAAATTAATATGGCCCGGGGATTCATCATCCATCACTGAGGTCTATCTATCTTTATACCAAAATTCATCAAAATTGGTTATGCGGTTTAGGTGTGAAAACATAATAAACGGTAAGACAGAGATACCGTCAAAGCTGTGGAAGAAAAATTTAATCTCAGACAGGGTTCGAAGTGTTCGAACCTGCGTCCGCTTTAGTCAACTCCAAGGTCACTAACACATAGGCTAGTGGTGCGTTAAATTGGAGATCTTTGATACCAATATCGTAAAAGACAACTTTTCTGTTGTTTCATTACCTCGTTCATACGAATAAGACATGACATAGCGGAGACTTCTTCATTGTTAAACCCTAGCTATTTCATTTACTTACTCTAAAGGCTATACACTAAATTTCAAGTTTGCGTACTTTACCTATTGTACCAGATTTGAAATTTCGTAATTCTTATTTTTCATATTTACAACTAGCTGACCTGACAGACGTTGTCGTGTCCAAGTTTCAACTAACCACCTCGAAAAATTTGGTTTTCCTTATTTGTAATACACTTAGCGCCATTGATTTCTGAATACCTTATTTCTGATATAAATTACTTAATTTCAAAAATTTGTTCACATTTTATTGACGTAGCATGGAAATATAAATAGACGTACCTACATAGATTAAAATCTCAAATATCTGTTTCGGCATCAGTAAAGATTAACGCACGTTGCATTTATTTTATTATTATATTTATTTATGTATTTAATTATTCGATTAGATGGAAACTCTTTAGTTTCTCAAATAAAGTGTGCGCACTGTATCTACACTATGGAGGTTTCACATTATAAAATGAGTTACTATATGGCTGGATGCTTTAAAGAAGAAAACAATAATATTGTCAAAATTGTCAACTCAAAATGACACCTGTGAAAAGCGCGGGAAACCTTGAAATTTGGCGGACGTGTTTTTTTTGTGGCTGTTCTTAAAATTTAAATTAATTTGGATTGGGTTCAATTTTTGTACATATTAACCTTAGTTTCTAGTAGTGTAGTTAGTTTTATTGATTTCTTCGTATTAGGTAAGTTTTTTTTTACATTTTATAGTTTATAAGTATGGATCCTCCGGATGATCCCGGAGGGACGCCTCAGTCTGAAATACAAGTAGCTCATTATGTTACAATTTCTAACAACGATACCAGTGTGGACACTGATGGGTCGTTATCAATTAATAACAACACCAAAAGAAAAAGGGTGTCAGCTCGTCCGACAATTTGCAAACATTGCAATAAAAAAAGACGCAAAAGTGGCGGGAAACGTCACAATGACTGTAATTGTGCTGTGGATGAAATTATGGATACTAATAATATGGTTACTGGTCCTTCGGTTATTTCTATGGTGACCAATGTTGATAGTGTGGGCGGATCACCTCATCAATCAGTATCAATTGCAAGAATTTTATATAACTCAACAGATGCTGCTCCGTTCTTAGTACATGTACAAAGGGAGCAATCCCTTTCTAATGATAATGTTTTTTTAAATCCTATTTCTTTTGGCCGTTTTTTGAAAAGGAATTCTTTTAATAGTATAGTAAATGGCAGTTTAAAGAAAATAGGCCGTAATAGACTTGTACTGTCTTTTTCCAAATATCAAGATGCCAATTCATTCATTTCTAGCAAGTTATTGGAAGCTGAAAAATATAAAGCCTTCATTCCTACTTTTTCTGTCACTCGCATGGGCGTTGTCAGAGGTGTTCCCAAAGAGTGGACAGATGAAGAAGTGTTGGATAACATCTCTGTTCCAATAGGCTGTGGTAAAATTTTAAAAATAAGGAGAATTAAAAGGAAGAGTTTAGTAGATGGAAAGCCTCAATTAAATGACACTGAAACAGTAATTTTAACATTTGACGGACAGGTTCTACCTAAGCGCGTTTTTATGTGCTATACATCACTTTCTGTAGATTTATACATTTATCCTACTATCCAATGCTACAACTGTTGTAGATATGGACATGTAAAAAATCAATGTAGGTCTAAACCTAGATGTTATAAGTGTGGACAGGGTCACTCAGGGGATGGGTGCACAGTGTCTGAGGATAACATATCTTGTTGCCTCTGCAAAGGTTTCCATGAAGCCACCAGTAAAAAATGTTTAGAATTTGAAAGACAGAAAAATATTAAAGAATCAATGGCTAAATCCTGCATTTCATATGCAGAAGCTTCAAAGCTACATCCTACCATTTCTAAGATATCATATGCTGATGCCTTACTCTCCTCACCCACACTTTCCAGCCATATAGATGCCTCTGTTCCTCAGGATTACTCTCCTTCCAAAGGAAATAAAACATCATATAAAAAAACAGTTTTTATTAAACCTCGCTCCCCACCCCACTTTTCTAAAGGTTATGATCAGCAATTCCATCAAGAACTTGCTAGAGACATTCCTCAACCAAAAGATGGCTGTGCTCTCACTCCTAAAGATGACCTGTCAGCTCTTTCTGTAAATCAATTAATAATTATGTTGATCAAATCATTAACACAATCTAATCTAATTTCACCGTCTTTCGCTGCCACTGTATCTAATGCAGTTACTGAATCATCTTCATCTCATAATAATAATGGATATCAAAGCCAAGGTATTCCAATGGAATTGCCGAAGCGCAATTAGTAAGAAATCAGATATAATTTTTCTTGTAAATAAATTTAAACCTTTTGTCTTTGCTCTTCAAGAGACATGGCTTAAACCGGGGTCTTTATTTAAGATCCCAGGTTATGCTTGTCTTAGAGAAGACCGCTGTGATGGGTATGGCGGTGTTGCCTTGCTCATCAAACATCATCATTCATTTTCACTTTTCACAATTCCACCTCATCATAATGATTTTTCTATTATTGCAGCAGTTGTAGATAGTATTTGTTTTGTTTCTGTATATATTCCTCGCCCATCTGCTGTAATATTTAATGAAATTGTAAATATATTTAACATTCTTCCTAAGCCTTTTGTAGTTTTAGGAGACTTTAACTCCCAGCATGAAGCCTGGGGTAGTTCATCATCAAATAGCTTTGGTAACACTTTGTTAGATATTGTAGATAGCCTCAATCTTTGTATCCTCAACACTGGCTTTCCAACTCGACGTACTGCTCCAAATGAAGGAGTTAGTGCACCCGACCTCTCACTATGCACTGATAAACTAGCTTCGCGTTTGAGTTGGGAAGTTTTGCTTTCCTCCTATGGTAGTGACCATTTTCCTATAGTCTTATTATTCCCTTACAATCAAAACCCTGACTCCTATCGCCCTCCCCGGTTGAAGTACAAACTGGCTGATGTTAATTGGAATACTTATATGGAACACTTAGATAAAATAGTTTCTGGTCTTCCTGAAATTAAGTTTGGTAATGAACAGTCCTGTGCTGAAGCTTTAGCTGAAGCCATGATTAAAACTGCTGATAAACTTTTCCCTATTAAAAACTCATCATTACACAATATTCCATCTCCTCCGTGGTGGGACAAAGATTGCACAGATGCCATCAAAAAGAGGAAGCAGTGTGAAATAATTTACTGTGAAAATTCTACCGAAGAAAATTTCGACATATTAATTTCTACCATTTCAGATACTAGAAAATTATTCAAAAAAAAGAAATTTGAAAGTTGGAAATTATTTTGCCTCTCTATTTCTCCTAATGTTCATCCGTCTGTTGTTTGGCGTAATATAAGAAGATTTAGATCTGCGTTCTCAGAAACATCTAGCTCACTCCTTCCTCCACTATTAAAAGATCAATTTTTAAATAAATTAGCACCTCCTTACGTCCCAGAAAAGCTTTTGACATATGTTATTCCTGTGTCAGTGGCAGATACTCTTACTGGACTAAATAATCCTTTCACTTTAGCTGAACTTAAAGGTGTTTTAAGTCATGTTAAAGACTCTGCACCGGGCGCAGATGGAATACCTTATTCCTTTTTTTCACATTGCTCTGATTTATGTCTTTTGTACTTTTTAAACTTAATAAATAATATAATGCTTAGTGGAAACATACCGATCTCTTGGAAATCGCAAGATGTTATTCCAATACTGAAACCTAACAAAAGTCCATCTTGTAGTTCAGCTTACCGTCCTATTGCATTGTCGTCAGTATTATTAAAAATTTCTGAACATTTAGTTAAAAATAGATTAGAATGGTATTTGGAAAACCGAAAGTTACTAAGTGAAAGTCAGTATGGATTTAGGCGGGGTAAAAGTACCCTAGATAATTTAAGTATCTTTGTCACTGACATTAGGTTAGCATTTTCCCACAATCATTCCATAGTTTCTGCTTTTCTTGATATAACTTCAGCATATGATAACGTAGTCATATCAACATTAAAATCTAAACTTCAGCAGCTAGATATTCCCATTTTACTCACAAACTTTATTTTGAATATCTTGTCTGAGAGGTGTATTAATCTAACACTCGAGGATTCTAGTTGTGAATCCAGGCTCGTGTGGAAAGGTCTCCCTCAAGGATCAGTTCTTAGTCCTTTACTATATGACATTTATACTTTTGATCTTGACTCATCTTTAAATAACGAGGTAAAGGTACTTCAATATGCTGATGATCTCCTCATATATTGCTCTCATAGTTCTATTGCAACGGCTTGCAATAAAATGTCGTCTGGCCTTAGCCTCTTAAAGACATGGATGGATAGAAATGGTCTAGAGTTGTCCACCACGAAGAGTACTGTTGTTCTCTTTTCTAGGATGCGCCTTCCTCCCCCTATTTCTGTATATTATGATAATAATTTAATACCGGTAAAATCTTCAGTAAAGTTTTTAGGAGTGATTTTAGATAGTAAGCTAACTGGGGTTCCTCACTGTGATTATATTGTGGCAAAGTGTGAACAGAGGCTGAATATGTTAAGATGTTTATCAGGGGTTTGGTGGGGTGCACATCCGTTTACTTTAAAGCTAATTTATAATGCAATAATTAGAAGCGTTTTAGACTATGGGACATTTTTATTAGAACCAGGAAATTCAGCAGCGTTTAAGAAATTAGATAGTATTCAGTCAAAAGCATTACGCATAGTGACGGGGGCTATGAGATCAAGCCCAATTAACGCCTTACAGGTAGAAACTATAGACCCTCCTCTTTCTCTTCGACGTCAGTACCTTTCCGATAAATTTCTGTTCCGTTCTTTACAATTTACTAACCACCCTTTACATACAAAACTTCAGTCTCTTCTAGATGAAACTAACTCTTCTCTTTATTGGTCTCACAAAGCTCCTCCTTGCCTCGTTGTAAGCTACAAAAAATATATTGCTTTACAAGCTCCAACTTACCAGTCATTAACTTTTCCCCTCTTTAGTAACGACTATGAATCATTGGTGTATACTCCAGATGTTATCTTGAACCTAGGTATTAACAAAGGCGATAATTTTGTAAAAGAGTTGTTTAATTTTTCCAAAAACTTGCATTGGGAGAATTGGCATCATATTTATACAGACGCGTCTAAGCACTCTTCTTTAGGAAATGTTGGAGTTGGAGTTTTTCACTCACAATATAACATAGTGCAAAAAATTAAATTACCTCCTGAGTCGTCAGTATTTACGGGTGAATGTTATGGTCTGTTCAAAGCTTTAGAGTATATCCACATTATGAAACTGGAGAAAACAATAATATTTACCGATGCTTTAAGCGCATTACAAGCTATTAAAAGAAATCCTTTTAGATGTAAACCGATATTTCCTATAGTTTTATTCATTAGAAAACTTCTTTTTAAATGTATTGAATTAGGACTTCAAATCTCTTTCGCCTGGATCCCTGGCCATAGTAACATCCCAGGTAATGTCAAAGCTGATCATCTGGCTAATGACGCTGTAGTATGTGGTGATTTGTTTCCATATGTTAACTTTGGTCATGACCTGGCGAGTCTGCCCATGAATTTTCTTAGGGAAGACTGGGGGAAGTTATGGGCGGATAGCAGCACTACCAAAGGAAACTATTACTCGCGCATTCAATCATATATTCCTAAAAAAATGTGGTTCTCCAAATTTCAGTTTGGTAAGGCTGCTACTAGTGGCCTTATTCGTATGAGGTTGGGTCATACCAGTTCCCGAGTCCACCTTGCACGATTACAGATCATTTCGAGTGACCTTTGTGAATGTGGTGATGTGGGCGATCTGAACCACATGTTCTTTTCCTGTCCTCTACTTAATCATGATTCCTTTATAACAAGTCTTCTTTCCTATAGTATTCCTCTTCCTACCTCTATTCCTGTATTACTAGCATCTAATGACTACAATATTTACATGTATTTATCGTCATTTATTACTCTGAATAATGTACGTATTTAATAATAATGGTTTGTTTATATATCTCCTAGTAACCCTTTCCAATATAAATCCAAATTCCGAATCCTAAATGAATATTTTTTTCTACCAACGTTTCCTCGTTTTTTGTTTGTGGCAACTGCGCAAATAGCGACTTGCCAATACATAATAAAAAAAAAAAAAATAAAAAAAAAAATGACACCTGTTATCGAATCAAATTTCATTGAGGTAATAACGATGTCGTGTTAGTCCGCTAGAAAATAAGTTGTAATTTTTTGTTTACTTCTTTAACCTACTCAAATATTTAGTTTTTACACCGGCTTGTGCTCGCTGGATAAATCATAAGTATTTCCCGTGATTCCCTGTATAAGTAGAGATAGAATTACTGTACTAATAATCAATTCTTGGTCGCAATAATGGTTTCTGATTGATCTGCTTTATTTTCTTGTTTTATGTTATTTAGTCCCTGTAAATGTATTTTTTTAATTTTATTACTTGATTCTGTTATAATTTTTGATCCGTGCTAGTCTAGTACAGAAATACTTGAAAAAGAAATTGACTTCAATGGTTATTTTTAAAAGTCAAGGTTTTCAATAATTAAAATGTTAATAACTTTTGATAGAGAGAACCGATTTGAATTTAAAATAGCCTAAATGTTAATCCAAGAAAAAGGCTATGAATTCCTGCCCACTTCCTCCAAATCTCTTCAGTAGTTATCATTTGATGCGCGGTCAAACATACAGACAAACCGACAGACAAACCGACAGACAAACCGACAGATAAACCGACAGACAAACCGACAGACAAACGGACAGATAAAAGTTCCAAAAATAATAGAAATAGATTGTGTTACCGATTCTGAGTCCCCCAAATTAGTTTTTTTGTAAATATAAGCAATATACAGACACGGCTCACTTACATTGTTATTATATGTAAGATATGAAGAAATTTAAGAACTTGATGTGCATGTGGCATCGACCGTAATGGTCGATGGCATGTGGTAATACGTTTATCTTATCTAATGTAATTGTGTTTGTAAGGCTTAACGTATTAAATTACAATAACAATACAATTCGTTATAAATATTAGTTCAGGAAACACGTTCCAAAAAGCCATTTCCGATATTATCAAAACACGGCCGTAGGTACTATCGATTGGCACAGCCAAGTTAAGATAAGCTGACATTATCACTATCTACTCGCCTTGTTAGCTCGTTATTATTACAAATATCATGCTGCGTTTACATCACTATTCCTTAGAACACCTGACGCCAGCAAAGTACATAATGTACATTAAAAGTCAAGGTGTAATTTAATCAGTTCTGTCTGTATTATTTTCATACGGAGACCCCGTATACTCTCTCCGATACGATTGTATTTATTTTATGTACACTAAAGCAACCGAAAACAAACAGCAATACTTATAATTTTGATCCGTTAACAAATTAAATCCGGAATAAGCCAATTACTGTCACAGTTATTGTAGAAAGGTATTATTTATTATATTCTTTATTGTACACCAAATTACACATAGGACAGGACATATTGAGACAAAGAACATACAATGGGCGGCCTTATCGCTAACTGCAATGGTATTATACTTACCTAGATATTCTAATGTTCCAAATTAGTTTCGTTAAAGCCTTCCAATTAATTATGTAACATCTTTTTATTTTACTTATTACATAATTGTGGTTTAATCGCCAGGTTTTCCTTAGATCTCTAATTGATAATAAACAATTTAATTCTACTTAATGAATTATCACAACTTTCCACAATACCATAAAATTGGCAATTCTAATTAATTAATATTACCCATACAGCAATAATACTAACATACTATAACTAATTGCTATATTATTAATCCGTAATATGAATGATGACGTAAATAAAGTGCCTATTGAAATTTTATTTTATTGATCATTCTATCCAATGCTGGCTTTTGGGCAGCGTCGTGGGTGCGGTGGGGTGGATTACATTAGTGAAATTTGAAAGGTTAAAATGTATGCCCAAAACGGATTACTGATCACTATAAATGTCTGTGGTTATGCGAAACTAAAGTGCCAACAAAATATTGGTATTTCTGTTAATTATGTAGTAGACAAAACTAAGTACTTAGGTACATGCTGAATTCATACAAATGCAACTGTTTTCGTAAACAGTAAACACGTCATGTCAGACAAGATATGTCGGTACTAAGTTATCATAGTCAGTACTGTGCTCTGAAAAAGGAATAAGGTAAACGCAGGTATTAACGACCCCCTTAAGGCAATTTTAAAATCAACCATATTTTTTTAGTATACTGGTTCCTCTAAAGATTAATAGTTTCATTTTATATGCTAGTGTTATGTATAAAAAATGTATTTACTGAATCAAATACATTTAAATAAAGGAGTATCTTGTAAAAAATAATTTATAATGTGACTTAGTCGATTGTTGCAATTACCGACCCATAAAAACGGCTGTGAAGCTATTAACGATTTTTATGCAGCTATCCCCGATCGTGTATGAGTGGAGGCCTTTTTCCAGCAATGGAATGTACCTATATAAGCTAGTGATAATGGTGATTACCGATCTTAATAAAATAAAAATGCAAATATTTATTCGTATTTTTTTATTATCGTTATTTTTAATAAAACAAATTAGTACTTCTTAGTAATACCTAAACTAACTAGATAATTATAAACTTTTAATTAATCAACATAATAATATTAATACACATATATTTTAATTTAAGGATTAATTAATTTAATTAATAGGTACCTATTATGTCATAAAAGTAGGTGAGAAACTAAATAATCTATATACGATCGGTAATAGCTTCTTTATAGTTGCTATTGCCGACCCTCATGGGTCGGTAATACAGTATGTAAATATAAACATAAATTGTATTACCGACTCATAAAAAATGGTTATTTTAATTCAATTGACCTTCGGACTATAAAATTGATTATAATTGATAATGTCACAAATAATATGAACAATTAATGCACACTGTTTTAAACACAAAAACAGTGATTTATTACTATAACTTTTCAATATCGATCCTTGAAAAATACCATAACTTTGGTTAAATTGACAACGCTAAAAGGTAAAAACTAGACAAAAAAGTTTATTCGCTAATAGATTTTTATAAAGACTGATAGCTTAGATTTAAACTGGTCCATAAAAATACTTGTGTTAGTGTGATATAATAACATAAAAGAAATATAAAACGAAAAGTTACGTTGCTGCCATTGCCGACTTATAGGTCGTTGATAGCTGCCACGACTAAAACTGATGAAGCTAACACCATCCCATTTTAATTTAACTTTACTTTTATAGGTCGGTAATAACTACAGATTTTCGATGGGTCGTTGATAGCTGCGTTTACCTTAGTATTTATAACAACAGTACTGTGGCTTTGCAACGCAAACTACTCTTGGTTTTATTAAGAAAATTGAAAAGATATTGTAGAGATCTGTTTGACGATTTCATTCTTTTCTCTTTTCTTTTCAGATTCTGCACAACCTCCGAGTAACAGCTGTATACTTGTAAAGCTATTCTTTGTATAGTTCTTCCTAGCGCTATACCTTATATGTACATTTGTGAAATATATGCAATCGCACTAGTACGAAATAAGTACATTGATACGCACAATCATAAAGCTACTCGAGCACTCATTTAAAAGAAATTAACAAAAATGTATAGCAATCATCTGATATAAATTTATTGCTACACGCAAGTAAAACAGAACGTCTTACAATATTAAAAAATACTTTACATAGACAGTGATCTAGATGATCACAGTACTTGCACTATACTTAGCTGCACGATCACCAGCTCCTTGGACACGATGCGCATTATGAGGTTAGAATTTATTATCTTATCTGATGTACTTAATTATGATTGAGTCAAATGCACGAGCATGCAAATGTTCATGTTCATACCTCTCGGGAAAGGAGAGAGAGTGTGCATTCAAGCAAAGAGTGTTGCTTTAGTGTTTCTTGCCGTCAATACCATAGATAACACACATAAACTAACCTGATTGCTCGTTAATTAAATGTTATTGATGGCTGCCCACGCTGACGCTATTTTTATACGTCTCGTCGTTAAACTGACATCCATCTATCTGAGTATTACTCCACAGATATGGACCAAGTGCAGCCCACACATCACACATGGGATCAATTTCCTATTGCTTTAATGCTTCTCAACTTGCAAGACGCTGGAGGAGCGTCATCAAAATTAAAGCTACTGAACTGGTCTTCTTCAAAAGAGAAGTTAGTAGAAGAGATCTTTGCAAATAGTTACTTCTTAACTATAGAAAACTATAGAAATCCAACTCGAGAATATTGGCCGATGGTCAGACACCAATTAAGTAAATAGCCAAGGTGGACAAATTCATAGAACAATCGGAAGCTCTACCGTCCCGTGCGGCAGTTATCTAAGTACAAACTAATGAAGTGAATATACCTATAACTATACTATTACACAGATTATAGAATACTATTATAATATTCGACTACAATTTATTTATTTGTGCACATAAAATCAACTGCCTGCCTTTTGTAGTGATTTATTTGCATCATCATCAGGTGTTACAGTATCCGTCAGTAGTCTAGAGATAGATAGATTCGCGTATGAAATTTAAAAACGGAGTACAATACACCTATGCCTAATCTTTCAGAGAATCCTGTATTCCCGACGAAGAACGTATATTCTGTGATACCTTAAGTGAAACCTAACATACCTATTTACCTAATTGCATAAAAGTTAAGTAGGTACTTAGCTTCATGCACACGCGTAGAGCTAACCAAAATTACTCGACAGAATCTTGCTATTTTACTTACACACGAGAGAATAAATTGCGAACGTTGAGTTGCATAAAAAGCTGCCTTTACAGGCGGCAAGGTTGCTGGGCCAGTTCTGACAGCCCGGGAGCCCGATAAATATAGGCACCACACAACGCATACTTTCGGCTGAGTCTGATCATAAGATTCGGATCTGAAAATACGCCGCGGAGTTGTAGCGATTCTTCTTTCATACATAGGATTGGATGGGACATACATACCTTTATTAAATAGACAGCAATTTGTTGTATGATCAATAAATCATAATACAATGTAATATGTAACAATTTGTAGTTGTAATAGTGATCTGTAGTTGTAATTGTCAATATACTTTTAACATGGTAGTACCTACTCGCTCACAATTCAATTTAACTTATTTCTTATTTACTATATTTCTATTAGCGAAGACTTGTTATTGGCTTTATATTAACTAGATGATGTTGTTACTGTGATATCCTAGCTGTAAGTCTTCCATACTTTAAATAAATAAATAAATACGATTCACTCCGCGGACCCCGACACGTGTAAAAAACAAAATTTTAGAGTAGGGTTGAAAAGTAAACAAAGCATCCCAGGTTTTTCTCTACAGACTAATACGACGACGTCATTATCTCAATGGTATCTGTTTCGTTCGAGGATAGCTGTCATTCTGATTTAAAATTTTTGTTAATTATAATTTTGTTTTCTTTCTTAGAGCAGCCAGTATAGAGTAATCATCATCATAGTTTTCATCTTATAATGTGAAACCTCCATAGTTTAGATACAGTGCGCCCAGTATATTTTAGAAAAGAACACAAATAACATGCCCACGTAACTATTTCTATAATATAAAAATGAATCACCAAATGTGTTGTTAAGCGCATATCTCGAGAGCAGCTGAACCGATTTCGCTAATTCTTTTTTATAATATTCCTTGAAGTACGAGGATGGTTCTTGCGGAGAGAAAAAAATTAAAAATTGCCTGAATAAGTCTAAAGACAACACTTTTCTATATCCCCATACAAAAGAGTCGTGATAATACTTAAAAATCAATTTGAACTTTAATACCATACCATAAAGTTTAAGTGTTAGTGGAGGGGTTCCGGGAAGGGAAAACAATTGAGTGACGTTAGTTTCAGACGACTGTTAGGCCACAGATAACAGAATACTAGTATAGGCGGTACGAAGTTCGCCGAGTCAGCTAGTTTAGTAATAAAAAAGAAATGTTTGTCACAAAGAATAGTTACAAGCTTACAAGCAATTTTTTTCCCAAAAGGTGCTGGTAGGTACTGGTTCCCCAACTAGGCTGAAGCCTGTATTTTGGGAGACAGTGCTCAGTCAAAAGATATGACACTGTAGGCACTATGAACGGTATGTTATTTACATTAATTATTTTTAATTAGTTTTTTTTTTTTTTAAAAAAAGCTTACTAGTAATGTGGGTCACACATTACTAGTATTCTTGTTAACCCCTCGTGCTAAGCTAAATATGCTTGTGTTACGAGTGGGTTCACGTCGGTAGTGCAATGGGTGGGGTTTGAACCGGCAACCACATGATCGCAAGTCCGACGCCCTAGCCATTAGGCTACCGCCGCTTCAAAGCTTTATTCAAAGTTTTATGTTAATACTGATATACCTATGTTATTTTTTACCCAAAGGAATATTCTTCGATCACTGTTTTAAAGCAGGTTCATATCTTGGTGAAACTTTCCGGTGCCTACTACAACTACACATGCAACATAACGTTTGTACACGCGAAAATGTGTGTGTAAACATGTAGGGTTGCCTCTTGTAACGTGCTTCTGATGAGTAATGAGTATGTTCCTATGTCCACTGATAACTTGCTTCGCATTTATCTGCCTTTTGTTTCAGAGACAACAAACACTACAACGAAGTGCGGAAAGCAGTGGGTATCTTATACTAGGAAAGTGTGGAGAGGACATTATAATAAACTGTCCATTAAAGACAGATGCGAGTGGATAGATGAAACAATTATGGACGTATAAATTATTCGTAATTTCCGAGATTCGGGCGAAACAAAACGTGTTCTCTTACAAATGAATAAATATTTAACGAACTGGCACGGTAAGTTTGGTCGGAAATATACCTAACAAGAATTCGCTCCGAATACAATTTGTTTAAATTTACTTAATTCGAATGCTGCCAACGGTGTGCTCGAAATAATACAGTTTATTACATCATTAGTATTATAATAAAATATTTTTCTAAAGCTTAACGTTACCTTACCTACCTAACTGCTTCTTAAACGACGATGAATTGAGTTATAATAAGGTCATGCTAAGGGTAGCATGACTATGACTATGAATAAATTCGGGTACGAATCTAAAATACTGTCCTATTTGTACAATATCGATTCTATAACTAATTTCAAATTCTGACCTTATGTAACAATTCTTGATGATGATGTTTGATTGATGTTGTACCTAGTCATTTTATTTTATTAGCCATTTGCCTAATAACGATTACTTACCTACTTTTATGTAATGCTGGCGATTGTTCGCAATATCGGCAACAACGACAAAGTTCGTACAGCTTTACACAAGACAGAATATAGAAGTGTACTCGTTCACAGTTTGTTATACGAGATTGAGTTTACGAATATCAATTTGCAGTTTTTTGACGTAATAAAACTTATAACATTTTTATCTTGTCTACTCACAAGATTTATCACTTTCGTAGTTTCGTAAAGATAACTAAGCAATTACCTATCAATCATCAATTTATGAGCGTAAACGTGATCCCTGGATCTTTTATTTATGGGATAGGTGAGGAAACGAGCAGACGGATCACCTGATTGTAAGCGATAACTGCCACCCATCGACACCCGCAACACCAGAGGAGTCACAAGTGCGTTGCCCGCCTTTTAAAAGGGTTTGGGCCTCCGGTAACCTCACTACTCGGCGAAACACAATGCAAGCCGGTTTTCTGTGAGGCCGTGGTATCACTCCGGTCAAGCCGGCCCATTCGTGCTGAAGCATGACTCTCCCACGTGAAAATCAAGTCTTTGCAAACTCGAGGGTCAAATAATCAAACTGCAAATAATCATAACATCGCACAGGAAATGTATTAATTAAGGAGTGTTAAACCAACGTAATAATAAATTGCACTGAAGCAATTAACGCAGTGAATGGCCCAAGGTTCGCCTTCGTACATGTATTTCGATAAATGAAATATTATGATAGACGTAAAAAACATTTATACTGATACCTAAATTTAATTAGGACCGTAATGCACATACGTACTTTTGTAGGTACTACTTACATCCTGCCTGCTTTGTGTATATAAATAAATAAATTTGCAGCGAAAAGTCGTAGGTACCTACTAGAGTATTGTTTAATTAACATGCATATGTAATATTACATGAAATAATATCAATACATCCGTGCTCGAGTAGGACAGATTGCGTGAGCCACCGCCCCAGACTCCTATCAAAATAGGTACAATAAAAAAATATTGCAAATAAACCAAATTGAAAACTGTACACGTTAACGCGTAAAACAAGTTTTCATCGTTATCAGAGTATATCGTCATAATTGTGGTAGAACAAACCCGCCGCCCGCACATCCATCCGTGTTGGTAGTGACAATACGCTTTCTAACAATTTATAGTCTACCGATATTGGCAATTTGACTTGCTCTTTGCGCTACGCCGTAGTCGGGCTACGAAGTAGGATAATCCGATTCATTTTTGAGGTCATAATACCTATATTAATAGCAAAATGAAAAGGAGGGCTTGATTTGAATCCGTGCTGAATCTAGATAATACGTTGTTACAAAAATTTCCAGGAAGTAAGTACAAATTACATAATGTTGACTGCAACTAGAGCAAGCCCCCCGCTAAAAGACGGCACCAGATGGCGCATCGAGTATCATATTCTGAAGAGATCCGCGTCACACTGGTGTAACAATAAGTTAACGGGTCCACTGCTGCAGCTAGCGTTTTTTTTGCGCTTCCACCAGGTATTGTGTTGTAACATTTTGTGACTACAATGGAGAACATTTACCAAAGCAGTCGGTGTTGCGTCAACGTGGCCGCAGAGGGGCGCTGACGGCGGTGGCGGCGGCAACACACCGTGAACAAACATTGACCAAGCACGCACTGCGCTCCGGGCCTCGACAACTTGCCGCAACATTCTTAGCGTAAAAGTTAACGTGGATGGTTTACTCTATGTAATTTGCGATGTACAAGTTGATACTAAGTTTTACCTAAGACAACGATTGTGCGACCGACTTGTGACGTATTTCGAACTGCCACTGTGCTGTAAACGATGTGTTTTGCTCATGTTTCTATGAGAATGTTTTCTCTGGAGATTGGAAAATTCGTGCAAGATGCAATTAGTAAGTATGATTGATTTGATTTTACTTTCAATTGGTAATAAATAATGTTACACTCGCCGCGGCGTTATGTTAGAGACACCTTGCGTGAATGAGTGCATCCGGTAAATGTTCTGAACTTGTTTCTTAAATCATTCTCGGTATAATCGAGATTAGACGCTCAGTCTGCCAATTTAACAAAAAATTAAACGAGTTAGATTCGTTCCAGATATTTCGCAGAGTGTGAATCACGTTTGATGCTTTGCTAAAACATAATAAATAACTGAATAGTAGTTAGGTCTTTAGGTATATATAAGTATCTAGGTACCTACTTAACTTTAAATTAAGTACAAACGGACCTTGTACGAGATTCAGCAACGGTTCGAATTACAGATCTATTAGCAAATAATATAATTATAATTTAGGCTTGTTTCGTTTCAATTTCGGTAGTGACATTTGCCCTTGCTACATTCATCAATAACATAGGTACAATCTTCTTAACCGAAGTAAACACTACAAAGATTTAGAGAGTTTTACGAGGAATTTACTCTACATGTTCATGACGTTATTATAACTTCATCGTATGGAATCCAAAAAACGTGAGTGATGCAAAAGCAAGCGATTGAGCGTAAACTTTACTCATTAAATTGTTTAATTAGACGGTTTTTGCGTTGACTATTGCTGCTTTGTTTTCAGACATTCATAACAGCACAACACAGAGGTACATACATAATACCTACCGGTTTTAATAATCAGATCCATATATTATAAGTAATTTGCCTTTCTGATACCTAATTAGTTAGCGATAAAGTCTCTTTTTCATAACGCAAGAGTCGTGTTCCGATTTCAATGCGGTTTCTTTGTCCGAAACAATTGATTCGATACTTCATTGTGTTGTCACGTAAAAGCACTGTTATTAAATTTCCTTTACTGGATCAAGCTTGGTTTAAAAGTAGTCTTTGTATCATTGGTCAACAACCGGTACCCGGACCATGATTGATTTACTATTTTAATTTGCTAATTACCCTGAGAGTAATGTAATTACCACATTGACGGATTCAAGTAATGACTATGAACTGAATTAGTACCTAATTAGGGCCTTAGAGAGTAATTAAGCCTAGTTGCATAATGAGGACTAATTTACCTATGTCTTTAGCGAAATTTAACCACATAAAAAGGAGGAAACTATTTATTACGTCCGTGTGATGCGTAACGCAACATAGGTAGATAATGCAAATCATTAGGTAGGTACCCTTCCTTTTTCCTGTCCCACTGTTGGGCATAATGTAATAAAATACCTGTAACATTATCCAAATTAACTGAAAACATTAATTTCCGCTTGGGTAGGTATGATCTATATTTGAAAACGATGAAAATAATGTTACGTGCATAACAACTTCGGAGGTCGGTGGAAAACAAAACATCGGAACCAATTCGGCTTCTAAATTTTAACTGGCAACTGGCGAGCTGGCGAGTACTTCCAAGCAGGCAGCAGGAAGCATTCCTACTAGAGCTAGACAGAGCTATTTCTTGTGATCTCCAGTACAACAATCTAATCACGATATTTGTGACCCGTTAAGGAGATTCCATTTATCATTTCATACTCCATCAGATTTTAACAAAAAATTGTTATATGAGATCACACTGTGCGTGCTGTTCATTATAAGTATATTAAAGGTCATCAGATCTTCAAATTTAAATAGGTCTCAGGAGACCCTTCCAAACAAAAAATCATTGTTAAATTTGTCCAAAACCGAATATCGATGAACACATACAAATAAAAAATCATATTGACGAGCATAGAACTTCCTCTTTATCTAAGTCGGTTAATAAATTAAACAAGGTGATTATTCCGTAAGTCATAAAAGTAGATGAGGAGAAGGGGTGTTACTGATAAGGCTAAGTAAGCTACCCCATATCTCTTCCTCCCTACACTATATTATTACGAAAGTTGTGGTTTTAAGCACTTCTTCACGATTCATGAATTTAAACCTCCTCGGTTATGAAGAGCTACGAATTTTAAAAGTTCAGCGTACCATAAATAATTTATTACCTAAATATAACAGGACATTCAAGCACCTGCCGTTTGTAGGTTCATTATTTCAATTTTAAATATTGCACATTTGTGATGTAAGTTAAACAATAATATGAAACTAAATTAAACAGTAAGTTACACTTTTCTAAGAAGAAACTGCTCTTGAAATGTACTTATTTCAAAATTTTAACGGTAAAATCTACCTCTAGTACTAAGTATGTAGATAGGCTGCGTAACTTATGGTAATAATTATGATTATCTATTACACAGAACCAGTTATGTACGTAGTTAATAAGCCTTATTTAAATATTTTATATCTTAGTAATAGGTACGGAACGACCAAACATGTACGTAAGTACTTGCATGTTACCTATTAGCTCAGTAAGCATGTAGTTCACTGTTCAGCCTCTATTTCCTACTAGTTTTCCACTTTTCTACAGTTAAACCTATATTCCAAACCTCTCCATGATCTGTGGCCTGGACGTCCCTAAGCCAGAGCTCATGGAGGAGTCATGGACTCAGCTCATCAGCTCGTCAGCTCATGGACTCATGGAGGTGCCTGGGATATCCGCTGCCGTTGTGGCGAATGTCACGAATTCCAGGGCCAAAGAAAGGCAAATACGGTATTTAGTTTGTACGAGTCGGACATACCATGCCGCCTCCCCGGGTAGCAGATGATCCATTGAGATTTTGACAATGTTATTGGTTTAAACAACGAATTTGATAACTATTACTACGTTTTAACGACATACATCCAGAAGTGGGTAACAACGTTTATTATCTCATCATCATATTAGCCAATAGAAGTCCCCTGCTGAACAAAGGCCCCCCTCAAAGACTTCATCAAGGACCGGTTATATGCCGCCTGGCCGCCTGCATCCAACGACTCCCAGCGACCTCAAGTCGTCCGTCCATCCCGTTGAAGGTCATCCTGCACTACGCTTTCTGGTTATTATCTCAAACAATATCTAATAGATTTACTCTACCAGCGTAGCCCAAGATGGAATTCGTATCTAGGTAGGTAGCTGTTAAATTGTACCTTAAAACTGCCGCTTTAATCTGGTCCCAAGCGGGTTCGATTCCCAAGTCGATCAAGTGTTATTGGGTTATTGTATGAAATTCCCAGGAATTTTACAGTCAATGGCAATAGGTTCTCCCCCTATCACATAGGACCTAAACATACGGGACATGCGTACATTCTAGTATTCTATTATCTGTGGTACATTATAGTCCTTGTCTAACCCTTCGGGAAATACAGGCGTGATGGTTAACATACCATCACGCCTGTATTCCCCGAAGGATTAGGCAGAGGCGTACCTACTAATGTACACCCACAGTTCACCGGTATGTTTAGGTCCCATGTAATAGGGAGCGAGCCTATTGCCATTAACCGGGCACAAATTCCAAACTCCGAGCTGCTATTGGGAATTTCATAGAAATACCCAATAACACTTTGCTCGACCTGGGAATCGAACCCAGGACCTCTAGCGTAGCAGTCGCGCACTGGACCACTTGGCTAATGAGGCAGTTTATAATTATTATAGCAAATAAACGTATACACAGTGCATAATATTATTTGTAAATTTAACCTTTACTATTTATCACTTGCGGTAAATCTGCCTAAGTGTGTAGGTGCAAATGTGCAATAATGCAGTTTTACATATTATTAGTCTTCAAATTGCATTTATTTTATCTAGTTTGCAGTCATAAGTGGGTTAACAAAGTTATTTAATTAGTCATTCATTACGTTATGATATGAAAAATTGCTTAACAGCAGTCTCGCTTAATGATCACGATGAAATACCAAACAGTCAAAATATTCATAAGATTGAGACCTACTATTCTGATCTCAACACGGCTCCCTTCCGGCCGTATTTCCCCGTATTTGTCCTACTTCAGAACGCGTCCCGAGGGCATCCGGGCGAGCTTTTATTTGTACTCCAGGTTTTCAAGTCACCTCCTAGTCCTCTGGTCCTAGTTACCTGATTTTAGAAGTGGCAACCCTACTCCCGTTTAGTATTTCTGTTAATTCCCATGACTCTAGTCTTAACGATTGTTACTTTATTGTATACCTACTTATTTTATAGATGTTTTAAAGCAATACAACAACAATATAATCTTACATATAATAAGAATGTAAGTGAGCCGCGTCTGTACATTGCTTATATTTACAAAAAAACTAATTTGGGGGACTCAGAATCGGTAACACAATCCATTTCTATTATTTTTGGAACTTTTGTCTGTCTGTTTGTCTGTCGGTTTGTCTGTCTGTTTGTCTGTCGGTTTGTCTGTATGTTTGACCGCGCATCAAATGATAACTACTGAAGAGATTTGGAGGAAGTCGGCAGGAATTCATAGCCTGTTTCTTGGATTAACATTTAGGCTATTTTTAATTCAAATCGGTTCTCTCTATCAAAAGTTATTAACATTTTAACCATTGAAAACGCTGAATTTTAAAAATAACCATTGAAGTCAATTTATTTTTCAAGTAATTCTGTATTAGACTAGCACGGATCAAACATTATAACAAAATCAAGTAATAAAATTAAAAAATACACTTAAAGGGACTAAATAAGATAAAACAAGAAAATAACGTAGATCAATCAGAAACCATTATTGTGACCAGGAATTGATTATTAGTACAGTTATTCTAACTCTACTTACACAGGGAATCACGGGGCGTACATAGGATTTATCCAGCGAGCACAGGCCGGTGTAAAAACTAAATATTTGAGTAGATTATAGAAGTAAACAAAGAATGACAACTTATTTTCTAGCGGACTAACACGACATCGTTATTACCTCAATGAAATTTGATTCAATAACAGGTGTCATTTTGAGTTGACAATTTTGACAATTATTGTTTTCTTCTTTAAAGCATCCAGCCATATAGTAACTTATTTTATAATTTGAAACCTCCATAGTGTAGATACAGTGCGCACACTTTATTTGAGAAAGTAACTAAAGAGTTTTGCATTTATTCAAATAATTAAATAATATACCCTAAGAATATACCACATAAGTATTATAATTAAAAAAAAATGCAACGTGCGTTAATCTTAATTTACTGACGCCGAAACAGTTATTTGAGATTTTTGTCTATGTAGGTATGTCTGTTTATATTTCCATGCTTCATGTCAATACCACGTGAACAAATTTTTGAAATTAAGTAATTTATAGGTCAGAAATACGGTATTCAGAGGTCCATGGCGCTAAGTGTATTACAAATATGGAAAATCAAATTTTTCGAGGTGGTTAGTTGAAACTTGGAGAGGACAACGTCTCTCAGGTCAGCTAGTAATTATATAAATTTCATAACAATATTTAATTGGTTTGTAAGTTTGTGGCGTAACTTTCTAATATCAAGGTTTCGGTGAATATGTTTGAAGTATGTTCCTAAAATAATTATAGATAGGTAGTTACTAATATACTGCACATAGGCACTATAATAATTACATTTTTATTTACTTCCTTTGCTGTTTTAATTACGTTTAAGCATAAGTAGGTACACTAGGAACTATCGGGGTGTAAGCACCTTTAATTCTATTGGATGTAACTTTGAACTTGATCACTGTTCTCGGCTTGAAGCATCCAGATTCCAAAGAACTGTACTTTACTTAGGTACCGAAAGTTATAAGGATTTAAAGATAGAAAGCGCAGCAAGACTGCAGATTAAGTAATTGAATATTAAAAAAGGTATTAATGTATAGTAACTATACAATAGCACAGAGTAAATGAAAGATATGTACCTAAGTGAATGTACTATGGCAATTCTATGACAGTATCAAACTTGAGAAAAGCGAATACAAATTAAAACCAGCTATTGTAATGAAACACATTCCAGGAAATTAATTCAATGTGAGAAATCAGTAGGTACCTACCTAAGTACTATGTTTTTGGTCGTAAAGTATGTAGGTTTATATCAAAAATAGTTATTTATTACATAATTATAATCAACAGCAACTGATTGGTAGTAACGGACCGGAAAATACCTAACATAACCAAACATACCATCACGCCTGTATTCCCCGAAGGGTTAGGCAGAGGCGTAACCTAAACATACCGGCGAACTGTGGGTGTACATTAGGTACACCCACAGTTCGCCGGTATGTTTAGGTCCCATGTAATAGGGGGCGAGCCTATTACCAGTAACCGAGCACAAATTCCTAACTCCGAGCTGCTACTGGGAATTTCATAGAAAAACCCAATAACACTTTGCTCGACCTGGGAATCGAACCCAGGACCTCTAGCGTAGCAGTCGCGGTCAGGACCACTTGGCTATTGAGGCAGTTAAAATACCTAACATAATTATTATAGTTAGTGTAAAACGAGGCCATCAATCCATCATCATACGACTACTAGACTAACGAAGTTGTTAATCCAATTTTTTCAGAATGGTCTTTGAATGACTCGAAATGACAAATAAGCACTGTAGACAAAACTGTAAAAAATCAGTCCTTGAAAGACTACAACCTCAGCCTCAAATTCGAATTTGGCGGGCTAAGTGAGTACAATATCGAGCCGTCGTCGTGAGCTGTCCAGCCAGGGATACCGACCAGTTTGTTCTCCAATCCAAGACCATTCTAACAGTCTGTAGACGAGCCACCTGATAGAAATAATAATAAAAAATATGTAAAGAAACAGGTAAAATAAGTTGATAAAAAAAAATACGTGTGGCACTCGGGGACTGCCGCGGTAAAGCTGTTGCATAGCATTTTTTATCAACCTATGCAATTACTAGCTGACCTGACAGACTTTGTCCTCTCCAAGTTTCAACTAACTAAGTTCCTCGAAAAATCTCATAGAAAAAATGGTTTTCCATATTTTTAATACATTATAAAATGACTTACGTTATGACTGGCTGCTATAAAGAAGAAAACAATAATTGTCAAAATATAAAATAAGATAAGCTTCCTCCCACGAGTAGCCATCAAAAATTATAGCTTAGTCATCAGCGTATGCAAAAGTTTTCGCATTGTACAGTTTTAGTGAGCAGAGACCATTCACGTACAAGAGAAACAGGGTAGGACCAAGGACACTACCTTGTGGTACCCCGTATGCTATTTCAGTAAATGTGCTCTGCTAGTCTACAAGGCAAACTCTTTGTTGGCGTTCTGTGAGATAGGAGCTGAACCAATAACAATGGCCTATGCTCGTATAATTAACCCAAATTTCATCTATACAATTATGCACAATGGCTACATTTTGGTTCTGGCACTCGCCGATGCTACCGCGGCTCCGCTCGCTTCGCTCACTCGGCTCGTGCGTCGTTTGGTCAAAGTTGTAACCTAACCAACCAATTTTAACATATTTCATCCCGAAATTAACCCGTCAAATCTAAATTTGGTTGCAAAAACCCGTGAAAATATAACTAAATGTCATAGGTTTTTTACATAAAACGCTTATTGTAACTGCAAATAAGTCATTCTACAAAACAACAAAACGTGGGTAGCGGTTCTGATAATCGTATCGCAATGGCAATTCAGCTGGAAGCCATTCAGCTATTTTACTTAACAGAGCTTTTTTGGAAAGCAGCTAGCAGTTCTGTAAAATAGCGAATTATACAATTCTACTGCGACATACTGAATTCGAAATTTTTGCACAACGTGCTAGACGTGATTTTACCCACATTATGCCGTATTGTTCTATTGGAACGGCTAACTCCAAAGTTCCAACCGCGCACAGTTATATAGCTTCTGGCGTTGTCATTGGTCAAGACAGCATTGGTCCACCCGATCCCTAAAAAAGGCGACCGCTCAAATCCATCCAACTACAGACCGATAGCCGTAACCCCCCCTTTTCTCGAAGATAATGGAGTCCATTATCAACTGCCAGCTCCTTCGGTACTTAGAGGATCACCAGCTGCTTTGTGACCAGCAGTACGGCTTTCGTAAGGGTCGGTCGGCTGGTGATCTTCTGGTATACCTGACACATCGTTGGGCACAGGCGATCGAGACTAAGGGGGAAGCCTTGGCAGTCAGTTTGGACATAGCGAAGGCCTTCGATCGGGTATGGTACAAACCGCTTCTCTCAAAGCTCCCTTCCTACGGGCTTCCCGAGAAACTGTGCGGATGGGTCGCCAGCTTTCCTGCAGACAGAAGCATTAAGGTCGTAGTTGACGGTGAATGCTCTGACTCCTTATTCATTAATGCTGGTGTCCCTCAAGGCTGTGTGCTATCGCCTACTCTGTTCCTCCTCCATATCAATGACATGATGCAAATCAGCGGCATTCATTGTTATGCGGATGACAGCACAGGCGATGCCTTATATACCGGCCGTGCTAACATTTCTCGGGAAACCGTCATCGAAAGCCGAAACAAACTTGTGTCTGAAATTGAGACCACATTGGAGAAAGTCTCAGATTGGGGCAGACTTAATTTGGTCCAATTTAACCCTATTAAGACACAAGTTTGCGTGTTCACCGCTAAAAAACTACCGTTGGTCGTATCTCCTCGTTTTGAGAGCACCCCCTTAATTGCCTCAGCCAATATTGGAATATTTGGCATCGACATATCGAATCAACTCCGTTTCCGCGGTCATTTAGAAGTTAAGGCTAAGTTAGCCTCGAAGAAGCTTGGCGTGCTTAACAGATCGAGACAGTATTTCACTCCGGCCCACCGCCTATTACTTACAAGGCGCAGGTCCGGCCTCATATGGAATACTGTTCTCATCTCTGGGCAGGAGCACCCCAGTACCAACTTCTCCCTCTGGACCGCATCCAACGAAGAGCGATTCGAATCGTCGACTGCCAAGTTATTTCAAACCGGCTTGACCCCTTGGCGCTGCGTAGAGATGTGGCCTCGCTTTGCATCCTCTATCGTCTATACTATGGGGAGTGCTCCGAGGAATTGTTCGGATTGATCCCTGCAGCCTCTTTTCGCCATCGTTCTACGTGACAATAGTTCCATCCCCATCATCTTGATGGCTGGCAGTCTGCAACTGTGCGCTTCTCTAGAAACTTTCTGCTTCGCACAACAAAACTGTGGAATGAACTGTCGCCTGCAGTATTTCCGAACCAATACGACCTTCAAACCTTCAAGAAAAGAGCGTACACCCTTTTAAAAGGCCGGCAGCGCACTTGTGACTCCTCTGGTGTTGCGGGTGTCCATGGGCGGCGGTGATCGCTTACCATCAGGCGATCCGTCTGTTCGTTTGCCTGCTTTCACATAAAAAAAAAGTTATTTCGACAGTACCTACCTGCTTTATTACGGAATAATGTACTTACATGAAATAAGTAGGTAGGTAGGTAATCTTTGCAATGGACGTTGAATAAAGGAACTAGGCCAGTTTTTGAGGTCTGGGAAATTGCTTTGTTTGTGGTGAATTGCAACTGGCAGTAGGAAGGTACTCTACTAGTGTATAATTATTCATTTTATACGAACCTACAATACTATTTATTATTTTTACTGTCAGAAAAGCAGTAAATTAAACGTTGCTATGACGTAAAAAGATGCACGTATAGAATTTTATACCTACCTATTAATTTTTCCCAAGTTTAGTTATAAATTACCTACATAAATGAACGTAGGTAGTTATTTTATTAGTTTCTAGGTAGTTTCTAGGTCTAGGTAGTTGTTTTATTAACTTCATGTTAATATTACAAAACTGATGTCATATTTTGTAATGTATTTATAGGTTTCATAGAAATATATTTCATAGAAAAACCCAATAACACTGCTCGACCTGGGTATCGAACCCAGGACCTCTAGCGTAGCAGTCACGCTTAGGACCACTTGGCTAATGAGGCATTATGTTATACTTATTGTTAGACAAAACTTGATACGATAGTTACTTACATTACTGTTATTATATTTCTCAACTGGGCAGAACAGAAATCGTATCAACGTATTTATCATTGGTAGATTTGTACTTTCTGCTTTCACAAAACCGTCTTTTCCGTTGTGCGATTTTAATAAAATAAAGGATAAAAGTCCACAAACGTGATAATACCTTGTAAAATTTTCAAAATAACATAAAGCACGACAGACGTCTAGATTGTGTATTATCGGAGTGACGTCACGTCGGAATCCAATATGGCAGATGGCGTTTTAGACATTTAAAAAACAGATTGAAAACGACGATTTTATAATTTGAATTAAAAAGTTTACATTGCATTTTTATTAGGTAATAAATATTAACGTTTCTCGTTTACTTTTATCATAATCTATCATAAACATGCATTTTTATATATTTTTTTAAATGGTGTAAAATACCTTATTGAGGTCGTAAATATTTTCCATTTTTACATTCGTGTGTGGTTATTGTCCTTACTGATCAGAGAGTACAGTAATATAAGAATTACTGATTTCGATATTTTTTTACTTAGCCACTTGCACCAACTTCTGAAATAATTATGTTTAAATTGAATTTAGGTACCTAAACACATTTAATAAGTTGGTGCAAGTGGCCCTAAGTGGCCATTCGCAACACTTACGGGGGTAGGTATGTCCAATACCTTAATTTTTTTTCAGTTTATGTACAAACTGCAACTTTCTACCACCTACCCACTAGGTACAGGTACAAGCATCAGTACCTAACTTCCTACCTTATTTTTATATAATCGGCAAGCAAGCAGACATTGTACAGACATTGTCAGATTTATAGCAAAAAACAATAATTTTCATTGTCATCTATAATATTTTCGCAAGATGCGGGATAAAGTTCCAATACTTGTACACTATGTAGGTACTTACATTTTTTATAGTGTAGTGTTCAAAGTAACATAAAGAAATGTCACATTACTATTATTACGTTTTGTTACACTGCGGTCGCGAGAGCCAATTTCCAAGTTACAAACAGCTGTTTTCTCTTTTAGAACGCTACGCTAATGTGAATAATTGAAGAAAATGAACAGGAATTATAGTAGAAGGGTCGCTGACTTCCACGATGAACATTGCTGCGCGGGTAATGTCACCGGGAACTTCCGGCGCAGCTCCTCATTGCGGCTGCGCGGGGAGAAAATGGTGCAGCGCTCGCCTCTGGCAACCAGGAAATTAATACCAATAATCACGGAAAATACACACCAGAAACAACGCAGCGATGTGCCACGACTCCAAGAGCCTGGCCATCGCCAGCGGAGCCATGTAAGTAGCCTTCGATCACAACTCTTGATCACGATTCACGAAAAAGCATTACGTACCATATTGACAGTCAAGCCACGCAGATACAGTTTTTGTCATCAAATATGTAGGTTGTTTTGATAAAAATGGGTCAGTGATTTATTTGTTGATAAAGTAAGGTTATTCAACATTAAAAATTTGTTATTTTTGCTGTTATGCCAACATGACATAGCTATGTAACAAACTACTACTAGTTTACAAATTTGATGTTTACTTTTCAGTCATTCAATTCAAATCCACTACTAAAGCCAAAAAAATCCTGCTTAAAACCTCAAGAGAGTAATATAGACCGAAAGTTGAGTATGACTGACTCTGCTCAAACTCCCCCTGGCTCTCCAGAAGACTTGCCTGATGATGAGTCGTTGCATAGCTATGGCAGTGCCGCCACTGCTGCCTCTGTTGATGCGGGATATGCACCATTTAATGGAACCACTTTCAGTGGAAGATCAATGCGCTATGTTTTACACTGCTCATCTCATGCTGGTCTCGCTGGGGAAGAATATCTTACACCAACCCAGCGTGCACAAAAACAAATAAGACGACTCAAAAATCTACTTAGTCAAGCTAAAAAAGACTTAGAAAAAAAGGATAGTGAAATATTTCAACTTACAAAAGAAGTTGTAGAATTGAGATTGTATAAGGCATCAATTTGTTCTCCTGATGAAAAATCCAACTCAAGTGAAATAGTTACAATAAGAGAAAATGCAGATGAAGCCTCTACAGAACATGAGAGCCCTAAACATGGGGATACTTGTAGATCATTTGACATCACTGACAGCCCAATATTCAAAAATCAAACATCACCAACTAGATGTCGTAATGAAATGCAAGGCTCATTCACAGACTCGGGACATTTTGATGATCTCACTAATTCATCATTGCATTCCAAAGAATCTGTGCACATGTTGACACATGAGGCATCCTGTATGACTGACATAGGAGATGGTGATGAAGAGCGTCGTAGTTTAATATTGTATTATGAGAAAAAAATTGAAGATATCATGAGAGCACATGTGGGTGAGACACAAGAAATGAAAAAACAACATAATGATAAAGTGGAGGTGTTACTGCAAAAGTTGGCAGATGTGAACACACGATACTGTGAGCTATTACCAAACTATGAGCAGGCCAAGGAGAGGATCCACTCTCTTGTGAAACAGTTAGAGGAGGTCAGCAAACAACTGCAGGAAGAGGAGAGCCGGCACCGCGCCGTATACCTGCAAATGTACAACAAGGGTGTTGAAGCTGCTAAATTTGACCTAGAGAAGGTAACCACCTGTTCCCATTTTAAATTATTCTATTACATACCTATTTAGTGTAAAATTATATGTGTTATTACAGTTGCAAGGAGCATAATTTTTAAGATCATACTTGATACCCTTACTTGACTAAAGTAGCTATCCAATCTACCAATATAATGAATCTAGGTAGACATTGAAAGTCGTGAAAATAAAAATTATGTTCTTAAATTATACCTATTTGAGATGAGATTCTGGGTTTACACCCAGGTTGAGCTAAGTATTATTGGGTTTCCTTTGGAATTGTCAGTAGCAGTTTGGAGTTTGAATTTATGCCCATTCAATAGCAATAGGCTTGCCCTTAGTAGTAGTAATTGTGGGTGAACAGCAGTACACCTCTGCCTAACCCTTTCTAGAATACTGGTATGATGGTATGCTAATGAAATGTCTTTGTTCACATTTACAGGGTAGTGAGCCTGGTACTTCACAGGGGCAAGCTAGCCGCGTGTCCGTGGAGGAACTACTGGAGCAGTTGCAGATTACTCAGACAGAGCTCGAGAAAGTTCGAGTAAGTTCTTACTAACATTTCTGTCCGTAAATTAATATTGGCTAATCACGTTGAAACCAATCCAACACCTCATTTCTGATATTAGAATAAAATTAAGTTAAAGTATTTAATCCACAGTGATTAACATTCTCACAACCTGTTCTTGACTTATCTTTCAATTCTAGTCTAATCTAACATTTTCAAATGTCCTAATTTTAAAACCTTTGAAACAGAAGCAGTTGAAGATTGTGTCACAATTATTTTGAAGACTGTTAGGAGTGTTTACCCCTAGCTCACTATATGAACTATATGTGTGTCATCTTGATCCGTCAGTGGTTTAGGCTCATATACCCAGTAACTAAACTGGCGACATATCCCTTTAAAAGTTTAAACTAAAACACAAATAATGTTCACATAATCAATATAGCTACAGAGAAACTCCTGCAGCGGGAATCCAACCCACCTTTAATATAATTATTTTATATTAAATACCCGCCCCGGCTTCGCACGAATGATTTTCTCGGCTTTTCTCTTCTATATTATGCATGTATTATACCTAAAGCCTTACAGAAAAAAATCTCTGAATGATAGTGAAAACTATTAAAATTTATTGTATGGTTTTGAAGTTAGCGGGGACACACAGACGAAAACAGCGACTTTGCTTTATACTATTACTAGCTTCCGCCCGCGATTTCGTCCGCGTGGAATAGTTACTTAGTCTTAGCGTCATGATATATAACCTATAGACTTTCTCAATAAATGGGCTATCTAACACTGAAATATTTTTTTAAATCGGACCAGTAGTGCCTAAGATTAGCGCGTTCAAGCAAGCAAACAAACAAACAAACTGATCTGTAACAAGTATTTTGATAATTTAAAAAGAGCAGTTCTTTAAGAAGTGGCGCATTGAAGGCGACACGCTCTAAACAGTTGTGATAATTCCTAATTAACCCAGAGAGTTGTACACGGATTTAGTTTTACTTAGTGTGCATGTAGTGGCGATTAACATTATGCCAGCTTTAACGTGTAGTGCATTCCAGGACACGGCATTCACAGAGGACCGATCAGCAAAGTCACAAGTACTGCTAAGTGCAAAGGAGGCTGTTTCTTTATGGGTCCTAGGAGCTCGAAAGGTTGGATTTTATACCGGACAATCGGCAGTGCTCACTGCTGAATACTTTTTATCTTATATTTATATATTACACCCTGCTTACTACACAGGTTTATAAGATGATGGCATAAACTGTGTCCACAAATCTAATTTATATAATATTAGATAAAGTTGGAAAATACAGATGTAAATAAGATTTAAGGTTGTAGGCTGAAGTGTTGTCTTTCTCCTTTGTTACATTTATATTTATTTTGTTGTAATTGTGTTGGTATAGGTTTTAAGTTTTACTAGAAACCTTTTCTTTATTTTTGTTTAATTAAATAGTATCATGGATTGTGGTAGTACCTATTGATAAAAAGCTTACAACTACTTAATTCACTTTCTTTAGCAAAGCTTGCTTTGTTAATACAACTAACCTGTTTTAATTATGGGCTTACTTTTCCAAATTATTTATTTATTGCCTAACCTTGGTTTCGCATGTTACCTAATTAGTTGAAACAGCCTCTTTTGGTTTTGGGTTCACATAATTACCTGCAATATCGTTTTAAGTTATGGATTAAGTAGGTACGTACATTTTATGTAGATAGTTGTAGTAACCATGTAGATATTTTTGAACTATGAATATTGAATAGTGTTTATGCCTTAGTTTTTCCCAGTCACTGAAATAGTATTTTCATAATAACTAATTTCTTTGTCACTCAAATCTTTTTTGGCTGAAATTGTATTTGTTGTTAATAGGTATTTTGTTTTAAATTCCTGTGAAGTCAACTACTACCAAGTCTCAAGAATTATTTATTATTAAGATCCACTATATAATACACACTTCACACTGCTTATTATAATAAACACTATAAAGTATGAAGATTTCTTCAAATTCCAAGTGTTTTATAAATCCGTTAACTTATCATTCCTTTATCTTCACTGATTCACAGCCAATATCCAAAAAAGATTTGTGGCACCAATTCCCAGTAGAAGATTTGCATGCCCAAAAAAAATCATAATTTAAGACACTCACAATACATTATTAATTACAGGCAATGTACCGTCGCATTGTCGAGTCGCAGAAGGGTAGCAAGACCAACGTAGATCCTGAAGTGACATTGCAGTTCCTAAAATCGGCCATCTATTACTTCCTGACTGATCCCGAGAACCACCAGGGACACCTGAACGCCATCGAGAACATTCTTGGTTTTACTGACGCGGAAAAGAAGAATATACGCAAAGCGAGGACATCGTAGGAAAGACTGCTGTGAACGTGTGATATGACATTATTACTAGTTAATTTTGTTCTATTTAGATAGGATGTAATATATTATTTTTCGTCTGAGACGAGGTAGCTCATACATAGGTTACACTAAAGTAACTAGTTGTGTTCACATTACCTTCTGGTAAACCGCGTCTTAACAGTATAGGTTTGCATAAGGTTTCTTTTACGTTGTTTTTGAATATTTTGTTGTTTCTTGGTTGTACCTACTTACATTTTTATTTGCTAGGTTTTAAACCGAATTTATTTTCTAGTGTGATTTTTATAAATAGTATGTAAGCACCAAAGATAGTTTTTTTGAAATCGTGCAATTTTAGCTTTATAAATAAGCATAATAGTGGCAAGTCTTACATTCCAGGCTGCTTTAGTAGAATAAGTGTTTTATGTTTCTATAATAATGTTCCTTTTTGGTGTTGTTTTCCTATCTTGTGATTTTGTTTTTACTATGCATGCTGGTCAGCGTTTTTAATATTATTTAGAATGGCAATTATAAAATAAATAAAATGAATATTTTAATTAATCAACTGGGTGTGTCAAATTTAAAAAATCATCTGTTTCATTTCCAAAACAACTTCAATAACTAACGAACATTTACCATAAATGATGTGTAAGTATATGTTCTAAAAGAATCCTATTTTGCCGAAGTTTCTCACAGCATGGAAATGAAATAACATGCAAATAACATTGAAGGTAAATTTTAACGACAATAAAAATAACGTTCTATGATAAAATGTTCATCTTTCGTCAAAGTGCAAGGTAGAATCATCTAGTACATAGATTGCACAAGATTTATCTTCAATTTTTATTTCGGTTTGCTCGAATTCAAAATGTGACCTAGTTTTAAGTGATTACTAATTTATTGATATATTCTTGCCTCACTTGAAAGTTGCATCTGTGATTGATTGTACCTTATAATAATGACAACGCATAATAAATCTGTCCACTTTTAATGTGAACAGGTCACTTGTGTTCCATTCGATAATTTATGCAGCAGATACCACTCTTTTCAGTTTGGAATTTTCAAAAACATGTACTAGAGCATGTTTTTCTGTTAATATCAACTTGAAGAGATATTAAGCTACAACACAAAGTAGAATAATAATTATAATATATATATTTTTCTACCATGCTACAACATAAAAATGTATAATCTCTAGCGTTAAAATGTCGAATGGAACGGAGTAGCATATTATACGCTATTTTATTTTACGTAGAGTATGCAAATCTACCATTCTTGAATCTTGTGTCGCCTCTGTAAATTAGGGATGCAGATGCAGTGATAAGAAGCTATTTATTAATAGCATTATTAACGTCCAATAGTTATACAAATCTTGTACAATAGGTATAATATTGTAGATTTATATTTTAATTTACAGGTAGATTTTATCTCTAGTAATTAAAATACATGACATTAATTTACAAGGTAATGAAAGTATTTCTGGGACATTAAGTTGCTTGCTTTGGTTCTCAATATATGGTAAACGGATTATTTAAAGCTAGTTTTATTTGGATATTATCCACTTGTAATTAGTATACCGATCTATCAAATCTCCTCTTCTCGTAAACTCTTGACGTTTTATACCTTCACACATGGAAGCATTGCAGCAAGCAAAAATACCCTTGTTGATGTTGTCACGACATGCCTGCAGGTCTTCTAATTACTTATCTAATAATTAAAAGTCGTATTATATAAAGATTAACTTTATTGTACAAAACTGCGAGTTTATAAGTAAATTATTGATAGTACATACCTATAAAACCTATACAAAATTAATATCAAAATTTAAAGCTAGCACAGACTTCATAAAAAAAAAAAGTGTCTTATACATAAAACGTGAGTCTTATAACATAAAATTATGTGCCAGGTGCGTTACTTTCGCAGTTCAACATTTAATTTTAAATACAAAGTAAACAAAAATAAATAGCGATGTAATTGACGACCTCAAAGAAATTATAGCCTCACAATAAAGACCTGGTATCACAACCATAATATCTTGTACCTACAAGAGTTGTATGTCAAACGAAATAATTAATATTTCTAAAAAAGTTAAATATTCCAAAGTTTTTAACAATGTTTCCTATTTTGCTAAAAAATGTATATAGATATAAGAAACTTAATTCTTACATGCTAAATTATTTCAGTCGATTCCAATATCGCAGAGCAAATTTTATGGCACATGTACTGTCGAGGTCATGGATATCACAAAAATGCATTGTCATGGATATTTTTAAATATAGACGTAATATAAAACATTATTTCCGTAGAGATTCTGATCAGTCTTTGTTTCCTTATCTTCAATGATGAATCACAAATTAATTTGCCCCATCAAAATCTAAACCCCTAAAATAATAAAGAGCTTAATGTGTGTGGATATTATTTCTTAATTTCACAGTCAGCAGTTAGCTTTGGCCATTTATGCAATTCTAATTTGAACTTTTTATCTTACAGCTACTGGTGTAAATTATTATTAACTTTTAATTCACACATTACATTGCAATGTGTTTTATACTGCTAGTATAAGTTGCAAAATTGGATAAATCACGATATGGTTCGTATCAGTCGAAGCTGAATTTGACCTCCTCACGGGACGGATCGTTGTTGGCAGCAACAGCTTGCAGCCAGTAGCGGCTGATCTGGCTCTCTATAGATGGAGTACTCTCCTTGCGAGTGCAGGCGGCGCGGGCCTTGCGTTTGGCCTTGCTATGTTTAGGTCGGCGACGCCCGACCTTGGTTTTCATCTCGGCTATCTTCACAGACAACTGGCTATCAAGCGAGTTGCGACGGGACTCCACAGAGACATGACGTAAACTAATACTAATCTGCGAGTCCTGGGAGTTGCGACGGTCGGGCGTTGAGCTGAGCGAGTGGTGCGTGTGCGTCGGCAGCACCAGCGCGTCGCGGCGCCGCACGAAGCGCGGCAGCGTCGCCGCCCACGACGATGACAGCTCACCACTGTTTCATACGTTTGGTTAGGTATTTATGTAAAGCTAGCACAGATTTAATAAAAATAAAATACATGTGTGCCACATGTCTGACGACTTGTGGGCTAAACTAACAATGAGGTGGGAGGTCCAGATAGAGATGCATAGAACCGAGAGGTGTGGAAGAGGGTAGGGAGAGGCCTTTGCCCTGCAGTGCAGGGGTAGGGCATAGTGGAATTAGACAATTCCACTCACAATTGTAGCTGTCCGACTGGGGAAGTACCTCCACCTTCCAGAAAATCATAGCCACAATGACAGATCGGTAAATTGACTGAGCTAGCTAAAACCCTCGCCTCACCTCTCATGTTTAGCATCATCCGGGTAGTCGGCGGGCGAGGTGGGATCAATGCAGAGCCCGACGGGGTCCTGGCGCGAGCCGCCCAGCGAGATGGAGAGGCGTCCTCGCGCGGCGAACTCCCCGCGGCGGCGGTACGCGCGCGCGATCAGCTCGTGCTTGCGCGCGCGGCGCGTCACTTCCGCCTCCACGGAACAACCGCATTTCCTACATTTTAATGTTAGGGTTACTTTGTGCATACGTATCGATGATTACCAACAGTTTTATAAATTACAATTTTCTGTGTCGAGCTGGATCACAATAAAATCACTATGAAAAGGGATTTTACTCAAAAATGCATGTAATGTGGTTATTATTTTGATAACCTTGTTTGAGCAAAGTCGACCTTGCCGTTCTGTTTCAAGGAGCGGCCGGCAAAGTTTTGCTGACCGCTCTAACAGGCCGGCAATGTTTTGCCGGCCGCTATTTTGACATTTCAACGTTTTATTGTTGTTGTTAATATTATTCGCCAAAAGGCAGGCAAAGGTTTGAACCATACAGCCTTGTCCTAAACGGTAGAAACTTTATTGAGGCTTCGATGGAGTTGAGGAGTGAACCCAAAAAGTCACGATTTTCAATTTTATATCATTTGCCTACACTCTCACACGTTCACGAACACTTAATGGTTAATTATCCACCATAATTACACATTAAATTTGAAATTCAATTTTTGAAAAATAATAGGCATGATGACTGATTTTCAAAAACTGTTCTAAAATATTCTTATGTATATACTATTTCCGAAAAATAAATTATTTCTGCAATAAAACATGGTTTTTGATACAAAAATGCGATTTTAATTCAATGTTTTTCAATTAGCGCGAAAACGGTCGCTGGTGTCATGGCATCTGCTTATGACGTCACTTCAATGTTTTGGCATCGTACACAATAGGAGATTAAACAACTTATCAGATGATATTTTTGTTAATTTTTATTTAGATATGACTTCGCAAGTTTATAAGTGGTGTGCTGTTCCCCAGTGTGATAATACGTCAAAAAATACCCTGATAAATTATTTGTTTATGTGCCACACAACAAAACAATAAGATATAAGTGGCTTAATCTTGCACGGCGAGATTAAGCCACACAGTTGTGCAGCTTCCTTTTCTTTCCTTCCTTAATAAACTTTTCAAATACTCCAGTATTTAATTGCAAACTAGGTTTACTATTGGATAAATATTTTGTTGTAATATATTTCAATGTAGTCCAAACCCGAGATAGCTTTGATTTCATCCAGTAGCATTCAATGGATGTATCGGACGGTTCTTCACTCCTACGATGGACCCACATGAGAAATGCAATGGCATTTTTGCAGCCCCCTTGTGAGGTAACACTGTCATGGCATTCTACCGATACAACTTCTTCCTTTACTTCGTCAACTATTATCGTCACTGCATATAACTTCGCGTGGACCTTGTGTTCTGCGCAGATTTTTGATCAAACTATACACAGATTTCCATCGCGTTTTAACTGAACGTAGCTAATCGCGTCGTCCCCATAAGATGGCCTGGAGGATCTAAAACAAAGAAATCGATAGGTACCTAAGCATATTTTATAAAATAAAAACATTATTAAAACTAAACATATGAAGCTGTGCTTTTTAAAAGTGATTTTATTTTTTTAACTATTGTAACGTATAGTTACAGTAATTTTAATATAGTTTTTATTTAATAATAAATAATACTTACATTGTAGTTTTAACATTTCTTAATTCTGCTGAACAGAAGTCTTTGTTTGATGCCAGGAACTGCCCCAGCATGCATTAACACATCAACTCTGGGCAAATTAGAGCTGTTTGCCTTGGTAAACCCTTGTTCCATTACTTAATAAGTTCTTAACAAGTCGTAGAACAAAAAACTAAGTAATATACAATTAGGAAATACATAATAAACAATTTTTAAGCGCGGAGATCGTCGAAATTCGTACGAAATTTACGTGACGGTGACAGTTCAACAAAGATGTGACGTAATTGAATCTGATTGGTGTTCAACTGAACATGGCGGACTTGTGTATTTTGGAGTTTTATTTTATCAAATAAATTAATAATCCCGTCTTATAAATAAAAATAAATATTTTTTTCTAAACGTATTAATTATATTTCAGTATATGAACATATTATTTTAGTAATTCTTGCTAACCGTCATCATGCCTATTATAAGATCGACAATGTGCACTTTTCATTTTCCCGCCTCTAAACTCTTCAACGTTTTAAAAAATCAAATCCAAAAAGATTTTATTTAAAACATCTGTTTGTATCTATAGAGATTGGTACAAATAGATTTTTTATTTAAATTACTTGCTGGTTTTATTTAGATTAGGTACTTGCATTTTTGAGTAAAGCACTATACAAACCTTGGCCCACAATGACTGCTTCGCTGGTCACGCTATGATTGCCTCGAGCTAGCCTAGCTACGCTCTAGGCCTTTCAGCTTGGCCATCATTGCCCTTGCTGTCCTCGCTGTAAAGGCCTCGACCGACCTCGAAGTGCTGCACGCTGACCGCGCTGTGTCGGCCTGGAGCTGCGCTGTCGGCCATCATCAGCGCGACCAGCAAAGTAGTCATTATAGACCGCGGCAGTAATGTACTATTTGTAATAAATAAATCATGTGATATAATAAAGCACCACACCTTGCCAAGTACCGCCTCCAGGCGGCGGCGGCGGCGGGCGTCCAGGTCCACGAGGCCATGAGCGCGCCGGCCGCGAAGCAGCACAGCAGCCGCAGCTGCAGCACCGACACGGACGGCCGAACACCCCCAGAACACTCCTTCTCGGTCTCCTTTAGAGCTTCCAAGCGGCAACTGTTACACGATTCAAATTAAAGAATTCAGACAGCTGTATTTTGCGCATCTGTAAACAATTAGGTTTACAATTTTATCAATAGTTTATTAAACATTTTAACTGCTACACAACCATATTATGCACCACTGTGAGGATGAGTCTCGAGATGTGTATATGATTCTGTAACAATCCATGATTTGTTAGGTCCAAGTTTTCCCAATATTTGATTAGATATAGATGCAGTGTATAATTATTATTTTTTTCTTCTCTACTATTATAAAATTGAAAAATAGTTGTATTTGTTATGGGTTGGAGCAAAAACTACTGAATAGATTTTAATTTTGTTATCACTGTTAGAAAATATATGCTCCAACTTAAAAACTGGTGAACTTCTTATCTCAATTAATTAATCGGATCCTGGGATACAGCTTGACCTCTCCGATGTATAGAGGCCCATACAAAGAAGAGATCATCACTGTTGGTTTTTTAAATTATTTTTGGAATCTATTTCTAATCCTATTATAGCTTCACGTGAGCGAAGCCGCGGGCAAAAGTTAGTATTAACATATAGATGAAAATACGAGAGTAGGCAAGTACTAAGTATAAGCAATTTACATGATATTCTTTTTGAAGGCTTCCCTCCACAGATCAGCGTTCCTAAACTCGTAGATATGGCAGGCGAAGGTGACACAAATGAACACTGCCACCAGCGCCGCGGTGAGGGAACAGCGCGTTATAGTCTGCCGGATCTTGTTAGCGGCACGTGGCGAAATGACGTCCTTACTGGAGACACGCACCGCGATCAACGAGAACACGCCTATGATCAACATAAATTATACATAACGACAAAATGACACCAATACAAACTAATTTCTATGAATAACAAAATCTAGGTGGGATATAAGATATTGTTTTCATTTATAACTTGTTTAATTCCATCTTCGTTAGCGTCATTTTTGATGTCATTTATCACATTACATACACATAACATCACGCCTGTATTCCCCGAAGGGTTAGACGGGCACAAATTCCAAACTCCGAGCTGCTACTGAGAATTTCATAGAAAAACCCAATAACACTGCTCGACCTGGGAATCGAACCCAGGCCCTCTAGTGTAGCAGTCGCACTTGGGACCACTAGACTAACGAAGCAGTTAATAAAAAAAAAATGTGTAATAAATATTATCAAATATAGACATTGGACAGAAATTATGGAACATTATCCTAACTATTAATATAATACTAGCAGCATTCACATCCCGAATGCTGCTAGTAATATAAAGTACACATTTTTTATTATTAAGTATTTGAGAGAAAAAAAAGGCATAAGTCCCATGTCCTCCTTCAAGGTTCAATCTACCTCTGTACCAAAATGCATCTAAATTAGTTCACCGGTTTAGGCGTGAAAAATTTACAAATAGACAGTTACTGTCACATTTATCAATGTATTAGTATAACAATGAGACAAACCTCTAAGTAAGAAATATCCTCCTAATACCAGGACTACAGACAGTGGCGCGAGTAGCAGAACGGCTCGCATGGGATGGTTGACGTAACCCACGAAGCAGATGCCCGTAACACTGCTACCGTCTACCTCGCCGAACGCCATCGTCGCTATAGTGAGGATCAGCGGCAAGGACCACGCCACCAAGTGGAAGTATGCTGCTTTCTTGTCTATGCGGTCTTGAATTTTTCCTGTTTCCACATTAAATACTTTTAAGAAGTTTGAATTACTGAACAACCAATAACTTTCAAAAAAGATACTTCTAAATATTGAAGAATAATAATCTTAACTAACTTACCTAAAGCCCGAAAACTCATATGCCAAGCATATGTAAATATGACGAACCACACGCAAGCTGCCATCATGAAGTAATAAACCTGTGAACAAAATAAATAATTGTTAACACTATCTTTATAGTAAACTAGCTTCTGCCCGCGACTTCGTACGACGCGTAGCGTGATGATATATAGCCTATAGCCTTCCTCAATAAATGGGCTATCTAACACTGAAAGAATTTTTCAAATCGGACCAGTAGTTCCTGAGATTAGCGCGTTCAAGTAAACAAACAAACAAACAAACTCTTCAGCTTTATATATTAAGTATAGATTATACGATAAGATATCGCCTACCCACGGAAAAAGAATTAGCTCAAAATAGGTACTAAAAAATCAGAAACAATACCCTAAAGAAAATTAACTCACTGAGCTAACTGGGCTCACCGCCCTTCCCCCTCATGACTGCCTTGCACATCATAAATGCGCGCGATGTTATTTTAAAACTGCGATATCTCCTAAGATATTCATTGAAATCCAATGATGTAAAGGGCACTTTTGTTTTAAATTAAATACTTCTGATGAATAACGTATTTATTTGGATAAGGATTAATATCATGTTTATAAAAACACCTTCGCAAATAATGCATTTGGAATTTTAGAACAAAGTTAGCATAAAAAAGGTTATAGTGAGCCAACCTTGAAAGATAGACATATGCTGTCGCGGACTTTTTTTTAGAACTTTTAAAGAGGAACAATTCTGTCATATATGATTTTTGCGAAACTTTAACCGTTTACGCAGCGCACGCATCGGAAGCTCTCAAAAGGAAAAAAAACCCCGATTTTGAAACATTTTTCATTGGTGCTCCGCTCCTATTGGTCTTAGCGTGATGATATATAGCCTATAGCCTTCCTCGATAAATGAGCTATCTATCACTGAAATAATTTTTCAAATCGAACCAGTAGTTCCTGAGATTAGCGCGTTCAAGCAAGCAAACAAACAAACAAACTCTTCAGCTTTATATATTAGTATAGATGAACATAACATGATAAATATTATTTACCAATACAAAGACAACGACGCAGGAGAGATTCTCTTCCGCGGAGGGTTCGCCTTGCCTTCTAGTGCCGTCCTTTGAACAAACAATGTCATCTCTAGATCCCACGCCAAACTGAACAAGCCACCTGTGGGAAATTGATGAAACTGTTTATTTCGCCATAAAATGCAAGCAAAAATCAGAGATCTTCCAGGTACAGGAGGTCGTAATAATTGTTTTTCTATTGTGTTTGTGTATTGCGTTAATTTTTTGCCTGTCTACTACCATCTCACGTTATAATATCACTAGCTGCCATGACTGAATAATGGTTATGATGATACCATTTGATTGATTATCTTATTCAACTAGTGCTTATAATATAACAATGATACATTAATAAATACAGTCCAATTGTGAAGGTCTTTGTAAATGTTCAATTACTGTGAAGCTATTGTAATTTAACACTGAACATTTTAGAAACTAACTCAGTATAGATAGCCCTCAGTTTCAGTATCAAAATTAAGAATCTACAACATGCAAGTTGGTTAAAACACATGAAACATACCCCATAGAAGCAACTGCAAAACACACATTGATGTAGAAAATGACTAGCGCGGGGTACTTGTTCGCGCTTCGCCAATCGATGAGGAACGTAGCGACAGTTAAGAGGTTCAATGCCAAACATACTCCGGCGCCCCAGGCCACGAGGCGGTGAATCTGTTGATGCTCATCCTCTGTGTACAACGGGTCACGACACGGCAGGCCACACCCTGATATACCTGGATAATAAAAATTTGCTCAAGTTAAGGACGAAGCTGCAGCTTTTTCATTCAATTTGTTATTGTTATGTAATGTTAAAATAAACCTCACCTTCATAAAAATGCAGCGGTTTATCAGTATGTATTAGGGGCGGTAAACATTTTCCAGTAGTATTAAACTTCATTTCTCTCACTGCATTCTCGCATCTCGACGGAAACAATGTTGCATTGCATTTCAAAAAGGACGGAAAGTACGAGGTATTATACAGGATAGAACATGGCTCCATAGTAATCTTGCACATTTCATATGAGGGCAAATACACCATATCGTGATTTAGTATTCTTTCACACTTGGGCATGAAAGTGGAGCAAAGCAAAGGCTGTATAACAGCCCAGCAATTTGGCACATTTATCAGTTCTCTATAAAGTTCTAGTTGTGTCTGAATTTGGTACTGGTTATCATAAAACGTGAGGTGAATACTGGTTTTGTCGTAGGGCAACTTAGAGCCCAAGCAGCTTGTCTTGTTAAGAGGTTCGCATCGAGCTCGTCTCACACAGCTGTCGAGCTTGATCTCCCGCTCAGGAAACCATTGTGTGCTCTTGTCTGGTTTAATCAATCTAAAGTTTGGAGTGCCGTTTATTATTTCAAGGCGTTCTGTAGCATTGTCGCTCATATCTGTTATAGCGTTTTTTTCGCCACCATTGTCGAATTGGCTTGCTCGACATGTTAGTATCATTAACAACCAACTCAACCATCGCCAGGGGACCATCTGAAACAAAGGAAACGAATTTTGACTATTCATATCTAAAAATAATACTAGGGCATGAAGTAAAAAAATTAAAACTACATTTTCATTTCTCAATATTTCTTTATTAATGAAGGTTGACGACGGTGTCAAATGAAACCCTTAAAATGTTCAAAATTTTATTCATACTACAATGTTGTTTCCATTCGAAATTCCTATGGTTACTTAGTTGAAATATAACTAATAACTGAAATCCGCCGAATGTCCAAGGGCGAAGGATATTTGTTGAGTCCTGGTAAGTCAGTACATTTGTGTAATAAAAACATTTTACGATCCTTTAAACAGTTCCTACCTAACCTTAGGTGGTCTTTACATAAAGGGTAACACATTAAGTACTTGTGAAGTAACGATCACATCAATTCTATGTGTATTCCTCAGTGATAGATTCTTTCATAATTTGTACTACTGGCAACAGTCGGTGAAGTAACTGATAAAATATCGTCACGGATATGTTCAGGTGTTATTTATTACGTATTATATTTTACACCCAATTAAAACTCTTTCTCTCTTAAACGCGTTAGTTTTTGGTGTGCAATAAAGAATATTATATTTATCTATTTTTCAGTTACCTAATGTGCGTCAAAAATATTACTTATAAGTTTTGTGATAAGTAATTCAAATTAAAAGTTCTAAACCGAAATATAATTAATAATCATTGAAAGATAATGATACTTATAACATTTAAGTATCATTCATACTACACGAAACATTCAAAAGTGAAGGACCTACTAAATTAGAAATTAAGGTGAAGGTAAATTTTGATACAAAATAAGGGTACCTTGCAGTCTACGATGGATAACACAAGGTATCCTTGGTGATTACATAATTTTATTAATTGTTAATAATACAGGATATGCGACAGACAGCACATAGATTATCTTTATTCAAAGGAATCATAATTTCAGTAATCTCAATTTAGTTACAAGTTAATGGACTCATCAGTAAAATATAATTGCTTAGCCATGTTAACCATTATGTATAAATCCATTATAAAGTAACCAACTGAAAGGGTTACCAAAAAAAACTAGCAAAATCCTCATGTTCACAATAATGTACTGACAGGCACGTAAAGGACAGGATGGCCCCTTGGACAGGGTTGTATTTATTCTTTCATCATTTATTTATCACCCCATGTATTTTAAAATATTATTTTAATACAGTTGGAATCGGGTAAAACTTTTATTTGAGATTCTTTATTATTGACAAAACAAATTCAAAAAATACCAGGCTCTTACTATAAGAATGATGAAGATGTCGAGATGATCGCACCATGTAAATCAGCCAGACATAAGTTGAATGTTTCAATGATCTGCTGCTTCTGCTGCTGGTCCCAATGCTGCATGAATGTAACATAGCTTCCACTCTTCTTGGCCAAAAAATTACCTGATATCATAACAAATAACAAATAAATATTTAGAATACTGAAATAACCTTACAATGAAACTGATTAACTTACCAATGCAGCGATTTAGGAGAAAACACCTGTACAAAAATGTAATCTTTTGTGACATAATATAAATTTTATTATGTATTTAGCTTATCAAAATAAAATACAGGCGTAAATAAAAATTATATACAACCTTTTGCATCAACATCACTGTATTGTCTTAACACTTTCGAGACACATCTTAAAGTGTTGATTTTAACGTAAGAAAATTAATTTTAAAGTCCATAACATTAAGAAAGGAGGTGGTCAACTAGTTAGAAATGGGCTTGCCACCTCTTCTGAAATTTCTGTTGCCACCACCGCCCCGGCGCCCCCTGGAGCTGCCCCGTGAGCCACTGTTTGATCTCCAGTTGTTCCGGCCGCCATGTCCGTTTACGCCGCGACCTCTGCCGCGTCCCTGACCTCGTCCTCTATAGCCACCATCCCATCTCTGATTTCGCGTATTGTTATTGTATCCATCATCCCCATTACTATCATCATTATTATAGTTATCTTCATCATAGTTTTTATCATATGGTGAATCTTCATCATTGTATTCATCATCATTCTGAGAGTATGGTTGACTATCATACCCAGAATCGAAATGAGGTTTATTGTAACCATTATCAGAGAATGGAGGACGTGGTGGCATGTTCCCCATAGGTGGCATGGCACCCATTGGCGGCATATTACCCATCAAACTAGCAATGTGTGGTGGTGGCATGTGCATCGGACCCATTGGATGCATAGGGCCCATTGGAGGTCGAGAGCCCATTGGGCCCATATTGCCCATGGGTAACGGTGGACGCATCATGTTAGCCATTTGAGGAGGCATATTATTCATAGGTCCCATATTCATGTCAGGAGGACCATTATTAAAACAATCATCATCTTGATTGTTTTGCATGCCAATATCCATTTCATTATCATAATATTCATTATCTTGATCATAATTATCATAATTCTCATGGTCATTACTATCATCATTGTTACCATCATCATCATTTTCAGGTTCAGGATATTCAAATGGTAGGAAATTATCCTCATCTGCATCATCTTCTAAATGAGGCATCACATCATGTAGTTCTTCTATTTCACCTGAAGCTATATACTTTTTCAGTGCCATAGGTCCATCTGATATGGCTTTCTCCAATTTTGACCCAGGTTCTACTCCAATAAGTTTTCCATAAATAACAATAGCTGATGGAGTTATTTGTTGAAGAGGTATAGCCCCAGGCACTGATTCAACTAGAGCTTGAGTCAAGGCTTCAGTAGCAGCATCATCAGTAGTAGGTCCATGGTTCCACTGTGCTTGGAAGTTTCTAGGAATAGGTTTACTGTATGGAACCTTTTTAACCTTCTTCTCAAATTCCATTGGCACAAATGTGGTATCCAAATCCAAACCTGGAATGACTTTGTCAGTATCTGAGGAAAATATTTCAACTTTATCTTCAGGACCCATACCAGGTATTATTGATGGTTCTTCTAAGTCATGATCATCCTGAACGCCTGGTGGCAATGTATTAAGATTATACTTGTCTCTCATAAGGTCACCAGGGCGATTCCGAGTCCAAAATTTTGATGTATGGTCATTAGATCCAGAACATAATATATGACCAAGCGGATGCCAGGCCATTGTCCACACAATAGATTCATGAGCTCCTTCAATACAACCAACCTCTTTGTCAGTACCCACATTCCAAAATAAAATGGCTCCATCAGAACCACCAGAACAAAACAATCCCTCATGAGTGGGATGCCAAACTACACTAGATGCTTCCTTTTTATGACCCCTAAATATTTGTAACTCTGTACCTAATTTACGAATGTCAAATAATTTGAGTAGATGATCACGGGAGGCAGTAATTAACCAGTTGCCATTTTCATTCCATTTCAGATCCATTACGGTAGATTTGTGTGCATGCAAAGTAGACAATGCTGTCCCAGATTTAGGATCCCATAATTTTATTGGCTGTTGATTGTCTTTACTTCCTGACACAATGAGTGCTTTAGTAGGATGCCATTGGACACATTTGACATCAGCACCATGTCCTCTTAATATCCTCTCTTCTTGACATCTATAGAAATCAAATATTCTCAATGTCCCATCATCAGAACATGTAACAATTTTAGAATCGCTAGGACTAAAACTAATACCTCTAACAGCTTCTTTGTGAGCCTGATACATTTTAACATTGTTCATATTGCTTTGCCAATACTTAATAAATCCTGAGTGATCACCAGTTACCATCCAGCCTTCACCATGAGACCAAACCATGGACCTTACTGGTGAGTCATGAGCTTGAAGAATTGTTTCAAAATTGAATGTTAATCCATTCCATAGTGTGAATTCTCCAGAGGAAGCCCCTGTGATTAAACGTCGGCCTTCCGGCGTCCAAGCCACGGCAAAAATTGGACATCTCATTTTATTAGTGGCAGTTTTAACAAAACGGGTTGTGACGGCATTTATAGGATTATCCGGATAGGAGGGTGGCGGCAACAAGTCGGGGGTATACATAGCGTCGGGCTGCAGCGCGTGCCTGTCCCGCCAGTCCCTCTGCCAAACGCGACATTCTAAAGCTTTTATAATAGCAGCATTATAATCTACAGTCTTTCGCATAACGGATTTACGTAAGCGTTTACCATCGAAGTCATCTTGAGTCATGTTCAGCCCTAGAGGTGGAAACCGCATCTGATAGTTGAACGGCCTAAAATTATGGCGCATGTTGTTTCTACCGGGCGGACCCAAAGGTGGTCCCATGCCCATCCCCATCCCCATGCCCGGAGGAGGCATCCCCATATTCGGCGGAGGGTGTCCAAAATCCATGGTATTTAACTTCGATACCTAAATATAGAAATAACTGCATTATAATCTCGGCCATTTGGAAATCTTATAAATATGGCCAATAGGAACTAATCATGATGTGATAGTATTCTTACCTTATACTTATAACATACACTATAACATTATATACGCCTCGCTTCACTACTACACGACACACAAATTTAATATGTACCACCAAACAATGTTTTATGTACAAACAGAAAACTTGTAGCACAAAGTTTAACCTATTTGGAATGCTAAGCCAAGCAAATCAGCCATGTTGCTAAATGATAGAGATGCGGCATACGAGGACGCTATACTGAGATCCGAGATGACCGAGATTCGAGAATTAAAAATGACAATATGTAATCGACTAAATACAATTTGACACAAACGAATAAAATTTACACATAATCTTTTTAGTAATAAATTAGCTAACTGTAGTAACTAATTACACTAACATACAGTAATTTCCCGTGTAGAAATAAACTAGTACAAAAATAAAATATCCAGTCCCCGACTTATTACATAATTGTTCAAATACCTATTAAGTTTGAAAAGGCCATTACGCGTGTGAATTTTCCACTAGAGGCGCTAGTATAGCGATAGGTCTCCGAAATGTTACTGTTCGTGGGTGGGCTGCGCGGGTTTATTTCGTATTAGAGTAATGTTATGAATACTGTGTAATACCTGAGATAAAATTGCAAATATGAGTTATGGGTCAATGAATGTTAGTACTTTGAGACAGTTTGATTTTTAGAAAACTGCGCAAGTTTGCGGCATACTCATTATATTCACAGCACGATTATAGGGTATTAAATATAATTTAATTAAATAACTTTGTTTTCACACGCGTACTATCAAACTTTGAAAGCTATTCTTCAGGACCTTACTCGCCAGTGGCGCCAACTGGTGAGCTTAAAAACGGTAGCCCTCATTGCAAATGATATAGTAGTGTTGCCGAACTATCGATATTAAAACAATCGATAGTTTACATCGCAAATCATGTACCCTATCGGTAAGCCTATCGATAGTATCGATATTATCGATACTATCGATAATATATAACAAGGCAATACTGTCGAATGAGTGCAATATTATCGATACTATCGATAGTATTGCAGTTCATTAATAACAAACTATCGATAGTATCGATACTGTCGATTTTATTTGTAACGATAGTATTGATAGTATCGATACTGTCCATAGTACCGATTTTTTTGGACTATCGATAGTCAATATGCAATAGTATTAGATATGTTTTAATAGTAATGTAGCTGAGTACCATTACAGGCCGATATGTATTTTTTTATAATCATTTCTATCGAGCTGTGCTTGTTGTTACTATTTAAAGGAAAAAGAAGCAGCGTTTTGAAATGTCACGTAAGTGTGAGTATGTTTCACTGTATAGTTGATTGTGATTGACTATTATATGTGAAAATTGTAAATAATACTATTGTAATTTTTTAAACTATCGATAGTCCAAAACAATCGATACTATCGATACTATCGATAGTATTGCACTCATTCGATGGTATTGCCTTGTTCTGTACTATCGATAGTATCGATACTATCGATAGGCCGAACGATAGTCTTACGATTGGTTGGCTATCGATAGACTATCGATTAATCATCGATAGTCGACTATCGATCGCAACACTATTATATAGTACATATTTAGTACTTAACAGAATATTTCAAAAACTTATGCTTAGGTATTTTCTGTTAGTGCTCATAGATTACAAAAAATTGAGCCTAGACCTCTAAAGACCTGAATTTATGGAGAGTAGAGGTAAAGAAATCGTATTTTAAGGGAGATAAGTTACTGTTGAAAAAGTGTCCTGCTGGCACAGTAAGGTAGGTACCTACCTACTCTTTAGAGAAGAGACACGTTATGACACTAAGACCAGGCCCGTATTTCCCCTTAGGCCCACAAGGCCCTGGCCTAGGGGCCCAGCCAGCCTAGGGGCCCCAGTTCCAGTGGCGGAACCTGCTACTTAATTTGCCGGTTAGGCCAAGGAGTTCGCATATGTACAGGCAGTTTTATTTCCTCACATAATTAATTGTAAAATGTTGTATAATCTTCTTGCTAAAAGCTAGGGAGATTCCTGAAATTTTAACTTGAGATATTGGCCTTGTATGAATACGCATACGTGGATGGTGGACGTCGTGAATTATTTTACATTTAAAAACGTAGATTCATATTCGGTTTCGTGTAGTCAATTTAGCATCATGAAACGTGGAATATACAGTGCCGGTTTTAGCACCACCTGGCTGAGATTTTGATCGGCGCCAAACCCATACGAAAAAAGGCAAAAAATATAAATTATCTATATATACTAATATATAAAGCTGAAGAGTTTGTTTGTTTGTTTGTTTACTTGAACGCGCTAATCTGAGGAACTACTGGTCCGATTTGAAAAAATCTTTCAATGTTCGATAGCCCATTTATTGAGGAAGGCTATAGGCTATATATCCGCACGCTTCGCGGACGAAATCGCGGGCAGAAGCTAGTATAACATATAATCATAGATGTTATATATAAGCACATCAACAAAATGTAGGGATATTTTAATTCTAAATTAACTAAGATTTAGTGTAAAAATGTTCTTCAAAAGTTTAAGGGATTCTTTTATTCTTCCTAATTTTACTAAATTATAAATATTTAAAAACAAATGATGCTGCCAAAATTCTGGAAAGGCTACAAAAATCAGATTGCGTGTTATTGCTTAGCACGCGTACCATGTCGTTATTTAAGCCGGAAAGAAATGATTCTAGCTGTAGGCATGTTGTTAAACATGTCTAACGCGTAGTTCCAGAGGCTCTGTGTGTAAATTAAAACATGATATCCGGGTTGTGATCACGTTAGCGGGCTTCAGGAGATGTAATAGAACTGCATACGTACAGGCAGAAATCATGATACTTCTCCAAGACCTATCACGATTTCTGCCTGTATGGTCGAAGTCGAAGCACATCGGTAGAATTGGTGAGGCTTGAGCGCCTTCCTTCGGGAACTCGTGCGTTCTGGTCTCTTGTCAAAGTTCTCGATGAAAATTTCTGTAAGCCATCCTTTTCATCTCTACACATGGGAAATGGTCGTCGCTCAAATCCCTGAAACTACAGACCGATAGCCATAACCTCCCTTTTCTCGAAGATAATGGAGTCCATTGTCAACTGCCAGCTCCTTCGGTTCTTAGATGATCTGGTTCGTAACCAGCAGTACGACTTTCGTAAGGGTCGATCAGCTGTTGATCTTCTATATGGTATACCTGACACATCGTTAGGCTTAGGCGATCGAAACTAAGGGGGAAGCCTTGGCGTTCAGTTTGGACATAGCGAAGGCCTTTGATCTAGTATGGCACAAAACGCTTCTTTCGAAGCTTTCTTCCTATCTAGGCTTCCCGAGAAACTATGCGAATAAGTCACCAGCTTTCTTGCAGACAGAAGCATGAAGGTTGTAGTCGACGGTGAATGCTCGGATTCTATACTTATAAATGCTGGTGTCCTTCAAGACTGTGTGCTATCGCTACTTTCTTCCTGATCTATATCGTCGACTGCCAAGATATTTCAAACCGACTAGACCCATTGGCGCTGCGAAGAGATTTGGCCTCGCGATGTATGTTCTATCGCCTATAGGAACGAACCCTGCTGCCTCTATCTGCCATCGTTCTACGCAACAGCAGGTTCATTCCCATAATCTAGATGGTTGGCAGTCTACAAATGTGCGTTCCTCTAGTAACTTTCTACCACGCACAACAAAACTGTGGGATGAACTGACGCCAGCAATATTTCCGGACAAATGACCTTTCAAACCTTCAAGAAAAGAGCGTACTCTCTTTAAAAATTACCAGCTGCCAGTAACCGACCAAGCAGTGCAACAAAGGTCACATGAAGTCGGCCTACATTGTAGAAAGCCCTTAAGTCTTTCAGCTCTTCGACGTGGCAAACGCGATATACGGGATACGGGAACATTTAATGTGGTCTGATCAACAAAGGCCATTTGTGTCCATAGTGAGTCTCGTTTCGGATTTCGTCCTGAGTCACGGGAAATGCGTGGTAAAGACCTGGTGGTAACACCTGACAGGGTCTGCCGTCTCCGACACCCACAGGAAGCCCATCCGTATCTAGGTGGAAGAGATAAGAGGTAGTAGAAAATGCAGAAAAATACCACAAAAAAATCCAATTCGGTTTATAAATGGTCGAATAATCGCGTAAAATACAAAAAAATAGAGATGAATTGAAACCTCCACTTTTTTGAAGCCGGATGAAAATGGAGGAGGGGGGCCCCAAATGCCAAGTGCCTAGGGGCCCTGGCCGCCTAAATACGGGCCTGACTAAGACCCATACCTAGGTACATGTATTGAATAAAATAAAGCCGCATAGGTATCGAAATTGCGTTGCGTTGTATGATACCTACTCAGCTTTGACTATCTATCTAATCAAAGCTACTCAGCAACTAAGGTCCGACCAAGACTAGTCTTTTGATGTTAGCCGAGACCGAGACCGAGAATCGCAAAATGGAAGTCACGTGTTTCACTGTGATACATTTACGAAAGAAAGTACGAACCAAGTACAATAGGTAACACTTATTCATTGTTTGCTTTGATTATCTGATATGGCAGTCATTCTTTTAATATTTAGGTACCTACTTAATCATTTGGCAAATTACGTATCGAGCTCAGTGATTGAATATCCCCGTGAAGCATATTCATCAAAAGGTGAGATCACTATCAATACCTATCACTAACCGAGAGTCGCCCAAAAAATAAGCAGTGACCGAGTCCGAGACCGATACCGCATTTTTAGCCGAGAATAGCCGAGACCGAGATCTCGGTCGGACCACATCGGCCACCTTATTAGCATAATATTATATGCTGATCAGCGAACATCAAACACTACATCTGTACAAAATGTCTATCAATGGCGAACGATCAAAGTTGTACCTACTTACCTCTAGTATAATGTTCCTCTATAATAACTGTAGGTACCGCTACCCTCAGAATGTATATGCCGCCACGCAGTACACCCACAGTTTCCCAATAAGTATGATTACTTAATACGATGCTCGCCTCGTTTTGGAAATAAATCCAAACTCCAAATATTAAAAAGTCTAATACCAGATAAACGCGAATATCAAACACCAAATGGTAGATAGGTACCTACCATTTGGTGTTTGATATTCGCGTTTGTGATATTTCGCAAGGGTTTGATCTGCATACCACCATGTACTAATAAAACACATTTAGGTAGGTACCTACCTACTTATTATTTCCTAGTATGGTCAAAATAATTGTGAGGAACTGAAGTTAGTCCCTGATCCCTTTTTGTGCACCAGAATTATCGAAATCAGGGAGGACAATAATCACAAAAGCGAAACATTTACGACCCCAATTGTCGAGCACCATTGCGAAACCACATTACCTATGCGGACAATTTTAGACGCGTACAGTTATTTCGACCATACTGTAGTTACTTTATGTTATGGAGGTACAGGGTAAACGGTCAGGCGGAGCTTGAATTGCCCACAAAAGCGTAATAGGTACATACCTAAATTCTAATCCAAAAAATATTTTATGAAATTGTGTTATTAATCGGATTGGGATAGCGTTTATCCAGGTACCATACTATCGAGCGGGATCGTGAGAGGACCGATACCATTTAGTGTACTTAGTACTAATAATTCACTGGAAATAAACGACCGGAAAATCTTTCCGAACTCGGTAAAGTTATCAAGAATTGCATTCGCTTACATTTATTTCCAATGAAGTATTCTGGATAAACTGGTAGAGCACGAACCTGGATTAACGGTATCGGAATCCGAATAATAACACACTTGTGTTTGATTTAAGATTTATTTTGCTATTAGGGGACGTCAGCTCAAAGCGACCATAGGAGGCAAAGCGGCCACGCTTCATTTTTCGGTTATTTGAAATGATAGCGCGGCGTAGCCGTTCTGTCCGCAAAACAAATCTCCCGCCCCCCACCGATCACTCATTCGGTAGCAGTATGACCGAACGCGTGGATGCAGTCATCATCATCATCATCATCAGCCTATAATAGTCCACTGCTGGACGTAGGCCTCCCCCAATGTGCGCCATTTCACCCTGTCCTCGGCCTGTCGCATCCAGCTATTGCCGGCATCCTTTCGCAAATCATCACTCCATCTTGCCGGAGGGCGTCCTACGCTACGTTTGCCGAGTCGCGGTCTCCACTCAAGAACACGTCTACCCCAGCGGTAGTCGGTTCTTCTACAGATATGGCCAGCCCACTGCCACTTCAGCTTGCTAATTCGGTGCGCTATGTCGACGACTTTGGTTCTCTGTCGGATTTTATCCTTCAGAGAAACTCCGAGCATAGCACGCTCCATAGCACGCTGAGCGACTTTAAAATGGTGGACTAGCCGTACTGTGAGTGTCCACGTCTCAGCACCGTAGGTCATCACGGGTAGGACGCACTGGTTGAAAACTTTCGTTTTCAAACTTTGCGGTATGGGTGATGAGAAGACTTGACGTAGTTTTCCAAATGCTGCCCAGCCCAGTTGGATCCTCCTCTTGGCCTCCTTCTCAAAGTTGTTTTTACCCATCTGCAAGATCTGCCCGAGATAAGTAGGTATATTCTGAAACAACTTCAAGAAGATGACCATTCACAGCAATAGGTCTCAGATCAATGTGGTCATTTAACATGACTTTGGTTTTATCCAAATTCATGCTGAGACCTACGCTTTGCGAGGCTGATGCTAGGCTGTCCAGCATCTGTTGAAGCTCCTCTAGCGACTCTGCCATTAGGACTATGTCGTCTGCGAATCGTAGGTGCCAGATGAAATCGCCGTTTATGTTTATGCCCTTACCTTTCCAGTCGGGAGTCAGTGAACAGTTTCGGGGATATGACGTCCCCCTGTCTCACGCCTCTGCGCAATTGGATGGGTTTAGACTGTTGGTCCTGTACTTGGACATTCATAAAGGCCGATTCGTAGAGAGATCTCAGCACCTCGATGTAGCGATAGTCCACTTGTCACCGCTGTAAGGATTCCAAAACAGCCCAGGTTTCCACTGAGTCAAAGGCTTTCTCATAGTCCACAACTGCCAGGCACAGGGGCCGATTATACTCCTCCGACTTCTGTATTTATAATCTGCCTCACTGTGTGAATGTGGTCTATGGTGCCATACCCCGTGCGAAACCCGGCTTGTTCCGGTGGCTGAAACTCGTCAAGTCTCCTAGCGAGACGATTCGTGATGACCTTAGAGAACAGCTTATAGACGTGGCTTAGAAGGGAAATGGGTCTGTAATTTTTAAGAAGAGTTTTGTCTCCCTTCTTAAAAAACAGAACCACCACACTTTCATGCCACGCCTTTGGAGTTCTCCCGCAGTGAATGATGGAATTGAATAGTTTTTGCAGCTCCCGGACAACAGGGGCTCCTCCTACCTTCAGGAGCTCTGAAGTAATTCCATCTTCGCCGGGGGCTTTTCCATTTTTAAGCTGTCTTAAAGCCAACACGATCTCGTCGTGGCTGATATCGTCGACACGAGTCGACGATCACGAGTTCGTCGGTGTAGTGGCGTATCAGGGCGGCTCTTGAAACGCAGTTTTCCCGCTGTGGACGAGGAACATGGGCGGCATACAGTCGGCCATAAAAGTTTTCAATCTCGGTAAGAATCTCCGGCTTTGACAAAACGGTCCTGCCATCGTTTGTGGTGAGCTTCGTCAGGTGGCTCCTTCCAAGCTGCTGAGTGAATACTTTGGACCCTCAGTTTCGCTCTATCGCCTGTTCAATTTTTCGCGTATTAGAGCTCCGAAGGTCACGACGTACCATCTTCGCAATTTGTCTGTTCAGGTCTGACCTGTCTGACGAAGTCAACCAGGAGGTTTCCCGCCTTTTTGTCATAAGCCGCAGAGTCTCATCCGAGAGTTTGGACTTCTTGCCTTTATGCCGCGATTGGCAAAACTTGATGCCCTCGTCTTTCAATGTTCCAACTACGTTTTGTAAGGCCTCATCAACATCCTCATTGGGTTTCATTGCATCGAATCTGCCAGCGAGAAGCTTTTGAAACTTCTCGCTGCCCGTCATGGCATGGAGTGGATTCGGTCGGAGCGTGGACTTCATCAGACGGTTTCTTTCGAGTTTCAGATCGATATTCAGGGAGCCTCGGACAAGTCGGTGATCAGATCCGGTATTAAACCTGTTGATTACGGAGACATCCCTGAATATGTGCCTCTTATCCGTCATGATGAGGTCGATCTCGTTTTTTATCACAGTAAAGAAGAAAACAATAATATTGTCAACATTGTCAACTCAAAATGACACCTGTTATCGAATCAAATTTCATTGAGGTAATAACGATGTCGTGTTAGTCCGCTAGAAAATAAGTTGTAATTTTTTGTTTACTTCTTTAACCTACTCAAATATTTAGTTTTTACACCGGCTTGTGCTCGCTGGATAAATCCTATGTATGTCCCGTGATTCCCTGTATAAGTAGAGTTAGAATTACTGTACTAATAATCAGTTCTTGGTCACAATAATGGTTTCTGATTGATCTGCTTTATTTTCTTGTTTTATGTTAATTAGTTCCTGTAAATGTATTTTTTTAATTTTATTACTTGATTCTGTTATAATTTTTGATCCGTGCTAGACTGGTACAGAAATACTTGAAAAAAAAATTGACTTCAATGGTTATTTTTAAAAGTCAACGTTTTCAATACTTAAAATGTTAATAACTTTTGATAGAGAAAACCGATTTGAATTTAAAATAGCCTAAATGTTAATCCAATAAACAGGCTATGAATTCCTGCCCACTTCCTCCAAATCTCTTCAGTAGTTATTATTTGATGCGCGGTCAAACATACAGACAAACCGACAGACAAACAGACAGACAAACAGACAGACAAAAGTTCCAAATATAATAGAAATGGATTGTGTTACCGATTCTGAGTCCCCCAAATTAGTTTTTTTGTAATTATAAGCAATGTACAGACACGGCTCACTTACATTCTTATTATATGTATAAGATATATATGTATAAGATAAGATAAGATATATAAGATTTGAACATTTTCTTGGAAGGATAATTTTTTTTTAAAGAGTGGGAAATCCTAATGGTCTAACAGGCTGGCCTAAGCCGACCTGAACAGTGCCGGACTCCTACTGGCTAAAACCCCCTCCTGCCACGTCTCATGACCCTCTGACGTTATCAGAGACCTTGTTTAGATATGTAATTTTTGAAGCGGCAGTAATTTTTTCTAATTTCTAATTATATTGATGTTAATTGTTAATTTATGTTGATGAACGATTTATGTTTTATTTTTATTGACTCTAGATTCTAAATTTTTTTGGCTAAAAGTTATACATTTTGTTCTTATTTTATTACTAGCTTCTGCCCGCGACTTCGTCCGAGTATCGTGATGATATAATATAGCCTTCCTCAATAAATGGGCTATCTAACACTGAAAGAATTTTTCAAATCGGACCAGTAGTTCATGAGATTAGCGCGTTCAAGCAAACAAACAAACAAACAAACTCTTCAGCTTTATATATTAGTATATAGAGTATAGATTGCTGTCAATGTGTGGAGCGTTCTCTGCAATTACGGGGCAATCTATGGCTTGCTCGAGGGCATGTCTTTCCCGGCAAGAGATGGGGCATTCGAAGAGAAGGTGGGGCACTGTTTCTGGCACACCAGACTCGAAGGTGCACGATGGGTCAGCCTTAGGTTTGAATCTAAAAAGGTATTCTGAGAACCCACCGTGCCCAGTCAGCATTTGGGTTAGCGTGCTGGTGATTCCCCAACCTTCTCACGATTTTGTGGGCCGCCACCGCGTCCGGGAAGAAGATCTTAGTGACCTTTGCGGTCTGCTCGGATGTGCACACCTCTGATTCCACTCATCAAGGGACCCTCCGCGGATTTGCCTCTTGATGAATGATACCGGGTACAGATCGTAGTCTGGTTGGGTTTTTAGGCGCAGGGTGGCCTCTGGCCCGCGAGTCCAACATGGGCCTTTACCCAGAAAGTGGACACAGCTTTGCCCTGGGCAAGGGCCGATTTAATGCTTGAGCGGGTCTTCACTGCCAAAGGATGAAGCGAGCCATAGTTGATTATAGCCTACAGCGCTGACAATGAGTCGCTGTAAATCCCGAACCTCTGTGTGGTGCTACTCAGAATGGTATCTGTGGCCCTGCATATGGCCAGAAGTTCCGCCTGATAGACGGTGCCGTACGATGGCAGTTTGAGTTTGACGGCTCTCGTTTCCACGGCACTGTGCCAGATGGACAGTGCTGCTCCAACCTTGCCGTCAATTTTGCTGCCATCGGTAAAGATCCGCACTTGCTGGCTGTTGTGGTCTTCGAGGTCTTCTGCGTCTATCAGGCTCATGAAGTTCAGGCTCATATGTTCGGCTGGATGACCATTCTCTGTCCACTTGGACACTTGTCGCTCGACGTCTCCACCGGTGAGCTCTAGCTGGGACATCCCTCTCTTAGCCTCGTATAGGGCAGCAGCTTCGCGGACTCTGAGGTCCAGTGGCCGTATCCCAGCCAGTAGCATCGCCGCGTTAAGGGAGACTGTCCGATGGACTTTACAGAGCTTCAGGGCGAAGCTTCTCGTCAGCGCGTTCATCTACTTTTTGGCTCCCAACTTCCTCGTTGCAGGCGCCCAGGCGCTTGGTATATTTATTTTGCCAAACACGATATTTTTCAACAAAAACAAAATACATTTTTGGGGTGGCCACGTTGCCCCTACCCCCATGGCCGCTTTGGGCGTCTAGGGCAAAACGGTTTTTTGACAAGTTTTCCTAATTTACAAATCACGTGTCTATTTTGAAATTTGAACAAATTTTTATTTCACATTATGGTAGTTTAACCTCTTAGATGTTACGGTCATCGGTCCGTCGGCGTCGGACTCCCAAAATATTAAAAAAAACAATAAATACTAATAAATAAGTATTGTAATTTGTATCAGCCAAGGTAATTTAAGTAAAATAGGATCACACTCGTTTTTTTATCGTTATAAGATGACCAGACACAGGGAAGAGAAGTATTTCTATTTTGAGACTACTGCATTTTTCCGACGATACTTCATAACTCCGCAGCACATTGGCAAGGATACTTTTCATGGCTAGCATCGCAAAATGACGACCTGGAAAATTATTATTTATCTGTTTATGTTACATAACTACTGACCTATAATTAATATGATCATACCGACACGCCTTTTTTTCTTGGGTGGGGAAATGCGCCTTTTGCATGCCGCCCCGCTTCGGGGATGCGACATGGTTATGTCGGGCTCTCCGGGGGCCATAAACCGACTAAAACCACCACCACTACAACCTTCCGCATAGTGGTGGCATCACGGGAATCGCTCTCGCATGATCCGACAGATGTCCAATGTTGAACACTCCCCGAGGGCTAAGTGTAACAACGGGTGACTGACGACCCCGACTCCGCCGCCCAGCCACCCCGATTTACGGCAGGACAAATAAATGTTGTGCATGTAATAGGGCGCTCGCCTATTGCAATTAACAGGGCACAAATCCAAACTCCGAGATGCTACTAAAAATTTAATAGAGGAATCCAATAAAACGGTCAACAAAAAAAACTGGAAATCGAACCCAGGGCCTCTAGCGTACCTACCTAATAGTCGCTCTTAGGGCCAATAGACTAACGGCCGGTACCAATAGCAAATCAGTCATAGGATATTGACATAAGGTCCATAAAAGACACAACAAACAATTAAAAAGTAAACAACCCCATCGAAATATTTGTTAGTGCGACCGGCCTTAATAGACCGTATGCTAACTGCTAAATAATGTAACATTTATCATAGAATGAGGTACCTACCTCATTCTTATGAATGTAACATTACCTATACAATTCCTACTTCCATAGCTGAACGGGATGTAAGAGCACGGATGTCTGGACGAGCAGTTACTTGGAAGGAATCTGTCCGGATTGAAGCAATCTGCATCGGGGCCCCAGATTTTTTTCGACCTGTGCATGACCATTGGCACAACCGCACAGCCCACCCCAGCGGGTATCGTGCACGATGCTGAAAATATTACATGGATACGTACTGCATCACGCCTATCTATCTATATTAGACAGGCAGATGTGAAGTAATGTAAATGTACACATACAGTTTGCCGGTATGTTTAGGTTACTTTATGCTACTGAGAAATTCATAGAAATACACAATTATAACACTACTCGACCTAGGCATTGAACCCAGGATCTTCAGCGTATAGTTCGCGCAAAGTAACTTGACCCAAAACTAACGGAGAGGGGGAAAGTTTGCGCAGTACATTTGCGTGCAAAATGTACTAAAAAACGACTACTGCGCATCCACCATTTTGGTTCAAGTTATTTTGCGCGTAGAACTAGTATAAAAAACTGAAAAAATTAATTGGCAAAAAATAATACAGAAACAATATATCCAAAAGAGAGCAGAACTAATATTTAATTGTTGTTGTGATGTCTCCACGACTTAGAGTATCATTATATTATATTCATGTGGAATGGGCTACTGGACAGCATAAGGTATTTACAAATAAAACAATAAAGCAATAAACACTTACAAAGTTTTAGTTCTTTATCGGTTTTTCGTCCTATGATGGGCACTACTGCGTACAATCGCATTGTCTCCTTGATTACTCTCTCTAAGTAGTCCATTTTTGATAAATCCTCTTTGGTTGGTGATCTTAGGGATCCTCCAAAAATAGTTTTCAATCTAAAAGGTACAAACGAACTCACTCGCATCACTTTTAAACTGCTCTTAAATGAGTCACTAAAATATTCTGTCTATTCAATTTGATGATATGGAATATTCCCCTTTTAACTTTTTGTGAACTGCAATGATGGGTGACCAAAATAATTTTCGGTGGCCAATTAGCCTCGAACTTTAAAACAAATTTAATGTTTTACAAGGACAAAGCAAACAGTATTCGAAGAAGTTATTATGTAATTTTATCCACTTACTCTTTGTATACCTTCTCCTGTGCTTCTTCGTGGTGTCCCAGCAACAACAAAGCATACGATATCACGAGTGCCGTTGTATCATTACCAGCTATTGTAATCGAATCTATGTGTTCGCGCAACTCTATATTATTGAATGCTAATTTCCTTTCTAATAATAACTGTACTATATCTTTTCGACCTGAAAATAATATTAAAAGCTGTAATTAACGTTCTTCATTGATTCTCTATTTTTTAAATAAACATTGATAATCATGTGCCACTTAATCAATGACTATAAATCTAAAGCTTTGGCGTGAATGATTGATCCTTTCAATGACTCAAACGGTGAAGAAAAATGTGAGCACTGCAAACCGCCTAACATAGCATTTTATGCTCCAAGTATAAAAAGCCTCTTTATTCTGAAAGGCGAGCCCAATGCCACAGTATAGATATCCGTTAGTTTTATTGTGCCAATGAGGTGCCAGAGTAAGCGATAATTGATGACAAATATTGGTAATTACCTTCTTTATGTCCTAATTGTTCGAAGTCTTTTATTTTTTTCTGTATCACCTGCAACAAGTATGTAGGTACGTTGATAAAAAAAGTGCATTTCGTTATTGGACACAAGTCACACAAGTGATGGCTGGCATCTAAAAACTCGCCATAAACAAATATAATATTTTTAAGAACAATTTATTTCCTTAGCCAAACGTTCAGCGAGTTAGGCTTGAAAAGATAACAGACAAACAGTAAAAAACTACTTTCGCATCGATCTTTACTTGGAAAAAATATATTTCCGGTCAATTTCCAAAATATATTAATGGCATTTCTTTTATTACCATGATGCCACAGGACAACGTCTATATGTCAGCCATAGGTAGATAAAAGAAATAAGTAAGCCGATGCCGAAAGCAGTGCCAGTCAACCTTTGACTTCGCTGGATAACCTGGTAAGATGTCCTCATTGTTCCCAAGCCCGTTTCTTTAAAGGTGAACGAGGTTTGAAAGTACATTTTGGCAAGGTCCATAAAAGACATAATGTACCTTCTAACCTCACGACTGTCCCAACTTCACCCACTATAAATACTCCCTTTGATCAACCACTTTGGCAAAAATTATCAAAATTCAAAAATTCAACTCCAGTTTTAAAAAGAGTTCCCCGCGGGGCGAGGCCATTGGTTGCACTGAGCTTAGCTCGATGTGTTCGCCTTGCCACCCAGGAGAACTCGCCGAAAGCTTGGGAACAATTACTCACCTTCCCTTACAGGATTTTGCATGTACAAAAAAATTTGGCTACTAAAAAATCACTAACAACCCAAATCAAAGAAAATTGCAATACTTCCACAAATTTCGACCCAAAATCACCGGCGCAAAGACAATATAAAGGTTTACTACACCATGTGGAATCCAAATTAAGTGAAGGTGACATAAGTGGAGCTGCCAGAATGATTTTTAGTAGTGACGTGGTTGCACCTTACTCTCCAGAGATTCTTTCAGCTCTGGAGAGTAAACACCCGTCTCCAGTGGATGACCTCACTTTCCCTGATCCCCCCGACCCTCATACAAATTCCTTAAAAATTACAGCCCGACAATTGGTCACAGCCGTCAGCTCTTTTCGAAATGGATCTGCTGGTGGCCTCGACGGCTTGACACCCCAGCACCTAAAGGACCTGACGGGTTCAAGCGCCGGGGAAGCTGGTGAGTCACTTTTAAAGGAGCTTACGGCTCTGATTAACTTAATGCTCTCCGGTGATGTGCACGAAGCCGTCATTGACGTCTTGTACGGGGCCAATCTATGTGCCCTGCGCAAGAGGGATGGCGGCATTCGTCCTATCGCAGTAGGGTGTACATATCGGCGTACGGCAGCCAAAATTTGTTGTGCTTTTTACAGTGAAGAACTTAAACACAAATTCCAGCCCCTACAACTAGGTTTCGGTTCCAAAGGGGGCTGTGAGGCTGCCGTACATGCCCTACCAACTTTTTTAAAATATAAGAAAGATGAGGTCATCCTTAAGGTTGATATAAAGAATGCCTTCAATTCGGTAAATAGGGATGCTTTGTTGACCGAAGTCAAAAAAGAAATGCCCCAAATTTACAGTTTCCTTTGGCAATGCTATAGGCACCCCTCTAAATTATTGTATAAGGACGACCTTTTGGAATCAGCCGTCGGATCATAGATTAATATGTATATTTGGGTATAGATGGGTATGTCAAATGAAAAAATTATGCCTAAGAAAGTGGCACCACCTGGTGCACATAGTTGAAATTCTGAATAGCTAGATATAATTATAGATAGGTACGTTTATATATATTGGGTTACGATAGATAGAACTCGATGTCAATCACAAGAGCACAGCTACAGCGGAGGATACTTCAACTCAACACCAATAGCGATGAAACAACTTTCAAAGCAATTACAAGTATAAAATAATACTCAGTAACGCAAAAAGTTAGATGAATCAAAAAATGCCTGTGCGCATCAAAACGGCAGACATCTTTTATTGTCATTTTTTAATTTTTTTTAATGTGTTCATGAAAGTTGCCGTCATTAAATAAATTTTAGTAACTTGCTATTATAAGCCAAATTAATTACTTTTACTGACGTTTTATTAGCAAAATAATGTAATTGTATGCTTCTGTGATTATATTTTATTTTAAAATGATGTTATAATAAAATGAAAAAATATATTCTTCAAGAACTTATATTTTTTTTTAGTAATAGCAACATTGTCGAAGATTTTAATTAAATGCTTCAACTATCAGCACTAGATGGCGCGAGACGAAAACAGTTCCAGCAATTATGTTCTAAGAGAATGCACCATGCGTCGGATGTCAACAAGGCGACCCTCTGGGGCCAGTCATTTTTAGTTTAGCAATAAATCCCATTATTAAGGAACTAAATTCCAAATTCAACGTATTTAGATGACGGGACCTTAGGAGGTGATGCAGAAACAGTTTTGGAAGATTTAAAATATTTAAAACGGAAATTTAGTTCTATTGGCCTTGACCTCAATCCCTCCAAATGCGAAATCTTTGTCCCAGACGCTACTAACAGACACCTGACTTTGCAAAAATTCAATGCAATTGCTCCTCATATTAAAATTGTAGAAAAAGACTGTCTTCACCTGTTAGGGTCCCCAATTTTTGACGAATCCTTTCCGAGTTTTATCGAAGAAAAAATACAAAATTTTAATGATATTTCGGAAAGACTGTTAAAAATCAATACACATTCAGCTTTTACCGTAATTCGATTCTGCTGTTTTGGACCAAAATTTACTTACTTACTCCGCTGTTCACATTTGTGGACACACCCACATCTTTTGGAAAAAGTCGATAAAATTTTACGAAACTTTATTTGTTCTATTTTAAATGTGGCTCTGGATGACCGAGCTTGGTTACAAGCCACGCTTCCCATTCGTTTGGGTGGCCTCGGTATCCGCAAAATTTCTAGTATTAGTTTACCCGCGTTCATCTCCTCAGTCCACGGTACTGAAAAATTAGTCAGAGATAATATATATTAGGACCTTCTCTGGCTGATTTTGAAGTGCCGTTTTTGGCTGATGCAATGAACGTTTGGAGAATGGCTTGTCCCAGTTCGGAGTTACCCCTGGTCTCATCTTCCCAAAGGCTTTGGGACGCGCCGCTTTGCAGTTTGACGCGGAAAGAACTTCTTAATACGTCAGTCAATACTGCGGAGCGTGCTCGTCTGATGGCTGTGGGTGAATGGGAATCAGGTCTCTGGCTTCGGGCACTTCCTTCATCCAATACAGGGACTATGTTGGATGACACAACGTTTCGGCTAGCTACCTGTCTACGTCTAGGCGCTCCTCGTGTTGCTCCGCATCGCTGTCACTGTGGCGAGGTTGTCGACAACCTCGGACATCATGGCCTATCGTGTTGCAGGAGTGCAGGCCGCATAGCGCGGCATGCCAGTATTAACGACATTCTTCGTCGTGCTCTTGCTACCGCCGGCGTACCAGCTGTTTTAGAACCTAATGGCTTGGTACGAGACGATGGGAAGAGACCAGATGGTATGTCCCTTTTGCCTTGGAAAATGGGTAGGCCTTTGGTATGGGACGCAACCTGTGTTGATACCCTTGCGCCATCACATCTTTCAAGCTCAGCTGGCTGCGCTGGCGCTGCTGCTGCTGCTGCAGAGACTCTCAAGCGGCGCAAATATAGTAACCTTTCTGGTAACTATATTTTTGAGCCGTTTGGGGTCGAAACGCTCGGGTCGTGGGGTCCGAGTGCTCGTCTCCTTTATAAAGAAATTTCAAGGAGACTAGTCGACAATTCGCGTGACCAGAGGGCTGGTTTGTTTCTAGGGGAGCGTATAAGCATTGCCATTCAACGTGGTAATGCTGCCAGCCTTCTGGGCACGTTACCCGACGACAGTGATGCCGATGAATACTCGCGCCGCAGTTTTTTTTAGTTTTAGTTTACATATATATTAATTTTATGTAATTTATGTAAATAGTGTAAGTATATAGTGTAATAGGAAAATAATTGTATGAATAAATGAATGAGGTGTATTAGTAAAAAAAAAAAAAATAAGTAAGTAGATATAATGTAGTACCTATGTACCGAAGTACGAGCATAGGTAATAGGGTAATATTACCTCATCGGTGAATTTATGCGTTGCATCAATACTTGCTTTCTGTATACTAGCATGTGAAGTCAAATTAAACAAAGCATCTGGCTGCATCCATGCTTTGAACAAGCGCATGTTAATGATCGACATGACCGTCTTGCGCGCGCGCAGATATGGCGTGTCTGGATTGTGCTGAACGTCCATCTTCTCACCCATTGCCGTTTCTGTAATAAAATAACATAACATTGAGTCGTTAATTTTTTTTATCTTTTCTTTTTTTTATCTTTATCTTTTTTTAAAACGTTGCCCCACACTAGGATTTTCTCCTGTATCGTGGGTGCGTTTACAAACACAAATTCTCACATAGGTACACAAACGCCCAGACCCGGAACAACTACCTGTAGATCATACAAATATTTGCTCCGTGTGGGGATCGAACCCACAACACGTGTCGCAGAAGCCGATCGCTCAGCCGCTACGCCAAACGTGTAGTCAAAATTAAATTAAATTAATAACATACATAACGTAACATACCATCACGCCTGTATTCCCCGAAGGGTTCAGCATAGGCGTACTAATGTGCACCCAAAGTTCGCCGGTATGTTTAGGTCCCATGTTATAGGTGGTGAGGCTATTGCCATTAACCAGGCACAAATTTCAAACACCGAGCTACTGGGAATTTTATGGAAAACCCCAATAACACTTTGCTCAACCTGGGAAACGAACCCAGGACGTCTAGCGTAGCAGTTGCGCTCAGTACCACTAGGCTTACATTATTAAACTAGTAACATATAACATACCATCACGCCTGTATTCCCCGAAGGGTTAGGCAGAGGCGTACTAATGTACACCCACAGTTCGCCGGTATGTTTAGGTCCCATGTAATACGGGGCGAGCCTATTGCCATTAACCGGGCACAAATTCCTAACTCCGAGCTGCTACTGGGAATTTCATAGAAAAACCCAATAACACTTTGCTCGACCTGGGAATCGAACCCAGGACCTCTAGCGTAGCAGTCGCAGTCAGGACCACTAGGCTATTGAGGCAGTCTAATTTTAAATTCAGTGTGGCAGTCTAATTAAACTAGTAAAGCTGCGTAATTACCTCCTATTAACTAGGTAGGGACTAATCAATTACTGGACTTCGTCTGCGTTATACTTTAGATAGGTATATAACGTATAAATACCCACATGTTTTATGTTCAATACCTGGTATAAAATTGAAGACTTGTAAAGATGTTAAATTGAACAAAAATCATAAAATTTATCTTCATGTAGTCAATCCAATTCAGAAAATTTTACTTTTTAATTTTCTCCTATAACCCAATTGCATACAAATGTTTTTATTCCGTGTGGGGATCGTACTCACACCTTGTGGCTCAGATGTCAGAAGTCAATCACTCAGCCACTATGCCAGTAGAAGCGCCGTAAGTCATCTTCATCAATCATCAACCAATCGAATGTTTACACGACTAAAGTTAGAGATTAAGGAAGTAAATGATTACCTATTCCAAAGACATTTAGTTAAATACTATGAAGAGTCTCACCGAAAACAATATCCAACATGCACGACGTGATGTATTCGTAAACGTCGAACTTTGGCTTTCCAACTTGTTCCCGTAGAGTCTTCACAAGTATATCGCCTTGTTCAGCGAAAACTTGTATATAGTCCTCTATGATGCGGTTGTGGAATATTGGCAGAAGTAAACGCCTATGAGCCTTCCATAGATCAACTATGAAAACCGAACAAGAAAATAACCAAGCAGTATTCCTATGGTGAATTGCTTAAACCTAAGACCTAACCCAATGTTATACCAAACCAATTTTACGATTTTAAAACGTATTGTTGTATCAGTCAGTATGACTTTGTAGGAATTGCTTAGGTAGGTACTACTATTAAGTACTGTAGAGATCAATGCAAAAGGCGATAGTAATTTGGGTTGGCCGGTTGAATTTGATATGACTTGTAGAAGTGTCTAGTCTGAGTCATACTCGTTTGTAAGAGCTAGGGCTCGCCCCAGTAATAAATAAGAAAGTTGAACTTCATAGCTGCCTTTAATTGTTCAACCAATCCTGGTGCCTTAGAGTAGGTAGGTACCTACCTACTATTTAGGTATTTCCAGAATTTCTTCTCAGAACGTCCTTGCAGCATCTACTTAGACCGAAACGAAATACCCTCAGATTAAGTATATAAGAAATACCTAATTAATGACAGTTCAATTAAAAAAAAACATTTTTATAAAAAATCATCTTACCTGGAGCTACAAACAATCCGTTTCCTAGCCAAGCTTGTAGAAATTTATAACTGTAATCCTTTTCTAGGCAGTTTTCCAAAATCTTTTGCACATCCTCCGGATTCAATGTCACTGAAAATATCTTTTCCACTTTATTATTCAAAATAATTTTCGATTAAAATCTACAGAAAAATCGTTATTTACTTATAATTCGTAAGTTAATTTTATCAAATTAAAAATTAATGTACTCTTACCGATGTATAAGGTTGGTCCAATCCATATTTTACTAACGTTTCCCGTTTTTTCAATTTTTCGAATCAATGTTTGTATATTATTTAATATTTCTGAAATAAATACGTTACTTGATAGGAATAATTATCAATAGGTAAACATTTGTATGATACTGCATATGTTATTTATATATTAAGGTCTTTTTCATTAACTCACTTTCAGGACCACCGATGAACCAATGTGTGTGTCCCAGGAATGGGAGGTCACCGGACGTGGGCAAAGTTTCAGAAAACTTATAGAGCAATTTACGTGAACGTCTAAAATTTAAATAATACAATGCACACATAAACAGTATCAATATCAAAATAATCATCTTTCGTGACGAATTATACTGTTGCTACTAAGAACTTGTCTCTATACGTTTCGAAAATATACTGAAAGACGAACGAAATTGACTATGGTTTTATTGATGTCCTCAGCAAAGAACTGAAGATATACTAGTGAATATAACAACACATTGGCAGGAATTGCGTGTGTTCATACTTAAATAAGGCAAACCGCGTCACACTTCACAAAGACTTACATATGTAGGTAAGTACATGAATGTAGTAAGGGAGTGCTAACTTGTATGCTATAATATCATCTTCATTAACACATATGTAGGTACATAATACGATGGTTGGACATTTTATGAATAAGTATTAAACATTACTATACTACATATACTATATATATTGGTATCTACCAAATTTATTCATTTTTTACCTTATTTTATATATGTTCTGTTATGTTTTATTATATTATGTTCATATAAGTAGAGCTTTAAATGAACATCTTACATATAATAAGAATGTAAGTAAGCCGTGTCTGTATATTGCTTATATTTGCAAAAAAACTAATTTGGGGGACTAAGAATCATTATCACAATCCATATCTATGATTTTTGGAATTTTTGTCTGTCTGAATACTATGATATAATGAACTACTGAATAGATTTGGAGGAAGTGGAAAGCAATTCATAGCCTGTTTCTTGCATTAACATTTAGGCTTTATGTATTTCATTCAAATCCTTCACTCTATCAAAAGTTTTTAACATTTTAACCATTGAAAACGTTGAATTTGAGAAAAACCATTGAAGTAAATTTCCTTTTTTTAAGTATGTATTTCTGTACTAGACTAGCACGGGTCAGAAAATATAACAGAATCCAGAAATAAAATAAAAAAAAAACTACGATACAGGTACTAAATAAGCCAAAACAAGAAAATAAAACAGAAAATCAGAAACCATTATTGTGAACAGGAATTGATTATTAGTACAGTTATTCTAACTCTACTTAAAGAGGGCATCACGGGACATAGGTACCTACATAGGACTTATCCAGCGAGCATCAGCTGATGTAAAAACTAAATATTTGAGTAGGGTAAAGAAGTAAACAAAGAATGACAACTTATTCTCTAGACGACTAACACGACATAGTTATTACCTCAATCAAAATTGATTCCATAACAGGTGTCATTTTGAGTTGACAATTTTGACAATTACCTATTATTTTCTTCTTTAAAGCATCCAGCCATAAAGTAACTCATTTTATAATCTGAAACCTCCATTGTGTAGATACAGTGCCCACAATTTATTTGAAAAACTAAAGAGTTTCCATCTAATCAAACCATAAAATAATATAAGTACATAACCGTATGTATATGTATAATCTATATCTATACTAATATATAAAGCTGAAGAGTTTGTTTGTTTGTTTGTTTGTTTGTTTGCTTGAACGCGCTAATCTCAGGAACTACTGGTTCGATTTGAAAAATTCTTTCAGTGTTAGATAGCTCATTTATCGAGGAAGGCTATAGGCTATATATCATTACGCTTAGACCAATACGAGCGGAGCACCAATGAAAAATGTTTCAAAATCGGGGTTTTTTTCCTTTTGAGAGCTTCCGATGCATGCGCTGCGTAAACGGTTAAAGTTTCGCAAAAATCATACCTATATGACAGAATTGTTCCTCTTTAAAAGTACTAAAAAAAATCCGCGACCGCATATGTCTATATTTTAAGGTTGGCTCACTATAACCTTTTTTATGCTAACTTTGTTCTAAAATTCGTTTTTTTTCCTTTTGAGAGCTTCCGATGCGTGCGCTGCGTAAACGGTTAAAGTTTCGCAAAAATCATTTATGACAGAATTGTTCCTCTTTAAAAGTTCTAAAAAAAGTCTGCGACAGCCTGTCTATCTTATAAGGATGGCTGACTATAACCTTTTTTATGCTAACTTTGTTCTAAAATTCCAAATGCATTATTTGCGAAGGTGTTTTTATAAACATGATATTAATCCTTATCCAAATAAATACGTTATTGATCAGAAGTATTTAATTTAAAACAAAAGTGCCCTTTACATCATTGGATTTCAACGAATATCTTAGGAGATATTGCAGTTTTAAAATAACATCGCAGCAAAATAATGATCAAGTACCGCGCGTACCACGCTAAGACTTACCTAGTAACTATTCCACGCGGACGAAGTCGCGGGCGGAAGCTAATACAATATAAAGCTGAAGAGTTTGTTTGTTTGTTTGCTTGAACGCGCTAATCTTAGGAACTACAGATCCGATATGAAAAATTCTTTCAGTGTTAGATAGCCCATTTATTGAGGAAGGCTATAGGCTATATAATAATAACGCTGAGACCAAGTGACTATTCCACGCGGACGAAGTCGCGGGCGGACGCTAGTAATTAGATAAAAAATGGGTGGACACCCGCAACACCAGAGGAGTCGCAAGTGCGTTGCCCGCCTATTAAAAGGGTTTGGGCCTCCGGTAACCTCCTTCACTCCGCGAAACACAACGCAAGCGTTGTTTCACGCCGGTTTTCTGTGAGGCCGTGGTATCACTCCGGTCGAGCCGGCCCATTCGTGCCGTAGCATGGTTCTCCCACGTAAAATATGCCCGATTGGAAACACATTACCTATCTATGTTATGTTGATGATGATGTTAGCTTTCGACATCTTGATCTCGTTTTCAAACAAGCTGATATGTAATCATCGTTTATTTACTTGACACGTGAGTAAATAAAGCTCGTGTGGTAGATGTGATCATAGCAATTATACCTTAAGTTAAATCGTGATCGTAAGAGGTGAAACTCGCACGCTTGCATCGAATTCGGATCAACATTGTATTATCAGGATATAAATGATATACTTACCTAAATTATTATTTTCCAATACGTGAGTGATTATTTTGTTCTTACGCTGTTAAAAACAACATCAACGTCTTTCAGGTATGGATCATTTAATCCAATTTATTTTTGTATGTTCTATTCAGTTTACGTTTAAAAATAACCATTACTTACCTATTGCTTAAAAAGTCTAAATAATGTGTATTATTTACAATATAATATAATAATAAATTTACAATATAATAATAAAGGTCATTGATGGAATATTGCAAGGTAGGTTATAGGTGCCAATAATGTTACCTGCTGCTATATACGGGTATCTGCTGCCCACGCATTTTGGGAAAAAAAATGACCTGGCCTAAACTCATCTCAGCAGATGCCTAGGCTAGAAAAGTTTAAATACTGGCTCCAGTGCTAGCACGGAACTCCTGACTAATCCAGATCCTCTGATGTAAAGGAATCTATGATATAATAATGACAATTTTAATTTTAATTTTTTTATGTATAGGTACTCGACAATTATGATAATACACGACAGTTGTGGTTGCCTATAATTGAAGGTACATTTCGTCTTGTTTATCTTGATATTTGTGAAATGTATGAAGTATTTAATGTATCTTTGTTGGCGATCCTTAATTAAATAAATAAATAAATACAGTCACGCTGTCCAAGTGACCATAAATATTCAAAAACCTCCAATGTCCTCACAGCTGTAGGTATATGAATTTGTATTAACTTACTGATTTCTGACACTATATTTGTCTGTTCTTTTTTCCATTTTCCATTCTGAGATTATTAAGTTTAGTGAAGGAACAAATGTTCCTTCACTAAACTTAATAATCTCAGAAAAAAAGTAAAGTTCGAATCCTGCCCGCACTCAAATGAGTGCGGGCAGGATTCGAACCTGCGTCTTCTGGTAAGATACCTACACCAGACGAAATGGAGGGTGGGACTCGCGGTGGCTTAGTGGTCATAGCGTCTGGTATATCTAACCAGAAGACGCAGGTCCGATTCCTGCCCTCGGTCTAATTTTTCCTTCACTAAAATAACAAGCGAATACTAGTCATAAAATTTTACAATACAACGCGACAAAATCCGTAAAATCAATTTAATTTCATTTCATATTATGTACCTTTAAACTCACTTATGTCGTTATGATTGTCATAACTGTGAAAATAACGCAATGAAAATTTTAACGACGAAGGAAAACATAATGAGGAAACTGGTATGACTTTAGAGATAAATATTTTTCTCGATGGCGTGTGAAGTTTGCCAACTCGCATTAGATCGTAGAGCACTAAGTTCCAGTGTACCTATCAAAATAATAAAAACACATGTGTCGTTCTAAATATGATTAAGTACTATTATTTATTAGTACTACCTATGTCCAAACCTTCCAAAACTATAAATAAACTACCTACTTATCAAAGTTAAAACTTCGCTAATTAATTTTACTCCAACTTCGTCATCGAGTGTAGGTAAAGCCTTAGGTTTACAATTTTTGAACGTATACCTAAATAATGTTTTTTTAGGGTTCCGTACCCAAAGGGTAAAAACGGGACCCTATTACTAAGACCACGGTAATATTATAGATAATATTACCGTGCTAAGACTTTGCTGTCTGTCCGTCGTCCGTCTGTCTGTCACCAGGCTGTATCTCAAGAACCGTGATAGCTAGACGGTTGAACTTTTCATAGATGATGTATTACTGTTGCTGCTTTAAAAACAAATACTAAAAAACCGGTCAAGTGCGAGTCGGACTAGATTTTGGCACGGAACCTTTCGTGCGCGAGTCCGACTAACACTTGGCCGGTTTTTTTAAATTGGTTTTGTAATTCAAGTACAAGGATACGTTCCCTACAATAATTATCATATTTCATAGTTTTCGTAACTTTATGCAGCTATTTTGCATGCGCATTTAGGTACTTCCGGAACCGGACCTTGCGGTACTATCTAACGGAAGTACCTAACTAACTAAGGAACATAACTAGTACTATGTATGAACTACTACATAACTATGTATGAACACTTAACAAGCAAATTTCATTTGATACATTTTTTTTAGTTACATCCTAAAAAACGTAGTATATAAGTAATAAATGTTTACAATAATAATAATAATCATCATCAGCGTAATGAACCCTTAAGTACATTGTCCCACTACTGGGCACGGGTCCTTTCTCATAATGAGATGGGTTAGCTTATAGTCCACTATGGCAAAATTCACACGCCGCCCGTCAAGAAAATCTCTCAGACATGCAGGTTTCCTTACGATGTTTTCCTTGAAGGAAAACACGACTTCGAAAAGTTAGAGGTGACTTTGACTTGGCAGTCCAATGGTCATATCACTAAGCTATCACACCTGCATAAAATTTTTTTTTAAAAAAAAGCTTACTAGCAGTGTGGATCGCACATTACTAGTATTCTTGTTGACCCCTCGTGCTAAGCTAAAATGCTTGTGTTACGAGTGGGTTTACGTCGGTAGTAATAATAATAATTAATACATCTTTATTTCAGATCTGAGTCCATATAGTATTGTATCAGTTATCCTTATCTTTATGTATGTATAGTGCATATTTAATTATACACCAAATAAAAATCACACTAGCAAAAATAACATTGTAGACCAGGTAACTTTTTGTATATTTTTTGAAATTTCCATGGTAAGATTATAAAGTTATTTTAGTGAAGGGAAATTCGACTTGCGGGCAGGATTCGAACCTGCGTCTTCTGGTTAGGTCCACCACTAAAATAACATTGTAGTTACCTAACAATCTAAGTATAGTTCGAGCAAATAAGTAACTTACCCAAAACTAACGGAGAGAGGGAAAGGTTGCGCAGTGCATTTGCGTGTTTTTTTTTTAATTATTACTCATCCACCATTTTGGTTCATGTTATTTTTCCCCAACTGTAGCTCAATTCATTTCATGCCGCTAAGATGCTACACCGTCGTCGATCGTAGATAATGCAACTGTTTACTGAAATGGGTTAGTTTTAGTGCCTTGATGATGTCAGTTCACAGTCGAGGCACTGTTTATTTTATGGATTTAATGGAACTTCACTACTGCCAACCCACATTAGGCTAGCGTGAAGGACAAAACGTAATCCCTCTAATTCTGAAAAGAGACCCGTGCCCAGCAGTGGGACAGTTATTATTATGTAATGGAATTTGATCCTCCTAAGTCATCCAGCCTTATGAGTAAATTGGGTGCTACGCCAAATTAACAAATTCGTAGCATAGGTTTTTCGTAGCATATTTCGTAGCATTGTATAAATCCTATGTATAATACTTTGCGTAGGTAATATTAATAATAAATAATCTGATGTCTTTATTTATTAATTCTGAAGACAAACGGCCAATGAAGTTAAAAATACTTTTAGCCAGCACGAGCTATGAATAACGAGTCACTTACGACGACAGATTTTGAACCAACACATTGTATTTCAGGTATTTGCAATGATTATTCTTGCGGTTTTATTGGTAGCAGTATTTGTTTACTGGATGTCATGGTCGCTACGTGCGCAGCGCATGGACCGCATGACAGCGTCTCTGCCTATGCTACCCACTCTACCGCTCATTGGAAATGGCTCCCTTTTCCTGGGAGATACTCAACGTGCGTATAAAATTAATCAATCATGTTATTCTTTCTTCTGCTTTATTTATTTTTGTACTTATGTAATAGTAGCCGACCGGTATCGGGAGCAGGGTCCAAGAATGAAATCTCCGTGGCTTAGAGAAAGACTGCTTTCTGTATCTGAGCCCATTATCCACCCACCCAATCAGTCCTCAGATGATGGTCTTTCTTCTTATTATTACGATTCAAATACAATTAGTTACGTAGTAGTTATTATTACTAATTATATTGTTACTACGACGCACCATTACTTCCATTATTGGGGGACCACTGAACATTTACAATTACTGAATATTTCTCCAGTACCTTACCAGTATACTTAGGTACTGAAAAATTATGTCGCGTTGTGAAGTCATGTGTCCGTAAATCATATTGTGATTCACAAAAAGTGTCCCACGTCTGAAATATTTTAGTTCACCTAATTCTCAGTCATCTTTCAAGAATTCAATCGATCTTACGAATCGACACACTTAATGAAACAAAATCATTGGCCAAATCGATTTTTTCACAATTAATAGTTTGTTTCAATTTGAAAAGTAGATTGCAATTTATGTACAAGTTCTACTGAATATTTATTTTGTAGCAAATAGTCTCTCACTTCCTCCTTCTTTCCTCTTATATGATTGAAACCCTATCTACTCCCAAGTATTGACAGTGCACCATATTTACTCCTTTGTTTTCAATACTTAATGTCAAGGCAATAGGTAGGTATCATACCTGCGAAGGTATGCAGTATCCTTGTAAAGCTAAGAACTAATAAATACATATTGAATAAGCATGTGTGACACTTGAATTGTTTGCAGTGCCACTACAACTAATAACAAAGGTAGGTCTCAAGGGCTTTCTGGCGGTAAGTGCATTAAGCAACTTGAAAATGTTTACCATCATTATTCAAAGTAGTACAAAATTGACTGTGAATCTCTTTGTTACAGAAATTCTAAAAAACCTGTGGACAGTAGCTCATTTAGCTTTTAAACATAAAAACTCCGCGAAGCTATGGCTTGGCCCTAAATTATATGTGGGTAAGTACTTAATCACATTATCAATCAATCAGTTTATTATTTATTATATTTTTTATCTATATATATAAAAATCAATTGCTGTTCGTTAGTCTCGCTAAAACTCAAGAACGGCTGGGCTGATTTAGCCGATTTTGATTTTGAAATGTTTGTGAAAGTCCAGGGAAAGTTTAAAAGGTGAGTAAATATGAAAAAAAGTTTTTCTGATGCGGTACGTAGTTCGCCGGGTCAGCTAGTTTTTTAATAAAATATATAAAAGGTTTTTGCGTCGCCAATCAATAAATAAAGTTTGTATAACTAATATTGTAGGACTGAAATGTAAAATAGAGACCCAATAGGTAGATAATCATTATCTTTAGCACACAATAATTATTAATGTGTGCTAAAGGTGCTGAGCTTTCGCGGGGTGTGTTAAAATACCCACAAATAGAACTTCTACTATTCCTCAATAAACGCACAGACGCCGACGACTAAACAAACATTTATTTTGGACATAAACTTTTACCTTTACCTACAGCATCTTACATGTAAATGCAGCAGCTATCTAAAACGTACCTATTTGTAGCTATAGGCGATCCTGAAGATGCGCAAGTGGTGCTAGAGAACTGCTTAGACAAGGATGTCGTGTATCGTTTCCTGCGTCCTTGGCTGGGTCACGGACTCTTCGTGGCACCAGGTAAACATCTTGTGTTTATTAACCGTGTTGATCCTAATTACAAATGTGAACTAAGTGTGAACAAACATACCAGATATGAATTCGTAATCCGTCACTAACCACGTACGTAAATATTGTCCATGTCCGATTGTAGGTAATATTTAATTTGATATTACATCTTTTACCTTGCACGTTCTCGCAATTAATATAGGTACATATATACATACATATTTTCACGCCGGTCTCCCATTGGGGTAGGCAGAGACTATAGATTTCCACTTGCTATGATCCTGGCACACTTACTCTCGCTTCATCTCAGATCGTCGGTTTAGGGTGCTGTTAACCTGACACTTGCAATTAATATGGCTTTGGATAATGACCGTGTTTGCCTCGTAAGACGCTTTTATGAACAAAGAAGGGCAATAAAGTCAAACAAAGGATAATAGGAATTGTCTTGTAAAGCCATACCCCGCCAGAGGCGTACAAGCATCGACTACGCCCGCTACTGAGGTGCGCACCTCAACCTTCGAAAAGTGTGAAACGAGTACTCAACCCTTATGAATCGCTTTATTCATAAATTGCTTTTATATTAGCATATCGTAACAATGTTGTATAGGTAAACCAGTGTTTAATGTCTGCATTTTATCAAACCCTTGCAATGCCTCAAGTATTGCAGTTCTACCGACTTGTGAGTGAATGAGTCAATTTTGAAGGATCCATACTATACAGTCATCCCTGTAAAACACAGAACAGCCTAGTTTACCCTAGGAGCCTACTGACAAATCACGCCCTATAAATTATTTATATAGACTGCGCATGTTATCGAATAGAAAAAAATGCAAAATTGTATAACTAAGTCCCTATTACATACGTACTATTTTTTAGTGTCTGGGGTTTACAATAACCTCTATTGTACATTGTGTTTTATGTTTATGTTACAGTGAATTTATGGAAGTCACACAGAAAAGTGTTATTACCGGTTTTCCACAACAAAGTTGTGGAGGAATACTTGGGCGTTATTAGTGAACAAGTAAATGTCCTCATTGAACGACTCAATGAACAAGTTAATAAAGAAAAGTTTGATGTTTTGAAATACATCACTGCATGTACGTTAGATATTGTGTTCGGTAAGTTGCATAACGTGGCATGGTTAAGGCTAAGTTGCGTAACTGCCAAAAAAAAGAGTGTCTTCTGTGATATTATTATAATTCTCGATAATTTTTTAGAGACAGCTATGGGTGAGCGCATGGACGTCCAGCACTCCCCAGACACGCCGTACTTGCGTGCGCGACACACCGTCATGACGATCCTCAACATGCGCCTGTTCAAGGTGTGGCTGCAACCAGACTGCCTCTTCAATCTGACACACTATGCCAAAAAACAGAAGGACAACATCGATCTTACGCACAAGTTTACAGATGAGGTAACGAATTACTTGTATTAAAAATAAATTCTTAACTTTTATTTCGAAAGATAAAAAGGTACATATTGTACACTATCGTTTACAGTTTTAACACTAGTACTACACTAGTTTACTTATATGCAATAGCATATAAGTACTTGGATTATCCGGTAATTTTACAGGTTGTTCAAAAGAAGCGTTTGGAATACGAAAGGAGTAAAGAACGACATAATGAAGAACAACACGGTAAGATAATTCTTATACAGACCCCCCCATACTGAGGTATGGTACCATAATTATGATGCAGTAGGTACCTAACTAGGTAATAGTGCCCTGATAACTGCTAGGTTAATGCTACATTAACTCTTGTTCATCAGCGCGATTATTGCTTGTATGTACCTAAGTGAAAATTTAAATGTTTTCTCGGCTTGTAACTATCTCAACCTCTGTGCTAATTTTAATCCAAACAAGTGCAATAGTTATTTTGTTCATAAGTAAGTATGTAATCATATTGGTCGGTTCATTGATATAAATTTTTTTCCCTATGTCACGTGTAACTAGACGCAAATGTATTACCACAAGACTTGTAATTTCATAAATACCTAAACAAATATTTACCGTCTACAGTCATGGTAAGTACGCTGTGTGAACTCAAATAATCTAATGAATGAAAATGTGATTAAGTAATATTGGTTTTAAGAGCGGTCGAAAAATGTTTGATACAGAAGACGACGACGACGATCGACGTCACTGATCTATGTGATATCTAATTTTTAAACAAATAAGTATTGCCCAAAGAGATACCCCCTGAACAATATAGGTAAGATATCAACGGCATGGCATCATAGAGACGCTTAATAATAGAAAAACCAACTTGTTTTCGGAGTACGTAGGGGTTTATATATGATTTATGTACTGAATTATACTAATAATAAGTACTACTTAGCACTAATTTTTATAATAGAAAAATATGTCCTTCCTAGGGTCTTGTATTGCCTCCTTAACAAATTTTAGCTAAATTTTCAGAAGGCAAACTTCACGCTGTCTTGGACTTATTGTTTGGTAGAGAGATAGAGTTCACGAACGAGCAACTCAGGGAGCACATCGATTCCATCACGATTGCTGGCAATGACACCACGGCCCTTGTGATCGCGTACACCCTCGTACTACTGGGAATACATCAGGACGCACAGGAAAAGGTGATGCTCGAGTAAGTCATATACCTATACTTAGTACGTTAAAATAAATTCAAAGTTTAGCGATTTAATTAGCTTACCTAGGATTCTGTTAGGAAGATTCTCAAGAATAACTTATATTCACAGAGTAGGACCCCGTCTTGCAATAGAGCAACGGCAGCTATCGCTATTCTACTGTGAATTTTAATAGATTAGGGCAAATACTTAGGTTAAAAATATCTTCCAAGGGTAGGTATCTTGCCATATTATATGCCATATTAATGGTAAATGAGTAAACAATAGTCAAAGTCAAAGTAAAGTCAAAGTCATAATCATTTATTCAATATAGACTAATAAGTAGTACTTTTTGAACGTCATTTTTCCATTATAGACAGCCCCCAAAACGCCCGCCCTTCACCGCTTCCTAGTGTTTTCGCTGGGCATGGCAATCTTAGCTAAGCTGATGATATGGTGCTGCTTAGCCCCGCGGCTAACGTTAACGGCCTCAGAAGGCTCATCGCAATTTGTGAGAATTATACAGCTAAACATCAGTTGACATACGACGTTAATATAACGAAAAATTTTAAATGGTAAAGGTTGGGAGGTTGTATTACCGATAGACTTGTATTATAGTACAAAGCTAAAAGCAGTTAAAATATTTATATTCCTTGGACATATTCCTTATAACAGCAAATTTGGTCGATGATCAAGACTTGGAAAGACCTAGTATTACTTGGAGAAGTAATATGTTAGCAAGCTATTTCCATCATTGCTCAAATCAAGTTAAAATAAGGGCATCTTCAGGCTCTGTTCAGGGCATACTGACAGTCGTTTTATACAAGTCAGCTCTGGTACAGATACACGAAGAGTGCTTACGATACTTTTCGTGTACAATAATATATAATAACGCGTTTCGAGTTATGTGCAACTTACCCTGGCGGTGTAGTGCGACTGGCATGTTCACTGAGAACAGAGTTGATGACTTCTTTGCACTCTTGCGAAAATTAATGATTTTCTTTCATACCTAAACGAGTGAGTGCGAGTGTAAACGATAAGTAGGTATATTGTCGCTACTTTGTTCGTGTTTGCAATAATTATATATTGTATTGTTAAATGTATGTTACTACTTATAATATTAATTTTTAATTTGTAATTCTGATATTTATAATTCTATGGGTTAATTGACTGCAAATAAAAACATAACAACATAACATACCATCACGCCTGTATTCCCCGAAGGGTTAGGCAGAGGCGTACTAATGTACACCCACAGTTCGCCGGTATGTTTTAGGTCCCATGTAATAGGGGGCGAGCCTATTGCCATTAACCGGGCACAAATTCCTAACTCCGAGCTGCCTCTGGGAATTTCATAGAAAAACCCAATAACACTTTGCTCGACCTGGGAATCGAACCCAGGACCTCTAGCGTAGCAGTCGCGCTCAGGACCACTTGGCTAATGAGGCAGTTGTTTTTATATAATATATAAAAACATATATTATAATAATATATTTTTACTTTCAGCCAATGTATCTCCTTAGGTGAGGGGGACATCCGGTCCTTTGGAAAGCTTGTCCAATGCGCAGAGGCCCCTTCGATAGCTCTGATCTATATTATTATTTGGCTAGAGGGATTAGGATCCACGAAGCCTGCCTAAGATAATACTGTTATCCAATAGCGATCTACTTACTTATTCTTAGTGATACAATACAATTTTAGGCAAGAGTACATATTCGGCTCATCCACTCGAGGGTCAACTAAAGAAGACTTGCAGAAGATGTACTTCCTAGAGCGAGTTATCAAAGAGAGCATGAGACTTTATACTGTTGTTCCAATCATCGCCAGAAACGTTGATAAGGATATTCACTTGCGTAAGTTTCTTTACTTATAAAAGGGCCATAACATTAAGATCTTAGGAATGAGGGACTTCATTGTAGGACTAGCTTCTACTTTTTTGAGTGACTTGAATTCGAACTTGGGACGTTTGACTTGGCAGTCCAATGTTCCACGGTTATAAACGCACTTGTTCCTTATTTGGAGGGACTAGATGAGTTCCCCTCCAACCAAAGGGAGGACCCTCTGACCAGACGGGTATTTTGCCCGGCGAGCCACGGCCCGATGATTGGTTACGGGCGTTTGTACTTATATATTTATGCAAATTGCATTGAAAACTTCACTTGCACTTTCCCAAACAAGGATTTGTCCGTTGTACACTTACATTATATAAATTTTCATTTGGAAGTAACTACTATTATATAAATAATAAATAAATATTCTTCGACATTTTACACAGCACCATCTAGTCCCAAACTAAGCAGAGCTTGTACTATGGGTAGGTACTAGACAATGGATATAATACTTATATACTTTTTTTTTGTAAATACATACTTATAATACATGAGAAACACCCAGACGAACACAAACACTTATATTCATCACATAAATATTTGTGTTCTGTGGGAATCGAACCCACGACCTCATGGTCAGCAGTCCGGTACTCGAACCACTAAACCACAGAGGTCGTCAATATGGAGGTGTTGGGGCTATGTACTCCACGAAAAGTGTGTTAGGTACTTAATAGTAACTAATATCCTTCTCCATTTCTCAAATTACAGCAACATGTGGGGTAACTTTACCTGCAGGAGCGGGTGCAGTCATTGGGGCTTTCGCAATTCATCGGTCTCCAGCGTGGGGACCCAACCCTGAGGACTTCGACCCTGACAGATTCCTGCCAGAACGATCCCACAAGAGACACCCTGCCGCCTTTCTACCATTCAGTTATGGCTCCAGAAATTGTATCGGTACAAAACATCTATACTAATATATAAAGCTGAAGAGTTTGTTTGTTTACTTGAACGCGCTAATCTTAGGAACTAGTGGTCCAATTTGAAAAATTCTTTCAGTGTTAAATAGCCCATTTATTGAGGAAGGCTATAGGCTATATATCATCATGCTACGCGGACGAAGTCTCGGGCAGAAGCTAGTTTGACTATATGTATGACATCTACTACTCTGATCTAAGCTTATCTTCAATCAGAGGGTAACCAAAAAGTGAAACGCGTGATTGCTACACGTATTTAAGTAGTAGTAAGCTGTTTGAAAGTTTATGATGTCCTGATGATTACGTTGGCTAGACTGCAGCATATCGTTATCACATCATGGCAAGTGCCAGCCAAGTTTTTATTCGGCACAAGTACCTATGACATACCCCGCTGCTGGGTGGCAGATGATGCCTGAGAACTTTTCGCATCAAAAAATAAGGTTATATTATCTCCCCAAAATATAGAAATGGAAAATCGCTTTACACCTCCAGCTTCATTACCTAGAACGACATTGGTTTCATGTCTTTAGGCAATTTAGTTTTTTAGTTTGACATAATTTCATATTTATTTTAGGTAGGAACTTTGGCATGCTAATAATGAAGAGTATAATCTCAAGCATAGTGCGATCATACAAAATTGAAGCGGATGACATCGGCCCCCTCAAGATAGAAATGCTTTTGTTTCCAATTAATGGACATCAAATAAGAATCTCGAAAAGATCAAAAAGTTGAATTATTAAATGAAATTTGTTATTTATTTAATAATAAGACAATTACTTTTTTACCTACTTACAATAAAATAATTTCGTAAGACATCTATTTTTTATTTAAAAAATGGAATAAACAAGTTAATGACACACGTGGTAATTAAATTTTGTACATAATAGATACGCGACAATACGCGTATACAGTTGGCGCAAAATAACTTGAACCAAAATGGCGGATGCGCAGTAGTCGTTTTTTAGTACATTTTGCTCCCAAATGTACTGCGCAAACTTTCCCCCTCTCCGTTAGTTTTGGGTCAAGTTATTTTGCGCGAACTATACGCGTAATTCTATGAAAATCACATGAAAACATACTATTTATAGGCTAGGTCGTTTGCCCTTAGTACCACCACCTTCATCACTTGTGCTATTATCTGGAGGTAGGGTTTGAAGAGTAGGTGTAAGAGGAATTGGAATTGTGGTGAAATCATACTCCATGTGTGTGTCGTGGTCGAGTACGTCGCGGGAGTCGTCAACGCCACAGGTCAGGAACTTGACGTACTTGCTCAAATCTAAGAATCCCACACCACAAGGCCGATCCACGAGCCGAGAAGTCATCATGCCTTGTGCAAAGCCGGAGCAGACGATAACGGAGCCTACGTCGTCCTACAAAATGATTTCTTTTTAATTAATATATACAAGGTAAGAAATAGGTAATGTTTATACAATTATTTCTAATTTTTTTTTTTGTAATCAATGAACAATTGGCGCCCAATATGGGCCCATCCTACCAAATATTCGGCCGGCCAATCAAAGCAAACAATGGGTCTCTTTGTAGCGGATGAATATACTTACTTACCTACCTGAGTTCACAGAGCCAAGTTATTTCGAAGTTTTACCAAAATTTAAAATTATATGCCAGAAGATTTGGCAGGAATATTTTGATCAAAGATCGTTAGAAAAAGGAATCTGGTATAGAACCATTCAGAGTGAACTGCCTCGTGTTCCTTGGTTTGCCAACAGTGTTCTTAGTAGAAAGCTTACTGTAATAGCTCATAGACTTCGATCTGGGCATGTTCCGCTTAACAAGTTCAGACACCTCATGGGAATAGTTACCAGTCCAAATTGTACCGAGTGTGGGAGTGTAGAGGATGTCTATCATTTGTTAGTGGAATGTGTCAAAACGAGGGCAGGCAGAGAGGCCCTGGTAAATAAGTTAAACTTAAATGTAATAGATGTAGGCATTTTTCAAAGTATTTTGTCAGCGCCTCTATCACAAGTAGCCATTTTAGTTTATAAATTAGTAGATAAGATGTAGTAGAAGTTATTGTTAACTGAATTAGAATAAGTATATGGTTAGGTAACGATGGCGCTGACATGGTCTAATCTATTATGTGACTACATGCCCCTAAATAAAACTAGATTAAAAAAAAATAAGTATGACACAGCTAGGGAGCTAAATTCATTATATCGGAATATTTAAGAGCAAGACGCTTCTTCCTGTACATTTCACTCATTAAAAATACTGTCTGAAGGGGCTTCAGAAAGTAGATTCTACGTAGGTATATTACCATGATTAAGAAGGTATAATTATGTGTGTAGGTAAATTTTCTATGTATAAATAGGTAATCTAGATACTTACGGGGCACAATGCTCCAAATTTTGGAGACTGAAATAATATTTAATTTAATCAGTTTAATTATATTACTTATGTTAATACTTGTAACGGATAACTGTTTGTAATTTTATTTACCATCCCGCGTCGCCTATAGTGATTTAAGAAGAAGAAGCACATTTTTACTCCTATTTATGAAACAGACAATTAAAAATTCGCCATTTTTCGAGGGGTAGTTAAGCACATATAGGTAATTTACGTAGGTATATGTACGGTATGTAAAACGCCCGCGCCATTATCTACATCTGCGTCCACGAGATAATTTTCTCGTTGACCATCGTGGCGAAACAAAAGCTAGAGATGGATATTGCGACGGCAAAATTATATGACAAGCTCACATAAGGAACAAATGAGCTCACATGCATGACGTCTGTCCTACCCATTTCGCTAGAGGATTTCAACCCGCCCTCTAAGGGATGGATAGGTAAGGTAATCACCAAAATTATACTTACCCTGCAATGTCCTTGTTGAATACAAAGATATTTCTCTTGGTAGTTAAACATCGCCAAACATTTGCTTCTAGGCAGTATAACTACATCCATGCCACGAAGGTCAATTAACAGTGGGATCAAGTAACCCTGAAACAATATTTGGAGTTCTAATGTAATCCTTGTGACTACATCCAGGTACCAACTACAAGAATTCTCTGTTTCCCGTAGCCCCCGACGCAAACGTGCAGGAAGGAACACCGTGTGGTTTTTAGTCGGTAGGTCACCCACTCTGGGTGGAGTCCGACACGCCCCGCCGCCTCCCCGGGCGGCGGAAGTCCATGAGGATTTTCCACACGCACAAAAAAAAAAAAAAAAGGTACCAACTACAAAGCTACATTCTTAAAATTATAATTATAATATACACGGAGATTGTCATCAATTAATTAAATAACTAGCTATGTCAGTTGTGTAAATGGGTTGATGATGAGATTTCGTAGGTCTATAACTGAAAAGACAACAAATAATAAGTATATAAAACAACTTACATTTCTCCTACTACCCCAACCGTAATACTTGCAAGAGGTGTCGGAATACAAACTTTCATCTCTTGGAGCAGTAACCCCATAACGAACGCGATTTAGTAAAAAATCAGAACCCGCCTCCCGCTTATGGAAAGAGAACTGATAGTTTAGAACAAGCAACGCCAAGTTGTCGGTTAAACAATCCGTCCATCGTAGTGAAGTGTTGTATCCTGTATAGGTAATATTAAAAAAATGGTATAAATGCATAGGTAATAGAACTAAATTACCTACTTAGTACATGAAACACAAATTAGTGCTTAGAAATAATTACATAGGCCGCATTTCACCATTCGGAGTTGGTCAAATGCGACCCTAATTTGATTAATGACGTAATTAAATTCAATGTAAGTTTAAGATCTAAATAAATTAATTACCTACCTACCTTTATGAATGCATAAGTGTTGGACAACTCGTATGATCCCAGCCTGCTCCAGAAACTTATGTGTACCAGCAACAACGTTGAATTTATATTTCTCGCCATGCACACAACTGGCTGGTGTTAGTACCACATGTGCCTCTATTAGTACACCCATACAAAACATCATCGCGTGGGACAAGTAATGAACCTAAATGCAAAATTAATTTCATCAATCTGTTATTGGAATATGTACTTATTATGTTCACTCCTATATGAAATTTTAATAATATTCCATACCTACGTAAACTATGGCATTAGAGTTTTTGTTTGAGTGAAGGTAGGTACTAGACGCGAATTATATAGCTAAGTACCCACTCTGACAAGCGTTTACAAAAAAAAACTCTTGAGCAATTCGTCACCTTATAAATTCGTCCTTAGAAGCGTAGGAACCTAGCTCATCCTTCCTGGGGGACATAGGTACATATTACGGAAAGCCAAGCCAAGTATTTGACGACCGGTTGTGGCCCAAGATTTCAAAATCGTTCGTAATACATAATTATAACTAGCGTCTGCCCGCGGCTTCGCCCCCGTGGAATCCGGTCTGTCACCACATCCCACGGGAACGGGATAAAAAGTATCCTATGTCCGTCTCCTGATTCTAAGCTACCTCTCCACCAATTTTCAGCCAAATCGGCTCAGCCGTTCTTAAGTTATAAATAGTGTAACTAACACGACTTTCTTTTATACATATAAGACTAGCTTCTGCCCGCGGTTTCGCCCGCGTGGAATTCGGTCTGTCATCACATCCCACGGGAACGGGATACATATTACGGAAAGTCAAGCCAAGTATTTGACGACCGGTTGTGGCCCAAGATTTCAAAATCGTTCGTAATACATAATATTATAACTAGCTTCTGCCCGCGGCTTCGCCCCCGTGGAATTCGGTCTGTCATCACATCCCACGGGAACGGGATAAAAAGTATCCTATGACCGTCTCCTGATTCTAAGCTACCTCTCCACCAATTTTCAGCCAAATCGGTTCAGCCGTTCTTGAGTTATAAATGGAGTAACTAACACGACTTTCTTTTATTTAAATAAGATAAGATGTCTGTGCAGAACTGCAGAGAAAGAGTAGGTAGGTGCCTACCCATAGAAAAGGTTTTCATGACTTGCGCTCAGTAATTAGCAGTATTAGTATATATGTATAAGCCAGACATATTCATCCTTGTCTTATAAAAAGAACGGATACTCACTACGTATTGTGCTTCGGTTGCTTCCGCTGGTTCGCCGAGAAATGATGCCGCATTATTAAAATCCATATCCACTGTAATTATTATTAGTTTATGAACTCGATACAAAGATAATAATAAGATTCATTTAAAAATTACCAATAGGATATTTACCCAAAGTGGCAATGCCTCCAATTTGACCTGCACCCATTTTTGGCTACTATCAATGAATTATTAGGTTTTTTTAAATTGTTTCCGTAACCATCGGCATTATTGAAAACTAAAAACGGTTTTGATTAAAAAGTTTATTTTTATTTGTATCGGTGCACATTGGTAGGTATCAATTAGGTAATCAAAATAAAAGTAATTCGGGCGTTACAGGCTTAATCAATCGCGTACATGCTCGGGGTACTGCTTATCTCTACTATTATAAAATTGTAAAAAAGCTGTGTCTGTACATTGAAGATATTAAAAAAAAACAAATGGGTTAGGTTATATAAACGTATCCGAACCCAAAAATGTGATTTTTAAAATTCTTGCCTGTTTGTTACGGGTTGGCGCAAAAACTACTGAATAGATTTTAATTTTGTTATCACTACTAGAAAGTATATGCTCCAAATTAAAAACTGGTATACTTCTTATCTCATATAATTAAACGAATCCTGAGATACAGCTTGACCTCTCAACTGTATAGAGACCTATACTAAGAAGACATCATCACTGTTGGATTTTGAGCTTCACGCGAGCGAAGCCGCGGGCAGAAGCTAGTGATATTTATTTCTGTAAGTAGTATCTCATATAATTAAACGGATCCTGAGATACAGCTTAACCTCTCAAAGGTATAGAGAGCCATACTAAGAAGAGATCATCACTGTTGGATTTTGAGCTTCATGCGAGCGAAGCCGCGGGCAGAAGCTAGTATATATACTATATTTGTCGCAATAGAGTTGTGATTTTAGATTTTTCGTAATCGCTAGCCGCTTTACAAAATAAGTAGCTCTGAGTAAAATTGCTGATTGATGTTCAGCAGTTTTGCTTATTTCAACACGCGGAATGGAATGAAGTTTTTGCGTTGATGTTTAGCTGATTTGTAAAACAGTACATTTCATCGTGAAATGAAAAGTCGTAGATTTTAGTTCCAAAATTCGGCGCTAGGGGCGTTGTGTGGCATTACAACGGCCTTACATACTAAGAAGAGATCATCACTTTTGGATTTTGAGCTTCATGCGAGCGAAGCCGCGGGCATAAGCTAGTATATATATATACTATATATGTCGCAGTAGAGTTGTGATTTTTTATTTTTCATAAACGCTAGCCGCTTTACAAAATAAGTAGCTCTGAGTAAAATTGCTGAATGATGTTCAGCAGTTTTGCTTATTTGATGATCTTCAACACGCGGAATGGAATGAACTTTTTGCGTTCATCATTAAAGCGGATTGATGTTTAGCTGATTTGTAAAACAGTGCATATCATCGTGAAATGAAATAATGTTAAAGTTGTAGATTTTAGTTCCAAAATTCGGCGCTAGGGGCGTTGTGTTGCATAACAACGGCCTTTTCTTCTATACAATTATGGACCATGGCTACATTTCGGTTATGGCACTCACCGGCCGCTACCGTGGCCCCGCTCGCTTCGCTCGCTCGACTCGTGCGTCGCTTGGTCACAGTTCTAGCCTTACCTAACCAATTTGAACATAATTTAATCCCGAAATTACCCCGTCAAAACTAAATTTAATGTGACATTTAGTTATAAATGTCATAGGTTTTTTACACAAAACGCTCATCGTAAATGCAAATGTCATTCTACAAAACAACTAAATGTGATAAATAAAAAAACTAACAATCCAGCTTGAAGCTATTTAGCTATTTAACTTATCGGAGATATTTAGTAAAGCAGCTAGCAGTTATGTAAAATAGCAAATTATACAATTCTACTACGACACATACACAGTAATTAGGTACATAGGTATGTGTATACTATCCACTAGAATTAATCCACTAGAAAACTACATTTAGTTATAGCATGTCATACATTCTTATAATATGCGCGAACGAAATCCACACTTATTTATTTGTATTTTGTACTGCATTATACGATAGTGCCGCGCCTGCCATCCTTTTATATAAAAACTAGCTTCCGCCCGCGACTTTGTCCGCGTTGAATAGTTACTAAGTCTTAGCGTGATGACATAAAGCCTGTAGTCTTCCTCAATAAATGGGCTATCTAACACTGAAAGAATTTTTCAAATCGGGCCAGTAGTTCCTGAGATTAGCGCGATCAAGCAAGCAAACAAACAAACAAACAAACTCTTCAGCTTTATATATTAAAGTTTAAATAATATCATAGCACGTAGTTAGCAAGAGGGGGGATAGGGTGGGCAAAATAAATGCCTCAGACCTCAGAACAACTGACTAATTACATTTATTTGAAATAAGTTGGTAGCACTAAAGACCCACGGACCACGGCATAAACAGATCCAAAAGCCAAGACCAGATATAAAACATCATATTATGCTGATTGATAAACATTGTTAACAAAAGCTAAATAAAACTGTATTGAAAGATAGATACTTTATACCTCGGCTTGATCCCAGGTTTATTACACAAATCTGAGATTAGGTCTGTATTTTATTTTTGAATTTTGTATGGTTGAATTTGGGATCTCGGAAAAAATATAACTATGGTATGGTTACGCCTCACTGAAGGGTTAACTGTCTTTGAAAAAAAAACGAATACATGCTGTCAAAAGTGTCAACTTCAAATATCACATTTCATAGAGGTGTTATATTAGAGTGTTATTTAAGTAATACTATTATTGAATATATTCACTATATACTATGTATGGCTTATATTAGCATACCATACCTATTACTGGGTATCTTAACTATTCTCAGAATAGGTACAATATCAATATTATGTATCAATGTCACCGCGAATATCAGAACACTGATCTCTCGGTGTGCCTATTATTTAACTAATATCTGGTAATAGTCTACGCTAAACTAATATATGCTAATAGGAATATACAGCTCGTATCATAATATCTCTTCTATACCTATTACGAATATATTAGTTACACCTCTAACATTTCATATGTCACTTTGTTTCAATTAAAAATTGACAATTATTTCTACCATTCACAATGAAGTATTTGGATGGATCTAATTGAAATGTTTACGTTACTCTAGATCAGAATAATTAAAATCAAAATTAAATCACTTTATCAGTACTCCCACGCAAATATTGATATCACAAACATTTAGGTTCCTGTGATCGAGTTAGCTTTTTAACGTGCAATATTTGTGTCGACGAAGTGTAACATTGTGCGACGAAATTTATAATTATTTATATTCCATAATGAATAGAACTACTTCCATATGCCCAAGTTTATTTATATTAATGATTTTACTGAGTGTAAGAGTGTGTCTATCCCAGTATAGTAAACCATGGAACGATAAGTACGAAAATAATAAATGCCCTAAGCTGTATCCTAAGAATTTTTTGAATTACATGCCAGTCGGTAAGTTAATACTCAATATTGTTTATTATAAATTTCCTAGAAACAACAATATTATCAACCTATCAGTTTCACTAGTTACACAGACAGCTGTTATGTCAGGGTTATAGTAGTAAATTCAAATTGGCTTGCATACCAAAATGTTCCATCTAAATCTTTTTAGAACATAGGTACCTTGAATGTCAATGTTACCTGCACAGCTTTTTCCCGAAGTGCGAAAGAAAACCTGAAAGATTTATTTAAAGTCTGGCAACCTGCATGCCAGATGCATAGTTTTAGTTGCCATAGTTTTAATTATTCAGCATGTTGATTTCAAATTATATTCTCTGATCCTCAAAACTCTCAGTAAAATTATCCTTAAATATTTTACCTTTTTATAGGAAATCTCACAGCTGGGAACTACACAGAAAAACCTAATCTGAAAGGTTTGAAACAGTGTGTTATGGAATGCTGCATAGCAGAGTCTTGTAACATTGTGTTCATCTATGATCTGAGGTGTTTCCATGTGGAGTGCGTCAGTAATGAGCTTTGCCTGCCTCTGCAGAGAACTGGGAACCGCAAGTGGGAAGCATCACATGTGTCCATGATACTGGTCAAACCTGTCCTACCTAATGGTAATGTTTCTAATTTAAACTACATAAAATTTGATTGAATGTTCTAAACAATGGGGAGAAAATAGATTGTTGATAACACTACCTGTATTATGCTAATACAACCTGCTCCAATACTCTGTTTGCTTAATTTTTGTACAATCTATATAAAATAAAACATAAAATATAAACACTTCCTTGATCAAATTTGTTGATAGTACTCAATGATAACAACTGTGTCAGTAAACCTAACAGACATGTTAATGGCCTATATTACATCAAATAAAGATTTGGTGTTATAAAATCATTATTTCATTGCAGAAAATTGGTCAGACATATTAGATCAATCCAACTATAGACAAGTAAGCAACAACTTCTCACCCGAAGAAGAATCTATATACTCTCCATACACAAGTCATCGCAATGATCTACTTAATGATGATGAAGAATCAAACTTTTTGTCACATTTCATTAACAACTTGCCCACAATAGATGATGATGAGCCCAGAAACTTCGATAAATATAGAGATAATAATGACAGTGATATGATAATGGATGCAACCAATTTTCTAGAAAAAATACCTTGTGAAGTAGGTGCAGGAGACTGTCCTTTTAACTCTGAATGTATACCTCTGGGTATTAAGTTACGTAATGGCATATGCAAATGTGTTCCTGGCACGGAAGAGAATGCTCGAGGGGCATGTGTTCAAACTATTAGACCATTCTCCAAAGGACCAACAATACCAGTAGATTCCATGAAAAAGAATGACGACCCTGATGTTAAAAATGATGCTCTAAAAATTGAAACTACTTCACAGAAAAGTGTTCAAACATTGACTGTTTCTATTTTGTCCAAACAGGTAAATAACTAAGGGTAACACAATTTTTAATATTTATCTATGTGCCTGGAACAGAAAAGTTTTGGAAGTACCAGTAACATTTATTATGGTAATAACTCCCTCCTAACTAAGTTATTGTTTATTTAACTAGGTACAACTACCAGACAATGAAGTAACCTTGGCAGCTTATACTATTCCTGATGAGAAGGCCACAATGAGCCATTATAACTATGTATGGACACTTGTTGATCAGCCAAAAGGAGGTTTTACAGGTAATAAAGGTTATGACTTAAGTTTATGTTCTGTTTACAAACATCGATTGCAGTATCAAGTCATGATTGATTTTTTACTTGGAGATAATTATAAATCTTGATAAAAGATCAAAGCGATTAACTAGATCTCAGTAGGATAAGAAACACCATTGATTTTTGCCCATTACATAGGTAATATGAATCAAAATGGAGCAAAAGTAACGCTAACAGACCTAACAGAAGGCCAGTACCGTTTCAAAGTGACAGTGAACGGCACCAACTCTTACGGCGAAGGTTTCGCGAATGTGACAGTTTTGCCGCCCCACCGCGTCAACACTCCGCCGCAAGTTGTCATAACGCCGCAGACGCAAACTGTTAAACTTCCTAACACTGTTGCTGTACTTGATGGCAGCGCCAGTAAGGTATGTATTGAAACATTTTTCTCTTCTGACGGGCTAAAATAACGCCGCAGTCAGACAAATGCCTTTGCACTTGAGTATATATAAAAGATGTTAAATAGAATATTTGACCGAACAGCTACGCTACACAGTGACAGGCCGAATCTTACGGACAAAAGCCTAGCCTAGCCCGAAAAACGGTTATGGGGTAGGATTACCTACCCAGTAACTATGGGACTAGTCCGTAATCCAAAAAGATTTCTTCAACAGGACGACGACGCAATTATTTCCTGGCATTGGGACTTGACATCAGGTCCTATTGGATACCAGCCTCCTCTGCAAGATGGTCCTACTCTTGTGTTAAATGACCTGAAACAGCCTGGCAACTACACGTTTAAATTAACTGTAGAAGATTCGGACCATGTAAAGAATTCGACAACGGCAAATATAACTGTGTTAAACCATACGGACTACCCACCTGAAGCTAATGCAGGTAAGATCAAAATAGTAGTACACTACATAATGTAATTATTAGATTTCTCTGGGAATTTACGCGCTTGTGACTATAGCCGATTTCATATATGTATATAAACTAACGTTGTATATCTAACAGGTCAAGACGTAATAATATATTTGCCAAATAATAACTTGACGTTGAACGGAAGTTTATCAACGGATGACCACGAGATCACATCTTGGGAATGGACGAAATCTGCTGAAGATGAAAACAAAGCTGTGGATATGCAAAATACGCACTCGCCTTACTTACAAGTAGGTGGACCTTATTGAATTTATTAAAAAAATATTGGGGTCTACTAAAATAATATTTTGCTTAGGATTTCAACTTTGTGACAATGCATGATGAGGCTGCCTACCATGAATCTTTATACAAAGTAATTTATAGTCGTTTATTTTTACGATGTTCACATTAAATCGGAAGAAATACAAATTGTTCTCAACAAATGTCCTATTAAGTTATACCTTGTCATCATGTTACATTGTATTTTACCATTTATCAGGAAACTATTCCGCTCATACAGCAATTATTTCCGTTTAGAATCCTGCGCCAGTATTATAAATTTTATAGATAACAGTTGATGGCAAAACGAGGTTTATAATCATATCCCTCCTTGTTATCGCGGCTTATCAATGTAGCGCATGGTGCGTTATAAAACAATGTTACCTCTTTTACGATCATTTTTGTTCTACATTATTTGCCCCATAATACAAATTAATGAAACACTAGTTTAGAATTATCATAGTCGAGGTAAATAAAATCATATTTTAACTGCCTTATTAGCCCAGTGGTCCTGAGCGCGACTGCTACGCTAAAGGTCCTGGGTTCGATTCCCAGGTCGAGCAGTGTTATTGGGTTTTCCTATGCAATTCCCAGTAGCAGCTCGGACTTTTGAAGTTGTGCCCGCTTAATGGTAACAAGCTCACCCCCTATTACATGGGACCTAAACATACCGGTTAACTGTGGGTGTACATTAGTACGCCTCTGCCTAACCCTTCGGGGAATATAGGCGTGATGGTATGTCACGATATGTATGTTAGTCGCGATTGATCCCGAAAGTAACACATAAATAAAAAAGCTAGTTTACATTTATAGGTCTTTCATATTTCACAAGGAACAATATTTCGGAGGGGCCAATTTAATGGTTATCTCATCTCTCATCCTTCACTGAACTACTTATTTCCTCCCTAAAACACAATGCTATCATGAATCCACTAATGTAAAGAACTCTTTCATCACAAAGACATCGTTACCGACAACCGACAACTAAGGTTTGGTAAGAAACCAGTTGGAAACTACAAAGTATCGAAGGCAAGAAGCACTAAAAAAAGTTTTAACAACGCTCATTTACTAATTGAAACTTGCAGTTGTCGAATCTGTCGGAAGGTGTGTACACGTTCGTGCTAAAAGTGACGGATTCCTCAGGCCAGTCTTCCACCGCGGAAGTCCACGTGTTTGTGAAGCCACCGACCAACACGCCGCCTGTCGCCGACGCGCAGGCAGAAGCTGTAAGTTTATTTTATTATAGCCTAGTCTGATATCAAAATATATAATTATTAGATTGTATGAGCATTACACTGCTTCAGTGAAAACAGTACCTACATGAGAAAATCAATGTTTTGTTTTGTAATGGGACACTCGATCTGACGTTTGAATCGAAATATGAAGCAAATCAGTCATTACTATGACTGACTAAGGTTGAATTAAAGTATCGGTTTAATCTCTACTGGAATCGATATTCAGATTATTTATGTGTTGCTCCAAAATGGTAGAAGTAAAAAATGCGAACAATATTTAAGTGTGTTACAAGATAGCGGATCATAGACTACAGTCGTCTAAAGTAACATGTAGCCTGCTTACGAATGAGAATGCTCATACATATTACACATAGGTACATGTAACATATTATATTACAGGCTGCTATGATATAATTCTGTAGTACAACGATTTCGCAGGAATAAAATCACATGTTTCCTTTTCATAGTTGTATGTATGTATTGTTTCGTTTGCGAAGTCTTAGACCATGAAAATAATTATATACAGCTATAACATTTATTTTAGTGTGGAATAATATGAGAGTATAACAAAAGTGCATGACCTTACTATAACTAAATATGTTCAGGGATACTAATGGTTTTGTAAACCTGCATGGTGTTCATGTTCCGTATGGCTACTAAACAGTGGGAGGTGCTGGGAAAATAAAATACCTAATTAAATTACAAATACGCCATGATTCCATCGACGATCGATGCAGAAATTATCGCAACGGATATCCTAAGTAGCGGTTCATAGTAATGCAGCATAGTAAATATTATAACGATTAACAATTGTTGTCATGAAATTTAAAAAAAACCGTTGCGTAAACGTACTTAGCGTACCGCCCCTCTATTATTTTTAAACAACCACCCTGAGTGAAAAATGAGTGCAACGGAGAAAAATCTCCCGACGCAAAAAAATGTGCGTACATACACAAACAGGAAATAAGTCAGGTCTAATAAAAGCGTTAAAATAAAGCGCGTTCATTTATTGAAAAAGCGCTCGTGTGGACACATACTACTATAGAACGCTAGTTTAGATGGATAAGACACAAAATATTTGGTTTCTTTGACAATGAATCACACTATATTACAAATAATACATTGAAATTTTGAATTAAATATAATTGCAGTTCATATCACTTCCTCAAACGTGGATCATCCTGAACGGTTCTGCATCCCACGATGACCATAGGATAGTCGCGTACACCTGGCGTTGCCTGTCGGGGCCCACTAACTCTAACATAATAAATTTTAACGAGTCCATCGCCAATGCCACGTCCCTCACGAAGGGCCAGTACATGTTCTCGCTGACTGTACTTGATGATAATGGCAACTCCGCATCTGATAATGTCACCGTTACTGTCACACAGAGTAAGTGTATAAAATTATCTTTTAAGTAAATATCACTGGAATTAAAAGTCATCGCACATTTTTTTAGCACTTAATTAGGTACTTTGGATTTGGCTTGTTCAATTGCTTTTTTGCCTGATTTAATTATATTTATATGATTCTTGAGTCGATTATATTATATGTTATATTGCATGAGTTTGGTTATATACTTTTCGATGTGAACTATAATACTGATAACACTGGTAACACTGTGTTGAATTAAACAGTCTCAGAAAAAAATATAAATTAATTGGGTCCTTAGAAAGTATATAAACGATAATCATCTATTTTATATCACCAACTAATTATTCCTAATTAACTTCTGACCTACAGACAAAAACAGTCCACCTAAAGCGGACGCGGGGGGCGACTTAGTACTAAACCTCCCTGTGTCGGTGTTAATACTAAACGGCTCCAAGTCCTCGGACGACTTCCGTATCGTGTCGTGGAAATGGACCCGCTCTCCGTCTGGGCTCGCTGCCGGAACAGTGATATTGAACTCTGATACACAACCCGTCTTAATGGTGAGTAAAACCGGTGATAACCTAACCAGGGGCCGTGGAGTCCTCTGATTCTTCGAAATTATTTGCGAATTTAAAATTTAGTCATCACTCGCATACACGATAAAGGAAAACATCGCGAGGAAACTTGTATGCCGTTGTCTAAGAAATTTTCTCAGCGGCTTGTGAAATCGGCCAATCCGCATGTGTACGTTACCCTAGCAGGAAAGTAGCTCCTAGAGTGATATAAGTGGAACTTATAATTAGTGCGTAATCTACTGTAATTGTGCGCCACATAAAAAATTCGTGGTGCATGTCACTGATCGTGATCGTGATCACTGACCGTGGCTGCAGGGCAAGAGGCAGGGCAAGGCAAGTACGGTTTTTAGTCGGTACGAGTCCGACATACCCCGCCGCCCCCCAAGCGGTGGACAATCCACGAGGATTTTCCGTAATTAAAAAACGTACACAATCCGCACTATACCAACTAAACTGATACCCAACATCACTTCTTACTAATGATAAGGAGCCTAATAATTATTATTATTTGTCTCCTGATAATGTTTTAATTTTACAATATATTTTGATCATTTTATTTTATTTTTTTATTTTATAAATAAAATTACTTTAGCTTCTTAATTTTTAAACCTGCAGAAGTTCAGTGTCAATAGTGACTTTCACAACCTTAATACTAGGAATAAACATAAAATAGTGGTACCTAAATTTAGACTAACTAAAACAAATAAATCATTTCTAGGAAATTGTGTACGTTTCTACAATAAACTCCCAAAATGTGTTATCGATCTCACTGGCAAGAAATTTAAAATGCACGTCAAATCTGTTCTTCTTAAGAAAGCCTATTATAAAACCAAGGACTACGTTGACGATAAGAATGTGTGGTCGTTAAGTACGGATGCACTTGTGGCCTCCCTGGCAAAATGAAACTGTTGATTATTAGAGACTAATTGAAGCTTATTTATTTTCATGTTGGTCAGTTACTAGTAGCTATAGTAGGAACCTTGTAAGTAGATGGACATAGCTTTGACAGATTCCATATTATTTACATATCGAGATGTCTTCATATGTTTAGTATTGTTTACCACAACAGAAACTGTATTATGTGTGTACGTTGTAGCCTGTCTAAGTAGACACCTAGTTTCATTTGTCGCTTGATGGTGTGCGTTTTTACCACATAGTTTATTTATTATCTAGAAATGACATCGGGTTCTCAAATAACGTGAATCTTCGTTTAATATAGTCGACCTCGGTCAAACTTGGACATCCTTCAACGTCCTCATATCTTTTTATCGCAATATTGTAACAGTGAAGTTTGTAACTTATTTATTTTAAAAGAGTGTCCATGGAGTTTCTTGCCGGATTCTTCTCCATAGGATCGACCTTTTGGAACCGTGCAACTAGAATCATAACGTTTCAAAAACGCTTGTAAAAGCTTATTTGAAATAAAAAACATTTGAACTTGAACTAATGCTCCTATGTAGAAAGCGAACATATTGCGGTGGTGCGTTGTGCGGTAACTGTTCCCTTCAGAAAAATTAATGACTGGGAGAATCCAAGAAATATCCTAGATGCAACAAATTTATTATTATTGATATTATACAACAGATTTTATTGCATTACCGTTTCAGCTTACAAACATAGAGGTAGGAAGATACGTATACGAGTTAACTGTAACAGATGACCAAGGCGAGTCGAACAAGGATACAGTCAGCGTGCAGGTCAAACCGGACCCGCTAGAAATGAACCTAATGGAACTCACCTTGAATATTCCTATATCCACATTCACTCAAGGTCAACTGGATTCGCTCGTGCAAAAGATGACCTTACTCCTGAAAGACGACATTAGGGTCAACGTGACTGAAGTTCACGGTCAAGTAGATTCCGGCAATACACAGATAGTTTTCTTCTTATCTGAACAGGTATGTAAAAAATTTGTAACACAACGTCCAAGTCGGTTGTATAGATTCTAGCCTTACTACTTTATTACTTAGGTCGGCACTGGTACCATACGAAGAAATATTACCTAGGACTATTCATCTTGATAATATAATAAATTACTTGCACTGTATTTTGAACTCTGTCTTAATGAGATAGGGATGAATTTTAAATGTGTTTAGGTTAATATATAATATGGTCCTGAGCGCGACTGCAACACTAGAGGTCCTGGGTGGGTTTCCCAGGTCGGCAGTGTAAATGGTTTTTTGTATAAAATTCTCAGTAGCATCCGGAGTTTGGTATTTATGTCCAGTTAATGGGGTGGGTGTGGGTGTACATTAGTACGCCTCTGCATAACCTTTTTGGGAATACAAGCGTGATGGTATGTTGTTTATTTAATAACATTATAATAAATAAATATTTTTAACTGTCGAGAGGTTTATTTACGGCCGGTCCCAATATCAAATTAGTCGATTAGCTTCAAGAGATAGGATTTTGACACTATTATTATGATGTGTTTGTGTCAACAAATAATGACAAAATCCTAAGTTAACAAGTAAGGGCCACTTGCACCAACTTCTTAAATTTATTTAAACTGTATTTAAACACAAATTTACTATGAAAAATTGTGTTTAAATGGAATTTAAACATATTTAAAAAGTTGGTGCAAGTGGGCCTAAGCAAGGTTAGCAAATCTAATCTGATTTGGTTTGGCCGTTAATGAAATGAAAATGTCCATAATTGTTCGTGTCTGAAGTTGTCTGCAAGTGGTTTTGCAGTGGTAATTAATGATATGAAAACTCGGTTTATAGACAATCTATGAAAACTCGGTTTATAGACAATCGGGCTTATAAATGCTTCGCATGGGTTTAGGCGGGAAAATGTAAAGTACATTTTTTGATTTTATATTATTTTTCTTGAATTTCTCGAAGTTTAATGTGTAATTATTGTGGATACAGGATAATTAACCATTAAGGGCCACTTGCACCAACTTCATAAATATGTTTAAATTGCATTTAAATACAAGTTTTCATAGAAAGTTCGTGTTTAAATACAATTTAAACGCATTTAAGAAGTTGGTGCAAGTGGGCCTAAGTGTTCGTGAACGTGTGAGAGTATAGGCAAATGATATAAAATTGAAAATATTGACTTTTTTTTCACTCCTAAACTCCATCGAAGCCTCAATAAAGTTTCTGCCGTTTTATTAGGGAAATTGAACAACTTATACTTGACACTGGCGAACTCAAAAAGTGTGGTGCCATTATACAAACCCATGATGGGAAATATTACTTGATTACTGTAATACTTGAATATAAAAAAGTGTGGCGCCATAATAAAAATAAAATGGTTCGCATTAGAGTTTTTGCACAACGAAATGTTGATTTGAATTGCGTGGCCGATAGGAACGGCTAAGGGTCAGCGCAGACAAAACGAAGCGCAGCGGAGAAGATTTTATTAACGTACTTGAAAATAAACTTTAAAATTATTATAATAAAGTGCAATGCGGATCGCATATCGCGCCCCGCGTATCTTCAAGGACGCGCGAGCATTTTTTGACAGGTTCAAGCATTTATGCACTTTATTGTAATAATTTTAAAGTTTATTTTCAAGTGCGTTAATAAAATCCTCTCCGTTGCGCTCCGTTCTGTCTGCGCTGACCCTAAGTTGAGACACGCGCGTTATTTGGAGCGTATTGTCAATGTATCCAGGGTAAGGCAGTGGAGGGGTTACGCGCGCTGTCGCTGGTGCGGTCGACGGGCGGCGCGTGGGGCGCGTGGGGCGGCGGCCGCGTGCGCTCGCGCCGCTGTCTGAGCGCGTGCTCGGGCCGCGGCGCCTGCGACCACGCCACGCGCACGTGCCGCTGCGACGCCTTCTGGATGCAGAGCCTGCTCGCGCAGCTCGACCCCGACGCGCAGCCCGACTGCGGTAAGGGCGCTTGCCTACTATACTTTATAAAGCACTAGCTTCTTCCGCGACTTCGGCTGCGTGGACTTCAGATAAAAAGTAGCCCATGTGGTATTCCAGACTATATCTCTGTGCCAAATTTCATCCAGATCCGTTCAGCCGTTCAAGAGTAACAAACATCCATCCATCCATCCTCACAAACTTTCACATTTATAATATTAGTAGGATAGTAGGATTATAATTCAGCTTATGAATACTATTGATTAATTAAAACGACGTATTAGGCTCTAGAGAAAAATCTATACCTCAATTTAAAGCCGAGGCTTAGCCGCCTTAGCCGAGGCCAACCAAATAAGTCCCGTGTAAATATTCATGTTAGCTTATCTGCAATAATACGAATATAGTTATGTAATAAACGTTTTTTTTTTAAATAAACGTTGCCCCACATTAGGATTTTCTCCTGTATCGTGGGTGCGTTTACAAACACAAATTCTCACGTACACAAACGCCCAGACCCGGAACAACTACCTGTAGATCATACAAATATTTGCTCCGTGTGGGGATCGAACCCACAACACGTGTCGCAGAAGCCGATCGCTCAGCCGCTACGCCAAACGTGTCGTCACGGATTTGACTTATACTTGACTTTTATATATTGTTTGACCTGTACTTAGTACTTTGTATAAGAAATTTACTCCAATGGTTACTTTTTCAAAGTAGTTAAATTCTTCGTTATCAATGTGCGTTTACCTTCCATAGTTTATAAAAAAAAATATAATTCAGGCTATGTATGTTATATCCAATGCGCCCTAGATAGTCTAAGAGAGCCCTGATAGCCGAGTGTACCTACTAATGTACCTACATCCATAGTCCCAGAGTTAGATAGGATTTGTTGGTGTCTATAGCAGGGTTTTCCTAATAGTGTGTCGCGATTCTCTGAGCTGGCGCCGCATCATCTCAGGCATCGTGAAGCAATCCACATACATTAGCTGTGGCTGTGATGTGATGTTTTTGGGCAGAGACTAATGCCCAAAGGCATCACAGCAAAAATTTGTTTGAGAAGCCCTGGTTTATCATGATCGTTACTACTGGTGGAGTGTTTTAATGCTCATTATAGGGTGCACTCCACTTGGCGTTCACAACGATCACGCTCACGACCGCAGTTTTCCCGTTCCAATTGCTTGTGAGCGTTACTGTCGTAAACTCAAGTGGAATAGGTTATAGAGCGTTTTGAGGGTGGAGGTAAATATTACAAACGGCGAGTTAGTAAAAAGAAAGCAAAAGATTTAAGAGGTTAAGTTATAATCAATCTGTAAGCCTTGAAAATAAACTTAAAAACTTAAAAAAAAATGTTATGGTTTAAATCGATTTATATAGAAAAAAAAATCATTTAAAAACTATTTAAGCATCCGCTGCACTGCAGAAACATTCACTTCTACTAAAATATCTCTCTCCGCATGAAATAACGTAAGTTTCACGGTCGCCATCTTTGGTGCTTTGAGTTTTGAAAATGCCGCTAATTTCGATTGATCACTACGACCCACCTTTTTAAATGGGTCGTCGTGAGCATGTCATGACGTCATGAGTGACATTTTCGCCGTGACTACAACGACCATGGTCGTTATGTGGAACGACTAAATGAGCATTTTGATCGTTGTGGGCGCTAAGTGGAACGCAGTCATAGTGGGTCACGAAATATGAGTGGGCGGTGGTCCCCAGGAGCGAGGCGTATTGACGTAGGCACGTTTGTTTGCAGAGTGGTCGGTGGTGTACGCCAGCCTGGGCGGCGTGGCGGCGCTGTGCGCGGCGGGCGCGGCGGGCGCGGGCGCGGCGCGCGCGCTGCGCCGCCTGTGCGCCTGCGCCTGCGCGCGCGCCCCGCGCCGCCCCGGCCCGCGCGCGCGCCCCACCTACCGCCTGCTGCCGCTGGCCGACCACGACCACCACCACCACCACCACCACGACCATGACGACAAGCCATGTAACTATACACTACACATTACAAACCTGAACGTCTGTTAAACGCTCAAACAAATTTGATGATTTTGACGTAGAAATGGACCAACTAGAATGTTAAGGACCTTCATCACGTGAAAGACGAACGATAAATCGACCAAATTATAATACTATTTCAACGTCCCCAAATCGCCATAACAATCGTAAAACTAAAATCTATAGAGCGATTTCGACTGCTGTTACTCAGCATATCCTAAGGTTTGGTATTGACGCTCCTCTTGTCATCGGTCAATGCTGGACCAATTGTTTTTGTTAAATGTAAACTGTATCTTCTCTACTCTCTGTATCTCTCTACGCTTTTGACAAAACATCCTAAAATTACCAGTATCCTCCCATAAAATAATTTCAAACTTACAAAATTCTATTTCAATAACATTTCTCGTATATTTTCAGTCACAAGTAAAGACTTGTCCGAAACAGAGACAGATTCGGACGTTTTGTTCGAAACAAAAAGTAAGACGACATCGTTTGGGACTCGTGCGATGAACGGTGAAGCGTCACAGGGCAACGGCTGGAAGAAAAACGGACATTACAAGACCTCTCGCAAAGTGAAAACGTAGCTCATTGCAATGCACCTGAGCTGCCTACGAATTAAGACAGCTTTTGGTCACTGTGAGTAATGAAGTTATTATCATATACATAAATCCCTTGATGAAATAACACGGACAATTGAATGAAGAATGCCATTTCAAGTGTAAGTAAATATAGGTACAATGCAAATATTTTGACTGCACATAGTATAGATAGAACAAGCTAGATTAACTTATAATCGCCTAAATCGTCATACATGTTTTAAAACTGAAGGGTAGTAAAACTGTACACTTAAATGTAAGAGGATGAAAGAATAAATTATGTGCTAGGTGTATATACGGAAAAAGAAAGGTTTCCTTAAAGCGTGTGTCTATTCTCATCAGCCTAGAGCAGCTAAACCTGCCAATTACCAGAACACCTATATAAATTTACGATATACGTAGAATTCACGAAATTTTAATTTTCATTATTATAATAATGTAACCAGGGGCCCAAGTCTGCTATTTCAATTGCCTCAGAATGACCGTACAATGGCACTAAATGACATAAGAAATGACAGATTTCGTAGACAAAACTGTCAAAAATCAACAATTTTGAAGTCACTGAATCACAATTCTGATACAACTAAATAGTAGACTCGGCACCCTGGTCTTCTTCTTTAATGATTCTCTAAAAATAATAGTAAAACTCTAATTATTGTATTATATTATAATATAAAATGGCTATGCTTAATTATTAAACATCATTATTACATAATATAGATTGCAGCATCAGATAACGATGGTATTTTTTAAAACCATCAAGAGGGTTTCTATTTATGCATGTTTAACTTCGTTGACTTGCATAAGATTTATTTTTATCGCATACACAAGATATACCCAAATTGCATTGTCAGCTGAAAGGCAATATAATTATTTAAATAGCAACCCTGTTGATGTATTTATGTTATTTTATGTATTTAAATTAGATAGGGATGTTGAAAAAAAAACTTAGAACGTAAAAAATAATCATTAGGTATTTTAGGTGGGTATATTACCAGCTGTCCCCACCGTCTACGGGAAATAAAATCCCATTTGACACCAGTGGTGATAGATGGGAAAAATAAATAGATACGCCCCCAGTAGTGACGGTGCTAATTCAATTTCTTTTCACGAATTGTTTTAATTAGATGATAATTATATTCTATTATAAAATGTACATTAAAAACGAGAGAAATAAAACTTTTACACGTCACTTGGAAGACATATATTTTTATAAATCACAATATTTATAACTACTTAGCTTCTGCCCGCGGCTTCGCTCACTTGAAGTTCCAAAACCAACAGTCATGATCTCTTCTTTGTATGGGTCTCTATACATTAGAGAGGTCAAACTGTATCTCACGTTCCGTTTAATTATTTGAATATATAAGAAGTATACCAGTTTTTAAGTTAGAGCACCTACTTTCTAACAGTGATAATAAAATTAAAATCTATTCAGTAGTTTTTGCGCCAATCCGTAACAAACAAACAAGAATTTTAAAAATCACATCTTTGTGTTGGAGACGTATACCGGAATGCTTTTTATTCAGTGCGCAAACTTTGACAATTGAAACTTAAACGAATTTTATTAAACACCAATTTGTTATTTTGATATGTCTTAGTACAAATTATCGAAGTTATCGTTAACGAAAGATGTTTACTTTGAAACTGATTTTATGGTTACTCGCTAGCGCACGGCAAAGCGCGCGCGCCTTAGTACCTACATCAGCTGTGCGCTCGTTCGAACCGCCTGCGTAGGTATGGCGCGCGGCGACTATCTGTCTAATTTCTATGATAGATTTTCAACGTTAATGCAAAGCAATAAGGTTCATGTTTAATTTGACAAAAAAATGCCATTACATTAAAAACTTTTTTAAGTTATTTGAAAAGTAATTCCTATTTATCTTTCATGCTTAGGCTTAGGACCATCAGAATGCAGAAAATGAATCATTATAATCACGTAATACAGATTAATGTAAGACAAAATTTCCAAACCGCGTACTGGCTCACACCGAAGCGACGAGCTGCATCGTTGGTACTTGCTCTTGGGTCTCGCTCGAAGAAATCCTTTGATTGGCGGCTAAAATAGTCCTCTCATTAGAGACCGCGGGGTTATGAATCCCATGGGCTCGCATTCGAGGCACACACTCTGCGGCATACAGTCTGCGAGCTGCCCGCAAATTTTCACCACTAAGAGATACACTCGCACCATTTCGTAAAACTCACGGTTACTAAACTCTGACATCGTGCGTGACCAGTCACAGTACGAAATACGAAACTCGGGCGGCGGCGGCGCCGGGATCGCGCGGGAAAGCGATACACACGACGTCACAGGCGCGTGCGACGAGCACAGACTGCCGGGTAGAGATGTGTCCCTCACTCATGAGGTACCTCATTTGAGGTACTCGTGATAACATATTGAAAGAGTCACTCGAATTTCGACATTGAACCACCTCATTACCTCAATCGTTCATTCGTCCTCACCACAGATTACTAATATGTAGCAAGCTAGTTCTACGCGAGTACTCGCGAGGGAGTATTGAGTGATCGAGTGAGCGAATAAATTGACTTATTTTGAACAGAATTTATAGAATGAATTTCTGCTATTACTATGAACTCCAAACGCTAACTATGAACTCTAAAAACATTGGCATAAGATTGGTAATCAAGCGTCATAGATTTCTTTATTTCGGCAGTCAAAAATTGACGAGCGAAAGAAAATGATGTGTGTGAGGGAGACGTAAAAATCGGAATCATGAGTACTCGCACCTGTCCGCCTCGCTGCCTCGGAGTATCGGCTGAGTTCGGCTCGTGAGGTGCATACATTGACGTACGACACCTCGCCTCAAATGAGGGGTACCTCGTGAGGAGCTCGCGAGGGAAAATGATGTACTCCCTCACCCTCATTTAAAATTGACGAGTTACCCATCACTACTGCCGGGCGGCGGGCGCGCTATCCCATCCCCGCGGGTTCACCCCCGCTGACACCGGCGCGTGAGTCGGCTGGCACACGTGCCTATTGTTATTATTGCGAATAGATATGTGTCCATATTTTGCTGATTTCAAGTCGGATAAAAATTAAAAAAAAAGTTTTGAACTAATAATGGGAATGTGTTCTATTACTTATACTGAACTACCAAAATTTTTTTGCGCACTGCTTAAAAAATGATCCTGTATATACCCTAACCCACTTTTTTATATCTTCAGTGTACAGACAGCTTTTTTACAACTATAATACCAAGTAGAGATAATCGAAATTAAAATTGCACAGATTAATCAACGGTTTATTCACAATAATCTACGAAAAATGTCACAGGTGAACACATAAACATAATTTACTTTTTTGCATTTTCTAATTTACATCCCGTAAATTAGGCAATTCACATAATAATAAATATTATTATTACTTAGGTTAATTCTATTGTTTTAGGTTAGGTTATATGTTACTTATTAGGTACTATAATTCTTCGGGATTATCATAGAGTAATCAGTGTACAATACTCAATAAATAACTTTCTTGCTATTTTTTTATCACAGATCAGTATATTATTCACGATAATTAACGTTTTATACCTACTATTTTTTTTATTTATTATTTATCTGTAATAGTTGTAGTACTAGAAACTACTTATTCACTTTTAATTTCGATGATTATAAATATTGTGATTCATAAAAATGTATGTCCTCCAAGTGACGTGTAAAAGTTGAATTTCTCTCGTTTTAATATAAAATACCTATATCATCTAATTAAAATAATTCGTGATAATAAATTGAATTCACATCACCATATTACCTATACTATTCAGCTCTAGCACCGCCACTAGTGGCGGCGTATCGCGACGGTGGGGACAACTGGGAATAACTCGTTTAGGTACTCAAATTATGTATTACATATTTAGTATGTATTCAAATAATATTGTAAATCAGTAAAACGAATATAATAGAATTTATGCTAAAATAATATTTAGAAGTAGAACTAAAGATAATTTTACTATTTACTATAACAATATTTGTATAAATTATCTCAAGATTATTAAGTGATTTCCGGTTTGTTCCTATGATTTTTTAGATGGCATAGGTATTGTATTCAATTTTTTTTATTAATATTAACTGTAGTAGAATTTTTGTTCCCCACAATGAAATCTGCACATAAAATTGTCCTAAATGGCCAATTTCACAAAATACAAATACAAAATACAAAAATGCGTGTAGTTACCTATAATCAATTCAAAAGCATGTAACCCTAAGCTCTGTCTGCTTTCACATTGTATCTTTGACATAAGTAAGAAACATTCTGTGTAAAATTATTATAATATAATATCCGATATCTGAATTAGGGGATGCCTTTTACACAAGAGGCTACATAAAAAAATCCTAATTGTAAAACCAGTTAAATCTACTCTTGGTTTTCTGTATGTATGCCACCACGCCAGCGGCAGCGACCATCTTATTCATACTTGACGCCATAGGTACATCATAATTATATTATTTTACAATATCATAACTTTTTAAGTATAGTATTGTTACGGTTTCGGATATAAATTTGTTAAAGACGTCATTATTATGGCAAGACGTTAAAATGTGACCAACATTTTAGTTATGTAATATTTGCATAAATAATCTAGTCGTGATAAGTGATAACGTTATAGGTACATAGATTTTAGCACAGTATTGCGTACGTATTATTTATGTACCCTTTATATTTAAACTGTGATGTTCTCAGTGTTTTATAATTTTTTTGTACTTAAGTTGTGCAGAAATAAAGTAGCATTTATGCTTATATGTTTGTGATTCCATGATATTCTTATTATTACCTTAGAATTCTTGCCTGACTTTAGTCAGGTTATAATTGTTGGCTTAGTGATCATAGCGTCTGGTGTATGTGTATCTAACCAGAAGACGCAGGTTCGAATCATGCCCGCAATTCGAATTTTTCGTTCACTAAAATAACTTTATAATCTTAGCATGAAAAATACAAAAAGATGATCATTCAAAGGTATGCCCTTTGCAATAAAACAGGATTCTGATAAACAATTTATTTATTATAAAAGTTATTGCTTTCTTATAGATCGGCGGCTAAAGTTCATCCGTACATGACATAATGATTGAACACTTCATTGACTATTTTAGGCAACATAGGCACTCGACGACAATAAGTAGGCACCAAAGGGTGTCTACAAAATTACTCTACGTCAGATTATTTTACTACTTCAGTGTAACTACTATTCGTTTTCAATAATCAGAGCAATTTTGTAAACAATTATAAACTTTTTAAAGATCTCATAATATAATATAAATTATAAAACAATCTCCTGACCGTACTGCTTTGTTTTTACTTACACTTAAGTAGGTAAATAAAAGTACCTACACGATTTAGTAGGTAATTGGAATCACTCTTTTAAGGTGCTGATTCTATCGTTATAAAACTAATTAAGTTTCATTGAGTCTCTTTTAAACACAAAACTTAAGGAAAGGATGGAAGAAATTTAGTTAATATTGTTAAATGAGTTCGCTTGCTTGTATTCAATGTACCTAGCAATAGATACATCAACTAGCTCAGGAATCAGGGCTTGAAGTGACACAAGACAAAATATGCGAATTGTCACGCCATTAGTTTTAGTAGAAGTAGGAGTCCGCAATCAAATATGATACACTCTAAGGAAATGTCTAATTATAAAATTCTACTAATAGAGAGCTCTTAGGTATTATTAAATTTACATAATATTATTATCAATAATAATGTTTTTTGCATTACATTTACGACTGAGAAACATGTGAGACTCAAAACTTATTATTTTGTTGGTAAGTTTATGGTTAAATAAAAATACGTAGGTATAGGTACTAATTACAATAACACAAAGTTTAGTAGGTACCCAAACACGTCAAATTGATTATCAACAAAACTCTCAATGCTGTGGTGTTTCATGTAACGTACCTATATGAGCCGTAAGATCCAAAGTCCAATCCATTTTCGTGTTGATTCTAAGGGCCGAGTAACGTTTTTGGTAGTACTTACTAGGCATTACCTATACGAATTTTGCAATGGTAATCAATTTTTTTTAATATCAATAATCTGCCCCTACCGGAACTTAAAGCAATTAATATGGCTTCGTGTGTACAGATAATTATATTTCAAAGCTATCTTCACAATTATATGATGTAATCTTTATCACGAAACTCGTGAGTTTATTTATATAAAGTGGATAACAAAATCAAATTGTTTTTGAAAAAACTGTTTATTTTTGCTTACAAACATTTGCCTACTCGGTCTTTCTAATTGAACGCTTACTTATACGTATATTCACTTATAAAATGCTTAAAACAGCAGCTAAAACGACTACTAAAAGCAGCATAATTATATTTCGTAGGTATATTTATTGCTGACATTGTTCACAACCAATTTCTATAATATTATTGGCATAATAATCGTGTTATTTTAATCGCTTATCGCTATAATTATTGCGTAATCAAGAAACTAGTCTCGTTGGGAACAATGGAATTGATTAAACTTGGCCTTGTTTACAGTACTGTATTTAAATTGATATCTGTAGATTTAATCAAATTTTGGCTACAAAATTGAAATACACTGGTCATAAAGGTGGTTATAATTATTTAGGCCACAAAAAGCAAATAAATGCATACCTAACATAACAATTAATTATTACAAGCTGAATAAAGAACACTTAGTGGAATCAAGATGCCGTCTGAATGACAATTATCACAGCAGCTGCATCACATACACACTAATTGGTAGTTACCCTAACTTACCACTACTAAGTAGGTAATTAAAAGGAGCAAGTGCCTTCATGGGAGTGTCGCTATATATTATTAAGTACTATCTTTGTTCTATGATGATTTAAGTTAAGGTATTAAGATATTATATACAGAATTATGTATTTAAGTTACATAGCCAAAGGGGTATACCAGTGGACAGGTACATATGAGTATAAATAGGCATATTATCTTTGTAATGTTGCTAGTAGATATTTTTTGTTGGGGTTTATACATAATAATAATTACATATATTATGTAAGTACTTAAAACAATTTAAGTAGGTATATGAAAAAGAAAGATAGATCTCTAAATTTACATTTGTATCTAATACCTTCACTGGCCTAATGTTGCTTTGTTTTCAAAATTTAAATCTTAACAAAGTTTATTTCCCCTGACTGGTTCTTAAGCCATCCAACAAAAAGAAAATTTAATTCTATTCATAAACTTCAAAACTAGAGATGCAAGTTAAAAATAGGCTAGCTAATTCATGATAACTTATATCTCATTTATTTTGCCTTTTTCTTTCCAGACCTAACAGTTTTTTCAACTTCAGTAGACCAAACAGCCTTATTGATTTTTTCGCCAACTGAATATGCTCCACATGCAAAGGCAAGGCAGAATATATAGAAACATATTCTTAGTGGCCAATTTAGAACATTCAATATAGGATACACCCAGCTACCAGTATTGAAGTAGATAACATGTACCCAAATTAAATAACAAATCATAAAGGATGAAAGAATTGTAAGGCCAACTTTCTTTTTAGGATACATCCTGAATGATGTAAGGAGGTCAATCAGTATGAACACAACTATATTTGTGTGCATAACATGATTTAACCACAGTGGAAAGTAAGGGTCCATGGATCTAGGCAAAATTAATTCTCTATCAACAGCATATATGCCCCAGAATGAAACACCAACAAATATTGCTAATGGAAAAGCTAAAGCACTAAAAATGATGTCCTTAACTCTTCTTATTACAGGTTTCTCTGATGGAGATGGTTGACTGTTACCAAAAATATCATTGAGTAGAGCCAATGAAAAGTATGCAGTTTGAATCATCTGAAAAGAAACAATAGGGTCTGAACTACTAAAACCATTAATTTACTTGGCTTCTACGAATAATTTAAGTTAGACCTTTAGGCAAACTTCTAGTGAGAAATATTTATTTATGCAAGATAAAAACAGTTTTTTAGACTTACCGCATCTAGATAAGTTAAATATTTGAATTTGCCACCAAATGGTGTTACGGACGTTGAAGTTACTGGTATATTGACATAGTTGTAGTCATAGTAACACCCATAGAAAAATTGAATGGCTCCAAAAAGATGAAATAACTTCCTCATCATCGTGGTAATTATTCTGCAAGAAAATTACGTATATTGAGAGCTTTACGATTATGTAAATAACAGATAAAGTACGTAACGATAAACCGGATAGGTATAATTATCTGAAAAAATATTAGAAATTGAAAAAAATACTTAGGCCAACCTCCTTTGTTTCCTTTACTGATAGTATGATAACGATTAAGGGTCGACAAAGTGATATTATTACCTCTTCATTTAATATCTTCTCGCATTTTAACGCAACTTTATCACAAAGTCACAAACTCAAGAAGTCACTTGATGACTTGAAGCAACTTGAAGTCTTGAACGAAACTTGACGTAACATAGAATAGGCGGTAGTGATGTGATAATCAGTTATTTAAATAATCGACTATTATCGATTGCGAAATTTTAATCGATTGTATAATATAATTGTCCAATTTAATAACACTTTTTTATAAATTTACTATTGGATAATAAAACACATTTGATAGTGCTAGGTGAATTAACAAAGATGTTTTACATAATACCTAAGCTTCTGCCAGCGACTTCATCCACGTGGAATAGTTACTTGGTCTTAGAGTGATGATATATAACCTATAGCCTTCCTAAATAAATGGGCTATCTATCTAACACTGAAAGAATTTTTCAAATCTGACCAGTAGTTCCTGAGATTAGCGCGTTCAAGCAAACAAACAAACTCTTCAGCATTATCTATATATATAAAAGAAAGTTGTGTTAGTAGCACTATTTATAACTGAAGAACGGCTGAACCGATTTGGCTGAAAATTGGTGGAGAGGTAGCTTAAAACCAGGAGACGGACATAGGGTACTTTTTATCCCGTTCCCGTGGGCCGTGATGACAGACCGAATTCCACGGGGGCGGAGCCGCGGGCAGAAGCTAGTATTAGTATAGATTTATTAGAGCCGCGTGTCCGTGAATCATTTCATGATTAATCAAAAGTGGTCAATTCATCCCACCTGAGTTCATGTATTGAATTTTAGTTGTATCATTTAAATAGGTAGATAACTGAATGTAGGGAGGATGTACATGTGGATTGGGTGATCCTCTCTTCAATCTCGAGGAAGATTTAGTAAAAAATAGTTAAAACATTATAATAAAGTTAAAATGTTGTTAAACCTGAGATAAAAATCATATGGTCAATAAAGTGGATCACCCAAACCGCGCCCTTTATTAAAACGTCATTATTGTTTATCTCAGAGTATATTAAAGCCATTACACTTGTGATTTCTATATTGAAAAAATGTAAAAAATAGTTAAATAGGTACTATTAACAATTTGAGAATACACTTGCACGTCCCGTTCTATATTTATTACGATTAATATGGATCACTCATTCCGCTCACGGGTCGTATGAGTGATCTTAAAAATAATTTATAAATTACGGAATTATAAATTGTTTAAGGCAAAAAATTTAAGCTTTTCACCTAACACTTGCTCAACAAAATACATAAAACATACCATCACGCCTGTATTACCCCGAAGGGTTAAACAGAGGTGTACTAAGGTACACCCACAGTTCGCCGCTATGTTTAGGTCCCATGTAGTAGGGGGCGAGCCTATTGCCATTAACCGGGCACAAATTCCAAACTCCGAGCTGCTACTGAGAATTTCATAGAAAACGCCAATAACACTTTGCTCGACCTGGGAATCGAACCCATCTTAGCAGTCACACTTGGGACCACTAGACTAACGAGGCAGTTACAAATTGTAAATTAATTATTCGACTATTAAGGTACAGTTGGCGCAAAATAACTTAAACCAAAATGGCGGATGCGCAGTAGTCGATTTTTAGTACTTTTTTTTCCCGCAAATGCACTGCGCAAGCTTTCCGCCTCTCCTCTCCGTTAGTTTTGGGTATTCTATTATCTGTGGTTTTGGGTCAAGTTATTTTGCGCGAACTCTAAAGCATAAAAGCAAGTAATTTCTAAGTAGGTACCTGTTTACTTGGCTAGTAGTAATAATAATAGCAGTCTGTAGTAGTGTAAATATTTTTATTATTTAAATAGATAATAATTATAAAATGTATAATGTACTTCATTGGTGCTATTTCATCATTTTTTACTTTACCTACCTAGATTTTAATTACTTACTTTAATTGATTTTATTAATAAAACAGAAATTTCATGAGTAGTAGTAACTAAGTAGGTACCTGAGTAATCGCGTACAATCAGATTCAATCAAGTCCAATGAAGTCGCCTATGTAATAGTTACCTACCATATTTCCCTATCCTAGGGAATTTCTAAATAAAAATGATTAAGTACAAACCATGGGTTAACTCATGTACAAGTCAAAATGAATACCTAATTGTTTATATTTGGCTCATATTCTTGATTAATTTATAGGTGGCAATCGGGCGTAGGCTATGGGTGCAGTATCAGGGATGGGTGCGACGAAAGTCTTCGGTAAGGGGCGCGCATATTTAGGCAGCCGAGTGGGCAACTCAGGCAACGCGCCGCGAACTAACTGACGCAACGCTACATTTCGTCGGCGTAACTCCACCACATCTTCATGGATGCGTTCGCGTTCTAGAAGTAGTAGATGTCGTCACTTTACACATTCAATAGGTAGGTAGTTTTTATTTGGCGAATGTCTTGCCTAGACACAACTATGATATGTACTTTGGACACTAGGATATGTAAGTACATATCCTAGTGTCCAAACTAATATAATTATAGATGGACATGGGTATGTTTGTGCTTGCAAAACTCGAAAACTAAGTTCGACATTCGAATAGTTACGGGGGTTTTTTATGAAAAATAAATGCGGTCAAATTACATGCATAAACTGGTTCATAATTATAGAGTTCTTATATTTCGTAGGTACCTATATATATAATGGTAATTCGTTAGATACTCACCTTGTAATATAGTTAAATAATTATTAAGTCCGACGAGCAAACCATCCCAAAACTTATCTTTATCCGGTGGAAACACGTTCTTCCATTGAATCCAATAGTTTTCGATTTCTTCCGCAGTTAATTTGCGAGATGGTGTTTCGAAATTCGGGGGTTTCAAACCATCCCTACAATAATCAATTAATGTAGGGAGTTGCGTAAAATATGGTAAATAATAGGTCTTTACCTATGAAATTGCCGTTCTGCAGTACTGGCCATTTCAAATCAAAATAATTTTAGTTTGGCTAAGAATTATAATTTCAAATTAATTTTATTTTAAAAACATGGAATTCTTTTTCCAAAAGTAGTCATTTGTTTATTGATTAGTGTTACATTTTCATCGCATTTCAATCTTTTTCGTCATCATGGATACGTTAAAATTTCGAGTAATTATGGAATATGAGTACCGTCGTGGCAGCAACGCGGCACAAGCGACGCAACATCAACGACGTTTACGGAGCTAACACTACAAACCAACGCACCACCTGTTATTGGTTTGCTCGCTTCCGTTCTGGAAATTTCGACCTGAAAAATTAACCTCGCGGTCGTCCGAAGACTTTGGTCGACAATGACGAATTAAAGGCGATTGTGGAAGCTGATGATACACAATCGACGGCTGAATTAGCAGCACCTTTCGACGTTAGCGTCAAAACAATATTGGTCCATTTGCGTCAAATTGGCAAGGTAAAAAAGCTTGACAAATGGGTGCCCCACGAAATCAATGATCGCCAGCGCGAAGTACGCGTCGAAACGTGCCTTGCACTGCTCAACAGGCACACAAATGAAGGAATTTTGAACCGCATTGTTACCTGCGATGAAAAATGGATTCTGTTTGATAACCGCAAGCGCTCAGCAAGTTGGTTGGATCCTGGTTCAGCACCTAAACAATGCCCTAAACGAAAACTTACCCCTAGAAAAGTAATGGTCACTGTTTGGTGGTCTAGCACCGGTGTGATTCATTACAACTTCTTACCAAACGGGGTGAGCATTACTGCAGATGTGTACTGTGAAGAACTGAACACAATGATGGAGAAGCTGGCACATCTCCAACCAGCATTGGTCAATCGCTCGTCTCCGCTGCTCCTGCACGATAACGCGCGATCTCATACTGCACAGCAGACGGTCTCCAAGTTCAAGAACTGGGGTTGGAAGGTCTCCGTCATCCGCCCTACTCACCAGACCTTACGCCTACAGACTACTACTTTTTCCAGAATTTGGATAACTTCTTGGCGGGAAAAAAATGTAATACCCGAGAGGCAGTACAAAATGCCTTTGAAGAATTTGTTGCCTCCCGTCCAGCTGATTTCTTTAAGAAGGGCATCAATAAACTGCCACTGCGTTGGCAAAGATGCATTGATTGCATGGGTGATCGATTAATACAAATAAAAAATACATGAAAAAAATTCGTTTAAATTTTTTCATACAAAACGGCAATTTCATAGGTAAAGACCTAATATAATATGCGCCCAAACAATTTTACTAAAAGCTGGACAACCACTCCTGAGTATGTGATATCGGTATGGCCAAATCCAGCTATTCCTTTTCCATTTAATATTTCAAACCCATTTTAATTATGTAGGTAGAGGATGATTTTGAATCAAACATATGTATAATAAACATAACATAAACATATGCATAATGATATCACTAATAGTCTCAGGCCAGAGAAGAGACTGAGGGCCACTTGCACCAACTTCTTATATGTGTTTAAATTGTAATATTTAAATTTATATGAAAAAAAATATAATTTAAACATAATTAACAAGTTGGTGCAAGTGGCCCTCAGTCTCTTCTCTATTATTATAAAATGGGTACTTATTCTATTATCTGTGAAAATGGTAAAAAAGCTGTGATTGAAGATATTTTAAAAAAAACAAGTGGGGTTAGGGTATAGTACCTATAAACGTCTCCGAACACAAAAATGTGATTTTTAAAATTCTTGTCTTTCTTACGGTTTGGCGCAAAAACTACTGAATTGTTATCAATGTTAGAAAGTATGTGTTCCAACTTAAAAACTGGCATACTTATTATCTCAAATAATTAAACGGAACCGGAGAATGCCGGAGATACAGCTTGACCTCTCTAATGTAGGTATAGATACCCATACAAAGAAGAGATCATCACAGTTGGTTTTTGAGCTTTAAGTGAGCGAAGCCGCGGGCAGAAGCTAATAATAATATAATAATATAGGTAGGTACTAACAGTATATTGTTTAGTTTCTTTTTTTCGGGTGGCACAAACAGGGCTATGAATTCACTCAAAGCTGTTAACACTTGCATTGGCTCTATTTCCAAAACGTGTCCCACTGAAAACAAAAGATTACCTATTTATTTTGATGGCGAAAGTTAAGAGGTCACTAGAATGGATAATAAGATCGTTTCTGATCAGTCTGATTCTGGATACAAAGTAATTCAAAGTATATAATCATGTTGAACCCAGCAGAATTATCTATAGACTTGATAAAATTAACCACTAACGCGGGCAGAGGTAAGGATTGACAATTTTAGGAGCAGTATCGTCTTTTCGTTGTGAAGCTACTGTGACTCCCCTAGCTCCTCTCTTGCCAGTTGTGGACCCTCCAGCCTCGGGTGTGCCACCAGTTATCCTAACAGCTGAAACAACAAAATAGATTGACCACAATCTTATCAACGCACGTATTAATTATAGATTCACCTATGTACTATATGGAGCTGTTTGGAATTGTTATGTCTTCAATCAGTCTTACCTTGAGGATCGCCACATTTCTGCATTATTTCATCAGCCTCTGTTATCAAAAGTTGGTCTTGCGGTGATAATTCATGGCTCCTGTTAAGCAAATATTTTGATAAATCGAAATACCTATTTTTTTTGTATGCCCAAAGAACAGGCAGCGGCTGGAGTTTTGCATGCATACCTAGTGTTTTTCGCTCGTCAAACGATAGCACGATACCTTTCATAGCCTGAGTAAAGGGCTCTCTTAAAGTAGAGAGCCTTTTACTCAGGATAGATAGAAGCTCTCTAGATAGTATGTAGGTACCTACACTGAAGAAAATAGTAGGTAAGTATACAATGTACTGATAGCAGTCTGTGTAGGTATCGCACTCATTGAAATTGCAAACCTGAAACCAATATGAGCGGATCGCGATGTGCTGGCTGACACACTTCTTACTGCAATGCTCGCCCGGCCTCTTACCATAGACATTCGCTCTCCTACAAAAATATTCTCAGCTTTAGTAAATTATCCATTTTGATTTCTAATCACACTTGGCTAAAGGAATAGCGCACCTCGGGCTCTATTAACATTGCCTTGAGATTCTCCCTTTGATAAAACATCTTGGGACACTGCGGACGCAGCTGGTACAAATTCTGACGCCACTTCCAAACCGACGCAGATAGGACAAAATGCATAGTTCAAAAATGTGGAACATAAAAGTTCAACGTCTTCTTCTGCTTGTATTTCTAGCGCCTAAAATGTATAAAAACACCAGTAACCTTTTCTTTTCTAAAATTAATTGATATCCAAGTAATGGTAGTTAAATAAAAGATGAACTAAATAAAAGCAGGTAGGTACCTACTTAGGTTGATCATCTCATAATCCTAATTTTGGGCCTCTGACTACAACTATCAATTATTGTCATAGATGTTCGTATGACGAGCGGGACCGACGACTTTACCTACGTGCTCTCCGAGGCGCGGAGGGGGTTTCGATCTGTTAGAATAGTCACCCAATCACACACTGACTGCAGCGAGCGCAACTTAACCTTGCAGATCAGTATCTACATAATTATAGCTGTTACTACGTAAGTACACGTTGGCGACAGGCGATCTACCGGACTTGAATACCTACCTATATACCTACGTATACATATACGTATTTTTTAAATTTGCTTACCATAAAAATCGCATCCAGTGTACACAAATTTCTGGAACTCAATTGGTATTTTTCAATAAGCTTCAATAAACGATCTTCTACCAGAAAACCTGTGTTATCCGCCACGAGTTGTAGTATGTGTCGGACCTGAAAAATAGAACTAGTCATAAGAAACTAGCTGTGCTCCTTGGTGTTCATTCATACCCGACAGGGCCGTCCCTTCCATAAGGCGAACGGTGGCTGTAGATAATAAGGCCCAATAAGGGTGGTAATACAAGTAGGTAGATGCAATAGAATCATCTACTACTCACTAGGAACTAAGGATGCAATAAGAAGAAGGCACGAAACTTAGGTTCACCATTTTCCATTCACTTCACTGAAAATCGAGCGTAGTTATCGTACCTACATGTACCTACTTATTTTAAAAACAAGAAACATTACCAGTTTTGGTTTTGCTTCGTCAGCCGCCATATTATTTGGATCAATGGACATCTCGGGACTACTTTTCGGAGCATTTTTAACTTCAACCTCTAAAAAGAATAAGATGATTGATTTAACGATGCAAGAGCGGTCGATCAATCGTCGTAATCTAAGTTGTCACGGTCAGTCTCAAGATGGGAGAAAATTTTACCACATCAAGACCGTGCGCTCAAAGACACAAAGCCGAAAAAGAACCTTGTTTTGTTTTATTGTGATTTTTACCTAAACTACATAGCGATAAATGTTATATTGTTAGTCTGGGTGAAGCTTATACAAAGCTTATTTTTTTAGAATTAGGTACGGAATAGCCTAATCGAATAGGATTTTACTTATTATTTGTGCTCAAATTGTCTCTCTTTTATAACAAAATAAATAGATACCTATTGCAATTATTTACTACCGTTTTTATTTAAAGGATTTTGTGGTGGCTTCGGCGGTGGCGGGGGAGGAGGCTCCGCTAGGATATGGGCATGTAGCGCTACTTCTCCTTGGCGCAACTGTTTGCTCAGTTCTATACACCTGGCAGTAGACATCCGCCATACTTGAGTAAATTTATAATGATTTACACGAGCAAAATGATCTGATTTTTTCTCCAAGTCGTCCATCGTTTGCATCAATTTGACGATTTCAGTATCTGCTTTTAATTCCTCTATTGCTCCATCTTCTGCCGCCTTACGGATTTTCACCCTTAACGTATTCGCTATATCAGACATTTTATTGAGTTTGCGTTTTTGTTGAGATCTAACGAATACGTTTTCTTCTTCACGTTTTTTGAGAACCTGAAAATAATATCTATTACGATATTACCGAGATTTAGGTATATGACACAACAAAGGTTTTTCTTTCCACCTGATAAGTATAACCAATTTTTTCGGTATTAATGATACATGTAGCCTTTAATTTTTCTAATTCTTGTTGTAGCTCCTGAATTAAAGATTCCAACTCAATTTTGGCCTTACGGTATTTTTCATGATGGTCCCACATTATTGCTTCAATTTCTTGTTTATGTTCGTCTAACTGAAAGTAACGTAATGTGAAATAAGTTAAAAATAGCCGAAAACATTACAATCGTTCATATTGGACTTAGGATGTAGGTACCTGTAAAAATCTATATTCCAAATGAGCAACTTCTTCTTTGTCACGTTGCTTATACAGGGCTTCCCATCTCTTGTTGTTGTGTTCAGTTAATCCTTCTCGTTCGATGTTTATTGCAGTTTCTATTAAACTCAACTGTTTTGCATAAGCCCTTTGCATTATTGTTACTTGTTTTTCTATTCTATCCGACAATTCTTTTATATCGTTATCCTGTAATAGTAAATTCATTGTACGTTATGTATTGCAGTAGTAGTTCTATAAAAACTTACAGTAAATAAAAAGTATTAACTATAAGTATTAAAAATAAATGTATATGTAAGAAGTAATACATTGTATAGGGTAAGCAGGTACCTACTCACCTGTTTTTCTAAATCTTCATAATAAGACTCGTCCATTTGTTTGAGATCACTTTTAAGTTCAGCAATAAGTACATCTTTTTGGCCAAGCAACTGATCGCATTTCTTCTTTTGCTCCTTCATCTCAGCATCAATGTCTAAAGGATCTTTTATTAACAACATGTGATCCCAGTTTGCCGAAATTGCATCGTATTGTAGTTGTGCATCGGCTGCCTCGTCCTCTATCTTTTTTACAGAACCTTTTGAAAAGCAATAATAATATTACTGAAAAACTAGCAGCTTCAATGCTATTCACTTTTTAGTGATGATTTCAACGCGTTTGATGGAAAGCACAAAGGCTCCCCCACGTTGGGCGCCACTTATGTTTGTAAATAAGAGTGGCGCCTCGTTCACTGTCTCGTTTTTTACATGAAATATGAATGTCTGTCACTCGCGACCCAAAATAATCTGTTTTTTGTTTGTTTTGTTTGCTTGAACGCGCTAATCTCAGGAGCTACTGGTCCGATTTGAAAAATTCTTTCAGTATTAGATAGCCTATTTATTGAGGAAGGCTATAGGCTATATATCATCACGCTACGCGGACGAAGTCGCGGGCAGAAGCTAGTATACCTATATAATGTTATATTCGTTATATATGTTATTAATATATATTCGCGTTTATAGTTGATATTTATCCAAGTATCAATATATATATTTTATTGTGTGTGTATGATTATATGTAGGCATATATTTTATAATATAGTAGTAATAGTATGTATTATCTACCTATATATTGTATAGTATTGGTATATAAAATAGTTGCACCATTGACGACCACATTTATTTTGTTCTGTACAGTTATGTCCATCCTAAGGTTGCCTGGAAGAAATCGCAGCCTGCGATAAGGCCGCCCATTGTATATTTGTAAAACTGTTTTGTCCTGTCTATTTGTGTTTTTATTGGTGTACAATAAAGTATATATTATAAATAAATAAATAAATAATGTGACCCCATCTATACGGAGTACCTAGGTAGGTATCATTATCTTACTAGTCATTTTCTCGAAGAAATGCGTGCGTCGGACGACTTCACGCTCATCCGTGGTTACCTTAACATTGGTAACTTTGGCAGCGCCATCCAGTGCCAAGCGTTGAAGTTCCTCCGCTGCAGCGGCTGTTGCCTGTTCGATAGCATTAGGTGCTTCCTCCGCTGCAGCTTCTTCAGCAGGCTGGTCAGCTCTAAATAATTAGAAATAAATAATAATTATCTACCTAACTGATCTGTTACTTCACTAATAAATCTTATAAATCGGATGCACGAAAAACTCGGTGAAAAGAGATTTATTAGGGTCGTAATTTATGCTCCACATCCGTGATTATTTTCCATAATATCATTTCATAAGTGCTTTGTTGAATACCTTTTGAGTGCCTCCTGCCTTCGTTTAATACGGAGAGATCGAGCTGTCTTCCGTTCTTCAGGATCCATAGCCGTGACCTGTGGTTCTTTAGGCGCCAAGACGTCATCCTCGTCATCTACGTATCTCGAAGCCATAATTTAGTTTTCAGCTACCTACCTATGATAAATATGTTTAAATATAAACAAACTAAAAAGCTGATTAGTACCTATCTCATGCAACTTGGCACTAACAGCTGCGCGTTGCTACAACAACCGTTGTTGCTATAGCCACTCACTATCACTAGTCACTGGTGACTGGTGTGACAAACTGCCAACCTTAGCTGCCAACTGACGACACTGAGCTCAAAGTAAGTAGGTACCTACATTGTAAATATTCCGAGTTCCCAGCAAATCTTTGACCAACATTTATCCAAGTGAAATATATCCAAGTCAAAGCAGCAAACATATTATATTGCAGGCTAGGTATACTTAACCCTATTACTTACCTATTGTTTTATATTATAACGTACGTGGAATGGAATGGCCGTTTTGCGTTCATCAATATTTATTTCTTTCGGATTTATTTCTATAAAAAAACGTTGCCCCACACTAGGATTTTCTCCTGTATCGTGTGCGTTTACAAACACAAATTCTCACATACACAAACACCCAGACCCGGAACAACTACCTGTAGACCATACAAATATTTGCTCCGTGTGGGAATCGAACCCACAACACGAGTCGCACAAGCCGATCGCTCACCGATACGCCAAACGTGTCGTCAAGGATTGATGTTTAACTGTCTTGTAAAACAGTGCATTTCATCGTGAAATGAAATATTGGATGATAGATTTTAGTTCCAAAATTCAGCGCTAGGGGCGTTGTGTGGCATAACAATAGCCTATACCTACTCCTCTAGAAAGCAATTTTAACATATTTCATCCCGAAATTACCCCGTCAAAACTAAATTTGGTTGCAAAAATATAAGTAGGTAAATTTCATAGGTTTTTTACATAAAAATTATATACATTATAATAATTACGCTTATCGTAACTGCAAATAAGTAATTCTACAAAACAACAAAACGTGGGTGGCGGTTTTTATTAACGTATCGCAATGACAATTCAGCTAGAAGCCATTCAGCTATTTTACAGAAAGCAGTTTTTAAGAAAGCCAGTAATGCTGGCGCCAGTCACTTGCTTGAAAAATAGACGGGCGCTCTATTCTCGCCAGCGTTGGCAGCCAGCACTGGCTTGGCTTGGAAAACTGTTTACACAAGGCAAAATACCAAGACAGCGCTGATTGCCAGTGAGACTGGCAGCCAGCGATGGTCTCGTGTAAACTAGGCTTAACAAAGCTATTTTGTAAAGCAGCTAGCAGTTATGTAAAATAGCGAATTATACAATTCTACTACAACATCTACAAGACAAATAAAAAAATGGAGTATTTTTTATGAAAATTTGTCTTTTTTCATGTCAAATAACATTATTAATAACGAGCTTTTCATAATGATTCCAAAATATCATTTTTTTAAATAAAATAATAATTAAAACATACACATCCAGGTATTTCTTTATTTTATTATAATTAAAAATATTAATAAAAATCTTCACCTTTAGTTATGTAATTGAGAAGACACCTGCTGATTCGTTGACTAAGTACCTACATTATATACACTCACGCCTTTCTCCCACGGGTAGGCAGAAACTATAGACCGCCATTTGCTACCCAATCTTGCATACTTCTTTTGCTTCTTTGAAGAAAAAGAACTTTACTTTCCTTTACTCCGTTGACTAAGTATTTGTAACTAACTGAAATACTCCTCTGATAATCATTTACCTACCTCCGTCACCGGTGCTTCTCATGCGAGCTTGATCCGACAGGGGAACGAATCTCGTTACGGGTCCCGTAGGGGACGCCCTTAGCTGCCGCTGCTTAGTTCATACCTACTGTTGCTCCTGGCTGGAGTCATTCAGTGCCTCGTCACTAAGTAGGTTTCGGTTAAACCATTGAAGTAAGTGTCATAATATTCTTACTCTAAGGGTTAAACTGTAAACTTGTAAAGATTCCCTACAGCCTACGCAAAAAATAAACAATTAAAGGGCACTCATTTCTCAACGCTTGAGGAAGCAACTTTACTAATTATCCGTGCTTGTTGTGTGAAAGTTTAATGAGTTTCGTTATGGCTGACATGGACATTTTTATGTTCCTGCGTTTTGAAGGAGACATGAAAAATAGGACACGATTCCATGGAGATATTATTTTACGCATCTTAGTTGAAATATGTTCGAAACTACACCTCACTTCGCTCCGGATTCAAAAAAGCGCCCTCGCCGTAGTAAAAATATTATTTTGCTCCCATAACATACAATCTACTATTGTAAGTCGCATATCGTAATTTCCTCTTCTTTATAATGGAGCCGTACGTTAAGACTATAAATTTTACGAAAGCGATTTAAAAGTGTAAGGGCGGCCTATTTTTAAAATCCTATGTGATGTGGTGAGTGACATGTGTCTAACCTCTGTCGACCTGCATGAGAAAATTCCCAGTGGCAGCACATTGCAGTTGCTGGAAAAGCGTTGTCTGGAGGGGACGTATCGAACGATATTTTCTTAGGTACCTACTGATTTCCGAGGACCTAAAAAAATTAAACCTACTAAGCTCGTCTCTCCTTTTGGGGGAAATTGCCATTATCCGCTTCCAGGTTAATTGTCTTATTTTTTAAATCCTTGGAATCTCATCCTGACAAACACGACAACACGTTTTTGTCAGGATAAAGCTAAGGGATAAAGAATGTTGCCAGATGGTTACATTTCTTACATTTTTCGTAACTTTTGACCCCCTCGCGTAACATGTAAGTAATTTTTATACTTAAGGCATTTTTCGTAACTTTTCAGAACAACGAGATAAGTAATACTAGATTTTTATTTTATTGCAAACAGTACACGAACGCATCCAAATAGAACTAACATTTTTAACAAATCAGGAGCTAAAAAAAAAAAGCTCATTCGACATCATAGATCCCAAAATGTAACTTTTGCACCAAAAATGTTACTTTTCAGGAAACGAAACGTAACTTTCGACTCAGGGGCCCTGGCAACACTGATAAAGATACCAATGTCTTGTTTCAAAATCTTTACCAGGAATGTTATGGAGAGATGATATCTTTGAGTTTTCACATTTCCTGAATAACAATGGTAGATGCAAATATGATGACAAAAGAAGACTCTTCGTAGAGTACAAAGCATAAGACGAATTAAACTGAAAAAAGAGATGTCTATTTTGAAGCTGTGATAGATTAGCTTTAACAATGAAACTACTTATAGTTTCTAACCCTTGTTTTTTTAAATACCTTATATATATACAGACAAGAGAATTTTTTTTTTACGATTTTAAAATAGTAGAGATTGATACTTACGCATTTATCATTATCTATTTTAAGTTAATTTTCAGGGTTAAGTACGTTAAATAAAACAATATCGTTCTTAAATTTTGTTTACTTATGTTTACTTTTTGCTGTTAAGAATGATACCATCATACTTCTGTTGGAACCACTTCATGGCATCCTCCTTTGTCAAACGATGGGGGAACCCAACCTTGCCAGTCTTGCGTCTTCTGTGAGCTACATTGAAACCTAGAACAAGAAGAAATTATGTTAGCCCATGTTAACTTAAACATTTTTACGTTACGTTTACGACTTTTTACGTAACAAATTAATGTGCATCCATATTTTCATAAATAAAGTTCTGGCCTAAATTTTCGTCAAAATATGGTCACTTTTATAGCACATATTTTACAGAGTGAAGCTATTATCATCATCACTCTTGAACAGATGTGCAACTACATAAAACAACGAAAGTATCTAGCTCTATTATAATTCAGAAATGGAAGTGTATTATCATAAAACAATAGAATAATGTGTGTAGAATAGTTTGAGAATAGTGAGCACCACACCTGGATTACTATCAGACTTGGGATTTTCATCAATCCTTTCCAAATATAATAAATTAGTCCAGTATAATTTTAATTAGAGAATTAGGTTATTTGTTTTATAATCACCTATGTAATAACAAACACAAGTACAAATAATATGTAGTAAAAATTAAAATACTAGTCATTTAGACTTGTAAAAAATTTCAAATTAGAAAATTCAAATAAAAAATTATTCTTACCTGGGCGTCCGAGCACAACGTAGAAGTCAAGACCGTAAATACCGATGGAGGGATCGTATTTGATACCCAAGTCAATGTGCTCTTGAATACCAAAACCGAAGTTGCCTGTGGCAGAGAAGTTATCACGCCTTAACTCGTATTCTCTGACCTGCAAGAAAAATATGTAAGTATTTTAAACTAGCGTCCCATTTACAGCTTCGCTTGCAGAAATTTTCGCGACATACCTATAAGGTGAATTAAAAAAAAACCTTTTATACCAAACTTGTCCTGACACATCTCATGTCCCTTCTCAATGAACACAACAAAAAATTATTATCCTATTTGGTGCAGTTGTTGAAAGTTGTATGCATACATACATTTGAAGGATTTATTTTCTTGGCAATGTGATCAATGGACTGCCAAGTTGGAAATTTTAGTTAGAATCGAAAGGACACATTTAAGAGGAGACCCGTGCCCGGCAGTGACACAATAAACAACAAAAAAAATCCTTCAGACCATTGATTACAAAGTTCCACATTACCTATCTCAAAATTTCTAAACTGACTTATAGGTACAACAAGTAACTGGGTAATGGATGCTAGTCACTGAGAAGAATATTTCTATTGCCTATATCCCAAATTCTATTGTATAGCTCTATTGGTCTAGTGGTGCTTATCATGGCAGCTAAGTATGAGGCATTGAGTAAGATGCCCAGGTCAAGCAGAGCTATTTTTTTATTAAATTCTCAGTAGCAAATCAGTTTATATTTGTGCCCAGATAATGTCAATTAGCTTGACTTCTCTAGAATCTATGTAAGTAAACTACGCACATCAGTAAAGTGCTTAATGCTTAACTTGTGGCTTAACTATGTGGGAATACAGGTGTCATGATAGTAGATAACAATAAAATTAGAAGCTATTTCTTTACTCACTTTAAGGCCTCTTTCGAGGATCTCCTCAGCTTTAGCACCACGGACAGTGCAGTGGACAGCAATCTTTTCATTACGACGGATACCAAAGGATCGTACAGTGTACCTAGCCTTTGAGAACACAGGCTGCTGTCCAGTAAGCTGTTCCAACACCTGCAATAAAACATTACATAAATAAAAGGATTAATAACATAGAGATGTATGTATTCAAATCTTTTGTTCTTTTTAAATAGATTATAGTAGGTGTTATTTCCGTAAGTATTCTGAACAGTAAGAAGTTAGTGCTCAGAAGTTGCAAATTGGAAATATTAATCTTGCATGAATTTACAAACAGTAACACAAGTTATGTTACTCTTGAACAAGTTCATGCATCCCTATTGTATATCCTAGTCGTTGGCCATGACTTCAATTGAATCCCAAGACTTTTGACCACATTTGCATTCATGCCTGCCACTTATTCATGCTGAGGACATTCTCAGTTGGTAGCAGCTTGGAGTAAGAATTAGTGCCTGGTTAATTAATGGCAATAGACTCACCCCCTATTACATGGGACCTAAACATACAGGCAAACTGAAGGGGTACATCTCTGGCTAACCCTTGGGGAAGTACAGGTGTGATGGTATGTTGTTGTTATATTTATGTTTTTAATAATCTATATATATAAAAGAAAGTCATGTTAGTTACACTATTTATAACTAAAGAACGGCTGAACCGATTTGGCTTTGGCAGAAGCTAGATAATAATAATATTAATATTAAAGTAAATAGGTATTAGTAGTATAGTATTTTCTTCTATGAATGCACACCTTGCACAATAATAAAGTTTTCTTGGTTAGGGAGACATCACAATATCTCAAACTGTGTTATATCAGGCCTCATACTCCCAAACTATGTAACGGGATTCATTCATGAACATTGTAACATTCTAAAATCGCTTCCAGCTTATTTCACATGGTGTGGTCAGTGGTGTGTGCAAACTATAAAAGTAAATTATGGTTATGGTCACACGTCCACAAGGTAAAATAACGCTATGACACTAACCTTAGCAGCACGAGTCAGTCTATCACCAGACTCTCCGACACAGATGTTCAGGCAGAGTTTCCTGATGTGAAGGTTTCGCATAACATTCTTAGAATTGTCCTTAGGAGGCTTCTTCTCCTTCTTATCTTTCTTCAACGCGGGCGGTGGTACACGCTGAAATACATATTTAATTTACGTTTTGCACTTTTATCACATATTTACATTGAATAATCCTTGCGATTTATACACGACTAGGTTATGCCGAATATAAAATAAATATACTAATTTCAAAGCCATATCACCAAAAATAGGATATAGAATGAAAATAGATCAAAGTAATGGAGGTTTTAAAATATTGTTTCACGCATTATGTATGATAATAAAACTGATTCAGATGGATAAATTTTAAACAATTCCAAAAACACCCACCGCCATGGTCACAACTTATGAAAAAGAACCATAAACAATCTTGCAAAGTTGCAACTTTGCAAGTTTCAACAAACGTCAGTCAATGTCACAAAGAGCCAGAAACAAAATATTTTTTCTCTTATTTGAACACTAGTTTATGATCAACGTAATAGTATGTTTTATAATATAAAAATGAATCGCCAAATATGTTGCTAAGCGCAAATTAAATCAGCGAGAGCAGCTGAACCGATTTCGCTAATTCTTTTTCTACAATATTACTTGAAGTACGAGGATGGTTCTTACGGAGAAAAATTTAAAAAATCGCCTGAATTAGTCTAAAAACTATAGTTTTCTATATTCCCATACAAAATAATACCTAGAAGTCAATTTGAACTTTAATACCATACCGTGTTTAAGTGTTAGTGGAGGGGTTCCGGGAAGGCAAAACAATTGAGTGTCAGAATCGACTGTTACGTGGTACGAAGATCGCGAATCCCGAATGACGGCACCGACCGAAAATCAGGGACACTAATCACGAATGTGAAACATATACCTAAGTACAAACCCTTTACCTAGCTACCCGGCTTTACATCCGAGTTTTTATATTAAACACACTATAACTTCGACTTTTAATTGTATTCAGTAACTTGTAGAAGTGTGTAACTCAGATCTGAGTCAGCTCAATGAGTCAGATCGCACGGGTTTGAGCCGTTGAGCTGCGGCTCAGCAACAAAATGATGAATGAATGATGAGCTCACGGCTCACGGCTCAATTCAGCTCCGATTGTACTTGTCTGAGTGTGATCTACTTGAGGTTCAGTTAAGAGTTTTTGAACGATTCAATCGTTCTCTAGACGTTTTATTGATCTAAACAACTCAAAAAGCTCTGTGGATTTTTTTTTGTAGTATTAAACTAAAATCCATATACTATCAATTCTTTTTTATGGCATGGCAGCTTGTGAAACATATACCTAAGTACAAACCCTTTACCTAGCTACCCGGCTTTACATCAGAGTTTTTATATTAAACACACTATAACTTCGACTTTTAATTGTATTCAGTAACTTGTAGAAGTGTGTAACTCAGCTCTGAGTCAGCTCAATGAGTCAGATGGCACGGGTTTGAGCCGTTGAGCTGCGGCTCAGCAACAAAATGATGAATGAATGATGAGCTCACGGCTCACGGCTCAATTCAGCTCCGATTGTACTTGTCTGAGTGTGATCTACTTGAGGTTCAGTTAAGAAAGTTTTTGAACGATTCAATCGTTCTCTAGACGTTTTATTGATCTAAACAACTCAAAAAGCTCTGTGGATTTTTTTTGTAGTATTAAACTAAAATCCATAATCTATCAATTCTTTTTTATGGCATGGCAGCTCATAATATGAATTTCGGCTCGGCAGAGTTAAACGAACTGTCAACTGCCACGGCTCAGTCGGCTCGATTCGGTGCGCAGCTCGCAGAATAGGTACCAACTGATTACAGAGTAACTGAGCTGATCTGCGAGCTGAGTCATTGAGTCGGCTCAACTAAAAATTCGTAAGTAAGACGGGAAATATAAGAATAATTAATAATTAAAATTCTTTTTTATTTTCTTCTAATAGAAACAAACCAAAAATAAAATCATTATAATTTTACTTTTGACATTTTATAGATTACCTTTCTAATAAGAAACAAATTCTACGATTTTTAATAGTTTATTTTGTGCTTTGAAGGCAAGTTATTAAATTTAATGAAAAGTTTGTTCATGTAAGTACATTATTTAAGTTCATTCAATTTCGTTCATTCTTACACCACCTCTCTATCTTTTTTTTCTCAAAAATTGGTATTGGTAATGTTAAAACAACTTGCGGTCTTGCGGATAACTTCAGACGCACACGCACACAGTTATTTTGCCCGTAGGAACTGCAGGACCGTTTTGGTATTGTAACTATGTTATCAATAGGTAGGTATCATTAATATTATAAGTAGGTACTAAGTACCTATATCATAGATTTCTTGTTTTTCATTCAAACCTCGGCGCGGGTCGTAAAAGTATAAAAATAAATAGGTAGTGGGTAACGTACAACTTACATACGAGATTATGTAGGTAGGTGTAGGTACCTACCTACTTTCTTAATTCACCACATTATCTTAATTTAAACAGTCCATGAAATATCCCAGTCGTTCTGGACATTCAATAATATAACTAATTATTTAACGTAGAGGAACCTAAGTTTACTGTAGGTAGTGTGTGTAATAATGGCAGAAGAAACGCGGAAATCCAAACTACTAGCAAATAAAAAATACAAGAAATATTATTGCTCAATATGCCATATTTTCACCAACTCTGAAAATCAATTAAATCAACATTTGGAAGGCATTCGTCATCAACAAAGAAAAATATGTTCTTCGGAACTGAATAATGTTAATTTAGAGAAATATGAATGCAATTGTCTTGTTTATGTGACTGGTTTCGTCGTTGTTTCCGTAACAACATTTGTATTTTGTTATATACTTGTTGCGTATACTAATTGATACCTACCTCTATTAATTATCATAAATAAAACATTAAATTGTAGTTAACGACACCTTAAATTTCGCGCCATAATTTTAATTGGCGGAGAAGTCGTCCCCAAGCGTTCACGGCTTCTATGCGCACGAACGAACGCGCAGAACAATGAGGTAGCAGCCATTTTATGTCGGTGTCTAAGAAAAACATAATTCGAATGGCCAATCTTAACGAAATTGTGTAATTAGTGCTATAATTTATGTGATTCTGTATACATTACTATATTTAGGTGTTTCTTTACTTATGTGAGTAGAATACAACTTTTGCTATACACAATATATTGATATAATAACATAAGCGCGATGAAACCTAACAGTTTGCATAAAAAAGGAATAATAATAAATTTGTATCACCTTCCCTCCGTCCACTAAGCAATGTCTTTGCATTTCCAATAGCGACAAGTCTCGTTTGGAAACAATGGTTATGTTTACAGTTTTAAACTAAATTGCAATATCGCGAAGTGGGTACTTTCTTTAGATTTAGCTCCGATTAATATGACATAACTTTCACCGCAACGTTGAATAAAGTAATAGAAACCCGTTTTGTTTACATTAGACTTGTATTGGTAACTAAATTACTTGTATGACAACCGGCGTCGCGCAGCCTCGGTTGAAAGTTGGGGACAAAATTCAATAACGAATTGGCCATTTTATTGATGGCCGGGGGGGAGGCTGGGTGGAGACAGTCGGTCGGTGAGCTTCCGCCATTTAATATTTTGTTAGACGTATTAGCTGTTTCCTTATGTATTCTTGTTTACACTCATATATCTACTTCTTACTAAGCTACCGTTATATAGGTATATGTGTGTGAACAAGTTTACTTTCGTTAGCTGCATATAAAATATATATATGCTTCTACAAATAATAAGTCAGAGATAAGCGCCCTTGTGTGAGTGGTAGCATGCTAATATATTACTCGTATAGATGCTTTTAAAGATATTACTATATCTTACTATAGGTACTTATTACGTACGTATCTATTGCGTTTCGCATACCTACCTATCTGCTGGCTTTTATGCACCTATCTACTGTGCTCAGTCAACGGCCTAACAATATAGGTAGGTAGGTACCTACCTAGATAACTAGCATTAATGTAGCTAATGAAACTGATGTCTAATTATGTCTTATATACCTACCTACCTACCTATTTTGTTAATGTTTGGAATTATCATCTGTAAATTAACTAATTATAATTTTTATCTACGTTTTGGGTAGGTACTTATTTTGTATTAGTTTGCGTACCTACCGACTATCGATTTGTTAAATGATTTAGCACTGTGTTATTACCTCCCTGTGTTATTCCTTTTATTTTTTTGCCGTGTTTGCCTCCTGTCATTAGGACTTAATAATTTTATTGTACCTAATCAGTTTTTGTACCTACTTAATCATGTTTTGTTTTAATTATATTTATTTCACACCCAACTACGCTTTTTATTTAAAAATATGATATTATTCTGTTTTTTTTTTTTTCTTTCTCTTAAAAAAGTTCTCAGGTAGGTCCTAGTACGTCTCCTCAATGTATTTTTTTGCTTTCCCTCGAATGAAATCTCAGGTAACTTAACCGTTATCGATATGTTTATTTATCCTGTCTGATCACCGTGGACACCTTTTTTTATTTTGTTACCTACCTTCCCTATAATCAGACAACAGCTTTTATTTGCCATGGATGGGAACTCTAGAATGATAGAACATACCTACCCAGTTACTCTTCCGGAATCCCACCCATGCTTCCTTGCTTGCACTTGTCTTCCTTAAGGCACATTTCTGGAAAGGCTGCTGTAGTGCTTACCTGTCTGTGCGTTGCACATTGCACTAGGAGAACGCTACGTTTGAGTATCGACCGGTTTAACCCTGATAGACACCAGTGTGGTTGGCTCCTTAGCGTCTCCTCGTCCGGTTGAAACTTGCCCGCTCACCGTCCTGATATGCAGTCTCCTTCGAAACCATAACGGTCTCAAAGATTACTCCAATTGTCGTCTCTACCAGTGTCGCCGACAAGTCCGCCAATCGGGGTCCCGTTCAGGGCACTCTCCAAGCGTGTGTTTGGCATTACTCTGCATTACTCATTGGTTATTGCTGGTTATTAAAGGTCCCCCTTTTTCCATGTCTTTCAGTTGCATATGCCTGGTAAGCCAATCTGGTCTAAAAATAATTTAACAAGATCATCAGCCAACGTGGTCTCCAGTGTTGCCGCCTTGCATTGAGCTTATTCAGGTCCAGTGTAGATCTAGCAATCGATTGATTTGATTTGTCTGATTAATCCTACATGAGCTTCTAGCTTATTAAGGCAGCATCGGTAATGTTGGCTTTAGGGCGCAGTATGGGGTTTCAGATCCAATCCGTTAATTACTCCTTGACTACCTACTTATCCAATCATCCATGGATGATCAACCATCCATCAAAAGTCTAACTTTGATTTAGACTTTTGATGCGATAATGCGAAATGTAAGCGAATGCAACTCTTGATAACTACAAAATTTGGAAGAATTTTCCGGTCGTTTATTTCCAGTGCAGTAGGTGCTAGTAGACGAAATGGATGAAAATCCGAATAATAACAGAAATAGATAAAAATATTGTTTAGATTACGATCTATTTTGGTATTATGTACGTTATTGTGGGCAATTCAACCCTTGTGTGACACCAAAAAACACCAATCAACATGTCTGACTAAAAATCTGCACTAAACATAAAATTATTGTTTATCACCACTCATTACAGAAAAATGATTCTGATAATAGGTAAATCGGATAAGATCATTGGTTCAATTAAAATGTCAGCCTGCAATTTTTTTTAAATAATTGTACTATTGTATCTCACCTTTATACAGTTGAAACTTATGCACAGCTTGTCCGACTTTTTGCTTTGCATCGTCAAATAATAACCTATATTAAATTTCTAATCGTAATTTAGGTAGGTATGCTGCCATCATCATCATCTCTAAATCTCCAGATCATACTAAATCAAGCTATCAGAATCGATCATTGTAAATAACAGTTTTTGAAAGTTTAAAAATAATTCAACATTCACATACGCCCAACTATGCTCTATACCTATTGTAATAACCTACTCTTATGGTAAAAGATACTAAGTGGTCACTTAGTCAGTTTCGCTTGAATCTAATTTTAATAGTTATCCAGTTTTTTTTTATGTTGGATAAAATTGCGTTTCACCACTTTTTGATACGAACATATTTGCAGGTGGCAGAAGTTGAAAATGGGGGAGCAAAGAGGTCGCCATTAGTTTCCCAGCACACTGGGGCGTAGGCGTCGGGGGTGTGGCACGGGGCGTGGGGGTCCCCGTGCCACCCCCTGGCGACCTACTCGCCACTATCTCCATGTTCGAACAGCAGATCAAGGCTGAACCCATGAGGTAAAATTCGTTCACTAGTCCATGTTCCCTGACAAAACTAATACAATCGTGACAATTTTTTACCGTCGTTGCACCTGAATAAATCTACTGAACGCGATACCTACTAGGCCTTATATGTGATGAAAACTTGTGAAATAAAGTTTTGCGTTATTGTAACTGCTTATAAGTACTTCCGCAGTTATATCCATGTAATATGTGGAGCATTCTAACAATAAAAGCTGTTCTGTATAAGTTAATAGACCTGAGATCGAATCCAATTCGCAGCAGTTTTTTAATAATCCTGAAGGAACTAAAAGAAAGAAAAGAACCATAGAAGGTGATTAAATTATTAAATAATGGATCGTGTTACGTTGCAGTTTCTACACATCTCATCCACATGCACACACTGGTCCCCCAACAATAATAAGGTCAGATTCGAGCCATGCCATCATCAACATGAACCAACATCACCAGACACACCAAGAGGATTCTAAAGACAGCCTCATAGTACAACATCAAGTACAACATCAGCAAGATCTCATGGAACAGCACCAACAACAACAAGAAATGCAACAACAAGAGGACGAAGTAAGTTTGTAACAGAGATGAAACAGATTGTATGTACAGAATAAACATGTAGCAAAATAAATTAATTGGATCTTTTATTTTTAGTTGAGCTTCAAAGGGATGGAAGATGAGGGAGTTGAAATGGATATGGACGGACGACAATGTTCTCAGGTAGGACTATTACTATTATTACCTACTTATCATTCAGACACCGGAATATTTCTTTTTTATGGGATAGTGGGGCAATCGAGCAGACGGATCACCTGATGGTAAGCAATTAACGCCGCCCGATGGATACCCGCAAAACCAGAATAGCAAGGAATAGCAAGTTCGTAGCCCACCTTTTAAAAGGGTTTGGGCCTCCGGTAACCTCACTCACTTGGCGAAACACAACGCAAGCGTTGTTTCACGCCGGTTTTCTGTGAGGCTGTGGTATCACTCCGGTCGAGCCGGCCCATTCATGCCGAAGCATGGCTCTCCCACTATTTTCTTAGTACTTACTACCTACTTGTCTTTGTATTTTAAATTCGATTCGATTCGATTTTAATACGATATTTTCGACAGGGTATGGGAGTCGATATGGGATCAGTTCAAACTAAGATGGAAGTGGCGAATGGGGGTGGTCAGTCGACACCACGATCTAAACCACAGGCCTGTAAGGTGAGCGAGTAAAAGTTATTAATTAATAGTTATATCTTATTTAGTTTAGTCTTTTTAGTTTAGTTATGTTAATTAGTTATTAATACGTGCGTACATACGCTCACCCCTATCTCTCATAGGGTTAGGCAGAAACTATCTTCTATCTTCGGCTCATAAAAATGAGCCCCATGGCGCGGATAACCCTCAGGCCACACTTACACGTCTCACAGAAGAGCTTCCCGACATTAACATGGGTTTATAACAACAAAGCTCCGGGGGATGACGGAGCTGCAGAAGGCAGGAGGAACACCTGCCTCGACAGAGCTTGCTAAGCTCTTTAATTCTGTTATGACACCGAAGGCATACAGCAGGAGCATGGTGGTATTATTTTTCAAGAAGGGCGATAAAAAAGGCCATATCTCTCCTGAGACATGTTTACAAGTTGTTTTCGAGAGTTATTTCGAATCGTCTTGACCAATCTTGAATTCGATGATGTTGCGGAAAGGCTACAGCACCGTTGACCACGTACACACCCTCAGGCAAATCATCCAAAAGACCGAGGTATATAATCAGCCTCTCTGCCTAGTGTATGTCGACCATATAGTGGAGACCGCGTTTAGGCGACCGTAGTGTAGGAAGCCCTGCGACACGATGGACCGACGATTTGAAGAAGGCGGCTGGCAGCAGATGGATGCTAGCTGCCCAAGACCGTGACTAGCTAAGTTGGCGACCGGTCGGTCAGTCATACTCAAAATCGTACCACACCGACTGTGCTCCCCCAAATGAGAAACTGAGGCACTACAAAACTACTACAAAAGGTCCAAAATTCGTATTACGTAAGCGAAATGACGTGACTGTAACCGAAGAGGAATATAAACTGTCAAACAGAAATCAGACAAATTCTAGTTTCTGTTTAATTCTATTCCGATAATTGACTATAAAAGCAAGCAAAAAGTTAGACAATGTTATTCTAAAACCAGATTCAAACGTAGTGCTCTAAGATCCTATAACGTTGATTTGGTGATATTGTTATGAAAAAGTTTAGTTATGATATTAATCTGCATAGAAACTAGCGCCGGCAGTAATCGACGCTTATTAACAGATCTAAGTTAAGCTTAGAAGCTATGGTCTAAAAAGTATCGATACTGTGAGGTATCCAGACTTTGCGTACCCTTAATTGAATCTAACAGATTCAGTTAAAGATTCGATCAAGTGTACGTCTCATTTGCCCAATAATTTCACTAGCGACATTACCATTCTAATCGGAACAACATAACATTAGCGCACTACTGCCTAATGGTTGATTAAAGAAATACTTTGATAGACCTAGACTTTTTATGGAATTCTGGACCTGGTCTAATTTTAAATACCTATATTGAAACATATTTCAGTAGGTAGGGTAGGTTATGGTATAAATCGTGACATAGCCGTTGATATATCATATTGTACCAAAATTTAGGCAGGTAAAAGATAGATAATTTATAAGATATAAATTTATTCCGTGCCTACTTCCAGGTCTGCGGAAAAGTTCTGTCGTCTGCCTCATCTTACTATGTTCACATGAAGCTTCACTCAGGAAACAAACCCTTCCAGTGTACTGTAAGTATTATTAATAATTATATTTTATCTGTGTATTATCTGCTCCAATGTTCTAATTACATTCATAAGTGCGCCTGCGTGAGGTCCTGGGTTCAATTCCCAAATGAAATTATTTGAGAAAATGCCCATTTCCAACTATGAACTTCAAACAGCTACTTAAAAACATAATTTGAGTAATGTGGCCGCATTAGGACTTTCTTTATTATAGTGGATGTGTTTACAAACAAATCTTCTCAACCTCCACAAAAACCCAAAACCTGGACAAGTACCTCCTGTAAACTATACTATCTTATCTTGTGTGTTGGGCCCAGGCAGCAATGCCTCAGTGCACTTCGACCCAATGCTGGGATCTGTTGTGCTTCCCCTAGATAACCCTACCATGAGCTTTATAATGAGGCCTGGGGATATGTCTGTAGTCCTCTGGTCTTGGATAACCCTGCCTCAAGAGGCACACTTGCTTTCTAGCCATTCCATCGCATGTACACAGAAGGTTCTCAATTTCCCTTTTGTAGGCCCTGCAGGCTGATGTCTCCGTCAGACCAATATTTTATACGAGAGCGTTAGTTAGTCCTGAAATTTCCGGTTAGCGCCTCCATTAAGCGACGGGCCTCCTGGCTGCTTGAAGTCCAAATGGCATTTTGTCATCTCGATGAGGAACCTATGAATTACTTGGAGTGAGCAAATCCGGTGAGACTCAACTCACTCAACCACTCATCCATGTGCCTCGCCCTTGCGTTCTCCCGAATTGCCGTTTTGACTGCGCTTGAGGCCAGTCCTACAAATGGTTCCAGTCCAATTAGTGAAGTTCCAGAACCCTCCCGAGCCAGCTCATCAGCGCTTAATCATAATCCCCCTGAGACCAGGGACCCATACAAGCCTGACCATTTTTCGTTTTCCCAGCTCATAAATTGGACAGCGTCCATTATCAGCCTTGAATCGATCCTATAAGACGTTAGGTCCCTGAGTGCCGCTTTACCGTCACTAAGAAATTCTTAGTAAGAATGTAGATGGAAGAATGTTAATGAATGAATAGAAGGCTAACCTAACTGTTAAATGATAAATGTTATAATATATATTTAGATATATAAGACCTCATTTAGAGTAAAAAGTTTTGATGTTATGCCTCTAGCGGCCTATCTGTTTTATTCTTCTTAGGTTTGACGTTGCTTTGTGAAATGGTGTTGGTTACATAAATATATAATTATTGTAAAACCCTAGAAATCTTACTCACTTTGAATCCGTGAATCCCAATAGGTTATGGGCCCAGGCACGTTAATTGAGTAAAGAGCAGATTTTATGTGTAAGTAAATTGTTGAAGAAAAATACGCATCGTGACACGCAAAAACAAATTTCAAAATGGAGGTTACGAATTCTATGAAAATTGAAAAATTTAACGGGAAAGATTTTAGACAATGGAAGTTCCAAGTAAATTGTGCCCTGAAAGCGAAAGGATTAAATATCAATATAGAAAAACCCAGCGCGGGTGATACGACACAATGGGACAAGAACGATGGAATGGCTATGTTTATTATAACGTCGTCAATGGAACTTAGCCAAATTTCCCTTATTGAAAATTGTGAAAATGCAAAACAAGTAATGTCAAAGTTGGAATCTATCTATGAAGCCAAATCGGAACTGAACAAAATGATGGTGCACGAAAAATTTTATCAATATAAGATGTCACCTACTGACAGCATCGCTCAACATGTTGCTAAGGTGGAGAATTTAGCTAAACAGTTAAAGGAGAGTGATGAAGAAATGAGTAACACGGCGATTATGACTAAAATATTAAGTACTTTACCAGCTAAGTATCGCTCTCTGCGTCAAGCATGGTTATCTTTGGATCCAAAATTACAAACAGTTCATAATTTAACTGCGAGATTATTAGATGAAGAAGCTAGTTTAACTAATGAAGAAGAAGCCGAGAGTGCTTTAGTCGCTGTGAAAAAATCCGTAATAAAAAGTAAGGTACAGAATGAAATAGAACACAGAGGTTCACAGTATGGTCAACACAGTAATCATCGGTTTATATGCTACAATTGCAATAAGAGAGGGCATTTTGCAAGAGATTGTCGTGCCCCAAAGAAGTCTGGGTGGAAACCCCAAGAGCAAAAGACGTTGAATTTCAATGTAGAGCAATGTTTACAAACAGAAGTAGCTACAGATCAGTGGATTCTCGACAGTGGTGCATCTGTACACATGTCATACAGACGTGAATTCTTTCATAAGTTTCAAGAATATGGCCAGAGTAGTGACAGAAATGTAAGACTTGGAAATAAAAAAGAACTCCAAGTGCATGGTCATGGAAATATAATTATTAAAAGGTATGTGAATGGCCAGTGGGAGCAAGGTATTTTAGAAGATGTACTATATGTGCCAGATTTGCACAGGAATCTATTTTCAGAAGGCATGGCTACAAGGAAAGGTTATGTTATTATTAAGAAAAATAGAGAAGCCATGATATTGAAAAACAACTATGTTGTAATGACGGCAAATTTAAGAGAAAATAATCTTTATGAAGTAAATATTAAGACTTTAGTGCAGCTAAACTGTAATTTAGCACAATCAAGTTTGAAAGTCTGGCATGAACGTTTAGGGCATCTAAATGTAAAAGAAGTTCAAAATATGAGCACTAATGGAGCAATACCTGTGATTTTGTCTGATGATAGTAATTTTATTTGTGAAGCTTGTCAATATGGCAAACAGAACCGCTTACCATTCCATAAATCTCACAGAGGACAACATGAACCTGGAGATATAGCCTACAGTGATGTCTGTGGACCTTTAGAACATGAATCTGTTTCTGGTGCAAGATATTTTGTTTTGTTCAAGGATGGTGCTACCAGTTATCGACATTTATATGTCATAAAGCACAAAAGTGATGTCCTAGATTGCTTTAGAAGGTATAATGCAATAGTGAAAAACAAGTTTGGACATGGAGTTCGAGTATTGCATACAGATAATGGGCGTGAGTACGTAAATAATGATTTTAAAGCTTATTTGGACAGTGAAGGGATAATTCATGAACGCACAGTACCTAACACACCAGAACAGAATGGAAGGGCGGAACGAGAAATGCGTACAATTATAGAAAGCGCAAGAAGCATGTTATATTCTCGTGATATTTCATTGAATTTATGGGCTGAAGCCGTGAATTGTTCTGTCTATTTACTAAATCGAAGCTCATCTAGTCAAACAAAGAATATATCTCCCTATGAGCTGTGGAATGGATTTAAGCCCTCCCTGGAACACATAAGAGTTTTTGGTTCAGAAGGTTATGTTCATATTCCTGATGAAAGGAGAAAGAAACTAGACAAAAAGAGTGTAAGAATGATATTAGTAGGGTATGAAGATGAAAACTACAGAATGTTTGATACTGAAACTAAGAAAATAATAATTAGTAGAAATGTGCGTTTCAATGAAAACAACATACCACTACTGAGGAAAAATATTACTTCAATTTCTATTACTAATGACGATCAAACTGAAGTATCTTCTATTGAGAATAAAACTACAGACTTACCAGCTACTCATACAGATGAACAACATACTTCAGATTCTAGTTTTGAAAGTACAAAAAGTTGTGATGATCCTACATATCAACCATCTGAAATAATTTCAAGTGATGAAGAAAGAAACATTACACTGCGACCCAGACGAGGTAGAAATGTAGAAGCAAACTTCGTTGAATTTGATGTACCAAGTACATATGAGGAAGCTATGACATGTAAAGATAATCTTAAGTGGAAGGAAGCTATAAAAGAAGAATTACAGTCACTTGAAGAAAACAAAACTTGGAAGTTGACGGATAGAAGTAATGACAAAACTGTAACCTCGAAATGGGTATTTTATATTAAAAGAAATTCAGATGGCAATATAAATAGATACAAAGCTCGTCTTTGTGCTTGTGGATTTACAGAAGAAAAACATATAAACATACCTACGGTATTTCATAAGAGAAAAGCTAGAGAAAAATATGAAATAAGTACTTATGTGGAAACCTCATGTTGGTTACTTGCAGATTTTTTAAGAAAGGCTCTAACTTCTGGTAAATTTGTTCAGAATAGGGATCAAGTCTTATATCAATGTCATTAAACTTATGTTATAAGTAGGTATAGCTCTTTATTATAATGAGAAGTGTCCTAATGGTTAATTTTAATAGATTATCTATTATAAAATTTAAGTGGGAGTGTTAAATGATAAATGTTATAATATATATTTAGATATATAAGACCTCATTTAGAGTAAAAAGTTTTGATGTTATGCCTCTAGCGGCCTATCTGTTTTATTCTTCTTAGGTTTGACGTTGCTTTGTGAAATGGTGTTGGTTACATAAATATATAATTATTGTAAAACCCTAGAAATCTTACTCACTTTGAATCCGTGAATCCCAATACTAACTAATATGTTTAATACGAAGTAAACTATGTTCATTGAACTTTCCTTTCCCGTGTTGACTAAGGTGTGCGACGCAGCTTTTTGCCGTAAGCCATACCTAGAGGTGCACATGCGCACGCACACGGGCGAGCGCCCCTTCCAGTGCGACCTCTGCCTCAAACGATTCACGCAGAAGTCCAGTCTCAACACGCACAAACGTGTGCATACAGGTCAGTATACACTAACCTTAGCAAGGACTTGCTGCATCTAAAGCATATCTCGTTGTTGTTTACAGGCATTCAAAAAACAGATTTATTTTTATAAATTTATATGCAGTCCCTAGCATTACGTAAAGTCTGTTTTTCGTCCGCCTATATAAATAATATTTTTCAAACACTTAATGTTTAATGCTGAAATCTTCATTGTGCATATCATAACAATCTTAATAGCATTGCAATAAATAAATTAGCTTGAAAAATATTGATAGCATTGCAATAAATAAATTAGCTTGAAAAATATTGATTTATTTATTAGCTGATAATCGTTGTGATGTCTTTTACCTATTCCAATAATTGCATTATTGGTATTGAATGCAATTTTAATGTAATTTCCATATTCTTGTTATCTGTTGGTAAAGAATATATTAATTTGCAAAAATGCAATAAATGTATTTTTTTTGTTATTCCATTTACGTAAATAAGTAATATTTATTAAATGAAAAATATTTCCCTTAAAACTAAGAGTTAACAGGATGCTTAAAGCAATGAATGTAGGATGGAGGTATTAGGAGATTTATATGGAAGTTACATTTATCTAACTGGAAAAATTCAACAAATAAATTCCCATAATTCTAGTATGTACCATGAGGGGATTGATCAAAAATTATTATGAAACTATTATTGGATTCTTATAAGCAATATATTTTTCAAGTTGACCTCCTCCTGTTTTCGCGAAATCAAAATATTTCAAATTATTTTGTTATATATTATGTTATGCCTCAATGTTTTACTATTGGCTACCCGTTATTGATTATGCCTTAAATCCTGTTTTGACGCCCTGATAAACGAGCTATTTTGTATTTTATATGTATTGTCTTTTTCTTGTTAATATTTATACATAATTAAGTATATCTATTTATGCTAAATGTGCTACATTATTTTATCGATTATGGTTTGCTAGGAAAGCGTATTTTTATATATCTAATCTATTACGTTATCTATACACACGATTATTATTTTATTATACCTATATATAAGTAGATAGATATTCTGTTCCCTATAAGAATTTGTCGAGTTGATAATATCTGTTGCTGTAAGATAAGACTGATGTTCCCGCAGACCCTTACAGATCTGTCTACAGCAGATGAAAAGGTCGTGTTCCCTTTCCTTTATTATGTGTAGGTACTGCATCGAGTAAATAGATTACCTTCTATGTTTTTCTTTTATTTTCACAGTGCTATAATTAATTATAAGCACGCGGCCTCTGGACGGAGCTTTTTACGACTTTTAATAGACATCTATATACAATATTGTTTATATACCATCCATTATTCCTATCATATTCAATGTAATGAAAAACATGTACTAAAATACATATAGCCTGGTAGGACACTGGTGCGACACACAATTCGCTAAAATACTTGACAATACATATGCTTACCATACGAGATGTGAATAGTTTTTGAGTTTTGTGCCAATCGTGCTAATAGTGTTTTCGCAAAAAGATCAGGGCGTGAGGAAGGCTTCGTTGATGTGAGGTAAACAGGGGGAGGTAAAGAACTCACAATGGATATTATGTGTTATACGGATTTATTACGCTGTCGTAACGTATCACAGAAAATCGATTGTGTGTTCTTCTTATCGTGGCGTTAGACAAACGATGTGATGTGAACATCCGAGTGTGTGTTGTTGGATTGTGGCCTGGGTTCTAGATGAGCACATGCGCGCGTTGATGGTGAAGGACCGGCCCTACAAGTGTGAGCTCTGTCAGATGCGGTTCACGCAGAGCTCCAGCCTCAACCGACACAAGAAAATTCACACGGGTGGGTTGATATCTTTAACACCGCTCCGTGCCGCCTGTTATATCGCTGCAGATAAAACGTGCTGCCCACTTCTTTACTCGGCTCTTAAAGCCCCATACAAATGTTAGTCCGTTGAAAATTGAATGTAAGCCGTATTATGACTCATTCGATGGTTTCGTTCAGAGGAACACAGACGTGCACTGCTGGCTAAGGACCGTCCCTACCAATGCGGCATCTGCTTTGTGAGATTCACCCAGAAATCAAGTTTGGGCCGGCACGGAAAAATACATACCGGTGGGTGCCTACCTCTACCTCCTGCCTACTTGTGCGTGACGTTTTTCTTGAGGCAGAACGGTTCTAACGTGTGTTCTGTTATAGAACTAGCCTACCTCCCCCTGAATGTGTGTGAATGGTATTATACTTTTAACATAATTATTAGGTATCTATAATGAAATACATATTGTTTGAGAGGGTGCGGAGATGCTATATCGAAACTCGTATAACTTATAGAGGAGCACAGACGAGCCCTGTTAGAGAAAGTGCGGCCGTACCAGTGCCACATCTGTTTTATGCGCTTCACTCAGAAGTCCAGCCTGGGACGACATGGGAAAATACACACTGGTAGGCATTTTCCCCTAAAATCCTTATGTAGACAATGAATTTGTTATTATTCGTTAGCTCACGTTACTAGGCAGTAACATTAGCAGTGCGTCGAGCTTGACCGTTATTTTAGCTGAATTTTGTTGGTATTTCTAGAGGAGCACATCCAATCGCTGATCAACAAAGTGCGCCCCTTTCAATGCGACATCTGTGACAAGCGGTTCACTCAGAAGTCCAGCCTTGGCACTCATAAACGTATACACACCGGTGGGTCCCTTGATATTTCCTTTATTTTGGTTCGGTCTCTAAGCCACAATGCAATACAAATCAGTTTCAAATATTAAATTGAATACGGTTGTGGCTTTGACACCTATGTTTTGTGAATAGTTTTAAGGGCTCCCTGACCTAAGTAATTATGTATAGGATGTTTTGTTTTGTTTTGAATAAATATCATACCTATATTATGGTTAGCGATTTGGAAGTGATATATTTTTTCGTTTCAGTCATACAAAAGGCTTACATTTAAGTATATAGGTTACACACGCTCAAAAACTATTCACAAACAGTTAAGTAAAGCATGTGTACGTTGTGATAATTTCCGTTAAGTTATAGGAGAGAGAATGTCTGATGGACAAATAACGTCGTTTAAATTCCCTCATGGTAGTCACTCGGAAGCAATCAGTATACGGTTACTAAGCTCAGTAGAATTATTTGTCCATCGTGGTTTTGTTTTGTTTCTCTGTCCCCCCGTGTCCGTGTGTTGGCGGCGCAGGGGAGCGGCCGTTCCAGTGCACCGTCTGCCTCAAGTCCTTCACGCAGAAGTGCGCGCTCAATTTGCACGAAAAAATACATACGGGTTAGTAGCCCACATTATATTATAATCCGCAGAATTCCTTTCGGTACGATTAGCGTTAACTTGCGACTCGACAGTCATTTCATTTAGCATCATGCTTCGCTCCTATTTTTCCGTTGCCCGCCTAACCCGTTGTTTTTCTCCCCCTGTTAAGATAGCTTCCATCTCGTTGCTTTCGACTAACATCCGATTTCTTTAACTCATTCAAATGCGCGCTTCACGTACTTCTGCATTCACTGATAATTTCCCCGCCTATCATATTATTAATAATCTGCCGGTCATTAGCCCTCCTCTTATTCCTCTCATTCTGCATACAACTCGGTGTTTTAGCATTTATCATTTTTATCATTTCTTCATGGATATTAATTCATTCACAAAAGCGGTAATGCAATCGCCGCGATGACGCATTATTGGCGCCCCAGCATCATGACACGATGCTGGTTATCAAAATTGGGTTACAAAATTTGGGGCGTACCGGTCGCCGCATGCGACGCGGATGTGGTCGAGATTGGCAGAGGGCGGGCGGCCCCGGGGGCCACGGGTGCCACGGGGCCACGGGTGCCATGCGTCGGCGACGTGCGTTACTCGCTTTTGTGTGTGCACTGGGCGCAGTGCAAGGGCGTCCTTTCGCGTGCGGGCAATGCCCGGCGGCGTTCGCCCGCCGCCCCTACCTGGACATTCACATGCGCACGCATACAGGCGAGCGGCCCTATCAGTGCGACGCGTGTCTGAAGCGCTTCACGCAGAAGTCCAGCCTCAATATACATAAGAGGACGCACACAGGTGGGTGACCCCGCGGGCCGGACTGGCCGTCCGCCCGCTCACGTCTCTCTCCACTCGCACTCCGCCTCTCCTCCGAATCTGTTCCGACTAAACGAGCTCGGCTCTCTAATGTTACACCGTAGTGAAAGATTTGGAGCGGAGTACGCGGCGAGCGGCGACCGGTCCGCGCCGCGACCTCCGTAGAGCGAGGGCGTCTAGCGTCCTTGCGGATCGCCGCCGCTATAATATATGTGTTGGGCACCAGTCCAGGGCAGACCGTTCCAGTGCCTGTCGTGCCCTGCCGCCTTCACCTGCAAGCAATACCTGGAGATACACACGCGCACGCACACCGGCGAGCGGCCGTATCAGTGCGACATCTGCCTGAAGCGCTTCACTCAGAAATCCAGTCTCAACATCCACAAGCGGACGCACTCAGGTACGTGGGTGGCCGGCGAGCGAGCCGACGCTAGGGAGGAATGATGTATGTGGTATGTGGGCTACTAGTGAGTGCGTGCACGCGGGGAGGCGGGCCGCCACGTGGTGCTAACGGTGTCGCTCGTCCACAGTGCAGGGGCGGCCCTTCCAGTGCCTGCAGTGCCCGGCCGCCTTCACCTGCAAGCAGTACCTCGAGATCCACAACCGCACGCACACCGGCGAGCGTCCCTACCAGTGTGACGTATGCCTCAAGAGATTCGCGCAAAAATCTACACTCAATATACACAAACGAACGCACACAGGTCAGTCGACAACGCTCAGCACACGCTTTTAATATTATTTTTATTTTCTGAAATATGCATATTCACATTAGTTTAACAACTCTAACACTTATGTTTGTATCATTATTTTTCTGTTTGAATTTAAAGTTGTCGGTGCCACACTATTTAATAGTATCGTGAGTATTTCCATAATATATCGTGTGTATCGATCATAATAATATTAATATTGTATTAAACGAATAAAACTGGACGTAGTTATGCAAAAACGTTCCAAGCAAAGATATAAGTCTTGTAAAAGACATATCTTGAAACCCCCTCGCTAATCCGACGCGAAGTGTCACAAAAGGTAGTTTGATCACACCATCGCGACTTCGGGTGACTTGTGGGTTGGAACGTTTCTGCATAACTACGTCCAACTAATGTTGTGCGCGGGTGATCAGTGCAAGGGCGTCCGTACCAATGCATGGAGTGCCCGGCGGCGTTCACTTGCAAGCCGTACCTGGAGATACACATGCGTACGCACACGGGGGAACGACCGTTCGAGTGCGATGTCTGTTACAAACGCTTCACGCAGAAATCCACGCTCAACATTCACAAGCGAATTCATACCGGTACGACTACATGGTGCTCCCTCCATAAGGCTCCTCCTTTTTGTACACACAACCGGCTCTGCTTTTCGGTGTTTCCGATCCAATTTATGCATCTTTAACTTCTAAAAATTCTGTTACCTTATTTATATTCAAGTATTTTGGAGGGCGGATCTAACTATTGACATAACTGAAATACCGTATTTTGTCCGCAGGCTCAAAATTTTAATGTAGATTCGTGAGGAAATTATATATGTTTTCAAATTTTCAAAACATTGCTGGCTGTGTGTACAATCGCCCTAACTGTATGAATCATTGTGATTACACCAAATGATCCTCAGTAAAACTGCGTGATACCTAACTGATTCCAGATGGAAAACATTGTACCTACCCTTACTTACCAAATGTACCTATCTAATGCGTCATATTATTGATTATTATGCTATAAAATAGAATATGGCATTCAATAATTAATGGAATCTATCCAGTATAATATAAAATTTCGTCTGGAATAGGCATCTATAAGACGATGTTTTTCATCTGACAATTAAGTAGTACCTAGTAGTGAATGATTGACATTTAATGCTATTTCTACAATAGAATATTGAATGTTAACATATTCACTACGTTGGAAAATAACTATGATTCGTTTAGAGGACGGCAAATTGCTTTATATATAGGCGGATACATTGTCATTCTGAACTTAATGATGTGGCACCGACAACTGACTGAGTTTTGATTTTATCACCTGCTACATCATCATTTAATTTTGAATATTATTTATTATAATTTCTTGGCTTACATTCATTAATTTCAGACTGCATCACTCTCCTAATCGCATCTTGCCGTCTTTCTAACATCATTGCCTTCATTCTCGCTTTCATCGACTTTATCAAATCCATTGCTTTTATATATTCTAGTTTGTAAGTAATGGTTACAGAACTGTTTTATACCCAAGCTTTTCGTGTTGCAGGTGAACGTCCTTATGCTTGTGATATTTGCCAGAAACGTTTCGCTGTGAAGAGTTATGTAACAGCTCACAGGTTGGTCGATTTTTGGATACATAAAATTGCATTTATACTTTATTTGATTTCGTTACGTTTGAGGAACTAGCAATACCTACATGTCTATAAAATATATGTACCTACTAGTTACTAGTATTACTAGTAATTCGACTACTTGCAAATCGAACCTAATGTAGGTCAGTACCAGTAGTAGATAAATAATTTAATAATTATTGGGTACATTATTAATTTTTACTAATCCAAATTATATCAAACGTCGTTGTTAAAAGACAAAATATTACGACGAACCTGGCATCCTTGTAACTTAATTGTCTGCATTGCCATATTCGCTCATCAGCTCAAGATTTTCCATACTTGAAATATTTGTATTTTTGAGATAAATACATAACCACCAGCAGCCCAGCAAACTCTGAAACATGGTTCATATATACATACATCCTTATATTTGTATTGTTGTGCAGATGGTCTCATGTGGCGGACAAGCCGTTGAACTGCGACCGCTGTTCGATGACGTTTACGTCCAAGTCTCAGTTCGCGCTGCACATCCGCACGCACTCATCGGGCTCCTGCTACGAGTGCAGCGTCTGCGGACGTTCCTTTGTGCGAGATAGCTATCTAATAAGGTACTTCCACACAATAATAACAGTAGGTACTCAGCGAATATTTTTAGACTCGATTTTTATGGAATAAATACACGTCAAGGGTTAACACGCAAGCAACCGCTCAAAAATGCACTCTGTGACTCGTATCACAAAGTAGGTTTTTGACGCGCGAATTGCCGCCATGTCGGTACGTCGTAGAGAATACGACTAAGGTCTGCAATTGGCTATATTATTGTACTAATGTCTCATTAGTCAACCCCCATACTTATTTTCATCGACAGCAAAGGGAATGGAAAGAGCAAAAGAAATTAAATCAGTGGATGATGAAACTAGAATGGCCCTGTAGGTATATTCCGCTTCGCGTGCGGCATTTTCTGTATCGGTAATGAAAGAATACTTTTATAAAAAATCGTCCTTTCTCTTGCGTAGACACCACAACCGTGTTCACCGCGAGAATCACAGCAACATGTCAGCGAACAGCATCGGTACTATCAACAGTGTTGCCACCAACACCAATAACTCTAACAACAGCAACTTTGACTCCCCCGGCGTTTGTGACTTAAGGTAATATAAAAAGTATCAACATCTCTGTCACATAAATATAAGCCGCCATAATACGGCGAAGTTGCAACACTGGAAGTAATAGCGGAGTTTTGAATCTTTTTGAGTAAAATGCAGGGTTCTTCGCCGAATGCGGGTCATAATGATATACTAAAAAATGGCAGACGGCCAGACTACACTTGCCTGTGTAGTGTTTTCGTCATGTTTTCCGTCAATTTTGCGCCGAGGGGCCGGCCTGGCTACACTTGTGCTTAAGTCACACATGCTCCACGCCTCCGTCGCACCGCACTGTGGAGTCATAGACAACTTAGTCCTGCGCGGGAAATTTAAATGTTTGCTATAATTCGGGGCGTCCCGCGAAAATCGGAACGTCTGGCAACGCTGTTTATTAGATAAATAATGCTATAATAGAAACTAATATTTTAATACCAGCCCATAATGTCAACAGCCCGTAATCCCAATTGAGGCACTGAGGTACGGGTACCTTCGTACCTTTAAGACCTAATTATTTTTTGGGTCTTTCATAGCTTTTTTGCGTTGCTTTAGATAAATAGACTTGCTTTTCAATACTTTATAGAACAAAATCATATAATTACAGATCAGATCTATAGAAGTGATTGATAGACGTCAATTTTTTTCCAGCTTTGTACCAATGGTAAATCGCTACATGACATCTCAAGGAACGCAAGTATCCATGCAAGATACAAGTAAAATGTCAGCGATGTCGCCACAGTCTATTGCATCTATTTGTAAGTTTTCTGACAGTATAGATAATTATCTTTTTGTATTTTTTTTGCATTTTTTATGCTAAGATTATAAAGTTATTTTAGTGAAGGAAAAATTCGACTCGCAGGCAGGATTCGAACCTGCGTCTTCTGGCTAGGTACGCCAGACTCGCAGTGGCTTAGAGGTCATAGCGTCTGGCGTACCAAGCCAGAAGACGCAGGTTCGAATCCTGCCTGCGAGTCGAATTTTTCCTTCACTAAAATAACAGTATAGATAATTACTGATCAAACCACATTCCTAAATTTTAAACAAGGATATATAATTATTTTTACAGCATCGCCCCCTCCTTCGCATACTCCTACACCCCAGCCCCAGATGTCCAGCCAGATGCATCTTGCAGACTGATCACCAGTATAGGTAAGTGCGTGAGTTGCTACTAACAATATTTTAATTTTTTGCTGTGATAATTCATTCGGTACAGAGCTCTAAATGTAAATACGTTATTACAGCTCTCGGTTGACCAGCAAGCAGCCAGAGTGCAATATTTAATATTTGGCAGCAATCAACAAGAGCAGCTATCATTCACAATGATATAAATAAAAGCAGAGGAGAACAGGCAGCTCAGCTGAGGCAGCTCCTCAGCGAGGATCGTCAGCATGGACTCATGCAAATTTATTTGTTTATTATATTTCAAGTTAATTATTTATACACTGTTGATTTCGTCGGCCGAGGTGTGAGCGCTGTCGGATTGTATCAATGTGTTAAATGTGGCAGTGTGCAGGAATCGAGTTCGTTTCGTTACGCTTGTGGAATCCCTCGATAACACCAGGTGGACATCACAATAGAGACAAGGATGTAGTGAGTAGTCACGTAGCGGTACCGCCTATGATAATATATGCATTGTGATTTATACCTACAACTGTGATTTATATAAACCATCACATGATTATATTAATTTTCGTGGTGGCGTCTATAAATCAATACTTAAAAGTCTCATCATGATAGATTGTAGGCCTAAATTTTTGATCTCATATTCTAATTTGCTTAGTGATAAATTTTGGAATCGTAAATGGTATCTCCCAACTTAAAAATTCTAAATTTTAATGATCGTCATTCGCTTATCATCTTCATACCCATCCTTCATTAGTCGTAGTGAAATGTAACAATATCTTATTGCGATGCTTTAACTTAGAACGTGTCAGTGTATATGGAAGTTCAGTAATTTTAAATAGAACTGTGACCGATAAGAGGTAAAGTATTTTGATCGCTAAAGAATAAAATGGACTCTAGATAATACTCTTCAAGATTAATCCATAAGAAAACTTAACATAAATCTGATTGCATATAATAATAATAGTAAATAAGAAGTACAAATAATAATCCCATAAACTAGCAGAGTCCTGAGAGGCATTATTGAAAGCTTCACAAAATTAATAAATTTTAATATGATGTTTATTGGAGAAATCCAGAGAAGTGCCTGTTGCAACATAAAATTGGCAATATTTTTTAAACGTATTACGTTCTGAATAAAGTTTTGTTCAGTGTTCATTGTGTGGGGACATCGCCCAGAGTACGCTTTAGTGTCTTACAGTAATAAGTGAGGACGTACGGGGTGTTAGTGGTCGTTGCTGTTGTATTGGTCTTGTGGGCGTTACATAAACAGAGAGCATAATTTGTGAAGCTTCTTACTGAAACTTTGTGTGCCTTCTAGCGGATAGCGACATTAGGCAATATCAATCATAACACCATTGATAAAACTTCATTTATATTTTCAAATTTCTGACGAGATTAAATATTCATATAAATAGTAGTCATCATAAAACATTGTTACATAATTATTTACCCATCTAGGATATTCTGGTATACATACATGAAATATATATATATATATATTATGTAACAAACGTATTTTGGCAAGAGGCAGAAATTTAATTCATTACCGTATTTCGGATAATAGTAATAATGAATAGTGTATAGTGCAGTAGTCTTCCAATACCTTGAGACAGTTCTTGCGCACTGTGTCGTGCGGCTAAAGTGTCCGCTGCGGGGGTTCCTTATGGTTTGCCATTATTGATATCAAAGATAGATTGGTGCCATTTCTATGTAAATGATGTGGTAGTGTAAGTTTAGTTAAGTCTGCAGGTCAGGGTAGAACTGGAAATAAAATATTGTAAGAGCTCTTATAATATTGTAATACATAGTGTTAAACCGACATTTGTACCTATTGTTTTACAACTTTCTTGTTAATTTCGATACATTATTTTATTTCCAAAATGTGTGTGTCCATGTGCTGGTTCAGCAAATGTAAATAGATATCGCGAGTGTTTATTTATTCAAGAATACCGAGGAGAAAACCATTCAAAATTACAATAAATGTATGATTTGTATGAATGTCTTATTCTACAGTCATAACAAATATCGAACTGAGAATATAATTGGAATTAATATTAGAATTAGCGCAGAACTATACATTGGGTACTATAAAGATCAAAATTTCTTGTAGATGTACATAAGTATACTTATAATAATATATACATATGAATGTTGTTTGATAGTCCTCAATATTTTTTTATATTTTGATAGTTCTGTATTTCAAAGAATCATGAAAAATAGGCCAATATCTCATTATCATTTAAAAATTTAATATGTACACTGTATGTTAAGATAAAGTAAAATTAATGAGGATGCATTTAGTTGCCCACAAATTAAGACTAACATCAAATCTTTTCCGTGTATTAATAAATCTTTAACGTTTTAGTAAGTTTCTTACCAAGCCATTGATAACAGTATTATTTAGACAAACTAGAACTTGGGTTTAAAGAGTAGTATAAATCTTTCAGCTACCATGATAAAATGATCACCACAAATTTTAAAACCATAGTTATCAATAGTTTGTATGTAACAGCATTGGTAGGGACAACCCATTTAGGTGCCTTTCAATGCTGATTACCATGTGTAATTATATTATCCATAGATATTATGAATGGAAATAGAAACACCAACATAGTGACCTAGTACATAAATACATATATAAAATATATTAATGTCCCTCAGTTTACCGATTTCTCGCCGAGGGTGATTGTTTCTTTTTGAATTCTAGGATTAGTAATATATTTTTGTTATTATTATATTATGTTCACTGTCTTTATGATTGTTTTATCTTTATTATTACATTACCCTATCGTTACTTCACCCTAGCCGAGCGAACAGGTGAGCAGAGGACATTGCGGTCCTTGTAAATTACGAGATAATTATACTCTGATTTCTTAATCCTTCACGCAGAGTATAATTCCTATATTTATATTGATTGAGGGGAAAACTTTTCTCGGTGAATATGTCTCGTAATAAACGAGGTCCCTAAAATTACAGTGAAGACCACAGGTTGCACCTTGATTTCTAAGAGCTGCTAAGTATATGTTGGACTTGCAATTTGTGCGTCTTCATTGTTCAACTATTTTACATACCGATGTTAGTTACAACTATATAATAATATTAAGAAGTGAAACCCTTGAATCTACGTAATTACAAAAGTAGTGGTATGAGTTTTTCTCTTTGTCTTATTTTTTTGAACCGTAGAAAAGACTGAGGAAATTCACAACGTTACAAAGAATACTCACGCGAAATATTGGCAGTGTTAGATTGTGTTATTGTTATTTTGTTGTTAACATCAGAGTGGTTGTGGTTGACGGACCAACCAGTTTCTTCGTAAGCCGTTATTAAATTTTGGTTAAAGAAATCGTACATATCCTTACCCGTGAATGTATAACGTATACTTCCCTCATCGAGGCAGACTACTAGTCTAGGGGGCCGCGTGCCGCCGACCAGTTACACTTAACTTGATCGTGGTAGTTTTATGAAAATAACAGTGAGCCTTGTGTAATCATAATGTCTAAGGTACATAAATATTTAGTTCTATTGTATCGTTAGATTTACGTGAACTTCCGCTTTGCCAACATATTGCGTTGCTTACATTATAATCATACGAGAGTACAGCCTAAGGATTTTAACTTTTTTATATGCTGAGAGCTATTTCTAAGTCACTGATTTTATACTATTTCTAATTATATGCTAAACAAAAAATATGTGGCTTTAAGCCGAACTTTACCAAGTTTTGGAGTATTTTACATCCCTTTGATTGCTATTTTTTATTAAAATTCAAATACAAAGATCATGGCATGATGATTATTTGTGCGGTCATTTAGTTATAGCTCTTCAGAGTTTAATGACCAATATTTTAACTGCAGCCGTTTTTTTTCTTTTATTGTTAAAATTTTTAGGCTAGTTTATATTTTAAATAAGTTAGATTTGTTAATTGTGGTGTATTACATTTACATTGCACGTGATTATAGCTCTCACAGCCTCCTTTACAGGTGATTATTTAGTTATTTTTGTAGTCTGAAATGATTGTGATAAATTTATTATTATAAATTATATTGGTTTGTTTTGTAGAACTGGAGTCTTTCATATTGTTTATGGTTGATACTTTGAGTATACAATCTGCAACATGGTGTAGCGGTAGGGAGAGGCTGTTAGAGCGTTTATGTAGTCAGCATTATATATATATGCTTTAATGTGATTTTTTAAATGTACTCTTTATTATAGTCTCATCAATCAATATTATAATTAGCGAACTAACAAAAACTTTTAATTTTTTTCAGTTCATAGTGATTTATATTGAGATCAAAATAAATACAGAGTTTATATTACTTATAATTTTATGGAAAAAATTTACATTGTAAAATTATTCTTTATTGCTCATTTTGCTGAGCTCTAATAAAAAATGAAACTATATGAATGCAAAATAACAAGTCACGATTCTTTTAGAAGTCGCCATGTAGTGGAAAAAAATAAACGTGCCATGATATTTGTGGCTATTTATTTTGTTTATTTTAAATAACCCCTCTGAATTTTAATGTGTTATCGACATTGACGAAAGATTACCAAGTATGTCAATTCATAAGTTTAATAAAGAAGAATAAAATAGTACATAAGTGTTCAAAGGACAATTGGAAATATAAGGCCCACCATCACCACTCATTAGAAATTATGAATACAGCAACTAATCGATTTTCAAATAGGATATCTAGCAAATCTAGGCAAATGTTTAGATTGATTGTATTTGATTGAATTATTTGTGGGTCTTATCAGTCTTAGGTATGTTTCCAATTCCCCTTTGAGCACTAACGTCTTATTTATTCTTCTTTATAAAACTTATAAATTATGTTTTCGATTTCCTGGCAGATTTTAGATAACGTGTAGAATTAATTTTTGTACACAGGAGAAATATACAGGGTTACAGGGAAAGTCATACTGAATATTAAAGGACGTTATTATTCAGGTCATTTCTGATGTATTTGATTCCGTAATATGGTGTCCGAAAGTTAACCGTTAAGGAGATATTGAACTTTAAAGATTTTGTAAACAAATCCTTTATTTTTGGCTTTTTTATCGGATTTTTTGGGATTAGAGCTTCTAGGGTCCGTTTTTTTATGTATCTAGTTAGAAGGCATGTCAATAAATAAAAATGATTAACAAAAACGTAACCTACTATCTACTAACAGATTAGACTGACTGCTCGACAACGGTTAGAATAAAATCAAATGCAAATAATTGAAAAAGTAGATCCGTTGTGGCGACTAGACTTCGGCAGATTTATGCTCAATGCCGATATTGAAAATTCCGTATTTTTAAGAAAATCATGTGGACCGATGCCGCCGGTGGATTATGTGTGAGGTCATATGAAAAGCCTAGTATACGACCAAATGACGCCGATCGCAAATGTCGATATTTTGAGACAAAAGATCATTGATGCGGCTTATGAAATGAGGCGGACAACCTGCGAAATTCTGTCTTAAAAAGTAATTTAAGCGAAATAATTTTTGAATTTGTGTAAGAAATAGCAGCGGCCCTGTTTTTTATTTTATTTACTTATTTTAAATATTTTTACCTGAAACTAAAAATGTAACCTCTAGCTACTTAACTGTTATTTGGTCAATGTTTTGCGTATGTAATAGCAAGTGTTATACCTTTTTGAATAGCTAAAGAGACCTAGAAGTTTTTAAAATTATTTGCAGAATAAATTACATACATTTTCTTTTTATAAACGTGCTTCAAAGTGAAATACACTTATTTAATTCTAACCTTTGTCGAGCAATATTTTGAAGCTGTAAGTAGTAGGTTCCGTTTTTGTTAACCATTTTTATTTATTGGCATGCCTTCTAACTAGATACATCAAAAGAACTGACCCTTGAAGCTCTAATCCCAAAAAATCCGATAAAAAGCCAAAAATAAAGGAATTTTAACAAAATCTTTAAAGTTCAATATCTCCATAACAGTTAAGTTTCGGACACCATATTACGGAATCAAATACATCAGAAATGACCTGAATAATAACGTCCTTTAATATTCAGTACGACTTGCCCTGTAACCCTGTATGGACCCCAAAATTAATGCCTCTTGGATTTATCATTAAGAGGGACCTCTAGTGGGCCTTTCTCCATACAAACGTATTCCGCTGTTTTATTCGTGGATAATGGCTCTAGAGCAATGATTTTTTCCCAAAAAATCTAGGGCGTGCTATTACATGCCCCTATTAATACCTTTTTTCAAAAAGATAATTACTAAAAGAATTATAACAATCCAAAAACTCGAAAAAAAGGCCCGTTTTTACTGCCATGTTCAGACGACTATCAGACAAATTTGGTAGGTTTTTAACAAAAAGTAAAAAAATAGAAGCATAGAACTTTTCCTCTAAATTTTGATATAAAAATTTGGATTGGTCCAGTTTTGATCGAGAAAACAGCGGAATACGAAACGATGTTTAGTCAAGATTTTTGTAGGTAAAATCAGCCTGAGCTGCAATTGTCCCTTTCCCACTTTACGGGTGGAGGTTGGAGTAACGACGACGGCAATAGTTTATTCAAATAGGTACCTATTTTTCAAATTTCCCACGACTAGAGTTCCCTCTTAAAAGCACAGCTAAATAAATTAATGTTCTTCATAATCAAATTAAAATCGAAATTTTAGGCCCACTTGCACCAACTTCTTGAATGTGTTTAAATTGTATTTAAACACAAAATTGCTATGAAAAATTGTGTTTAAATACAGTTTAAACACATTTAAGAAGTTGGTGCAAGAGGCCCTTAATCTCCATTGTGTTGTTGAATACAATATATTATAATCAACATTTAAGCCAGAAGTCTACTGCTGAACAAAGACCTCCCCTTAAAGACTTCCCCAAGGAACGGGTATATACCGCTTGTATCGAGTAACTCTTAGCAACCTTCACCAGGTCATCATTCCATCTCATTGGAGGTCAAATATTCTTAAATACTATTGAATACCAACAAAATATTATATAGAACAATCTATACTAATATAGCTGAAGAGTTTGTTTGTTTGTTAGCTTGAACGCGCTAATCTCAGGAACTACTGGTCCGATTTGGAAAATTCTTTCAGTGTTAGATAGCCCATTTATTGAGGAAGGCTATAGGCTATATATCTACGAAGTCGCGGGTAGAAGCTAGTATTAAATAATCCCAGATGGATATCCGAACAAAATTAATTGTCCAATCTGTGGTTTCATCACCATGATATCCGCCATCTATAAAACAAGTGCGAGTCGGACTCGCCCATAAAGGGTTCCGTAGCAGCAAGTAACATAATATAAAAGTTCTTGTAGTTCGTTGTAACTTTGATCTATGTTTTAAGGTAAATTGCGGTTTACGATTTATGGGTAACCTATTGAAATCTCGAATTTCTGTTACCCGAATCTTAAAACCCCGAAAACGGTTGGTAGAACTTTTAAAAGAATGAGTGTAATGAATGACAACTTTTTAAATTTCCTTTTTTTAATTTCCCAGATGAATCAATTTCCAGGTGCACTAAAATCAAATTTCCAAAAAGTATTTTTTTATTTCCCATATTCTCATAATCCAGATATAGTTATACCAGATTCTCAAAATACGCTTTTTTGTTTCCCATCGTACCATTTCCAAATAAGCTATTGGTGCTAATTCTGTAGTGGCAAACTAAACTAAACTAAAATCCAACTAATTTTAGTTTAGTCGTCATTGCTATTCAGATAATACGCGACTAAACTAAAATTTGGTTTGACAGGACTAATTTTATTTTAGTTACTCAATTTAGTCTAAATTGTTATTTTGGTATTCTGTTGCACATGTTTTACGTCAAATTACGACTTAAATTGGAAACGTCAAACTAATTTTAGTCGTCATAGAAATAGGTGTCTACTAAACTAAATTTTATAGTCGTAGGCGGACATTTGTAACAATTTGTAAAATTTGTTCTCAGTAAACATTTTTTCGTGTTTATAATGGCAGAACATGTAATTGTGACTCTTCCGAATTCATTAGAGAGGTAAAATACTGAAGGCAAATAAATTAATTCTTTTTATTTGGTTCCCATACAATCATATTCCTGATAAACTATTGCCAGATTTTATAATCTTTTTATTTGGTTCCCATACAATCGTGTTCCAGCTAAACTATTGCAATACATAATAATTATTATTTTTTGTTTTCCAGTAGGTTAGGTTAGAACTGCCAAAACCGACTCGCTATTGTTTTACTTACCCATTACAGATAGGCCTACCATAGGTTTTCATTCATCTTTACTTCAACTCTTTGGATTTAAAATACAAGGATTTAGTTTTTCTGGATATCGTTTATTTGGATTTATAAAATCTGGATATTGTTTGTTTGGATATAAATTAACTGTATTTCAAAAATTTGTGTTTTAAAAATCTGGCTTTCGTGCATATGGATTACGGTCATCTGGATTTTGTGCATTTAGATTTCGTGTGTCTGGAACTCATTTGTCTGGATTCTAAAACGTCGTACAAATGAATAAATGGGCAAATGAAATTCGGAGTTGCGATTATATGGCAAACAAAACTTCGGAATTTTAAAAAACGGGATTATGAAATAATGTCCAAACGTTTTCGGGATTATGATATTCGGAATATTAAAATTCGGGATTAAGATAGGTAACCCGATTTATGACGTATTAAAAAAACTACTTACTAAATCTCGTTCAAACCAATTTTCGGTGGAAGTTTGCATGGTAATGTACAGTATACTTTTTTTTAGTTTTATCATTCTCTTATTTTAGAAGTTACATGGGGGACACACAAATTTTACCACTTTGGAAGTGTCTCTCGCGAAAACTATTCAGTTTAGAAAAAGAAAATATTAGAAACCTCAATATCATTTTTGAAGACCTATACATACACACGCGTAGGGTTTGATGAGAAAAAAAAATTGAGTTTCAGTTTAAGTATGGGGAACCCCAAAATTTATTCTTTTTTTTTTCTATTTTTGTGTGAAAATCTTAATGAGGTTCACAGAATACATCAACTTACCAAGTTTCAACAGTATAGTTCTTATAGTTTCGGAAAAAAGTGGCTGAGACAGACAGACATGACGAATCCATAAAGGTTCCTTTTTTTGCCATTTGGCAACGTAACTCTAAAAACACCCATAGGTATGCAGACGAATATTGAGAACCTTCTGCATTTTGAAGATACTATGAAATATCTTCTTCTTATGACAGTAATGTCATAGGTTTAATTTATCGGTTTGGCTCACGCTAACTAAACGAATATTCAGCATTGAACTGTAACTGATGAAGATAAAACGACGAAATTAACTAAATACCTTTATTGCGTCGAACTTGAACTATATTAGCAATCCACGACTATTTCTTCTTTCACAACGTTAGCATCAATGGCCGGTGCGAGTGTATTATCAACTATAGGTGCTGGGCTCTTATAATATTTATTACTGGCGTAATGTTCTTTCAAATATTCCGCGCCCATTTCATAGTACTCTTCCTTCGTAATGCACCAGTTTTCAAATTCGTTGGTGCCTGCAAAGTCTCTTGCTCCGTACCAAGCGTCTAAACTAGGATTTTTTGCCATCACAACTTTATGAGTAGATTGAAAAGGTCTCATTTCGAGAAGTTCCCGTTCAAGTCTTTCTTTTAGCCCTGAAATAGTGAAAAGGATATTCTATTACGTTATATGTACGCAAAATACATCCTTTGTTTATTTGTATTTTATTGTTTATCGGAACGAAAAATATTTTTTTTTCTTCAAAAAGCTTACTAGCAATGCGGGTCGGGTCGCACATTACTAGTATTCTTGTTAACCCCTCGTGCTAAGATAGATTGCTTGTGTTACGAGTGGGTTCACGTCGGTAGTGCAATGGGTGGGGTTCGAACCGGCAACCACATGATCGCAAGTCCGACGCCCTAGCCATTAGGCTACCGCCGCTTCAACACTTATACAATTTGTGTGTACCGTAATGACCGCATTAGTTAAAAAGAAACTGTGTCGCAGTCACTAGCGCCCACCTCCAGAAAATTGTGGCGACATCGTTCTAAAAATATATAAAACTATATAAAGCGGACCTGACAGACGTTGTCCTGCATGATATACCAAGCGATTAGGAATGAAGTGAATGCATAAATGCATACACAAAAATTCATTCAAGTCGATTCAGCAGTTTACTTGCAGTATAGATAAATAACCTAGATACCGACTGCAGCGCCATCTTGGATTTAGAAAAAGGATTGCCGTGGCTCCGTCAGTTTTTGGCATTTCTACCTGTCAGTTCTACATTTCATTTGAACAAACTCAAGATCGAAAGAAAGATCTGTGCGTTTGTAAAGTATTGTGCTAAGTAAAAATGCGTGCCTGACTGTGCGTATACAGTTAAGAAGTTGGGAATCGCACAGCTCTCTGGGCCCTTTACAGACGGAGCTGGACTTGAACTTCCCCAAGCAGCAATACAGTATGTCAAAATGGAGTGCTCTAGAACTTTTTGGTGGATTTGCGTAAAATAGCCCGCTATACCATATCAAGTTATAGAATAACATTCGAGAAATAAACCCGGTTCATATGTTTTCTTTTTAGGAATTCATAACACTCCTTTCTATATTCACCTGGGAATTGCGAACAGCCGCCTGTCAGGAATACGTTATTGGCTAGCAGCAGTTGGTCTTCAGGGCTGAAGTGTTTAAATACATACTCCATCGTTTCTGCCAAACCTGCTTCTAAATTTCCCATCATTGAAGGCTGGAACATTAATTCGGGGGCCCTAGGAATAAGAATATGAATAGTTGAAGCTTTTGTAAATATATAATAATTTTATCTTGAAGGACATAAACTAATTATTCTCTAAACACCGTGAATTTTTAGTCGTTTTGGAACCGAAACGTGGTAACTTAGGATAATTAGTAGTACTAATAAAAAATATTAAATTAACTATGTTTAAATTTTGTTTGTTAATTTAAATTAACTTACAATAAAAAAGTTGGCATCTAATTATTGTTTTTTCACTTTTTGAGTTGAGAGTCGTAGTAGTGCACCAGGCATGTTATACCGCTTACTTGTGTGTGTGTAACATTGAATGACATCAATTGTAGTGATTGTAGTACAACCTAAAATTGATTGGAGTTACCATGAGTTCTCATTTTTTGTTCGTATATATGACATTGCTTATAATTTTTTTTTAAATTATACGTTAATATGTTCTATCGATATATAGTCTAAAATGTTCGGTTCCAAAACGACTAAAAAGTCTCTGTACAATATAATACCTTAACGGCTCTATGGCAAGATGCAGTTGATGGTGCTGACTGGAATTAGCCGGTGGGGGTTCGTATTCGCGGAGAGCTTCCTCTAATTCTAGAAGTCGTTCGCCGTCAGCTTCTGAATCGGAATCGGCCTCGCGACTTATACTGAAATTGTTTAAATCAAAGTATAAATTTTATCATAATCCCTTTTAGATAATATGTTGAGTAATCACATTCAATTTTTTTTATTTAGCGTCAGTCCAGGATTTTCGGTCCTGGGCCTCGACATACCACGTTGGCAGAAATCGAAATCATCTCGCCAACGTCTCCTAGGCAAAGCTGGTCTATGAAATAAAAGCGTTATTGTTGTTGCACCCACTGTAGCTTGCCTCGCCCACCTACGGGATGCATGCGGTTGACGTGGCCAGCCTATCGCCATTTCAAACTCGCAGTTTGGACGCCAACATCCACTATGCGCATTTTTAACGTTTTGTGCGGCTAAAATAGAGCTGTTGGATAACGTCATTTAGAAAAAATATGTTCGGACTTATATAAAGCCAAGCTGAAATAGTTTGGCTAAAGGAAATCGGTAAGAATCCAATGTTTCAGAGCATCGCCACTGATGTTGAGGTACGCGAGCAGTAAGTACCCCAATAATTAATTTAGCGAAGTTCGTTATGGCGCATGCATTTTGCACTGTGTCTGCAATTTGATGTGGTTGTCGGTTCGAAACCCTTTGCACTACCGACGTGAACCCACTCGTAACACAAGTATTTAGCATAGCACGAGGGGTCAACAAGAATACTAGTAGTGTGCGAACCACATTGCTAGCAATGTTTTATATTTAAAAAAATACTTGGCGCGTTTAAAGATTGTTTCTAATAAGATCTCGTTCCTTATGGGTAATGTGAAGAAAAAGTAATACACGACCTGAATATCAACACTAACTTGTCTTGAGATTGGGTAATCGAAATAAAAAGATCAAATACCCACCTTTTGTAGGCATCCCAATCAGAGTCTTGATTTCCGAAGTCGTCCCCTGCCGCGGCGAGGCGCGATATGACCCGCATGCGCTCGGCTGCGGCGGCCGTGCGGCGCTTCACCATCGCAGCGCGCCGCGCCCGCCGAGCCTCGCGACGCGCCACTAGTTCGCGGTACTGCCAATGTTTACAATTGGAAGGTGGATGTCAAATGTGTCGAATAGAGGTAGGTACTTACACGATTATTAATAAACTAGCTTCTGCCCGCGGCTTCGCTCACTTGAAGCTCAAAAACCAACAGTGATGATCTCTTCTTTGTAAGGGTATCTATACATTAGAGAGGTCAAGCTGTATCTCAGGTTCCGCTTAGTTATTTGAGATAAGAAGTATACCAGTTTTTAAGTTGGAGCACATACTTTCTAACAGTAATAACAAAATTAAAATCTTATCAGTAGTTTTTGCGCCAACCCGTAACAAACAGACAAAATTTTAAAAATCTCATTTTTTAAATTCTTTTTAAATATCTCCAATGTACAGACACAACTTTTTTACAAATTTATAATAGTAGAGATAAATCCTAATGTAAGTTTGAAGTTTTCGAAACGTGCTTATTTTCAACTAAAATAGCAAGTAGTAGTAATCGAATATTAATTCTCATAAAAACTCGAGCCTCTTATGTCGACAAAATTTGAGATGCTTAATATTTTTTAAAGATAGCCATCGTTTTTCATGTCGTCTTCGTGATTTTACGTACCTTAGTTCGTGTTTCGTTGAGCCATGCTTGGAACGCTTCTGGCTCTGTAGGTGGGTTCATTCTCCCCGTAGGCCGGGAGTCCAAATTGTCTTCAGCTGTAGCTGCTGCTACTATGCGTTGTTTATTTTTCTCAATGCGCATGTTCAAATTTGTTATTTGTCTCTGGCAACAAGATATAAATCATTTTTTTTCTGCCGAGAAATTACAGCTCTTACGTTTTAAATTATGCCCGATATAAAGTAACTGCCCCATTACTTTAGTAGTCCCAAGCGCCTCTACTACGCTAAAGGTCCTGGGTTCGATTCCCAGCTCCAACAATGTGTTATCGGGTTTTTCAATGAAATTCTCAGTAGTAGCTCGGAGTTTGGGATTTGTGCCCGATTGAAGGCCATAGGTTAGGCATAGGCGCTATTACATGGATCCCAAAAACATACTGGTGAATTGTGAGTGTACTTTTACGCTTCTGCCTAACTATTCGGGGAATACAGGCGTTATTTATTTAACGTACCACACGTTAAATAAATATCTATAGGTCAATACGGTACTACATATTATTTCCGGCAGAATGTGGCACTTTTGCTTCCAGCTGCCCTTTTCGCGAATTCAGGCGTATCATATCTATTTTATTAGGGTACATAACAAAATAAACTAATATACATTTATTTAATATTATATTTAAGTATAGAAACGTTACCTGAAGATCTTCATAACTTTTAATATCGAAGCCTTTGATAGCTTCATTAAATTCATCAGTATCTCCATCTTCTATCACATCCTGAAATTTAAATAATTATGTTCTAGACTGCTTTTAGGTATTATCGAGCAAGATAGTGAACAGGCGAGACAATGAAACATAAGATTTACACATCAGTGTATTTGCTGGAAAGAAATGAGGAATTACTATGTATACCTATTTATTAAACATCCTAAGAGAATCCGAAACGCTATACATAGTGCGGGTTAATAAGATTGCCAGGCGCAAATGAAATTAAGTTTACCTCCAGGAATACAACTTAGTGCGCGTATTTTTTTGCGTTATGCGCGTACCAACATATTCACAGACAGAAAAACAATAATTCTAAAGATAATTGTTTTGGCTTCTATTGCTTTTGTAAAGACCTGATATTATTTTTCTTAAAGATCTTATTATATGCAGTCATCATCGCAATCATCAGCAACATCAACCAGTTACAATTTTACGTGAAAGTTGTAATTTACCTCATGTATACAATTATAATGCTTGAGTAGGCATCGCAGAATCTATAACTATACTGTGGCAGAATAGACCATGCAATAAAGGATTAGTAATTACAGTTACAAGCGAGTACCTATTTAAAGTGAAGGCATGTGTTGGATTATTACCCACCAAATTTACAGTATGGGTGAAAAAAAAAAGAAAAAAGACTGTTGATTGAAGAAGAAGAAAGAAATTGTTGATGAAGAAAGTTGATTACTGACCTTGCTTCGATATTTTTACTAGAATACTGAATATATTCACATGATTTTACCTGTGCGGCCATTCAAAATGGCTCTTCAAAAAACTTAAGATGCACAGTTATTTCAACAGTACTGTAGCTATTTTTTCATTATTCGAAAACCATTTTGGTAAGACTAGTAGTGCCGAGATAGGCTTGTATATTTTTCACTATAGATGTATATATTATCTCACCTTAATCGCAAGCAGGTGATTAAGTTGCTCTTCATCCTCGGCAAGTCTTTCCTCTCTTTTTCTCGCATTTATTTCCAGTAGTCGACGAGCCATCTCTCTCTTTCGCTCCTTTTGCTGCTCAGCTATGAATAATAAACAATAATTGTGATTATTTTCTATGAACAAACATTTGGATATAAACATTCCGATTGGCTTTTGAAAGATAAGTAGAAGTTATGTGTATTAATCAGCAGAACAAAGGCTGGAAACATGGACATAGGCAGGAATTCATGGGGTTTGAGCTGTGAACAAAAGAATATTTCTCATTTCTCAACAGTTGACCTAACTACATAATCTAAAAAAAACCTGTTAATCCTGAGGAACTGGCAGTTTGAACATATGGCAGCTGAACTCTCTTAACATTTGCTTCATAGTAATCAGGGTTTGACCATTTTCTGATCTCCTCCTGATAATCTAGTGCTATTGAGCAGTGTTCCTGTAGTATCTCCTCCACTCTAGACATTGTGATGGCATTCACATGTACTGGGTATTTAAGTTGAAGTAGTTTATGTAAGTAATATATCATTTCACTGCCTCCTGCAATAGTATGGAAAAATACTAACATACATAACATGTCTAATTTTCTTTTCTAACTATTATAATATAATGATCAATATATACTTGGTTAACCACTTTGGTTAAATGAGTATGCAGACATGTTCAATGATTTTCGGTTACTTGTATGTTTATTAGATGAATTTAATAATGACATAATTAACACCTTAACCATTCTCTACCAGTCAACCATAGTTTTTGATGGGTCAATTGGCACAGTGATCAAGCAAGTTTAGAACAAGGCCTACAAGGTAGGCCTTGCAGTGTGTATTAATATTATATTGTATATGCTCACAAAGGGAAACATGCTCCAAAAATCAACCTCTATGACAGCAAAGTGAACCTACACATAATGAATTAAGCAGGTTTTAGTGAACTGAGGCAAAGATCATGTCTGTCCCATAATGATTACAATTAACAGAGAAAAAAATGAAAATGTCATATGTTACCTAAGTTAATTCTTCTTGCATGGTCTACAATAACCTCTCCTCTGATCACAGGTATGAGATGTATGGTGTGGTAACCACAGTTTACAATCAGAGCTGTATCTCCTATATCATTCCTATACATGCTGAACAATGAGTCTATCCCATAGCTCACACCAGGAACACCATAACCCTCAAAGAGTAGCTCAGACATAACTGAAAATAACATTTATTTATGTAGCAAGTTATGCACAAGTGGTTTTGTTGTAGTAAAATTTAATATACAAACTTGGTGTAAAGACAGTTGGGGTTGTACATATTTCGCATTTGTGATTATTGACCTTAACAATTTCAATATTTTTGAAAATATTTGACTTGCACAGCTGTTCGCAATAGTTAACCTTAGCTATGCTGCTTCAGGGGTACTGTAAAAACACTACAAATATGAAATGCCATGTGCTCCACTAATAAATCGAAACATGCATTACAATAAAAATAGAATACTTGCTAAGTAAAACATTGTTTGCTAAGACAAGTTTATAATTGTCTTAGCAAACAATGTTTTACTTAGCAAGTATTACCTAGCTAGCTAGGTAATACAAAGTATTAATAATGAAACATTTAAAAGGATCTACTATTTTTAGTTTCGTAAATAGAAGAATTTGATTATAATAAAAAAGACACCAAAATATAAAATCTTAATGTTAATAAACAGAATCTAATGTTTTCATACCATGCAAATTGAAACTAAGCTTACTTAAAATGTTTATCATACATACACTGTCTACAATAATTCGGTGTGACAAAAGCTTCAGTCATAACAATTGGATGTGGCACACTGCCTTCATTATCTATACCCAAATGTGAGAAGATATAATCAAACACTTGTTCCTGAGCTTCAAAATGTGTCACCACATTTTTATCAAATTGAGTTTTTAGTTGAAATCTGAAATGCAGCAATATATTTCTTTTAGGAATATTAATTCTACTTCACATACTAAATAGGCAAATTGCTCACATGGCATTATTAGGTATTTCAGCTTGCACTGTAACACATAGATAGCATCATAGTTAACAGTTATACAACATACCGTACAGCTTCTATATTCACAATATCATTTCCAATCTGTATAGGTGGAGTAGCTGGAGGTTCAGCATCCTTTTTACATCTGTCTTTTCTAGGCCTAGCTATTAAGTTTTTAAAAACTAAGTTTGGCTCATCATAGATAGACCATCCCACTCTACATTGATATGATCCTTTGAAATTAAAAAAAATCGTTCCATTAGTAGACACAATATTTATAAAAATTATAACATTGGTAAGACGTGGCCTTAGGGGTTCTTACCATTATCTATTACTAAAGGTATATGACCAAACTTGAGAGTTGGGCTATATTCGTGAACGATATCTGGTACAGTTTTGTAATCTTTTAGCACTAGAACATTATCCATAGTTGTCTAAAACAAGGACGCCGGTTGGGCAAGTCCTGAGGCAGATCAAACAGACGATAGCAAGTAGCTATAATAATAAAATTTTATGAAGCACAGATCACTTTAATCATAATAAATTATGCTAGAAATCAGAGTCAAAATTCAAAGTACAACACAACAATTACAATACAGCAAATCAGTAATATTAAGTAGTCACACTAATCACGGGCATTCACGGGCCTCACGACACGAAAATTTGAATTTTGATTATTCATGTCAATGAAAGTCTAACCAGATCATCAAGTATGTCACTGTCATTAATGTCAATTAATGACAGTGACATACTTGATGATCTGGTTAGACTACCTTACAGTATTTATGTACTGGATATGATTTTTCTTTATTATTTCATTTCATTACCTGGTAACATTGGTCAAGGTTTTTAGTATTAATTAATAATTATTGGAGTTTAGGCGGGAAAATGAAAAGTACACATTGTCGATTTTATATTATTTTTCAAAACTTCAATTTCTCCGAAGTTTAATGTATAATTATGGTGGATAATTAACCATTAAGTGTTCGTGAACGTGTGAGAGTGTAGGCAAATGATATAAAATTGAAAATCGTGACTTTTTGGGTTCACTCCTAAACTCCATCGAAGCCTCAATAAAGTTTCTACCGTTTTATTGGGGCAACTCAACAACTTACTGGCGAACACCAAAAGTGTGGTGCCATATTACAATCCCACGATGGGAAATATTACTTGATTACTCTAATACTTGACACTGGCAAATACACAAAAAGTGTGGCGCCATAATAAGAATAATAATAATTATTATTTTTGCATGGCTACAGAGGCCTTTGCACAATACCTATATTATATCTTGTTTGTAACACAGAAACAAACAAAGTGTTTCGCTGAGTGAGAAGGTTACCGGATGCCCAAACCCTTTTATAGTTCACGCAAAATAACTTGACCCAAAATTAACGGAAAGGGGGAAAGTTTGCGCAGTGCATTTGCGTGCAAAATGTACTAAAAATCGACTACTGCGCATCCACCATTTTGGTTCAAGTTTTTTTGCGCCCACTGTAAAAGGCGGGCAGCGCCCTTGTGACTCCTCCGGTGTTGCGGAAGTCCATGCGCGGCGGTTATTGCTAAACATCAGGTGATCCGATAAAAAAATATATACCTACATATTCAATATTATTACAGTTCGACCAAACCACCGCGGTGGTGTCCTGGGTGGTGGCGGCCATATCTTATCTTATCTTGTGTGGGGCCTAGGCAGCAAGGCCTCAGAGCACTTCGATCTAATGGGATCTTTTGTGCTTCCCCTAGATACCTAATCCTCATCCTCCCCCAGTTCTTCAAACAGCTCTTCCATAAGCTTTATAATGAGGCCTGGGGGTATGAGTCTGTAGTCCTCTGGTCTTGGATAACCCTGCCCCAAGAGGCACATTCGCTTTCTAGCCAGTGCATCGCATGTACACAGAAGGTCTTCCAAGCTCTCAATTTCTCTTTTACAGGCCCTGCAGGCTGATGTCTCCGTCAGACCCATCTTTTGAAGGAGAGCGTTAGCCCCGAAATGTCCGGTCAGCGCCCCCATCAAGCGACGGGCCTGTCGCCTGCTTGAGTTCCAAATGGCATTTTGCCATCTTGATGAGGAACCTATGAATTTCTTGGGCAAGTCCCGTGAGGCTCAACCACTCATCCATGTGCCCCGCCCTTGCGTACTCCCGCAATACCGTTTTGACTGTGCTTGGGGCCAGTCCTACAAATGATTCCGGTCCAATAAGTGAGGTTCCAGAACCTTCCCTAGCCAGCTCGTTGGCATGCTCGTTGCCCACAATACCCCTGTGACCAGGGACCCAGACAAGCCTGACCTTGTTTCGCTTTCCCAGCTCATTAAGAGTTCGGGCAGCGTCCATGATCAGCTTTGAATCGATCCTGTAGGAGGTCAGGGCCATGAGTGCCGCTTGGCTGTCACTAAGAATGTTGATGGACCTACCTGTGGTACCGCTACTTTCCATCTGTTGTGCACAGGCAAGAATAGCATATGTTTCCGCTTGAAAAACTACTGTAGCTAATTTGACCATGCTTTGACTGACCTTATGGTCCCTTGCATATATGCCCGCCCCTGTACCCGACTCTGTTTTCGTACCGTCAGTGTACCATATCAGACTGCCCTCCTCTGGTGGGTCTAGTCCCTTCATCCATTCTTCCCTTGACAGCAGATGAACCTTGTAAGACCTCTTGAACCAAAACATGGGCTGCATTTTGTCGCAGTGCATGTTCGTTATTTCGTCAAGGCCTCCCTGTATTTTAAACTTTGTGTGTTAAGTTCTAGGCTTAGAGCTATCCCACAGTCCATTTATTGCCAGCCTGTGTAGTGCTAGACGGGCCTCAGTCTCGATGACAATATGTAGCGGTGTAAGGTTGAGTACCTATTCCATCGCCGCTGTTGGTGTTGTTTTGAACGACCCTGTGATAGCTAGGCATGCCGTTCGCTGTAATTTAGCAAGGGCTTCCCTGCATATCCCTAGTTGCGTCCTGGGCCACCAGACAATGCTGCCATACGTGATGATTGGTCGTGATCATGGTATACAGCCACTGCACCACCTTTGGTCTAAGTCCCCAGGTTTTGCCATACGCTGAGCGACACATACCCAAGACCCTTAGTGCCTTGGCTATGGTGTTGTCCAGATGTGTTGGCCACATCGGTTCTTTATCCATGGTCACCCCTGTAATGTGGGGCGTTACAGGTGTCAAATAACATAGACGTGTTGTTGGTTTGATGGTCTATATATTACTGTCTAAACTTACACTAAGCTTAATACTAATACATAAGAGGTAAGGTGAGCTACTACACTACACCCCTAAATATTTTACCTCTGTGGCCCAGTTTAATTGTTTTGCCATGAAGCCGAAGCTGGCCAAGGCCTGAGAGCAGTCTTTTCCTAGTAAACGGAATGACAACTGCCATGTTTGGATTAATGGAGAGGGGATTCTCCTCACACCATCTCTCTACTTTACAGAGGGCCCTTTGAATGAGATCTGAAACTGTGTTCGGGAATTTGCCGTTAACAAGTATAACTATGTCATCGGCGTATCCCACGGTTAGTAAAGGGCTCTCATTTAGACTGGTTAGTAGTGTCTACTACTAAGCACCATAGTAACGGTGACAAAACTCCTCCTTGTGGACAGCCTTTGGTTGTCCTAAAGTGAAGTGTGTCGCCCCTGAGAGTAGAGTGAATAATCCTACTCCTTAGCATGCAAGTCACCCATCTGATGATGGTTTGGTTGATGCCGTAGTTTTCTGCAGCTCGCTGTATCGATTCAAAGGTTGTGCGATCGAAGGCTCCCTCGATGTCAAGAAAGGCTCCGACACAAACCTCCTGTGATTCCAGTGCCGCATAAGCGCGGCTTACGACGTAATGTAATGCCGCCTCTGTTGACTTCCCCGCCTGATAGGCGAACTGAAGTCCATGGAGAGGGTATCTTTTTAGTGGCCCCTCTCTAATATACGTACGGTGGCGGCCTAGAACTGGATGACAGTCAGCCTGCCCTAATCAAACCAACACGGACACGGTAGCGGCCTTACTCTGAGAAGCGGACGCGACGAATCCAATTGCCTCGTTAGTCTAGTGGTCTCAAGTGCGACCGCTACGCTAGAGGTCCTGGGTTCGATTCCCAGGTCGAGCAGTGTTATTGGGTTTTTCTATGAAATTCTCAGTAACAGCTCGGAGTTTGGAATTTGTGCCCGGTTAATAGCAATAGGCTCGCCCCCTATTACATGGGACCTAAACATACCGGCGAACTGTGGGTGTGTATCTTTGTACACCTCTGCCTAACCCTTCGGGGAATACAGGTGTGATGGTATGTTATGTTAAATAATGTTAATACATACTTACCTACTATAAATGACGATAAATTCTAGTTTCAGACTTATTATTTACTACTTAGAGCTGGACACTCGACGTGTCCACCGTCTAAGTCCTTCTTTTACTCTCGGTGAGAATGAGAATACCTAGCCAACTGACCTCTCTAATATTATACTCTAACTTCCGATTCAAATTAACTCTCCGGTTCCAAATAATCAGTCGATGGATATGCAAACTTGAAGTGATTTTGACAAGATTTGTACCTATAGAGACCATACGCCAAAATTGTATCTTTAGTAAGCAAATCCCCTGACTGATTTGATAGTGGGACCAGCCAAGAATATTTTAATCCACAATGACTATATGTACAATAACTTCGTCACAACTTTACAAGGTCGTTGCACAAACCGTGTGGTGAGGTGAGGGGTTGTCTCGGGTGGTGAGCAGGCCCGTATTTCCCCTTAGGCCCACAAGGCCCTGGCCTAGGGGCCCAGCCAATCTAGGGGCCCCAGTTCCAGTGGCGGAACCTGCTACTTAATTTTCCGGTTAGGCCAAGGAGTTCACATATGTACAGGCAGATTTTTTTCCTCGCATAATTAATTGTAAAATGCTATATGATCTTCTTGCTAAAAGGTAGGAGATTCCTGAAATTTTAACTTGAAATATTGGCCTTGTATGAATACGCATGACGTGGATGGTGGACGTCGCGAATTATTTTGCATTTAAAAACGTAGATTCATATTAAAATCAAAAGTAATTCGGTTTCGTGTAGTCAATTTAGCATCATGAAACGTGGAATATACAGTGCCGGTTTTAGCACCACCTGGGCGAGATTATGATCGGCGCCAAACCCATATGAAAAAAGGCAAAAAATATAACATAACATACCACCACGCCTGTATTCCCCGAAGGGTTAGGCAGAGGCGTACTAATGTACACCCACAGTTCGCCGGTATGTTTAGGTCCCATGTAATAGGGGGCGAGCCTATTGCCATTAACCGGGCACAAATTCCTAACTCCGAGCTGCTACTGGGAATTTCATAGAAAAACCCAATAATTTGCAATTTGCTCGACCTGGGAATCGAACCCAGGACCTCTAGCGTCGCAGTCGCGGTCCGGACCACTTGGCTATTGAGGCAGAGAGCAGCAAAAAATATACATTATAATATATAATCATAGATGTTATACATAAGCACATCAACAAAATCTAGGGATATTTTAATTCTAAATTAAGCAAGACTTTTAGTGTAAAAACTTTCTTCAAAAGTTTAAGGGATTTAATAAGCTCTTTTGTTCTTCCTAATTTTACTAAATTATAAATATTTAAAAACAATTAATGATGGTGCCAAAATTCTAGAAAGGCTACAAAAATCTGATTGTGTGTTATTGATTTTCTGTTGTTTATTAGAAAGAAAAGGTTGTAGCCGTTAACTTTTTTTAAAATTAACTGATTACTTAACACGCATACCTACAACATCGTTATTTAAGCCGGCAAGAAATGCTTCTAGCTGTAGGCATGTTGTTAAACCTGGTCTAATGCGTAGTTCTTGAGGCTCTGAATGTAAATTAAAACATGATATCCAGGTTGTGATCACGTTATCGGGCTTCAGGAGATGTAATAGAACTGCATACACACATCAAAAAAAGTTTGCGATCACTAGCTTAAGCCAATATAATTTTTTAAATTGAACTTTATCAAGAAAAATTCTTTGTTTGTGTGTTTTCTTTAACAGGGTATTTCTATTTAAGAAAACACACAACAAAGATTTTTTTCTTGAAAAAGATTAATTTAAAAAATTATATCAGCTTTAGCTAGTGATTGCAAACTTTTTTTGATGTGTGTACGCCACCACGATTTCTGCCTGTATGGTCGAAGTCGAAGCACATCGGTAGAATTGGTGAGGCTTTAGCGCCTTCCTTCGGGAGCTCGTGCGTTCTGTTCTCTTGCCAAAGTTCTCGAAGAAAATTTCTGTAAGCCATCCTTTCACCTCTACATATGGAAAATTGTCGTCGCTCAAATCCCTCAAACTACAGACCGATAGCCATAACCTCCCTTTTCTATAAGATAATGGAGTCCATTGTCAACTGCCAGCTCCAAGGGAACTTGTGCAAAGCCTGCTGGAGGATGACCAGCTGCCAGTAACCGACCAAGCAGTGCAAGAAAGTCAGTCTACATTGTAGAAAACCCTTAAGTCTTCCAGCTCTTCGACGTTGCAAACGCGGCGGTATACGTCTTACACAGGATAGGGAACATTTAATGTGGTCTGATCAACAACGGGCACTTGTGTCCATAGTGAGTCTCGTTTTGGATTTCATCCTGAGCCACGGAAAATACGTGTTTAGGAAACACCTGACAGGGTCTGCCGTCTCCGACACTCACAGAGATAAGAGGTAGTAGAAAATGCAGAAAAATAACACATTTTTTTCCAATTCAGTTTATAAATGGCAAAAAAATATCCTCTTTTTTGGAGGGGGCCCCAAATGCCAAATGCCTAGGGGCCCTGGCCCCCTAAATACGGGCCTGGTGGTGAGTGCGGCGGCTTGTAGGTATAACACTCTTGGGAAGGGCTATTAGCATATAGAAAGAGATCAGTGGGATAGCCTTGGCGGCCAAGGCTATCCCACTGATATAACTCACTGAATACCTGGCTTCTAGACACCCTGTAGATCATATTCTAGTTTGTTTTACCACATACCTAGTTTAAATAATTTGAAATGACATCGGGTTCTCAAATAATGTGAAGCTTCGTTTAATATTGTCGACTTCGGTCAAACTTGGACATCCTTCAACGTCCGCACATTTTGTTATCGCAATATTGTACCAGTGAAGATTGTAGCCATGTAACATAATTTATTTTAGTTTCCATGGTGTTTCTTTCCGGATTCTTCTCCATAGGATCAATCTTTTGGAACCTTGCTACTAGAATCATAACGTTTCATAAACGCTTGTAAAAGCATAATTGAGATAAAAACATGAACTTGATACCTAACCTTGAGTGCAATTATCTATAATTATACTAATATATAAAGCTGAAGAGTTTGTTTGTTTGATTGTTTGCTTGAACGCGCTAATCTCAGGAACTACTGGTTTGATTTGAAAAATTCTTTCAGTGTTGGATAGCTTATTTATCGAGGAAGGCTATAGGCTATATATCATCACGCTAAGACCAATAGGAGCGGAGCATCAATGAAGAATGTTTCAAAATCGGGGATTTTTTCCTTATGAGAGCTTCCGATGCGTGCGCTGCGTAAACGGTTCAAGTTTCGCAAAAATCATGTATGACAGAATTGTTCCTCATTAAAAGTTCTAAAAAAAAGTCCGCGACAGCATATGTCTGTCTGTCTGTCCGTAACATATTTTACTAAAGTTCCGCTCGGATACTCAATACTCAATTATCAACTAACAATATTGGCTATATCTTGAAGTGAGCTTCAATCAAAACATACTACAAGCCGCTGAAGGGGATCATCATCTTCTTATCACCTGTCAAGTGCCACCTGCCAAGTTTGCTTGAACGCAATAACCTCCAGGAACTATTGGTCCAATTAGAAAAAATCTTTCGGGGTTAGATAGTCCATTTATTGAGGTAGGCTTATAGGCTATCATCCCGCTAAGACTAAGTAACTATTCCACGCGGACGAAGTCGCGGGCGGAATATTATCATAAAAGCCTGTCAAATTAAAATTTCGGTTGGTTTTTTGCTATCCTACATCTTACGTACCTATATGTACAATATTTACAACTCAAAATTAAAACATTTCCTTAAAAATGGTTATTGTAGCTAAAAGTAGTGTAAATCGACAAATTTGCCTGTTAACATAAGCTTAGGCCAGTTTTTGGCTTGATAAGGATTTTTAAGCAAATGTTTAAGATCTCAGTTGTGAATGTGTCGCAATGACTACTGCTACGAATCTCAAAAAGGTGTTGATCTACAAATTTTGAAAAACCGACTTATAGTTGAATTTGGCGGGCTAAAGTGAACTGTCCGCTTCAAATCCCCTTTTCAAATAAAACTCTTCATCAACAGAAATTATGATGAACTTTATTCACAATACTGATGTAGCCAGTTATCACATCACAAAACGCTAAAATTCTATAGTATTGAATACATATAATTATTATTTTTAAATTAACCACATTCATATTTTATTCAATAATGTTGTAATAAACCATAAGGAATGTGTACACTAAATATCTCAAAAACTTATGTGTTATTTTTATTGTTATAAATATTTTGGCATAAATTAATCAAGTAACATTATTTGCCGTACACTAAGAGATATTACAGAATATTAGCTGTCGATACAACGGCGACATATTATTTACATAATTTATTATGTAATGAAACTACTGTGTAACTGTAAATCTGGTATCATTCAAACACGAACAATAACAACAAATAAAACATTTCATAGATATATAAATATTTATAACAGTTTTAAGCTTTAGCTCCGACTACAGTGCCAGCCTGCTTGTCAATTTGTTCCTTCTCCAGTTGTTTGCCAAGGTATTCCCTGTGAAATAAGATACAATTTTTAATTTTATATTCCCCAAAAGGGTGTACACATAGTAATGAATCTGGTCCTGTATGAATCTAATCAGTGGTGAACCATTATTGCCATTAACCGGACACAAATCCAAGCTCAGAGCTGCTACTGAGAATTTAATAAAAAAATACAATAACACTGCTCTATCTGGGAATTCAACACTGGGCCTCTATAGCGCAGTAATCGTGCTTAGTACCACTAGAATAATGAGGCAGACCTTTAATATGCTGGATGTATCCAACATATTAAAGGTCTGCCTCTGTGGATACCCATGCTGCTCTGTAGAGCAGTATGGGTATCCACAGTGTAGAGCTGATGGTCAGAGCAGCAGCAGAGCTCATGACACAGAATAGATGCGCGCCGATGAAGACCATTCGGTCTGCAAATGGCGACGGCGTATCACTTATTTTCAGTTTAAATCCTAGAGCACGACCCAGTTGGGCAGTTGGGCAGTTGCATCAAGGAAATTACGTTTAGTCAAAATAAGTTGTGATAATCCTATGTATCCCTTCCATACTAGGGGTTAAGCTAGAGACGATTAACTAACTACACACAGTTACAGTATCCTCTTACGACATTTAAAATGTACAATACATACCAGTTGTGAACCATAAGCTTCTGGACAGCAAGTAGAGCCTCGTATCTTACATTGGGGTCTTCGTGGCTGAGCAGGTACATAACACGTTGCTTGCCACCTAATTGCTCGATAATACTGTTGACAATGAGATGTTATTATTAATAACAAAGGTGCAATGGTGCATTGTTAAACACTCTTGGATAGATTATACAATGAATCGTTAATATTTTAGCACGGAAATGTCTTATGTCACATATTCCGTATATTATTTTGTAATTGGGGAAATTAATTAACATACCTTCGCCTGTATTCCCCGAAGGGTTTGGCAGAAGTGTACCAATAATACACCCACTGTTCGCCAATATGTTTAGGTCTCATGTAACTTACTTCTAACATGTAAAAAAAAGCCTAATTAAATTAATCCGCTTAAATGTTGATTGATAGAATTGGTAAGCACCCAAAACACACAATAAGGATCTATGCCCATTATTTGGTATACGATTCTAATAACAAAAAATTGTAACCAACTAACTAGCGACAGGTCATTGATTTCATTCCTGCCCTGAACAAATAATTATGTTTATTAGACAAATAATATTGATTTGAGATTGTGATTATGAACTAACATATGATATAACCCTAAAAAAAGACTTAATTAAGAAATTATGCCATAACGCAGTACCACAAGACATATAGAGTACAGTCGCCGTCAGAGATATTGTAGCAGACAAGTTGACCAAATACTTCTGAACAATTTAAAATGTCAATAAGTTCCATACACTACAAGTTACCATTAATATCTGAACATTCATTACTTCATTAATATCTGATTGTCTTGATTATTAATACTTGATTATCTTGTCAATAATTTCTATACATATATCTAACCAAAAATATCTGAACACTTATAATGTCAAGTGTCAGATACACTTGACGTTATAAGTGTTCAGATATTTGGATGATTGGGATGGGAATCAATGTAGAACAAAGGAAGCATTAAGACGACATGCAAATAACGTTTGGGAAACGTTTAGAGGGAGACATTTTTGTGAAATGGTTGGTTCCATGCGAAAACGATTACAGGACGTATTAAATGTAGAAGGAGGTTACACAAAATACTAATGTTTTATTAATGTTGTTCCAATTAAAATATATTTAGTACCATAATTTTTAATTTCATTACAAAACCAAGATCTATTTTCTTTCGATGGTTTGACATTAACATATCAGTTGCATCACTTGCATCCTATACAAATGATTTTCTATACAATTTTTATTCCCTTTCCATCGTATTAAATCACTGATAATGTTTGGTTCATCCTATCTAAAACACAAGTTATGTAAACTCAGTGTTTGTCTGCGTAGATACACTTGACGTTATAAGTGTTCAGATATTTTTGGTTAGTTATACCGGAATATTTTTTATTCAGTGCGCAAACTTTGACAATTGATACTTAAACGACTTTTATTAAACACCAATTTGTTATTTTGATATCTTAGTACAAAATATCGAAGTTATCGTTAACGAAAGATGTTTACTTTGAAACTGATTTTATGGTTACTCGCTAGCGCACGGCAAAGCACGCGCGCCTTAGTACCTACATCAGCTGTACACCGGCGCGTGAGTCGGCTGGCACACGTGCATATTGTTATTATTGCGAATAGATATTATGTGTCCATATTTTGCTGATTTCAAGCCGGATAAAAATTTAAAAAAAAGTTTTGAACTAATAATGGGAATGTGTTCTATTACTGATACTGAACTACCAAAATTTTTTTGCGCACTGCTTAAAAAATATTCCTGTATGTATAGAAATCATTGACAAGCATTTGCTCAGATATTAATGAAGTAATGAATGTTCAGATATTAATGGTAACTTGTAGTGTAGTGTACGGAACTCATTGACATTTTAAATTGTTCAGAAGTTTTTGGTCACCTTGTCTGCTATAATATATCTGACGGCGACTGTACCTACGAACTAGGGTTTGCATCACTCAATTTCTAGGGTATGACATAGATATTTTTTTTACTAAAATTCATAATCTTTAGTTGAATTGTTTTGGTAGGTACATTTCATTTAGTTAATTGCATTGACTTTCGTGAGGTTTCGCCACAATGATAATAATTTTAAAGCTGGTCATGAACTGACTCATCCGACCAGATTTTTTCGGGAAATAATTACCAAGCTCACAACTCGCAACAGACCCTCTTTTTCAATCAAAAATATAGAACTTTAAAAACTGTATCTATCTTTAAAAACTCTTATCTCTATCTATACGTACTGTTTGCCGCGCGGGTAGTGGCGTACATATTCGCCGACGTCGTAGCAGGCAACAGCAAGGACAACAGGGTCACGACTCTTCTCCAGCAGGTGCACCAACGTACGCAGCAACTCTTGACCACGCTCGTTTAGACGCGCGGCATTCTCGCGCCAGAACTTAGCTGATTTGTGCACCGGCGACCACTCCAAGCTAGAAAATGTTATTTAATCTTAGTGCACAATCAACAAGAGGTATGCACGTGGGAGACATGCTCTACCGAACTGATACCACGATCTCACAGAAAAACGGCGTAAAACAACGCATACGTTGTGTTTCGAGTGAGGATACAAGAGGCTTAAACCGTTTTATATGGCCGGCAACGCACCCTCTGGTGTTAGGGGTGTCCATGGGCGGCGGTAATCGCTTACCATCAGGCGATCCGTCTGATCTTTTGCGATAACTCTTATGCAGGCAACAACGACATTTTGAATAAATTGTATTTTGATAGATTGTAAAATCCTTAACATATTATAGGCGGCTAAGCCGCGATGACAGTATTTTCCAAGCTTGTTCTTAAATGCGTGCGTGTACAATAGCTATCTAGATGAAGCAGTGATAGCCTACTAGTGATATGACCCTTGGACTACAAAGTCACAGGTCTCGAGTCCAATTCCAAAGCACGCACCTCTTTTTGAAGTTATGTGCGTAAACGTTGAAGGAAAACATCGCGAGGAAACCTACATGTCAAACAGATTTTCTCAACGTCATTCTTGCCAACCTACATTAGGACAGCATGGTGGACAGCGTGCCCGGCAGTGGAACATTATAATGGGTTGATTATGAACAATAGCTATGCCTCAATAACCACCTTATATGTTTTTGGTTTTAAAAACCATTTGGCTGTTATGTTAGTCAAAACAAGTCGAAACTTTGCATGTTTGCAGAACTGGAAACTTTAACTTTATGTAGGTATAGTTTTTCAATAAAAAAACGTTATTAAATTACACACCGGCCACTCTTGACTTCAGTAGCATACTGGTCAAATGAGCTGAGGTCTTGCACTGAAGTCTGCAAACGTTCATTAAGGAAGTCGACATCATTCATGATGTCCTCGTCATCAGAGCGCTTCTGCTCCAAGATGGAAAGTTGCTTCAGGACCTTGCACTGTACCATGGCAATGCAGTGTTCCTTCGATACCTAGTGAAAAGGTATAAGACACTAAGTTTTGATTTATCTATTACGACCCGCTCGCGGTTTCACCCGCGCTGCCCCGTTCCTAAGAGTCGTAGCGTTATGTTATATAGCTTAAAACCTTCCTCATGAATCACTCTATCTATTAAAAAAAACCGCATCAAAATCCGTTGCGTAGTTTAAAAGATCTAAGCATACATAGGGACAGACAGCGGGAAACAACTTTGTTTTATAATAAGTAGTGATTTTGAAAACTAAAGTTTTTTTTAGTGTTTCATTTCTTTCAAACTAGGTTTATAATTAACTAAAAGAACTGAATAATAATCTTTTTGTTTTTTTTTTGCATTTTACATACTATTAAACTTATAAAAAATTAGGGTGGGACTTGCGGTAGTTTAGTGGTCTATGTATGACCACGTCATACATAGACCACTAAACTACCGCAAGCGCGTACCGCGTCTGGTATATGTAACCAGAAGACGCGGGTTCGAATCCTGCCCCGGTCGAACTTTTCCTTCACTAAAATAACTTTAGAAATCAATAAAATAAAAACGAAATATCTATTTCCTGCTAATCATCGCATTTATTGCAACTATATAGTTAGGACAAGTAGATATTACTATTCAGAATTTAGAATAAATTAGCCAGTTGAATAATGATAAAATTATCTGATGGTTATTTTAATGAACTTCACTAAAATAACTTTATAATTCTAGCAGGAAAAATGCAATAAAATCACAAAAAGATAATTACCTGATGGTGCCTCATTAGCATTAACTGAACGCGACTGCTACGGTAGAGGTCCAGGGTTCGATTTCCCTGCCTCTGCCTAACCATATACAGGCTTGATGGTATGTTACCTGATGGTCCTCTGGCTTCTCGATCAGGTTTCTAAAGACGGCAAGCACGATGCGCGTGACCTTCTCTTTGACTGAATCGCTGAGAATGTCGGCGAGGATGGGGATGGCATTGAATTTGTTCATTTTTTCAGCCAGTAGCGGGTTGAAGGTTAGCACCCACAGACAGAAGACTAGCTGATATTGCACCTACGAACAGTTAAAAATCATATAAAAACCTATTATGCGTATTATTATTACTTGTTCAGATGTTGACAATTCGGTACTTGAGTGGATTTTGACTCATTAATAAATATAATTAAATACAATTCGTATTAGAAAGATAAGCATTTAAAGTTTTTGGTAGATTGAGTGGGAATGCTTTCTCCCATTTCCGCAAAACGAGAGTTGGTATAGGATTTGTGTGGCGCAGTGAGTTGTGACATCACAATTCTCTATAGTACATCCTCGTCTAGAATAAAAATGCTTATAACTTCTTTATTTTTGAACCGACTATAATAGTTTTTTTATGGGCTCTATTTAGGGCATAATATTAAATTAAAATATTTTCTTAAGGCCATAAAAAACCGTCATCTAGCTAATTTTGTAAGCCAAGTATCAATTTGGATTGTGAGCTAAAAAGAAAAGGACAAAGAAAATCATGGTCATTTCAACTTGTTAACTACCTGGAAGTTGACCCTGGATGCCAAGATAGACAGCAGAGTGGAAATGCCATCAACAGACAGGAAGGCGAAACGGTACTCATCGATACGTAGCATCATTTGTAGGCAGCGAGCCACCGATTGGATGTAGTCGTTGTTCTGTGTGCAAAATACAATTTTATATTATGGTCATTAACTTGAACTTTTGGCTTTTCCCCAATATTTTCATATTTCTTTCAAGCTTTCAAATCTTAAAGCTGAGTTCAATATAATTATTAAATAACAATTATAGATTTGCATTTCTATAGATTAAAAGAAAGATAATCAGTTTGTTACAGAGTCAAACTGAGAACATTTAATTAGTAAGTTAAATCGCAGATAAAGAAAGTTTGAAGCATGTACTTTTTTACCCATTATAATAGGTGGCAAAGAAAATAATTTAAGTATAAAAAGCCTCTAGGTAAAATCAATATTAACTTAATAATCATTCAAAGACTGGAGAAAATAATGTATAATCACATTATGTACAAATTTATATTTATTCCTAAATCTATCTTATTTCTATGTATAAGCAATCTTCTTAAGCCTGCATGCACATACCTTAACATTCCCCTAGTTTGTGAGATTGTAATGAATAAGATTAGTGTAAGCATGCATCATAGTATCAATGATTAAAACACATTCAATTAGAAAAAGTTCACATTCTGTTAGCAAACACCTATATACTTACGAAAGAGAGTTAGTCATCACTGTTAAAATACAAGAGCTTTGTTTAACACTCATACTTGTGTCGACATCTAGACGAGACAGGGAGTACCTTATGCAGGCCAGGCGGCAAGTCCTCAAGCGGCTTCAGCTCATCGAAAGAGCTGTAAAGGCTCGAGTACTTTTCTGGGCCAGCGTCGACAATTTCTTTTTCCTTGTGGTGATGTTTCAGGTGTTTCTGAAGTTTATCCGCGGCGAAATGCTGTTTCTCATGCAGCAACATAACCTGCTCAGCATGCTCTAACTCGGCAGACATTTTCTCCGCCTTACCAGAAAACAAACCTCTGAGTGATAATTCACCCGCGACATCAAAGCCCCATCGATGCGTGATGTTTGCACGTGATACTTACAACATTGTGTTATATTTCAGTCAGTTTTAGACACATTGATGATTTATACTTATACCTATTTGGTATAAGGCACTAAGCATTGCCACACACAACTATTGAACTGTGAAGTTGAATTTGTTTTGAAATACATCTATGTACAGTGATCAGATCATAATCTTTTTTACTATAATTATAACTCTGTGAAAATGGAAATGCCAGTGAATGAAATAATGAAATAGTGCCAGAAAATGATTGCAAAAAGTACTCAGCAAAATATTGTACAGGATATAATATGTTTCGGGTGGCTTTTGCTTCTGAATATTTGACCTTATTAAATAATATACATAAAGAAACAAGCAAAATACCACTCATCTAGGTACTCATACTTACTACGTAGGTAATCACAAAATTTCAGGAACTGTGTACAGCCTACAAATTTGTGGATATTATTCTATACTTTTTGGAAAAATCTCAATTAATTTGAAAATATTAAAAATGAGTAAATCAGGCTTCAAGTAGGGGCCTGTAAATATTTATGGTAATAGCTTCCTTTCTGGTGTTTAGTACATACATGACGATCATGCCCCAACTAGTTTGTAAATGCTCAAGCCAAAACCATAATTTAAAAATAGATAATCTGCAGAAGGCCGCTAGTACCTTTATATTAATAAATAAATACCACATTATCATCTCCATTCTTAAAATTAAAATGTCTAAACAAGTACTACTTCACTAAATGTTTCAAATATACAGGCCAATTCCACGTAAATTTAAAATTACATATTTAGACATAACATGCTTTTTTTAACATTACTAGTGTATAATTTAGTTGGGTATTCATAGGTAGGCATGGCTACATTAGCTACAGAAAGCTTATACAATGTGTGGTCAGCTTACACTGGAAATGTGTACTTGATAAGTGTAACAAAATATCATTTTCAACTAAGATTTTTTTATATAATATTTCTTAAGTCATCCAATCTAATCTCCTCTTAATGATTATTTTGATCATTCCTAGAAAATGTTCATTTAAGTGGTGATTGTTAGTAATTATTTTATTAGCTTTATTTTATTTAGTAAAAGCTTGGTGACTACAGATTTGGTTCTGTGATTATTTAGCATCATGGTGTGGAAACTACCAGCAAAGCTTTGATGATACATGCTTAATTATCATGATTTCATTCAATATAAACTATACATAATTATTAATATTAAAAAAATATTCAATTAAATTCATCCTTAACATTAATTAATAAAATCAGAAAACAGTAATAAAACATCATGCAAATAATACATATTTTACAAAGACTAAAAGAAACCTGTATATATGTGAATTTAAATGCTGTTTGCGGTACTTACATTCATTTTAAGCTGGTCCTTCAGCCAGGAGAGGTAGAAGTGTAGGTCACTCTTATCCATCAGCTGAGGGTGCCAACAAGCCAGCTTAGCAATGATACGAGCTGTCATGTGCTGGACAAACTCATCCTGACGGTTCAGCAAGTTCAGGAAAGGCTGCCAAGCATTCCCTGACTTTGCCTCCCGGAAGATCTTCACTCTACCTTTGTCTTCCTAAAATTTATTTGAAGATTTTTATTTTTGTTTGATAGTTATACAATTGCAGTACCATGTTATTTCAATAGATAAAAGCATTTAAATTGACAGTTAATTTATTGTGTGTTATGTTGGTGTTTTGTGAGTAGACATAATACCTAATACTGTAAAATAGAATAAGTTTGTGGCACTTACAGAAAGGATGTCATCAATCAGAACAAGCAGGTATTGAATGGTGTGGTCCTTACTGATGTGTGTAAGCAAGTTAAGGAACACATCAGCACAGGTCTCTGGGTTCCTGTCAGGCAAGTCCTTCTGACCACGCTGATCCAAATTCACAATAAAGTCATGGTCACGCTGCGTGATCATCTGTGACCTAACATAATAAAATTAAACAAACCATTTATTTAGCACAGATTCTGAAGAAGAATGTGACGCAAGGTAACAGAATCAAATCGATACTTACTGCAGATAAGACTGCCAGTTGATCTGTGTCTGGCGAATTTCACTGGCTCGGATTTGCAAGACGCTGGTGGCCGCAATCATATCTGGAAAACATTAATATGGATAATGTTTCGAACGGGAACAGCGATCGAATCATAATCTGAACAATGCGTAATTGCGTTACTTACCGATTTTATCATCACCTAGTAGCTGACTAACATTTCCATCCCCGATGTTAGCCATTTTGGCTATAGAATTGATAATCACGTCTGTTATTTCCAAAGAAGAATCAAAAAAACTTTATATTTGAGAAAAACAGAAAAATGACTACAGCCTCAGCTGATAGGTCTTGTGACTATGAGTGAGTGAAGTTAGTTTTACATACAACGATAATTGTTTTCTTACCTTCTCTGATATACACTTTTGCAACTGAAAAGAAAGAGATAAAAAACGAATTAAACGGTTGTCACCTCTGTTTTACTGAACAAGGTGGCAAAATTTAGAAAATAGCTGTCTGTTAAATTGATTTTTTTTTGGCAAAATAATAAGCTAAAGTTTAGATCGTTCAGCCAGCCCTCAATATGATCAAATTCAAATGAAAGAACAATGGGAGGCTCATCAAAATTCAATGGTGGAAAGAAATTTTATAAGCTCTATGGGCCAAAGAGTACTTTTATTATTATTATTATACGCTGCCAAACTCTTCCTTTTTCCGTGCTCTCTCCTAAAGTCCTAACTTTTGTAGTGCCGGATAAGGTACGATAATCGATACTCTCGATATAATCGATAGTATAAAATGGAATGCAATCAAAAATATCGAGTGGTAAGAATATTGAGACATTGCGCTCTGGGCCCACCCAGGATAAAAGGATATTGTAAATTAAATACATAGATTAATATGTATAGTTGGGTATAATAGTTGGGTATGTATGATTAAATACTAACTTATACCTAATCTAGGTAGGTACCTATCTATCTAATCTACTTAAATATGGTGGTTCATTGCCGTGTAAAATATTTTTTTAATGTTTATAAATCTAATTGCTAAAAATTTCAATTCAAGCCGATAATAGTACATTACTGCTGCGGTCTATAATGACTACTTTGCTGGTCGCGCTGATCGCTGCAGACCGACAGCGCGGTCAGCGTGCAGCACTTGATGGACGAGCTGAGATAAAAAAGCCGAAACCGTAGGTCGAGGCCTTTACAGCGAGCGAGGCCAAGCTGAAAGGCCTAGAGCGTAGCTAGGCTAGCTCGAGGCAATCATAGCGTGACCAGCGAAGCAGTCATTGTGGGCCAAGGTTTGTATAGTGATTTACTCAAAAATGCAAGTAGATTTAGATTTCCTACTGATTTTCCACTGCACAATTTTTTCATAAGCAAGCTTATATTTTTCCTTTGAGTTTCGCGGTATCAAATTTTCAACCACTAATTAAGCTTCATCTTTAATGTCTGGCGGTGTTAAACACATTGAATCGGAAGAATTTTCGCTTAGAGAGCTCATTTTTAGCAAAAACGTCAATAAATAAAAACAAATTTTTCGCTGAACCGCGCTTTTGTTACTTTTTTGTTTTTTTTTTGAGCAATGGTGGTTGGAACTATTCAGCCTTATCTCTACTATTATAAAATTGTAAAAAAGCTGTGTCTGTACATTGAAGATATTTAAAAAATAACAAGTGGATTATTAGGGTATATAAACGTCTCCGAAACCAAAAATGTGATTTTTAAATTCTTGTCTGTTTGTTACGGGTTGGCGCAAAAACTACTGAATAGATTTAAATTTTGTTATCACTCTTAGAAAGTATGTTCTTCAACTTAAAAACTGGTGCACTTTTTATGTCAATTAATTGAACGGATCCTGAGATACAGCTTGACCACTCTGATGTATACAGCCCCATACAAAGGAGAGATCATCAATATTGGTTAAGTATTCATTTTTACTCCTCATAAAGCTTCACGTGAGCGAAGCCGCGGGCAGAGGCTAGTATGGAATAAAATCTTTTTGTACCTATCTCTATAGATACAAACAGCTGTGCTGTGTTTTAAATAAAATCTTTTTGGATTAGATATTTTACTCAAAAATGCATGTAATGTGGTCATTATTTTGACAACCTTGTTTGAGCAAAGTCGTCGTTGCCGTGCTGTTTCAAGGAGCGGCCGGCAAAGTTGCTGGCCGCTCTAACAGGCCAGCAATGTTTTGCCGGCCGCTATTTTGACATTTCAACGTTTTATTGTTGTTGTTAATATAATTCGCCAAAAGGCAGGCAAAGGTTTGAACCATACAGCCTTGTCTTAAACGGTAGAAACTTTATTGAGGCTTCGATGGAGTTTAGGAGTGAACCCAAAAAGTCACGATTTGCAATTTATATAATTTGCCTACGTGAACGTGTGAGAGTTCACACGTTCACGAACACTTAATGGTTAATTATCCACCATAATTACACATTAAACTTGAAATTCAAGTTTTGAAAAATAATAATAGGTCTTTACCTATGAAATTGCCGTTCTGCAGTACTGGCCATTTCAAATCAAAATAATTTTTGTTTGGCTAAGAATTCTAATTTAAAATTAATTTTATTTTAAAAACATGGAATTCTTTTTCCAAAAGTAGTCATTTGTTTATTGATTTGTGTTACATTTTCATCGCATTTCAATCTTTTTCGTCATCATGGATACGTTAAAATTTCGAGTAATTATGGAATATGGGTACCGTCGTGGCAGCAACGCGGCACAAGCGGCACGCAACATCAACGACGTTTACGGAGCTAACACTACAAACCAACGCACCACCTGTTATTGGTTTTCTCGCTTCCGTTCTGGGAATTTCGACCTGAAAAATGAACCTCGCGGTCGTCGGAAGACTTTGGTCGACAAAGACGAATTAAAGGCGATTGTGGAAGCTGATGATACACAATCGACGACTGAATTAGCAGCAGCTTTCGACGTTAGCGTCAAAACAATATTGGTCCATTTGCGTCAAATTGGCAAGGTAAAAAAGCTTGACAAATGGGTGCCCCACGAACTCAATGATTGCTAGCGCACGTTTCGACGCGTAGTCGAACGTGCCTTGCACTGCTCAACAGACACACAAATGAAGGAATTTTGAACCGCATTGTTACCTGCGATGAAAAATGGATTCTGTTTGATAACCGCAAGCGCTCAGCAAGTTGGTTGGATCCTGGTTCAGCACCTAAACAATGCCCTAAACGAAAACTTACCCCTAGAAAAGTAATGGTCACTGTTTGGTGGTCTAGCGCCAGTGTGATTCATCACAGCTTCTTACCAAACGGGGTGAGCATTACTGCAGATGTGTACTGTGAAGAACTGAACACAATGATGGAGAAGCTGGCACATCTCCAACCAGCAGTGGTCAATCGCTCGTCTCCGCTGCTCCTGCACGATAACGCGCGACCTCATACTGCACAGCAGTCGGTCTCCAAGTTGCAAGAACTGGGGTTGGAAGTTCTCCGTCATCCGCCCTACTCACCAGACCTTGCGCCTACAGAGTACTACTTTTTCCAGAATTTGGATAACTTCTTGGCGGGAAAAAAATTCAATACCCGAGAGGCAGTACAAAATGCCTTTGAAGAATTTGTTGCCTCCCGTCCAGCTGATTTCTTTAAGAAGGGCATCAATAAACAGCCACTGTGTTGGCAAAGATGCATTGATTGCATGGGTGATTACTTCGATTAATACAAATAAAAAATACATGAAAAAAAATCATAATTTTTTTTTCCTACAATACGGCAATTTCATAGGTAAAGACCTAATATATTTTTTATTTAAATTACTTGCTTGTTTTATTTAGATTAGGTACACAAAACAAAACAGATCGGTTTACAGGGCACACCAACGTATATGTTGGTGTGCGTAAACTCAATGCGTTCATTACTTCGCCTATTTACTAGTGTTAGCTTTACAATAACCCGTTGTCCACGCACACATTTGCAATTTCTTGTCATTTTAAAGTTGCAGGGAATATGATGCATAAATTTAGCTAATGAATCAAACTCCACTGTGGCGCATTAGTTAAGCGTGCGAACAATACTTCTTGTCGCCGGCACCGTAAGATCGAATCTTATTACAAACGGCTCAACTTTTTGTATGTTTTAAAAAATATTTTACATTTGTTTGTTCAATTCATTGTATAGAACAGGTATTAGCAAGTCTTCTTTATATTTGGTTTGGACTATATTAATGGTCTACCCTCTAAAAATGACAAATCATAATATGTTAGTAGTTTAATTTCATCGTCATAATGCTATTGACTATCGAGCTTTTGTTACGTTTTTAGACATTATACCCTGCGTATTTTGAGAAGTGCTATTATTTGTGAATCAATATGAATCACTTAACTACACTTTTAAGAGCTGAGATAATTATTTTGCATGAGCAAAACGTTTCAATTAGTGAAATTGCGAGGCGTTTAAAGATATCGGTGAGTAACAAAATATTATTATTACGTTTAGAAGTTTATTATGTTTCAATAATACACATCTTGTTTATTGATGTTTTATGTAACAATATTTAATTATTGTTCACAGAGAAGAACTGTGCAATTGTGGGTCCATCGTTATGCAGATTCGGGAAGCATTGATCCTTGCCGACCGGGACCAAAGGCTGGATTTGCATATACAGATACCAATGCACGGCACCGTGATATAGTTGCTACGCATTTGGCTGAGCCCTTCCTCACTACTCGTTCCACGGCGACTAAACATGACGTGACGTTACAAACTGTGCGGAACCACTTGCGTGCAGCTGGTATGAAATGTCGTAGGCCAGGCAAGAAAATATTACTGTCTGATATTCACATGCAAAACCGGGTTCGCTTCGCAAGAGAATATTTGGATTTTGATTGGTGCAATAATATAGTTATATTTAGCGATGAAAAATGTTTTAAGTCGGACAAGGACGGTCGTAAAATATTATGGCGAAAAGATGGTGAACGCTATAACAAAAAAAATATTATTCCATGCAGGTCTAGTGGCCGCATTACGTTGGGTTATTGGGGATGGATGTCATCAATGGGTCCCGGTGAATTAGTGCAGGTAGGGGGTCGCAATACCAGTCAAGGTTACTTGGATGTTTTACAAAACGTGATGCTACCAACTGTGCGTGTTGCATACCCGCAAGAACACATTTACTTCGTGCATGATAACTGCGTTGTGCATCGCGCGCGACTCGTGCAAAGTTGGTTAAACGTCCAAGAAAACTTTACTGTTATTGAATGGCCATCAAAAAGTCCTGACCTGAACCCCATTGAAAACCTATGGGGTCACATGGTGCTAAACTGGGACTCATCTGAAGTCAGGTCCAAATTTAATTTAGACGATGTCGTTACCTCGTCATGGGAATCGTTTCGTGGCTCTGATTTGTGCTGGAATATGGTTGCTAGCATGAGGACACGTTTGCAACAAGTAATAGATAGTGATGGCGCACCAATCGGCTATTAAAAATATCAGGGGGTAATTTGTATTACATGATTGATGTTATTGTTAGTGAGATTACAATTTAGGATCGCCAGTATCTTATTATCTAACTTACTAACATGTTTATTCATATCATTAATAAATAAATTACCCTCTTGAATATGAAAAACAAAGTGAATTTTTGTCCCACTTAGAATATTTGTCATGAACCATACTTTATAATTTGTATTTATAATTTAAAAAAACCATGTCAATAAATATTGTTGTTATCATATTACACATTGTTTAATATTTTCTTCCATATATCATTTTTTCTGGAATAATGTTCTTATTATCAGGTAAATAACAAAAATAAAAATTCAACAAAACGAAAAAAAATAATGATAGTAATGCAAAAAGTTAGCGCCGGGCCGGCGTGATTTGATCATAAGACTTATGTCACACCAGCTGCTTGCTTATACACCTATGCCACGGTATCGGTTGATAATACCTTTGAATTTATGCTTCATATTCTTTGTTTCATATATAATGTCAAGCAACAAGAAATTGCAAGTGTGTGGACAACGGGTTATTGTAAAGCTAACACTAGTAATAGGCGAAGTAATAACGCGTTGAGTTTACGCACACCAACATCTACGTTGGTGTGCCCTGTAAACCGATCTATTTTGTTTTGTGTACCTACTTACATTTTTGAGTAATCAGTAAAGCACTATACAAACCTTGGCTCACAATGACTGCTTCGCTGGTTACGCTATGATTGCCTCGAGCTAGTCTAGCTACGCTCTGGGCCTTTCAGCTTGGCCATCATCGCAGCCCTTGCTGTCCTCGCTGTTTATCTCAGCTTGTCCATCAAGTGCTGCACGCTGACCGCGCTGTGTCGGCCTGGAGCTGCGCTGTGGGCCATCATCACCACGACCAGCAAAGTAGTCATTATAGACCGCGGCAGTAATGTACTACTAAAACGTTGAAATGTCAAAATAGCGGCCGGCAAAACATTGCCGGCCTGTTAGAGCGGCCAGTAAAACTTTGCCGGCCGCTCCTTGAAACAGAACGGCAAGGTCGACTTTGCTCAAACAAGGTTGTCAAAATAATGACCACATTACATGCATTTTTGAATAAATTCAATATTTTACTTGCACTTTTCAAATTGTTGGTTTATCAAATAGGTCAATGAAAATAGTGATAGCAATAGCAAAACACACTACAACCTCTCCTAAAAATCGCACAATTTTTGGAGTTACCAACAAGGCCATGGATGGTTACATGGTCACAAAGTTATTTTATTCAATGTATACACTAAAAATGCTCTAGTACCATTAATGTGTGTGTGTGCCACAGCGTGCTGCGGTGTGAATTGGTGTTGTGACATGGTATGGTGTGTATACAATAGGTACCATAGGTACAATAGGTAAGTATACAATTACAAACGCCATTGTGGAATAGAGATGTTCGATCCAGGTGGTTTGTATCGATATTCTGGATCGCAATGGATCGTAATACACTGTATCGATCCAATTGATTGGATACGATATTCTGGATCGATCCAGTATCGTATCAAATATTAAAACAAATTAAAGATCTTGTATTATATAGCTTCAAAGTTTAAATTAAAGGAACAAAACCAAAATTTTACTTTATCTCTTTGTCTATCTTTAAAATTGAATATACGTAAAAACAACAAACGATGGTTTTGTGGTTCGAGTACCGGACTGCTGACCAGGTTCGATTCCCACAGGACACAAAAATTTATGTGATGAATATAGTGTTTGTGTTCGTCTGGGTGTTTCTTATGTATTATAAGTATGTATTTACAAAAAAAGTACATAAGTATTATATGCATTGTCTAGTACCCATAGTACAGCTCTGCTTAGTTTGGGACTAGATGGTGCTGTGTAACAATGTCCCAGAATATTTATTTATTTAATAATTTGGATAGCCGTTCTGGATCCAGGCGAATACGGCTTTCAGTTAATGTATGTTTGGTTAACGAAAAAAGATGTTCGGAGGGCACAAACGTTCCTACCACTGAGCAATAACGTCTGGCTATATTGCTCAGTGTTTCCCAAACGGTCTTCCTAAATTTATACAAAATTTAGAACTAATATCATTCGATCCGATCCTCTGTGTACGTGTATCGATCCACTAGGCACTAACAGATCGAAAGCCATTGTATCGATGCAAAAATCGGGTGGATCGTATTCCATTGTATCGATTCACCAAAGTATCGGATCGGATCGAACACCCCTATTGTGGAATGTGGAGTAGTTAGTTAGAGGTGTTATATTAGGGTGATATTTAAGTAATACTATTATTGAATATATTCACTTAGCCATATTAGGATACCATACCTATTACTGGGTAATAGTCAACTCGTAACATAATATTGATATCGTACCTATTCTGAGAATAGTTACGATATCAATATTATGTTAGAGTTAACGAATACGGAGAGAATATGAATCTCAAAATGGCTGACTAATATTTGACTATTATCCAGTAATAGGTATGGTATCCTAATATGGCTCAAAACTACAGTTTGTTCGGAAATTTATTCAGCGCTAAATGTAGTTATTGTGTTTTCATTGAGTGTTTACTTTGTAACCATCACATTCAGCTTGCATACAAAGCCCGACGTGTTTAATTTTGTCTTTAGAAATCTCACTCACACACGCACACGTCAAACAGAAGTAAGCAGTAGCGTTTTATTCTATTCGACATTTCGAATCATATATGCATCTCACTCACTCCCCCGAATCGTCTCGCTATGACGCGGTCGCGGCGGAGTAACTGTGTGTACAGTCCGTTTTTTTGGACTTGTCTTTTTTGGTAAACAAACCCTGTCCGATGCGAAAATCACAAGTTTTTCTTTAATCACGCACTTGATGTAGGAAACGATTTTATTAACACTTACACTATACACATACACTCTAAATTACACCAAAAACTGCTTCGAAATCACTTTAAAAGCCTATTCTTTTTAATGAAAACGAAATTTATGTAATTTCATTTTCACAGAATAAAATAATCATGACAATTTGACATTTCAAAACTCTAGACTTTATACCAATTTTAGGAATGTGACAAGATAATGAATGATTTTGATTTATGTGAATGAACAACTGAACTGTAATTTCAAGTTCAAATGAAATGGCAGCCAGTAAAAATGTTATTGTATTACGCCTTCCGCCTTATCATTGCGAATTAAATCCCATAGAATTAATACAGGCACAATTAAAAGGCCATGTTGGCAAAAATAATAAATCTTTTAAAATGGCTCAAGTCAAGGAATTGATTAAAGAAGGCTTAACAAAAATAGGCACGGTGTCATGGACCAATTGCATAAATCATGTAATCAAGGAAGAGGATAAAATGTTGCAGCTCGATGACATAATAGATACTGCAGCAGATGCACTGACCCAGAGGTTCATAATACATGTGTCAGAATCTGATGACTCTTCAGAGCCATCAGATTGTGACTCGTGTATTTTAGAGGAATACGAGTAATAAATTAACATTTCGCTGTTTGTCGCTTTATTTATTAATATCCACACATTCACTTCATATTTAAAATTAAAAGATCAATTACGTACCTACTCGTCAAGGTGAGAATCATTCACTCTTGGCTAAGAGTATTTAGTTCAGTTATTCATTCATGATTTCCCAACACTATCTAACCACTATCAACTGTCTCTGGTTATTAGGACGCCATATTTGTTTACTAAAAAAGACAAGTTATCTGGGATAGACTGTATGCGTGGCTGCGTGCGGCAACCTCCCGTAGCTCACTCGTCGACGCACACAGCCGCGCAAGTCACCGCGAATATCAGAACACTGATCTCGTGGTGTGCCTATTATTTGACTAATATCTGGTAATAGTCAACGCTAAACTAATATATACTAATATGAATTATACAACTCGTATCATAATATCTATACCTATTACGAATATATTAGTTACACCTCTTTAGTTAGTTATCAAATAGAGTACTGATAAGGTAAACAAACATTTGTAATCGTTTAATTTTCTTGTATAATCTAGAATTGTAATTTTCTAATTAGAAAATAATATGTATTTTTTTATTTACATTGTGTATTTTATCTTTATAACATTTATATAAGCAGGTACCTAGTTATTGCTCCTATTTGCAATCGACCGAAGAACACGACCACGATCTTAGGTAGGTTGCTGGTTCTTTTCTTGTTTCATTCAGTTCAGTCAGTCAGTGTTTGGTGTGTTTGTATACAATAGGTACATAATTTTATTAGAACGCTGTGCACAATTTTAATAGGTACCTAGATGATAGTAACTACTTAGGTTTTAAATAGATACATATCTAGTCAAAGCATATCTAACTACTAAGCACATAATATATATTCTATTTATAAATTACTCACGATTAAATTTTTCATCAGGGTCCCTCAGAGATTCCATGCTTAAGTAGCCTGTAGGTATTTAGTCAAGGTAACTTATTTAAATCACCGAACGTTAAAAACAATTTTGCTTTTATGATTCATACTAAAATTAATAGGTACATAGGTAAGTACTATAAATTAAAAATGGACTCTTTATATTTTAGTATCATAATTTGCTCTCTTCAAGTCTTCACTTGGAACTGACACTTTCGGCTGTAAATAAATTTGGGAACTGGCCAGTTCTTTTGTCATGACTACTTTGCGATCAGAAGATTGTCAAACTAATGACCTAAATGACTCATTTCCGACGGGTATTGAATCGTTGCGTTTTTCATTAGATAATTCAATGCGAATTGTCTTTAATGGTTATTATAACGGGTTCAATGTGGAGATACGGTCTATTGAAGAGATAGCACTACTGTATCATATGGGATGTTTTGGCAAGGGATCAGACTCACGCTCCCAACCCAAAGCTGCACAAAATGATGTTACCCCGCGCATTATGCGTAAAAGACAAATTCTGAAGCGAAATTATTGGTTTAAAAAATTTGGTGGATTCAGAGGAGTTGCGGAAGCTGATAGCTTCATGAAAGATATTGATGATCTTACGGCGAAAATAATCGGCGACAGTGAAAAAAAAACACAGAAGGATGTTATTGATTTAGTGTCTAGTGAGGAAGATGATGGGGAAGAGACAAATTCTTCCCATAGTTCTGAAAGATTTCAGAGTCATGACAAGGAGGATTTAGCTGTCATAGTTCCAAACAGTGAGTCTGAGGATGAAAATTATTTTGCTAACATGAAACCGAAGTGTTGTTTGAACAAAGTTAAAATACAAGAAAAGCTCATGCTGACACCACAGGAAGCTTTTTTTCTGCTATATGGTCTGGGTTGTTTACAAATAGTAAACCTTGACAATAATTTGTTGAGCATAGAGAAATGTTGGGATCTTTTCACAATGGCAGATACAAATTTTGTATCAAAATATGTGGTATACCACTACTACAGATCTAAAGGCTTCATTGTAAAACCTGGAATTAAGTTTGGTGGAGATTATTGTAAGTTGTTATAGACATTATTCAGTGAGACTGGAAACCTAGATTTGTTTTATGTCCATATTTTGCTGCTTGATAGTTTGTTCACAGTTAGCTGTCTAATCTAAGTAATTTGTTTTCAGTGTTGTATAAAGAAGGTCCTGGCATATCCCATGCTGATTACATAGTTGTTGTAAGGACAGGAACTCGAAAGGATGACTGGATTGTTACACTAGGCCATGTCAGAATTGCTAATACTACAGTAAAGGTGCATAATAATCATATTTTTACTGAATAACAATAGATTTTATGCTCAATAATATTTTTCTATTATACTTGAATGCTTTTCTATTATTTTATTTTCATTATCACAACAATGGAGACGGTCCCTAAATGCATTTAGGGTGAGAGGCTGTTATAAAATCTAAGATGAACAATATAGATATTTATTTTGCAAATGAAGAAATTGAGAATATCTGAAATTATTCATATGATTTTGATACAATCATGTTGATTAGAGTTGGGTATATAATTTCTGCATCTGTAATCATTATATATTCACACCTAGCGGTGTGAAATAAGAGCTGATCCATATCAGAGTATCCATAACCTATTGTAAATTACCCTTTTCAGGAAATATTGGTTGCAGAAGTAGTTAAACCTTGTCAAAGCAGTGCTGTAAACCTACCCGAGGATCTTAAACTTTACAGTATACAAGAACTATTGCTTAGCAGGAATTTACCTGTTACAATAAATGAGGATGATTAATCTGATTTTTCATTTATATTTACACTAATCTAAATACAAATACATTAGCAATTAATAACTAAGAAGCTCTCTTGATAGGTTTCTTAATACCAGTCTTTCTGTATTCACTTCTTTGAGCTAAATACTCTTCAGTGCATAGTTGCTTAAACTCTTCATTTTGATACCAACTTCCAAGACAATCTTTAAGAGCAGAATTTTGTTTTCTACATTTCACAATCATGAGGAGAGATGATTCCTTGCAACAATGCTCAAATTCTGAAACTTCTTCAATGCATTTTTCTTTTTTAGCTTTTTCCCTAATGAGTTTAGGTATTAGTACATCCTTTTCTACTCTTCTTAAGCTTCTATCATCTGGGTCACCTAAATAAGATAAAATTTAAATACATCAATGTTCATGCGGTTAAATTTTAATGATATTTATACAATTTCTGTAAGTTCGCTTACCTAAACCATGGGGGCCTTCTGACAGCTTACTTGGGAGTACTGATTTTTCAGTCATTTTAGTGATGGTGGTATTTAAATATTTTAATTAACCAAATCACAAACGCAAATAATTTATCACCATCTGTTATTTTACGACTGTTTTGACATTGATTGACAGTTGCACAGACTACCTACCACAGATTATTAAGAGATACTAGTATGACAGTTGGTCACTCAGTGCTGCCACTCTTGACTATGGCAAATCTGTGATACCAATTAAAAATCAAAAATGAAAAATGTTTGTTTCTAATTCGACTTTTTTAAGTAAATTTTAATTTTTATTATAGAACTACTTTTTACAGAATATGTAAAAAAAAACTAAAACCTATTACACTATTTACATAAAATTAATATAAACTAAAACTAAAAGACTGAGGCGCGGCTAAGCGTCAAAGTATTCATCGGCATCACTGTCGTCTGGTAACGTGCCCAGAAGGCTGGCAGCATTGCCACGTTGAATGGCAATGCTTATACGCTCCCCTAGAAACAAACCAGTCCTCTGGTCACGCGAATTGTCGACTAGTCTCCTTGAAAGTTCTTTATACAGGAGACGAGCACTCGGACCCCACGACCCGAGCGTCTCGAACCCAAACGGCTTAAAAATATAGTTACCAGATAGGTTACTATATTTGCGCCGCTTGAGAGTCTCTGCAGCAGCAGCAGCAGCGCCAGCGCAGCGAGCTGAGCCTGAAAGATGTGATGGCGCAAGGGTACCAACACAGGTTGCGTCCCATACCAAAGGCCTACCCATTTTCCAAGGCAAAAGGGACATACCATCTGGTCTCTTCCCATCGTCTCGTACCAAGCCATTAGGTTCTAAAACAGCTGGAACGCCGGCGGTAGCAAGAGCACGACGAAGAATGTCGTTAATACTGGCATGCCGCGCTATGCGGCCTGCACTCCTGCAACACAATAGGCCATGATGTCCGAGGCTGTCGACAACCTCGCCACAGTGACAGCGATGCGGAGCAACACAGGGAGCGCCTAATTTCGAGTTTAAATATAATATAAACACATTTAAGAAGTTGGTGCAAGTGGACCTAATTGTATTAAAAATTGAAGTTTTTTTTTTGTTGTAAGGTAATCTTTAAAGTGTTAAAATTGAAAAATGCCTTTATTAAAACGTAACTCGACTTTTAGAATTGTCTAAAGTGCATTTCACGTAAAAGTTCCCTTCGCCGTTATGTTGGTAGCAGTGAAATCGTCACGTTCAGGGGTTTCAAAGGTTTTCACTAACTTTCCTTTACCACTTTTTAGTATCCTGAACATGATTTCATAAACATCTTGTGTTTAATAATAACATTTATAAATTCTGAAACGCTACAATAACGTCTTAATGTTTGAAATTTTTGACAGACATCGCTGCCAACGTAACAGCGAAACGCACTCTACCTAGTAACTTGACAGTTGAAGGGTTACCAATTTTTAACAAAAAAAATGATATTGAGTGGTAAGATAGGTATTAACAAAATTGAATGAAATTACATGAATAAACATTTCATTTTAAATTTAACTTGTTTTCAAAATACTAATTGTATTAAAAATTGTAAAATGCCTATTATTAAACGTAATATAAAACCATTACTTACGTAATGTAATTACTCTTAGGCCTTCGCCGTATTTGGCGGAAACTGCGTCGCGTAAGATCCGCGACGGAACGTCGATACATGTTATTGTGTGTTTTAATGGATAAAATAAAGTGCCTGTAGACCTGTAGACTTGTAATGACAGTGACAAATTAGCTGATGTAGATATATTCTGTTGTTCAATTACAACACTAAAGAAAGCTTTTAGTACGTAAATTAGCATAGAATTATTTAATGTAAGGTATATTTTATATTTGTATTTCATAGTCAATAGTGTATAAATTACAAAATTTTAGGTGTTCATTCAGTTGATATATATTTTTGGTTACAATAAGGAAGCTATAGGTCTTTTTGTGTTCTTTTGTCTTAGATTATTATGCTTTGAATGACTGTTTGTTTCTTTCCTTAATAAATAAATAACATTGCTAGTAAACATATAAAAGTTGAATTTTTGTAATTTTTAAGTCTTTAACACAATCTAGATTCAAGTTGCGACTTGACTACTCTGAGGTACATATAATTTAATTTTTGCAACTGAGACCTTTTTCGTACCAGATAATGACCAGAATCCAGAATCTACCCTAAGTTGAATGTTGCTTGATGTTGCTATTTCAAATAATATTGTTCATGAGGTTGCAGTTTCGACGTGGGCTGTCATTTGGTTTTGAATTGAAATCATTCATTCATTGTTCATTGTTTCAAATCCCGTTCATTTTGGATATTTGTTGCCTGGAGTTTTCGCTTTCCAATTATTGTAAATGATCGTAATTTCTTTGTGTAAGTACCATATTTAAACTTATTTGCTCCTTTTACTAGCAAAGCGAATCGAAGTATTAGCGAAGCTGTACTCAAATAATAGCAAATAAGTGTTGATGTATCATGTGTGATAAGCTTACTTGATGAGTTTGCTTTTTAGAGTGAAGAAGAAGAAAGTGCAAAATGGATCGTCTTCTACGTCTCGGAGGAGGTATGGCCGGTTTATCGCAGGCGCCGCCGCCAACTGACGCCCCTGCTGTTGATACCGCAGAACAAGTGTACATTTCTTCCTTGGCGCTGTTGAAGATGCTAAAACATGGTCGAGCTGGCGTACCCATGGAAGTCATGGGACTCATGTTAGGTTAGTGACTTCAATAAGTTAAACTTTATATTTTTATTAAATAATACATGAAGTTGCTGTGTCATTGTTGGCAACTGTTTCAGTGATAGTAGATTACTCATGTACACTGATTCGTAAACAATTGTTCGATTATATTCTCAGTTTAGATCACTGATAAGCTTCATAACTATTAAAAAAAGGAGCATCTCAAAATGTATCATACCGGTTTCAAGTACTTATATGTTTAGAGGTACCAACAGTCTACATTGTTGGTACCTCTAACCATATACTTGAAACAGGTATGATACAATTCATATGATATAGTAAGATTACTTTTCAATAATTAGAAACATCTGACCAAAATGATCATTTTGGCTGGATAAGTTAGAATATAGACTATCAGTTTATCCGTCAGACAGATATATTAGAATATCTATCTTCTGTAAATTAACTGGTAATTGGTAATGTTCTTTAAAATTATATATTGTCTTAGCTTTTGCCTGTGGCTTCACTTAGTTGAAGCTATATTAGGATTAAAAATTGATTCCAAAAATAATGGTTTGTAAACATCAGAGGTCAAGCTGGTCAAGCCATTCCTCCATAGAATTGAGATAAGAAGTTCCCCAGATTTTAAATTAAAATCTATTCAGTAGTTTTTGTGCCAACCTGTAACAAAGGGGCCCTTCAAGTATTACATAAGCAGATTTTTTTATATTATTAACCCACCCCTCCCCCTTGTCAGCAAAAGTAAGCAAAGCTCTTACTGCTCCCCCCATGCTTATGTAAACATTGGTACAATGGATTGATTTATGAGCAGCAGTTATAAGTTCTAGAAATATACCTAAACATAGTCATTATTTGTAGGAATCCCCGAAAATGCATTTGTCATGCATTTTCGTTTTCTGCATGACAATTTGCGATATGTGTAAAAAAGTAAATAATTACTGCTGATGTAATCACTATCTAGATCCCCCCACCACCCATGTCATCAAAAAACAGCAAAGCAAAAAACCTCCCGCCCCTCTATAGTGCTTACATATACTTGAATGGTCCCAAACAGACAAACACAAAAATTTTAAAAATCTCATCTTTGTGTCTGGAGATATACCCTAACCCACTTGTTTTTTTTTTAAATATCTTTAATGTACAGACAAACAGGACTTAGGAGTCAGTTATTCCTAGTTGTCCTCACTGTCGGCATCAGAACTGACACCCTGAGACATTTAAAAAATCACCACTACTGAGACAAAACTAAAAAAAACACAAGTTATCATATTTATGACCAATTGAGTATTTTATAGTAAGTACATTGGATTGGATGTATCTAAATATTTGGCAATGTTCCTTAACCTCCTGAGTCCTACAATCCTTTTAAAAGTACAATTTGCTCGACGTCATTCAGTCCCAACATTTATCGGGTCGCTGTAGTCTATTGACCGCATGTACTTTTTAACACACAAATTCGTTTTTAGTTTTGAATTCCGCGCTTATTTTTTAAAATATTTATGTCAGTGTCAAAGCATAACGTCCAATCTTTTTACCATTGGATAAGCCAATCACGAAACAGTTATTCATACAGTTGGCCAGTGTAGGAGTTCAAAAATGGAGCGTCACCGAACTACAGGTAACTAAATTACTTATTTTTTGTATCATTTCATTGTAATTTGTGCTAAACTTACATTTAATAATATGATATAGTCATGATTTTTACTTAAACATTAAAATTGTATCCAAATTCGAATGTTTACTGTGGAAAAATACGACATAATTGTATTTTATACTTTTCAAAGTACTTTCGGTTATATTAATAAAAGGGGCATCTAGAATTTGTACTAGTAAGAGTACATTCGGTTTAGAAACCCATAATTAGTTTATCTGTTTTACTGATTAAAATCTGCATAAAATATTTAGTATTTACTTTTATTATTTAGATTTGACTGAGAATCAACTGCGAGATATTCTCAACCAATCAGACTTTGAGGATGATGACGATTCTGATATCTTCGAAGTACCCACAATAGAAGAGTTAAATCGTTCGTTCGAAAAAGTAGTGCTCACGTTAACCGAAACACTAGTACCAGGGCATTTATTATATTTCGATAGATATTTTACCACGCTCAGATTGGCTGATGAACTTGCAAATAGAGGCTTTAAATGTACCGGTACAATTATGAAGAATCGGGTTCCTAAAGAAGTTACTGATAAAATTGATGATGACAAGACTTTGACTAGAAAAGGAAGAGGGAGTTGTGACGTGTTAGTACGAAATGATGGCGTAGTTGCGTTTACAAAGTGGATGGACAATAAGTCGGTTTTAATGCTATCTAATATTTATTCTGCCGAAAACCTCGATAACTGCAGAAGATACAATAGGGCAAATATAAACGATACAACAAAGCAATATATAAACATTCCACGTCTAGAAGTTATTAAAGAATATAATAGCAATATGGGTGGAGTAGATTTGGCAGATAGGTTGCTCGCTGTATGTCCTAGTAGAGCACGGACACGTAAATGGACAGTTAGGTTCATATCACATTGCTTAGATTTGGCTGTCACCAATTCTTGGATAAAGTACAAGCAGGAACAGATAGGCAAAGGTATACGTCTTCACAAAATAGTTCAGCTGCGAGAATTTAAAAGATTGATTGCGGAAAGACTTATTGAGGAGAATGTTCACGCAGATGAAGATAACTTAACTATAAATGACAATGAAGCACCTGAAGAAAGAAACAGTAGAAAAAGGCGTCCCCCTATTGTACCTTTGCCTTCAAAAATTAGACGCAAGCATGGGATTGACCACATGCCAGAAATGGTTTCAACTCAGAGTCGTTGTAGAAATCTTGGTTGTTCCAAAAAGACTTCGGTGAAATGTTCAGGTTGTAATTTAGCGCTTTGCTTGACGGCAAATAGAAATTGCTTTAAACTATTTCACATTTCCGACTAGTTTTTATCACATTATTTTCTTTATTTACTTAAGTTTTGTTCGTACGTCCATTTGATCTCTATGATATACTTTTAAGACTGAGAGAAATTAGATTTAAGTTTCCGTTATTTTATTATTTGTTTTCTATTTATTAAATAGGCACACACAATACTTACTTTTGTGCTATTTGTAATAAAAGTTAATTATTTTATATTTTTGTATGAGTTATTATTTCATTAGTCTTTAGTCCCAAATTCCTTTGTAAAGAACAAATTCCAACCTACCATCTTTGTTATTAAGCCCCGATGTCCTCCAAAAAGAACAAAATATAGTTCAGTAAAGTTCATGCTAAAATAATCTTAGGATCAATACAATTGACGTTTGTTTTAGCAAAAAAAAAAGTTTATATTTTGAACGTTATTTCAAAGCCATTAAAGTGCCAGGACTTAAGCCCTTCTTCATAATTGTTCTTTAAAAAGGATATTCGGTCAACTTAGCAAAATAAATAAATAAAATGGCGGACTCAGGAGGTTAACACAAGCAATGTACATATTCATTATGGTCCTTAGTAATGCCATGTATGTATCTATTGTTGGAAATCCTGAAATTAGTAATGGAAGCCTATACCTGTTTATCTTACAAACAAATTAAACTACTGGATGCTATCTATTGTAACAGAGAATAAAACAAGAAATAATATTTCCAGGTGAATTTGTTGATGACTACACTGTTCGTGTGATAGATGTATTTGCCATGCCCCAGACTGGTACTGGAGTATCAGTAGAAGCTGTTGACCCTGTCTTCCAAGCCAAAATGTTGGACATGCTCAAGCAGACTGGGCGACCTGAAATGGTTGTTGGATGGTATGTATTTATCTTCTAGTACCCACTGATAAACCATGTTCTAGTTATGCATTGTTTTATTTGTACTGTTGGAAACAGGATGCAAATTTTTTTTTACCCAGCAGGGTAATAAGTAGACTTTGGAAAAAATGTGTCACTTAACTGATAAGCTTGATACATATTATTTCACTTATGATTTGCAGACTACATAATCCTAATGGCAGATTCGCTAGAGGAGCTTCAATGAGCCAAAGTGCAGCCGTTAGCCGATTCATATACGAATGTGGCTGAATTGTAGTAGACCCATAAATGATATAGAACATTAGGAAATCAAGTGATACATTAATGTTTGGTGACAGATAGATCAGGCTAATCAGTAAAGTTTTAGGGATTTTATAAAATTAAGTGGTAAATTTGAAACTGTATGCATGTAATTTGATTTGAAATGATGAGTATACAGAATATATCCAGAGTACATCCTAGATTATATGTACTGATTCCTAATTTTATATTTCAGGTATCATTCTCATCCTGGATTTGGTTGCTGGCTATCAGGTGTTGACATAAACACTCAGCAGTCCTTTGAAGCCTTATCAGAGAGGGCTGTTGCTGTAGTTGTTGATCCTATTCAGTCTGTGAAGGGAAAAGTAGTAATTGATGCATTCCGTCTCATCAACCCTAACATGATGGTACTGGGGCAGGAACCAAGGCAAACAACATCAAATTTGGGCCACCTTCAAAAACCCTCTGTACAGGCTCTTATCCATGGACTTAACCGTCACTACTATTCCATCAGTATAAACTACAGGAAGAATGAATTAGAACAAAAAATGCTATTGAATCTTCACAAAAAGTCCTGGATGGATGGACTTACCTTATCAGACTACAAGGAACACTGTTCAATCAATGAGACTACAGTTACAGATATGTTGGACTTAGCTAAAAACTACAATAAGGCATTAGAAGACGAGGAGAAAATGACGCCTGAACAACTAGCCATTAAGAATGTAGGCAAACAAGATCCCAAGAGGCATTTGGAGGAGAAAGTTGATGTGTTGATGGCTAACAACATAGTACAGGGTCTAGGAGCCATGCTTGACACTATGGTGTTCAAATGATCGTCATGTGAGGTGTTTGTACTATTACATATTAAGGCTTTATTAAGTAATAGTAAAGTGGTAATAAATGAATCCAGTCTCAGTTTTATCTCTATTGTTTGTATAATACTTATAATTTACTTAAACTAAATAATATAATGTACTAAACAAAATAAAACACATTTTTCATAAATTATTATTAATTTAATAGAAGAGTTGTTGGGGGGCTATTTGATTGCGAATTTTGACGAGTCTTTTCTCAACTGTAGGGTAGTCGCACAAATTGGCAAAATTGATGTCATACATAGGTTTTAAAGTTTTTTGTGAGTTTACAATATTCTTAATAATTCCACGTACTTTGATAAATGCTTGCTCTGGATCATCCATGGAAACCTGCCATTGAGAGAATAGTTGTTAACATCTATAATTATAATGATTTTTTTTAGTGATTGAATATGAACTTGTAACTTACTGAGTCCCAGAATAAGCCGGGACATTTTTGATGAATACCTTCATAGGAATCACTTATATATGTTGTAGGAGGGTCTGATAATAATTGCTGGAACAAGAAACAAAATATGTAGTTATTATGTTTGATTTGAAATCACCCTGCCAGACTGAATATTATTTATATTTATATTTCAGCAATATATTATTGTAGTTCGGATAAGTCAATGTTAGGGCCTGGCTGGGGGCAGGCTTACCGTATCATATATTTGACGCATAATTGTGTCATCTTCTGTTTTTGAATAATAGTGTGTGGCAATTTCCGCTGCAAATGTTAAAAAAATATAGGTAAATATGAGTTAAACAAGATTTCAGTTTTAAAATGATATACAAAGAATTCATTTAGTGGGCATTTTGTAGGATAATGCAATATTATATTATAAAGATACATGGTTGGTATGCATTAGTGTCGCTGGCTTGTAAGTATCCAGCTTCAGTGAGGAACGCGAGCCACAGATCCGAGTCTTCGATGGAGAGGTGCGAGCCGTGCCGTTGCTGCCCCGCGGTTGGCCATGCCATGCGCGTGCTGATAGACCGGATCACTTTATCAGCTTCTCTACCTGAAAGTAGTTCATACGTACCTACAGTTTATGAGATAAGCGTGCGGCCAAATTACGAAAAGAGAAGTGGTCTGAGTTATAAGCTTGAACTTGGCTTGACACGCAGCCGCGTGTCTAGATTTCAATATTAGCAGCCCGTAGAAGTCATTTATGTAGGCATATTACTTACGATCTTTTTCCACCTGTGGTTCGACCATCAAACCCACAATTTCCGCGGCGTGTTCTCCTTCGCCGTGTTCATCTTGTGAAGTAAAAGTAACAGACTTGGAGTTGGACGACTTCGAACTGTCTGGCACAACTAATCCTAAAAAATTAAAAATCCTAAATGACTTATTTTGCTACTTTCAATGAAATCGTGAAATCGCGATTGCATAAAATGCGATTTCATTATACCTACAACGATTTTGAGCAGGCTGCATGATAAAAATTCGCAATTATTTCATGTGATTATACATGATATCTGCTAAATGTTCCATGCCTAAGAGAATTGTAGAATGACTTCAACTTTCAGGTATAACCAATAAATTTTTAGGTACTTACGGTGCGAATGAGAAATGCTGGAATGTTTTTCCTGCGCTCGTGAACGTGAATGACGCGTTTCTAGGGCTCTGTAAAATACATTGCAACATCATAAAAATTTCAGGTTTTATCCTGAGCTGTCTAATTCTTGATCCTTATTGCTTGCTTTTCCGTCATTTATTCTATGTACTTACATAATTATATTTAAGAGGTACCTAGGTACTTACTGTTTTATAATAGGTAGGTACCTACAGCTACCTATTGGCCAAGCAGCTAATGGGTTGTTGGTTAATAAATGATACCTGAGCATTGATGACTAAGAGCCAATTACGGAAGTACTTACATGTAGGTGAGTGCTAACGTACCTATAGCTACCTTTTCCATTTTCCCATAGGTAGGTGAATTAACTACTTACCTAAGTTGTGTATCTAAGGTACCTTCTACGGCTTAATTACAAGTGGTACATGTATACTTTTTAGTGCGCTCTTGAAAAGAGCCTTGATTTTGTCCGTTTACATAACTTGTGTACTCGTCAGTTCCTTGCGACTCTTTGAATAGAGAATACAGACTTCTTTCTTCCATGCTAGATTTTTCTTGATGATGCTTACAAACTTCTTCTAAAGATGTGGTACTCTATAACAGTGAAATTAGCAATGTTTTATCTAATTAATATTTTATATCTTTGGCATCATATTATTTAAGTAGGTACTAATTCTTAAGTTAGGTCTACTTTTCGTACGTGCAAAAGAAGTAAAAAAGTATAGGTACAGGTAGCAGTCCGACCTATATCTAAAGTATGAGGATGAGATGAGAGTTCAGGGGTTTCAATAACGAACACTGTCACTGAAGTTAAAAGAAATATATTGTAAAAGAAAGGTGTGAGTACATAAACCCTTAAAGTTATTAAAACTACTTGTGAGAACTATAGGTACGCGGCGGTAAGCGCGGAGGTAGCGTCACGTGTGCGCAGCACACGGTCGGGCGGCGGACTGGCGCGGGAGGCGCGCGGCGCGAGGCGCATTCGAATTTGAACGACAAAATATTACTGTAGGTATCGCCGCGGCCGTTGGCCTTGGGTACCTCGTATTGGCCGGGAAGAGATGTGGGTTGCTATATACTCCCCCTCCAATCCTGGAGAACGCCCTCGCTCTTGGATTGGTAAACTATCAGACTTAGCTGGACGTCCGCGATTCCTCTTAGGAATGACAGGTTTTGGAATGGATTCCCTACTACCTTGGTAACGTGTAAGGTCCTGGGAGTGATATTTCCCTAAAACAATATCAGGCTGTTCTGTGCTTACGATAGTGTAGGTTGTGGGACTAACCTTTTCTAAAATTGTATATGGTCCATCGCGGCGCGGGTAAAACTTGGATGTGAGGTCTTTGGAACCTTTGCTCAACAGGTGCGACTTAAGCAAAACCAAATCACCTACCTCGAAGGTGTCAGAAGGTCGGCGTGATGCATCGGCGTACTGCTTCGTCTTATCCTGTTGGATTTCTACGCGTTCACGAACTGCTGATAGTGACTTCAGGAATGTCCTGAGATAAGGCGTTATTTGAGGGACAAAGTTTTCTTTGTCCAAGATTGCACGAAGGTCATGAACGACCTCTGTGGGGGACCGCATTTCCCTGCCAAAGGATAAATAAGCTGGTGAACTACCTGTTGTGCGACATTTTGCGCTATTTAGGGCGAAACGGATCACCGGCAACTTCTTTGGCCACGAAGTATGGTCTTCTTCCACGAGGTGTGCAAGCATTGCTTTTAAATCGCGGTTCTTTCGTTCAGCAGGATTAGCTTGTGGGTGATAAAGTGGAATAAAATTTTGTTTTATGTCCAGCACTGACATACATTGTCGCATCACCGCGGAAACAAACTGGACACCGTTATCTGAGATGATCCTGCGAGGTAAGCCAAACCGCATAAAATATTCCTCAATTAGAATATGGGCACAGGCTTCTGCTGTGGCTTCTTTGAGAGCATACAGCTCCGTCCATCGGGTGGCTGTATCCTCGACTAGTAAGACCCATCGCTCCCCCTGGTCTCCTTCCGGTAGTGGACCGAATAGATCGATTGCCAACACCTCGTTACGCTGATTCATAACTGGTGTCTGGAGTAGACCTGGAGGTTTGGTGTTGTTGGCCTTGTAACGTTGGCAGTGGATGCAGGCTTTGACATAATCGGTGATTATTCTCCGCATCCCTGTAAAATAATATAACTGCGCTACCTTTTGGTAGGTTCTGTCGATACCTGGGTGGCCAGCTGTTGGGGAGTCGTGCAACTCCTTTAAAATCTCTGCGACTTGGGCCGCAGGGATTACTAACTGAGGGGATTCATTGTCAGAGTCCGGGTTGAGACGGTACAGGACACCTTGGTCCATGAGGTAACCCCTGTCTAACCACCTTTGGGCTGCGACATCATCAGGTCTCTCAAGCTCTTTGATTATCTTTTCCAATTCAGGATCTGTATTCTGTTCTAGGCGGAGCTGGCTAGGTGTCTTCGTGGGTAGATCGCAGATGACGGAGCATACACCACAAGCGTCGCGAGAGTCGCTAGAACAAATTGGTCTACTCAGCGTATCTGCCACGACGTTTGCCTTTCCAGGGGTATACTGGAATTGGATGTCAAAAGATTGGAGCTTGAGAGCCCAACGAACTAATCTTCCAGCTGGTGATTTGAGAGATAGCAACCAGCGGAGAGGTTGGTGATCACTGCCAATTACGACCGGTTGGCCGTCTAGGTAAGGTCGAAATCGCTCCACCGCCCACACTACAGCGAGTGCTTCACGCTCCGTTGTGGAGTAATTGCGCTCTGCTGCGTTGAGGAGTCGGCTGGCGTATTCGATTGGCCTTTCCTGATTGCCGTCGCCCTGTAATAAAACTGCGCCTAAGGCGTAGTTACTTGCGTCGGTACGCAGAATGAAGGGACGAGAAAAATCGGCTTGAAGCAGTATCGGAGCCGTGGTCAATAGACGCTTCAGCTCATTAAATGCTTGGGTCTGTTCTGAGTCCCAAGACCACACTTGGTTCTTTTTTGTCAAGCGTGTAAGTGGTTCGGCAACCTTTGAAAAGTTCGGTATGAACTTTCTGAACCATGAGCATGTTTGTAAAAAGGTTCTCAGGTGCTTTAAGTTACCTGGTTCCTTCATCTCGAGGACAGCACTCACCTTCCCTGGGTCGGTGGAAACACCTTCTTGTGTAATGACGTGGCCGAGATATTTAACACTTTCTCTAGCAAAAGCGCACTTCTCCCTATTGACGTGGAGGTTAAACTCGGCCAGACGTCTAAAAACTGCCTCGAGGTCTTGTAGATGTTGCTGGTATCCCTGTGATATAACCAACAAGTCATCTAAATATGCAAGTAAAGTTACATCTTGCAGAGCAGAGCAGGAGCGAAGACGATCTATGAGACGCTGGAAAGTCGCTGGTGCGTTCTTGAGACCAAACGGCATTCTTTTAAAGCGAAAAGTACCTAAAGGACAGATAAAAGCTGTCTTGTCCCTATCAGCTTCACTTACTTTCACCTGCCAGTATGAAGATCGAAGGTCTAGCGTGCTCATGTAGCAGTCCCGTTTTGTGCTCTGTAGTAACTCGTCGATGCGTGGCATCGGATATGTGTCGGACTTGGTGACTGCATTCAGGCGCCTGTAGTCGACGCAAAAACGTATACCACCGTTTGACTTCGGCACCATCAGCGCGGGTGAACACCAAGCCGATTCACACTCTTCTATTATATCTTCTTGTAACATCTTACCTATTTCAGCTTTCATCAGCTCTTTCTTTGAAGGATTTAGGCGGTAGGGGGGTACCGCTATTGGTGGGTGCTCACCTGTTTCGATGCGGTGCTCCGCATACGGTGTTGGGCCTCCCCCTGCTCTAAAGACGTGTGCGTGCCTGGTGAGGATGTCAGCGAGCGCCTGTCGCTCAGCTGGTTTAAGGTGAGTACCTTCATCATCCCTAAGTACATCTGTAGAGGCGCAGGTCACGCTACGTGAGGTAGGTTCGAAGCACAAGTTATATTTTACTACATTATTATTACTAAAGTACCATAGTTCCTGACGAAAATCGATTACTACCCCAGCGGCGGTTATAAAATCGATACCTAATAATGTCTCATTATTAGTCGAATCCGGAAAAATTAAAAAAGGAATTGTGATACGTGTGGTTTCTAAGCACACCTCTAACGTGGTGGTAAGTACATCCATCGTACGGACTATACCGTCGGCAAGCTTAACTTCTCGCGAGGAAGAGCTGAGGGGATGACCTTGACGTAGAAGGAGAGTATATAGCGTATGACCCGCAATGCAATGTTTGGCAGCTGTATCTATCAAAGCAGTGCCATTAAAACCTAAAACATTAATTTTAAAAATAGGGCGTAAATCACGACCAACGGAGGGTCTCGCAATATTATTATCACGTGATACTACTTCTCCACTACATACACTAATATCACAATCATATAAACACACATTATTATTTTTATAAATTTGTGAGTTACAGTAGTTTTCCTTACTGGGATCAACACATGGTACATTTGTTAAAAATTGTGGGTTGTTACCCTTTTGCATGTGAACATTTAAGTTAAAATTTGAAAATTGTGGGTTAGGGTATGTTTGCTCTAGGCGATCGGTTTGTTTACATTCGATAACATCCGAACATTTTTGCGAAACGGGATTGAAATGAAACCCATTATTTATATTTGAGTACGATACCGATTGAATTAAATCGTTACGATTATCTTCCCGTGGGCGAAAATGTTCGGCAACCACACAGTTATTATTATTAGTTTGAATAAAATTATTATCATAGACATTGTTATCACATCGACTAAAATCGGAAAAACACAGACAATGCGTGTTCATGGTGTTGGATGCATTAACATCATTATTGTTATAACAAACACCGGGATGATAACAAGACGTAATATTACAACTACAATTCGACTTTTCAACGACAAAATTATTATTTTGTTGAAAAAGACTCGGGTTCGATTGATTTGAGATGAACTCGGTATTATTATTGCATGCATCACCATTTAATGAATTACGTAAAAAATTAACATGGTTATCATTATTATTATGACTACAGTCTTTTACAGACGCGATGTTTTTCGATGAAAAACACTGATTAGAATTTACGGTTGGCGATGAATATTGATTTTGTTTACGTATTTCGCGAGATTGAACACAATAGAACGATTGACTTTGATCACTGAGATTTTTATCACTATCACCATTATCACGCACTTCCGCAGAGTTATTATGAGATTGGGACTCACCTTGATTCTGCAACTTACGACACTGGTCCCTGGTGTGACCATACCGTTTACAGTAGGTACAGGTAGGTCGTTGCTTCTTCGCGGCAGCGGTGGAGTCCTGAGTCGGCGGAGAACGCGCGGGCGGCGGTGGGGGTCGCGGTACCGCAGCGGCGGCGGGCGGAGCCCTAGCGGCCGGCGCGTGAGCGGTCGCGCTATCGGACGGTGTCGATGCGCGAGCGGTGGGTTGTGTACGAGACGTCGAAGTGGATGGCGAGCGTGTATTTACTTGAGTTCGCCGCTCACTCGTCTTTTGTTCCTCGTCGAATGAATCTTCAATATTACGTGCGAGGCGGAGGAGTTCTTGGAAGTTCTTGCACTCTTCTCTCCGCAGCCTTTTCCTGATCCGACTGTGGAGGAGGCCGTATGTCATGTCGATTTGTGCCGACTCTGTGACATCACCTGTAGGTAATCTGGCCAAAAGAGCGCGAACTCGCGCCACAAATACATCCGTATTCTCTTTTTGTTGTGGGGACGCGAATATCTCTAGGTATATACGATGGGGCGGCCGGCGGTCACCGTAGGCACTTATAAGGTTTTCTTTTGCCTGGCGCCATGATGTTACGGAATATTTTATCCCTTGCCACCACGTGGCCGCGTCGTCCTTGAATAAATACGCTAATCCACGTATAATGTTTGAGTCCGTCACCTGCGCGCATTCACTATAGGCTTCTATTGCATCGATGAATGCCTCGACCGATTCCTTTGGTCGGCCGGAGAAGGTGGTTTTACAGCGGGCTAGGGTACTATGCCCTGGATGACCTAGTGATTCTGGGGTGGAAGCGTTCGCGCGCGTCACGGAGAGTAGCAGTTCCCTAAAGGCTTCTGTCTGCGAGCGCTGGAGGGATGCTATAATAGTCGCCACATTTTCCCCAGAAAACGTAGCGTTCGCGTCCGGACGCGGCGAGTAGGACGCGTCGCCGCCATCTTGTTGGTCGGCGGACGGCGTCGGCGTGCTTGAGCGCGAGAGGTCGGGTAATGCCTGCCGAGCATCTTCTCTCCGCTCTAAGCTAACCGCTCTGCTTCTTGTCACTGGCATAATTATTACGAGTAAAACTTCACTGCAAAACTAAGAGTAGGTAGGTACCACCGTGTCCTAACAGTCACACGAAAAAACGTTGGAGCGCCACATATGAGGATGAGATGAGAGTTCAGGGGTTTCAATAACGAACACTGTCACTGAAGTTAAAAGAAATATATTGTAAAAGAAAGGTGTGAGTACATAAACCCTTAAAGTTATTAAAACTACTTGTGAGAACTATAGGTACGCGGCGGTAAGCGCGGAGGTAGCGTCACGTGTGCGCAGCACACGGTCGGGCGGCGGACTGGCGCGGGAGGCGCGCGGCGCGAGGCGCATTCGAATTTGAACGACAAAATATTACTGTAGGTATCGCCGCGGCCGTTGGCCTTGGGTACCTCGTATTGGCCGGGAAGAGATGTGGGTTGCTATAAAAGTTATAATAGGGGTAGATGACTTACTGAATTCAAGAGGGCAAGTATGTTGATTGCTTTGGCGTTGTCTTTCGCTGCTTGTCGAGCTTCGCTGTCCATCATCAGGGAACATTCAGATTCTATCATGAATTCGCTTTGCTCTTTTTCATCGGGTAAGCCCTGCAGCAATATGAGGGGTCTTCATAAGAGCAACTATAACTTGTGTTAATATTTTGTTGTCCTAGAATTGAGAAAAGGGCCCGTTTTTTCCAGTTGTCTTTAGAATTTTTATTTGGTTCGGTATCTATAATATGTTTGTATGCGTATCACGCAATAAGAAAACCACGAAATTGAATGCTGTATTTCTAACTTAAAATGTGTTTTATTTTGATATATCTGGATTATGAGAATATGGGAAACAAAAAAATACTTTTTGGACGGTTTGGTTTTAGTGCACCTGGAAATTGATTCATCTGGGAAATTAAAAATGGAATTTTAAAAAGTTGTCATTCATTACATAATCTGTCTTTTAAAGGTTCTACCAACCATTTTCGGGGTTTTAAGATTCGGGTAACAGAAACTCGAGATTTCAATAGGTTACCATACACCGCCGCCTACAAATCTGGACAAGTTATAGTATATTAATCTTTTTGGGACGAGTGAAACCGCAGCCAACAGCTTATATTAATAAAAAAATATATAATTTTACTTATGCTGGTATCTTCTTGATTGGCCAATTTTTATATTGGCCAGGATTTAGGATTTCCCGTGTGAGTTAATGAACACAAAATATCACACACACCAATACCCAGACCCGAAACAACTACTACCTATAGGCCATACAAATCTTTGTTCCGTGTGTGGATCGGAACCACAAAACGTATTATTATTATATTTATTATATTTATTTCAATATATTCAATATATATAGTACATAATTCCAAAAGAAAATCCTTACAAAACGGATTAAATAATACTTAATAATATCTAAATCTAAAAGTAATCCTAAGATATGACAAAGGCAAATACAATTTTTAATTTGTCAGCTTGAATAAAATACATAACAGCCTGCCTGAACTAGGTTAAACCTGTGTTTCAGGCTACCGCTTTACGTGTTTATTGTTATTTTATTTTTTTCAAATTAAAGACATAATTAAATTAATAGAAAAAACAAAGGATAATAGAACTAAAGTATACATTATACAAGTAATTTTAACTTATTTTATAATGTCTAACAACTTCTCTGTGTCTGCGTAATTGAGATTCTCTAAATATTCCGAAACTATAATACTGCATTTTTTATAACTTAGACTATGTATGTTTAGTATCTTATTAAGTTTATTATACCGGAATAATTTTGACAATTGATACTTAAACGACTTTTATTACACACCAATTTGTTATTTTGATATGTCTTAGTACAAAATATCGAAGTTATCGTTAACGAAAGATGTTTACTTTGAAACTGATTTTATGGTTACTCGCTAGCGCACGGCAAAGCGCGCGCGCCTTAGTACCTACATCAGCTGTACACCGGCGCGTGAGTCGGCTGGCACACGTGCATATTGTTATTATTGCGAATAGATATCATATTTTACTGATTTCAAGCCGGATAAAAATTTTAAAAAAAGTTTTGAACTAATAATGGGAATGTGTTCTATTACTGATACTGAACTACCAAAATTTTTTTGCGCACTGCTTAAAAAATATTCCTGTATATAAATGGTCCTAAGAATATGTAGAATCTGTTAGAAAATGCATGGTTAAATTTAGTTTTAGTAACGACCAAATCTTTCCTTCTCTTGTCTAAGGGTTAAATGGGAGTTACGTGTGCTGTTTTAGTAAGATGTGCTGAATGAATAATTGACGAACCGTTAATACTTTACATGCCGTGTAAAGCTGATGCGTAGGAAATAAAAATGGGCGGAAGGTGGCTACCTTTAGAATAGCTCTTTGGGCACGTTCCAGGGGAAGTAAAATTGTTTTCCCAGCACCACCCCAGGCAGTTATGCAATAGGTAAGTATCGGTTGACACAGCGCTAGATACACCTGTTTGATTAATTTATAGTCAGCAATATTACGCAGACTTTTAAAAATAAATATTAATTTACGTACTCTAGTGCATAACAAATCAATATGATTACGGAAGTTTAAGTTCGAGTCCAGTGTGATACCTAAATATTTTATGCTATCGGTTTTAATTAAAGTGGGACATGCAGTGTCAGCATAATTTCTACAGGTATGCGCGTTAATGTTTTGGTTAGTAATTGATATATTAGTGTTCCTCATAGTGAATAAAATATATTTCGTTTTGTCTGCATTTAGTGTTAGGAGATTTTTTTGAAGCCAATCACACACTGTATTAAAGCCACTTTGAGCGAATTTATAGACCTCGCTACGTGAATTAGCAGAAAATAACAACGCTGTGTCATCCGCATATGACAATAAAACACCATTTTGTAGTTTTAAGTTGCATAGGTCATTAATATAAATTAGGAATAGAGTGGGGCTCAAAATACTGCCTTGTGGAATGCCATAGCAGGTATTAATTTCAGTGTTGCCACTTGTATATTGACCAATTTTCACATATTGTTGGCGGTCGCTAAGATAGTCCGAAAGGAGTTTAAGTTGGGTTCCCCTTATCCCAATTTTTTCAAGCTTGTCCAGTAAAATAGGGCGGGAAATAGTTTCGAACGCCTTCGCAAGGTCTAAAAATATCCCGATAGAGTGCATACCACTATCTAGATTACTAAGTTGGTGTTTGGACCTTTTGAGTATGTTATTCGATATGTTATCCCATCCCACTGCACACACATCCTTTAATCCAGTAATTATACTTAAAACTTCCTTAACATCTGTGTCTAGCAAAACAAAAGAATTAAGTGTAGAAGTCGGCTCAGTTAACTGTAAAGGGTAAGAATTATGTGTATTTGAGATATTTACTGCCAGGTTATTGCCCACGTTAGAGAAATAGTTGTTAATATTATTCATTCCTTCCGCATGGCATGTCTCCTTTGAGAGTAAGTCAAGTGGTGGTTCAGGTATTTTTGACTGTAATGTATATTTTTTTATAAAGTTCCATACAAGCTTACTGTTATTTCCTGCTTTTTGTAATTCACTTTTATCATGCTCACATTTTAATTTTTTCAAAAGATTATTACAATAATTTCTATATCTTTTATAGGTGACAGATAGTATTTCATTATTAGGTGCGAGTTTTGATTTTGTGTGCAGTTTATCTCTATGTCGTATGCAACGAACAAGTCCAGGCGTAATCCAAGGTTTAATGCATTTGTACTTTCTAGGCAGATTTGTTGTAATAGTATTTTTCAATATTGCTGATTGTAATGATTTAATAAAATAACTCAATGCCCGATTTGCATCGTCTAATGCGTAAACATTCTCAAAATTAATGCTGCGTATGTCACGCTCCAGATTTGTCATATTGACTTTAGAAAAGCTGTGCATGCAGTTTTTTCTAGGTATCGATAATTGCAATGTTAGTAAAACAGTCTGATGATCGGTAAGTGCAGAGTTAGTAATTAACGTTATGGCTGGTGAATGCGTTCTTATAATAAAATGATCTAAGCATGAACCGCTTTGATGGGTAGGGTGGTTATGAGCGGGTAAAAGTCCATGAAATGAACAAATGTTTAAATAGTTGTGAGCACGCATATCAGTTTTCCCAGAGGCAATGTTAATGTTGATATCGCCTGTTAGGATTACATTCTTAAATGACGACAGTTTTTTCAAATTGGTATCTAGCGACTCCAAAAATTTATCAATATTTAGAGACGGGGGCCTATTAATAGCCACTACTACGGTGTCATAATTTATTCTAATTATTAAACAGTTACAGTCATGGAAAAAGGGCTCTTCGACATTAACTTCTAAGTTATTTTTTATATAAACTACTAAACCAGCATTTTTATTAAGAATTTTGTCGGTTTTGGATAGAAAGTAACCATCGAGTGACGGTATGTGGTTTGATTGGTGTGACAGCCAACATTCTGTTAGGACAATAATATCACAATTTATGTCAAGTGTATGAAGCAGTACTTCAAATGCATTCATATTTCGGTTGATACTCCGAATATTTTGGGTTAGCACCATTAGTGTCTTTCCACTAGTGGGCAAAATTTTTTTACATTCTGCGGTTTCACAGATTTTTGTTTCAGACACAGTGAAGCTATCTAAGTTAGAAAGTAATTCGTTAGTCATAGTAATTTTATATTCTAGCCTAAATAAATTAATAGGAACCGTTTAAGTGCTTGCTAAACAATTAATTGATAGCGCTCTTAGGCGCCCCCATAGTCTAATGAATTTATGTAAGTATATGCTGAGGTCAATCAGCATATTTACGAGCCGGACAATCGGTGTCACCTGTTTGGTGGTCGCATTTTCTTTTAAATCGTTTGCAGGTAGCACAAATCGGCGGAGAAGTTTTATTGGTGCATTCCTTAATAGTATGACCGGACTCTCCACAGTGGTTACATGTAGGGCTGGTTTCTCTGCAATACTTAGCTGCGTAGCCGAACTGTTGACAATTATAACATCTGGTGACCAAGGTGAAATCCCTGACTGGGCAGGACGTCCAATTTATAAAAATTCGCCCTTGGTTGATCAGCGTTTTTCTGATGCCAGCGGAAACTTCCAAGATATAGTTACAGGTAGAAGTATTTTTCTTACCCGATTTATGGCTTAATTTAATTAATGCCAAAAGGGACTCCCGAGTCGAAGCAGGAAACTTATCAGCCAGGTTTTGTTCAAGTATACATTCAAATACCTCTTTCTCACTGAGCGCTTCTGGAACTCCGATGACAGTAATCCTAGGACGACGTTTCGTTGGTTCTTCGACAGTGAGGCCTGAAGAGACAAGTTTCTCAGAATTCCTCAATTTTTCGATGTCTCCTTTACTTTCCGTACTTATAAGAACACCTCCATTTCTTACTTTTCTTACGTCACGAACATGCAGTTTTAGTTCCTCAGGTGAAATAATTTTTTGGACGAGGGTCTTAGTGTCGTCGCTGGTCTTGGTCTTATCACTGGGATAGATGGTAACCGAGCTCAGACTATTTGGGCGGATGTATTTGTCAGTACCTTTTTTCACCATATCAGCAAAGGATTTGTTTTCATTAGGCGTCAATTTATCCTCAAGGACCTCTTTGAACTGTTGAAGGGAGTTTGATACTACCTGTTGTTCTTGTAAGTGCTGGATAGTCATGTGCGCATGAATAGTTTTTTGCTTCAACGCCTGGTACAGGACAGCCATTTGAGATGTCCCATTAGTGACCTTGCGGCAAATATTAGTGACGCGTAGTTTCTGCTCCGCATTCATTTTCCCCTCCGAGACTACTGAGCAGACTTCATTTAAAAGGGTCTCTCTCCGGTGTAGGTAAGACTTCACTCGGTAATTCATTACCCTTGGGCACATTCGGATTATCGTCTATCGGGTTGAATGGCTGAGTTGGCGTTGGCGTTGGCGGAGGACTACGGCGTATTAATTGGCTCCGCCCAAAAGGGCTGCATCCTGGGTTAGACATACTAATTAACACGGAAACACTATAAGATAGTCTTTATAATTTTGAGTTCATGTCTCCAACAGTATCGTAGAAGCTAATCGCTCGAATCACTACGCCAACCGTGCGTTATAATTAGATTTAAAAATCATTATGTAAGTAGTTATATCAGACGTCTATACATCAAGATGATAAAATTAAAGCATATTTGTTTTTAATATCTGAATGGATTTACCAGAATAATTTCATTAATAATGCCCGTGATTATGATTCGTCCGGAGAGCAGTACTTGCAACGTCGAGCGCTCCAACGGTGTCTCCAGAGACATACGCTCCCGATTAAAATTATTTCGGTACCTGATGGAGAAAGAAAAAGAGTTCTATGGACTGGTCTATGAATATATATGTAAGAAGTATATTTATAGACGTGGAAATACTGTTATTTTAAAAAAAAAAACACACCCAAAGTACCTAAGTAAGTACATTGTTAATAATTTACGCTTTTACCTTGTTCTCGAAAACGTAGCTAAAAAATATGTTCTAGATTGACTATCTCGCTAGTCTAGAGGCCCTTAGTGAATTGCCATGCTTAGATGTCATGGGTTTGATTTCCAGGTCCAGGAAATTCCCGAAAGCTCCGAGTTTGGATTGTCCGGATAACGACTCGCCTCCTATTATATGGGACCTAAATATCCCGACAAGATGTGGGTAAACATACCTGCGGCGTGATGATAGGCATCTTATATTATATATCTCTTACTAGCTTCTGCCCGCGGCTTCGCCCCCGTGGAATTCGGTCTGTCATCATATCCCACGGGAACGGGACAAAAAGTATCCTATGTCCGTCTCCTGGTTCTAAGCTACCTCTCCACCAATTTTCTGCCAAATCGGTCCAGCCGTTCTTGAGTTATAAATGGAGTAACTAACACGACTTTCTTTTATATATATAGATAGATAAGATATTTGCGTGTAGGTAACCTACATTTTAGAGTTGCAGCTGCAGAAAAATCTAAACCTAAAGTACTACAATACCGATGAAAGATATACATACGATTTACGGAATTGTTGTCTTTTTGTCAGGGAATGGCTATCTGAACACGTCGTGAGAATCAAATAAGGTCGGTAACCACGTAATCTGAGCATCAAAGCTGCGAGTAAATCCATGCTCAAAATCTTCACTTTACCATCTTTCACAAATGCCTCCTTGCGACCTACGGAATACTTTGGAGTATAAGTAGGTAAACTCCAAACGTATGGATGCCATTTTATACAGCCCTACAGAAATGCCAACACTCGTATAAAATTTAATTTTGATTGTAAGTACCTAGGTATATAAAGTTCTATATTTTTTGTACCAAAGTCAACGATTTTCGAACTAAGAAGAATCGTATAATTTTAAGGAGTCGGAATTTGCTACGCTAGCTACGCATATAGCGTAGCATTAAAGCGCGTAGGCGGCCTAGTACAACGTGCGTAGGCAGTTCGTAGGCAGCGCGTAGTACTAAACCGCGTCGTAGCAGTGTAGTTTCTATGCGTAACGTAGTAGCATAGACATTTTTATTTGAAACTAGCTTCCGCCCGCGACTTCGTCCGCGTGGAATAGTTACTTAGTCTTAGCGTGATGATATATAGCATATAGCCTTCCTCAATAAATGGGCTATCTAACACTGAAAGATTTTTTCAAATCGGACCAGTGGTTCCTGAGATTAGCCCGTTCAAGCAAACAAACAAACTCTTCAGCTTTATATATTAAAGTATAGATTTTCACAGTATCATATCGCGTACGCCGTACGTATACCACGCTTAGTAGGCAGCGGGGTCTACCTACGAAGCTATCGGGTCGGTTGATACTTTAAAACTAGGTAGGTAGTTACATTACTACTGTACTATATTTACTATTTAAATTATTCCACCATTCCAAAGTTCTTATTCAAATTTCGGTTTACAATTTCAAATTATAAACGCTAGTATACTTAGTCCATATGAATCTCCGTCCATCTCGGTGTATGTGAGGAAGTCCCCAGCGAGCAGCATGTCATCAAACTTGCTTCTCGTAACTTCTTTGTAGTGATCTACGAAATGGTAGTTCGCAGTGGTGTGTTGCAGAGCTAGCTGTATATTTGAACTGCACTCAGAGGCGAGACGACGAACTAAACTTCCTGGAATAATATTACACAAGTTTCGACAAATATAAAATTATTAATATTACCTATAGCTGTAATTTCGACAATTTCGATAAATTAATGGTGTCACCTGCGTTCATCTAGGACTTTCCAACGTCGTGAAATTTCTTAAAATCATTACTAATTCTTATACACTCAGCGATTTCGTGTCGATGTAATTTCGGTGACTCGGTTAGTAGTAATTCGCTCATTAAGATAATTCTCCATGCCAATGCCAGAAGAGGAGATATTATGGCCAAACCAAGGCCAAAAATTGGATGAATAAAACCCTTCTAAATTCACTTAAAGTTAAAATCTTATATTACGCAGTTAAACCTTGGTTTACCTTTGCCAACTCCTTCATGCCCCACAAGTACCACTATGGGCACATCTACAGTGTCTGCGGGTGGGATGTAAGGGGATACGCGGGCGTTGGAAAGTTGTTGTATGTAGAGAAGACGGAGCAACCGCCGCGTGGCGTGCATCGTTATGTCAGGCTTCATATCCATCATCAAAGTGCGCTGGAAGTCGTACGTGAGGTGAAATACAGTACAATGGTACTTTTATACAAAGACGAGGATTAGGTTTAGTTGCATTGTAGATTTAATTTAATGAAATTTAAACACTAGGTTATACCCTTATTCATGAAAACATGCGACAAATCGAAATAGGAGGTTCCGTTACCATAAAATGTAATTTTAATGACCTGAGTTGTAATAAAAATAATCTTATTTTTAATCTTAGATGGCGGAAAAGCTATTTGCTTCAGGTAGGCAAGAATTATCGGTATTTAAAAAAGAATACAAATAAATAATTTCAAGCACTATCAAAATATCCACGCGGCACGCCAGTCAATTTATTAGGCACATATTCACTACGTGAAGTGTTAATGCTTTGAACTTAATATTTCTTATATCTTTTACCTATTTTTCTATTCACGAGAAAGTAAAAGTGGAGGTGCACAAAACGTTAGTAAACTCTCATCAATCATGTGTCATCTAAATTTTCTTTCATATACATAGGTACTATCTTTTATTTTAATTTGTCGCATTTGTTCAATTTCATAGAACGCCTTATAAACCTTCCATAATTGTACCTTAGCGTTTTACCTATGTATCTTGTTTTGACACATGATATTCTGTGCCAGGGAAAAGAATATAAAACTTAAGCTATAGTTTATAAGGCGTTTTATATTTTTGATGATAAACGGGGTGACTTGGTATTTAATAGACACAGAAAGCGACATTTTTAAACGTAGCCGTAGAAGGCAGTAATCTTATTACTATGTAACTTGACAATAAAATGTGGGTGATTATGACATAATAATTGCCTATATTGTTTATAACTTATAAGATTTCTATATTTCATCGTTATCTCTACTTAGTACATATAATAATATATTTATACTTAGTACGTATAAAATCATAAAAAAGCTGTGACCGTACATTGAAGATATAAAAAAAAAGGTTGTCTGTTTGTTTGTTTGTTGTGGTTGGCACAAAAACTACTGAATAGATTTTAATTTTGTTATCACTGTTAGAAAGTAATATATGCTTCAACTTAAAAGTGGTGAACTTCTTATCTCAATTAATTGAAGGGATCCTGAGATACAGCTTGACCTCTCTGATGTATACAGCTCTATTACAAAGAAGAGATCATCACGAGGTTTAAAATTATATTATTTTTGGGATCCATTTATAATCCTAAAATAGCTGCAGGTGAGTGAAGGCGTGGGCAAAAGCTAGTAATATTATAAAACTAGATCTCTATGTATTTCAATGTAAATCAATGGTGCCTTGATGTTCAAGGCCAGTACACATTGAGGATCACAACGCCCCGTAAATTAGGTAAGTAAGCATGTATCAATAACTAACCTGCTCAACAGGATCGAGTTCCGCCGCATCTAAACTGAGGAGTATTGAAAATGTGCTAATTACGACATTTTTGTAGCCGGGCGTTGAGCAAATAGGGTTGGCGCGGAGGTCGAGTACAATCAGCCGTCTCATCTGACGCATGTACACTGCGAGCTCTAGCAACATACTAAGCCGGTTGTTCCGCAAGTGCAGCTCACGAAGTCTGTTCAACATAAATTGTCCTTTAGAAGTGAATACAACTCAAACTCAGTTGCAGTTGCAGTCTATAAAGCGAACAACCCTAATCATGTGCACGCGGTGTAGTGCACATTAGTAAGGTGCCTTATAGTGCAGTAGAGGCAATTTTAATAAGAGAAAATGTCGTTCTTCCGATTCATTTTTTAACGACTTTCATCAATAATCATCCGCGAATTTGAATGACTACTAAGTTTAATTTATTGGAGAGCAACAAGATTATGAGGTATGTCTATTGAGCAAGTTACAAAATGATCTTTTGGAAAATGATTAGATTGAAACAATATTTCGGGTTTTGTTACTCAGAATAGGTACAATATCTACTATCTATAATAACAAATTCCATTATTTTCTCTTAGTTATTCAGTATATATACACTGAGCAGTATTAATCATGGCGAAAACATAATTTATTGCTTCCGGTCTGTATATTTCCGGCTGTATGTAGTATTGAAAACGTAATATACAGCTTTTGTTTCATTCATTAGCGATGCCATCGAATCAGCCCAGATTGGGCATTGTGGTTGGGACCCGGGCTCAACGTTAATGGGACCACTCACTCACCTAGTACAATAAGAGAACATTTTCATTGAAGTCAAATTGTTTTCGTTTAGATTGAGGTATTCAAGGTGCAGAAGGGTCCAGAGACCGGAATTGGGGCCGAATTCGAAGCTTGATATATTATTGTACGATACATCCAGCCAGAGTAGACGCAGATGGTTCAAATTCTCAAGTCGCTGAATGTGATTAAAAGATAAGTCCAGCCGCCGGAGATATCTAAAAAAAGTAAAATACCTATTTATAATAAGATGCTGTACCTATCAATCGTTGGTACTTGTTACATCGAAGTAGCAATACACAAATGATCTAGTATCGTCCCTTTTCTATCTATTTTCTAATCTAAATGATCTAGGATCCCCCGTTCCCTGCATTGTGACACGATACATATTTTATATTACTAAGTTGTCCAAACATAGTATCAAATATGTATCGTGTTAAAAGAGACTGCAATTCTCTTAGGTGGCAACAGTTAGGAAATGTCAAAATGTTCTACATATTTACAAAAAATTGGTAAAAGAGTAAAATTTATCACTCACCTTAAAGTTTCGAGACCGGATATACACTTTATGTTGTTGTGTGATAAATCTAGGATCGTTATCGACCAAAATTCGGTCAAGTCACTAATTCTCTTAACTGAATTGTATTTATAGTGTACTTCAGTAAGAAACCATTGAGCTGAAACGTGAAGAGGTAACGTGAACCAACAGTGAAAGTCCAAGTTTTGCGAGGACAGTAGCAAACTACATATACATAGTATGGCATCGCAACACAAATAAAGCGTTTGCCGTTTAATGTTTGTGCTGTTTAATTAGCTGAATAGTGTCCCTGTGTGTTTTAATGCGAACGACATTGACCACGTATAATTATTAAGTCAAGTCAGTCAAGTATTCATCCCTTTTCTATCCTTTGTTCCCTGTGCTCGTGAAGATTTAGGTCTATTTTATATTCGTTTTTTTACTGTTGGACCATTTGGACCATTCTATTCATAAATTTGTACTTCACACTAGTATTTTATGTGCAATAAAGTATTTCCTTTCTAATAGTCGTCCTACCCAAGAATACGATAAGATCTATATTTTTGGGACCCCCAGCTTCGAAAATACTGAACATTTCATGTTAAGCCTATAACACTTAACCTAGCACTAAACAGAACAATTTTTACTTATAAATATATAGGTACTTATGTATAGGTATATAAATTTATTTATAAATACTAGTAGGTAGCTTCTGTTCTAACATTCTACTGTGTTAGTTTGTTTAGTTAATTTCACTATGATAAATCATATTATCAAAGTGGTTGGCGCTCTTTGGGGGAGGCCTACGTTTAGCAGTGGACGGTAATAGGCTGATATGATGATGATGAAATCATATTACGAGTTTTATATTCCAAGACTGTGCCTAGCCTGTTGAATGCAACTGATAGATATTGGAGGTATGGCAGATAAGACAAAACAGTAAGCGTTGTCAGTAAGTTTGAGGAGAGATCCAGGTATACTAAGAACTTGTAGTACTGCAACACGTCAATATTCATGAGATGCTGTAACAAGAAAATTTTGTTAGTGAAACCAGCTATATCAGGTTAGCAGTCTATCTAAGATATCACTGATAATATCACAAATTAAACTGAATAATCGTCCACGATTCTTCAGTTTAATTGCCTTTTATACTCCATATACCTATTTATATATTATATTATAAATGCGAAAGTAACTCAGTCAGTTTGTATTTCATTTGCCAGGTTTTCACGCATTTAAAACTGCTGAACTGGATTACTGAATCGATATTTGGCAAGGAAATATGTAGATTGCATTTCCTGAGGAAGTACATAGACTACTTAACTTTTGTCTCAAAAACTACCCAAGGCTTTCTTTCCAGTGGGTTGCTCATAATTGCTGGTAAAAATGTAAGTACTACTTGATTCACGTCTAAAAAAAGAACTGAAACGGCAAGGTATGTGATGCCCACATTACAACTGACTAGGCCAGCATTACAACTCCCGTTATCAGAGTAGATTTGTACCAGGACTGCCTAATACCACAATACTAATGAAGAAAAGAGAAGATATCATACATAATAAGTACTTATAAAGGTTATGGCTACCTTTGATGAAAGATCCAGTTTGATATAAACAAAGTCTCCAAGTATAGGAGTCCGCTTCAAGTAGGTGAGGCAGGCGGTGACCATGTCCCTGGTAAGGTCCCCGCCCACAAGCTCTGGCACGTCTTGCACATTGCGTATGCGAACCACTGGCGAGTATGCATTGCCGTATAACTCGGGAAATATATAGAAGGACCCCCAATAATTATCTTCGTTCATTAGGGATGCCACGTTTACAGGAAACTATGAAGAATTGTTAAAAACATTAATTCAAGAGATATTATCATACCAAGATTTTTCATAAAAAATGTATGACGAAAAATTCATCTGCCCAAAAAATCGCAGTGCTTTCAGGCAACATACGAGTACAAAGAGAAAAACAAACTGACGCCGAGAGAAATGTCTTTACCTCGGGGAAATATTACTAAAGAGGTGTGACGAAATGTGACCCTACTCAAAAGGATGTTCATTCATTAAATTGTGCGGTCGCAGAAATATTTGCTTGCCGATAGCAGGTTTTCATACCTTTTCATCCAAGATGTATGAATGCCCCTTTACTAACTGCCCAAAATATTACAAACTGGAAGGTATGACGACAAAAATGTTTATGCACGTACCACAAGTAAACTCATAAATATTTGCACCGAAAATTAACGAATACCTGCGAGTTTGTGCTCTCCAAGTTATCAAAGAATTTAATATAACTTGTTGAACATCTTACAAAAATAATTTATTACATACTTAGGTATAGTACGTGAATAATTAATGTCATAAGTTATGCTTAACTTACTTAAGGATCCGGCGGAGCTTGAATTACTAAAATAAATCGTAATCCAAACAAAATTATATCAAATTCTTTCATTATTCGGAATGAGACACCGTTAACCTAGGTTTCTATCGTACCATTTCGTCTACTACTACTTCACTGGAGATAAACGACCGGATTCCTTACCTAACGAGCGACTTAATTAATCATCTATTTGCGGGTAGACTAAAATTATTAATTTCTTTTCTCTCCGTGTATGCTTGTAAATCATACTAGTGTACAATATGAAATGTCATAAGAAATACTCCAAAATTCTTTAAAAAATCTTCTGTTAAAAGGAAATGTACTAGTGTGTAATTGTGTATGTCAAAGTTCAAGAAATATTTAGTGTAAAAATGTTCGGAAGTAAGTGAAATCTTTGTAATTTCTTATAGAAAAAATAAATTTCTTTAACCCCATAATCGTTCCAAATGTGGTAAAGTTATCAAGAATTGCATCCGCTTACTTCCAGTGAGTGTTTGGACGAAGAGGCAGAACCTAGATTAAACTTATCGGAATCCGTATAATAACACACTTTGAATAAATTGTGTTTGAATTACGATTTATTTTAGTATTACATTTTTAAGGGAAATTCGGTTCGCCAAACTAGTTATATTTATGACATTTATTATTCAAATATGAATCACCTTCTCGAATGAATATTAAACTAAAACATTGTAAGGAAATCTAAAAGTTATGTTCATCATAACAAACTAATGAACACCCACTGTTCGCCCGTATGTTTCAGTTTAGGTTCCATGAAATAGGGGCGAGCCTATTTCCATTAACCGGGCACAAATCCTAAACTCCGACAAGCTACAGAGAATTTAATAGAGAAACATAATAACACTGCTTCTCCTGGGAATCGAAACCAGGACCTATAGCATAGTATTTGCGCTCAGGAACACTAGACTAATGAGTCAGTTATATTAATTATTTTATATTGATAATATTTTTTAAGTTACCTCCTCAGCAATCAAGTCTTCTTCACTTCCTTTACGAGTGTCAGTGGGACCCAAATTAGAGGCAGGACCTTCTTTTGCTGGCACACCAATACTTCTGCGTTTCAAAACACTTTGAACTGAAATTTTCAATACCTATTTTAAATGTTTTTTTTAAAGGAGGTGTTGCAGGTTGCTTTTTTTTAGCACTAAAGTTTCAAACAAGCATACGTCCTGCCTTGCAACACCAGGAGTATCGATCGTGCGTTGCCGACCCTGTAAAAAATTTTACACCGCCATTTTGAGAAGGTGAGGTAAAGATTAGTTGGGCTGGCAGCATAGTGGAGACAATAAGTGTGATGGTTAAACACCACCGGGCACGCAGACAACGCTTCCTCGCGGAGCACTGGCGTCCTTGCTAGTCCCTAAACATGTATGAAAGTAGTAACTGTGTTAAGATTTACCATTAGGTACTCAAATCAAACAAAGTACCTGATGTTATTATATCAAGAGGGTTGTTGGACAAATAATTGATCTTGGATGCGTCTGTCCACATTTTGATAAGGCTTCCAACCATCCCGAAACTGTTACGGATATTAGGCTTCCCTTCATGTTCCACTATTATAGCTTCTTGTTCTGTTTCCTGTTTATTTATTTTGGACTCAGAATGTACCGAATTCATTTTGGTACGTTATTCAATGGTAAATACTAGTGGTACAATTTTATTCGCGTGGAAAGTTTTCTGACTTTGACAAAACTGACAAAACAATATCCTTTACTTCATTTTGAGGTTAACTCACAATTGAAAACCTTTTTTTATATATAACGCAAGAGGGTAATGAGTTGATAGTTTATGAATAAATTGTTAACCACATACTACGCTAGAGCCTTGGGTTCCATTTCCACGTTGGGGAAAGTGTTATTGGGTTTGCCTATGACATTTCCAGTAGCATAGTGTTATGTGTTATCAAAAAGTCTAATCTTTGGTCGAATCCAGTTCATGATTAAAACACGTACCTACACTACCCAAAGCGCTGTTTAAAAAGGAAACACACGACTTCGCGGAAGACCACAATAAACATACATTGTGTTCCGCTCTACCTCCACCAATTGCACAGAAAATCACTATTATAATGTTACAATGCTAAAATGTAAGCTTAATTAATGGGCCTTTTCCAATAATTCCTGCCAATAAGTTATACCAATAATCTATGTCAATAATCATATATACGTACCTAAGTAATTAGAGAATATTTTTCTTGGAAAAATTAAGCAGAATGCGAAAGTTTGTATAATTTAAAAAAACGGCATTAGATACAAGAATCAAATTTGTGTTGTGTCATATTGAGTAGTTTTGCAAACCTTATATTTTAATAATTTAAAAGCGCGTATTCTATTATACACCCAATTTAAAGTTGTTTTGTATTCTTTTGAGTTAAAACATTGAACAAAGTATCTAATACAGTAGTTAATAGCGTACATTGTAAATTTCCAGGTGCAGGTGCAGCTGTCAATCAAAGCTCGCAAGTTGTAACTTTCGCTCTGAGTTAAGACCTTGAGGATTTATCTTGATCTGTGGTCTATTGGTAAATTTGATCTGTGTAGTAGATTTTCAGATTTAACGCTAACAAAAAGTAAATAATAAAACGAAAAGAAACAAATTACAGACACAATGCAAAATATATTGCTTTTGCGCTCTATGCGCTTTGGCTAATTAAATTTTTTTATGATTTTAATTATTTAGTAGATAGATTTTTATTGAATTCCAATAATTAAATTACAGCATAAGGCGAAAACAAAAACTGACGAAGTAGGTTTTCTGACGCAAAAGGGAGGAGAGAAGTGTGAGTTACTAACTTATATTTTTAAAAGCAACAGCAGGAGGGCGCAATTGAATTGAGAGTTTAAGAAATTATACTTGTACCTAACGTATATTTATGTAGGGCCGTCAAACAACAACAAAGTGTCATAATTCAAAGTTATCTGCGGGAGCTTTGAAAATATGAAGAAGTGTCTTGTGGACGGCGCTCAGTTGCTATGAGAATGGAAAAGAAAAGTGTCGCGTTTCAGTGGCGGCCTCCCCCCCAGTACTTCAACTATCCCGGGCCAGCCACCACGAGGCGCTACGAGTGGAAATTTGCAACGAGTATTTTAATAAAAATTAAAATTGTTTTCTGTTACGGCACAAAGTTTCAGCTCAACTTTTCTAACTATTCTTATTATCATCTCGTAAAACAAAGATGCTTTAAGAAGAATGACAGAATATAGGTGTAAAATGGAAATGTACAGTTTTGTCCTATTTTAAAATACATCGCTTACATAGCGATGAATGGTTTTCTTAAGCTATACAATATTTTTAATGCAGTAAGTTATGGCGTTATGTGACAGAAGCTGATTATTCTAAGTAAATACGAAATACACTCGTGCAGCTATTTTCACTGTGCTAAGTGCAGTGGCGAACACTTAAATAAATTAGCATTCTTCATTTTATGGCGGTGCCGTTAAAATGGAAATAAAGTTACATGCCGTTGTTTTACTACTGACAAAGTTCTGTTTTTAATTAAGGCAACAGAGGAACGTTTTAATAAGGTTTAGTGCAAAAGTTTTTTTAACGAAATTATACTATCGAGCTTTAATTTTATTGATTTTGTAGTAAAGATATTAATTAATAAAGTTATTGTCTATTTTTAACACTCAACAGTACACTCTGCGTTTTGCAAACGAAAACCTCCTCCTAGGGCGAGCCTCATTTAAGAAATTTTGAATTGCTGGCCCACATTTTTACAGCTTAATATATCTGTGCGTAGGTACTTATTACGGTTAAGTCGGAAATTCCGAGTGGCTTTAAACCCTCAATTTGCCGACACACATTAAAAGGTCACTTAATTAGGAAAGGTCTGCAGTTAAATCTTGAAACTGTGCTAAACGCGTACCTTTCCAAGTTGGCGGTTCCGGTTTGTGGTGGAGTCCGGTCCGGAGGGCTTATATGTGCCTACCTGAACGTGTGAAATATAGGCTTTTCAACTGTATGAAGATTAAATACCCTACATATCACCTACAGTATAGTCTCATGAATCTTCATACCACAATAGCGTGTAAAGATGTGCTTCTGAATAAATAACTTTCTACGAATATTGTATGGCAGTTACGCATCATATTGACGTTGATAACATACCATCACGCCTGTATTCCCCGAAGGGTTAGGCAGAGGCGTACTAATGTACACCCACAGTTCGCCGGTATGTTTAGGTCCCATGTAATAGGGGGCGAGCCTATTGCCATTAACCGGACACAAGTTCCGAACTCCGAGCTGCTACTGGGAATTTCATAGAAAAACCCAATAACACTTTGCACGACCTGGGAATCGAACCCAGGACCTCTAGCGTAGCAGTCGCGCTCAGGACCACTTGGCTAATAAGGCAGTTTGATGTTGACGTTGATAATCTCTAAATATAAATATTTGTCAAACGGGTTTTTGTTTAATGACGTTGATTCTTCGATACATGGCTACACAAAGAACCATATTCATACATTCATATCGTGATTATCAAGGGTCGATTTTTGAACAAGATCATATCAATATCATGTATGTACCTACCGATTGTTCAATACATCGGATGTATTGCATGAGCTTTTAAGTTGATACCTATGAAGTATGTACTGTGTACACATTTGAGAACGTACGAACGAAATATTCAGTCACTTGACTTTCCCACAACAGAATATGTAGCATTAGGGCCGTACTTAATGAATGTTGGCGAGTGTACGCACATTGTATCCGACGTTACACAATTTATCGGTTACTTGCCGTTTTATCGCATGAATGCCAGCGATTATCGACTCTCAACAGCCATTTTCTTCGTTCTATTATAAAATATTTCGGAAAAAATACTCGATAATATTCGGTCTTGTGTATATAATTCTCGAGGAGCTCTTTGTGTGGGTTATTGAGTGTTCATTAATCAAACTTGAGCAATGACACTTAGGTATTGTCCGCCGTGGATTCGGGACGCTGCTTTATTATTTACGGCGCATGTACAACAAGCCTTCAAAGATTAATGATCTATCGAAAACATTTACCGACCTATATCCGGAGCCAAGATCTTCACCTCTGCTCTAAAGTTAAACTAGGAAATAAACCTAGGGAGGTTTGATTTGATGATGTTTGTTTACCTTGAAAAGATTGTACTATGCTCGTGTGACACGAGAAATGATAAGAATTAAATTGCATATAACAACCAGAAATTGTATAATTTATTTACTGAACTGAGATTACATTATTTTTAGAATAGCAATTATTATACATTTGCTCTGCCTCATTAGCCAAGTGGTCCTGAGCGCGACTGCTATGCTAAGGGTCTTGGGTTCGATTCCCAGGTCGAGCAAAGTGATATTGGGTTTTTCTATGAAATTCCCAGTAGCAGCTCGGAGTTAGGAATTTGTGCCCGGTTAATGGCAATAGGCTCGCCCCCTATTACATGGGACCTAAACATACCGGCGAACTGTGGGTGTACATTAGTACGCCTCTGCCTAACCCTTCGGGGAATACAGGCGTGATGGTATGTTATGTCATACATTTCTTGTCCTTTCTGAAGTATATAAAGACGGTTTGCGTTAGAATTGAAGTTGAAAAGTAATTTTATGTATATTCTGTCATGTAGTTTACTGTATCTTTGATCTTAAACTTAACAAAGGCGTGTTTACTATGTTGTAAACGACTAATATGAGTTCGTATTTTTTGTCTGCTATGCAATGTAGCCGGGATACAAATCTTACGAAAAATACTTTCACAGGATTCAGCCCACGGCATTTGTTCATCACGGCCCCACAGTCACGTTCTTTGGCAAACAGATCGTGTTTCTGGGGCATACCTACATCTCGGAAGAAATGCTTACTTGTGTAGGTACTCGCTTCTATACCTGTGCATATTATGTGCATAATATATGTATCTACCGTGACAACATTATTTTGTTGCGAGAGTAATCCACTGTAAAGTTACCTACTTATTTATGATGATATAATATCTAAAATTAATTGAAATCATTCTAGTTGTACCTACAGCAAAATTTAAACCATGAGTTAGTTCGTAACTAAAGATTATGACTGCTATAATAGAAGCGTTCATTATTAAAATATGGAGGTATTTTGTTATATATATAAATAAAACCAAGGCGGTTTTATTTAATTAAAATCTAAAGCGATACTTTTTGATAAAAGTTATTTTACGTCATGTTATTGTTATTTTTTTTAAATTTTGTGATCAGACATTCACCATTTTTAATTAGACTAGGTACCTACATACCTCGCGTGTATAATTCATAAAAAAAAGAATTATTGAAATCGGTCCACAAATTGATGAAAATAACGGTAGATAACGTAAAAAAATATTGTAGGTACAGACGAATATAGAGCCTCCATCTTTTTTAAGTCGGTTATACAATACTTAAGTACTATATTTACAGGTACTAACTATGAAAATGCCACGTATAATTAGTTTTTTTTATCCTCACGCACCACACTCCACAAGCTGTCGGTAGGAAACAGAGCACGTCTGATTAGAAGTTTGAGCTAAAGAAAATATTATCTTTTCACAAAGGCAGCATGCAACCTTGAAATTATCTCAAAACAACTTGAACATAACATACCATCACGCCTGTATTCCCCGAAGGGTTAGGCAGAGGCGTACTAATGTACACCCACAGTTCGCCGGTATGTTTAGGTCCCATGTAATAGGGGGCGAGCCTATTGCCATTAACCGGGCACAAATTCCTAACTCCGAGCTGTTACTGGGAATTTCATAGAAAAACCCAATAACACTTTGCTCGACCTGGGAATCGAACCCAGGGCCTCTAGCGTAGCAGTCGCGCTCAGGACCACTTGGCTAATGAGGCAGTCAAACAACTTGAAATTCACCTGAATTGACATTTCTACTCGCTGGGCCGGCTCGACCGGAGTGATACCACGATCTCGTGGAATAGTGTTTCATGCCGGTTTTCACGGAGAAAACCGGCATGAAACAACGCTTGCGTTGTGTTTCGCCGCGTGATTGACGTTACCGGAGGCCCACACCCTTTTAAAAGGCGGGTAACGCACTTGCGACTCCCCTGCTGTTGGGGGTGTCCATGAGCGGCGGTTATCGCTTACCATCAGGTGATCCGTCTGCTCATTTGCCCCCCTATCCCATAAAAAAAAGTTGATTCGGGAAACGGGAAACATTCGAATCTTGCCCGAATAAGTACTTTTCTATAAAGGATGATCCCTTTCCATAAGAGAGAGTCCAAAGTGTTGTTGATTGAAAGACGCGTGGTGTCACATGTCGCCGTTTGTGTTTGCGGAAAACATATTTATTTGTACGACCGCCACGTTATGTTTAGTATTGGAGGGTGGCAACATCAAAAAATTGTTACGGTTTCCAATTTCCACACTTTGTGATATTTATTTCCTTTCGAATTTCCTTGGCTCGTCCTCAGTATGAGCACGGTTTTATAATACCTTTGGCCATTCCTACCTATAATAATTGGACTTCGATTTTTATTAAAGATAAACTTTATTGCGGCTTTTTTCCTTTCACCTGAATTTGAGCATTTAAGTCAGGGACGCGTTTAGTCAAATCTCAGTTCGAGAAATGGAGTTTTTAATCTTTTTTGTATATCGTACAGTTATAAAAGGTAGGTATAGGTAACGGCAGTTCTTTTTGAGCAAAAGTTGAAATAGTATTTACTTTGAACATTATATTTTAGTTATTATTAATTTATTCTATTTATTAACCCATTCTAACCTTGTTTAAATATATAAATAGTAGCAAAAGACATCGCAGGCAGTCATCTTGGTAGCATAGTTGCCTAAAGCGCCCTGTGTATTTTACCGGAAGGAAGCAGGTTCGAACCCGACATGAGATGAGATCGCATTTTTCATTTGCTAACATTTAATTATGTTTCAGAGATATACGTAGTATCGATATCTGTAAGATAAAATACAATTTATAATATGCCATATTCATAGATAATCAATTATGTTATTTGGACACAAAATAATATTGATATAAATTAACCATTAGCCACAATACCTATCGAAGTACTTAATTAAATTTGTATCTATTGCCTCTCCATTGCCGATTTCTGATGGTAACCACATTGATGTGTATTTTAATTTCCGATATCTGTGTGTTCGGAATTGGGGAGCCCGCTCTAAATGTGCATCAATCACGAAGCCGATGCGCGACGTCGATAAAGTAATTATGGTAAATGTACTTACGTATATGAACATACCAGTCTACGCGAGTATCTATTGTATATGAGCTGGAGCGGTGACTTTGTATATGCGATAATAATACAATCTATTATTGAAAGGTCTTGTGAGGTAGGATTAATCCGGAAGGCGGAGGTTTTGAATCTGTAACAAGAAATAGGTATTATTATTATTATTAAACTTTAAGGCAGAGGTGTATTGCGATGTATACCACACACGCATATATATACAGATTATTTTTTCATATATATATAAGATATAAATAATGGAAGAATATTAAATACCCATCTTTGAGAATGTGAAAAATATAAATAAAACAATATCTTATCATTATTTACTTTTTATTTTCCCACAACCCAAATGGTTTCTGCAAAAGAGTGGAAATGGCTAGTAGTTACCACGCTGAGCAATGACTTTGTACTAGTGTAGCTAATTTATTTTCAAAACATATACTCCCATTTCATTGTCCTGCATTGTGACACATACTTATATTTGATACCTATTGTTATTACGTGGTTCTCTGAGGTCGTCACAGTTATGAAATATCGAAACCATCTAGTACCTACTTAAAATTGAAAACATATAAAAGTGTCTATAAATAATTGATCTAATTATAAAGATAAATATATTTTATCATTCAGAGACAAACTTATACTGATAATTACGAACTGTACGTAGGAGGTTTGTGTAATAAAAGCGATAGACTAGCCGCGATTTATCCATTAGGGTGTTGTGTGGCGTCGTATGATTGATTGGGGCTGCGGACAGAGGCCCTTGTTTCACGTATTAGCTGACACGAGGATAGGGAAGCGCCTATTTGTTACCATGTGTAATCGTACCGTATATCATCATATTTCGCTTGATTCCTTTACTATATAAATGGCTTTGTTATCTCACTTGGTGCGATGGTTACGAGTAATCGGTTTTAGATGTAGATTTGATTGTTGTTTTGTTTGAATATTGTTTTGTTATATTTCTGTGAGTTAGACAATTTTTAGTCGTCACATTATTACGACATTGATAAATACAGCTTGTATAAAAGTGTGTTTTAAGTTTCCAATCTTAGATCTCCTAAATATGATTTTAGATATTTGTTTGTTTATCTAACTACTTCATCTTAAGAAATCTATAGTTTTTATCTTTAACTACAATCACTAAAAGTGTTTGAATTTTTTAAATTAATAATGGTTTTTAATTTGAGTAGCCTACTATGGAAATACAGTCAGTTGTCAGATAATCTATTTCCATAGTAGGTACCTATAGGTATTTCAATTTTGTTTCCTGTTGACGTTTCGTGTGCCTACGAAATCATTGTATTTTCACCAGTTACCTATGTGGTAACCTCATGCATATTGTATGTTTATAACTGGGTAACTCAATTCACGTGATTCATAATATTATTCTCGGTGTCTGTTTTAGATTTATGTGAATATGGGGATGTTGTACACGGATACCACCTTTATAATTTTTCCAACATCCAGGGTTTGATTTAAACAGGTTTAAACGATAAAATTAAACTAATGAAATGAGCCAGGCACCTAAGCATGCAGTTTTTAACTATATTCTTATATTGGCAACATTAGAAAGATTAAGGTCTTGCGCAAACAAAAGTATGAACTATTCGCGGCATCTTGGCCTTTTCCTTTCCCTGCAACAGTATCTATATATTATATATTCGATCACAAAATAACCAATAATAACATTGCCCTAGAATCTCCTCCATCGTGGGTGCGTTTACAAACACAAATTATCACAAACACAAACACCCAGACCCGGACAACTACCTGTAGGTCATACAAATCTTTGATCCGTGCAGGGATCGAACCCACAACATCTAAACGATCGCTCAGCCACTACGCCAAATCGGCTGTATTCCCCAAAGGGTTAGGCAGTGGCATAGGTACTAATGTACACCCACAGGTCGCAAGTATTTTTAGGTTCCACGTACATATTAACAATCACGGACAAAACTGTTACGAAAATACATAAAAGCAAATTTTGACATTGCTAAAAGTTCACAAGTACATTTACGGAAAATGTAAGCGGGGGAAACCTTGTTTTTGTATTTTTTCGCTTTAACTTATAAGTGAATCAAAAGGGTGCTTATTTTGAGTAGGTAAACAATTTTCCTTCTCATTATTGTAAAAACGCGACTTATTCAGTTTACTCTGACAACGAGGGGACACACCATGGACAAACAAAGACTTTTTATAACTTTTTTGTAGTTAATTTGAAGTAGGGAACAAAGAGTCGGGTAGAAGGACACTCTAATTTTCGTAATTATTATGAGAGCGCAGAGGACACAACATCATATTTCTTGACAAAGAGTAAATATAATCACATTTGTAAAGTGAGCGAACACGACTGTGACGAATAATACCAGCGGAGAAATATTTAGCCCATCAGGAAAGTAAAGAATAGAATAGAGTATTTTTATTTGCGTGGGTTGTATTCTCCGAAGGGTTAGGCAGGGGCTCAGTTCGTCGATATATTTAGGTCTCATGCAATGGGGGTTAGCCTTTGCCAGTATCCAGACACATCCAAACTCTGAATATCTACTGGGAATTACATAGAAAAATCCCAATAACACTTTGCGCAACCTAGGAATCAAACCCGCATTGACCAATTTTATTGAAGCGCTTAAAATTACTTACTTTAATGTCAAAAGATTCATTATAACTGTATCGCAATAAATAAAATAAAATTGATCGTTTTTAATCAAACGAAAACAAATAAATAATAATAATAAATAAATATTTTGCGACATTTACACAGCACCATCTAGTCCCAAACTAAGCAGAGCTTGTACTATGGGTACTAGACAATGGATATAATACTTATATACTTTTTTTTTGTAAATACATACTTATAATACATAAGAAACACCCAGACGAACACAAACACTCATATTCATCACATAAATATGTGTGTCCTGTGGGAATCGAACCCACGACCTCGTGGTCAGCAGTCCGGTACTCGAACCACTAAACCACAGAGGTCGTCAATATTACATTACTTATTGAATAATATTTACGTTTAAATACCTAATAATGATTCTTAACAGTAAGGACATACTTAAGTCATTGAAAATAAAATGTAATGACTTGAGGGTCAAATGACTGTTCTACACAATATATTATTATGTAAATACGAAAACATTTTAGAGTCCCAACTGGATATTTCGGGTGATAAATAATAATCAGTCACTTTTGCCAACCCTATCGTATCTGATCTCGAATAAATAGCTAGTCACATTCGAGATCAGATACGATAGGGTTGGCAAAAGTGACTGAAATCTTTTTTCAGGACATAAGTCTGCAAAGAAATGAGGAATGAAAAATAGCATCATTTTGAATGTGAAATTGCGCCACGACTAGCGTGATACGGATGTTCCAAATTTTATAACAGCTTTATCATGTCTGTGAAACATACTGAAATGTCAAAGATTACAGTGTCAGTTTGGTATCAGTGTTGATGCTGGATTGTGGGAATTTCCCAGAATCTTCTTATCTTATCTTATCTTGTGTGGGGCCGAGGCAGCAAGGCCTCAGAGCACTTCGACCCAATGGGATCTTTTGCCCAGAATCTTAGACTGCTATGCTAAAGTTCCTGGCTCCAGCAGCTCAGCTTCTAGCAGTGTTATTGGGATTTGGGATATATTTTTCTCTGTAGCAGCTCGGACAACAGGCTTACATGGGACCTAAATATCTACACCAAAGAACTGTGCATTTACATTAGAAGAAATACAGGTGTGATGGGTATGTCTTAGTGCTCGTTTGCGAAATTTCATGCTTCTAAATCCATCGATATAGTTTGTGTATTAGTTGTCGCAAGCTCGGTTTTCAAGTCGAGAAAAGTGTTACGGGGTTTACATGTTCGGTTATTCAGTAACCCGGAGTATTACTAGGGATCTTAAAAACATAACTGCAAACCGTGAGCGTATAGTCCTGCCTTACCCGTCAGGGAATGAAAACGTGATAGTATATATTTTATATTTCTTCATTTACGAGTACAATATGTGTATAGTGTCAAGTTGAGTAGAACAACAGACAATCTAATTAATTTAATGGTACGTTCCGTCTGATATTAGGTACAGATAATATTGTCATTTGAATTAGATTATTAACCGTCGCCGTAATAGTGTTGTGAAGAGTCGAGTTCTGACGCTAAAAGCTCATTTGGATATGAGTCTGGTTGTCGACATGACGCCTCCGCCAGTTCTCGTTAACACCTATGTTAGAGCCAAAGACAAACCCTTCATTGATATAGTATCAAAAATCTTCATTCTATGTGGATTGCCTTTCGGTATCATCAGACTACGACTCTTCGGCAAAATAAACTTCTGTTTCAAGTTATTGATTGTAATCTACTTATGGACGGTGACGAGTTATTTCTTGGGCCTTCTAATGAGTGTCTTAGATACTTACCTATTGAATATCGTCATTTGCATATTTTTTCTTCAGTGTATGTTTTTAATGCTATTCAATTTGGCCTCTATCAAGAGACTGCAGCGCTATTACAATGAGTTGAGTGTATTTGACAAAGAGGTTGGATGCAGACCGAAGATTGGTAAAGAAACTATAAAGAACGTAATATTAACTGTTGCCATGCTGTTATATATCGCGGTGCTGTTTGTGTTGCCCTATGTTTTCGTAAGCTTGGAGACCCTCTACGTAGGAGCGGTACCTTTCACTTTATGTCACATTCTAGAAGTGCATTACTGTGGTCATTTGCTCAGTCTCCTCACGCCGCGATTGAATTTAATAAACTACTTCATGGAGTTGTCACTGTCAAACAATAAAATAACAAAACCTCCAAATGTCGAAGAGTTTGGCTTTTTGAAAGCATGCAATAACAAAAGCCATTGTAAAATGGAAAAGGTGATGAATCTGTACCATAATATGATAAAAGCTTACAATTATTTGATAGAAGCGGTTAAATGGCAGGTAACAGACATAGAATGAAATATTAGATTAAACTTTTTAGTCTTATAGTGGAATATTACATTTATTGTTTTTTTTTTGTTTTCCAGTTGCTGGTTACTATAATATCGTCATTCCTTAACATTTTGTCGTGTTGTTATAAAGTCTCTTTGACTATTATTAAGGAAGATGTAAGTTAATATATCTATACGAGAACTTACTTTTAATTAAGATTAATTTCTTGTTCTTAGTACGTTCTGCTATTTCTTGTATTTTTTTATCAATTCTTGTTTTTTTTAATAGGTAACACATACTCGTACTATGTATATTTATATTTTAATGTGTACTTATCTATATTTTTGTTCAGGTCCCTCTATCATTTATGGTGACATACGTGGGGTTATCAGGAGGAATAATGCTTCCATTGTTTGCGCCCTGTATGATCGGAGATCAAGTTCATAACGAAGTGCGAAGGCTTAGAGAGCTAATAGCTTCGAGGCTTTATGAGAACCAATTAGGTATTCTTTCTACGGTTTTAACAATATTAACAGACACAATGGAAAAAACGATTGTTTGGACCGGTACCGGTTTACCTTTATAGAATATACTGAATTAATATATAAATATGCTTTAGTTTTCTAAAATGTGAGAGAGTGTAGTTAGTAGGTGTGCCTTTTAAAAATCATAGTACCACATTTTTGTACCTACTTTCGTAACTTAATTGATTTATCAGTTCGACATAGAATTATTGTTTCTTCAACACATTTAATTTTAATTGGCCCGAATTTTAATTGAATTCTTGGTCCCAATTACGAAAATCCGTAATAACATTAGCTCCTCTAATGTGATTTATTAACAGACAAATTTAATGTAGATTTCAGGACACGTGACGCATCTAATTCCAATAAAAGCGAACTGGATTAGGTTTTCTCGTATCTAGAAAGATCTCAGCGTGCTCAGGCTATTTGCCTTGGCGACACGTGGGGCCGTTTGCTCCGGCTGTCCTGCGAATAACCATGACGTCACAGGCAATAAGGATTGGCGAACTATTATATCTTCTAATACATAAAAATGGATATTTGTTGTCTATTTGTTCGTACTCTACTTGAATTCGTGTGCACGATCGCAAAGGTTCCTAACTAAAAAAGAGGTATTACATATACATAAAATATCTTTATGATACCTATAAGATGTCTGCCTTAAAATTGCATTCCTTCGTTTGGTATCAATAAATACAAGCCATAATTTGTTGGCGTAACATCTGTGTAGCATTGACGGCTTTATCATTTAACAAATCTTTAATAGCAGTAGGTGCTGTGTTGGGTATTAAACAGCCAAAATTTCAATGATAGGTGATGTTGAGAATGTAGCTTCTGTTGTAATCTTACAGACAAGTCAAGTCGCGGCACGGCGCGCGCGCTGCTGGCGTGGACGGAGACGCGCGACCTGTCATTCTCACTGCTGCGCATGCTCGATATCGACATCTCGCTGCCCTTCAAGTTCGTCGGCCTGCTCGTCACTTATCTCATCATATTGCTGCAATTTCAGAAAGTCATTAACCCTTAATACATTGTATTGCGTCAAGTTTCATGATTTCATTGCTTAAATAAAGTAAAAAAGTAAATATATTATTGCGGCATTTCTATGACAGAATTATTGTTGCTAAAGCACTGTGTTCAAGTATTGAGATAACGCACTTTGTATCATTTTGAACCTTAATAAATATCAATATGAAAATAGTTCTTTTTTTATGTTTCAACTGCTGAACAAAGCTCTCACTATCTTTGACTGATCTCTATAGGAAGTTAAAGAAAAGTGTGTGACCAACGCCAGAGTAGGTATCACACGCGTATGTCCTTAAATGCCAAAATTACGGCCAAAATTCCGTCTGGCAAGGGCTCTAATGTTTTGAGTCATTTAATTGAGGATTAATCATATTCAGATCAACTGAGTGAATTTTATGGCCAATTGCCACGTGATTGTCGTGCTTGATAAATGGCGTTCCCTCCGGTGCCGTGACAATATTCCGTTTAAGAGATATATTGTCATCATCGTGCACACCATTAAAACGCCATTGTCTGATTCTCCCTACTAGGCATAATATCTTAAATATATTTTGTTCTAAACGTTCATCTATATAATATATGTAGCTAGGTATATAATAACCTGTTCGCAATAATAGTTGTAGTCATAGTAGTCAATAAAAAACACAAAATAAGGATAAAATAAAATCATACAGTGAGAAGATGATACTTGAAAAAATGATTTTGTTGTAATAGTAATAATGGAGGCTTCATTAAATTATGTAAAATACTAGACAGTATTGTTGAATTATATTTAAAGTTTAAATATAATTCAAGAAACCAGGTAAGAAATAGTTAGAATAAAATATTCACTAAACGCTATCTCGTCTTAGCTATTTCGTCGTGCGGGCTTTGCGACAAGAGAGATTTTCCACGGTGGCAAGCGAGATATCTATTGTTATCGGAGAAAACGCTGAGGTTAGTCCTTTATATTGCGGAGAAAACATTTCAACAATTTCCCTTTTTTCGATTTTTACAATGACGGATGAGGTACATTCTGCAAAGAAATTTATTGCTAAAGAATTTGGAGAGTGGTTATGACTGTTGTTTGGCACGCCATGTTTTTTTTTTTACATTAATTTCCTCTTGTATTTGGTCTTTTAAAATAACTCTGTATACTAACAAGATTATTGTAGGTCATCTTCTGACTTTCTGTTTTAAATACTGACGGTGACCAAATAGATATATATTAGTAATAACTAATTAATCTATATACTAATATATAAAGCTGAAGAGGTTGTTTGTTTGTTTACTTGAACGCGCTAATCTCAGGAACTACTGGACCGATTTGAAAAATTATTTCTGTGTTAGATAGCCCATTTATTGAGGAAGGCTATAGGCTATATATCATCACGCTACGCGGACGACGTCGCGGGCAGAAGCTAGTATAATATATTTAAGAGCAATGGCTGTTATATAAACGCTATGAAACACAGTAAAACTGTTTGGTTCCAGTCTTACGTGTAAAAGACGGATCATTAGATTTTACTACCAAGCAGCAGGGATTTGTTGACTCTTCAAAATGTGTTTACATTAATCTTCTCAAGAGTAACGACTAATGATCCTATTTTTAATAAGGCGACTACAAAAAATAGAGGAGGTTCTATATTCGTCTGTATGTATATTTTAATGCATGTTCTCGTTTTTTTGGTCAGTTGTGGACCGATTTCAATCATTTTTTTTATATGAAAGAGTATACTTCCAAGGTAGTCCCATTCAAATTTGAAGAAGACCTGAATCACAAAATTTGGAATAAAATGACGATAAGATGTACCGACCGATGATGATGACATCGTCTAACATTTAAGAAGTTGGTGCAAGTGGCCCTTAGTAAGTAAAGTCTACTTCGCACTCAAAATGTTGAAATAAAATAACTTTTAACAAAAAGTAAAACGCTTTTTAAACGCGGTTGTACTTTTTGTTATTCTAATAAAAACATTGAATTACACAAGACCTACGCCGATAGGCAATAACATTCTTTTTTTACATATTACTTACTGTAATTTCTTAAATTAGATAGTCAACACTGTGGCAGTGTAAGAAACAAAAATACACGATGTAATAACTTAAGTATAATGACTTAAAAAGCGAGAGCTTCCCAAGTAAGGTTCAGGTAAAATTATTATTTGATAAACTGTAATATGCTAATGGTGACACCATTAAAATATTATCGGGAAATTTATAGATAGTTTATTTCGGTGCTAGTTGTCGAGATGGCGGCTCCTCCAGTCCTGTATAACAGCTATGTGGAAACCAATGATGAAACGTTCATTGATGTCGTAACAAAGATTTTCATTATCTGTGAATTACCCTTTGGTATTATCAGGCTTCCACTTTTCTTCAACATTCCCTTTTTCTTCAAGTTTCTCATAGTTTTGTATTCTTTGATTTTGGCGTGTTGCTATGTAGTCATCTTCTATAACATTAAAGAAACATACTATTTGAACTTAATTGTGTGCGTATTTAGTATACAGTCTATATTCTATATGGTGTTCAATTTCATCTCAATAAAGAGACTTCAAAGGTTTTACACTGAACTGAATAATTTCGACAAAGAAGTTGGCTGTAGACCCAAAATTGGGAAAGGGACGGTAAAAAATTTGCTTACAGCTGTACTTATGCTATTGTACACAGTGAATTGGTTCGGTCTACCACACTTCGTGGTCACTATCTTGCCTATGTATATGGGACCAGCACCTCTTATTCTATGTAATATTTTGGAAGTACATTACTGTGGGCATTTGCTTAGTCTTCTTACGCCACGGTTACAAATAATAAACTACTTTATGGAGCTGTCGTTATCAAACTGTAAAATTACAAAAGTTCCGAACGTCGCAGACTTTGGACCCGTAAAGGCTTGCAATAACAAATCCCTTTGTAATATTGAAAAGTTGATGAGCCTGTACCACCAGATGATAAAAGCGTACAACTACTTGATAGAAGCGGTCAAATGGCAGGTATTAAAAATAAATATTTATTGACAAAATTTCATAGGAATTGAAATGAAATAATTATATTTTCTTGTTTCAGTTGGTGGTTTCTATAGTAGCGACGTTTATCAACATTTTAACTGCGTTCTATGAAGTTTATGTACTTGCCTTAAGAGATAATGTAAGTTCATGTTATTTTCTAGTGAATTGAGGCTATTTTTACTCCCACTGGTATACTTAACCACAAACACATTATCTATAAATACAGATATTAATGTATTTTGTTGTTTTTTTTTTGTTTCGATTAAGTAGAAACTTAAGCTTTTACAAATATTCTTGATACGTTTACAAATCCGAATTATATTTTTGAGGGTAGTTAGGTATAATATGTATGTTTTTTTTATACTCATGATGTGATTATTTTATATTTGACCAGGTAGCAAAGTCGATTATTCCAATGTCTATGAATGGTCATACAATGACAAGAATTTTTAGATTTCATATTTCGAAAATCAACAATTCTGAATTCATAGAATTAGTTTATTTATCAGTTTTTTTTTCTTTTTTGTTTTATAAAACACACGATTCTCTATCGTACTTTTGACATTGGCAGAATTGTCGCAATCGGCACATTGCCATTATCAAAAATGGAATTGAACAATTGTGACACAATAAAATTGTAGATTTAAGTGGCAGTTTTGTTTTCCAGGCTCTGATTATTGTGGTTTCTTACATGGGAGTTTCAGGAGGCTTATTGTTGCCATTGTTTTCACCATGTATTTTTGGGGACCAAGTCAAAAAAGAAGTTTACAGACTAAGAGAACTGCTGACTATGAGACTATATGAGAACAATTTGGGTAAATAATAAATATTTTTATTAGGCTACTTATTTTGAATATATTTTATAGTGTAGCTAAATGTAGTGGCTAAAGTACTAGTCTCAGACTATTTTTGTCAATCTGTAATTTTATTTCCGTTACGCCCAAGCCCCCTAGTCCCCAAGAGAAAGATAATAATGCTTCTCTCTATACCCATAGACAAGTCAAGTCGCGGCACGGCGCGCGCGCTGCTGGCGTTGACGGAGACGCGCGACCTGTCATTCTCACTGCTGCGCATGCTCAACGTCGACATCTCGCTGCCGTTCAAGTTCGTCGGCCTGCTCGTCACATATCTCATCATATTGCTGCAGTTCCAGAAAATTATCAATCCTTAAGTTATGGTGCTTTATTATTAGCAGTAAGGCCTCTAAATGGAAGAACGGAGTTATGACTCTTATCTCTTTAACCCGGTTCAAATTTCATTTCACAAAGTTTTAAATATGACACGTCTTATGGCACTTTCATTAGTTATTTAATTAAGTACCTATTTGTACGAGTACGGAGTGATTAAGAATATTGTTGAAATGTGTTAATATTGTTTTATTTGTCATTATTTTAAATAGCTTAATTTCATAATTATTTTCATTTAGATTTTGAAATTAGTCTTTTGAATACTGTATATATTCGTAGACAGGGCTTTTGAGAGCCCAGGGCCCCGTGGAAAGGGCTCGCCACCATTGACGAGTTATAGACAGAAAATATTTTATTTAAGAAATTAGATATTATAAAGTCCTCTTCTTTTCCTATACCGTGCACAAAATATGGAAAATTGTATTTTAACAAAAAGGCAATTAGTTGATAAATTAGGTGCTCCCATAAGTAGCATTAACACAGAGCCCACAACCTCACGGTCTGCCCCTGTTCGCAGATTAAGCCAGTAAATTATTAGAGAGAGCTTCTATAAAGATCTTGGTACTTCATTATATGAAACACTAAAATAATATTTCTGTTTCAGACAAAGAGCATGGTCGTTAACACTCTTTGCATATAGTATACATGACAACCGTGATCTACCAGGTCTGATATAATCCTAGGCCACTTGTTGCCCGAAGACTATTTTTGGCTGTATGACACGTTATGTAACAGAGCGGCGATTCACTAACGCCGAAGATCTTTACAGCCAAATAAATCAACTACCCAGTAAATATTAAACCGTCGACCATTCCCATATGATAGATCTAGTAGTGGTTTGGCGTTAGAAAATCGGGGACAGGAATGGAGACACAATTTATTTTCTGTAGGTTTTGTTTGTTTCAAATCAAAACTAGTAAAGTTATACAATATTTGAAGAAAGTTATGTACTTTAGAAAATGTCTAAGTCGTCTTCGATAGTAAAATAATAATCTCTTTTACAGGATAACTTAATATTCACTAGTCTTTCACTGTTTGACACACAGAGTAATTAGTTGTAAACTTTAAGTCCAGCACTAAAAGTACCTACCTAAATAGAGCTAAAGCGTAAATTGGAAAACTTAAATCGCTAAGTTTCCGCATTAAGCAAGAGAAAGTACCAAGAAATATCAAAACTAATTCGAAAAACAGATTGAACTCAAAGTTAGAGAACCTGGTAAGCATTATTTTCACTAAAACTGTCCGTCACAGTGACTCGGCAATTTTGCCAGCGGGTACAGCGAAGGATATTTTCTAAGGAGCTTAGAGCTTTATTGATTTAATTTCGTTATTAAACTATATTGGACTGTATACAGAATGTCGTACGTAGGTAAAAAATCTGTAGAGTAGTTACGATCATTAATATTTCATTGATATAGAATGGCTGGCTTTGGATATTTGTGCATTGAGACTTTTTGAGACAACACGTAGCTCTTGCAGTCTGAGCATACCTTTTTTTGATTCTCGATAGGCCTACGATTGGCCGCCTGTCCACCTGATGTTAAGCGACACTGCGACATACGAGCGCGCTTGCCTAGAACAAATCGATTCAATCGTGATTTAAAGACAAGACACAGGCCTCAGGTTGTAATCGTATCACCAAATGTTATTGAAATCTGTTCAGCGGTGCAGACGCGAAAGTAACAGATAACGTTACTTTTGCATTTTGCTATTTAGGGCCACTTGCACTAACTTCTTAAATATGTTTAAATTGTATTTAAACACAATTTTCTATTGTCATTTTGTGTTTAAATTCAATTTAAACATATTTCAGAAGTTGGTGCAAGTGGCCTTTATTTGATAATTGCAATGCAATTCAATAATACTTTTGTGAGTATTGGTGTAGGTACCTACTAAATCAGCAACTCAAAGGATAATCTAGAGACTCTAGCGCTAGAACTTTTTGAATTTCATTGATACATACATTTATTTTTGTTTGAAATGGTTCTATTAGTGTAAATAGTCCTAATAGAGAGGATACAACTGGAACCCGGCGAGGCTTTGTCAACAGCGCAGCATAACGAGGTAGCCGGTACAAAGCTTGTTACTACTAAAACTTATATTCTTCACTTACCTCTTTCAATTTACGAGACAATAAATAGAATCGCAAACAGGTTGCATCTGTTTTTTATATAATTGTAGAATAGATCCAAACGACCATGGATAAGAACACGCTAACTTTTATAAGAAAATAATCTTATAATATTTATACGAGGATAAATGAAGGTTTATTGATCCTTATATAGAACTTATCTTGGAATACATTATTTACACTTGGTCTAATTTACAAATAAATATAAGATTTTGTTTATGCATAGGGCACGTTTTAAGTGTCATGTTACATAGCAATAAATATTGTTTTCATTATTATTTAATATCTTAAAATATGATAGGACTATATATCGTAAATTTCTACAAGGTTCCCAAAGCTTTATTTGGCTAAGAATTTATTATTCATATAAAAAAAAATTGGTATACTTCAGTATATATTGGTTAGTCTTGTCAAGGCAGAGAAGTAGGTATACATATTATCCTGCTAGTAGAATATTACATTTTATTATAACCCATACGGACTCTCTGACTACGTGCAAACAAAATAAAATTTACCCGGAACGGCAAACAAATTAAAGGAAGTTATGTACCTGGCTCCCTTTGTAGACACTCAATTTCCAGCTAGAAAACAAAGACAACCTGAAGTTATTCAGGTCGTCTTTGTTTGTTAGTATATATACACAAATTTTATATCGTCAAGTTTTTAACCAACATTTTATTTCCAAAATTGTATTAAATTAATTATTACCCTTGATGTGCCAGTCGGGTATTTAATGAAATGCAGATTTTGTAGCTGTTACATAAAATTATTTGGGCCAGGGTCTGGGTGAGGACCACTGTCAATTAAGCCTGATTTAATTATAACCCTCCAGATTTTAGACATTCTACTGTGAGAGTCGCTGTGTCCGCGTCTGTGACAACTAATTGATTGTATTATATTAGACAGTTGTGTGTAAGTTTAGTAATAAATTCTCTCAACTGACGTCCCGGGTTACATAATGCCAAAACTCGATATTTGTGAGGCCCTGTATCAATTACAATACCTTTATTATTTACTAGCTTTTGCCCGCGGCTTTGCGTGTATTAAGTTTAGAATTTGTTTCCAAAAATAAAAATAAAATTACAGTGATGATCTCTTCTTTGAATGGTACTGTGTACATCAGAGAGGTCGAGCTGTACTATCTCAGGATCCGTTTAATTAATTAAGATAAGAATTTCACCAGGTTTTAAGTTGGAGCATATACTATATATTCTAACAGTGATTACAAAATTAAAACCTAGTTAGTACTTTTTGCGTCAACCCGTAACAAACAGACAATAATTTAAAAAATCACAGTTTTGCGTTCGGTGACGTTTATATACCCTAAACCCACTAGTTTTTTTTTATATCTTCAATGTGCAGACGCAGCTTTTTTACGATTTTATAAAAGTAGAGAAGAAGAAGAAGAGATAGATGAAATAAAATGATATAGTAATCCCAAATACAAAATATGTTTATTCAAAGTCAGTTTCAAAATAATTTGGACTGGGATTTTAATTCAATAATACAACGCTAAAAAGGCCGTTTTCGATTATTCATAATATAATTCACAATAGAAAAATGGATGGATGGATTAAGATGGGCTATGGGCCCTAAATATGAATTGATTGCAGATGAATTGCTTAATTTTTAAGAAACCGACGCACGGTTTCGAAATAAAAATAAATGTTTGCTAAGGTTATATGGTCTTTTAGGCAACTAGGTTATTTATGTGGAGTCTTCCTCCACCTCGCTGTCCTGTTTACACTATCCAAAATAAGCATAACCATTTACAAGAGGAAGGTGCTACTATATCCCGTCGGGCTCTATTGATATCGTAAAGGATCACTTGAACCACAAAGACCATGTTTACAATAGAATGCATCGAACAATTACTTACTTTCCTTATAAGAGAGGCCTTGGTGAATATACACGTCTCATAATCAGAAGTGTTGTGGAATGAAACCTTAGTGGGCGCCGGAGTGGGTTATGCTGGTTCAAATATTAAAACACACATTTAGAAGTTATAAAGTAACTCATGAAAGTATTACGATTATTAAAGTGACTTCTTAATTATAACGTTAGCAACAACTATTTATGTAGATTTATAAAGGAACTCGTGATAGTGTGAAGACGCACACACAAGTCAGAGACAGGTGAATGCGTGTGAGCTTCCGCCAGCTCGGCCCTCACTGCAGCGCTTGCCCCTTCCAATTCTTAATTGATATAATTTAGTACCACCAGATAGCGCTGTCGTAATTAGTCAACAGACTATCCGTAATTATGTTTCGCTCCAACATGTAACGCTAAGGGCCACTTGCACCAACTTCTAAAATATGTTTAAATTGTATTTAAACTCAAAATTACTATGAAATTGTTACTTTACTATGAACTGCCTTATTAGCCAAGTGGTCCTGAGCGCGACTGCTACGCTAGAGGTCCTGGGTTCGATTCCCAGGTCGAGCAAAGTGTTATTGGGTTTTTCTATGAAATTCCCAGTAGCAGCTCGGAGTTAGGAATTTGTGCCCGGTTAATGGCAATAGGCTCGCCCCCTATTACATGGGACCTAAACATACCGGCGAACTGTGGGTGTACATTAGTACGCCTCTGCCTAACCCTTCGGGGAATACAGGCGTGATGGTATGTTATGTTTATTACTATGATAAATTGTGTTTAAATACAATTTAAACATATTTTAGAAGTTGGTGCAAGTGGGCCTTACATACGTTAAAATGAAATAAATAGGTACTGCATTGATTCCATATTAAAGTGTTTTTTTTCAAGGCCTAAGTGTGCTACCTGCGTAATATCCCTAAGCAAACTTCGCATCATTCCAGAGGTTCTTAAAGTAATATTTCAGACTTCCTCATTTCGTAATTACGGCCGTGAGTTTATACCATTTTTCACGGAGCCGGTGCAAGTGTACGGCTGTAGAATACCTTTTGATGAATGTCGGCAGTTCGCACGAAGAATGCGTCGAGTTCGTCGTTAACGAAGACGGATCGTGTCGCTAGGTGACGGATGCTCAGGTAACAAAAAAAATAACAAATTAGTTCCTTTGGTTGTTCCATTTAGCTAAGTCGGTCGGCGATGTGATGTTTATCTGCAGCTATGTACCTACCTGTGTGATAACTTCGTCATCAAAATGAGAGCATTTATAGTTGTCTGCGCTGGTTTGTTGGCAGACTTCACACGCCATTGACAAAATCTCTCCTTGTTATATTTTCGTTCATTGTTTGAGCGAGTGATAGTTAAATGTTAATCCGCATAAAATTTCAAAAAGTCAAAGCTAGATTTGAACTCGGATACATGTATGTCGGATATTAACTTTAACTACGAGTATCTTACACTAATCTTACCCTCCTCCATGCGCGCAATATGCTTAAAAAAGGCACAAAGTTTTCTATTCCCGCAATGATATAATATAACTATAGAATGACATCATCTTCACGTATTAATTATACACATAAAGTTTATTTGGATATTGTAAGAGTTATTACTTACCGTGGGAGAGCCATGCTTCGGCACGAATGAGCCGGCCTCACAGAAAACCGGCGTGAAACCACCCTTACGTTGTGTTGATACCGGAGGCCCAAACCTTTTTAAAGGCGGGCAAATCACTTGAGACTCCTCTGGTGATACTAGTGTGCATGGGCGGTGGTAATTGCTTACCAACAGGCGATCCGTTTCTTTGTTTGCCTCCGTATCCCACAAAAAAGTTATTTTATTGACTTTTTCTTTGGCTCATCTTTCAAAATTGCCTCAAACAAAAGTCTGTCAAAGCAAATCACGTAACGCTTTCGTAGCACTTCTACGGCGTAGCGCTACGATGTTTATGAATATGAGGTAAAGTAAATGCCGCAAAAATAAAATTCGCTTAGCCCGCGCGTCCTACGCTTGTCGGATATAGCAATAAATCTGAATTGAAGTAAAATGTATTTATAAATAAATTTGAGGCCTGTATTCGTTCGACCAAAACTGCGTACTTTAGATAATATTTCTAGAATACGCATTTGTAATTTTTTTTATGGGATACGCATATGGCAAACGAGCAGACGGATCACCTGTAATTTTACGGTTATGAATGTTTCTGTTTATGCTTTCTATTCTGAGTTGAGATTGCACTATGCCATTATGTTAAGACGGGAGGTGTAATCTCCTTAGATACCATATACCTATTTAATAACGATTGGTATTCCTAAAAGTTGATTTGTAATAATATCAATAATCGTGTACCTAATACATATAAAATTTAGTAAACCATCACTTACAGAACTTGTTATATTAAATTTTAATGCTGTAAAGACATCTGAACCCGATTTCGCAAGCTGTTTGCGACATTCAATTACCTACATGCCCGATGGTGCGTACACTTGCTGACAGCGACATGATGCAGTGTGCAGCGACCCGCCTGCATCGATACATATATATTACGATGTACATGCTACATACAATGTAGGTGAGTACATATTTCTTAGCATATGTATAACCGGCTACAAATACATGAATAAAGTATCCGGTCAATGGCAACAGGCCCCCATTACATGGGACCTAAATATAACGGCGAATTGTAGGTGTACACCTCTGCCAATCGGGCAATATAGGCGTGATTGTATGTTATTTATAGTAAATAGGGATGCATTTGGGTTCATAAATTACTATATATGTAGCGGCTCACGCCTATCTAATTTAATTATAACAACATGCAAATTGGGTCTTAAACTTAAACACAGGCAGGACTTTGAAAAGTTAAAATACTGGCACAGACAGTTATTAAAATAACATGGTTTAGTTGTTGGTTATATTATTATGGTAGTCTAGTCTAGTGGTCCCAAGTGCGACTGCTACACTAGAAGTCTTGGGTTCGATTTCCAGGTCGAGCAAAGTGTTATCTGGTTTTGCTACGAAATTCTCAGTAGCAGCTCGGAGTTTGTGACCGGGCTCGCCCCCTATTACATGGGACCTAAACATACCGGCGAACTGTGGGTGAACCTTAGTACACTTCTGCCTAACTCTTCGGGGAAAGGCGTGATGGAATGTTATGTTAAAATAGGTCAAAAAAGGTCAGATTTTCAAACTATAATGTTACAGACTTACAGGCAGACACAGACACAAAGATAATATTATTTAAAACGAAACGTTAAATATTACCCGTTACTAGCGGTGTTTAAATTAAAAGATCTAGAGATTTCTGAAAAATAGGTCGGAATAATTTAGCTGGCTGTGTACGACATTTCAATTACTTATAAGGAAGATGGTGTGTATTCTTATTGAAGCGATGCACATAGCGATACGTATCTAATATTATAGAGTTGTCTGTAATTGGCTCCTATATCATGGAATCGTCTTAGTCAAATTTGTATTGGAATTTAACATTTATAATGTATTTATACCGACAGTTCCGGTATATATAAATTCTATAGAGGACGAGCCAATTGCCATTGACCAGGCACCAAACCCAAAATCTGAATTGCTGCTGAGAATTTTGTCGAAAACTCCATGAATACTCCACCTGGAATCGAAGCCAGGATCTCTAGCATTTAGATTTAGCAGTTCGATTTAGGACCACTGGATGGATGAGGCCGTCATATTCAGAAATTTATTTGATAACTAGCTTCTGCCCGCGGCTTCGCCCCCGTGGAATTCGGTCTGTCATCACATCCCACGGGAACGGGATAAAAAGTATCCTATGTCCGTCTCCTGGTTCTAAGCTACCTCTCCACCAATTTTCAGTCAAATCGGTTCAGCAGTTCTTGAGTTATAAATTATAAATGGTGTAACTAACACGACTTTCTTTTATATATATAAGATGTAAAAATATAAAGTTAAAAATATTTTTTTAACTTTATATTTTTACAACAAATTTGATTCTTATACTGACTTATTACATTGTTCCCGAGTACATAATGTCCTTTATTGAGACGAGGAATATATAGAGAGTTAATATATAGCGTGGAGGTGTTTCGTAATCAAGCGTTATTAGCTGAATTTCAGCGGTTATTTTACATCACGTGTGGTAATGAACAATGTATATAGGAGCTGTTAATTATAACTTACCATCATGCCTGTATTCCCGAATGGTTAAGCAGAGGTTTACTTATGTACAATTTCGGAGTTCTAGGGCGTGAGCGAACCTTTTGCAAAACCCTAACATTGTTGTTCGGGTACATTGAGTAGGGTCTCTTGTGTTATTGATTTGTAATTATTCAAATTTATTATTATTTGTATCATGTTGTCGGAGAATTTTATTAAAACATTAAACAGCCAACGAACAAATTATTGTCGAGATCTAGAGTAGGATGTATGAACCAAATTTAAAAATAAACATTGCCTAATACTTAACTTAAATAACTTCAGTAAAATATTATGCTTTCCATTTCATTAAAGCCATTTTCCTTTTCCATTAAAGCTTGTGACTGGATATTTATATTTTCTGGATTTACAACACAGAATACAATTTGACCGAAATAGCTTTATATTTTAAAGGTATTTCATGGTAAAACTTGATTACGTTTTACGATTAAAATACCTTGAAAATGTCACAGACAAAGGGCAATCACAAAGCGAAATGGACGCGAAAGTCGGTCCTTTTCAAAACATCACAGAATAATTTTAAGTTTCTACTTTTCAATTTAAAATTTCATATTTCATATAATTTTCGCGATTTTTATTTACAATTTTATTATATAAAAATGTGTACACCCTATACTCTACACTATATACAAACACTCATATCTAAAACACTCGCTAATACATGTAATATGGTTTCATCCTATTTACTACATAACTCACCAAAATTTAAACTATTGGCATTTATGTTACATAATTATTTGGTAAAAAATACTTTTAATCAACCTTGGATTAATTTACTTTTTGAGGCCTCATTATTTGATGGCAAATCCTTAAGTTATAGGATATTATCTAATTGCGTGTTCTATGATGACAATTTAATACTAATATTCATGACACTCCTGACAATCTGCTTTAATTATTCGTATATCTTTTCATTAAAACTATGTAATGGCTATCCTTAACTTAAACGTCTCTGATGAAATTTTATTGATAACAATCTGGAAGTCGAGTGTCACGAATATGATAGACTAGAAAACTGCAATCATATTATGTCCTCAAAATATAAAATCAAAATATTAAGTTTTAATATAAGAAGCATTCAACGTAATTTTGATTCGTTTTGTGTTGCATTTAAGAGACTAAATATTGAATATGACGTTATCGTACTAACGGAATGTTGGTTAGAAAATGACCCCCCCATTGGAAAATTATCGGGTTATTTTGCATATTCAACAAAAAATAATCTAAACCAATGTGGTGGCGTAGTCACATATGTAAAAAACTGCTGGAAACCCACAGTTTATGAACCGACTTTTCATGAATCCGAAGTTCTTGTTATTGAATTATCAAAAAACTTCACTATCATTGCCATTTACCGTTCGCCCTCATATAGACAAATTGATAGCTTCCTTTCATCTCTGGATAGCTTACTTACAACCCTTAGAACAACTCAATCAATTGTGGTCACTGGGGATATTAACATAAATATCTTGTCTGCTGATGACAGGTCTTGCGGAGAGTATCTATGCTTGATGGCTGAACATGGTCTGCAATCTGTTATTTCAAAACCTACAAGGAAAGATTCTTGCTTGGATCATATCTTTATTCGATCTAAATATTCTGCTACGGGACTAGTCTGTGATGTTGACATTACTGATCATAGAATGATAATGATGGGGTGCAATACTGAAATTACTCCTGATAAACACCGGAGTCGTTTTAAAACTAAAATCAATTTTACAGATGTGGCAGAAGATCTTAAACACATAGATTGGTCTATTATAATGAAGGATAATTGTGTTAATACGGCTGTTGAAGAACTTCATTCCAAAATTGGGTTTTTAGTAGATAAACACACAAAAAAAATAAGGATAAGTCGTTCCAAATTTATAGACAAGCCTTGGATAACCCTGGGGCTAATTAAGTGCATGAACCATAGAGATAAGCTCCACCTGGATGTGAGGAAACATCCTGAAAATCAATTAAAAAAGGTTATCTATACTAGATATAGAAATTTTTTCACTAACTTGTTGCATAAGATAAAACGCGAATATGAATCTAAACTAATAGAAGATAACAAAGATAATACAAAAAATCTCTGGAAAACCATTAGAAATATTACCGATTCCAACAAAACTAAATGTGATTCTTCCGATTTGATTAATAGTACAGCTAGTGTCCAAGAATCTGTTAACGATTGCAATAAATATTTTACCTCTGTTGGCAAAACTCTTGCGAATAAGCTTTTGATCGAGACAAACGAAAGCCAAAATACTATTCTATCAAAAATTAAATTAAAACCCACAAGCGCCAGTTTTTTCATGCAACCTACTGATGAAGAAGAAGTAAGCAAAATAATACACAATTTAAGAAATAGCAGTGCTCCAGGTCTTGACGGATTCACTACTTGCCTTATAAAAGAAATAAAAAATAATATCTTACTTCCTCTCACACACATTATTAACCTCAGTTTAAGCAGTGGCATTTTTCCCGATAAGTGGAAGGAAGCTATGGTTGTCCCAATTTATAAAAGCGGTTCTAAACTGGAACCTAGAAACTATAGACCTATTTCCCTCCTAGGGACTTTTTCTAAAGTTCTAGAGAAGATTGTTAACAAACGCTTAACTGCTTATTTAGATACATATAAATTTATCTCTGACAATCAATTTGGCTTCCGATCTGGCAGATCGACGGAGGATGCAATTAGTCTACTTACAAATACTGTCTCTTCCCACCTAGATAATAATGAGAGCTGTATAGGTGTTTTCTTAGACTTGGCAAAAGCATTTGACACTGTTTCAATTTCCATACTCTTAAAAAAGTTAGAATCAATAGGTATCCGTGGCCTACCACTCAACTGGTTTGAAAGTTACCTACAAAACCGGTATCAACGTGTGAGAGTTGGGAATTGCAACAGTAGTCGTTTGCCCATTGATTTTGGAGTTCCACAGGGCAGTGTGCTTGGTCCTACACTGTTCATTATCTATATGAATGATATCCATGACATCCCAATTGACAATTCTAAAATTATCTGTTACGCCGATGACACTGTGGTTCTTTTTCACAACAATTCATGGAAAACAGCTTTTGAAACAACACAGAATGGTATGAATAGTATCAAACTCTGGTTAAATTCGAATCTTCTATCTCTAAATTCAGAAAAAACCAACTACATTTGCTTTCACAAAACTCAGGCATCAGCGCCAATACCAACACTTTCTCTCAAGATTCATTCAGCTTCTTGCCTTCTTTCGTCTTCTTGCATCTGCAACACCATCCAAAAACTTGACAAAATTAAATACCTAGGTTTAATAATTGACAATAGACTCTGTTTTAAACCTTATACTACATTAATCGCAAAAAGAATTAGGAAGCTTATCTACACAATGAAACTTCTACGTAATGTTGCTAATCAAAGGATTTTGATGCTTGTCTACGTCGCATTATGCGAATCCATACTTAGTTATTGTATATCTATTTGGGGTGGAGTCGGCATCACAGTCATGTTACAAGTTGAACGTGCACAACGCTCTGTTCTGAAGGTTATGCTTAGGAAGCCTTTTCGTTATCCAACCATTCAACTATATAATGAAGCTGCAGTACTAAATGTACGCCAGCTATACATTTTAAAGTCAGTTCTTAAAAAGCATGCAGCAGTGCTCCAGTCAACTGAATATGCAGTATTACTCAAAAGTCGCGTGTTCAAAATACAACAAACAAGAGTTAAAACGTCGTTTGCGCAACACATGCAAACATTCATGCAACCGTTTATATATAATAAAATAGTAAGATATTGCAACATTAAAGAAAGTACCACTAAAAAAGCTAAAAAAATTGTCCATAAATGGCTTCTAACGCTCTCTTACGCTGAAACAGAAAACATTGTTAGAGTGATGTAGTTCATCTAAACACCGTACCTCACAGTTACTCACAGTATACACAATCGTAATCTCACAGTTATACACACAAACACACACACACACACACACACTCACACACACACACACACACACACTCACACACATACATACACAAACCCAACACAGAACTTACCTACTTTACACAATAATTAATATTGTATTCTGAAAATAGTTTTAAGTTTATTTTTAAGTACCAAATTTACCCTTTTATAGTCAAAGAATTTACCTGATAAAAAGATTTGGCCTCCACGAGACAGGCTTGACCTAGTGTGGAGGTCATAGGAAACATTATTTCTCCATACAACATGTCATCCTCAATAAAATGTAACACATACCTACGTATGGAAATGTAATACTTATTTTTGGCAATAAATTTTTCTTATTTCTTTCTTATTTCTTAAAGCTGGAGCTCATTTTATTTCAATGAAGATCAGGGCACCATGCGATACTTACGAAACTGTCATAAAGTGAAATCAGCTTAAAGTTCTTTTGTGTCGCAATTACAAAGGTTCCGTGTCCCATGGCGTACTTAATAAAATTTGTCAGACTGCGCCCCGGCAATTTTGTCTTACCTATTGTCTTTTGTTTGCTTTCATTTGAGGAAATAATGATTAAATTAGAATCTGATTTGCAGCAGTTATTCATCTTTGTGGAACAATTCCGTCTCGTTTTATTAATTAACCGTTTGTATGTCCCCATTGAACAGATTTCTCTAATTTACTTATTGCATGACAGTGTAGTTTCAACGGAACACTAATTGATTTTAATTGAGGCCAACAGTTTCAATATAGTCGTTTTATTTCAGTGAATAATGTGTGTAATATTATGATCAGGTGGATATTTAAGCATTGTTTTCGGTCAGGGATTGGAAATTTGAGAAGTTAATAAAATAAATATACATTTCTATAAGATATCGCCGTAAGTAACTCCTAATCCCTATTGAAAGTGTGTTGAATCATGGTCGAACGATGAAATCTATAAACTTGCCTAATGATGCTTACCTACTTGAAAGACTTTCAGGGAGTTAGAGAATAGAACTATAACTGCGAGACTTTACGAGGCGCGCAGCATTACCAAGCAGTCCAAATGTGCACGACCTGACATCGTCTTGGAGATTCGCACATTTTACGAGCTCAACGAGGTAATGCCATTTTCAAGCTTCGTTTCCCTCTATTATCTTTGCGAACAGACAGTAAATCCTTGAATGTACTCACAGCGAAGCCTTATCACGTACTAGATGCGTAATTTATATATTTTTTATCTCTTCGGATCCAGCATTCAGCAGTTTGGTGTGCTTTTGATTTAGTATCGCCCTTAATTTTCAATTTATGGGTGAAAAAGGTATGGGCGTTTATTTTTTAAATTTATCTGTGTTGTTTATTTTGGGTAGCGTAAAAATGATGGTTGGAATAAAAATAAAATGTATCGACCCACTATAAATCCTCCATAAACTGTTTTAGATAGGAACAGCCTTGTAACCCCATATAACGCCTAGTATAATAGCTAAACCTCCGAAAATTCGGAGCAACACCTGCCGAACATAAATCTTTCTTTCATGAACTAATTATATTAAGCGCGCTAGACAAGAGATTTCTGATAGGATAGAGATACCAATATTTTTCAGTATAATCAATTAAACGGGGTCCTTAAAGCTTAAATTGATAATTTAGTTAATAGCTACAATTTGGAGACGATCGGGCCCTTACGGAAATAAATGGTATGGCACCACCTGAATTGTTAATATAATAAGAGCTCGGAAGCAATGTAAGGGCCGACGTTAAAGCACAATACGTTTTTTTACGCTATTTCGTCAATGTGTTCAGTGGATCGGCCTGTTACAGCTGTGAGTGGAATGCTTTCATAATACATTTTAATAGATATTGTACGTGGGTGGTTAAATATGAATTTATAATTTTCTAATTTGTATATTATAGCAACATATTTTGGGGTAGTATTAAAACACTGCCTCACTAGCCTAGTGGTCCTAAACGCGACTGCTACGCTAGAGGTCCTGGGTTCGATTCCCAGGTCGAGCAAAGTGTTATTGGGTTTTTCTGTGAAATTCAGACCCACCAATATGTTTTAGGTCGTATAGGTGTAATAAGGGACGAGTCTATTGCTATTAACCAGCCGCATTTTCAAACTTCATAAACCAGAGCATTGTTCTTCAGAAGGTTAAGATAACTTAAAAACTTCAGGTTTAATTCACACTTATAGCGTTATTGAATTAAACGGGCCATATTTTATAATGGAATCGATAGCATCTAGCAAGAAAATTTATTTGCACGTTCATTTTATACCCACAGGTATTCAGTACCTATATGCGTTTAGACTACCATGGCCCCAAGCATACTGTTTCATTGAGTCACAATGTAATTCCGTTCCTATGTCATTTAGTGGAAGGTGGGGCGACAATTCTGACCCAATTTAAATAGCAGACTTTTGCTTCTCGAATACAATAAGTACTAAACGTTAATATCACAGGATACTGTCTTCTAAAATGTTCTGCGTTACAGTTTTGTTTTTTGCTTTTTGTCATCTTTTGGAAAGTTTCAACAACTTGATAACTCGCTTATGGGTTCTTGCGTTTCGAATAGTATCTTAATTAAATAAGCAGCATCAAGCTTTAAGGGTGAATGAAATTGAGGAAAATTATATGCCCGACAGATTTTATCGGCGTGTAAAGTCTACACATAGCCCAGGCAATGTGGCTTCTCAGATTGATAGGATAGGCCTCAGCATGAACATAATATATATTTATATTGTCTGCCAGCACCCATCAGCATTAATAAAGTAAGTTGCTCTTGGGTATATATCATAGGAACAGTAACTGTAGGTATATACGAGTATTATCTGCAGATACCTACGATCTACATATATGTGGCTTGTTCCGTAGATATAGGTATTTATGGCCTCGCAGATTTAGTAAGGCTATTGTAGGGTATTATCGGCAACGAACATACGAGACAAGATTTGTAGCCTTATTGTGAGAGCCGGTCTATTATTTACTATACAAAACAAAGGCTATTGAATTAAATGCTCAATTTAATAATTTGTAATTTTTCACATAGTTCATATTAACAACACAACAACACGCCTGTATTCCCCAAAGGATTAGGCAGATGTACTTATGCTAATGTAATCCCACCGTTCACCTGTATGTTTAGGTCGCATGTATTAGGGGGCGAGAGCCTTTTACCACTATATTATTATAATTAAATAAATAAATAAATTATATTAATTTAATTATTATTAAGATAATTAAAACGTACGACCGCTCCAGATGACAGCCTACCGTGTGACTTCCATTAAGTAAGTAGGACCAAGGGACTATGTTAATGGGATCATTTTAACGTGCGTTCCGCCCTGTCCTTATGCAGTAATGTAAAGGTTAATGCCCCCGGATCATTTCTTCTATCTAGCTTTCAATATATAACGGAATATTTTTTATTCAGTGCGCAAACTTTGACAATTGATACTTAAACGACTTTTATTAAACACCAATTTGTTATTTTGATATGTCTTAGTACAAAATATCGAAGTTATCGTTAACGAAAGATGTTTACTTTGAAACTGATTTTATGGTTACTCGCTAGCGCACGGCAAAGCGCGCGCGCCTTAGTACCTACATCAGCTGTACACCGGCGCGTGAGTCGGCTGGCACACGTGCATATTGTTATTATTGCGAATAGATATTATGTGTCATATTTTGCTGATTTCAAGCCGGCTAAAAATTAAAAAAAAAAGTTTTGAACTAATAATGGGAATGTGTTCTATTACTGATACTGAACTACCAAATTTTTTTTGCGCACTGCTTAAAAAATATTCCTGTATATTCAAAAACACTTTTTACATGCAGATGAATCCGCACTCGCAAGGTCTCAAAGTTGGTCGAACTTTCTTTTGTATTTGTAAAGAATTCCTTATTCAGTCCGGATTAACTTTTGTTCTGTTGAGACACGATTGAATTGCAAAAAAATATACGTAGGTACTGTTTTGCATTGAAACTTGTACGAGGAAGCTTTGCTTTCTGTTTTTCAAGTCTAGTGAACGTAGATTACGGCAAATTGCCTTGGAGCTTAAACGCGGTCGGTTTTATCTGTGACCTGCACTAACGACTCGTGTTGTCGTATGCACTTTTTGCTTTTGCATTTATATAGCTTACAGCATTCCAGAATCAGCTCTAACGTAGTAAAGCTCTAATCTAATGAACTCGAAATTCTAAACAATTATTTAAATCCGCCTAACGAACAACAAAAGAGCGAAGTTAAGCCTAGTTAAATCCAGTCACTGTAGCGGGTTTGTCCTCTTTTGAATTTTCCGTACAAAAGGTCGTCAATCAAAATGTAAATAATTTAGTTGACGAGATCAAAGCGATATCTTGCCGTGTAATTGTTTAGGGGACTTTGAGGGCTGGCCGCCAAAGTTTGTGTGCTCACCGCACTGGGTTGATTGTGCGTCCGACAACAACTTCATTACCCTACACGCTCTCACAGACCGACCCTAAAAAAATTTCAACTCTGTTGAGCTGTGTTTAATTTGTTACATTCAACTTATGGGTGTATTATTCAGGTGTTTTCAGGTGATAATAATTAAAGTCTCGGTAGGATTTTGGAGTTTTATCTACGCACCTAACACTGGACAGCACACAACACAAGTAACTTTTATTTTATAATCCACTGTAAATTTTCCGTGTTAGTTTGTGTCACACGCTCAAGCTATTTTTCATAGTGATTAAGTTTCCACCCAGAGCGACATCGCTGGCAATTTGGGCCATAGTAAATTGTTTTTACTGCCAGATTTGTCTGTGTTTGTAATTATTTAGCTATCAACGTGAACAATTTTCACGACGAATCATTTGATGCTTAATTATTTAGCAATCTTAGTCGTAATGCGTTGAATAATGACCGTCACTAAGATGTGCCTCGAGAAGAGCAAAGTTGGACAAGATGATAATTATGAAAATTTTAATTACGAATTTATGGTAATTTGTCGGGAAAGAGCGCCGGCCAGGATAATATAAAAGCTCGTTCACAAAGGTAAAGATGGACTCTATTAAAATTAGTAAGATCGCTGAAACGTTTAGGTTTTATCTACAGTTCTTTCTAATTAATTGGACCAGTTATTAAGTATTACTGACAACCAAAATTAAGTACCAAACTAATTGTCTTAAATTATGAACTGGGTAATATAGTTAGAATAAAATTCGTCGTTCGAGAAAACTTCTGGAAATATTACAACAGAATGTTTATTCGAAAAAAATATTCGAAACGTTACAGTTTTATAAAAGTTCGCAAAGTCCCTTTGGATACACTTTTTGTTATTGTATTGCCCAAAGCGTTTGTATTATATTAGGATTGAAGGGAATAGCTAGGTAAATATTTAACTTATTTCACTTTGTACACCTAATCACTTTGTGGTAGAGGTTTTATAGCTATGCATAAATTTAAATGAGGAACGTTGAAGAATCACGCTGTTACGTCGGGAGCTCGTTTTGAATTCTGCCAAAATTGACTTCATAATATAGCTATTTTAATTTGAATAATGCGGTATTTAAGTGATACGTCGCGGGAAACCTCTGGGGAGTAATCTGTTTAATTTGTTTAGGCTTTCACCGAACTCGCATCTGTGACACACATAGTCGAAAAGTTGCACAGATTTTTGATTTCGGTTTGTCACCAGAAACAGATAATATCGCGTATTTTTGCGTGTGACGCATGGAATGAGCATTTCAAGCCCAATTTCTATATGATATTTTTACTGTATATTTTATCATTCAAAAGGTATATTGTCACTATTCGTGTGCCCAGTCTCACGGGGCGAATTCAGGATCATCGATAGCTTGCGGACTGCGAACTTAAAGAAGGGCATGAATAACTTCCCTTTACTTCGACGAACGTCTGCCGAATACTAATTTATTACAATATCTTGCCGAAACGATAGTGAAAGGAAAACACAGCTTAGTTTGCTAGGCGTGCCCACCAAAGAGATTTTTTCATTGCTAATTAAAACTCTTGGAATCTGGAACAGTGTAATTGTTTTCTTTCTTTTTAGGTAAGGTTTGGTACAATTTGTAAAGACATTACGTCCCTTTCGTTTCCATTCGCATTTTTTATGTATCTCATCGATAGTCTCTCTAAATATACTACTTTTGGGTAATGTAGTATCATAATATTGAATTATTCTGCTTTTATTTCGTATATAGACTTATATGATAAATTTTGACTATGATGCTGCTCTTGTGTTGTCTTGGCTATGATATATTTGATTAGATAGTAGATAATGTGGATATATATTGTCAATTTGTTACAGTTGCGTAGGTACTAGTCCGATATAATTTCCATTTTTGCAATAAATTATATTATCCTAAGGGTTGGATCAATCTTATTAACTTTACGATGTAATATAACAAGTGATTTAGATCTTTTATTCATTTTATATGTGAAATAAAACGTAGATGTACCATTGTGTTTATTATTATTTTGTAGATTAAGTTGCCTGATTAATAATTTATTGTTTTTATTGCTATTACTTCCGGTCACAATTACAAGTTATATATTCGGGTTTTCTATCTGTGTGCCTTTGGCAATTCGTTAGTGTTGTGTAAGGTAAATGGCTATTTCTAATCACTCTCATAGCAGTTAGGTTCAGGCTAATAGGCTACTGTAGACATCTTCTAGGAAAGGTTTACGTTTATAGGACATTCATGAAACTTAAGTATGGCGGAGTAGTTTGTTTAGGGCATTAAAAGGTACTTCAGGGCGCGCCATATTAAGTAAACTATTATGTTGAAGCAGTAAAGCCTCACCTCAAGTCTAAGCACAAATTGGAAACACGAATATATTTTTTTCCTGAACGAATTCATGTCCGAATTTTAACTTAACGTTGTGGTTTCCAGCAATGGAAGTCATTAACATACACGGTTCACGATGTTAGAATAATGGGTAGTACTGAAGAAAATATACGTACTCGTTTGTCGAAGGAAACTTTAATAATGTATGATGATAATATACTACTGCCTGCCTCTGCCAACTGCCTCATTAGCCAAGTGGTTCTCAGCGCGACTGCTACGCTAGAGGTCCTGGGTTCGATTCCCAGGTCGAGCAAAGTGTTATTGGGGTTTTCTATGAAATTCCCAGTAGCAGCTCGGAGTTATGAATTTGTGCCCGGTTAATGGCAATAGGCTCGCCCCCTATTACATGGGCCCTAAACATACCGGCGAACTGTGGGTGTACATTAGTATGCCTCTGCCTAACCCTTCGGGGAAAACAGGCGTGATGGTATGTTATGTTATGATAATATAAAAAGTTATGTAGATAATATTATCACGTGTTATGATAGGCAATATTTCATGATAATCAGGAAATTACATATTTCCTATATTACCTATTTCCTATTACTGCTTGTTTCATTTCATAGAAATTGGAATTCTTAAATTTTAGGCTAGTAACATAATATTTTATTATTGCCACCGGTACCTTATAACAAATGACGTATTATTTATAGTTTTCTAATATCAACCTCATTATAAGTATTTATATCCTACTAATATTATAAATGCGAAAGTTTGTGAGGATGGATGGATGGATGTTTGTTACTCTTTCACGCCAGAACGGCTGAACGGATCTGGATAAAATTTGGCACAGAGATAGATTATAGTCTGAAAAAACACATGGGCTACTTTTTATCTGAAGTCCACGCAGACGAAGTCGCGGGCAGAAGCTAGTACATATATATAAAGACACGTTTGAAGTAGCGGCTGAGCTTCTGCAACACGTGTTGTGGGTTGTTTTAGGTCTGGGTGTTTTTGTATATGAGAAATTAGAGTTTGTAAAATAATCCACGATACAGGAGAAAATCCTAGTGTGGGACAATACAAAGAATCTCAGTAGGTAATTGAATTTTATACAATTCTGAGTCACAGAATCATTTCGATAGGCTAACAATAGTCAGCTATCCATAGACTAATTACAAGAAATCAAACTATTTATTTATTAGAATTTAGCCCTCTTTCATTATTGTAAGTTTTTATAAAAAAATACAAGTTCTTAAGCAAAATTTCACGCTTGCACAGACACAAAGAGAATGATGGCAATACCAATGAAATAAACCATAGCGTAATCGTATACAACATTTTATTTCCCTCAATGAGAGTTTATTGGACCCTTCGAAATCGTTAATGTCATTAAATAGATTTGGCTGATGGCCAGACCGCTTCTATAAAAGTTCATTAATCATACCCCATATCGGAAAACGAGGAGGCGTCCTGTTATAATTGATTTAATATTAAAATGCACAAACCATCACTGTTGAAGTTGGCTATGATATTAAATAATAACTTTGGCCTATATAGGGTTACTGGAAATTACTGTAAATTGTCCCTACTACATAACATACCATCACGCCTGTATTCCCCGAAGGGTTAGGCAGAGGCGTACTAAAGTACACCCACAGTTCGCCGGTATGTTTAGGTCCCATGTAATAGGGGGCGAGCCTATTGCCATTAACCGGGCACAAATTCCTAACTCCGAGCTGCTACTGGGAATTTCATAGAAAAACCCAATAACACTTTGCTTGACCTGGGAATCGAACCCAGGACCTCTAGCGTAGCAGTCGCGGTTAGGACCACTCGGCTATTGAGGCAGTTACTGTAAATTACTGTAAATTGTCCCTACTATGATGATAACATATTGTATCTTTCCCAAAGAAAGATTTAAACTTAGAATGAAATGAAATACCCTCTAAGAGCTTTCATATGACTTAGGTTTCATCACCCGTATTTCCGTTCGTAAGCCCGTACTTATTTCAATGTTCTCTCATAAAATTTAGCTTTTTATTACGACTCCATTGAGGGGTTCGTGGCTAAGTAATAACTAAGCTGATCAACTAACTGATCTGCAAGGTTAAGCTGCGCTCGTTTCGGTCAGTGTGTGGATGGGTTACTATTAAGACATCGAGACTCCTCCGTGCTTTGGAGAGAACGTTAAGCCGTCCGTCCCGGTTGTCTATGCTATTTGTAAGACTTTCTATCTAACTATGATAATTCTTAGTGGTAGTCAGAAGCCTAAAAAAAGCCTGACAACTAGTCTATCCCCCGAATAGCGGCATTGCCTAGAAATTTGTTGCGGAGGTCTGATGGCAGTGGCTCCGTGTAAAATACTTAATTTCTGGTTAGACTGGAAGCTGACCCAAATAGTTGAGAAAAAGCTCGAAGGATGATGTTTACCATTCCATTCAGTAACAGTATTGCTGATCCCTATCATCATCCCGTTATTCTATTCGCCCCTTTTGACTGCTAGTTATTTATGTATTGTCTTATCTGAATAAGGTGAACTGAGTTAGATCGAATACATACCTGGCTCATACAGATACTGTTTATAGTATACATAGATAGTTTCATCAACTATACATAGTACTGTTGCATCTGCGTTACGTATAGTCTATTACACGTTCACACTAGGGGATTATTTGATAGTGATGTCTTAATTAGCATCGTGTGGCATAAACTGGGGTAAGATGGCGATGTACTGATGATTGTAGGTATATGTTTGTGTATGGTGTGTGTATGAGTGACTTGTTGTCTGGTCATCGTTTTAATTAATTAATTTGCAATGTCAAGAAAAGAGCGTTCTCCCTTTTAAAAGCTCACTTGTGACTCCTCTGGGATTGCGGGTGTCCATGGGCGGCGGTGATCGCTTACCATCAGGCGATACGTCTGCTCGTTTGCCTGATATCCTATTAAAAAAAGTCATGAAATTATACTTTTACTAAATGAGTTTAAAGTAGGCACCTACGTCAATTGATTGCGATCTCTCCCTCAGAGATCATCATTCAGATCCGTAAGTTGATTACTTACGGATCTGAATGTGTGTGGAAAGTATGTTTCACAAAAGAGAACACACTAATAAGACAGAAACAATATTTGTATTACTCAACATGAGTATTTGAACCTATGTAAGTTTTTAAAAATGTATTATCGAGATATCTTTAAAATTAAATATTCCGGGCGATAAAATAATAAACGAAACAAAACATGGTGGATAATGATATTAAAAATAAAATATTATAAAAGGTGGCGTTTCGTTTCGTAATTTAAAACAAAAAGTAGAGATCAAAGCGAATAATTGAGTGTGGTGCGGGCGCGTCCGCGAGGCGCAAACAAGTGTCCGTAGCATGGGAATGTGACGTTAACGAACAACACCAACTCAAATCTTATTAAGGAATCCGCTTTGTTCCCTCTTTATATATCCAATACCAATTATTTTTACGAAGAACTTAATTAAATTCGCTTTTGACATTGACAAGGTGCCTCCCACCACAATACCGTTGTTTTGAATGCCTTGTATAATTTAATTATAGTCTCCGATGAAAGATTATAATACAGCATTATTTGATCTCTGGTCGGTATATTTACTGATGCTGGTTTCTCTTCCGTTGGCGTGACAGATTTATTTACTTTATTAAAGCAGTCGTTAGGCCCCACAGCGCCAACTGTGTGAAGACGAATAAATTACGAAGGTTAACAAAGTTAAATTAGGTACACATCCTTCAGGTTAGGGTTAACCACTGTATTAAGGGCGGGGTGACATATTTCTGCCGCAAGAAGCACACTAATTGGTTTAGCTTTGATGTGTTTACGCATAAATGTATTTCATGTTTGTATACCTAATAACGGAACCCATTGCTATATATGGGTTTATGCACGGGAAGACAGGAATGAGGTTATTAAAATCCCTGTTTCTAACTTAGTGCAGTTTGCAGACCTAAGTATAAAAACTCGTTCGTGTGAAAAAAGAGTGGGCGTAAGGGTGGGTGGCTACTTGTCGTTTCATTACTACCCAAATAATGTGAATTAACCAAAGATATAAAGATGTGAAATTAGACACGTGACAGCACTAGCGTTTTCCAGAACATTCATATCATAACTCAATGAACGGCTAATAGAGAGTCAGTTAAAGTTGCCTACTGCCATATAATTGTGTCTGTATGTCGCTGTGAACGTTATTTCCGCCAACCATAATTCCGGCTACGATGTCAAGCTGACACCTGACGACGGGTTGTGATTTTATATTCGCGCTGTTATGTACAGTGTTAATTTTAATCTACTAACTGATACTTGTTTATACATATTAGAGGAAGTCTGAAGGTGACGCCAGTCTGTTGACGGAATAGTTGAGAGGGAATCGGCATGGTAATGACGAGGCTACTAACTTTTTAGTCAAATGCGTTTCATCCCTAGTCACGAGGGATGAATCGCATTTGACTAAAAAGTTAATATGAATGTGGATGGATTACGGGGTAGAGAGAATTATAATAAAAGATATATGGATTGTTTTAAAACCTTCATCATAATGATGAAAAAATAAGTGACGGCTGAAAGGGATGAAAAGAAGGAAAGGACAACAGCGCCAACCCCAAATAAATTGGGGCAGGGCAGGAAGACGAGGACCTGTTACTTGCCTCTAGCATGTAGAATCAACTGGACTAGCCAAGTGTGGTGGTACCTACAGCCATTATCCATAAGTGGGACCATTAATTTCTATTAATTTCTATCTATTATGCAACCACATGATCGCAAGTCCGACGCCCTAGCCATTAGGCTACCGCCGCTTAAAAATTAATATTTTCATATAACTAGTGCGTTATTTAGCTGGACGCATCAGATAACATGTTTGTACGCTGCCATGCGATGTCTGCCATCCAACGTAACATCACGGTACCTAAATAAAATAGATTTTTGTTACAAAATATTTTACCACACGGAAATGTAAATACTACATTTTATTTTCATTTATTTATAGTGAAGCTTGCGTATTCGTAGTTGAATAGTAGTTGAGTGGATTGGATTTAGAGGTGCGGCAGCACCAATCGCGATCAATATGGTTGCCTGCGGTTTTGCTTACATCCAGAAGGACTTGCTTTGTAAAATTTTTCCGAAGTCTGTTAAGCGGCTTAATCGTGAAAAGGTAGCAATACAGTCAAACAGACGGAGTTTATACGACAAATAAAGGCAATAGAAGGTCAAAGCATTTGCCCTCTTGTAAACCAAAATCCTGTTCCAAATAGTTAATTCAAAAAGTAGGTACCATTTGTATTGTATTGTGGGTACCTACTTAAAACTTAATTATTTATTATTATCATTATAGGTATACTTATGTTGGTAAGTATGTGTACTTATCACGTTACGTAGTATGTATGTACTTATTCGATAGGTGTGTAAATATTTGTCTATTTTGCATATTAATTGGTAATGGTGGTGTGTCTAGCAACCCTGGTGCTAGTGGGCACTTGACACTGTCGGCGGGTCGGAGTGGTCGAGCTGCGTCAGCGCTAGCCCCGGCCACACTCCACCCTCCTCACATGTAATCTCTTAACGACACTGTTCACAATCTACATAGTCAATGGCCGTACATTTCATCTAACAAGCTATGAATAGACTAATAAATCTGAAAGAGACTGTACCTTTGCTATATATGGCCGGCGTCAAATGTCAAAGTGGCGGTAGCCTAATGGCTAGAGCGTCGGACTTGCGATCATGTGGTTGCCGGTTCGAAACCCACCCATTGCACTACCGACGTGAACCCACTCGTAACATAAGCATTTAGCTTAGCACGAGAGGTTAACAAGAATACTAGTAATGTGTGACACAGAAAGTTAGAACGCTTTTTAAAAAAAAAAAATGTACTTTTAGAAATCAAAACTTCGTGTACTGATTGTACATCGTGTAATGTCAAACTTTTGTTCACGTCGGCATCGGTGGGGTTGCCACAGACATAAAAATAAGAATTAATAAGTTTGTTCTCCCAATTTTACCAAATTACAATTAATTGGTCACATTGCTAATAAATTGTGGCGTAAATGGTGTTAAGTGTAAATGGCTTATAAACACGATACAGACTGTAACTGATTCTACATTTACTCCCAATACAAAACATGAAATTAAAGAAGCCGATAAGAAAATGATCTCTTTGAATTTTATGATATTTATTGTCCTAATTTCGTTTCTAATAGCTTCTCTCTCTCGATCATAAGGCATAATAATGGAGATCCCATTGCTATTTTCCATAAAGCTAATAAATAATAACATAATAATAAAACTACTTAAATAGGTATATTATATAACTACGACAACTATTACAAAATAATAAGTCGATGACATGCATAATGAACGTCACAGTGATAGTTAGCCACTTACACCGACAATTTTTAGTTCAATATTTGTGTTTAATTAAATTTGAAAAATATTAAACAACTCGCCCTTAGTACCTAAGTAAATAATAATAAAAAAAAAGTATTAGAGCTAACAAACGATTCATAAAACAAAAAAGAAATAATTTTGATTTTTCCGATTCCACCAAATATGTCTTTTCCATAAACAAAAAGTAATAACGTTGCATAACATTATAAATGGTTTCACGTCATTGTAAAAAGCTTTCCATTTTCAGCGAAACGAATCCATCTACATCTACCTATATCTACGTCATCGTTAAGCGACTTGAAGCCGAAGGCCGAAGTGAAAAGAAATCATACAAATTATCCTAAAAGGAATGCTGAAGGCTGGTCCAATGTCAATCTTTTTACGAATTTAGTTTTTCACTTTACGTAATTGAAAAATATATTGACGCAGGCGAATGTTTGGGATCACCTTTAAAAATAAAAATGTAAATTAAGTTCGGATCTATATTAGGCATTGATTAATTGAGTGTCAATGTTTTTTTAGGAGTATCAACTCAAACTATGGGTCTCTTCTTATTCTGAGAGGAGGGCTATGCTTAGGCTATACTCTAAGACGTATGCCTAATATGAGTTGGCAGAATTTATACGCGTCTGCACCGTGGAGAAATCTCAGGCAAGCAGGTTTCCTCACGATGATTTCTTTCAGGTCGGTCAGGTGAGTGACTGATCGTTTATTTATTGATACGCACACGATTTCGAAGAGTCTACTACAAAAAACGAACATCGAAACTGCGGATCGAAACGAAATAACGACGTCGGTATTCTCTTCGATGTTAGGATTTTACGAATCGTGTATTGCCAAACAATTCTAATAAATGGTCTAAATTTTAAACAAAAAAATGAAATTTGGATCAACGTAAGACAAGAAGCCAAGTTGCGAAAATCGAACCGAACCGAATCTGAAATATTTTCTTGGTAGAAAATCAAAAATCGATCTGGCAGCGAAACATCTTAGTTCGTAGGTACTAGGTTCCCATAGTCTTGGTTTCTTATTAGAGTCTAATGACTTGGCAGTCCATTGTTATATCACCAGCTTAGTTACCTTCAACATACGTAAAAATTATGAAATATTTCCGTTCTTAATCGCTGGTTTTTGTTGGAATTCCGGTTTGAATTCGTACAATTAATTATAGTAACTTTGTACAGCAGTTCGATAGTATCGTATATATATATAAGAACATTCGCACATCGTATACATTTTCATCTAATTAAGAAGGGAACATATAGCACCAGGATAAATCGCGGGATATACAATTAATCATGAGGTAAATTAGTGTTATCAGCGTAACAAAGAGATAACTATCATAATGAAGTAGAGGTTTTGTGTTACGATCATAAATGCTGGTTACATAGCGATACTTGAAACGTATCATTACGTGTGTTTGGATTGCGGGCGGAATCTTCTGTCGCAGGACTGTCGTTAGTATAGTTTAATGCAAAAGCCAATGTAGGTACCAAATTACGCTTTATGTAACGATTGGTTTGCTTCGAATATTTGGGAATACCATCACGTAAAGTCTTGGGTCACAGGTTTTTGTTCTTTCTTTGTTTAGTTTTCAAAATTCGCATCACGTACGTCGAACGCGGATACCAATAAGACTACGTGGTTTGATTCAGATGCATAATTTTCTGATGTGCACGCTGCCCATTTCTTAATGAAGTAGTTTTTTGAATTGAATTCGCCGCCAGCGAAATTAATTCAGTGGAAGGACGCCGTTAGTTCTGCGAACTTTTTTAAGAACCAACTCATTATAATGCTGGAGGTATGTACTGACGCGCCTTCGGAATAAAACTGCGAGGCCAAGTAAAGCGTGAAAATACGAAATAGTTTATTAGGAGTGTAAGAATATTGTAGCTCTTAATGGGCTCATAATTAAATTTGTAAAGTCTGAAGTTTTTATTAAAGAACTGCCATAAATATTATCAAATCAGTTTTAATAAGCGTCTTATTAATAATAATTATTTATCGTAATATAATTTATTATTGCATTATTAGCTAAGTGGTTCTGAGCGCGTCTGCTTCGCGATTCCCAGGTCGAGCAGTTTTATTTTAGGGTTTTCTATGAAATTTTCGTTAGCAGCTCCGAGTTTGGGATTTGTGCCCGGTTATTGGCATTACATTTACATGGTACCTAAACATACCGGCGAACTGTGGGTGTACGTCTATGTATCCTTATATATCCTATATTCCCTTCGGGGAATACAGGCGTGATGGTATTATTGTCTCTAGTTTATTACTACTCTAGTTAAATGACAACCTTAGTAAACAATAAAGGACGTAAGTTATTTAGCTAAATTAAACTCCTTTGTTACGCAAACTATTCATGTTTTTGATATGCAAAAAGGAGAGGCATTTTTAAAGAAAAATAACGGTGATAAAAACGCTTTTTGCCTACTGTAACGTCTTCACTAAGTCTAGTCATTCTTTCCATTACACGCGTTACTAAAAACAAAATGGAAATGCTGAATCTGATGAGACGAACACTCGACTGACGATTAAAGCACTCGAATATTCTGTTTTATCGCTGTTGCCTTAAAAAGATTGTAATTTAAAATTCGAGACAGCCTCATCAGGTTAGGAAATTGCTTGTCGGTTGTAAACTGTGCACTATTCTATTAAATTGAGACTAGACGCACCTATTTCCAAAAAAAAAATTATTATCACTAGTAAATATCAGCGTTTTGTTTGACTTGTATGCAGCGAGTTTTGAAGCACTTTACATTGGCACCTCAATTTCCCAAACACATTCACCTTCAAATGCAAATCTTTTCGATGCAGTCTGCTACTATTGGTGCGCCATTTCGTCAATCTTCGGGATTATATGCGACGGTAAATGCAAAAATTGAAAACAAGAAATTGCAGTTCCGAGTCTAAAGAATATTTTCTACGTATAAATTATTCAGCCTGAAGTGCAGCAAGTACGTGACTTACAAAACACCAGACTTTTAAAATATTTGATTCGACATCTGTGCAAGTATGTATATTTCTTCTCAAAACTAAAATAAATAAAACAAACGACAAAATACTTTTTTTTATATACAATCTGATCTAGTGGGGTACCAATTCCTAATATAACGGTAGACCTAAGTGTAATTAGTTCAATAAAGCTCACAAAATATGGGTCTTTCCGCCAGACCCGTCAATTTAGCCGGGATGCGCTGACAATTGGCTTATTCCTGTCATACCCAATCCAAAGTCCAACTTATAGAACCGACAAAAACGTGCCCCGCATATAGATCCATATTATCATTGTCGAGTCCATAAGTTTTCAGAACCCCAACCTCACCTCACCTTTACTTATCTAATTTTGCATTTATAAATAACAAGCGTTTTATATGGTTGGAAACTTCGAAAACATATAAGAGATTATATATCTTTTTAAGCACTTTTATGTATGACATAAAAGTTGAAAAATTAATAAAGCATAAAAATTCAGTTTTAGATAAGACAAGTAAACGGGGCACGCTCTCATAAAATGGAATAACCGTACGAATTTTATAGCTCGGTCCAATCACGGACGGAAATCGATATCGCTTTACAAATGTTGTAAACCTACTGGGTAATTTTGGGCACAATAGTCGGGCATAGGCAAATGAACAGAATATTAAGACGCCTTGTAATTATCTTGTGCTTCCGGGGAGGTTGATTAACATAAATATTCAGTGTGTATCCATCATCACCGCGGTTAATGCAGGGAAGCCATAATTGAGAAACAGATTATTATAATAGTGTGAGATAGCTATGAGCTTTATTAGTGATTATATATGGGACTATTTTAATGATGTATAGTCAACAGCACATCAAGTTGGCCAACACCTAATAAACTCTATTGTTTGGAAATTAAATTGAATATCGATTGCAAAAAGTTGCTGTTGACCGTACCTACATGATAAAATAAACTTAATATAACCTAATGACCACGCCTGCATTCCTGAAGAGTTAGTCGCACTAGACACAAAATGAATTAAGCTTCTAGTGATAATTCCATAGACAATCCAAAATTACTTTGCTTGACTTGAGAATAACATTCATCGCATGCTTAGTAATCGCTACATTAATGAGGCAGTTCTCTAGTAGTAATATAAAAATTATAAATTCAATTTAAGTCTAGATTAAAATTAGATATCTTTCTTTTTATTTTAATCATTCATTCGTTATTCGCAAAGGAGACGTCGTAATTATGATTAGTATTCTATGTAATTGCATTAATGCTGGCTTTTCCAAGTCTGAAAGCTACAGCAAATTGAATTTAGTTTCCACTGTACCATCGAGGTTGGTTGTCATTCTTTTTAAAGCCAGTCAAAAGTCGCGTTCTTCTTACTCGATAAGGGAACAAAAGATTCTTCAGCCGTTAATTAAACAGATTGAAAAGCGTACTTTGTGGTACTCAACTCATAACATAAAGTAATAGTAGGCGTGTAAATGATTGTTGGAATCTAGATACGCGGTAGCGTGTCCAGCCAAGTTCAAAGAAAAAGGAACTGGCGACGCAGCAGCCGTAATATTACACGAAGCATCCGAGCTACTTTTGACACCTTCACATCTCAAAACCTATTCAACTTACATACATGAAATTTGGCACATGTATTTAATCCCTTAGCTTGACAAAAGCTGCTAAATCCCAAGCTGGGAAAAACTAGAATAATCAAATCTTGAGTATTGAGTATCAGTTATTTACATTCAGATCTCAGTTCTATCGTTGGCGTATTCGATAACCACGCAAATTTTTAACACTGAACTTGGCTTTCATTTTTTATGTTATTGATGGGATCGGGCTTACCAGATCTGCAACGATAAGCTGCGCTGCCACGGTCAATGAGAAATTTGGTGACTGTTCTTACCATATCAAGATCCGTAAGTACCTCCGTACCGTGAAAAATCAGTCGCTAAAAATAGAAAGAAAACTGAACTACACTTCGCCCGAACCATGAAAAAAATTTACTTATTTTACTCGGGTGTACATTAGTTCGCTTTTGTCTTACCCTTTGGTGAATACATGCGTGATGGTATGCTTCATCGATCATTCTATGTTTTCGTTTTAAATGTTATCAAGATCTGGCTACGGAAGTTCAGCTATTATTCCTTTCCGAACCCGTAAAACCCTAAATTTCTTTTTTAATGACTGACGAACGGTTGACGCCGTTCGTCAGTAACAACCTGTATTTTTATCGGATAACCTTGTTAGTATTGACTGTGTAAGGGTAAGTTATACTGAAAGGCCTCGATTTGAGCGGAGCCCACGGGATTATAGCTCGTTCACCTGGCTCACTAGATTCGTGTACATCGATCTTTTTTATTTTCCCTCCCCTAACACCTATCAACTCTTTGATGTTCGGAATCGCTTATATTATTGAGGCAATCTCGATTTTTCGAGACGTCAACATAAATATTAATATTTGTATAAACGATTTACTCTATCCCGACTAGGGTAGTAAGTATCAATACATAATAACATGAGTACATACTTGTAGGTTATGAAGAATTTATGAGTTCGTGCAAGTGAATACCCAACATGAGGAAAGCGAAATAAATTAGAAGTTTATCGTATATTTTATACGATACGGTCGAAGTGATCTAATCTTTCCAAGTTTTTTTTATGGGATAGGGCATACGAGCAAACGGATCACCTGATGGTAAGCGATAACCGCCGCCCATGGACACCCGCAACACCGGAGGAGTCGCAAGTGCGTTGCCCGCCTTTAAAAGTGTTTGGGCCGTTTTTTTTTTGTGCGTGTGGAAAATCCTCATGGACTTCCGCCGCCCGGGGAGGCGGCGGGGCGTGTCGGACTCCACCCAGAGTAGTTTCACGCCGGTTTTCTGTGAGGCCGTGATATCACTCCGGTCGAGCCGGCCCATTCGTGCCGAAGCATGGCTCTCCCACGTGAAGTTTTGTATAGTCAGAGTAAAAGAAGTATAAACTTAGCTATTTTACAAGTTAACAAAAACGTGTTATAAACAGTACTCATGACATCACCTAGATCAATACAACTGGGGACGATAAGTAGATTCCAAGTGTCCAAACTAATTTTGTTCCAATAATTACATTTTGTTCTTTATTTGATAGTCAACATACTTCTTTCTTACGTCCTAAAAGCCCCACACGTTTCGTAAAAAGAACATAATACCTTCATAAACTTTTACGTATACATTCACAAATTGAAAGGACTGACAAAAGATGGTTTTATTAATATTCTTCAAGTGAATAGCGCAGTTTTATGATAAAGTCGAAGTCTATTGATAGCACTGGCTTTATTAAGGTACTTATCATTAATTTTACTGGAATAAGAGAGAATAGGAGAATGGAAAATTTGGAGCGGTATCAGTAAACAGAACTCCGGGTTTACGAGCGACACGACGACCCTGCACATCCGCCAGAACACGACCAACAGGAAAGTCGACACTGAAAATGGTCCCTACAGATATACTGTACAATATACAATGTGCATACCAGTCTCGACGTATATCTCTTGTAATATGAATGTTTAAATGTCTATTGAAAATGGTCTCTGTTTTCGGCTGACTAATAAAATAGTAACAAAATGGTCTAATAATTATTTATTTCTTATCTACGTTGTACTAGTTTATTTTTTGTTTCATCTCCAAAAGTTTTAAGACGAAAGTTAATTGTTCTAGCTTTAATAAGAAAACTGAACTTAAAGTTTTTCTATACGCTTAGACAGCACACATTTCAATAAATCCTCTTTCAGCATTTTTATGCCTTGTTACATTATGTAATAAAGTCTAAAGGAACACCGAGCTTCAGTAAGTAAACGGTAATAAACTTGCTTTTAACTTTGTTTAAACTCGCTCGCGCTATTCTCTCTTAATCGGCACTCCAAGTTTGTTCGGAGCGATAAAACACGGCTTAAATCGGTTCATCGATTAACTTGATCGTTGATATTTCTTGAGACTACCCTACTTATTTATTATTTAGATATTTAGTATAGCCCGCGGCTATGCTCGTGTGAGACATTTTGCCTTTTTTCAGAAATTAAGTTAAACATGTACTCTTTTCTTCAAATAATATTGAAATATTTTAACTGCCTCTTTAGTCTAGTAGTTTCAAGTGCGACCGCTACGCTAGAGGTCTTGGGTTCGATTCCCAGGTAGAGCAAAGTGTTATTGGGTTTTTCTATGAAATTCTCAGTAGCAGCTCGGAGTTTGGAATATGTGCCCGGTTAATGGCAATACGCTCGCCCCCTATTACATGGGACCTAAACATACCGGCCAACTATGGGTGTACCTTAGTGCACCTCTGCCTAACCCTTAGGGGAATACAGGCGTGATGGTATGTTATGTTATATATTTATTATTTTAATAGTCTCACCAATACAATGCATGCGTGCCGTTGGCTGAGACTAATCTACGTATTCAAAGACGCTGTGATTCTTTCTTCAAAAGGTATTTCAGGAATTGCCCTGCATTGTGACACACATATCTTGATACTATTATTTATCTAGATTTTTAAAGATTCACGATTCTTTGAATTAGATTCTGCCCAGAGGTCTTCGCCTAGAAAAAGCCGGCACTATGTTGTAAAAGGGTCTTTAAAACATATATTTACAGAAATAAAAACACTATTTATCATTAGTCTGTGTAGACGTACTAAACAGGGAAACTAAATAAAAAGTGGGAATTATTTTATTATTGTTTGTGCTAGATTGCTCATGAACTGCGTAGTTTAATACGATTTTTATTAAGTGTAGCTATATTTAGCCAGTGCTGATATCAAATCCAATATATTTAAAGCAATTCTAGGGCCATTAATGTCTAGACGGTGAGTTCGCTAAATTATTCTCATCTATTTGGGTAGTGGCGTCATTGTGTTATTCTTAGGTACGTGTTTATTATTATCGCAGCCTAATCGGTGCTAACTGGGCTGTGAATGTTTGGAAGGATTTTTCTACGCGCGTGAGCAATCTGAACATGCGGTGATGGGTTTTATGGTGCTAGTACATACGTAGTACTACGTGATTTCTCTGCAAATAATATTATAATAAATATATATCGATCGATGTATGTACTCCGCTTACAGATTTTAAATGGCAAATAATGAGCTGAGGTTAAGGGAAATATATGTAGTCCAAGGGGAAATCTGATGATTCTCTAATACAGACAAACAAACAGCGTACTTCTTTTTTGATTCAATATTGATAGTTAGATGTATTGCATACAAGCAGAGTCCCGCTATTACCAGCGTTAATTTCGTTTTTCATAATGCTGTGGTGTTTTTTGAGATTTTGTGATTAGTCGCTGGGTGTGTTATTTTGATTAAGTATATGGATGTGCCCTTCTGTATTTAAATAGCGTTATTTAGTATAATACCTACACATCGTAATAATGATTAAAATTTCATAAAAAGCAGTAAAATATCAAAGGACTAAAAAGTAATGGAGTCATCAAGAATCTTTAGTAAAACCTAATATTGAAACATTTTCCGAGTTATCAATCACATCACGAAGATATAATTAACGAATTAATTACCGAGAAACACCCCATATCATATTTGGTTAGGATAATCTGATTCTATTAATGTTTGCTCGCCTACGTTTGTAAGCAAAAACATATATTATTTTTGTACAGTTACAGAATTAAGGAAAACGGCCACCAATGGTGATAGTTTATCTTTTCGATGAATTAATTTGGATAAATAACTTTGGAACATAAATCAGGAAAGTTATTGTATCATGTGTTAGCTTATTGATATTTAGTATGGTTTATTGTACATTTATTCCTACATAAATTCACATCTTAAACACAACAATTATATTTATGTGTAGGTAGTAGTCAAAGCGTTTATAATAATTTGTATGTTTATTTTTATTATTACTCTACAACGTTATGTATCAGTTATGTTACTGATTTCATTTTAGTAGATTAATATTTAATTTGTAATGGCAACATTGTACAGACTGAAGTCGGCTCAGAATATTCTAGAACGGACGACTCACTTCCGTCTCAACTGCCAAGCCGAACACACTTCCGAAAACGCTTGCAATGAACGGACCAATTTATTCGCTGAGTTATTATTTTATTTTATTTAATTCTGATAAAGGCTGACATTTCCATCGCGCAGCTTTTACATGTAACAATATTCATTAAATAAACAGCATATTTATGACGTTATTAGGGTAAGCCGTTATTTTCTATCTGGTCTTGACCCTTCGACTTTGTAATTTCATATTAGATATTAAGAGTGACCTGAGTTCTGAATATTATTAAAAAAGCTCTCTGACTCTGGAATTGATACCTATGCCATATTTTTAGGTCCATAATGTGATGAGAATCGTTATCATATTTTAGAATATTCTTGTCTTAAAATTTTTTGATATGTTATATATTTTAAGAAACACTAAATGGTAACATGTTAGTTTTTTAAAACGAGGGCCTCATTTTCAGGTTTACGTATTGGGTATTCAAGATAAAAAATTGGTATCTACCCGCTTACAATTGTCTTGTAAAGTGGTGATGTCTTTAACATAACCGAAGTAGTTAGCGACAGTTGTTATCAAATCTGTCAAGTATTTTGTATATAGAACCTAGCCTATAGAACCTGTGGAATGAGGTTCTATTCTTCTTCTTTACAAATAAGATTCTAGCTGTGCTCGCGGTTTCACTTGCAATCCAAAGGAATTTTTGAGATAAAAGGTTGCCATCTCCAAGATCCAGATCTATCTTAATACAAAAGTTTATCAAAATTGTTTCAGCGGTTTACGTGTGAAAAGTTATTAAAGAGGCAGAGTTACTTTCACATACAATATAGGTAAGTATCGAAGTATGCGGTTTTCACTAAACTTCAACTACCGACGAGCAAACTTCATCGGGTCGCGTGTGTGTGTGCTTTATAAACACGAATGGCACGTAACAACAGTATTTCACCGGAACCGTAATTGAAAAGCGTTTTAATTACTCAACAACTAAATTATGTTGTGCATAAAATATGCCCTTTACTCAAATACCAGTTAATTCTGACTGCGCGACAATCCACTTACGAATGCTATAAAAATTAACTGTGCATTTACAATAATTTTAGCGTTAAAATACTTATTAACGCTACCCGGTAGTAGTGTAACCAAGGGTACTAAATGGACAAAGTATGGTTACATAGACTTGATTGTAGGAAATTAGATTCTCAAAAAGTGAGAATATGAGTTAATTTCATAGAAAATCTAGGTACTTGTATCACCTACAACAGGGTAATGTTTGATGAATCACATGATTAAAAAATGCATGGGGCTGCTTAGGATTCTATATTTAATATGAACCACCAGATAGCTGTTCGATTTGAGTTTGAAAACGCATCTATGACACCTATCTATAGTAGAATTTGTTGTAATAAGGCATTTTCGAGATAATATTTATTTTAATGTGTCTGTAACTGTCTCAATGGCTTAGAGCTCACAATTAGGTCCTGCTTCTGACCATGAGATTTTCGATTCCCATATCGATCAAAGCGTTATTGGAATTTTCAAACTCTCAGGAGTAGGTCAATATGTTAGTACTTTTATGACACGTAAAAATATAAAACGAACTGCCAAATTAGCCAAGTGGTCCTGAGCGCGACTGCTACGCTAGAGGTCCCGGGTTCGATTCCCAGGTCGAGCAAAGTGTTATTGGGTTTTTCTATGACATTCCCAGTAGCAGCTCGGACTTAGGAATTTGTGCCCGGTTAATGGCAATAGGCTCGCCCCCTATTACATGGGACCTAAAACATACCGGCGAACTGTGGGTGTACATTAGTACGCCTCTGCCTAACCCTTCGGGGAATATTTAAAGGCGTGATGGTATGTTATGTTATGAAATTAATGGGGTAACATTAGACTAACATTAAACTTCTGTCTACAACGAATATTGGCGTTATGATATGTTATAATGACACGTATATTCCTGTTGTTATTCGATAAATAGGAATGATATGGAGTAGGCGTTGATTGACACGCTCGTATATCATTATAAGAATACGTGAAATTGGCACGTGTATAAAATGAGGATAATGAGGCGCTATTAAAGCGGTGGCTATACCATTACCCAATTTATTTTTCTCGGAAGCTTGACACGTCTGTGGTTATTTTTTATTTGTTTATTGATATTTCTCCGTAGATACTATTTGGAACCAACCCTTACTTGTTCTGAATTTTCTGGACAGAGTATTTTTCCAACACTGGGATAAAGTGATCTGAGTGAATGATGAAAAGGATATGCATAGCAGTGAGACACTTTCTTTGATTCTAAACCGAATCCCTTTTAATTTTTGTTTTATCGTTTAAATTATGAATAATATTCTATAAACTTTCTGTACATGGAATTTAATAAAGAAAACCATGAATAAACAAAACCTATAATATTGATTGTCTTGTTAGTATTGGAATATAACAAAACGGTGCATGGCAAAATTAAATATTTTTTTTTCTAATACTTTGTTATAATAAAAAATAGCATAACATACCCTTGTACTCCTCGAACGGTTAGGCAAAGGTAAAAGTACTAATGACGCCCACATTTTCTTGGTATTTTTTAAGTATCTACCATCTAATGAGAGGTGACCCTATTACAAGTAACCGGGCACAAATTGAGACTAAGCTGTTACTGAGAATTTCGTGATAGAAATATCAAATGTCCCAACCAATACTGCTCGAATGGAACTTTATATAGCAGCCGCCTACGTGACTTCTAGTAGATACCGATAAGAGGATATAATAATATAAATAAAAGGAAAAATATCACTTGTATTTTGCTGGCTGCCTTTACTAGCATTATTTATCTTTGCTTTGGCTCATTAACCTCTGTTGACCTCAAGCTTATGTATTTTTTAAATTGCATCGGATTTAATCCGACGACTCAAAAGAGCGATGTTATAAGTTGTAAAGTCCTTGTCCGTCTGTACATCTCTGTCTGTTTAAGAAAGATAAGTGTTTTTCCGCACATAAAAAAATGTTTATCGTGTTGCTAGCAAGTAGCAATATAAATAGGGTTAGGCAAAAAATACATCTTTGCCTAACCCTTGGGGGTTATAGGCTCGTTTTTATCTACACTTCGACACTAATATTAACGTTTGTAAGTTTATACCTAACGTTTATAACTGTTTTTTTATGGATAAACTCAAAAACGACTCAACTGATTTTATAAATTCTTTCAACTATGGAAAACTAGATGATTACGGAGTAATAAAGGCTATATTGTAAATCGAGTAAAACATTAATTAAACATTAAACCGCGGGAAATAGCTCATGCTTTATTTTATAAATGAAATGAGAATTATTGAAATGAAAGTATACGGAATATTAAAAATGTATCTAAGGTAAATGAAATTCTCATATTGAAGTACGTCGACGTTCTAATAATATTATGACAAAACATTACTATGTCATGATTGTTTCCATAGAATTACCATATTGCGCAATCCATGGTTTCGATTTCGACGAAACCATGGATTTAAAATTGAAAATACATGAAGAAAAAGGCGGTTTATAAACAATCGCTTTGATAAAATAGAACATTCATGGCTGTATTATTTTATATTTAGTCTTTTTGATATCAGCAACGAATTGTGGGGCAACAATGGCGCAACAGTTGAACATCATTACATACGTCATATAAAGTGTCCTTACATACAAAAACATCAAACATCGTTGGAATAACAGTGATTTATTTAGTGTAAGTCTCAGTGTACCCGTACTAGTGATGGGCGGAGGATAAATACTCGGAAGATAATTACTTTATCCGAAATGGATAAATACTCGTTTTACCTCATTTTTATCGGATATTTACTCAAAATGATGGATATTTATTTTTTTCCGCTACGGATGGTTATTTAAAATAAATTTATTGTCTATTATTGGTATTTTGGCCTTAAAACACTAAATTATTACATTATTTAATTCTGATGTCAAAACGAAGCAACGTGCTTCTCACTGCAACCTAATCCTGGCGACCTTTTTACGGTTTCTTTTATTTTGCTTATCTATTCCTCGCCCCCCACGCCGCATGCACCCGGGCAGTGCCCAGGTTTGCGTCATAGAGAGTGCACGTGTGTATTCGTTGTTTATTTTTTATCGAGCAAAAAATTTGTTGTCAATATAGTATTTTTTTAATGATTCAAGTACCTAATGCACAAATGTATAATTATATCTAACCTTGACAGTGATTGACAAAAATATTCATAATTAAGTAAAATAATTCTTATTATGGATTTTGTTATTGTTAATGTGAATAATAAAGTACGGTACAAATCTATATTAATTCAAATTTTCATATTAAATCCTTTTGTTTGTAAAATGTCAAAATTTACATTATATAATGTAAGGAAAAATTGAGATAGTATTTATCCACTGTTTTGGATAAATACTCAAGTAAAAACGGATATTTATGAGTATTTATCCATTTTGAGTATTTATCCGGATAAATTCCCAACACTAACCCGTACCTATAGTTTGACGTTCTGTTGTGCGATTGACGTAGGTACATGGAAATCGCAGAGTTGTCACAAACAAAATTCAATATGATGATGGAAATGTATTAATAATTTATGGGTCGGGCGAACCCTGACTATCATTCCGGTATCACCTTGTTGACTGGGTAGTCTCTTAACCAGGCATCAAGTATGTATTATTGTCTTATTATTTGAAGCTGTACCGTCCGACGTCAAAGTGTCCACACCGGCTGTCGCTGAAAACCTGCGCTGTCTGTGTCGCTGACTCTACTCCGCGCACGGGTTGTAGCAACAAGCTGAGTGACGGCCACTTTGCGTGGATATGACGCATACTTTCGCAATTAGTTTACTCTTTTGTTTAAATACAAATGTTGTGTGCGTGTTGTCTATGTAAATAAATTTATTTTCTTTCTATTATCGTGACTGTGATAAAAAAGTGAGTATAGATGTTAATTTCCACGGTAACCGCGGACTAATCGTTCAAGATAAAAGATCCATATAAAATGTGGATAAGTCTTCTCTAGCAGGAAAATCCACAATAATGCTTGTAAGCGTCGAATCCAAAACGTTATTGCTCTGCGTGGCTTGAGGCGATATTACCGAAAACATTATGTCGCATCTTTCGAACACTGCTTAACTCTTCAGGGAAAAGTGGAAACAATTCATTTATAACAACAAAAAATTACGTAATACTTTTTTTTACATTTATGGAGTGTTTCATTTCTGTAGGATATCATTATTTTATTATATTTGCAACTTAATATTATATTGGTAAATTTCAGGTCGTTAATTTTGGAAAAATGACCAAGAAGATTGGTTTGCATAATTAAGAAGTACCTGGCCAAAAACCATATAGCATAAATTGACTCTACGCAAAAATATTACGTCTTTTGTTTAGTGACAAACCTCTTAATTTGGGAAAGAGTTAGGCCACTTATAGTAATTAGTTTTACTTCACGCTAAAAAAGTAAGTTCTCAATAAGAATAAAGCATAAAGCATACAAACATACACAATAATGCTTGGGCAGGTTAGGTTAGTCATGTTAATAGGGCAAGGGAAAGCAAATGCGGTTTTTAGTTCGTACGAGCTGACATAGCCTGCCGACTCCCCAAGTGGCAGACGATCCATGTGGATTTCGGTACTATTAAAATGATGATCAGGTATGTAATTGAACTTATGTCTTTATTATTATTCCTTGAGTAAAGCGACGTCAGACAATGTTCCCCCATACGCTAGGCCGACAAAGAAGAATTCACGTATTCACTGAGTCGCCGTAATTCCTTACAATATATCTCGCTTCATTTGAATAGTCTCTCGGCTCATTACTCTTCAGAATTTAAGAGAGACCGTAAAGAAAAATTTAATAAAGAAAAAATCTACAGTATAAACCCTAAGGACGATGATAAGTTGATGATATTTATCTGCATAACGAAGAAAATTATATTAGAATAAGTAAAATATTGTGAACAAAAGAACACAAACACTGACTTGATTTCAATATGAATAGATTTTTTTCGATCAAACAATTGAATTTAAATCTCAGGCATTATTCGAACCTGCGTCCTTGCGGTAGACCACAGGCAGTCCCGGTAGCATAGTTGGCTAAACTACCGACACTGCCTGTGATATCAATTTTCTCTTCCACATTCTATAATATCTTAAGGTCAGCCACATTTATAATATTAATATTGTAATTCCCCAAAGGATTTAGCAGAGTTTTCCAGTACGTTTACGTTCCATGTAATAAAGAGGCAACCCTACTGATATTACCTAGCCAAATACGAATCCGAATTCCGAGCTGCTATTTAGAATTTCATAGAAAAACCTAATTACTATTCGCTCGACGGAACTCTCGCGTAGAAGTCACGCTTACGAAGTACAATGGCATTCATTTTGAGTCGTGGTTCAAATCTCTATATCAAAGTATACAGTCACCTTTCCAGCTACTAGTAATAGGCATAAATATGATTTCCAATATCGCATATGTGCAATTCCTTGAAAGCAATATTATAAATGTGTGAGGAAGCGAACTATAGAAGTTAGTTCTATATATCTAACTGTAGATCTTAGTTATACTAAGATAGTTCAAGTTTAACTATGCTGTACTATGCCTGACCTGAAATCCAGAATCTGAGGAATAGTTTCTGTTTCATACTTTACACAAACAGCTGTTAAATATTCGCAGTTAGTACCTACATGCTTCCACCAGATTTTGCATACAAAATCCTGCAATTTATGATAAAAGTTAGCGTAAGTAACGAGACAGTTATTATTGACTTTTAATAACTCATTTAAAATGATTTACCTGAGTTACAGTAGCGTTAATTATTTAAAGTATGTTAAAAAGCATTGGCGTGTTGCCAAATCTCGTGGGCTCAAACTTTGTTTTATAAAAGTATTTCAGAACCAAACTGTAATATAAATGAACAAATCCTACCATGGTAATATTGTACATAAATAATAATAATGGCAAGGTAGGACAGACCTTGCTATTATTATTATTATTTATGTACATAACTATATAATTATATATGTAGGTATCCCATATATTATATAGTGTTTTATCATATTATGTTGAGTTTAGGTACTATATGCAATACCAAAATAAATCGTAATTCAAACACAATCAAAGTGTGTTTTATATTTGGATTCCGATACCGTTAATCTAGGTTCCTGCTCTTCCATTTCATCCAAAATACTTCACTGGAAATAAATGTGAGCGAAAAGTATGTAACAATTTTCCGGTCGTTTATTTCCAGTGAAGTAGTAGTCGACGAAATGGTACGGTACGAACCGAGATTAACGGCATGTCAATCCAAACAATATTTAACACAGTTTGTTAAATATTGTTTGGATTATGATTTATTTTGGTATTACGTTTTTGTGAGCAACTCAAGCTCTACCGGACCCTGTGTTCTAAATTATCATGACATAAAACTATTTTAAAGGATTTTGTTGATTGACTTATATTGATGCTCGTTGTTTCACCAATTTTTTTTTTTAAATGATCTGTTCTGCAATAGGCGCGAAAAGGTAACAGACAAACAGTCAGAGATGCTTTCCAATACTTATATGCCTTCTAAATATACCATCAACCATAAATAACCAGTAGGTATTCTGATCTTCCTTTCATTACGTAGGTCACACAATAAGTTTTGCGTAACTTAAAAAAACAACATATTATAACCAAAATTTTATAAAAAACAATTGGCAAATTTTTTATTTAATAATAATAATTTAATTTTCCGCCAATTGTAAGTACTAAGAAGGTTGCAACGTTTAAAAAAATATAACATTCGAAATTCAAATAGTTCCGATTAGCTAGAAGTGCAAAACTTTTAGTGTGCCCCATGCCCCATATTATGATTTCTTGCAATTTCATATAAAAATTCCGAAATAGCGAATATCCTGTGTTTATTAGCGGTAATTTAATCCGCATACGTGGGCAAAGAAAATCCTCGGTCAAGCCCGGGCGCGTCACAGCACAGGCATTACCATAATCCTGCACAAATATATTCGACGCACGCGGCGTTGTCCGTTGTTCGTCTTAATTATGAGCGCTCCTGTGACGGACGGAACCCCTCGTGAATACCGAATCAAATTATTCAAAACCGGATCACCTTTCATTGGGATTATCTGTTGGTTGTTTTATTTTTATATTTGTTGGATCGTAGGTAGTAATAAGAAAGGTAAAGGTTATTTGCCTTGGTTTGCATTTAGGCTTTGAAGGAAACCCGGTATCCACAAAGGCCGAAAGAAAAGATGCGTTTTTACCGAAACTAGTTCATAATATTAGTTAAATGTCATGTGATTCTTTTTTGTTTCTTTCTTCAGTATTCTACTTACAATTCTGCTGGCGATTAAAACATATTTTCAGGATTTAATTGGATGGGTTAGGTATATAAAAAAAATGCATTTTATTTCGTTCATAATAGAGAACAAAGAAAACTAACAAAGAATTACTAAAGTTTTTGACGGACTTCATAAAAAGGCGGAGGTTCTCAATTCGGTTGACTTTTTTCTAGTCTGCAAATGCGCCTCGGCAGGTGAAAGCGGCGGTAGCCTAATGGCTAGGGCGTCGGACTTGCGATCATGTGGTTGCCGGTTCGAAACCCACCCATTGCACTACCGACGTGAACCCACTCGTAACACAAGCATTTAGCTTAGCACGAGGGGTTAACAAGAATACTAGTAATGTGCGACCCACATTGCTAGTAATCTTTGAAAAAAAAAAGTCTCCTGAAAAGAAATCCATTTATCTGCATGTCTGTCCTTATCTTAGGTCACTTATAACCAGCGATGGTCAGGGGAGGGCTATATAAACGTATGTAGTTATATCGAAGGGTTTTATATAGGTAAATATTGTATTTTATCTTGTAATTGAGTAAATCATACCGGAAGACAGCCCAAGCAGTACTATTTACATGTTTTTAATGGATGAAATACCGCCATACAACAATGCTACTTGACTTTGTTTGAGTGGTTGTCAAACTAAAAACTATGTACTTAATTTCTAAACTAAGCATTTATTCGTTGTCATCTAAAGGTTTTTCTTGTTTAATTTTATTTTCTTTTATGTAGTCCAAGCTAGTGTTAATTCTTTGTTCACCCCGTGGAACGTGATTCACTCAACAATATCGTAAAAGTCTGAGAACGTGAGCTACATTTCAAGTCTAGTCTATTGAATAAAATCTAAAAAATCTTTTAGCTACATATATAATTATAAACCTAGTCAAAGACAATATATTTTTTATTATAATATAGTGGTTACAGGGTATTATTTAAAATTAATTAACTTGCAATCATGTTGGGTTCACAGTAATATTAATTTAAAATAAAGTTGTGTTAGTTATACCATTTATAACTTATGATAAAAAGCGGCTGGCGCTATTTTATGATCTTTGATCGTTGGATTTGATTCTGCACAGAATAGCAAAGTAACGCAATGCAGTAAGCAAAGTATAAAAAACTAAAAATCATAAAAAAATTGGTCATACATTTCTGGGTTGACGCGAGTGACAGTGCTAGCAAAAGCTAGTTTAATATAGAACTGAGGTTATGTTGCTGATTCAATATATTATTTTAGAAAAAAAATCCAAAGGCAAGATTCGAACTTACGTCATCCGGTTATGCATATCGCACATTACTATCAAGCCACTATATCTTTTAAATTATTTAGCACACATTAATACCAATGAGAAATGAGAATAAAGCTACTGCAGCAAAAGATTTCGATATCTATAAAAATATTTTTCTACAAGTATCGGGAAGCTACACAAGTAGAAAGCGCATGCATAATTTAAAAATGTCAAACATGGCTCTGTGATAGTATATAAATGGATTTTAAAATTTCAGCATCTGTGTCCCAACATAAAATCACATACGTATCTGTGACGCATGGAATGAGATTACGATACGCTGTCGTTATGTGAAATCTCACTGGAATTACTGGCTAAAATTGTTAGCTCATTTTCGGGCGCCATCTTTATTCCAAGTGGATACAGAATCAGGGATTTCAAGTTTAAATTGGGTTTTATATGTGAAAATAGGTAGTAATTACGTACGTAGGCTAAAGTTTAAATTTTACTACTAATGCAGTCACGAGAGTTCCATAGTACTCTCTAAACAATTATGGAAGAACGTCGGCCGTTTTCCGTCTCTTGACGTTTACAGGTGGAAGATACCTATAGCAACCATCAGCGTCTTCATTAAAATAATGATCTGAGATGGTGGTTATATGGTGTGGTAAGGATAAACTAGACAGCTGACGTTATATTATACTCAGTGATATATTATGATACTCAGTGATAATGTAGCATTATATTGATAATACTTTTCTTAAACGGTTCTATAGTTTTGAGGTTATTTATGCCAAACAAAAATAGCTGCCTGCGGTAGCTTTTTGTGCTTCCATTGCTTATAAAGACACCGAAGATCGAAGTAGGTACCTATCTTCATGTAAAGACATCGTTTATTTACGATTTTATTATATTAGTATTTTGTGTTATTCATATTTGAGTATATTTCGGCCAACTCTTGATATTATTACCTTGGGCACTCGACAGTTAATTGACATTTAAAAATTTTTTTTCAATCAGTCACAATATCCTTGGTCAAAAATCTACACAGCGATAACAATCACCGTTATCATAATTGTTATCTATTTTTAAACTGAAAATTACAATTCATAAAAATGAAAACTCCTAATAAAGCAACCTTATAGTTAACCGAACGTAATTTTACCTCCTACATTTTGATTTTACTTTTAGCTTTTCCGTAAAACTTTTATTGAGGTCTACATGTCAGTGTCAGACACATCGCTACGTTTTAACTTGTCCGTTCAACCTCAATTACATTATCGGGTGAGCACGCGTAAACACGTAATAAAGTTAGACAGTATTCTAAATTCTTAATTTTTTATTAATCACCAAAACTGTAAATCACACTTTGGTACAAAAACAACAAATCTTGTAACGACAAAATATAATTTTTACTTCTAAACAATACTTGTAACAATAATAGAACTAAACTATTTAGGTAACTCATCTCTGTTATAATAATTATACGATCGCTAAAATTGACGCTGTTTTCATTGACAGGCTGACTGTGTTGACAAAATACATAGATGCACAGAACTATTAGATAGGTAAATATAAATATGACACAAAGATCGAAGATTTTATTATTTATCTGTTCTACTTTATAAAATATGAATATTTAACTACGACAAAGGTCCCACGAGTACTTTAGGAAGTAGGAAAAATGAGCTATTTTATTTTACAGTTAATTTGCTACCCTTGCTTGTTGATGAAGGTGTGTACTGTTGGTTAACAAGCGAGAACAATTACCTACAAGCCAACGTTATGTAAGTACTGGTTCTGTGGCTAAATTAATGCTCTGAAAATAATAAAAAATATTATATGGCACACGAATTAATTGATGCTCAAAGAAAAATACTTCACTGGATCGCGGAGGTAATTGTTGGATAAATGTAACTTTATTAAAATTTATTGGTTTTTGAATTTAATCTACCACTTCACCTTCCAATTCAATTAGTAGATACGTAATTTTCTACAGAAACAATTATATACACAATTCCATCATAGTCTCTATAGAGACAACTGTCTTTATGAACTCCGAGAGCTAGAACTGCGCGCACAATATTGTCGCGAAGTTAGCATCATACTGATGTGGTGATTTGTTCTATGAGGTGATGTTCACGGCGGCAGGCGGGACGGCAGGAGCCGCCACGCGTCCACATGGTGCCGCGCGTCGCGAGTCCCTCCGGCACGCTGCGCGACGAGCGGAGCGGTGGCGGCGCGCGCCGGTAGCAGTCAGGGCAGTGCGCAGCTGAGCAACATGCGCGGTCCAGCGGAGCAGCGTAAGAGAGCGACTTCGGCAGGCGAGTGCCGCATGTGGGGCCCGGCCAGGCGCAGTAGGCAGTGGCCCCGCCGGCGCTGCAGGCGCACCAGGCTGGCTCGCATCGCGGCGGCGGCGTCGCGCACGGACACGACTCCACCAGTGTAGGCGCCGGCGCTGGCGGTGGTGGCTCCGGCTCACGTTTGGAAAATCCAACAAAGAACAACAGCAAAGCGCCCGCAAGCGTGGCAGCTGATGAAAAGTAGAAGCCTGCTCTGGGCACTTGTTGGTTGATGTAGCCTGTCATGGGTACGCCCACCATTACTGGAATAGCTTCCGCTCCTTGCACGTATCCTGTTTAATTAAATATTCATTAGCATACTTTCCTAGAAAGTGAAATCTTTAACGAGTATCAATTGCATTGTGTATTCTTACCCCAAACTTTTGTAAAATGTCGTCCTCGAACACGTTCCATGGTGAGCATCTTCATAGAATACAAAAATCCTCCTAAACAAAGTCCGTACATCCATGCAAACAACACGTATCCGTGATAGCCTTCCACGCTGCTTAGAGCAAGCATTGATATACCTGCAAATATTTTTCGTTATTACTTCCTGCTAGTCTATCTATATTTATATAATATAACGTTTTCTATGAAAAATTTTATGCCAGGTGTTTGTGGTCCAATTTGGAAGAGGCATACGATAAGGGAGTGTTCTAAGACCGGCTTAATCCATCGATCGTTAAAGGAGGTTAATGTTTAATTACCTATTCCTAGCATAGCCGTTTGGCACAGATATTGCTTAGAGACGAGACACTGCGCTGACGGTCGCACTAGCACGAGCCCAAAGCCAGCACAACCAAGCACCGCAGCGAACCCCAAAAACGTTTGTAGCAACACTAGAGCACTCTCTTCTAAGCCTTCTTGAAAGCCTTGCAATGCCTGTCAAAAGGAAAAACATTATTAATAATAATCGTGGAAAGCGAGAAATTGTGAATTTATAACTTTACCAATTAGGCTTACCAAAAAAAAGACGGGAGTGTAAAGTCCAAAAGCTGCTAATCCGGCGGCCAACAACAAAACTTTTGCGGGCCGGGATTGGAGAGGGCTTAAATCGATGAGCGGCGCTCTCTTTAGGCCTTTCTTTTCCTTTACCTATCGCAAATAAACGAGTTGCTGTTAAATTTATCAATTAAACTAAATCTACATCGTCAAATTGCCTAATATAAATTTTAAATGTTAAAAGCGACGTTAAGAAATGGAGATCTAAACGAAATATAGCTTACATAAATTAGAATGTCAAGCTTCCGTTGGATACAAATTGAAGGAAAAAATTTGTCGGAGATCTAAATCAGTTCATTGAATAATTTAAAAAAGTTTTATGCTTACCGGTCTTACCTTTCTTCGTTGGTTCTTGAGATGGAGAATGGCGCGGCGTTGGGGGTGGTAAAGGGAAGCGCTCCTATACACGGCGCTGAGGAAAAAAGCTAGGACAAGCACTCCAGTCACTGCTTGTAAACCCAAACGCCAACCAAGTTTCCTGTTGCAAATAGCGAACATTTTATTTTAAATGTCTTTGTAATGGTTTATTTAGCCGTAAAATGTTGTAATGAAATATCTATATCTAGACCATCGTTTTAACAAAATTATTTGGCATAGCTATTGTTTTTCTAAAAATATACCTTATAAAGTAAATTAGTAAGGTAATACACACCCTACGGCTTCTTTATAGGCAACGCTGAAGAGTGCGATGCCCACGCCGCCACCAGCGTGGGCGACTAGTTCCACGAACTGTCTCCGTCGTCTGAAGTAGGCGCCGAGCACTAAGCCTGCGGACTCGCGCACCAGCCCACAACCAACGCCCAACACTACGCCTGTATTTTAAAACATAAATTAATACATACTCATGAGTTTATTCTCTGAAAGGTTGAGCAATGTACTAAACTAATGTAAACGTACAGTTTGCGGGTATGTTTAGGTCCCATGTAATAGAGGACGAGTCTATTGCCTTTAATTGGACACAAATCTAAACTCCGAGCTGCTACTAAGAAAACCATGGAAAAACCCAATAACACTGATACACTTGAGAATAGAACTCAGGAAGTCTAGCGTAGTCGTGTTTTTGGAGCATTAGACTAATGCAACAGTTTTGTGAATATATGAGCCCTTGCGTAAGATATTTATCATACATACATAACATAATCAACCCATTATTGTTATTCTCTTAGACGATCTTTGTGGTTTAGTGGTTCGAGTACCGGACTGCTGACCACGAAGTCGTGGGTTCGATTGCTACAAGACACAAATATTTATGTCTTGAATATAAGTGCTTGTGTTCGTCTGGGTTTTTCTTATGTATTATAAGTATTTATTAACAAAAAAAAGTATATAAGTATTATATCCATTGTCTAGTACCCATAGTCCAAGCTCTGCTTAGTTTGGGACTAGATGGTACTGTGTAAAATGTCGCAGAATATTTATTATTCTGTCCCACTGGGCAGGCTATAGTCCCACACATTAGGCTATAGTCCACCACGCTTGCCTAATGCCGGTTGGCAGACTTCACACGCCTTCGAGAAAAATGGTTACCGGAGCATGAAAATTATTTATTAATGGGAAAAGCGATTAACTAGTAGAAATAGAATCGTTTCACGATTCCGCTTTTAAATCTGCATTGCAGCTATTATAGCAGTGCAGGTACTCCATATCAGTCTAAAAATCCTACAAACGCAAGATGAAATGTGAAAATGTTATTGTTAATCCTCATAACAATATATTACACGACCTTTCAAATAAAATGATGACTTGGGTAAAAGTATATTTAGCCATTCCAAGAATCTACGTTAACGCTATCTTGCTTGGTAAGCATCCGCGAATAGTAAGCAAAACTAACAAGCGCTTGATTCAATATCCCCGGGCTACCCGCCCTGTGTGGAGAGGATAACTTATTGAACTGAACACGCGTTTTAACGCGAACTTAGCTTTGCACCCACCTTTGTTTAATGTAGATAAAGCAGGAAACTTACAGCCGCCGAATTTAATTAAATCTTTTGTGATAATGCCTCAATAGCCAAGTGGTCCGGACCGCGACTGCTACGCTAGAGGTCCTGGGTTCGATTCCCAGGTCGAGCAAAGTGTTATTGGGTTTTTCTATGAAATTCCCAGTAGCAGCTCGGAGTTAGGAATTAGTGCCCGGTTAATGGCAATAGGCTCGCCCCCTATTACATGGGACCTAAACATACCGGCGAACTGTGGGTGTACTTTAGTACGCCTCTGCCTAACCCTTCGGGGAATACAGGCGTGATGGTATGTTATGTTATGTTTGTGATAATGCAGATTTATTTTAACCGACCCGAAAATAGTCAACTGAAAAGTATAAAACAAGACAATTTTCTTACATCTACGAGCAGTGGTGATTAAATTATAGCCGTGGTCGTGGTATAATTTTCACCTACAGTTAATAATAGCAGCATGCGAACATATCTATAATCTGGACACCAATGTTCGTGGTCATAGGAAAATTTTCGTAGGTAGGTTTGATAATTATCTTATCTTGAGTGGAGCCGAGGCAGCAAGGCCTCAGTGCACTTCGACCGAATGGGATCTTTTGTGCTTATAATTATAATATTATGAGTAGTATATGTGTAGTTTGGTAATTTGGTGCAGTCACTGTGGATATAAGGAATGCTGTATTTATTTCTGTCTGACTTTGTCAATCGACTCAGGAGATTAAAAATTCTAGAAAAATTAAAGAAATTGCTTCAGCATTATAAAAAAGAAAAAAATACAGTCAAAATAAAAACCTGCTCCTATCTTTAAATTTTTTCAACGACGTAGCTGCGTCGGAATCGAACATATCTAACAATGTGACTATTATATGTCAAATTAAATTTAACTTACCATAACTAAGTAAGGTTTGATGAAGCTGTGTGGCGAATGAAGTGAAGAGACAAGCGAGAGGCAGCAGTAGTCCCCCGAGCAGTGCCACGAGACGCGGAGACCTGCGCCGCCCCGCCACGAAGGCACCCGCGGCGCGAGACACCCCCACGCATATCGCACCAGCCCACACTGGCGGGAAAACAACAGGTATATTGTAAAAGTAATGAACTTCCTTTTTCGTAGTCGGTTAGGATATTCATTCACAATTGCCTGTCCGGTAAATGTGGTATGGTATTCGGGTATGGTATTCGGGTATGCGACCCCGGCACCCCAGCTACTACTGTCTATTCCATAGCTTTCCACTCCAAGGCAGTAGTATCCTTAGTACCTATTCCTACCCACTCATCAGTATCCCTTTCCCTCTCATGAATCCTTCCTATTTCCCTCTCCTTCCTTTTCCGCCAATCCAAGTCTGCCGTGCTTATGGATGCGTGGCTAGAGGCGTGTCTAGTCGCAAGCGTGCCTAACTGCCCTAGGACCGGGCGACCCTAGAATATGGCTAGCCTTATTCCTGCATGCGGGGCTCTGCCGGGATGGACTGATATCTCCCTAGCTGCTCGTGGGAACGATATGGAGTTCAAATATACAAATAACTTCCAAAATGGCGGCGATGTGGCTCGCAACTCATCACGTCTCGTTTCTCGCGGGGGCGAAAAGCGGTCTACGGAGAGCCGCTTTGCTACGCTGAATGTAAGGGGAGGAATGGATGGTAAAATAAATGAAGTATGTCAGATGATGCATGAAAGATATATAGATATTCTGTGTGTGAATGAAACGAAGCGAAAAGGATGTAATACCACCAAACATGGGCCCTATACGGCGTATAAGGGAACGTTGTGGTGTGAATGAAGATGTAGTGACTAAAATCGAGAAAGGTATGTTGAGATGGTTTGGTCATGTTGAAAGAATGAATGAAAGGAGACTGACTAAACAGATATACGAGAGTCAAGTGAATGGGAATGTAGGAAGGGGAAGGCCTAGGCGAACGTTCCGAAATCAGGTTGAGGACGTTTTGAATAATGGCTTGGTCAAGAGTACCCTAAACCGACGTTCATGTATGAAAAGATTGATGAGTGTGGATGAAGCTAAAGAGGTATGTCAGAATCGTAGCAAGTGGAAGTCTGTAGTCTCTGCCTACCCCTACGGGAAAGAGGCGTGACTTTATGTATGTATGAATGTTAATTAAAGTCAGGGGCAGTAGTTCCCTAAGTAGAGACACGGTGACCTACCGCTACAAACACCATTGCGACCAGTGATAGCCCTATACATACCGTCCCAGCTAGAGAAGGAATTATTGCCCAAAATGCTTCGGTGGAAACCCATCTCTAATCCCACTTCAAACTAAGATATATTGTACTACACTTTGTAGGAAAGCGATTCTTAGTTCCAAGAAGCGTAGAGATCTGAGTTTCGCGAAAAAATAACATACAGGTACCCATCAGTAATGCATAATAATGGAATTTTAGGATGTTTTGATTTTAACTAATAAGCAAAAGGACCGACTTATACATACTCTTTTAACTGAACCTGAAACTTATACATACTCTTTTAACTGAACCTGCAAATTGGTGTTAAGAAACTATCACAGAATCCACCACATCTTCCTATAAGGACGATAGAAGGATATATTATGTTTATAGCTATATAATTGTGTCATAGTGACACAATTATATAGCTATAAACATAATATAGATGTATGTAATTTTTATTATAAACATATAGGTACATAGTCCAATACTGCAAGTTTTATTAAACTGTTCACGTTTTCTGTTGATGTTTTGGTAGTATTTCGAGAGCTTTTCAGCTATTTCGTTGACGAGGGACCAGCGTTTCAATTCCAATTTGCCGGATAAAAGTTTGCGGGACGCATACCCGCTATGTGAGGGAATTTGACCACTTTCTGGAATATATTAATCTTACGCATTCAACCCTTGATTGCGGTGTTTCTTTTTGAAGTTTTAGACTACTGCGGTGAGTTTAAACAGTTAAACTCAGCGCAATAGTCTAAATCTTAAAAATAACTCCTAACCACTGGCTTAGGAGTTATTTTAACTTTAAGTCAAATTACCCAGAGGTTATTTATTTAATGCTCCGTAAAAAGGAAAGACTCTCGAGTTGTATTCCACGAATAGAGTACAATTCATAGCACCTCTGTTTAACAAAATAATGGTTTGATTTTTCTCTATCAAATCAAACGAAACGTGTGGGTCCGATCCCCACACGAAACAAATATTTGTATGATCTACAGGTAGGGGGGGGGGGGATCTATAGGTTCCCGGGTCTGGGTGTTTGTGAATGTGAGAATTTGTGTTTGTAAACGCACCCACAATACCGGAGAAAATCCTAGAGTGGGACAACGTTAAAAAAAAAACGGTTCGGCGGTTGATCGCGAACAAATAAACGAATGTTACAAATAAATTTATTTCATTCATAACCACCACTTGTGATTCTATCATTAGTCCTTAGAATAAAATAAATATCTATCTCTTTTTATTTCACATGACTCAAATTGTTCCTCTTTTTGTGATAGTTCTGTTCAGGGTTATGAGGAAAGTTATATTGATGTCGTATCTCAGCATAGAACATAGACGGACGACAATAAAATGAGAGCGATAAAACCTTACCACGGCCTCAGAGAAAAGAATTTTACCTCTAGCATCGTGTCCGCAAAAATAAAGTTTTATATTTGTAGATTTTTTTTCTGGAAATAAGTATTTTTATATAATAACAAAAAAAAATTAACGATAGTAATTGTGTGGGTGGATTTTCAGGCGTTGTTAACATTAAGAAATTTATAATAACTGATGTTTACGAAGATTGAAAATGAATTATATTTGAAGGAGTTCATACATAATATGTAAGTATGTATGAATGAAAGTTATTTTTATTTGGTGTCCTACATTATGTATTATTACGTACATATGTAGGGATAAATATCTATTACCGCATGTATGAACGATCATTACTTGACAATGACTCGAGCGATTACATAGTAAAGATTTACATAGTTTAGATTTTTGGTTTTACCCGTTATTGCATAACACGTCTGTATTATAAATCCATAGTGAATATCCAAATGTGAACATTTTCAAGTGCAATAAGTCATTAGAGCTGCTGGGACATGTCATTACGTTATCAGATAGGTAACGCCTATGTGTGACATGTCCCACACCCCGATAACACACAATACCACCATTGTGTTTCCCGCACAATGCCATGTTTGTTGCGGAAGTGGAATTGCAGATATATTCTTACTTGTTAATTGGTTACGACTTTAGGGCCACTTGCACCAACTTCATAATTGTATTTAAATTGTATTTAAACACATTTAAGAAGTTGGTGCAAGTGGGGTTAACAAGAATACTAGTAATGTGTGACTCACATTGCTAGTAAGCTTTATTAAAAAAAAAAAAAAAAAAGAATTGTGTGCATCCAAAACATTTTACTTTCGATACAATTGCTTTGTCGTTGAATTTATTGCCATGACAAAAAAAATGTTTATTTAAATTTAATTTATTTTGAAATTTAATTTGAGTTGTGTTGTCAGAATGAACAAACACTTCATGTCGTCGTTTCTTCATATAATCCCAATGGTGCGGCAAAGGTTATTGGGTAACAATGTTTCCCATTGCTCATCGTACAAATTTAACACAATTACGAGTGCCTACGCATTATTGCCTATGAAAATAAGTAATAAAAATACTGTGCTAATGAGAGTTAGTAACTGACGTCTCACCAGTTACATTGCAACGGTACAAAGGCGAAGAAGTTTTTTAAAGGCGAAGCAAATTACACTTTCTTTTGGTGAATTAAGAAAAAGTTTTTTGAAAAGATTGTCGTCATAATATAAGCCTTCAGCGTTGAAGGGATTATAACTTAATGTTTTACCTTCTACTGACATATTCATAAAAACTCTTGTTTTATTGCATTTTAGTTAATTCCGAAGTTGTATAAACACCCTGTTCCAATTTGAAATTAATTATTTTTTTAAATTTTATTACGATCGCTCGAATTTTTATTTTATAGGTGCAGTAAAATACAGTATTATTGGTAAATGCACTTTAGTATAACCCGTTATTAGTTATTCGAGAGCTCAATATGTTTGGTGTATCAATAAGTGCATTGTTCAATATTATCCTGTCTGCTCACCAATTCTCGTCTCCAAATTCCAATTTGAGAGCTTCGCAAATGGCCGCCTGTCAGAGTTATGTTCGTGCCCGCCCACACCTCTGACAACAAAGACCGCGCTCATAACAGACATTACTTCAGCCTCTTAATATTCAGCTCCAGTCACGAATCTTTGTAAATTAATTCAATAAATCAGTTAGGACCAAATACCGGGGACTATAGTAGGAAAGTTCATTTAACTAACGGCCAATCATAAATTGTAATTGTCAAAACAAAATCTCTAGGCTTTGTTAACTTAAATAACGACTAAATACAGACATCAGGAAAAATATGATTAATACTCACAGCTCGTACAAAGTTGTAACAAGTTAACAGATGAACGTCTTTATTAAATTGGAAGTTTACAATATGGTCGTAATTAAAAGTTGTGGAGGTGTACTCGTTTATTTGGGGTGTTACGCTGTCACGCTTTCATTTTACGTCGTAAAAATTTTTTTCGTCAGTGTCTGTTTATTTAAGTATCATATCCGGAGGGTTGCCGTTGATAGATTACTTTCTACTCTCAGTCCCTCGCCGGGTCTCGGCTACGCATTCAAAATTATTTTCTTCCTCAATCTTACATTCAGTGATGACATAAGAGCTATTGTCGTTTTCTCATCCTTACTATATATTTATTATGTCTAATAAAATAAATGCAACTCTAATATACGTTTTTATAATTTTAAATGATCAATAATAAATTATATTTTGTGCACAGATATGTTAACTTATTTTAATTAATATACCTACTATTTTTTTGTGTGTTTTTCTTCATAATGACAGCATTAATGTTCGAAATGAAGGCGCTGTATGTAATCTTAAATATTTTTTATGTTTTGTTTACAATATTTCGTTTCATAGGTTATTTTGCTCGAGACACTGACTTACTTAGCCGAAAGTTCAGTTTTTGTTTTTCATCAGATAAATAAATACTACAAGAAAGTGCTTATATTCACAAAAGAGTATTGCGCAAACAGTGTGACATAAGTGTAGGTACACTCAATACCGATAGCAAAACTTTGTCACTTGATGTTAAAGAAGTCTTGTTCATCAAGATAAGATATTTCTTGCTTGTTTTTGCGTAAGGAAAACTGTCTGACATATAATTTTTTTCTGAATGGTACATACCAGCATGATCAGCGGAGGGTCCAAGGTGTCTCAGGGCATACACATGAAGTGCTCCATAGGCTAGCTGAAGTCCGGTGGACAGGAGATGAGCTAGGAATGCGGCCCCGCACACGATCCATCTACAAAAATGTTCAAACGTAAGCAAGGTCATTTCCCAACTCATTCGAAATTCTAAGCTGGTGTAACGAGATTGCAACATCGTGCATGTAAATCACGTCTTAATTCTAGCGTATCGCAGATCCATGACACGACGCGTGCAAAGCCCGAGACGTACTTAATTAAATCGTTGCGATTATTACCCCGCAGTATAATTCTAGCGGTGAAGCTTTGTTGAGCCTGGAGGAAGTTTACAGAATATTTCAAGGCTTATGGCTATTATAATAATTTGTGGCGTGAATCATTAATACACTCATTACTATCTTAAGTGTGTGTTACCCAAGAGACTAAGTAAGGATCAAAGTTAAACCATATACATATATTATGTACGAACTGAAATCACCACCTAGCTTAAATATTACCTATATAAATGTTGTTATTTCATCCCATGTGACACATTGAAAGAGCTATTCAATTACACACAGATGAATGCGGAGGTGGGAAAGATTTTTCAATGTAGCGTTCGTTCAAAATATTTCAGCATTCAATTTCCTTGTGTGGGGAGACCGGGGTTTTGTCATGCTTTTCGGTATTCTGAAAGCATTACTCTGTGAAAATCAAATAAAGGTTGACTTTTAATTCGAGAATCTTAGCATGAAAAGTGCAAAAAAAATCACAAAAAGATTGAGAAAGAGATTTAAAGAAGAGTAAGTTATCACTGACAATTTACAAAAACAAATTGCCTTTACATTTCTGCCTGCATTTTTTATTGAGAAATCCTACCTTTCGAAAGCAAACTTCAAATTTAATTTATTATTAACATGTATGAGGAGGAGTGGTACTGTCAACGCCAGAAATGTATTCCACCAATAGCCGCGGCACGCAGTCAATATCCGAAACATAAATTCGTTTATCGTACCTCGATGAGATCGTCGCATGTCCGTATCAGATTCGTAAATTCCCTGCTGACTGTACCTCGTTTTTGCATCGTATTTATTTATCTTGTAATCGGAATAAAGTCGGTTGACAACGAACTGTGAAATATTTTAACATAGTGAGTATTTGGAGAAATAATATATATTCTTTTGGAATGACCAACAGGAGTATGATTTACTGAAAATGGACAGGACACTGCCTTTTGAGTCAGATCAGCGGTCGGCGACGCTAAAATATAATTGCAAAATAATTAAATAATAAATATTAATTATCAAAAAGTTTATGACAGTGTCAAAGTACATACATACGTACATATACCCAGTACATAACAATCCACATATTATTTTGTTTATTAAAAGACTAGTATCTAATTATTTTTTAATTGCAGTAAGCCAATGAAAGTTGGAAAGCAAATGCTTTCATGTTCACATTTAAATTAAGTGTAGAGATCATTGTGATCATGTCTCAAACCCATGTCTCGTCATGAATCGCCAAGGAAATTCCAGATTTTCATGTGTTACATTGCTTGTCAGGACATTTTATTTCTTCATTTAGGTATGTCCTGTCATGTTGTATCCATTGGTCTATCAAATCTTATATGTAATACATATTGTGTGACATTGATAGAACTGATCAGAGGAGACAGCAGGATGAGAAATAATAATGACAACAAATACGAAGATTTTGTAATTATTGTCAGATATTGGATGTGTCTGTGTAATCGCGACGTGTTTAGCCCTAGATTTAGCTTAATCCGAGGTTTATCTGTCTTAATTCCACAAACTCAGGCGGCGGTTAATATTGATAATGTACTTCTGCCTAAATTGATAAGGAGAAATAAATGAGCGTAATCTTTGGCTATTATTATAAAAACGGTTTACAAATAAAAAAGAGCATTAGCTACAAATATACGGACTCATTCGTATAATAATCGATATAAACTCGTAAATGTGTTTTGTGTGTAAACGTGTTATAAATATCACGTATAAAAATAAAACATCGCAATGTAAAACCAAAACAGAAAGTAAGAAAAGGCATTATACGTTTAATATTTCTACGAGGAAGATATATTTTACGCAGTTATTTTTTGGTTAAGGAAAAATTCGACTCGCAGGCAGGATTCGAACCTGCGTCTTCTGGCTAGGTACGCCAGACGCTATGACCTCTAAGCCACCGCGAGTCCCACCTGCCATGTCGAAATTTGCCTTCACATTCTGAACTTACGTCTTAAAGGTGACGTCAGTAAAATCTATTGAAAGGCAAGTTACCTTGCCTCTCCACCGACATGACTTACCTTACGGTTAGTTCTATGTCTGGCGTACCTAGCCAGAAGACGCAGGTTCGAATCCTGCCTGCGAGTCGAATTTTTCCTTAACAATAAAAAGATATATTTTACGCACTTATTTATCAATCTCATGTTCTTTGATTACTGTGGATTCGTAAACTTCGAATAAGAAATATGGACCCTTTTAAGCAAGTGAAAAAAGTAATAAAGAGTTGGAACTTCGAGATGAGTATTTAAAAAGTTTCTAGACGGGTTCCGCTAGGTACAAATTTAATAGCTTCGAACTTTTGATGTTTTTGTACTGTATTTTTCGTCAAACAATTTTCAGCTTCACTTCTAGTTTTCCCTCACGTTTTTTATCCTGTTACTCTCTGAAATTGACGGTAATAGATTGTGATCCAATTCTACGGGCTATCAAACCCTTACTCTGCGATATCATTTTTATAAAAAATAATAATACCAAATTAATATATCTCTGTAATAATGAAGCTGCACTTGCCACTGTCATTGCGTGGATGGGTGACCATTCTTAACATATCAAAGCTCTTCGGAGAGCACGTAAAGCCGTCGGTCCTGGTTGTCATAGGAATACCTATAACAATCGTCAGTGATAGAAGTCAGAAATCCTGATGACCAGTTTATCCTCAGGATACCTATCAGGTATTGCCCCAGAGATTGGTTGCAGAGCTCTGATAAAATAGGTAAGTACTGATAAGCAGTAAAAATCCCACACACCCCGGCCTACCCCCTAGTAGGCCGGCAGCCTTTTGAAGGATTCCTCCTCGCACACAAAAAAAACAAAGGTACCCACTGATAAGCCGGATCTGGATAAACTGAAAGCCTTTGTTCCTTTTCTTTTTCTTGTTATAAGTAGTAATGCATCATTACAACTAGGTATTTCTCTTTTACTACTTAGTTAAAGATAGATAATCAACCCATTATACTGATCCCCTGCTCGGCAAGGGTCCCCTCTCAGAATGATAAGGATTAATGACTGACCTAATGTCGGTTGGTAGACTTCACACACTTCACGGCATGCAGGTTTTCTCACAATGATTTCCTTCACAGTTTAAGCGCGTGATAATTATGCACATGACTACGGAAATTAGAGGGTAGCCTTACTACTGACTTAGTTTATAATGTTATCGATTTAATCGTTAAATATTTTTTTTTAAGAAAACAAATATAGTGTAAGTACATTGTAGAATGTACATATATAGTAAATTAACTAGGTATGTATAATATGTGGCAAGGAATAACTTACTCACAGTTTTTTGATAAAACCTAAAGCAACCAAAGAACTAATATTTTATTCAAAGGATATTTGCATCATATTTTTGACGGACTATCGTTCCAGTGAGAGAGTAACTAAAATTGATGGTAATTAATTTAACCGCTAACTAGGAACTGTCCAACTTTCACCGAGCTAAACTAGAACCAATGGAGAGCGCTCGAGGGCATTATCAACGTGCTAACTTTTAGCTGTACTAGTTTATATGGAGATAATAAGCAGATGACTCGCTAATAAACTAAATGTTGAGGAACCGTATTTTATAGTTGACAACAAGTTTTCAGTTGCGATTAATTGTATAAATAAGGGAATTCGATTGTTAAATAAATGACAACTTTCACTACTTTTATTTTTAAAGCTTGCTAGTAAAGGTATGCTTATTAACTTTACGTGCTAAGCTAAATGCTTGTGTTACGAGTGGGTTCACGTCGGTAGTGCAATGGGTTCGTTTCGAACCAGAAACCACTGCTGACGCATTTGATTTGTATACAATGTGGGGCAATCCCGACGCCCTAGCCGTTAGGCTACCGCCGATTTTCTTTACATTCACGACTTTGCAGAATCCACATCTAAGGACTGATGTTAAATGTTAATTCTGTCCGTCTTAGGGGTTTCCACCTCTTATCCTGTTATAGGGTTGACATTATGCTTGATGGCGCGTGTGTCCAGCTCATGGTAATGCATGATGCGAATGTTATGCATGCTATTGTTGAAGGTACATACCCCCATCCTCCTTCAGGGTAGAAGTGGTGCTTGATGGCGCGAGTGTCAAGTTCTCGGCGGCGCAGCGCGGGCACGGTGCGGTGCAGAGACCGTAACTCTCGCTCACGTAAAGCACCGCCCGACGACTCTTCCTCGCCGTCTGGCCATCCATCTGTGGTCAACATGATCCGTTAATGTTTTTTATTATTGACTGAAATATTTGTTAGGGCAGCGCTTACTTAAATCTAGCTATATCAAAAGTTAAGCTCACATTGAGTAAGCTTTTCCTACGATGAGAGCTTGGCTTAAGATATTAAGAAGTTTTTAAATCTAATGCCTATATCCAGGTCTATTACATAGCAAAGTTATTTTATCGTAGGTAAGTTTACGCACACACACATGACAATAATACTTGAACTTTAATTTTATACTTTACCAACTTTATGACCGCGACTTTACGAACACTTGACCTAAACTGAAATTGTTAAGAAAGTTTCAGTTAAGGTGAAACCGATACAAATTGCCTGAGTTAAGTATGGCAGGTACGTATTCAATTGTTAACCTTGTCATGAAAACTTGCAATAAACATAAATTGTAATCATTTTATCTTAAACTTTTCTACAAATCGTTTGCTTTTGTTATCAGAACAATAACTTTAAGTTCTTAATTTTAAAAGAATAATTCTAAAAAAGATTTTCTATTGAAATAAAATTACGAAAAACTCTACAAATTAATCATTTCTTTCATTATTTTCCGATGAACCAACATGGCCGCACACAAAGGAGCTTCAATGATTGGCGGACAAAAGTTATTCAATTATCGTTACCCTTAGAAATTCGATTATGTGCTCAGAATCGCCAAAACTGATTATCGTCTCGCCAAACGTACGGGTAAAAGAGTACATAAGTTTTGTGTACGTCGTACATAAGCGTAGCTGTGTCGATCCAGCTATATTTTTATTCAACATAAATCTCTCCCGGAGACAAAACAACTTGAAAAGGATCTCTAAAATGTAGGGATCACGTGGAAGCAGCCGAGCGACTAAGTGCTTCACATCCGCCAAAGGAGCCATACATTCGTTAGAATGAAATTGTGTTGACCGTTGTTGTTGAGAAAATAAATTCCAGAGGCATTTTTTCAATGTTTGGCTACCATCATATGTTTTCCGTCGCCGCGCTTAGACCGCGCAGCTTGTGAACCTTTACAAAGAGCTTCACGATTTATTGTTGAAAAAGTATTTCGAAATATATACCTCTTTGGCTTAGTAAATATGTATAGTATTTTCTTTTGACATTTATGAGGAGTGGAACTAAAAAAGGCTATACACATATTATATAGGTGCATAGTTAACACGCCAACCCATATAACACACTACACAACACAGACTACAGAATTTAACAGTCAGATATTACCTTGCAAGCTTTCTATTGGGAATGAGCAGCTATTATCTACTTTCTATTCTATTTATATCTTTGGAAGGCAATACATCGATGCCCCCAAGCAATAAGTCGGTAATAGAAAAATCCAAATTTTACAGGAGAAAATATTTACTGTTTTTGTTGAATATCTTTTCAGCCAGTGGGAATATTCAAGTCATTGATGTATCAAATGAAAGCTATTTTTTTGTGAAGTGTAACTGTGCTATTAGAATGAAATTCTTTACATTCAAAACCTTACAATTTCAGAAAATAAACAATACCTGAAACTATATTGTTCAAATATTACAGTAATAGTACTTACACAGTTATTGCAGTAAAATTATCAAACAAATTTGTTTCGTATCATTACATTATTTAGACTTTTACCAAGTTATTTTTTATCGTAGAGATGATGCATAATGTGTTATTACGCAGTTATTGTGTTAATATTAAATAATTGTAGAGACAGTGTTGATACATACCAATACTATTGACGGGAAAATTGTTATTGTTATCACCCAGTACCTTATTTCCGCCAATAATCCGGTAAAAGCTACTTACCAAAATAAAATATAAAAATATTTCTTTGTACTGACCTAGAACAGTATTTTTGGCGACATCATTTTGTTTGTAAACTTCCCAACAATAAAAACGTATATCATGATATCTTTATAAATGATCGTTAGAAAAAACCAATAAAAATTGCTAAGGTGTAACCCAGTCCGTAGATGCCAAATTTGCCATAACAGCAAAAAGTCCATAATAGTACATTACCGACTTATTGCTTGGGGGCATCGACATATATAAAAGTTATACACATCAACCTCCATTGTTTAGTAGAATAAAATTGTAACCTGAAGGCAAATATTTAATTTAAACGAGTAGGTAACTAATGGTATTGTGCCGGATTCTTCTCTACAATACCGTGTATTTCACACTGTGCAACTAGTATTTGGTATTTCAAGAATATCTGTAATTGTTATCATACATCCTTCTAGGACGACCTCTTCCGATGCTGTCGCTGACATTCGGCTTATACAAGTCTTTTCTTTATGCGTCTTTCATTCATTATCTCAACATGTAAACATATTCCTTTCAATGCGTGTCACTACATCATCTTTCACTCCGCAACGCTGTTTTATCTTATTGTTCCTCAACCTATCACTCCGCGTTGTGCGAAGTTAAACTGACGATGGATTTTATTGACAAGTAATGTGGCGTTTTTTAATTACTGTGAAGTTGTTTCCTATCTTAGATGGCATTGAGTTATTCGTGGATGGTGAGCTGTATGGCAGCGTTAACCCAGGAGCTGGCTTCTTTGAGACAGCGATGGAGAACGGCGTTGCTCATGCATCACTTTAGCTTAAGGGCACCGTCATGGCAACCCTCGATCAGATGGTAGATATGTGATGCTAACATTACATAGGGTGGTAGTCTATAGTTTCTGCCTGTCAGATATACCTATGGTAAAGACTCACCATAATGTGGCAAGCAGGTGTAGCTGGTGGAGTACTGGTGTCGGCAGCGGCAGCGCGGCGGCGGGGCGCGGGGCGGCGGCGGCGGCGAGGCCGACGGCGACGGCGACCACCAGCCCGGCTCCATCAGCCGGCCATGGCACCCGCACCCGCACCCGCACCCGCGCCCGCGCTACCTAAGCACATCAGAATAACACTTATGAAGTCCACATACAAATAACATCTCGCCTGTATTTTCTGAAGGGTTAGGCAGAGGTGCACATCCTCAGTTCGCCGGTATGTTTACATACTTAGGCCTTATCGTATAGTGGGCGAGACTGTACTAGTCATTAATCTGAAACAAACCCAAACCGATGGACTTGGATGGATGGACCCAAACTTATGGACGTGGGAGAGCCATGCTTCGGCACGAATAGGCCAGCTCGAGCGGAGTGATACCACGGCCTCACAGAAAACGGGCGTGAAACAACGCTTGCGTTGTGTTTCGCCGAGTGAGTGAGATTACCGGAGGCCCAAACCCTTTTAAAAGGTGGGCAACGCACTTGTGACTCCTCTGGTGCTGCGGTGTCCATGGGCAGCGGTTATTGCTTACCATCAGGTGATCCGTCTGCTCGTTTGCCCCCCTATCCCATAAAAAAAACCCTGAGCTACTTCTGAGAACTTTATAGAAAAACCCAATAAACATGACTTTGCTCGACCTGGGAATTGAACCCAAGACTTATAGCGTAGCCGTGGCATTTGGGATCACTAGACTACTACTCGTATGTTACTAGATTAGGAGCCGAAATAGGTACAATCTATTGTTAATAAAACGTCTTAGAGCAAATAGCAAAATAATAATACTTCAGTAAGTAAGAAAATCGATATCTTTGTTTACCTAGGATATATTTTTTTCATTCTATAACAATCAGACATATTTCTACCAAATTGAAAGCTGCTCCAATGAATATCATGCTTTTGAAGAGCACACTCGGTCATTTTAATGATTGCTGCATCGTTAGTTGAAGTTGATTTAATGAATATAAATACGATAGAATTAAAAAGCATAGGATAATCTTCGCATAATGAAACGGGAAATTGTGATATTTTTCCGACACTAATTTTACTTGTTGCTCGCGTTCGGAATGTTAATGTATCTATTTATGATTTAAATTCACAATTTGCATAAAATTTGTGTTGTAATCTTCATATTCATAATAACTGTCGGAATTCGCAAAATCGCAACAACGAATATAGTATAGCGTATAGTTATAGCGACTTTATAAACTGGCTTAAAATAAAACATAGGTCTTCTTGTGGCTTATACTAAAAATAAACCTGCATTCCTTTACCTACATTCTACTCCAAGACGGAATACTAATCGACTGATCACGGATCTTCAACACTGGAAGGAATTGAAGTACAGTACCCGGCGATAAATATTGCACATCGACATTTGGAAAGAGACAATCGGCTAATTTCGGCTTCGTAGAGCGTTATCTCTGTCGCACACTACCTATGTGACGTTTTGTCAGTCGTTGTTCAAGTGCGATAGAGTGCGGTCGCGTCCAGTTCAAAATATATAAGGTCAATGGAGGCTATTGCAACTAATAAAAAATATGTTAAAACTTTAACTTTTGCCAAAATTTTCTACTTGACTTTATTGGGTAATCAGTTAAATCTATGTGGTAAAACATCTAACTGAGATTAATTTAAATGTAAAAAAATATCAAAAATCTGTAAGATTGGTTAAAATCTTATTAAATAACCCATGCAGGCAGAAAAAGTTACATTAGCATGTTGGAGCAAATGCGACTATTTAAACTAACTTATATATTGAGGTAGCATATACACTCACAATCGGGGCATATGTTACCAAGTACGAGATTTAAGGAAAAATGATCTCTGAGTTGATCCAGTAGAGTCCTAATCAGAGTAAAAGTATGTTTTGTGTTTATTGGGGCTAATGTGACTATTTTCTCAACTTTGAACAATATATTAAATGAAGTCGGTACTGAAACACATTCTACTGAAATTAAGTTTAGCACTCCAAAAAAAGGGAGACCAAAAAAGCAATTTCGTTTGGATATGGACGATTTTGATTATGATGTTGTTGGTAGAATGGTGTATGATTTTCACTTACGATTTAATGAACTTACTTTATTATGTACACTACAGCTGTAATTTTCCAAAGTAATTAAATATGTAAACATAATGTGAACATATTTTTTTTATTTTATTTTACCCGAACCTAAAGCCATCACTTATAGAAAAATTGGTGTATTTTATACAAAGAATAAAAAGAATTATTAAAAGAAGCAAATTAAAATTGTTTTAACAGCTCCTAATAGATACTGGACTGTTTGTATTTCGTGCGACAGAGATAACGCTCTACGAAGCCGAAATTAGCCGATTGTCTCTTTCCAAATGTCGAAGTGCAATATTTATCGCCGGGTACTGTAAAACTTAGTTTAGTATGAACCTTGTTATTATAATTGAAAATTCCAAACCATTATATATTGCTCCTATGTGTGTTCCAAATTTCTCTTTTAATAGATGCTGGATCAATAGGGCATTGATACACCCACCCACACTTAACGCCTATATGTGTGGGTGTAACTCGTAACTTAATTAATCTATTTAAAACATTTTACACGAACCGTAGAAAAACCCTTCTGAATAGCCAGAAATTCTATTTTATTTGTGCAAAGCTTACATCGCCAGACGCTATTGATAAACCAGTCTTTTATTTTAATGAATCGCTAGCGAGTGAAGTGAGATTAAACGTTAAATAATTTTAAAACACGTCCGAACCGGATAATTAGAGCGTGCAGCCCGGAATCCCGGATAACCTGACAATTAAGATAAGGATAGCTGCTTTCGAATGAAACACTCTAGATAAAACCTTATACGTGGCGGTGTATGACTTCATATAACCACACAGCGTAATTATTATATTAATTGAACGGGTTGTTTCTACGGATCGTTTCTGAGTGTTTCTGTATATTGGTCGGACGGACCCATGTTCCAAAATGTTACAGTGTAGTGCACTTTTTTTATGTCTATACCTTACATTATCGCAATAGCAATGAGTTGTGTCCACTTATTGAATAACCTGTTTATATTTATAAAAGCACATGAATTCGAAAATTGATCAACTTTACCACTATTTAAAAATGCTTCAAAAATAATATTTTTTTAAAATGTTATTCGAACTAAAAATATGCTAAGTCACAATATTATGACCATAGAATTTAAAGGAAAACTCGAGCTTTTGGTGGCCAACAACGAAGTGAAAAGTTTCAACTTCTAACCTTTTTGACGCTACTTTATCGCAGCGAGCAAGCAAGCTTTGTTAGGGAGTCGGTGCCAACTAACTTTACAACTCTACTCAGTACGAGCGCCTAGTAGATAAGCAGAATAATCTGGGCTCTCATTGCATTGTGCGGAAAACCAATACAACATCTACTGGATTTTTTTCTACAGGTTGATGTGTAACCAGCACTAATTAAATCACACATCTCTACCCATACTCTACCTTGTTTCATAAAATATTTCTCGATTTTTTCCCTATTGGAAACAATAAGATTAAATAATTCATTTCTAGATAAACAATAACATTAAATAATTAATTTCTAGATAAAAGTTGTCTTACATTTGAATTTTCATTATTAATTCGAAGCGATTGATTAATTATAATAAATGTCCAATATACATTTGTCCGTGTATTTTATATTTTCTTGCTTTTTTTATGGGAGCAAACGAGCAGACGGATTGTAAGCGATAACCGCCGCCCATGGACACCCGCAACACCAGAGGAGTTACAAGTGCGTTGCCCGCCTGTTAAAAGGGTTTGGACCTCCAGTAACCTCACTCATTCGGCGAAATACAAAAAACAAAGGGAATGGTTTTTTTTAATCACCAGGCCCTGGGCACTTGACCAAATGACTAGTACCCGATGTAAAAGAGGGGCCTGTTTCTTGGTCCCGTACATTTCAATGAACTCAATACTCAATACTCAATACTCAATTCTTTATTGCATTCCATAATGTTTTATAAAGGTGGACTATAGATAACTTAGATCATTATGGACCCTGTCGGGCACAGCAAAATTAGGAGAGAGGAAGAGGGTTTAGCATCATTTGCAAATTGATTGCCCATTAAAAAATATACATTAAAATATTATATTTATGGTGTTTATATTCTTATCATCTCATTTCTAACTCATTTATAACACAAATTTTGTATTTATTTGTAACATTCATAAGTGAATTTACTTTTTATATTTATAATTGTATTTATTTATTATCATTTAATTGTATTTATTTATAACGTTGTATTTATTTATTAAATTATGTTTAGTTTTCATTTATATACTTATATTTTTTATTAATTATTACTTAAATTATATTTAGTATGGTATTATATTGCATCGTGATTTTATTCACTTTCTTTGGTTTCTCTTAACAATTGACGTAAGTATTATCCTTGTAAGCTAGTGTTAAACTCAATACGAACAACAGTAAATTCGTTATATTACAACGAATAGCATTTAATGGTAGTACATTTAATAGTAATGTGTTTAAATACGTATGCCGCGTTATTTTACGAAATGTACGCATTAAAATAAATACCGCCCGTTTCAGATGCAAATGCGGGGATTGTTGTCAGATGTAGCGAAATTACTCGTTATATATTGTGACAATGTCAGAAAGTGAAAATGATAATGTATGAAAAACAGGAGCAAATACTATTGTGTTATAATGTTACTCCATTTATTTTTAGGTAGGTATTTATTCGATTCATTTGTTACATTCGTAGGAGTGCTACTATCTAATAATTTAAATCGTTATTGCACGAATGAAATGGAAGTGAATATTAGGGTGAAAGTTAAGAGGAGGATGAAAATGATGAGAATATTGATATTATTATTAAATTGAATTGATTTATTAGCTTATGTTGCGGCCATTGCTTAAACTATAACTGTAGTACAAGAAAAGAGAGCATCCATAGTGCTATTATTTTTAATGTGTCCCAAAACCAAGACAAATGCTATATGCGTATCGGAATACTGAACCTATGTTTAAAATAAATCTCAAAAGTGTCGATAAAGGTAATAATAACAAGAAGAACTACTAGGCCACTTGGCTTATGAAAGGAACTGCCTCATCAGCCCAGTGGTCCTGAGCGTGATTTATAAGCCAGAGATCCTGGGTTCCCAGATCGAACAATTTTATTGAATTTTTCTATAACATTCTCATTAGCGGCTCGGAGTTTGGGAATTGTGCCCGGTTAATGGCAATAGGCTCGCTCCCTATTACATGAGACAAACATACCGGCGAACTGTGGGTGTACATTAGTACGTCTCTGCCTAACGCTTCGGGGAATACAGGCGTGTTAGTATGTTATGTTAAGAACATCAATGCGTTTAGTCGCAAACTATATAGCACTACTCGTAAAATGGTTTCGAGTTCAAATCAAAGGCACGCACCTCTGCCTTCGAATCGAATGTTAATTATCGAATGTTAATTATCACGCGATTAAACGGTGAAAGAAAACATCGTGAGGAAACCTGTACGTCTGAGAGATTTTCTCGACGGCGTGTGAAGTCTGCCAACCCGCATTCACAGTGACAGAGATTAGGCTATAGTCCACCACGCTAGCCTACTAGCGTGGTGGACTATAGCCTAATCTCTGTCATTGTGAGAGGAGACCCGTGCCCAGCAGTGGGGCATATAGTGGGTTGATTATGTATGTTATATATATTGTGATAGAAGGTATAATGTGTTGTAGGTACCTAGCACAGGCGCACCGCTCCAGGCCCTCGCTCACGCTGTACACGCTGGCTCGCCGCATCCGCCGCGGTGCGCTCGTGTCCGCGCTGTCACGCGCCGCGCCTCCGCATCCTCTTACATCCGCTCTATACAAGCGCAAAACTTTCGCATACTTTGTCTACACCATGTAAAACAATGCTTACTGTGCACACCCGGTAACACTCCAATATTTTATGTATCGCATACTTTTTTACGATTTTATTGTTGTATCAATTATTGTAAACATAATTTACACGCACATTTTTAGTGTCTGCCCGCTATGCGGCATCCTCTGTGGTTTGTTTACGTTTATCGTTAATGTTTACAAGATGATATGGCTGCTTGCGACATTATCTGCAAAGAAAGAAAAGCACTTAGATTATTATTTATGTACTTTATGTAATTGTTTTTTACGTGTCATACTTGAAATGTAATAATGTTTAGTAATGCTTTATTCTCTTACAAAGATATGCCGTGGGTGCGTTTGGTTAGAAAGATAAACATAAATTTCGTTGGGAAGCTTTTGCCTTTAACATAGTCTTTTCAGGATCCATGATGTTGAATTTTGTGAAATCCCATTTCATCCTTTGCGTCCCAAAAGGAGGCCCTTCGCGAAATTCGCGGGGCTCGGTGATGAATGTGGCAGTGGGTTTTGCCTCGTAGATTAAGGGGTGGCTTGTTCAGCGCAGGGGCACATTTTAAGTAGAGATCGGAATAGTTAAAAAGAGGCTGGCAAAGTATAAGCTTACTTCGAACATTTTAAGATTATATCGGATGCCTTCTTGGTTTTCCGTAGGGCAGAACGGAGACATGTTTTTAAATTTTAAATTTTCATAAATGTTTTCCCGACAAAGTAATACTGTAGGTACCTACAGTGTATATATTCATATTTCAACTTTATTCGGACAAAGTGTAGGTACCCCGCGGGCTATTAATCTATTTCAACATAACGGTGTTATTTTAATAACAAAATTTCAACTTTTTCTTTTTCAAACTTTTCTTTTTTAGAATGTAAGTAAAATGTCGTTTGGAAAACATTGTGATCTTTACAGCCGATTTCAATTCGTTTGTGTTAACATTTGCTACGTAAGATTGTGTATTTTTGTTCATAGGTACATTTTTTATATGACAGAGTGACCTCTGAAATGGTCTAATAAACTCTGTTGTTTTTTGATCATGCATTCTGATTCTAAACACTAAGTAATTGTTATGCATCACTAATTGCTTAAAATCAATTTATTTTTCTAAGAAGTTGCTATTGAAGGTATTTACAGAATTTTACTACTGAATATCCAATAATTTTTTTTATTTTACCTATTCTAATATATTTTTTTAGAAAAAATCTGTAGTCTAATGGTAAAATCTTCAGATATACGCGATGGATTTCTATGCGTGCCAATTACTTATATATATGTATGTACATATATGATTAAAATCTATTTTCTGTCGGACACTTTACACGCCTGGTAGAAACAGGGTTATTTTATTGCTTGAAAACTTCTTTATTCAGTCATGTTGCCGCGAAATCGGGTTGATCGTTTTGGTTGATCGTATTGCGTTACGATCTACGAGTTTATTATGTGTCGTATTAGATGAGGCGTTTATTTGTCACGCTTGTGAGTAAAATTTGAATGTAATGTGTGTGGCAGCAGTACGTGTCGGGGCGGGGTGGCGGTTCTGGTGTTGGTAGAAGTATAGTAATTTGCATTCAATGCGCCTGCGACCGCGAGTCGCTGCTGTGATCGTAACCGCCTGAATCTCCGCGTGTTGCGTTAGTGACTCGAAAATTGGCTTGTAGCAATTGCTATGTGTTCCGTTTAATAAAAGTAACATTGTTTTGAACTGTACCTAGCTCGTAGTAGGTACACAACAGTTTTGGCATATCTGCTGAAAGATCGGCTTCTGCGCCACGTATTGTGGGTTCGATCCACATACGCAGCAAATATTTGCATGAACTACAGGTAGTTGTTATGGATCTGGGCGTTTGTGCAATGGGGAAATTATTGTTTGTAAAAGCACCCACGGTACAGGAGAAAATTCTAAAAAAAATGGTTTGGCGGCCAGAGTGACGTGTTTTATACTCTATAACTTTTTCAAATTATAGGAACGTAAAAATAATGGTTCAAGATATTTTCGTACATTCACTTAGGTATAGCAGAGGAAGTGCCTCTAAATAATATTTGTCATCTTATCTGCGAGAAACGAGATACATAGGTATACATGGACATGCAATTAGGTGAAAAAAATATCCAGCCACATCAGTGTAAACTGAAAACCCTCATTGTTGGTATAATATCGATTTACTTTTACATAAAATCGTTCCGAAAAATATAAGCAAAATGCATTAGGTATTTTTGCCTTCTTCCTCGAAGAATGAGGAAGTATTTTTAAGGTGGGTACACAATCGATGCGGCTGCGGGCCACAGCTCATCGCAATGCTAAACTCTGTTGACCGAGTCATGAATATATTTTCCCGGACGAAAGCGCTCTCGTCTTGTCCAATAGTTCGTCAAATGTATGCAAATAATATGTTCTGATTTCTGCTAGAGTTACCTACAGCAAACAATCTGAGGAGGATGGTGTATAAGTAAATTTACTTTCTCTGTGTTTTTTCTGTTTTCAGTGATTAACCTTATTCGTATGGCATGGCACGTTTGATTTTTTGGATTGGGAAAAACATTCTTTATTAGATCTTTATTCTACGTCATTACTTTTCTAGTCTTCTTCTTGAACTTTATCTAAACGATACCAGTTATAACTTAGGTACGTTTTGGAACATTGTTATGTATCCTACTAATATTATAAATGCGAAAGTTTGTGAGGATGGATGGATGGATGGATGGATGGATGGATGGATGGATGTTTGTTACTCTTTCGCGCCAAAACGGCTGAACGGAATTGGATAAAATTTGGCACAGAGATAGATTATAGTCTGTAATAACACATGGGCTACTTTTTATCTGAAGTCTACGCAGGCGAAGTCGCGGGCAGAAGCTAGTTTTCTATAAATTCTTCCAATTTTATGATCCGAAGATATAACTTTCTTAAATCATAACATAACATACCATCACGCCTGTGTTCCCAGAAGGGTTAGGCAGAGGTGTACTAATGTACACTTACAGTTCACCGGTATGTCCCATGTAATAAGGTGCGAGCCTATTGCCAGTAACCGGGCACAAATTCCAAACTCCAAGCTGCTACTAGAAATTTCATTAAAATACCCAATAACACTTTGCTCGACCTGGAAATAGAACCAAGGACCTCTAGCGTAGCAGTCGAGCCCAGGACCATCAGGCTAATGAGGCAGTTCCACTTTCTTATATCAGATAGTGGCTAATCATGTCTCCTTTCCTATTCCAGTGTGCAAAATACTCAAACATTTTAATCAGTATGTATAAACCTACTTAAATATTTCAAAAATCTATAATCAAAGGAATAAACAAATGCTTAAAGTATATTCATCAATTTACTTAGAACAAAGACAGAGCATTTTTGTTATAAGAGGGAAAATGGTTAAAAAAATTCTAAGTTCTACATTTCGTATATCTACATAGATGCTTCTGTTAAGTACTATTGCAAAAGCAATTTCATTCGTGCCGCATTCTATGAATACTCATTGCAGGGAAGCATTCTTTAAGAGCTTATTTAAATATTTCGCAACTGTGGAATTCGTTCTAAAAGGAATAATTATCAGTGTCGTTTGCATTTCCTTGTTATTTAACGGTACATAACAAGTTAATTCACAGTTTATATATTTAATAACCACTTTGGAATTTTATGGCTCTTGAACATATTATGGTTCGATATACTCATGAAAAAAATATTAATGGTTGCGCGGCAAAGACGCGCGCCCCCTGCCGGGAATTGAAGGTAACTTGTCAAAACCAGAGACAAACAGGTATGTTTTTAACTAGTTGTGTTCCTAGTAGACAAGATCATACACAGCTATAATAACAAGTGTTTTGTAGAGTAACTTTCTAAAATTAATTTGCAGCGTCAAGAATAGTAAATGGGACATCATTTTGGAAATGACTACGAAATACATCATGTTGACAGAATTTAAATCGTATGGAGTTCGTAGTTTATGAAATTATGATACATGTTTGTTTACAACGTTCTAACAATTAATTGAAGGTATGGGTTTTGCTTCTAAGACATCTGGACGCAAGGTTAATTTATTAAGGCCATTATTCACGGCAGGGACGGTGCGCGGCTCTGCGGTGACGTCTCGCATGCCAATGTACCCTAATCTTTTTTTGTAGCTTTAATAATTGGCTACAATGCTTCATTCAAATGCTTGCCTCGTTAACCTTAATAGTTTATATGATTTGTAGAGGCTATTCCGTCTTCAAGTAAGACGTTCATAATGGATCCACCGATTAACGAGAACAAGAGGTATGCCAGATGTCAACTGTCGTGATGAAGTATCACTTTTTATGATAAAACTGGGACATTTCTACCGCTGTATGTCTACACTTTTTACGTTAGGATTTTTCCCTGAACGCTCATTTTGAGGAAACTTTTTCTGCATTGGGAAAAGAGTTTGTAAATAAAAAGTTAGAAACAATGAACCTACTCAAGGTTTGCGGAGTTTCTTAAGTTTGATAAACCCCAATGTTTTCATTTTTACCTTGTTAAGCTAACAGAGAGTTTGGTATTGGAAAACTATTTGCGATTGCGATAGCTCAGGTCATGGATGAAAGCTATACAATTTTTCTAAAAAAATCCTTTGTTCAAATAATCCAATTTTCTTTTAAAACAATTTGGATATCTGTATTTCAAAAAAGTATTCAATCTGATAACACCATGTCAACGCAGATCAATCTTTGTATGTTTTTTATGAGTAAGTACCTATTGAAGTGACTTCAAGAAAATCAAAACGATGATCAGAAATAGCTTCTGGCTTAATAATCGTTGCTTAGTAATTATATATTACGTGTAGTAGGTACCTACTACCTTTAGTCTTCTAATACCAGGTATAACCCTGGTTATTTAGATATGCAATTACCCAGTAATGGACACCGAGTATTTCAAATGTTAGCAAAATCGAAATTAAGTTGGGAAAAGTCTATAATAACAAACATTATTTGATATTATAAATGTTGAATTCAGTATTTCTAAGCGCTCAAATCACTACAATAACAGTAATGTTAAGGATTACTGTTATTGTAGTGATTTGCGCGCTAATAAAACATGACATAATTAAATGATTACAGTTTTATTAGAGGCATTAAATAACGTTACTTCGTGCGTTTGCGCAGTTCAGTAATGAACGTATGAAATCGCTTGGATATCTAATATTGCGCGTTATGACCGAGATTTATGACTATTAAACCCAACAGACGATAGGACCGACCCTTTAGTGTCGAATTACTAACCAATAACCGACATAATAAATTAATAATAATAAGTACCTACATAGTAGTTTTTTTCTGGTGTAATAACTATAGATTACAAAATATGTAATTAAAGTGAAGTTTCTTGGGTCTACATACTACCTAACATATAAAAAAAAAATACCTGTAATGTTTTGAAGTGGAATTTTGACGACCTCTGTGGTTTAGTGGTTCGAGTACCGGACTGCTGACCATGAGGTCGTGGGTTCGATTCCCACAGGACATATATATTTATGTGATGAATATAAGTGTTTGTGTTCGTCTGGGTGTTTCTTATGTATTATAAGTATGTATTTACAAAAAAAAAGTATATAAGTATTATATCCATTGTCTAGTACCCATAGTACAAGCTCTGCTTAGTTTGGGACTAGATGATGCTGTGTAAAATGTCCCAGAATATTTATTTAATTTAAGAGTAGGACTAAAGTCCTAATTTATATTTTCCCGCCTTTAGGCGTAAAGTGCACGTTGTTGATTTTATATTATTTTTCAAAACTTGGATTTCTCCGAAGTTTAACAATGTAATTATGGTGGATAATTAACCATTAAGTGTTCGTGAACGTGTAGGCAAATGATATAAAATTGAAAATCGTAACTTTTTGGGTTCACTCCTAAGCTCCATCGAAGCTTCAATAAAGTTTCTACCGTTTTATTGGGGCAACTGAACAACTTATACTTGACACTGGCGAACACAAAAAGTGTGATGCCATAATATAATTCCATGATGGGAAATATTACTTGATTTCTCTAATACTTGACACTGGCGAATACACAAAAAGTGTGGCGCAATTAAGAGTATGTTACACACTTCAAAAGTTGTTATTCAATTTGTCTATGCTATACATATAAGTTCTTACCTAACTGCAGTTCACACGGCTAATTTCCAGTCAGTTATACATAAAACGATATTATGAACGGGACGATCAAGACGAAGTTCTTAAAAACATTAATCTAAAAGCAATTAAAGTTGGATTTTAATGTGTTCATGTTAATTAGCGCTTTCTATTCATAAACTTTTACTAGTTATTTAGTTTTACGTATAAGTTAAATTGCAGTGTCGTATCAGAAAGCCGTCTCAAAGAAAATGACAATGTAATCCGAGGCATTTGCATAACGCGGCTAGACATTATGACGTCATTTATGCTCAGTTTATCTTTGTTGTTGGATTGCGAAGAACGCGAAAGAGGGTAAGGTTTTATTTCATGTGTGAGGACATGTAGGAATTTTACAGTTGTGATAAAGGGTTGGCTCAATGATGACTATTCGAGGCAAATTTCAAATAAAGATCGTAGGACACCATTCCTACTACCGCTACAAAAGTCATTTGACACTTTCTTTCTTCACTCGTGATATAATATAAGGATGCTTCCAAACTCGATAGCATGGCATGATTAAAAAAATATATATATTTTAATATAATCAAGACTACTTTACACTTTTGTAGTGTTAACAATATTTTACAGAATAAATTATTTCTATTTCAAACTTGTATTGTTTTATAGCGATGTTAAGGTGATGTTAGGGCGATACAACAAAAACCAAAGTTATACATATAAGAACAGATTTGTTTGGCTTTAACATTAACAGAAACTATTCCGTCTGCTTCTAATATTTTACTATTAATACCATTTTTCCAAAGTGAACAAACATATGAATACAAAAACTAAAGCAGCACATGAGTTTTCTGATTTTCCAAGTTCCAATGAAAGAAAGAAAAGACTATTCCTGCAAATCTGAGGAAACTTTATGGGATAAATTTATTCGTAAATCCTTTGCGGTGGACACACCTAGCTATAGCTGGTTTAACGACCATTGGTATTCAAAGTGCCTTTAAATGGATCGACATTGTTGAACTGAAATTGAGTGGATATAACTCTATAATAATATCCATGGTTTTGAGACGGAGCTGGGAACAAAGTGGCTTTCACACCGTCATCGTTAAAATTGATTGAATTTAAATGGAGGACCCTTAAAAGTATAATTTACTGTAGCTGCGAAAACTCCATCAAGATACAGCAAATAATTATTTGGCAAGTAAAAAGGTGATCTGAGACAAGATTTCCCGTATTTGTCCACTGCCTCCCGCAGTGCTCTTACAGTAAAGTATTAAGGAAGAAAGTACAACAGTTGATTATAACACAATTTGGATAGACTGTTTTTAGATTAAATACCCTAAAAAAATTAGCCTTACCAAGAGTTTCGTGAGAGAAGGACTGTAGCTAGTTTGTAATTTTTTATACAACCTTAATTAGTATATGCGAAACCTGAAGAATGAAGAATCTATGTACAAAATTTCAAAACTATATCACGAGAAATCACAAAGTTATACGCTTTTTATATTACCTGGTTGTCGGTAACTGCCTCGTTAGTCTAGTGGTCACAAGTGCGACTTCTACGCTAGAGGTCCTGGGTTCGATTCCCAGGTCGAGCAAAGTGGTATTGGGTTTTTCTATGAAATTCTCAGTAGCAGCTCGGAGTTTGGAATTTGTGCCCGGTTAGTGGCAATAGGCTCGCCCCCTATTACATGGGACCTAAACATACCGGCGAACTGTGGGTGTACCTAAGTACACCTCTGCCTAACCCTTCGGGGAATACAGGCGTGATGGTATGAGTATGAGATGATGAGATGAGTTAATTTTAGTATATGCGAAACCTTAAGAAAGAAGAATCTATGTATGTACCTATGTATGTAAAATCACAAAGTTATACGCTTGTTATATTACCGGGTTGTCGGTACAACAACATGTTCACTATAACTTATTACTCCCGCTCCACTGCCTAGTGCCTCGAATGTGTTGTGCGCGTATAGTATCAGAAAGATAGTTAGTATCGCTCGGTGTCCCACTTCTATTTTTAGTGTTATTTTTGGGACGGAATATAACATGGTGTTTGACTCACAGAAAGCCGGCGTGAAACAACGCTTGCGTTGTGTGAGGTTACCGCAGGCCCAAACCCTTTTAAAAGGCGGGCAACGCACTTGTGACTCCTTTGGTGTTGCGGGTGTCCATGGGTAGCGGTTATCGCTTACCATCAGGTGATCCGTCTGCTGGTTTGCTCCCATATCCCATAAAAAAAATATTGCAATCGATTAAGTTATTTGCTTACTATATTCAGGTTTCGCATATAACCAAATGAATTTGTATAAGGAAAGCCATATAGCGGTCATAAATTAATGTGTTGGTATACCTATAATATTATCGTTCGCAGCTCCTATGAGCGAAGATGACCTCATTTTCCTAAATTACGCACTGTCAACAACATTCAAAAAGGGAATTAAGGTCATAAACTGAGTTTATACGTTACACTATCAACCGTTTATGGATCGTACATAACTACGTCGTCATACAATTGTCCTTACTGAGTAAATTATTCACTCCGACAGAACTGAATATCCTTGGATTTTACGTCACTATAATGTCCTTTTGATCGTGAGATTACGAGTTATACGGAGACCAAATTTTGCAGAATAGTAATGTCTACAAGATTCGTCAACAAATTCACGCGTATATATTTGAAAAAACATAGCCTCATAATTCCATCTCATTAGCACTTTAAACAGGCAAAAATGAAAACTCCGAGTTGCTACTAATTTCATTGAAAAATCCAAAAAACACTGCTCGGCCTGAGTATCGAGCCCAGGACCTCTAGCATAGCAGTCAGTCTCGTTTAGGACCACTAGACTAATGAGACAGAGACCAAGAACCAATATTTTATTATAAAGGGGAAGGTTATATATAATTTAGGTATTTATATTGCAAAATGATATCACAGACAAGAGATCGATGATAACCTTTCCAAATTATTGAAAAAGGCGTCCTTTCTAATGGAGATATAAACCTATAACTTATTCAGGTATTTCGAGTAGTATAAGACCTGAGAAGCTAAAAAGGTATCATTGAGTAATTTGTCCGGGGTCAATTCATATTTGGAATTCGTACCTACATCTTTAGCAATGTATTTCATATTTTGATTAATGGTAAGCGACCTTCTTAGCCCCATTTTGGCTAAAATATGGATTCACGAAAGGGAAACATTATTTTGTTGTGTACTTCCACTTGCTATTAACCGGTCACAAATTTCAAACTCCGAGCTGATACTGAGAATTTCATAGAAAACCATTAACACTGTTCGACCTGGGAATCGAAACTAGGACTCTTGCGTAGTAGTCGCACTTGAGACCACTAGACTAACGAAGCAGTTATAAAACATGTTAACAGGCGTTAATTGTTACAATAAATTTATGGCCAATAATTTAGCGAATTTACTGCATCAAATCGACGAAAATGCGGTTATTTAGGCCTATAAGCTGTAATTTGTAATGGCCTATATACGCTCCCGGTTTATGGCCAGTTATGGATGTCCTAAAACTGTCTCGAACAGTTCAAAGTTTATGAGTTTATACAAACTTACTAAACACAGTTATGAACATTCACGTTATTAAAGTTTGTTGGTACAGTAGTTAGTTAAAACGCAAGTTTACTTGAAAAGTTACAGTTGGCTGCTTTACACGCGTAACTGTCTCTGTATTACTCATGCTTTTAATCCTTAAACGTACACATTAAACTAATATTCCGGCCTGGGAATTAGTTGCTAATATATTCTACGGTTCATTCAACCATTCAACCCATGAATATGAACTGTGAAATGTTACGAGATATAATATTATAAAGCTGAAGAGTTTGTTTATTAGGTTTGACGCGCTAATCTCAGGAACTACTGGTTTGAATTAAAAAATATTTTTTGTTTTGGATATGTAATTTATTGAGAAAGGGCTATATAATGCTACGACTAAAAAGAGTGGAGCATCAATGAAAAATGTTACAAAACGGAAAAAGTATTCTTTTTGAGAGACAGACCGACCTCCACGCGGTCAAAGCCGCGTGCTCTAGCTAGTTGAGAATATAATAGGTAATACATACCTATGTATATAATAAAACACAAAATAAAACTTTTCTTAAACTCATTGTGGGGTCACGATAATAAATATTGAATAAGTAAGAACACACTTTTTTATAAACTACTTCTCGAAATCTTTAGATACCTAGAAAGGAAGTTCGTTAATGAAAAGTAAGTATGTCACTTTATTGGAACCAAATAGCTCCAATTCCTGCCTGCTCTATCGGTGCTTAATGAGATAGTTTTAAGAAAGATATCCTTAAAATTTTTATTGGTCTATCTCAGACCAATAAAAATGTAGTGGTAGATCGCAGCTCCCGAGTCATTTTATAAGAACACTAGCTTCTGCCAGCGACTTCGTCCGCGTGGAATAGTTACTTGGTCTTAGCCTTCCTCAATAAATGGGCTATCTAACACTGAAATAATTTTTCAAATCGGACCCGTAGTTCCTGAGATTACAGCGTTCAAGCAAACAAACAAACAAACTCTTCAGCTTCATTATTAGTATAGAGTATATTTTATACAGGGATATCCTGCGTCAAAGCTTATCTATTGTTGTTGTCTGAGATTGAATTTTGCTTTCAATAAAATTTACATCCTTTGTTACAATTTATAGTCTATCATGTGTATCTACCATTTATATTGTCCAGCAGTGACTTGAACAGTTTCCGTGGTGAAGTACGTAGGAAGCTCTCCAAATAACAAGTCGAAGATTGCTCCTATAAAAGTGCACAATGGGTGTTATTTGAATGACGGGCGGGGCTGGCCACGCCCCCGGAAGAACAATGTCTCCGCGACTCCTACGCAGCCGTGTACGATTGTATGACTACCCGGAATCTGTACGGCTTATGTTACGTTTTCTATTGGTATTGTTGACTTTATTTATTACCTACTTATAATATAATTTATAATTAGATTATTTACCTATTATTATTTTTTAAGAACGAGAACGTGTTGTATAATAATTATATTTTAATACCTACGTGAAGAGAAAAATTTGTATCCCTTTTTAAGCATATTGCGCGCATGGAGGAGTGTGAGGTTGCACTTCTTTGCACTTATCGTAAAAAAAACTAGGTATTAAATAAAATGTTTTATAAAAATAAAAAGTAATAAAAAAACATTACACACACTACCATGCGTTTGACATACCGACACCCACCTTTTGTTTATGTTTAACCTTGAAAGTATGAATATGTTATTGCGAATTTCGAGCACCGGGCGACCACTAGTTATATTTAATGTTCCATTCGAGATCCTGTGGCTTGCGTGTTTTCTTTAGGCTATGGTTAACGTTACCTAAGGCGAATATTCGGCGGCGGTGATCGCTTACCATCAGGCGATTTGTCTGCTCGTAATAAGATATGAAGCGGCGGTGGCCTAATGGCTAGGGCCGGACTTGCAATCATGTGGTTGCCGGTTCGAAACCCACCCATTGCACTACCGACGTGAACCCACTCGTAACACAAGCATTTTAGCTTAGCTCGAGGGGTTAACAAGAATACCTACTACTACTACTACTACCTAGTAATGTGCGATCCACATCGATAGTAAATATTTTTTTTTTAAATATGCTCGGGAATAAGGTTTAGTTAACATATGAAGTATTAAAGTTATAAAAGTTGACATGGTATAAATAGACGGCCTATGAAAAGTTTATTGATGATTATAATATCATAATATAGCCTATATGTACTACTATAGCCTACCTACCTACCTACTTATGATTTATTAGTGCCAAAACTGTGTCAATAAAATTATTTATTTCTCTCTTTTCCCAAATTTATTGATGCGGCTCAGTATTTCACACCAAGTGACTGCCATCAGACTTGGTATTTGATTCAAATTATGGGAAATACTAATATCCCCATACCAATACACTGGGCTAACACTAACATTGTCATAGGTATAAGGATTCCGATGTATAGTCATTTGAACAGCCTTGTAGTCTTACTCGCATAGATTGTTCACTATTAAAGTTATATGAATTGTATATGCTGTGGATAACGGTGTGAGTTTCACATTTATATAATATCTTTGTTTATATTGTTTGCGTAGATATAATGTGTTACTGTTTGTTTGTCCCAAATAAATAAATAAATAAATAAAGAACTAGGAGAGACTCCGACGCTTTGGTACAACTGATTTTAATACTGTGAAAAAAATCTGATTCTTATCCCTACTATGAAAGTTTTACAAAAGCAAGCAACGTTTCCAATTTTGGCTTCAATAACGCTTAAATTGGAATGTTTAAAAGTTTCAGACATTCCCATCTGAAATGATTGCCGTTTTAGCTGAGCATTTTAGTTTTGTTCCAGATAAGAATTCCACTACCGAAACATACAGAAAGTTGTAATTTTATTGTTTCCGAAACTTTGCATTCCAATTTCAAATTCTAATGAAAATCTAGCAAGATGAGGCCGACGCCAATAAAACTGGCAGTAATAAAAACAAAAGAAGCTCGGAAATCGATGAGAACTCTTCGTTTTTAACGTTGGGGCCAGAATCAAACTTTATGATGTGAATGATGTGTGATAACGAAGAATAAAAAAGTATAGGACTTAAGGTGACGAAGAAATGCGTGAAATCCCGAGATTACATCACATAATACATACTCCAGTCCCAAATAATAACGGACCTATAGTCATATTTTCCTGTATAAATAGAACTCCATTCCGAAACGCGAGGTTAACCTTAAAATAAAGGTCGTTTTTTTTATTATATTCTTCCTTCCCAAGTAGGTGCTTTTACCTATACCTACGTACCTACATATATAAAATGAAACAGAATCGTATTATTTACTTTTATCTTCATGTCTTATGAAATATAACATTAATTTCGTTGACAATTTGATAAACAATGGTAATAGGTATTGCATTCTTAGATAAGTATTAAAATTATAAAGGCGTTATATTATTTGAAGTTTATTTATTACAGATTCTTAAGAAATAATATTATAACTAGTAGAAGTTGCTATGCTATATTTGTAGTTTTCAGTATAATCAATTTAAAATGAAGAGCCAGTATAAAACATAATTGAAGAAAGTAGTTATCTACTTCTAACACTGGAAAATTTAATAGTTAATACAAACTTCCGTTCCAGGTTCCAGTTCAAATAAATAATTCGGTTCAATTATCACAATTTCCTCTAAACGGAACTTCAGAAATCAATTTACTGTGAAGGAAAATCAATCAACGCTTTCGTGTTTCTTTGAAACCAATTAAATTTTTATCCATGAATAAAATAAGCAATTAAACTTTACAATAATTAAATTTTAATTATGTTCGGGGGTTTATTGATAATCTAAAGTTTATTGTATAACGCGGGCGGTCGGCGGTCGGTGCGCCGCGAGGCGAGGCGGCGAGGTGTTATTAAACTCGACGCTAATGCACTCACTAACTTCATTAACTCGTTATTTCTACGGGCTTCATTAAGGAATTCGGGAAATTATGATACAAAGACATTTTTAGGGTTAAGTTTCTTTGTTATAGGGAAGGGATGCCAAAATTAGTTTAAATTTAACTAACAGATACTGCAGATTTTAATACCATGAAATTTATAATTTAAGTTATAATTAAACATTACCTATATTGATATCTTTAACATAACATACCATAACAGATTACCATCAGGCGATCCGTCTGCTCGTTTGCCTGCTATCACATAAAAAAAAAAAGATTTTTATATTGAGATCTCTTTAATATTTAAAGGGAGCAAGAATTGAATTAATTGGTATTATAAATAAAATAAATAATTCTGCAGAGATTTTAATTAAGCATTTAGTAAGTCAATTTTTGAAGATTCTCAACTCTATAAGAATTTCGAGCTCCCTAATCGCAATTTGTTAACTAGGCGCCGATGTGGAAACCCATTTTCTTTAATTAATTTCTAAGAAACTCTTAACCATCACTAAAACTTCAGGTCTGCTGCTAATGGACTTGGGAAAATTAGAATTATCTGTTAAAATTTACATTCAAATGAGTATCGTAGCAACCCTACATGCTAAGTGGACTGTAATAAGGCAGGTAACCCTAATTGCAGTTAAGTATTTTCTGACTCAGCACAGTTCTTTGAACCTGTTGTTAATTAATAAAAAGTTTCTCGGATAATACTACTAAAATACTAAATGTTTATTTATGAAAGTTTTAATTTAATTAACGTAAACAATATCCACACTATAGATACTCATTATATCGTTTTCTTGCCATCGCGTGAGCGATTACACACTTATCCGACGATGGCCAGTAATTATTGCGATGACATGTGATAATTATCGAGCCGTGAAAAAAGACGCACTGGGAATTATACGTATTGTATCGAAGACCCCGTTTTTTCTGACTGACATTTCGAATAATTGGAACTGATTATCAGCTGTTGCCTTACACAGTTTAAACGCCGATTAACACTTTGGTGTCAACGGCATTTAAGTTAGCAGTAAATATATTATATAAATTGGTGGCAGTAAGTTTATTAAATATAAAAGCGAAGTAGCACTTACTGATTGATCAACAAATCTTAAAAACTATAATGCCTACATTTGACATGGAGTTGCTTATAACGTATAGATACACTCTAAGAAAAGAATTCCCACCTGATTTACATAAACTATATAATTTCGGGGAAAAACTGCGGAGCACAGCGATGTAGAAAGATTAACTCGAAGTTTACCAAAAACAATGTGAGTTATAAATACCTAACGCAATACTTCTCATTTGACGAGATACGAGTATGTACGAGGACTTGTCGACAAGATTGTATCATTGTGCAATTAATTATGTATATTACTTCGGATAAGAGCCATAACGCCGCTGGGTTTGGCAGATTAGACGAATTCCAACACACAATCTATGTACATTTTGAATGAGAGCTCACGAAATCATTGATTAGTTCGCGCTCCGCTTTGAATACAGATTGCAATAATAATAAAATTGCAGAATATATTATTTAATATAACAAATAGGTACCTATGCTTATGATTTCGAAGAGCTACTTAAAAAACCAACATGAATCTTATAAATAAAGCTTTCCCCACGTGTGTGTCAAATCTTTAATGATTCACATTAAAAATGAATTCATGAATTCACAGATGACAAACTGTGCACCAAAAAGTATCCAATATATGAGTCAATAAATATGACAGATTAAATAATTTTGTCCACAATCACATCACACACGCTGAGGCGAGATGAGTCTCTCGCATATTTGAGTACACTAACAAGTAACAAGAGCGACACACGCGCCAGCCGCGTTACGTCGCTACTGTGAGTCGACATTGTCACGAAGAGAAATACCTTAATAACCCACGTCATTTTCACACACAATTCGTTTAATATTGAGGTAATGAGGTGCCTTATATACGTACTAAGCTTATACCTTATGATTCAATTACTAATTTCAGCCGCAACGCACCATAAAGGGCTCCTTTAACCGTAAACGCGAAGCACTTTCCTGTTGGTTAACATGCACGATATTAAACTTATCGTCATCGCATATCTCGTTCTGAGACAATAGTTCGAGATGTAGAATGTTGATGATAAAATTAAGTTGCGACATTAACACATCTTGCTTTGCTTACTATATATAATATTATACATATATGAATTCCTCAATATTACTGGTTTCTGACACTTACGTGAAAATTTGACATTGAAATAAATCTAGAACTGGAACTAGAAACGGGTCAAGGCTACACTACCCTTAATCATGGATACTGCAAAAGATCCGATGTGTGGGGAATCAAATAATATCAATACAACGCGATAAAATCGGTCACAAGTAGTTTTATTTCAGTTCCTTAATAATATTTTCAAAACTGTCCGTGGAGAGGTTTTGAAATGATGCCGGGTTCATTATATTTGGATTAACCTAATTAAAAATAAATAATTAAACAAGGTACCTAAATATATTTACTGTGAGAAAATTTGGTGCATGAGAGGAATTTGGGGCAATAAAGTACTAGGAGGGGAATTTGTATCAACACTATATTATCCATTGCATTCAGCTCATTAAAAATGCGTGTTTTTCAGGAGGCGTATAGACAGTGCATGATTTCACTGAAAATGCTCTAGAATGAGCATGTTTAAACATGCTCACTATATGAGTTAATGTACTAAATATTCTAATATAATATGGTCAGTTGTGATTCTCATTGTAGTTGGAACACGCTCCAGGATGGACGAAACGAGGTGTCAGCTTGACAGGTCGGTGAAACATGGTGCAATTAGCCGGAATACTGACTGGATCAATGTCATACATACCGCAGTGAAATATCTAAAATTACATTTTATATATAAATGAAATGAACTGTATATTCTAAACGTCCCGAAGAAACAGGACAAATGCAGATACCGGGAATATTAATTCAGGCATCAAATTTTTATACAGTACTCCAGTATATGCTCGTTTCAAACCATTTTCTAGCGCTATTGTCTAGGGAACAAGTGTAGTCTGTAACATACTAAAACATTTCTCGAATGTTGGAAAGACCACGAAGGCTGTAGTTGCTTGCATGTGTTTATTTAGTTTACACCCGCGATTTTTTTCTCATTTACACAATTTAACAAAAGTTTCATATATCTAGTTATATTAATGTAGCATTTCGGGTATTGTTAAAGCAAATCCGGCTCTTTCCTTGCTCGTTAAGCATTGTATGTATTCACTGATGCTTCAAAATAAAACCCTTCCACAATGCCGTAGGTATTCAAAGGCTTCTTGGAGACAGTTTTAAGAAAGATATTTTTACTTTTTATCTTTGTCTTTTGTACTTCAGCACTTTAATAATTATGTTATTTATATCACAATAGGTCTTGATAATCTGTGATAATCCTTTTGTAGTTGCAACAAAATAGTACACACAAGGTATATAGACTTTACTAGGCATAATATCTTTTTACTCCGAATTTCATACTTAATACGCATTTGTGTGCATAAAATGGGGGCTTATATTTGACTCGCGCCTATTAAACATACCCCACAAATATCGATGTACTAGGTGCATCGGCACACATCAGGTTTTCTCCTCTTTTTCAGAAAATACAGGCTAAATAGTAAGTTTTGTTTTAATATTTGAAGCAATAAAAAATTATTGAAATTAAGTGATATTTTTCCTGGTCTAGGGTCGGCTGAGTTGCCAAATCATGGTGTCAGTATTTGTAGCGGTTGAATGGCACCGATACATTCCCGTTTTACACGCCAAGTGATTTGACCCGACTCATGCTTCATTTGACGGGATAACATTTCTTGGTTATATTTTATTGATGACGTGTACATTTCACTGTGTACCCTGCGATTTTCCTTTAGTGTAGAGTACCGTACTCATAGATGTAGAATACCTATAGTTTTTTTAGATTTCAGTTTTGTTAAAGTTAAGGAATCTCTAAAAACAAATATTCAAACTTATGAGTTTACGTACAATATAAGTAGGATAGGATAGCAAATCTCATAGACCATAGGATAAGGGAAAGCAAGTACTGTTATAAGCTGAATAATTGTAAACCTAAGAATGGAATTTTGCTAGGTATGGAGATGTTCCAGGAAACACTTAAAATCTCATTGATCTTAAGTCTCGGTGAATGGATTTTTCAACAGATCTTATATGCAAATTAGATTCGATATAATAAATGGGATAACAATACATGATTACACCGAATCTGCATACCTATATTTTTTCGCTGTTTCGTTTGCCACAAAACGAATTACGGAGAAACAAAAGAACGTTAAAATTTGTGTCGGCAAAAATAAAGCACGTTTATTGAGTTTTATTTTTGTTCTACAATATTTTAGGATAGATATTTTTTCCCGCGTGGGAACAGATTAGAATACAATTGCTCACTGCCATTCAGAAAGGCGAGGAAATATCTGATTTGCTGTAGTAGGATCTCTTGGAGGATGACTGGATAGCTACCACCCTTACGTCGGAGTAGTAAATAACCTTGGTGTGTGTGAGAATTAGTTTCCCCTCTCGGTCCCTATATTGTATTCTGCAGTAGGTACCTACGTAGGGGGCTAAGGCTCGGCAACACATCAGCAATGCCTTTGGTGTTGCAGATATTAATGGCCAGCTATGACGACATAATCAATAAAAAACCTAGCTTTCCTTTTATTTAAGGGGAGTAGGTAGATTGTAAAATAGATAGAAGATTGATTTAGGTATAAAATGTTGTCACTCAAAAGAAGTGTTGTGAACAAAAGTCGACGAACGAAATATAATAATTTATGACCACATTAAATTTTACACTGGCTGTTACATATTATCTATGCTGTGTACATAGTGAATTATAATTGTTTTGTCTTATTTGGTCGACTGTCACTTAGGTCCACTTGCACTAACTTCTTAAATGTGTTTAAATTATATTTAAACTCGAAATTTCTGTTTAAATATGACTTAAACACATTTAAGAATTTGGTGCAAGTGGCGCTTAATCTAACATGTATTATTAAAAGCGTAAAGTTGAATTTAGCAATGAATATTTAAAGCAAGTTCCTCTTTGTGGGATTTACGGAAGCCTAGAGAGGTACTGTGTAATGTATTAATACCATTGAGGTCGAATATTAAGTTTATAAAGCTAAGCAAGCTATATACCTACATTTATATGTAGGTACAGTAGAGACGTAGTAGGTAACTAAAACATGTAAGCACACAATTAGAGATATGTTATAGAATTAACAAACTGTCTCATTGCTCTAGTGATCCTAAACGCCACTGCTACGCTAGAGGTCCTGGATTAGATACCCAGGTCAAGCAATTGAGTTTTTATAAGAAATTCTCACTAACAACTCTCAATAGAGTTTGGATTTGTGCCCGGCTAATGTGATAGGCTTGAGACATAAAATATTCTGGTGAACTATCTACCCCGTTAAGGATATGTACATTCTATTTATATCTTATCATAGGATCTTGTGGCGCCTCAAGTCTTACAAATCCTTGTTTGGCGCTCGATGTGATATGACGTCACTTTAAGCCCGCAATCTGTTTCAACAGCGGATGCGGAGGTCGGACGGACGGATGTGAGTGTCACCGACACAAACATACGTACTTTGTTGATGAATACATACATGTGAATTTGCTCATGCCCGTGATCCCATTGAGAAAATTCTTTTGATATATTATTGCATGTATAATACTGGAGTGATTTTGTTTTAAATTAGTTTAGGGAATCGTGTGAAAGGTGGTTTGGTATTTGTTTAATTGGATCTTAACCGTACTGTAGGCTGTTATAGTATAGGCAGGGAATATCAACAGGGCCTATAGCAGCCTCTAGGTTGATATAGTAGCGTTTCCTTGAAAATCCCGGAGCCAAGTTGATAACGTGCGAGAGCGGCCAACATGTGCGTCCTACCGATCTCATTTTGTTGCGTGGTTTATTCGGAAAGTAATATTATAGTCGTATTGGGTTAAAATAAGAGCTTGTTTTACTGGTATGAAAATTATATCAACATTGATAAATAATAATGTTATTTCGTGAATTCCTTGAAATCAGAGCATCTCTACATACGCACTCACTCTTTATTTGCATATAAAATAAAACAAGAGCTTATATTTAATAGAATACTACTAATTAATTGTACCTAGGCATTTCCGAAAATTTTAAAATATTATGTATATTTTCTGAAATATTCATAATATTAAAACACTAAAACTCTATGAAGAGAATATTATGGAACCAAAATTTGATGAGACGCAAAATAATAGCCTATTTCGTTTATGTACCAAAATCCTTTATACTTATAATTTACGAAAAATCCCTTACAATGCTATATGCGAACATCTATTCTTATACGCAACAAGAGAAAATCGTCCAACCAGGAAATTACGCAACATGTCAAAACATCATAAAGTCTGGCAGCGTTTGCGAAAAGCTGACTTTGAAAGTGAATTTTGATAAATGATAGATTAAATTTATTTCCCTAAATAGATCTCTTAAAGACACTTACAAGTCAATGTTTTAATTTTTTTATTATTTATGTTCTCTGATAGCTCTTCGCCCCTTTTCAAGCCCTCAAGCCGTGAATACTCTTTGGTGTCATGTTTTATCAATCCTTTGACTATATGGGATATCTCTTCTCTATCTCTTCTCTACTATCTCTATTTCTCAATTTTTTTTTACTATTATAAAAACCTATGTTTGTTACGGGTTGGAACAAAAACTACTGCATAGATTTTAATTCTATTATCACTGTTAGAAAGTATATGCTCTTACTTAAAAACTGGTGAACTTCTTATCAAAATTAATTAATCGGATCCTGAGATACAGCTTGACCTCTATGATGTATAGAGGCCCATACAAATATGAGATCATCACTGTTGGATTTAATTAATTTTAATTTTTTGGATTCCATTTCTAATCTTACTATAGCTTCAGGTGAGCGAAGCCGCGGGCAAAGGCTAATTTGGATATAAAGACAAAGATGGAATCTGATCTTTGACAATGTGGCACCACCTGTGCCCAACTTTAGCGACTTGAAGTCCGTCTTGAATTATCTCTTTTGTTTTTTAATTGTATTTCGTATTTACTTGTGTTCTTTCTAAAGTTTTACTTGTTAGATTTGAAAAATTCGAAATTAGATCTCGGTAAACCAGTTGCCAAAAGCGTCATGTATACAAAACTGAAGACTATAGATTCGACCGAAGGTAATTTCTCGTATTTACTACTCTACTTTCACTAACTAGTGGAATTTTGTGGAATATCTAATCAAGTAGCGTGTTTGAGGTAGGATTTCCTTCGGGAACGATTGTAATCAGCGAAAGAGCTTAAGCTTAAGAACACTCTTAAGATCTGTTTACTAATGCAGATATGCATTAATATTTCATGAATAGATGTGGATAAATAAAATCACACAACTAATAAATGGTAACAGCTATTACCTCTCCTTTCTTCAAACAGTTTAACAATGTGCGCAATAGAAAGCTATTTTAAATAATAATGCTGTAAAATATTGTCTAATCATAACAGAACATCTGAATATATAATGTAGATTTTGAATATAGTAAAAGTGTCATCGAATTTATAATCGTGTCAGATTATATTTAACGGTCCAAGTTTTTGAAAGGACCCGTTGAATAAAATTAATAATCTGACTAATCTGCCTCATTAGCCTACTTACTGGTCCTGTGAGCGATGACTACGCTAGAGGTCCTGGATTCGCCTCCCAGGTCGAACAAAGTATTTTTTGGTTTTTCTATGAATTACTCAGTAGTAGCTCGTACGTTGGAATTAGAGCCTGGCTACAGGTAATAGACTCGGTAGATGTTTATCTAAGTAGTAGGGCGATATAAACATACTGTGAGACGGTGAACTATGAGTGTACATTCGTACACCGCTGATTAACTCGTTTGGGCCTTACGCCTGTATTCTGCGTGATGATGGTATTTATAATATGCGATGACGGATGACAGACGTGCTTGCTATAACTAAGTTAAGTATGTGGTCAATCTTTCCAGAAAATACAATATAGAAATAGGGAAGACTTCTCTGAAATGTTCTATTATTCCAAATCCACAATTTACCTAGACCGCCATCGTAAACAAATCAATACTACTGAATATGTAACCTCGATCAACAAAACGTTCTATCACCGACGACAATTTAGCCACGCGATTCTCCCCAATATTAATTATTAATGACACCCTGAAATTTATGGTCATAAGGTATTGAGTGACTAATTACTTTCAAACTCACGCATTGACAGTGATAAGTGCGCGTTGTGCGCTTCACAAATCGCTTGAGGTCACACAACGCTACTAGCGGTTATTTCATACCCGGGCACTGTTCCAATATCTTGGACTACATAATCACAATTTTATCGCGTCGACAACGTGACTATAAAGCAGTCCGTCTAAACAGTATTTACTATTTATTCTGTTCGCAATACATCTCATTTTCGTTACGTCTCTATCTTGAAACGCCCCAGTCTTTGGTCGGCAATCCCATTTTCCGTAGGAAAGACTTTTATAGCATTGGCAGCATAAGGAAATTACAATTTCGTGAAAATGGCCGTCGTTTACATAAATGTTTTTCTTTTAACTTTTAGGTGTTCTTTAGAACGAGAGGGCGTTATTATTTATCGGAGGGTAAGGGACAAAATTGACGGGACGGATGACCTTGTGGGAGCAGGTGAAGAGTGAAATAGCCGGACCAATATCAACGGACATTTGGCAATGTCAGCGCCTTGAAGCGTTCACCGTAATCATTCGCCACATAAACAGTGTGATAGAACTTCTGATTCTGATGTCCAATGCCGCACCATCGAACTGCGTTTCCACTTAATAAAGCACAAATGAACCATGCGAAATGTATATTATATCTACAAGTAAGTGAAGTTCTCTGCAATACGAAAGTCTATAAAGGAAATCAGATGACTTGTTTATGTTCGCAGTGCACGTTAGGGAATCGTCGGCTATCGATTTAATTGTTTGGGTGTGTTAGAACGAGTTTAATGAATGTTGCTAATGTTTAGTAGAGTTCAAATTCCTATTTATTCTTCTCTTAACACAATTTAAGACTATCTTTCTAAAATCAATTACCTATTTTACCAAAATAAATTATTTTGAACAATCTGCAATGTAACAAATTAGTCAACATTTTATATAATAATTAAAATAACTAAAAAACCCGACTGCATAAAAACACTTAAAAAAAACTAAAAAGACAAAAACAAGTCTAGTAGTCCAGACCTATGTAAAGTAATATTGAATAACTACACCATTTAAATGTTTTCATAATCTTGCAGTCGGGACCCATTACTGGGAATTTTAGAGACGGTCACGATTTTAAATGGGTCGGGTTTTTTAGTTATTTTAATTACGTAACTTATTTCCGGATTTTTAGTGCAAATCTACGAAAAATCTGCAGACGCTTAATTTAAAACTAAGGTGTGTTATTTACTTGTGCAAGATTTATACAATACTGTTACGGAATGCTCAAAACATATTTTTCAGCCCACGCATTAAAGCGCATAAAATCCGCCATTTTGTTTTTTTTTAATTTCATGTACCCAGTGACACTCGTGCCATCAAGACAAATCTAATGAGGTATCATTTATCTAAATCGGTTGCACCGTTGAATAGTTACGAGCGGACATAGGAACGGACATACATACATACATACATACATACACGTCAAACACATAACCCTCCTCCTTCGGCAGTCGGGTAAAAAGAGCCATTGAATAAAATTTATAAAAACTGTTTTAACCTTTTATGTAGTAATCCATTATTTTAACGCTCATATTTCAGAACATGATGTATAACAATATTTGCTCGCACAACTCAGTTAAATTCCACATATTCTGGCGTATCGTGTTGTTGCCTCTCAGTCATTTTCGCGCATAGTCCATAAAACTGCATGGGTGTGAAATTATTTATGAATGACGGCATAGTCACTCGTCTCGCTACATTTCATTTGCAGAGAACAGGTAATGCAACATTTTCCGTTCGATGGCAACATTGCAGATATTTTCCAGCGTCGGCCCCAGTTCGGGAAGCCGTTATCTCTCTTTACAGTCTTGTTTCTTTTTTGTCAGCCTTTGATGCATTATCAAAGAGATTTATTACAGAACCAGTAAGGGAGATCTCTACAATTTTGCATCGTGTGCGCTCAGGAGATTTATATTCGTCGACTTATCAGATTTAATTCTTGGTTACACGGTTTGTTTCCTGTATACCCCCTCCCTTTCAATATTGTATCCTTTTCGGCTTATACTTCTTCAAGACGTAATTTGGAACGGTTGGCTTCAAGGAAAAAATAAAAGAGAAATAAAATTAAATGTGTGATCTCTGCTTCTTGCCTCGAGTTTCATTAAAAGTACTAAACCAGTAAAACTATTGTCGTAAACTAAGATAATTTTGAATTTCATAAAAGAAAATTAGGTTGGCCTCTGTATAAGAGTACGGTATCAGCTGGGAGTGCAGTTTGGTGCCAAGTTCTCCTAAGCGGAGCAGTTTCAAGGCCTCATCACACAAAAGCTTCTTTAGGCAACCGTTTAAGTGCTTGTTCTTAAGAAAGAGGTCGTCAGAGTGGTACTTAGTCGACACGTCATTGGCTCGTTAATCAAACTTTTTGAAAGCTCATATTTATGTAGGTAATATTTTAATGAAAATGATTGATTTGGCTTGACTGGCTTATTTAGGCACGGGGATTAGCAAAATGTTAGTATCGTAAAGCTATTTTTTTAAATCAAGGTAGTTTTAATATATTGATTAAAGCAGATTCGCAGACACTAATAACTATTGCAGGCCTTAGAATAAGAATAAGAATATTTATTTGCGAGAAACATGTTTTAACAGTTGTTATAACTTGCAGTTCATGATATGATGACTTTTATTGTTAAGGTTCTTACATATTGATCCCATATGCGAATGAAAATATACGTATTTGAAATACAAACGTGTATTGCATTACGTAAATTTAGTGCATTTCTAATTCATATATTTTTTACATAATATCAAAAGACATATCATATGCATTACATACGTTCATATGAAAACAAACATATTATGATGATCGTTTTATACAAAAGAAAAGAAAAAAGAAAAGAACTTAAATTCCTATACAGTGTTTTTATACAAGTTGTTAAAATAAATATTAATTATGTTCCATATAACCATGATTATCCTTGTTAGAATAAAACAAACATTAACAGACCGCATATAACCAACAGTAATGGATACCCTTTGAACAAATAAAACTAAACTGTTATGGGATTAATATATAACAGACATGTGTAATGTCTAAGTAGCGGTCATTTGCATGGTTAATATATTAGAAACATAAACAAGCTTAGAGATACCATTATTTGCTATACACGAGATCATTAAGCTCATACAAAGACAATGACACGGCTAAAGTGTTACCGTAATATTATAATAAAGAGACAAACTACTCATTATTCATGAGGGTTGGCACGAGGACACAATGCGTAGAAATGCCTCCGGCTATGATTGATCATTGTGACACCGGTCCCTCGAGGTAGTTAAGATAGGGTTGTCTGTCGACAGGCACTAATAAATAGCTTATAAGGTTATCCGTTAAATGAGTTTTGACCTGGAGTTTAGACTTCGGTATCGGTTTCCGATTCGATTTAGGTTTTCTAATAAAGATAAAATATCAATGATAAAATACTTCTTTAGGTAATTTAAATTTAGGTCGATGTCTTTGATAATTGCGTAATGCTTACGTACTTCAACAGTGTGGGGATGGATTAGAAGACAGTTCTCACTGCCATCCAGATATGCATCTCGCAAGGGGCAACAAAATATCGGATTTGCTCGGTAGTATGTATTTCGACTGTTGAGTGTTGTCGTTGAGAGACTGTCCGACTGTTGCGTGAGAGCCAGATCTCCCTGTTGTAGGCTGTCGATCTGTAGGCTCAGTTAAGCATCAACTACTCCTCTGGAGTTGCTGGTATCCATGGACGGCGATGACTACTTACCATTAGATCCCTCGTATGCTCGTTTGACAACATAAACGATAGAAAAATACATCAGAAGATTTCCTGGAATAGAAATAAGTAAGTGCTTGCCTACATAATGCTCTTTGTGCGGTGTTCAGAGAAATATTACTTTCTTACCTAGTAAGAGTCACAAATGCAAGCTACGACCAATAAAACGGTCAATAATTGGTGACTCGTGAAACAAAGCTAATAATATCGATCGTCACAATTCTCATTAGGTGGCGCCACGATGTGTTATTATTAATACGTGCAATAATTTACACGCACCTAGTGTAATTCTATTGGTGTCCCAACTATTAATTATGGTAGCACGATAAATGAAACTATAAACTGTGACAATTGAAATTATGAGCGTATGCAATTGTTAGGAATATTAAAAAAATATCGTCATTGAATTAGAAAACATAATAATTATATGTAGATAATGGATTACATCAAATTCTACAGCATAAATCAATGTTATTTCATTTTTTGAGGGACATGTGGCGTAGCCTTAAGTAGTAGGTACAACCAGTCGATCTGGAAGGTTGCGTTTGCTTGTCGTCAGTCTATGGATTGTGCGACTATCGGACTGCGTGCCTCAGAAAGCACGCAAAGCAGTTGGTTCCGATTGTCCTACGAATACAATAATTCGCGGAAGTCAGAAGCCCAAAAATCTTTCCCAAAAGTCTAGTTGATGTTATTTCATGTTCTTTATAGTATTTTTCACTGAGGTTTGTATGTCAGAGGGATGGAGTCGTTGGATGCAGGCGGCATCTATATGCCGCCTGCATCCAACGACTCATCCCCAAAGACCTCCACAAGGACGATAAGGACTATTCCTTATCGTCCTTGTGGAGGTCTTTGGGGAGGCCTTTGTTCAGCAGTGAACTTCTTTTGGCTGATATGCTGAGGTTTATTCAATGTATTCTCATTTTCTAATAAATGTACCTACCTAGTATTAAGATTTATGCAGATGACTACGTGTATTGTGTAAATTAGTAATATGAAGATGATTGATCTGTGTAAATTGACCGAACCCTTCCTATTTCAAGCGTGTTAGACCCAAATGTCGAACTAGAAATTGTTATATTATGCCAACATTATGTCTAGATAGTAAAATTCTCTAAGTAATACAAAATTGTATTAACTACAATTACCAATATCTCTTATCTCAGAGTTTCTTAAAATTTATACATAACATACTATTATACCTGTAGTCCCCAAAGGGTTACGCAGAAGTATACTATTGCACACCCATAGTTGGCTATTTCGCTAGTATGTTTAAAAAAATGTACTAGGAGGCGGCCCTATTGCCACTAACTGGGCACAATAAATCCAAATTCCAACTTCTATCCACTAACACTTTGCTCAACGACGGAATCGAACTCAGTCGACCACTAGACTTATGAGGTAGTTAAATGTAAAAGCTAAGATTTCATAACTAAAAAAAATTATAGCGTAGCTAGCTACGAGCACCTACGCCGTAGCAAATGATTATGCTAATGACGTTAAAATAGGACAGACGCTACATACTAAAAGAATCGCGTAGCACCCGTGTAGCGCTACATCGCTGTGGCGGTGGTCCGCACTCCGCATACGGCACAGGTACAATAGATGCCTAGTTGCCTACTGCCAACATTTCGCTTCGCTGCAGTCATATCGTGAGTGGATTTCCGCATCCACTGAGAACATTGTACTCTAAATGGCTTCTGTGAATAGGACATAATGTAACAAGTTACTTTGTATTCGCTCATGTCGATACCTGAGTGGTGGTAGAAAAAATCCTTTTTGTTCTATATTGCATGACATAAACCGATTTTCTACGAAACGGTCTGCATTAAATTAGTGTCTTGAACGTTATCTATCTTAGCTGTAAATTTTGTATGTAATATTTTCGAGTCCATTTCCAGCACTCAATTTTTCAAACACGAATACATAGATTAGGGCTATCTGATATTCCCGTGCATATAGATAAGAAACTAAGTTCAAGTTTGTACAACTTGCAAGTGAAAGTTCGTGAAAGGTCTTTATTGTGTTTGCGTGGAATTTCGTTTCCTTTCCATCTTTGTTCTCAACTGTTCTTTGAGGAAATTCTGCTACACTTCGTTCGAGTCGGTAAACTTAGTTATGGACTTAAACCAGAATCTCTGTTGTTGAACAGCATTTGTGTTTAATGTCTTAAAGGTGCAAATAAAAAAAGAAATGTAAGTAATTGCTTAGAGCTATACGTATTATATCGCGCCGGCGATGACGTAAGCGTCAGGCGTGTGATACGGAATGTCTCGCATCAATTATTTCTTTACGCTGTTTCGTATTCTCACTTTAAACCATTCATATTTAATATTCAAATCGGGCCATGGTTCCAATTTCTGCAATACAATAAATTCCATTTTACCTTAAATTTCATATCTCGAAGCCGAATTTCGGTTCATAACAAGTTTATTGGCACGAATAAAAGATCCTACTATAGGGTGTCAGTTGTGGCCCATTTATTTGAACAAATATGGCAATCTTCTACTTCGATTGATATATACGATAAACCTTGAAGAAAGTCTAGAAGAGACATTATCTACAGGCGACCATTGCTTTTTGACAGCTAAGGCGAGGAGTTCGCTCTACACTTTATGCTCTTCGTCATTTCCTTCGTTAGCCCGACGAGTGAAAATAAAATGAGGATAATAAAAGACGGACGTGTGTTACTTACTGCAGACTTGTTTTTACGTGTCAAACCCGGAGCTGTTTTGGAATTGAGATGGTTACGTGCCTTCAGAGATTATTATCACTTTTCTTTTTATTCCTCGTCAAAAACGTTTAAACATTTTTATTTTATGCCCATTCCAGTTTAATCAGTTATTTTAGTGAATATGAGTGATAAGTAAATGATTTATTTTATTTCTAAAGAACCTTAAGCCCACAATTTCTTTATGGGTCAAATTGGTGGGCTAACACATGATGACACATCAATCTGCCTTTTGAACCACCCGTATTCCGTCGCGATAGCGGTGATTTTTGTAATACAATCTGTAGGTATAAACTGTTGCTGTGTGTACTTTCCGAATCGGATACCTTATTTTAAAGTACAATTATTCTTTATTGTGAAAGTTGAGGGTAGAAAAAGTCATCTCTTTCAAGGGATTGGAATCAATTAGATTGAGAAAGTTCAGTTCAACAGGTGTTCACGTTAATATCGAAAGAGCGCTTAGATAAAACTTTTGTGGTCTCATAAATATTCAAATTAAATTACGGGGCTTTTTCACCCACAGTGCGGTTACGTCGGTTTACCGACCGCGGTAAACGTGATTTTGGGATTTATTGTAAATAGGGACAATCCATCTTAATACATAAATAAAATAAAGGTTTTTTGTGCTTGTCACAACGTATTTTGTTTATTAATCCATATTATATTATCTATAAGCGGCGGTAGCCTAATAGCTAGGGCGTCGGACTTGCGATCATGTGTTTGCCGGTTCGAAACTCACCCATTGCACAAAAAACGTTAACCTTGAGACTACCTAAGGATAACATACCTATGTTCTCTATATCCTATGGTTGCATCAAAATAGGTGAGATAAATATTTTGACAGTTTCAGTAACGTGGAAGTGACCTATGATGTTAATTACTAATGAGTACGGCTATAAGGTAACTATGCTTTAGTCAGGCGGGCTGCGTGCTTGTGACTAAGAATTTTGAGTATTACACGTTGACTTGTAATCTTCAATTGTGTTATGCAAGCATATGTAGTACATACGGTGGATATCTTTGCGCTCGAGTTGGGCACTAATTTGAGACTACGAGCCACTGAAACGTACGAGGTTGTAGGATAACCACAGACATGAAATTTCGAAATATTGCAATGTTATGTATTATGAAAATCTTGTTAAAGGTCGCTGAGAGTCGGTGGATGCAGGTAGCATATATCCAGACCTGTAGAAATCTATTTCGGAAACATTTAATCTGCAATGCTCGTCTTTCAGATGGGACGAAATATTATTGATTTATTTTTGTTAAAAAGCCGTTAGGACGAGGATTTTCACCTGTATCGTGGGTGCTTTTACAAACACACATTCTTACATACACAAACGACCCACCCGGAACAACTACCTGTAGGTCATATAAATATTTGTTACGTGCGAAAATCAAACCCACAGTCGCAGAAGCCGATTGCTCAGCTGCTACGCCAAACGAGTCGTCAAAGTGTTTTTGATTATATTAAGTAATCATTTTTTTTTCTAAATTACTACTCAATTTTATTTAGGTTTATGCGTAAATTAAGTTTAAGTTTCTCAGGCAATTTATTATAATAAATTCAATAATTCTTCCTGAATCAAATTCGGATTCTAGCACTATTGCTTTTAATCCATTCTGCGCTGTGGACCTAAAAATGTTTCACATATGTGTAGGTATTTAAAAAATGACTCATATCTCATTTCTCGTTATCAGTGTAATGCACAATTTCTGCTTAACAAACAAAAACAATACATAACATATATCTATTTGACAAATGCGTGGAGGTATTACCTTATCTCGCATTTCCGGTTGGCTACCTACACCGGAATTGCTCACAGAATGAATTTGTAAAACGCCTAAGCCCATTTATTTCATTGGGTCATTTCGACGTGTTTTATAATTTAAGGACAAAAGTCCTTTTCAAGACCTTTTAGGTGTATGGAATAAATGTTATAAGATGACCTTATTTAAAACTTCAATTTAGTTTTCTGAGAAATGGGATAAAACATGAACGGATAAGGTAATTGGCTCAGTTTAGATGCGGTATAGTTTATTAGGGGTCTCTAGGCTGAGTGATTGAAATTATATAACAAAAAAACAAATTAAGTGATTATACTTATGTCATCTCACTTGTAGGTATGTCATCTGGTGAGACTGACACAAATATCTCTTATTTTAAAACGTGCAACTGAATAAGCGCAAGACCCCAGATACGTCAATTAGATTATTGAGTCATAATTTGTGCAAGTAGTTTTCAGTTTTCCTTAACTCGAGCCACTGATGGATCAGTGGTTGGATATATAGTCAAAGATCAGTGGGTTTGATATACAGTCAAAGATCAGTGGGGCATAGTTTTAGGTATGGCAATTATCTTTTCGGGAAAATTAACACATATAATCGATTCAGAAGTAGATTCTGATCAAAGTACTTCCAGGTCTTGAGCTTATTCTGTTACAGGTATATTATTATATATTCTAAATAGTCTTAGTAAAATAGAAGCCATCAATCCCAGATCACCTTTAAACGGAAAAGTTATGCGTATGTAATAGGTACCAAGCCGGCTAGATAGTCACTTCGCGAACTACTTTGCTATTACGTGCCTCCACTAAAATTACCAAGCGTTAAAACTTAGGCTACACGTGTGTAAGGGACAATCCCTTGAGCCCTTATCCATCAAAGACAAGACCAGTAAGTTATATTGAAACAAGGGATTATGATTATTATGCCCAGAAGATACACCGCAGAATCCCCTGTGAATTAACAAAATACTACAACCATCAGTCGAAGAGAGCCGAAGGCTTCTTGAAGGCCGTTGTGCGGGTGATCTCATTTTCCCTATTCCCGTGGGTTTTTTTTCCGATTGTGTGGATTTTTGGAATCGTGTAGAACTTTCTTATTCTTAAAATCATAGATATCTAGTGAGACAGGCTGACAGCATATGACTTCAATTTTGTATTTTTACTATAGTTACCTCTTTTCCCGAAAGCTAAGATTATTATTAGATGAGGTAATAATTTAAAAAACCATGAAAATTTCCTTAATCTCTAAAAGGTGGAGATGCCTGTAACAGCTTTCCTTAGGGCTATTTTATAATTAAAAATAAATAGGAATTGGATGAATATGTATGATTATATGATTTTTAGTCTTAAATTATTTTCAATTAACTTCACATTTATTTTCATCGTGTATTTTTAGAAAAAAAATATCTTCTATAAATGTAGGTAATCAAAATATCAATTTATGAAAATAACTTAAATAAAATATGTATAGCTAAAATTTATCTTGTTTTTAATAAAATAAAACATTCATGCAATTTCTGATGTATCTTGAGAACCTATACAAATACAAAATAGAGGCCAATTTCATAAAGATATTTTATCCAAAAAATATTCTTGCGCTGAGTAAATATTTGTAGGAATAGTTTACAGATAGTTGTTACGGGTATAGGTGTTCGTGTATATAAGAATCTGTGTTTGTAAGTAAAATATCTCCACGTAATCAATAAGCCTCGATAGATATGTCGAGGGAGGAACTACATGATTCGTAGACACGTAGAGAATATATTTCTCATATCATTCAAAACATTTAAGGCGACATCTTATCATATACCTAGGATGGGTAAAGAATGAAGGATGTACGTATATTTCAATGTTCTTAAGGCGCATCGTCTCCACCCTATTAGCATTTTTATAGGCTCCTAAGGGCGCCGACGTTATCCCCGGCTCCACGGCATACGCCGAAACCTTCACTAATATAGGTATGACTATGCCCTTTCCTTTATTTCCACTTTCATTGAATATTTTGCTCTTTTGTGAGGATCGAGGTTTTTGGGAAAGTGAAAGTGCCATTCTCTATTTACCGTGTATCCTTTGCCTCGAGTTAATATTTTAGTAATAGTTATAAAAATAATAAAGCGTTATATATAAAACTTCTTCTGCTTCTGCCAGCGGATTCGTTCACGTAGAATACATATAGATTAAAACGATAAAAAATACCCTAAATGTTGACCAGACATAAAATGTACCTGTACAGCAGATTTCATAGAAATTCATCAAGTTCATCATCAACAATTTTGACAATTAAAAAAAACACTAATATATATCATCAGCTCCTCCAATTATATTTTATCTATTATTTTGTAGTTACTTTACAGACACAACTTTTCTACAGACTTATTAGATATGTATAGAAAACATGCCCAGAGAGTATGCTGTAGCGCATATTGATAGCCACTCCGGAAATCAGCATACTCAATTACAAATGTAGTCTTACATGCTACTGTCTCCCGTCTAATATCGTTGGCGCGAGCCTTTGATCCGGGCGTTTGCAACAGTAGGTTGATACAGTATCAGATACAAATTATATGCTACAACATGCTTTAAATAGACTGTTGTTCTATAATAAAAAGTTTTTCAGCTTTTCAATTGAAAATCATCAACCTTATTGCGCCAATCTATTAAAATACTAATTTTTATATAGTAATTCATATATTCTCTTAATAAGGTCCTACCTCAATGTTCTTACTTTGTATATACATGCCTTTGTAGTAGATATACCCATTGTTTACAATTCCGGCTCAAATAAAAACTTTTCAGGCATTGTTAAATGTTAGTTTCTAGTACCTACAGTCAGAACTGTAACGAATCGCCATAATATATAAGCTTGGAATTCGAATAGTTGGGTATAAACTGAAAGCATCTAAATTTTTTTTGTGAGCAAAAGCTATAGCCTCTATGCAGAGGGACACTACAAAGGTTGTATTAAGTGGTAAACTATCATACAAAAAAAAAACTGGTCACTCACATCGGCATAAAGATATTATTTACATTTCTGCTTCCGGTCGTCTGATGTTGAGAACGTACATATACCTACGTACTTAGTTAAAGCGCACAAGATGAGCGCTTATGCTAATACTATATTTCATTTTGAAGCAGAAAAATGTTAAGTTAAAACGTGCCTGTGTCATGATATCGCTGATTTGAAACGTGTTGGAATTGAAAATAAATTTTAAATTGAGAGTGGGTAAGAGGATTACAGATCCCCGAGGAAATCTGAATGCCAGGTCACTATGGAAGATATCTAGCTTTTTCTTCGCTATAAATTTCATATAACTAAGCTATTTACATGCTGGCTGTCCTATCGTATTGCCCACGATTACGGGGGTTCCCCGGGGTGTTGTAGGTGTATATAAGTGAAACATATACAACACAAAAATCTTTTATTTTTATGTGCGTTATTCAGAACATTTCTTTGCGTCCATACTGTAAAATTTATCTAAAAAAAAACAAAAAAAACAATAAAACTGGCTGTTATATTATCTATGTAAAAACGTATGTACTTATGTTAGTTTATATATGCATCATATTAATAAACTTTCACAATACCTAATATGTAAACAACTCTCACCAAACCGTTTTCAAGCATTCTGAGATAAATAAATAAATAAATAATAATATTTCGTATGTCTCTAAGACAACCCGATCCTTTTTGCTAAAGCTAAGGATAGTGTTCGTAAGTAGTTTTTAAGCTGTAGAATACTTATTCTACTCGTATTCATCTTGTTCTGTTCTAAGTTTAAATCTACTTAAAATGCTTTTACAAAGGTAAGGTAAATCCACAAACAGGAAAATACGTGCGGTGTTTTGGGTTGATCCAAACATTAAGGATCAAAAATTACATAAATCCTCCATACCCGTCAACCCTTTTGTTGACAATAATACGAGCAATTTGTCTTTGTTATTTCATTTACGACATACCCTTGATGTCAAAAGGCGGAAGGAATTTAATCACTTATTTGTGAAGTCAGATATTGTCACACGTACCTATCTACTCTCCCCGGGGGTAATGTAGGCGAGCATTTTGCCCTCAGGCTCTGCTATATTAATAAAATCAATTTGCTTTTATGTCAGACCACTATGTTACTTCAAGAAAGAATAGATACAAGATATATTTTCTTAACAAAGTTTTTTGAGCTGAATTTAAATAAATGAAGATATCCAGGAATAAGAGATCGTCATAAATAAAACTGGAATATTTCAAAGTAAAGTTTGTGGTTTGCATTTAAAAGTTAAGAGCAGTTAATAGCCTTCTTTCTGCTCGTCAGTTCTTTGATTTCGCATAGTCACAGTTTTTCTATTCAAATATGAATATTTTAATTTTACGTTTCATACATAAACATATTTTAATTGCAGTTATACATTTATCTATTTCTAGGTAAACGCGCGAATATGCAGACTTCTAATATCAACAACTTGGCCAAGATAAAAAAAGGTAATAAAAATTCAGTATATGGGAATACGAAGGAGTATCAACTCCATTTTATCATTCACACTTTCCCGATCTTTGTGCGCGTTAGCGACGCAGCAATAACAGATATTTATGACCGCCATTTTGTCTTATAAACCAACCCCCGAACTCCGTCACCTGAGATTTCGTAGGATTATTTGTTCCTTCTATGATTTAGATATGAAATGTATCATACGATAAATCATCTTGTCCTTCAGGACAAATTTAGTTAAGGAAGTATGTTGTTCAAATAAGGAATAGTAAACAATATTGTTAGAGAGTGATGTCACTTTTGATCCAAATATTTGTGGTATTTGCAGTAGATGCTTTGGAAATTCGATATTAAAAATCGGAAGGTACTTGTACAACTCGAGAAGTTTTGTTATTATTACATTACGTTGAGTAACGGTGCCGGCGATGTCAATACCAATTGTCTCCGTTTATAAGGGTCCAGCTAATTCAACTGTGTAAGTAGTACGACCTTGGTACCTACATGATGTCAAGTCTCATTTATGCGGTCCCCGTTCATAAACATGGGCAATAAAATTGGCCTAATGTACGACATGAATTAGATTTGCTAACGTGATTATTAACATGACAAAGGGTATGTCTGGTTTTAAATTAGACAGAATATAATTCACGGCAATTAGGCAAATTCAAAGGGACATCATTTTTTACCTGTGTCACTTTTGACAAAGGCAAGCTTGGCGAGCTCAACACATTAGCATCGTAATAAGGCGTATATAAATTCATGTTGAGGTCATTACAATTAGTACAGAAAACTGCGTTAATATAACGTAACCGTTTTTTATGTTTGTTGTGTTGCAAGCAATTAACCAAATGATTAGGAAGTCTTCCTGATGGACAAAATAAATTTTATTGGGTCTAGGGCAAAGGTTTTTTAGACTCCATTGCGGGAAATTTATTATATGCACGAGTAACGGGTAAAAAGTCGAGACGCGGAATGGAAAACAACCGTCTTCAAGCCATGCGGAGTAAAATAATAGGTTCTGGTCTGTCCACCAACCACTACACAGTAATAAGAAAAAATCTTACCCTTATTCTGGTCTCCAGAGCAGAGGAATATGGGAAAAAAACACACAAACCCACTACTAGAGTGACCCTGCCGTTTGGCAGATGTTATATTGTATGCAAACTCTGTAAGTAATATTATTATTTTAATTCACAAAACCTAATGATAGAGAAAACCATTTCAAGGAACATAGGTCTAGTTTATATTTAGGTATCGGATTCATATCAAACTGAATTTGTTCAAAGTTTCATTGCATTAGTAACATACTGTGCAGTAGTACATTGTTTGAGTTTCCCAATCTGTTTATTTCAATATTAGATTTATGTACCAAACTTCAGTGTACCGTTGGCTAAACTGCAGTTAACCTGCTATCGGAAATTTAGTGCTTATTGTAAACTTTGTGGAGAACTTTACTGTACTATTTATTTTATAGTATTGCCAGCCTACAGGAACAAAACTACAAAGAACAATTTTCAATAATGAGTTTGGTCCTTAGTTTCGGGGAAATTTATTTTATGTTAAGTACGACAATTTTCCTACAATCTGGAAAGTAGTAATAGCAACTGAATTCCGTTTTTCATTTTCTACTGCCATCATGATGGTTCTCAGGTAAGAAGACCATGCACCAGAAACCTAGCTTGGGCCTACCTCCAATGCGACGCTAGATGGACAAACGACCCGGTAGTAAAAATGTGCTGGGAGTCGTTGGATGATATAGCAAACTGATCTTAGCGGAAATTTATGGGGAGACATTTTCAAAGATCAATGACGATTATTATTTAAACACCCAAAAAAAAATAGTATTAAATTCTAATATCCTCCCTAGCTCCTACACAATAATTAATCAAAGTGGTAGTCTGAACTCTCGACCTTTCCATCTTCAGTCAACGCTTGAGCTATTGACGCAAAAATTTATGAAGGTATTACAAATTCCTAGCCTTCCCATCTGTTGCCAATATTTCGGACAGCGGGAGGTTGTTTTCTAAATGCGGGCAGTAAATAACTTTAATAGTATATTTAATTCAGGTTGGTCACCCTGTAAAAGGTAACGCACGTGCCTGTGACTTTTTTCCCCTCCGTTGAGTGGACTAATTAATTATGCTTTCGAACTGGGAATTTTACACGCGTTTGTATATGTTGCAAAATGGCCCGATCATTTCCTCCCCAAAGGGCTCAAACTTATAGCTCCCGTTGAGGTTGCTAGCTTTGCGCCGTTTAAGGGTCTCTGCGGCAGCGCCAGCACAACCTGCCGAATGAATCATTCCAAGTTGGATTATTTGCCGAACGAATAATCCCACTTGGAATGATTAAAATGTACATACCAACACCTTTGCTAACCGTTTAGTATAATACAGAGTTTCTCTATTAGGTCAGTGACCGTCATTCCGCGTAAAACCAAGGAACTAGTCATCTCGCTAATGAGTGCGCGTCTCCCCCTAAGTGAAGCGGAATTGGTTAATGGGGCGGGAAAACAATAAAATCTGGAAGGAAACTATGACCTTAATAGCTGTATGGTAATATAAGCAATGGATTTGTATCAACTGCCAATTTATTGCTTGTTGTTATTGCAAGTGGCTTCAAGGGAAAAATGTTATTTTTAGTATCGTAATATTATTATACATAATTATTACTTACATACCTACATTACACAATTTAATAAATTACACTTCGCCTCTAGTTTTTGTCTTAGTACTTTTAGTGGGTTTGACAGAGATATACCTACTGATGTATATCCACAGTATGCCGTTACGAGCCTATTTGGACGAAAATAGAGGTAGGTACTAATAATTTGATTGAAATTATTGGTACCTCTATTTTCCTAGTAGGTACTCCATTCTCCTAGTAAGAAGGTATCTCTTGTCTAAGACCGCTAGAGACTAATTAGATAGTTTATGTAATAGGGAATAATATGTAGGTACTACCAAAACAATGTAGTTTTACTTCATTGTCATAATATTCACGCAAGTTATTTTAGTGAAGGAAAAATTCGACTCGTAGGCGAGATATTTTTCCTTCTCTAAAATAACTTGAGGTATAACCTTAGCATGAAAAATGCAAAAAAAACACAAAAAGATATTCACGCAAGTGTCAGAAATCAGAATATCAGTATTTTTATATAAAACTAGCTTCTGCCCGCGGCTTCGCCCCCGTGGAATTCGGTCTGTCATCACATCCCACGGGAATGGGATAAAAAGTCCTATCCTATGTCCGTCTCCTGGTTCTAAGCTACCTCTCCACCAATTTTCAGCCAAATCGGTTCAGCCGTTCTTGAGTTATAAATGGTGTAACTAACACGACTTTCTTTTATATATAGATAAATAAAGTTAAAATTTATGCAAAAGGGATCAATAAAACCTCTTCTAACGTACTTTTTATTCAGTTCTCCAATAATAATGGAAGGACATTAAATATGAGTATATTTAATGACCTTCCACATATTTACATAGTCTATCATATTAAGGATGATAAGATAAGGGGCAGCCAAGCACAACGTTGTATGAATAAATTAGAGAATTAATTTGACGTTAGGTAGGAGACAAAGACCAAACACACAGTAGATTGCCATAGGTAAGTCGCGGCTGTTATCTTTAACGACCCGTAGCCCTACCAAGAGTATCTTATTCAACTCGATCCCTGCTGTCGCATAGAAAATATTTGGACTAAATCCTTTTACGGGTCGACGTGGCTACGTGAGTGTGCATGATTACAGGTAGCTTTTTTATAGCATAGGGGGCAAACGAGCAGACGGATCCGGGAAGCGATTACCACCACCCATGGACACCCGCAACACCAGAGGAGTCCGAAGTGCGTTGCCGGCCTTTTAAAAGGGTTTGTTTTGGCCTCCGATATGCTCACTCACTCGTTAAAAGACAACGTAAGAATTGTTCTGTGAGGCCGTGGTATCACTCCAGTTGAACCGTCCCATTCGTGCCGAAGCATGGCTCTCCCACGGTAAAATCTCCACGTTTCTACTTTAGTACATTAGTTGATAGACGATAGGAACTGTCGTACGCTAAGCTCTTGGTAGAACTGTCGGTACTAATTATCCCACTGTTTACCTATAGGCCCAAAGATATACTTAAGATGTTTTTTTATACGATGACGAGGCCGTTAGGATTTTGACATTACTTGAATGGACATTGATGTCCATACAAGTAATGTATGGACATGGACATTTTTTACACGTACTATCGACAATCTTGGCGGTGAACCACCCTTAAGGCTAAAATCGCTTGCACTGAGCGCGCGGGCGTGCTGTGCGTTATCTTTCCCTTCCCCTCACCCCGCTGATATCCCCTTCAGCTTTATGCGCGTTACTTGATACTTTGAATTTCTATTAAATCGTATGATGAGTTTTCGCATTTTAAACTATCCTAATTGGCGGAAGTGAAATGGGGTGCCTGACGTATCGAGAGATGTTCAAAGGATTTTGTTAGTAAAATGGTCGACCGCCAAGTTTCGCGACTGTACAAACTAGGTTTTCACCTAATAAATAAATAAATATTCTGGGACATTTTTAACACAGCACCATCTAGTCCCAAACTAAGCAGAGCTTGTACTATGGGTACTAGACAATGGATATAATACCTATATACTTTTTTTTGTAAATACGTACTTATAATACATATGAAACACCCAGACGAACACAAACACTTATATCCATCACATATTTTTTTGTGTCCTGTGGGAATCGAACCCACGACCTCATGGTCAGCAGTCCGGTACTGGAACCACTAAACCAAAGAGGTCGTCTAATGTTCTATAATAGTAGGTATCTATCTATGAGAGGAAGGTGAAGGGCTATTTAGTTTGTGCAAAGGATTTGGCAGATGCGCCAGTTACCTTGACCTACAAGCACTAAACCGAATAATTATATCTTCGCTTTTCTTGGTTTGTATGTAATTCTACTCAGTTAAAATACTAGTTTAAATTACGTTAATATCATTCCATTAATTAAAAATTACGACACGTTTGGCGTAGCGGCTGAGTGATCGGCTTCTGCGACATATGTTGTGGGTTCGATCCCCACACGGAGCAAATATTTGTATGATCTACAGGTAGTTGTTCCGGGTCTGGGTGTTTGTGTATGTATGAATTTGTGTTTGTAAACGAAACCACAATACAGGAGAAAATCCTAGTGTGGGGCAATGTTTTTAAAGAAACTGGCTGATGGGTAATGGCGGTCCCATAATTTGGAACTTCAAATACACTGGTGAACTGTGGTGTGGGTGTATATCGGTACGCTACTGTTTCGTTAAATATTTACAGGCATAATAGTTATAATAAATTATGGAAAGTTCTAGTTAACGATGGTAATTCCTATGACATTCTATTTATACTTTGTATTAGCAATTCCGATATTTTGCAGCCGCAAAATTCTATTCGTTCCAAAATCAGATTTATTCAGAGAGAAATATAGTATTTCTCATTTTGTGGTGTACAGTTTAACCACCTAATTAGTTTACATCAACACATGGATAACTGCCGTTGTTATTGTGTGCGTAAACTAATAAGACGATGTAAATCAGTACGCATACTAACGTCCAAGCGAGCGAGTTCTACTACACACACACCTACATCAATACTTAGGCATGGCTAACACGCTATAATAGTCCTTATTACTAATTGGTGTGGTTGAATGCATTGCACTATTTCAAACAATTTTACTAGAGCAGCTTTAGCACCGTTGCTAATGTCTCTGACTGGTAAAACGAATGCCGTATGATCAAACCACACTTGCGAATTATATTCTTTTTATAATATTATTTAAATCTTTTACAAGTTACTATTAATCCAGTTCATAAGACAATCGAAGTTTTGCAACGTTTGAGATATGCCATCGAAACTAACTACTTAAGCATTTTATTTTGTGTCCTTAGTAGACAAAGCTACCCACAATTTTTCAATTATTTTATTTTATAAGAATTGAACGTCGTCATTTGTCCAGTCTATTTGCATTAACTATTACGACCTTCGTTTAAGCATAGATTGCTTCTTACAACTCCTGTAATAATTTGTGTGCGGTGTTATCCTATTTTTTATTGCTTAATCATGCAACATTTAACCATGTTTAAGAAGGCCGAAATTGTTGTATTACACGAGCAAAACATTTCTATCAGTGAAATAGCGAGGCGATTAATGATATCGGTGAGTAACATTTATGGACATTTTCATTATGAACCTATGCTCTTCTTGTCTGTAAACGTTAAATTATACTATATTATATAGTAAGTATATTAAATATTTCATTCTTTCCTAAATGAATTAATTATTATTTGTTTTAATATACTATATTAATTAATAATAGAATAAACTAATTATATTAATAATATTAAATATATATATATATATATATATATATATATATATATAATACATATTATAATTAATTATTTTCTTAATTAATATAGTAAGTATATTAAAACACATAATAATTAATTCATTTAGGAAAGTGTCATATAAGTAATACTGACTTAACACAATATATAAATAAATTAAATTTATGGCATAGGATTTGAGCCAAGATTCAATTACTTATTCGAATTAAGCAAGTAACTAATATTAATTATGTTTACTAATGATGATACAAATAATAGGTATATCATTGGAATCAATGTTTTTAGTATTATAATTGTATTAACATGACATGTTAAATTATGATTAATATTTATTTACACATATCAGCATTTATATACTTATACTGGTTTCTGAGCATTTCTTTTTTATTACAGAGAAGAACCGTGCAGTTATGGGTTCGACGATTTGCAGATTCCGGTGACGTAGACCATCGCCGACGTGGGCCAAAACCATCGGCAATTTTTTCAAATGACACCGGGACATCATATCTAGGCACAGAGCGGACCCATTCCTCCCCACCCGAATAACCGCAACAGCTCATAATGTGTGCTTACAAACCGTGCGAAACCACTTCCGTGCAGCTGGTTTACGATGCAGCAAACCAGCACAGAAGATTTGACAACCAAGAAAACATGACTATTATTGACTGGCCTGCTAAAAGTCCACATTTAAACCCCATAGAAAACCTATGGGGTCACATGGTGCTAAGCTGGGACTCATCGAATACAAGATCAAAATCGAATTTAGATGACCTAGTTACGTCCACTTGGGAGTCGCTACGGGGTAGCAATATATGCGCTAGTATGGTAGCCAGCATGCCTAGAAGGTTACAAGAGGTAATTGATAACGATGGTTTGCCGACACATTAATAATTGCCATGACGTGTTATATTTTTCACACTATATTTTAAAAGTGATCACACTGTTTTAAACCACGTGTGTATCATAAATAATGAAAGTCTTTAGTTAATATGTAGCCATTTTGTAATGTGAGTGATGTTATTGTTCCTGAGGTTAGAAATTGCCATAATTTCTTCCTCTAACATGTTGATTCACTTCACATTTTATTTTACTATGAATAAATTGATATACCTATACTCAATACTTTGACAAAATATATTACGTCCATCCTTATCCAACAAAAATAACTTTTTCTTATTATGATGTGAAAAGTTAACTTGTAAATTTTTATTTACTTACTTGACGTCTTTATTTTTGATTAAATTGATCACCTCTAACAAAATATTACGCTCATACTTACCCATCAAACAAAACTTTGTATTCATAACTGATAAAATAGTAACCGTTTCATTAAAGAAACGATTAACTGTAAGTTGATTTTTCAACCATTATTGTAGTGGAGGTTATCCTGTAACGATACGAGTAGTGTGTGTAATAATAAATAAATAAATAATAACTGCCTCGAGGCTCGATAAAATTGTTTTTCTATTGTGTATATTAATCGATCCGTTATTTAGTTAATTAAATGTTTTAATATACAATTTTTGTTGTTTTATTTCAATAACAAACAAATCAATACAACACAAATAAAAGTCAATTAAACCAAAAGAGTTTACACAATTTACTTTTTTAAAATATAAAAAGTATGAGATAATGACAAAAATAATCTCCTCTACCGTGATTTGAACTCACGACACGCCGCTTGTGCTTCGATTCCAGTCACCTCACCGTAACGCTACGGAAGCTATTAATCTATTGGCTAAAATACTGCATCATATTCCTTTTATGTATGAGATTAATTTCTGGTTTGGTTATAGTTGTGTGCAAGTCGTTTTATCAATCCTCGCTTGAGCGTGTGCATAATACGCACTGTACGTAGATACACACACATTGAATTAGACAACACCGGTTGCCTGTAGCATCCGCTAGGGTCGCTAGTAGTATGTAAACCAAATAATTTTGTTTTGTGTACTAACGTACACGACAAAAAAAATGGTCACTCGGCAACAAAATAAGTGATGGTGTTATAAAAAACAATTATTCATGGTCGTTTATTATACGACAAAACTTTCAAACTGTACGCAAGCCTTCCGCTATAACAGATAGGTACATAGGCTTTTCAGCGTCGCATTTAATGGAAAGATTCATGGCATAATTTTGGATAAAAGCTTTGCAATATTGGGTGGCAGCGGTTTTAATAAATGAAGTTGAGCATTTCACTGTAGGCCTCTCCAGATAACTTGCAAATAAGTTACGAAGTAATTAAAACGGTGATAGGGTCGTGCCCTATTTGTGTGTAGTTGTGGTTATTGATGTACCAATAGAGACATTTATATTTTGTAATTAATTAAAACTGCACCTTTTAGTACGATATTGAAATTGAGAGAGAAAAAAAACACTTTGTTTAAAATTATAGTAAGCAAGTGCTTAATGCAAGCTTACTTAATCTCTATAGCTTAATAAAAAAGCCATTAAAATATTAGCATATTATTTAACCGAAAACGATGATTATACCCAACCAATAAAGTTTTACAATTTTAATACATCCAGATATAATAAAATAGACCGGTCTCTCTGTAACCAAGCTTAATAACGTTACATTCTCCTTTGTAAAATTATACAATTCAAAGAAGGAAGACTGCTTTATTCAATTGTTTAAATTAATTTAATTAGAAAATTTCCAACAGTGTATTGGATTACGTTATTTATAACATTATGGAAACTCTAATTTTCCCGCATACTTTACATTTGTATAGTTAAAATAAAACTAAATCGAATTGTTTTCAATCCAAACAAAATTTTTTTGTTTCTTATGTATTATAAGTATGCATTTACAAAAGATATACATATAAGTATTTATCCATTGTCTGGTACCTATAGTACAAGCTCTGGTTAGTTTGGGACTATATGGTGCTGTGTAAAATGTCTAAGAATATTTATTATTATTATTTGTTTTACTATCTACTTGAATTTGTCGAAAAATCGATAAGAGATTTCGAGAGGAGTGCCCGAAGATAGGACAATCAATAGATGCAAGTGTTGGCCTGATTTGAGATATAGATATTCTATTTCACGAAGGCCGTTCACTTATTGAAATTTGAACTTTATTTCAATTACATAAAGGTCATCATACAGGACTTCGTGAGATAGAATGACTTACCAAAGGCCTTTCTCGATAAAAAATTTACCCAAGTTTGCCATCGGAAAATAATAATTTAATAAATTTGAATCACGCCATCTTCGCTAACTGCATAAAATTGATCGAAATTAAGAATCAGCAGTTTCGATTTTCTTTGACACAATAATTATTCAAAATACTATACAATATAGGTATCTATACTCTATACTAATATATAAAGCTGAAGAGTTTGTTTGTTTGTTTACTTGAACGCGCTAATCTCAGGAACGACTGGTCCGATTTGGAAAATTCTTTCAGTGTTAGATAGCCCATTTATTGAGGAAGGCTATAGGCTATAATATATCATCACGCTACGCGGACGAAGTCGCGGGCAGAAGCTAGTATAATTATATTATGGGTAAAAGAACTATATTATAAACATTATGAAAATTTGTAATCATTGTGTGTTGACACAGGCAGATTTATACAAACTTGTGTGACTGTGATCTGACGTCGAAAATTCTGGACAATCAATTCCCTGAATGTTTATCATCTAGACTAGACCGTTTTAGTTTTACACATTCAGTTTGTTTACTAACCTACTTTTGTAGTGTATGAAATGTATGTGTCTAACTGCCAACATACGTAGGTATTTATTTATGTCAAATAATACATTTTGCCGATGGTATCTTTATATATAAATCTACATAAATAATCGGTGCGGAAGTCTGAATCTTTCATTGATAGATTCAAACTGGTTGTATTTGATTAAGTACAGACAATATAAAAACTTGATTGGTGCAATGATCATCGGTGTCTGATATAATGGGTCGCATGTTCGATTCAAGCACAAAGAATAATTTAATATATTTTAATTTTTTAACCGCATCGACTAACGAAAAATGTACGATTGGTAGCGCAGTGATTAAGATGTTAAAAAAGAAATTTGACTGTATCATAAATATAATAACAAATAAAATTTATTTAAAAAATATATAACACTTTCGTCTTATATCTTTGAAATCTTGTTTCAAAGAATAATATAAGCACATAACTAAGACTAGCATTTCCAAATCTTCGAACAGTACTTATACACTTTTTTTATACCGGTGGAGACGCGCTTTAAGCACGAGGGAATTATATAATTTTCTCCTAATTGTGCCTCAATATTAGCGGTATTACGCGATAAAAATTTATGTGGAAATACGTTGGAAATTTCAGCGTGAGGGCGGGATATTGCCGTTTACAGAAAGTGACGGCGTTCGCACTGAGCTCTACCGCTACCACGGGATCTCGACGCGGTTTTTGCATCGAAACGAGGTATAATGTGGGGAGTTGTGGTAAATGTGGGAGCAAAGAGTAGTGGTAATGAGGTGTGTTCAATTTCATTCAGCTGCTAAGTAATGCCTGTACCCGAGAAGCTCGCCGAGTGTTGACGGAGTGGTTCATTATCTTTTGTTAAATTATTCTCACTCCTTCTATCTTATGGATTTTACGAACGATGCTCTGTATACAGCAGTATTGAATTTACAATTATTTTATAGCAAACTGTTTTTTATAATTAGTTACTTAGATATTGTTATTTGGTACTAATTTTAGTATTTAAAAAAGATACAATTATTAGTAGACAAAAACAACATGTAAAAAAAATGCTGCTCCGGAATTGCTTTCATCATCACTTTAATTGTACCTAAGTATAAAAATATACGAGCAACCAGAATTACAATATTCAGAATAAAAACTACGTAAAAAGTAATTTATTACTCACTAAAATTATTTATGCGCCAATAAAATTCACGAACAGTAATAAAGGCGACACATGAAGGTTGTCACTCATTCACAACACGGCAGCGTCACAAACAATACGGTGCATTACGCGAATACGTTCACATCACTAGCGTGCGTGGAAAAGTACGGGGAAATTCTGGTCCGTGACTTGAGAGGCGGCGTTCGGAGCGGCGGCCAGCGCGGGACTAGACGAGCGAAGGCCCGGGCTCGCTCCCGCCCCCGGAGCGCGGAATCGCCCACGATAGCGCGGCTTTCAGCGAGCCTACGCGCACTACGACCTGGAACACTTTAGCCTTGGAGAGTTTGCAGCTGCTGTAATGGGGTCCTGAAAGCAGAAAAAAATACTATTGTAGCTATTATGACAAATCCTTTATACAATCCTCACAGCTAAGTACTAAAATCAATGATCAAACATAAAATGCTAACAAAAATGCAAAAGGCAAATAAGATCTTGAGAGCTATATGCTTTGTTTATTACAATTTAAAAACGAAATACACCCGTTTATTTAAAGGAAAAATAAAAAGAGAATTTTATTACGTATCTACGTTGTGTAATAAAAGTAAAACCATATTTAATCTACACAAAAAGGTTTTAAAACTTTTAAGGCATTTCGCTATCTCAAAATGGATTTCCGTCTGCCAATGAGCTTAAGCCAATACCGTAACAGAGTTTCCCATGGAACTCAACTTCATGTGTTATCTCGCCAGGGACACCCACACGAGCTCACGGCCAGCACAAAATGTTGTATCGAAAAGAATGTAATGTAATATTAATGTTCTTCAACCACTTACAAACTTATAAATTATATTCGCAATGTAATATGTAACTTTTTAATATGATACCTAAAACAATATTTATAAAAATTACTCATGAAACTTTAGGAACAGGGTTGGCAACGCGCGAGTGACAGTTCTCTGGTGTTGCAGACATCTATAGGCTAGGTAACTGCTTACTATCAGGCGGGCCGTAAGCTTATTTGCCACCTTAGTTAATACAAACTATAACTCTGCGTAAAAAGTTTATCCCACCAAAAATAATTCATGTAAAATGTTGCCAAGACTCTACAAGTCTACATACTAGTCAAAATATGTGAATTGGCCGTTTCGTTACTACCTCCAAGAACAGTAAAGTAGTTGTATAACAGTAAAGTAATGAACAGTGAATATTTTTTTTAACCTTTATGATGATGAACATATATTTAATAAGTAACAACTGACATTATATCCCGAGAATTTTGTTTATCTGGTATTAATATCCAAACCCAAGTTATGAGGGTTCAAAAACCGACCAAGCGCTTCGAGAAAAGTAGGTAGTGCACTTGTGCTATGCTTGGCTTTCAACATCGCGCTGTTCACACACAGTAATGTAAACAAACGACCATTCTTCGAAATTATTTCATTTGACGAATATTAATTTTATGGAAAATCTAAATACCATGAAGTGATTCCATCTACCTCGGAACATAAATTTAATAGAGAGTACAGTCGGCTCTAAGTCTAACTTAAGTATCTACATACCTATCTTTTTTTTAGTAAAACATTAAATTCTAAATTAAATTCATTACATAAACTGTTTTTATCCTTTTAGGATTATTACCTTGTGTTACAGTGAAATAAAACATTGGTTTCTCAAAAAAAAAACAATTGAAAACACACCAGTAAATCTCATTGCATTAAATCGGTAAGTGGTTTTACAACCGATGTAGGTAGGTATATTCGTATTGTATGGAGGTATTAATACACTACATTTTTGCGTATATTTCACTCGCTAAAACGAGAACTGAATAAACAAACGCTATTTTCCGGAAAATCGAGTACCGAGATACCGGACATAGTACACAGCATTGTGCTAACAAGCCCGTGTTAAATAAAATATGGCAATATGTCGGGTTTAAAATTCAATGCATTCATGTATTGAACCATCTTGGCTGGAATTGGATGTCTGCAATATTTTACTTGAGAGTTCCCAATCAACCCTAGTTGATTACAACATACCTTGTTCTAACTCTGACTTCAATTATTTTTTTATCAATATTTGCCTTGAACAAAATTGTTCAAGTTCAAGTTCAAGTTCTTTATTTGCATTCATGTGTTACAAAGATGTTACAAAATATTGATCAGTTTCAACATGAAACCCGGTAAGGGTACAGCAATATAATTAATTGTCATAGACCTCACCAATCCAACGGGCAATAAAGTTGATGAAATGCTATCTATATATATAAAAGAAAGTCGTGTTAGTTACTTCATTTATAACTCAAGAACGGCTGAACCGATTTGGCTGAAAATTGGTGGAGAGGTAGCTTAGAACCAGGAAACGGACATAGGATACTTTTTATCCCGTGCCCGATACTTTTTATTCCACGGGGGCGAAGCCGCGGGCAGAAGCTAGTACTAATATATAAAGCTGAAGAGTTTGTTTGTTTGCTTGTTTGCTTGAACGCGCTAATCTCGGGAACTACTGGTCCGATTTGAAAAATTCTTTCAGTGTTAGATAACCCATTTATCGAGGAAGGCTATAGGCTATATATCATCACGCTACGCGGACGACGTCGCGGGCAGAAGCTAGTTTAATATAATTTACAGATTTTAACATCTTTTCCTATTGACTTTTACTTAACGTTTCAACTAACACAACAAGAAGTTATCTTCCCACACTACCCAGGTGCGGCTGCCCAGGTGGAGACAAAAATATGACATTAAATGAAACGACAGCAATACTAGATAAAGAATCATAATAATATCACAATAATTCATAGCAAAAAATAAATCAATCCATACAAATTAAATTGATAAGCCAAGGAACTTTTATGAACAAATTTCTTTTTTGTTATTTACCTTTATCTATTTTGTTATTTACCTTTATCTATTTTAAAGTATTGTTGTTCGTTTGACAGCCGGATTCCAAGATACAGATATTACTCGATGAACACACTTATCACATAGGTAGTGGTTGTCGGTGGGTTACATCAATAAGTTAATGTTAAGTGCAGTATTGCAATTTTAGTGTAGTTATTGTGATATTTAATGTATTCTAATTCTTACAAGTACTGTTTACAAGAGTTACACTAATTGGATGGCTTGTTTGAGTGTGGGGTTTGTGTGTGGCTTCAAAGGCGAAACCTTTCGTCCCCTTGCGAATCAAAGTCTTGTCCTGTGACCAAACAAGAATCACAACACTACCCTTAGAGATTAGTATACTTTCGTAGTTTGTGTCCCCACGTCAACATAATAGACACATGTCGTGGTCCCGGCCTTGTATACGACACCAAAATACAGACAAACTCGTAGAGCGACCGAGTTTTTGAGACGTGACGGGTTAAAACTACATGAATATGATAGATGGAGGAAAATGACTAAAGAGTTGGCAACTTGCTTAATAAATAAAACTTAGTAGCTGCCGATGCTTCTACTTATACTATCTTAAATCAATACAGCCAACCCTAACAGCTGATGAAATCTTTAGCAACAATCTTTTCGATCTTTGAAATAAACATTTGGTGAACGACACGTTTGGCGTAGCGTTGGACGCCACACTGTTGTGGGTTCGATCACCACACTGAGCAAATACAGGTAGTTGTTCCGGATCAGGGCGTTTCTGTATGTGAGAATTTGTGTTTGTAAAAGCGCTCACGATACAGCAGAAATACAAACTGTGGCGCAAGGTTTTAAAAAATTTTACGCCTATTCTAACCTAATTTAAAAAGTTTTTGCTAAGCCATTTTTGCTAAAAAAACTAAATTTGGTAGAAGATATATTAAATTTATAATAGATTTTTATATCATTTAAAATATGTTCAAATATTAAACTTGTTCATAAGTTACAAAAGCCACTTGGATATTTTATTTAATTAGGCCTTCAAAGTTGATATCAACATCAACAAAGCCTCATGTTTGCTCCGTTCTGCAAAGATGGAGTTGTAAAAGTTAGAATATTTTAATAAAATTTTCTCATACATTAGGAAGTTGTGGTTGAATGTTAAAACGTTCGCTTCGAGTTCATATTACGTAGAAATTAGAATATAAGATCTTTTATGTTTTCAAATATTCAGAAGAAGTCGAAGAATGCAATTTCCAGTTTGTATGTATAACCACCTAATGATAACTTTGGAGTTGAAACTTTTGCTCAGACTAACTTTTTTAATTATGTTGCCTTAATCCAATATCGGTTCGTCGGTTCAGCTGATTCAGCGTATCTTAACCTCAAGAAATTCCTTTGAACCGGAGCGTATCAAATAAGAGTTTCTTTAATTTAGATTTTGTACTCAATGGCAGCCGACGAAGCTTTACATTAATTATTCTCATTAAAATGATTATCTAAGTTATCGATTTCGATCGCTACTTGTGTGAGAATTTACCAAAAAATAAATACAATCGAATCAAAAACAGGTATCTGCAGGTATTTGCTACGTCATTCTAGATAATTCAAAGAAAACACAAAACACCTCCAAGTTGGTTTACCTTTTCAACAAACGCTCAAGAGTCATTCAAATGCCTTGGTTCATCGCTTGCTACCGAATTTCAATACCGAATTCTCATAAGATTATGGTTTTTTAACAAAATGAACAGGCTACCATATTACTGTATTATTGAGAAATGTTAATCAATAAGTTATTAACATTATCAACCCATTATTATGCTCCCAGACAAATGAACCGATTTTTTTTGTTTGATAGGCGACTTGATCATTAGTGCTCTTATCTATGATTTAAGAAAATTTATCCAGCCATTTGAAGGTTGATGAAAGAAGGGATGTGAGCATCTTACACAGGTCTGATCGAGTTGAAATTTCTTATCCTGTTACTTCAATGATTTTGCAAGAACACATCTTAACCACAAATAGATGCTGAGGGGGTTTTACAAAAAATGTTATTCCTGATGGAAAGCAAAAATAGGGCTTAAGATGGAGCGATACACTATCAAGTTCTAACTCTCACCTACAATGAAGTAGAAATATAAGTAAAACTATTTGGCATCGGATTCCACGCGTTTTGGATTTTGTTCATTTTTGCGAGGAGTTTCCTATTTTTATTCAGCTTCCCACGTGCATAAATTGAGAATTTATCAAGTATTAATGTAATTAACAGTATTCTAATTCCTTGTTTGTTTTTTAAAACAGTGGTGTGCGTTCATAAAGGTTTAATTGCGGTAAAAGGGGTAGAAAGCCAATTACGGTTTGCCTGAAAAGATAATAAAATGTAAATTGCCAATCATATTGTTGACGAGCGACATTCGGATCCGAGTGCCGCCAATACATTCTGTGCTCCATACATTGTCCAACACATAATATGTATTTATGAATTACACGAACAAAGGACCACCGTAGCAACAAATGTTGTATAACCTTATTTGGATTTATATGATGCCATAAATGTATTCAAATTCCCACAACGGGTGTGCTACAGTATGTCGTTTTATAGAAATGTAATAAAATATTCAATTGTTTAGCAAAATGTTTAAAAACGTCGCCAATTTGCAATTTAATCTGTTTTGGTATAAAATAGAGTATATTAATTATTTTATTATAATTAACAAATACGCTCGCCTCGTATTACATGTGACCTAAACATACTAGCAAACTGTGGGTGTACATCTATACACCTCTGCCTCACCCTTCAGGAAATACATGCCGTGATGGTATGTAACAGGAATCATAAGCTATGTCAAAATATAACATTATAAGGGTCATATTGCTACAATAAGTATGGAAATTGAATTGGACGGCTAATGGCGCTAGCACCCTTTAAGGCTAAGAGCACCCTTTGTGGGGAACCATTTACAATTAGCTTAGACTCTAAATAGTATGGGCAGATAAGATGATACATAACTTGGCGACATTGTACATGCTAAGCTGTTTGTAATTTGATGGAAGGAGCCGTTATGTAAACAATGTGTTTGGCATTGTCCCAAAATAAATAAATAAAACTTATCATTTATCACGCCTGTATTCCCCGAAGTGCTAGGCAGAGGCATACTCATGTACACCCACAGTTCTCCGCTATGTTTAGGTCCCATGTAATAGGGCGCGAGCCTGTTGCTATTCCAAACTCCCAGCTGCTACTGGGAATTTCATAGAAAAACCCAATAGCACTTTGATCGACCTGGGAATCGAACCCAGGTCCTCTAGCGTAACAGTCACGATCAGGACCACTAGGCTAATGAGTCAGTGGAATAAAACATACAGAGCATATCATCTCGTCTGTATTCTGGAAGGGTTAGACAGAGATGTTCTGATATACACCCTAAGTTATATTAGGTATGTTTAAAATAAGCTAAGGACACTTATTTTTACTTCATTATAGACAACCCCCTAAACGCCCGCCCTACGCACATATACATCTGGAGTTTCGAGATGGAGTGAAATCCCCAAACACTGCTTGAAATGGGATTCCAACCCAGAATCATTCGCTCAGTAGCCGTGCTTGTGACAAGTAGACTGCTACTAAAAAGCTACGATGCAAAAAACTTTATCGACTATTCAGGATATACCTAAGCTTGAATGACATAAAGTAAGTTTTTCAATATATCACTGGGACATTGAACCTTGACATCTCACGACTGATTGATAGATTCAATTTGAATTTGAATGTAGTTACTTATACTCGCAATCGAGAAAGGAACGTTGTAGTACTCGCTTTCCCATAGAAATCCTTACGTACCCGATATCGAAGTTAACTAGTAACTACGAATAAACTCTTGCATTCCTCAATTTTCCTTGTTCCGTATCCTCGAGCTAAACGATATTGTCGCTCGCACGGGGATTAATTGAAGTCGTATTATTGTTGCGGTTGCGTTTCGGTATTAAATCCCTATTATGTGTTAAAAGCGATGTTCATAAAGGGTACCTTTCGTAAATTAAGCCGCTTGGCAAACTCAACCACTTTTATACCGATATTATGTACAGCGCCTTATAGGTGCCTTATTAAACGTCGTTGGTGTGTACAGTGTAATACAGGCTTAAAGTTGAGCATACTTTATGATATTATGGCAAAGTTATGTTCAGTGATATTATGATTCCGCAAAGTAGGTACTCTTGGTGCACTGAACGTACTCTTGGATTATACACCTACTCACAATATGTTTGCCCAGAATGGAAGAAGATTGTTTTGTTGGTATTTTAGAAATGTTATATGAAGGACTAGCTTCTGCCCGCGACTTCGTCCGCGTAGCGTGATGATATATAGCCTATAGCCTTCCTCAATAAATGGGCTATCTAACACTGAAAGAATTTTTCAAATCGGACCAGTAGTTCCCGAGATTAGCGCGTTCAAGCAAGCAAACAAACAAACAAACAAACTCTTCAGCTTTATATATTAAATATAGATATGAAGAAATGAAAAGTTAAGCTCTTTGATATGTTTCCCTACAAAAATAAATACGAAAAACAGCTAAGATTAAGTTAAAGCGATTGTGGTCCGTGCCAAAAATAGAAAATGTGACGTTTTTTTATTTCTTTGTTTTTCTTTCATCGGAATGTTGAAATCGAATTCAAAACAGGTTATACAGAAAAACTGTTTTCTTTGGTAATTATAAAAAAAAATGTTTGATAAGCTATAATTGTCATTAACTTTATCTAAATATGAAGCATTAGGAGATACCATGGAACATATTCTTTGATCTATGGTAGATACCTACTTACGAACGCGAAAATATTTGTTGAAATGAATGCACGTCTACCTAACTTACCTAGCTAACTATTATCAGTACCTATACGCTAACCTCTCATTGTATGGAAAGCCATTACTAGTTCACTTTATACCGAAAATATACAGCTAGATATGAAGCCCAAGTACATATTGTGATACTTACTCTCTGTCGAACAAAGAAGGACAGACGATGGGAATTGTCTACTGTACCTACTGTTAATTTTTATACTGAGCGATAGAACAGCGTTTTATCTGTCTGCCCGCGATCCATTAATCCAAATGTCCGTGCCCGATCACGTCCAATGGCAATTGGATTTTTTCTTTAGCAGACGACGAAGAGTAGCAATCGCTCCTTCTGTAGCTATTTTATCCAATAAAACTACACACTTTTAAAGTTCACGTTCATTCTGTGTTGCATTTAGTTTACGATCGGCTCTTAACGTGGATGGAACTTTTGTAACTACATATTGTGGTCCTGAACTTTGTAATTGTTTCTTGTTAAGGATAATTGAAATGTTTAATTTTTCAACTGATTCGAAACGAGATTGATCAATCCGCTCACTCATTTATATAATTATTTTTGCACATGACTTAGCAGTTTATAAACAGATTTCGATGATTCTTTTGTTAGTTATACCTGCTCCTGAGTTGTCCTAAATTATACAAAGGTACCTATCTAACAATCTTTACCAGTAATCATTTGAAATCGATTATAAAGGTTAAATAATCTGTGGATATGTGTTGTAGCTGACGGACAAAAACCCTGAACAAATAAAATTCAAAATTGATTTTAAATAATCAAAGCTATTGTTTGAAAAATCAAAATAAATTCTGCCTAGCCGCTCGGGGAATATGGACGTGGTAGCGGCATGTAGTCAAATAAATGTATTGCTTTCTCTGCGTTACGAAAATATGCGCCTCATTCATCATACAAACTCTTGTTAGTGATTTTGAGGTAAAATTATTTTAGTTTTTTATTATTTAACACCTGTAATAGCGAATTATTAGCATACTTTATTTTTAGAAAGTTTTAAGACAAAATATTCACAATCTCCGACCCAAAATAATTCCTTGTGGAAATGTAAATAAAGTTCATAGTAAGAAGAAGAAAGAAAGAAAACATATTTATTTGTCACAAAAAAAAAACAAAATTAAACATACATTAGCTTTTATAAAAGAACTAGGTATATAAGTTTTGTGACAAAAGAGGTTCACACTCAGCATTAAGACGTATTATGGCACAACCCACAATACAGCGCTGATTTTCAGCATGAACCCCAAATGACGGCAGGACGTCAACTCGTACACAATCAATAAGTGAAATAAAAACATTTAAAACAAATATACTTATAGGTAAATGTATAAACGTTATACCTAATTATCTTAAAAAGTAAAAACTATAATATACCACATAAATACATACTATAAACATTCACAATAAAATTAGGACAGAATATTTTTTTTCGATTTGAATTGACAGCATACTTAGTGCATAATGCTGCACTACGTGACGCGCCTCCGCAGCGCCACCGCCGCTAGTATGCCTTTTATGTTTCAATTTTCCCTAAATAACCTACTAATTAGTGTTAGATGCTATAATTATCTACGATCTCTTTATTAAGATCTCGTTTCAATTTCCTTGAAATGTTTTGTTCTTGGATATTGCCTCAGAAAAGTCAAGAAATTGCAATTCCATTCTTGTAAAGGAAATGACTAGTAGACTTGTATAAAAAATAGGCAATTAGCTTAATAGATTAATACCAGGACTTAAAAACAACAACTTCTGACAAAATATATCACAAATTCATGGGATATCTATACTTGATATATAAAGCTGAAGAGTCTGTTTGTTTGTTTGCTTGAACGCGCTAATCTCAGGAACTACTGTTCAGATTTGAAAAATTCTTTCAGTGTTAGATAGCCCATTTATTGATGAAGGCTATAGGCTATATATAATCACGCTAAGACCAAGTAACTATTCCACGCGGACGAAGTCGCGGGCAGAAGCTAGTAAGATATAAAATCATAAAGCTCTTTAATTTGGAAAATTATATATTGCCCTCAATTTGCTCTAATTGTAATATTCTATAAGAAGCTTGGCATGAACATGGCAAGAACTGCTAATTATAATTGTCTTGAAAATTACAACTGTCTCAAAAGTCTAGTGGCACTAAGTGGGACTGATACGCTAGAGGTCCTAGGTTCGATTACTCGAGCAGTGTCATTGAGTTTTTCTATGAAATTCATGAATATCATATCACAAATGACATGGCTGTGACCATAGGACAGGATAAGGCCAGGTGCTGTATTACGACGTGTTATCGCCATCATTTTTAAGTTGTGGAAATGGGATAGCTATATTTAATCTGTAGAGCGGCATCCCTCTCTTTCAATTTGAAAATGATGGCAATAACACATCATAGTACGGCCTCAGTGCTGTTTCTCATAGTCGTTACGATTCTGTACCCATCCTCATGTATATACTATAGAAAAGAGTAAAAAATATGACATTATACTAAAAACACAATAGCACATATCAAAAGCGTTTAGTAATAAAACACGAATTTAACCCTTTGTCGTAGTTTTTATTTATTCTGTGCTTTTGTGTTGTACGATTCACACAATTCTGAACAACACGTAAAATTGGTATTGTGTTGAAAAATAAAGTGGTGAATGAATGACAGACATAATTTCGCGCTTGTTTAACCGAAAGCGTAAGCAGAGAAGTACTAGTACGCACCTAGATTTCGTCGGATTTTTAGGTCGTAAGAAGGAATGAGTCTTAATTAAAGCCATTAACTGAGTACAAATGCAAACAGAGAGGACATAGAAACATCTTACGTATAACCGAATATTTTATAGAAAGGGAGTTATAATATTTAACGACATTAAAAAAATCTACCAATATAATAGTACAGAAACTTTATTTTTTGTAAGTATTGCGCTTATGTTATGAATATCCGAGTTTTCTCTAGAAAAGTAGAAACTTATTATTATTGTTACAAATTTCCCGAACAACACAGTTCAGACAACACAGTTCCCGAAACAAGGTCTATGACGCGTGGAACATTAACAGAGATACAGTTAACGGGCCAAAAGTACACACGACTAGAAAAAAACTACTTATGAGCACAAATATTTGTTTCGGGTGCGAATCGAACCACAAAGAATGAGCAATATTATAGATTTTTCTTTTACTCCTTAAAATAGCATACATTTTAAGGAGTAAACGAGTAGAAACAGTTACTTAAGCTAAACTGTTGAGCTTTTTATGTATACAAAGAAAATTTCAGAAATAAAAAAAACGTAAATGTGTCCATAACCGTAACTTAGCTATATAAATAAGTACCTATCGCAACCGCAGGCGCGGCAGATGGTACTTCGTATCATAAATTTCACAAAGTAGTGGATTCGCCGCACAAACCGCCGCGAATACTGAATTAAATTTCAGAGAATCGATTGCCTGTATTACTACAGCACAAAATTTAATATTATTATTATTAAATTTAAAATATTGTGCTACCTACTGTATTTTCATGTTTAATCATTTATTTATTTCAGTATCTTCAACAAATAATGTTATGTACACAATTTGTTACATACAATATTACAAGAATGCTTTTGGTCAGTGTAGGTACATATTCTTTCACTGACCGTGTTGTGGGTTCGATCCTCGCACGGAACAAATATTGTATGATCTGCAGATAGTTGTTCCGGGTGTTTCAGATTGTGATTTTTTTTTTAAACGCACCCACCAAACAGTAGACGTTCCTTGTGTGGGTTACGATTTAAAACAAAAAGTATTTAAAAAAAAACAATCTAAAGGAAATGATAATAATACTATATTTTTTTTAATTTTCTCGTATTGTTTCTTTTTGGTTTTGGCCCATCTTTACGTGATCAAGATAATCACTACTAAGTGAGCGTTAGCAAGAAAGTCAGCAGTTCATCAGAATTGGCAAATCACTTTTGCACTACTTAATTAGAAAAGAAAAGAGACCATGATTCTCTGAGTTTGTTTCGGTGTTTCTTCTCAGAGGACGTCAGTTGGGAAATGCCGGCGCCATCTAGATAAAAAAAATAGGTAAAACATTGACTTGTAAATGTGTCTTTAAAATTATATTTACAGAAATAAATATAATTTATCATAGGGTATTTAAATTACTTTTCTACTAGGTACTGCTTTTCATTAAGTGAGTAAAAAGTTATTTGGTTTGTGCGTCTTTATTACAAAATATGTATAAACTTTTTCTTTCTGTTCCACTCCTCATTTCAAATCAAAGAGAGTGAATAAAATAAATGGAAACGAAGTCACTGCATAATTAAGCATTGGAAAAGGAAAATATAACGTTTTTATAATCCGTGTTTGCCTCAGCAGTATTTTTTAATATCGTTAATCAACTTAACAGAGGAAATAATCCATTTTATGGGACGTATCTCTCAATTTCTCTCACTTTCACCGAATCTACAGCTTCAGTCAGAAATAAGTCTGATACAGATCGCATTAAATAAAGAGCACTGAAATAGAACATCATCAATTAAAGTGCCTAGCCAATATTACTAGGGCTGCCATCCGGAACATTTATTAAAAAAACCGTTACGAAAACCAAAACGGACTTTTATGAACCCGGATATTCCTCTCGCAATGAAATGATCATTTGATTTGCAAGTTAAGAATTGCATACCTATTTTATTTTTTATGGTTTTAGCGATAGCGATTGTTCTTATAGGAAACTAATTATATATTAGTTTTAATAGGTAACGGTACTACATAATTTTCCTCTCAATAAGACTTTTATAACACTTCCTGATATTATATTTTAATTTAAGAATAAGTATTTATCAGAAGATAGAGTAATAGTTTTCTACAATTTGACTCATAGGTTTTGCAAGGAAATATATTTCTTTCATATTTCCGTTAGCTTAAAATAGAAATTAAATTCTTCGCAATGGGAGGATCCCATCATGTAGTTTAGGACGTTCAGCACTGTCTCGTGTGCTTATTTTTTATATAACGATACTACACTAGCCCTCACACACGGAAAATTCCTCAAGTAAGCCGCTTGCGGGCCAAAGCTCATGTAGGCCGGAGATCATTTGGCGCCCTCCGGCGCCCGACAGGTGGCAGCCCTAAATATAACCAACAAACAGCTGTACACGTGAAAAATGTCTCTAATTAATATGATGTAATTGAATCATCAACCATCGTATACTTTACCGCCGAGTAACTTAAGACTGTCTCAATTATGATTCAATTTATTAAACAAAATTTCCGTAATTGTGATTACCTATTTGTTGTTGCATTATTCAGCTTTATACAAGATGGCAACGAGATATTTCACTCGGATAGCCGACATTAAATAGGAAAATAAACTACCTAGTTACCTAATTTTTTAATAATTATTAGTGCCTTGTCACAAAAAATAAGTTAATGTTATATTTGATTATTTGCATATTATAGGGTTGATTGAGTTAAAAAATATTGGATTTTTGTATCCTGATGGATTTATATAGGTACTTTACCTGGTCTGGTTCATAGTTGTTTTCGGCGCCTTTGGATTTGTTTTAGCAATTGGTAAATGTACGCAATGCTTCTATTATATACCTAAAGTAATCTGCTGATATTTATCTCTCCCTATCTCTATTTCTTGGGTAGTTACTATCCATGCAAAATTCTTTATTACTTATAAAACACACCATTCTTGAAGTAACTAAAATATAGTGGAAGAATAAACTGTTGATTACCGCCGATTAGCAGAGCAACTAATAAATATTACAGTAATATTTCATCACCTTTTCCTCTCGTATTTATAACAACAAGGCTCATACCATATTGTTATTAAAGTACGTAACTAGTGTTATTATTGTGGAAGCCTTTCACGCAAAGAAAAAGATAAAATAATGTAATTACACCTTATGAGAGTTCTCATTAAAAATGAGGGCTGTACTCACAGACTGAGGTGATTATCCTTGCTATGTTTTTTTAAAACCACCAAAAAGTAGTCAGAAATTCATAATTAACATACTATCAGGCAAGTACCTATCTCCGAAAGAATAGGCAGAGATGTACCATGTAACGAGAAAGCCCAGTATATAAACTTGAACCAATATCAGGATAGAAAATTCTGGACTTAGTTAGCCTCCCCTAACGCAGTCTTTTACCCAGAACTGGCCTACAAAAGATAAGTTAAGGTTAAGAACAAATCAGATTATTAGGCGCATTTGTCGACGCCAGGCTCTTTTGTAGACACGAGTGTCAGTCCTGAATGCCTTGAATATAACCATTGTATTGTCACGTATAGGTACACTGATCACAAGGCACGACAAAAGATCACAATTTGCTGCCTAATGACCTGCGCTAACGTTCTTCTTTGTTCATTGTATCAATGACGTTCCACATTCAAAATTAACAATGACAGTATCAGTGTCAATGTTGTATGTGGAACGAACGATTTGTAAATTCGAATGTGAATTTTAAAAGCTCTGACGAAACATATATTTGGTTAGTACCTAATCGTAACTTCGTTTGATTCAATGTGATCACAGTAAAACATAGTCTATGTCACTCAGGGATAGTGCTACAACGGGAGCATTATTTCTAGAGATTTACTCTCTATAAACAAAACAATTTTGGGCACAATGTTTAGCTACGTAAGTATTTTTGTACATATTATTTGTATTTTATTCTAAAAACATCGACCTCTCAAAGTATTATGCCATGTTTACATTAACATAACATACCATCACGCCTATATTCCCCGAAGGGTTAGGCAGAGGTGTACTAATGTACACCCACAGTGTCTTTTAAAACTTGTCGTCTGAAGAAGTGTTCTTAAATTTATTTAGATTAGGTAAGTTCTGTTTTCTGACAGTACTTTAAAGACTGACAGCACTAATATCAGACTTTAAAATGAAATAACTTTTTACAGATTTTGTCACGTTACACTATTATTATCCCGACGTTTCGGATACATTATAGCATCCATCAAAGAGATTTCATTTAAGATTTTCCGTTATTTCAATCAGTTACAACACTTACAATGTTGCGTAAGAGTCACAAAGAGTTAGCCCGTATTTTAACAGCACAGTTAAGTAGCTATTGTTAAAATAGATTATGCATTAATAGATGAATCAAATTCAAAATCATGTGCAGCACAATCACCAATATAATAGCGTTATTAATTAAAACAATTTAGCAGAGTGCAGCCACGAGAGCAACATTTAAATTATAAAAGTTTAGGCCAAAATGTACTTACAGTACATTCTCGCAGAGTTCCTAATCTAATATTCCTGTTACCACCGCATAAATGGACGTCATAAAAGAACTAGGTGTAAATAAAATCTGTATCACAAGAACAAAGAAACTGTTCTATATAATAATAGGAATAGTATTGCGTGCAATAACATTGCGAATATGGTTAGATACTACGCTAAAACCACATTTAGTTTCCCACATGTGGTCACATTCTCAGCCAAGACCATACTAATTATTTGCCTACTTGCATATTTGCGGCTAACATTACAAGGTTTAAGGGTATTGAGTCCCTTATATTTAACAAAGGTAAGGTCTTATGAAAGTTGATCATTTTCAAAGCGAATTTTCCTCAAAGGGTAAATTGAAAGGTTTCTTTGAGATTTGCGCCAATCGGCAATCTGTTCACCAAAATTTTTGTAAGCTAAATATTTTTATTTGGATTGGATCCGTCTCTTTGTAGATGTGATACCTTCAATTCGATTTATGGAAAATGGAAATACATAGGTATTACACATCACAAATGGATGTGGTCCCAGGATTATTATGATAGATCTTGTGTGTGAATTTAGAACTGAGGTGCAGTTATGTTGCTTTGATCTGGTTGAACAATAAAGTTCAGAAGCTGTTTACCGTATAAAAGAATCCATTTAGCTAAGAAAAGGCTAAACGCGTATCTTTCTTATATACATTGTACCAGTATGATACAATATAGCCGTAATATTTGCCCTTTGACTGAATCACTTGCACATCAAACGACACTTTAACGTTTTTCAACAAAGATCTGTGTCGGATAAGCACTTTCTGGGCGTTGTAAAATTAGTTTTGCCGTTCTGAATCTGACGTCAAAACTAAATATTGTTTATAATTTTGAGGAATCATTAAGGATTCCCTAAGCTAGAATTATGAATACAACCGGTTGCCTAATCCTTCGCCATTTTAATATTTAAGTACGTAATGGGTTGAGGGTTAATTTATGTCCTCAAATTTTGGGATACGACTCCGGCGTCAGCTCATTATGATTTATTACTTTATACGTATAATGGATGAGTCACGTCAGATTGTGATTGGTCTCAATCGGTCTGATCTATTTTCTGCAAAGGTATAATAAACATAAACAAAAACAACCAGAACAAGCACTACCGGGTATTTTGAAGCGGTTGGTACGTGTTATTGTGATTTTGGGAGTATACTCTTTCATACAAAAAATAATTATTGAAATCGGTCCACAATTTGACGAAAATGTCGGTGAACATACCTACATAAAAAAATACATACAGACAAACATAGAACCTCCTTCTTCTTAGAATTCGGTAAAAGATACTACAGCTCATTTATGAAAAAAATCTCACAAATAAAAGATACTAATGGCTAGGGCATCGAACTTGCGATCATGTGTTTGCCGGTTCGAAACCCACTCATTGCACTACCGACGTGAACCCATTCGTAACACAAGCATTTAGCTTAGCACGAGGGGTTAACAAGAATTCTAGTAATGTCCGAAGCTTTTAAAAAGAAAAAAAAAGATATTATAAGTATAATTTAATCAAGCTCACTTAACTGGACTTTGGAACCAAGCGCAAAATTTTAGGATAGAAAATTATGGTGATTACATAATCGTGGCAGGATTGTATATTATTTTGCAAATAATTACAAAATATCTGTAGGTGATCACTCTCTATCAAATCAATGAAAAAAATACGTCTCTGTGGTACGATGATCAATAAAACCTAACTATATTTAATATATTTCGATTTCGACTATATTTAATTTAATTATTGAATTTCGGATTATTTTACGGTTATTTCGTTCGTTCACATTTTGTTCCTAGTCCCAATGAAAATCCTTTGAAAACTATATTCAGGTACCGACTAAGTACTATCACCCCGCACCAGTTTGCGGGTGACGGTATTGTATTCAGCGAGTAGCGGTATTAGTCCGAGCGAGCCTATCGCGATTTATCCAGTTCCATTATCGAACTGAGAATAATGCAAAAAGAGAAAATATTGACGGTGAACTGAGGCTCAAAGAGACGGAACCCTACACACACAGAGCGAGATCAACATTTATTTTATTTATTTATTACATAGCTACTAGCATGTATTAAAATAAATGTATAATGTATTAATTCTCTTAAATCTTAACCGCCATAATATAGTCTTATGTTAGATTCTTTAAATTGTATTTGGCATTATCTTTTATATTTTTTTTATTATATTTGGCAACTGCCTCAATAATCTAGTGTTCCCAAGTGAAACTGCTACACCAGAGGTCCTGGGTTTGATTCCCAGGCCAAGTAATGTGTTGTTGGGTTTTTCTATGAATTTCTCAGTAGCAGCAGAACTTAAAAGCCAAAGGGGTGTATTCAATACACCTGTCCTTTGTTTGTATTCCTTTTCACGACAACAGGTGAAAAAGAACAACAATAAACGCCAAATAAAAACTGAAAAGAAACAACTTAACGGTCCGGCGGAGCTAGAATACAAAAATAAATCGTAATTCAAACATTATTTTATCAAATTGTGTTAGGTATTATTCGGATTGGGATACCGTTAATCTAGGTTCCTACCGTAACCACTTTGTCAATTATTACTTCACTGGGAATAAACGACCGGAAAATCGTTCCAAACTTGGTAAATTTACCAAGAATTACATTCGTTTAGATTTATTTCCAGTGAAGTATTTTGGATGAAATGGTATACAGCAACAACGTCGATTAACGGTTTCGGAATCCGAATAATAACACACTTTAATTAAATTGTGTTTGAATTAAGATTTACTTTGGTATAACGTTTGTATTGGAAATTCGCTCCGCCGGACTCTTAAATGAATGAATGTTTATTGCATAACCAAGAGACAACCATACAAGATTTGCTTAAATTTATACATTTGTCGGTACGATATTACAAAAGAATCGGTTACAGTTACTTTTACATTGGTAATTAGCCTGATGACAGTTAAATAGGCTGTAGGCATTGGCTGTCTTCAGAGCGTTTCGCCCTATCCCCCCGTACTAGTAAGTACTGTATCACGGGCGGATAGTCTTCCTCTTCCTCAGAACAACAAATTCTCACAAGTTCATTTAAGTTAGGTAAACAGATCAAACTTTAGTGATATAACATGCGTATGATAAAACTATTAGAACTGGATGTTTGGCTTGATCCTTTCGATCGTATAAAAGGCCGAAGAAATTACATAAACCAGATTAATACCCAATACAGTATTCCAATAACACAATAATTGTAAATGGAACTCCAGGGACTTAGTAACAACTTTAATATGCAATTGGCCTGGGACGTTTCGGACAATTTAATATGTTAATTTAATCAAACCAAATCACAGGCAATATAGCACTGTACACAATTTATAGGTAAACTAATGATCACATATTCATTGATTTTAGTTGTTTTAAACTATACCTAAATGATAATTCTGTAAATAGATATTTTAAACACACTTAGAAGTCATTATTTAGTTTTTTTAACTACAAAAGATGACGCCGGTATTTCCCAACTGACGACCTCTGAGAAGAAACAGCGAAACGAACTCTGAGGATCATGGTCTCTTATAAAATTTAGACATATTAGTAGCAATATGTGAATGTCACAATGCAGGGCACTCTCTTTCGTCCTCCCAGAAAACGGGCGAAAACATCGCTTACGTTGCGTTTAGCAGAGTGAGAGAGGATACCGGAGGCCCAAACCTTTTTAAAATGCCGGCAACGCACTTGTGACTCGTCTGCTGTTCAATCAAGCGATTCGTCTGCTCGTTTGCCCTCTAAAATGCTATTATTAAAATGTGCGATTAAAGTGATATCAAATTTATACTAACCAGTCAGTCCACTGTACCTAAGTTAATTATGAATGCTTCTATCTCTTTCTTTCTTCTAGAACATTTTTATCAATACCTTGTTGCACTTAAGAATATTGCATCGGTAAATTGTAGGTAGTCTGTGGAAATGCTATGAATTATATATATATATTAACCTGTTCTAAAATAGTAAGTATTTCTTTTATAGAACGTATTTCGGCTAGTTTTGTTGATGTGGATTTGTAAAGTTTGATAGTGACTCACCTGCTTGTGTCCCACGCACTAATGAGCGTGCCAATCCCTTATCCCGGGTAGGTACACTAATACGGCGGTTACTATTAAGTTTGCAACAAACATTGTTTATCTTATAAGCAAGAATAATTAAAAAAGCAGCCAATAATAATTTGAATCTATACTAAACATGGTGTAATTAATTATCTTCTACGCACTTCAATATAATAGGCTCCATAACCTTGCATGTTCTATATACCTAATAGCGATAAGATTATGTTTACCAAATTGAATCGGTACATTTGCACGCGATAGTCTCATGATATATTAGACAAAAACTCGGCAGATATAATTATTAAATTATTATTAATATACTGTTTGGTAATAGGCTAATATTTTAAGATAGGTCAACAATAATATAACTATAACGCTTTTTCCCCCGAGAAAAGTGTTGGGTGAACTAATTTCACCGACAGGTACGAATTAAATCACATATTAGGGCGAACCTATTACCATAAACCTAGGAAGAATCCAAACTCAAATCTGTTACTGAAAATTACATAGGTAATCGAAAACCCAAAATCGAGCTAGGAAACGAACTCAGGATCTCATCGCATAATACCTCTCGCCTGCAAACACTTCACCCTGCAGTTCAACCGACTTCTGAAATTGTTGTGCATAACAAAATATAAAAGTTACACCTTGTTAGAATTTCAGACCTGTATCGTGTTAACAAACACAAAATACTATTAAAGTACAAACATCCAGACCAACTGCATGTAGGTCAAAAAATATTTGTTCTCTGCAGAAATTGAGCCCACAACCCTTGGCACAGAAGCAGGTCCCTCAGTCACTACGTCAAATGTCGTCAAATAAAATTATATTTACATTAATAAAATTGACAAGTACTATACTACTGCCAACTTTGTAAGAAAGTAACTTATTGCAGAAACACAACACCTTTGTTTAAGTATACATACATATATATCTATTTTTCTTTGCATTAATGCAAAAAAAAGATCTTCCTGCTAGATATTACCAAGCGTCAAAGATATTACCAAGCTTCGAACTTTGATATTATTAAGAGTGCCAGAGAAGAAAATTTCAACGTCAATATTTTCTATGCACCTTTGGTATCAAAGAATGAAAGGAAAATATACGATGTATCATCCGCTTATTTCTTGGCAGCTGCTAAAAGAAAGTAAACTTAAATGAAATATAATTTAAGTACTATATATCCACTACTAAGTACTATCTATAAAGATTATATTAATGAAGGCGTTTAATTGCAAATAGAAGCTACAAACGAAATTAATAATCTATGTAAAATCAAATCTGACTGTTCAGTGTGGTATCCATGGTTTGATTTCCAGGTCAAGCAAATCATGTAAATATTTTTCTAAGAAATTCTCAGTTGCAACTCAGAGGTTGAACTTCTAACCCTCGGTTACATGGAACCCTAACCCCAAATAATATTGCTTGACATGGGAATTTAGCCTAGGACCTCTAGCGTAACATTCACGCTTATGACCACTAGACTATTGAGGTAGTTTACAAAGATGTGAAAGTATGTGATTTTTTAAGTAATGGCGATGAATATGTCTGAATGTTGAATTAAAAGTCAACGATTCATTCACGCATGATTATAATAAAAAAAATATATATATATAAAATTATTCCCTGTATTCCCTGAAGGGTTAGGCAGAGGAGTTAATGTAGATTCCCCCAGTTAACCGGAAAAAGAAAAATACATATTAAAGTTATATTTTTTTTATATATTAAATTGCAATTTATCATTTTTATTGAAATGAAACTACTTTTTACGGATTTTATCGCGTTGTATGATATTATTTTATACCCGACGTTTCGGATCCTTTACAGCATCGATGGTCACGGGTAGACTTATAATAATTTAATAATTATTTTTAGTTCGAACCCCACCCATTGCACTACCGACGTGAACCCACTCGTAACACAAGCATTTAGCTTAGCACGAGGGGTTAACAAGAATACTAGTAATGTGTGACCCACATTACTAGTAAGCTTTTTAAAAAAAAAAACATTTATGTTTTTATTGTATTCCATGTTCATTGTTAAAAGCATATCAATAAATCACTACATAGTACTCTGAAACACCTGAGATCGGTAATATCGCGTGGATTATCAACCAGATATGCACCCCGGAGGCAACAGTTGCCGTCTTCATTTACATAAACGTGCCACAAACTGCGTTCAGTGAATTTATAAAAATCATCTTGCTTTTGGCGCGAAAAGATAAATGCTTTATAAGCCATCGTATTTAATGGCGCAATAAACAATGATAGATATTACTGTCAATAACTTGATATAAACCGTATTTTTTTACAAGAAGGGCAGTTGCTGAGACCATAATGGCCAGCTTTTTAAATACTACTTAACCAATTTAATCGAAGAAAGACTTGTGTTGAGCAGAGAAATAAGTTGATAATTACTACTTATCCCATTGGAAACACAAAATATTATCATTCCTGACTATTAAGAACACAACACAAAACTTGCAATACATGTGAATTGATTTTGTAAATTATAATTGTAAATAGATACCTTTAGTATGTGGAGGCTATTGGCTGGCAGTGGGATCACGTAGGATGGATAAAAAAACAACATACGGTATGACTAACTAAGCCACTGAGGGTCCCACCCGCCAGATTATAATTTGCCTAACATTCTGAATCTAGCGTCTGGTGTATTCAACCAGAAGACGCAGGTTCGAAACCTGCCGACAGTGGAGTTTTTCCTTCACTAAATAAACTATTTTAATGATGGATTATTTTGTGTACCTAGTTATTTTGTGAATTTTGGGTATCTATGGTTACACAATATTCCGTAAATATTATTCTCTCCTTCACATGACGACTTAAAAGGAAGCTGTACTGCGCATAACGTAGACGGTTTTTAATAAAAACTTTCCCAGTATAAGATGTATGTCATCCTAGGAGAGCTATTCAGCTGGCGGTCCGCCTCTCAAATGATGTACTTTCCTAGCGACATATCATCTTCGGATTACTCTGTCGATGCTTGTATACATTTCTAGTTTTATAAAAGCAAATATAAGTTTATATTTTGAGGCGTATTATTATGCAATATAAGACAGAGTCTCATAAAACAGATTCAGACGCACTTCAAAGATTTTACTATGATCAGGTTCTGGGTAATTTATTCTTTACTTACCATCACATCTGTATTTCCGAAAAAAGTTAGTTTTTAGGAACGATTGAATGGTTAATGATGAATGGTTGTCCGTATCAGATTGTCCATTGGCAAATAAAAACAAAAAAATAACGAATGATACGTATTATGTAAAGTCATGACCATAAAATTTCTGTCAATTCCCGTATTATAGACACAATGCAGGCTTGGTCTCGGGCTATGGTAGGTACGAGCATTGCAGAAAGAAAAATTTTCAATCTAAACTTTCCAACCTTCTAATTAGCGTAATAACTGAAACAATTTTAAAGTTTAAATTAAACGGGCGTTCTCAATAATAAATAAATCCGTAGATTTTTATACTAGCTTAGTAAGATTAGCACTTGTGTACATAAATGTCGATACGATACGAATGCGATCATGTGGTTGCCGGTTCGAAACCCACCCATTACACTACCGACGTGAACCCACTCGTAACACAAGCATTTTAGCTTAGCACGAGGGGTTAACAAGAATACTAGTGATGTGCCACCCACATTGCTAGTAAGCTTTTAAAAAAAGAACTTATTAAGTCATCTAAAGCCATTGCTTTCGATGTCGAAAGTCGAACTTTAACTCAATACCTGTAATGACATCTATTGAGTTAAAGTTCGACTTTCGACATCACATCATTCCATCATAATAAAGGAATATACTAAACATAATTTATTAAATAATTTGAGATGAAAGTGTTCATCAGCTGATGAAATGATAGCTGTAATTTAAGGAGAGCTCATGTAGGCACTTAAAGTCACATCCACATCGTTCCCCTTGTATACTCGTAGCATGTTCGTAGCGAGCTCGTAGCGACTCGTAGCGAGGCTGTAGTGAGCTCGTAGCGAGGTCGTAGCATTCTCAATCCCAGCTCTGCATTAACGACAGCATTGCAGATGACCGTTCCATCTATTGAATTAGCTCGTTCACTGTCCGTTGCTAATAGATTTATATTTACGACTTCGTTCGAAACTAGTTTAGATGTACAGATTTGCATTCGGGAACTTCATAAATAAATTCTGTTCGTATTGATGAATAGGTATTACTTAGAAATTGATGATTTATTTATTTCTATAGGTATTACTTACTCTACGTACCTATCAATGCAGGTGTTAATTAAATACGTTCGTAGAACTTCCAAAATATCCGTTAATACTAAATTAAGTGAATCAAGTTGCGAATACTACGCACCTGACCTATTTAAGGACCTCACCAACAAGGTGTCTTGGGGGTCTTCTAGGGGTCTTCTAGGGCGCCTTATTCCGATACCAAGGATACAATTATCAACAAGGAATTTATAAGGGGAATGTCAGTGGTAGGGCACCACTGACATTCCCTTTATAAATTCCTTCATCTTTCATTCATTCTCTCAACATGTCCAAACCATGTCAGCATATTCGTTTCGATACGTCTCACTGCATCTTTTAATTCGCAATGTTGTATCACACTATTCCTGAAACTGAAGCGGCGGTAGCTTAATGGCTAAGGCGTCGGACTTGCGATCATGTGGTTGCCGGTTCGAAACCCACCTATTGCACTACCGACGTGAACGCACTCGTAACACAAGCATTAAGCTTAGCTCGAGGGGTTAACAAGAATACGAGTAGTGTGCGATCCACATTGCTAGTAAGCTTTTTTTTTAAAAAAAAACTATCATACCGAGATACACATTGTACAATGTCCACACATAATATTGATCTAATAAAAAAATCATAATATTAATCTTCATCTACAGTTCGCATGTTTATAGGTCCTATTTAATATGGCTATGAAAGGTGGACCTATGGCCATTAATCAGGTATAAATCCAATCATCAAGCTGCTATATCCTTTTATATTATAACCTCCGTCCGAGGAAACGATAAATTCAAGATCCTCGAAACAATATTCAACAGTTTATATTGACTTACAATGTCAACCGAAATCAATTTAAGACAACATAAAACATGACATAGATCCATACCTCAAAAGATATTCAAACAGTTAGCAACTTTTTGAGGACTTAACAACTTAATATCGCCTACTCAGAGAGATTCCAACTTTGTTACCGACTGGCAACAAACAATTTAAATTATGAACAAAAAGGGATTTTTGTGTCGCCCCGCCTCATCCATCTCCCTATATAACCATTTTTGACAAGATAACCGATATAGGTAAACACTTTGGCATGAAGATTATATAGAAATATACTGCTCATCTCTTTAACTGAAGGTTACGCTCGATATAGTAATATTCAGTATTTTTCAATGATAGATAACGTTTACTATAGTTAGATAATTTGTCATTTTATAATAGCTTTTGCCCGAGACTTCATACGCGTAGATGTTTTCATTATAGCCTATGTGTTATTCTAATGTATAAGCTATATATATCATTAGTTTCATTAAAATCTATAGAGAAGTTTTTTAGTGAAGGAGTAACAAACATGCATGCATCGGATGGTTATTACACTTCATAAATTGTAATAGCAAGTTCATTAACCCATAATCAGTGTCGGTTTCTGCAATCCGATTAGCGTTAAAAACTACCTACCCAAAGGCGAATATTCCATATTAAGACATTTTACAGCGGGTGGAAAGTAATCGATAACGTGAAGAATCTTATAATTGTTAATGTCTGATCTTGTGATACATTCACAGGTCGAGTTATAATACTAAATAGCAGCTCAGAATTTGGATATAGGCAATAAGCTCCTCCCTATTAACATACGGGCAAACTGAACTGCAGAGAAAGACACTCATGTCATGTCAAAGTGAAAGATATTTATTTTATTTATTTATAACTTTGGAGGAATCTGCCCCGGATAAACGATGTTTTGTGTATTTATTTAAAATGAAAGTTAGTCTCTATAGTATTGTTTGGTTGCGAGGCGAAAACCTTCATTAACTATACATTAAATAATACTATATACGGTCGTGAATCGTACATACATAATGTATGAATGGAGGAGCGCATCGTAACGCGTTACATCGAGGAAAACTCACCAAATATTTGTTCTGTCACGGGTCGCACTTCGTAAACACATTACTATTCATGATAAGTAATAAAGTGATCGTGCTAAATTTGATCTGTGTAGCAAATGATTGGGGGAAAGGGAATTAATATAGCAGTAAAGTTAATAGGTTTTTTATTACAGACTTGATTTCGTATGAACCCAGTATTGCCTGACGTTATGGAACCTACTTGGTCTCTGGACGAACGCGGACTGAACGAAGCAAATTGCTTTGTTTTATTTTCAGTATAAGTTACTAGAGGATCCAAGTTAAATAACAGTGGAAGTAGCCTTTGATTTAGGTATATTCCAAAAAAATATGGATTTTGTTTAATATCAGTTGTTTAAAAGAGGTAGTTTGAGTTCGCTCCACCGTAGATTGCACATTGCATTTGTGTCATTTATCATCAGAGAAACTGAAGCATAAAAAAAATAAAAAGCACATTAGTTTGAGATACCAGCTATTAGTTTTTTTTTTTTTTTATGTGATAGCAGGCAAACGAGCAGACGGATCGCCTGATGGTAAGCGATCACCGCCGCCCATGGACACCTGCAACACCAGAGGAATCACAAGTGCGCTGCCGGCGTTTTAAAAGGGAGTACGCTCTTTTCTTGGAGTTATCTGCTAACTTATTATCTAATATTATTTTCAACTTATTTATCATTATTACGATAACTGCCTCGTTAGCTTAGTGTTCCTGAGTGCGGCTGCTACGCTAGAGGTCCTGGGTTCGATTCCCCGGTCAAGCAAACTGTTATTGGGTTTTTCCTTTTATTTGGGACCTACGTCTCTGCCTAACCTTTCGGGGAATAGACGCGTGATGGTATTCAATAATTTCAATTGTTCACGAGCACTGACTGGATGGAAGCCTGTACCTAATTAGTATAACACGTTCAATCTAAACAATTACAACTCTTCTGTGTGTATTTATGACTAATGTTCCCGCGAAACTTAACCACACAATATTGTTAGTGTACTGGAATCATCAGTTACACTACCTAAGATAAATCCATTTGGAATAATTATCAGACTATTAATACTAGTGTTCTCTTTCCTCATCATAAGTAGATATATAAATTTGTTATATCTACTTAAGATGAAGAAACTACAATTTGTTTTACTACTAAACGCGTTTACGCGATCATAATTTTATATGTATTGTTATCATCATCAACGCATATACTGTCCCATTGCTGGGCATGGGTTTCTTCCAGAATCCCATTCCTGAACCCTTCTAGGGTTAGGTCCACCACACTAGCCTGCTGGGTTGGCGGACTACATGGCTTTGAGAAAATCTGCCAGGCGTGCAGTTTTCCTCACAATGTTTTCAATTAATACGCACATGATTCCGAAATGTTAGAGATCCGTGCCTTGCGGATTTGAACTCGAGACGTTTAACTTGGCAGTCTATAAGTCATACAAATATGCTATCACTGCGTATGTGTATGGATTATTGTATGACATAACTCAAAAGAAAGTAAATAAATAAATAAAATTACATGATTATCTTTTAATTTAGAGTTTTCTGAAACAATAATATTATTTTTTGACGTTACAAAAAATAATATTATTGTTTCAGAAAACTCTTAATTAAAGGGACTTGTTTTAATTACAACACGTTTTCCTCATACAGAAGTTGGATGAAATAATAATACACGTGAAATTATTTAGTTAACGGGAAGAAAAATTTAAAATCAGAAATAATTCTTTATAAAAAAGATTTTTACAAGCTTTTATTTAGTTTTTAAATCTTAAAAGAAGACTAAAGTGGCGGTTTTGTTGTTTCACAGTTAAGCCTATTATGTGATTAAGTTTGTTCCAAATCCCCAGTAAAATAACAGAGATTACGAATCCTGAAATAGATGATAGGCACTCCTCCTTGCTTCCTCCGCTGATAAAGGCTCACTTCGGGTGGTTCCGCCTTTCTCCGTAAGTAATGTTCGTCATTCCACTCCGTAGAAATGAAAAACTACTTTTGTTATTCGTAGTTTCGTTGCTACTACAACTCGAGTTTGGTTTGGATTTTTCCCTCGTCATTTAAGTGTCGAGGCGGGATTTTAATAAGATTAGGTGGAAATGTAATAATGTATAGGTACCGAACGCTTATAATGTATTTATTCAACTTATCGGGATTTTTGCATAATGATAATTGTGTTAATTTTTCAAACTTTACCTAAATATTGTCTTATCCTCCGCGCCATATAATATATGACTCAATGTATAAATGCATTGAAAACGAAATGAAATTGTAATAAAAATAACGTTAACTTACAATGCAGAGAAATATTAAATCAAGCTCTTTTGGAACACCATAAATATTTAAAAATATTACGAGGTGAAGTATTAATTTGATTCACTCTTACACGTTGGAAACATTCCCAGAAGCGTGATAAAAACGCTTTGAGAGAAAAATTATGGTTCGTATCTGTACCTACCTCTGTGTTCCCTCCTCTCGATGTGTGCCGCGGTATATTCCAGCGGGGGTTCATCTCCACCCCATTTAATAGGGGAAAACCATCATCGCAACCATTTCCTACGCTTAAGATGAACACAATGGACGCATTTCGAAGGCTTAACATACGTAATGACTCTCTCGAATATCTCTTAAACTGTAGGTAGGTATATGATTTTGGGTATATTTCTACAAATGGTATCAATGGTAAAATAATATATAATATCATACTAGCGGACCCGACAGACGTTGTCCTGCAGATATACCAAGCGATTAGGATATTAAACATAATTAAATTCATTCAAATCGGTCTAGCCGTTTAGGAGGAGTTCACTGTCAACCCACGTACAGAAGAATTATATATATAAAGATAGGTCCTGTAGTGAACGCTCCAAGAAGGCGATAACACTATGGGTTGACTGGTTGGAAACAGAGAAAGAAAACAATCATTTGAATTAGTAGAATCGTTTTGAAATATGAACTGCATACAATTTTGTAAGTCATTCGTCTCTTGATTTTCTGATAATACAGAAATAATATTCATTTTATTGTGCATTTTTCCTTAAAAAGTTCCGTTGTAATCCGGTACTACATCATATACCTACCTACTATAAAATTGAATTGAACTGAATCCATCGAAATATTATTTTCTTTCCTGCTGTAGACATGAATTTTATACATTATTTACAGCGTTTTTACCTACTTAGGTAAGCAAACCGATTGCCGGTTATTTACTATGCTTTCAATATTGTTTAATATTTAGATGATATATTCAGTTCAGTTCAGTTCGAGATGGTATTATAATATTAATATAGGACTGATTTACGGCCGAGATTAATAACCTGTCTCTGGGTTGTTTTCACTACTGGAGATCGAAATTTGACATTAGGTACTTCTATAGATCTTATGTCAAATTTCAATCTCAAGTGGGGAAAGCAATTTAGAAATTGGTTATTAATTTCGGCCATTATTATACCTAGCTATTAAATTTTCCACTAAAACTACCTAAATTAATTTCCAATAACAACGTTAACCACGAAGTTAATACCCCATGAAAAGGGTTTTCCTGTGATGACAAAGCCTCATAATTATGTCCAAACACAACCAAGTTAACTACAATGAAATGTAAACATTTAAATTCACAAATGTACTGCTGGTATCTATTCTCAAGTTTACGAGAATGAGAAATACACAACATACAATATGTATAAAAATATTTTGAAACTAGATTACCATCAAAATGCAAATGTGAAATGAGATAGACCGTATAACTAAGTATAGTGTATAAGTATAAACGTATATATATTCATGATCTCGTAGTAGTTAACTAGTTACCCACCGACGCGCTGGTCAGATGGGAAAACGCGATAAGGCTTGCAATGGACCCAGGCCTTTGTACGGCTCTAAACATCCATGCATTATGTTGGTACTACATATGGAGCCAACATGACGACATCAAGACGAAAGCTTTCCGAAATCAGAGAATTATGTTATTCTCGGAGAAATTTCTTTTTGTTTTCATACTCTATTAGTAACAGGTAAAGTTTTCGGACACAATTGTTTCGTGTAATCTCGGCACCTAAGTTAGATTGGATTTTTAATACAAATCAGATTATCTACTTACATGTATCACAGAATGTTGGGTAGCAAACTTTTTGTTTCAAATATGTATAAGATAGAACCAGGGCTTAGGACGACGCTACGAAAATAAGAACACAATCTCTTAAACAGTGTAACCGCGTCGTTAAGACTTTCGAAATGAGGTCGCTAGTGTGCGAATGTGTGGAATGTAGACATTTTTCGGGTGTATTTGCTTACATACAAATTCTCACCCCTTTATTCCACGAAGCGTCCGGCAGGGATGTGCTTCTGTAACCCACAGTGTGCCGATATTTTTTATGATTCCGTGTAATAAGGTGCGAGCTTATTGCCGAAATCTAGGAGCGTTATTGGGTTTTTCCTAGGTTTCCTTTTCATAACACCATACATACATCACGCCTGTTATCCTCGAACGGTTAGGCAGTGGTGCACTAAATTAAATCCGTAATAACAGCTCCCCAAAATGTTTATAGGGGCCAGCTTATTTAAATCCAGACTTAAAATTTCATAGAAAATCCTGCTATGGAATAGCTCGCCCTAGGAATCGAACCCAGGCCCTCCAGCGTAACAGTCACGTTGGGAACCACTACACTAATAAGGCAGCCAAAAGTTCATTAGTATTATTAAGTTAGATAAGTTAATTATCCTTAGGACAACAAGTTACTAATTAACTCAGAATCCTAAAGTTAATGTTTCTCCATTAACATGTTCAACTGTAAAGCCGCAAAACTAGTCTTATCAAGTTATCTCAGATAAATCTAGCTGTACAAATAGGTTTGTATCGCTCCGGCGTTGCTTAGAGGCTGTAAGAGATTTGCTTATCTCTGAATATCCCATTATGTTAATCTAGCGTAATTGTTTATAGGTCTAACTGGCCCGCTTCTCCCTTGAGTGGTGTGGGGTTGGGTGGGTCACAATAAATCACAGCTAAAAGGCTTTATTGTTGGCTCCACTGATAAAGGTTTCACGTCGCATGGAGGGTGGTACGTGCGTGTGGAATTAAAAGGCGTCTAACCGCACTTCCTGTGGCCCGGGGCGCCTGCCGCAGCCCATGGAGGGGTTGCACTCAATATCGCTGAATGACCCTTAAGTATTTTTATCGTATTTACTGCCTCGTTTGTCTAGTGGTCCTGGGTTCACCGGAGTTTGGAACTTCTGCGCGGCTAATGGCAATAGGCTCGCACCCTATTACATGGGACCTAAAAGTACCGGCAATCTGTGAGTAGGCTGTAGTACTAACGCCTATCTTAATCAACCCATTACATTGTCCCATTTCTGGACACGGGTCTCCTCTCATAATGAGAGGGATTAGGATATAGTCCACTAACGCCTATTACTAACCTAAAATGTTTATGTTTATTTATGGAGTTGTAACACCTCCATATTCTGCAAATAAAGAATTTGATTTGAAAAGACAATAATGCTAATAAGGCAGTTAAAGAAACCATTTAGATTTTAACTGTAATAATGAGAAACCTTTCTTAGTGTCACTTGTGACAGGATATATTTATGAGTGCAGCTGCCCACTCCGCACTAAAGCTTCCAGTCTCACAGAGACAAAAAAGGGATCAAGTCGGAAATTAGTTTGAATAATTTCTGCGGACGCACTCAAAGTCCCTCCACTTAATACAGAATTGCTGTTGAACTGAAACATCCTATGAAAATATTTTATATTCATCAGAGATCAATTTCAATAACTTATAAATACCTACCATTTCTATACATTTTCAGGATTTAACAATATTACGTAGGTATTACTGTACAAAATCCTGAAAAAAGGTTATTTATTTTTATAACAACGTCAAAAAGTACTCAAAGATGAGAATTTTCCACGTATCTTATTACTTATACATCGAAAAAAACTGACTTATTGATATAATACACATCAACTTACGAATGAGATATAGGCTCCCAGAAATTCAGTTTTTATAGGAAAAAATAAAATCAACGCAGGCAACACTCAACACATTACTAGTCCCTAATAATACCTGTTATCAATATCAGAATATGATTGTGAATTGTAGAAGGGTAACATTAAAAAAAAAAACTTCGCTTCACTACACTACCCACTTACATAATGAAGAATATAGCACAAACAGTTTAATATTGACGAGTATTACGTTTAACAATTTAACTTTACTTGCTTGTGTTGTGATCTAAATCTTTTTAGTTACGGTTATGTTAGGAGCTCTCACTTTTCCTGGAACCTGTAAAGTTCTGGAACGGTTACTATCAACATACCTGAGTGTCTCATGAATTAAAGATAGCAGGTAGACTATTAAAACATCTCAAAACTTGCTAAAACATGTTTGCTAAGTGAAAAATTACTTTCTATTAGTTGGCGGTGCACATTTAATAGTTTTTTTACCGGGACTTTCTTTTTTAGAACACATGTTTTTAATTACATAATATCTTCGAAAAAGCCTTAAGTAGGTAAATTTTAAGTAATACACCAGTGAAAAATAGTAGTAATAGTGCATTGTCAGTTAGTTCATAATTACAAATAAGCGCTATCGTTTTACTTGTAAATTACAAAAAATATTACAAATTTTCACAACAGCAAAATACCTACCTAGTTATTTTTTAGTAGTAAGTAGTAGATAATAATTAGTTAATGTAGCTATAAGTTGATTGAACTTCCACAAACTAGTAGATAGTCCTGAGAATCTTTGGCATATGAACAGAAAACTAAAAAACGCGGTTTCCACATTACAGATACGTGAACATGTATCCGGTTCGTTAGTCCACTATTTTGCTCGAGGTATTCACAACATGAATCGCGTCCATGAGCAAAAACCCAATGACAATCACAAAAATCAAAATGAAAGCTTTGAATTTATCCACTCAAAATTTATTTGCATACGTGAACTGGCATCGGATGCCGTTGATGAATTTTATAAGCAACTGTGGATCTGGTATCAGTTTTGATTAAATTATGGTTAAAACAAATAAATTGAGTGCTTATCTGTGCATATGCATTGTGCAGAGATATCAATAATGAATATTTTTTATTCGAAAATGTCAATAAGTGTTGCATTGTAAAAAGACTCGTTATGTAAAGGATCCTGAAATCATATTACCTACACATAATTATTTATCCATAGATAATGCAACTACTTCATAGGGGCATTTCATACGCAGAAATGAGAACAGCAAGATAAACATAAGACTTATCTAACGTTGAATCACTCGGATTGCTCAGTTAATACTACGAAATTTATTAAAGCAAAAACGTATTAATAAGTGCACTTGAAAGGACGATATAGTTAGTATCTGCAAGAAACACTTATTTTAAAAGCCTTTTGGCAATTTAACTGACGTCACAAAAACCCTTTGATTGTAAAGTGGTGGAATGGGTTCAAAGTTAACCCTCAATTAAAAGCAGTGACTCTGAAAATCACTCCTGAAAATTGTTAATAAAGCAAGTTGTGTAAAAGTACGAAACTCTTTATTGACTTGTAACGATCATTACCACGGGTTGAAACATTGTACTTTCATGAATACAGAGCAAATAAAGGTCTCATATAAGGCTGCTGAGGCCCGATTCAGTCATTAATAATTCATTTTCAACCTCAGGACATTCGATAATTTTGTCCCTAATTGTGGAACTTAGTCGACAATTTGGAGCTATTGATTTTATGTTGACGCCCAGGTGACATCTGTTTTATTAGAACTGTACCTACTGTAGATAATAACTATATTTAAACTCAATCGGTGTCCAATTTTCCGCGGTCTATTAAAATGCAAATCATGTCATTTTATGCTTTGACATAAAATACCCACAAGATCTATAAAAGAAGGGTTACTTTCATAAATATGGAACATTTGGGTATTGCTTCGCTTACAGGGGTTTGTTGATCTTTGGCTATATAAACGCGATATTTGAGAAATAATCGTTAGAAATTCTTTTTGTTCTTTATTTAAAATTACATTACACATTACAATACCATTACCCCTGTATCACCTAACGGTTATCCAGAGGCGGAGAGGAGGAGATATATTTTTAGGTTCAGTTTATAAGTGGGCGAATCTATCATCGTTAACCACAAATCGTAACTCCGAGCTGCTCCGAGAATTTCAAGTAATAACCCAATCATTTACTGGACCAGAATGAAACCTTGTTGTTAGCCACTAGACCAATGCGCAATGAGGCAGGCAGGTAAAATAATTTAATAAAATATATTATTTTAGCTAATTTGCATACCTATATAAAGGGGCTCTACTGAAAACAAGACCTACCGTCTTATATTTTTTTAGAAGTACCTGCGAACAAAGGCATACGTGAGAACACAAACAAAGCATACTGGCTTTGTATAATGCAATCATAATAATAGTAGTGAACAAAACGCACTGCAAACAACACAGGGTGAATTTTCACTAAGCGTGGCTAAATTAAAATATACGGTAAAAAGGAATTGCTAGCTCGATTTTGACAAAATCAATAAATACTAGAATGGGAATATAATGTTATTGGATGCAACACATGATATAAATATTATTTTTATATTCGGTGAAATTTTTTATTTTTATTTTTTTAAATCGATTTCCACACTGATATACAGTTATTTTTTTTAATTCCCTCGACTCTATTGACCATTCCTTGTGCTATCAGAATTAAACTCTTTTGAAATTTTCCTTCAATATTCTTTAGTTAGCATTCACGAATCACTTATTGACAATATGCTCGTGTTCATAAGAATGGATTGACGAATTCAAATCCAACTGGTAAATTTATCATCGTAAATAATACACAAGCGGTATACCAATGGGACATGGAAAAATAGGCCAGAACTAGATTGTGATGGATGGGTGCAACAGAATGCACTGTAGTGTACCACACTGAATTGTACCAACTGATATGTGGGAATGAAGGATGAATGCCTAGGTGCAAGTTTTTAATGTGATATTTAAAGAATTAAAAGCCAAAGATAACAAAATATTTAACATTCAAAATTAATTAAGTCAAAAGAAAATAGTGCCTGTATTTTATTTGATTATTTCAATCAATTAAAAGACAGGCACTATTTTCCTGTGTGAAAAGTGCTTCAGCGGGCTTCCAGAATTGCAGCTTCCTAAGATTGGTAAGTAGTGTTGTGTTGACATAATTTTTATATTTAAATTATACCCACATTGCTGCACCGACTTCTCCACTAGGCGGAAGCTACACCACACGCTCCACCAAAATGCCTTAAAGCAAAGTCAATCTAAAAATTCTCTATTCAGCAGGCCATACAAACCGAAAACAAAGCTTCAAAACGGTGTTTGCAAATCCCAATTAAACTAAGTTAAAGGTAAGTACTACAGTTAGATGAGTGTTGGAAGCACGCTCGATAACCGCAGTCGTCCAACTTCATTAAAGTTTAGCTTTTGGGTAAGCATTGCCTAGTGCCTAGAACCTAGCTAGCTACCAGCCAATCAAACACACGGCAAGTTTTGTGAACTTATCACCTTCAGAATGTAAAACGTAATTCAAGAAAATTAGTAGGTACCTACTAACACAAGTTACGGCGCCATGCGAAGATAATAATTACAATCTTCTTGATCTCGTTTCTCATATTTTTGCACTTAAGTATTTAAGTACATGAAATAAAATCCTACACTATAAGTTACGCAGGTTTAACATAGAATTTTAATGTCAATATGTATTTGCCTAAAATAATTTTGGTGAACGCAGACTATTTGAAATAACTGCATTGAATAAAAGTTTTGTAATCGCCTCTAACTAACCTCCATTCATTGGCTCGACAAGGGAACAATAAAAAATAACCGACCACACAACTTCGAAACTTAGTTCTTTTATAAAGTTTTCCATCGTTTGAAATAACTGCAAACACAATTCAACACCTGCGGGATTATTTAGCTCCAACTCTGACCTTAAAATTAAAGCGCTCTGGGGCTTAATTTGTCTGAACTGAATGTGATTACCGGTTAAGTTAGAACGACAAATATAACTTGTTGGGAAGGGTGTGAGAAAACAAACGACGACCTTAACAAGTTAACATCGTAATATTCTACCCAATTACCGTAAAGTTATAGTTATTAATTCAGTAAGGGATAACTAGGCTTGTCAAGTTTGAATTTGTTTGGATATAGCTGCATAATTAAACGTTAGTTTCGTATTACTATTCTTAATGTTCGGAAGCGCTAGTTTCTCGATTTTAAAAAGGCTTTCCGTGCAATAACTAAAGTCATGTCAAGTTCATAAACTTATCTGTTGTGTAACATTAGGTACAACTTTGGCATAATTTGACTTAATTCGTATCAGTACGTCAATCATCATCATATTGTTTCCCCATTTTGAACTATGGTAAAATCACTCGTAATTTATCAATAATAAATCCAGATTTCGATTACGTTATACATGATACAACGGCAAACATGATTTGGGTATCTAAATGTCGGACATCTATACTTCTATACTAATATATAAAGCTGAAGAGTTTGTTTGTTTGTTTGCTTGAACGCGCTAATCTCAGGAACTACTGGTCCGATTTGGAAAATTATTTCAGTGTTAGATAGCCCATTTATTGAGGAAGGCTATAGGCTATATATCATCACGCTACGCGGACAAAGTCGCGGGCAGAAGCTATAACTTAGTAAAGACTGTGTGCTAACACACGAGGCGGGCGAATAATCCCAATATAATACGTTTGCTTGAGATAGTTTCTCTTGTAGCAGAAAATACGGGTATCCCTCTGACTTACACACTACTCCCTTAATTGATGGTTATCCCTTCATTAATTTATCTTGCTCTGTCGAATTTTGGGAAAAGGAATCAATGAAAAATTAATAACACATTTGTAATATTGGATTTGGCACAGACTATAAATTATACCGTGTCATTCGGTAAATAAAAAAGTTGGACAAAACCAGACCTGACAAGCAAAAAACTAGGTTATTAATAAATGTACATAATGAATATTGTATATGAAATTATGAATAACGAAAGATTACAGGTAAAATACATGTAAGAAAATAACACTATTGGTGAACACTGTTTTTTTTTCTTATTAAACCCGACTTCTTTGTCAGAATAGAAGAAAGAAAAAGTTTTTATTAAAAAATTGGTGAATGTTTATGTGTGTGTTTTAGTTAGGGCTATAATTTAAGTTTGTTAGTAACGTAGTCTCTGATCGTTCAACACAACTATTTCCTAGTGAAAACAGTCCACGATTTTTTACAATAAAACCAATCCTAAATTGAACGAGATTTTGGACCGCAAACAGTACAATACAAAACACAAGTACAAGTATCAAGAAACACAAATAGCAGATCTTGGAATGTAGCCAACGAAATGCAATCCAGATGACTAGAACGTTGTACGAAAACAACAAACCACTTGGTAAACTGATGACAAAATCCGCACAAGATCCAGACTACGGCCTCTCAATGTCGTGAACACATGAAGAATAAAAATTTGACTTATCTAAAACCGTTCAGGTTTGACGTTAATCGGAAACCTGTGTCTTAACGTGTTAACTAAAGCAAATCATTTCGCAGATGTAGAGGTAGCAAATAGTGTAATGCGTTTATAAATATTGTTATGATCCCGATTAAGAATCGGATCTACCTCTAATAATAATATAAATTAACGCATTATAATATTGGCTTCGTCAAAAGTAAGTAATGTTTTAAAAATAAATCGTAATTCTATTACTAAACTATTGGAACAGGTGGAATTAGAGCATAAGATGCAGGTGGAATAAGATCATTATTAGTTAACGCGTTAAGTTGCAGTTGGAGTGAGAGCATTATTAGTTAAGAGTCCGTAAGTGCTAAATTGCCCACCAAAACGCAATACCAAAATAAATCGTAATTCAAACAGTTTTGGAACAGGTGGAGTGGAGAGCATTATTACTTAATGCGATGATATGCAGGTGGAGTACGAGCATTATTAGTTAAGATGGAGTAAGAGTATTATTCGATAACGCGTTAAGGTCTTGGTTAATAAACTCAAATTGTACCTGCGAATTGTGGGTGTGCATTAGTTCAGCTCCTCCTTCAGGAATACAGTTGCGATGGTATATCTTCTCTATAAAAATAATAATGAAATCATCTTGCTTATATGAATATGTAACAAAGGTATGAATAATAATACTTATCCCTTTTGAATTCAGATTCGTAAAATATCTGAGATCTATAGGAATACAGAAGCAACTGATTTATCTAAGATATTCGTTAAATATTTACCGACATCCAAATGAATATCTCTGAATATTTCATAGAGCTACTTCCATATGACTACACAACCCAATTAGTGAGGGATATCGATACCTTTTCTAACTGGCCCGAGTCAGTCCCTGGCTTTGGACGGTCGCCGACAAAAAACGATAACCGGAATTTATAAAATGAATTTTACTGTAAACTGAACTACTAACTAAACTGCTACTAGTAACTAAAAAACCTGTTTCTACATAACATTTATCATCGCCTGTATTAGGTTAGTTTTGGGTGTAGGTACTAATATACACTCCCAGTTCGCCTGTATGTTAAGATCCAAAACTGGCATTAATAAAATCCGAGCTGCTACAAAAAATTTAGAAAAACCTTATAATACCTTCTAATAGTAGATTTCTAGCTGGATGCGACAAGCCGGGCGAAATGCTGCACACTGGCGGAGGAGTGAAGTGAGAGCTGATGATGAACTGTTGAGGATCTAAGGATTAAGTTATAGTCTTATTGAGTAGTAGTAAATAATTATTGTAAATAGTTTCATAAAATGCGATCATTGTTATAAACTATAATTATCTATTTATTTCAGGTGTCTGTCACGGTTTCATTAGCAAAGTAAAATTCATACAAGTTAGGTACAGTCGCGAAACTTGGCGGTCGACCATTTTTCTAACAAAATCCCTTGAACAACTCTCGATACGTCAGCCACAACCATATTTCACTTCCGCCAATTAGGATAGTTTAAAATGCGAAAACTCAATATACGATTTGATAGAAATTCAAAGTATCAAGTAACGCGCATAAAGTTCAAGGGGATATCGGCGGGGTGAGGGGAAGGTGTGATAACGCACAGCACGCCCGCGCGCTCAGTGCAGGCGATTTTAGCCTTAAGGGTGGTTCACCGCCAAGATTGTCGATAGTACGTTATACAGTTAACCAAACTTTAATTACGAGGACTCTTTGGAAAGATTTCAAAATACTGTTGTGTACTTCTCATTACTTGAGAACGTTGTCAAGGGTTCTCTTCTTGGCCGTCACTCGCTTTGCGTCATCATAGGAATAAACTCGGTTTATTATACTTAAGTTTCACTTATAAAGGAGGAACTTTCTCATGAGCAGTATTTAAAGTGCTTTTTTAATCAGGCGTTTTAATGAGATTGCTTACGATTTAATCGTTTTACTATAGTCATAAAGACTAGCTTCTGCCCGCGACGTCATCCACGTAGCGTGATGATATATAGCCTATAGCCTTCCTCAATAAATGGGCTATCTAACACTGAAAGAATTTTTCAAATCGGACCAGTAGTTCCTGAGATTAGCGCGTTCAAGCAAACAAACAAACTCTTCAGCTTTATATATTAAGTAATATATAGATTGCAGAAGACAATAAATGCGAACACTGTGAACAGTTTTCCTGAGTTACATTTAAGAATTCCCTAATTAAAAATACCACTAAAACATGATTTTCCCCAATTAATTTATTGGCAAAAATCACTTCAAAGCAGGAATATTAAACAAAGCCAGTTCAATCTAACAAAATATTTATAAACCTAATGATGATTACTATTATTGATTTCTTATTCATAAAGCTAATTAGGTTTTAATGCCAGAATATCATGTGAGTCATATTTGCTAATTAATAATGGACTAATCATGAAATTGCATAACGTTATAACGTTCTGTAGAATTTCATAGGTACGCACAGTAATTGGCACTTGTGGATATTAATGGTAGGTAATATTTACATATAATATTTAAAAAGTTGTCAACGCTGCGTTTAAAATGGAACTTGTAATAAATAAGAAACACCCAGACGAACACAAACACTTATATTCATCACATAATTTTTTGTGTCCTGTGGGAATCGAACCCACGACCTCATGGTCAGCAGTACGGTACTCGAACCACTAATCCACAGAGGTCAAAGCAATTACAATAGAAAATCTTCTCACTCACTTCTCACGTTTATATATCCTCACCCACGTTTTATTTTAATATTCAATGTACAGGTAGCTATTCTATGATTTTATAAGAGTAGCGAAGATAAGATATTAATGTACCATATCTGAAAGAAGAAAAGGAGGAATTTATTATTATTTCTGGTGGACAAAGTTCGATACGGTTTTCAGACATAAAAAGGCATGAAAGTTATACCTTTAAGGCCCACTTGCACCAACTTTTTAAATATGTTTAAATTGCATTGAAACACATTTTTTCATACTAAATTTGCGTTTAAATACAATGTAAATACATTTATGAAGTTGGTGCAAGTGGCCCTAAACTACAGAAGTACGAAATAATGATGGATTTTAACATTTTAATATTACAGGATTTAGAAAGTGGGTACTCGTCAACTTCCTCAAACCTTTATTATTTTGCATTTTTTGACAACTCGCAGCACCCATCCAATTAGGCGGAGTGTTCTCCAGCCAGCACAATAACTCCTTTTGATAACACTAAGGAGGTGTTATTCACTACTTTATTAACTTATTCCGGATATAATAGCAATAAAAGAGCAAATAACACGAAATAGGGGGAGAAGAGTAATTTGCGAGAATAGATATACTTACTGTCTCGAACTGTCTCTTCCGAGTTTAGTTACCTAATAACAGTATACCTCATTAACATTATAGCGTTGAATAAATATTATGATCTATCTTTTATTTCTGCCAACAACTGTTAAGAAATATATTATATAAGAGTTTTTAATTGTAGTAAAAATTTAAATGTGCTGTGATAGCCTAGTAATAATATTGTACTGCCAAGTCATGAGTTAGCAGTGCTAATTTCAAAAACACATATAATTATAAAATATACTTAATTACATAGTCATAACCAATCCAGTACATTGTCCCACTGCGGCACTGATCTTGTCTCAGAATTAGTGTGATTTAGGCTTCAATGGAAATAAATGTAAGCAAATGCATTTGTTGATAACTTTGCCAAGTTTGGAACGATTTTCCGGACGTTTATTTCCAGAGTAGTAATAGTAGGTGAAATGGTCCCACAGAATTCTAAAAAATTTAATTTCTGTTTGCAAAAGTAAAGCTGTAGCTTAGCTGAAATCATTAAATTATCCTGATGAGTATCTATTACTAATCATAATCGTTATAAAATGGAAAACTGTTTACAATTAGTTAGCTACTATTATTGCTACGTGAAGACTGGTGATACTTATTTTGCAATGTAGCATACTACTTGTACTGAGTCATTATGGCAGATTCGCGCGCAAGAATCGCCCCTAAAAGCGTTTAATTCTAACTACGTTTCATACTGCGTACTGGGACTTATGATTTGTTGTATGGAGGGAACAAATTCATTTCTTGCATGTTAGGTATTAGTCATTTTCGTCAGTCGTTGTATATCTATTATCTTACATATAATAAGAATGTAAGTGAGCCGTGTCTGTACATTGCTTATATTTACAAAAAAACTAATTTGGGGGACTCAGAATCGGTAACACAATCCATTTCTATTATTTTTGGAACTTTTGTCTGTCTGTTTGTCTGTCGGTTTGTCTGTCGGTTTGTCTGTATGTTTGACCGCGCATCAAATAATAACTACTGAAGAGATTTGGAGGAAGTGGGCAGGAATTCATAGCCTGTTTCTTGGATTAACATTTAGGCTATTTTAAATTCAAATCGGTTCTCTCTATCAAAAGTTATTAACATTTTAATTATTGAAAACGTTGACTTTTAAAAATAACCATTGAAGTCAATTTCTTTTTCAAGTATTTCTGTACTAGACTAGCACGGATCAAAAATTATAACAGAATCAAGTAATAAAATTAAAAAAATACATTTACAGGGACTAAATAACATAAAACCAGAAAATAAAGCAGATCAATCAGAAACGATTATTGTGACCAAGAACGGATTATTAGTACAGTAATTCTAACTCTACTTATACAGGGAATCACGGGACATACATAGGATTTATCCAGAGAGCACAAGCCGGTGTAAAAACTAAATATTTGAGAAGGTTAAAGAAGTAAACAAAAAATTACAACTTATTTTCTAGCGGACTAACACGACATTGTTATTACCTCAATGAAATTTTATTCGATAACGGGTGTCATTTTGAGTTGACAATTTTGACAATATTATTGTTTTCTTCTTTAAAGCATCCAGCCATATAGTAACTCATTTTATAATGTGAAACCTCCATAGTGTAGATACAGTGCGCACACTTTATTTGAGAAACTAAAGAGTTTCCATCTAATCGAATAATTAAATACATAAATAAATATAATAATAAAAAAATGCAACGTGCGTTAATCTTTACTGATGCCGAAACAGATATTTGAGATTTTAATCTATGTAGGTATGTCTTTATATTTCCATGCTTCACGTCAATACAATGTGAACAAATTTTTGAAATTAAGTAATTTATAGATCAGAAATAAGGTATTCAGAAATCAATGGCGCTAAGTGTATTACAAATATGGAAAACCAAATTTTTCGAGGTGGTTAGTTGAAACTTGGACAGGACAACGTCTGTCATGTCAGCTATTTATATATATATAAGAAAGTCGTGTTAGTTACACTATTTATAACTTAAGAACGGCTGAACCCATTTGGCTGAAAATTGGTGAAGAGGTAGCTTAGAACCAGGAGACGGACATAGGATACTTTTTATCCCGTTCCCGTGGGATGCGATGACAGACCGAATTCCACGGGGGCGAAGCCGCGGGCAGGAGCTAGTTTATAATATTTAAATGTAAATTGTACAATTTACAAATTATACTTTCATTGTTAGGTACCTGCTTGACTGCATTTACCAATGAATTGATATTATTAAAGCGGTATTTAACTTATTAGCAATATGTAAATTGGTTGATAGATTCTGTGAAAAATAAATAGAAACTGGGCAAAACTCAGCATGAGTACCTACGTATATCTGATACCTACAATATCCTCATTCAAGTCTGCGAAGAGCGAAGACTGCAAACACGTTATGTGAAAGATAAAAACTGTCAAGTATATCTATAAGTTCTGCAGTAGCCAAGAAAAATAAACAATAACAAATTCGACGCTGAAATAGTTGCGAATTTTATTGAGCGGACTCTATTTTATGCAGAGACAAGCCCGCGGGCCAGCTGCCGGCGACAACCTATCCAAGTTTTGTCTACTATGTTTTTATCACTTACCCTGAAGCACTCTTGACAGTGATTTTGACCGAAATTGAATGTATATATATGTAGAAATAACTAAGATTTTGACGTATTCTGATATTAAGTAAAATGTAAAGTAACAAATATACGAACACAGAAAGCTAGTTATTAATTAGTTGGAGAGTTTGTAGCTAACTTTTATTTCTTACAAGCCTGCATTATTCTACCAGCCCTTGGAGGTGGGGCCCAGGGTAGCCCAGGTTAGACAAAAGCCTCTCTTCTCAGATCCACCTTTCAATATTTTTGGCACATCTTTTTTCTACCAACAAAAAGGAGGAGGTTCTCAATTCGTCCGTATTCTTTTCGTGTATGTGACGCGATTATTCGGCCAGTTATAAACCGATTTGTTTTTTTTTTGTTTGAATTTGAATATACTCCCGAATTAGTCTGATCCAAATTTGGTGAATCACAAGCTTAGAAAAAAAATTACAATAATGTACCGGCTGAGTAAATAGAGGTCGCTGAGTAAGTAAAGGAAAATAAAGGTGTAAAGACGTAGGTCGTCGAGGTATGTACGTCAGATTCTACTCGCCACTCAAAATGTTGAAATAGAATAACTTTTAACATAAAGTAAAACCACCTTCAAATACAAAAAAAAATGTACGTATGCGCGAAACTGTTTTGGAAGTTGGTGGCGAAAACAAAAGATCCGACTAAATCCGGCACCGACTTCCGAAACGGTTTCGCACATATCATTTTTTTTTTGTTTAAGGCTTTATTTTTCTTTCCAATAGTAAAATGTTCTATTACTGCTTTTGATTTTATATTGTAATTAAAAAATAGTCTTGAAAAGTATACGGTCATTTAAAATATAAGTAAGTAGGTACTTACCTAAGGCATATTTGTTTAGGCATGTTATTTACCTCGTCCAGTCCACAAGGAATCTACTAGAATGTACCTCGGTTAGAACAATGAAAAGCGTTTTTGCGGAACATCTATTGTTTTCATGGAATATCTTTCCATCGAAGCATATTCACACACAATAGACCGATATTGGTTTACGGCTTTCAACGATAAAATATCTTTGTCATATCACACAATATATTTGGGCGTTTTCTCCATAAAGTTTTAGTCTTAACTGAAGTCCTATAAAGTGAGGTTTCTTGGTGAAAATATAAAAAACCAAACCCATGGCTTTTTTTACATTAACTATTTTATGCAGTCTGCTTTCATCAGGTTGGTATTAAAATGTGTAGATGTTTTATTTGTTAAATTAAGGTTAATAAAAGATTGAGTTTAAAATATAGGTAAAGTGATATTGTGATCAGTAAGTACTTGCTCGGTATTATTTAAATAAATATTTACTATTTTCAGGTTATTTACAGGATACAGATAATTCTGATTACCATTTAAATGACCCAAATGTCGACAAAAGTATAGGTGGTGATTGGCCCCAGCAAAGCTACCACACTGATCAAAGTAACTTGTATGGTCAAGAACATAAAAGTATTAATCCTCAACCGTGTTTAAGGCGTAGTAACTCAGAAAGTGAACCAATCAAACAACATTTATTAAGCCCTACATACACTTCCAAGATCGATACAGTTGTAACAAATGATAATACAGCAACCCTAAAGCCACACTCCTTAAGAAATGGAGACTATAATTTAAAAACACCTAAAATCCAAGAATTACTTTTATACCCGCAGATAAAACATATTGACAACAATATATACAAAACTAGAAATTCCTTAACAGTTAGCAACCCTGTGATAGACTCATTTGAAGAAATTCATCATGAAATAATACCAGAAATAAATAATGAGGTACGAGACAATATTTTGAAACCACAGCCTTATTCTGCACATAGCATTGATTTACCGCCTTCATCACATACGCCCAGTGAAGTATATTCTGCACCGAGTAGAGATTTCCTATTTGCACCAACAAGTCAATTTCATTTTATGCCAAACAGTGAATATGGTAGCGTGCCGGACAGTCCGTATCTTTCTGTTCCAAGTCATGTAACTGGCCCTGAATATCATGCAGTCCATTCTACAGTGAACAATGAGATTGACGGCATACCTAGCACCAATTTTATTTCTGAACCAACTAATGATTTACATGATGAGCCAACGCACGTATTACCATTGGAACTAGCAAATAACTTACATTCTGAACCAAACATTCAAGAGCCTCTGAGCAAAGTGAACGGTGTTCCCTCGACGGTATCAAATAAATGCACTCATGAAGAAACTGATAACTTAGAAGGACACTCAAGACGATCCATGTCCAGTTATAATGATGATGACACTGTGAAAGATAATCTGAACAGTGATAACGATCTCGTTCACCACAATAATGCTCAATATATTGAATCACGTGTTGATAACGAAAATGCGATGGCCTCAGTTTTGAATGTGAACCCAAATACTTTAAAGTCAAGTCCAGATCAAAATATTAGAAACTATGGTAAATCAAAGTTGGTACCTCACGAAAAGACAGTCTTACGTGTGAGACCACAATTTAATGAATCTAGGCGTGAATTGATAGAACCTACTAGAGGTAATGGGGTGACGAGTATGGGTCAGTCATCACTAGTGCTAATGCAGACTGAAAGGATTTGTTATGCATGTAGTACGGCAAATAACCCAAGTTGCTGGGCTCCTGATAGAAGAACTACTGTGAAGTACTGTCGAAAAGGAAATAACGCTTGTATCACCAAAACATTTGGAAGTGGAAGTAAGTAATTACTATTCATCAGTCTAGTCTATAATTATATAGATCTGTCTCCTGCGGTGTTACAATGCCGTGGATCACGTTTTCCTAATACATGTAATTAGATCAGCGATTTCGATCTTAAATTAATCGGTCTAGACTCTAGACCCACCGGCGAACTGCGGGTGTACAATAGTACACCTCCGCCTAACCTTTCGGGGATTTTATGGCTAACCTATTTTATGTTTGTTGGTCTCAAGACCTAAAATGTAACATTAGAAATTTGTCAAAAATTATGAACACCGTTGCGCATGAAATATGAAGAGCTAAATTATGAATGAATAACCTTAATTGTTCACTTGTCACAGGTTCATTTACTCTGATCCGGGATTGCGGAAGGTCCTGTGACGACTCTGAAATCGGGGGACTAATGCCAAAATACAAATCTTGCTCTATGTGCCACACCGAGCTTTGTAATGGTGCCTACTCAATCAACGGATACAGTATAATTCTCGCAATACTCTTAATACCATTAATGAAATATTTAAATTAGACTCCAGTGCATAGTAGTGCGGTATTTATATAGAATAACTTGAATTCCATGCAAACGATCAGAGAGGTACAGCTTAATTCACATCCTATTTCCTCGATGAAATACTTATCTCCGAAACGGATCCGAAGAGATACCTCTAATTTGTAGTTTGATTTGTTTCATTTTCATTATAAAATGGATTTGTTCCCCTGAAATAATAAAAAAATATTTGAAAAACATTTCTGTAATTACTTGAGCTTCATATACCTACACACATCACAAATAAACACGTCCAAAACATTCGAAATGTTTTCTTTTGACCCGAGTAGGCTCGCGCAGTTGTATTCATTACCCATAGCGGCTATAGTTGGTTACATAACTGTGCAAACTATAGCCGCTATGGTTGAACATAACTGAGCGAAGCTGAAGGTTATGGCTATGGTATAGCCTATTATCTTCCTAGATTGTCCCTCTTTATTGGTGAAAACCATATAGTTAATAATCAAACGAACAAAGTAATCGCGTCGGAGACTTTAATTTCTATTTCTACTAATTAATGCAATAGTGTCACGCTAAGAGCCTTCACTGTGTAGGTGGGAACATGAGACTTCAGAAATATCGCGTTTCTTTCGGTTCAATACCCACACTTAACTCGTCAGGGGTACGTTGAACGAACGATGATAATACTGAAAAATGTGGTTCAATGTTGTTCAATTTATTACGATAACATTAAACATGACTGTATGTTAATCATAATACCGTCCACGGGGGTATGCATTGTAATTATTATTCAGTATGCATTGCGCACTCAAGTAGAACTCTAGACTAGACTCATTTCTAGAATATTCAGTTTCTCGCTTCAAGCGAAAAGTGTATTATTTTAACTGTCGTTAACTATTTATCAAGGTAAATATATGAAATCGTTGTTTTCCATAGTGTATATTTACATATACATAATAGCAAGTATTGACAGCCTACGAAATTTAAAATTTAATTAAAATCATCCCTTTTTAGCAGTTTTTATTATTTATATATAATTATATCAGCTTTAAACTTTGTTGTTGTGTATCTACTTACTTTCACTTTTTCAACTTATTTCCTCCAAGATCTGGACCTACTTTGATAATTTAATTAGGGCGTGATTCGTATGAAGTCTGTTGTGTGCCAGAATGTTATAGGTAACTACACTTCGATGCAATACAAAGGTAACTAGTGTAAGATTGATTTGAAATAAAAAAAGGATGTTTTTGATAGGTGTAAGCAATAAGACGAATGTAGAAAATTGATATATTTTCACAAATCAAGTACTGGCAATGCACAAATTATCACTGTAGGTGTAGAGTGCATAAAGTAAAGGATTTAATTCATTTATTTCCTACTGTAATAAAGTAGTCAAAATACTTAAGGCTCCGGCTGAGCTTGAATTGTTTTGTTTTTGTTTTTAAAAAAACGTTGCCCCAAACTAGTATTTTCTCCTGTATCGTGGGTGCGTTTACAAACACAAATTCTCACTTACAAACACCCAGACCCGGAACAACTACCTGTAGATCATACAAATATTTGCTCCGTGTGGGGATCGAACCCACAACACGTATCGCAGAAGCCAATTGCTCAGCCGCTACGCCAAACGTGTCGTCAAATTGTCCAAAAGAACGTAATAGATACCAAAATAAATCGTAATCCAAACAATATTTTATCAAATTCTGTTATTATTTGGAAGATACCGTTAATCTAGGTTATTAGCGTACCATTTGTCTTACTTCACTGGAAATAAACGACCGGAAAATCGTACCAAACTTGGTAAAGTTGTCGAGAATTGCATTCGCTTACCTACATCACAGATAATAGAATACTAGTAGGTACCTACATTGATTTCCAGTGAAGTATTTTGGACGAAATGGTAGATCAGGAACCTAGATTAACGGTTTCGGAATCCAATTAATAATACACTTTGTATAAATATTGTTTGATTTACTACGATAAATAATTCTAATTCTGATTTATTTTGGTATTACGCCGTTATGGAAAGTTATTTCCGCTGGACCCAAAGTTTTTAATCCTGTAAATTTTATAATTGCATGGTATTTATAAAATATACCCACCAAACATCTGCTATAGAATTAATTTTCAAAATGATATTCAACCTTAAAAAGAGTTTTTAAATATTAAAACCTCTTTTTGCACCACAAGGAGTTTCCATTCCAGTATGGTTAGGTGATAAATGTTTTTATAGGAATTCAATATGACCCAAAACGAGGTTGTGTGCGCGGCAGCCCTCGGGAGGAATATTGTTTATTCATGTTTACAGAAAACATTGGCAGGCACTTCAATCGGTGAATGGTTGCGAAATCTTATCTTTCGTCCATATATCATTAGAAAAGGTGTCTAAACTCATTTGACAGGGCGTTTATTTTGGAATAAATACCTATTATTTATTTAGCGTCGTGCCATTGATCTTGTGCAGACTCGTCTTCCTTCGTTAGTTAAAAATAAAGTAGTCGTTCAAGTAGGTACTCCCTAAGCACTACTGAAATTTTTTTTAAATATTCTCTCAAGGTTTAATTTAATGGGAATAGTTAAACTTACTTACTTACTGTATTAATTTATTGACAGCACAGAATAAAAATAAATTTAAAAATTAACATTGTGTATGCTGCGGCCGTTGCCAGCGATTGTCAATAAGCGATGAACGACAATATTAAGTTTGTCGCAGTTAGAAAATTTAATCCCTAGTGCTGTAATACAGGCTAAGCTTATACTAATAAGCTAGATCTATGCTATCGTTTCATATTTTCGATAGGGCTAAAAATGTCGCTTTTCATAAATCATAATATGATTCACATAACATTTTTAGCTACCTTCGTCGTAGCCCGTAGTCCGTGTCCTGGGTTCTCAGGTCGAGACATTTTTTATTCAGTTTTTATTACTTTCTTTTTCTATGAAATTCTGAGCAGCAGCTTACCTCCTATTACGTGGACCTAAACATATCTGATATCGGCGAACATTATTATGCCTCTGCCTTACCCTACAGGGAACACATGCATGATGGTATGTGAAGTTTAAAGAAAGAAAGGTTTAGGAATAGCTAAACCTTCAAATCAAATTATCAACGGAAGACTTACTGGCTAAATTAACCTCTGGAATCAATTCTAAATATATTAGCCCTGCTATGAGGTATATATATATATTATACCTCATAGCAGGGGCAATTTTGGCCATTATAGCTAGAATAGCCTATTTACCACTCTACTAAAGGCCATTTTAGTCTTCTCCTGATCATTTGACTTAATAAGCTTTCCTAAACCTTCCTTTGCTTGAAATCAATAATGTTTCAAACTTTCAATGGAGATCAAATCTTTCAATCGACAAAATCTTTCTATGGAATTTCGCACCCGACATTTCCTTCGGTGGTTAGCCCCCAGCCGTTGATCTATTGTTACACAGACAATGTGACTCTGACCCATCCGACCATTGAGCAAAATCTGCTATATCTCTACCATACTACTTGACATATACTTACATTGCTGTCTTATCTTCACGACTAACACTTTCGGGAACAGAGTTTATCTACCACTATCATGCTCCGAAAAGTGAAAAGAAATTGTTTAGGCTATTTTTGTGAATACGTCGCACTTAAATATTTTAATCTAGTTAACTGAATAAACACAACTTAATATGTGTATCAATAAAACTCTTAGAAGATTTGAAAACAATTAGAAGGGAATAAAGGAATACCTTAGATTAAACAGATAGGGAAAGTGAATTTACTACCGACAATTATCAACGATCCGGATCGTAAACCCCGAGTTAAAACCTCTTAATAGCTGCGTCGGCAACAATTTATTCAAATTCTTACCCTGCTGATAAAATACTTATTCACCAGGAAAAATATTTAATGTACAGTTGAATCTTATTTACATTTTCAAACTCTACGTTTAATCTTAGGAGACAGCGACAGCACACTTACATCCAAATCTACAAAAGAACTAAAAGTTAAGATCACTAGTAGGTAGAGTCCTGAACAATGGGTCCTGCTGAATATATGTAGATGGAACTAGATCTTAGACTCACATACGTACGGGGAGGGAGTCGCCATATGGTTTTAGAAACCGACATATATATCCTTTTCTTACCTGTGGTATCCATGCGGGTATTTACACGACAAAGGATAGTGGTAATGTAACGCCATCTACGGTTACGTCTTACGGTTTCTTGAAACATACATTGACCCAATACGCAATCTAGCGACTGACAACTAACCTTCTAATTACGAGGAAAATTGTGCTTCGCGCATGTACCTAGACGTAACAGTAGTTGCGCAAGTTGTAGAATAAGCCTTGTTATATTGGTGACACTCAGCAGTTTCTAAACGGGATCAAATCAGAAAAGAGGTGAACAGTTAAACAAAATCTACTGACATGGCTGAAAGTTTAACAAGCTGGAATGCAAGTGAGTGGCGATGGTGCATATTTAGGGACGGAAGAGATACTTGAGCGGAAATCACACACTTAAAAACAGCATGAGACAGGTTCCAGCTAAATGGACGGACGACGTTGAATATGGAAGATTGTACCAAGCAATGTGGAAATTTATGGAAGAGTCTTTGTTAGCTCGTGCAGTGTAAATAATTCGATTATCATTGTATACAATCTATCACTGTATCAGTTAATTAGGCAGAGGGCAGTTAGTTAGCTATAATTACCGTCCTTTTAGGATACGGTAACCGTTCTTAATATATACAGACAGACCGACATCGTACAATAATTTTACCAAATCGCAAAAGTTTAAATGCTGAAAGAATCGCCATTATGGAAGCGTAATGTGAATTAATAAACATTTCCCTATATATTTCACTGTAACTAGACTTGTTTATGGGGCATTTATGTTATAAGAGCTTACGAGGGCCAACAATAAATTTTACTCAAACCAGCTTAGGCTATGTATTTTTAATTTAACGGCCGGTAACTATATCAGGAGTTATTGTAATTGTTGCTTTTAATTTAAAAAGATTCATTCAATATAATGTGACCTACATAGGTATAATTCTTTCATGGAAAGTTAATATAGGTGCCTTGGATCATCATTTACATAAAAGAGTGGTAGGTGTTCTGAGTTTCTACTCCTGAGAATAAGTAGAAACTATACATATAATGCATTACACAGATCGTAGCGAATAGCTATACGACCCATTCTTACAAATACAAATAACTTTTTAAATATGTTTGCACAGTCCACGGGAAAAAGTGAGATTTCCGCCTGAAGATTATATTACTTCTAAGGTTCTAATAGATACATCACGCCTGCATTCTAATAATCTACACCCGCTATTTATGTGGGAGAGCCATGGCACGAATGGGCCGGCTCGACTGGAGTGAGCAACTCTTACGTTGTGTTTCGCCAAGTGAGTGAGGTTACCGAAGGCCCTAACCCTTTTAAAAGGTGGGCAACGCACTTGCGACTCCTCTGGTGTTGCGGCTTACCATCAGGTGATCCGTCTGATCGTTTGCTCACTTATCCCATAAAAAAACCCCCGTTTGCTGGTATTTTTTAGGTCCTATGTAATATGGCGCGAGGCTATTGCTGTTAACCAGGCACGAATCTAGCCCTCTAGAGTAGCAGTTGCGCTTGGGACCACAAGACTCATGTTAAGTCTTAAATCAATGATATTAAAACGAGCAGGCTCCTCGTATAAGTTTAAATAACTATAGAACTAATAAAAAACACAAAGTTGTTGTCCATAGTATTAAAACAATCTCCACCACGCCTGTGAATATTTAATTAAACAGTGAAGCCGAATAGAGGCGTTAGCACACAAAATGGAATCAACGCGATGCATTGAAGTCGTGCGAGCCTGTGGGAGGCAATTTCGAAATTTCACGAATATTCGCGAATTTGTACACAAACTGCATGCCTGCACAAATCATGTAGGCACTTTTAACTGTATTAGTTCACCTAAAACTTTCTACAATCTTATTCTTCTAGCAAATGTTTACGTCGTCAAATTGAACTACCCCAAGCTCAGCGCGAATAAAATCAAAGCCACTGGCAAAGCTATGACCGATTTTGTTCACAATCTAAGTTATGAAATTAGTAAAAATAACCACTAGCTTTCTAACAAAAACTCATCCCTTATTTAAGCATTATAAAAACTTCTAATCATCCGATTCAACACGAAAATCCAAACAAAGCCGTCCCTTTAATTGAATCCAGTTCAGAGATTCATCCTAGGCTGTCGGATTTTTGCGTAAATCTAAGATACTTCCTAATAATAAATCCCCGAAAATAAGTAGATTTTAGGTAGATATCTTTCTTCCAAATTGAATTAAATATTCTCCTGTAATTCAAATCGATGAAGAAACTTATATAGGATAAATGTATATTGTACTATACCTAAGGCAGATAGCCTTAGGTATACTACCATATAAATATCTCACCTCTCCCTCTCCTTTTTGGAGTTGGTAAGTTTTTTTTAATTCTTGGCAGGCTTACTTGATTACCAGGCTTACTTGATACCAGTTTGCTGCGTCCTACGACGGAGCACGCTTGCCTAGAAGAAACCAATTCACAAGACACCCAGAATATATCTATCGGCAAAGACCCACTCGGGAAGCGCATTCCATATTTCGGCGGTACGCATGATAAAAGGGGACTCAAAACGTTTCGTTCGGTTTTTCGGTATATATACCATGAATCGATGTCGCATTTTGTGCTTCTGGTTGTCCGATAGTAGAAAGGACTAGGGGAAATAAGATCGTGGAGATCTGATGAACACTCTCCGAAATATATCCGATAAAATTCTACCGTTAAAAAAACCATATAAATTTTCATAACATCGATCAGTTATGAAAATTGAATCTACAATCAAATCAATAATATTGTTACCAACAAAGGATTTGTCCGGAACACTAAAATACAAACATTTTATAAAAATAACAAAGTTCCCCGGGGAAATCATAACGATTTAAGAAGATTCGACTTCGCCGAGGTCTCTTTTTCTTGACAAAATAACGGAAGATTGATAAAAGAAATATTTTTAGATATCATATTTCAAGTACCTAAGTATGCATTTTCTTTAAACTCTTAGTTTAAAGAAAAATAAAGAGTATCTACGTAAGCACTTTGTTACGCTAGAAACCACGAGCTTCATATATCACCTAATATAGCCTACACCTCGTACCATTTAGTATCGCACTTTATCCGGACTACCTCATTGGTCTAACGTAAGCAAGAAGGGCTGCTAAGATCCTAGCTTCAATTCGAGTAATTCGATATAGGGCTTAATAATAAGGGAGTATTCTATTATCTGTGATAAGGGGTTGTTTCGTCACAGTGGGACACAACCGTACCAGGGTGTAACTACGTGTACAACAGTCGTGTTCTAAGAAATATTAATTGAAAAAATCTTTTATCGGTGTGTAATTAACCGCCTCAGTAGTGTAATAGAAAAACCCAATAGGTTTTTTCTATGAAATTCCCAGTAGCTGCTCGGAGTTTGGAATTTGTGCCCGGTTAATGGCAATAGGCTCGCCCACTATTAGATGGGACCTAAACATACCTACCGGCGAACTGTGGGTGTACATTAGTACGCCTCTTCCTAACCCTTCGGGGAATACAGGCGTGATGGTATGTTTAGTTAAATTGAAGACTAGAGCTGCCACCTAGTAGGCATAAATGTGAATTTTCTCAACACAGTTCTCTTCCTGAAAACTAAAGACTTCCGAGGTTACCCTTGCTTCCACGAGATGACGTAGGTATATGCCAAACTTATTAATTCTTTGCAACTTCAGAGGTTACCTACAAGCCGAATATTAATTAATATAATATATCTGAGGTAAATAGCTATATATTTAGAAAATGTTCACTTCATAATACCTAATTGAAGTCTTATGTTAGATTTTATCTGCTGAAACAGTTTTTTTTTTCTAGAGGACTGTACTGCTCCAACATACTCACAGTTCATGAGAAAAACCAAAGTGCGCCCTTTATGATTGAGTGATTACCTATAGGTAATCGGCAAGACAAGTAGGTAAGTAGCCTGATCTGATTTACTAGAATGCATATTTAACGAACTATTCAACGATGCAGTACCTACGCTTGCAATTCCGTCTCCAAGAAGCTATTTTATTATAACTTTATGGATTAACTAGTTATATTGAACATTGAAGTTTGCTAACTGGTTTAATAAATGCTTTTGGTGTTAAAGCTATGCATTATGGCTAGAAACTGTAAATTTCCGATCATTCACCAAATACTTAGTAAAACTACTTGAACTACTATTTTTTAATAGGTATCAATCTATTGAGTCAAATTCGGATCTGTGCAATAAAAATCATTATAATTTTTCAAGTTAAGCTCACTTAAAAAATACTTTTATTAACCGCGTAATTCAGTCAATCGCAGATCTGCAGCGTCCTCGGAGGGAAAATCAGGTATTTTTTAACATATGTACCTAAAGATTTAGAGCACCGTAATTCACATGTTATTCATTACATCGACTTCAATGACATTGGCTTTAATAAATTTCTCAGAGGTAGTTATGTACTCCCTTTTCAACCAGCTCTAATGCTTTTTTTTCGTAGCATCGTGGCCTCATGTAGGGCCAATAAAATTATTTGCGTCATCCTTTTCCAATTCCATTTTATAAAAATAAAATGCCGACCTCATTGCATGATAAAAATCCGTCAGGCAAATAGAACATGACAGTGTAAAAAACTTTGTTCCGCTGACACGTAATGTAGTGTCACACTACATATATTATTTTACTTAGTACTTTTTATACTACATTGTCTATAGTATAAAGTACAAATTGCTATCGCAATTTCATCTATTTCAACACGAACAGAAAATAAAAAAGAACACAATGTGTGATAGGTGGGCTACAGTTCACGTTAATTTCTGCTTATACAATTGTGTTGAAAACAAATGTGGAGCAACGAAGTATGGGTTTTCTCCAGAAATTAACTGCAGCTATATTATGATACAATATATCCACGGTTTTGTCGGAGGAACATAATACTTCATTCTTCCACACTGGTGACCACCGACGAGTCACGCAAAAATGACCAGAGCGAAGAGATGAAAACAAAGAGCTCCACGGCGCAACTGTATAGATACATGGACTCCTGGTGCCCCAGCTATGGAGAAAACGGCTATTTATATAGCTAAAGGACTTCAATCAAGGTACAGGATGTGCAAAAGGACTTCAATCAAGGTACAGGATCAACCGTTACCGCTGACAGTCATGTCCCCCGCTCGCAATCTTCATCTCGGTCAAAATATCTTATATTGGTGTATTAAAACACCCCTAAAAGATTTTGTGATGATGCAAAGAAATGCACCATCACATGCACGTCACGCGTCGGGGTCACCAGTAGGAATAGGAGGAATTGGAAACTATGCGTACCAATAAAACAAATAGGCTCTGGCACATCCAGCCCATGGGCGTAGCTACCGCTGTAACAGCTCAATTATTGATATAGCGGCCGAACTACCCTAGCCGAAGTAAGCGAAAATTTTATCATGCTACTAACTTGATCTCAGAGCCTCAAAGTATAGTGAAACAATTCGCCGCAACTCTATGTCTGAATACTGCCTTGTCTAACGTTTGTACACAGCGAAGGATTTTTTAAAGCGCTGTACAAAGAAAACGAGATGTGTATTTTATAATTATATTTATTGAAAAGTACTCATCGGTACATGCCTGTGCTTCGGAAACCAAATGGGTAGATTTAAAATAATAGACCCCATCCACTTGGGTAGCTACGCCACTCATCCGAACTTTGGAAATAACATCTAAAGCATTTTTACTACATATATTTTGGCACTTAATTTATATCACGCATATTTTCCAACTTCCAAAAAAATTCTATGTATGTAATCTTCTATCGTGGTAATAAAATGATACTCATACCGATCAGCTGAGAAATACTAAATAATTGTTGTTTGGTGGACCCAGCATAGGGATTACTACCGTAGTAGTTCTAACGATTAGCGACTTTGCACTTGTGAGCCAAGTTGGCAACATTCGCTACTAATTCATTCATTTCATTTCATTCTCAATCAATTCTCATTCGTTGTCGTGTGAGTGTAGTGTACGCGCGCATCGTCCAGCCGCGTTTTCTCAAGTTACTAATTGATTGAAAAAATCTACATTTTGGTGAGTGAACTTCGCGCTAAACTTACTGTTTTCAAAAACATAAAATCGTAAATTAATTTTAGCTGATATTGGTTTTGTTTTATTAATTACTGTGATAATGTAATTTTCGTATTGATTACGTTATCCCAAGTACCTACCTCTCTTAGGTGTGTAAATGCTATTTTTATTTTTTTAAATGTTCTTTTACTGAGTGCATGTAAACTAAAGCCATGATTATGAGCTCAGTGCAAAATTTGATGTAATATTAGTCTACAAGTATTTCATCCTCTTACGTAACATGACATTACGACACCTTGTGCCTTGAAACTTCTCTCATCTCTGTCGAAGTGTCGACATTGATCCTGACCCTGCTCTGATTCACAAGAGCAAATTCCAGAGCAATAATATGTAATAATAGGTATCTTTTACGTTATTTTATTATTGCATGATAATTAATAGGTCGAGGATACGTAGGTTTCTTAGTGTAGGTACCTATGTGGGTAGGATCAGTGTAGGTTTAGGTTTCCTCTTGTTATCAACAGTTTCTGTCTTACGTTAAAATGTTGGTCTGTCTTATTGTCATTTCAACTAATTTTATGTGACAGTAAATCAACATGATGACTAACAATGAATCTTGACCTTGGAAATTCACGATCTCAACATAACCTAACATTATAATTTGCTGTTTTTCCTCGAATATTAATCATTTTATATAAATAGTAATTATTTTCTTTTTTTATTACTCGTAGCGCTATGGGAGTACCTGCAGGCAATGCCGAAAATGGCAAAAAAATCTTCGTACAAAGATGTGCCCAGTGCCACACTGTAAGTACCTAACCTACAGCTATTCATAATTACTCAGCATAATCACATTGACTGGACCTGATGATGTTGTCCTCTATAGTTGAAAGTTTATTTGCATGCTGGTTGAATAATATAAAGTTTCCACAGGAAATATTTTTATATAATTTAACATATTTTGTACCTACTTGGTTTTCCTATTTTAAACAATCACACAGTTGCTATTGCTATGAAGTCTTATAACCACAGAAAAGTTTACATTCCATGCAAATAGTTTTTAACACACTTATTTTTGTACATGTACCCCACAATAATTCATTGTTATAACATTACATTGTATTTAAGTACATACATAAGTTTAAAATGTTGTGAGGGCAATTATGTAATTATTAATATTATGCCAAATAAATATTTAGGTAGCAGTGCTGATTACTTTAATCCTCTTATCAAAACTTAGGGCCACTTGCTCTCACTTCTTCAATATATTGTACTGTATTGTATTTTAACACAAATTTAGGGTCACTTGCACCAACTTCTTAAATATGTTTAACTTGTATTTAAACTCAATTTTCCATTGTAATTTTGTGTTTAAATCCAATTTAAACAGATTTTATTTAAGAAGTTGTGCAAGTGGCCCTAAATTATTAATTATTATAATTTCTTCCATAGAAACTAGGTTTAAATATTAAAAAAAAATGTTTTATGTTCCAGGTTGAAGCAGGTGGCAAACACAAAGTAGGCCCCAACCTAAATGGCTTCTTTGGCCGTAAGACAGGCCAGGCAGCCGGCTTCTCATATTCAGATGCCAACAAGGCCAAAGGTAATTATTTTTAGGCAATACAAAATGTAACTGTTTGAATAGTCTTTTTTTATATTTATAAAACACCAATCATTATATCCAATATTTTGAGTAGGTACCTACTCAAAATATTGATAATAAAATGACATAAAATTATATAGGTATAAATTGAACTTTCTAGATCAATTGTTACAGTTTCAATTGTTTTTATTAGTTTTTTTTACATAGACAGCTTATACTTTTGTTATCTAAAAGCATGCTTGTCTGAAGTTCTTTGGTATTTGTTACTTTACTTTGGTGTTTGACTGTGTCAAAATGACATTATTTGTAATTGTGTGAATATCACGCAACATGTGCCAATAGTGTTACAGAATAGTGATAACATGCTAACTTCCGACAAATATCAATGATTGATAAGCTATCACTTTATCACCAATGATTTAACATATCTTAAATGTACATATTCAATGTCACATATACCCATTTTAATCATAATATAATATTAATGTGTTTTATAGGTATCACATGGAATGAGGAGACCCTCTTCGAGTACTTAGAAAATCCCAAGAAATACATCCCTGGCACTAAGATGGTGTTCGCTGGTTTGAAAAAGCCTAATGAGCGTGCTGACCTTATTGCTTACCTAAAACAAGCCACAAAGTAGAATTATGAAGACATAGGACAAATTTTATTGAAATAAGAGGCATTTTCCATTATATTTCTGGGATGTTCTTCTTATTTTATAGCCCAATCAGTATCATCAATCGTATTTTGCAATGTTAAGTTGCTTGATACACTTAGTATAGTTCACATCATGTTCTTAGCTGTTATTAATACACTTATGTGAGTACAAGTTACTGTGTGGGAGGATACATTGAGTATATTCTTTTGATAATGTTATGAGTGGATTTACTGTTATTAAATTATTAACTAGATGCCCCCTAAAGCTTTTCATTTGTGAATGTTTCTACACAAATCATTATTTATTATCTTCTGTATCAGCTAAATTCCAGTATGTGTTGACTATTAATTTCGGTTAATTGTTACCAGTTATTTAATAGTGGTTAAATGAAATTATTTAATAAATAATTTTAAATTATTATTTTTCGTTTTTTGCTACCTTTCCAAATTTTGGTGATTCGATATTACACAATATTTTTTTATTTACATAAACCTTTTTGTAGGTATAATATGTATATGTATCTCCCGTATGACCAACTCGACGAAAGTTATTCTATCGTGCCGTAATCGTGGATGGTGTGGGGAAGGCCTTACAAATTGCTGACTCTTGATCGTCTTGTCTTTAATTTATTTCATTGCTCACTATTTAAGTGAGCAATGAAATAAATGAAATGTACGTTAAAGTTAACGAAATAGGCAATTATTATGCAATTTATAAATAAGAATGAAAATATATGAGGTTCCTCGTGTATACACGAGGAACCTCATATATTTTATTTATTTGGACAAAGTCATTTTGAATTTATGGACTGCCTCATTAGCCAAGTGGCCCTGAGCGCGACTGCTACGCTAGAGATCTTGGGTTCGATCCCCAGGTCGAGCAGTGTCATTGGGTTTTTCAATGAAATTCCAAGTAGCAGCTCGAGGAATTTAGTTTTCTTCATTTATTTATTTATTGGTTTATGTACCAACAGCAGTACATATTAAAAAAAGTAATGATACAAGTACTGATATGTATGCCTATTACAGGTACACATATGGTACAGGTACAGGTACCATATAAACATAGTCTACGTCATAGTATCGTGACCTATATAAAAAGTTGAAATACCTACTTAAAAACAAAAATTTGAATTTGTGCTTGGTTAATGGCAATAGGCTCGCCCCCTATTACATGGACCTAAACATACCGGCGAACTGTGGGTGTACATTAGTACGCTTCTCTGCCTAACCCTTCGGTGAATACAGGCGTGATGGTATGTTATGATTTTTTTTTATTTTTTTTTTTAATTATGGCGCCACACTTTTTGTGTATTTGCCAGTGTCAAGTATTAGAGTAATCAAGTAATATTTCCCATCGTGGGATTGTAATATGGCACCACACTTTTGGTGTTCGCCAGTGTCAAGTATAAGTTGTTGAGTTGCCCCAATAAAACGGTAGAAACTTTATTGAGGCTTCGATGGAGTTTAGGAGTGAACCCAAAAAGTCACGATTTTCAATTTTATATCATTTGCTTACACTCTCACACGGACACGAACACTTAATGGTTAATTATCCACCATAATTACACATTAAACTTCGGAGAAATTCAAGTTTTGAAAAATAATATAAAATCGACAATGTGCACTATTCATTTTCCCGCCTAAACTCTTACACCTTTAGTTAAGTTATGAATTTATGGAAATTCCATTACGACCACAGACTATTAAGAGATACTAGTTTATGTATGACTGTTAGTCATGCACTAACTGAGGCATTGGCATAAACTAGTACGGTGGCCATACTAAGGCTATCCAATGTTGCCGCTTAAAAAATGACCCAGAAAAAGTCAACAAATAGAACTAGGTAATTACCTAGTTCTAGTATTGAACAACCGCGAAGGTAACTTCCTTTGGTAATTTCACTTCTCTTGTATGAATGAATAGGGTATTTAACTCAAAGTTTACAAATATATTTAAAAATACAGTTCTACTAAAAACTATCTTTCTAATAAACGGGTCATATCGATATTCCTCATGTTATTAAAATCGAAGGGAGTGACGCGCACAGCTACTAATATTTCAATTCGACTCAAGAATAGCGTGGGATCTTGCTCTACTAGCGCCACCCTAATTGAACGCTTTTGACGGACACTTCATGCACTAGTCACAGAGTCGGTTCTCTGTTAATTTACACTCCATTTGAGGAATCAATGGCCAAATATCATGTCTAAGATCATTTTACCTTATGGTCTATAAAAATTAGCTCTAAATATTACTTATCGATTTATTTGTAAGGTATATAAGTATTATATCCATTGTCTAGTACCCATAGTACAAGCTCTGCTTAGTTTGGGACTAGATGGTGCTGTGTAAAATGTCGAAGAATATTTATTTATTATTATAACACATAACATACCATCACGCCTGTATTCCCCGAAGGGTTAGGCAGAGGCCGTACTAATGTACACCCACAGTTCGCCGGTATGTTTAGGTCCCATGTAATAGGGGGCGAGCCTATTGCCATTAACCGGGCACAAATTCCTAACTCCGAGCTGCTACTGGGAATTTCATAGAAAAACCCAATAACACTGCTTGACCTGGGAATCGAACCCAGGACCTCTAGCGTAGCAGTCGCGCTCAGGACCACTTGGCTAATGAGGCAGTTCTTTATTATTATTTATTTATTATTTGTGGTAATAAATTTTTTGGCTAAATCTAAAAAAAGAAAAATTAATCCATCGAGCATAGAGCCATTAAAGATGAAATGGGCTGTTTAGGCGGGAAAATGAAAAGTGCACATTGTCGATTTTATATTATTTTTCAAAACTTGAATTTCTCCGAAGTTAAATGTGTAATTATGGTGGATAATTAACCATTAAGTGTTCGTGAACGTGTGAGTGTAGGCAAATGATATAAAATTGAAAATCGTGACTTTTTGGGTTCACACCTAAACTCCATCGAAGTCTCAATAAAGTTTCTACCGTTTTATTGGGGCAACTGAACTGAACTTGACACTGGCGAACACAAAAAGTGTGGTGCCATAAATTCTTTGACTATCTATCTATAAGGACCCGCCTCTAATGATCCTTCCCCTCTGTCAAGGTAGTGGATTAAAAAATCTAACGCGTTTATCAAAACTGTTTCCGAAATCGATTTTTCATTAACAGAATCGTTTCCGCTCAGTAAGGTCATCATAAATGCTCCGTGTAAATACCGATATACGTGCAGTTAATGTATGCAAAAAAAAATCTAATATCTTATTTAGATAAAGATGGAGTTATTTTCCGTATGTAAGTATTAAAGTTCATTTATTTCTATTTAAATCACATAATACAATTTATTAATAAAGATCGAGGACGTTACCGATTCAATAATCGAGTATAAAATAATCGTTTAGTTCAAGCATGCACTCCCCACGAGACTACCCGCACTCCCCACGAGACTAGCAAATTTTTTTTACTAACAATATCAGCCTTCTGCTAATACACGTAAGATTTAAATTTGAAACATCCATCAAACTGTCATTTTTTGATTTCAATTATATATCATCCAATAGGATGTCACCATTTCTGCTTTCCAATTATAGGTCTTAATGCAGAATTACCGTATTTTGGCAATTATAGGCCTTATATATATTATGACATAATGCATAAAACTCGAATTTTAAAAAGTGTAGCGAGACTATGTCCCTCTTTTGTTTTGTCATTTTAATTAATGATGTGATAGTGTTTGTTTATGATTTCGAATCGATATCGATATTATTTTCGTGTTCAATGTAAGACCAAATTATAATAATTGCTAAAGATCACTAAAGATGAATATCATGAATTTATTATATCACTATATTTTAATAAAATAACATTTTTGGAAATGACGTAACTAAGATTATTTATTATTTTTGATATCCAGTATTAGATAATTTATTTGTTACTTTTTCAGATCTACAAAAGACCTTCATTTAAAATGATATAGGTGTGATTGATAAATAATAGCTTAAGCCGTTGCGGATAAATTTGTTGACAAAAGAATTTATAAATTAACATATTTAAATCGTATTTCAAAAATCATTGAAAATGATTTCTAAGATACGGTATGGTTAGAAGGTCTGGGGTTTCTTTTACCGCTTAGGTGGAAAACCAGCACATGTCCCGCCTGATAGTAAGTGTATATATAGTGTTTATGTACCCTATTATATGAACGCTTGCAACACCTGGGGTATAACTCGCCCGTTGCCGAACCTGTAAAAATCTTTTCACACCCGGTAGACAACCCACAACACCGGTACCCCCACTGCCAACATAACGCTTCCTCGCGGAGCTCTGGCGATCTTGCAGCACAAGGAAGGAACACAACATAGTACAGTCACAGATAATAGAATACTAGTAGTACAGTGCTATGTTATTTGGCTACTATTTTCTGCAAAGTGTAGGTGTTTCCCCAGTTGGGCAGCTCCAATTGTAAGTGAATTATTCAATTCCACTATGCCCTGCTTCTCGGGGTGTTTGTTCAAACACATTATTTTCTTTTTTCGATATCCGGCTCAAAGAAATAACGAGAGTACGGAACACGACACACCATCACGTCTTTATTCCCCGAAGGGTTAGACAGATGCCTCCATTAATCGGGCATCAACCCTTAATTTTATAGAAAAACTCCAATAACACATTGCTCGACCGGGGAATCGAACCCAGGACCTCTAGCGTAGCGCTTCTGTTCATATTAACGCGCGACATAATTAACAAAATCGTATTTACTCCTACTTATATCTCGTGGGAAACAAAATGCTCTGTCTAGTGTTATTCCTAATATATCAGCCTGGCAAACAAAAGAAAAAATCAAAATGAAAGAATCAAACTAATTGGTATCAAAGAATTTGTAACATACCGTCCCCAATATCCGCTCTATCTATACTAATATTATAAAGAGGAAAGATTTGTATGTATCAATGTATGTAACAAATAAACTCAAAAACTACTAGGCCGATTTCGAAAATTATTTCACCATTTGAATGCTACATTATTCAAGATTAACATAGGCTATAGAATATGTATTTCGAAAAGTTTGCGATTTCTCTCACCCGTGCGTTTATTTTCCAATTACATATTATGTTACACCTATTTATCTATACCTAAACAGTTCCTTTGTTTTGTATTTCATTAGCATGCAATGAGAGCATTGCATTGAAAATAATTATGACGCAAGATATTAAAAAGGTGTGTATGAATGATTTTAATTTTGCAAATAAATAATTACATATAAAAATAATTTGTAATGTTGTTACGTTTTTCTCTATTCTTCCTAAAATAATCTATCGATATAAAATATCGACATAGTAGCTTCCTAATTATTTTTATTGTATTATACGTTCGTATTGTCGTCAATTCTTGTATGTTGACGTATTTGACCTCTATGTGTGCGTAAATTGTGTTAGTGGTGAAGAATTTAATATGTGTGAGTTCGTGGCGATACAAAATGATTTTGAGTATGTGTGCAGCAATGTCTATGTAGTGTTTCCTCCCCCCGCACCAAAAGTGACAGACTTTTTTGTTCATAGAATTAAGCGCGTCACTTGTCCAGGGATAGATAGTCAAAGCATAAATTACAATCCCATGATGGGAAATAATTATTACCTACTTGATTATTCTAATACTTGACACTGGTAAATACACAAAGTGTGGCGCCATAATAATAAAAAAAAAGATGAAATGAGAGCGTATGAAACTGTCATTGTCATGCAACTGTCATCATATGATCATATTCATACTGACATGACATTTCCATTTTCTTTGCAATTTTGCATGCATTGTTGATGTCCAATTTCTGAAACGAAATGAGTGATTGCCTATGAATGTAATATTTTGTGCTTATAAAATTAACGATACACAATGCAATAGTTTAAGAAGATTTGTGGTATTTCGCGATCAAAATAAATGGTTTCGCACTGTATCAACCTGTGGTAAGTGTGTTTGCATGTTTTCGTTAGTGTCTAGGTACTTAAATAAATGCCTTTATTTTTGATAAAATTTGATTAAATTACTAATTTAATCAAATTTTATATAAACTTAGATTTATTTAATTATAAAAATAAGTAGTAATTTGTTGTCATAAATTTGAATTACAAAACGACTTCCCCCATTAGGCGACTAACCATTAGCGTTTTACTTAATTTTTATTCTTCTTTTTCTTATTTACCAGATCATATCAGCGTTGAATGTTTGAAGATAATTTAGTAAAAAAAATTGAAAATGTCCAGACCTACAATTGTGTTAAGCTTCCATGATATATTACTCCATGAGTCTGATGTTGATCTTTTAGATGAACCACATTGGCTGAATGATACTATTATATCATTTTATTTCGAATACTTAGAGAAAAATGTATTTAAAAATGCAAAAGAATTACTGTTTGTGTCATCAGAGGTGACACAATGTATAAAGATGGTTCATGAAGATGAAATTAACACTTTTCTCGAACCTCTTGGCATAAGTAAAAAACTGTTTGTGTTCTTTCCACTAAATGACAATGATGTGGATATGGCAGGTGGCTCTCACTGGAGTCTTCTTGTTTATTCTAAACCAGAAAGCTGTTTTTACCACTATGACTCTTCACACATGAGCAATTCCAAAGCTGCTTGGGACTTTGCAAGCCATCTTATGCCTTACCTTTCAGAAACAGGTAAGTAATTATTATTTTTCATAAATTTAAAGGCAATATTTTAAATTATTTCTGAGTTTAATAGCTGCATAATTTAATGCTCATGCGTACTCAATAATACAGTACTTACTTATATTACAGATTGTTTATTTCAATTCAATAATAGTATTGTGTGTGATTCTTGACTTAAATTGCAATCATGGTAACATCTGTAATTGTTTTCAGGTAAAATTAACTATGTGAACAAAGATTGCTTACAACAGAGCAATGGCTATGACTGTGGGGTCCATGTGTTATGCAATGCTGAGAGGCTGGCTGAGTGTGCTCATCATACAGGTCACATTGGAAACTGTGATATGCACTTCAAGATAAACCCCAGTGCCAAAAGGAAAGAAATATCAAAGATCATAAATATATTGTCCCATTCCCATTAATTTATTAGGTTTATGTATTCATTTCTTCATAGTTTGCAGTTGGACTTTTTTTAAAGTAACATACCTATTATAAAATTAAGTATTAAAATTTTAAGCAATGACATTCATCAATTTGTTTCATTTTCTAATAAAGATGAGGATACTATCAAGAAAGACTAAGTTTATTGGACTTGGCCAGATTCAGAATAATTAATGTACATAGTGTACAGAACTCTTTAAAACTTCAAGAATCACTTAGCCTTTTACAGTTTAATCCACTTTAGAAATAAGCAGTCTTCCAAAAAACGGTTCTTCAAAAAATTGGGGAAACCTCATGGGCTATACCTACCTGCGTTCAATTTAAGTGATATATTATATAATATAATATTTAAATGAAATAATAATAATATGAAATTTGAATGAAATAATATTTAAATTGCCTTTAAATAGAAAATGACTCTGCTCTTATGCAGAACATTATTTTATTTATTGATGCAATACCTAACTTCTGTAGTGCAGAGTGCCAGAGAATCACAAGGACCTATACAACTGTACCCTGTAGGTAAATTTTGAGGGCTTGCATTAGCTGTAAACAACCAAGAACCAAGTACACCCATTGAAACACTTGTCCTTACAACTGGCACTGTGGCGTCGCCAAGCATGATAACTAGAAAACTAAAGTAGAACTGAATGGCCATGCCTGCAGTACTTTTGTCATTGCATTATCACATTTTGAGCCAATCTTGGGACAAGATATGCATGGTTAAAATTATTTCCGGGCACGCATTATTGCCTCACTGGTTGTCCACTGTATACAAATAGGTGCATAATTATATAGAGTATGTATATACATAAATACGCTGTAATATAACGGCACATAAATACAGACGATGTGAGCCTTACAAAAGTTTAGTTTTAGACTTGTAAACCACGATAATTTAACTACTCGACTATATTCTGGCCATATGTTATGCGTTACACAGAAATAGGTAGTAGCTCAGCGCGGTACAGCGCCCTCCAGCGCGCGTTGCGCAGGCGCATCTAAACCACAGTATTTTATTATGGTCATGCATAATAAGGTAAATTAATAATTACAAATTTTTGAAAAGATTATATTTTTTATTTGATATTTTTAGTAATCCTAAACAAATATCGACAAACCACAAACACGTTCAAAAGTCTATATACCTATCTAGGTAATTATTTATCTCACGCAAATAATGTAAACCCATTTACATTATTTATCTCACATAATTGTGATGACAAACATCCAGTCAAGTAGCGCTCTTCTCTCAGTCCGTACAAAATTGATTTTACACAAGCTAAGCGATAAGCTATTTTTTTTTAATTTTAATTAAAATTTAATTGCGTTTGTCAACTCCTGGTTTGGTACTACTTGTGGACTTGTTATTATTTCACCAATTCAGCCATGATTATTCATCAGATAGGCACGGATTAAAAACTTCCCCATAGATTGAGAGTGAAAAAATCTTAGCAATGACGAAATAACGAAAGCTAGGTACTATTAGACAACATAAAATATCTTTTCATTTGTAAAAGTCGGGGTTGTATTTTGTAGGTACAAAATAAGCTAAAATCTTTTGGGCCGCGTATTGGCCAACAACAACAGTATTAGCTATCGCTAGCACATGTTGTTTTGGGACATGGCATGTAGGTAATTTCACTTGTTACAAACATTGCCTTTCAAACCAAAACAATAATTTATTCAGATACAAGAAAGTAAGGGATGTAGGTAATAATACGTCCTGCAGTTGTAACAAATTTCAATATAGTTAGATTAAAGAATATTCTTAGTAGATGTACAATCGGGAAATCGAGAAAAGTAGATTCTCTTGTCTTGTTGAGTCTGTTTCCTATAAGTTATTCTATAAATATCACATTTATAACAATAAAATACCATTGACAAATCTCTATTATTAGACAACATTAAAGGTTTTATAGAAATACCTCCGTACTTAATGTTAAAAATATCAAAAATATTGTGACTTCTAATTTGTCTGTTTTTTAAAATTCCATACTCAATATAAAAAAAAACCCATATACCTACCTAAGGTAATGTTATTGTCACATTTAAGATTTCTGAGGTTCTACCCAACCGCCAAACGCATGATCCAATTCTTCTGCTACTGCTAAGCATAATCTATCTTGATTATGATTTGCAATCACTTGGATTCCAATTGGCAATCCTTCTCTACTTAACCCTAGTGGAACTGTGGTCGCGGGTAAACCTAAACAGTTAATAATAGCAGTATAAGAGAAATTGAATGGTCGAAGTAGTGGTTCATTATGAATCGGCGCCGTTGTAGGGTGCGTAGGAAACAGGAAAACACCGTTGTCGCCGAGCATGTTCGAAAACATTTGCTCTAGGTCATCACGTAACTTAAGATAGTGCTTGTGTTTCTCACTACCAACTTTTACACCTCCGTAGTCGAATAACGATGTGAAAAGTCCTATGAACGTGTTTCCGGAAAGGCCAATAATATTTTTAACCATTTCAAATAAAATGCGAACAACGCTTTCTTTTTTCATTATAAATTCACCAAACCTCTTCTTGTTCTTCATGTTTGCGAACCAAATGGGCATAGATTTGCGCAGCAATAGTATTTTTTTCTCCTCGGCGTCTAATTGATACTGCGCCTTCAAGTACTCCGTAACTTTCTTCATCGCCGCTGTGATCTCTGGATCAACTGCATCCACTAGTGGCGCACCACTGCTGAATTGGTAGAAATACTTCACCTTTCTGATATCAACAGGTTCGTCTAATCTAAGTTTCTTGGAGGTTTCCCCTGATATTATTTTAAGAATAGGCTTTAAGTCCACCGCGTGCCTTGTCATCGGTCCTACTCCTGTAACAAAATAATTATTCTAATTTAACAACACGGAAATAATCTGTGATTTGTTCTTTGTCCTTCTAGTAAAGCTATAATTTTTTTATGTAAATCTACATAAATAAAGAACTGTCACTGCCTCATTAGCCTAGTGGTCGTGCTACGCTAGAGGGTTCGATTCTCAGGTCGAGCAAAGTGTTATTGGGTTTTTCTATGAAATTCCCATTAGCAGCTCGGAGTTTGGAATTTGTGCCCGGTTAATGGCAATAGGCTCGCCCCCTATTACATGGGACCTAAACATACCGGCGAACTGTGGGTGTACATTAGTCGCCTCTGCCTAACCCTTTGGGGAATACAGGCGTGATGGTATGTAAAGAACTGTCATGTGATAAAATGGTAAAAACTGTTTGCATGCAAGATTAAAATTTGTCTTGATTAAAATCAGGTAAAACTGGTTTCTTACATAAATTCATATGAAGCCTCTGTTATTAATTATGAAATTATTGATTAATTAGTTAATAGCTAACGGACGGCTCTAGTAATGCAAATACATTTTTTATTGCTTTATTCGCCTCGACCTTTAAAATAGGAATTATGAATGTTACAAAATTTTGTAGATAAACCAGCTTACCCAAAAATGAATTCTGCAGCTCCGACTCAGGAATGGGGTATTGTCCCACGTTTGAAACAACGTTACGTGATGGTTTGTGACCAAATATCCCATTGAAATATGCTGGCATCCGTATTGAGCCGCCAATGTCTGAACCTAACAACAAAGTTGAAAATTAGTTTATCTTAAAAACTGTCCACTCCATCTCAGAGGTCCTGAAAATTCTGGTCCAAAAATTCTTACGGAGAACATACTTTAAAAAGCATACGTAGGCACGGACGAACACAGAACCTCCTCCTTTTTTTGAAGTCGGTTGAAACGTGGAGATTTAATTCTTGCACGTGATGATATCTTATCATTTAACCTGGACAAACTGTACCTTTGCATAAAAATCTATATTTAGTCGCATTGGCTTCGTCGATCTAGGTATTTCTAGGATCCAGGTATTAAGCACGATTTTTGTTAGGAATACTTACCTATACCAAATAAGCTGCCAGCTGCTGCCTGGCAACAGCCCTCTCCGCCTGAAGAGCCTCCAACGATTCTCGTAGTGTTGTAAGGGTTTTTCGTTCTGCCATGAATGTGGTTGTGAGTCTCCCACCTGAAATATAGACATAAGCATCTGGAAAATGTTGCATAAAAACTGTTCATATACAAAAAAAAATATGGCATAGGGCGGCAAACCACAGATGCATCGCTTGATGGTAAGCGATTACTGCTGCCCATGGACACCTGCAACACCAGAGGAGTGCCAAGTGCTTTGCCGGCCTTTTAAAAGGGTTTGGGACTCCGTATGTATCCTTACTCACTCGGCAAAACACGTCGTAAGCGTTGTTTCACGCTGGTTTTCTGTGAGGCCATATCACTCCGGTCAAGCCGGCCCATTCGTGCCGAAGCATGACTCCCACTGTTCATGTCTTAAAAAACTCATAAAAAATTTAGATGCATATGCTTACCACATGCATAATTCAGGTACATTTGTTAGGCCGATAATGATGGCCCCCTTCTGTCGTAGCAAACTGACGGCTTCGCCGTCTTCTTCTGCAATAACATCTTTACGAAGAACAACACCGGCTGTGTGATGTAAACCTGAAAGGACAAAAAAAAAACGTTTACGTAAACTAAACATAACAAACAGCAGCCTTGCTTGCCTGTTTACCTAAAAATTCTGTTGTACAGGTTATTAAAACCCTATCTTCTAGGCAAGCGCGCTCCATTGCAGGTCAGCTTAACATCAGGCGAACTGGCGCAAGACTAAAAAAAAAGATTTTGCGATTTCCAGCTGGATAAGGTCCGTATACTGCGAGTATTAAAAATCCAAGCTGAAAAACATCTCAATGGGACGGATAATTTATTAACCGGAAGATGACGTTGACATTAAAAGGTCAACTGATTGTGAAACGGTCATTGTTAACTCAAACTAATAATCCACTTAGTTCCATTATTATCCTTATTATACCTTTTACACTGATACAGTCTTTGGTTGTAAATGGGACGCCAAGAAAGGGCTTCTCGTCTTCCAGCTGAGAGGTCGTTCTCTGTCCGCTACGCACGAGGTCATCGGCCTCTCGTGCTTCTTTTAATGCAAGTTCGAATCGATCTTCCACAAAGCAGTTTAGGGCGGAATTGACGTCTTTAATCCGCCTGATGCACGCTTCCAGTACTTCCACACTAGTAATCTGTAATATATAGAGGTTTCTTCTTAATAAAACAATAATAGGGACATACATGGATTCGATCGTTATAAGCTTGTAAACAAAAACATCCACTTATTGTTCATTAATATTACTCTCCATAGATAGCAGTATAATAACGAGATATTATTTAAAACTGCGCTGCTTAATCCATTTGCAAGGTTAACCTGCACTTGCCGCGATCAGTCCATGGTTAGATAACGTTATTTAGCACTTCGAAACCCCTGCGTGCCTCAAAGCGCACGTAAACCCATCAGTCCCCTGCCCACAGATCGTAACAACCAATCTATCCTCAGAATATCTATCAAAGGAGATGTGCTACATATCTATATGCCCAGAAAATGGATGTGGGACATTTGATGGCTGTCGTTTCGCATAAAGACAACTGGTAATACCGGATCAAGCTTAATGTAAAACACTATATCCTGAGCACCTTAAATACATAAAAAGAAACTAATTGAAAGTTACATCTATCTACTAACCTCCCCTAGCCCTTCGTGGAAATCATCCGCTTTGTCTAGTGCAAGCATGTTTGGATTACATTTTAGTCTCCCCAGAGTTAAAGATCAATAGGTAAGTAACAATCAGGTACAATACTGGAATTAAAAAGTCTCACTCGATAAGTCGACAGTATGCTACTGACGTTTCGATTTCATTGAATAAGTAGTCAGATACAGACATCAGTTATAGGCCAATGAACCGATGAATGAAAGACTCATTGCTGAGAGCATTCACAACTACCACTATAATACTTTTTTATTTCAACTGAATTCAGATGACAAGTAAAAAATAATTAAGGCTAAATTTCACGTTTTCGCTAACGACTCTTCGACTTCCGCTAAGTTATAAATTAAGACAGGCTGTCGCCACTTCCGGTGTGCCTGGCAATCGTTACAAAATAATTACAAAGTTAATGTTAAGTACTTAACCGCAATTATCTTTCTTTGGCTTACGTCAGAAGCTTCGTCTAACTTGGGAAAACTTCACCGATAAGCTTCTATACTTAGGAATAATGAAACAGCGAATAAAATATCTTTGGTTGGGATATTTGACGCGTTTGCACCCGATTCCAATAACAAAGCTATCTGACTATTAATTGATAGTTTATCGATAGGATAGCCATAAAACCCAACTGGTCTAAACTAATATTACAGAAGTAGGTACGTAGTTATCTGAAGCAAACAAAAATGTACACAAACACTTGTCTTTCTTTAGAGTACTAGTGCTGTATGCTTTTGCTGCTCAATGGTTTTTTCTTTATCTCCAGACGGTTAGTAAATAACAGTTGTATGGAAGTATTTCAGACCATATCATTCAGACTTATGATCAACCACAGACTGCCTCAATAGCCAAGTGGTCCTGACCGCGACTGCTACGCTAGAGGTCCTGGGTTCGATTCCCAGGTCGAGCAAAGTGTTATTGGGTTTTTCTATGAAATTCCCAGTAGCAGCTCGGAGTTAGGAATTTGTGCCCGGTTAATGGCAATAGTCTCGCCCCCTATTACATGGGACCTAAACATACCGGTGAACTGTGGGTGTACATTAGTACGCCTCTGCCTAACCCTTCGGGGAATACAGGCGTGATGGTATGTAATATGTATGTAATATCAACCACAGAAGTACAATCCGAACGTTTTATCCGCTTGGTGATTCTTACAGTCAATTCGTGTCGCATTGTGAACCACTCAGACTAAGAATTACGTGTTACATACGCCATGTCGTCAGGGAATCAACATTTGGGTGGTATGTTTCTGGATATACAATGTCTTTTGTTAAGGTGCATCTCTCTAGATATGGGATTACGCCTTATGATCCGTTGAACTACGAAAATAATATGACACATTATTCCGAAATCGAAATCACATCCCCAAAAAAAAATAAGAAACATTAAATATACATGAAAGTAAATATGATGCATGTGTCAAATTCACGATTCTTGTTCCCAAACCTAAATTACCGCAATGATCCAAATTCAAAATATAAATGATTTTTAAAACAAGATAAAACCACAATAGGGTTCAGTAAGTTTGGCACCCAGGGACGGTATGGCATGCCACCGTAAGTATTGCCATTTGAGTTTCCTTGTATTATATTTTTTTCAGGGTAGGTATCTTTTTTACTTTTGAAAACGATTATTCAACCGGATCTCGATACCTAACATTACCTTCTCGGTTCGGGCAGGATTTTCAATTTTTCACATTGTAAAGTATATGTTTGTAATCGTAGATCGTCCGCCTCCAAGGGCTCATAAACTATATTTTCATTCACTTATAGATCTGGACCACGAGGATTTTTTGTTTTAGTTTTTGCTAGACGGTTTATAATCAACATTTTCCTTATCTCAAACACGACAAGCTTCGAATTTTCGTTTAGACTTTATCCTTGACTCGGCCTGAGCTTTTTTATTGTATCGTCTTGGCTCTTGTGCAAATTCAAGCTACTTATTGTTTCATTGTTTCAAGTTATTTTGGCTGTTGCCTGTTGGCATTGAAAAGTTGAAACGTAACGAATCGCCATTTAATTGTTCCAAAATGAACTTTCCTTAGCACTCCAATAAAGATATCCTCAAGATATATTCATATTAATTAATTAGATATACATACCTTAATACCTATTATATAAATTCTCAAACCCTTGCTCCACTGTTGAATGCAAATGAAATGAATTTTTAAGCGTCATGCTCAAACTCAAGAGTCAAGACAGACAAGAATTTAATTTCAAGGTTGTTTAGGGCGACAAGATTTTTAAATGTCAAGTTCAAAGTCATGATGAATGCCCAAATGATATTGACCTTTTGACATGTAAGGTCATCACATAAATAAAGTGCATATATTAATAAAATAAATCGCAAGTAAAACCCATATTGTAATGTTTACTTCTGAATTCCCTTTACCTATTAGACAATTCGCAATAATCTAATCGTTTTTTATTACTGTAGATAAGCTCGTGCACATTAGTACCTACCTATTCATAATTTAATCATGTTCTTTTATAGTTTGGACTTTGTTGCGGTGGATATCAAGGTTTTGTAAAAAAAGTGTATTTTTAAATGCATGCAATCACATATATTTTTCATGTTGATTCACCAACGTAGATAGTGTTATCAGTGTGTGTAAACATGGCTTTGAACTACATTTAAGTATCTAAGTACATAAAAATATAACAACACGGCAAAAAAAACATTCTCGTTTTTGTTTGAAGATACGTACCTACTCCGTGTTATATGTATGTAACTTACATCATAATGATTCCTTTTTAAATATTACATCATTAGCTAATAAAGTAGCACCTACTGGCAACAATAAATAGAGTCTTGTTCATGTTCGTTGTACAATTGATTGTACTTTCATGTAAATAATGGAAGTTGAAGAACCCGTTTCGAAGTTATTATGTACTTCCGTATCGCGACAAGCATAAATGTTCTCCGCAGTAAGTATTATTAAGACAAGCTCACCTCTTTATTCCGAATTTTCTTTGCAACTGCTATAGCCGGCTGTTTTAGAATTTCATCGTATATTGGTGGTATCTTCTCCCCTTCATTTCCATAGTATAAACTTAAAACGAACTTCGCAATACTTGCAAATACTAATCTCATAACATGAACCACTCTCAGTTTCAGTCCAAAAGGTTTAGTTGAAATCTCCGTGTTACACATGTTTGTGTTAACTTTAAATCACTGTACTATTCATAAACTTTACACATGGGAACGATCGATGTTACCACTGAATACACACTTTCTTTCAAAACAATGTTAGAAGTTGCGACGGCAAGGAACCAGCGACAACGCCTGTGTCGCTTATATACAACGAACTGTTCAACGCGATGAATGAGCGATGAAAACCGAGGACATAACAGCTTGTTCGCGTCAGTACAGCCGTCTCGCTCTGTCGCAGTAGTTCGAGTGTCGGCCGAGTGGCGGCTTCGTGTCGGACGTCCTTCTACGGCTCCTCTCTGCCGCGCCGTGTCCGTTGCCACTGTTGCCAGCCCCCCTCACGCACGTATTATATTTTATCAAATCTATATTAACGAAATCGTATAATACGTGTGACGCAAAATATAATATCATCAGGTAGTACCTTGCAATGCTTGAGTTTGACCTTTTTAACAGTTTCAAGGGTAGGTCATAAGTTTTACAAGGTATATGGGTCTTATTAAATTGTCGGTTCACTTGTGTTGCGGGCTGCGGCAATTAAGCGTTCCGTGAAACTTTCCATTGAAATAAGTCCAATATTTTACTAGGTACAGTAACTCTTGATACCTTACTTGGATATGGGTACTCGTACTTAGTCAGTTTTTGGCTTTGCCATTAAAATTCGCAGACATTGTCTTTTTAACTAATCAATAGAACACAAATTAACAATCGAAAAATAATAACTACTGAATAAATAGGTTAGATTATTTACCTTAAAATTATTGACAATGCACTAAACTATGATGTGTCATCTTTTTTTTTTCTAAACAGATTTCGTGTAACTTCGTAAGAGGTTTTATGTCCTACCAAGGAGGTATCCCGGATTATTTAGGAATTTGATAGCCTATATTATCTTGCCATGACATTATCAGCCGGCAACTATCAAACACGTTAATTTTTAGGTCTACTCCTATTCGCCATAAGTACTAGGAATCCTAAAAAGTGCTGTAACTTTACCTGCTTAGCATGAGGCGCATAAAACTATAGCTACTGTCATACTACAAGTTTGTCATACAATAGAAACCAATGAGATTGCTATAGGTATATAAATAGGTACCTACCTATTTAATTAAATTATCTGCTAAGATACCTACTATTAGGTAGGATAGGTTTGAGAACCAAATTATCATTATCATTTTTATTATCATAAAAAAACGGATTAATATACACATACTCGTATAAGTACCTACTTTACATAATTTTTTTACTGTTTTATTACAACATTGTCAGACTGAAATTTATCTTTTTATTAAAATGTGTGTATCTGGACTTATTTTAATAAAATAAGCCCAGATGGTTCTTCATCTGAGGCTAAATTGTGTTGACGTACTACCTCTAAGTATGTATAAACATTGTTAAGTTATATAAACTTTACTTTTTACCGTTTGGAAATCTATAGGACAAACAAAGACAGACATGATATTATTCATTGCCAGTATCGCTAGCGATCTTTATTACAATACTCGACTCCTTTCATTTAGTATTATTAAATTACAATAACAGACGCCTTCGCACATGCAGTGTGAACAGCTAACTAAAAATAGACGTCGTTATTTTTAAATTTACTCATGTTTTATAAAAACTACGCCAGACTCGGTAAATGTACAACATAGGTACCTATTGCTATTTAGATGTATTGTACACGTCTGTTTCTTTAATTTCAGAACAAAATGGCTGACTCACCAGAACTCGAACACGCAGCAAACAGAAACAATTCACTAAAAATATCATTGCCTACAGTCCTATGTACATCCGAACCATCCGAAGACAAATCCGATGTTCCCATCAAAGCAAATTCCTTCATTTCCTCGGATTCCAAGATGTCGCTTCCGTCCAATTTGGGCACCCCTACATCACCACTTAGATTATCCTCCCCTTTGTCATTACCGACGTCACCATGTGTTAAGAATTCCCCGCAATCATCAGCCAACTCATTACCTAATCCGAACCCACCAAATGCTGCAACGAACAATTCTGCGGTGAATAGCGGCTCTGCTACCGGTAAGTGATATAATTAACAAGTGCTGTAACATTTAGCATCCATATTCTTTGTTGATTAGATGTTAAATGTTAATAGCTGTTATGAAGTAGTCGCTGGAAAACGGGTACCTTAATAAGAATGGCAGACGGCACGGTTCGTATGATATGCAAGAGCGTGAAAGTGTTTCTGGTGTTAAGTTTTGGATTTTTATTTATTCGATATATACAGACTATAGTTTTAGGGAGATTAAAAAAAACTCTTGTGAGCGATCTTTACACTGATAGATAGCACGACGCTTCCAAAATGTTCTGCTTTTATTCATTTAGCAAATACCTACTAGTATATTCATAGATATTCTAAATTAAATATGGACCACCGGATTTATAGAACACGAATAAATAATTTGTAGATGTAGATTACTCTCACAATATGCGTTAGAATCTCTACATAACACTTATGTGCTCACAATGAAATCTTTTTCTTCACGAATATATTCCAGGTAGGTATGAGTTCATCAAAGACACATTTTAGATACAAAATTAATCACATAATGTACCTATTCTCGCCTGAAGTTGCTAAATATATTCCTATTCAAGACTACACTAAAACATGTAATTCAATATGTTTAAGGATAAGTTTTTAAAATATTGCTGCTGAAACAATTTATTATCGTTGTAATTATTTTTTTAATTTTATGAGCCATCGGAGCCGTCTCATCTTGGGTTAGACATTATTAATTTTCATTTTGGTATTATAAATTATAGCACGTAACTTACCTGTTAGGTACCCGTACCTGAAATCTGATATTTTTAGCAGTGTTGAGTGCTTTCACTTAAGTAATTTATAAAATAATCAAGTTGATTAAATAAATTATGCAATGAAAAATATTTTTACTTTCATAAAAATATATTAACTGTATATTTACAGAACTCCTAAATGCACATACTGAAGTGGAACTAAAAAAGGAAATATTATACATATTTTTTTATTCTGCACATGCGCTTATACATTTTACTCAGATATTTAAAATTCTGATGGATACCACGATTTAAAAAAAAAAAAGTTTACTAGCAATGTGGCACGCACATTACTAGTATTCTTGTTAACCCCTCGTGCCAAGCTAAATGCTTGTGTTACGAGTGGGTTCACGTCGATAGTGCAATGGGTGAGTTCCGAACCGGCAACCACATGATCGCAAGTCCGACGCCCTAGCCATTAGGCTACCGCCGCTTCCGCCGCTTAATATGACCCATGAGTCCTCCCTCGTTTTTATTATGTGACTACCTAATGGAAGGAACCAGGAAGAAGGTTCAGCCATTATGTTGTTTTTCCAGGTCCGTGCCCTTGCGTGGAAATAAATAAACGATTCAAACTTTGCGATTCATTACTATGGTGTCTTTCTAAAGTTAACGACATTCGTGACTGTTTCCATTTAACTGAGCCAACTTTTGTAATTAAAGTAGATATACAAATGCGTAACTTGATACTGTTCCCCAGCTATTTTATCTTTAAATTACGTTTGGAAGTTAGAACAATCGACTGAAGTATTTTCCTTATAAACAATAATCTCCTTATAATAAGGCAAACGTCGAAAGCTTAAAGGAATTAAATGAGAATTTGCTTGTATCGTACACTAAACTGTCGTTATGGGCTATGATCAGTAATATCAAACTCAATTTTGGCAGCCAGTTTAATACGCAATTGGCACGGGGACAAGTACCCTCATTGAGCCTACTGGAGCCTTCGCAGAACCCCAATAAAGATGAGGATTTAGCAATTTTTTCAGGACGCTGAAAATGAGAAACCTTCATCGACTTCATTCATATTCCGCAGTCGAGCGCTGAACGCGGCGGAGGGCGGGCGCGTCCCGAGCCGCTATCTTCGCAAATGCCGATACTAATTCGCTTTAGGTTCCTTATCCCTGTGAAGTGAAGTGGCAATTAGTATGTCGTATGCCTATAAACTAACGTTGTGTAAAGAAACTATTTGCAGCTCAACGAACCTGTAATAATAAACACTGCGGGAAATCAAAAAGTTTATACATTATCAAGTATAATAAATTAGAAACTTTTTGAAGAAAACTTTTATCTCATATGAATAGAGATATTTACATATTTTTAATGCTCGAAATAACTGCATGTAAACGTGATTTCACTGGTATAATGTAGAGCTTTCTATTTAAACATTATTTGCATTCTAGAAATAGCTTCGAGTTGGTAAACTCTGTCGTATGTTATAATGCGAAGACAAAGTTAAACAATAAGTGGCGGCGTGAGGCAGCGGGATGCCTTGTTGTGGCTGCTGGTGGAATGGCAGACAGAGGCATCGACCCCCCGACCCCAACACTTCAGGTTATTTTCCACCTCATTTTCTTCACGAAATTGCTTGCTCCAACCCAAATGGATATAAACCAATGAATCGCGGAATGATGAATATGCGATTCATTGTTCATTGAACTTTTACCGCTTTACATTTTCTGATCGATGTATTGATAAGTAATATACAAGATATAATTTTTCTATATATTGGAAACAGTTCGAATGGTCCGGACTGCTTATACGGATAGGTGTTGAAGTTTATATGTCATAAAGAATGAAAATTATCGCAGAAGCTCCGGTCAAGATATTTTGAGAGGAGTGTTTATTTACCAATACAATAAAAATAACATAACATACTAAACCGAAAGGTTAAGGAGAGGCGTAGTAATGTATACCCACAATTCGCCGGTATGTTTAGGTCCTCTGTAATGGGGGTGAGCCTATTGTCATTAACAGGGCACAAATTCAAAACTCCGAGCTGCTACTGAGAATTTCTCAAAGAAACCCAATATCACTGTTCGACCTGGGAATTGAACCTAGGACCTCTGGCGCGCTCAGGACTGACTCTTATATAAATAACAATAAATTAATTCAGAAACTTTCCCCAACTCAATACGCAAACTTTATTCGTACATATTATATATGTAATGGAGAAACAGAGGACTGTACCTATAATTCCTTAATCACTATCTAGGAGTACACGTGCCAAAAAAATCGGACATCGAACGCAGAATATTGGATAATTTGATTCGTTACTAAAGATCATAATTAACCTATCCTTCATAATTGCCAATTTAACATAACATACCATCACGCCTGTATTCCCCGAAGGGTTAGGCAGAGGCGTACTAATGTACACCCACAGTTCGCCGGTATGTTTAGGTCCCATGTAATAGGGGGCGAGCCTATTGCCATTAACCGGGCACAAATTCCTAACTCCGAGCTGCTACTGGGAATTTCATAGAAAAACCCAATAACACTTTGCTCGACCTGGGAATCGAACCCAGGACCTCTAGCGTAGCAGTCGCGGTCAGGACCACTTGGCTATTGAGGCAGTTTATAATTGCCAATTTCCTTTACTAAATACATCCTAAATCCCATTATAACAAACAACGCTTCAATAGTTACTTCAAACAGGAAATTTCAAACTAAAGGGTTTCTTTGAACCAGATATAATTAATCAGTTAACATGACCGTACAGTGACGGGCTACAATAGCATTTCGATATTATCAAGGACCCTTTCATCCTGTAGCGAATCTGTTTGTCAAGAAAGGAGTATACATTATGCCATTCCATTTAAATAATTGTGTAACTTTTGGCTTGCGAACTCTAGGTTCACGAATATACAATGGGAATTAACTCTCATTACAGAGGGTTAAAGAGTTAATTTGGCGAGTTTCTAAAAAAAGAAAGTACACGACTGTTTTAAAAATAAAAACATTGCCGTGAAAAAGAGATCCTAAACAAACAGGCTTGATTTATTTACGGAGCATAAAATGAAGGACGTTTTGGGTCTGTTGGGTAGATCCACTGGCATGACTAGGGAAGTGGCGACTTAGGCATAATTGATGAACTTTTCCTAAGCAAAGTGTTCAAACGTTGTTTTTACTTATCCTTGTGATAAAAAGACAAGCCTAACAGAAGATAAAACGTAATCGCAGCAATCTATGAAATCCCGGACTAGCCTGGTAATCTTGTAGAACAATGTGATTTTTATTCCTAAATGAAAATTCGCCAAGCATTTCAATTTACTCACTAAAGTCATATAAAATCCACTTTATGTTTATGCTACTTATTTGTAACCTTTTGTTTTCGGTAACGGTCCAATTTATAATACAAAATCAAAGTGCTCTATTTGATTTCAATGAGTACCTTTAATGCCATGACTTAGCACAATAGCTTCTATCAGAAATTAAAATTAAAGTAGCTACTTTTACGACACGTACCACGATAATAATTGAAACTTACTAATAAACCACGATTCGTTAGATAGGAGTGTTGAGTATTTTATTTCAATGTTTAACATTTAATTAAAACTAAATAATAGGTAAAGTAATTCAAATAAGTAAGTAGAGATAATAATGAATAAGTTCCGTCGGTGTTAGAAATCTATAAACTATGAAGTTTCATGGCGAAGCAAGTTTTACGAAACTTGTAAGTAAACTTAACTACCAACTATAAAAAGCAGTAACAATTTCCTACGAGCCCCCGTAGATTCACACTAATCGATCAAAGAGAGTTAGTGTGAATGGACAGCAATACAAGCAAGACAATATAATATCGATTTTATTCCGACTTAAATCGTTTGTCCGGTTTCAAATATTCATGGCAATTAAAAAACCGATTACTAACCGATAAAAAGTTGATACTCTGCGGTGGAAAATACAGATAAAATACAATTTATTCAGTGATGAGTGAAATACCAAGCAACTTCCGACTAAAGGAAAGAGCCCAAAAACAAAGAGATCGTAATAGAGATAAATGATAGGGAGTCGATCTACTATAGGTAGTGTAACAATAGTAGTGTGCGTCTCACGTCCCGCGTGGCACCTCCAGGCAATTTCCACGTAGAATTTTATTAGAAACGTGTGACTTTCGTTGTCTCCTATACGTAGATACAAAAGTATTACGAGGTAGTATCTGTTACGGACGTTAACGCTTTAATGTCAGACCAAATAAATACCAAGATGTAGTCTTGGTATTTATTAGAGACCGGATTATAAAGAAATAAATAATCAGTTATTTTATTCATACATTTTCTGGAAGATGAAGCGGGTAAACTGGGCTAAGATTGCCCCTCCCTAAACAAAATCCTGGATCCGCGCCTGGATACGATGTTTATGTATTTATATGTATGTTCAAATCCATTTACCCTAGATTCCCTAGCTAAAAATATATTAGGTCGAAGGTAAAATTAAAGGATCGACACTTCAATTAATTGTAGCGGTCTCTACACGAGGCTTCCGTGGTGGTTTTAAGTACTTTAGTAACAGTTCGCAGTTCGCTATAATCAACAACTTCTCAAAAATTCTTTCTTCTCTCTTAATTTCTGTCTTCATCAATTAAATTATTTTCCCCCCACCCCAAACGGTCAGCGAAGAATAATTTGGAAAACTCTTTAATAAGTTCTAAAAAGGAGGGTTCTAAAGAAGGGTTGTAGCACTTGTAGCAAGTATAATAAATATTATTACATATTTTTTTGCTGCTTTGCTTTTTATGTACGTACTTGACGTTCATACCTACGACTGGAAGCAGCTCTATTCATTTCCCCGGCATTCAATACCGCTCGCAAAATCTGCAAATAGGTTACTAACTATGTCACGTTCGTAGGCCGTAGCCAAGGGTTAATAAAGTTGGCTTTGAAAATCAAATACCAAAAGTAAACTGAAACGCCATTTCGTGAAAAAACAAAGAGTCTAAAAAACTATCTACTAAGTAAAATCTACAAAGTTGTTAAATAACGTTTTTAAACCCGAACTTTTTACAATATTGTATTTTGAAGTTTGTAGTGTTTCAATTTCTAACATAAATCATTGAATTTCATATACGCTGATTTATAAAGTTACGTTAAACCTACGTTTAAATTCTGTTCAAATGTCACGAACCTCAATTCGCTTTGCCCATCACCCCATAATATTATAGTACAGTCGCTAACAGTGCGTTGTTGCATTGTGTCCCAAAGCATCAACGTCACACATCATAGCCTTTTAGAGAAACGGCGACCTGCATTCTAATGAGTTATTGATTGTTTGTTAATTTGTCTACAAAACAGTCGACGTTAGTCGGTCGAAAAAGCGGTCTCATCGCAAGTGATAAATTAAAATGTTTTGTTGTATATTCCCCGAAAAACGTGCGCGAAGTGAGTGTTCAAATATAAATTCAGATGATCCCGGTAAGTAAAAATACCCCGATATTGAATCTGTAAATTATTTCTCTGGTTAGGCATTTCATGTAGGGGGAATATTAAATGAAGTCACGAAGCAGGTGCGCGCAAAAGTAAAAATATTCTCTTTAAGAAATTCTCGGTTTTAATTAAATTTAATTAGATGAAACACCACAACATCTGTGGTAGACTCGTAGCGCACCTTACTTATTACTTTCGGGAAAAGTTTTGTAATATCATCCCGGGGCATTTCTTTATTTATTATCTATCTTTCCAGTTACCCACGTAAGATAATTTATTTTCTTGTTTATGTTTTGGAATATTCTTTAGTACACAATTATTTGTTAACGTTGTAGTCTTTAGGGAAATCAAGCTTACAAAGCTTATGGGTAGGTACATCTGATGTTCTTACATTAGTGTTAGTAGTAAGAACACAATTGGTTGAAGGCTTATATTAAAATAACAAACGTGTTACTATACTCATCATTATGAACATGTATTACTATGGGAACAACCCTGAAATCGCAAAGAAATACAGCTATTCCATAACTGAACTTATACGCATCGAACAGCTGATTTGTATCGTGATTTCAGGGTTGCTTCGTATTGGTCATAATTATTATACTTCTAGCATTTATTTCCTTCGTTCGCGTAAGACCCTTGTCCAATTCTACTCCTCCATCTAGACGTGTTTTAGAAACTGGTTACTCGCTAGATGGAATCGTCGTTAGAGCTTAGTGACAACCCACATGTTAATCAAAAGAAAAGAAGAGTTACCTGGTGGGTTAAAAAAGCCACAATCATTTTATAGAACCCCAAGCATGTTCTTAGCAATTTTGTAATTCGAATCAAATTCATCAAAAGCGGCCTTTTTATTAGACCTGCTGTTGGCAGCCACTAAATCATTAATTCAAATGTCCGTTTGCTGCAAATAATTTTTGTTTACTCTATTAATGGATCGCGAGTTTAACTTAAAGCTTTCCTAAATATTTATTTAGGATTTTAGTTCAACGAATAGGTCCGTTATTGATTTATTTCAAAGTAACCTATATTATACCTCAATCCAACAATTGGATCATTTAATATAAGAATCGTACTTACGCAGTACACGTTTTCACACAGGTGCGTATCAAATTGACTCGAGAATAGCGAGAACTGTGTGATCTGATAACATTATTAGAGTCGGAAGAAATTTGATTTTGAACCGATATTAATTTTGTTTTTGTTGAACGATTCTAACATAGTTATGCGGCTGTAAAAAATAATCATGTATCATCTAATAATCAACAAGCCTATGTATCATCATCGGCGTATTTCCGGTCTCACTGTAAGGCACGGGTCTTGTCTCAGAGCGAGAGGGGTTAGGATATAGTCCACCACGCTAGACTACTACAGGTTGGCACACTAAAGTAATTGTTGAAACCGTTAAGGTTTATTAAACAATTAAATTTATGAAATGTTAATTATTTCTAACAGTTGATCTGATGATGGAGCCAGAAGCTACATACATGGGAACATTTACTACATACAAACATTTAGTCACAGGATTCCCGCTGTAAACCCACCGAATAGAGATACCTACGTTAAAAACGACTGTAATTTTTAAAAAAAACAGCGGCTTACGATTTTATAAAGCAAAGATCAACGTACTCAGCACATTTTTTTAAAATCTGATTATTATACTCCTGTATTAACAAAATCAGTAATAACGGGCACATAAACACAAATAATGTATAGATTCACGAGCTAAAAGGATGCTAATTAATTCAAAGTAACCTCTAAATGTTGATAACTAGTAGATAACCGAAATGAAAATATTACTCATAATTTTAAATACTCCTAGTAGGACTTATACTCTACGAGTATATTTTACGCTGTCTATGTCCATAATATAACATCAGTGAGTGGGAGTTTATACGAGCCGATAATATCGATGATAGTTAAATCGATATCACAACTTAACACAGATTAACTACGTTACTCAGCGTTGCCAGTTCAAGCTAATATAATATTAACGACGCGCTTATCTGCAGTGAAAATGATATGTTTGTTATCGTTGCTGTTTAATTTATATATTTTTATATTAGGAATTCTGCAGAAACAATACGTGTCCTTATGAGCAACGTAGAAGTTAAAGTTTAGTAAAGTAAAGTAATTTATTACATTAATTGTAGAGGTAGAGGCTGTATCTTTTCCCTGTGTCGTGACGGTTGCTGCGGCACTGGCAGTCTGCAGTCGGTACTCGTCTGCGGTCGGTAGTCGGTCTGCAGTCGGGCTCTTAATGGACAGCAACGCATCAACTTCTCTGATGTTGCAGTTGTCCATGGGCGCCGATGACAACTTACCACCAGGTGGCTCATCACCTCATTTGCCGACTTAATCCACAAAAAAGACTAGATTAGATAAATTACATAAAAATAAAAATACATATTTTAAAATTTAATCAGATTTTTTTACACAAATAATAACACATTTAGATTTAGAACTTAACAATAGTAAGTTCACACTACAAGTTCGATTCCCAGGTTACGTACTCTCGCTGCAGCTACATACATACTTATTCTGGGTCTGGGTGTAAAAAATTGTGTTTGTAAGTTTTTTTTAAATAAAACATAAATTAAGCGCTGATTGAATAATTGTATATGAGTCATCGTGCAGACTTCCCTAAGTAAAATACTAGCTAGTAGAGATTAATTGTATCCACCCCTAATTTATACATACGTGACGTCAGCATGTAACTACGAGTAAATAAAGGCACATTTCATTGCGGTTCGGGAATGGAGGCTGTATAAAGTGGTCATCTTGCCGCGTCATCTGTAGGAGTCAACTGAGGAATTAGGTCACTGCGGAGGTGGAACGACGACTGGCAACCTGCTCTTATTTGTAGAAGCAGGCTATTGAAATATGCAGGTCCGACTCGATTGCTGTGTCTATGGGCAGTAGTAGGCACGTTTTGTTTTCAGTTTGACTGTATATGATGGGAAGATAGAAAATGCCTTACTAAATAATTTATTTATTTATTTGTTGACACCTTCATCCATCCTTACAGGAGCTCCCTAATTCGTACACTTAATGATAGTGTAATTTTGTTAAAAAGCTATTAATCATTTTTATATAATTTCGCAATTCGCAAAGAAAATTGTAATAATAAGAAAGAAAGAAACTGGGGTTATTGTGTAGGTATGCAATAAGTTAGTTCGAAGATGTAATCAAATATGTTTATGAAAACGGTGCGAACTCATGAGTACGATAGATTTTTCTATTGTGCCTATGTGTACTTGGTTATTTCACATTTAAATACATAAATACTATTATTTACTGGGATGTGTAACAGTAAGTCAATTCGTACATGCTGTGAAGTTACGAACATATGATAAATAACCATTATCGATTCGATTTTGATTCATTTTATTTGAGTTATACCATTAGAAAATTCAGTAGCAGCTCGGAATTTGCATACTTACCGACGAACATCGCTACACCTCTACCTAACCCTTCAGAAGATTATAGTGATAGTGTGTTTATTTAGTAAAAATAAAATTTATCGTGTCGCCAAACTATACTCCCTTTTAAAAGGCCGGCAGCGCACTTGTGACTCCTCTGGTGTTGCAGGTGTCCATGGGCGGCGGTGATCGCTTACCATCAGGCGATCCGTCTGCTCGTTTGCCTGCTATCACATAAAAAAAAAACGGTTTATCTTCATGAGAATCATCAATTATGACGTAGTTTTATACGTATGCATACTGTAACAGTCGACGGTTCAACTTGAGCGGCGAAATTGCTCGTTAGTTCCGTTCCCGGTGCCACATGGAGGGCTTTCCCTCGCAAAGCTTATATTTTTTTTCGCTTCGTTGAATGTACCTCAAACGTCATTGAAGTACTGGGTGACCTTTAAACCCATGAAAAATTTAATGTTATGTTTCTGAAACTTAACAACCGTATTAATCTGAAACACTTCTTATAAGTGATTGAATAACAAATGGGAAGAAACTCGTGTAAGCTTTTGTAACGTTCGAAGCATTTTGAGGAAAGTTATTCAGATTTTCGTCGCATTAAGTTAATTTATACAGAACTACATACGATACCTATTTTTTCCATGAAATCAACACTTACACGTTCCTAAAACCTCTTATTACGTAAGTTGGAACAAAAATGTAGTAGGTACCTAAGTACTTAAAAATGTTATTTCGTACTTCCAAGAGTTCCAAGAATGTTATAAATCCAAGGTTTTCGATTTTCAGAAACTAGGTAGGTATTACAGACATCTCGCGTCTCGAAGCTTCTCACGAATATTACTTTAATTTGCTTCGAATATGCTATGATGCTATCCTATTGATGTCTCTTATTGGTTACATGATTTGTTACCCTCGTAACATGAAAGGAAAATGTTGGCCCAAAGGGCAATCAGTACATATAATAAACATGTCACGTGTAATAAGATCTCACTATAAGATCCCGGCTCTGACACTTTATATATATATTATATATAAATGTTTTGATTTCTTAAGCTTACTCGAATATTAGACATTGAAATAAAACAACTTTACGGAGTCCAAGTAATTGAATAAATGTATTGAAATAAAAGAATATCATAATTGTTATGAAAAGAAAGTTAGAACATGGCATATCCATCCAAATGTACGCTTAAAACCTTTTTGAGGATATTATAAGTATTATTTGCATGAATACAATTGCAGAGGGAGATCAAAGAAGATTCAATTAGTGTAACAAGACACCGAAGTAAATAAGTTTCGAAATAACGGCCCATAGGCCCCACAACGGCACTAAAAAAAAGACGTTGACTTAGTAGGAACTAAGTCGACTTCAAGTAATTTGGGATTATCATTATGGTTCTCGTACGCAGATACAATGATTTTTTGCAGATGCAGATTAAAATTCCATATCTAAAGCACTACAACTTAGCGTAACAAATAAAATGCGTAGGCCGTGAAATATTACCACGAAAATTGCCATACAATTCATCTACATTACCTACATACAATCGAGGATTATGGAGCTAAAATCACGTAACAAATAAAACCAAGTGATATCTACTCTTTGCATTGCATATTACGTCGTCTTGGCGAAATGATTGTTATTATACAAGGTATATAAAGTAGGACATTTTTATCTCGTAAACAAATTTCTATGATGAACGGCTGAAGGCGCCAAGTTTCCCGGAGCCAAGATAAACACGCTCTATCTTTGCCAAGCGCACCCTCCCACTACCACAGCCTGTCCGATTTATGTAGGTAGTCAAGCTGTTTATGTACTTGTTATTAACGCTTTAGGGACGGACAGTAAAAAGTAACGGACCTCTGTTACGTGGGATTTCCATTAAGTTGGTAGGTACAGCAAATACTTGGTTATGATGTTATTAATATAAAAGTTCTAAGCTATGGTACTACTCGTACCTCATATCGTTCTTATTATTTTGATGGCTGCTGTGTTTTGTACAACCCTCCGTAAAAATAAATGGAAAGATAACGCGGGAACGTATTCTTTGGAAATTTTTCATTCTTACTCGCTGTCTCTGTATTTCTTGTTCAAATTGGCCCTTCTTGATCGTCAAACGAATATCTTGCACGTCACCGACGGACGTATCAATAGCTATCCCACCTTAGAACAACATTTTTACTGACAACAAAATCGTCATTTTTCCTATATATTGGCCTGATTTCAACATTCACATTCAGAAATTCACAAACAGAAAAATCATCTCAGTAATCTAATATAAGACGCAATTTCATGTTCTTTCGACGAAATTTATTATTTTCGGCCATTTTGCTGTCACCGAGGGATTCGTCCAAAATGGTTTCCTTGACACGTGTTACAGCTGGTGTATTTTTTTACGAATTGTTATCAAATTTTCCGCATGAACGATTGAACGATTATTGCGAAATCCATTCAAGCTCTCCAATTGTAATTACGTCTGATATTACAATTGGAGGAAAACGGTACACTTGTCGCTCAATACAAATACTTACAACATGTATGCCGTGTTCGTTGTTGTAAATCTAATATTACGATTTTTGTCAAAGGACGTTCCTCATAGTTATTCAATTTAGGAGTCATCTAATTCTGTATTTACTTTCCACTTTTATAAAAATGATGAGAATAAATGTAATAAGTATGTATTGTTATTTTTATTATATTTTTAAGTATATAAATTGTAGGAGAGGTTGGAGGAAGGCAAAACAGAAAACAAAACGTAAATTTAACTTCTCAATGACCAAAATAATAATAGTGATTATAACGATGTTTATAAATAATTATAGCCATAATAGGAGCTTTATTAATTGTAAATAACCAAGCTTGTCTTGAAGTACCAATATGACAACCTATGCATCAGTCAATAACATTGTTACGACTAGCAAGTAACTTGTTTATCTATCGCATTATGTTGTTTCCTCCCTCCGGGCTGAATTCCACGATTGCTACAGTTTACTTCTCAATCTATCTAATCCAATGTTATCCATTTTCAAATTAAATTTAGGCATATGTGTAGCTACTGTTTTTTTTTCGTTTTCGTCCCGTGTTATTAGCTGGAAAGCCTGCCTGTTGCCATTGTCTTGTCAGTAACCGAGCAAAATTCCAAATTACAAACTGCTAATGAAGATATCAAAATAGAAAAACTGGTAGCTCTAGAAAACGATCCAATTTATCCTCATCGCTAATATTATGAGGATAAATGAAATAAAATATCAACAAGTTTTTACTTGAATTGCGTCGTCTAATTTAATGTTTTGCGCTTAATCATCTTGTCTGTCTTTTAAGTCCCCTCAGTAACGGTCCTATTTCACAATTAGGCTGCAGAATCCCAAATATTCTCCGTAAATAATAAGCTTTGTAATTTAATTCCTCGTAAAAGCTTTATTAAATTTTCTAAGGCTTTGGCAAAAGGCTTAAAAGTAAGGCCTCTCGCCTGTAATAGACCTGGGACTTGTTAGTTTATGCATGGGCACTTGCATCGTCAAACTCTCAGAATACACGCAAACTCAAACACACCCATCTCTTTGTCTATATTAGATGGCTAGGGCATTGTTGGCTCTCAAGCTAATCTCTACTGAGAACGCTATCTGACGAGGCCAGTAACTAACTACAATTGAAGAATAACAATTGTAATTCAGCGGTTTTTACTCATTGTCTTGAAAGGTATAAAAGTTATAAGTAATCAGTTCTGTTGATACCATTTCTATGCATTTTTATGAATAGCCGGCCATAAATGTCAATCTCTAAAAAAAGGCAGGCAAAGCACTTTTTTTTTCTTTTAAAAAAAGCTTGCTAGCAATGTGGGTCACCCATTACTAGTATTCTTGTTAACCCCTCGTGCTTAAGCTAAATGCTTGTGTTACGAGTGGGTTCACGTCGGTAGTGCAATGGGTGGGGTTCGAACCGGCAACCACATGATCGCATGTCCGACGCCCTAGCCATTAGACGCAGAACTTTTACAGTTTATCCTGATTTCTTTCATTCTGTGTCTGAACTGAGAAACTCCTCTGCAGATTTGAAGTTTGAACTAAATCCTTTCATTTTAAAGGCTTTCTTCCATATAAGATTTGTGTATTTCATCTCATATGTCAAATGATTACGAGTACATTAGTGAACTAACTTAAAAATATAACATATCTACCGGCACTCCTTTATTCCCCGAACTGTTAGGCAGAAGTATCTCTACTAATAATGATGGTACTACACAAGTAACAATTATATATTATGTTAATTTCGAAAGAATTGAAGGAGAAAAGACCCTACAGTGGCCGTGATCATGGCTGAAAATAAAATGCATATATTAACGTTTCAATTAGATTGTATATTTACTCTTATGACTCAGCGACCTAAAATGTAATTTTGACCTCCAATACATATTTTAAACAGTGAAAAAATACTGTAAAGTTTAACTTAATTCTGTAATAAGTCTACACTTACATAAAATCAACACGTTTTAGTTGTGTTCATAATTACAAGCCTTATGTTTCGAATATCATTCATTAATCAAGATTACACACTGTCAACTTAAGTGCGCGTCTCGGGTCTCGATCGATGTTACTTACTTAGCTTCTTACCTTCAACGCTCCACTTAATTAACATGAGATTGGGACTCAAATGGAAGTGCAATTGAAACGCTGTTGTATTTCAGCTGAAAAATTTCTTTTGAGTTTAATTTCTACAATACAGCCTTATTAAGCACTTATCTTCACGAGGCCTTAAATGTCTTCTAATTCGAATAGTTACGTAACAAGAACAATATTCAATATTTTTGTGTAAGCCTGATTTTTACATCTCCGAGTACGCAGACAATATTAGGCGGTTGTTTAAACTGTGTTTATGTGTTTTCCATATACTTATATAACTTAGGGCCACTAGCGCCAACTTCAAAATATGTTTAAACTGTTTTTAAACACAAAATCATTAGCCTAGTGGTCCAGAGCGCGACTGCTACGCTAGAGGTCTTGGGTTCGATTCCCAGGTCGAGCAAAGTGTTATTGGGTTTTTCTATGAAATTCCCAGCAGCGGCTCGGAGTTTGGAAGTTGGCTCGCCCCTATTACATGGGACCTAAACATAACGGCGAACTGTGGGTTTACAGTAAGTACGCCTCAGCCAAACCCTTCGGAAAATACAGGCGTAATGGCAGGATTATGTTATTACAATGAAAAATTGTGTTTAAACCAATTTAAACACATTTATGAAGTTGGTGCAAGTGGCCCTTAATCTCTTAAATCATTTAACCAAGGTCTAAGGTTTAACTTAGACATTTTTAAAGTTTGATCTCGTTTTGTGACTTTTTAGGAAATAATGTGAAATGTAATTTTCTAAATACATAGTTTAGTTCAAGACTATCTCAGTAAAATGAATTAATAAACGGTTGATGGCGGTCGAAATTAATTTGCTGACTGGGGCTGACGTCAAAGCTCAACGTTACTTTGACAATTTGCCATTTATAAATAACACTCCGCTGGGACAGAGAACACAGAAAATTACATTTCACCATAAAATTGTCGAAAAAATGAAAATCATATAAATATATTTGTATATCTTATATACACAAGGAATATTATTTAATATAAGTTGGAATGCTGAATACTAAGTGGATTTGAGCGAAGCCAAAGTTCGGTGTATCATTTAACAGCGTGTCGTCGCCGCATCGCTTATTACCCAAAACAAGACATTCGTTCATATTACATTAAAATAACAAAGTGAAAACACGTTCTTTATTGTTTATTTTCTACGTGTTTTTATAATGTCTTAGTCAGGGTTGAATAACCCACTAAAACCTTGTAAAAAAATATAAACCTTGTAAAAAAATATAATATTAAAAATGTCTCATTTCACCTAGTTTCTTTTATCAAGAATTGGCTTATTTTTTCTTTAATACCTATTGATGAATATGAAAATAGTTTTTACCAACTCCAAATGTTATTCCAATGCAGTTATATTATTCTATCGGAGTAAAAAATAACGAGAAGAATAATTAAAAGGTTATACCTACAGACCTACAGGAATATTCAAATCGGTTGAAGATTGACTTTCTGTAAAAATATTCCATTTCTTAGTAACAATTCGAGTAGATTTTTTCTTTAAAACCAATCATCTGATTCCCAAAGTATTTTTAATTCATGATACATTTTGGTGTACTCTTGGAAATTGATACCCAGTCTTATAGAGTAACTGCGCCGACCTCTGTAAGAGATAAAGATTTAATTTTCCATACTTTTTGTTATTTATGAGTTATAAATAACAAAGAATATAAAAAAGACTAAATGTACGACGAGGCTAACTTTCATTATGGCCTAAAATGAGAGTTTTCTCATGAATACTGATTCAGATATAAATCACGCTGGTAACATTTTTATGGTGAAAACAGCCATGAAGGCGATGTGTACCGTTATACATAGCTAAAATAGTGCCGCCGAGTAAGCCCTATGAATCATCTTTATGGATGGGGTTGCTTTTTGACATTTCATGAAATTTTTTTTTTACAACGCTTACTAAAATTTCTTACTTACGTTTCTGTAAGTAGCAGTACCTTATATAAGAAAATTTCCATTTACTAACCAGTAAATGGACTTTCTGACGCTTCGCGATTATTAGACAATAAATAAAACTAGTTTTTACGGATTTTATCGCATTTTATTTATTTAATTCCCGACGTTTCTGTTCCTTTATACTTATAGCATCCCTGGTCACGGGTAGACTGAGGCGTGGGGTGTTACTTAATGTTAAAATTACTAACAGCTATCTTACATTTTTGTTAAATATAAGCGATCCCATTCTCTCGAGCTCTCCGTGTTCGTTGCTCTTACAGTTTTGGGCTTAGATTCTATAATGGGGTTCCAACCATTGAAATAACACACCTATTAAAATTGCTATTACATGGGACCTAAACATACCGGCAACTGTGGGTGAACCTTAGTACACCTCTGCCTAACCCTTCGGGGAATACAGGCGTGATGGTATGTATGTATTGTATTCATCCTTCATTTTATATAAGAATACTCCACAAAATTGGCAAAATCTTGTAAAAAACTTAAATTATTATAATATATCTTTAAATTACATTGATCATTTAAGATCATAACTTCTAATTAGGTACCTACAGGAAAGTTATTTGTGTGAAAACGGTAAAAAAAAAACATAGACTAAAAGCATTACCTCGTTAGTCAACACAGACAAAACTCGGGAAATTTAGAAATTAGCATACACGTAGAGAGAGCACAGCTCTAGTATAATTTAATTCGCCGTCATAAAGTCGTGCATAATAACGCCTCGCAGACTCGTTGCTGTCCATACAAATAGCAAACGATTGAGTACATCATGTCGGTAGATGTAAATAATTCTCGCATAATCATTAATAATCTGTGCTAAGCTCTTCACAACATTCTTCCTCAGATTAAGTATATATCTTAATCTGAGCATTCTTCCCTTTTTACTAGCGTCTATGAAAGAAACTACGACACACAACAGACAAAAGCAATATATTACAAGGAAAAATTAAGAAAGATAATTAAAAAAATGCTACCATAGACGCTATTATCGTCACATTTTTTTTTTCTATAGCGTGCAGAGGTTTTACATGTATTCCATTTTGAAAATGTCCCTACAAAAACGACCCCATTCTCAATTTGGTAGTAAGAGTAACATAATAAATAATTCATTATTATACTCGTTAGAGTGGCGCCGCAGTTATATATTTTTGTTTTATATCTAACTCGTTATGGATATGAATTCAGAAGAAAATATTTCATAGACTATTGAATGCTCAGAATTAATGACCTTCGGCTTAATTTTTACCCTTTATTTTCACTTTACCCTTATGAATAAAGTGATACGCAATATAGTGGCTGCTGTGGTCGTTAGTGATGCAGTAAGTATATCCAATCAGCTCCAGTTGGTTTATTATTTTCCTCTCTAAAACGTGGCATTGAATCGATACGAGCGAATTTGGGATAAGCCTTGGCCTTCCCGGAGCATAGATAATAATTATTAGTGTTTTTTGCGAATTTAAGTTATTGAGTAATATGTTTTGGATGTCCTTTAGTTGATATAATTTTCGAAATGGCCTTGGTTGACACGGTTTGGAAACAGAAGTCATAATCGAAGATTAATGCGAACTCTCATAACTTCGCTACATAGAATCACGAACTTTCCCAAAGACAACTTAAGCGTCGTTTACATGAAAACTATATTCTGCAGGTAAAGTGTTTCCGAGAACCGTACTGGCTGCCAATTCGGCTCATAGTCACACTTCAAACGCTTCGAGTACGAAGTTTTCAGCGAGAATTTCATCCTTGCAGTTTACTAAGTATTCTATTCAAAACAGGAATAGTTTCTTTGTTACAGGTAGTTGATAGTAAATCACTACTCAACAGTGTATCCATATCTATTATTTATACTAATATTATAAAGAGGAAAAAATTGTATGTAAGTATGTTTATAACAAATTGGCTCAAAAAATACTGGGACGACTTCAAAAATTATTTCACCATTTGAATGCTACGTTATTCCAGATTAACATAGGCTATAGAATATTTTGAAAAAAGTTAGGGATTTCTCCACCCGTGCGAAGCCGGGGCTGGCCGCTAGTGGTCCATAAAACAATTATGTTACGTTGCTTAGGACTCATTAATTAACCAGGAAGGGTCTGAACACTAATTGATTGAACTACTACAGTATGAAATTATAACATATAGGTATTGATAGTTGATACTATTTAATTTGGACTTATTAAATAATTAATGATGATGATCATTATCATCAAGTCACAGAATGTCTAAAAGAACTAGTAGTGTACAGGATCAGGACAGGACTCGCACAGGCCACTCTCTGTCTGCCTTAATTTTAAATTCTCATTGCTCTTCGCACTTGGTTATAGGATGTATTGTCGTTGGTAGAACCAGATTTTGCTTAGGCTTTGTCTACAAAAGGGGTCGGGTGGAAGAGCGTAAAGCGAAATAGCATCGTATTCATCTACTCGTAATGCACACAATCGAACACTTGCACGTGCTTAAACGTTATTTTGATTATGTATATCTATTAGTAGCTACGGTCCCAAGCGCGACTGCTACGCTAAAGACCCTGCAATGGGTTTGATTCCCGGGTCGAGCAAACTGTTGGGTTTTTCTATGAAATTGTCAGTAGTAGCTCGAAGTTTGGAATTTGTATCCGGTTGATGGCAATAGGCTCCTATTACATGGGACCTTAATATACCGACGAACTGTGGGTGTACATTAGTACACCTCTGTCTAACCTTACGGGGAATACAAGCGTGATGGTATGGTATTATTAGTAGCTATCATATTATGTTAGAAAATAAGACTCCATGTTGCTATTTTACGCTTAGATTGGTCGGTATTATGGAGTCAAACTGAAATGACCGGACCCACAATTTGCATAGAGATGAGGGCCCTCTATCTTGTTAATGTTTAATCTAGTCTTTAAATAAAGGGCCTCACCTAACAGACAAATTACAGTGTTCCACTAAATCGTTTTTGTTTTCAATCTCTGCACCTTTTAGGGTGTCCAATTTTCCTCTTTACCTAAAAATTGGATATCGTCAATCCACTTTTTGTTGGTCCTGACAATGGAAGCAATTTGTAACATCAATCACTCTCTTCACGAGTCACGTGGCAAACCCCCGTATTTAATTACAGCTGGCTCAGCGTTTCCATGAAAATGTATATATTCGTTCATCTGGCGTTTGTTTTTAAAAAAAATATGGTGATTTGACAGCTTGATTGTTTTAGAATGTAATGGCCGACCAAAATGGGTTTTCATTTATTTTATTAGAATTGCGTGGTTGCCATTGATGCGTTTACCAATTTATTTTATCCATCTACGAAAATAGCAATGTAACAATAATAACGCTGTCCAGCAAAAATGAGAATATATTTTTTGGCGGACACAGATAAGATATAAAAAATATGTCATAAAGATAAATTATTTAATTCTTTATGCACAGCCAGTGTACAGAGGCGGACTTAATGCCTAAGGCATTTTCTACCAGTCGAACTTAATTATACTGTACGACTAGGTTATATTAGCAACCTTTTTTAAACACATGACCAATGTCAGATTTTTTCATCCCAAAATAATTGAAACCATTGATAATTAAAGCATTATAATGTTTAAAGTAAATTCTACACAAGGAAAAACCTTCACATAATAAACTTTCCGATAAATGTAAACGAAAAAAATGCTGCTCAACTTTATTCTACCGTGAGCTGGACACGGATGCTCTGGCTATATTACTATGAACAAATAAAAACAAAATGAAATTAGTACTTACGTTTGGAATACAAACACGAAAAAAATGTGTTTAATCTTGCTCCATACTTACTCGAATTTCAAAAAGTCCTTCGCATGAAAGCTCCGTTCCATAATGAAAGAGGCTAGCAATGAAACAAGACATGCTCCAGTAATTCGAAAGAATAAGACTAGTGAGCAAAGAGCTGAGGAAGGAAATATGAACCTAAATGACTTTAGTAGAGCCAAAATGTTGAAGAACAATGAAACATCCCCTGTATCCCTGAAAATTCATCGTTTCCGATAAGGACTATAGGATAATGCCGCTGTGCCTTTCACACTTCTGTCGTTCTGAATAATCCGAGTTAGATGTACCTAAACATATTCCACTATGTTCGCTCTTTGGAAAATCTTCATTGTTCATGTAAGCGTATATTATGTGAAGCGTTTCTTGTTTCCAATTCGTTGCTCTAAGCTGTTTCGATAAAATCTTTCAGTGTTACTATGTTACCGGCAACTAATAGCTGCCGTAGTGAGTATTTTATCTAACATTTTTTTTTAAAGTTGCCCCACACTGTGATTTTCTCCTGTATCGTGGGTGCGTTTACAAACACAAATTCTCATATACACAAACACCCAGACCCGGAACAACTACCTGTAGATCATACAAATATTTGCTCAGTGTGGGGATCGAACCCACAACACGTGTCTCAGAAGCCGATCGCTCAGCCGCTACGCCAAACGTGTCGTTATAATATAATATATTGCTTATCGAAAGTTTGCTAAACCGTACTCAAACATGTGTAAGGATAGTGTTCAAATGTTTTCGAAATATTAAGGGCTAAGCCGCTCGGGTTTCCCATCCAAATAAAATTTTATTAAGGTGTTCGCCTGTTATACGTTGACTTTGAGGGCAACAGCATGTCACATTATGGTACGATAGTCATTTTTCGGTTTCTTTACGAGGTTTCTTATTTACTTGATTACAAAAAACGTCTACAAAGAAATCCGTAATCTCAATATTAAGTATCTCTAATTTTCACATTTTTCATTTTGACGACAATATTTATATAAGGACACAGCTGCTTATTTCTATCCAACTTCGTATGAAATAAGTATTCAAAAATGTCTGAAAGGAATTTATTGTTATTTTAGGATGAAACATCAAATTTTCTGAGGTGACTCCTTAGTCCTCGAAATAAGAAAAATAGAATAACATTTTCACGATGCCAAAGAGACGGCTTTGTTTACTTAGGCACTGTGAGAGGGATTTCGTTTGTAATATTTGGCAGTGAAGTGGTACCACAACGTCGACAGTTCGATTCTCAAAGTATTTAATTTCAGACCGTTTATTTTTCTAACAAAAGCTTCAATTGAAAAAACAATATCCGCATGAATCAGACCAGATAAGACTACTCCTTACGTTGATAGAGAATTACATAAGCCTGGCTATTTCGGTCAAGTATATCTATAACAATACAGGGTTAATAATAATAATAATAATTTATTGTCTCAAAAATATATATAATGTGGATTTATAGCAGTTTTATCTGACAATATAGGTACCCATAAAAACCACACAATTCCTTGTCTATTCCTAAGCGATCAATTGCCGTTATAAAACAGGGATGTCCTCACTAATAGTATTAAAAGCTTTCCAAATGGATTGAACAACTTCGTTACACATCTGAAGTGCACCAGTATAAAATCGATTTCCAAAATAGAGTACCTATCGCTTTAGACATTAAAAGTAAAACATAAGAAGTCACAGTTACTTCTCTCATATATAATATTAATACTTAAATATTATTATTCAGCAACCCGTAATGACCCCTGGAGACTAAGATTTTGGGCAATGAGCACGCTGACGAGCTTTCCAGGTAGGAGCTGACGGCTTCAAGCGCAGCCATAACGGAATTTTGGAAGTATGCAAGGGTGAGGCACATGGATGAGTGGTTGAGCCTCAGGGGACTGGTTCACTCCCAGGAATTCATAGGTTCCTCATCGAGATAACAAAAGGCTATTTGGAACTCAAGTAGGCGGCAGGCCTGTTACTTGATATGGGCGCTAACCGAATATTTCGGATTAAAAAGATGGGTCTGACGGACACATCAAGCTGCAAGGCCTGCAAAAGGGAAATTGAGAACATAGAACACCTTTTGTGTACATGCAATGCAATGGCTAGAAAGCGAATGTACCTCAAGAGGCACTCTTGGATAACCCTGCCCCGAGGGGCAAGGGACAGGGTTATCCAAGACCAGAACACTACAGACTCATACCCCTAGGCCTCATTACAAAACTCATGGAAGAGCTGTTGGAAGAACCGGGAGAGGATGAAGATTAAGTATCTAGGGGAAGCACAATAGACCCCATTGGGTCCAAGTGCACTGAGGCCTTGCTGCCTCGGCCCCGCACCAGATAAGATAAGATTTTGTATTTTGTCTATGTACAAGTATGTTACTATTAACATTAACTTACAGGTGCTTTTGTCGCAACAACTCAATTAAAAATAATAGGCGAAATAGGTAACTGATTAAATTGGAACACTAAATACGAAATCAGCTGCAATCATACTCATGTACGTGACTACATGTGATCTGTGTCTATATTTTTATACTGCCAGGCATAATTCAATAACAGGTAGGTATTGTTCGAAATGAAACCACAGTTTGATGAACCTACGTGAGTTGAAACACAAAGTTGCTGTCAGTTGCACATAGCATTTAAAAACTTTGCATGACCTATATAAGCATAGCATTGTTTACTTCTCTCTGTGCTTCTCTGATGCGAGCTCCCTTCAAGGCGTCACGTTGCCGTTGATGTATGATTTAAATCAGATAAAAAAAGGAAAAAGTAATAAACACAAAGGAACGAAAGATATGATAAAAATTACATAAATATACGATATCATATGATATGTCAGACTGTCAGCTGAAGCCTATGATATAGTCTGTACCTATTACGATTACCAATCCATCTGTCAAGTGAGGTGGCTCCCCTCCATCAGCCCCTAATAGTTCATCGTAGCGTACAATGGAGAGGTCCATTTCAATTTATTAGTGGATGATCGCATACATGTCATTACGCTTGTATTTACCTCAGGGTTAGACAGAGATGTACTGCTGTTGGCACATGTAGCGAGCGAGCATATTGGCAAAATCCAAACTCTAATTTCTATTGAGAATTTCATAGAAAAATCTCTGGGACAACATGGAAATCTAACCTAGGACTAACACTAAGGAGCTGCGCTTGTGATCAGTTCACCAATAGCGATTCTCCAATTAATGGGTAAAAGCCTTAAATGGTAATGAATGAAAAAGTATAATAAACATAATACATACCATCAGGCCTGTGTTCCCCATTTAATGGGGGCGAGCCTATTGCCAATAACTGGGCACTATTTACGAACTCCGAGCTGCTACTGAGAATTTCATAGAAAAACCCAAGAACGCAACCTGGGAATCGAACCCAGAACCTCTAGATTAGCAGTCGCACTTGGGCATTAGACTAATGAAGAAGTATATACTGGAATAAAATCAAGTAGCATAATTGTATTATGAAGATGGAAATTAAAACAATACCGAGATTAGTCTTCCACATTCGAAGTAGGCTCATCTTTTATTCACAGGTGGAGGGTTCTTTCGGTCTGAGACTAAAAATAGGATAATTTATTAGCCTGGGCTCGTGGCCCATTGATCTGTTTCTGAACTCACCTTCGAATACAAATGGAAACAATTCAATTGGGTGATTGATAAATTCAAATGGAAAACCCTTTCATTAGTTTCTGTGAAGAAAAAATAAGTTCTAAATCAAGCACTTCAGGGTTTAGATTCCTTCAAATTCGCTTTAAAAGTCCTATATAACAGAAATAAACTCCACCTTATTTCAATATTTGAGCACGGCATTTTTTCTTTTTTGTTCATTTGCTAATTCAGCGGATTCACGAATAAAAAAGCAGCAGTCTAAGCGTTTCTTTCAGACTGTCGGTGGCGATGTGCTCATTAAAGGCAGCTTGACGCACAAAGAGGTACTTCTCCAATAAAGCGATGATGTTTTTAACTGGCACAAAGATGAGGCAGAAAAAAACACGATTAAGATATAAAAACCAAACCATCATAAAATTTATATCTATTATTTAGGTACTCCGCTTTACGCTCTTTGCTACATTAATTCACACATTACTGTTTCTTGGCTAATTGGTAATTTGGCTGAGTTAATTTTAAGTTTCCAAACTATCAGATGAAATAGAACTATTATACGGAGGGCTTTAAAAATGTACTCTCATATTAAACTTCAAAAATAGATTATTCTGTGTGCGAATATATTTATAATTGCAGACAAACATTACATTTAAAATGAAATTGCGTTATTCAAATTCAGTTTTTATTTTAAAATAGTCTGAATCAACAGATCTGAGTAAAATGAATTAATAAAACGGTGATGGTGGTTGAAAGTAATTTGCCAACCGGCGTCGACATCAAAGCTCTTTTACTTTTACAATTTGCGTTTTATAAATCGTTTAGTTTAGATGCAGTTCATTCTACGCGATGCATGCACTGTTTGTGAAGGGAGACTATTACGACCTCCAAGAAGCTAATAAAATCTTAAAGACTTATTGTATCGATATGGTTGTGATTGCATTTTTACTGTCAGATCATAGATATAGTACAATATACATTCATGGCTAATGATATAGGTACAATAAGTAGTCTGTGTCTGGAAAATATAGAACCACATTATTTGAAAATATTATATTACTACTAAATTATCGCATATTTATTAAAATATTATAATTATGAAGTATCATTCACTACGAAGCGCCAATAATTGAGATTTTGTTATTATCATATTCCATAATAACGATATTTTTTAACACAAATTATTTTTGTAGCGGGAACAGTCATGAAAGCCATATGTGAACTGATATAGCTTTAAAACTGTACTGTTGAGCGATCTACTCTATGAATCATCTACTTCATCGATCGAGTGCTATTTGACATTACTTACATTAAATAGGTCATTGCGTAATTCATTTTGATGAAATGGGTAAACATTTTATGAAATATAATCCGACAAAGTTTGGGCAGAAAATCACTGAACCAAATACCGAAAAATTTTGTAGGACAGTACAGACGAAATTAAATTAAATTTCACAGTCGAATAAATTAAATTAGTTAATGTACATTAAACAATTTCAAAAAAGGGTCTTACCTAAAATTTATTTGTACTTTTAAATAAATAATTATTATGTCTGTCTAATTAGATATATAAATAATAGATTACTGCATAGTCATTAGTAGCAAACCAATCACACACACAGGCATACTGCACACATACATTCAAACTATATTCATACAGTCCACTCATCTAGTTATTAAGTTAGTTCAAAATAAATATTCTACGAGTAAAGACGCAAATCAGTTTTATTTCACTCAGCAAACAGATCAAGACCTTATTCTCCTAAACATATGGTCCATATCGAACCGGATTTTTGTGTTGCATCGGGCGATCGTGTTGTCGCCGCGAGAACAAAAGCATTCCAGAGCGGATTATCTTGCTAACATCGAGCGTTAATACAAATCATTAGCAAAATAATCATTCAAATCTTCATCTATTTTGCTGAGATTTAGAGTTTCAACGTCTTACACGTGCATTTGAACACCATGGAGATGCTTCTAGCCTATCAAAAAGAAACACTGGAGAACTTGAGGAGGGCGGAGAAAAATTACAAAAAAACACCTAAAGACCGTATCAAAAAACCATACTTAGAGACCAGATTGGACAATTTAGAGCAGTTATGGACAGATTTCAGAGACGGACACAAATCCATCATTGGTAAGGTGACCCAGAAGGAGAAGCAGGATGCATATTTTACGGAAAATATTTACGAGAACTTCGAGGAATTGTATGTATCATACAAGTCTTTGTTGAAGGAGCCTGCAACCTTATCTTGCGTCATCGAGTGGGACATCGTCCGTAACACCTAAATCTAGTGCTGGACACGTGGTTAGCGAGTGTGAGGTTAAGTTACCGCGGATACAGTTGCCTAAATTTAGTGGTAAATATGACGAGTGGCAAACGTTTTATGATATGTATAATTCACTTATACACGCCAACAGGAATTTATCCGCAGTTCAAAAATTGCATTACTTAAAAAGTAACCTGTCAGGTGAGCCAGAATGTTTATTACGTAACTTTTCAACAACAGAGGCTAATTACGAAGAAGCTTGGAAACTGTTAGTTAAGCGTTATAATAATAAGCGCTTTAATTGTAACGCAATTTTAAGGTCATTGTTTACACAAAAACAAATTATGTGCGAGTCGGCTAATTTTATTAAATTGTTATTAGATACAACTTCAACTTGTTTACAGTCTCTGCGCAATATGGGAGTTATTATTGATAACTGGGATGTTTTTATTGTGTATTTAGTGGTTTCTAAATTAGATTCTGAATCCATCAAGCAGTGGGAATATCAATTAGGTATAATTAATGATGAGTTACCCTCATGGACTTAATTATCAGATTTTCTTGAATCCAGATTTAGGTCCCTGGAAATGATAGACACAAATAAGGTACGTACGCAGTTAAAGTCTACCAACACAAAGCCAAGGTCTTTTCATGGATCTATTGATAATAATAAGATTATTTCTAACGTAACTACTAAGTGTTATATGTGCAAAGGTGAACATTATTTATGGCACTGCAAGGAATTTAGTCAAATTAGTGTAAAAGATAGACAGGATTACGTGCAAAATAACAACTTGTGTTTCAATTGTTTCTCTCCATCTCATCCAGTTTTGAAATGTCGAAATACAACGAGCTGTAGGCGATGCGGACGAAGGCATCATTCCATGTTGCATTTTGAAAGGGAGTTGAGCAGCACAATAAAGAGTGAGGACGTGCCTATGCAGAGTGAGTCAGTCCAACACGTGAGTACACCTATTTCAACTAATTTTTCGAGTAGGGGGTTAGAGCCGAGCCGTGTTTTATTAGCCACTGTGTCTGTTTGGGCATGTAACGTGCACGGTTACAAACAACCATTGAGAGGGTTACTGGACCAAGGATCGCAGGCGTCTTTTATAAGCGAGTCAGTAGTACAATTGCTCGGACTTTCACGTAAGCGTGTTAGTGGTACTGTGTCGGGTATTGGTGATGGCGGCCATACACGTATTCAACACATGGTTTCACTTCGAGTGGAATCACGACATAGCCCAGAGGTTTCAGTCCAAGTAAATGCCTATATATTGCAGTCTGTGACGTCATTGCTTCCATCTACTGAGTTACACACACCTGATTGCCTTTATTTAGATAAAATTCAGCTGGCCGATCCAGGTTATGCCTCTCCAGGCAAAATAGACATTCTTCTAGGAGCCGAAGTTTATAGCGAGATTTTATTAGATGGTATTATACGTCACAATAAAATATTAGCACAAAATACTACCTTAGGTTGGGTATTATCAGGGAGGGTGTCCAAAGATCCTACTTCAGCTGATGGCAGAGTAATTAACATGCATTTACACTTAAGTGGAGATGAGCTACTTAGGAGGTTTTGGGAGATCGAAAATGAGCCAAACTTAATACAAAAGAGAATGACAAAGACGGAACAAAGATGTGAAGAGTTTTATGACAGGACAACGACGCGGGATGACGAAGGCAGATTTGTTGTTAAATTACCTTTTGATAAAGAAGATCCAGAGTGTCAATATGGAAAATCTGTAGTTATAGCTAAGAGAAGATGGGAGTTTTTAGAGAAGAGACTACAAAAAAATCCTAAGTTAAGAGATGAATATAATAAGGTTTTGCAGGAATACATTACAATGAATCACATGACACCTGTCGAAGAAGCAGATGTGGACAATTCCAAGGCTGTTTATCTCCCACACGATGCTGTAGTACGAGAGGATAAGGACACCACGAAAGTACGGGTCGTCTTCGATGGTTCCTGTAAGGGTCTTAACAACTTTTCACTCAACGATAATCTCATGGTGGGTCCCAAGTTACAACAAGACTTGAGACACATTTTGATTAGATGGAGAAGTCACAGGATCTGCGTAGTCGCCGACATTATCAAAATGTTTCGCATGGTTAAAGTTAATTCTGAGGACACAGACTTCCAAAGAATCGTGTGGCGACCACATACAGATAAGCCATTAGTTCATTATAAATTATTACGAGTAACCTTTGGTACTGCTTGCGCGCCATATTTGGCCGTTAAAACCCTACAAAGGTTAGCTGATGAAGAACATAAAAGATTTCCTATATCGTCAGAAATTACTAAGCGAGACTTTTATATGGATGATCTTTTGACAGGCTGTGACACTTTGGACGAAGCTATACACATTTACAGTGAGATGAACAAGTTAATGAGCTGTGGTGGATTCGAGCTGCAAAAATGGAGTAGTAATTGTGAAGTGGTACAGGCACACATAGAAAAGGACAAACACCGAAGCAATGATTCACTCAGAATAAAAACATCTACCGTCATGAAGGTACTTGGCTTGGTATGGCATAGAGGCATGGATTCTTTTCAGTACATACTTGACTTACCAGAACCAAAAGAACCTATAACTAAGCGACAAGTGTTGTCGGATGTGGCACGGCTGTACGATCCGTTAGGGTGGATTGCCCCCGTGGTAATCACCGCCAAGACATTCATACAAAAACTCTGGAAATCAAAACTTGATTGGGATCAAGTATTGACTACTGACTTACGCGATGAATGGTTACAATTTCGATCGAGTTTGGTATATTTGAGTAAGGTTAACATACCACGTTGGTATTGTTACAGTCCAGGGTCAAAGATTGAGTTACATGCATTTTCTGATGCTTCTAAACTAGCGTACGGAGCTGCTGTATACATTCGTGTTCTTAATAAAGAGGACGAAATCCGTTAGTTTGGTATCAGCAAAAAGCAAAGTTGCCCCCACGGAGAAGGAAGTGTCTATTCCAAGTTTAGAACTATGTGGTGCTGTTCTAGCAGCAAAATTGATCTTCGAAATATCACAAGTAATACACGTACCGAAGGAAAACTTGTATGCTTGGTCTGATTCTAAAATAGTCTTAGCTTGGCTGAGAGGAGGTTCTAGCCGTTGGACTACTTTTGTGAGTAATCGTGTATCAGAGATTCTTAACATTCTGGAATATGAACAATGGAGACATGTCAAAACGGAAATGAACCCAGCTGATTGTGTCTCCAGGGGCTTAGCGGCAAAAGGGTTACTAGAACATCAATTATGGTGGTCAGGACCTTCCTGGCTTTCAAAACCAATTATAGAGCTTGATAACCCGGACATCATACAGGATACACATGAAGAAGAAAGACTTACATCTCTGACTGCTTTCACTGTCTTGAAAAATGAATTTATTTGGACTATGTTCTCGTCACTTACTAAAACGTTAAAAACTATAGCTTACTGGAGAAGAGTTTTACATAATCTAAGACTACCAAAAGAGAAACGCAAATTATATTCACCAATAATTACACCTATAGAAATGGATCAGAGTTTGCAATTATGTATTCAACAAATTCAAGAAGAACATTTTAATGAGGAACTTAAGCAGTTAAAGATGAAGAAATTCGTTCCAAAAAAGAGTAAGCTTCGCACTCTTTGTCCTATTTTAGATGGAAATGATATTATAAGAGTTGGTGGGCGAATTAATGAGTCAGATGTTATATATGACACTAAACATCCTATTGTTATACCCGCTAGGAGCCATCTTACCGAGCTTATAATTAGTGATGCACATATCAAAACTTTTCATGGTGGACCACAAGCCATGTTGTGCTATTTGAAAACGAAATATTGGATATTGCGAGCTAAAGAAAGAGTTAAAGGTCACTACAGAAAATGTGTTCAGTGTTTGAGATACTCTAAGAAGAAAAGTAACCAACTTATGGGTCAGATTCCTGAAGTGAGACTAAAACCAACTAGACCCTTTAAATCATCTGGCTGTGATTACATGGGGCCTATCAATGTACGATTTTCACCTGGCCGAGGAGCAAAATGTTACAAAGGATATGTTTGTTTATTCATATGTATGGTTACTCGTGCCATACATTTAGAGGTGGTAACCGACCTGACTTCAAAGGCTTTTATTGCAGCCTTCAAGAGATTCACAGCACGAAGGGGTCACTGCCAGAACTTGTTCAGTGACAACGGTACTAACTTTGTTGGTGCCAACAAACAGCTCCGTGATATGTTTAATCGAGCTAAGTCAAATGTACCCCGTGAAATTGAACAATTGTTGAGCTTAGAACACACGACTTGGCATTTTATACCTCCACATTTACCTAATTTCGGAGGTCTGTGGGAGGCTGGGGTGCGTAGCGTTAAAACACATTTACACAAAGTAATAGGAGACACCACTCTCACCTACGAGGAGTTATCCACTGTTTTAGCCCAGGTTGAGGCTTGTCTTAATTCGCGACCTATCACCGTAATGAGTGATGATCCTAACGAACCTCAGGCTTTGACACCCGGTCATTTTCTTATAGGCGAGCCACTAATAAGTATTCCCGATGAAGATAATTCTAACACCAATGTTGTAGGCCTGGATAGATGGAGATTAACACAAAAAATACTAAATAACTTTTGGAAGCGGTGGTACAAAGAGTATTTGGTTAACCTTAATCAACGATATAGATGGAACACTAAGAAATCTGAGCCAGAGGTAGGTGATGTAGTTATTTTAAAAGACGATAATATTCCACCTGCTAAATGGATTCTAGGCAAAATAATTAAAAAGTATTTGGGGCCTGACAACATTGCATGGGTTGTATCTGTTAAGTGTAAAAATTGTGAATTTAAACGTCCCATTAGTAAAATCTGTGTTTTACCTAAATGAATTTGTAGTTTATTTAGATTTACAATTATAGTTTTGTCCACTTATGTGTTCTCACCCTGAAGTTTACTTCAGGTTTAAGTCTCACGACATATCAATAATACTTAGTTAAGTTAATACATAGGTATATATAATTAAACTCATTTTTACTGAGTTCTTGTTCATTATGGTTATATAGTTACTTTCCAAATTATGTACAATTTGTGATAAGTTTATCTTATTATTGTGTATTAAAACATAACATTTTGTCATTTATAAGAAGTAGGTATAGATGATTAAAGTGTAAATACCCACCTAGTAAGTAGTAAGTCCATAGCAAAGAAGACTTTGTTTTCCAGTCACCTAAAGTGTCAATGTCAAATAGATAATAAGTCCCTTATTTTGTTAAAATCAGGTTTCAGACTTGTGTTAAGTTGTGATCTAATAGCACGGTGGGCGGGTTATGTTACATACATTGTAGCAATTTATATTGTGATTTTATTTCTTTATAAAAATGTATCTGATTATAGGGAAATAACTCAAAATTGTTAAAACTCATTGAAATATACTAACAGAGATACTTTATTACAGTATTTTTACAAAACTTTTGTTTATATAAATTTGTGTTCATTCATTGATTAAGTACAATAAAGCACTGCGTTCTTTGGTGGGCGGTATGTCTAATTAGATATATAAATAATAGATTACTGCATAGTCATTAGTAGCAAACCAATCACACACACAGGCATACTGCACACATACATTCAAACTATATTCATACAGTCCACTCATCTAGTTATTAAGTTAGTTCAAAATAAATATTCTACGAGTAAAGACGCAAATCAGTTTTATTTCACTCAGCAAACAGATCAAGACCTTATTCTCCTAAACAATGTCACTTGCACCAACTTGTTAAATAATATGATGTTTAAATTGATAATTTGTTTAAACACAATTGATAATTTGTTGTTAGAGTAGTTGCAGTATTTTTCTAATGTCTAGCATATTATCGATAAACAGGAAACATTTCAGGGACCATTCAAACGGTATATTGTATAGCCTGATTCTTCTAGGCAACTACGATTTCAGACAATGATGACATTTTGTTGTTTAATGTAAAAAAGCGTTGGAAAATGTTGTTGGAAATTACTTTTTATAAAAAGTTCAAATAGTTATACCTAGTAGGTATAACTTTTTGACTATACTTACATTATAATTACTTTATCATACACATTTTCTTACTTACATTATAATTTTAAAATAATTAAAATGTTGACAATGATAACTCATCACACACCTTTTGGTAATGTAAAAAATATATACTTTTAGTACTATATACCTTTTGTAATGCATACTCTGTTCAGCTCCCCTTGATCCTTTTCAATCTCAGAGCGTGGAATTGAATCGATTCAATCGAATTTTGGCGAAGCCTGAGCGGACGAACGGCCACCTATATTTTTGGGAATATAGCTTTTTGTTGTGGTTAAAAATCCTTTTTGGTCTTTTAAGAAGAGGACTGACAGATTATACCTTTTTTGTATACGGAAAATCCACATGGATAGTCTGCTAGAACCTTGAACCAACGTTCACCACAACTGATACTTGCAATAAAAGGTGTGATAGTTTAAAGTTTTAGCTTACGTCTAAACAAAATGTATTGTTCCATGTGAACACCCGTTAAAGAAATTAACCTACATAAGAAATACATACTAAACGTTGTGAGCAAAAGTAAGCACTTAGGATCTACTCGTATGAATGACGTATCGTGAAAAGAAGCACACCAATACGTTATTGAAAATGTTCACACGTAATCTACTCAAGCTTTCTGCAGATTTACAGCAGCAAAGTCAGATATTCAGTTGTAATAAACTTACTACAGTAAATTTCCTGTGCGAGATAATCAACATTGATGCGAGCTCGGTGTACTTACAAATACAAATCTATCTAAGTGTCGTATATGTAGTTATATTATGTACGTCCGTTATCGAGTTGGTAATAGGGTTGCCAACATTTTTTCGGCTACATATAGAATTTTTCAGGATAAGCTTATATAAAAATTATTCCTCATTATAATATTAGTATAGATTATACGCGGGCAACATCGCACGACACCTTGTAACAGTAGAAACGCATATTTTATCGATCCAATTACTCATTGAACGTCGAAACACAAAATAAATAGCTACGAATCCTTGTCTCAGGAGCTCCATAAACTAATAATGTACACATTATGTTGATTGTGTTGTACGACAGTTATGGATTGCGACGATACGAGTAACTGCACAACTATTAATTGGATTGTGTTTTATCGTTAAAACTTTAAGGGAGACGTACGGGTGTACAATGGAAATGGGTTAAGTTTAATATGGACCCTGGATTTATGTTACGACATACGATACTTAATGTTCGAGGTAGTCGTGGCTAAGTAAGCTAAGCTATGCTTATTTTAAACTGCGCTTGCCGCCTTCAATCTTTAGATGGGTAACCATTCTTAGCACATCATGAGTCGTTTGTGTAATGCCCTTTGTCTCGAAAGTAACACGAAAACATTGTGGAAATTGTTAATGGAAGTCGGTGGAGGTGTAGGGGTGCCAGGCCCAAAATACCCGACATAAATTCAAATTAAGCCCAGAAAGCCGAAAAAAAATCACGTGAGTTGCTTGCGCGCACTTTCGTTCGGCATCTTTTGGCGAGCAAAAGTTGACCAAAAGCCTAACAAGATCGTTTGTATACAGTATATTTGACCGGACACGGGCCATAAAAAGCCGGACGTCTGGCAACCCTATATGGATAGCGGAGATCTCATGGCAGTAGCTTGGTGTAAAATAACTACTGATATTCATATTTGGGAATTTTGGGATTATAACGATATATCCCAAAGATTCTTAAGAAGGAAGACCTTCGTCGAAAAGTAGACGAATATAGGCTCTTGATTATGATGAGGTTATGGAATGAAGAAAAGTTAACGTCAGCACGAATGCTATATAAGTATCTATACAACAATTTTATTAAAAATTCACTTTTTTCTAAAATAGCATTATTATTATTGAAACTTGATCAATATCTATTTTTGCAATTTGTTAGATTACAGACTTCAGAGAGATTAGTTAGACTTAGCTCATATATTATTAGCAGAATCGATTTTCCTAACGTTAATTGCTATGACACTTAATTAGCTCAATCGAAATATAACGTTAATTCAGTTGAAAACCATAATTCATTAATTCTTACCTGGTCCTGAAGAAGTATATTACACAAAGAAACTTATAAATTGGTAATTTTGTGAAAAACTGAAGTAAGCTGTCGAGCGGCGGCGGAGAGTGTATTTTACGTTACTCTAGTAGAAATTTCCTATCCGACTTAGATAAAGTTACATCTCAAACACTTCAAGTACCTATGTAGTTTTCGAGTTTCATCGAGCGTCTGCGATTCAACTGCGCTGCGGTAACAGTACCTGACAAAAGATTCTCAGACGTGCTTCGATAAAAGGCTCAACGTTTCAAATGGGACGCTTGTGGGCTGGGAAAAGACACATGAAGAGTAATATGTCTCTTCTCATCTCTTATTAAAGTCTTTGTCCTCAAATCCTCAATTAAGCGCAGTTGTGTATGAATAAAGAATTCACGTAAATGCAAGTACTACACGTATGTAGGTACATAACAATCATCACAAGTTTATAGACGTGCTTTCAAACACTAGGGCCCACTTGCACCTAAATATGTTTAAATTACATTTAAACTACATTTTTCATAGTAAATTTGTGTTTAAATGCAATTTAAATATATTCAAGAAGTTGGTGCAATTGGCCCTAGGTTTTGGATTGAAAACCCGGGATGCTTCAATGTGTTTTTGTCATGTAGCATGTCTGTTTTGCGTACAACCTACATGCACCACTAAGGCTAATTTTGTTGCGACCAAGTTGTGGATCGTGATGACACACCAAATTCTACAACAATAAACAATTGAAGACAAAGCCTTAAAAACCATTGAGATTAGCGAAAAATGAACATCTCTTAGTTTCAAAAAGCCATCAAACTATGCTAGCAATTCGTAATGGCAACAACAAATAATATTTTTTTTTATTATCAAGTTACCAAGTTCCATAGAATTTACACATAGATCCACAAGCTTTTGCAATCTATGTCCGTTCGTCACCATGACTCATGTCATGAGACAGTTTCAATTCAGTCTCTTCTCAGTTACCTACTTCATATATCCTACATACGGCGCATATATCCTTATATAGATGTAATTTACACAAATGTTACGAGGACAGACAACAATAATGACCTCGTTATGCTCAATGCAGTCCAATGGTCATACGCAATGGAAACATTCGCCAGTTTACCGTATTGCTACTTTGTCAGTGGCTCAAATAAAACCAGTTTGATAACTATGAATACGCATAATATAAACGTTCTGCTGCAGTTTAACGCATACCTGTTTTTTTTTTGTGATAATGTTTTTTTTTTTAATTTTGCGTTTTTTCAATGTTTCGGGAGACGTTTGTGTTGCCTACCTAAAACGGAATGATCATCAGGCACCGTAAATATGTAGAAATAAGATTCATTCATAGCCTTTTATAAGTTAAATTTAACTTTTTACCTACAAATTGGATGTCGTCAACCCATGTTTTTGGCCCTAACAATGATAGCAATCATTCTTCAGTTTTGCGTGACGAACTCCCTATTTTGTATTATCTTTATCCCTCTATATTCCATTGTTACTAATAGCTTAAATTCCGCTATAATTTGCCCAGAGAGCGTTTATATTTTTATATGCCCCTGACCCTGCATTTGGTTGGTCTGATTGATTCTGTGCCTTGATTGTTTTCAAAAGCACTAAAAGGGGATTTCGTTAATCCGGATTTGCGAGGACGCCAATGTATAAACTGATTTATATTTAATGTATAAAAATAAACAAATTTCCGTTAATATAGGTATGCATATGTGCGACCGCTATTTTACTGTCCACTCTTTAAAACGACAAATATGTCAGAGCAATGGTTTATGAGAAATATAGTTTGCTAAAATAACTCAACGCTAAGGAAGAAAAATATATATACCCTACATACCTACATATATATTATACCTATATAATATATCTACATATACGAGAACTATCAAAGAGAAGGAAACGAATGTTCAGGAATAATGTCAGCCTAGTTAACTTCCTACATCAAGTAAAAGTTCTGACTGTTCGGAGTTAAATGCAAATGTGTTCTATGAAAATCTACTCTTTGGAAAATTTTCTTTGCTTATACAAAGGTATACAATGTGAACTATGTGAAGCGTAATGTGAGCTGTCTTTATAAACAGTTTCGATAACCTTCCCCTTTTATTGTTAAATATAATGATTCTCGATGTGTATAAATTTCAATTATTTTTAAAAGAATTCACTATTACGTTTAGGTAATCAAGTATTCGCGTTTATGAATTCGGTGAAATATACAATCCTAAAATATTTAAACAACGTTTCTCTCTCTCACTTTTACCTTGACTGCTAATCAAAATTCAGACAGAAAGCGATTCCAACTCATGTTCATCAAAAGGCAGTTGAAAATGTCAAATTTTGAAGTCGTTACACGCTCCGGATGCTTGTATTTATAAATTGTTTATTCATTACTCGGAGCCCTCATAATACTTAATCCGGTTTATACTAATTGCATTGTTTTCCGTAAACCGTGAAGTGGGTAGTATCCCACTCCTAATTTAATAGAATTCGGAGCAGTCCAATTTGGGAAGTGGACGGACGACTGACTCTAGTAGACATCTGTGCGGTCATGCGTCATTGCGGGACTTGCTAGCTTTTGATAAAAATAAATTTGCTACTGTGACAATTTTTGCAAAGTTTAAAAGATGATTAATGATTTACCTACCTGAAAAAAAAAACTACCATAATGTTCTAATAGCTACAAGCCCGCCTGCTGAGCGTGAGATCCCATGGATTCGATTCATTAAGGGGTTAATTAAAAGGTCTTAATTAGTAAATACCCTTAAGGTATTTATTAAGGCATTCTATGCTATATAACCTCATAAAGTACAACAAGGAAAATGACTCAGTTCTAAGGATTCATTCGAATATAAACAAACCCTAAAGATTTCCGGGTCATCGGGGAAATAAATAAAAAACAAAATTACGTTACAGAAGATTGCTATATCTGTAGTCTGTAAAGTTCCTTACATTTGAAGTATCTCACATTTTTGCTTTTGTAAGGAAATTTGTTCTACCATATAAACGTTTAAAAATACTGGTAACTTTGCCTTATGTCAAAATTTTATGTTAAGCAGCAAAACAGATTTTGATCCGATCCAAATACGATTTGCAAAAATGTCTCCGAAAGCAGTGTTACCGTAGGAGGGCCATGCTTTGGCACGAATCTTCTGGCTCGGCCGGAGTGATAGGCCCGGCCTTACAGAAAACCGGCGTGAAACAACAATTACTTTGTGTTTCGCCGAGTGCGTGAGGATACCGCAGGTCCAAACCCTTTTAAAAGGCGGGCAACGCACTTGTAACTCCTGTGGTGTTGAGGGTGTCCATGGGCAGCGGTAATAGCTTACCGTAAGGTGAGCCGTTAGCACATTTGCCCCCCTATCCCATAAAAAAACAGATATTTTGACTAACTAAAAGAGAGAAACAACAAGTATTCATTGCTACATCCTTTCTTTAGGCTGAGATTTAGATAAGTCACTCGTGTTAGATCTTCAAAGGATAAAACCCTAAGGTTCGTAACACAAAAAGGGTTGCAAGGGGTTAAGTTTACTTCGACGTCCCTTTGATTAAAAGATTAAAAAAATACTTTTCAAAGAACGGTCCAGCGGCCTCATTACGAACAAATTTTAAAACAGACTTTGACGATCGAATGGCTTATTACCATAGGTGTTTTATTTTATAGGTACCAAAGGATTTACAAAAACTGCCAAGAATCATATCGGCTTTAACTTTTATTAATTTGGGAGTAAATATGGTTAAGTACTTACGTACATATTACTAATATCTGGGAAATCGTTACGTAAACAAAACTTTTCCTCTCGGAGTTTCAAAGTTATTAATGTACGTAGGCTCAACCTCTTATTTCCTATATTATATCGATGAAATACTGCGAAACAAATCATTAAAGATGATTGCTTTTACTGATGCGTGAAGGAGTTCGAATAAATAATAAATTGTTGAATTACGTCAGCATGGATCCATCAAATGAGCATGCTTATGCTTATTATTTGGAAAAACAGTTCTAAAGATAAAAATAAACCATTTCAAGCCTATTCTCAGGCGATCAATTACCGATATAAAACAGGAATGTCCTCACTAATAGAATTAAGAGCTTTCCAAATGGATTGAACAACGTCGTTACCTACGTATCTAAAGCTCTCAGGGATATAGAATGGGGGCTTTTAACGCAGTAAATCAATAGGAAATAACAATTTGTAGGCTAAGTACTACAATTGATACAAATGTAATACTTTTCAGAGTTCGCTGTTGAATTTCCTGCATACGTGCAATTATGTAATTGTTTTTTTATACACAGACAAAACTAAATTACTTAATATTGTATAGGTAAGTACATAGTTGAGCACTCAACTTTGTTCGTCTATCTATTTGGAACGACTAGTTATATCTAGTGGAATAAATTGATGGTCTATAAAAAGATCGCTTGACCTCTTATGTAACTGCCATCAAGAACTGCGAACTTTCTCCAGATGGCGTCAAGTTGATGAGTCAAATTAGACAAGAAATCTCGTCGCAAGACTGAATAGGCGATGCGGATATTTTACAGAAATAACTGCTTTGTGCGTGTATTGTACGCATTGTAGGTAATAAAAAAACCTTCAAAATAATATGTGCAAAACAGTTTCGGAAGTGTTCGGTAGTTGTATTGACATTCACTTCCAAAACTGTTTCGCGAAATAAAAAACTTGCTAAAACAGCGTCCTTTTTTTAATTTGAAGTTTGATAGGTATTGCGATTTCCTATTCTATTGAGGTAAGCAAATACTTTGCGGCGTGTCTGTTTCAATTTTTTAAAGGACTAGGATAAGTGACCGCATACGATTTTGTGGACCACATTTGTTTGAAATGATAATAAAGTATGAAGACAGAAGAGTCGCACGCAAAAATATGTGTGTTGCAAAATAACATGTTCCAAGTTGATTATCATCAAGTAGCCGTAGATTACGAAGGTAGTGTGAATTATACATTTATTAGTCCATCTTTTATTCACAAAGGTTTCGATCGAACTTGAACGCTAAAAATAGGAAAATTTACTAGCGTAGGTCGTGGCCCATTGATCTGTTTCAGAACCTACATTTTCCATCTAAGCACTGGAAACAAAAGCATTGTATTTATACAATGATCAATTTTACAATTATCAATTTGAAAGTTTATCCTATTTGATTCCTTTAGATGAATATGAAATTGACTACACAATCGATTCCCATAATAGGTACTTAATGTTTTTAATTTCAATAACGTTTAAAAGGAATCCATAATTTAGTCATGAAATATACCTATTTCGTTGATTACTCTCAGAAAATAATAATATTAAAAGTGTAGCAAAGAGTTTTAAATGATAAGTCCTTGTTTATAAAAAAACGGGATAGATAGTCAAAGAAAAAAACTGATAAAAAAATCACCATTGCACTTCGAAAAACTAAATTCCAGGAACTGCTATTTAAAACGTAACAAAATTAATCCCATTCCTCTTTCAATATTTGCACGCTTTATTTTTTCCCTTTTGTTCGTTTGCTCCTACAGCGAATTCTCACGAATAAAAACACGGTAAGCGTTTCTTTCAGGCTGTCGGTCGCGATATCCTCATTAGGGCTCATTAGTGCTTAAAAGGGTACTTGTCCAGTAAAGTGCTGAAGGTTTTTGTTTGGCTACACAGGACTGTGCCGACAAAAACTACCTTTATGGGATGAGAATAACTAGAACCGACCAAAATTCACACTAAAGCTTTTGCTCCGAGTTTGCGAATTACCAATTACGAGAAAATTAATAATGCTAAGGTAACTAGATGTTTTGGCCATTTGTATTCTATTACATGGTTGTATGTAGAATATTATTAATTTGTCATCCGCTGTAAGGGTGAAAAAATTATATGAAATATGAAATAATATGAATGAATAATATAGATAATATGAAATCGGTATTACGTACACAGGTTTTCACATTTGCAGTAAACATACTCGTATTATCTCATTTTGTTGTATGTAAGCGTATTAGGTTAGTAAAGGTTTAAGTTGAAAGTTCTATTCAGTGTGCGGATATAAATCGCTCCTCAAACATATATATTTCATTTCAACTCGCAGAACTTGGTCGACATCGTTAAGCTTATACCTAGTTTCAAACTCGTAATGAAGTTGAGAACGTCTTCTAACGGGATATATCGCAAAATACAGTATTTTCTTCATATATTTTTCAGATATTACGTTTATTATTATCTCGTTTTTTAACAATGCCGTGGGTTTTCCCAAAATCCCATATAAACACATTAGCCGAATATTTATATCTAATATATATTAGTTTAGATAAGAAATTTTGGTGCAAGGTTTTTTGCTTCTAGAACCACTGTAGTTCTAAAGTAGGTTGAGATCTCATTGCACAAGCTCAGGTCTATGAAAAGGCAGATAAAAGTTTTATCGTTCTTAATTGCAATTTGGCTCATTCCACGCGCTATTGAACCACAGAGCACTGAAATAAATAAAAAACATTCGATGTTTTGCTGCTATATAATAAAAACTTGGGAGTTGAAAAAGGGTTTTTGCTAGTTTATTCCTGTGTTGTAATGTAACAAGGTTTTACCCCTAAAAGAGTGGCCCACTGTCCTTTTTATATGGCACGTATTTCTTCTCAACTGTGAAAGCTTTTCGTTTTATTAGCTACTTATTCCATGTTAGCCTTGTAAACATATTAGACGCTTGCTGCTAATTTTTAGTTCTTTTTGCTTCTTTCACCGTGTTCTGCGTTCTAAGGAATAGATATGGATTTTAAATTCTAGTCTACGTATTGACCACGCACCTCAGCCAAATTTTCGATTGATAAGTCTATATTGAAAAATATAAAACAAGCAGTTGCCATCCTGTGGCTTACATAAAAAGAACTTAAAAAAATGATTCAAAAAGCTACAAAATTACAAAACCTGATTACAAAACAACTTGATTCCAGTTTTCCAGTGAAAATATAGTTAAAAAGTTTCGTCGATTACCTTTTACTAGAGAGAATAGAGATTTTAGTACAGCTGTTGTTATTTGAAATCGAAAGCCTATATTTTTGAGGAGGTAGAACAAAGTAAATGAGAATATTTGGCAATGGTATTGTCAAATATTCTGGTAAGCAATAATGTATTCACATTATTACGTATGACTTTGAAGATAAAATCAAATTGTCGAGGTACAATACAGGTGGCATACGGTGCTGGGATGTAAATATAAGGTTTAAGGAGGCTGGTATGCTTGTCTTTGTATCCTCCTAGTACAAGGAAATGTCATGAACCTTCGTAAACCAATATTTACGAATTGATAATGATGATAATTATAATATATACTATATACGGGATAAATTTCCTATGAGCTGCGGTATTGTTTAATCGCCAAATTTTGGAAGTGTTTATTGGATGTATAACATAAAATTTAATATTGCTAGGCGCACTAGTAGTAAAGCTTGAAAAGCCGCCTTGCGTGAAATTGGGGTTCAAATCAAAGGTTACATACCTAGTATGTACAATGTGCACATAACAACTGAGCGATAAATTAATTAAGCCCATATGGATTTACCAGATGCTGCTGTTACTAACTACCATAATATAGGTACTTAGATGTTAATTTAGTGATATTCTGGCATAAAAATACATAACGGTGCATTAGTACTTAGTGTTTTTGCGATAAGATATTTATGATCTCATTATATGTAACATTTACAAAGTACCTACCTAGTATTTTGAATATTACAATACGTAGATAGAGATACCTAGGAATAGTGAAACATAAGTTGTAAAAGTTAGTCATAAAATCTTGATTTAATGTTTCAGCTCTGCGACTTTATTGCATGTCATTATTGTTACTATCTAGCGTTTACTATCATTGTAATGATACGAGCTACTAAAAGAAAAATATTAAGACCCTTATATAAATTTTAAAGTATTATTAAACCTATAAACTTTATTATTCCGAAATCCAAATACATTCATACATTTTATATAAAAGTTTCCAGTTCGAAACTCAAGTTTCAAACAACGGCTGCTCCAACATTTAAGCAACCAGTTACTCGCTCCAATCAGTACCGATATTTGTGGTTTAGTTGTTCGAGTACCGGACTGCTGACCATGAGGTCGTGGGTTCGATTCCCACAGGACACAAAAAAAAATTATGTGATGAATATAAGTGTTTGTGTTCGTCTGGGTGCTTCTTATGTATTATAAGAACATTAACATACCATCACGCCTGTATTCCCCGAAGGGTTAGGCAGAGGCGTACTAATGTACACCCACAGTTCGCCGGTATGTTTAGGTCCCATGTAATAGGGGGCGAGCCTATTGCCATTAACCGGGCACAAATTCCTAACTCCGAGCTGCTACTGGGAATTTCATAGAAAAACCCAATAACACTGCTCGACCTGGGAATCGAACCCAGGACCTCTAGTGTAGCAGTCGCGGTCCGGACCACTTGGCTATTGAGGCAGTTAGTGTATTATAAGAATGTATTTACAAAAAAAAAAAGTACTCAATTTTGAGTTAAGCTCGCCTTTGTACATTGTTTGTTGTTATAATTATTATATAAATATTTCTGTGTACAATAAAGATTTAAAAAAAAAAAAGTATATAAGTATTATATCCACTGTCTAGTACCCATAGTACAAGCTCTGCTTAGTTTGGGACTAGATGGTGCTGTGTAAAAATGTCCCAGAATATTTATTTATTTATTATTTAAATTCATTTCCATTTTTGGTTCATTACTTTGTATTCTTTAGCAGTTTTCATCTATATATATAAAATAAAGTCGTGTTAGTTACTCCATTTATAACTCAAGAACGGCTGAACCGATTTGGCTGAAAATTGGTGGAGAGGTAGCTTAGAACCAGGAGACGGACATAGGATACTTTTTATCCCGTTCCCGTGGGATGTGATGACAGACCGAATTCCACGGGGGCGAAGCCGCGGGCAGAAGCTAGTCTATATATATGAAAGAAAGTCGTGTTAGTTACACCATTTATAACTCAAGAACGGCTGAACCGATTTGGCTGAAAATTGGTGGAGAGATAGCTTAGAACCAGGAGACGGACATAGGATACTTTTTATCCCGTTGCCGTGGGATGTGATGACAGACCGCATTCCACGGGGGCGAAGCCGCGGGCAGAAGCTAGTTTAATATAAATCTTATTTTTCCTCAATTTATAATTGAAGGCTACATTATGACTCAGTGTTATAAACATTAAATAAAAAATTAACCAGATCACCAAATTAGTTTTAAAATTATGAAGCGCACAGTTTCCGGAAGCAAAAGTTTCCTTCAAGCTTCCACTAAACTTTACTTTTTCAACTGATGTTCCAGCACTAATGGACCACAGTATATTGTGTATTTATACAGTCGGTAGGATAACAAACTAGCTGCATTATAAAATTTCTGTTACAACATAACGTAACATTACGTTCTAAAACGTTATACTTAGCGATTATTAATCTGGAGTAGACACAATATAATATTTCATCTCACCGGTATCCCCAAAGGATTAGGTAAAGGTTAAGTAGGGTATGCTTAGTTTTACCCACAGGCGTGCTTGATTTTAAATCACAAGTAAAAGGGGCGAGCCTATTTCCATTCCGAAATTCCAACTCCGAGCTGTTACTGAGATTTTTTCACATGGTAACCCAATAACACTACTCGCTCTGGGAATCGACCTCAGGACATTAGCAGCCTCTATACCAATGACGGAATATTTCAAAAGAATGTTTTTAATTATAAATTTGTCGGGATATATAGCCATTAATACCTTTTTTTTTACTCAGTGCTAATTTTTAGAGTATGATAGAAGGGGGAGCCCAAACATCGATGGAATTTGTAAAAGATGACATGGATATTAAGAAAAGTGATACAGCATGAAACCGTAAAGAGAGAGTTGTATCCAAAAAGAATCCTCTTTAAGTAAATTAGAATACAGACAAGAGAATAAGGATGATGATAATGAAAATTAAGAAACTTGCTGGCCTTTACATATTTCTTTGTTACGGCGAGTATTAAATCAATTTCGAGCCTTGTAATTTCCTTGTTTAGAACAGTCACGTACAGAAATAAATGAAGGATGATAATTATTGTTCTCATAAACTCAATTTTAGTTGTAACAGCTGGTCGAAATACGGACCGCGGAGTGTACTAAACGCTACTTAAGTACTTATGGAATTAAAATTAGTCTGTAGAAATTTTCTCGTTTCTCTGACTTTAACAAAAAAGTTTTAATGTAATCTATTATTACGGTAGAAAGAGTATCTTCGTTCAATTTAGTGTGTACCTACTGGTATTTTTTTAGCTATAATCGCTTTCGTTGAGCATCTGCTTCTCCGGTCAAGGCTTTGTAGGTCAGATTTGTTCTACAATTGTTTTAAGACTACTACTAAATCTTACTATTTCTATTTTTCGAAAATCAGCGTGGTCCCTCAGTTCACACGCACATTCTAAGTTTTATAGGTATCTATGGGTATATGTAGTGCACTTGTACACCTATAGTTACTAGTACAAACTCCGAAATGCTACTGAGCATTTCACACAGAAACCCAATAATACTTTCTTCGATCTGGAAGTCGAATCCAGGACTTTAATAGCGTAGCAGTCGTGATATTGACCACTAGACTAATGAGGCAGTAAATACAAAAGCTACAATGTTGTACAAAACAAAGGTCTAAGATAAAAGAAAACATCAGATTCCATTATTATTAAACGAAAATCAGAGGCTTACGGCGAAGAAAAGTTAGTTGATTGGTAGGTATCCTGAAGAAAAAGTGAAGGCTCCAACTTAGAAGGTCCATGGAGGAAGTTTACTGAGCTTTGATTTATTGATCTGTCCCTCGACAGAAAACTTGCACTGTTCTCCTTTAAACGTTGGAAAACTATATGCTTGTCCGATAAAATCTGTGAACATTCTCGCAGCACTATTATTTACATAAACTACATCCGTTAATTTTAGATTAATTAATTAAGGTAAGGTTGGGAGATGTTAAAACGTTTTATATAGGTGTTAGGACTGTACTAATCTGTCATCTTTAAGTAGTGTACAGTATCAAATAAGCTAAACTAAAACTTTTGCTAAAGCAACTAAAGCATTGTATAACTATCAACAGTATTATCGTTAAAATTATTCTGTTTTAGGCGAGTAACACGCTCGATTGAAAAAGAGGATTTCGTCATTGTGTACTTTCAACATCCATTTAAAACCTCTAAAAGTCTCTCAGGTGAATAAAATATTCTCATGAACATACACCGGGAGCACTCTCGAGACATCACTTATTTATAAATATGATATAAGCTGTAATGCTGTTTAGATTTACTCAATTTTTAATTTTATTCACTTGAAAACATTGATATATATCTGATGTCGTACAAGAATAGCCATAAGTTCATAACAAACAAGATTTGTACCCTAGAAAACGTTTAACTTATCTTATCTGACACACTATTTTAGACAAAAGTTAAAGCATTTTGCTAATTATGTCGGCAACCAATATAATGTTCCACTACTGGGCACGGGTTTTCATTCAGAATTAGAAGGGTTAGGCTGTCTACCATACTGGTCTAGTTCCGGTTGGCAGACTTCACACACCGTCGAGAAAATCTCAGGCAGGGCCCACCTCAAGATGTTCTCGTTCACCGTTTTAAGCGAGCGACAATTAATAATACGCACATGATTTCACTTGGCACCAGCTATCACTACACATAAACAGAATATAAATGCCAGGTCACATCGGCGTTAGCTTATGATTTTTTCCCCACCTTTGAGGGACTGTTCCTTTACCATCACAATCTTCCGAGCAATAAACTCTTTGCATTGTCATTTCTTGTGTAAGATATAATATTTCAAAATATTTTATCTGTACGCAACATAACAGCTTATATTTTTCTGGGAAGGGAAAGACATGTAAGCCAATGTAAGTCTCTTGAACGTATCTCCCTATTGCAAGCAAAGAATTTGAGCGGTATTGTTTGGGAAAAATGTGTAATATTTATTCAAGAATATTATGCGACATTATATAAGGAAGATGATGTATTATAGGGAAATCAGAAGGAGTTCTGAGTTCTGGGTTGTCTGGATTTTAACAGCTACAATTTGAATTTGTGCCTGCTTAATAGCAAATGGGCTATCGGCTCGCATCGCATCTATTACTTATATTTGTATATCTATTACTTATAGATGTATATTTGTAGGTACTTCTGCTTAACCCTTCGGGGAGTGGCGAGATGGTGTATATATTATAAAGAGTCGAGATTTTTATTGTTTTACTTCTATATAGGATATTGTTTTATCGCTATTCGTTTTAAATCATCATTTTCCTATCAACTAATTACACAGTAGGAAAAACTAATACATACATATGCTTAATGAACCAACTGAAACTCAAATGTTTTTACTAAATTTATGTAAGATTCTACTACATTCTAGTTTTTTTTATTGCTGTAATTTGCTCAATATTATGTCCTTGTCCACATTTTTTACAATATGATATTTTTAACTCGGAGCATTGACAAAGAGAATGTCGTAGCCCATTGATCGGAAATCCTTTGTCCGTTTCATAAGTTACCTACCTACTTGCCTATTCGTCAGAAAGGTTTTACATAGAACTGCGTGTATGCCGTTTTACTATATTATCCGCCGGTTTCTATTTCAAATCTGTTATATTTGCTGACATAATATCAAAATCATATCTCCAATAAGCAATTCTACTGACAGATTTGTTACAGAAACCGGTCGTTAATCGTCATTATTCACACTTGTGATCATGCGTGTAAAATTTTGCGATAATTTCTATTAGAGCTCGTGCAATTTGCTAGAAATATCGCAAATGTTATCGCTCGAGAAACTTGGCAAAACAGTTTAAGCTCAACAATTAAACAACATAGTTCAACAATTTAACTGCTTAATAATTAGTTCTTTCAACTGTAAATAAATGTAATACGGAATATAGAAATCTGTTAGGTACGTTAATAATATTTCTGAAATGTTGCTCGTGAGCTATTTCAGATGGAACTTTTAACCTCAATTTCATTTAACCTTGGTGTAAATACATTATGGACATACTGACAGAGTATTTTTTTAAATGATGTCGTATACCTACTGTTGTTATATCTAGACTTTCATAGATTCCTAGATCATGTAAGCAAGTGAGATAGTATTTTGCTTATGTTACGCAGCATAGGTACATAGAGAATTCATTTGAAAACCGCGCGAAAAATTTCAGAATTAATATTTTAATACTTACTCTACGTCCTGTTCCAGGATTATACATAAATAATAAATTTGAATTCAACCATGATTGAGGAATATTCAAATACAAAACGGATTATGCAAAACACTGGACCCAACTGACATGCAATTGACTGGCATTAATCAAAATTCCTGCATTCAACCCAAGATTCAACCGAACTGTACAGCCACTGACAAAATAAGCTTGTCATACTTTACAAAGCTACTCGTATATTAGTATTTAAAAAGTTCATAATAATGTAAAATTGACTACAAAAAAAACATACAATTTTATAAGAATAATATTCTCAATATTTGTAGCTCAGAAAGCGTAAAAAGGATGTATTCCGTAACGGAAGTAGACGTTAATTTAACAATATGTGTTAGTAAGGCTAATCCCGTAGCAGAACATATTTATAAGGCGATAGATATATATGTATAAATTAATCGCTCGACGCGTTGTCAAGCTGCCACCAACACGATAGAAAAAGATATTATCATATTTACTTTTATTGTTACAGGCAATCCCCGCAACAAATGTGCTCTGCAGCCGGGCCACAGTTTGATGGACTGGATCCGGCTCGGCAACTCTGGCAAGGACCTCACTGGCGTTGGCGGCAGGATACGGCCTGTCTCACCCGCTGAACTAGCTACACACAACACTCTCAGTAAGTAACATACTTCATTAAAGAACGGTGACCCTTCAAAGGGTTTTAAGAATTGGGTCTGCTAATTCATCCTTGACAGGTATGATCTATACCTATATTTCAAAATACAGTTTCTCAGCCCTAACGTCTGCTAGCTGCATTTTCTGTTCCTATTATGTCTAGTACCTACTTAGTTCGCAATAAATAGTTACTTTAAATTTGAAATATGTAAATTGATGGAGGAGCACTGAATGTTCAGAGTTTCATAAATGCCTCCATAACTGCTGCCATGGGAATATCCATAATACGAGGGCTGCACTAAAAGTATCGGGAATGGAATATTTCCACTGTTCCTGTCATATTTAAATCTTTTTAATTGAAAACTTCTTGGTTTTAAAAATCGAATACCATTTATTTATTTTAAAAAAGGTTCTCGGTCTTGTCACAAGGTCTTGTCAAACTTGTTTAGTAGTTGATTGTTGATTGAAAATGGAATTGACTCGAGAAAATTCAAGAGCGATGATTTATTATGACTTTCGAAGTGGTTTAACACAAAAACAGTGTGTTGATCGGATACTTTCTGCATTTGGTGATGAAGCCCCATTCAAAACCACCCCACCAAACCAGCGATAAATTATCGCTGGTTTGCTGAATTTCAACGTGGAAGTATCAAGCTCAGTGATGATCCCCGTCAAGGTCGTCCAAAAACTGCAGTCACCCAAGAAAACGTTGATGTTGTGCGTAAGCTGATTGAGGAAGATCGACATGTGACATACCGCGAAATTCAGGCAACTTTAGACATTGGCATGTCAAATACAAATAATCTTGCATGAACGATTAGGTGTAAAAAAGTTGTTTTCCCGATGGATACCGCATTCGCTCTGTGAAGAGCAAAAAGCGGCTCGCGTTACTTGGTGCGTCAGAACTCTCGAAAGATTCCACGCAGGATCCTCAAATGCTGTATACAACATCTTATCAGGTGACGAATCCTGAATATACGCGTACGAACCCGAAACAAAAAACCAGTCACGAGTTTGGGTGTTCGAAAATGAGTTAAAGCCAACAAAAATTTTTCGTTCACGGAGTGTTGCAAAAAAAATGGTGGCCACGTTTGTCTCCAAAACCGGCCATGTTGCGACTATTCCTCTTGAGGGACAAAGAACGGTTAATGCAGAATGGTATGCTAGCATTTGTTTGCCACAGGTCGTTTCTGAACTCCGTAAAGAGAACTGCAACCGCCGCATCATCCTCCATCACGACAATGCGAGTTCTCACACCGCGCACAGAACAAAAGTTTTTGGAGCAAGAAAACACAGAATTATTAGACCATCCGCCGTACAGCCCCGACCTAAGCCCTAATGATTTCTATACTTTCCCTAAAATAAATAATAAATTGCGTGGTAAGAGATTTTCATCACCTGAAGAAGCTGTGGACGCCTACAAAACGGCCATTTTGGAGACCCCAACTTCCGAATGGAATGGTTGCTTCAATGACTGGTTCCATCGTATGGAAAAATTTGTCAAATTTCGCGGAGAATACTTCGAAAAGCAATAAATACATTTTTAAATAGTAATGTTGTGTCACTTCCTTGATTCCCGAAATTTTCAGTGCCACCTATGTATAATAACATATGTTTGTTACCTGCAAACTCCGAATGAACTTAATTCGGAGATAAATTAGGCAAACAGGTTAACAAGCACACTTGCCGTGAGATGGAAAACCCTCCCAATTTGTAACTACGGTCGTCTACATTTTTGGCTTCACCCACACTCATTAGTACTTAACGATGACGAATCAAAATCTGTGTAAAACAATTAAGTTGTTAATGTTAATTAACATTAACTTTAAAGTTAGTAATTAAGATTAAAATAATGAATTTGCATTGCCGTTACGTTCCAGTTTTTTTTAACTTCGTTCGTTTCTGATATTGTCTACCTCAATTAAGTGTTTCATAAGATTCAATGTTTCAGATGATGCCTGGCTGGCAATACGAGGTCGTGTCTACAATATAACACATTATCTACCATATCATCCCGGAGGTAAGCTAGGACAATAAGACATGACTTTAGGGTTAAACCCTTATGCAATGGTTTATAGTCAGCCTACTTAACAGAGCCTTGGTTATATCTCAGGACCTGAGGAGCTCATGCGTGGCGCTGGCATGGATGCGACTCAACTCTTCGACAAAGTACATCCGTGGGTCAACTATGACTCTCTTCTCGCGAAGTGTCTCGTAGGACCGCTTCGATTTGAGCTCCCAAGTGCAGAAGAACTTTTCGATACTTCGGACCCCTCGCCCAAATCCGACCGACTGAGGGAACCGTCTAAAGCACAATTAGTTAGAAAGTCAATGGAGAACTTAGCAAATTGCATCACGCCAGTTAGAAAGAAAATAACGTCTAAAGATGAAAATGCTAAAGGGAGTCCACCTAGTAAAATAATGCAGAGCTTATTGCAATCAGCCGACTTACCAATGTCAATAAGTCGAAGAGCGGCATCAAGCCCTGTGAAGAAGTCTGAGAAAAGTCCAGATTCCCCTTTACCTCTCCGGTACGACTGGATACAAACCTCAACAAAACTCACGATATCCGTATATACGGGACCGCTGGCCAATCCGGGAGGTTGTGCCCGGATTACGGAAGGATATCTCTTGATTGAAGTAGCGACCAACGGTTGGCTGAGGACGCTCAAAATAAGTCCCGAAGCTAAACTAAAAGAACCTTTACATTTACGTGTGTTCGCTGAAAGTGGAAAAATAGAGGTGAGCTAGTAAAATCAGTTTGAAATATTTCCTACTTTATCAATCTTTCTATAAATAGAAGGTTAGTTATTTTCAGCGAACGAAAATAAGTTTCGTTATTATTGTGTAGGCGTTTCGTTCCTAAAAATAGCATGATGAGGAAGGTTAATTTGGTTTATTTTCGTAGATCACCGCACATAAATTAGAATCGAGTGTTTGGAAGGGTTGTGGGGATGTGACGTTGGGGGCGCCGAATCGCGTCTCCTCTCCCCGGACGGTTGACTGTCGCGTGATGGACGTGGGCAGGGTATCGCACGACACGTCGCTCCTATCCGTGTGTCCCCGAGCCGGACCTGTGCTCATACCGCTGGGACATCATGTACGAGTGCACAGGAGATTGGACGGTAAGACCGAACATTATTTTCGTTTTTTAACTTCCACACAGTCCTTGTTCTTGGTACCTCAATATACGTGAATTATTCCGACAAATTGGACACCATAATAATATAATCACTGTGGGAGAGGCATGCTTCGACACGAATGGGCCAGCTCGACCCGAGTGGTACCACGGCCTCACAGAAAGGCGGCGTGAAACAACGCTTACGTTGTGTCTTGGGTGTCCACGGGCAGCGGTTTCGCTTGCCATCAGGCGTTCCATCTGCTCGTTTGCCTCATGTCATAAAAAAACATGATAATAAAATAAAATATTATTGTTTATTTGCCATTTCTGTTGTTCTACAGTGTTTACGTGTCCGGAAATTGTCCATTCTGCTTTTTAACAACAACAATTTCGAAGACTACATTAATTAACCAAAAGGAGATCTTTATTATATGACATTATGTTGTTATGAAGCTGCTATTTCCACAAATGGTTCTCGTGAGGGTTCTCGCAAAGTAAGAGACAATAGCTATTCGCCAACAAGGTTGTAGGTACTTACATATTTCACCCGCAGCCCATATAACTGGTCTCTAGAGAAAAAACAGAGTTCAGCCCGATGGATGATTACCGAAACGAGTTTTCGTGCTTAATATCGTTGAGAGCTAATCTCTCAACCAGAGCGAATGACATCATTTCGACGACGAGGCAAAATTAACGTAGCTAACGTATTACAAAATTTGAAATTTCTTCAGGTAAAAAAGTTAATGTGCACGGAGCAATGACTCAATTTAGCAGAACATATTAAGTTGCTCATCTATAAAAAATGAAATATGATCATGATTGTTTTCGTAAGATAGGTAGACACTAACACATGTCATGTATGTCAATTCAGAGCTCTTTTATGTATTCATACTATTCAAATAACTTCCTTTCATCCCGAAACAACGTGAATACCTATATCATCTTGACGTTTTTAAGCAGTATGTAAGGCAGTGTGTGGGCAACTATTTACAAAGTATCAAGTAGGTAACCTTGTTTTCGTAGCTTTCTTGCCAATAGAACAGTTATTGATTCGGCAACGTACAAACATGATCCTCTTACAGCCTCCTACTACATAATATCATATTTTGGCGCAAAATTTTCCTCCTTTTGTCACGAAATTGGATAAACACTTATCTCAATAGACCTATAGAAATCTTAAGATACCTTCCTTCATAATACTTACCTATTGAAGATTCGTTTCTTATTAGATGTAGCTTAGCTAGATTAGAGTAAACACGGTAGATAACATACCATCACGCCTGTATTCCCCGAAGGGTTAGGCAGAGGCATACTATAATGTACCTACACACACAGATCGTCAGTAGGTATATTTAAGGTGCCATGTAAAAGAAAAGCCATTAGGCGCCCCTTTTGCCTTTAACCGGACACAGATCCCAAACTCCGAGCTGCTATTTAGAATTTCATAGGCAAACTCAAGAACACTGCTCGACCTGGGAATCAAACCCACAACCTCTAGCGTAACAATCGCGCTCAGGACCATAGGCTAATGCGCAGGTTGAAGACGAATGGGCTATAAAAACGTATACCTAGCTTTCTAATATCCCTTGTAAATATAGTCAAACAAGAATTTTAAGCTGCAGTTCCAAAGGACCCATAATAATTCTAATTTCTAAATAAACTAAGTATGTACTTAAATAACAAAAACATTATTTTAAATGTTGTAGGTACCACTCGATACACAATACTCGCACTTGACTGGTTTTATTAAGTTTAATACTTAGGTACACCTACCTACCTATTACGAATTTTTCTCCCACTAAAATATCTACTAAAATCTTTACACTAGGATTTTATCCAGTGGCACGTATCTATCTATGCGTTTAAAACACAAAGAAGATCACAGTCAACCAATCAACTACATAAATTAGGCCATACAAATATTTGTAGGAAAAACACCTCTAAGTAATGTAAAGCCGATCATACTTGAAACCTGCGCTAATCTGGCTGTCTAACGTATGACTTGTATGGTTTATTTAGGCTCAGAATGCATCCGTTCCTACACCCCTGTCGGTGAGGGCTGGGGTCCCTCTGACGGCATCGAAGTATTTTCAGCCCTCCGTCTGGCAGTGAAGCGATACGAAAGCGGCGCCCTCTCGCCGCAACTCACGGCACTCAAAGGTGGAGACCTCATCACACTGTCCGGACCTTACGGGAACTTCCAATTGCAAAAGGTAATTTTAATTATGTTTTTGTTTGTTTCTAGTGCTTCGTTACTTTAAGCGAAGATAGTGTATTATTTAAAGTTAGCTAAAACAAGAAATATTTTTTGAAATCTAGTTTTTTCTTGCTCCTAAAGTTAGTAAATACTTATTATTTATCAAACAAGTGTGGAAAATTAAATAATGTTAATTTATTTCATAATTTAATAAAAATAAGCACTGTTTCTTTATTTAGGATATTCATATTAAGTACCTACCTGTTTTTTTTTTCAGCTGAAGACAGTGAAGACATTGTATCTTATAGCGGCGGGCACCGGTGTCACCCCTATGCTCGGATTGATGAAGTTCATGCTTTCTAGGTCTAATCCCAGGTGGTAAGTACTATTAAGTAACAAGGATAAGCTGCGCTTGCCACTCTCGCGCTACTATGTGTGTCCATTTTTAACTCATGTTTAACCGCGGACTAAGAGTTTATTGATATGATATGGATAAATGTATCTATTGCCCAGAAATCAGGTTACGAAGGTCAAATGGAAATCGCTTCGTGGATACAACTACTGATAATATTTTATTTAACTGCTAACAGACCAGACATATTTGTCTAATGGATTCAAAATTTGTATCGCATAAACAACAATCTTATTCAAATAATCAAGCAGTCCCATTATTTTATTAATCTTTTGAGTGTAACGTAACGAGACACCATATAAAAAACAATATATTTGTTGATTTTAAATTTCATTATACAATACATAAGTACCTATATGGTAAATATTTTTCTATTCTGCGTATTTACCCACCCAATAAATGTAATTAAATATCGGTGAATTCATGTTCCATTTACAACAAAGGCTCATGCCTACTGGATTATTTATTTATATCTAACCCAGTACCTAAACTTGTTGAAAACAATGGTAAGATAACATGTCGACTTCGAGCAAGGTTACAATGTGTCATCAATCATAATCAAGCACACCGCTTCGTCATCATTAATCAATTTTAAACTTACAGTAATCATTTACTTAATCCTTAGAATTTCATTTTGATGCATTAACTTAACTATAGTTAATTGTCGCAAAGCACAAAGTCCTGAGCTTGATTCCCAGGTCGAGTAACTATTGAATTTCTGAATTCTGATCAGAAAAAAATTCAACAATGTAGGTATGTCCTGTTGATAAAAAGTTAATTTAGTTTCTAGTTTAACGTGTAGGTACTGAGTTTGATTTTGTGGGACCCCACGATACAGGTTGTCCTAGGGAGGGGACCACGGAAAATATATATATAAATATATTATAAATAATTAATAATGAAATATATATATAATAAAATAAATAAATCTATACTAATATATAAAGCTGAAGTTTGTTTGTTTGTTTGCTTGAACGCGCTAATCTCAGGAACTACTGGTCCGATTTGAAAAATTCTTTCAGTGTTAGATAGCCCATTTATTGAGGAAGGCTATAGGCTATATATCACTAGCTTCTGCCCGCGGCTTCGCCCCCGTGGTATTCGGCCTGTCATAACATCCCACGGGAACGGGATACCCTCCTAGGCTACCTCTCCACGAATGTTCAGTAAAATCGGTTCTGCCTTTCTTAAGTTTTAAATAGTGTAACTTACACGACTTTCTTTTATATATATAGATTAAATAAATAAAATTGGGAAAATTTGTTTCAGTGAACGAACGCATTTATTATTCTTCAACAAAACTGAAGACGACATTCTATTTCGTGAAAATTTCGAAGAAATGTCAAAGGACGACGACAGGTTTGTATACTGCAAACTAATGTACAGTGGCCCCAGCACGAACACTTTTGAAAACGTAATTCGTAACTGCCTCATTAGCCAAGTGGTCCTGAGCGCGACTGCTACGCTAGAGGTCCTGGGTTCGATTCCCAGGTCGAGCAGTGTTATTGGGTTTCTAGTAACCTGCCTTCTTTAATTTGTGTCGTAAGCTTGGTCGTCGCAAAATCCGGAATTAAAAGCGACTGAAAGTACTTATATTATTGATACTTATTTATGTAAGGAAACTGAATCCTCAGTAGACTAGACACGGAGACGTGGGCGATTGGGGATGTTCCCCGTTTAAGAATATACACTATAGACGATAACGGTAAGGTCCCGGTTGATACTTTATATAAGCGATATTATGAGTGAAATAATGGTCAGCCAGTGGAAGCCGTGATAGCCTAGTTCGAAGGGTTCGAATCAAAGGACTTAGTCACGCACCTCCGTCTATTTAAAGTTATTACGTAGGTATTAACAATTAATTAAAACGCGCTTAAAACGGTGAATGAAGGATAACATATTGAGGAAACCTGCTTGCCCGAGAGACTTTCTCGACGGCGTGTAAACCAATCCACATTAAGCCAGCGTGCTGGACTATATTCTTCCAGTCCCGTGCACAGCAGTGGGCCACTAATGGGTTGGTTATGTATGTTATCTTAGTGGTCACCCGCCAAGACTAAACTTTTTACGTTTTCCAGGTTGAATATCGTTCACATACTGTCAGACGGCAGTTCATCATGGTCGGGCCATAGAGGTCGCGTCAGCGCCGAACTACTTTCAGACACGTTAGGGAACATTACGTGTGAAGACAAATGCACTCACTTCGCGTGTCTGTGTGGCCCTACAGAGTTCACGTACGCAGGCCTTGACCTGCTGAAGAAACACGGCATGAATGAGAACTGCATTCACGCTTTTATGGGATAAATGTGAGAAAATTGTTGGCTGCTTTGTCTGACCGATTAGTTCGGCTACCCGTCTCTTCTATTTTCAATAAAAAACATTGCACGTACTTAAATTTTCACATACACAAACAGACAGGCCCATGTTCACACCGTAAACTTCAGACGAGGATTACAACACGACGCCTAGAAATATTTGGATTACAATTTGTAATGTCACTATGGTAATTTTAGAAAGCACTTAAATCTTATTATATTATGTACAAACTTTATTTTTATTAGTAAAGAGCTGCCCAATAAAACAAAGAGCAATTTATTGTAAAATAGTATGAACTGTAAATTGTATTGTAGGTATTATGTAACTAAGATGTTTCTATTAAACTTTAGTCAAAAGAGTGAGAAATCTATTAATATAATTGTTTTAGGTGTAATAACTACATTGTAGAAGCTACAAAATATTACGGCCAATCTCTCGCACTTAGGATTACCTATTTTAAAAAAACAAATTAAATGTGTAATAGTTTTAAAACCAAAGTGTGATAAATTAGCTTTTTTAGAATACGTCAGACATTATTTTAGTAACTTTGTGATTAGACATTTGTGATTGAGTAGATTAGCTCAATGTACAGAAAGACATAAATACATAATACCTAGTCATAATTTTACTATGTAAAGTGGATTCTGGTAAATAATAATAAATTGTGTACCTATTCCATCCATAAAATTTTATTCTGATTATTATTTATCACTCATATAATCTTGGTCATAACTTTTCAGTCTGAAATCTTCAGGCTACTTATATAAAAATGTTGCTCTGAAATGAAAAGCTAGGAAACAAATCTGAAAACTAAATCTCAAAGTCCAATAGTATTGTCTGAAATTTTCAGGTTAACTTTTTTCAAACCGCTGACATGACTCGCTCGAACGCGGTCTGGTTTGGTACACCAAATTAATTTCCGTTATTTAATCCTTGTTTATTACCAAAAAACCGGAGTCTCTGATTTACATGTTAAGATGTTCATATAATGAAGAACGTTATTATTAATGACAACAGTATTTTTTTACTACCCAACGCAGATGGGCCCGGGGGACACACGGTCACACTTCTTGCATTTAAAATAAATGCTGACCGCTCTTTAAATACGGGGGCAGAGTGAGAAGGGGCATGATGTCATTTGGATGATTCATAAATGGCCTTTTAGGCCCCCGGATATTTTACTTAAATTCATAAATATCATACTAAAATATTATTGCCTACTTATTTTTTTAATAATAATCTGTAAATAACAATATTTCGGACATCATGGTAATATCATTACAACATATCAAGTACTTACATTTTGTAAAAGATACACAGGATTTCACAACACAAGATTTTGTATTTATTTGTAACAGAATATTTTAATAAAAATATTATTGTAATTTCATTTATTTTTAATCGTTACACGGGTACTACTACTGAAGATTGTATTGTATAAATAGTGTAATTAAAATATAATATATAAATTATATAGGTGTGTATTAAATATTTAATAGATTTATCATTTAATTTATATATTTTCATGTTTCGTGTTTAAAAAGTGCCTACATTCCATATGGTGTTTTATTTTTGGTGTGTTGTTGACTTATGGGTTTCTAATAAAGCACTTAAACAACACTGAGATTTCATTTATGAATATCAAGTAATTTAGGCAATAGTTACATGGAAGACTGTAAAAGTATAGATTTAAATAAAAACATTTATTTAGGAAGAAACATGACTATAATACAACAAAACAATATACACAGTTCTTTTTTTAAATAAATGCACGTAACCCTTTTACCGAATGTGCTGCACGTTTATGCACAGTCGGATAAAGTTCCATTTTCCAAATACCCTCTGGTACTAAATAGTTAACAAAAATCCTAATTAAGTTACAATAATGGAACGCTTTTAGATAGGATAATTTGCTTTTTAAAACAACTATACAATATAAAGAAAAACACAAAGGAAACAAATAGCAAGCGAATTTAACCAAAATTGCGAGACAAAAAATAACATTATGTACCTTGATCTATTTAACGCTACCTTATAAAATATCAATCATAACTTACTTATAAGAGATTTCCTCTAATTAAAATTAGTTTTGCTCTTTATTTATTGTATAAATTTTGATAGCATCGAATCTGAAAGCTTCAATTTTATCGATAATCCAGAAAGAGGTCCATATTGGTCTCCATATAGCTACGTATTGATGGCAGCTAAATAAAGTGTCCCCCACCCCCCTATTAAATGGGTCCTAGAAACTTCCACCAATGACGAACTGCGGGTGTAATTATAACAGAACACTTCTGCGTAAACTTTGGATTTCTTACAGGCTTTATACATTACTAGCTTCTGCCCGCGACGTCGTCCGCGTAGCGTGATGATATATAGCCTATAGCCTTCCTCAGTAAATGGGCTATCTAACACTGAAAGAATTTTTCAAATCGGACCATTAGTTCCTGAGATTAGCGCGTTCAAGCAAACAAACAAACGCTTCAGCTTTATATATTAGTATAGATTAGAAACACCATTTTCGGTAGAAGGTCGCAAACATTTGACTCTGCATATAGTACTGGATTTCATTCTATATAGGTATTCCAATGAATGAGAACGTGACGATTAAGATCAGTAACGAGACTAAAAATTTATAAAAAGAACAAAACTAATTTTAAATGGTTATGCCTACACAATGGAAAATTTGTTTGAATGTAAAAATATTACTTTATTACTGCAATATCCTCGGCCACCACGAGATAAGCAGAGGTAGTTTTAAGAATAGTATGTTATGTATCATGTTGACACCCAGACATTAGTCACTCAAACAAATCTTCCTTGTGCTAACCATAGGTAACACATTGGACACAAAACCTTTGTCTTTAAGCGTAAGAACAGTTCTTACTTACCTATAAAAAATAAAAGCAATAATCCAGAGTATAACTGAGTAAATAATTAAAGAGTATAAAATGAAAATATGATATGCACGTATCTTCCAAATATTATGTCTTCATTTTCAGATTTGGTTTGAGAGTACCTACACAATATTTTAGCACATACATACAACATTCGAATATCACAATAAAGGGTATATGCCCATAGAACTTCAAACAAGTCAAGTGTTCCGTTAAATCGTATTACATCGCACAATATTGTACTAATTATTACGAGTTTCTTTGAGCATCATATTATGATAGATGTCAGTGTTAGCAGTTAATTTATGCCACACAATGTATCATATCAGACTTGTTAAATTTATGACACTATTACACATATCTGGCTATTACAAGTATAATAATTTATTGCAATTTTCATAGTCATATCTGGAGTATACGGAGCTACCCAGTAATAAGGTCATTAAGCAAAGAGGCTAGTTCTCAATAACGACCCTACTCACCAAGGTTTGATTTAGAAGACAGTCAATTGACACGAATTTGTATAATTTCGATGAAATATTGGCAAAAATCTATTCTTCTGACCTTTTATTTCATAGCATTATTGCATTAGATCTATTTACCAACTACAGACCATTAGTTCTACATTGCGGAATAAAAAAATCATTTTGTAATCGTCCAGCGATCACAAATGCCGTTATTGCAACATACACAGAAAGGGACCTTAATACACTACTACATATTACATTTAAGTACAAAATTAGTAGTACCCTGATGCTAATCATAGCAGGGTGCCCTAATCTTTGTATCAGTACCATACCAAAAAAACTGGCTGCTCTTAAATTGCTTACAAATGGATTTTGGGTGCAATTTCGAAATACCTATAGATACGACGAAATCAATCAAATCTGTAATATCATAATATGGAAGATCCTTAGATCTTTTCTTAAATTAACCCCGCGGACTATAGCCCGGTAGATACAACATGCGTGGAACATATATCTATATGCATTTATCGATCGACATTCGAGTCGATTTTGGCTATTGAGGCCTGTGTGTGAAATTGAGATTATGATAACTTTAATGTGTGTCAAGTAATGTCCATCGATGTACAACTTCGCATTAAAATTTATTACTCTTTAAAGACGCCCGCGACTGTAGATTACGAAATTTCACTGCGGTTTACTCGAAAATTGTGTACTGATTCTGAGTTAATTTAGTTATTATAACTTATCGTTGTTTTATATTTGTAAGTATATGTATATTGTCGTATAATAAATATACCTACACAATTTGCGAGCTTCGCATATAAAAATTGTCATGAATAAAGATACAGTGGTCATGTTCCGGTGACAGAACTTTTAAAAGTTATAGCTATAATTGCATCTTGCTCTGCATACTTTACTCTGCATCTACGACTAAAGATCAATAATCACCATCGATGATTACAATGAATGTGTATGTATATCACGGAGAAATCAACAAATGGAGTGTTAATATGTACATTCTCATTAGCATGCTTTTACATTACCGCGATACGTGGTGTCTAGTTATGGGTCAAGAGAACAGGGCGAATATGTAAAATTCTAATGACTGTTTTCGCTTATATCTTCAAGATAATCTCGAAAAGTCGGATGAATTCTTGGGAATACTATACAATAATAATATACTATATAATAATAAAAGCTCTCGATGTGAGAATGTTCTCGCGTAATATAAAAATAATAAACACACTACTGATTTCCATTATCCCGAAAATTAGCTTAATAAATAACAAGCGCATAGAAACGTTGATGCATAAATAATACAATAAATACCACAGCAATGGTATCTACCAGTGCTGTGCCTCGGCCCTATCTTTGAAATAACTAACGCCGCGCGGTATGAGCGTGTATGCCAAGTGTATACCGAACTGGAGGCGCGAAGGTCTGACCGTTTGAATGAAAATAGAATTCTGTATAGATAACCGACAACCAAGTACCGTGACAATACCATCGGTATTCTGCACTCAGCAAATGTCTCACATTGCATTTAAAATTGCCGACTTTTGCTACATATCGTTTTCGTAAATATCAAGAACCATACCCCTCCATTCGTTTCCTTCTCTGTGTTACCCAAAAAGATAGAAAAAATACTATTTATACATACGTAGAGCACAGGCGCATTTTATGCATTAATGTCATTGACAAACAACACATCGCGGTCTTTGAGACCGACGTCCAGCAAGTTACTAGTCCCCCGCGCCAGCACGCGCTTAGGGAAGTTTGTCGTGATCTCAAACTCTTCAGGGGATTGTGGGTGGCTGAATACGAAGTCATATAAATCCTGTAAAATATAATATTGTATTACTTACTACTCGAGATTATAGTAATTAATCCACAGGTTACAAAGTCCAAAAAACTGGGTTTTTCTATGAAATTCCCAGTAGCAACTCGGAGTTTAGGAATTTGTGCCCGTTTAATGGCAATAGGCTCGCCCCCTATTACATGGGACCTAAACATGCTGGCTAACTGTGTTTATTGTGTGTATATAATTAGTACGCCTCTGCCTAACCCTTCGGGGAATACAGGCGTGATGGTATGTTATGTTTGGATTACAAAGTATTATTGTAATTAGTAATATATACAGTGAAATTTCATAATGATAAATGAAAATATAAAATAATATTAACTGATTCTGTCATGGCCACTCGCCAGCTGTAGCCGTACCGTAACTCTACGGTCACGAATTATAACAATTTTCTAAACTACCTACATAAATTGGTTGTTTTCTGAAAAAGCTACAAGAATTATACGCCAATTCAACATTTAAACAACTGTACGGTATCGCACGAGTTGGGGTTGGATATGGATACATGGATATTTCGGGTGTTAAATGATAAGTCCGAGCTGAGATTAACAGAGAGTTTATTCCGACACTCTGAAGATCTATAACGATAATGAGAATGATGAGTGCTACAAGTATCGTGCACTAACTCACGTAGATCGCGCGGTTCGCTGGTGCACACGCGTAACCTACTTGAGCCAAAACTGCTGATGATGATGTGTTCGATAAGTTTCGAACAACAACAAACCTTTACATTGTAAACACTTAAAATGGATGTCTAAGGCATTAGGACCACCAAGCATGCATAAATAAATAATTAAATGACCTGTGTAGTGTGCGCGAGCGTGAAGCGGCGCGTGAGTCTCTCGCCGCCGGGCAGGCGAATGAGCAGCACGACGGTGCCGTTGCCAGCCGCGGGCTCCGGCGGCAGGCGCGCCGCCATCGCCGCGCGCGCTTCCTCCAGCTGACGTATACACTACAGTACAATGGAACAGCCGAACTATTTGCTAACAAACCGCTACGTAATAATTACTTATTCCCTAGTGTGGGACTGTAACTTGTACTGAACTAAGCAAATGCAAAGATGACTAGTAAATAAAATATTATATTTGAATTTGTCATAGCGGTTGAGCAGTACCTACATGGTGCAAATATTTGTATGACCTATAGGTTCTGGATCTTGGCGTTCATGGATGTGAGAATTTGTGCACCCACAATATAGAAGAAATGGGGAAAGTTACTAAAAGAAAAGTAACAAAGAAATACGCAAGAATCATATTAAGTGGCAGTCTTAGTTTCTGCCTACCTGTGGGAGAAGGGTGTTAGTGAATGTATGTATATTATAGTTATTCATGTACCATTTACAGAAATTAAAATGTACCATGGCAAAACCAGTTGCAGATAAGTTCAGACGCGCACTGTTAATTCGGGAGTAGTGTTCATGGTGGGTATGTTAGTATGGGAGACATGAAAGATCGACTTTCACCCATCTGATAACCAGATGAGATATATTTTTTATCAAATACTAGCTTCTGCCCGCGGCTTCGCCCCCGTGGAATTCGGTCTGTCATCACATCCCACGGAAACGGGATAAAAAGTATCCTATGTCCGTCTCCTGGTTCTAAGCTACTACTAAATCGGTTCAGCCGTTCTTGAGTTATAAATGGTGTAACAAACACTTTTTTTTTTTTTTTTTTTTTATATATATAGATTATTGATTAACAAATATGCCTACGATTACTTGCCTACGAAAAGTGTTCATGGCTATTTTTAATTTAATTAATTTTAATAAAATTTGTTTCATCACCTTCACTCTTTTGATAACTGAATGAATTTCATCTCAACTGACAGTTTTTAACACAGAGAATATGCCTACGTAGGTTTGCCTTTATTTTTGTTCATGGCTACCTGGCAAGCAGATGTGAACAGGTAAGTCAATATAGGTATAACCACTCCAAATTGGTATTATAAGAAAGATAATTTAATTACAAAACCAATCGTATAGGCTTGCCTGCAAACAACCGTTCATAAAATGTTATTGCCAAGCTTTTTAAAGTTTTAGAATACAATTAAAAATAGCCCTGAACACTTTTCGATAGGCAAGTTATCATAGGCATATTTGTTAATCAATAACATTTGATACAAAATATGTCTCATCTGGTTATCAGATGGGTGAAGGTCGATCTTCAACAGCTCTTAGACCATGTAGTGCATCTTACATCCATCTTGTGGCGCTCCTCCTGCTGTCGGCGCTGCGCGTCCTCGCGGTGCTGTCGGTCCCGCGCGGCGCGGTCTTCGGCGCGGCGGCGCTCCTTCTCCTGGTCGGCCGCCAGCGACTCCGCATACGCCTCGTCTTGGGCCGCGCGCAGACGAGCTGTTACCTCGCGCTCCACCCTGGAATAAAACAATCAAATTGAGATAAAATCACACTCATCAAACACTTTTTTTTGCATTTTCCATGCAAAGATTAAGTTATTTTACTGAAGGAAAATTTCGACATGGCAGGTGGAACTCGTGGTAGCTTAGTGGTAGTGGTTAGTGGTAGTGGTCTGGTATATCTAACCAGAAGACGCAGGTACGCATCCTGCCGGCAAGTTGAATTTTTCCTTCACTAAAATAATTTTACTCTATGGATTTTATTGTTATCTTAAATTTTATTTATTATTTTATTGTTATTAAATTCTCGTGTCACAATGTTAGTTACCATACTCCTCCAAAACGGATTGACCTATTCAGTAGGTCTGAGAATCGGGATAGAATATTTTGAAAAAGTTAGGAATTCTTCACCCGATTTACATAATTAAATCCCAATGTTTCAATGTTGTTTTAACCCTATACAGTGTGAATGCTACTGGATTTAATGACCCCATCATATATATATTTTTTATATCTAATAACCATTAACATTTTCAAATCATTGTAGTTTGATTTTTATTCGGGTGAGTTCAAGTATTTTAATCATCTTTTGGTTATTGTTGATTTTGTGAAAACATAATCTAATGTTATGTTAGCTGAAACCTATTCCAGACGTTGTATACTGGAATGATTGACAAAGTGAAGTATATAATCCAGTGTGTGTACCTGTCGGCCCTGGCAGCGGCGAGGTGCGGCTCGTTGTCGGCGACGACGCGGCGCAGGCGCGCCAGCAGCTGGTGCGCGGAGCAGGCGCCCTCGGAGCGCGCCACCACGGTCATGCGGTGCTCGCGCACGCACACCACGCACAGCAGCGGGTAGCGCCGCCCGCCCACCGACTGCGCCACGCGCCAACCCTCCGCAGTCTCCACCGAGCAACCCCAGAACAGCCCGTGCGTGTTTATGTACTGGATCACATCTTGGTCTGCTAGTGTAGTCCTGCAAATATTTTGTCAGAGAAAGTGTAACCAAAGTCCAATCTCTATATTTGCTTGTATTTAACTGTTTTCGATATTCATAATAATACATTACTTTACCTGCAGAAATTTTGTGTTTCAGTAGCTGATTCAGAATGTAAATACACAATAAGGAAACGAAGCTCATTCTTAGCATCATTAAGGGCTTGTGCATATGTTCCCTGGTAGAACACAGGGTGGGGGTTGTATCGGGCTGTGTAGCTGTTGATGAAGCCCATAACATCCCCCAGAGGATCGGTAACCACTAAAAAAAAATATTATTCAATGACACTATCATGACCACTAGTTATAATATGTGAAATAATTAACTTGAAGTTGCAATGATATAAATAATACTATCTTTGTAATATTATAGACACTGCCAGACAGAAAGTAAAGTAAAGTGACATTAAAAACTTTCACTTCCACAAAAGTTCTGTTTATATCAAACTTATAGAACAAAAGTATAGAATGTTAACACATTATTTTGAAGATTTGAATTGTTAACACATTTCTAAAAAATGTATACTTACATCTCCTATCATCATTACGTACAAAGCTTAGGAGCAAATTTAGTACAGATGTGATTGTACTGTAGCACATGGATACAACCAGGTTAACCACATAACGGAACAGACCGCGGACGCCACCAGGCCCTTCTGGAGCCTCATCTGTGAACACTTGCTGAGCTATATGGTCATGCACCACTGGTGGCGCGCGTGCCTCAGTTGCGAATACTGATGGTCGACCCTCTCTGATATTCAACTGTTCCTGGATCGCCACCTAGTCGAAACCAACGAAGGGAAAACTAATTTAACGAGTAAAAATACAGTTCTTAATTTTTTTTGTTAGGAGTGACTGTGTGAGTGTACAATGTACAAATCGGGAAGTAGCCATACGCGGCACATCGCTACGGCGCTAATCTGGCACGACATTGAAAAATATATTACCTCCAAATCCCATTGATGCCTTTGTAGAACGTCTCTACATATTGACATATCTTCTATTCCCGTTAAATCTTGAAATTGAAGAATTTTATCCGTTTGTTCGTGGGTTAGACCCATAGCATTGTCCTCGAGATCCATTGCCCTAGTTTTGGTTTGTTACCTAAATATCTTTATACTAGAAAATCAGTCACGCCAACTAACACTGCTATAAGCTCATACAATCTTAATAATTAATACATATTAGCACAGACTTGAATAACGAAATATTGTTAAAACCAAAATGTTTTGCATCAAATTGCTCTATTCTTTCCCTACGAGAACTTAGGCAGATTCAACGAACGTGACATTCGATGTCATGTCATGTCAAACGCAGACAATGTAAAAAATATACAGACAAATAAAAAGCCACAGAATACAATACCTACATAACGGAACTCTATAATCATTCGTTTTTGTATTTCAATCTTATTTCAATAACTTCAATATATTAATATAGTAACTTATTATATATTTTTGTGTGCGTATCCAAAAAGCCCAATGACTACGGTAAACGAATTAAGTATGAGAGGAATATCCGCTTTACACGCACACATCTTTCCGCTGGATTCACAATATGCCAAGGCCGATGGATTTGGATAGGCCTCCGTAGATTTCAGAGGACGGTTACACTCGCCTTTAGGTAACTTCTGGGGAGGAGGAAGAAGGGCATAAAAATGTGTTTATAGTCCGTCTATAAATCCAGCATTGTTCCATAGAAAACAATTGCATTTTTTACTTAAGGCGGATCATTCACCTGAGCCCGCCAAATTCAAATTTCAATTGGTTTTTCGCAATTTGTAGGTCTATAACACATTTTAGATTCCTAGCTGTAGTAATTGTGGCATTAGCTATACAATATTCACAACTGAGCATTAAAAACTTTGCTTGTAAATCGATATTGTAGCTAAAATTAGGTACAATAGCCGTTTTTGGCCAAAATTGACGATTGTACCTAATTTTAGCTTCTTTAACGTTTATTAAGCAAAGTTTTTAATGCTCAGTTGTGAATATTGTATAGCTAATGCCGCAATTACTACAGCTAGGAATCTAGAATGTGTTATAGACCTACAAATTGCGAAAAACCGATTGAAATTTGAATTTGGCGGGCTCAGGTGAACGATCCGCCTTAAAACTACTGCATGTGCCATTATTATGCTACAACGACAACGTAGACCGCATAGTCACAGATAATAGAATACTAGTAGCATATTGGTCAAACGCAAACCAACTAGGTATAAAAAAAATCTTATTTGTTAACTTCAATAATTAAGTTTGTGGAAATGTTTGATAAGTTGGATACTTAGCTACAAGGTAGGTAGCTTACGTTAAGAGGTAAAAATAACATGTACACTTTTTTTTAATAACGTAATTTAATAAGTATCCAAATTGGCATAAACTTTCATAATTTCTTCTTTTTGCCGCCTTTCGCAGGCGCTGTAGGTGGCGGAGGCGGCGGAGGTGGTGGTGGCGGCGGTGGCGGAGGAGGTGGTGGTTCCACAACAGGTTCTGGGGGTACCGAAGGATCTTCATCGGCATCATCATACAAATAATTCGCCTAGCAAGATATTGAAAAGAATTCAATTTACATCTAATAAACAGTACCTACCTACAGTTGACAGTAAATTCATCTGTGAATACATAGAAAAATACCCACTTTAATTTTATACAACTCAGGAGCAAGGCTGAATAAACTTTCAATAAAATCAGCATAATACACATGTCCATCACCGCGAACGTTGGCATCACGCAAAATTTCTCGAGCTTCAGCTTCCGTAAATGGATTTTCGCCGTATCCTGTCACAATCTCTTTGATTTCGTCAACTTCCAAGTAATTTCTTTTTTCTGAATCAAATACCTAAATTTTTTGAAAATATAAGCGCTCAGTGATAGCTGGAGTGTAGATTTTACACCTAGCAGTCCATTTAGAAGAATATAGGTACACAGCGTACACGAAGAACCTAGCCCAAGCACGAACAACTTGCGAAAACGTATGTATTCGTATCGAAATCGAGAACGATACGTTTACGATACAAAGTCGATAGATCTTCGTGCTTAGGCATACATAACAGTAGTCACATACAATAGTATGTACATACGTGGTGATCGATTAAGTAACATTTTAACCAATGTTACAGGACCACCACTGTAAAATGTAGAATAAAAACTGAATTGATGATTCCCTTGCTCTAAACTCGAATCATATATTTGACAGCAATGAATAACTAAACACTACATATTTTATACAGCTCAGGTTATGTATTATATCAACTCTAGTCTCTAGCTAAGTATTAAACATTAAGGTTTCAGTGTTAAGGTATACGCACTTGAAATGCAAGGTTTAATTCATGTTTAATGACTGCTTCCTGTACCCATATATTTAACATATAAATAAATTGATCTTGTGTTAACATTCTAGTGACACCTGCATTCAATTTTTCCGCTTCACACATTATTTCAAAATAAGTAGGGTATTTAAAACCTCGTCTATGGAATCTGCAATGGTAAATTATTCATATAATCAGATTATTATTTTACGCAATATTTGGTACTAAAGGTAATAACTAGACAAATTCACTGCGATATTTGTATATAAGTACTATACTTCTTTAACTCCAAAAATGATATAAATTGTTCGATCGTTATTACATTTGTTGGTTCTCCTTCGTTTATTATTAACAAAGGCTTTGCATTTTCATCAAACCATTGAATAATTTGCTCGAGCTGTTCCTCAGTAAAACGTGGTGTTATGTTTGCTAGTGGATTTAAAAAATCGAAAACAGACATCTTACTCAATAACAATAAAATTTAGATATAAAATCGAATAAAGCAATAAAAGAAAACTTGGAAAAAACACAAAATTTCTTTAAACCGTTGACACTGACTGTTAATACGTAGCATTGACAATCATTTAATGGTATTACTATTTTCTTTTGCCAGTGCTTAATTTAATGTAGGTATATTTTTTAATATAGACTCGTTGTAATATATAACGTAATAACGTAACATAGTAACGGATTGACAGATTTTTTGCAAATTTAAGTAGTTTTTATAAAATTTTAGTACCATTGCTTTAAACATGATAATAGACAACATCTTAAAACTTCTCCATTATTTTATCAAAATTTTCCTCGAAACTCGTGGGCGACCTAAACATTGATTAGGGCAGGCCAGGGCAGCATGAACGACCGGAATCTTGACTACCTGATTCTAAATGCATCAGAGGGGCTTTTGCCAACTCACCGATTTCCCACTCGCCTAGAAAACTGCCTAGACCACATACTTTAATTCCAAGCAATCGTCTACAACATTGGTTCTAGAATCACATATTATTATTACTGACCACAAGCCAATCCTTCTTGCTATTACTAACGTCAACCACGTGAGCAAATCATCTTACCTTTCCACTATTAGATTGGAGCAGGAAGTTACGGACTTTTCACCTATATACAGGTTTAATGATGCTAACATATCTATGAATAATTTTATACACACTACTAGCTTCTGCCCGCGGCTTCGCTCACGTAAAGCTATATCAGGAGTAAAAATGGACTAACCAACATTGATGATCTCTTCTTTGTATGGGCCTCTATACATCAGAGAAGTCAAGCTGTATCTCATGATTCGTTTAATTAATTGAGATATGAAGTTCACCAGTTTTTAAGTTGGAGCATATACTTTCTAACAGTGATAATAAAATTAAAATCTATTCACTAGTTTTTGCTCCAACCCGTAAAAAACAGACAAGAATTTAAAAAATCACATTTTCGGATTCGGAGACGTTCATATACCATAACCCACGTGTTTTTTTTTTAATATCTTCAATGTACAGAAACAACTGCCTCATTAGCCTAATGGTCTTGAGCGCGACTGCTACGCTTGAGGTCCTGGGTTCGATTCCCAGGTCGAGCAGTGTTATTCGGTTTTTCTATGAAATTCCCAGTAACAGCTCGGAGTTTGGTATTTGTGCCCGGTTAAAGGCTCGCCCCCTATTACATGGGACCTAAACATACCGGCAAACTGTGGGTGTACATTAGTACGCCTCTGCCTAACCCTTCGGGGAAAATAGGCGTGATGGTATGTTATGTATGTACAGAAACAGCTTTTTTATAATTTTATAATAGTAGAGATTACATCGGTCATATCAAAACATACAACCCAAGCTAAAATCCCTAGACGAAAAAAGAAACTAAAACCGTGGATAACTCCAGGTCTCTTAAAATGCATTAGACATCGTATTAAACTCCACATCAAATCAAAAAAAGCACCAAACAATATTGTACTTAAAACTATCTACACTCGCTACCGAAATTTTTGTAATGGCCTACTTCGAAAATTAAAAACTACTTACGAAAAGAGTGAGCTTGAAAAAGCAAGTAAAAACCCAAACGCCCTTTGGAAAACGATAAAGGAAATTACACATATCACAAGAAAACGAGACAGTCCTGTTGATCTTCTACGTATACACGATGACCCACAATCTTACGAGCGTTTCAATTCAAACTGTCAAAAGAAGCACGATCTCACAAACATACGCCAATTTCCCGCCACGCGCGGTCCGTTACTGAACGCTCACTAAAATGCTTATATCTCGATAACCACACAAGGTAGCTCCATTCTGTAAAGAATCTTTGGCTAATGAATATTTTTTCTATTCACAGATATGAAAATGGTAGCCCTGAGACAGGTCCATATTTTGAATAATCCATGGGAAGTTATAAAGTCTGTGGGTGAAAAGATATGGTTGATACTAAATAAAAAAAACATATATTTTATGAATATTGTAATGAATAGCGAGAATATGAACCGTTCTAACAATTTATCAAGAAATAATAATATCCATAGAACAAAATTTTTACAAAAACACTACTTGAAACTCGACACTGCGATAAGAATTTCAGTTTCGTGCCATATGTTTACGTTCGTCAAATGTTTATTTTTCTATGCGGAATCTTTGACAAAGTTATTGTTTAAGCTTTATAAACTATTCATATTTATGATTGTAACAACATTTCCCACATTGAATGAATAAATATGGCAAAAAAAGACATAAATTAGGAGTAGGTCAATTTTCGAGGCCTTTTTTTTTACAACTTGTTTGCATGGTCATAGTTGCAGTATTTTGATCGAAATAATGTCTATACTGGGTAATGAAAGTCTGATTATTCCAATATGATAATAAATGCAAGTACTTCTGTAGAAAAAAACAAAAATAATCCCGATTGAAAACGAGCATTTTTAGCGCTCACCTATCGTACGACTTATCGATATTTTATTTGAAATGTAGAAAGATAAGTTTTTTTGAGCGTATTATCGTATTTTTTTGTTAGTGATAGAAATATAGCATGTTATCAGAAAATATGATTTTGAATGATTTTTTTTTTCAAAATGAATAAAAAATCATTCAGCGTGTTATTGCATTTTTTATTAGGTACTTACTAGATAGAAATAAAAGTCAGATAATTGGAGATAAAACGAACTTACCTGAAGTGAAGTTCTATCCAAATTATACGAGATGCTTCGTCCGAAGAGATTAGAAGATAACATTGTAGTAATACGTCTAAGGTATCGCCGTTCACCCACTAAGTACAAGTTTTTTTTTTTTTTTTGTGGGTACTTTTGCTTCCTCTTCGTGATGCCTGTTCTAACACTCATTTAGTTGATAGCCTGTAACTTTAATATTTCACCCTAACAGGATTTTTTAGGGTTGGGGGGGAACTAATCTCTTCGGACGAAGCAACTCGTATAATTTGGATAGAACTTCACTTCAGGTAAGTTCGTTTTATCTCCAATTATACTTCATTGCTTCGTCCTTCGAGGTTAGAAGATAACATTGTAGATTTTGAAAGTTGGTGAAATATTAAAACACTAAAACACGTATCTTGAATTTTTGTAATAAGTATGTGTAATGTAAAAAAAATTACAATACAAGAAATTAAAAGTTCTTTAACAAATCAACAAAATCTTCAAATTGAGTTCAATTTTAATCACATAATAATTCAAACAGAGTTGAGAATTGATAATGCAAATTGATCAGATTCATCACTCTGAATATCTCTATGATAAAATCTGGCAAAGACGGTTGAGTTACCACTCCAACCAGCTGTCTTTCGAATCGTATCAATATTGACACCGGCTCTATGAGCGGCTGATGTGGCTGCATGTCTGGTGGAGTGGGCAGAGAATATAGAGGTGTCAATTCCGCAAATTGATAATGTTTCTTTTATCCAGCGGCTGATAGTATTTGCGGATACTGGTTTATAAGGTTTCTTAATACTTATAAATAAACTATTCTCATTGTTTCTTAGAGGCTTTGTCCTATCAATGTATGCCACCAATGCTTGTGCGGGGCAAACTTCTGGCCTTTCTTTATAAAAGGGAATATTAAGGCACGGTTGCGCTGAACCCGGGCGAGAAGTTTTTATTAATTCATTAATTTTAATTAATATTAGTTGATTATTTATAGATATGTTATCTAATTTTATTTTGCTAATTGTCTGCACTCTGTGTGCAGTGACAAGCATTAATAAGGTGACGGTTCTTTTTGTTAACTTTTCTACACTTAAAGAATTGTTAGGGTACCATTTTGATAAATAATCTAAAACTATTGACGGGTCCCAAGTGATGTTATATTTTGCGGCCGGGGGACAAAGCCTATAAAAACCTTTGAATAGCCTTGTAACACGGTCATCAGATCCTACTCTCGATCCAAGGATCAATGATAGAGCAGAGCGATGACTGTTTAAGGATCCGTATTGCAAACCCGAGTGGAATAATTCGGTAAGAAAATAAATTACCATCGGAATAGACGCCTCATATATCTCAATGTTATGACAATTACAAAAGCTTACCCAACGTCGAATTGCGACGTCGTATTGTTTTATTGAATTCTCTGACAGGGAAGCTATCATAATATCTAGTGATGAAGGTGGTACTCTTCTCCTTAGTAGAGCTGTCCTGATAACTTCCCTGCAATCAACGTGAGCTTGGGGAGACTGTTGGAAATAGATAACAATACATTATCGCAGGGTCTAAATTGAATGACTTCGGAACAGAGAAGGTCTTGAAATAAAGGGAACCAGGGTTGTGTGGGCCAAAAGGGAACTACGACTATGCCCACTGCCCCATCTGTTATTATTTTTCTTAAAACTTTTAATATAACTGCAAATGGAGGAAATGCATAAAAGTAAAGATTCTTCCAATTTAGAGTAAAAGCATTTACGGCGAATGCCCCGGGGTCTCTATCCCAAGATATATACTTTCTACATTTATTATTTATCCTAGATGCAAAAAGGTCAATATTTGGTTGTCCAAATAATTGCACGATTTTTTCAAATGCGTGATCTTTCAGCTCCCATTCGGTATCAGGGTGACATTTTCGTGACTCCGCATCTGCTATTTCGTTATCTTTAGAACTTATGTAAGAAGCGAACACAAAAATTCTGCGAGATTCACACCACTGCCATAATGATTTTGTAATATCGGTAAGGTGTGGAAATCTAACTCCACCCATACGATTGATATACGAAATAGCAGTTGTATTGTCAATACGTAATAAAATCTGGCAATTTTTTAAATCTTTTGCGAGTATTTGTAAGCCCAAGAAAGCTGCCAGGAGTTCAAGGTAATTAATATGCTTGATAGATTCAGAGATACTCCATTGGCCACTGGCGGTCTCCTCACCGCATGCCACCCCCCACCCTTTTTTGCTAGCATCGGAAAAAAATTCCATAGCGTAGCTGTCCTGTCTAATAGGATTGACAGCGTTGTCAATAGATTTTAACCACCAAGAAAAATCGTCCTGTAAATACTGGGGTATCGACATGTAACTATCGTAACTATTCGAATTGCACAAGGCAAGGTATTTGCACCTTTCCATTTGCTTGGTATACATCCAACCGTATTGGATTGCAGGGCAAGATGAGGTGAGGAGTCCTACCAAGCGTGCAAAATGTCTTATTTTGCAACGACATTTTGTTTGAAATGATTTTAACTCTTGTTTAATTAAATTTCGTTTTTCTTGTGTTAGACTTACATGAAATTTTTTCGTATTTATAATGAAACCGAGGTACTTGCAAACATTGCTCGGGGTCATACAACTTTTTCTAGTATTAATGATAAACCCTAAAGATTCTAAAATATTCTTGGTATGTAGAATATTATCCAGGCAATCTTGGTAATTTTTGGATATAATACAAATATCGTCAAGGTATATAGATGATAAATAGCATAGTGATCTGAGCAAACACATAACTGGTTTTAATAATTTTGTAAAAACAAATGGGGCCGTGTTAAGGCCAAAAGCTAAAACATTGAATTGGTACAATTCACCCTCATATCTGAATCTTAAGTACTTTCTATAGCTTGGATGTATGGATACGAGAAAATAAGCATCCTTCAAGTCAATTGTGGCCATAAAACTGTTCTTTGATACTAATTTTAATGTTGTTCTTAGATCCTCAATTTTGAAATGATCTGTTGTGATATGCTTGTTTAAAGACTTCAAATTTAATATGAATCGGTTTTTACCATTAGGTTTTTTAATTAAAAAATAACTAGAAAGGAACTGATCTTCACATGGATCACAATGTGATATAGCTCCACTATTTATAAGGTCATTGATAGCCACATTATATTGAATGGATTCATATAAAGATAATATAGGTAAGCTAGGTTCGTATGATTGCGAAACCGGTTTAGAAAAAGGAATCTCGTATCCCTTTATCCAAGATAAAATGACGGGGTCATTTGTTAATAGTCGCCATTGCTTATAATAGTAGGACAATCGTCCTGCAGAACGTACCGGATCTAGCGCCGTGGGGCTGGACGATGCTGTGAGCGCGGCGGCTGTCGCGGCTGCTGCTGCTGCCGTGGTCGCGGTGTCGGCTCCGACCTCCTCGCTGCTCCTGTTTGCCTGGCTGACGGGAGCGGAGGTTTCTGGTTTAAAGACTGAGCGGGAGCCTGTCTTGGTTTCTGCGCTGGTGTATTCTTTTTGCCTGGTGTATTTATTTTAATTTCAGCACCAGACTTTGAGATGGCTTTGGCTGCCTTTAGTGTATCGGCCAGCCCCTCGCCAAATAAAAAACTGTCAATTTCGGTATTAAAGAGTTGGTCTTTGATATCTTTTTTAATGGTGGAACATATAAAACCCCTTCTAGTCATGGACTCATTATGTTGTGAGTCACACATCAGGCGGCCCGCTTCAATCAATAACTTAATAACCGTCTGGTCTCTATGATCCAGAGATAATAATCTAGTAAGGGCTTCGCTTATGCACGATATACTTGCTGCGACTTGCACCTGCTTGTTCTCTAATGCTTTATCTTTTTTAATTAGCACGTCTGATAAAGCGGCTTTGATCTCTGGATTTAACTTCGGGGCGTCAATTTTTGTGCAGTTTTTTGGAATGAGATGCTTTTCGAGCAGTTCCTTTTTGACATCTTTTGGCAACCCTGTCGTTGCGATATGTTCCCAACGCACAGCTAATTCACTTCGAATATCTGGTCCATATTTCTTATCTTTTGACGGGGTTTCCCCTAAGAGATTTAGGATCTCCTCATCCAGTTCAGATTGAACGACCCCGGTTTCGACGGTAGGTTCCGTCTGGACCGAGATTGGGTCACTGGTTTGGGCCTGATCTGTATCTATTAACGGAACTGGTTCCACTACAGATTGTATTCCCATTTCATCTGGAAAATACATAATATTTTTGGTATGGGGGTACAACACTATGCATAAATATGTTACTAATGGCGCGGCGATAGTCCTTTAAAACTATCCACAACACCTCGGTTATTATTCATGTGAATGGTTTTAATTTCGACTAATATAATATGGTAGATGAAACCATAAAAAAATGTGCAATAATAGCGCGGTGATAGTCCTCAAAAACTATCCACAACACATTCATTAACACTGTGAAGGTAACATTTCGTTCAAATGTACACAATCACTAGGTAATAACCAATTATGAGGTCAGTATTCCAAAATAAGCGAAGGTAACATCCCCATAAGATGTACACAACACTTTATGGTATTTGACATCACGTCAATGTTAGATACGGATATAGTCCCAGAAACTATACACATTATCTTTTGGTTGGTAAAAAAGCGGTTGTAAATTACACTTGAACTTACCGTCATAGTCCGCTATTACGGGTGAGATAGTCACCGCCGATGAACTGCTACTTTCGGAGCGAACTTGATTTCGCGACCGTTTGGCGCGTTTATTAATCTTCTTTTCGAGTTTTTTAATCTTTTTCCGCAAATAATCACTGTCGTCGTCTTTATGACTACGTTTCGGCATCGTTTATGTTTTTTGGAGAAAAAAGAGGAACCAATGTAGTGACCGGCGAAGCACTAAAACGCGAATGAGTGTTAGAACAGGCATCACGAAGAGGAAGCAAAAGTACCCACAAAAAAAAAAAACTTGTACTTAGTGGGTGAACGGCGATACCTTAGACGTATTACTACAATGTTATCTTCTAATCTCGAAGGACGAAGCAATGAAGTATAATTTATTCTATTTTCTGTGATAAAAAATTTGCCAAAGAGAAATATATTCTAACTTTAAGAATATACTCATAGAAATGGGCTAGTAGCGTTGGGTCCGATCGGACCCAAAGACGCCAGCGAACATTTCGTGTTTTTATATTTGGGTCCGATCCGGACCCAAAAAACGCTCTAGAGGTGAGATATGTCACTTCTTCACTAATGTAGGGAAACACCTGGCTGATAACATAAACAGACAAAGTCTTACTCAGTGTCTTCTGGTGAGCGATCAGTTTTCTCTATATGGCAGATCCTCTCCCACTCCTCTTACTTCCCTAGTAATACTGGATGCAGACGAGGCTGAAGTCGAGTCACTTATCCTCCAATTACGCGTAGATAGTGCTGTCGGTTGGGACGGTATCTCACCTCTGATATTAAAAAACTCACGTCACACTCTTGTTCCACTTGTAACTTACCTCTGCAACCTCTGTTTACGAACAGGCGTATTTCCAGATGCTCTCAAAAGGAAGGCGATCGTTCATCCGATACACAAGGGAGGCAACAGAAACTGTGTCAATAATTGACCCATCTCCGTTCTGCCTACTCTGTCTAAAATCCTTGAGAGAATTTTAAGTAACGCCTTACATCCTACTTAGATATCTTTAAAATTATCGCCGGCAACCAGTGGCGATGGTTTCCGGAAAGGTGTCTCGACGGAAGATGCTGTACTGAACTGTCCCAGGAGAATAAATTTTCCCTTTCCCAGGACAAACGAATAAATTTTCCCTCTGGTACCCAGCATAAGACCAATTTCGCAAAGCATCAGTTCTATACACTAAGCAGTTACATTTACAAAAAGATTCACAAACAACTTGATATTTTAGACCTCAATAGTCACAACGTAAAAATTAAAGTGACTGAGTGGCTACTTAAACACACTGCTGCTAAGACACACATGCTGACAGTGGAAAGAGCCCAACGTGTACTCCGCGACAGACGCACTTTATAACGACTGGGACATACTCTCCATCAGGAAAACCTTCATCCTTAGGATCATACTTCTGAAACACTCAGAAACTGGGTATGATCCCAAAAGGAATGAAGGGAAACGTAGAAAGGGAACGGTCTGTACATCCCAGCCGAGGCGAACAGCGTTCTCGCAACATTTCTCCGGCTTTCTTGGGTACTACCTCTACAATAAGGTAAATACCTCCCTAAATATTTACCCACTTTTAACCTACAAGTGCAAGCAAACGGTTACACAGTACCTAAAACCACTAAACTACGAAAGCACAGAAAAAATACTCCATCTCAGTAAACATTCGCCGCTCCCTACCTTACCACGTCATGTATGCTATTTTGCTAGCCACATAATATAGTGATTGACTTGTTCACTCCTAGCCACTGTCACACATCATCCAATTACTCACACCAACACACATAGACACACTCTCACACTAAACTCCAACACAAAAACACACACCCACACACACATCACTCTGTCAAATACATACTTCTCTGCATTCCTGCTTTCAATAGTCCCATTAGTTGTTATATTATTATTAGCCTGGAACTCGTCCTATACCTATATTAAGTACCTACCTAGAATATAACATTACTATGTACCTACTATTGCTATGGGGAGGCCTGGTGACCTGTGGCACAGGTTCACTTAACCTATTTCAGGCACCAGTCCTTCACAAATGAATGTAGTATTTACTCACTCAATTTGTTATATAGATTTAAGTTCCATTTGAAAGAAAAGAAAGAAAATGTTTATTTAAAGTCTCGCACAGAACATGATATACATAAATAATATAACTACAAATTTGTCAACCCATTACCCCTACCATTTGTGTAAGGAAAATAAACGTATTTTATTATTATTATTAAAAACAGGATTACGCAGCAAATGAGTCTTTACTAACTTACATCGATTAAAATCCATCAATATTACACACACTAGCATACAAACGTGCGCACGCACGCACACACACACACATCCACACATTAACAAGAGAAAAAACCACGACCAGAAAATCTTGTTTCATTTTGTTCATTTTTCCGGATAATATGACCGAACAAGCAATTACATATTATATATTTGGGGATTTCCTTAAGGTGGATCGTTCGCCTGAGCCCGCCAAATTCAAATTTCAATTGGTTTTTCGCAATTTGTAGGTCTATAACACATTCTAGATTCCTAGCTGTAGTAATTGCGGCATTGGCTATACAATATTCACAACTGAGCATTAAAAACTAATTGAAATTTGAATTTGGCCGGCTCAGGTGAACGATCCGCCATAATAGCGGCAGCGGTCTACATAGGAATATGCGTTTCGTTTAACGCATTTTTATAATTATGGATTGAATAAAGGTAGGTACATAATTACATTACTCTGAGATATTTACACTATAATTTATATTAAAAAATACCGTATCGTTACCGTATTTAGACCTTCTTTCTCTTATCCAAGATTTAGAATGATTATTATCTTGTATCTGGTAAAACCGTTCATACTCTATTGCTAATAATCTGGTTCCTACTTTAGCGGCATTTTGGAGGGATTTGGAAATGTTATTTACTATGTCTATTGTCTAAGGCTAAAGGCTAATACTCAATTTTTGAACTTGTCCCTCTTATGAGTCGGTTTTTCGGGATTTTCTACTTTACGCTCCAGTCCTTATAAACGTGTAGGTAGTTCAAAGGTCTCAGAGCATTGAATCTCAGACTTAATCTAAGGCGGTCTCAGAGCATTGAATCACGCTCACCGACCGCAGTTTTTCCCGTTCCACTTGCTTGTGAGCTTTACTGTCGTAAACTCAAGTGGTACGATCACTACGACCCACCTTTCTAGGTGGGTCGTCGTGAACTTCGCGTGAGCGAGTCATGACGTCATGACCATGAGTGACGTTTTCGCCGCGACCATAAGAGCCATTTCACAAAATGTAAGCGCTCTAGTTTAGGTAAAAGACGGCAGCATTGTGTATGTGTGCGTAGCTTCCAACACATACCCAATGCAAACAGCGTAGCGCGAGTGTCGAGACGGACTGTACAATCTTGAGCCATCGCGTTATAATTCTAATCCTTGGTTTATGAAAGAGATTTATCAAATGAATTATTTTATTTGTTCAGTCTATTAAAGTTTTGTAGACGAATGAAAAGAACACAACGTTGTATTATGTAAATTAAATAATAAAATATACTCATACATTAATATATACTTTACATAATACAACTTTGTGTTTTTTTCATTCGTCTACAAAACCTCGTAAATTGCAATTATTTACAATTAATTAAAAGAGACAACAGACAATATTATATTGATAATACTATTCAGTACCGTCAATAGATGTCTGTTGTCTCTTTTAACTAAGTACCGGGTTACGGTAACATAAACATAATACCTAAATTAATAAAAGTAAATATAATTTTCTTTTATTTTATTAAACAAAAATATACAGGTTACTGTCCTAAAAAATAAAAGATATAATTAATATAGTATCTACCTACTACTTATAAACTTCTTGTTACAAAACATATTTTAAGAATGATGTAATAATAAGTAAGTACTAAAAGTATTTACGATCGAGTCCGATAGTTCCAATGATTCGTGAAGGTCAGCGTCTAATGCAAAGGGATCATTTTCCTATAAAATAAAAGAAATTATTATTATAATACCTACTACTGAATAAACTTCTGTTTTAAGTTCTACTATCTTTTTGTTATATAAAACTTACCATTTGGCTGAAAAACGAAAAAAAACCCATATTAGCAAACTTTGACCATGAAAAGTATTTTTTTGCAATTGTCAGATCGATGGGGACTTTTCACATTTCATTTATAATAGTGTTCCGAACATACGTACAAAATTCAGCTCTATGCGAATTTTAGTAACCTGTCCACTATTTGCTGGGCTAACTTGACTGGACTATTAGATACATATAAATAATATGTAACTACTATGTCACCGATTACTGTGTTTATGAATCAAACAAAAATAAATATTTAGTACCTCGCTTCTGTTGCTTTCTATAAGGCTGCAAAATGTTTATTTTTCCTTTTTTTGATACAATGGTAAACGGAACCCTTACGCCCCATTGCTAAAACGAATAAAGCATAAATATATAAAATAACATAACATACCATCACGCCTGTATTCCCCGAAGGCAGAGGCGTACTCATGTACACCCACAGTTCGCCGGTATGTTTAGGTACCATGTAATAGGGGGCGAGCCTATTGCCATTAACCCGGCACAAATTCCAAACTCCGAGCTGCTATTGGGAATTTCATAGAAAAACCCAATAACACTTTGCTCGACCTGGGAATCGAACCCAGGACCTCTAGCGTAGCAGTCGCGCACAGGACCACTTGGCTAATGAGGCAGTTACATATAAAATAGGTATTATAGTTATTGTATAAACTACTAAAATAATACTTTACTACATGTTGATAAAAAAAACTTACCTAATAATAAAAAAATACGAAGTGTATCAAAACTTTGCAGTCGTAGTATAATCATGCGTTCACGATACGTAAGCTCATAAATCGGGATGCGGAAAAAAATGACACAGGTCCTTCCTCGACGGGCTCTCGAGCCGTACTAATCGGTGCCTGCTTGTGCATCGTAATTTATCTAATATTAGAGTGATTTTAATAACGTTATAACTTCTAATTAAATACAGGGATTTTAATGAAACTTTGGAATTAGATTTGTTTAAAGACATAGTTTATTTTGTCATAATTTTTTAAATGTAATAACGCTTTATTCTATCCAAAATATCGGGATAAAATAACAATAATAACGTAAAAATTGGCTTAGCACTTTATTTTTTTTCTAATTTATGTTCTAAATTTTCGAAATTCTATTACTATATGTGACGACAAGATTATATCGGCTAATGCTTTGTGTATTTTTTCTGTCTTATTTATTAGTATTAATGATAGATATTGGAGTCCGAAATATACTCTGCGATGATTTTTCAGTAAACTAGTTGTGGGAGAATAATTACCACAAAATAAACAAACTAGTTTTTCTAAATCTGTTTCTATATGTGTCAATACGAAAGGTTGGTTTAGTTGAATACATTTCAACAATCAAGCAAAGTATTTCCTAACATGGTAAACTAAGCGACTGAAATGTTAGATATTCTCGCGAAAATGTAAAATGGCTCATAACAACCGCGGTCGCTATGTCGAACGACTAAAATAATTATGAGCATTTTGATCGTTGTGGGCGCTAAGTGGAACGCACATTGAAGTGACATCTGACACTGACTGAAGCCGACTGAACTGACAGATGACAGAGACGTTGACTCTGGTTGGAGTCCAGGAGTGGAACCTGGAACTCTGGATGGAACTCGATAAAAATATTTGCCATGAAATGATCAAACAAAATAGAATCCGCTACATATAGTTTGATTTGGAAACTTGTATTTGCAATCATTTACGGAGGTTTTGTGGTGAATGAAGTGAAATTTTCTCAAATTACACTATCTTTTCTTGAAAATTATAATGTTTGAGACAGACGACTTTGATCAGGTAAAGGTAATCATAAAACTATCAAACCCAAAGAAGTATTGCCTTACAATATTATTTTACCAAGTCCAAGCATTTCAGTTGGTTTAGTGGTTTTAGTTTAGTTTCTAGTTTGTAGTTTAATGAATTAAAGTCATATTCAATTTAGGTGCTATCTCAATTCGAATTCCCAGAAGATGTTACAACGGACAAAATAATTGAAGAAGGCCCTGACAAACACCCTATTGCAAATATCAGTGTTGAAAGACAAAATAAAAGTGGTTTACAAAGTATCAATGACAATGTCTTAGAGATCCCTGGTGGAACGAGAAATGATGGCAACAATATTGTTATTTGTGTAAATGAAGAGAAAATTGCAAACAATGTTGTGTCACCAAAGAATACAAAAAGGAAGATGATAAATTCTTACTTTAATCATAAGAGCAAAAGAAAGTTTCCTGGTCCAGCTGGTCTACTCACTGGTGGCTTTGAAGAAAACCAAAATGAAAGTATTTGTCAAATTGAATTACTTTCACAGGTAAGAGGGCTTTATTTTATTCATGTTAAAAATAAAAAGAGCCTACTTACAACTGGTCCCAATAACAATTCTGTTGATTATTTTGCTCGATAACCATTGAATGCCAGCTATGTAATATTACATAGCTGGTAAGTTGGTAACCATACCAGAGGCCGACTATGCAATACTATGTAGCTCTTTCCGATGGATTGTACTAATGATTTGTGTATTTGGCCTCCTGGATTGGGTGTTTTTATGTCCTTTGGCACCTCAAATATAACATATCATAAAAAAGTAGTAACTTACTTACATCAAAATTTTTCAAATCTCATTTTTTTCTTGGGAACTTTTACCAAATAATTGCAGTAATCTTTTGAGATCTACAGTACTTCTGACTAATTATTTTCAACATATACAAAGCAAATTCTTATAAAAATCAATGCTAAATAAAAACAAAAACAGATTTCTCTCTAATAGATGTGCAGGAATAACTCAAAATTTTCTTTTAGGATGTTGATTTTACTCAAAACAGTTTGAGAGGAGACTTATTTGACTCTCCATTGTGGGAAAGATTACTGGAAGATTTAAAAAGTTGGAATTTACATGATATAGATTCAATAAAGACAATTAAGCAGCAAGCTATATCTGGGAACTTGAAAAGAAGAAAAGCTCACACAATCACTGCCATTGTTGAAGCAGTTGACAGATCTGCCACAGACCCTTTGATTATTATGCGAGATACAACTGGTAAGAAACTTATATGTTCTTCACAATGAAACAATATAGATAACAATTAAACAATGTGTAATATTGTTGGAATTCCACATATTCAAATATTATGTTAGTCTATAGGTGTATGTATGTTTGTCCATATATTTATCAGAAATGAGAAATTTAATTGCAATTTTTTTTAAATTATATTTTTACTTGAAGCTATGTTTTAAAAAAATGACCTAAATCTGAAGTATATTGTACTTTCAGGAAAAATAAAGGGCACACTTCACAGAGATGCATGGTCTACATTTTCTAAATATATTGCCTCTGAATATTGTGCCTTTATTCTATGGAAACCTACAATACTCACAACTGGAAGTGCTTTCAAAAAGCACTATTTGAACATTACTCTAAGTAATATATTAGCTATCTACAGCTCTTCAGTATTGGCAGATGATGTGGATACTAGACCATTACCAGATGGATATAGTATAGTATATGAAGATGATTACACTGTGATAAAAACCCAAAATAATTTAAAAGGCATAGGTGAGCACTGATGTTTGTAGTTCATATAAGTTCTGCTCACTGAGAAAGTTATGAATTCCAAGTTGTTGTTTCAGATGCAGATGTTTCAATGTCTAATAATGTAATAGACAGTAATGCTGGTGCTTTGTTAGAAGACCTAGATACAATTTTTTCTGATGAAATATTTTAGTATCTGTATGTAAAGTAATATTTTTACAATTTTTATTTTCATAAAACCCACATGTTTCCCTATTATAAGTACCTACCTAATTTATACATATAATTTTGGAAAATTACTTTGGTGCTATAATAAAAATAATGTTATTACAAGTAATTAAGACTGTGGCGACATTATATGCTGGAGGTGGACAGATGTTGGTGAAAATGGTTTTCTACCAATGAAACTAATTCAATTTAAATCATTTTCACAAACCCTTTTCGTAGAATGAAGGTGGGGAAACATATCTACCTAAAAAAAGGTATTTGGCAACCATTCATATATTAGTCTGCAGTGATCTTTGTACCTGTTCCGTTTTAATTGGTATGGTATAAGTATACAGTAACCATAATTGTAATAGTGATTTGATAACTGAAATAATATAAAAGTATTTGATTTTAACAATTTATTTAATTTGATTTCACTTTAATATGCCTGTTTACAATGTGTTTAGAAAGCGAAGCAGAATAGTAATAAGTGCTGGGGCACATTTTACACTTGTAGACTTTATTTCCTTTTTTCGTTATACCTCCTTGATTGCTTGTTTTTCTGTCCGTTTGTAATATTTGTTGACGCATTCCCTGATGAGTTTTCATGTGCCTGTGTATGTTGCTGAGTTTTGTAAATTGGATCTATAATGAAAAGAAAATGTTATATATGTTATTTTAAACGACCGACTCGACCACGGCCTCACAGAAAATCGGCGTGAAACAACGTTTGCGTTGTGTTTCGCCAAGTGAGTGAGGTTACCGGAGGCCCAAATCCTTTTAAAAGGCGGGCAATGCACTCGTGACTCCTCTGGTGTTGCGGGTGTCCATGGGTAACGGTTATCGCTTACCATCAGGTGATACGTCTGCTTGTTTGCTCCCCTATTCCATAAAAAAAATATATATATTAAAATCATTGAGGAAAATAATTTGTAACAGGAAAAGGAAAGGCAATTATATGTTTTATTGTATTATCAATATTCTATACTTAATATATAAAGCTGAAGAGTTTGTTTGTTTGGTTGCTTGAACGCGCTAATCTCAGAAAGTACTGGTTCGATTTGAAAAATTCTTACAGTGTTAGGTAGCCCATTTATTGAGGAAGGCTATAGGCGATATATCATCACGCTAAGACTAAGTAACTATTTTTTAAATATTCTTTCTTATCATTTTAATAAGGAGAATAAAAATATTAATTAATTAGTAATATATATTAACATAACATACCATCACGCCTGTATTCCCCGAAGGGTTAGGCAGAGGCGTACTAATGTACACCCACAGTTCGCCGGTATGTTTAGGTCCCATGTAATAGGGGGCGAGCCTATTGCCATTAACCGGGCACAAATTCCTAACTCCGAGTTGATACTGGGAATTTCATAGAAAAACCCAATAACACTTTGCTCGACCTGGGAATCGAACCCAGGACTGGAGGTCCTGGGTAGCAGTGGCGTAGCAGTCGCACACAGGACCACTTGGCTAATGAGGCAGTTATATAATATATATCATGTATTATAAATTTATAGTAGGATACTTACACTGCACTGTGCACATGAGAATACTGTTTCTTTCCCAGTTTTCATAATGATGATGTCATCTTCATCCTTATCCGAGTTTTCAGAGTCTATTGTTAATCTGTCATCAGTGTCCAGACATTGTCTCTAAAATGAGTTATTATGAATTACACTTTCAGGAAGTTAAGTGTAGAATATCAATCAAAGTTATCTGAATCCAGGCAGCAGTAGTGGATTCCAGATTACTCCAGCTTGGCCTTGCTGAAAGCTATGTCTAGTAGGCTGAGGCTCTGTGACTGTATAACTTGCAGAGGATGTAAATTGGAAGTCTTAAATAAAATCAGCCTAATTATTGGCTTTTTAAAGTGGGGTTAAATTAAACAAACTACAAATACCTGTTGATGCTCCTTTAATGCATCTTCAGATTTAAACAGGGCTGCACAAGCACTACAACCATACACTGTGTTCGGATAACGTTTCTTCAGATCAAATATCAAGTTCACTGGAAGCTCTAAAAGTGTAAAGGTCGTTTTATATTTGCATTAGTATCTCAAACTGAAAATGTGATATCGTCCCTAAACAATCAAACTTGAATTGAAAATAGAATGCAGTATGAGAGACCTGCTGATGCTGTTCGGAAATAAAATTATATGTGCACTACTTACAATATTATGGGAAAGAGAGTGTATGATGAGGTGATTGATGCCCAACAGGCATGAATGGTAATGGACATGCTGCGGCGATATCAAATAAATGGGACAAGGGTAGGGGAAGCTGCTGATGATGACCTAAGTTTACTTGAATTTCAATAAGGTCCAATAACATACATACCATCACACCTGTATTCCCTGAAGTGTTAGGCAAGGGTGTACTAACATACACACGCAGTTTGCTGGTATGTTTAAGTCTCATGTAATAGGGGGCGAGCCTACTGCCACTAACCGGTCACAAATCCAGACTCAGAGCTGCTATTGAGAATTTCATAGTATATGCTCAGTCTGGGAACCGAACCCAAGACCTCTAGCGTTGCAGTTGCGCGTAGGAACACAAGACCAAAATTGAGGCAGTCAAGTAAGGTATGTCCCGTTTAAATAGCGTTGACCTCTAAATGAGCACTACATAAATCATACCTACCTACAAAAGCAGCGACAAAGCAACGGGCAAATCAATCTATATATATAAAAGAAAGTCGTGTTAGTTACTTCATTTATAACTCAAGAACGGCTGAACCGATTTGGCTGAAAATTGGTGGAGAGGTAGCTTAGAACCAGGAAACGGACATAGGATACTTTTTATCCCGTTCCCGTGGGATTTGATGACAGACCGAATTCCACGGGGGCGAAGCCGCGGCCAGAAGCTAGTTATTGATAAATTTCAAAAGATTAACATAATATGCATGCAACGAACTATAGGTATTTGTGTTATCAAACCATTTGGCGGATAATTATTGTGTCAAAACGTTAAGAAACAGATATAGTTCGCGCAAAATAACTTGACCGAAACCTAACGGGGAGGGGGAAATTTTGCGCAGTGCATTTCCGTGCAAAATGTACTAAAAAACGACTACTGCGCATCCACCACTTTGGTTCAAGTTATTTTGCGCCAACTTTACTAACGTTACCGGCCTGTATACTGAACGCTTTTGTTGACTGTACATTTGTACATGGAATAAGTTAGGTATTGAAATTAATACTCACGGCGTTTATTTAATGTAACAGACACTCTTACGATATTATCAGGGCATTTTGTTTCTGTGATATGGATATGGAAAATAGTGAAGTTTTCTTTAGCGTCCTGTTCTTCTATACAGTTGAATACTTCATCGCTTTGAGAAAATTTTTGCTTCTCTGTAAATATATAATAGTAAATCGATGTTATTAAGTCAATAAACATAATACTTAGTGAGACAAAAATTAAAAGCACATTCTATTCAGTTAATCTGAACTAAACTCGAAAGGGTAAATAATTGATATAAATATGATTAATACCTAAATTACTTTAGTTCTTTATTTGGCCAGCTGCCAAGACTGCAGATGTTAAATTAACCATTAAAAAAATATTCATAAATGTGAACTGCCCCCAAGAGTAGCAGTTAAATAACGAACCTGCGCTCATTTTAATGCTTTGTAACAAAGTCGGTAAATGTTCGAAGCCGTAAGTATCCTCTATTTCCTTCACTCGGCCAGTTATGAGCGAAACTCTGCTTCTATTGTACATCTTACCAAATTCGTCCTTGTTGTTAGAAGCCTGCCAAAGATAAATAAATACATTTTTTTACACAACACAACATACACAAACATTTACAACACTTCATCAATTTTAATAAAAATATAACTAATGGATTATAATATACCTACCTACTTCATTAATGCTTATATAAGTTACGGAATTTTACGGAAACGGACCCAAAGCGAAATATAAAATATAAAAAACTATGTTAATTATTATAAAATTATGATGTAAGTACCTTTGTCACAATTAAATTGTGTCCCATTAAGGATTGTTTTAGATTGGGCACTTTTAGTAGTTGCGAGATGACAGTGTCGGCTGAAGCTAGATCTTGTTCAATATTTTGAGAATGCCAACCTGTCCGTAACGTAGTTTCTATGAGGTTCACGAAATCAGCTTCATGTAGACCTGTCGCATCTGAAAGCAAACTGGCAACATTTAGGAATTTTCATACCAATTGTGAAAGTGATGCTTAAGGCTCTCCGGGCACTAGGCAGCCTGGCTGCAGCAACCAGGCTGCGCACGCCAGTCCAATATATATCGGCATATGGGAGCCCGTACACTAGGCAGGCTGCCAAGAATTCTTAGCTGCGGCAGCCATTAGAACGCACCTAATTACGAGGCAACCCATTGACCGCGAACAGCCAGAAGTAGCGTAGGCGAATGTAATGTGGCAGAGGCTGTTGTCAGTCCTTGCTTTGCGTTTTCTCAAGATAAAATGTTAATAATTATAAGATTCTCTCTACGTCCATTTCGCCTCCCGTCACCATGGCTGCTATAACTGACTTTTCCATATTCGGTGCTTTAGTGCGCAGAGCCTACTGCGAATGGCATCCTATCCGACAACACTTTATGCCATACAGTTGCACTTAAATCACCGCTAATGCGACGGAATACGGACCGGCCAATCCCAATTAACAACAGTGTACGCTTAGCGCTTTACGAGCTACACAAGCAAGATGACGTTTGTAATTTTGGATACTCTCAAATGGACGCGTGAACATGTAGGGCTGCCTATGTGCTAATATGTATTTCTAAAATGATGCCTTCCTTAGCCCGTTGACCCTTGTTTTCGAAGAATACTAAACATCAAAGAGGGGGAGCGGGGAGAGTGGTAGTATAATTTTAACTATCGTCATGATCATCATTACCCTGTATCAGTCCACTGCTGGATGTAGACCTCCAATAATGTGCGCCATTTCAACCTGTCCTTGGCTTGTCGCATCCAGCTTCTGCCAGCAGCTTTTCGCAAATCATCACTCCTTGCCGGAGTGCATCCTACTTTAATATGATTACCTATACATTACTCTTATCGATAGGTACTTACTGTAATGTTGGTTTTCCGCAATCTGTTCGAAAAGAGGAGATTCATCAGCTTGTTGATGTTCACGGATATCATTTTTATTTGATTGAGGTTTTAATACTTTAGCTACTAATCGTTTTCCATTGATAGATTTTCCTAGTAATATTTTATCTGGGATATCTATAAGTAACGAAGTCATATAATTAGTAAATATTCATTTTGTATTAATTACAATTCATTTGACGTATTTTTCATACAAATCCTCCCTAATAATAAAAAAATACATCAGCTAAAGGTAATTTTTAAACGACTTCAAATTAAAAAGGAGGAGGTTCTATGTTCAACTGTGTATTATTTTTGTACCTTTAAAAACAAATTGAGTTTTTATTTTTATGGAGTTTGTTTCTTCATTATAATATGTCTCTTGTTTAAATACTTCTGATACGACTGGTTCATTTTTGGATTCGTGTTTTGGACTAGGTATCTTCACAGTTTCTTTCGTAATTGATGGAGTTCGTATTATTTCTGTAAATAAAAAAAATATATACAGCAAACATACCATAACTGGGAGAGACGATGTGACGGTTCTGCGTCACAAGTTGAGGGTTTGAAAAACCATGAAAAAATGATCTACAGGTAGTTGAGTTCATTAATATACTGACACTGTTAAAATTTTTAAGCGTTGTTACATTAAAAAAACTTACTTTCGAAATTCTATAGAACTCATGTGAACGGTTCAATAATATAGGTATGCTGTGCATACGGCAATAATAAATATGTGTGATCACCGTTTTCAAAAATATATCTAGTGTATTGGATTCAATAATACCTATCTGAGCAGGCTAATCTTCTTAATTATGTCTACATGCACGGGAAAGTCAATTATATGCTCGAACAAATAAGATCTATTAATATTGTTAAAGAAATGACAGTAGTTTCCATTGTTTTCCTAACGTTAGATAAAATTTTATGACAAAAACATTGTGATTTGAAGTTAATCTAGCCAGTGATAAATAATGTTGCAAACTCCTTGACCATACAATTTTAAGATTTCTAGTAAAATCATCTTTATATTAGACGTAGTAATTTTTTTGCATTGAAATTACATTAAGCTGTTCAGATATTATTGTATTCATGTGTGCATACATAATCGTGATTCCCACAGTTATTCATATACTAATGTGCTTTTGTCTGCATACATGTTATTGAAAATAGTAGTCAAATATAATGAATCTAAATCTTGACCACAATTAAATGATGCATAGAAGTGTCACAATATTATTAACTCTTTTGACGTTTATACTGAAGCCTGGAAGGGCCAATATGTTAATGAACTCGACTGTACATATTTGTTACGGTTAGGTGTTTATGTAGGTAAATATGTGAAAGTTTGTTAATGCACCTATGGTATGGGACGGGTACACGATTTTATTTTTTTATTTATAATTATTTTTTTAAAGAACTGACGGAATGTTAAGCCTAAATCATAGAGTAAAATAATATAATTAGCATAAACTCAGTAGAACCTGTTATGTTGATTGAATTATTTAAATAAATATTACCTTTATCATCAGCCATTAACTGCACAGTTTCATTTTGTGGATGCTCACTACTTATAACGAATTCCAGTGTCTGCTCTGGATTGGAGACCAGTTCCTCCGTGACAATGTTTGGGAATTGTTTTGAAACATTTTCAATTTTAGGAATTCTGATTATCAAAGAAAAAAAATATAATTACAGCACTATGCAAGAGCTAATATCGCCTGTATTAATGAGAAATATATGTATAAATACCCTGTTTTACTCTCCATGCTGTTTGTATTGTTCTGAATCTCGTTTTTCAATTTCTTTATTAACTCTGAAATATAAAGAAGTAATTGCTAAGGTTTGGAATAAAACTATTTTACAACACTGCATGCTAAACAGGACTCTAATATGTATGTGACAGCATAAACATACCATCACGCCTGTTTTCACGAAGGCTTCGGCAAAGGTGTACCAATATTCACCTATAATTCTATGGTTTATTTAGACTGAGCTGAATGCTGAGAATTTCATAAAAAAACCCAATAATCACTTTGGTCGACCTTGGAATCGAAACCAGGACCTCTAGCGTAGCAGCTGCATTAATCCATGGTCCTAAGTGCGACACCTAAGACCATAGACTAATGAAGCAGACTTTGTACAGTCGCCAGCACATCAAGTTAACACAAACTATGAATTTTCTCCAATGGATAATAAAGTATATTGTTTGGAGATTAAATTGAAAATCGATTGAATTAATTAGACAGTTTTGGATACCATAATGTGCCATGGTGTGACTGTACCTACTTATTAGCGTAATTACAAAGCTTGATTGTAAAAACTTGGGAGTATTCATTAATAAGGAAATCCATAAGCTTAAATACATACTATTATTGGCTGTAATGTCGTGAAGTCCTAATGTATTGAGCACAAATATTTTGTCATTAGACTCTAGTAATATCCAGCCTTTTTGCTGTAATGTCTCATATTGCTCATCACTCAATGTGATCTGTAATAAATAATGTAAAATAAATCATGTTGTTAGGCAGGGGATTTAGGGATTAAAACTTATTATTATTACTTATTTACTCTATCTAAAAAATAATTTTATTCTCTTAACAATGAGGATAAAAAGTCAACCAGATATACATGCTAATTTTTCATACTGACATACTAAAATGCAAAGTTGTGTTGAAAGCCTAGTGTTAGTGAGAAATTTGCTTATATATAAAATCTATACTAATATATAAAGCTGAAGAGTTTGTTTGTTTGTTTGCTTGAACGCGCTAATCTCAGGAACTACTGAACCGATTTGAAAAATTCTCTCAGTGTTAGATAGCCCATTTATTGAGGAAGGCTATAGGCTATATATCATAACGCTACGCGGACGAAGTCGCGGGCAGAAGCTAGTAAAATATAATTTCATTCCATAATAAACTACATTGCTACAATGATACTACACCTCAGTAAAATTATTTCCTTGTTTACTGTTGTGTGTCACAACATCGATGTCAACATCTTGTGAGTTTGCTTCTTTGAACTGATCAACGACAACATCTTCCATCTGAAAACATAAGTAGGTACTGATTTTACCCTATTCTACTTGAGATTATTATTTATTATAATACCTCATATCCTTCACACCAAATGATGATACATATAATTAAAAAAAATACCCCTCAAATGGTAAAACATAATTATTTAAGAAAACATTTATTATAACATTACCTGTTCTGTTGTAGTACTTGTGCTGGGTTGTAAAAGGTAGCTATTAGTATAGAGACTGTTATCCCCATCAGGTAATATGAACTGATCTGTAATAGATTAATATTTATAAATTTTTTGATAGCATCTATCATCATGACACGTCTAGGAACCTGTATCAGTTTTATAAAAGTATCTTGAAGAGCAATGTGTTATTAGTAAAATTGATAAAATGATGAGGTATTTATGAACATGACTAACCAGACACTGATATAAGTTCAGTAGAGTTGTCAACATCCACAAAGAACTGTTGTGAGGAGACTCCGTACACGGTGCAGGGCTGCACATCCTCCAGAACTTCCTTGACATCTTCAACCTGAGTTACATATTGGATCTGCCTATTTACTGAAATATATTAAGAGACAATACAATTTATTTTTAATTGTTAATTGAGTTACAGGTTACCTCATTTAAGAAAGCAAACGACAGGAATGTACAATTAATTTGTTAGGTTTCTAAATACTGATTTGTGAAGCTTTGACCATGGACACTGTAAAGGGTCTGAAATGTCACCATTTGCTTTTTACTCATATTTATTTATTTATTTATTTATTTGGTATTGGAAAACCAAATATAATGCGATAGAATTCATAAAATTGGTTTATTTCAATAGCTTTCTAAAATTGGTTATATCTGCACCATATACTTGCAGTGAGAAGAGGCATTGTATTAACAAGTTACTTCCTATGTGCATACTGCCACATAACTGGTGCTTTTTGTAATAAATTCAAAGGGCCTACTGTTGTATCAGTATATGAGAATGTCTAGACAGAGCAGACTTGTAATTTTTTATTTAAAAAAATACACTATTTAATATCCTTAAAGTTAATAAATCTGGACTGGAGTAAAAAATACTCAAAAGAACATGATTTCTAAATAAATAGATTGAAATAAAAGTAATAATACCTACCTAAACCTACCTGGGTAGGTACCTAAAAATTCTTTCAATCTTGGAATTAAGCAGAGCCTGTGCTGCCCTGACATAGCTTTCTAACTGCATTATACTAGTAAATAACGAATTAATATTTCTGTATAGGTCATGAATTTGGGACGTTTTGTTTTTAAGCGTATATGAGCATGTTCAAAATTTTGTATGTTTATTACTTACGGAGAAAGGTGCTATCACCTTGAACCACAAAGAATTGGTCCGGTTCAGCTTCGCTACTGTTCCCTGGTAAATATTCATATGTTTCATACGTGTTTTTATCCATTTTGCTGAAAAATTATGACAACTTTTGTTTGTAACGCACGCAGTCGGAGAGAGGAATCACAGGATGCCTAAATTATAATGAAATTATTACCTTTATCCTTCTTTGAAAATTTACGGACACAAACGTCTTTTACACTTATTTATATTGAAACAGTAATATTTGTATAATTCTAAAATCATATTATGACTCGACCTGACACTCTTTTGTTTACTTCATTACTTGCCACTGTCACATTGACATAATTATCTGATTCGACATCTCGTTTGTATTTTTTTGAAACGGGCACATTCATTCTTAAATAAATGTGTTCAACGAAACACCAACAATTAAAACTTGTTGCAAAAAATATTCAATAAATCATGGTAACGTGAAATCAAAGACGTAATTAAGCGTGGAGAATGCTTCGCAATGTACAGTATTCCTTAAAGCATAAATGTAATCTTTCAATTCCACTGGTTGGTGGACAGGAGCTTTAAATTTGCCCATTACCATTTGCTGAATTATTGCTTTGTACATTATGTCTTTGTCAACGCAAGTAGCTTGTGCTTCCCAATCAGTTAAATGAAATTTATAGAATTCGGCATCACATCGTAGAAACTGTTTCGCCATAGGCAGATCGTATGCACACCCATAATATACGATAACACCATTACGTTCAAGTAATTTTAACATGACATCTTCATATCTTCCACCTAAACAATTCAGAGCTAGTGTAGGTCGAGCTAAAGATGTGTCAAAAGCTGTTAGCTCTTCAGCTTCCTCCAAAGTAAATACAGCAGTAGCTCCTAGATTTAAAAGGTATGCCTTAACAGCTTCATATCCACAATGATTGGCAACAATATTAAAAGTATTTAAACCCCAAGCTCTACATAATTGTATGACGCTTTGTCCACATGGGCTATTGGCAGCATTCTGTATGACTGTTTCCCCTTCATGCATTTCCCTGAAATCTTTTAGCATTCTGTATGCTGTACAGGGTGCTATTGTCAGCATGGCGGCTTCGGCAAGAGGAAGATTTTTAGATATAATATGAACATCTCTTTCATTATAAATACCGTAGTATCTCCAAGAGCCCAACAACCTTGATGATAAAACTACTCTGTCACCAGGGTTTACTCTACACACATGCTTACCAACTTCTACTATTTCTCCAACACCTTCATCTCCAGGAACAGATGGTAAACAAGGCAGGCATGTATTTTTTCCTGAAATGAAAACAAATTTGTATTATTTTATATTTTAATATGTAAACAAAGATAAAATTATTTAAATTGGAAAATGGTATTTAGTTGCATGTTGTACCTTATAAATAAAACAATAATTGATATTATTTTTAGAAATATATTTTCAATACCCTATCACATTACATGGGATTATACTAATACTTACTACACAGTCACTTATATAAGTTAAGAGCTAAAATCTAGAATAAATTTACATCCTGTAAATCCCTTGGAGGTAAGAGTGCTGCCTATGGCCTCTTCAAATTTGCTAAATTTAACCATCTTGTGTACAGGAGCCTTGAGTTTCTGTTCTGACATTAATGCAATAACTTCTGAGATCATTTTATCTTTTTCAGCATGACTAGCTTTTTCATTCCATGCAGTCATCCAGAAACCATAAAAAGCTAAGTTTTTGAAAATAAATGCAGATGTTGGTATAGTCACTGGGTCTCTTGACATTCCCCCGTAAGTGACCATACAACCAGAAGGTTGTAAGTGTCTCAACATTTCTAATGAACTTTTCCCCCCAACACAATTTAAGGCCAATGCAGGTTTATCAACTTGTTTCTCTCTAAAGATAGTAGTTGATCTAAGTTCTTCTTCTGTGAGAACATATGTAGCACCTAAGCATTGCAAATATTTCTTAAGTTCATTTATTTCAGGTCTGTTTCTGACAATGTTGATATTTTTAACTCCCCATGCTTTGCAGATTTGTATGACATTTTGCCCACATGCACTGTTAGCTCCATTTTGTATGACAACCATGCCACTTTCACGCAATGGTTTGAAATCTGATAGCATTCTATATGCAGTGCAAGGATTGACAGTGAGAGTTGCAGCTTCTGCTAAGCCTAAATTATCTGGAACCACTTTCAACACATTCACATTGAAAGTGGCAATATCCCTCCAAGTACCTTGAACAGGCTTAGTTACTATAACTTTGTTCCCTGGGCAAACCCCTTTCACTTCTTTGCCAATTTCTTCTACAATCCCCACTCCTTCATTCCCTGGTATACAAGGCAGCTGCACTTTGACTGGGTATTTTCCTTAAACAAACAAAATAATAATAATGATGTAAAATTGAAAAACATTATGCTATTTATTTACTGCGAAGTTTAAGACAAAAACTACATACTTAAAAAAATAATTTTAAACAAAATACCTTAGTAATCTTGATTTCAATTAAATCTTTCTTTTTTATAACGATTTGTTGTTACCTATGCTTATAAAGAACTATTTTAATTGAAAGATTTGTTCCAATTATATGCAAGTAGGTACCTTGAATGGTGTTTATATCAGCCGGGTTTATTGGTGCGGCTAGCATACGGACTAGTACATCTTGGGTGCCTAGAGGTGGTATTATACTTTCCCTGAACTTTACAACTTGCAGGGGATCTCCAAATTCACCGTAAACTAATTGTTTTGACATTAAATGTCGCACCGACCCTTTTATGTTTGGACAACTTTTTGAGTAACATTTTGTAGCCGTAAGTACAAATTTCGAGCAAGGTAAAAAGGCCATTGTGTGATAAGAGATTTTGTAAAGTGGAGTTCGACAGAATACTGAAAATTTTAGGTTTCTTTGTTTCTTATCAGCGACGGGTAGTCGCCGAAGTTTTCTTTTTGTTGATATTTGACATTGACATTTGAGAATTGTTACATTGTTTTCTTTTCTCACCTGACAGTATCGTAAATTTTTATTTTTGTGTTGGTAACATCTATCTTTATATCTTGAATAATGGTGGGCGAATATGAATGATGTATACTTTGTAATACTAATGTTGTTAATCGAGTATGAAAATTATACTATTTAATAATAATATATTTTTATTTTTACAAATAATATATTTTCATAATCTAATGACGTTTTTAATTAGTACTGAAAATCTTGATGTAAGAAGTCGAGAAAGTCGAGGGTCGCTCTTTTTCAAATTAGGTCGTTTCAATTCAATTCAAATTATTTATTTCAGACAATTCATCCATACAATAAATTACATTAAATTACTTGGCAAATTACATAAGTACTTTAAAATATAGTTAATACATTATTGATGCTTTAGATGATACTATATAATACAATACAACAATCAATGACATTATATTATATTGTATTATTGACAATAATGGACACCCTGGATCAGGAACGTCTGACGTGTTGTATTGCCCAGTATTTCATGAAGGAGCTGTCAGTGTCCATTCTCCCCGCAATGAGTTGCAGGAAGCTGTTGGGGCTGCCCCGCAAGCGGCGCATCAGGGACGGTATTCTTTTGCGTTGTATTGCTGTAAAGCCATCCACTTGTGCGTCTGCAAACATACCAGCAGGGCATTATAAGTCTTCTGCGAATGCTTCACCCATAGGCTACATGTATAAAACGACTGACAGTACGCCTTATATAAGGTTAGCAGCGTGCAAACCTGCGGGCTAGCATATTAGCTCTGACTGAAAATGCCCTGCGTTCAATCCTCTGCGTAGAGATCCCTCTCTACATCCATGTCATCGGTAAGGGTTTCGGTGACCCAGTCGCCCAGGTATTTGACTTTGAACTTTGAACTCTCTCGACAGTACCGCCGTTCAATGTGATTAGCGGGACCATCACCACGCTCTTGCTCGTGTTATACCTGAGCCCATGGGCTTCCGCAAAGCACTCGCACACTTTTATTAGCCGCCTGAGGGCACTGATCGATGGGCTCGTAGCCATATCGTCAGCGTAGCTTATATTATTAACAAAAACCCCATCAATATAACAGCCTACCTGTGTACTGCTGAGCTCACGGACCAGCTGATCCACATACAGGTTAAAGAGGTTAGGAGAAGTCATGCCACCCTGTCTCACTCCACACTGTAACCTGTATGTGTCCGATAGCGACCCCGCCCACCTGACATTATTACGCCGATTACCATACCAATATCTAAGCAGCAATGCGAGTTCATCAGGAAGTTCAGTCTCACTTGATAACTTCTGCCAGAGCTTGTCATACACTACACAACCAGGTCGAACGCTTTCGATAAATCTAAAAAGCATGCGTAAACTGGTGTGTTCCTGCTGGTGTAATACTGGATAGTGTGTTTGAGACTCAATATTGCTGTTTCAGTAGACAGCCCAGATCGAAAACCAAACTGAGCGTCATGTACTTTAAGAAGATTATCTAAATGTTTATCAATCACACTATCCAGTGTCTTGGCGACTACAGTTGTTAGCATTATAGGCCTGTAGTTACGCAAACTGGAAGTGTCCCCTGTCTTATTCTTCACTAGCTTCTGCCGGCGACTTCGTCCGCGTAGCGTGATGATATATATATATCTATACTAATATACTTATATACTTATACTAATATATAAAGCTGAAGAGTTTGTTTGTTTGTTTGTTTGTTTGTTTGTTTGTTTGTTTGCTTGAACGCGCTAATCTCAGGAACTACTGGTTCGATTTGAAAAATTCTTTCAGTGTTAGATAGCTCATTTATCGAGGAAGGCTATAGGCTATATATCATCACGCTAAGACCAATAGGAGCGGAGCATCAATGGAGAATGTTTCAAAATCGGGGTATTTTCCTTTTGAGAGCTTCCGATGCATGCGCTGCGTAAACGATTAAAGTTTCGCAAAAATCATATATGACAGAATTGTTCCTCTTTAAAAGTTCTAAAAAAAAGTCCGCGACAGCATATGTCTATCTTTTAAGGTTGGCTCACTATAACCTTTTTTATGCTAACTTTGTTTTAAAATTCCAAATGCATTATTTGCGTAGGTGTTTTTATAAACATGATATTAATCCTTATCCAAATAAATACGTTATTCATCAGCATTTAGAGCGTTTATTTTGTATCCGTGCGGACCGAGCTTGGGTCCGCTCGGACCCAACAAACGCTCTAAAGGACATATCCTCATTTAGCGTTCTTTTATTATTCCTGTTCCCGTGACATATTTTACTAAAGTTCCGCTCGGATACTCAATACTCAATTATCAACTAACAATATTGGCCATATCTTGAAGTGAGCTTCAATCAAAACATACTACAAGCCGCTGAAGGGGATCATCATCTGCATACCACCTGTCAAGTGCCACCTGCCAAGTTTGCTTGAACGCGATAATCTCAGGAACTATTGGTCCGATTAGAAAAATCTTTCATGTGTTAGATGGTCCATTTATTGAGGAAGGCTATCATCCCGCTAAGACTTAGTAACTATTCCACGCGGACGAAGTCGCGGGCGGAAGCTAGTATATATATATATGATATATCATATCATATATATATATAGATATATATATATATGATATATATAGCCTATAGCCTTCCTCAATAAACGGGCTATCTAACACTGAAAGAATTTTTCAAATCGGACCAGTAGTTCCTGAGATTAGCGCGTTCAAGCAAACAAACAAACTCTTCAGCTTTATATATTAGTACTAGCTTCCGCCCGCGACTTCGTCCGCGTGGAATAGTTACTTAGTCTTAGCGGGATGATAGCCTTCCTCAATAAATGGACCATCTAACACCGAAAGATTTTTTCTAATCGGACCAATAGTTCCTGAGATTATCGCGTTCAAGCAAACTTGGCAGGTGGCACTTGATAGGTGGTAAGCAGATGATGATCCCCTTCAGCGGCTTGTAGTATGTTTTGATTGAAGCTCACTTCAAGATATAGCCAATATTGTTAGTTGATAATTAAGTATTGAGTATCCGAGCGGAACTTTAGTAAAATATGTCACGGGAACAGGAATAATAAAAGAACGCTAAATGAGGATATGTCCTTTAGAGCGTTTGTTGGGTCCGAGCGGACCCAAGCTCGGTCCGCACGGATACAAAACAAACACTCTAAGGGCTGATGAATAACGTATTTATTTGGATAAGGATTAATATCATGTTTATAAAAACACCTACGCAAATAATGCATTTGGAATTTTAGAACAAAGTTAGCATAAAAAAGGTTATAGTGAGCCAACCTTAAAAGATAGACATATGCTGTCGCGGACTTTTTTTAGAACTTTTAAAGAGGAACAATTCTTTCATATATGATTATTGCGAAACTTTAGCCGTTTACGCAGCGCACGCATCGGAAGCTCTCAAAAGGAAAAAAAACTAATTTTAGAACAAAGTTAGCTTAAAAACGGTTATAGTGAGCCAACCTTAAAAGATAGACATATGCTGTCGCGGACTTTTTTTTAGAACTTTTAAAGAGGAACAATTCTGTCATATATGATTTTTGCGAAACTTTAATCGTTTACGCAGCGCATGCATCGGAAGCTCTCAAAAGGAAAATACCCCGATTTCGAAACATTCTTCATTGATGCTCCGCTCCTATTGGTCTTAGCGTGATGATATATAGCCTATAGCCTTCCTCGATAAATGAGCTATCTAACACTGAAAGAATTTTTCAAATCGAACCAGTAGTTCCTGAGATTAGCGCGTTCAAGCAAACAAACAAACAAACAAACAAACAAACAAACTCTTCAGCTTTATATATTAGTATATAGATAACAGGGATAACTACTGTCCTCATCAACGCATCAGGCAGATATGAGTACCCTACACAGAAGGTGAAAAGCATGGCGAGTACCTACCCTTGGCAAGTGATCACCTGCATGTTGCAAGTGTTCAATACTCAGTGAGTCATGACCAGGGGATTTTCCTCTTTTCATGCCTTTCACCGCCTGCGCAACATCCTTACAGGTAATCCGCACAATTTTGTCCCCAACACGTACCTCATGCGGCTCACTTTCACTACTGCCAGATACCGTAAAATGTTCCTTAAGTACGTGGGCAACCAGGTCGGGCTCACTATTTCCCTCGACGCTCACTGAAACACGCGACCTCGGACTCAGTTTACCGGTCTCTTTCCAAAATTGAACGAAGTTCTTAGCTGTCTGCTGTGTCGCCAATATGTTCATTTTTATTTGTGTCTGGTTGTCCTGACACTATTTAAGCTTAGAATTTTTTTAAAGTAGCACGGGAAGTACGCCTATTTTCAAAAAGAGGACCAAACGTGGGCTTCCCATTTGCAACCCAATCCTGAAACTTAAGTCGAGCGTCACCATGAGCTGTTTTCACATATTTGATCCACCCAGTAACATTAAGCTTTTTCTTTTGAAGACTATTTAATGTTCGCTAGCAATTTGACGCTGCATAGCTCAATATTTTAACTAAATTATTATACATTTTGTCTATAATATTTCTATGGCCTAAATTATTACAAAAAACATCTGCACAATTTTTAAATTCAGGAGAAAGTTTTCAATGCTCAGTTGTGAATATTGTATAGCTAATGGCGCAATTACTACAGCTAGGAATCTAGAATGTGTTATAGACCTACAAATTGCGAAAAACCAATTGAAATTTGAATTTGGCGGGCTGAGCGAAACGATCAGCAAGACTAAGGTATTTTGTTAGGTATTTTTTGCATGATAGGTACTTATAATGCAAAAAATAATATTCGTGAAGTGATTATAAATACTCTTCTCGGCATCGACTTGCGACAGCGACGAATATTTTTTTTCATCATCTGCATCTTTTGTTAATTTAATTACCTACTGACCAAAATTAAATAAGTTTAGAACTGATAAAGCAGGAATTTATTTTTCTATAATATTACTCTTCATATCACGAGGTCGTCTGCCAGTTCATTGTTACATTCTTATTAAGTTAAATTAAAACAACGTTTTAAAGTATGTATAATATTACCAAAACCAACTATAGTACTAGTAGTAACTATAATATAAGTAGTAGTCTTTTAACATGGCCAACTTATTGAAAAAAAAAAAAAAAATTAAACATTAAGATATTTCGACATTCCTTCATCTCTTAGAAATCTATTGACGCGACTATCCAAATCTTTCCGAGCCATTGGTGCAGTGGAGCTTGGTGGTGCCGTTGCTTCTGGAGGCGGAACTAGGGGTTTCGGTATTCTGAAGCGACGGGCACGGGTCAACTGCCAGGCAGCACTAGTATTTCGCATTACTCTACCTATTCCTGTATTTTCATCGACAGCTGCTAAAACGGGCCGAGGAACACTGAAAAAATAATTACCTACAATTTACCTATTTTATTCCTTTTCGTCGGTTAAAAGATGCTTCTTTTTTTTGATGTCGTGACCCAGCTATAGTTCGTTACGTAGAATTAATTAATTGAATAACTTGTGACTAAACTCTAAACTAAAAGCTAATTGGTAGCGATGACAAGATCAAGTAGGTAAACCGGTAAACCAGTACTCACTAAGCTGTTGTGATAGATGCTCGCAATCGGGCTGGCGCTATTACAGATGGCAATTCTGCTGAAGAGTTTCTTTTTAATCCTAGGATACGAATAAATGATACTTTGAGACACAGTTACTGGAGACAGATTAGTTATTTCTCAATCAGGAATTTACAAGAAATAGGGTACCTACCTATCTGCATTACATTACACATAGACCGAGAGCCGCGGTTTGCTCTTTCCCTGGAAATACGTTTGGTAAAATTGACTTTGTCCAAGTTTGACCACAGCTGAGGACAGCATTTACTTACCTACGTTTTCTTTCTGATTTACGCTACCTAGGTAGGAACATCTTGAACTTCTGATTGAAGAAAATTTAAGAGTACCTACCTACCCGTGAAATAACAGCGCGCGTTTGAACTCTGAACAGCTCAATAGCTCTCAACAACTCTGCCACTGCGAACAGCCGCGCAGGTAAAATATCAATAAGGACAAACATTTTTGACCCCGTCTTTACGGCAAAACCACTTGCAGATAACTTCCGACGCGAATTGTTATTTCGGGGTTACCTACTGTAATCTATGTTGGATATTTTTTTATAGAAAATGTATCTACTGGCTGGTACTACAGGATTAATGATTTTTGCGATGGGTACTAACCAGAATATTTAACATTGTTTATAGAAGACTTATCTTTCCACTTTTGGGAACACACTGGGCATATTGAACGACGAATTGACCATCGAGGGATGTCTTCATTTTGAGTAAGACTCACTTTTTGTAGTCCAGGGATTTCGAGTGGTGCCTAAGCATAAAAACATAATTATTTATATGTACCTAGATACTTAGGTAGGTATCAAGTAGTATTTTCCAATAAGTCTAACCATTGCAGGCACGACAGGGGTTTGGAATGCCAAGATAGAGGGAATGTCCATGTCACGACGTGTAGATATTCGGGAGACTCGTGAACGAGACACGCTGCGCTCCGTCATTCGCATGCTAAGGCCGTGCACACAAGCCTCGCTGGATACACTGGAAGCGAAAACAAACAAAACCTTTACTAAATGGGTGAATCGCCCAATCGATTAAACTATGACTTGATTAACAAAGGAAGGTGAGCAAGTAATTAGGACGATGACAATAGGAAAACAACTTGTTGTGTTTAATAAATGAGGTCACAGACAATAGGAGACTCGAAATCCTTTTAAAATCCGCAGGCAAAGAATAATCGCTATGACAAAACACGCATAATAGTGTCTTAGTCGCAAAGAAAACTGTGAGAAAGTTGTTGTTAATTGATGTAATTGAATCGAGAGTGAAAGTTAAGTGGGAAATCTCAAGTTTTTTCAAATGTTTCTTTGTTAGGTACCTTTGAATCTTAATAGCGCTATTTTCGGTGTCAGGTGTATGGCACAAATTAATTCTTATTTGTACTAGTAGATAATTAAACAATCGTCGTTTTTATAAAATATCGAATATTATGGTAATTTCACGTAGATAATAATAATACATTGACTGATAATCCACAGTAGCGTACTAAACTTGGAGCCCAACCCCTCCCATTTTGAGAGGAGATCAGCGCCACGAAGTAGGGTAATACCGAAATGGTTTGGTCAAATTTTGATTAGGTACCTAGCTACCTATATTCTAGAACACGAACACAAAAAAAATTGCATAAGTAGGTAATTTAGTTGTGGATATAATCTTTATTATTTTATACAATGCTTGTTCAATTAACCAACTCATCTGAAAAGTCATCTCGTGGCAAGTCTAAAGTTTTGTCCTGGGCTTCATCTTCAAGTTCACGACTTCGAGCACGCACCATGTCTAGAAGTAAGGTCTCGTTGCCTCCCAAGTCATCGGAACTGAAAAATTACTTTCAGGTTGGGTAGGTGAACAGATTTCTAAATTAGATGTACCCAGATTTAAAAATAAAAATTTAAATAGAAAATTATTAAATGTGATAATTGTGTGGATAAAAATTTATTTATTTATTTAGTTATGGTTCACCAACAGTTGAATATGTACCTATAACAGATAAATATAGTTAGGAACGTATAAGTATTTGTATAATTATTTGTTTTTAAATAATGATAAATGGTGCTTGGTTTTTAGTAAATAATATAAGGAGTAAGTAGATTATAAGTTACGGATCCAATTGCATCTTGAATGCACGATATTCTTAGACTGTAACGGGCTTAAATTTGGGGCCTAGGTAATAGTTACTTGATAGGTGAAGAGAAAGAAAGAAAAATGTTTAGGTGTACTTTTCTTGACTTTTTTATAAAACTATGTCTGAGGCCGGTTCCCAATAACAAATCAGTCGATACTATCTCACTCACATCATCTACTAGTGTGGACCTTATATCATTTATGTATCAAATCCTATCTCTGGTAAGAAGTAGTAGTAAGGGACATGTCTAATATAAATAAATATCTAATATAATGGATGGTATAAATCCTAGTATGCTATGATATGGTGAGCAACATTACCGGGCCCGTAACAATACCCATTCATTGCATAAACTTGATGAACTTACAAAATATTTCCCATAGAAACTCTTACGCCTATTGTGGCAGCGATGAAGATCGCAGTTACAGGTAAACGGTAGACAAGCATTTTAAGTTTCGAAATGATGAACAAAGCGGAACAAAATGTATGGAGTCAAATCTTTTGACAAAGGTTAATAATATTTATATATCTTAGTTATGTAACGATTGTTTCTGTTCATTGTTCATTCGTCGATTGCTACGTTAGTCTGCAACAAGTAGACCTTAAGGTGTACTAACCGTGCACAGTTGATGTAGCTGTCGTACAATTCACTCTGCTGAGATAGCAAGGTGCTAAGCTCAGGAGGGCTGTTTACGTCAGACCCGTAGATCGAGTTGTCCCGGTGCGTCGCGCGCATCCTCATTAGGAGCGACGTGTACGGAGTGGCATCGTTGCTCATGAACGAAATGCGACGCGGCTCTTCTTCCTTAGGCCTTTGAAGAAGTTATACATATTAAAAGTAAACCTGTACCTATGTAGAAATTCAAATTAACTAGTACAAATATCTGATTCAATGCTAAAACCAGCCTCACAGACGTACTATTTTAGCATCCATTATTAATGCCTAGCAAGTACGCTGTTAAAAAATAAGACAATAGGATAGAGGTAAAGCATTGAAATCGGAAAATATAGAAACAATTGTTCGCTAGCGGTTTACGACGAAACGCGAGAGTAAGATGGACGTTTGACTTTTTCACCGATTGCCTTAGTCATCGTCATGCAATGACTCAGTTCTGAATGTAAGTACCTACATATAAAGGAGGTTTTGTAGAACGCCTTGTTCGTAGCGGTTGAATAAATGCAACTTGACTCCTACCAGGCCTTGAAACCTATGCGACGAGCTCTGGTCTAACTGCATTTTCGAAGAAAATGCGGTATCAAATAAAATGTAGAAATACCTAGGTACATACACTTTTATCTTCAATTTGGCGATAGTTACTATGATAAGCGTATAGTTTTTAGAATTAGATAATGAACTTAATTCATCGTCCACATAAATGAAACAGTACTAGCGTGTGAATTGGAACATGAAAAATCATTACCATTATAAACTTTACAAAAAAGAAAGTGCAGTCACAATACCGAATGTAATATTCTGTAGTCTCTAGATACGTAAACCAAGAAAGTGTAAACATCGACGTGGAATACTGTTCTGTGTACTGTGAAATAGAGGATTACTAAAGTGTATGATACAAAAGAGTATAACTGTCGCTAGACTAACCGGAACACACGCCGTGAAGAGTATAATTTGGAATAACGAGCTTTCCAGTCAACATTTTTTCTCCAAGCAGTTGCTGTTTTCCTGAAAATATATTCGAAGATTTCTGAGAACTACACTTACCTACTTGAATACTAATCAGCAAGGTTATTACTTATTACCCAGTTTTATCATTATATGTTTTAAAAGGTTAAAAACATTGTATGGATTTCCTGTAAACATAAAAATCAGGAGAATGAGTGATGAAATGATGATTTATATGGTGATGTAGTTAATCCCTTTGAAAGTCCTTCTATTGTTCATCTTTTTTTTTCATAATTTATAGTTGGGAGCTGTCCGACAACACAATGTGAATAAACACGTAATGAGGTATAGGCCATAAAGCTCTGCGGTAATGCTAACAAGATAACAATCCAAGTGACAAATGATCATAAAATTATCCATTTTATGACTCACTAGCTTCTGCCCGCGGCTTCGCTCACGTGAAGCTATATCAGGAGTAAAAATGGAAAACCAACATTGATGACCTCTTCTTTGTATGGGCCTCTATACATCAGGGAGGTCAAGCTGTATCTCAGGATTCATTTAATTAATTGAGATAAGAAGTTCACCAGTTTTTAAGATGGATCATATACTTTCTAACAGTGATAATAAAATTAAAATCCATTCAGTAGTTTTTGCTCCAACCCGTAACAAACAGACAAACAGACAAGAATTTTAAAAATCACATTTTCGTATTCGGAGACGTCTATATACCCATAACCCACGTGTTTTTTTTAAATATCTTCAATGTACAGACACAGCTTTTTTACAATTTTATAATAGTAGAGAAGATTAATATTTTATTTTATTTGAGATAAAAAGAAAAGTGACGTCAGAGAACAAAACACTTTGTAGATACTTCAATATTGTGTGTATTACCCTCATTACCTAAATAAGTTCATATTGGTCAATTAAAATCGTAAATACCTACTTATAAAAAGGTAAAAGGGCAACAATCTGAAGAACATATCACTCATTGATGCTTGCTGAAAATAGCTGAATAACAATCTTTGGGGCTATATAACCAGGTTAGAACTTAGAAGTATCACATATTGATGGTCTCTTTCGTAATTATTGGAAGCTAGCTATTGCCTGAGGTTTTACGCACATTATATTACATATAAAATAATAATAATAAATAAATATAAAATTACATATAAAAGACTTTTTACATAAAAAAATCCATAAAAGGTAACCTATGCCTCCTAGGTCCAATCTACCTCTATTGGTTAAGCAGCTTAAGCGTGAAAAACTTAACAAACAGTCAGTTACTTTCATTAGTTTGGAAATTGTTTATTCGCCCCTATCGTCTTTTCATCATCATCATTATTTTGTGTTAGTGAATAGTTTTGTTTATTATTATTATCCAACTACCGGAAAAAAGACTTAATTATAGAGAGGACTACTTAGCAGTGGGTAGATGAGGGCTATGGATGATGATAAACTATAATATTATGATCGATATTGGTCACGTGTACTCACTGCATTCTCTATTAATTGTCTCTAAGATATTACACCATTTGTATTGTTATGTAATTTTTTTAGGCTCCATGTTGACATTGACAATTTAAACTCGTTGGTTTTTGGTCGTTTTGACGTTTGCAAGTATGAGAGTTTTACTATTGTAGGTTTTTATTACCCAGAGAGATTTATTTCTCCTGGGTGTTTCTATGAAATACTCAGTAGAAGTTCGGAGTATGGATTTGTGTCCGGTTAATGGCAATAGGCTCGCTCCCTAATTATTACAAGGGACCTCAAAATACTGGCGTATTGTGGCTTATATAAGTTCACCCCTGCCTAAACGTTTGTTTAAGAACCAGACTCTGTTTAAATAGACCTTCATATTTTATACAACGGTTCTAAGTTATCGTCGTGATGTATTGATGAAGTGAAGTTTCCTATTGACCTAGTAAAACGCTTCAGAATTGTGAAATTTTGAATGCCTATTGTGCGTTTCGAACTATTATCTCGAAAAGTTTTAAAAGTATCAAATAATTTTATTATTGTAGAACTAATAGCGACAGCGACTAGCAAATCATCTACAATGGGTCTTATTCAGAAACACGATTACCTTGAGATCTATTGACCTGTAACGAGCGATCTAGTCATGAGGCACCACTCATTAGTTTAAATATTTATCTGACGTGAATAAAACTTCGGATCCGATAACAAAGAAGCTCAAAGGAGTTCAATAATAAAGTCTTTAACAAGAGCAAGTCCCGTTAAACAAACGTGAAACCCGAGCCTGCCTGCTAAATCTGCGGTTAATGTCCCGATTCATAGTCGCATGCCGTGGGAGCGCTCAACGGCTCATTGTCAACCATAGTGTACATTTGTTTTTGTGACAGCATTTAATAGTACAATGCAATTCGAAAAGCAATTTGATTTAAGGTGTTGTGACGCTGTCAAGCGGCGGCGGGGCGCCGAGCCTGTCTCCTGCCTGGCAGAGTCGCGCTTCTGCGGTCGTCTCGCCTTTAGTCGCTCCGATCGCGAACAACCGCGCACACGTTGCGCCTCTGTGCGCACACAGTCCCAATGCAACACGCTCGGCGATAACGCGCTCTATTTGAACGTAACAATCAGTCTAACTGAACAATCGAACCCATTCACACTTACCATTCCATTACCGAATTACGTTTCACGTTGTCCCATATTGTGAGAACAGTCGGAGCGGTGGTTTTCAAACCGGCTCCGTGACCATATGATCTGCATTGCACTGGAACTGTTTAGCCAGATATCCGATATCGGGGGCCAGTCACGATGTGGATCATTTGTTGAAGTGTACACTGGATATTTGTTTTAAGTGGACCCAGAAGGAATATGACTTAGTGGCCGAAGACTACAAGTGTCTGTGATTGTTTTGTGACATGGTTGTATTAGAGATGTGAATGTTGACGTTGATTTTTATGGTTTCGTGTTGTAATTGAATAAGTGCAATGGCTGGTGCTAGTGAGGAAGGTGGTGGTGTGGAGGAGACCACGACTGGTTCTGTTGAAGGGCGCAACAAGCGCGGCCTGAGTGGGTCCATGTCGCTGCGCACCCGCAAGCTCGGCCGGCGCCTCTCACGTAGCATGTCCATCGTAGCGTTGAAGCTGCCGGAGAAGGCACAGAGTATTACACGTTCTTCCTCAAAGCTAATGAGATCTGGTAATCGTGACAAGAAGAATAGATCATTCGAGCTGTCCATAATATTACCAGACAAAACACAAAAACAGGTATGAATAAACTTCTTTTGTTGTTGATATGGCACCTAAGCGGTCGCGAGTTGATAATAATCGTTTGATAACAACATTATGTTGACAGTAATAGATTTTCACGAAACCAGTAAAAAGCAAATAAGATTGAATAAGGACTTAAGTTTTTATTTAGCCATTACTACGACGTATTCTCATTCAAAATTAAATATCACCACATGCATAGCTATAACAGTTAGAAGTGAATCTTGTGCAAAAGATACCTGCAATAATGAATTACCTTATAGCATGAATTGATAAAATACTTAATAGATAACCATTTTGCGGTCAATAAATGAGTACAAAATATCGTTACCGCTGATAAAAAATTGTAAAGCTCTGGATTCCAGGATGTGTAAATATTGATACTTCAAATAGATGGGCTTAAATGAGTAGTCAGGTCGACGACTATTTGAGTTTAAATGTTTACTGATCGATACCCTTGGGTTTATGGTTGTATGTTTAAAAACAAATGGTAGGAGGTATAGATTTACGATTTAAGCTCAACGTTTGGAAGGCACACGTTTAATGCCATGCATTCAAATGTGATGTTTACTGAGTCACTGCATTTTGCGGCAGCCGCTGCCGCTGGTGTTTCGCCACCTCCTCGTGTCGCCCACGTCGCTGATTTCTCCATTGATATAATAATGAAGTGCAGTTGCCTTAGCGTTCAAATCAGTAGGTAGGCATTGTTCGCCTTTGTCATTGAACCGGGGAATGCCTTTTGAAGCAGGATTGTCGAACTGCCGGACCGGCCTTCTGTGTTTTACACAAAGCAATCTGATAATAGCTTTCCGCACTGTCGTTACCTGAACCAGAAATTATAATTACAAGGTTAAAGTGGAGTACCCACATACTTACTACAAGTTGGAATGACAAGTAAGACAACTTGACCCGATTGTAAGGAGAGACACGCGGTGCAACCGCTTATTGCAGTAACTGAGAATTGTCGCGGTCTGTGGTCTCGGTTCTCGCGGTTAAAGATCATGGCTGGGCGATTATAGTTTTTGTTGTGTTAACTCTTTTTCTCAACTTCCTTAAAGATGAAGGACGGAATTGGTTCCGGTGGTAGGTAACTTAATTAATTCAACAGCTAATTACCGCTAACATTGAAAACTGCCGTTCAGAATTTTCATACTGCGGGTTTATTGTGAATTTATATTATTTACTTAAATAAGTACCTACTAATAGTTCACACAAAGATATTATTTCAAAGTCGTTCTCATGTTTCTTGTTTCAACGACTTATTATTGTTGTAGGTAATAATTATTTGCAAAACAGTGAAAATATTTACTTTACTTATGTAAACATTTAATGTAATAATCATAGAGAAATATAGTATCAGTTCTACGGTAGACATAAGTAGGTACTTAAAATATGTACGGGCATACATAACAATATTTACTCAAATAGCATAATGTTTGACCATTTATAGCGATGTAATGATCTTTGAATAACAAGTAGCCCTCTCTCTAACCTTATAAAGTCTCAGTGTTAGAGATGATAATATGTAGTACTCACATGCACATACACAATTACCTACACAAAATCTATTAAGCTCCAAACAGTCCAAGTAATCCTACTAATTCCTACTAATATTATTGCGAATTAATGCGAAAGTTTATGAGGATGGATGGATGGATGGATGTTTGTTACTCTTTCACGCCAGAACGGCTGAACGTATCTGGATAAAATTTGGCACAGAGATAGATTATAGTCTGGAATAACACATGGGCTACTTTTTATCTGAAATCCACGCAGACGAAGTCGCGGGCAGAAGCAATAATTTGAAGTATTAGGGATAATATTAGCCCTCCCAGAGAAAACGTACCTATGTTACAAGAAGATAATACTTACTAAAAGATAATAAGATTAATAACTTAGATTGTATTTTAAAAGTCTTCAAGAATGTTCCCTGGAATTGTGTTTGTTTATCAGTACTGAATTGCCGTTTAACATAAATCGAGAGAGACACTGTCTTTGTTTCTTACTGTCATTCTTTAAATCCTGGTAATACATGGGAAACGGACTTGGCACTTTGCGTTGTAGGAAAATAGATACTATTTGAATAAATATGCAGGAATAACTTCTTATACTATAAGAACTTTAGCGTGCTTATCTACGAGAGGCGAAGACCAAAGTCAAAGATTTGTGAGAGATATTAAGAGAAATGTATTCCGATAAAAACTTATATCAATCAACCTACTAACTTATTTAGACTTTAACGTAAGTATTGAATTTATAGAAGTTTTCAGTCAGATGTATACAAACACTCCCATATTTTTTCTCACAGGGGTAGGCAAAAACTACACTAACGCTACCTCACTACCTGCTGCGATTCTTGCGCACTTTTTTTGCCTTATCCGCCTATGTCGTCTCTCCCCTCGCAGCAGACACTTCTATTGACGCATTCTATATGTATACCCAAACTCAATCTTCTCTTTAATAACCATCTGCATTTTGAAATAGAATTACGTTTATAATAACTAATACCTAACTAGCAACGTAAAATCGTCCCTTTATTGCACTAATGATGTGGAGACAGACAATATTTAGCTGCAATGAGGATGGACGCCCACGTAATGCACCGCTCTGCGATGAACGGAAACGTGAATCCCGACAGTTAATGCCTGAGGATGGTCTCAATTTATTAGAAGCTTCTTTTCCCACTTAGTTTATTAAGAGTTCATCTTCGTTCATTTATATTATTTTAGCGTTTATTGAGAAATAGCATTTCTTATTAGACATTTTCTATAAAGTTTCCTAGTAATATCTATTTAAAAAGTTATAAAACCTATATACTTAATAGAAAATAAGTTAGATAAGTAATGAGCATAGCACGCAGGGCGTAAATATTAGCAGCAATGATACCAATCCGTTGTATTACCTGCCATGATAATTCTGCATTTTTTGCCGGTTAAAGACTGGTCAACATCATTTAGTAGACAAAACTTAATCATCTTTAATTTACATTTTATACTTATGTAAATAAATTACCTACATTTTATTTTGAAAAAGCCACTTATTACCAAGTCGGTGCTCCATTTTTGACACTATCTACTAATTCAAAACAGTTTCCATACAAGCACGCTAAAAGATAAATCACCTTGCCGGGTAACGAATAACTTCTAATTAAGATAATTGGATCTGAAAGTTAATCCGTGCCCGTCGGGTACACTACTTTTCCGTCATTAGTGACAAACAGGCGAATTATAAAGACATACTTACGGAATCATACAAACAAACAGCAGGTAACGTAGATATTAAGTAGAATGACAAATGGCTGGGGAAAGTGGTGTCTCAACGCACTGCGATAGATGCGTTAGTGGGTGGCCGATTAACTGACGTAGTACCGATTTTATTTATGTCTATAAAAATTGCTTTTAAAGTCAACTTTTATAAGTCAACGGTTCTAATTTTTTACCAAGAAATGGCACTCGCTAACTACAATTTGTATTTTCTTAGAGACCTTAGGAAGAAAATACCAAAATATTATCAGAAAATCACGGTGTCTTTAAAAGATAAATGTAATTTTATAAATTTGTAAGAGATACAACAGAAGGCAATGTCTAAAATGATATTTAAAGAAAAGAAGAGCAAATGCAGCTTTGAGATGAAACTCAACGGACAGCACTCATGCATCAGTCATTGTTTACTACGCTACTACTTATAATTGGATACAGTTTAATACGTGACGTGATACCTAAAACGATTTGGGTATCAATCATCATCAGTCACGTTCGGCTAACGATCATCACTCGTTGACAAATGAATTGGCACAAAACAATCAATGACTGGGATTTTACATTCACAGCATTGGAACCAAATAATGACTGACATACAACTCCCTTGATTCAAACCGGAGACAAATTGACTGGACTCTTGATTCTTAGCGTTAAAGCAACAAGATATAAATAGGCTATTAAATCAGAATAGCATTAAAAAAAAGTAAACCACTTTCAATATTTTAAAGCTGTTATTTAATAGACATTATGTTTTGACATTGCCCCGAATTTCTCTTTCTCATCTTAGAACCTGTGCCAACATTCTAAAGCTGTTGTCTGAAGTGTGTCTGTTTCATACCTGTCTGTTAACGTGTTGGTATTATTAATCATGTTTATAGCACGTGTTATAATCTGTTGATTAATTGCAAATTTTAGATACGCTCTAGCGCATTATTTAATGTGTTTCTTCAACATGGGGTTAATTATAAACAGAATGTGGTCTCGTTACGAAATTTATCGCGTGTGTGTAGAAGTTTGGCTTCAAATAATTTTAAAGAGTTATATTCTTTTGAAGGTAAGTCTACAGATCTATATGATATGCTTTGCTTCTTCCTGTGCTGTCTATTTTCATACTTCATGTCCAATGTTTGTAAATAATGTGGTCCCAGCTTAGTTTGGTGCCTTTTCATTGATCGAGAGTCCGACATCACTATATACACCCAATGTTTATAACTACAGAGGACGTTAGATCATAACTGAATCGCGTAGTTGTACGCAGTAATAGTTAGTAATTATTGTAGGATGACTGAGATGTTATGTTACGTAACTTCTTTTGCACCTGTTATGATTATAAGTACATATATGTGTGTCTATAGAAGGAAAATGTCTTTGCCAAAAACAAGTAAATGTATTCTTAATGATGATCAATCATTTTAGTTGTAATGATAATAAAAAATACATTTTCGTACAGAAAACTGGCAAGTAAGGTAGATTTTCAAACCATTCACTAACTTTACTGTCTAGGAATTATATTTCAAACAGACTCGAAAGGCTCGTTAAAGCATTTTAGTAATGGTAGTGTAGTCTAAACAGGAGCTTGGAGAGCGATAAATACTCACGACTCTGGTGTTTCTGATAACCCGAGAAATTAAAATTGCCATTCAAAAATTTGATTCCGATGCAGATGCGTCTGTTGCTGTGTTAAGCTACGTTTATAACACCGAACTCTGAAGCAATTGTTATTAAGTAATACTTACTAATATAAATAATCAGTTCAATAAGTAAAATTTAAAGTAAAAAGTCTTTCAAATTATGTAACTTCCGCGATACCTAATGTACCTACCCAATTGGCAAAAGTTTGCATTTTATGTAAGATGCATTCATAATAAAGTCGGTTAAAAATGAATCTCATATTCCATTTAAATCTAATTTATTCCTGTAAAGAAACTTTTGCTTAATATTGAGTAGGTTTTTAAATAAGTAGGTCACAAAAAGTAAAATTTATAATTAGTAATACAGCTCATATAGTCATCATAGAATTTGTCCTACAGAACAAAACCTACCGCATATTTACTGCGAAACTATTAAAGTGTTATATTATCTCCTGAAAGTATTGACCTAAGCTACAATAAACTTTAATCTTTTCGCGATAAAAACTAGGTGCAAATAATGTGGTCGTTGATCTAGGGAAGAGAACACATCATGGGCACGGTAGGTATTGAAGAAAGCTATACAGATCGAGTTTGAGTAAGGTCTCGGACCTACGATGACCATCACTTTTTGTATCTAAAGCAGCGGTGGAACCGGTCCGAAGGCCTACGAATGCCAACTGGCAACTACAGTATGCAATATGTGCCTTATGCACGGTAACTGCAATCTCTGAAGAAATCTTATGTAGGTACCTAGTTAATCTTTTTTGAGTCATACACTGTTGAATCTATAAAATTAATAAATGGAAACTCGATTTTGTATTCGATTCTGAATCCTAGCTTTCTCTCGATTTCAGAACGAATGTAGTAAATTCTAAAAATAAATTAAAATTGTGTTGGAATATTTCCGCTCGATTGCTTTTCAGCTTGTGATTGATTTGTTCCTATTATCAAACCTTTATTTACTACCTCTCAACTCTATAACTAATGTAAAACCTGCTATTTACATAGTTATAAGGTTTATTCTAAATTCCAACCTTCCATTAGTTCGAGTTGTGAACTATATTAATTACGAGCTTGAATTTCTGAATTGATTATCATTTATTAATTGCAGTTAAACCAGCTTTCAAAAAAGATACAATCATTGAAATTGGCTCAGTCGTTTAGTAGCTATAATACAAAGATGGGCAAATAGGCAAATACCTACTTCAAACTTAAATACCCCTTTTTTTAGGTCTTCGATTTGTCATCTCACTACATTCATTAAATTTGTAACAACAAATGGTCTTATTTTGCATGTTAGAAAAATGTCTTCTTCTCTCTCTCATCTTCACTTTCAATGTAGCACCTTTAAACATTAGCATTTATTGATAGCATATGTGACAAAAAGTCTCTAGAACCGGTCACGAGTGCTATATGCAAGTCCACATTAGTTTCGTTATGCAAATGTAGTGAAAGGATGTGGACTCGCCATTTTCATGCCACACTCCGACGTGTGTGAAAGTGAACCCACAGAACTATTAATGTAATATTAAATTAATTTCAATGTTGAATATCAATTTAAGTATAAATAAAAATATTCTTAGCACCGAAATAAAGAAACGCTATTTAAACAAAAGAGTAGTAGAGTATTGACTTGTTGCGTTAGTTGTGTTAATAAAAAATCCTCGTAAAGTATAACGAAAGCAGATTAAGGTCAGCATTTTTATATCAGATCAGATATTCTCGATTTCTCACTAACGAATAGATAAGATTGCGAAATAAGTTTAGGTCATTAGTGTGTACTTTTAATTATGTTTAAATATTAATATAAAACACTACATGATGTAGAGATTACCAAAAGTAACTACGCTAAAACACATCGGGGATAATTTCAGCCAAACGGAGTTCAAATAAGACCATTTAGAAGTAACTTCGCTGTAGAGTGAAGTTACTTCTTCTTGTGTAGTGTAGGTGCATCTTATTCTAAATATAACACTCATAGAGTTACTAAATAAAGCTTTAAGATAGATACATCATATATGGTTCTATATACATATGCGGATCATCGTTCACTATTATTATTACTTGGCGTGTGCCCAAATGTCTTAGGACATGTCGTAAGATGTAGTAAGAACATTTCCCTTAAGTCAACAAGGTCTTATTTTGGACATATTGAGAATAATCTTATGAGTAACTAAAAGGAAAAACGTTAAATGTTTTGAAAGTACAGCAATTTAAGCTGTAATCTTTTAATAGTAGAAAGTAAACTTACAAATACAATACACATCAAATGTCACAATGTATATTAAGTTTGTCGTAGTATGCTATTGTTGCTTTTGCAACGTGAGTGCCAGATTAGAAATTTTGGCAACATATTTGGCTTTTAAATGCCTATAAAGTACACTTCAGTTGGCACTTCCACTCGGGTTGCGATTGTTTAGAACTAATAGGCTATTGCGAAATATCGCCAAACCACGTTGCCGTAGTATTTTATGTCTTCCAGAGTAAAGATAACTTTAAATGACTGTGTACAGAAAATTAGCGAATTCTGTTCTAGGAAATTTTATACAAATATTACATAGTAGACACATTGTAATATTTGTTATTCAAAAATATACGCAATACAATTTTAAATAGGTTTTCAGTTCCATCAGCAGCAAGAACGTCACAGTTTATTTTGGGTCATACGTTTTTGTTTGTTCGAAATGCGGAGAACAGATTGAAGCCATTAATTATTGTAGTGATTGTTTTATAGGGAACAATTTTACGTTAACATGGCCTCAATTAACATCTGAAACCGGCCTTCGTGTGACCGTTGAACCGTGTTAGTTGTTATTGTCTCAACTCTAGTACGTGTTGTAATATGGGCAATTGGGCACACGTCAACAACGTGTCGTTTATAAGGTGGAAAATCGGAAGTTTTTATCTTATTAATAAATGGATATATTCAAACATCGATACATTGAATTTTTATAAAACATGTATTTGTCTTTGTAGTAATAATGTAAGATATAAGTAAAAAATGTGATTAAGAAATAATTATGTATTCTAAATTTCCTTAAAATTGGTCTATAGGGGTTCTGGTGGATATGTTTCCATAGAATAATAGTTTTGAAGAATAGTTTTTAGTAGATATAGGAACATATTAACAACAATATACTTCGTTGCCTCCCTTGGCGGAGGCGTTGGACGTCCCATTAGGATATTCCATCCTATAAAAACGGAGCCGCGGTATTCGTTCTTTTTCTTCTAGCTTTGAAGTAAGTATCTAAACAAGACCTTGGAAAAAAGAATACTTACGTGGCTATCGACGTTTCTCCGATCGTGTTAGTCCAGTATACACCTGCAAAAAAGTGCCGATTGGCTGGTAAAAGTTATATCAAACTAGGGAAATTCTGTGCGTGTTTCCGTGTGGGTTTTCCTTCCTAAGTTACGTGTACTGGTATTAACTTCAAGAATTTTAATTGCATATTTTATTGGATTCATCAGACTGGTAAAATCTTTATAAAAAGAAAACGTACATAATATTACGCCTATAATCTGCGAAGGGTTAGGCCCGCAGTTCGCCGGCGAGCCTATTGCTATTCACAAGGCAAAAATCCAAACTGCGAGCTGCTTTTGAGAATTTCATAGAAAAACCCAATAATCCTGCTCAACCTGGGAATCGAACCCATAACCTCTAGCATGACAGTCGCGCTTGGGACCACTAGACCAAAAAGGCATGAGAGTTAGAAGTAATACATTTTTGTCACATAACGTACCTACATAGGTACTCGTACTGTGTGAGAGCAAAAACGTTTTGATCAGCATCTTATCCACGATATAGATATGACGTTATACCTACTGTATAAACGAAAATAGGCTTTAGATGAATAGACGCATAATTGATTACTGAACTAATCGAGAGGAAACTCTTTGATGTTTAATAAAGCATGAAATTTCTGTTGTACCCGACTGAACGGTTTTCAGGGGCAAATGCGACACGATTTTAAATGTGTCTTTAATCTTAGCATAACATTTGAAATAATAGGAAGTGATAGGTGACTGTATGGCATTGAACTAACTCTAAAATCTAGTGCTTGCCGGATCTAGGAGGTACCTACTTATTTTTGGAATAAAACGACACAACTCGAATCAAGCTTTCAAATAGAGGTCTATTACTTAACCAATGCTTGGTCGATTTTGGTACCTACGGTGAAAATTTTTGTTTATTTATTTATTTAATTGGACCATTGTATACACGATCAGGTGGCAATACGTGTTTGTCTGATTCAATACAATCATCATTATTGTGGAACGTTCGCGAACGCATGGTGCGCATGAATGTTTACCCTTTCCAATACAAATGTGGATGATGATCGGCGATTGTGTGAAAGTCACTTCTCAGAGATTATTTTCTCATCAATCCACTAGTCAATAAACTTCATGCGTTCGCGCTTAATGACCTAAACACATACATGCAAACATATTCTATGACGTCACAGCACTGAGCACACAATAAAGTTTGGACAATGGTGTTTTCCCAGATGTCTGTGCCCGGTTAACGGGATGATTAAAAAAATGATGCCACCTGACTGAAATAGAACGGAGAAAGTTGACACGCGCGGCGGCTACTCTCGTTTTGACACGATGAAAGAAGTCACCGAGGCAGTTTTGGGTCACTCTCGTAATAGTCCCGAATACCAAAGAAATAAACACCGATCCCGCAAGTATTCACGCAAAATGTTTCCTTGGTGTTGTCATACATTCGTTTCGAATCAACTCAAAAAATCAAGTTGAATGATGTGTTAATTTTCTTTGGAATTTTCTTCTTATTAAATACACTTGAATTGTATGACCTACTTAATGAAGATTTTGTTTTAATAATTATGTCATTACAATACCACATTACCATGTTTGCATTGTCTACAGTATTCTTTTATTCGGATCGTGCCATCGTAAAGTATCACACAGATGTTCGCGTCAATACGGACACACCGTAAGGATGGTACAGTTATGCAATTAGTCGAGAGAATGGCGTACACAGTAATGTCCTTCTCGGTCAGCGGACTGTGTTACTTACCGCCATTAACATAAACTACGAATGTAATAAAGCAAGGCTGCGACTATGAAGAATTCGGCCAGGGGTATGATAATCCTATTTTACATCGAATAGCACAAATCGAAGATTTAGTGAGGAATGTAAAATCTTCAGTCTTGTCTACTCTACTTTGACATTGACTATGATATTATCTACATAGCACTTTTTTGATGTGACATTATAATCGAATAAACATAATATTTACTGAGATATTTTAATTAGGTTAGGAACATTGTTGGGGTAGGTCATATACGAGTATCATTTGACGCAGTATCACATTGATGTATTTCAGATTCTCCCTATTTTTATATTATTTTTAAAATTTGAGAACGAAAGTCTACGTTATTTTTATTAAATTAAACATTGTTAATTTTAAGTCGTTACCAAGTTTGCTCAATGAATGATCATCTGTTACGAATTTACTCGTATGTAGCACATATGTGGCAACTTAATTCTATTTTGTCGTACTACACAATATCTTACTATTCAAAGTAAGTGACACGTCTGTTGAGACGGGTGCTAGTAAGTCGAGATAAGTAATCATTAGCTGCCAAAGTAGTAATTAGGCAGCTCGGCCCAATTGTAAGAAAGTGAAATGCGAGGCCGCTGCGAATATGAGAACGTTTCCCATAGCGCGCGGCTCTACCGCTCTGCACGCGTAATCGTAATACGTAGATGCGCGTGAGTTTATTGATCTGTCAGTAACACTATTTATTTTGGCGAATATGTTGATACGGAAGTTTGCTTCTAATATGAAAACCTATGCTATCAATTAACTTTGCCCGATTTATATATGTACATAAAGACGAGGTTTAAGTCAAGTTTTAAATAAATTATATAAAATGTGGCTAAAAGGCCTTATTAACTGATTCCAGTGGAATCAGTTCATATTTAGAATCCATACCAGTTCCTTAGTAATTTCTATAGAGCGGTTTTTTAAGCCTAGTCGATAGAGAAGTGTGGAAAAAGAGAGGTGCTGCTTATACCTTAAGAAAATAAATAATGCAAAGAAAAGAACATCACGGTGACGTCATGTTAAAAAAAACTGGGGCGCTATTTGATACTTAAACACACTCTAGCTCACTATTTATTTATCATGGAGCGAATGAATAGGAAAATACATAAGTAATATTATATTTAAGAATCCCAAAAAATGAATCCACTTGACGAAACTGTCAATGTTTAGCGTGTAGAACAAGATACAGAATACCTCGATAGAGATCCAATTCAATTCCATGCTGGACGTAAATAAGTAGGCCTGAACACATATTGCGCAACAGTTTCGGAACAACTCGCTAATGTTTGAATCCACATTCTTTACCTACGCCTGCGTAAAATTATTGACTGCTTATTTCGGACACCATTTTGTATTAGTTCAGTTCTTGCACGATAATATTATCTTATCTATTAACATCTATGTTTCTTTAACGAACAACTGTGTTTTCATTATTGTTTGTACAACCTCAATTTCAATGAATGAAAAACAAACATCGTGAAAAAAATCATATTTTTGTTGAATTTGGTCTACATCTCATTCACAAGCGAAGTTCTGAAGTGTTAGTCGTTTCAATGTTACTTTTTAGGCAAAGTGCTTGTTGCTTCTTTTAATTTGGTCAAGAACGTAGAACCTCGAGTACGATATTACTTTGTAACCTAGTAAAATTCATAGTCATTTGATTTAAGTGTTGCAAAATAATGTAATAAACGATTGCCGACTTACTTTTTATTAAGTTCCTATATCCTATTTGTTCTGAAAGCTCATATTTCGATATTCTCAGTACCTGGTTTTCCTTGAAAGCGTTATACTACCTTTGTGCTAATAATATCGATATGCGATATCTTGTAGAATGTAAACATAAGGTTAACATAGCACAACATATCTATAATTAAGTAACTACATCAATGATTTGTATAACAGCCCTATTGTCCTATAGAAGGCAAACAATACCAATGTTACTAGAGTTCCACTGTGTATGATTATTATATCAAGTAGTTTTAAAGTTGCCAATACCTCGAAGTGGTGGTTTATTACACATAGTAGCTTTTTGTCGTGAATCAAAATTTTAATGCATTAATACTATAGCATCACCGTTATTATCTGACCCCCGGCGGAACACGAGTATCCTCTTAGAAGGAGAAGGGTTAGCTACAGTCCACTAAAAGGCATGGTGGACTGTAGCTCTAGGCATTAAACCGGGTTGGCAGAAGTTACACGACAAAATGTAATTAGGTTTTCTTCTCCCTGCCCTGGTCCCAATCTATTATGGCGCAGCATGTCCTTTTCTTCCATTCATCCCTGTCAGCCATCATCTCGCCTTTTCCCCAGTTAGTAGAGTATTTGGTATGTTTAGATTCAGAGATTGTTTCAGATGTAATACAATTAGTTATGTCACTAATAATGCAAGGAAGTAACGAGTCAAGCACTTGTATAGTCCGAATTGATAGAGTTCTGCGAAAACAGATAGGTTGGTAAACAATATAGGAACAGTGTAACTAATTACTTTTTCATACATTTTACATTTTGTTTGCGTCATTTCCCTATTGTGGCGGCGTTCTTCGAACGGAACAATGCGGATAGAGGTGCGTGCTCAAATCGCTTGTTTATCTTTACTCGACGGAAATGGGTGAGCCTGGTGGTTTATTATTTAGGATAACAACAGATATTGCTAGATATTGAGTCTTTCCATAGGGACGTTGCGATCTTCAGCACCGGATACTGTCGCTAGTACCCGAACGCAATAATTATTGAGCTAATTTTGTAATTATATTTCCTTAATTAGGTATGTTAGTCGAGTGATGGATTGAATTATTTACGCGCGGCAAGATCAAGAAGCATAGCAATATTTGCTACGTCATGTTGGAGGTGGGTATTCGGAATACATACTGAGTAGTTTAAATCGGATCCGATTGATTTGACCAATCACACCTAATAGTTGACGGGTATAAGTAGTCACAATATGTATTTTCAAACTAATGCTTACCCAATAGGTGAATAGGTGATGGAATATATAACGGTGTAAGTAGCTCAGGGACTTTAGCGTTAATAAGATTGCATTTAAAATTTAAAACACCCCAGCAACATCAAGTCATTGGTTACCATGTTCTTGCAATTGCATCATTGCAGTAACAGGATACCAAATCAAATCGATTAGACCTGTGGAAGTTGCTCTCATCCCTTCATGAACTAGAAAATAACTGATAATCTTCAACCGCAATTCGCCTACGCATTTCAATAGGTAAATCGTAATACTACTATCTGATTAAGATTAATTAAAATGTTCAGTGACTCTATTTCAGACCCCCAAGATTGCCAAGTTCAAATGACCGAAGTTCCTAGTTATCCATAAGCTATTATTACAAACTGCATAATCATACATATATTTTACAGTTCTTACAGTAGAAAAAGATAAACCATACCATTACGCTCGTATACAAGACTGTACAAGGGTTAGACTGTTGGTAGTACATCAGCAAAGACGGTGTGCACATGTATACCGACAGTTCACTGCTAAGTTTTTGAGTCTCATGTAATTAGGGGCGAGCCTATTGCCATCATCACTCTCAGAGATTAGATGTTTCTTTTCTCTGAGCTGTTTCTAGGAGTTTCGCAGAAATCCGAATAAAATTTTACTCTACCTTGGTATTGAAACGGACCTTAGGCTCAGCTCAGCAGCAGTAGTTTTGAGTTCTGGGTAACCGGATAGCTGATAAGTATCTATTAGCTGAAACACTTGTGTAATGTAGTTCGAGTAACCCAACCTCTGTTATCAGCAAAAACTTACATTAGTGCGATATTATTTTCCTAGTGATCTAGCACGTATTATGTTCCTACGTGAGGTATTCACACCACTGCTTCACTGATGTTACTACTGATACTAATTATTGAAAGGAAACAAAAATTTACACGGTTATAAAAATATTGCGAAATGTTTAAGTACCTATCAAGATTTCCTCACGTCCTACCAGTCTTAAAACATTTGTTTTTTTTATACCAAACAAACTACGGACTGCCTGATTGTAAGCCGTGAGCAGTCATGAGGTCTGGAACAACGGAGGTGCGCACGTTAACGACTCCGTAAAGCCTTTTCACTCCTTTTTTGAAGAACCCCATGCTGTATGTAGTCTTTTGGGAAAACCTCGGCAGGTAGCTAATTCCACAGCCTGATTGTACGTGGGATGAAGTTCCTCTGGAATCGCACAGTACGCAATAATAGTGGTTCTAAGGTGAGCATGAATTCGCTGCAAATGGCGAGAGGTCGGTGATTAATGTGTTTTTAATGACTTAGGTACAAAAGGCTATGTTTAATTTTATACATAACTAGCTGTACCCCGCGGTTTTATCCGCATTGATCTCGTGGGAGTTTTCACAATATATCTTCCCTTGTAAGCAACTTACATACGCGACATATTTCAAGATAGGTACCTTAGCTTTATAGATATCAAAATTTTAAGATTTTTAAATAAAGGAGAACATAATATTTTGGGTTATTGACATCTCTTGTGAAAGAAATACGTTCAGTAATTAAATATAAATTCTAAAGGGATAGATTTGTTTACATTAATTATTTACTAATTTACATTACATTAAACAATTTATCCGATGAAATTTTGGCTATCATTAATTTCGAGTATTGCAGTACGATTCGGCTATCAAAAGCTATGCTAATATCCCGCGCGCACCTCTAAATTTTTCTCTGTAAAATATTTACTATCTATAGGCTATAAAGGGGCCAATTACGGACACAGCCCGTAAATCATTTCAGTCAATACTAAAACAATTGCGGCGTGTTGTCTAGATAGACGGAGGTTGTCGCAAATTCCATGGCCGTCATAGTTATTGCTTATCTGTTAATTGTCATGCAACACCGATTCAATCCGACGGTATACGTGCTTGGTTCCATTTTAAAATAAAATAATGGTACAAAGCTACAACTGCCTTTATTTTCTACAAAGTGATGTTAAAAAGAGACTGATATCATGATACTGTAATGTTTCCGATATTATGTAGGTTTAGTAGGGCAGAACAAAAAATCTTGAAGAAATTCCGTAGGTAGGTAGGTGAAGTATACAAGTGTGTGTGTTCCTCATGAAGAGTAATCATGCCAATTAAAATTAACTCTAGAAATTGAGATATTGATTTTAGAGTGAATAAGTAGATAATGTGGCGTTTATTGAACAATAATAATATCAGCCAAAAGAGGTTCTGCTTACTGCTGAACAAGGCGTCTCCCCATAAGGACGATCACACACGAAATCACAGATTCCAATTATCTTTGCGCGGTCGTCTAAGTGAAGAAAGTTAAAGGAAAACGAGGGAAGAAAAGTATAGATAGATGGATGGCGAGAAAGGTTGTGAATATGAAGTAAGTACCTAACTGATGAGGTTATAATGGTTGATAGTGGAAGAAAAAGATAAAGTGTCCCAATTGATTTGGGATATTGCCCGAGTTAGCGTCACAATTTTTTTCATTTCCATCAATGCTCTCTTTTTTTATTTTACCTTTCCTTAACAGTGCAGTTTCCAGTTGAAAAACAGCATCAGGCAGCTCAACGGAGCGGTTGGGCATTTAGCTGAACTGAACCTATTTGGCACGGCCGTGGGGCACGCAATTTTTTTTTTGATTTTCTGCCTATATTACTCTATGTAGTGTCATTGACCGTGTCAATAAATCCTTTTTCTTTCTAAAACAATTATTCCAAACAAAACCACTAGATTTAACTGTATGAGAAACTTGTGTAGCAGTCTTAAAGATGTTATGTGTAAATAGTTAAATACACATACATTCCGATCCGCCGAATGCAAAATTAGTTCTGTGGTGTTGTAACCAAAGATGACTCAGTTTTATTATAAACCATGAAATATTCTACGTGGTTTTAACTAGTCTCTTTTCGACTTTTGGCTTGGTTTCTGAGTGATCGATTTCCAAGCCACAGGTTATCGGTTCGATCTTCGCAAGGAACAATTATTTGTATAACTGGTTGTTGTTTTATATATTATTACCTACGGAAAATCCTTATGGATCCCCGAAGTGGCAGGGTACTTACGTCGGACTCTTGCCCACTAAAAACCGTGCTTGTCTTCCTTTGCCTTATAGTCACGGCCATGGGATTCATGACACTCACCACGGCTAAGTCCTATAGCTTCACCTTGCAGATCGATTGATCAGTGTAGTTATAACTTAGCTATTTACTTACGCAAAAATGAAGATAAATTATTTTCACGAATAATGTAATAAAACTAATGTTACGGGATTTATTGCGGTTTATTCAACTTTTTAGTTGCAATTTGTGGACTTGCGCTAGAAAATAAAAACGGAACTTTCATTTCGATAAAGGTGGACGGGTATTTCATTGCGAGATTATAATGAGTCACATAAATCGAATCAGTATAAATATTACTACAGTAAATACATTATAATAATAGTATACATTATACCTATGGTATGAAGTCATAATAATTATTTTCCGCCCACATATTCCATGTCATCGGATGTTTGCGAGATGTCAAGGTATCGGCGATCACCCAAGGTATCGTATTGCCATACTACACGTTGTAAAGATATGAATGGAATCCACGTTGATTACGCACATATTTGACATCATAACACATCTCAATCGTGTGCGACGGCAAATTATTATCCTAGTTCAGGGGTGGCCATTTTCGGCGACAGCAAAATTTTGTAAATATAATTTCATACCATAGTTATACTATTTTGTCCTTAATCGAACATAACCAAATTAATAATATTTTAAGATAATAATTCAAAATCTTGTGTTCCGATATTTAGCGGGCCGAGTGTTGGCCACCCCTGTTTTAGTTCATCGTATAAACAATAGTGTAAAAACGCACGTTTTCATTATAATATTCTCTTAGTATTGTGAGTGTTGTCACATCCTGTCGAGGCCAATAAATCAAGGAGACAGAATCAACACTGACTCATCGGACCGTCGACAATCAGTCATCATTAAATTTTATTGTATTTTTAATTTATGTGCGCCCGATTCCTATAATAAACGATCTCTTTGGTTTTAATAGTTTTATTAATTATTTTAACGTCATTTTGATTCGATATTTGAATTCAAGTCCTTAATTTCACCTATTAGATAATTCTATAATTCAGTACAGACAGTACTGAATAACATTGCAATACGTACAGACAGACTAAATATGTATTAAAAGATATTTAACGTACCGTTTTAGTATATTAAACAATATTACATTTTGTACGAAATATTGCAATGAATGTATCATTAAATGCACTAGTTAGTGCATTTCAAAAGTGAATGGTGCATAAATAATGACAGTTATTCACGGGTTCCAAAAGTTATTGCTAGTGTTTCTCAATTTTAAGTAACAGATCATGAATATTATTTTATTTCTTATCGAATAAACGTAGAATTAATAGAAACAAAAATGATAAGTACCGAATACTCATACAAAACTTTAAAAACATATCAGAGTAGAAACTCTGATATGTTTTTAAAGTTTTGTGTTTTGTCTAGAAAGACGACAAGAAAAGAAGATAATATTTTTATAGCAACCATACAACCGAGACAACTTCTGAAAAAAGAATTTAAAAAAGCATGTTACATCCATACTATGCTAATATTATAAATGAAAAGTAACTCTTTCGGTCTGTTACCTTTCACGCCTAAACCGCTGAACCAATTTTGATGAAGATAGGTTGGACCTTGGAAAGGACATATGAATCAATAAATAGATGAAATTTCTTTGTGATGTGAACTTTGTTACTTCTTCATATTCGTATGTGCACGAATATGAAGAAGTAACAAATTACATTCTTCCCCAGTGGATATCGACTGCCACCTCACGGAACTCCTTTCTTTCTTGTCTCTGACTGCAGAGACGTCATTGATGTTGGTCCTACATTTGATATTATCAATCCAGGTCAATTTCCTTCTTCCTCTGCTCCTTGTGCTGTCTTTCTTCCATTCAGTATTATTCTTGTTATATTTTGCTTTAGTACTTACGCGATTTTTCTTATTATTATTGTTTTTCATAATCAAGGCCTTCACTTTTTCTTGTTCATTACTTACTGTGACATGACATAACTGCTTCTAGTGGTCCTGAGCGCTACTGCTACGAAAGCAGTTATTCTATCAAATTGTCAGTAGCAGCTTAGAGTTTAGATTTGTGCCCGAATAATGGCAATAGGGTTGCTCCCTGGGCCCTAAACAAAATTACATTATACATTAGTACACGTCTGTATAACTCTTCGGAGCATAGAGGCGTAATCGAATGAAATAACGTTCTTCTGATATAGATTAAGTCTGTCGTAAATCTAAATATTAACAGGTATAGAAACGATACAATCATACATAGTAAACAAAAAATTATAAGGCAGCTTGGTAACAAAAACCAATGAATGTCCGGTTGCGGTTCGCACGTTGAACTTTTGTTCGCTTTTTCAAAATGTTCCCGACAATTAGGTGAATAAGGAATTAGCGATTGTTCTACTGGATTCTAATAAGTATCTTTAAACGGTAATAGTAGTGCTTGAAGCACGTTGTAATCGAAATTGTTTGTACTAAAATTTTGTCTGATTGAATTTACTAAATGAATTAGTGATCTAAAACTGTGACCCTATCGTTACTTTAAGAAAATGTTCTGTACGCAGTACTCGTACAGTATTATCTAAAACTTCTTCAGACGACGTTATTGAATATTATGAGAATGATACCTAATTTTGATCTAAATCCTAGTGCTAATTGGACTGATCCCAAAGAATTATCCGAAGTAAGAATTGTTTTTTCTGAATGTTGCATTACCCAGAACGAATGTTAGTTATAGTTGTGTTAATTTGTAACTTTAGTAGCAATCTTCGGCGAAACCAGTAGGTACTATTTTTATTTCGTCATAGCTGATACGGCGGCTATCGTATCGTTACATTATCTATTACACACTACTTATGTCATTCGGTTACGCCCATCGTTACTGCGATTATGTGTATCGAATTCCTCTCCCAATTGCTCAAGAAAGGTAAAAAATATTCACTTTTGTTATGTGAATGTTATGACCTCAACAAAATTGAAATAAGACAAATTAGGTAATATATGAATAAGAGTGAGGCAATAGTTATTTATCTACTGTAGATTAAAAACCGCTTAGTGCTTGATTATGGTTACGGTTTAAAAATTGGAATAATTGACTAGTGGAACAGTTATAGGTATTAATTATTTTGGATGATATTAGAGATGCGGCCAACAATAATTTTATTATGAGCACGTCTAACTACACATAGTTTGCTCGAATTTTAGCCGCTGTGAACAAGTTTGTTATGTGAAATGGCTTTTTTTATAAATAATCTGGTCGTCAATGTCACTTTCTTTGGTCGTGGCCGCATTGGGTCACTTAGTTTACTTGTACATGTAAATACCAGAAACACTGAATAATTAGAGTAGCATTTTTATTAGATAACATACCATCACGCCCGTATTCCCAGAAGGGTTAGGCAGAGGTGTACTAAGGTACACCCACAGCTCGCCGGTATGTTTAGGTCCCATGTAATAGGGGGCGAGCCTATTGCCATTAACCGGGCACAAAGTCCAAACTCCGAGCTGCTATTGAGAATTTCATAGAAAAACCCAATAACACTTTGCTCGACCTGGGAATCGAACCCAAGACCTCTAGCGTAGCGGTCGCACTTGAAACCACTAGACTAACGAGGCAGTTATTAGATATATATGATAATTTTTATTAGATACTTATTTAAAAGGAAAAAGTAGAGTTCATATTCTTTTTAATATAACAGGTAGTACCTACATCATTCTGGTTGCCATAATTTTCTCAACTATTTTGGGTTACTGAATATCAGTATTTTTACACGGAACGACTGCTGTCAGACCTCATCCAGATATATCCCAGAAGCATCCATTGATCTTTCTTTGAATTATAGTGTAGTAAGTGTTCATAATGCCCACGTTATATCGTATTGTTGTGCCTGGGAGTGTAACCTAATTAACATATCACAACAAAGGCGTCTTGTGTTGCCCAGTTCTCATTAGCGCACTTCCACTTTCGTTGCACTTAGATAAGGTATCATTGTTCATGTACAGGCCGTTGATTTAATCACAGCAATACTTATGAAGTGTGAAAGTACTCAAGACTTGAAAAAAAGGGAGATATTGTCATAATTCAGTTCATTAACACAATTAAAGTAAAAATTGCTGTTTATACGATATCTAATGTACCTATACCTACCTATACTATTATATTCTAAAAACGGGTTAGACTTTTGCCTGTCTGTTTTAAAGTGGTATTAAGTTTTTTATTTACAAAAAAATTACGATATGATGGCTCCTCAAGTACAATAGGTAGTTAATTACCGGTGAATCAGAATAACAAAATAATAATATAATAATAATAAAATGCATTTATTTTCTCTCATAAAGGATTACAGTATTTGTAACATTATAAGATCTATACAAAATAGGCTTCAAATCAAATCAAATGTATTTATTTGCTAAAATATCGTAAGCGTAAAAAACCATTATGAGAGCTGGTGTGTGTACTAGTACAGACACCAGCTCTAATTATATTATAGTATTGACCAGAATTGGTGGACAAACAGTTTGCTTGCAACGCATTGTACTGAATTTTGTAGGATCGTAAGGAGTGAGTGAGTGAGTGGTTAAGGTGGAATAAGGTTGAGAATAAATAATTTCCGGACAGAGAGAACGTGACAGATATTGTAGAGGTCTATAAAAATAAAAAAACTTACTACGTAAAAATACGGATACTCGTCTATCTTTAAATAACTCACCGCTCGCCGTACTTTTTGCAGTGTTGATGTCTCCAAAACTAGGTATCATTAACGTTTGCGAAGAAAGCAAGCATTATGCATACCTACTATCATGTACATGTATGGACACAGAGGCAACCCTATATTACCTACCGATGACGCCAAATGTCAAACTGGCTTTGACAGTACGAGACTTCAGCATCAGCGTTTGATAAATCAACGCCCTGTATATATAGTATGTTAGAATAACAATGATATGAGTACAGATGAATTGACATTCTGTGTCCATTGCCACCGGTGATAGTTCATGTGCAATCAGTTTTGTTTGCAGCAGTGATCTCCTAAACCACACACTGCATTCCTCAAAAGTCCACAGTTTCGAAACATCTATATCACGCTGAACCCAGAGATTTGTAAAAAAATATTGAAGTGCAATTCTAAATTTTTTGTACTATCAGTTTCAAATGTTTTCAGATGTTACCTGAAATCTCAAGAGGCACTTTAGTTTCGACCCACACGTTTCCTAATTTCTTATTATTATTATGCGATTTACTATTTATAATGTATTATTACTAGCTTTTCCCACGGCTTCGCTCAGCTGAAGCTATAGTGGGATTAGAAAAGGATCCCAAAAAGAAAATTAATCAAGAAACAACAGTGATGATCTCTTCCTTGTAGGTATGGGTGTCTGAGGCAAGCTGTATCTCAGGATCCAATAATTGAGATAAGAAGTCCACCAGTTTTTAAGATGGAGCATATACTTTCTAACAGTGATAACAAAATTAAAATCTATTTAGTAGGTTTTGCGCCAACCCGTAAAAAACAGACAAGAATTTCACAAATCAAATTTTCAATGTAGGTACAGACACGACAAGAAGAAGAAGATAAATAAAACTACATAATCAAATAAATTTTTCAATTCCCTTTTTCTTTATAGTAGATTTCAATTAGGTACAGCCTAACAGTACGGAGGAATAAACTTTAATCATGCCAATTAGTTTAGTAATGTAAAGAAAGTCGGCTATATACATGACATAATTTTCCTTTGATTTCCAACTTTCCATATTGCTATGTGCATACATTAGAGTATGTAGGTTTATGCCCGTCATAAGTTCTCACAAACGTTAATAAACGTCATCTAATATTGGCAAATAGCATTGTTTCAGTTTTTGTGGTGTTTCGTAGGTATCAGTCACAATGACACGCCATGTTACATGGCTGCTCGTGTGTGAACAATGGTGCCGCTTGTGCCTACTGCCGCCATGCCGACACTTGCGACCGTTGCAATAATACTTTCCATTTTCTTAACACCTTCAACCACCGGTTCCAAAAGTTACTGAACCATTTCATGAAAACTTCCAAATTCAGGACACACTAAATAATATCTACTATTATAAAATTGTAAAAAAGCTGTGTCTGTACATGGAAGATATTAAAAAAAACTAGTGGGTTAGTTAGGGTGTATAAAAGTCTTCGAATAGTAAAATACTGAGCAGAATTGTTTAAACTTTTGTTATCACTGTTAGAAAGTATATGCTCCAACTTAAACACTGGTGAACTTCTTATCTCAAAATAATTAAACGGATCCTGAGATACCCTCAGGAGTATCTCAGGAGAGAGTTTGACCTCTCTGACCCATACAAAGAAGATTGATGATCTCTTCTTTTGTTGGTTTGTTATTCAATTATTTTTGGAATTAATTTCTAATCCTAACATAGCTTCAGGTGAGCGAAGCCTCGGGCAAAAGCTAGTAAGTACCTAAATATATTTTTTGAGCCCTACTAATATTTGCTCACCACGACGCATCAGTTGGTCGCGAGTGTCGCGGCCCTTAGTTTGGGAAATGCTGCCTTAAACTATGGTTGTGACAGATTAGACAGTTATGATAAATGTTTGGTATGTTTTGATTGCTATATGGACTAGAAGTTCAGGAAATGAGATTGGTCGCAGTAATTCACGATATCGATTAGGCAGACTGAGGTAGGTATACTGATACTGACTTACTCACAGTATGTTTTAGGTACACAAATTTCACACCTAGTAGTGCCTGAAATTGTGACCACAAGACAAATAAGCCCGAAAATAGAAACGGATAATACTCACATCGAAATAGTATTACTTGCTATTTTGTATCGCAACACTACCTATGTACATTAGATATCGCGTAATTTTATGATAGCTTACGGCTCATTTCTTAATACTTATTTTGATTTGATCAGTAACTGAATAAATGTTTTTATTAAAGGGAATTCAACATTAAGCAAATAAAAATTAACTAAAACTACTTTTTACAGTATATGTAAAAAAAACTAAAACCTATTACACTATACACTTAGACTATTTACATAAAATTAATATATATATATATATTATATAAACTAAAACTAAAAAACTCACTGTAATCAGTAACTTGTTTTACTACTGATTACATGCTTAGTAATATTGTTAAATAGTATCGAGTATGTTAGGAGTGTTGAAAGTATACATTATAGCCACAATTTTAAACTAACCGAATTTAGCTTTAGGAGAAAGTAACGATTTAGATATCTTGGCTCACTTTTGCTTAAATCGCTTTCACATCTTTTAAAGGTAGCTAATAAATTATTACTTATTAAGTAGTATCACATTTACATATTCATCAGTATGATCCAAAACATCCATCCCTAGATGGGATGGGGCTCCTAAATATAAATGGCAGACAGTCCTAACTAATACATTATATACGTAGGTGCGATTGGTAATACGAAATTAAAAAAATCTAATACGAAAGTTGATAAAAGCAGTTAAGAGCTCATCATTAGGTCTAAAAATGTCTTACAAAGCTTATATAGCTATAATATGTTTTTTCATATTTTAACACCTGATACATGTGTGTGACAGCGAAAGACAGCAAGATAAACTATATTATTATTATAGCTATATGAGGTTTAATGATGTTTTTTATATTATAGCTACTGTATATGTATAAACAGACAAAATAGTACTTAAAAGTGTTTCATCTGGCAAATATATACTCTACGTTTAATCTAATATGTCATATGGTCATATGACATATATAATATGTCATATGACCATAGTCGTACTAAAAGTTATTTTGCACTGGGCGTTTGTCGGACGAATGCACAACGTAGCTGCCGCGAACTTAACGCGTAGACGTTGGCGTAGACCCTACGTAGAGGTCTCGTAGTCAATGCGTAGTCAAGGCGGAGAGCCCGCGTAGGCACCGCGTAGTCTCCTCATAGATACCGCGTAGCGTCCTCGTAGTCACCGAGTAGTCTCTACATAGACACCGCTTAGACGTTGCGTAGATACAAACAATATGTTAAACGTTATGAATTTGTTTAACTCTTGAACTTAAACAGTTCTGTTTTTGCTTTAAATTTTATTAAAGTAAATTATTGGGAACTAAAAAGTATCATTGTTCTCATTACGAACACATTGCATGGAGTTACGTGCATACAGCGATAAAGTGTTGCATTTAAAGTCTTCAATAGCATTCAGCTACTTTCATATGAGTTTCATTGACTCATTAAAAAAAAACACCTTAGAACAAGCAATAATGTACGGTAGCTTGAAGTACATACGCGGCCTGATTATAGATATAGACATAATAATGCTAGGTACGTCTCGCGGTAAGTCTTGTTTCTCCAATCCAGTGAAAATTTCCTTAAAATACCATAAGGAAGTTATCGTCCAAAGAGATCACCTACCTGTTACCTTAACTGTACCTCCCAGTTAGATGGAGTGAAAGGAATTTCGCTTATAAAGAAGCTATTTCCTGATTTTCATATGGTTATTAATTTCTAAAACTTCGCATTAAGATTCTCTGTCTTCGCAAAGAGGCCTGTGTAGACAAAAGCATTATTGTAATATTATTTGAAGTGTTCATAACCTTCTATTCATTTCCGTCGGAAAGTAAAATTTTATACATATTTCTAAACCGGATTAATATTTTTCGATAAAACACGTAGAGCACATAGCACTGATGGCAAGGTCGTGGTCAGCCACTCGTCGACTGGATAAAATGAAAGATAATAGTAGTTTGTGTTCAAATTGCTGTGTTCGTAATTTTTTCTGATGACGATAACGCGCAAAACCATTGTACTACCGTGTCTGTTATTATGGCCAGAACACGCAATAAAAATTCCGAGCTAGACTGTAAATGTAAATGTAATTTCTAGAAAAATCTGTAACCTGGATTTGGATCTTCAAATTTGTATCATGGTGATAATTTCTGTATCGTGCTTCCGTCGCATCGGTCTCGGGAAGACTTCTATTCTTACTGATACTTAGGAGACAATAGCCTGACAACCCATTTATCCTTAGGTATCGCTCGTAAATTGAGTATTGAGATCTAATGGCTGTCGTTTTGTATAAAATAGGGATATTCAGATGCATCTGATATTTATTTATTTTTATTTAAAAAAACGTTGCCCCACTAGGATTTTCTCCTGTATCGTGGGTGCGTTTACAATCATAAATTATAACATACACAAACACCCAGACCCAGAACAACTACTTGTAGATCATACAAATATTTGCTCTGTGTGGGGATCGAACCCACAACACGTGGCGCAGAAGCCGATCTCTCAGCCGCTACGACAAACGTGTCGTGAATTATTGTATTATTTTTTTTCTTGTCAGGATAAATGTTGCTAATAAGAATGTATAGTAAATAATTATAATGCAACAGTTAAATTTGTTATAGGTATTATTATTTCTCGTCATCATATTTTTAATAGAGGTACGGGCACATTTATATTTAGATTAGTGAATCTAAATATTTTGTCTATTTAGGCACTATTGTTCTAGTAGAGCTCTGTGCAATAGCTCGACGTGTTATATAAAAAGGTAGGAACACCTTCGCCGCGATTTCCTTTCTATTAATGTTATCACACTATTGACCTTAAAACCATACAGAATTACCAGCAAAATGTGTGGCTGGCCTACTTAAAGCAGACATTTGCAAATTCCAATATTATTATGTATCAGAATATTACTCATTTATACAATGTTTGTTCTTTGTGTCGGTGACCTCTCAAAGGTACATGTTTTGTTTATTTATTTTCATGAGGTAATTCGAACCATGTTGATAAAAGTAGCTATTACGTTCTTGAATACTTAATTGTCTCACCTCACTTAGGTAATAAAGTGTTGATAAAATATCAATTTAAACGACAGCAATTGTTCATGTGAATTGTAAAGGCCTACTTTTTCTTTTGCTTATCACTATTGACACTACTAAGACCTCTTTTTGTACAACTTAAGTTTGGAAATTGATAAAACGTATGTGATTTATTTCAGAAATATAGTTTTTCAGGTATTTGTGAGCATGAAATATATATGGTGGTACTAGAACCCACTCTGTAAGTTAGACCCCGTACCTTTTTAATGTAATTGCAGTGCAATTACCAGTGGTAGGAACAATTAATGATCTATAATTAATTACTTATCATAATTAAATTGTTATCTACAAAGGTCAAAAAAGACTAATAAAGTACATTATTTTTCAGTTATATTTTGCACTTAATTATATTTATACGTTTAATGTAACGTATAAATAATTATTAATTAAGTATTTTCAATTAAAAAAATATAAGGTGTACTAAACAGAATGCAGGTTTAGGGCCTGAGATCGATTTAATCTTTCGGTAAAATCTATATACCTATTTTAAATATAAAAAACTTTGATGAACATAACCTAACATGCCATCAATCATGTGTTCAAAAGGGGAAGGCTTAAGTTTAATTCCTCATTTGACTATCTTTTAGGTTCCATGTCATAGCTATGAGCTTTACCGGGCACAAAGCCAATGAACACAAATTAACACCTCACAAGAACTCACAATCCACAATCAATAGCCGTGCTGGCGGCCACTAGACCCGTGAGATATTGATGTTGGAAAAATAGCTTTGATTAATTTTAATTCCCAAGAAGGGTAATTAATATGTATGTAATAGGGTGTAGTAGTAATAAGTAATAAGGGTGACTCATATAATATGGATTATAACGTAATTACATTACATTATGGATTATATTATAAACCCGAAAGTAACTAACTGTTTGTCTATTACCTGTACACGACTAAACTGCTAAACAAAATTCGATAAAATTGCAAAGAAGATAGATTTGTGGTTGGTGAAGGACAAAGGTGACCTTTTTATTTTTTTTGTGTAAGCAGTACATTTAGTGCCCAAGCCTCCTTAATCCTTTTAGGATGCGCATGAAACTCCCGGCGGTAGCTAGTACTTATTGCGTTGAAACTTTCGTAACAAAGGTCGTTGATATTTCATTACATTTATCTCGGTCGCCGATTCACGGCCGTTTATTGCCAATGTATTCCATACATGGAATAATTTTCATTTATAGCTTACCTTATAGTGTATCGTTTTACGACATACATATGTAATTATCTACTTGAGACATTAAGTGTATTTTAATAGTGTCAACTAAAGCTGTACTATTTATTATTAAGGAAGGCCTGAAAACATCGTTAGGTATATTACTATGTAAGTTTGAAATTGTCTGTAAATTACATGGTGCAATAAAATAATTTATTAAATTAACAGGTACACGTATTTAGTATTAAATTAAATATATTATATAATAATACATGATACTTATACGATGGTTTATTATTACTAAACATGTGTCATCACGCCTGTATCCCTGTAGGGGTAAGCAGTGCTTACAATGTTTTATTTATCTACATTATTTTAAGCGAAAATTTAAATAAAGGAATGTCAAACGATTTGTCAAAATTATATAGGCCACTTAACTAAACTAACTAAATAACTTTACACTTAACACTATAACAGTGTCAACGAGTAGATATACTCGTATGCAAGTTTAGAAACTTTCATGAAATTACAATGATATTAAACGCTTTTAAACAATATTTTCATCTGATTAAATGAGATGCCTACTTCCAAAAACACTGGGCCATAAAAGACTGAACTGAGTGAAGTGGAGAGGAGTAATTTAGTATCCCACTGCAGAACAAAAGCCTCCCCTGTTCTGCAGTGGGATATTAGACACTTTAATAAACTCCTGTGAAACGGATAGGATTAATTTTATAGTACAACCAACAAATCCAGGACGCAACCCGCTGACTTTCCGATTCATGTGCCGATTAACTTGCACATCTAAAAGGATTTCCATAAAGATCACCTACTAGCAAATAGGCCAGCTCTAAATTTGAGAGCCCAGCTTTCCCCAGTAATGTTAGTAGGCTGGTATTATAGCTTGTGGGTGAAATTTCACTTTTAAAGACGTATTTCCGGGTTTTATATTGCACCAGATACTTTTAACAATAAACTGAATTACCTGTTTATAATGTGATGATATCACGAATTAAAATTCAAAGCGACAAAAATGTAGCGGTGTGTCCGATTATACTTCTAGTAAACTGCCGGTATGAGACATACTTTAGTTAGGCATGTTCCTGCTGTTTTGTAAAACAATGTTGGCGTAATGCATAGAACATAATGAATACAACTAAGTATTCATAGAACGAAGGATTTTGGATTTTTTATTTCAACATGCTAGCTGAAACACGTTTCTAAGACGATTTTGTTAAAAGGAATAATTGTTTGATTAAGGGTAATGTGTTTTATTTGATTTTTTTTACAATTGAGCACTGGAAATACCATGTACACTGAACCTTCTTTGTAAACTGATATGACTTACTATATCGGTCTTTTTATCGTAAGTCCCTAGTTCCTTTGGCGAAAATATGAATTGAATTGAAGAGAAATGCAATAAAATATAAAATATTCCAATAACATAAGTTCATAATGAAGTGATCACTTGTGCGTATTTTCGTCATGCTCTAAATTTCCCAATTGAGGTCAATACCGGTTTCGGCGATTATGCTGTATCGAGGATGAAATACCTACGTATACGTAACCGTTTAAGCTAAAACTAATTAGCTATTCGTCTAAGGTTATTTAATCAATGCTTTGACGTGTTACTACGGCTTTCATGGTGAATGTCTACAGGTCACTATTTCCATAGAAGTATAGGTTTAGTTGAGCTTATTATACGGGGCTAATTAATACTAATAAACATGTCGATTCTCCGGTATTTTCGATGTTAATAATTAGGTTGTTACAGATGTTGCTTTTGAGTCTAGCAATCTAGATTCACATAATGTATACTTAAATGAGAGAAAGTAAGTTCTTTTCGACGTGTCTTCTCGTTATTTAGACACAAAAAATATGTATCTAAAATGTGTCATGCATTAAAAGATATGTAATCCAACATGAATTATTATACTTTTACAATGCATTTGTTATAAGAATATTTTTAATATATTTTAGTAAACCGTGTTTGTTGGAAATGTTTCGCTTCCGTGTTATTTGTATATAAAATATTTTTAGTAAAACCGTTTAGGTCTAGCTAGCAGTTTAGCTACAAATGTTTGCATTTACCGCGATAAAAATCTAGTTTACACAATGACTAAGAGAGGTACAAGTAATGCGCACAACTGTGTATTTAAAATCTAAAAGCTAGCTACATTTTGTTTGACACCTACACGGCTCCTTACATGTTGGTCACCTACATGCAAATGTTCTCAGCCTTTTATGTGCACTCAGCACTCGGAAAGTGGAACGACTTCTTTGGTTTTGATGTGTAGGAGTGGGTAAATGTCCTTCACATGCTTATTTGCAAAGGATTAAAAGAACTACTTACTAGAACTTTCGTGAGTTTTTGACTATCTGAACAAGAATAAGACGGGTGGCTATTGGGGACGACTTTACAATTATTGACTGCCTCATTAGTAAAGCGATCAAATGGTTGGATGCGCAATAGACGGTTCGATTCCCGGGTCGATTTTTTTTATATAAACGTACCAGTAGGTATCAGCTCGGAGTTTGGACTTGTGCCTAGGCTCGCGCCTATTACATGGAACCTTAACGTACCGGCAAACTGTGAGTAACCTCTGCCTAATCCTTTAGGAAATTCAGGCGTGACGGTATATGTTAGGTATATAACGCGACACCAGTGGGTATCTACTCATAGATTTGAATTACACAAAAACTAAGTGCTTCTGTACAATAATTATGTACGCTAAGTTAAAACTTATTACTGTTTTGTTCTTGGGATGTCGGGAACAATAAAATCTGTTTTTCCTGTTAATAAATTTTTCATGCTAGTTTCCTAATTGTTGTTTCCTGTTCATTAAACAGATTATTTTTACCTTTAGTCATAATTTATATGAGTTCGAATTAATTACAAACTGTGGTAAGTTTAATTTTTAATTGATTTAATCTTTGTTACAGGTAACAACTTCATTGTGTTATTGTGTTAATTGGTACGTATTAAAACGAAACGAAATATGAAACCTTCAGTAGTCAAAATAGTTTAATCCATGACCTTGTCATGGAAATATTTTTTGGCTCATTAAATTAAGGATATTTATTATATTAACGAAAGATTGCCACAAATAAAATAAATAAGCAAATTTTATGAGACCATTTGTAGCCTTGTTGTAGACTTGAAAAATAAATAGGGATAAGTATATAGACTTTCGCAGATTAATTAATTTACACCAAAGAAAACACTGTATATAAAGCTAATTCTACGAGTAGGTACTAAATAGGTAATATTCAAACTAATATACACAATAAGGAAGCTTTCTCTACACCGCAGCCATCAAACGCATTAAGTATATTGAGTTTACATAATATTCGCGATGTATAAGCAAACTGTTTTCTCTTTATTTGTTATAATTCAACTAAGTAAACCGTTAATTACTAGTTGAGTTATGTAAAACGAAAAATGATGCGGGCACACTCGAATAATACGCATAGAATGAAAAACGGAACGGTGCTAATGCTATTCCAGTTAAGCGTCAACTTTCTTTTCCACGTGTCGTTGATACATAATATTTATTTTGTTGCGAAATCTTGGCAAACTGATAATGTTATTCGTTGTCCTACATTTATGTTAGCAACAGATGTTTGTATTGAAAGATATCAGTGTAATAGATGCGATATGAATTTCGGTGTAATTATTTTTAGAAACTGTTCACCTCTGTGTATCTAGTCAGTGTTTTATGCACAATGCACAATGGTTAATGTAATACAATGATATTTTCTAAGTTAGCATATCAAATTCACAACACTATTCATTCTTATCAGACTCTTTAACGTCGTCAAAGTCAGTCGTAGGACAACATCAAATAAATCTCAGAAAGGAGGCCCTGATACGATCAGATTCATTACTTCTATTATAAAGTAAATTCGACACAGTTTTCTTATAAAGAAATATTGCTAAAAGTGAATAGATCGTGTCCCTGAATGCCAAACGTAGAACAACAAAACAGGATTGATGTAAGAGATCAATGGCCATATATGTATCTATATCGGACAAATGCAAATCACTTACGCGAATCCGATCAGTGTTGCTTGTCTACCCACGTACGAGTATCTACTGTATGTTGATACCGTTGTTTTATTACTGACATGCAGTTGTTTTATATTAATAGCATTTACGATGCTACGGTCACCGCGGTGCGCGTGCGCCACTATAAATGTATCTGATTGATGTATCTTGACTGATTTATGCTATTAAATGTTTCGGAACTTTCCTTAGTGAATGACCTGTTGTCTAAGAACATCGTTTACTACTTCTGAAAGTGTTTTCTTAACAATAAAGTTTTTGTCGTGTTTTCAGTATTGTTTCAGGTTTCAATGTTTCTGGAAAATTACTTTGAGCTCGTCTAAACGTGAATAATATTTTCGCAAACGTTACATACTGTCAATATTATTTTGTTTAAATATACTATTGAGAAAACGTCTCATAATAAGTGCTAATAAATTACAATGTGATTTTAAATCCTTGAAGATATAACGTCAGAATTTTGCTTAACACGTTAACCGCCGTAGTAGAACGGTCAAAATTTACATTATTTTTTTTTGGTGCTCCTGGATTTAGTTTAATAAGATATGGATTTATGTCTAGTTTAGGCTGCAATCGTATGTATACTTTATGAAATAATCACAAAAAACCCCATGAGGTCACCGATGCCCTACGCGGCGCTGTGATGTCGAAAATTGCATTTACGTTATTTTGGCGCCAGATAGGTCACACCTCCGGTCACCCGCCCCCGCAGTAAGTAACGTATTTTCTTTATTATAATTAGCAATTTAATTATTGTTATTCATTTTCTAATAAATATTTTCATTACTTACACAATTACTGTATTTATTATTTAATTTTATTACCTTACCCAATATATTGTAAAATAGCAGAGGCTTTTTTCAGTTTTCTCAGAAACTACATAAGCATTTTAAAAAAATATTTTACTGTTAAAAAGCCTACAAAAATGGTAATATAATAAGCTACGTAAAATGTTTAAAACGAATAGTTATGTTGCACTTAAAACCCAAACCTCCGCATCCATGAACGAGTTCGCCGAAAACTGCAGATTTTTGTATGTGAATTTAACAAATTTCAAGGTAAACGAAAACCATTGTGCGCACATATTCTACAGCGCCGCAGCGGTCACACGCATACACAAAATCTACGGAATAAGTGTCCTACGGCTCACAAAATAGGTTTGAAAACAGGTCTGCCTTGAGGTCACCGGTGACCTACGAGGCGCCTAAATACTGGGCAGGGTCAGGTCACCGGTGACCTACGTGGCGATGAACGTGTTAAGATGCGTCATTTATTTATTATAACGTAGCGAGTGTGGTCACAGGTCAGCCGACCATATTGAAGACTAGAACGGTTTAGTCGGTCCAATTTTGACATACACATCCCATCTCATAGGCGAACGATCCATTTTTTGCACTAAAAAAACACACACACACACACAAGAACAGAGCCCTAATCTTGTCAATTCAACATTGATTGATTTTCCAGTACATTTAGCAGGACTAATGTAACTTACATACTAATTCGTCATTTATATACATAACACAGTCAGTTTTATCGGTATTACACAGCAGGCCTTGCTGTGTGTTGCATTAAATTATGATGATCTGTTTTGACTTCCAAGTGTCTTATAACACTTAAAAGCGACTTTTCCCATCATTTCCAAGCACTGAACCTCCTGTGTGATTCCTTAAGTTCTCCAACATCTACATAGTTCATACTTGCTGTAGCATAGTTCTGTCCTGCGATAGGGCCTTGACTGACGTCACACATAACGATGTTCTGAACTTCTGAACTGACTGAACACAACAATCATGAACAATCATATATGTCTTTTGCTGTGAGTCAGAATAAACTTTCTTTCTTTCTTTCAACACACCAAGTGTCTCAAAATTCTGTTATCAGCATTGCTAAATTATGGTGAGATTTTAATTTGTTCAAACGGAGTAATTTATCTCTAAAGATATTAAGAAATAGGCCTGTCCAAAATCGTATAGTAAATCATATCTTGTTTTTGAAATCGTATAAATGTTTCGTAATAAGCTGTAAGTGTTGAAGGATAGCAGCATTTTTATAAAATAATGTGTTTAACGATAAAAGTAGCATTCGCAATCGAAAGGTAAAATGGAAGCTTGCCATTTTCTGGAGCCTGTAGTGACGGTTCACACGAACGAAAGCCTCAGGATATAAGTACATAGTAATACTGATAAAGAGAGCTAATGTATGTAGGCTATTAACCTCTCTGAAATGACTGTGAGAAAGTATTCCTACATATTCTATTATACCTACTTAGTTTTCTATATAAGTGAAATTCATTTTACTTGATTCAAGTTTTGTGCGATTGACGTGCCTTTTGAGTTTGTATACTCCTAATAAAGATAGACTCCATAATACTGCTTAAAAAAACCGTGACATCTAACAATCGATTATTCAATATGCGATTATTCGATGCATACACGGAATCGATGGCGTTTGACTCATTTAAACACCGAAAGTGATTGTGTAACGAGGAAACGATGTGGGCAACACAATATCGATGATATCGCATCGTTTACGTGATACGTGGATGTTTCCAGTGTTTTTGCCCACGCAACGTTGTTAACTGTAATGCTTAACTGTTGCATGTAATATTGCGGGGCTTCACGGTACTAAAATTAAAAAGTACATTGTATACGTGGTAGGAACATCATTAAAATATTTTACGTTCTAAGGCTTCTTTGGTCATGTATTTGCTCACTCGCTTTTTTGTGGCCTTTTTGCGTGTAAAGCCGTCGAGAACGATTCTAAACTTACTAGACTGCTCTAAATAAATATAAAAGTTACTATAATTGAAAATTAACATTTTTTTATTTTTAATATACCGTTGCCCCACACTAGGATTTTCTTTTGTATCGTGGGTGTTTTTGACAAATTCATACACAAACACCCAGTCCCGGAATAACTACCTGTTATTCCGGGAATTAATATTTGCTCCGTGTGGGGATCGAACCCACAGCCCGTGGCACAGAAGCCGATCGCTCAGCCGCTCCACAAAACGTGTCGTCGTATATTGTCGTATATTGCAGTAGAATTTAATTAGTTTAAGTTATACATAGGTCGATACAAAACTCAAGTCTATGACGGTTTACACTGGAATGCAAACTATGGGAAAGCGAACTGAGACAAGACTCAGAAGACGAAGGAGATTATAATTTTTTAAACGTAGGTATAAGTTTAAATTAAAATGATAATAAAAGTAACCTTTTTGCCCGTAATTTTTGAGCATAGTCACGAGTTAATGACCTCTATAATATTGAGGATTTTCCTTCGTAGGTATACCTGTATGTTAATAAAATTAAATTACGTGATATAAATTCATGCTATAAACAGTAAGCCTAGTGACCATTTGACTAATCAAAGGTCACGAGATGAAATCCTGGGCACGCAAATTTTCGGAATCAGTGAAGAAACCATCATGAGGAAACCTGTATTCAGAATGAGAAATTATTTTGACGGCGTGTTGTATACAGCTCGCAACTACCGTCTTATCTTTTTTTATGGGATATGGGACACGAGAATACGGATCACCTGATGGTAAGCGATTACCGCCCATGGACACCCGCAACATCAGAAGATTCGCAAGTGCGTTGCCCGCCTTTTAAAATGGTTTGGGCCTCCGGTATCCTCACTCACTCGGCGAAACACAATGTAAGTGTTGTTTCACGCCAGTTTTCTGTGTGGCCGTGGTATCGGTCTGGTTGAGCCGGTCCATTCGTGCCGAAGCATGGCTCTCCCACGGTAAAAATTAGAAGAATAATTCTTAGAAGAAATCCCGTGCTCGGTGGGAAAGAAAATGTATTGACGAGAATATGACTTCAAAGCGAACATAGCACATTACCATAGTCTATTTACCATCTAAATCTTGGTCAATATTGGCCTGATTCTACTTATACACGATATTGTATGCGTTTACGAGGTGAAATTATTTGTTGTTTGTTTTGGTATGTTTATATCATCAAGTTTTCTTCGTACCGACATGAATGGAATACCAATGATGCCTACACAAGGTGCATTGATTTCGGTTGAAGGCACGCACAATATTAATGAATCGAGTTTCGCTATGATGCATACACTGTAGTCCGTATTACTTTTAGATTATATTCAACTACTGATCGGTACAATTATTTACTGCCATTAAATATAGGCTGGATAGACTGCTAAAAATCACAGATTTCATTGCTTTCTTCATTCTCTAATCATAAACATATTTTAATAGGTACTACGAAAAATCTGCAATATTATGCTGTCGGCACGCTGTTCAGCTTCTTCTGCCTAATTCTTGTCTTCTTGTCTAAAATCTATCTGAAAACCAGCACTGTGGCACTTAATTTGATGTTAACGTCACAACATTATGCTGAGATTTTTTTGGCCTTGTGCAGGACTGCTAATTTTTTGTTCAAATCTGTGTTTTCCAGAAAGTCCAGAAATAAAAAAAAACCTTTCTTTCTTTCTTTAAATTGAAACAAAATTGTGTCTTCAACTGATTATTACGTATATGTATGTCTAACGCATAGTATAAAGTGCAAGAAAATCTTATTCGGCCAGGTCGGTTAGTACACACTTTCATGACTGCGTACGAGTGAAAATCAGCCAATAGTTTTTGTTTGTGACATTGACATAACAAATATAGTGACAATCAGTATGAAGTGCTTTTAATTTAAAGGTACCTATTAAGGGGACTGAAGGACAACCGTAAATGATTGTTCTGCACTAAGAGACCATGCAATAGCCAGAGAATATGGTCTTGACCGTATATACAATTTATGCATTATCTCAATTTACTTTTCCTTTTACGACAACAAAGCAATAAGCAAACGTAACGCAAAGTTTTATTATTATGAATTTGGTTTTCACCTTGAATAGAGTTGGCAACTATTATGTCAAGTTCGGTAATGTGCTTGAATTTAAACTATTGTTCTATTACGATTGTATGTGGGAATAGTTATAATCGCGTTTCATTTTTGGAAGATGTAGTACCTAGGTATGTAGACAGCCTTTGTATTCTCCGAGGTTGTAATTTTTTTATGAAGATCTTCGCAGGTCTTCGCTGGTAGTAGCTATAAGTACTAAGCTACAAGGTACTTTTCCACTTATCTTTGTCTTTCTTTTGGTTTAAAGAACTGAAAATATTGTTGAATTCACGTCGCATTTGTCACTGGTTGTTTAACAAGCGGCGAGTTACTCAACTTGCCAAGCGCCATTCAGGCGAACTCAAGGTGAGATTATGCTTTGCATTTTTTATTAGTACATACTGCCTTGCCCTGAAATGCTTTGTGACATGCTGTGATGCTATATGACTTACTATATCCTTATGATCGATGTATAATAGATTAGTCGATTTTGATTTTGCTTACGGTTTCACTCACACTCTAAAGGACTTTGGTCCTTTGGTCTTAAAAAGATATTTTCTTTCGCCGAGTGCAATCTATCTCTATACCAAAATGTATCAATATTGATACTGCGGTTTAGGTGAAAACCTAATAAACAAACAGAAGGAAAAGTTACTTTTGCATTTAAAATATTAGTATGGATTATTGTCACTGTATTGGTTCTTTTGTGTAACGGCAGCAAGCCTGGTTACCTACTTATTGTGTGGTCCCGTATTCGATAAGGGCGAGCAAAATCTGTGATGAACCTTTAGGGTAGTGCCAACTCGAAGTTTATAATATTTATTATATGTATGTCCGGTCAACGGGAGTAGGCTCGCTCCCTATAACATGGGACTAGTGTAGGTAATGTGGGTGTACATCACTAAATCTCAGTCTAATCTTTCGCTTTTAGCGATAAGATCACCCATTGTAACATTTTGTATCTTAGAAGCATGTACTTAGCGTTGGTTTTTGGTATGCAATAAAGAATACGTATTCTATATATCTTTATCAAAAGTGTATCATTTATGTGTGTAAGGAAAAGTGAGGAAATTTGCACGAATGCATATGCATACTCGTGCAAACTTCCTTTGCACGAGTATGCAAATGCATACTCGTCAAATTTTCCTTCGTTTATGAACATGCTAAAATATGTCAGTTTCCTTCTTAGTAACATCATCAACATCGAAACATGTGCACATAATAAAAATATCGCCAGACCATTTTTAACATTTCAAAAGAGCTGCTGCTGACCTCGATCCGTCAATGATATTTGCTACCTTTTATTCTAGATGTCTGGCGATCTATAAAACTTGGACAGTGTAACTTTAGACTTTTGTAAATATGTAGGTACGTTAAACGATGTAATGCTAGAGCTCTGTAAATTCCTACATCCTTTAAATCAATCAAGCAATATATTTTACCGACTAGATAATAATTTTCAAATAGTCGAGTTAATATTTGATGAAACAACTAGAACTGTTACTGACGTAACTTTGATTCAGCCCGTACCAAGTTATTTATGGATACTAAGGTTTTAGGTAAAACCAGAATTTAAAAGGTAATCTTATTTAGAGCATACCAAGATACTTGTTTTAAATTATCATCCTGCGCCTGCGACGCAATCGTTTACTAGTTTCAAGTACGACAACATGAGCAACCGTGTTGTAATAATGTTCAAGTACGTACAATAATATTGTTTACATCTCGTTTGAATACATACAGGTTACACAGGTTGTGTGCTTCCGAATGTAGACGCTAGATCAGAGGTCCCCATACTTTTTATCTTGTCGATCACTTGCCATATTATTTTTTTGGCAAATTTATTATACCGTACCCATTTCGATCTCATGGACCCAAATTTTTCTTCCCGCTAACAAAGATCGTCGTCGACCCCTGGTGGTCGATATAGACCGCGGTAGCAATGCGCTAGATGGTTTGCTAGATGTGTGGCTGTTTTAGCTAGTTCTAGCAATAGGGTACGATTTTCTCACTAACTATCTATATTATGAAACAACTACAATATTTGTACGCTCATTGTAATAAGATATAATTGTTCTATTGTTGCTACGGTTGGATAATATAACCTGTAATAATATGCCTGTACCATAAACACATACCTAACCATAATTACGTCACAAATAAGCAGGTAATAGCGGCTCCTATCGGCCGGCTCAGCGCTCACCGTTTCAGAGAAACCTCATAAGCGAGAGGGACGGCTTGAGGAAAGCGCCGGAATTTGGATTATGCATTCAACGCGTCACTTTATTTACGTAACCTGAGAAAATTAGAGCAAGTTGCTAATTTACTCGACATGTATTTACATTTATTCCTTGGGAGGTGATTAATTAGATCATAAACGTGTGCGAATCAACTGACATTCAAATTGAAATAAAAAAAGCTTTTAGAACTGACACATATCGTACGGCACTTCCTTTTATCGCATTAGTACCAAAATTGGTAACAGGAAGTTTATCATATAATTAAAAATAATTCAACGATGGAGGTGCTTACTGTGTAGGTTTTATCTTTTACGCTTCGTACATTATATGCTTGTGATTCTGACGTCATCCGAATGTCGGTATTACAGTGGAATTAAATTCTATGTAGGTAGGCCTATGTAGGCAGACGTAACTTTAAGAACGAACTTAGTATTTTCCTTATGTATTCTATTGGATACGAAGATTTTTTTTTTTAAAAAGCTTACTAGCAATGTGGGTCGCACATTACTAGTATTCTTGTTTACCCCTCGTGCTAAGCTAAATGCTTGTGTTACGAGTGGGATCACGTCGGTAGTGCAATGGGTGGGTTTCGAACCGGCAACCACATGATCGCAAGTCCGACGCCCTAGCCGTTAGGCTACCGCCGCTTACAAAATGCTAAAATGCTAAATTGCTAGATGAAATCTAATATGATGAAATTGATAATCACAAAAAAAATACAAAACAAATTTTAAAGAGCCGGATGAAGAAGGCTAAGGAACACTTCCACCAACTTCTTAAAAAACTTCAATTTCAACTTCTTAAATATGTTTAAGAAGAAGTATAAGAGAAGTTGGTGCAATTTGCCCTAAGTATTGGATAGAATTGTGTGCAGTTCATGAGGGAACTATTCAACCTAACCAAGGGACTAGAAAGGATTGCGAGTTCTTTCGCTTTCCCGAGCTAAAAGGACATATAATGTAATTAATTTATGTGTTCCTGTGACATAGGGGTGATTGTGTACCTCAGTACATCTGATCAGACATTATAATAATAGGTAGGAATATACCTACATTTATTTTGTATTTCTATTGCATCAATTCTAGTGATTGACACTCGTCTTAGCTTGACCAAGTAACAAATTATGAAATAACGTTTTTTTTTAGTTGTTGTCAAACAAGTTTAAAATAACAAGTAGGTATAGTCACAACTATATGTTTATAAACCAAAATATCTCGCTAAATCTCGTGGGCATTGGTCCGTTTTCGGAATTCGCCGGTTCGATACACTATAAGCTATTATTATCTAGAAACGACATTCGCAGAAACCGGTAAACTGGTTTCCGAGCCCTGTGTAACAACATCTATCTAAACCGAACCATCGCCATCGGCTGGCAATCTCACGGATTAACATACTGATGCACTTACAAGGTATTTGCTCGTAAATCTGAATTGAATTTTAATGTTGCATTTATTTATACCTATACATATGCCGATGGGTATGCAATTGAATTGTCCAAGAGTTTATATAGAGTTCATCAATTAAAATATGTAGCGCTACGTACCGATTTGCGAACCGATACCAGGATTATGTCTTATTAATGGGTGGAAACAAACAGCCAGACCTGGAACCACTATAGACAAATATGTGTTCCATTTGGGATTCGTACTCACAATCCGTGGCTCAAGCGATCGCACAGCGACTGTGCATCGTAAAATAAACTTTTTTTATCGTAGGGCTTTGAATTGGTTAAAGGTCGTTAACTCTGCTTTTGTTAAGGAGAAAAAAAACTAAGGTGGTAGGGCTGGGTATCGCATCAAATGAGATAAAATTCTACTGTCTATGAAAATAAACGTACCTAGATAACATTACTATCTACTACCTCTTGCCTTCCTGAGATGGATGAGATAAATATCTTTCTCTACTCCTTCGTAGAATAAAGGCTTGACGGTTATGTTATTAAAGGAAATTGGCGGCTTGATTGTCTGGTCTCAATTTGTATCCTTCAACGAGTGGATTAACTATTCACCGCAACGCCTTGCGAAGGCTCTGCCTACATGTAATTAACATGTAACGAAACCACAATACCCTGTCTATGGTACAAATATAAATTACAATATTGTGATATAAAAATTAAATACCTAGGTACATAAATAACAATCCTGATGTATGTATAGAGAAATTATAACATTCTTGTTATGTAGGTTACATACCTATGTATAGAGGACTGCCTACATAAAAGTTAATCTGTATAATTATATAGATAAAAATGAAATGCAGTTCGTTCAAATGGAAATTGGAAAATTTACCCGGGAAATTAGAAAAACAAAAATGGGAAACTTTTTCGTAGAAAGAAATAGCAGTACTTTTTTTCTATGAGTTTTCTATTATTTACCTGCCAATTGAAATTTGTACGTCTGGCGGGTCAGCGGGTCAGCTAGTACTAGTAGGTAATATTTTTTAAAACCCCGTTGATCTTAATTTCAACCAATATTATTTTCAAAAGGATAAGGTTAAACTAGTTCGTATCAGCTTAGCTGTTAATGTTGCTAAATCGAATTAAAAGGGTAAGGTATCAATGGCTTACGACACTAAGATTGCCGAAGGTTCGAGGTCGCATGAGGAAATAATATCGAAGGAGAAAGATAATAAAAATCGTAAAACCAGTATATCCGCTTATATTCGTAGTCTCTTGAATATATGCCTATGAATAATTAATTAAAGGTAAAAATTATGTTAATGATTTTATTTTTCTGTAAGTTTGGGACTGAAATTGATAGACTACTGCAGCATAAAGAGGAACCTAAGATGGCAACATCTAAATTGCTTATCAAAATTTGAAAATATTCAAAAAATAATAAGTAAATAATAAGTAATACTTTCTATATTTTTCCAAATATATCTACATTATATCGATCTATTGAACTTTAAATAGTTTTGAGGTTACACAGTTTCACCATTCAAACTATGTAAAGATTTTATATTTTGAACATTGAGGTACCTATTGCATTAGGTATCGTGTTATGTTACACTAGTATTCTATTTATCTGTGATATTACATAGCGTGTGAGTTTCACGGTCTCCTACGGTATTATTTAATACTGATGTTACTCATACCTACTATTAAGTCATTTTTAAGATGCAGGAAGTAGATGTCTCTACTAAATCAATCACACAATTTCACGTTAATTTTAGTTTTAAGATTCCTTGCACTCCTGTTCGCAAATGTGTTTTGATAATTTGACCCATAGTGTCTCTGGAAGTCTTCTTGTGCATATCAGAGCAGAACTGAGCTGACCTGCTTTCTTCCCTAAGTCTTTATTACCTCATATAATTATTTTACGTAAATAAATCTTTAAAAGGCACTATTATAAGTAAATGCCCATTGTCTTTGTTAAACAACCTAAATTTTCCAAAAAGCATGTCGATTTCATACGTTCACATGGTAATAAACCCCCACATATTGTGTGCTAACACTAACAACCATAGCTAATTTGACATTAGTAGGTTTTATACGTAACCAAATACCCAATGACCGATCACGGAACACTAAACATAGGGCATTTAATCTTTACGAAATAATTTATATTACTCAATTCATAAAATTATCGGCCTGAAAACTGGTGGTAGGACTACTTTTGAATTTATCTGAGTTACCATCGTCGGACAGGAATGATGTGCAACATTATTGTATTGAGGGATTATAGCTCATGAAATTACTGGGAGAAATTTCATTTAGCAACTGATGCTTCGAAATCACAAAGTGCTAGTGATACCTACTACTGGTGTTGCTGGTGTTTATTTTTGTCTGTCGTGGCTGATCTTTCTTTCTATGTAATAGATATGTCACAACCAATCATTCATAATCAAAACTACTTATAACACACATTGGCCCTCACAAGTAATGCGACTCAATCAGAGTTTATTGTTGCTCAAATGCTCACACCATTTAGATTGTCTGCTGCATAGTGACGGGTTAAATAGCTTACATCTCCGTTGAATTTAGGATAACTTGTGCGCTACATTATGAGTTTCATGCGTCGACTCTCAACTAAACCTGTTGGTGACTCACGGATATCCTGTCAAAAACAACTCCCCTCCCAACATGTAAAAATGTGTTTGACCAAGTTTTCCAGAATACAAAAAGTAATGCCCTTTTTTAGTTATCTTTAGTTTTATTTTAGTTAATTATATAATTTTCTTGTAGATTTTTCAGATACTTATAAAAAGGAAACGGCTAGCCGCGCATTTTTATAATTATGTCTTCATACACATTTTCCGGTGTAGGTATCTTCATGTCAAAAAAGTCACGTTGAATACTAAATGATCATAGAGTTTTTAGATAGACCGTCTGTTCAGTTAAATCGATATTTAAATTTGGATCTTATCAACAGAAGATAGAATTTAAAATGTGATGTTAATATGACTATGTTTATTAGCTATGATATAATCGATTTACGCATCGTCGTCGTCATCTTTCTATTGTTCTATTATAGTTTATTATTTGTAGTATGCAGATGCACCTCCGCAATAGAAGTTGTAAATGTTGTATGGGGTGCCGGACGTAGTTTTCTCCATTCTGACTACTTATCAATCTTTGCATACCGAAGGAACTCAAATTGCACATTCACAGAAACTTGAAAACCGACGTGAAATAAAACTATTTTTTTTTACTTTATATTTGGAGCGGAGGCCCAATCCCTTTAAAATGCACGCACTTGCGACTCCTCTGGTGTTGTGGGTGTACATGGGCGCGGGAATCGCTTACCATCAGGAGATCCGTCTGCTCGTTTGCCCCCTAAAAAAACTAAGTTTTGTTGTTTTATCGTTACAAATTAAATCAATAATGAAAGTCCAATAATTACACGTAACAGTAATGTTAATGGACGTATAATCTCAAACTGAACACGCACCTTATTTCCCAACATATTAAGTTAGATGTATTCAAGTAAATGTAACGAGTTAATTACAATAACAGCGATGGAGCAATCATGCATTACCTCGTTCCGTATGGATGACTCAGCCTCGGTCCCGTTTCCTAGTACAACAAAACACATAATACACCGTATTGGACACTCATCTGATTCGTCACTGTTATTGTATGAACCTATTTGACTTCTGCCCTTTATAGTTATTCTCTTATTCGTCACATACATAAGTTATGTATAAGTATTTCATCTAAATATGTGACTTAACTTCCTAATTATTCATAATCGGGGGTCATAAAATTATTCTCAATAGATTTATTAAACTGACGATTATTTTTAAATGCTTTTACAGTCTTTTATACTCAGGGATTGCAATCTAAGGGAAGGGAATGTAACTAATCCCATATAAACTCTATCCAACTCGTCCGTTAAAACATATTTTTGTTATAATAGCTAAACCCAGACATCCTTATATTCCAAAACTTGGTCTAAATATACATAATACTAGAACTATATATATATCCATGGTTTAAACCATGGACTATATAAAACATTATTATAAAATAAAGTGTATCACCAAACAGGATTAGAGAGCCTGTTATTATTATTAAGTTACGACTGTTCTTAATCATAAATTGCAGTTTACGGAAAACATAGTACCTACTACTTATGCATTTTCCGATAGTAAGAAGGATAATTAAAGGTCACTAAGATTTCTTTATTGCCAGCTTTATTCCCTTAGGGTCACTGATACAAGCAATACATAATTGGTTTTAAGTCTAGTAAAAAAGATCTAGTAGATAACTATAGCGCATGACGATTTATTCTAAGTTGCCAACAGGGTCCAATAGATGGATTGTTGTTTAGGATTAAATTGGCAGTACCTACTTCTCCCAAAAAAACGTGTTCAGCTTAAGAACCTCATGGAGATGTATATTGGCACATTAGTCCTGCAAACTGCAAAGTATCGTTCTCAGCAGCTGACAACCATGAAGGTTACGTAGGTATTGTATTAATCTATCTGTCATTGGTCTCATTCATTTCACTTTCTACGTTGAAAACCGCCTTGTGAGCAGCTGTTGAAAACAAAACGAAACTAACCAGGTCTGATAAATAGAACACAATTTTTTACTGAAATACATATTTATTTATTTATTTATTTTATTTAGGTTCGCCCACAGCACATATATACATATAAATACACAAGATCTTAGGTAATATTCTAATATACATGCCAATTACGGGTAAACACAACATTTACAATACAGACGCCAGATTACCGTTTAAAACATTACATTAATAACAATTGTGATGTATGAAGATATACTGAAGAAAATAAAGAGAGACAATAAAAAAAAAAAAATTATGAACATATGGGTACACTAATTAAAAATTAAAAACGGAAAACAAGAACTACGATTCTTTGATGAGTAGGGAGGCCAAAATTCTTGATTTGAATCTCACGTTAGAGTCATTAAAAACATCAGCTTCGGGTACGGACTTATAAAATGAATTTAGGTTATTGCACATCTTAATGAGTGGTGAGTTGAGACCTATGTTTGTAGAGGTGGCAGGGCGTTGCAGCACTGTGGTTGTGGGATAGCGTGGAATTTTAGGTGGGACATATAAGTGGAGCAGTAGTGTGACAAACGGGTAAAGAGAGCGAGACGACGTCCGTTGCCAAATGTAAGCATTCGGCGGTAGAAAGTGACCTGTCGTGACAAAGGTCGGAAGTGATTTCCAATAGTAACGACCCTTGACGAGTCGCTCACCGAATCTCGAGACATTCTCACTGAGCAGTTTCTAGTCTCGCAATTTCTGTTGGGTTATGCAAGAATTTGGAACCTTACATACATCCGCTTTTTGGTTCCTTTGAATGAGTTTAACAGTTTAGTAAATCGAAAAGTGGCTAGAGGATTTACCATTGTTGCATAAGTTTCTTTCAGTACTTCTTTTACTATCTTTAACAGGTAGATGCTATCTTAATAAATCTTAGTGATGAACGAAATTGGTCTCTTTTTGCTTATGCATCCATGATTCCTGAATTGCAAAAGAAAGTTCAGCTAAAAAAATATAATAAACAATCTGTGTCAATAAAAGTGAAAAGTTATAAATATGAAACGGCTTAACCGAAAATTTCTAAATGGTGGAACAGGCCGCGTTCAACATATTATGTTTTAGTATTGATAATATGTAATTATAACATCTGTGACTGAAAAGTGTGTCAACCGACGACCTGACGACAGGTTTGGCTGACAGCGTTTCCAACAACGTGCGATATTGGAGAGAAATGCATTGAAATTTATTGCTCTCCGTAAATATAGAAACCGGTAGTATTTCTATCTATTAATAGAGTGTTTTTAATATTTTGTAGGTATAAGTACCACAGCTCCCACGTGTAAAGCAATTAGCGGTAGCAGCCTAATATACACTGAGGTGTCTCTGCAGGCTTATTAATAGCTGCATTCATTATCTTTTGTTTCGGCTATTTAATACTTATGTAACGGTAATTAATATAATGCTACCTACTTTCTTTCAAGATAGGGTATCTATGCACACTCTCCGTCTGAGTTTGTTTTTTTATTACACCATTTATTTTTTAACGAATGATAAAAACATTTACTTATCTGTTTTCTTATAAGTTTATGTAAACTGGATCCCACCAAAACATTTTCATGTAAAATGTTACCAAAACGAGACAAAACGCTATAAGATTTCATGTAGAGCCAAACTTCTAACTACGAACTCACCAGCAAAATGTGTGTCTTGGTCGTTTCGATAGTACAATGTAAGGACTATTGTATAACAGTAAAGTAATGAGCAGATAATATTATTTTAAACTGGAGAGGTACGGTAAAAAAATCTCCTCAAGTAAATAATAATTAATCAGTGTTTCAAAAATAGCAATTTCTGTTGTAGGTATGTTCGCTCTAAATTTTTGTAATGCTTATAATTTTGTTTAAAGAAACTATTTTGCGATTTTTCTCGACTTTGATGTAAACGGTCGGTTGCCATATGTTCCGTTGCGTTACGTGAACGCGCGCAGACAGCGACTGCGGTTATTCGCGTTTCGACTCCCGAGTCTCCTCTGGTGAGGGATTCTCGGCGGACATAAAAATCGGGCATTCACCCTCGTTACAGCAGAGCTCAAGCTCGTAACGAAAATTATTCAGGAAACCTGTCCTCGAAACCCGTTTTGTATCTATTTCATTAAAATGTAATTATGCAAGCGAACGATAGCCAAGACGGAACGAATAACATTCTACGAAATAATTTTATGTGAAAGGTTAATTTTAACATACCATAACATCACACCTGTATTCGCAGTAGGGTTAGACATAGGTGTACAAATGCAAGTTATAGGGGGCCAGCCTATTGCCATTCACCAGGCATAATCTAAGTGACAATTTAATAGAAAAACCCAACAACACATTTGCTTGACCTGGGAATCAACCCCAGGAGCTCTAGCGTTACAGTCGCGTTTCGACCATTGCACTGATGAGGTAATTCAAAAGTAATGGTAGTAATGGTAATTCAAAACTATGTAAACCTACAAAACATTCCAAAGATGAAACACAAAAGGCAAAGACAACTATAGCATCTGGCAAGTGCGATCTACCTTTTACTTGTAGGGTCTTAGCTATTTTAATATCTAAATTAGTCATTCCTTGTAAGACGCATCTGATAAGAAACGAGCAATGCATAAGTAAAGATAACGTATAATAGACTGAATGTCTAAGAGCTGGCGATTGGCGTGTGTCATAACTTTAGCATTTTAACTCTGTGTTGGCTTGACCTCAAACTAAATCCGCAAATTCTACTTAGTAAAGAATCGCTTTATGCGCTTTCTAGACTTAGTAGGTATAGACAAACACATAAGTATTTTATACATTTATGCGTTTTGTTTAGTGAAAGGGGAACAGTTAAAGGTGCCTATTCTAAAACCAAAATATGTTGAATAGTTGGTAAGCAGTGCTTCCCCCAGACAGTTTATCTAGGAAGGTATATAGATATAAGATTGATCCATATTATGATAATATAAGGATTGATCCATTTTATTCCATAGAAAGAAGGTATCTTTATAGTTTCATACTTCATAGTAAAAATTACACACGGGCACAATTAGGTATATTAAAATTTGTGTTTCGTTTGTCTTGCAAACAATAATTGATTTTAATATTTAAATCTTTTTTTTACATTTTCAAGCTAATATTATGAAGTTCTGAACTGCCTCATTAGCTAAGTGGTCCTGAGCGCGACTGCTACGCTAGAGGTCCTGGGTTCGAGTCCCAGGTCGAGCAAAGTGTTAATGGGTTTTTCTATGAAATTCCCAGTAGCAGCTCGGAGTTAGGAATTTGTGCCCGGTTAATGGCAATAGGCTCGCCCCCTATTACATGGGACCTAAATATACCGGCGAACTGTGGGTGTACATTAGTACGCCTCTGCCTGACCCTTCGGGGAAAACAGGCGTGATGGTATGTTATGTTATGTTATTATGAAGTTATTTTAGTAAAGGAATAAATCGACATGTTGGCAGGATTCGAACCTGCGTCTTCTGGTTAGATACACCAGACGCTATGAAGAAGCTGGAAGCTAGAAGCAGAAGCTCAAATTTCCGTGGCCAAGTGGTCATAGCGTCGGTGCGGTTCGGATCCTGCCCGCAAATCGAATTTTTCCTTCACTAAAATAACTTTAAATCTTAGGTAAACTTTCATCCAACTGATGTAGAGATGTCACTATTAGATTGCAGACTTGAGGATTCATCAACATGAAACTGAAAGCAATATGAGTGCTTTAAAAAGAAAGTTTTGTAAGGCTATCGATGACTAATATAAAGCCTTATAAACATGAATATATTGGAATGACACTACTGTCATTCCAATATATTCATGTTTATAAGGCTTCATCTCTACAGATAATGATACTTACTGATAATGGTAATGTGCAGTGTTGCATGGAGGAAGTAAAAGTGACCCGTGCGTCGACACTCGACAGGCACTGTCGACTGTTGCGAATATTATGCAAACAATGGACCTCGCCAGTTAACGACCTTAAGGCTTAAAATTATTTTGAATTCAAGCAAAGAAAATGTAGGTGCTATGTAACTAACCTAGCTTTAGCAAAACTATTATTCAGTAAAGTTTTGAATAGGTATGTGCTGCCTACCTAAACAGAATTGCATAAAAAATATGAATATTTACTTGTGTTATTGAAGGTTTTTAACGGGAAGTTTGAAAACAGTGCGTTTTACTTTTTGGTCAGTTTAAATACTTAATAACTTTATTAAAAAGTGCGCACATAATTCGGTACCCACTTATACAGTCAATAGGTACATCTTTGTTTCAAATGTAAAGGACATAAACATCGAATTTCAACTTTCATGGATTTAAATAGAATTGAAGATAAGTTAAAAAAAAACAAATACTTACACATATATCAATAGATTATAAAATTTAGTACGATTTTTTTGTCCTATCGGAAGCATAGAAAGTTTCCATCACGGGAACGATATGAGCAAATCAAAGCCACAGCCCGCACTATAATGGCTGAATCAATGGTTGTAATTAGAACGTACCTAATAACCTAGGTAATAGGTACCTAACCTCGTCCCGAGACACTGTAACAATACAAGGTTCATTCAATGAAAAGAATAAATAAGGGAATATTAATAAGATACGATCACATTCTCCAGGTACCTATCTTTTCTGAAAAGGTCATATTTATTTAGGTAGGTACTTAATGTTAAATTTATTAAATTTTGGTATTTCTCAGAGGTCTTTGGAGACGATTACTCCAACTGCATGAGATTAATTACCTTTTTTCCGTCTCTTTTAACAGTTCGGTTTTATATTTTTTTTAATTTACTCTTCGCCGAAGAGTAAATTTAAATACCATCCGTCATCCCCGAAGAGTCTTCGGGGATGATGGATGGTATATTACTGACCAAAACAGTATGCTGCGTGTTAATAACAGCGCCATCTGTTTACGCTTGTTGAACTTGTAGTGGTACCTGACTGTTCACTGATATTCATACGGTCCGCTACATGGCGCTACAATCGCCATACTAACTAATATACTGTAAACCAACTAGATGGCGCTACTAATACATAAGTTGATAATTTCTTTCAAAGAAGATGGTTAAGGTTCGATACCCGTTTCAGAACATTTTATTTAGGTTTTGCATTAATGTGCATGTGCTTTATGTATGTCATTGATATTTTCAAGAAATAGGAATGGTGAATTGTAATCACCCGGACTTAGGTACCTTATATACCTAAAATGAAAACGTAGGTACCCATTGAAATTATTTAAAAAGACATTTTATAAATTTACTCTTTTACGCCAACCTTACGCAACGTACCTATTCTTATTACTTACAATTATATGGCAATGAGCTTTATAAGTACACTAGCTTCTGCCCGCGACTTCGTCCGCGTAGCGTAATGATATATAGCCTATAGCCTTCCTCACTAAATGGGCTATCTAACACTGAAAGAATTGTTCAAATCGGACCAGTAGTTCTTGAGATTAGCGCGTAAACAAACAAACAAACAAACAAACTCTTCAGCTTTATATATTAAAGTAAGTATAGAGTATAGATGACCTGAGTGTAATTAATAACTTATGTAGTTTCCTAAGTACCTACCTAGGTACTACAACTCAGTGATAGAGTACCCACTTAAGTGATTACATTTGAAATTTGTGACTGAGTTTATCTGTTGCAATTCCTAAATACCTACCTACCTAACCGACTTTCTCAGAGAGCAATAAGAATAACATCATACAAAGACTGTTACTTACATAGGTAAGTACCTACCTACTATAAAAAAATGTTCATTTATAAAAAGTTGATAAAAAAAAAACAATTTGGCAAGATTCATCGGTTATTAGAACTACCGTAAGTATTTCAAACTATGTACCTGCATAATGTGCCGGAGTAGGTACTAGGTAGGTACCTACTAATAATTGGTCTAGCCGCTTCCAAATACAGGGCAGGTTAAAAAATTATGATCATAAATGAAACATCCTGATCGCGTATTGATTAAAATCATTTAAACATAATACGACTACTAAATTCAATTAAGGCAAGCTGATGTCTGTCCACTCACATCAAGTCGAACACATCCAGAAATAAAAATTATAATCAAGAGCCATCCATCTTTTTGTTTTGTAGGACCAAAAACGCGTTGGCCGTGTAAAATCGACTGCCCCTTGTTCGCTGGATCTTGTTTTAATTTTTTTCCTCGTTGAAGATGTATCAGACGCATTATCCTGGAGGTTTGGTATCGGATGCGACGGCCGGGAGGGGGGCGCTGGTACGCTGGGCCCGTCGCGTGCGCATAACTTGAAAGTGACGTCACACCAGGGCCCGGTAAAAAATGCCATGAACCCGGCCCGTCAAGGCCTCCGAGACTCCAGCATTTACGTTATTATACCTACATACTCATGCGATTTGCTCACTCTTCGGTATGCTACGGCAAAGGTACTTGCATGTCTAGGAGATTCCATTTTCATTTAGGTAAGTAGGTACTAAGATTGACGAGAAATCTTTAAAAAGAAGATTCTCTCTCAGTAGGTATCCGTTCAGAATAATATTACATGGGATCAAAACGTACCGGCGAGCAAACTGTGGGTGAACATTAGTAGGTACTCTTCTGTCTAACCCTTAAAGGAAGGGGTACAGTATTGTAACTAGGTATATTATGTTTAAAAATAATCAATCAATGATAATTGACTATGCAAAGTAGTTTTAATAAATTAGAAAACTTTCATACTGCAAGGCGGTTAACAGTATGCGGTAGGAAGCTGGTCGACTCATTGTAGAAAAGTTGTTCTAGAATATAGTGCGACTCGGCGTCGCTAATTCACTTTAAAATCTCATTTAATGGAAAAATATGATCGCCGACGTGTCCGTTAGCTGCTACACGAGATCGATTTCCTTATATCACGATCTTAGACAGTTACAAGCCCTATATAGATCACAATCAGTCAATTTAGATATTGATATGATGTATGATAGTAATACAGAAATAATGCACGTTTTTTATTATCGCCCGTTAGATAAACGGCGCAGTGATTGAAGATCCCACGTTACTCGTAATTTTTTCTAATGTTTTCCTGATTAAGTATACGTGGGAGTCCGCTTCACGGATGATTCTCCGTTTCATTCAATTTGGCTACATCACGGAAGGCACACCTAACCTACATTTAAGGCAACACGCAAAGGGCAAAAGATGCGTCTACTGTTATGGTAGTCAATGACACACAAAAACAAGAAAGTAAACAGGAGTTAAACAGATTCAATCACGGTAATTCCGCCATTTATGACATACCAGCACTCATGCTGAATTTTTATTTAACTGGCGTTTATGAACCGTTATAACCACCTGCATCCATGAGATATCTGCTGATACTAAAGGTTATATTTCTCTTTGCAGGTGACAGTATGCGGGAACAATACGGTAGCAGAAATCGTTTGTGAGCCGCTGAATGACCTCGGAGCAGTGTTAGCTGGTCTGCCGAGTGGCCCACTATCGGCCCCTCTAGCTCTCCCTCTCAACGGTACTCTCCCGCTTCCTGATTCACCACCTCCTGCTCCACCTGTAGCCCTGCTCTTCCTCGGAGGCTCTAAAGCTCCAGTGGAACCAAGAGCACCAGCGGCGGTATTGGAAGGAGAAGTGCTTGTCGTAGAATATCAGCCACCGGAGTGGGATGGCCGGGATCTGGAAACATTCATTGCTTGGGAAAAGATTTATGGTTAGTATTAATTTAATAATGTAGGTTTACTATCGTTTCCGATGTAAAAATAGCGGATGTCATTAAATTTGCAATATTGTATACATAACCCGTTTGAGAATAAGAAGATACCTAAGGAAACAATAATTATGTTGAACACATTGATAAACATTAACTTTCTTAAACGAACCGCTCTGCCTGCCGTAGGTAGTAGGTCCATCAATAAGCTGCGAACGAAGCGTGTTCGTTCAATATTCTGCTGGCAGACACAGCGATGTTTGTAGAAAGCGGTTTGGCAATAAGACGCATACGCATGCTATTGTCCGGTAATCTTTCCTAGAAGGCGCTTTTATGCATTAGGTATGCAGCGGCCGTGACTACCATACTATAACAGTTGAATGAAGGCGATATAATCTGATTAGAGAGGTGATATATTCGCCAATCCTGTTTTTTTAATACCGACCAATTCAATTTAAATAATTTCATTAAAAACTTTTTTAATTTTTTTTATATCAAGTATTTGTTTGTCATCTTTTACTGAATTAATTAACATAGCATAGGTACCAACACGACTTTATTCCCTGAAGGGTTAGGCAGGCTAGTTACTAACATAAATACCCATATTACGCTGGTATTATATATATTGCTATGATTGATAGCAATATCTCGACCTGGGAGTCGAACCCAGGGCCTCTAGTTAAGCAGTCGCATTTAGGACCACAATAATATGAGGCAGTCCTTAAACTATATTATTATTATAATTGGATACCTACCTATATTGTGTTTGAAGCCTCAAAGAATGCAAAGTTCTAGGTCATTAAGATGAACTTTAAATGCAAGGTGAATCATACCGATGTGCAACGTGACCTCACCAACTCCCACGTACATTGAGAAGTGACTACATACCATATTATGCAGATGTTTCATAAAGTAACACGGTCAATAACCGTCAATTATATCAAACTGGTGCACATGTTTATTACAATTTGTGTGACAACTGCTTTCTCTTTTATTACAGCTTCAACTCTATTTTCAGCGGTGGAGTTATATGGGAAACCGCTATTGCGCGCCGCTGTCATCACTAAAGAAGAGTATCATCTTCTGTTTTACTTTTTAGAATCTGTTTCTGAAGCCAGCGAAGCACTTACAGAACGCATGAGGAAATACATAGATTCTGGTCTGCTAATCAATGATTGTAAACATGAAGATGAAGATACTGACCTGTTAGAAAAAAATGTAATCGAAGAAGAGCCCAAAAGTATACTTACTGAACTAATTCAGGAAGGTGTGCTCACTCAGCATGATGTCGACACATCTTCAGTGATAACGAACTCCGAATTTAACGACTCAAACACGACTGACAATAGAAAAATTGATGACGACAATCGATCTAGCGTTTCTTCTGTTAGTCTCCGCAAAGTTATAGTTGATATACCAATAGAATGCGCCGATACCGTAGTAGACAGCTCAATTATAGAAACAAGTAACAATGTCACAACTGTCACTATTAGAACTAGTGCACAATGTTGCGTTGATCATAGGATATCTGCTGATGTTAGTGAAAACGTGTGGGCAAACGTCCGATGGGATTTCCTTAATCCAAGTGATTTCGGATACGACCAAATTCCTAGCGTGAAGCGGAGTCGATCCGATTCAGCCATCACTCCAGTTTCTCAAAGAAAAAATGATGATCTGTATGAAAGACTACATGTACATGATGTTGAAGCTGAATCATGTGGGAGCATAACACCATACGAATCAATAGAGGATTTGTATGATTGTATTAAAAATACCCAATATAGCAGTGCTGCTGCTGAAGAATCCTCACCCTCGACCGAGAGTCAATCGGAGCCTCAATATCCAGATTACTATGAAAAAGCAAGCACTACCCGTCAAAGTTCCGCGAGTAGCGAAAAAAGCGGAGCCTCATCCGCGTTTCCGTTTTCGAAATGCGGTTCGAGCGATACAGACGCGTTTACGTCGTGTGAGTCGACTAGCGGGATAAGTACTTTCGCTACGAAAAGTATCCCGGAGTCACTCAAGTGTCGAGAGTTACCTCCTCCGCCAGCGGATGGAGATTCAAGTGAGAGCGCTATCCTCTTGAAGCAATTATTCACCGGTGAGCTGATGGATGCATACGGAGAGTACTTGTCGGCGTACCCTTACGCTCGAGCACTGTTGCGTCGGAAGGTTCGCCGCGACGAGCACTTCGCCGCCCTCGCTGACATCCGACGAGGCTCTGCCAAGTATACAATTAGCGACTACCTCGAATTACCGGTAAGTACCTAGCACTAGCAACGGTATTACAATACATAGTTATATACATTCGAATTAATGCCCGCACGTATTGTATAGTGGCATGAGTTACGAAAGCTGGTAGGATAAATGTTTCTTCATTGCTTCATTGCACTTGACCTTTCGAAGAGTTCGTATCTGAGCGAAGAGTGTACTGAACGTGTATGCATATGTGGTCATTACGTTTAATCGGTGAAGAAAACGAGAACAATGCAACGAAGAGCGAGGCTTGAGGTAGATTGATTTAGATCGAGTTTAATCTCAGCGACAATGATCCGTGCGACATGCGCACGCGCCGACCATTCAATGCTAATGGACCGGAAGAGTGCGCACGTGTAGCTCTCTCTCGTGATCATTCAGACATTGTTTGCTTGAACACTAGATGCACCAACGGTTTTAGTTTCAAACCATGCAGTTACCAACTGCTTATAAAATAGATGGATATATACCTAAATACATTATAGCTTTAAGAAATCCTTTAAAAAAGGTAGAACAGAAAAGCAAAATTCATGTGAGTAAGGTAGTTTAGCTTATCCTTTTGTAGGCATACGTATGTGTAAAATATATTCGTGATACTGATTCTATCGACCGACGCTACTCGCACATTCAATGATAGTTACAAAACGCTCAATGCTAGGGTTGGCAAAGTTTAAACAAAAAAAAAGACGATTTATTTTAATATTTTTATATTTTTTATGAGACATTGTCTATAAATGTAAACCTTTATAATTTGATTGTTGTCGGATAATTAGATTTCTAGCTACCTGGCTACCTGTGTAAGCAGCCCTGTAAATCGTGATGTTGCGATTTGCCCCATGCCGCGATGGTAAAGATATGACTCGCTACTAATACTATACCAGTTGCCTCAGCACCCACATAGCTCTCAACATAGGATAATGCTAAAATATTATGATGGGACACAAGTTAGTAGTCACCATTTTATTTAGTAACTAGTTTATTTTATGGTTGTGTTGAATTAAGAGCGAAGTTAGCGGATTTTAGAATTACACAGAAGGAAGTTGTCATTTTACCCACACCTTACTCTTGGCAATTCCAATCATTCTGGTAATGAGCTTCTTATGAAAAACGTCCACACTGTTACAAGACTTGATTACGACTTACAATTAGCAATTAGAAAATCTCCAACATTAAGTCGTGCATGACAAACAGTATACCTAAGAATGTAGACAAATAATTACTTAGGTTACCAATAAATCAATATAGAAACGTAGTCAGTATAAATAACTAAGTTGTGTTGCAACAAATCAAGATTTAAGCAGGTAGCAGGTATAGGTATAATGATAAAGGGGGATTGTTATTTACACGATCCCTGTAACGAACATAAAATACTTACGTATACAGTAATCTAAAGGCATCTAATAAATAGCAAACGGAGGCTTTATGTACATTGTAAGAAACGTCATATCTCTGCATAAGGTAGAGAGTTTACAAGCGGTAAGACCGCTCCACGCTGAGTGCTCACCTCCGGAACTATGAGAAAAATCTTATTTATTGAACATTTTCAACTCATCTGCATAGATTGTATTTCTAATAACACGCTGCTCTTCTTTATGCAGATCTAAACTAGTAGGCGTCCACATGTAGTTGAACTTAACAAGGTTTTACGTTGAAGTGCTTCGTGTAAGTATCTTTTTAATTGACTTTAAGCTTAAGTTAGTCGGTAAGATGAGATTCTGTAGCTGTTAGTAATCTTGGTAGAGACTGGAATGGATAGGGTTAATTGACTGGGTTCTAATATTAAATGTTATGACCAAATATTATATTTGTCCAACCAAATTGCCTAGATGACGTTGATTCTGCAGAAACAAACGTAATTTTGTTACAAGAAGTCTTCGTCTCATGCATTTCAGTAGTATTTTTGGGTGGGAACAGTCGAGGATTAAGTTGTTTAGAGATTTAATTTAACTTCTATAATCGAATGATTATTTCTGTTCCATAAGGTCGCTTTCTTAAAAAAAAATGTAGCTATTTATCGTTGAGTGATACAATAATGTTGCGTTAATTTCGATCCTAGCATGAACGCAGACTAACCTTACCCGCCCACGCGCACCTTTACAAATGGCTGCACTTGACCATCGCGTAGTTACGAACGAATTTACTCCTTTAGAATTTGATACCCCGCTGTAGGTAGAAAAAGCAAGAAATATCCCCTCCATAAATATGATGTTGCGAATATAATGTTTGTTTCCATATCCGCTTAATGGAATTACCAACTAATGTAAAATGTAAAGTTTGTTAATTTCCAACAGCAAGGATTCCCTCTTAATAAATAATATTGAAAATGCGGCAGAATGTGAGTTTTACGATAATGAGCAACTATACGCACCTTCCTTACTTGTTATAAAGGCAGATTGGATAGGCAATAACATTAATTTATTACTCGGAATTAAATACAAGATACATCGATTTTATTTCCTTGCTAGTGTTCGTACAGTTTGTTACCTTGGTTAAAACCATGATAGATATACACTATAGCGAAATTAATTTAGAATGTAAAAAAATACTGATGATATCTTCATATGTTCAGATTCATTACAATAAAAGTCACAATACACAGTAAGTTGTTACTAGATGCTATGCATTCGCGCAATTGTTGAGGAATTAGATTCCCTTTGCTTGTTCGTCGTTTCACTACAGCTCCACTGGTGAAAAATATCTTTAAAATATACTATTCCACACTTGTTGGTATCGATTACAATTCATACTCCCTGTTGCATATTATCCTAGAGGGAGTCGATTACCAATTAGAGACTGTGTTGTAACGATCGGTAGTCCCTCCCTCAGGAATGCGATATGACTCAATGCTGACGAAATTAACTATTTATGAAATACTGATTTCTAAATAATATCAATATACCGCGATAAAATCCGTAAAAAGTAGTTTCATTTCAATATTTATGAAATTTCAACAAGTTTTAGGAAGCAGAAAAAAATATTGGATCCATATAGGATAGGTATCCCTCACAAATACCTTTCATCTAATTCTAAACGTGAATTCACGAGTAATTGTGTACGTGGATAGCGCGATCAGAGGATCGGTATCTGAAGTGTGAACACATCGCAAGGCGACGCGCTTCGTGCGGGGAATGCTAAACGATGCTGCGTGTGAGTACTGAAATCTAGATAGATGTAGATACTGTTAGGACGTGGCTTGAAGTGTGGCGGTAGCGACGTGTACTGGGAACTTCTTTATATAGTCAAATAGCTCGTTGCCAGATTTCGCTTTTCTTAGAAGAATTTTGCCGTCGGACCATAATTATGTCAGCCAACATACTTTTTGCAGTATTGTTGCTATTCTATATTTTATTAAAAAATGTATTTTTTTTCAATAGGCACTGCACAAATTTTTGGTGAATAAAAGTGGCTAATATTTAATTAATGTTGCGCAAGTGTATGCTTTTATAACAAAACTAGCTTCTGCCCGCGGCTTCGCCCCCGTGGAATAAAAGTATCGGGAACGGGATAAAAAGTATCCTATGTCCGTTTCCTGGTTCTAAGCTACCTCTCCACCAATTTTCAGCCAAATCGGTTCAGCCGTTCTTGAGTTATAAATGAAGTAACTAACACGACTTTCTTTTATATATATATAAGACTAGCTTCCGCCCGCGGCTTCGCCCCCGTGGAATTCGGTCTGTCATCACTACCCACAGGATCGAGATAAAAAGTATCCTATGTCCGTTTCCTGGTTCTAAGCTACCTCTCCACCAATTTTCAGCCAAATCGGTTCAGCCGTTCTTGAGTTATAAATGAAGTAACTAACACGACTTTCTTTTATATATATAGATGTGCTCGTAAAATAATGTAAACATCAAGATAATTTCATTATGTATTTAACACATAATAAACATTTTTGTAGCAACAAATGCGTAGCATGTTTTGATCAATCGCACACAAAATCGCGTATTCCAGTCTAATAGCAAAATGGAAAACTATCTTTATGAACGATCCTTCATCATTTGCATTCGTTACTGCTTTAAACAAGTTCTACGATCAATCTATTACGCTCTTGTCAAGAAGACAAATCGGCTCGCTACTACCTCCAGCATTTCCCGGGCACGCCCTCGCCGCCAGCGCCGAGACCGAGGCCTAACATTCCTAGGCCTCCCTCTACCATCTACATTACATCAAAGATTGTACTGATTACCTTAGAACTTGCAAACTGGTCGTATTGAGGACATTAGGATACGATCTTGATTCCACATCGCTTTTAAATACGCCTCAATGACATTTTAACGCCGCACCCACTATCTAGAGATTCTATGTTATTGTTATTGCTGCTATCATCAATGTTTACAGCTAATAGATTGTCGATAATTTATCAGATTGCTTATATAAATGTTATGATATAAAGTATTGTCTAATAAATTATGTCACTCATCTACATACATTTCGTATGTAAAAATGTCTCAAGACTATCTAAATACTCGCCTACGTGGTTTTCGCATAAACCATCTGGTTAGACAGCAGTGCGCATTTTTTCTGAACAAATAATACATTGCAACGAGCCCATCTGTCATATTTTTGATCTCAGAAAGTGGCGTCATGGTATTAAAATTGTTTACCTACAATGAGTTGGTTTTGGCGACACCGGCTTACTATGACGACATGTTTTGGAAAGGCCTATTAAATTTGTCACTATGTTATTATATCTAGTCGAAATTATCTTAATCATAACGTAAGGTGTACAAGCATTTAAAATATTAGGTACGATTCCCTTAATATTTCTGCCATACACACAGACTATATTTTATTTTATGAGTTTGTATAACAACCTGTGTGTTTTATTTAAATATTCAACATACAACATATTTTATTGATACTAAGAGCTCGAGGAAAATATTACATTCAATACTTAAGAGTCTAGAGATTAGCTTTTGAAATTCTCCCGTACATCCGGAGCGGACGTTCCATAAATAATGATGGATCGAAATAAACTCTCTTGCAGACTTCCAACTCTTAATACAATTGCTTAAAGGATAGTATCGCACAGGCAAGATTAAAAAAGAAATTATTTTAAACGATGAGCAGGGAATTACAATGATCAATATTGACGAGTACAAATAAGTGTATTTTGGGAAAAGCGCAAGCAAGTGAAACTTATCTTGCAATAATGAAAGTTCATCTGAATATTTTCTCTTAGTTGTTCTCGATTTTAATAGGCTCCGTTTGACTGGAAAATTTAATAGTGACATCAGATAAACATCAAGAAAGTGGTCACATCCACGTTGCTTTATTAATGAGAAAATTTTTTAGAGACTAATGATTTTTAACATAGGTAAAGCATGTCAACGAAAATCTATACTGGTTTCCAAGATACTAAAATAGGCATTACGTAGCCACGCATCGGTTTTGTTGAAATTCCAGTTCTCGAATCAGTGTCTTGACCAAGATACCTTTCCATTTGTGGTAGGATTTGCGATGTGACGTGCTTAGCCTAAAAAATTGTCTGTGTATTAAAGCTTGATACATATATATTTCTTCAATAGTTGCACAAGTTGACAAGTGACTTACTATATCTTAACTTATTTCAACACGTACTCTTTTCGTAAGAGTACACATAGACAGTTTCTTCAAGAAGATATGCATAAGCTTATTATTTAAATGTTAAATGCTAAGTAGTCTCGATAGTTGTTCGCATTGAAGTCTCATCTTTAATACTGGAATAGTTGCGTAACAACTACTGGATGATAGTTAAACGAGTTTGCGATTTGAATTGTGTTGATTGCTTTGTTCATTATGGAATAAGCAACAATGAGAGTAATGCGTTTAAGAGCAGATAAGTTGCCGATTATGTTTGCGCTACTGCCATAATTACATTAATGGTTAACTTAGAAATTATCAATTTGTTTATTTGCATATTTCGGTCAAAAAACAAAAGCACAGGCAATATCCGAATCAATTTTAGAAGCGAATATCAGCCATTTCGAAATTCAGACTCCAAACGTTTGAACATTCTTTTAGCATGAATAACAGAAACCTTCTCTTTGTAAGCAGCAAAAGGTTTATCTGCCATTATCTTGGGTATTCTTCAGACTGGCATTGAAGTGGTTTCATAAAGCTCGGTCCCATCATAGTGCAATAAAATGAATATCGTCAATGGCGCCAATACGCGTTGTTTTACATCCTATTTATGTAGTTTATCTAAGGAGTTCTTTGTTAGATACACAGTGAATGTGAATTATAACCCTTACTCGTATAGAAACAAGGATCTAGAATTGCACATAACTGCGCATTTACATTTGAAAACTAGGAATATCGTAGAATTCAATTTGATTTTTTATTGTGACACGAGATAGCCATAAACCTGCCAGACAGGAATCCTATAGGTGACACTGAAAATAGCATTATGCTAAATAGTGTTTGAAGATCGTTTGACATAGAATAATAAATAATGCACAAATATTTGACTTATAGGCAAGATAATTTACATCTACAATGTAGATGATCAAATATTAATTGTTAAAACCTATTTGCAATTGCAATTGCGACATCACGTATCTTGTACATATTAACTAAAGGTTAGATGCCATTACATACATAATGTATAACATCACGTCGTTTGGAATTTACAAATATCTCATATCATAAACATGCATTTGGTAGAGGTGTTGAATGGTGTTAATTAAAATTTATAAGTGTATACATACGAATATTCTTAAACTGACTTAATTATTTATATGAAGGAAGCTGTAAATAAAATATGGATTACTTTGGTAATATACGAATAACCAGAGGTACTTGTTTATTATATTTGTGACTATGAGGACATAAATAAGTGAATCAGTCATAAAAGGTAAATACCTAACATTAACAGTAAAAGAGATAATTAACGTAAAACACAGGGCGATGGTTTATTACATAATTGATGTTGTCAGCGGTCGAATGCTTAATTCGATAATGGAGCCAGTTCCTCTATCCTCGGCCCTTGTAATGGCGAAACGTCTAACGGTACCGAAGTAGGTACCAACACATTTGTTGATTGATGAACTTTTAGTTAGTGACGCGATATTTACGATGAGTGGCTTACGCCTCGGTGCCGACTGATCGTATGTCTTGCTTGTCACGTCCAAAAACTCTTTATGTCTTGTGTATGACAGCTATGGTATGGTAGGTATGTGCTATAGAAATCAATATGCAAAAATCTCGAGATAATAGATTTTATCTGACTTAGGTTCCACTGATATTTAGTTTTTGTCACTTTGCGTTTGAGTAGGTGAGAAAATCGTAAAAGTGAGAATCAATAATTGAATAAGTATTACCAGTGGTGCGTGTGCGACAACCAACAGCCGCCCCTCCCAGTTCTGCTTTCTACACGCGCGATTTCACTGACGTAGCCCGAACCACAGCCAACGTTCCCAGCTTTTAGTGCAAACACGCGATTTTTCACAAACAATCACAGTTTTCACACCTGCACAATATTACGTATCAGAAACAGGCTATGCTTTTGCAAGAACAAATTCTTCGTGTGAAATTCACAGAAATAAATAGAGTATGAATATAACTCCTTATCGTATATACATTACATGCCTCAAATTCCGGAAGAATGAACAACATTTTGTGTCTATTCTCCACTAGCCTCGCACAGTAGTATCAATGTATTAGATAAGGCAATAAATTATGGGGCCCTCACAATAGGATTCTTCATGCGATTGTTGCGTGTGCGCATGCATGCACTATCAGGCTCGCCGAGGCTTTCTTTGAGACTCCGTGAGTCATATCTGAGTCAGGTCTCAGATGTTCTGACTAACTCTGGGTTATTACTTAACGTTAGCTTTTGGTTGTACCCTAATATTATAAAATATATCTGAATATAACTAACATGATTTAATGATTACGGGTATTACTTCAAAACAATAAACCTCTACTAACTAAATATGGTCCTCTATAAGTCGTGATTGAGTTAGTTGGAAAAATTTAATGTAATATTTAAACGTATCTGTGTTTTAGTCATTTGCTAAAAAGATTATAACGCACATCCCAAACAAAATATACAAAAACAATTCTTGTTTATCGATAAATAATGTTTCTCTAAGCTCAGAGGTCTTAAAACAGGTTGTGCCATGAGTCATGTCTTCTTTAAATGGTGCTTTGCAGAGTGTGCTGAATTATTCCAAACAAATATGTAACCGTATAAAAATATGCATAGACAACATTATGTTAAACTTGTAAACTCTTTGTTTTCTTGCTAAATGTACTACGATTTTTCGGATAGTATTCGGCGGAAGCTACCATATACTGGCCGTGTTATATCTAACTTCCGTTCTATTGTACTTCTTATTCAATATTGCCGAGGTAAATGCACGAGAGCCTCAAATAAACCCATTGCATTTGATTCGAATACCAGAATCTAAAAGTAAAAAAATCTCATTAGAAACATCGCTAAAACAATTTTGGAACTAGCCACACGTGCTTCACCGAAAAAGATTTATGAAGTGATGGAGAAAAAGATCTTAGAAAAAAATACTTGCCTTGAAACAAACAACCACATGTTTTTGTGCATACAGCGGGATCTTCAAAGCAAATCAAACAATTTGAATACACAGAATGAAGGACGACCGACACACGTGTCCGCAAACATTTTTGGGCTCTGTTTGTATAAAACTGAGGTCTTAATGATCTTTGCTGTTTGTTGATCTATGACCTGCCCTTAAATTTGGTACTGAATCTTCTTGGCCGCTCAAACCTTTTTGTAATGTTATTTTCAAGGAGGCCATTTTTTGACCAGTACTCGTAGCGTAGGCGGTTGATGCGTCAATGACCCGCAAAACTTGCGAATCCGCATTCAGCAGGTAGCACAACGGCTTAGTTCTGATTCAAAAAAGCGATCGACTTATTGTTTGGCTAAATTCTATCGGATTTCAGACACTGCTTTGAGTCATCGATTACAATAGGCTTATATACCTATCAGGGTTTTGCTTGCTACTTAGCTGTTTGCTTTGTTTGGAGAGACACTTTCGGAATGCTGTTCATTAGCCAATGTGGTGCTGGTTGTCTCGAAGGAATGAAGCCTTTATTATTTTTTTACTAACTGGATTATAATCCGAGCAATTCTTGTATTGCTCGTCGGAAGGCTTGTCATTTACAACTAGTTCCGTGACCTCGCTCACGCATTCCCGCGCCTGCACCTAACTGTACTTTCCCGTTGACTTAATGCCGACTTTGGACAGAACCTGATCTTAGGCAAGTGTATATTATAGCGCTGAGATGGCGATCGGTTGTTGCAATTTAATTATACTTTGTGTATGCGAAGCAAAGCGGGCGTTGCGTAGATCCCAACGGACCAGCCGTAGCCTCTGGGCCCGCGTGCCGCACATTCCAGCCGAGTGCCGCCGAGGCCGACCGAAGAAGCTCGAGCGTGCTGCTGCCCGCGGCCGACTTCACACCGTAGTATGCGCGAGCGCGGCGTGAACGTCTCGTCTCTCTGTACAAGCTATCTGTCAACAAACTTCTCCGTCGAAAATAGCTGGCAGCTCAACTTTCGAGTGATCCTTTCCAATATTGACTGGATTATTGTGTAGTGTGAGATCTCTTCAGAGAATTCGTATTGTAAGTTCATCGATTGACTCTGTGGAAGAACCGTGTTATTTTTTTTTTGGATCGCGTGCAACGCTCGCCGAGAGCTGGAAGCCGCGGACGTGTGTGAGTGACTGTTCCATCTATGGAAAGTAACCCTTAATGAAGCTAGTGCTCCGAACCTATCCATTGGATTTTGTGATGTCTTATGATTTACGGTAAATATATCTCTTAATATGTGAGTGTTGTTTTCAAACAGCAGCGGGTGACGATTCTATGGCCTCGATACTTTGGCATTGGATTATTCCGTTAACTTACGATTGTTTTTTGATTTGCCTTCATCTGCGATTTAGCTTTATAAAAATATGTCAAACGGTTGTTAAAACGTAGTCTTTACAAATTGATGATTGATCATTAACCATGCGATCACAGTAGCGACAGGTATGTGGTTAGCTGGATACACAACAACTGGATGATGAAATAACTTCGTAGAAAAATATTATATCATACCGTACTTACAATTCTAATAATTGTAACATTTTATACAATCATGATAATTATTAAGTAATAAATATGATACTCAATGTTGTTCTTGCCAAATCTAAATTTGATATTGACGAGTTGGTATAATTTTGAGCGCAATCTGTTGATACTCGTACCTTTAACATATTATGCAGATCTCAAACAGCCAAGCATAAAATTAGTCAATCTTAGATATTATGATTAAGCTGATTCAATGTAATTTAACGCTTCCAACGGATGTCAAAAATGAAAAAATTCAATTCAATTTGGAAAATGCTATGAACCATAAAATCTGTAAAACGTTTTTTTTTATTTGCAACATATTTATAGAGGTCATTTTGTAAATTCTGATTTATTCTATGTACCTACTTTCTCTTAAAATTCATTGAATAAAATTGGTCTTGACACTATTAAATAAGAGCCACAATTTTATTATTAATCCCCTTCAGACAGGTTATAGCGCGCCAATCATCAGAATGTAAAAACATCCAACAGAAATATTCGACAACGCATAAGCTCAAACTCATGTTAAAACCGGTAATACCATAAAGGTATTTAGCATTAACAATAATTCATAATGCTTCACTCAATCCTAGACAGCATCACGTTCTAGAACCACCTGCATGTTTGTTAAAGATGGTCTCTTTTATTTTATACGTCGGTAAACGAGTAATGCATTAATGATCGAAAGTCTCAAACTATTTTTATTGAATATTGCAATTCCTTTTTCTTGTGCATACTAAATTTTTCATCAAATTTACATATTGATTTCAATCAATTTATACACAGCTACATTATTTGGTTTAATTTTCCTAACCTTTATGACAAAGGGTATTTCAAAAACTGCAGCGATACTAATGATATAGTCGTCGATTAAACTTAGCACATAACGTCGGCAGCCTGATGAGGCTATGATTTCTTTCGAAGGCACAAACAGAAAACTAAAACACTGCAGACATAAAACAATCCTTCAACGTTGTATAATATCAAAGTAAACGTTGATACTAAACTTATAGTTACTACATAATATTTTGCATTACTTGAAGACTTGTAATCAAGTCCGTCGCCTATAATTTGGACTTCCTCTCGTGCAGGATACTCATGAACATCTTCGCCTGCACCGTTGTTAGTGTTAATCACTTCTTGTTCCTAACCAATCGTTACCACTGATTTCTATCCCAACCTAAACATCCGCGACCGCCTGCAGGGCTTGTTTGGCGACTGACGCTTTCTATTCCCGGACCAAGCCGGCGGATCCGGAAGAATTCTGATTATAACCTCGTTACTGCTACACCACATGACTCTCCGTTTCAACGGTTTCAATCTATTTTATTCAAATTTTGTTTTTACACGACATCATTATAATGTACTTAGTGTTACTGTCTCTGTATACGTAATAGGTATTCAAAATTATGCTGCTATGCTTTCCATATTTGTAATTTCGCTGTACGCGAATCATGTCTCAATGTTTGGTCACAAGGTATCTTAATGTCATTATTAAGCTTAAATTAAGTAATTCAAAGATGATTTTTTTAACGAATGAGGTTCCATAGGTCTTTATAGTCTTTGTAAATATCCTAAAGTATCTGAAAAGTTGCATGAATGGGTATAGGTTGTAGTACCTGGTCTAGTAAATAGGGTTAGTGAAGTAGGGCTTCACAACTGCACGTGAGTGGATGCCTTGACTACCGAGACTGCGGCCATGTTTACTCACGCGTGAATATTGTTACCCATTGCCAGATTATAGGTAGGTATAGGATTTTTGTTTAATCAATTGTATAGCATCTTTATAATAACTTTAGTGTTGTTACCATAAGTATATTTTCACCGTGTTTATGGACTAATGTCATCTTAGATTAAATTCAAGAAGTCTTGTCATGGCATGGCAGTTTCTATACTTAAATAAAGTAATGAATGCTTTAGTAACATAAAAACTCACTCCATCCAAATCACGAATTAATTTAGCTCTGTGTACTCTCATTAATTTGCTAAATGAAATGAATAAAGCACGTTACGTCAAAGGCCGTCATTTAAATACAATCAGCCAATTAAAATAAATTTGCCGAGTTCTTTGACGTTTCAAAACTTTCTCTACCCAATCCTACTGTCAATAAAATTAGTAAAAAGCCGAAGGGCATGTGAAGTAAAGAGATTTGATACATTGAAAGTATTAGACGTACTTTTTGACAGAGATTTTTCTTTATTTTAATGCATTCGATGAAGTTTTTGTCTCATCTATACCTACCTGTAGTATTTCGTACTTTGATTTTCATTGACACAGTAGTTTCTTTAATTAGCTCAAGGGTCACTTCAATTACAGGCTTATTATAGTTATTTGAAGTTTTAAACATAATTTATGACCATAATTTCGTTGATTAAATACTTCTTACTACATATAAATGTTACTAAGTTTACATTTTCTACTTAACAATCAAAGTAACCTTGAATAGATACTTATTTCAAAAATGTTGTTTTGTAAAATTATCCTTATTTTAATTAGTTTTCAAAATTTTCAATCGTTGATTTTATAAAAATATTTATATTATGAATGTAGACATTGTTTGGTGTTAACAACACTGGCACACAGGTGGCAGACACACCAATTGCTCAAATTACGTTATTTTCGTTTTGTCTAATTCACGCTTTAAATTGTAAGTAATGAGCGAACAACTTTACTTGGAGAGTCATCGTTTTGACGCCGCTATTGGTGCCAGTTTTTGTGGAAGAGCACTCAGAAGTTATCGATCGTTTTTAGAAGGAAGATTCCACGTTTTTGTTTGGTTTGGTTTGACGGGTAAAAGCCTTTTTTATCAATTTCTTTTCTTATATCGATTCAAAAATGGTATTACGGTAACTTTTGAATTTATTATTCTAGTGTTCATAAAAGTTTCACTTCTCAAGATTTTAATTGGTTCCTTAAAAGTAGAAAATATTAAGAAAATAACAGTAAAGTTTGAAAAATAAACCTAAACGTTCGAAATGCGGGCGTCAGTGGGCGGAGCTAATGATGCAAGATAAGATATAAATTGGCCTCAGTAATTATCAAATTTCACGCGTCTCTCGCTATTTATCGGAGAATAAATATTGTTAGCCTGATTTTATCGTTTACGACACACTTGTTTCATAACTTACTTGAACTGCACAACACATAGGTACGTAGGTACGTGGAAAGCAGGCAAAGCATATCTAAATGTGGTCCTAAGGTATCGACGTTTGAAAAAAGGTCATAAGTACATTGTTTATAGTGTTTTTGTGACTCCGAACGGATTAACATCTCATGACAAACATGGACTGCATTAGAACGCAGTTTAAAAGCGGACAGAAAGAATTTTTATTGCTCTCCCAAAAAGGGACATAAAATTTTATGATTTTTTAGGAGAAAGACAAGATAATTAACGGTTATCTGAATATAAATATGGGAGTCATTTGTTTAAATAATTATGTATTTCGTAACGGATCAATACATAGAGAATAACGAATAATGACTACGAAGTACAACACAGAATAAGTAAATCTAAGGTTTAAGAAAGAATGAAATGTTTTTCCCTTTAACGGAGTAACCCAAACAATCTAATGTAATGAGCACACAACAAACTTTGTTTGACCTACAGAAGATGTTGTCCTCCCGTTACAAATAGCCATAGTTAGTAAACAAGTGACCTAGAGAAAGCAAGCTAGTTCACGACAACGATCATAATTTTACTATTGATGCATAAAATCCCTTGACCTAGTCATTAATAAGGTAAAAACTGGGGTTACTGGTACTGTTAATGAATTTGTAATTAGAAATGATGGAATTATTCAACTTGTACACGTTGCGAGTTGGTAAGAATTACTGTATAAAGTATCTAATAAGCTAATATATAAAGCTTAAGAGTTTGTTTGCTGGAACGCGTTAATCTCAGGAACTACTGGTCTGATTTGAAAAATTTTTTCAGTGTTAGATAGTCCATTTATTGAGGAAGGCTATAGGCTATATATCATCACGCTAAGACTAAGTAACTATTCCATGCGGACGAAGTCGCGAGTGGAAGCTAGTGAATTCATAAAATTGTACATGTACCAAGCCTATATACCAAGAATGTAAACCCACGATATTCGCCGGTATGTTGGAGGTCCCATGTGATAGTGGGAAATAATGACATTATGTATATAGTTGGCGGAAACCTTTTGCTCCAAAAAGTACTGAGAGTTTAATAGAAAAACCCAATAACAACCAGAAAGCGACTCATTTGAGAGGTGAACTAAGTCAGGATGAGTACCTGAAAATTAAAAAGTTGAAATTGATTCTTATCTTGAAAATTTTAAATGTTAGAAAATGTTAAAAGACGCTACTATCGGATATAAAGAGATATCATGTTGAGTCCTTAACAATTTTAACTGCTAGGTAGCACTTGAGATTGGTGACGTGAGATGTTAGTATACTAATAGCAAATATGGGGATAGCATCGTGAAAACTCAAATTTCTAGTTTCGTTTATGTATAATGGAGAAGATGACACAACGCGAGTTACTATTAACTTAATTGATTGTAACCTTTTACTCAATACAAAAGTTAACGTTAACGTGGTTTTACATGCAATGCAAGAAGTATGAGCCATTCAGATAACGCAACAACTATTGCGTGTGAAGTACACATAATTCTTATATTGCCTCGATAGAAAAGTAAAGAAATTATCTATAGTTAGAGGATGGGTGTATCAGAGGCAGCGACCGGGTTATAGCGCTCCCATCGACGAAGGCAACAGTTAGAAACATTTAAATAACTCTGTCACGCTGCGGCTAATGTATACGAGTACCAACTAACGGGCCTGCGCCCTTCATAACATCTTGAGGTACTAGTCAAGTAACTCGACCACTCCCATCACTGTTTGACACTCCGTAAACGGACAGACAAACTGTTGACTTAAGTGAAGTGGCCCAAAAATAAATATATATACCTTAACAATGTGATACCTCATGCAACTTAGGACAATACGCTTATACGCAAGAAAATAAAGAAATATTCTTCTTACTATGAATTAAATCAAGGTGCTTCGGAACTACGTAAATTATCTATGCAAGTTTGCTTACAATGTTTTCCTTCCCCGATTATTAATGAATTTTTGAGGCCTAGATGCGTGGCTTGCATTCGAATTAGAGACTTAGAGGCTAGACTATTGTCTTGAGTCTTGTCAAGTCATTAGTTCACCATGTCTATGGTTATATTACTAGGCTACTGCCTTTGGGTTATACATGTATTGGGAATATTTTAATATAAAGTAGGTAAGCTTAAACTTGAGGGTTTTGGCTTTCACTCACGTCTCGTCATTAGAGTAAACGACTCAGCGTTCCGCGGTTTCTCGTTTACTTTTAAGTGGCACAAATTTGCTAAAAAATTAAATAAAGTTTAAACTAGTAGCAATACAAAGCGTATCAGAAACAAAAACAAAAATACTTATTTATGTTTAAACGTTAACAGGTACTGGGTAGATTTCGAAATTATAAAATTCTCACCAGAGACATGGCGTTCGCTTGAAGTAATTTCCAGATGATGTAGTTGGTGAGCGTAGTTGTGTCGTGCCGGGTCAGCGAGACGGGCAGCGTGGTGGGCTGAGCGTGACGTCTGCCACCCGATAGCCCATCTCACGAGCGACCCACTTCCAACTCAAGGTCACCGCCTGACCCCCTAAACTTTGTAACATTTCCTTAACCTACACCTGATATTGGAGCGCCGTCGTCGTTATATAACTACAACTGAAACATAACGCCGGCGGACAATGAACTCACCCCTAATAAGGCAATTGGTCGGGGCCATTCTTCAACCGTCAAAATACTGACATGTCTTGATATGATGCAAAAGAATAAAAAACCAATGGAATGAAAAGAAAAATGTATTATGAATGCTGAATGCGTCATCGATCATCCACGGTTTGAAGAGTTCTTTTCGGGATGAAAGAGTTTTTATTGTTTAACAGCTTTAAATATAAAGCGAAAAGATCTAGAAATTGTGTTATTTGAACTTTATCCGGATTTTTATTAAAAAACTAGCTGACCTGAGAGACGTTGTCCTCTCCAAGTTTCAACTAACCACCTCGAAAAATTTGATTTTCCATATTTGTAATACACTTAGCGCCATGGACCTCTGAATACCGTATTTCTGGCCTATAAATTACTTAATTTCAAAACTGTTTCGGCGTCAGTAAATTACGATTAACGCACGTTGCATTTTTTTATTATTATTATACATACATAAGTGGTATATTCTTAGGGTATATTATTTAATTATTTGAATAAATGGAAACTCTTCAGTTACTTTCTGAAATAAAGTGTGCGGACTGTATCTACACTATGGATGTTTCAAATTATAAAATAAGTTACTATATGGCTGGATGCTTTAAAGAAGAAAACAATAATTGTCAAAATTGTCAACTCAAAATGACACCTGTTATCGAATCAAATTTCATTGAGGTAATAACGATGTCGTGTTAGTCCACTAGAAAATAAGTTGTCATTCTTTGTTTACAGAAGTAAACGTAGAATAACTGTTGTAAAACCTACTTGGTCAAGAATACTTTGTGTTAGGTTTTATAATGTAATGTTGACAAAAAAAGATATTTGAGGTTTGAATCGCTGTTACAACTTGAAGTTCAAAAATAGCAACCATCGTACAATTTTTACTGTTTTTCATTTCGCTATTTACACAGATTCTTGATTCTTCAGACCACAATTCCAACACGTTATCAGCACGAAGCTCTATTTATTTTATCTACGATCAAATTTAAAAGAAGATTGGTGGTGAAATTGTACCTAGTTAACATGTTGTCTGCAGTTTCGGGTATGTCCATAAATGGTATTCCGACACTTTGTAATAGAGAAGGATACACTGTGTGGAAATTTAAAATGCGAATGTTGTTAATCCATGAAGGATTGTGGGAAACCGTAAACGGAGTAGTTGTCGAAGGGAATAAGACGTCCGACGATGTACGGAAGGAAGAAAAGGCTCTTTCCAAGATATGCCTTACTGTGGATGGCGCTGCTATTGTTGGAATTGTGGTCTGAAGAATCAAGAATCTGTGTAAATAGCGAAATGAAAAACAGTAAAAATTGTACGATGGTTGCTATTTTTGAACTTCAAGTTGTAACAGCGATTCAAACCTCAAATATCTTTTTTTGTCAACATTACATTATAAAACCTAACACAAAGTATTCTTGACCAAGTAGGTTTTACAACATCCGCCCTTAATGGGAACAAAAAAAAATAAAGTAGTAATGCTAAACAAAATAGAAGACTAAAACATTACTACCAGACTAAACAGAAATACAAAACATAAACCGACGAAAAATAAATAAATAGAAAATTATTCTACCTATTTATCCCTAAACCCATATTAAAAACGCACCTTAGATGAGCTATACGCCTTAAGGGCTTGGTTAATACATCGGCTGTCATTTTATCCGTAGGTATAAACTTTATATCTTTATGACCCTCAGTAACCTTTTCACGAATAAAATGAAATCTCGTATCAATGTGTTTGGTCCTATTGTGGTGGATTGGATTGAGCACAAGTTTCTGTGCACTTTGACTATCATTGTATAGCAACACACTATCAGCAAAACCAGTAATGTCACACACTAACCGTCTTAGGAAAATAGCCTCCTTTGCAGCACTAGTCAAGGACATATACTCAGCTTCTGTAGACGATAAGGCTACCGTCGGCTGCTTCTTACACTCCCAGCTAATAGGTCCACCTGCTAGCGTGAAGTAGTAACCCGTGTATGACCGACGGTCATGTACACAGTTCGCCCAGTCAGCATCCGTGTATCCACACAGACATCCACCGACTTTCCTGTAAGTAATACAGTAATCCATAGTACCTTTTAGATACTGTAACACCCTTTTAGCGGCCAACCAATGCCTTTTATCATAACAGTTATTAAACTGACTTAAATAGCTTGTGGCATAAGCTATATCGGGTCTCGTATTAACAGCTAGGTACATGAGACATCCTATCAAGTTTTGGTAAGGATATTCACCAAGAGATGTTGGATTAGCTTTCTCCAACTTGTTATTCTCCAAAGGTGTAGACATCTCCTTGCAATCTCGCATATTAAACCGCTCCAATACCGCCTGAATATAGGTCTTCTGACTGACCACGATTTTATCGTCAACACGGTTAATATTTAAGCCTAAACAATACGACAATGTACCCAAATCTTTTAGTGAGAAAAAATTTTTCAAGTCCTTTTTGACAGCGTCGAATGAACTTTTTTCTTTGTAAAAGACAATTAGATCGTCGACATAGACTGCAAGTATTATGGTTTCATTACTAAACTTTTTCAAGTAAACACATGATTCCGCAGATGTTCGTGCAAAGTCCATTTTCGAAAGAGTTTGATGCAATTTGAAATACCAGGCTCGAGCTGCCTGCTTCAAACCATAAATGGATTTTCTGAGCAAACAGACTTTACCTTCTGCCCCGTGCTCAGCAAATCCCTCAGGCTGTTGCATGTACACCGTCTCCTCTAAGTCTCCGTTGAGGAATGCGGTATCTACATCCATGTGTTGAATCTTCAAATCCATTTCTGCCGCCAAAGCTATAAGAGTACGCAGAGATGAATTTCGAACCACAGGGGCAAAAGTCTCGTTATAGTCAGTCCCCCAAACTTGACTAAAACCTTTTGCAACTAGTCGCGCCTTATACTTGACTATTGCACCGTTCGCGTCCCTCTTTATCTTGAACACCCATTTACATGGAATAACCTTTTTATTTGGTTTATCCACTAATGTCCATGTCTGCTTATTCAATAAGGCATCATACTCATTCTTCATAGCGGAGATCCAGTTATCTTTATCATCGCTTTTAATAGCTTCACGATAACTTTTCGGATCATCACACAACAATTCAACACCGAGAGTGCCGTATGAATAAAAATTAGGAGGTTTACGAACTCGTTCTGGATATCTTCTCTCAGGACATACATCACTGGGTTCATCTGAAGGAACAAGGTATAAATCACTTTGTTCACCCGAGTGTAGAAACTCCGTGTCACCAACACCACCAGCTTCATTAGACGCGTCCACAAAATCGTCAACTTGCTCTACCTCCATCTCCACACCTTCTGAAGTAGGTGAAGAAGTAGTAGTAGAAGCAGATGAGATAGAAATCTCCTGTGGCGAAGTGGTATCTAAAGAAGTCTTTGAAAAAAGATCAATGACATTGGGGCTCACAACAACTTCAGGCTGAACAGGTTTATCCTTCAATCCTGAAAAAATATTTTCAAAGAACGTAATATCCCGTGACTTAAGGTAAAGTCTGTTTGCTCAGAAAATCCATTTATGGTTTGAAGCAGGCAGCTCGAGCCTGGTATTTCAAATTGCATCAAACTCTTTCGAAAATGGACTTTGCACGAACATCTGCGGAATCATGTGTTTACTTGAAAAAGTTTAGTAATGAAACCATAATACTTGAAGTCTATGTCGACGATCTAATTGTCTTTTACAAAGAAAAAAGTTCATTCGACGCTGTCAAAAAGGACTTGAAAAATTTTTTCTCACTAAAAGATTTGGGTACATTGTCGTATTGTTTAGGCTTAAATATTAACCGTGTTGACGATAAAATCGTGGTCAGTCAGAAGACCTATATTCAGGCGGTATTGGAGCGGTTTAATATGCGAGATTGCAAGGAGATGTCTACACCTTTGGAGAATAACAAGTTGGAGAAAGCTAATCCAACATCTCTTGGTGAATATCCTTACCAAAACTTGATAGGATGTCTCATGTACCTAGCTGTTAATACGAGACCCGATATAGCTTATGCCACAAGCTATTTAAGTCAGTTTAATAACTGTTATGATAAAAGGCATTGGTTGGCCGCTAAAAGGGTGTTACAGGATCTAAAAGGTACTATGGATTACTGTATTACTTACAGGAAAGTCGGTGGATGTCTGTGTGGATACACGGATGCTGACTGGGCGAACTGTGTACATGACCGTCGGTCATACACGGGTTACTACTTCACGCTAGCAGGTGGACCTATTAGCTGGGAGTGTAAGAAGCAGCCGACGGTAGCCTTATCGTCTACAGAAGCTGAGTATATGTCCTTGACTAGTGCTGCAAAGGAGGCTATTTTCCTAAGACGGTTAGTGTGTGACATTACTGGTTTTGCTGATAGTGTGTTGCTATACAATGATAGTCAAAGTGCACAGAAACTTGTGCTCAATCCAATCCACCACAATAGGACCAAACACATTGATACGAGATTTCATTTTATTCGTGAAAAGGTTACTGAGGGTCTTATAGATATAAAGTTTATACCTACGGATAAAATGACAGCCGATGTATTAACCAAGCCCTTAAGGCGTATAGCTCATCTAAGGTGCGTTTTTAATATGGGTTTAGGGATAAATAGGTAGAATAATTTTCTATTTATTTATTTTTCGTCGGTTTATGTTTTGTATTTCTGTTTAGTCTGGTAGTAATGTTTTAGTCTTCTATTTTGTTTAGCATTACTACTTTATTTTTTTTTGTTTTGTAAAACCTACTTGGTCAAGAATACTTTGTGTTAGGTTTTATAATGTAATGTTGACAAAAAAAGATATTTGAGGTTTGAATCGCTGTTACAACTTGAAGTTCAAAAATAGCAACCATCGTACAATTTTTACTGTTTTTCATTTCGCTATTTACACAGATTCTTGATTCTTCAGACCACAATTCCAACAATAACCTACTAAAATATTTAGTTTTTACACTGGCTTGTGCTCGCTGGATAAATCCTATGTATGCCCCGTGATTCCCTGTGTAAGTAGCACAGATAACAGAATACTAGTAAAGTAGAATTAGAATAACTGTACTAATAATCAATTCCTGGTCACAATAATGGTTTCGGACTGATCTGCTTTATTTTCTTGTTTTATCTTATTTAGTCCCTGTAAGTGTATTTTTTTAATTTTATTAAGTGATTCTGTTATCATGTTTGATCAGTGCTAGTCTAATACAGAATTACTTGAAAAATAAATTGACTTCATTGGTTATTTTTAAAATTCAGCGTTTTCAATGGTTAAAATGTTAATAACTTTTGATAGAGTGAACCGATTTGAATTAAAAATTGCCTAAATGTTAATCCAAGAAACAGGCTATGAATTCCTGCCCACTTCCTCCAAATCTCTTCAGTAGTTATCATTTGATGCGCGGTCAAACATACAGACAAACCGACAGACAAACCGACAGACAAACAGACAGACACACCGACAGACAAACAGACAGACAAAAGTTCCAAAAATAATAGAAATGGATTGTGTTACCGATTCTGAGTTCCCCAAATTAGTTTTTTTGTAAATATAAGCAATGTACAGACATGGCTCACTTACATTCTTATTATATGTAAGAAGATGTAAGATAAGCCGACATAGGACTTTGGAATTAGACAGGATTATCAAAGTCAAAGTCAAAATCATTTATTCAATATACTAGGTAGTACTTTTGAACGTCATTTTTACATTATAGACAGCCCACAAAACGCCCGCCCTTCACCGCTTCCTAGTGTTTGGAATTATTGTCTGTTTGGCTGTGGATATGACTATATATGTGTAAGCATGGTCGTTCACTAGCTACGCGACAGATTTGTAGATAGGGCGCCAGCGTGCGCGTGCGGTATCACGGGCTTTCTGATACACAACACAACACACTTTCTAATCTACGCCTTTGTCACTGTACCCGACTATTGGCTAACTTGTCTTTACGCCTGACTTTCGCCAATTGTTTTCACGCTACATTAGATTTCTTCACGGTTTTCTTGGCTACGAAATTCAATATATTATTTTTGACTGTTGCGTCATAATAGCAAATCATCTTCAATAAAATTTGGCAAGCATTGTCGGCTTGTTACTGCATCAAGAATTCAAGAGTGACTATACGACATTGGTTTTGTTTCTTGAGAGTTACGTTTAATCTAAACTGCGGTTAACCAGGCCGGTGCTCAGATTGTATTGCTAGCTTACAGGGCGTTAGTTTCCAACGACGAATTCGATACGATATGCTCGGTCCCAACGCTCCATGAAATAGGAGAGCTGATTGACAAGAAGCTTAGCCGCAATGGCTCTCTTGATAAGGTGACGTGTATGCGTGTATTAAAGAAGTGCGCGGGGATGTGGTGATGTGCGCGGGAGGGTGGGTGTGCAGGACCGGTCCGCGTACCGGTTTGCGTCGACGTCGCCGACTTAGGACTAACCGTTTTATAAGCTGAGCCATGCTCTACAAATGATAGCTACTGAATGCCTTAGCTAGGAGCCCTCGAGCGCCGCGACACCAAACACCTCGTTCTAGCAATTACAAATAAAACATTCATAACAGACATCTCAGGTATTATGAACTTGAAATTGAGGCTTACCTAACACTCGAACACGCTTTAGCTTTCGGTCACAATACCAGGTGGCCTACTTAGTTACCTTGTAAAGGCGGCGCATTCACAATCGTCATAAAAAGAAGTAAACATTCGTCTTGACACAGGTGTAAAAGTGAAAATACAAGAACATTTCGTTTACGACGTTGTCGCGCGTGTATTCGCAACAGCTTGGTCGTAAGTCACAACATTTTAAGCTGTTCTTAGAACGTTGTCATGCTGGTAATCTCATTAGTGTTACCTGCCCGTGGTGGTTACGAACTAACCCACTTTGAATATACTCTCTTCCATAGAAATATGCAAATGAATTACTTAGAGATGTTTTAAATTGATTAATTTCATTCAAATATTTATTCATGAGTGGGTAGGCTAGGAGCGCGCCACTTATTTGATAGTTTCATATTTCATATTTCATTTAAGTTAAATGCACAGCAAAGTGTTAGGTTACGTTTTAGAAACTGCATGTTTTATTGCAAATCTTGTTTGCATTGATTTTGAAATCATCATGACTACTAATAAATATTATTGCCGAGCTAGTACTAAAAAAATAAGACCGGAAAACTATAGTAAGATTGAACTTGTTTAATACGACAGAAGTCTTCCCAGGTTTGTTTCTATTTTCGCTTTCAGTTTGGCCTTGTGCGTTTCTATTTCAACGCCTCGATGGCAACCTGCCACCACAATGTTTTGGACAGTGGCACACTTTCAAGTGCTTCCATCGTGCCGTATCGTGTGATTAAGTTCAGCATCATTTAATTAATTTTGACTCGGTAACTGGGTTAATGAACTTAATAGTTGTATTCATAAACGTGTGAATATGAACACTCAGCTCAACTTCTTTCGACACCTACTCTGTAGACATCTGTAGTACTACGAATGTACCCATTATATTATAGTGATGCACGCGTTTAGCTTCGTCAGTAATAGTTGAATGCAAATGTGGACGCGTTTTGCCATTTCCGTCCGTCACGGTACGCACACTGTGTGAATGAATCACAAACAAAGCTATTTCGAGAGTCGCTATCGTTCGTAAAATGACAATACCGACGCAGATCGGTCAACGATCCAAATTACCCACACCTGAGCGCGTGCTGTGTTCGCATGTTCGTTAGTACATGAGTTTAGAGGCCATGAAGCGTCGCCTGTGTTGCGGCTAAAGTACCGCCGTCACAGAAGTAATGTTTGATTGTAGGCGTTCCATCGTACGGGATAAATCGAGCTTCAACGCAATATGGGGTTACATGCAAGTGGTGTAACAGTAGCTCGTGACTGGTCGTCACAACATCACAGTGGATAACATTTGCCGTCATGTTCGAGTCTTTGGTATCGCGGTTGACGTCGCCGCCCGTGTCGCGTCGTCGGCACACCGTGCACGCCGCCCGGGAGGTGTGCAGCGAGCCGGAGGAGGACGCGGCGCCGGCGCAGCGTCGCTCGCGCACCGCCAAGCAGCTGCTGGACAAGCGCAGGAAGGCGCGGCTCTCGTGTGCCGACCTCACCGCCACCGTCAATGCGGAGCCTGAGCGCTCCTCGCGTATGGACGCACTGAAGGCGTTCTTGCCCCTTCGACAGTCCAAGTCCCTTGGACGTCTCGATGGTCTCAAAGAGGTGAGTGTTTATTTCTAGGATACATAAAATTATCAAATATGGCCGGAAGCAATGGTTTTAAAGTTTTAAAGGTACTACGTTTACGAATAACATTGTGATAGTCTATCACAATGTTATTCGTAAACGTAGTACATCTATCACTGATAGATGATTACGAAATGAAAATTTAAAACTTGTAGAAATTAAATTGAACTCTTATTATTTATTTATTAAAAATCACTTGACTACAAACGGTGGAGTTACGGTAATAGACAACTTGCGACATTAGAGAACGCCACAAGTTGTGGTGACCTTCGTGTAGCTCCCATGCGCGTGCGCCGGCCTCGTACACCTGTTACGACCCCCCTCCTCTTCACCAAACCTTATACAGACCTTGCGCAACCAATAACACCTAACATTACGTCTTGACCATTTTGTAAATACCACAATAGACTCAGCCCGCTGAGTACATCGCACCCTACTCTGAACGCTGTCATAGTAGCATCCAGCAGTTTACGAAACTGACAGTTTAGGGCGTTCCTATGAACTATGACATCACACTGACTCGGGTAAGACAATACAAACAATACAAGGGATTCGACATTTGACTGCATGACTCGTCGAATCTCTGACATGAATCACAATGCAATATGAGATTCAAGGAGCACAGTTTCAAGTGTAATAAGGCCTCTCTCAGATTCCACGCCAGAGATTAGCGCAAACATGTTTTATTCAGCCGTTGTACAGAGGTATTTAATAAAGTATTATCTACACGTTCTTTATATGTCATTTAATATGTCTGCGTATATTTTTTAAATAATTATGTAGATTATACCCGCGACTCTCGCGAATAGATGTTATTTGTTAAGCAAATTCGGAAACGGATTCGTTTTGCAATTTTAATTTCGGCTAACCTGATCTGCATTTCCTTATAAAGGTTTTGAGGTTGTTGGTCCATGACCTACATACTTATGAATTGAGGACACTACTAAACATTAATACATCAATGTATACTTTGACAAGTTTGACACCTTCCTTAAACTATGGAAGATATATTGAATATGTGAATATCTTTTCAAGATTTATTCATACAGATTTATTCGTAGTTTCGTTTCCTTGTTATTCTTGTATAACTATAATATTAATGAATAAATATTGTCTCTTAAATGTAAACATTGAACAGTAGGTAATCATCAGACACCTAAGATTTACTATTTGCTCGTTTATTTTGACAGTAAAAAATATGTGTCCTACGCGTTTTCGTAAACGTAATGAATTATTTAGAATGAACTTTCTTGTGTTAACTAATATAATATTTAACCGCGTAATGTATTCAAAGACATGTCGAACCATCAAGGCCTGACAAATACTATTACCATACCTATTCATAATTGCAATGTCAATCAGCGGTGGGAACTGACAGAGATTGAAATGATTTGGTGGCGAGGACAAGCCGTGTAAAGTTCAATTTGAGAGGCTGGCACGCGGGCACCGTTACGACACACGCGCCGCGAACCTTCCGATACTTTGCAGATAGTACAAGAATGCGAGATAGGCAGGTAGGGGCAGGTATGGTCTGCGCGGGCGCAGCCTTGATAGCAGGTACACTCACACACCCACGCGGCTGTCGCCACGAGCCGTGCCGGGGTGTGCGCGCTGTTTGCTCGTGTGATTTACAGACAAATGCCACGACTCCACTCGCGCATCTGTTCGTCCGTCTCTTTGTGAGGGTCTCTCTATTGCGTTAACGCCTTTTGTCTACTACCTCAAACAGGGAACATCTGCATTAAAAAGGTTCTTAGTAAGATTTTTGATGATGTACTATGTAGGTACTTACTGGAATCAAGTGATAATTATTTAGTGTACACGCAGCAGCACGTGAGATGCCTTTCATTGCCTTGTTTGTGTTTTGATTATATCACGAATGCTATTAGGAATACAATTAATTTAATTTCATTAAATTCAACACTTATCAATCTATGCACATAATAAAATATGTAGGTACTTATCTTCTCTTATCTATTTGTTAGATCAAAGTAGAACGTCAACATAAAAATGGACCAAACTAAAGCGCCTAATTATAATTGTTAATGAGATATTTTTATTAACCTTCAATCTCAGCCTTCAATTTAACTCAACTACTGGCTTTTAAGGTTGAAATGATTTAAAACGTTTCTTATCTCCGCAAACTGCACTAAGCTAATGTTATGTTAGTCTACAAATAATAATCTTATTTTATCAACTATACAGTTTGTATATAGACTAGAAAATCAAAGCAAAATTTGTTCAAGTCTCGATGGTTTTCGTGTCATCGGCATACACGCTACACTTGCCAGTGTTTTTGCAAGTGTAATACCAGATTCTGAAAGCTGATTGGTGTTTTCTCTCTACACTGGTAACGGAACTGTGACTACTCGTCATTGATAATAAGACGAGATCAATTAATCGATTGTGAACGATAGACAGTGATTGTGCGAACCCATGAGTGAGGGACATTCTCAACCCGCACACCGTAGATGGTGGTACGAGTAGAATAGAACCAGCATGGTCATTTGTATCGTGTTTTATTTCATTATTTACATTTCATCATTCCCAAGGGGTCCGGGAATAGCGAGTATAAAGTAAAGTAAATTTAGCTTTTTGTTGGACATGACATGTAAATCGGCAACAAATGAAATATGTATATTTCATTTTTAACGTGTACGTTATAAATTATAGAATTATTATAATAGCAAAAGTTTTTTTGTCGTATACTTTTTAATCATAAAGGAACTACGTACATAATTATATTTTTTTGTCAATATTATGACTAATAATGACCCATTCGGAACTCGTTTTGAATATGATCTGCAACTCTGTATGTTAGTTGGTTGTTTATTGACATAAAAATATTTCGCACGTGTGCTGAATTGCTGATAAATACAATTAACGCGGATCCATGTCCTAGTTTTCGTTACAATCATAGTAGTATTGTGTGGTTGAACACGATAACTCACGTATGTGAGCAGTTTATTTATTTATTTATTTATTGGTATACCAACAGCAGTACATATTAAATAGTTATATAAAAAAAAGTAATGATACAAGTACTGATATGTATGCCTATTACAGGTACACACAGCATTCTCCATATAAACATAGTCGACACGTCATAGTATCTTAAAGATATTCGTTACCTATAAAAAAGTTAAAAATACTTAAAATTTAAAGAAAAACCTTAAAATAAAAAGAAAATGCAAGTATATTAAGTATATTAGACACAATATTAAGAATCAGCATATGCCCGTACCGCTGCGATTGATTTTCTGAATCTATTCAGGGAAACACCGTTTATATCTGTGTCGATCAATTTGCAGAGATTGTTGTACTCTCTGCATATTCTGATCATGGGAGCGTTGAGACCTAAGTTTGTGTTACATCTAGGGGTATAAAGCACCCTGGTGATGGGACGTCTAGGAAGTTTTTGAGGGACTGAATATAGTATGCGTTCTAATAAATCACTACATTTTACGGATCCGTTTATAATCTTGTACAGAAATGTAAGATCGCGCGTTCGGCGACGGTGCCTCAGTGTCTTCATTTTAAAATAGTGTAGGCGCTGTTCATATGGGCAGCGGTGGCTAATATCACGAGAAATGAAAGCCATATGCTTTGTGAACATTCTTTGAATACTTTCTACCCTTTGCGAATGAACTGCATAGAATGGGTTCCAGGCCACACTAGCATATTCTAGTCGACTACGCACTAATGTATTAAACAAAACTATTCTGGTCTCCGGAAGTTGGAAACCTCGAGTGTTGCGCTTAACAAACCCTAGCATCTGCGCGGACTTTTTGACAATGTCGTTGATGTGAGGTTTAAAACTCAGTACGTTGTCCACTGTCACACCAAGATCCCGTATTTCGCTGACTTTTGCCAAAGCAGTATTGCACAGTATATAAGTTGGGATTATGGATTCCTTCTTTTTGGAAAAGCGTATGTGAAAGCATTTTTGGGTATTTAGGGTCATGTCGTTGGAAGTGCACCATTTTTCAATATTAGTTTGATTAGAAGAATGAACACATTGTTTAAAAACTCCATACAATGTCAAAAGAACGTCCGAGTTAAATGTTACAAAAAAAAATATCGTTCTCAATCCCAAACATGGTATTCGATCAACACTGGTTTAGGGTATGATTCATCTCTTTATTTAAACTTAGTGTTGGTTCGTAAATTTGGGATCCATTAATACAAAGTACAAAATTAAATAATCAAATGTTAGATTAAATTGATTGATAGTTTTTTCTATATTTTTTTACTTTCAATTAAGACATTTTAAATTTAAATTCCACGAAACGAATAATGTACTTTCAATATTCGTGTTATCATCTTCACATTTTATTATTTTTCGTTGAGTTTGAGTAGTACATTAGAAAAAAAATATATTCGTATTATAGTATTCTGTTATCTGTGCCTAAGGTAATTAATGCCTTCTACCTATGAATATGGGTGCCTGTATCTAGTATCGGTATAAATAAAATATAATTTTGTGGTTGCTAGAGCGAGCGGACAGCATCGTCATTTGTTAGCCCCGGACAAAACATCGCCTTCGAAGAATTGCCTCATCTGTGATACGTGTCTTGTTTTATTTACATGATGTTTATTTTTATCTGCTACATTGTTAGCTCGTAGCTTTGTTTCTTAACATTATGCGCCAATATTATATTATGGCTTCGATATATCTTGTCGATTAAATTTATTTCCACCACACCTTTGTAACTCAGCGGCAAACCGGATCAGAGTTATTACGGCGAACAATTTCATACGAGTCTTTAACCAAAATGTAGAAGACTGACCATGTTGGTCGTATCGATGATTTTATTGTGCAACGGTTGAGAACCGTAAGGATTAGATCGGAATCTACAACATTCCTGTATAGTTACGTTCACGTCTGTGTATTGGTTTAAATACAAATGACATGTTTTTGGCATTGTATTGTTGTTGGGTAACGGCCAAACTGAAGTCATTATTTAGTGAGATAAGAGCCTTAGAGTAGACGTAGCCAGATGTTATAGTTACATTATCATTATTAAGAACATTTACGCGGGAATTGATTTTACAATGGTTTATGGGTACTGACTCGACACAGTGCACTATAAAATGTACGTGCCAAAGTAATTGTTTATGAGAACTTGCTGTAATGGTAAAATATACAGCTTTATTTGTAAGTTTTCGTCTAGTTAGCCTAACTGTTACAGTAAGAAAGATTAAACTACATCTAGTGTCGTATAAATTGCAAACAGTGTTTTGGATGATTTCATTGTTTGTCTTTATAAAAACTCAAGCAAAGATGTTTCGTTGCGTTTTCTTAAGAAATGTAGTGAGGCTATTAAAGAAAACGTTAAGGAATATGCAATTAAAGAAACGGTCGTCGAAATAACAGATGTGGCTAGCTGTCTGATATGAGGTTCGGAGGAAGAGGGTACCTCCTACTATGTAGTAAAGGTCTCTTGCTTTTCCTTATTGATATGTCGTTGACATTTTAAATAGGTACTAGGTATATATATATATATATACGATTTATAACTTTAGTTGTATTTGGAGAATAATCTTCGCCGTCCACAATGCCAGGTTCGGATTTATAGGAATAACGATATTTTACATAAAACTATTTCTCTCAGATCTCTGCAACACGAAAATTCTAACTGGTTGTCAGGCTTTTCGAAGTTCTGACTACCATTAATGATTGTCGGAGAAACAACACAAAACATAATTCGTTTAACGCATGCTGTGCAGATAAGTAACTGCATCATTATTTGTTCTTCTCAAATTAAAATTCGTTAAATTTCTTGACAAGTTAATGGAAATTTTAAATGTACCGCTCTGATCAACCTCTCAACTATTTTAGTTGATAATTTACTTTTATTAAAAAGACTTATTAAGAGTTTCTTGCCGGATTCTTCTCCATAGGATCGACCATTTGGAACCGTGCAACTAGAATTAACGTTTCATAAACGCTTGTAAAAGCTTATTTGAAATAAAAACATTTGAACTTGAACTTGAAATAAACTACCAAAATCGTTCACCGATCTCACTGGTAAGAAATCTGTCCTTGTTAAGAAATCCTATTATAAAATCAAGGACTACGTTGATGATAAGAATGTGTAGTGTTTTAATACGAATGCACATGTGGCCTCCCTGGCAACCTGAGGTAATTCGTGAATACTTTTTTTACAAAAATTTCGTTGTGTCATCATTTAGTTATTTATTGTTGTCCCCAACTATTTATAAACAGGATTTGTAAATGTGTGTACATTGTAGCATGTCTAAGTGGACACCTAGTTTTATATACTTCGACGATGTGTGTGTTTTCCACATAGTTTATTTTTTATTTCGACCTCTTCCACTTAGACATAAACCTTCAATGTTCACACAAGCTGCTATCGCAATATTGTACCTGCGTGAAGATTGTAACTTTATTTATTTTAAAAGAGTGTCTATGGAGTTTCTTGCCGGATTCTTCTCCATAGGATCAACCTTTTGGAACCGTGCAACTAGAATCATAACGTTTCATAAATGCTTGTAAAAGCTTATTTGAAATAAAAACATTTGAACTTGAACTTGAATCAGATTCATTTCAGCGCAATCGTGAAGCAGTTTTCATAACATGGATCTAAGTATAAATATATTTCAGCTGTAAAAAAAATATTAATTATAAAAATGTTGCCCCACACTAGGTATTTCTCATGTATCGTGAGTGCGTGTGGTTCTGTGAGGGGATCGAACCCGCAACAATCGCTACGGTAAACGTGCCGTCACATATAATATCGCACCTTTAGAATTAAAGTGACGCAATTCAACATTTTTTCAAAATCACTTTAACACCTAGAAAAGCTCATAATACCATATTCTTCCAATTCATCAATAAAAAGCTGCCACTTTTAGGCTAGAATGGCACGTAGGGATAATGTCTTATTTCGAAAAAAGTGATATCTTTTATTTCACACTCAAATATATAAAGCTTTATCCCTTTCAGACCTGACGCTAAACGGAATGGTATTTAAAAATGAAATTTACTCTTTCTAACTAATTTAGGGTCGCTGAAAAAGAATATGATACTGAAAAAAATCTAGGAAAACTGAAAATAGGTTTTTCAGGATACTCACGATTGTGAGGGATCGGGCCAAACCTGTACACTCACGATTGATAAAAAAGGCCATTAAATACAAGAAATTAAACTTTAATTATCATGAAAACAGTGAAACATTATTATAAAATTAACTGTATTAATTATTTAACATTTAAAGCAGTTTTTTTCTTGGGCATATTCAACAAAACTAACATTTGTTACGTATTTAGGATTTTTTTAAAGTCTTAGTCATAATTTATCATTATTTTGTACAGTGCGAATTGTTCGAACACTTCTGTGAAGTACATACTTCTCAAAATGTTCAGTAGGCGACAATAGGTTCCAAAAAAAATTAAAACGTGAGTTGAAAAATGAAAAAAGTAAATTTTGAGTTACGATTACTAAAAAAAATGCATATCTCTTCCACGGTTAAAGCACCTGAAGGCCTAGGTTTGCCACGAAACGTCCGTCTGGTTCAGGTATTTCTAGTAGCTGGTGCTGCTACAACAGGAACTCTTGCATGTTCCTCCTGGTCTTTAACAGATGGGCTTTCGGGCTTTTCCCCTGGGCATCTTCCATCCAATTTTTGTCTTCATCAGAGTCGTCACCGAAGACCGAGTCATTTATTGCGTCCAAAACAGCATCATCTTCAAGTACTATTTTTGTTCTACTAATAGTAATTGTTTAACATTGGAACAATTTCTAAAACAAAGCACAAAGCAGTTTTTTTATTTGTATCAATATACTTAAAATTTTTAAAATTCAAACCGAGCCCTCACATTTGTGAGGCTTATTTTCGCGGGACCAAAATCCTTTCAACTTAATCATTAATCCACTATTTTTAATCTCCAAGGCTATTTTCCACTCATTCATAACACAATAAAACAAAAACAAACACATAAATTGCTTACCAGAACGAAAAATGAAATCTTCGGGATGACAGGTCGCGATACATTCACCCCGCGCGGCATCGGACGGACACAGACCCACAAAGATGCTAGCTGTCACCGCGAAAAAATACGAAGGCATAAAGAACTACTCTCTCATTTGTGCGAGCTCGCCCCCGTTCGCTTACCGTTCCCTAGTAAGCGTATAAAAAATCGTAAAGTCATACTCACAAAAGTGAGTACAGGGTCTGAAAGGGTTATCTGAATATTATAGACAAATTTCTTTTGCATAATTATGTTAAAACAATCCTTAAACTACAATAAAAACTACAATAAAACCTATTTAAATTCATATTATAATGCAAATACTACTTTGTGACAAAAAAACTGATTCTTATATTACATGTACGCGACGAGTAAGGTTATTACACTCGGCACTCGCAATCTATTTTGCGCTTGCGACTGCGCAAGTTAAATGTTAGGTACGAGTATGTGAATTGCGCTACGCTTTGTGTGCTTGGCTCGTAAGCATTGACATCATCCACATGCGTAAAATGATGTACGGTCAGTTACAAACAGTGGGTGTGTAAGATAAAAATCATAAAAGTAAATATAACATACAGCAGGTAATTTCAACAGTAGTTACTTTTGAACGGTATAGGTTATCCTGAAATAAAGTTTAAGTGATTTACAGGATATCCTTTGGAAATGTTGGGTTCTATCATGTAGCGGGTTCTGAAAATTATAAGAAAATAAGTCAGGAAGAAAAAATATAAGTAATGGAATTCATCCTTGATACATGTCACAAGTTTGAGATTAACTCATTTTTTTACTCTACAAATTTTAATATTTGTCAGGTATTTATTTACAAAAGACAAATCAAACTCTTGAATTTTGTGGCGTTATTAGTTTATTACGTAACTTCTTTTGGCATTAATAATTGCAATTATTTTATTCTCTGGGAAACACTCAGTAATGCTGAATTCAACCGAAAAGCCTTGTCATGCAACCAATCACACAACTTTCTATTGTTTCGTTTAAATGCCGATGAAATAAATTACTGCACACCAAAGAGGCAATCGTCCACTTGATTGTAATTAAATAATGATAGGTGTTAAAATAATGGACGATCGAGATAGTCGGGTGAATGGGTGATGTAACAATGAGTGTCAATCTTGGTGCATTGCGCGGGCGCAGCTCTGAAACGCCGCAGACTGACACGCCCATTCTTACGTCGACGTTGCAGACAGGTGTGGGCAAACGCACTTACCCACTTAAACCTTGTTATTTTATTTTGGCAAGGGCAGTACGTGACAAATATTTTACTCAGTTTTTTAAGTGAACACAATTTAATATCTCTTATTTTGTGCTTTACTGTATTTTCGTAGATTAAAATCTCATTTGCATTTCTACAATGCACGTAAATCGGTTTGAAAACATAGTTAGGACAGTTAAATTTAATTGGGAATAAAATAAAATAAATTACTTAAGTGTATCTAACTTAGAAGTGAGCGTTCAACAGACCAATGTACTAGGATAGATACCCTTAAGTTAGCTTTATATGGAACTGCTGCCTTGCTTAAGGGCAAAGACATCATCGATCTATCGTACGCACATGTGTTGATATCCCCATCCCATAAATTATGTCCATCGTTATCTAACTACTTATATAGACATGAAATTCCAAACAGTTCAATGTCCAAGTTACAAAGTATCAATAACGGTTACTTACATACTTCGATCAAGATGATCTTACATTGTACTTAATTGCTAATGTACGCAGAAAAAAATTATATACGAAGATCAGATTGTATCAGTTGACATTTCATTAATTTAGTTACCTCGTGACGTTTAATAAGTATCTAACAGCCGGAATTAATAACCTCTACGAGTTGGTTTCCTTGGACATTATTTCTATAGACCTTATGTAGAATGTTGACAAAGGAAAACAATTAAGAAATGGCCATTAATTTTGGCCGTAAAATATTGCCCTAAGTTAAATATACAAGGTGTAAGAACACTAGTAGGCAATCGAAACTCTTGTGTAGTTCGTGATGTTATAAATATTTTCATAAACAAAATCTTGATTGATATACATAATTTGATTTGATTTAATTCTTTGTCATGTTGATGTAAAGTATACTATTAGACACAGAGACTTGTCACCTATGTGCCACTAGAAGTAAATTATGATTTTGTTTATCTTGATGGTTAAAACTGTGACTTAGGTATTAATTTATTTACTTCCATATGAAAACCAACAGCAACAAATTGTAAAATAAATTGAAAGAGTAAACACTAGTAAGCCAACTTTTACTTTGTAACCTATTCAATTTAGTTCATTCCTACCGAATGTACTAAATTTGAATTAAATGTAAAAAAAAAAACTAAAATCGAATGTAAAAAATCTAACATTAATTTTAGTAAGTAGATTTTCCTGACATAATTTTTGTTTACTTTGTAACATAAAGTAAACAAAAATTATGTCAGGAAAATCTACTTACTAAAATTAATGTTAGATTTTTTTTGAGTGCAGAATATCCTCTTGCATCGTCTGGGGATATGAAATGGGGGTATGTTGGACATGAAATGGTGTATGTTGTAAATTGTAAATTTTGCCTTCCCTTGGCCTGGCCTACGGTCATCGTCATGGATTCTTGACCGCCATGAAAGGAGTCTCAAAACTTTGTCTAATTAGAATTATAGTCAAAACTGATTTCGTCAGATTGTGATGATCCAGGAAGAGCTCATATGTGAGACTGCTTTGTTTTTTTTTAATAGCAAAAAAAATCAGCTGTTTTTTACCGTAGAATTACTTGTTCATTTCAAAGCCCCTAAGCCATCAAACACTAATTCGGTTCCTTGGGCACCGTATAGTTTCTCTCTGCGTCTGACTCATGCAAACCGACGTTTTTTCCGTCACATATTTTATTATAATGACTACGGTTTGGTATTAAACATTTCTGAGAAACGGTGAACCTGTCGAACTCGAACTTTCCTCTTGCAAAGTTGTGTTTATTTGTACTTGCACAACTTTTCCGTTACGCAAGCGGCGGGCGTTGGAAAAGCGATGATTTTCATTTTGTTACGCAACATGACACGTGATGCCGCATGTCGCCAGAGACAAGTTTATAGGAGTCATGTATGGTTGCTACTTATATATTTGTGGTAAATTTAATGTCACCTGGACTTTATATACTTGTGACTTTTAAGAGAAAAAGTAAATTGGCGTAGAACGAATTTACCTAACTATTGATTAGTCTTTTTTCTTCAAATTTAAGATGAACAATTAATTTATACAAAGAAGAAAATAACGGGCTATAAATTCTTCATAACAATTAGAAAAAATAATTGGCTCTTGTATGTAACACAAATGATTTAATTATTTCTCAATTCCAATAAGTATTTTCTATTGTTTGTTTCTTTATGCGATAACAATAATGTACACATTGGTCCCATGTTGGCTTACTCATTAACGGTCACGTGAGGCGAGGCAGCCCTGCGCGTAGTGTGGGCGCGACACGTGCGCGTGAGTCGTTGCGCCACGCTCGGAAGTAGACTGTATCAACATGACGTTACACCCACTACTCGCTGCCAATTATGGCCCTGCCACCCTCCCTTACGTCATGCTAGTATCTACAGGTATCTACTGTGAAGTACTTGAAGTCAATATTATGACATAACATGTGAACCTTCTTACTTTCTTTTAATAGTGGCGAGTATTTTAACGACGACGGATATCCCATAATAAGCACTTTCTTTGAAGAAATCAATTTCCTGAGTCGTTCACGTCGGCTTCTTAGTAGAACTAAGAAGCCGACGTGAACGTGAACGTTTTTACAAGCTTTTATGAGTACTAACTCATAAAAACTTGTTAAAACGTCACAACATTATGTATACGTATAACTACTACATTATATTCGCAGTGATTTCAAAGCAAGGTAAACATAGCTATTTCATTACATGCAAGGCTGATCCGCTTGCACTATTATCTCGACGCGAAACTGCGACAGTAACAATCAAGATTGTTGAACAATATTGTCATACTCACACACCTCGCAAACAATGGCTGTATGTGTTGACAAGAACTAAAATAACACCTATGAGCGTTCTTCCATTGTGAAAGGTATATCTTCCCATCGACCGCACTTTTTCCATGCCTAACCGTGAGGGTTTATGCTAACAATCGTCTGCGCCTTAATTTCCAAAGACTGTCACTTGTTGTGTTTTTGTCCTCTGTCCAAACATGACTACGGTAGACTACAGTAGTTGCTATGTTGTCTCCTTATTAGAGTTTACTAGCAGTATTTACGCAGTGAAAGTGTTTTTAATTTCTTATCTCACGTCGATCTTGTCTTTATTAACCTCACTCTGCTCTGTTATGTATGTTTAGATTATTCGTATTACAGTAAACGTGGTATAAAATGTTATAAGACATGGATGTGGGATTACCTGTTACCCCAAGGCAACCTGAACTGATTGCAGGCATTTTGCTATCTTCCAACGATGATCATTACTCATTCAATTTGCTATAAACCATTAATATAACGACGCTCGCCCGCATGTACTACCTACCTTTAAGTGCGTCATAATTGTAAGAGTATCGTGGGGTTAATTCGAATTAGTTCCCCGATAGCGCGGGATAGCCAATCAAAACGCAGCGATGTTAGTGATTGCACTGGAAAGTATAGAGAACATTTAATGATGTAATGCGATCACCGCTCATCACTAAACGGGATATATTATCCTTAGCTCGCCACCGTTGTCGTTGAATGAACGACAACGGTGATAGATCCCACTTCCTATATATATAGGGGGGATTCGTATGTTTTATTAAAAAATGAAAGTTGCGATATTCGAGAAATGCATTTTTTTGCGATTGTATTTAATTGCCGTTTAATCTATCGGTTGCACGCAATCGGTAAAACTAGTTTGTTAAATTTGTTTACTTTCGTTTCTTGTTTGTAGGCTCTGTAATCTTAGATCTTTAATGTACCAAACAGAAGATGTTGGTGTCATTCGGAACTAGTCTAACAACATTGAATCAACATTCTACAGCATTAAAAATTTACGACTTATGTACGCTCTAAACCGAGGTTTGCATATAAACGCAGGTTTTAATTTTACGATTACATTCGACTGTAGCTACTAAAGAATATTTTCTTTAATAATCGAATGAGATAGTATACTTTTGTTATATTATCAAAGTAATAATATGTATGCTCACAATCGACTGCTGGATTCCTAGAAAATTTACATTATCACATTTATATAAACAGCTACAAAAATTATTGTTAACTAATATTTTAATAATTATCGAAATTATAAAATAAACTCATAAATATTTAGAAGTTATAATTTTTTACATTAAAACATGTTTCCGTTACAACCGTGCCTGGTTGACATGACAAACAAAACACTGTCAAAGTACTCGTATGTATAATTTTCTAGGTTTCCTTGCAGATTCAGTTAAAGTACTGGTATGTATAATTTTCTAGGTTTCCTTGCAGACTATGTTAGTTCTTTGTTCCAGTGAGGAATGGGCGCTTTATCATGCACGAGGCATCTCCGCGAGTTATGAATTTACATGTTTACGAGTGTTCTCAGCTGGTGGGCCGCCGCGATTTGTCCTGCCAAATGGTAACCGCATGACAGCTGGTTAACCGACCACCATTAACCAAAGACGGCTGGTTAACCATTAATACTGATGCCAATTCTTACCGAGCGTATTTTATCATCGATTTATCCTGCCAGTGGGCACTGAGTTATCTCTCCTCCTTCAGAAACTTTTGAAACATAATAGTGTGGCGTGTTTTATTCGTGCCGTAATATTAATGAACTTCTTTTTTAATATCAACGAGTATCAATATAGTTTTAATATAGTATTTCAGTAATTATAACGGTTTTAAAACGCATTAATACATTATAACTTCACCCTTGTTATTTGCTAGTCGTCGTCCTAATCTCCAGCTCACTTTAAAATTTAGATATTTGAGTTTTACATTCATAGAGTTCAAAAATCTAATTAGAATGTAAATCAATGCCTTATTCATCTAAACATGGTATATACGTTGCTGTAGAAAGCGAATCGCCAATAAGAATACTTGCATAATTTGGCTTCAAGGAATTGATTAATAACTACGTTAAGCACTTACCTAGCCGATTAAGAAGTTCAAAATAACATTATCAAAATATGTATGTAAGAAGAATCAAGATTTCCAATATCCCTTCTACTAGATCTCTTCGAAGCGTCTACGCGAAATCTAAGCGGTACTTATCAATGCGTGTGCTACACGAAGGCTATCTGAGGACTACGAAGCTTCTACGCGAAGGCTACGCTGCTACTGCGCAGCCTTTACTGTGCCAAGATACGTTACTTAACGTTGAAACAAAAATGCCCACTATGTGAATGTACTAAATTACATTATAATCACACATAGTTTAATTTTCTTCTCATTATTACGTCTTAGTTATAAACCGACGGCTTAAATTTTATTTAAAAACTTGATCAATAATTTAAATTAAGTCTACACACAGTTCTATCCACAACTACATTAATCATACAACACTCATAAAGAAACATATTCACAATGCCCTATAATGCATGATATCCACAAACTTCTGTAGATTTGATTTGAAACAACAATTATCGTAATTATCAATCTAATCAAGATACAAAAGGCAAGCATTGCAGCAGAGGTCGGGGGTCGCGTTGCATCAACTGCACTTTCGATATGCGCTTGCGCCAGTGAAAGGCTCATCTTCGAAGCTTATGGCGCAGGTGCATCTACTCAATAGCAACCAGTCAACCGTTACGCGGCCATGTTAGTGCAATAACATTTATTTGTTCGCTGGGTATTCTATGATAATATACACTGGTACAAATGCTTTGACAGAAGCTTAGTGTTATCTTAATATTGTCATGCTAAGACTAGATACAAATCTTCAGGCATACAGTATTTACCTATTTTGACTAATTTCAAATAACAATAACAAAAACATTTACAATTATAGTTCATGCCGAACTAAAACGTTGCGCCTTTTTTTGTCTGGCCGGTTGAGCGACATTGATTGTTGAGGGATCTCCGGGTGATCAAAAGATAATAATTAAAATAGGGCACTATTACGGGCACTTTATGAGTTGTCAAAAACTAATTAATGAACATTATTGAGGCTTTTTGTTAGGATATTTCTTAAAGTCCAAAAAAGTTTCTCAGTTTAAATTTATCGCAGTGGCCTTTCCTAATGTCGTGTACATTATTTTAATGACGGTCATTAGTCTACTTTCAGAAGCAGTGTAATGAACAAATGATTACACCTCGACATATTGAGTGTACCTCTTACGGAATGTGTCTTATTTTGTAATTTATGTCATCGTTTTATTATATTCGTATTAGCCCATTCACAATGTTATCCTTACGAAACATATACCACATTTACACGGAACCACGCACACATGGCAGGATATCTTCCAATTATTCCGCCTCTTGATTTATACCTTCTTTGTGCTTACTTATCTGAATGGAGCATAATTTATGATATCTAGCTAAAAAGTATATTAATGGTCTATTGTACCTTTGCAATATGGTTGCGCCTTTAGTTCGCCGCTGAATTGCTCGGTAACCGTATTCATAGTTCGTGCCTGTTGTCTCTCATTACACAGGAAGTTTTATTATTGGCAGTCTGTTGTTTCATTAATGCCGTTCTATCATTACGAAGCGTCTCCGAGGTGCAACATGGAAAATTGTCACGGGCGAATGCGGCGTACATAACGGGAAATGCACCGCGCAAATTATAACGTCCGCATTGATGTTTCCACTTTCATACTCAGGGCCTCTGTAGAAGGTCGGCTTTTTGCAGCTGGTACTGCTATTCATTTGCAGTTTGCACGACTGCATCGCATTAGAGTAGTTTTCTCTTAGCGGAATGCATTTTTGCAGTTAGCTTAAAGATAGTTTGTCTTTACTTTTCAATCGCGCTTGATCGTTCACGTGCGATCATGAAATTGATATCGCCAACGAGATGCGATTCGTGAACGTCGCGTCGTTATGATCTATAACCATGTAACTGTACTGTTTGTTACAACTTTTTTGTAAAGTATTATACAATAACTTTTACTTTTTACTATTAGGTACACACTTTTGAAAATAAATACCGACATTGTTAGTTTAGCGATAGAAATCTCACGATAAAGTAATGTAATAAGTACGCGCCAATTTTTCTGACTAGTTGATAAAAATCTCTTTTTTTCTTCTGTTGCTATACAATATTGTAGCAACAACATATTTGCAGGGATTTGTGCACTAAGAAGCCTGTATTCTTTTGAGATAAATGGGGCTATTAGATTGTACGGCGTTTAGCTTTTACAAGTGTTAATAGTCAACCGTGCTATTAATTTCCATTATTAAATAATTAATCATTGAGACTTGCTGGATAAGATCTCGTAAAGTCGTAATGTGTGGCTTCCTCTAGTTGCGTGTTGTCGTGAATCAAGACTGTGTGAACTTGTCGATGGTACAATTGTCGCGTCAACGTACAATGGACAATGCTCGCCTTCACTAGGAGTCGCTACTGATATACTAACTAACGTTAGTAATAGAATAGAAAGAGAAACGTAATATTTTAAACAGTAAACATGTCCATTTACTGGTGCAGGTTTCCCAGGGAGAACAATGACGGAGAAAATTTTACGATACTTACTAGCAGATATAATGCTGCAGTACATCCTCCTGGTGTTATAATTTCTCAGGCCTCTACGTCCTGGGGTAAGTAGGTAAGTTCTCCGGAGTCAATTATAGCAATTTTCTAATGTTAGATTAAATTCTTTGCATGGGTAATACTTAAGGTACCCACAGTTCACCGGTATGTTTAGGTCCCGTGAAATAGAAGGCGAGTTTATAACCATGAACAGGACCCAAATTCCAAACTCCGAGCTGCTGCTGAAAATTTCATAGAAAACCCCAATAACACGTTGCTCGACCTGGGAATAGAACCCAGGACCTGTAGGGTAGCAGTCTCAGTAGACTAACGAGGCGGTAAATAAAAAATATTGTTTATACACCGATTTCAATACATATCCTCTGCATAAATTTTCATCCCGTGTCAAGTTCATTACCACTACGCAGATATTTTATTGATTAGCTTACAGACAGTCGCCAGCTTGCAATGCATTGCTATAACAGTCAACATAAAACACTTTTAAATATTTTTCTCTCCGAGTCTCACTCGTGTGGTTCGGAGATGGTTAGATGATATAAAGTAGCTATTTCGATACCGCGGTCATTGCATTTATGACTTTATTTTTCATCTATTTCTGATCGCATCAAACGTAAATAAAACATATTAAACTTATCTGTGAAAGATAACTTTAATATGTTATAAATCTGTATTATAAGTATCACATTAAGAATTAGTTTTGGTAAAGCTGTTATTAAATTGAAACTGCTTTTTGTGCAACGTATCAAACTTACTTTAAGCTTACCTGCGACCGCTGTCCTTGACTTCTGGGCTGAGCAATGTTATTGCGTTTTTGTCATTGGGAAATTCTCAATAACAACTCGGAGATTGGATTTATGAGCGGTAGGACCTAAAACATACCGGCGAACTGTGGGTAGTAAACTTCTGGCTAACCTTTATGAGAATACAGTTGTAACGGTAACATTCTGGAACCATTGTAAAGTCACTTTGTATTGTTAAAAGCATTCGAACTACAGTAAATCAATTACATGATAATAAATCTAGAATCAGTACCTAATTAATTCGCATGGTATTCAAGATGTTGATGATTAGTGAGAAACCCTGCCTTAGAAGTGTTGTAGTCTTTTATGCGTTTGCTAGTCGCGCCATCTATAACCCGAGCGGCGAAACAAAGGAGCTCGCATGTGTAATCAGTTAGTCTTTTATGAGTTTCAGTAATCAGATATTACCAGTAGCAGATGAATGTTAACAGGTAATTAGTACCTAGGTACCTAACTAAGAGATCAACTGATAATGAAACAACTCGTCATACTATTAATGTTTTAATCCAGCAGGTTTTTTTTTGTATTACAGGTTAGATGATAACATTGTAAATAGTCGCTAAAATATTTAGTTCACTATTGTTCCTGTTTTTGGCTTTACAAAACAGATCAGCACGCCTGTATTCCTCGAAGGGTTAGGCAGAGGAGTAGGTAGGTACTCGTACAGTTGGCCGGTATGTTTAGGCCCCCGTGTAATAGGGGGTGAGCCTTTGGCCATGAAACGAGCTTGAATCCAAACTCCGAGATGCTACTGAGAGATTCATTAAACATAAAGAACCCAACAATACTGCTCGATCTGGCGATCAAACCCAGGACCTCTAGTGTAACGGTCGCATTAGGAACACTAGGTTAATGAGGCAATTTTCTTGACAGAGTTTTATCCATATCATAAATAAAATAAAGCACTATATTATTTATTGAAATATTAAGTCTACATAAATACTTATTTTAGTGAAGGAAAAATTCGACTCGCAGGCAGAATCCTGCCTGCGAGTCGAATTTTTCCTTCACTAAAATAAGTTTGTAATCTTAGCATGAAAAATGCAAAAAAATCACAAAAAGATAGTTAGTAGGTATGGTAGCATCGTACGACATAGAACTAACCGTAAGGTAAGTCGTGTCGGTTGAGAGGCAAAGTAATTTGCTTGTCAATAGATGTTACTGACGTCACCTTTAAGACGTAAGTTCAGAATGTGAAGGCAAATTTCGACATGGCAGGTAGGACTCGCGGTGGCTTAGTGGTCATAGCGTCTGGTGTATCAAACCAGAAGACGCAGGTTCGAATCCTGCCTGCGAGTCGAATTTTTCCTTCACTAAAATAAGTTTGTAATCTTAGCATGAAAAATGCAAAAAAATCACAAAAAGATAGTCTACATAAATACTTAAATATAGAATACTATGCAATTAATTAACTAACACAAAGTTTACAATAATTACATAATTCCGGATCCATCCTTGTTGGAACTGTCTCGGACGCATCAGGGAAGCATCCCCTTCCCCCAAAATCCCCCAGATCCCCGCAAATCCGTCTATATTTTGGCTTTGACGTCATTATATCATGTTAGGTGTTTCTTCTAACTTTATAGTTTCTCCTTAGGTCGAATCTTGAAAAATCCTTTCCTTACCAAATCCAAACCATTAGTGAACAGTGTCACTAGTGAACATTATCGTCAATATAACAGCCAAAGCTCTCCAATGCTGAACAAAAGTCTGTCGCGTAAATTTTCACAAAGAACAGTTTAATGAGACCATCCACCAATGCATCGTCTCAGCGACCTTTACTAGATCATCTACCCATTTCGTTGTAGGCCGGAAGACGCTTAGCTTTCCAGCGTATCTGTCAACGCAAAACAGATATATACTAGATATCCCCCTCCAGATCTACTGAGGAAAAATTACTTATCAAATAATATCAACGAGAATCGATATTGAATTTGATCGTCTATTTACTCATAACATGTCGTGCGATTCTCTTGTGTCGCATTCTAGCTACCACCGCGTGGTATAGAAAGCGATCAGTTTCAATTAAATATCGCGTAAACCGTAAAAGCAAGCGACACGTGTCGTGTGATCTAGCGATCAATCCGCTTTCACGCTTCACAACAGCGCTTGACGAATGGTCGAGGAAAGTCTATGATTGTTAGTATCCCGTGCGGCCTGTAATTGGATCTAAACTATCCGCAACATGGCCATGCCAAGGGATTACTGTCGCACTGTCTATTTCCAACATCCGTACTTTGCCGTCTTTACTTAGTAGGTATTTTCTACTAATATTATTTTTAAATTTTAATTTTAATTTGATTAATGTTTCATGTATAAGTTAAGCTTCATTATCCATAGTTTTATTGTATGCCTTCGTGGCGAGTCATAGCTGAACAACTTTGACTACTTTATAAAATGTTATCTATTTTTACCTATGTACCACAATATTAAATGAATAATATTATATATGCGAAAGTTTGTGAGGATGGATGGATGGATGGATGTTTGTTACTCTTTCACGCTGGCTGAACGGATCTGGATAAAATTTTATAGATAAAAGATTATAGTCTGGAATAACACATGGGCTACATTCGGGTTGGACACAATCGGCGGAAGCGTTATCAATAAAGGCGTAAATGCTAAGATATTTTCTTGGAAGACTTGTTCTAGATAAAGGGATTGATCTTTTGATTTTATCTTGTTAAGAATATCTAGATTGTACATAGGTTATTTTAATTTTTAATCAGATTATGGAATAGACTTATGTACTGCATAGAAATTTGCTTTAATAAGTATAATTTGATTATCAATGTTCGAGATAAAGTTACTTCCTTCAGTTTATGCAATGCAAAATGTAATATCTTCGTTGCTTTGTACATGTCTTAAGAATGCAGAGTTGTTTTATTAATGTCAAAGAGCTGAGTAACATTCAGCTTGCAATATTTAAGGAGGCTTTCGCACAGGGCCCAGTAATTAGTGGTAATCGATCTCCCAGTTTACGCCTGTTCGTATATGGTATGGGCGGGGCGGCAACGGCGCGGACGCTGCGTTCGAGTGCATTCACTCGCGCACTCCTGCGCAGCTAATTTCTCTATCTATAGCACGGTGTAACTGACCGCCGGCCCTGCTACCGACTAAAGAGAAACTGCATTAGATGCGTCCGGTTTATGTGCACACGTCAAATAGCCAATACTTCCTTTACTTAAGCAGGAACTCTGAAATGTAAGGTTCCTAGGTATTTGATGTTACTTAAGATAGATAAATTTTCCGCATTCAGCTTGCCGAGATCGAAAGTAGATCTGGTAATAACATACTAGTGATTATCTTGGTAACTGTTAGTAATAGGCGCGGAGAATTTCCTATAAAACTAGATTGCGGACTTTGCTGCAGTATAACGGTTCCTGAAACCGGTGACGTACTATGGACAGCTTGAATTTCTAAATCAATGCATGCTTCCATGTTCACTCCATTTTTTATAGATTGTTTCGTATCTGTATGGCGTGTTATCTTAGCATGGAATAGTATAGAATATAGCTAAAATTAACAAAACAAACGTTTCGCACCACTTAAATGACGAGGTATTGCTCTTGCTCTTCCCCCCGGACCGCCGCAAGGTGCTAACGTATTCTCAGTGATTATAGCTGTTTTCCAAAATATTTAATCAATTTAGCAAAGTTTAATTCGATATAAAAAATAGGAGTGCATAATATCGAGGAGCATTCATACTGACGCTGACTGATTACGTTAGTAACTCCACCGAGTGTGTGCGCCTGGTACTTCACGCCGCACCCAACTACGCAGGATTTGCCATTACAGCTAAGTAAGAAACCAATTACAACACTTATCCTGCGCATGGGCTCCACCTGCATATCTAGCCGCGCCCCCTGAGTCCTAATTGGAAGATACGACAGCGGTGACACCACCCCCAGGCGCCCGAAGCACCAACCTCGTCGCTTGCGCATGCCAGCCATATTCATTAGTTACATCGCCCTAACTACTTCACTTTTCTATAATATCCTAGTAGAATGAACTCACCGATGAACAAATCTGCCTCTGACACGGAAGTTAATATGGCGGGGAACGATGGTACACCGCCTAGTTACGTTTTCCTGCGGTCTAGGAGAAGCAGGGAAGAAATTTCAATTGGCATACAGCTGGATGAGTTCAAGGACGAGATGAGGAAGATGATGTCACTTTTTACGGAAAACCAAAGTAGGGAGATATGCGAAATATCTACTACCCTAAAAGAAATTCAATTGTCTAATACAAACATAGAGAAATCAATTGAATTTTTAACAGCACAAAACTCGGAATTTAAGTCTAAAATATCTCAACTGGAAAACCAAGTAAAAGAAGACAAACAACAGATTGCACTCTTAAATAAGAAGATTGAAGACATGCAGATGGGCTATCGCAAAAGCAATTTTGTAATAAAAAACGTCCCTAAGCGACCTAGCGAGTCCAAAGAAGACCTACTTGAAATGATTATTTGTCTCTCAAATAACATAGACTGTAAATTAAATAAATGTAACATCACTGATATCTACAGAGTACGTGGGAAAAATAATGACAGCCCAAACACCCCTATCGTTGTGGAAACTGGTTCCACTCTCGTGAAAAACGAAATTCTTAAAATGGGAAAAGCCTTTAACTTGAAGCACAAAGGTAAGCTATGCTGTAAACACTTAGGATTCAAAACTCAAGAAGATATTCCTATTTTCTTAGCTGACCATTTGACTCCCAAGGCTTCTCGGCTGTATTTCTTGGCCCGTGAACTTTCGAAATCAGGGGCATATAAGTTTTGTTGGACTGGGTATGGGAAAGTTTACGTTAAGAAGGATGAGCAGTCGCCAACTATAACTATTAAGACAGAAGACCAGGTACATCAACTTATTCTGAAAAAATGACTCTTAATTGCAAACGTAAAGTGGATGCCTCTCATAGGAAACAGTGAATTTTTGCTTAGATTTTATTTATTTTCTTATTGCATGTTTTTAATTTTTATTGGTATAATGATACTTATATTAGTACTTTATTGTGGTAAACACACATTCTATGGGCTTAGAACACCCAACAACAACAACACAACACTCGTCTCAACAATACTCACACGTACACAAATAACCAAATACAACTTCCGTCTAACCATTTTTTTAATATCTACAAAAATTCAGTGGACTATTTCTACCTACGTATTAAATAGCATGATGACAATTATATTCAAGTACCATTATTATTACATTTATTATAATGCACATCATATATTACTAGATAAGACGAATATTCTACTTATAAAACAAACTAATGGGTGACAATCTGCAAACACTCACTGAAATAGACAATCTTGAAATTGCCCACACTGTCACATGTGACTCATCTGAGCTTAATAAACACATACAAGTTAAAAAAAATGATCTGACTATAATTGCTCAGAATATAAGGAGCATATACTGTAATTTCGACAATTTTATAACATCGCTCTCAACCTTCACATTTGATACAGATATCATAATCTTAACGGAGTGTAGGCTTAGTATTTATAAAAACATACCCCAACTTATTAACTATAATTCCTACACCACGACACGTCATTCTAATCAAAATGATGGAGTAGTCGTTTACATTAAAAATACGCTTAAGCCTCAAGTCAAGGAAGTAATGCTAATTGAGGCGTCTTGCCTGCAACTGGATGTACTTAATAACATAGTTTTATGTATATACCGCTCGCCGTCGAAAACAAACACTGAAAACTTTTTAGAGTCACTTAGCAAACACCTTGATAACCTAACATCGCGAAAAAATATTATTATAACTGGAGACATAAATATAAATATTAAACCTAAAGACCCAGAACCATCTCATGAACGTAAAAATAGAGTAAGTTACCTTAACATGTTATCAGCATACGGCATACTGCCGGGACATACACAGCCCACTAGGGAAATGAACTGCCTAGACCACTATATGCTGAAAATAAACAAAAAGAAGACGTCAGCTTATATAGGCATATTACCGGCGACAATCACAGACCACTGTACAATATTTTTGTCTCTAGCTAAAACAAAAAACATAAAAATTGCACCAAAAACAAGAACATCAATAAATTACGAACAAGCTCTAATGTATTTACAAGAAAATAGGATTGCCGATCTACTTTTCTGTAATGATCCAGTTGAATTAACAAAATTATTTATTAGTAAACTCTCTGACTCATTAACAATTAGCACCACTACTGTTAAAATACCAAATAATAAACGTATTATTAAGCCGTGGATTACACCTGGAATCCTAAGATGTATAAAAAATCGAAATAAAATGCAAAGGAACCTCAAAAACGAACCACACAACGATATTTTAAAAATCACGTATTTTCGATACAGGAACTACTGCAACAATCTCATTAAAAAAATAAAAAGACAATATCAAAAGGAAAACCTAACTAACTCAATCAAAAACAACAAACAATTGTGGAAAAATATTAAAAATATTACCTACTCCAATAAATCTAAAAGCGAGAACATTGAATTATTAAACAAAAACTCAACACCTATAGAATCACTTAACTCCATTAATAATTATTTTGTCAATATTGGAAAACAACTAGCCCAAAACATACAATCCAAGTTACGCTCTGACCCTTCAACTCGAATAGACAAAGAATCTACCACACTTAGTTCTTTTGCACTATACGATACTGACCCAAATGAAGTAGACAAAATATTAAATAGTCTTAACACTGATAGTGCCGCGGGGTGGGATAATATATCAACAAGATTTTTAAAATATATCAGCAAGGAAGCTGTTCCAATTATAACCCATCTTGCTAATCTGTGCTTCGAAAAAGGTGTATTTCCGGATCCGCTAAAACACTCCATTATAACACCAGTTCACAAGGGTGGGGATAGAGACGATGTCAACAACTACAGGCCTATTTCAGTATTACCGGCTATATCAAAAGTATTAGAAAAACTAATCAATATCAGACTGCTAAAATTTCTTAATAAATACAACCTGCTCTCACAAAATCAATTTGGATTCAGACAAGGAATATCCACTGAGGATGCAGTAACTGCTTTAACCTCACTGGTTACTGATAAGATGGATAGCGGAAAGAAATGTCTCACTGTCTTCCTAGATTTAAAAAAGGCGTTTGACACCGTCTCTATCCCAGCTCTGGTGAATAAGTTAGAATGTAACGGAATTAGAGGAACGCCTCTCGAACTCTTTAAAAGCTATCTTAGAGATAGGAAACAGAGGGTTAAGATAGGAGAATATCTCAGTGAGGACGCGGATGTTTCATATGGCGTACCACAAGGAAGCGTATTAGGCCCCACACTATTTTTAATATACATTAATGACCTCTGCAATCTGAACGTTGAAAACGCAAAAATACTCTCTTACGCTGATGATACAGCTGTCGTCTTCTCTGGGAAATCATGGCAACAACTAGTAAATATTGCTGAAGTGGGAATGGCTAAAATAGCGAAATGGCTAAATTGCAATCTACTCACGCTTAATACGTCTAAAACCAACTATATTTGTTTTAGTATCAGCAGTCGAACACAACCTGAAGATAATATTAAAATTAAGATTCACGAATGTGAAGACTTAACCAAACAAAACTGTAGAACTTGCCCGTCAATAGATCAAGTGAGTCAGACTAAATACTTAGGTGTGGTAGTAGACCAGAGACTAACTTGGTATCCACATCTTGAGCAAGTTACTGCTAGGTTGAGAAAACTTAGCTGGATATTCTGTACACTGCGGCATGTTGTACCAAAACAATTAACTAGTACTAATAAAAACAAACCGAACAGATATCCACTGAACGAGATATATGCTGCTCTGGTGCAGTCTGTATTACAATACTGCTTATCTATTTGGGGAGGGGCAGCAAAAACGAAGATACTGGAGTTGGAGCGTGCGCAGCGTGGTCTAATAAAAATTATGTATTTTAAAAAAATTAGATTCTCCACGGAAAATCTTTATAAAATTAGTAATCTATTGTCTGTAAGAAAACTATATATTGTGCAAGCTGTACTAAAAAAACACAAAACTCTCACTTATGACGCAGCTAAAAATAATAAAAGAAGAAGAGACATTGTTGCAGAAATCCCTCAATACAAGTCCCGGTCTGCCTGCATGCAATTTAATAGACGCTCAGCACAATTATATAACCGGATAAATAAAGAAGTATTTATTTACAATAAAACCTATTACGACTGCAAAAAAACAATGATAGAATGGTTAAAGAAACTAACTTATGAGGAAACGGAAGCACTATTAAAACACACATCATAACACATACATAACACACACTCACACACAACACACACTCACACCTGACACACACACACACATACAACCAACGCCCTCAGCTTTTAATATTAATATTAGAATTATAATTTTATATACTATATACAGATTAGCTAATAATGTTATTTCTATTATTTTGCTATGGAAGAGCGGAGTCTCCTAACACAGGCACTATTTGCTTAACAGGAGGCTCCAATCACAAACTTGCTGTACCAAATCTTTTTAAAGAAATAAACAATTTTGTATTTGTATTTGTATTTGTATAATTGTTTATATTTTTAGATCGATATTGTTATTCGTACAGCTTTTATGCATGACGATCAGACGTTTTAGTCAGAAACAATTTCGGTGTCATTCAATAACATCCTGCGGGCCCAAGTTACATATATATTTTCATAAGCACAAATAACGACGTAAATATTAACTAGCTTTTATTATAATTTAAAAACGTATTACAAAATACAAATTATTGTATACACGGTTTGCATCTGTCACAGACACGTCTATTGAGTATGCATTCAGTACATGAGAATTGTCAAACAGCGCATATTCACATAAGTTTAACTTTCGCTTCTCGGCGAGAGTTTCCAGTAAACATGACTTGTAATGCAACAACATAATTATAGACCCTATATTTACCTATTTAACGTCCAAAGTGCCGACACTTACGTTCATTAGCTCGGCTTAAATCGATTTTCTATTTATGGCCTGATAGAAAACTGATTTCAATCAGTAGTGTTGGACGTAAAAGTGCTATTCAAGTTTCTTTTTGCTTTTTAGTATTTAAAGTTTAAACCGGCTGAGGAATTGATTGTATTTTTTTAAATAGTCGTCTTTATCTAATGGCTATCGTTTATTTGTTAGTAGGTATTCATTTAAAATACTTAACGATAAAGTAAGTTTAGTCATAACGTACCTACTATTCAGGTGTGCTTAACCACTAACTATATTTGTCATTTTCTAGCACTTCCCAAGTATTTTCAAAAGATATTGTCACCGTGAATATTGTCGGGTGATCAAGATAAAAATAATGGTATTGTTAGTGAAAGTCTATTCTTAGCCAAGTATTTACGAGTGGCCGTGAGTTGCCGCATGTAGCCAGGTGTTTGTCGGATTTAGTTCAAACACGTAAATTTTTTATTACATCACATAACGTTTCACACTCTCTCTAATTTTATCAAGCCAGACGTTTTTATCATAATATGTTGCGTTTTATTCACGATCCAGTGTTTTAGAAATTTCAAAAAACCTGGTTATCATCGAAGGCGAACTAGTACTATTATATCATTTGTTTCGTAAGCAAGACATAAATCCTTCTCAACGAAAATAACCAGTATCTGACAGCAAGCAGGTTTAATAAAACTAAGAAAAAGTTTGTTTTACTAGACGTTACGTTACCAAGCACAATGGGTTGTAGCAATAGGAAAACTTCTTGTAAGCCGATTAGAAATACAAGCGAAAACGGAATCCTTTGCGTCACTTCACTGAACTTTGGACACTGTGGTTATGGACACGTCGCAAGAATTGTAGTTTCATGTTTCAATATGGAACAGTTCTAGAGCTAGAATGTGGACTAAACGTCGGATTAGGCACGATTAAAGTAAGTACTATCAGGGCAGCAAACGAATCTCAACACACTCCTGTCACACCGAGGTGGAATTATGTATTTAAACAGTAAAAGCATTACAGATCTCGTTCGCAACTCCGAGAATTGGACCTGCATGAAGCACATTTCCAACACGTAACGTTTTAAAATTAAATTCTTCCTTCTAACAAGTAGTCCAAATTATATAAATTTCTTATTATTTGAGGTTTAATATTAATTATGTAAGCAATATTAATATATTTTCAAGTCATTGCACATGTCAGGTAGGTCAATTAATGTCACGCGGCTTGCGTTTAGCAGCGGATGTTGTGGCAATGTCGCCACCGGCTTGCGAAACTGATCGATGTTTAGATTGCAAACCGTTGATAGCTGAGATGAAATAATTACCTTGTAACACGTGTATGCTTTATCGAGACCAATACTCATTACTATTGAACATTAATTTGATTAACATGTCTCTTTTTTTCTTTTCAGGTAAGGAATTGGTTGTACTTCAATTTTGATTTATCGAACGTGTGTGGTAAGATTTATATTATCTTTTTAACTAGCGTGAGTGCTACGGGTTATAGAAGAAAAATATCACACAACACAGCAAGTACTTTACTATTTAGTAGTTTATTTATTTATTTAGTACTTACATCACTATTTAGTCCACTTACAGCGATATAGCTATCTACAGCATTGTTTCATTTGTCTGTTTGTACATCGTGATGATCGTTGTTCCCACACTGCGAGGCATACATACTTCATTACACCTTTAGTCTATGCTATAGGGATAACAAGACAGAGCGAGGATTCTGACGACCTCTGTGGTTTAGTGGTTCGAGTACCGGACTGCTGACCATGAGGTCGTGGGTTCGATTCCCACAGGACACAAACATTTATGTGATGAATATAAGTGTTTGTGTTCGTCTGGGTGTTTCTTATGTATTATAAGTATGTATTTACGAAAAAAAAAGTATATAAGTATTATATCCATTGTCTAATACTTACCCATAGTACAAGCTCTGCTTAGTTTGGGACTAGATGGTGCTGTGTAAAAAATGTCCCAGAATATTTATTAATTTATTCTTTTTTTTTGGATTTCGGAAAATATTAATTTATTCTGCCATTTGAGAAGTTTGCAAGCTATGTTAAACACTTAATTAGATATTATTTCACATTTCGCATTTAATTATCTGGCAATATTTAAACTAGTAGTTAAGTTGATCATTTTTTGCCGTTTTTATTTTCTACATAATTTGACTTTTTTTTTTTGGATATCTTTGTCATTTCGGTAGCAATAAAGTGACACGACACTAGAGATAAGACCTACATGAGTTATGTCTTCGCTAATTAGTATTTGTAATAGGTACGAGCTATCGTCGTTATTTTATAAACAATATCTTAATCATGAGGATGTAAGTATTAATCAACGAACTTATTTACCCATAACACAAATAATAGAATACTACTACCCATAACAACGGGTGACCGCATCCAACCAACTGGAAGAACGTAGCCTCATTACCGATCATATTACCAGATGTCGATCCCCCACCTTACACTCTCTAGGACGTAATTAATATAAAGAGTGGTTATTATTTAGATACCGGTGCGGGCTGTAGCCACTTCAAAAGATATAATAATAATTTCCCACTCAGGCTCCATATCAGAGAAAGTTCCCTTAAGGAATGCGCGATAAGCGTTTTTATTTAAAGTTCAAGTTAGCTATTTATTTCAATGGCACTACGCACCTTTATTTGGATAAATTGATGAGAAATTGAAATAACTATATATATGAAAGAAATAAAGTTTCTTTCACATTTGTAACAAATGGTGTCAAATCAATAGAAAAGTGTTTTTCACTTTTAGTTAGGAATGGTGTAACAACAGATTGCAAAACATTTTTCCTAGTTTTTGCAAATTATAAAATAATTTTATTTAATACGATAATAACGTCTTTTTCGATGAAGTAGAACGAACGCATTAAGAATAACAATTTAAAAAATTAAAAGTGTAGTAATTACAAAGTTACGACTTACGAAATTACTGGAAATGGCGCGCGTAGTTTTTGCGTTGAGTTGCGTTGAGCGGCAAACATGTCGCCGGGTGGCATGCGCATGCGCTGAGGTTTAGTAACACAACCATGCCGTTAATTACGTGAATTATCAAACAACTGTCCCTTGAGTGATGAAATGTGTATAAAAAAATACATTGCGTAACGCGCCAATTTATACTCCTTGCTTTACGCTTGGTTTTTCTTGATTATTTAAACATTTAGTTTAATTAGTAGTAATATGCATTGTAATTACTACTACCATTGGCACATATTCTTTTTTTAAAAGTAGGTTGGTATGTAAAATACGGAATACCCTCTTATCCTTTCTTATAAACATAGAAAACAATACATCTATACTAATATTATAAAGAGGAAAGATTTGTATGTGAGTATGTTTGTAACGAGTTGGCTCAAAAACAACTCGACCGATTTCAAAAATTCATTCACCGTTTGAATGCTACGTTATTCCAGATTAACGTAGACTATATAATATTTTGAAAAAAGTTAGGGATTTCTCCAACCGTGCGAAGCCGGGGCGGGCCGCTAGTTTACAATAATTTGACAAAGCTTTAATTCTTTCTTTCTATGGGAGTATGACTTCGATTTATGACTAAGAATTTGAAACCTTTGGTATTTCGAGACGTAGAACTTGTGTCTAATCAAGATACGAATAGCCCAGCACCCAGCAGCTTATTACGAAATATACTTGGAATCGAAAAATAAATAATTGGGCCCTAAAAGTGAAAGCCGTGAGTTACGACCACTAATGCGCTTATCTAATTCGCCCCACTCAATCATGGAGCACTCGAGACAAAACGACGCGAGACACTGAGTACCTAATATATTTTAAATATCACTTGTCATTAGTATTATGCATTATCTATTACCGACGTTATGTAACAATCGTGAGGCTCATTATGCCCTCTGGCACTCACTCTTATAGTTCACTATGTATACAGACGTCAACGTATGATTCCTTGTTAATTAAATTGTACACACTATTCTAAGCCCTATTCGCAAAAGAATACTGCCTAGATCACTGTATAGGAATTACTTATCGGTGTTCAAAGCCTTGTATTTGTGATGTACCTATAGCTCTATTTAACGTAACAACACGGGACTCGTGATTTCTATGTTCTGTGAGCTATTGTAATGTAATTATGTGTCATTAATTTATTTTCCGCAATTACCAAAGTCTTTAGCAAATTAGGTAGTAATTTACTAATATTAGCTCATTAGTTGAGTTCTTTTCATGGATGTGAGTTCAAAATTGTATGTGAAATCGAACACGAAAGGATTAACTTTAATTTACCATTGACTACTATTTACAATTAACTCTAGGAGTAGTCAGATCAATTAGCATTATTTTATCCTTCAAGGAATTATTTTTAATCATCTCCTAAAGCATTGAACATTAAATTATGAAAGCATAATCGATTACTTCTTACCGAATTAGAAAGTTAATGTGGATAATATGTTAAAAGTGATTTATTTACTCAATGGTTCATAAATAAGAATCCGAATCTCATCTCAATTCGAACATCATAGATAAAGTAATTTACTCGGTCATTAGCTCCGAAACCACAATATTTCTTTCATATCAGTGAGATTGCCGCTCGTACCATAATTTATATTTGGAATATTCTAATGCGGTCCAATTGCATCATGGCGATTACTCCAGAAACAATTTGTTGGGCAGGCAACATGTGACGTCAGTAACACCCATCTCTCATGGTGAACGATAACCCGATGGTGGTTAACGAGACACATTAATCTCGGCCCAGTCAAAGGGAATCACTTTCACTCTGTACTCGAAATATGAAACAAAGTTCAACAACTTTTATAATTAAGTGAAATGTTGCTCACGGTGAGTAAACATTTCAGATTTATATACTTGTCTGGGCCACGGGTGCAGTTTTTTAATTAAAATCCGATGACCAAATTAGTCTTATGTTTGATACAAAAGCTCGCTGATCGCTCGCTATTTCTTATAAAACAATTTCTTATTTTGCAGCTCGTGTCAAATTGACAACCAAGCGATTAACTTCAGAGGTTGGTTTTCGATAGTCTAAGTCTAACACATCATGACACATCCGTTGTGGAGATACCGCCCTCGCCATCGTCGTGCTCATGAATGCTCGTGCTCATGAAAAGGGTTGTTTCAATGTTAGCTACATGTAGCTAAATACTACTTTTTAGCAATTTACCTCCTTATATTACTAAAGACTATCAAACATCTTCGTTGGAGTTAAGCAATGTAAATCAATTCATTACTAAAACGGAATGAATCATTAACGCTGCTTAAACTAGCAGAATTGGCCTCCATCGTCTGAGTGTGAGAAATTAGTAAAAAGAATACAAGGCAATCTTGTACAAAAGCTATGTATCTCTAAAGTTATTATAAATACTGATGATAACTTCCAACGGCATACAGAAAACATAATAGAGAATCTATTATTGCCGGTCATTTGCGACGCACGTAACGTTGACCTAACTGAATGCGTTGAAGTTAGTCTTAAAAAATGTCTAGTCTTGAAGACAGTTACAGTTTAAGGGCATTAAACCCGAGTCCCCATTATTTCCGACTTGACTACCTTTGCAATGTAGGTATTTTCACTGTATCGTGTGAAAATGACATTATGGATACTTTTCAAAAGTATGACCTTTATTTCGCGTTTATTCGCGCAGAAATGTTTAATGAATCATTCGTGCGTCGAAACTTTATTGAAATTGAATCTCTTTATTATATAATGTATTGCGGCACGGTGATATCAGAGTAAATGATCGAATTCATGGAATCCTTAATGAACGAGATGTCGGAAACGATTCAGCTACTTTTATCACAAGCAAAATCTTCATTATGTAAGTGATGAAGCATCTCATAATTGGGTACTTGGAACTTACATAAATTCTGCGGTACACAAATGTATCATTAGTTTAACCCTTGCTTGCCCAATAATATTGCAACAACTTCCAGCCCGTGCAGCAGAATATCAGGGCTTGTAGAATAGTTGTAGGTACCAATCGAATCGATGATCGATTATTAACAAAATGTATGAAAATTACAACACATATTTAGCAAAAATGACAAATCATAGTTAGTTCATAAATTTCTTAGATTTCAATTTGTTTAGGACCATCTGTTTTATGCCAGTATCCAAGTTGAGACTGAATTATATTTTGAGTCAAATGACACCAAAAGGTGATTTGAATTTTTCTGCCCGATCGGCTTCTATACTCGTTTCTGAATCTTACTTTTATTTTAACGTTTGTCTTGTTTGCCTCTTGGTTCGATTCTGGAACGGAACTAATATTTGTGTAGGCTACAAGTAGTTATTCCTGACTCAAGGTATTGGTGAAAATTGTTGTTTGTTAACGTATCGATATAGAAAGATCGATAGGAAAAATCCTAGTGTGGAGCAACATAAAACATTTCGTAACTGCATACATAGTTTGATCAGATCCATAGCCACTAATTCGAATGTACCTAATTCGAATGAAAACCTTATTAGAATTATCGAATTAAGAATAAATTGATAATAATTTATTATTTATAGAACCAATTGCATTTATGAGAGAAAGTTTGCAAAAGTTGATGAATACTAATGAAAAATGATGTAAGGTAATTAACTTTTTAAACATCTTTTTGAACTAGGTAATAAAACTTATAAGTTAATCTACTTGTTTAATCATTTTGTTGAAATATCTATTTAATGTATCTCATAAGTATAAAAACTTTATGTATCTACGTAATGTAGGTACTAAAAGTTTTTTAAAAATGTTGTAACGGTAATAAGAAAAAGCGTTAAAATAAAACATTAGAAAAGTTTAAGTTAATTGTACATTAACCCAGGGAATTATTATGTGCTATTATAATTTAATGGTCTATACTGTATCTATGCGAAGAAAAACAGCAATGACGTAGTTTGGTGGAATCGAAAGTCGATGAAAGCCGAAAGTCACCAGTGAAATGGAAAAAAAATCACACAAAACAACACTAAAACAATGGCATATAAGAATTTATATGTGTTAGCAAACATGAAAAAACAATTAGTGCTTTAGTAAATCCGACTGCTACGCTGGAGGTTCAGGGTTCGATTTCCAGGTCGAACAGTGTAATTGAATTTTTCTATGAAATTCTCAGTAGCAGCTCGAGAATTGGATTTGTGCACGGTTAATGGCAATAAGCTCACTCCCATTTACTTAAATGGGACCTAAACAAACATGGATCTTGGAAAGAGGTAATCCAAAATACACTTCTAACGTGTTAAGTGTGTAACGTATATCGTGTGCAGGCCATGTGCAGTGCTAACCCGTATCAAGCCAGCGTAGTGCAGTATAGCCTATTGCCTCTCAATTTATAAGGAGGCCAGTGCCCACCAGTGAAACATTATATAAATATAATGTATTTTAATTCAAAAGTTTCCCCTCTAGGATTTTCACAAATACAAATTATCACAAACACCCAGACCCGGAATAACTACCTACCTGTAGGTCTTACAAATATTAGTTCCGTCGAGCCCACAACACGCAGAGAAGAAGCCAATCACCAAATGTGCCGTTAGATTGGTTGGTCCTATTTCTATTGATTTAATTATTGATCCTTTAATATAGTATCATTTATCCTTTCTGTGGCTCTTGTCTTTAGAAACAACAATCGAAAATCATTCATCTACACTTGACGTTTCTTATTAGCTACTATGATCGAAATAAGATTATACTTTCCAGTTCGACAACTCACTTAGTGAATCCGTCACATGCTTAGAAATACATGCGCAACATGCATGATTCATAATAGCAGTAAGAGTAGCACATTAGCTAAAACATTGCCAATTAAGCTGGTGAGATGGACAGGATAACGGTCAGCGGCCACTATCTAGAAAGTCATCATGATGGCCCTAACGGCAGTCGTGACACTTCATTTGTTTCGAAGAGGTAATTGTTATTAAATATTACGTGCCGGTGTCTTAGCTGTTGTCCGAAAAAGGCAGTACTCACAATAGTCAAGCTGAGATAAGATTTATTTGCTTGGTTGACGGATAAAGAGTTTCGACGAAATTAGTTGTACTTAGAATTAAGTTGCTTTAGAATGTTTGCGACATAGATATTAGAGTTGTGAAAAATGAAGTTTCAAGACGGAAAAGCATATTTTTTCCGTCTTGAGACTTCATTTTTGTAATCTGGGTAATGTGTGTATGGAGTGTACACCAGAGGTTCCCAAACTTTTTTTATCTTGACCACTTGCCATATTTTTCATTGCATAGAAAAATATGAGACAGGTACCGGCTATTTTCCATATACTTTGTTCATATTTAGAACGTAAAAGCTCTCTATTAATTTTCAAATGTGAATCATATCATAGTACTAATACTATACTAATACTAATACTAATTTTACTAATTACTAATTAATATATAAAGCTGAAGTTTGTTTGTTTGCTTGAACGCGCTAATCTCAGGAACTACTAGTCCGATTTGAAAAATTCTTTCAGTGATAGATAGCCCATTTATTGAGGAAGGCTATAGGCTATATAATAATATCATCACGCTAAGGCTAAGTAACTATTCCATGCGGACGAAGTCGCGGGCGGAAGCTGGTCATAGTATAAACATATTTATCATCAGATGATTTACTCATCAAAAGCTGTTTCTTTAGCCCATCAGATAATTAGAGATCATGCAGATCCGCATTCGAATCAAATAATTAGGTATGTATATGCTTTTTTCGTATTCAAATAATTACTGAACATCTTTCAACTTTTAACACATGTAATCAAACTACGTCGCACAAACAGTTACAAAAATATTACAGCAAATATTCAATACATAAGTTTTTGTGTACATCAGTGCATTAACCTTTCAAACGGTGTATGTAATGAAAACGTCATCTTTTACCTCTGCTGCGAAACTTATGTTAGTCTAATTTTATAATAACTTCTTTAGTTAAGGATAACGAATTCGATAATATTTTTTTTTATTATATAACAAATATAACTGCTACTCCTATATACTATCACGTTCACGTATCGGTTTGACGGTATACTATATCTATGGTTTCATGTAATAGGGGGCGAGCCCATACCTAAATGGTCCCATATCAACACATCGAGCTGATAGATTTAAATAATTTCATAGAAAAACCCAATAGCACTGCTCGGCTTCAGAAACGAACTTATGAGCTTCTGCTTAACAATCGCACTTGTGAGCGCTAGAACATTGAGGCAATTTAAATATAGTACCCAAGTGAAAAGCTAATATTTAAATAAAAATGTTCAATCATGATCTACGGCTTATCCATTGCGATCAGGCAGCGCTTGCGCATACGCGGTCGATCTAGATCGTTAGTCGTCACTTATGTAACTGAGTTATTTAACTCACATTTCTATTCATACAACATTTACAATGACGCTGACATACTGATAAAGAGGATGAAAGCGCTTTACGACTATGTATATCTAAACAGGTTGTTTCATTGTGGTATTAGACCCAATCTGATTGAATAACAAACTGAAACTGAATTTACTCATAATTTTTTGTTCATATTCACATTATAATACAATAAACAGTATGCAGTCACATTCCATAGGTAAACAATAGAATTAACTATTAATAATTTCTTCAGCGGACTCTTATTCGCTTTGTGTATTCATGAGCTAATTACTCTATTCAAAGTTATTCTAACGTCATAACCATCGGTCAACGTCGATATCCCCTTCTAAAGTATCGTGCTAGAGTGCGTGGGATCGTGACCAAACTCCTGAAATACTCATATCGCCGGCTGTCAGTGTGGTCGTTGGAATAGCATTATGGTCACCACACTATTTCCCTAACACGATCGTAGTAGAGCATATTTTCGGGTGACAACTGACCTTGACAACTCTGATATATGTTTGTATGTGTAAAACATCGATAGTACAGACGCGAGCGGGCGGAGCGGCGCGGCGTTGGCAATGCAACCCATCGCGCATGGCTAATGCGCACGCGCAACCACGACGCATAGCGATGAGGGTGTACTCGTGTGCGCTGACACCAGCTAAGCTCTTCGACTATCAAATTTTATTTGCCGCGGTGTTTTATTGCCTCATTTGTATTCAATACTTCCTTTATTAAAACACCAAATCTGTTGGAGCGACACTTGTGTCGAAACTAAGCTGTATTAAGCAGCGCTTCGTTGTAATAATTATATTTCATTCCTATATATTAAATCATATAATCATGCACTCGCATCCAGTAATTCGTATTTATAGGAGAAAGTCGTGTCTGTGCAATGAGTGTACCGTATACCATGTACAAAAGTCCAGTTGGTAAATCATAGACTTTTCTACGTGAGAATGATTGGGACACGTGATGTTTTTACATTCCCCATCTGGTTTACATTATACGGATTATGAAATGCACAGAAGAGAAACTATTCTCACCGTCAAAGGCCCGTTTATATAGGTAGGTATATAATGGTAGGTATTAGTGTTTTTTTGGTAATACTGAAACTTATGTTTTTTTCCATAGATGATAATTGTAGCAGTAACATTGAGAATTGGAGCAATAAACATGAAATAATAAAATAAACTGCAGCTAAGAAAGGTACCCACTATTAACATTCAGCGTCCGCGCCCCGCACATTGTAATTGTGAATCTCATCAAAGGCGGTATCATTTATGACTTAAAATAAGTACTTGCAGACATTGTTCTTTATTCAAAACAAAAAAACCATTGCTAAATTATTATAGTTCCATTAGGTTACTGGAACAAGTACTTAAACAGTAAGATATTAACGATAAAAGATAGTGACTAATCATATAGATTTACAAGGAAGGAACCGAAAACAGCACTAGTTTTGACCAACTTTTGAACAAAGAATAAAGACGATTGTAAAGACTAAACCCAGAAAATCGCGTGAGTTGGCATCTTAGGCTTATCACGCACGCTCCTACATATGGAAGCCTTTCATTCATTATATGCCTTACAAATAACTACAGTGCTTATATTAGAGTCGACCTATTTTCTGGAATCCTTCTACCTACACACTTCATTGTAATTGAATTAGCATAATATCAAGGAAGTCTGTTCAAACAAAACAATGTATTGTTAAAAAACTCATATCTACTTGATAGTTCATTGTGTGCCAATGAAACAGTTTTTAATATTTAAAATGTTGGCTAAAAGTAGGTGGTTGTGTTAGTCGCGACAATTTTCGTGATAATGATATTTCATAATGTATCGTGACAGCCGCAACGTTTCGCAGCGACATTGCATTGTAAATTGTGATGTACTTGCAACTACTTTTTATGACGAAAGTTTTGTTTGTAAATCATCATTTACAAATTATTAGTTTTTTGGTGCTAGAAAAATACGAGGAAATAACATCAAAACTTCCAGATGATGTACTAAGATTTTAAGAAACTTCTCTCGCGGCTCGTAAATAAGTGAACCATGCAATCCGACAAGACAATCGGAAAATATTGCCTTCATACAGTTCATTCCCTTTAAGATCTACGCTCTTTGCCCGCGGCTTCGCTCACCTGAGGCTATTTTAGGATTAGAAATAGATCCCAAAAATAATTAAATCATAAACCAACAGTGATGATCTCTTCTTTGTATGGGTCTCTATACATCAGAGAGGGACAGCTGTATCACAGAATCTGTTAAATTAATTGAGATAATAAGTTCACCAGTTTTTAATTTAGAGCTAATATCACTTTCTAATAGTGACAAACAAAATTAAAGACTAAACAAGACAAAATTCAAATCTATTTAGCAGCTTTTACGCCAACTCTTAATAAACAGACAAGAATTTTTAAAATAACATTTTTGGGTTCGTTGATGTTTAATTACCTTAATCTAATTGTTTTTTTTTTAATATCTTCAATGTACAGAAACAGCTTTTTTATAATTGTATAATAGTAGAGAAGAAGAGATATGAGAACTCGTGCCCGATTTTTTATTTATTAAACTTCACTCCATTAAACTTTACAGATTGAGGCCCAATTGCACCAACTTTTTAAATATGTTTATATTGCATTTATTTTTTATAAATTTTATAAATATTCTGGGTTATTTTTACACAAAACCATCTAGTCCCAAACTAAGCAGAGCTTGTACTATGGGTACTAGACAATGGATATATTTTTTTTGTAAATACATACTTATAATACTTAAGAAACACCCAGACGAACACAAACACTTATATTCATCACATAAATTTTTGGTCCTGTGGGAATCGAACCCACGACCTCATGGTCAGCAGTCCGGTACTCGAACCACTAAACCATAAGTAGAGGTCGCAAAATTTAAACTAATTTTTTCATAGTAAATTTGTGTTTAAATGCAATTTAAACATATTCGAGAAGTTGGTGCAAGTGTCCCCTAATTAACATCACACGTTATCAGTGTACTCACTGTTCACTAACGCATGTTAACTCCCTTACGCTAAAATATATATCTTTGCTATGTCTATAAAGGCTTGCGATAGTTTAATTTTCAGTTTCTTTACCCCTGTGGTTACAGTGAATATCCGTTCTTAACTGTTTTTTGGAAATGTGTTACACGCTTAACTTTGTAAAAGCTTATAAATGTAATCGCCGTACACTATAATAGAGAGTGCACGTGCTGTAAATAATATTGCGTTATTATGACCTAAAAACATGGTAAAATCGTCTACTACAGCTTTGTAAGCATTTTGGTTACAAACTACGAACGCTGCTACTATAGGAAACGCGGGGGTGACAAAATGTTAATGCTGCAAATTTACATTAATAGCCAATTGCCGATTCAGCGCGTTCAATACCCGAGTAGGCAATACACTTGTTCAGGTTTGGATATGACACATGTTTGAGTACATGTATGTGAGTGAATATGCACGCGATCAGAATTTTAATAGAGCCGATGCGAAGATATGCGGACCTTCATTAATATTGAACCCGCTGGCACGACACGATTTTATACCTTATACAGGATATAAGATCTAGGGAATTCAACAGATTTACCTTGAAGAATGTTGTTTTTTCTCTTGGGAATAAGTATTCGTTGGGCAGTAAATTCACAACAAGTCTCTACTATAATAAAATTGTAAAAAAGCCATGACTATTAAGCTATTGTTACAGGGTTGGAGCAAAAACTAATGAATAGATTTTAATTTTGTTATCACTGTTAGAAAGTATATGCTCCAACTTAAAAACTGGTGAACTTCTTACCACAATTAATTAATCGAATCCTGAGATACAGCTTGACCTCTCTGATGTAAAGAGGCCCATACAAAGAAGATATATCATCACTGTTGGTTTACGTAAAATTATTTTTGGTATCCATTTCTAATCCTAATATAGCTGCAGGTGAGCGAAGCCGCGGGCAAAGGCTAGTCTTAAATATAATAGAGGCCCATAAAATGTATCCGCTAAATATTTGATGAATGTCCGTGTCTATTAAATAAAAAAACTCTTACAAATACTACTGAATCGTATCTGATTCAAATTGCCTTTCAATGCTTAGAAAATTTTAAAACATCCATTTAAAAATTACGATCAACCGTTTTTAAATGGGAAGGAAAATACCAAACTATAAAAGGCAATCGTCGTGTTCCCCATCGAAGCGTGGTTAGTGGCAGTTAATCGAATTACTGACGACAGACAGACGGCCAATGATATAATTTAACTGGTTTAATTCAATCGGACACAGTCGGGGTCGATGAATTCGGGTTACTCAGTCAGAAACACGACTCCTTCAAATTATTGTTGTTTATTTAGGTCGAATGTCATAGTCAAAATCAAATAATAACGATCGTAATATGTCCATTATTTGACTAATTCATGTCCTCAATAAAACATTCTGTTATCTCGTCGCGTAATGTGAATATGTAAATGATAGGGTGTAACATATCTAATGATTAGTGCTGTCTTCTCACATATGATACTATTCAAATTCGTGTTTAAAATCTATTACTCAACAATTGTTATCCAACTCGCTAAGGTGACAACCGAATAGCAATCGATACCTACGATCATGTGGCGCAACACGACGGAAGTTGCAACACTACGATTATTAGTCGCTGAATTATGATAAATATCGGAGTTATAGCGATTAATATGGAGATTATAATCTCGTTAATTGGCACGCTATGCAGTTCAGTTCCTATTTTACAATAAATTTGAGTAACTAAATCCTAAAGAGAATGTTTGAGATCGTCATCACTGTACCTATAGGGAAGGATGAAGTTGAACCATTGAGTGTTTTTATACCATGTCTACTTCAAAACAGAGAATTGAACCTTCGATGCCTGTGTTGTACCCGTACAGTACAGTAAATACGCTAGTGCACGTGTTACAGTGGGTATTGTGAATGCAAGATTTTCTACAGCATAATTTACATGCAGGTTATTGTTGGTATTTGTGCTTTCATATAATCTAGGCTTCTGTGTGTACCCTCGCACACTTCGGAAATATGGTATTCAGAGGTCAGTGTCGCTTAATGTATTTTAAATATGGAAAAACCGAATCTATTTTCTATGAGATTTTTCGAGGTAGTTAGTTGAAAATTGGACAGGAGAACTTCTGTCAGGCGAGCTAGAATCCAAATATAAGTGTTTTCTTATAAAACTACTTATTCAGATGGACACAGGGCCATTACAATCACAGAATCACAGGCTTAGTGAGCGGTAGTGGTTTCCAAGTTAACGTATTGATTGGTCTCTAGATCTGCAACGTCTGTAGTTCTCGGTTATGATTGATAAGTCGTGTGACATACTCCACTTCCCATCGAGCATATCGGTGCGCGTGCGCGAGCTGCCAGATCACTGCCGTCACGATGCTTTTCATTATACTACTCTTACATTTACTATTACATTAATATGTTACATCGATGATTTATATACTCTCCGTCACTCGTAAATAATTGTGACCTACTGCGTCTATTGTGTGTCGTTTAGTTTTTACTGTCCGAAGTAGGCTGCCTGTTTCTGCAATGACCGGTTTGTAGGACGGTCAACTTTTTTGATGAGTTGAAAGATATCAAAAGTCAACTGTGACATTAATATTCCAGTTATAAATTACGGCATTGTTGTTAAGATCGAATGTTTACTTTTACTTTTTTATTGGGTCGATTTCTTTAGCCTATATAAGTTTTATGTAGAGATGAATTAATAGTGTCCTCGTTAAGTTGCCAAACAAAGAGTAACTTATACTATTGTTCGTGATACGAGTTTATGCCGTAAATAATATTAACAATGACATGAAATAAAATAGGTACGTAAACAAACGAGTGATGGCATTCATGAGGACTATCAGTTTTCAATGAAATATTTGGAATATCGTATATTAAGTATTCTGTAGTATAACAGTGTATGTATATTATTTATCAGTATATGAGAATTTGAAACATGTATAAACACTATTGTTCGGTGACGCAGCTGACTTCATCACTACTGGCATTCTAAATAATATAAAGTTTTGTATTAACCGTTTATTTCATAAACTAATATTTCTGTAGATCTTCAAACATTAGTTCGTGTACCTATACTTAACTTATTTGCATTGTTTTTTTCAGCGTTGCCCATAGACTGAAGCGTGGTAGAGCTAATTTTGGGCTGCGGAATTAAAGTGGACCTACTGGTGCATTTTAGTGTTTGTAATTGTTTTATTCGTAAAAAATATTTATAAACACATACCTAATTTTATTGTAATTACCTACTTATACTGCATGTCGAAATTGATCGACATGAAAAATAAAACAATCTAAAAATATACACTGTACATATACAGTGTATATTTTTACAGTGTAAAATAAATTAATCTAATCAATTTAGGCGGGCGGTATTTTGTTCGCGTTTGGGCGGGCGTAGTGCATGCGCTGTGGTAGCGGCGCCGGCGCATGCAACCGGCGCAACGAGCGCAGTCCTCACCGCGCCGCGCCTCGGGACGCACGCCCGTAGAGCCCATCCTTACTATACATAGTTTAATAACAGTTGCCCATAACATAAACAAGGGTCGTACGTGACCCCGCGTGTGATGTTCCCGTGTCAGTGACTACTGCTTGCCTACACAAAGGACTTATGATGCATGTGAGTGCTCCTTAAGTTTGCTACCGTACATTCATGGATACTTGTTAGAAGATAATTATATTTAGTTCAACTGGAGTTAATACCTACTTAGATTTTTTTTTCGGAGCCTTCAAGTCTACGCTACTAGTTTTGTATTACTGTTAAGTTATACCTACAGCGTGTTTTAAACACTTGTTTAAAATATTTAAGCAATTATTACTGGATACCATACCCGCATTGTCAACTAAACAATAGTGAATTTGAATCGAACTCTATTCATGGCAAGGCCGGTCACAATCGATTTCTTTTAGCCAGGGTATGATTCAATAGTGTCGACAATACATCAAGTTTCTAAGCATCCTGTTTTTGTAATGCATCTGGCGACCTTAATTGCGCCAGGGTCCGACTTAATGCTAGCAATTAAGCCACCTGCCTTCCATGGTATTTTCCTTGATGTTAGTAGTACGATCTACGATATGTATTATTATTTACCTGTTATTATCTCCTTGAATCACAGCGGTTATTGATATGTTTGATATTAAGATAACCAATGTTGACATATCAATGCTGTCTCATTATATTGATCTTTACTACCTACTAATTTTATTAATAGTTATGTTCAACAATATCATCGTAGCTTTAAATATTTATTCAGTTATAGTGTAGTAAATCCTTATTGAAACAAATAGTATTCATACAAAAACACGATTGTATTATATTTGTAAATATACATGGCTGTTTGTAAAACACAGTTCTTATTACGATAGCAATGGATACGTAATGTATTAACGTGAATAAAAGATACTGGAGCATGCGATTAATATCGTGTAATACAATGCCCAACAATGCATTTATAACTCACTTCGAATTATGGGTACGATCAGATAAAATTTAAGTTTCGAATTTACTCCAATTTCTACTACCATACTCCTACGTCTGAAGTGATGGTTGCCTATAATGCCTCACACTTATGCTTATTTACGTGCCTTGCAAAATATATAGAAGTTTAAGGAGAATGTAATATCGTGAAATTCTCAATCTAGTTTACAAATTAGACATTGTCGTAGGTATCATTTATATATAATTCATTCATACAGGATAACTGCGTTGTATGAAATAATTAAGTTTCAGTATAGTAACATACTTTCGTATCCGAATCCTACAAAGGATGTATTCCGATACTCAATGTAATTGAATGGGATCTTAATAGTTTTACAAATTTAATTAATCTCTACGTATAAGTAAGCAGCAATATTTCAAATTGCAAAGCATTTTACATTTATAATATTTCGCTTGCTTCAATATGTCAAAACTGTTGTATGCATTGGGGCATTTAGTAGGTACTTACACTGAAAATTACAAATATTTGTACTTAACAAATCATAACAATAGCTCGTTAAACACTAAACAAGATCAAAATATTAGTTTATCTAATCTATGTAGCTTTATTTGTATAATAAGAGAAATTTGGGGATCCCTTATCTCCAATTTGTAGTTAGAAAGAGAGTAACAACCACATTCTTAGTAAAATAACATCGTCTCGTACGTAAACAATTGCCTTGGGAATAACAAAAGCGATTGATGTCTTCCTTGTTTAGAACACCGCTAATAAACAGAACATCCATTGAAAGCCGGCGTGGTCCATTCTTACCTGACCCTCTAAAACTTCATAATTACTTAATGAATACGCCCAACATGAGCTCGAGGCAAAATGGTGCCGTTCCTTCGTGTTATACCATAATTTGTTGTACCTCACGTTACATAAGCTAATTGGAAAGGTCTCAACGTATGAGCCATCGAAGATTCGATAGATTGAAACGTATTTCATCATTATTGTTCCGTAATTATCCAGTTTGAACCAGATTTATGGGTCCGTAACCCAAAAGTCCATTTACTAGACAAGTTACAGAAGTTACTATATCGCGACGACGCGACGTAACATTAATTTAATTATCTTTCTGCATCGATTCACGTTTTGTTTTAATGTGTTAAATAAAACGATGTTTATTCAACGTGAAACATAATTTTGTATTATTTGTTTCGGCTTCTGAAAATTTAAACAGTCATAGTTAATGTCTGCTATGAATGCGTAGATTGTTTCTGATTAAAATAAAACATGTTCATTGTAAAATATTGCTCAAAATTACGCAGTCTGTACGTATAAGCAATTCTAGCTCCGCCACGAGAGACATTCAACAAAGGTGAAATAGATGTAAACAAGGTTCACATGAATAATGCATTGTTTAGATGCATCTCATTACTTCGCTCATAACTTCACTTCGAAAGCGCATCTAATTGTAGCCTACATAAGGTAATAGGGATATTTAACAAATGCTATATTTATCATGATTAATAACAACTACTTGAACGAGAGAGTAGTTATTAATTAGCTACGCTTACATTTTTAAATCTTTATAGTTATTTTTTTATGTTAGTCTAGGATATTTACTGAGGTGTATTGTCTACTAATGTTAATAGGTCTTCATAAATATTGATAAGTACAACTAGTTAGCGCACCTGTCAATTACAAACACACCATGATCGGCAGTTATCGTGAAAAAATAACATCTGGTTGACAGACATTCGCGTACGGAACCAATTAAGTTGACAAAACACGAACGAATTTATTTTAAATGGCTACGCAGACGGCGCGCAAGATGTCTTGGAGTTATTAGAGAATGGAGCAAAAACTTACATTTGAACGCGTGCTCACTGCTCCTGTAAAGAAAATGCTAATTAAATGTGATACAGCATGTGCAACTGTAACTCGGGATCATCCGAATGTAGCACGAGTACACCTGTTGAGTTGTTGACTTTTAAGGGCCCAAGAGCTATAACTATAGGATAGCTTTGGAATTGAACTATCCGCAACCATGGTTACCATTGAAACCTCTCCGTAAACTGTAGACCATGTAATTCCGGCGCCTTAATATGTACCTACCCTACATTAGAATAAGTTAGTAAGCATATATGTAGATAGTACTGATATAAGTAAAAAGAATAAAAAGAAAAACAAAAATATTCAACTCCAACATATTCTGCGAAAAGCTTGGATGAATACACACTTGTAGGACTGTATGACATTGTGAGAATTGTGTTCTTTTTTCTTTATAGAACTTCAATATAATATAGAATATGATATCGATAGATATATATATAATATATAGATATAATAGATATAGAATATGATATAAAGAAAAAGATATAGTCAATTGTGAAAACAAAACAATGTTGTAGGAACCGTGAACAACAATATTTTTTAATTAATTTCCTTATTCGTCAAGGATTATTCAACTTTAACTTATGAAAATCTAAGTTTTAATTCAAATGCGAGCATTCCAAAGAATAAAATTATTATAAAATAACCTATTGCACCATGAATAATAATTAATTAATCATAGGAATACACATACATGGGACGAGTATACGATAGTGCTTTGCGTCATGCATGGTAATAAGAAGACATTACAAAATTACCCGCCATTGTTCTGGGTTCGCGGAACACTGTTTCTTGGTGCGCCCGCGCCGATCGGCGGTTAATAGGGCTCGCATCATTGTGCATCTCCGTTGGTTCCCACAAGACGAAACGCAAAACCAAACAACACCGTGGAAGCAGTACTATGCGAAATTCTATGAAACAGTTTTGTGTAGGAAGTGTACGTCGTCACGTAATACGACAATGATTGCGTACGCGTTCAAAAAATGGTCACGTACGCTGTACGCAACGTTCCCAAAGGACTCATTCTAAATATAATGTTCCCACTGCAATCTTTGCTGCATCCAATCTAAAGATAACGTTGCACCAACACGTGTTAGAACAGTAAGTTTAGTGACCCCCCGACGTGACGTCAGGAACAGTCCGCAGCCATTAGTCGACGTCCTGCGGTGATCCGACTGGTCTTTGTATCCTCCATCGCAACATTCAACAAATGCTTTAGTAATTGTTTTGTAACGAGGACATTTTCAAAGGCAGGAGTAATTTGTAAAATATTCATGAATACGAACGAAAGGAACGAAAATCCTCGGTTACCACGGGGAAGCAATTACGTTTTTTCTTTTCGTTGTTTTAGAATTATTTTAATAAAACAAATTGCTTTAAAAACAAACAAAGAGGAAGGAAGTTTGACGTGACCGGATTGGAATCTCATTGCACATGAGTCTAGATATGATGTGTGGTTAGTGTTCAGGTGGTTATAGACTGGTGAAAGATGTTCAAATAATAGATTGCCAGTGATCTACATGGCCAGCGACACGTCCACCACCTGTGTTCATTTCCATGGATTACGTGATCATGATCAAACTTCTATAAAAAGAAAACTTTCCCCAAAAAACCAAGGAATCTGCTTCCTTAAATACCACAAAAAGCGACACCAGATTCCTCGGGGGTCAAGTTGGAGAAAAAATGTTGAAAACTGTTACCGTTAGGTACTTGAATGCCTAGTAAAAACTAGACGCTCCGTTATTCAGAAAACGTATTTTGGTTGGAAATAACAGTTCTAATTATACCTACGTACCCAGTAACTACGAGTTTAACTTCACAATAAATAAAGGAATGAGAAAAAAGTTTTTGCTATATGAGTAGTAGAGTAAAATAGTGAATGCTACATTAAGGTTGTTCCTAGAACGTCACATAGATATTTTCAGTCATTAAAATAAAATGATGCAAAGAGCTGACACATCATTACGCCGCCTCGGGGAGTTAATTGGTAGTTTCGCGTTGGTTGCGTGTGCGCAGCGTTTAAATCAAATTCCGGGAACCATGGAGCGGTGACCATGACTCGCTTCACTGCGTCCTTGGGGATATCCAGGTGGGTTGTTAAAACTCCAAAATGTATGACGAAATTAATAGCGCTTATGTTTTAAAATTTCATAAACAATATATCAATGCACCCTTAGGAGGAATTTACATCAAACACTGTTTTGAATAAGTAGGTAAGTGCCCATGAAGTTGTTTTCATGAAAGGATAATACTAAAATAAGAAACCTTTTAACTTAAAAGCCGCAAAATTTATAGTCCTTTCTCCTTATTAGATTTGAATAATATAAGAATTGAGAGAATTAGTCATCCTCTCACATCCGTTAAATAGGTACACTTCTTGACCATCATCCAACACGCACATTTTTTATGGTGCTACTAGTATTCTGACATTAACAATGCACGAATCGTAGTTTGAAGTATAACCAACCTTTTTTTACACACACATAAATTATATATGTTGTATTGTGTACCAAACATGATTTTGATCGAAGTCTATCAGCTCGATCGTGATTCTTGCATCATGTAATTGAAAATAATTATTGGTATTTTTATTGAAGGTGATGGGGTGTCCTTATACAGCCTCTATTCGCGTCGTGAGTTCGCACCATGTATAATTTATAATTACGTAATGGATTTTAACGCTGCTGGATTTAGTCTATGTTTGAAATACCAAGGGTCAAATTTAATACATTGTTTTGTAATTAAACGCTGAATGTTTGATAATATGAAGATACATTGCATTATCTCATTCATCATGTTTGCCGACTAATCTAAATACAACTTGGCGCAGTTTACGTAACGTGAAAAGTAGCACATCGATTTTGTTGTTGACACGCCATGATTCCACTTCCTTCGCGGGTTCGATACTTTCTCGTGTTTTATGTAATTTCATTATCATGCTATACAACAATTATATTAGCTCTATGTAAATGAAATAGTGCTAGTTCCAAAGCAGACAATACATTGACGCTAACTCAGACAGATTTCAAAATTTCAATTTAGTTTCTAATTATGTCCCCAATACGAAAGTGGAAATTCAACTTTATAAGTGTTTAATCTGTTTTGTATTGTATTGTTGTATCAGTCATTTAATTTAGATTTGGATTTAGATCTTAATAATCAAATTAGAATAATTTGTACCTATTCTATCACGGAAATTAAAAAAGATAGAAGAAAAAGTCGGATACAGTTAAAAAAATGTTTTGCTTTTAGTTTAGCAATTATAGTCATGCATACATTATTTGTACTACCTAATATTTATAGTACTACATTTATTTTAACTTAATAATTGATAATTTAGTGACTGCTGTAATTTGAAAAACCATAGGTCTACGTTACGCAATGAGAAAGCGGGAAACGGAGTTATCAGTACTTTGCTTAGTACTAAATTTATTTTAACTTAATAATTGATAATTTAGTGACTGCTGTGATTTGAAAAACCATAGGTCTACGTTACGCAATGAGAAAGCGGGAAACGGAGTTATCAGTACTTTGTTTAGTTTTGCGGTAACGTGTTCCTACAACACTAAGCATCACTTTGAAACCTAAAAGATTCGATGAGAAGAATGATGTAACATTTACCGTTTGGCTAGAAACTGGGTAAGTAAATAAATAATACCATTGTCATAGTTTACAGACATATCGCTTTTTATTTTTATAGTGTCTAAGGTTACCTAAATAATAAAACCGATGCTTGAAAAAGCGAAGAGGCAGGCAGCTGTCAAATCCATCTTATAGGCTTACGCATTTATCATAAGATGACGTAAATCCGATCAAATATTTAACGGGATTTGGATTCTTTTCTTAACCCAATCGGAATTTTTGTTAATAAATATCTACCTGTCTAAACCGATTATTACGTAAAATAATATTTTCCCACTTTTAACTCGTAAACCCTACGGTCGTTAGATAATAGATGCAGTAAATTTCACACAAGAATATTTAATAAATCATCACTTGAATGTTTTATTGATATATTTTAGCCCAGAGCGTAGTTGGGAATAGGTTTTGTGAAATAACCCTGTAATCTCTGCAGAGTAGCTATGTACTCAATCACATGTGTTGGCTACCAAAATAAAATCTTTTTTCAAATTTGGAATAGTTTTCATGACGTGTTAACGCTCGACAGAATATTATAAGGTTATATTACGGCGATCTTACTTTTGTTACCTTTCAGGTCACTTTTCTAAATCTGACCACAAAAGGTAATGCTGATAATACATTATTTAATCGTTTATTCAACAAGCAATTATCTTTGGGTAGCATTTTTTTTTTTTTATGGGATAGGGGGGCAAACGAGCAAACGGATCACCTGATGGTAAGTGATAACCGCCGCCCATGGACACCCGCAACACCAGAGGAGTCGCAAGTGCGCTGCCCGCCTTTAAAAGGGTTTGGGCCTCCGGTAACCTCAACTCACTCGGCGAAACACAACGCAAGCGTTGTTTCACGCCGGTTTTCTGTGAGGCCGTGGTATCACTCCGGTCGAGCCGGCCCATTCGTGCCGAAGCATGGCTCTCCCACGTTCAAAATCTTGGAATACAAACTGTTTATTCAATCTTATAGAATTCTGATGCTAGTTGCATAAACACTATTAGTTACTAGTCACAGATTAGTTGCATGGGGCACAAAAATGTGTTTAATCGTAGGGTCATTCACTGACCTGTGGGGGCAGTTCCGAAGCTCAATTAACCATACATGGACCTCGAAGTTCGAGGCTCATCGACCATGTTACATGCGTGCCCCGGGCAATGCACTTTCTCCCATGGACTTATTTAAAAACGTCTCCAACGTGATTGACGCCGCACTATTGTTAAACAATGTGATGTAACATACTAGATGCGCCGTCACTCAATCTAAAAGAGGTTTTGTTAATGTGTAATGATGCGTATTCTTTGCGGTTGCCATTTAATTGTTAAGTAACATATACGTCCATTTGACCCCTGTCTATGTATGAACAAATTATTGCTAAAGATGCCACGATTTTCACGCCTCATCCATAGCTCAAACTTATTGAAGCTGTCATTCTTGTGCATCACAATACAATTGATACAACTGATGTTTTCTTTAGAACTTAGCAGTGTATTTTATTTCAAAAGAAATTGGTTAATGCACGAGTACCTACTTGGATGCTTAAGTGATTTTTAATGATGGAATAAAGCAACAAAAACGATTTTGCTTCGAGGCATCCACCTCCTCTAAGGTATAGTTTTATAGTATGCTATTATCTCAAGCTCTTCTCATTTTGAACTGCATTTGTGCAGGTACTTTATTTAATGTTCGGGAACTTATTTTAAAAGGCATTCCAACCGTGTTAAATTGGTCACAGGAAGAACAGTGTTTTATCTTTGTCATTAATTGTTCAGTTCTGGAACGCGATCCGAGTTGGCAGCTCATTTGAAAGAATGTTTCAAGGGGTTTTCCTCGTTCTTGTTTTAAAATGAATGTTGTCGAGGAGTGCTCGGAGGGTGTCTGAGAAGGCCGTTGACCGCAATCTCCTGCGTGCCGTGATTCGGCCCAGAATGCATTATTCCGAATCACCGAGGCAGTCTTATATATTACGTTCCCAATTGAAAATTCCACGCTTGATGTCTTCTTTGTTAACAACGCTGCTTTCGATATTATTCATGACCATTCGCCTTCAACTGGTAATTATCTGACATTACTTCGTTGCGATGATAATTGATGATAATTGATGATAATTGATTCTTATCTATTTTGGCTCACCTGAAATTACAAGAGGTATGTAATTTGTTTAATATCAAAATTACTAAAATATTAAAACAACATTCTAATTGTAATTATTCACTATTCAAATCAAACTTTGCACAAAAGACTTCAACGCGCCGAACGCATCTCTTACTGCCCCGCTTTGTGTAACCTATTCCGTAACCCACCCGCCCTAGTAATAACTTAGCAATTTAATTAACACAATTATCAGTTTCTAGTATAAACACTGGCTTTCTGTTCTAGTTACCGCTTATTATATTAACGGGAGGCAGCAAGTATGTTCTTATTTGGGTCAAACGGATGAAATAATCGAATAAACAATACTGCAGTCATTATTCTTGCGTTATCTTGAAATCGATACAGCGATGCGGTTTTTTCGCACTATATTAAGATGCCTATTGTGTTAATATTGACATGAGTAATATACACATACTTAAGTTTGACAGCAATTGATTACCTAACAGAATAAATAAATATATTGACTTAGTAGGTGAATAAATAGAACGCACTCGTACTTCAGTTTCTATCGTTGACCTTTGTAAAAGAAATCACTTTTACTGAACGGTATTTTGTCCAAAAGTGAAATGTTATCTGTGATCTTAGGATTGTTTTCATGGAGGATGAGTATGCGCTTTGTATGGCACAACAATAGAGATATGTGTCGCTGCGACCCGCCGCGACCCCGCCCGATGTCGTTGCGATAACTTATAGACCGTACCTACTCCGTATTCCGGATGAACTTTGAGAGTATTCAGTTCAACGTGAATGTCGTGTGTCTATGTTAGAGGTATTTCCCAAGTAAATCTCTCTTCAATATTATTAGTTATGTACCTTGATAAATTAAAATATGACGCCACTTTTGATGCAGCGGTTGAACGATCGGTCAGGCGTTCTGTTTATTTTATGGGATAGGGGGGCAAACGAGCAAACGGGTCACCTGATGGTAAGCGATAACCACCGCCCATGGACACCCGCAACACCAGAGGAGTCGCAAGTGCGCTGCCCGCCTTTAAAAGGGTTTGGGCCTCCGGTAACCTCAACTCACTCGGCGAAACACAACGCAAGCGGTGTTTCACGCCGGTTTTCTGTGAGGCCGTGGTATCACTCCGGTCGAGCCGGCCCATGCGTGCCGAAGCATGGCTCTCCCACATGAAAATCTGTTTCCACACGATTCCAATATTTGTTTCGCCTACAGGTAGGTAGTCGTATAGTTAATGTGTATGTGAGAATTTGTTTTTCTTAAAATACAACATAGGAAAAAAAAAATTATTGAAGATACATTAATCAAATTCGTGATACATTAATCAAATTCGTGATACCTTAAAAAAATACTCAATCAAGAAATATAATAGGACTAATACAATTATAAATTCAAATGCATTCATCATAGTATTAACCTTTGCGGCAATAAATGTTTAAGGAAATTATTCACGACGGTAATGCACATCCTTGTTCCGATCTGAATCTCGATGAATCACGCGCATTGCATTCCTTGAATCGGTCCGCATACCGCATTACCGTTAATAACCTTTATGGCATTAAATTTGCCTTAAAAAACTGATGTCAAGCGATAATTCGGTCATGATCATTGCGCCTCGAGAGCCCCATTGGAAGTGAAAATAGCTCGTTTGTTAATTAATGTCTGCATTTTTTTATTGTAACAAGGAGTCCTAGGTACTGAGGACTGACAAGCGAATATTAGAAACTCCTTTTTATGGATTTTATTGTTTAACGTGTGATAAAAGAATTTTGGAATTCGGGATTTATCAGTATGACGAGATAGAAATAGAATTCGTCAGTAGTTTTATTTAGAAGGAGTGTTCTGAAGTCCATTTAGAATGCATTGTCTTTGTAGATACGAATAGATCAACAAATATTTTCAGGAATTGTTTTTCTGATATATTATTAGATAATTGAATCCCAATTGAATAAACTAGAGCATGGGCCAAATTAATTTCTACTAAATTAACAAAGAGGTACCTCAAAACTAACCTGACCGCAAAGGTATTGTGGATTGTAAAAAACTATCGCAGGATTGATTACCTGAATGACAATTGCAAGACCTCGAGGTGTGGACTGTTTTTTAATAAAAGAACAATTCAAAATAGAATGAATGAATGGCATCAGAGTATATGTAAATAGTACATAAAGATAGAGCTTGACCTACATTGGGACATTTTATGACACAATTAATAATATAGTTATCATTTTTTTAAATATAGGCGTGTCCACTAAAACAGGAAACGAAAAGATAATTTGTAAAAAGCGCGGTGCAGGGCGAGGTCGGCGCACGCGCAGGTTATCAGAGCTATCTAAGTTTAGGACAGTTGACTCGTTATCTCAAAACGTACGCTCAAACCCACTTACTCCAAAGTAAACATTTAACTTAGAAAGTGCAGTTCCGTGTAACGCGTTCAGATAACGCTCCGTGTTTGTGATGCTCTGGATGGGTGCCTTAAAAAAATAATCCCAGAAAAATGGTGTTCATTGAGGAACAAATACGCTATCAACAAACTTTAGACAGGATTTATTCAACAAACTCAACTCAACAAATTCCGTGATATCTCGCAAAACAAAAAAAAACATTTGTTCGCGTTTTGAAAGAACCTTAATCCCTCTTTTTCTTGAGTCTACCTTATTTGTCTAGTGTTCGCAAGCGCAACTGCCACGCTAGAGGTCCCGGGTTCGATTCCTAGGTCGAGCAAAGTGTTATTGGGCTTTTCTATGAAATTCCCAGTAGCAGCTCGGAGTTTGAGATTTGTGCCAAGTGAAATGGCAATAGGCTCGTACTCTGTGACATCGGACCCTAACGTACCGGTGAACTTTGGACAGCTCTGCCAAACCCTTTGGGGAGTACAGTCGTGATGGTATTTTGATTGTATAAAGCTATTATTAGAGGGCCTCAAGACTTTAATTGATAAACTGGTTCAAATAATATCGCAGAAAGATTGCGACGTTAAATTCTTTTGAAAATAATAATTAAATTATGTACTTTTATTCAACTTAGGTAAATGATAATAACTGATTTAATTCTTAGTAAATAATTAACCATTTAACTTGATATCGCATTAAGAACAACTTAGACGCATATTTGAACTAGGAATTTAAAGTAGATTTTAAAGATATAATTTACAGGTCTGTTTATGACTGTTTCAGTCTATTTACATGCAAATCTGTCCTCTTTAATTACAGTACATTAGTTAATGGTACCTGGTTTAGAATACACATAATTTTATAACCAAAGTTTACGGGACTACGGCTGGGCTAAAAGCTCGCTATTGATGCATCATAATATGATTCACATTTGACTTTCAGTGAATTCATGTTATAAAGTAGGTACAACTTTTCACATATTATATTACTAAAAGTTCAAAATACTAATTTATCCCATTAAATACTGCTCATTGTGGCTATTGAGAAGAAAACACACAGTGTTGAAAATCTTTGCTGGGTGTATAATAAATTATGTTGGCAGTTTTTGAGCTCAGTACCATAGGTACATAGATCAAGTAACGGTGCCATGCCAGTGTCAGGCTGCCCATTCATATGAAAATCACTGTGATCTCGTCGGTTCACGGTTGTGCACATTAATATGTAATTATGAACAGTACAATAACTTCGCGTCACGTTCGTAAGCATCCTTAATGGTTCTGTCAAAAGCGATCAATTAGGTTCTTTTTTGAAAAACCATCATTAGAGCTTGTAAAAAACTTGACATAGAACATTCCTACAAGCAAGTCACAAGCATAAATTGTTACATATCATTTTATTAGCCGATTTTTTTACAAAGGGAGTACATTTGATTGACACATGTTATTTGGGAAGGGTAAACATATTGCAATCCGAACAGTACCAATATTATGAGACTTTAACTCTTAGAAATACCAACAAAGAAAAGTATAGTAACAGACAGCGGTTTCAAATACAGACATGCACATGTCTGTATTTGAAACCGCCCAAGTAAAATAACTTAATTATGTATTCTTGTACAAAAATATCAAAGTCAGTACAGATAATAATCACGAATGCGAAACATTTTCGATCCCAACTGTCTTTATACCGAGTTTTTATATTAAAATTTACCATGGTAAAACTTGCGTATAACTACAAACTTTTATTTCAGGAATACTTACTTAGGTGCTTTAATTTTGAATAAAAAAAATAATCATGAAAAAAAGACAACATAATAGATATTGAATACAATAATTATACATAGGTATACTAGTAACCGTATAAGCGATTCTATTTTTGTTTGTTACTACAAATACCTCAAACCATTCCGCATTCCACTTCTAGCATAAAAGATAATAGGTTAGGACGTTATGCCGCTCTAGTAATATGGTCGCCACAACTTCTTAGAACCTTATGTAAGTAAGTACAGCACGTAACTGAGAGCCTGATGGTCATCGCGACTCAAATGCATAATTTAACGAGCCACTGAACACGGCTGAACATAAGCCGAACCATTTGATATGATTGTATGAGAAATTGAAGCCTCTTTAATTCCCTAAGTAGCGTTCGGGCCCCGGTGCTCGAAAACAATAGATTTCCTACCGTGTCTGTAATTTGTTGCTTGAAGGATTATTACTTTATATGAAGGTAACCAAACAAACTAATTATTATATTAATACGTGAAGAGAAAACTTTGTACATCTTTTGTAAGCATCTTGCTTGCATGGAGGAGTGTGAGATTGTACATAGTTAAAGTTAATATGGAGAAGTGCAGAATGCTAATATTTTTTTTAAATGCTTAAAAAATAAATTAAATTTAAAAAAATATGACCACTACCCATGCCTTTGACACACACCTTTTGTTTATGGTTAACGTGTAACCTTCATAGGTTGATGGAGTAGTATGGTCGACTTTTGAGCAACAGGCGACTACTAGTACCTTTAATAAAGTATATTGCACTAGCTGTTGTCCGTTGTTTCACTTACCTTCCAAAGAGACTTTAGTGCCTATACACCCTTTCTCGGTGTGAATCTATCTCCTTTGCAAATTTTATCCAAATCTATTAAGCGGTTTAGGCGTGAAAAAGTAAAGACCAAATAGTTTACATCATTATTGATATGGATTCGAATGCCAAATACGGCATTTTCAATTTATTTACCTATTCGGCCCGGTTTCGCCCGTTTTCCCGTAGGAATTAAGCATTTTCCCGCGGTAAAAAGTAGCCTATGTTAAACAGGGATACTGTCGGAATCAATTGAAAAAAAAATTTAAATCGGTCCTGTAGTTTCGGAGCCTATTCAATACAAACAAACAAAGAATCAAATCTTTCCTCTTTATACTATTAGTGTAGATTCGAGTAAGTTGAGGAGTGAATCCTCCACCATTGGTTTAAAGTCATTTATCTGGCTGTTCATTTGTGACCTCTGTTGTAAAATAATGTACCTATGTGTGAATCTCCGCGCATTATAAACAATTTAACTTAAGGCTGCATGATGTAAGCTGCATACAATGACTGGTAAATTCTCACGGTCCTTTGTCCTGATAATAAGGTATCATTGTCGTGGACACGGTTGAGAAGACACGAGGGAGCACCCTCAGGACTCTTGGATGTGTCTTGAGAATATAAGTTTTGTAATGTTTCATTAAACTTTTATAAACTGTTAATAAAGTTAATATTAAAAAACAATGCAGCCATTTATTGTCATGGAAAAAAAACTTGTAATGCAACTACACAATAAATAGACAGGTAGGTAAATATATAAAAAACCGCTTATATGTGAGTCCGAGTCGCGCTCAGAAGCTTCCGAACAAACTTGATACTTGCACAATACTGCAACATTACTAGAATTATAAAAGCACTGAATATTGCTCTAACGAAAACACAAGTCAGCTTGAAAGACAAACTTAACTATGCAATTGTAATCACAAAAAAAATACTTTATTGTACTTTATAATCGTGCTGTAAAACCTTGCATCGGGCAATTACACGTTTGGTGTACTAACCTGATGCAAGGGGCTATTACATCAATAGCCCCACTATTGGATTCGATTCCTCCCAGAGACAAATACATATTTTTGTTTATCACATATTTGTTTCTAGTTTGTTTACTTTATGTTTACTTTAGTACTAGCGGCCCACCCCGGCTTCGCACGGGTGGGGAAATCCTTAACTTTTTCAAAATATGCTATAGCCTATGTTAATCTGAAATAATGTAGCATTCAAATGGTGAAAGAATTTTTGAAATCGGCCCAGTAATTTTTGAGTTAATTCGTACATACACACATACCTACATACAAATCCTTTCTCTTTATAGTACAGATGTCTAAAAATTCTCCATGACACAGGACTTGTTCCCTAGTCCTCTATATGAAACTAAAATTAGATTATCTTATCTATTTCAGATCGAGCGATTGGCCCAGTATGAGCGTCTGGTGGGAGGCGGGTGCGCACGCCGGAGGGCGACGCGCCTCTCGGACCTGGAGCGCGTGCAAGACTTGTTCCCGCACGACTACCTTGCTTTGCACGATGCTGACGCACCCGCTGCGCTTGCCTCTCATCATGCACAGGTAACTTGGGACTAAACAATGTCTATACGCTATTAACGTAGATATAGGACCAGGATAGACGAAAAAAACGCCTGTTTAAATATCTCTATTTATTCTGTAGTAAATTAAGTTCAATTACACACCGCACAGAAGCTTAAACTCTAATGAATTACTCTGTCTATGAGTGAATGAGTCTATAGATGATTAACCAGAGTTAGACGTTGTCTACATCACAAACAAAACTGTTATTTACTAGGTACTTGTGCTAGAAATACATGGATAACAAATCGCTCTGCCTAGTTTTATACAGCTTGACAAAGCACGAATCCAAACATGAAAATGTTTCCAATACTCGCTCTATAACCTTAAATATCTTAAGCTAGATGTAAGCTCGACTGAATAAAGAACTGAAATAAAGTACACCCAAAGAGCTTTCATATTTGGTACATAGATTTCATCACTGTTTCACCCAAAAATGCTCGTAGTCCTTTACCAGAATCCTTCAATTTATTTATGTTCATGTTATCGCAGGCAGGTATTATCTTTCAAACCTTGTTAGTAACTACGATAACCTGAACTATTTAGCGAAGGTCGTTAGTACCACGGAGGACAAAAAAAAATTGAATTTGCTCTGTGTCTGAAATCTGTTACTTCATGGCTTTATTCCCAATTACAGAAACAGAAAAGCCTTCGCAAACGGCCGAGCTTGGACATCGGCGGGGCCATCAGCGCGAGCAGCAGCTCCCTGTCCCCGCGCACCTTCATCATGGAGGCGCCCGTACAGCTCAGCCCTTTCGGCGCCACTTCCCCACCCCTCGACCGCCACCTGTTCCTGTTCAGTGACCTTCTGCTCGTCGGCAAGGCGAGGGGCACCAATTGCTTCAAGTTAAAGGAGAGCGTTCGACTCGCAGAAGTTTGGATCTCCTTGTCTGACGGTGATGATACTGGCTTTCTGATCGGATGGCCTACTATTATTGGAGTTGCTAATTACCTTGCCATCTACCCCACGCAAGCAGCTCGAGACACTTGGTTTAGGTAAGAGGATTTACATTATTTAAATGATTTTACAGTAGTATTTAGTAAAGATTGTGTTTAATAAGTTTGTTTATTTTCAGGAAAATACAAAATGCTTTGAGTGCTCAACTAGCTACAGAACCAAAATCTACAAATATCCAGATATTTTACAAAGATGTAACCAGTTTAATAGAATTCGTAAGTACCTACCTGGATTCATAAATCATCAATATCAATATGGACTTCCATATTTTGTTGTCAGTTAAGTTCACTATTATCATAACAAACAAATAAGCCAACTAAACTCGGCTACTTACTTGACTTTCGGGGGATTTTCAATAAAGCAAAAAGTATAATAATTTAACCACATCTGAAATGAGTGTGGCTATCAGTGACGACAGATATACCTCCCCAGTATAGTATAGCCGCTAGTCACTATTTCGAATTTGTCACGGACGTCTTCTAATTGCTTTGTAATTCCAATTATTTCCAGTGTAAAACCGTGTCTGTGAGTCCGGAGATGAGCGTGCGCTGCGTGGTGCGGCAGGCGCTGCACGTGCTGCAGACGGGCGCGGAGGGCGACGCCGACGCCGACGCCGACGAGCACGACGGCGACGCGCGCTGGGGCGCCGCCAATGAGTTCACGCTCTGTGTCCGCATCGCCCGGGATGCTCCGCCTACCCTGCTCCGAGGCATCGAGAGACCACACGCTATTCAGGTAACCTTACAAACAGTGACGAAACTTTAAAACCCTCAACTCAATATAAATGTAATGTAACACTTACTAAGATCTCAGAAACTATGAAACCTATAAAACTAGAAATTTGCTTGATATAGGTATAGAAAACTATATTTGAATCATGAATTATGTAGATGGTAGAAACTCTTCGTGACTGTTGATTCTTTTTGAAACTTTCACAACTCATGCATTAACATTATACCCATTCTTTAGAGAGGTCATCGAATAATAAGTAATTGTTTTTGGTTACATTAGCCCGTAAGATAAAATTCTAGGTTAAACTTAGAAGCATATCAGGCACCAAAGAAATCAGTTTATGTATCTACCTAATCAATTTGTATTTTTATTTCAGATGTCGAGAATAAGGCAAACACTGTCAAATGAGGATGGATTTGACCTAGAACATGTTAACGCTAAGAATAATCCCTGCGGACTTGTATTCGAATTGAAAAAGAAGAATCAGGCATTAAAAAAGTTAGTATCAATGAACCACCGCTTACTCAAAAGGAAGATAAAATTCATTATGTACAAGCTACAAAACCAAATATTGTGTTAAATTTTAGATTAGGTTAGGGGAGAACTGTGACTCCGTACCACAAAGTACTTTATAATATACTGAAACCCTGAACCGAATCACTTATTACAACCGAATTAGGTAGATAAATTTGATATTATTATGCTGCTATTCCACCTGTATTAGGTAATGTTAACATAGTAATATAATTAATGCAAATACATCTGAGTAATGTTGGTGGTGTTGGATAGGCTAGGACGCGCGTGAATATTTGTATTCTCGCCGACCCTTTTACATAGAAAGTTGTCTTACGGCTCCGGCCAACAGCTAACGGGGAGAGACGGGGCGAGATTTATGTAGCCGTTGTACAAAGTAGTAAATACTCTATTGTTTCAGTTATAAAGTCCAATATTGAACTAATAAATATTTCAATTCTCGTCTCTCACATCCTTGCGTATCCAAACTGTATACACCAAAGATGAGCGTGCCATGGAGAGAAATTTTAACAAATAGAAATCAATTCCTCGCTTCGCTGGTCTCCTTAACTGTACTAATAAGGCGTGACGTTCACAGTGGCACATCTGGTGGTCGCGGCCTCCGTCTATTGCGGCGCGGGGGACGGCTGTTCGGCGTGGCGCTGACGCGGCTGTGCGGCGGCGCGCCCCCGCCCGCGCTTCTGTTGGCGCTGCGCCGCCTGCGTGCGCTCGCGCCTCTCACGCACGGCGTGTTCCGCAGGAGTGCCAATGCTAAGGCGCTCAGACTGCTTAGAGATAAGGTAACCTTAATAATCAAACCTTCGTTACAACTTCCTTATTTTTGCCACGTTTGCTTTTGTTGTGATGTTCTATTTATGTTCAACTTTTTGAGACATTAAGGGCCTGTTTCACAGCCTTCGGATTAGTTTCCAATAAATTATCTGACACAATATTTCATACAAATTCTGTTCCAATTTTGAATTAATGGTAGATAGTGCTTATCCGGAGGTGGGGAAGCCGGCCCTAAAAATAATCAGTCCACAAGCTAAATTGTAACTCAGTAATTAATTACTGCGAATGATTAAAATGATATTGAATAGCTCGATCGCTATTTTGCGATTCCTGTTGCAACAACTGAAACCACCTTAAGTGGTTAAATCATAGACATATTTAAATAAGATATATTATGATGGTACAGCTGGACACACTGGGCCCATGGGCGGAGAGCTGCCCGGAGCTTGAGCGCGCGCCGGTGTTGCTACTGGCCGCGCTCGTCAAGGAGTTCTTCCGCGCGCTGCCGCAGCCCTTACTGTCTGCTGATCTTTACCCTGCTTGGCTACAAGTTCTTAGTAAGTAGCACACTAGGCTTATCAATAAATTAACAAATAAAAGCGCTACGCTGATTGATTTGAATACACTGCTTTTTAACGTTCAATGTTAAGATTTTACAGTTGTCCTAATGCCCTTTTTATGTTACAGCTCTATCACAAAATGAAAAGGTAGCAGCCGTCCGTTCGCTACTGCTGAAATTGCCAAAAGCTCACTACACCATGCTGACCTACTTTATATGTTTACTACAAGCCATCGCCAAGAAATCTAACATTAACCTCATGTGCCCAATGAACCTCGGTGTGTGCGTTGGTCCCAGCCTACTCTGGCCCAACACATCATGTGACAAAGCTCCCAAAGCAGTGCCAATGGTTGTAGAACTTCTCATTGTGAGAGCTGAAGCCTTATTCGGTCCTCAGGTTTCTAGTTTACTGGGTAATGGCAGTCCTGAAACTTCGAACGCATTATTAGACTCAGGTGCCGAGGAAAGCGATAGTCTTCATTCAGTTGGAATATCCTTGGATTCCATGGAACTGTCTACACCACGTAAGGAAAAACTATCATTAAGCCGAGATTCAGGACTGACTCTCTCAGAAGACGATTCAAATAGCAACGGAGGAAATAGTCCCGCACCTCGTAACATCTTGCACAGCTTGTCGGCACCCACGTGCAACATGCAGCAAGAATCCAAAGTAACAGTGCGATACAATATCGATAACCATAATGTAACTGGACTGCCTCAAGTTAGTCAAAGGCAGCATATTTATTCTAACAAAACAGATCTTTACAGTACCGTTAACGACGATTTATATACAACGCCATATATGGGGGAAAGATATGTACATAATTCCATTAATATTGGGATTTCAAATGGTATTGACGAAAGGAATTATGTATCCAAAACAGCACTACAAAGATCGACGGCTGATGTTTACCAACAAAGCCCAGCAAAGTATATTACAGGCTTAGAGCCACAAAAACCACCGAGAAGTAACGTTTCAAAGGCAGCTCGAACGTCCAAAGTTTACAGCATGTTTGCCGAAATGCAAGAGGCGAACAAAAATATTACGAACAAAAATTTCAACAGAGCAAAGAGCTCAGATAATCTTTTAGAATCGAAACAGGAAAATATCGATACTAAACGCGATCTGGTTTCTAGTCAAGAGAATATTGTGTATAGTAACATACACGATCTAGCCATGTTCACAGAGAATATCCAACAACAGAATCAATATCAGACACATGCAGAAACAGTTTCTAATACGAATTATTCCAGAGTGTACACAGGTTGGGAGAAAAAGAGTGCTAACTACACTAACAAAACGAATAATTGCGCTACAGAAAATATCTACAGTCCAATTACGAAGAAACAGGGAGAGACCTCGCAATCCAAAACAGATGGGAATTTAACATCGGCAGCCACCATTTTTACGCGAAATGACTGGACTCGTCAAGCAGCGAGGACAAAAAGCTTAGAAGTCAGCGAAGAAATGCATCTAAACACGGAGAAAATGCGAAATGGGAATCATGAAACATCAAATTGCTGCCGGAAGAGGCGATTTGATCCTGCACACATGTGTACCAAAAACTGTACTGGCCCACCAGCTAATAGAGAACAGAACAAACAAAACATGAATCCCTTACAAAATTCGTATTCTTACATCGATAACATGCATAATAACAATAATTCAGAGGAAAACAAAAAATCGAGGTTACGTAATTACAACACTAATAAATTAAACCAATCGAAGTCTCTAGCAAACATTATTTTGAACAGCGACTCAAGCAGTAGCGACACGTTGTATCAGCCGCAGAACTCATTCAATAGTCGATCAACGGATTCACCGCTCAGTGAAAATTCATTTGAGAATTGCTATACGACTCAATACATAGATCCCTTATACACATCAGTTTACAATAGACGAAGGGATATATTTCACGACATGAAATCGCCGAACCTGTTCCCTTCTGATATTTATAAAGCAACGCCAACGGCTGTCAAGCCTGAGTACAATAACTCTGAATACGAGCAGAATAATAATAAGAAACCTCCTCACATGCCTCCGCCAGTACCGCCAAGGAAAATGGTATATCAGAGGGTCCTGAAGAAGTTCCAACCGGTGCACGTGAACAAAGACGATAAGAATTCACGTTCCAAGTCTGTACCGCGTTTGTATAGAGAACCGCCTAACGGGGCAGACACCAAAGGACAGAACACCATAGCTTTAGAGGGCTCTGATTCAGACACAGAGTCGGAATCTTATGTTTAAATGCTGCGTAAGCACAATACTAATGTCATTACGAAATATGTATATTCAAATAACAATAATGCATACCTTCTTTTCGTAGCAATTATGAACTGTGTTGAACAAAGTTGTAATAAATTTTAATCTCGATGTTAGACAATAGAGCTGCGTATGAACTTCGCGCGGCACACCATCAAACATTGCCTAGCGCGGCAAACCATCAAACATTGTCTCGCGTATCCGCGAGCATGTATTGCGTTTTGAACAGTTTGTATACTACTTACTATTAAGACCTATGATTACATAGCTATAATGTAAGAAATATCTTTGAATCCCGCCTTAAAAAATATTATATGTGACCATAACCAGAGCTGTTTTGGTGATGTAATTCCAAAGACGTAAGAATAGTTTCAAACTTAATGCTATAATGTAAATGGATGTATCAATGACCTTTAAAATGTATTCATTAATTAATTAATATAGGTCATATTTATGCCAATCACTCGCTATTACATTTAAATTATCGTTAGTTATTTGTCTACCATATTTCAGGCAAATAAATAATTTGATTTGATTTGATTTGATTTGATTTGTCGTAGATTACTTAGGGGCTGGTTCACATGAGCGATAGCACGGGTCAGGTTTTTAACCATTTTTAATTGCATCTACATTTGACGATATCAGTTACGCGTATGTATCTAAAGCAGCTAAAGCGAATCTATTGCAATAAATAAAATTGTGACAAATACAATATAAGTAATATTTTCATACATCAGCTGGCTCCCAGTTTTAGGATGTGAGTGAGATGTAGGTCATGTAGGTATGTTAATCAAATGTGCTACTTTTTTCATTTTGTAATAGTTCATTTACTTTTTACCAGTTTAAACTCCTGGTAATACTTTTTGTAGTATGGATCTAGAACAAGACTTGGATCTTACCTCCCTTACAATTAAACCCAAAGTGCGATTGTAAGCCACACCTTAGGCTCTGATCTACTCTACGCACTAGCGCTGTATCAAATAAAACACTATGACTATTGACTGTGTCGTCTTTTAACTGGATACATTAAATATAATTTGACTAAACATAATGTAATTAATAAATGCCTGTTGTGTATATAATGTAGATATTATACGTACATATATAAATAAATATATTTAATGGTTTCAATGATGTTTCAATTCAATGAAAGTGGCCCTAACTCAATAAAAAAATAAATTTAAAAACATATTTATATTTCGGAAAAAAATTGCACAAAAATAAACTTTATAAAATCCATTATAGTATAAAAAAACAACAAATTATACAAAAATAAGACGCATTTTTAAAAACGAATAGTTACTCCAAAAAACTATACCTACATAAGTAATGTATAAACAACGTGATTCTTCTTTTCGTTCCAAAAGCATATTTTGCTCCGCAAAATTCTAGGACACTTAGACAGGACATTATTAAGAATTATACCATAACATAAATAATATTGTTTTTGAAGACTACTTTTATGGGTGAACAAACGCTTTTTAAACAGTGACTGAAATATGTGACGTAATTTTATTTATATTACAATTTCGTGTCTTTGTCACTTTGAAATTAACCCATATTTAAACCTCACGGAATTGTGTAAAAGTTGTTTGTCAATTTCATTATTATAAAAGAGATCAAATGGATGTGTCGCAATAGTGATGTTAATTTAACTAAGCAAAAATATTAAAGCCACTTTTTTTTTCATACTTAGTGCTTCAAAGCGAGTGTTCCCTCTAAAAGTGCGAGTTAAAGCTAGTTTATAATCGTTCAAAAAAGGAATTATTATAACATTTGTGAAGTACTATTTGGTTCTATCATTATTAATTTTGGAATTTCGCATACACATAAGTGCCTTGAGGGTTTTAGTATGGAGCCGTGTATGCGATTGTCCGTTCCGGTGAGATTATGATGATGAAGGTTGGTTGGTTTGGTTGGTTTGGTTGTTTTGATTGGTTTGGTTGGTGATTGGTGGTTGGCCATAGTAATTCCATTTCTGCGTTTTAGCACTGCCGAATATAAGAAAGTAAACGGCGGCTCCGATGTATAATGAAGCGCCTACAATAAATACTGGACGCCATTGGTTAAATCCATTCTGCAAATGAGAATTATCGTTTGACATATGTACGAACACATTACACAGTTATTGTAAAACGTACAGTCAACAAAATAGATATTCAGGCACCGCACGGTACTTATGTGTGTTGACAGATTGTGATATTTACGGCTTAAAATCACTTTATTTCTCAAGATTGCAATCACTTCGAGGAGAAATAAACAAAATTAATATTATCAGTCACAATTCACAGAGTGCGTAAACAAAATAGACGGTATACAAAGATATGATACAAAATAGGATTGTAGGATGTAAAATAAGATGTAAAATGTAAAATAGGAGTGTGTCCACAGTGTCTTGTCGATTTATTTTTATGTAGTTGAGCAGATGTAAGGGACGGTTTTTAAGATGACAGAATAAATTGTGAGATATTATTTTATAGTAATGCGTTTGAAGATGTGTTGTTTTAGTATTTTTTTATAAATTGTTATTGTTTTTGCGTCTTTTATATAATTTGGTAATGAGTTGTAGATCCGTGCTCCTTGATATAAAATACTTTTTTGTCCGTAATTAGTTCTGGGTTTGTACAGTTGAATATTATGTGCCCGTCTTGAGCTGCGTGTGTGTACTTGTATGTTTTTTGTAAATTTTATTTGTGTATGTATGTTATTGTTTAAAAATTTTCTGATAAGAATGGATGTGTTGTATTGGTAGATATGTGTAATATTAAATAATTTAGTCTCATTATAAATTGTATGGGTTGGTGTTAGATATTTGTACCTAAATAGAACTTTTATTAGTTTATTTTGTGTTCTTTGTAAAGTGTCAAGGTGTGTTCTTGCAGCTGATCCCCATATCTCAATAAGGTAGTCAATATGAGGTTTCACCAAAGAGTTATATATGGTGTAGCGTACCTTTAGTGGAAGACAATTTGCTATACTACGTAAAGCTCCTGAAAGACTACTTATTTTTGATCGTACGTTTTCTATATGTGCTTTCCATTGGAGTTGACTATCTAGCGTGAGCCCCAGATACTTCTCCTTGTTTACTTTGGTCAGTACAGTTCCGTTTATAGTTAAAGGTGTCAAAGGATCATGTACTTTTTTGTTTTTGGCCGAGAAAGTTATGTAATTTGTATTCGTTGCATTTACAGTTAATAATTTTTTTTAAAACCATTTTTCCAGTTTACTAAGATCATCCTGTGCGTCCTGTATTATAGTTTATATTGTATGACCAAAGTAAAAAAGACAAGTATCGTCAGCATATCGATACCTCTGGGCTCAAAGGTCAAGGACAAAATGCGACTGTTCAGGGTGCCGAGTCTACTATTCAGGGTGCCGAGTCTACTATTCAGTTGTGTCAGAATTGTGATTCAGTGACTTCATAATGGTTGATTTTTGACAGTTTTCTCTACGAAATCTGTCATTTCTTGTCATTTAGTGCCATTGGACGGTCATTCTGAGGCAATTGAAATAGCAGGGTTGGGCCCCCTGTTGTGTCAGAATTGTGATTCAGTGACTTCATAATGGTTGATTTTTGACAGTTTTCTCTACGAAATCTGTCATTTCTTATGTCATTTAGTGCCATTGGACGGTCATTCTGAGTCAATTGAAATAGCAGACTAGGGCCCCTGGAGAAGCGAAAAACGAAAAAAATAAAAATATTTTTACTCTAACTTTTTGTTTCTTGAGCTATTTAAATGAAACCTAGGAAAAAAGTGTTTAGAATTTCTAGTATTATCTAGTGCAGTGTTAAAAAATTGCCGTAGTGCTGTATTTACCGAGATAGATTTCCTTTACGACCATAAATTTTAAAATAAAAGTCCTTTACACCCTTCATATTTTCACCCTATTATTTATCCTAAGGGCGTAAATCCACTTTACCGCACAAAGCTAAACAAAATAAGGAAAAAATCGACAAGTGTAATATTTTTTAGGTTCTTAAGGATAACCAGCTAAGGTATTCTGAATGGATAAATTCTTCTCACACGCTAAGAAGAAGGATAAATTAATAATTAAACGGATTATGTAATTTTGTATGTATTTATCTGTACTTAAACTACCTACTGTATTTTCTTTACGAATATTCATGAAATAACATAATTATACAAATAAAACGTACATTTGTGTAATCAAATTGAGATTGTTTATTTGTGCTTATGTACTTAATTGAACTGAAAATTGAGGAGATTTGACGAGTTTCAGCCTCCAGAACAGGCCGGGTTTCGCACGGGGTATGGCACCATAGACCACATTCACACAGTGAGGCAGATTTTAAAGAAGTTGAGGAATATAATCGGCCCCTGTGCCTGGCGTTTGTGGTCTATGAGAAAGCCTTTGACTCAGTGGAAACCTGGGCTGTTCTGGTATCCTTACAGCGGTGCCAAGTGTATTGCCGTTACATCGAGGTGCTGAGATCTCTCCACGAATCAGCCTTTATGAATGTCCAAGTACAGGACCAACAGTCTAAACCTATCCAACTGCGCAGAGGCGTGAGACAGGGAGACATGATATCCCCAAAATTGTTCACGAGCGCATTGGAAGATTTGTTTAAGACATTGGCTTGGAAAGGTAAGGGCATAAACATAAACAGCGATTATATCTCGCACTTACGATTCGCAGACGACATAGTCCTAATGGCGGAGGCGCTAGAGGAGCTGAAACAAATGCTGGACAGCCTAGCATCAGCCTCGCAATGCGTAGGTCACAACATAACTTCATCAAATTATTAGAAGCGGCGGTAGCCTAATGGCTTGGGCGTCGGACTTGCGATCATGTGGTTGCCGGTTCGAACCCCACCCATTGCACTACCGACGTGAACCCACTCGTAACACAAGCATTTAGCTTAGCACGAGGGGTTAACAAGAATAATAGTAATGTGTGACCCACATTGCTAGTAAGCTTTTAAAAAAAAAAAAAATTGACGACCTCTGTGGTTTAGTGGTTCGAGTACCGGACTGCTGACCATGAGGTCGTCGGTTCGATTCCCACAGGACACAAAAATTTATGTGATGAATATACGTGTTTGTGTTCGTCTGGGTGTTTCTTATGTATTATAAGTATGTATGTATATAAGTATTATATCCGTTGTCTAGTACCCATAGTACAAGTTCTGCTTAGTTTGGGACTAGATGGTGCTGTGTAAAAATGTCCTAGAATATTTATTTATAAATTTGGATAAAACCAAAGTCATGTTCAATGCCCACATTGATCTGAGACCTATTGCTGTAAATGGTCATCTTCTTGAAGTTGTTTCAGAATATACTTACCTCGGGCAGATCTTGCAGTTGGGTAAAAACAACTTTGAGAGGGAGGCCAAGAGGAGGATCCAACTGGGCTGGGCAGCATTTGGAAAACTACGTCAAGTCTTCTCATCACCCATACCGCAAAGTTTGAAAACGAAAGTTTTCAACCAGTGTGTCCTTCCCGCGATGACCCTGGTGCTGAAACGTGGACACTCACAGTACGGCTAGTCCACCATTTTGAAGTCGCTCAGCGTGCTATGGAGCGCGCTATGCTCGGAGTTTCTCTGAAGGATAAAATCCGCAACCAGGTTATCCGACAGAGAACCAAAATTGTCGACATAGCGCACCGAATTAGCAAGCTGAAGTGGCAGTGGGCTGGCCATATCTGTAGAAGAACCGACAACCGCTGGGGTACACGTGTTCTTGAGTGGAGACCGTGACTCGGCAAACGTAGCGTAGGACGCCCTGCGGCGAGATGGAGTGATGATTTGCGAAAGGTTGCTGGCGGAAGCTGGATGCAACAAGCCGAAGACAGGGCGAAATGGCGCACATTGGGGGAGGCCTACGTCCAGCAGTGGACTAGTATAGGCTGATGATGATGATGACTTAATTGAACTTCTCAAACGCTGCTAGCGCGTCTTCCGGCGATGAAAACTGTATCCCTTTGAGCTGATTTTTAATTTTAGGGAATTAAACGAAGTCACACGGAATGTGAAGGCAAATTTCGACATCGGCAGGTGGGACTCGTGGTGGCTTAGAGGTCATAGCGTCTGGCGTACCTAGCCAGGAGACGCAGGTTCGAATCCTGCCTGCGAGTCGAATTTTTCCTTCACGAAATAACTTTAAGTCACACGGAGCCAAGTCAGGATTGTAAGGAGCACCCTCCTTACAATCCCAAGACTCTGACCAGTGTGGAGTCCAGGAAGTCCCTCGTTTTCATCGCAGAGTACGCGGGCGCGTTGTCGTGGTGAAGAAGGACCCCGCGGAGCCCGGAGTTCGGTCGCTTGTTGCTCATTACATAAAAAACTTCTGGCAGGCATTTAGTGCTATACCAATCGGCGTTGATGCTGCTGCTTTGGTCTAGGAGTGGAATTAAAATTAGGTACCCCATCAAAATGAAGAAACTAGCGATAAAATTTTTCCTACGCTCCTCGATCGCTTCAGTTTCGTAGGCGTTGGTTCATTTTGAAACAGCCAAACTGTCGAATGACGCTTTGTTTCTGGATCGTATTGATAAATCCAGGATTCGTCACCTGTCACAATGTCGAAAACGCGCCGTGACGAGCCTGCATCAAATTTTTGTATCATATCACGGCACCAATCCGCACGTGCCTGCTTCTGAGCTTCGTTGAGGTTGTGCGGTACCCAGCCGGAAACTATCCTCCTTACGCGAAGGTGCTCGTGCAAAATCTTGTGAACACTTCCTGAACCAATCAGCAGAGTATGCTGAATCTCTTCGTACGTAATTCGTAATCGAAGATTTCAAAATAATTACAAGTGGCTAGTGACTTATACATAAAAACTTATTGTCGCACAACTTTCTGAGTGGCCTGGTAGTTTTGTGTAATGATTTAATTTATATTAAGTTAGGTAGTAAGCTTAGATTAAATTCGTTGATTTTTGAATATTCTAGGATTTATGGGACAATTCCTCACTTACCTTTATATACGCCCTTAGTGGAAGCAAATAATTAAAATGAAACTAGGTCGTAAAGGACACCTAGTATTATTTTTTTTTAATTGTAAGGGTGTACAGGACAATTTGCAAAGACGATGTCCTTTACATCCAAATTTTTAGGTGAATTATGTTAACCACTTAAGGTGGTATAAGACAATTGATATTGTTTATGTAGAATCCGAATCAGAATGCTTTTATTTCTCTAGTATTATAAATCTAACATGTCACTTAAAGAATGAATTTAATTTTACAAAGTTACGTGTTCCATTTTGTCCGCAAGGTGGGAGCTTTTGAAACCTATTCTAGTCGTTTTCTCGTATTACATTTGTTATATAAATCTACGTGAGGATAACGATGAAGCAATGGGGATTAGCCCCAGCGGATAGCCGCTTATTACTTAGGAGTGACCCTACGGTCATAGCCTACGCTGTCCGAAGAGGGCTAGTCGTTTGAAGAGCGGCTTGTCCCTATCTTTTTTGTTAATGTATTGAATTTCACCTACTCTAGTAGTAAATAGAAAGGAATTATGTTGCCCGTAACGCGTGTACTCCGGGCCTTGTTCTTATAGCCCCTCGATAGACAGAGATTTTAGACGTTCTATCATGTCGCCGTGGAGATCGTGCGCACGAATGTGCCACGGGTCTTGTTGCAGTATATCCCATAATAGATCGGTATCGGTGCGTCTAGGTAACTGAGCGGCATTCTTCAATGCCATTTTATATTGTCTCTCAATTTTGAGCAGGTTTGATTTGCTATACCTCGGTAGCAGTTGTATTACTCCGTAGTCTATCACTGGTAGTAAGCATGCTTGAATAACTAGCAGTTTGACGTCAACGCTTAGCTTTGAGCGGTAGCCTATAATTGGGTATAGCGCTCCTTTGACCCTCTTGGCCTTTGCGATGTTTTCTTTGGCATGTTTATTCATCGTGAGCTTTTTGTCGAGCCAGACTCCGAGGTATTTTATTTCATGTTTGAAAGGGATGCGTTCGCCATGAATTTGAACATAGTTGCGGTAGCCTGCATTCAGATTATTGAGTTTAGGTCTCTTGTAAGAGAACATGATGCATTCTGTCTTATCGACATTGCATTTGAGGCCCCATTTTTTGTAATAGTCGATTATATCGATAGCGGCCCACTCTGCTTGGCGAGTAGAGTGATCCGGTCTTTCAGCTGCGTTAAGTATACACAGATCGTCGGCATACTGTGACAGCATCTGACCTGCTATTCTTTCATTTGGCAGGTCTGCCACATAGAGATTGAAGATTGCTGGGCCGAGTATTGATCCCTGCGGCACTCCATGTGGCACGCGCTGCTCCGTTCCCAGAGTTGTTCTGAAGCTACCCCTTGTTGTCCTGTCGCACAGATAGTCCTCGACCATCTTTACTATATTTTTTATGTATTTTACACCCAAAAGTTGTTATAAACTTTGCTTTACTACCAAAATGAGTTCACTCTGGTAACGAAGTGTTATTTACATCCATATTTTCACGATAAACTATGTTTAACGTCTCAAATTATGTGGGTCGTAAAGGCATTTTTTTTTGGAATTTCGTTGAGCGGAATATTCAGATCGATAGAGAATTAAAAACTGAGTAAAACAGTATCAAAAAGTCATTTTCGCCCAAATGTCCTTTACGACCTTTGAGCCCAGAGGTATCGATATAGGGAAATTTGCCCTTTGATACCTATTTCGTGTATATTATTTATGTAAACCAGAAATAGTAGTGGTCCCAGTATGGATCCCTGGGGACCGCCACATTGGATTAGCTTAGGTTTACTAATGCAATCACCTATCTTGACCACCTGATAACGGTTACCCAAGTCAAAAATTTTGTATGCGTTTTTAGTGATCCCAATTGATGCTAATTTATAAAGAAGTAAATTATGGCTTACCGTGTCAAACGCCTTTTTCAAATCGATAAACATACCTAGAGCTATGTGTTTTTGGTCTATGTTGGTTTTAATTTTGGTTGTAAGGTCTATTGCAGCCGATAGAGTATTAGACTTTTGCCTAAATCCGTATTGTCGGTCGAATAAGAAATTAAAGGAATTAAGGTACTGTGATAGTATATTATAAAGTATCTTTTCAAATATTTTAGACATCACGGGAAGAACCGAGATAGGCCTATAATTACCCGGATCCTCTTTAGATCCAGATTTGTAGATCGGGGTTATCTTTGCTATCTTTAAGCATGTCTGGGAAATTTCCTTCATTAAGACATTTATTAATGCATTTAGTTAAAGATATTAGTTTCTTACTTGACTTAATGACCTTTGCACTAATTCCGTCTATCCCTGAGCTAGTATTCGTCTTAAGGCAATCAATTATTTTTTCTACTTCAGCTACGGTAGTAGGTGTAATTTCCGCTAGTTCGTGTGTACAGGTAGTGTGTTGGATGTTGGTATGATTATGGTGATATATAGCTGGTATTTGGCTAGCCAGTACATACACACAGATTGTGATATTTAATAATTTATCACGCAATATTGTCACGCAAAACTCAGGTGTTGCATATTAACTAATAGCTGTACCTAGAACAGTTATCGTATTTGAAATAACGTCTTTCCTACGATAAAGCGAATCAACTCAAATTTATTTTGCATGTGGGTGGTAATATGATACCTAAACTCTATAAACGTACACATTTCGCATAGGGAATAGGCACGTTACTAAAAGTTATTGCCTTATAAAAATGCATGATAAAATACTGATTTCTGACACTTACGCGAATATTAGACATTGAAATGAAACTACTTTTTACGGATTTTATCGGATGGTATCAATATACCGCGATAAAATCCGTAAAAATTAGTTTCATTTCAATGCATGATAAAAATTAAACAATGTAGAATACTCACTCCGTGTTGAATAAAATGCGCAGTAACTATTGGAGTTAAAAAACCAGCAGTGTTACCGATGCCAGTCGCAATGCCGTAGAGTGTACCAGCAAAGTTAGGAGCCAGATCCTGGTGATTCACCAGGTTAGTCAATGTAGCGGCACCATTAGAACCCATGGATAACGTGATGAGAGCCACGGATATGTAAGGTGAGCTGGTCCAGTAGACCATTGCGATGAGCAACAATCCGGGGATTACGTGAGAAAATATGGTAAAAAACTTCCTTATTACCACAGTTGACATGAGATTCTTTTTCATAATGCTGAAATCAGATTAATTAAACCTCACTGAATTATCAATAAATGCTATGACATGAATGTGACATGAAGTACGAGTGTGGGCACATTTGACTTTTACACACTATATGCGGAAAAAAGGTAAAGCGAGGAAAGTGAATCAGTTATTATCACGATACTTGAATAAGTATCTAAATTTGCCCATGTTAACAACGTATGATGATATGAGCTTGGTATTTCGTTAAATTTGAAAGGGGACTTAGAGTAGCACTGATGGAGAACCAAGCAAACTGGACTCTGTTTTCATGATGTTACTTTTACTTGTTTAACATAACATACATATTATCACGCCTATATTAGAAATATAAGGTAGAGTTGTGCTAATGTACAACCACAGGTAGGAGAACCTTTTGCCATTCACCGGGCACAAATTCTAACTCCAAGCTGCTGCTGAGAATTTTATAGAAAAATCCAATAATTGTTCACTCGACCTGGGAGTTCAACCCGAGATATCTATCATTGTGATTACGCGAAATAAATAAAAAAAGGGAATTATCTCCATCACATTTCATAAAATCAAAAAGACAGCATGAAGAACTAATAAGATTTTTTGTCGCTAATTTCAAATTTATTGCGCTACTCCTTGACTACGACACCTTACAATTGCCCATGATCATTCATCAATCGGGACGAGAAGCTATTATTAATTATTATTGCTTTAATTTAAACAATATATCCAGTTGCTTACTAGTCACCAAGGGATCCAAATCCAAGGGAGAAGAACATTCTAGCGAGATACGGCAATGACGCCAGGAAACCAGTTTTTGTCAGGTCAAACTTAAGACAGCTTGACACGAACTTTGGTCCAGCTGTCATTAACAAGTATAGACCCCAGATGTTACCGTATTGCAATATCGTCATAGCTAAGAAGGGTGATGATGTGATTATACTTTTTATTGGCGCAACACTCTGAAAAAATAAACAAATATTAACAAAACAATAACAAAGCAAGGCATCTGTGTTGCATTTAAAGTTTGCGCAAGTTACAATACGGTCAAAATAACTGTGCGCATTTGAAATTGTCCGCATGTTGTTTTGCAGTGCTAAATCTTATCTTACATATAAGTAATAAGAATGTAAGTGAGCCGTGTCTGTACATTGCTTATATTTACAAAAAAACTAATTTGGGGGACTCAGAATCAGTAACACAATCCATTTCTATTATTTTTGGAACTTTTGTCTATCTGTCTATCGGTTTGTCTGTCGGTTTGTCTGTGTGTTTGACCGCGCATCAAATGATAACTAAGTACTGAAGAGATTTGGAGGAAGTGGACAGGAATTCATAGCCTGTTTCTTGGATTAACATTTAGGCTATATTTCATTAAAATCGGTTCACTCAATCAAAAGTTATTAACATTTTAACGACTGAAAATGTAGAATTTGAACAATAACCGTTGAAGCAAATTTCCTGTTTAAGTATTTCAGTACTAGACTAGCACGGGTCAAACATTATAACAGAATCAAGAAATAAAATTCAAAAAATACACTCACACGTACTAAATAAGATAAAACAAGCAAATAAAACAAAGAAATCAGAAACCATTATTGTGAACGGGAATTGATTATTAGTACAGTTATTCTAACTCTACTTATAAAAGGCATCACGGGACATACATAGGATTTATCCAGCGAGCATCAGCCGGTGTAAAAACTAAATATTTGAGTAAGGTAAAGAAGTAAACAAAGAACGACAATTTATTCTCTAGAAGACTAACACGACATCGTTATTACCTCAATGAAATTTGATTCCATAACAGGTGTCATTTTGAGTTGACAATTTTGACAATTATTCCTTTCTTCTTTATAGCATCCAGCTTTAATGTAACTGATTTAATAATATTAAACCTCCATAGTGTAGATTCAAAAGAGTTTCCATTTAATCAAATCATAAAATAATATACCACGTATGTACTTATCTTCTATATATCTATATATATAAAAGAAAGTCGTGTTAGTTACTTCATTTATAACTCAAGAACGGCTGAACCGATTTGGCTGAAAATTGGTGGAGAGGTAGCTTAGAACCAGGAAACGGACATAGGATACTTTTTATCCCGTTCCCGTGGGATGTGATGACAGACCGAATTCCACGGGGGCGAAGCCGCGGGCAGAAGCTAGTATATATATATAAAAGAAAGTCGTGTTAGTTACTCTATTTATAACTTAAGAACGGCTAAACCGATTTAGCTGAAAATTTGTGGAGAGGTAGCTTAGAACCAGGAGACGGACATCGGATTTTTATCCCGTTCCCGTGGGATGTGATGACAGACCGAATTCCACGGGGGCGAAGCCGCGGGCAGAAGCTAGTTATGTATAATCAATGTTACTAAAGTTCAATAAAAGAAATGGGTAATTTAATAATAATAATAATTGCAACGTGCGTTAATCTTTACTGATGCCGAAACAGTTATTTGAGATTTTTATCTATGTAGGTATGTCTGTTTATATTTGCAAACATATTTTTAAAATTAAGTAATATAAATTAAGTCAATGGCTTTAAGTGTATTAAAAATATGGAAAACCAGAATCCTTTTTTCTATGAGATTTTTCGAGGTAGTTAGTTGAAACTTGGAGAGGACGACGTCTCTCAGGTCCGCTAGTTTTAATATAAAAACTGTGTGTGAGACTACTGTGTTGATGCACCTCGATATTAACAAGCCGGGGGGAGGGGATCGAAACCTGATATACGGGCTATTTACTTAGCCTAGTTCAGGTATCAGCACCTACAATATAAGTAATTAAATATAAGCGTATGTATTTTGCACGCCTGCTTACAAAAACTACTAAACACACCGAAAATGGAAATAGTACCTACATAGAGAAATATAGAAACAGTACCTACCCTTCTTTTTTGGGCTGTCTTAGCCCGATTAAAAGTATCTTAAAATTTTTCCAGTACCTAGACCATGAGTTTATGTTATAAAGTTACGATAGGTAAACAAAGTCGCTATCGTACTTACGTGTATCGAAAAGATTTCGATGGCACTGAGTCATACTGATGAGTCATACTGATGAGTCATATTGTTGACTAGCTGACCTGACAGACGTTGTCCTGTCCAAGTTTCAACTAACCACCTCGAAAAATTTGGTTTTCCATATTTGTAATACACTTAGCGCCATTGATTTCTGAATACCTTATTTCTGATCTATAAATTACTTAATTTCAAAAATTTGTTCACATTGTATTGACGTGAAGCATGAAAATATAAATGACATAGATAGACATAGATTAAAATCTCAAATATCTGTTTCGGCATCAGTAAAGATTAACGCACGTTGCATTTTTTTTATTATTATATTTATTTATGTATTTAATTGTTCGATTAGATGGAAACTCTTTAGTTTCTCAAATAAAGTGTGCGCACTGTATCTGATCTACACTATGGAGGTTTCACATTATAAAATGAGTTACTATATGGCTGGATGCTTTATAGAAGAAAACAATAATATTGTCAAAATTGTCAACTCAAAATGACACCTGTTATCGAATCAAATTTCATTGAGGTAATAACGATGTCATGTTAGTCCGCTAGAAAATAAGTTTTAATTTTTTGTTTACTTCTTTAACCTACTCAAATATTTAGTTTTTACACCGGCTTGTGCTTGCTGGATAAATCCTATGTATGTCCCGTGATTCCCTGTATAAGTAGAGTTAGAATTACTGTACTAATAATCAATTCTTGGTCACAATAATGGTTTCTGATTGATCTGCTTTATTTTCTTGTTTATGTTATTTAGTCCCTGTAAATGTATTTTTTTAATTTTATTACTTGATTCTGTTATAATTTTTGATCCGTGCTAGTCTAGTACAGAAATACTTGAAAAAGAAATTGACTTCAATGGTTATTTTTAAAAGTCAACGTTTTCAATAATTAAAATGTTAATAACTTTTGATAGAGAGAACCGATTTGTATTTAAAATAGCCTATACGTTAATCCAAGAAACAGGCTATGAATTCCTGCCGACTTCCTCCAAATCTCTTCAGTAGTTATCATTTGATGCGCGGTCAAACATACAGACAAACCGACAGACAAACCGACAGACAAACCGACAGACAAACCGACAGACAAACAGACAGACAAAAGTTCCAAAAATAATAGAAATGGATTGTGTTACCGATTCTGAGTCCCCCAAATTAGTTTTTTTGTAAATATAAGCAATGTACAGACACGGCTCACTTACATTCTTATTATATGTAAGATTACATCACACGCTGTAGTAATCTCGATCGTATATTTACGTAGCATGTCGTTAGGTTGGCATTAAGTATATAGTCATCCTTTGAAATAAAACTATTTTTTACGGATTTTATCGCGTTGTATTAATTTTATTTAATTCCCGACGTTTCGGATCCTTTACAGCATCCATGGTCACGGGTAGACTGAGGTGTTGGACGTCTTAATATTAAAATTACTAACAGCTACCTTACATTTTTGTTAATTATTTGTGATCCGATTCACGCAGAACGAGGTCACCGTATCCTTCGGTCTTGCAGGTTTGGGCTTGGATTACGATTTAATAGATTCTATAATGGGGTTCCAAGCAGCTGGTAAGACCCAACCATCGTCTCTATTGAAATTTTGGTGTTTTTTTAATTTCAATAGCCTCACGAATCATCCTAGGTAGGAATCGGTTTTCTTTTGCGAGGACTTGTGGTTTATCAAATCTGATGTAGTGCTGGGTCTTGTCTAGGGTATGTTCACAAACTGCAGACTTTCTGGAACGGCGGTGTTTGACATCGGCTATGTGTTCTTTTACGCGGGTCCCTATGCTTCTTTTAGTTTGGCCTATGTATGAGAGACCGCAATCACAATCAAGCTTGTATACTCCTGCATCTTGAAGAGGTATGTGGCACTTGACAGGTGGTAAGAACTGACTAATCTTCTTCAACGGCTTGAAGTATGTTTTGATTGAAGCTCGCTTCAAGATATAGCCAATCTTGTCTGTGACTCCTCTAACATATGGCAATACAGCAGGTAGACGCTCGACTGTGGCACGTTTCACGCGGTTTCTGTGACGAGGGCGCGGTATTCGGAGCTTGTTGTCGTATAGCACTTGCTTGACATGTTGAAGCTCTGCAGCCAAGTGTTGCTTATCACAGATCCCACGCGCTCTCTGAAGCAAAGATTTACCGGTGGTGTGATTCACCATTTAATTAAGTATTTGTCTGTATGGGTTTTCTTTCGATACACAGTGTGACTCAAGGTATTATTGGGGGTACGAATTACCAAGACATCTAAGAAAGCTAAAGAGTTGTTGGCCTCTGCCTCCATAGTAAACTGAATTGTAGAATTTAAGGAGTTCAGGTGGTCTAAAAATGCTGTTACTTTATTAGATGGTAATATGGTGAAAGTATAATCTACGTACCGCTTGTAGAATTTTGGTGTTACAGGTGCAGATTGCAATGACAGTCTCCTCAAAATCTTCCATGAAAATATCAGCAACAATGGGAGATACTGGAGAACCCATTGCTACACCAAGTGCAATCACAATCAAGCTTGTGATTGCACTTGTGACCGCAATCACAAGCTTGATTGTGATTGCGGTCTCTCATACATAGGCCAAACTAAAAGAAGCATAGGGACCCGCGTAAAAGAACACATAGCCGATGTCGAACACCGCCGTTCCAGAAAGTCAGCAGTTTGTGAACATACCCTAGACAAGACCCAGCACTACATCAGATTTGATAAACCACAAGTCTTCGCAAAAGAAAACCGATTCCTAACCCAGGATGATTCGTGAGGCTATTGAAATCAAAAAACACCCAAATTTCAATAGAGAAGATGGTTGGGTCTTACCAGCTGCATGGAACCCCATTATAGAATCTATTAAATCTAAATCCAAGCCCAAACCTGCAAGACCAAAGGATACGGTGAGCTCGTTCTGCGTGAATCGGATCACAAATAAAAGGTAGCTGTTAGTAATTTATATGAAATATAAGGGTTTTTATATGAAATTCCCAGTAAGAGCTCGGAGTTTGGAAATTGTGTCCGGTTAATGGCAATAGGCTCGCCCCCTTTTCGCCCACAGGTCGCCGGTATGTTTAGGTCCCATGTAATAGGGGGCGAGCCTATTGCCATTAACCGGGCACAAATTCCTAACTACGAGCTGCTACTGGGAATTTCATAGAAAAACCAAATAACACTTTGCTCGACCTGGGAATCGAACCCAGGACCTCTAGCATAGCAGTCGCGCTCGGGACCACTTGGCTAATGAGGCAGTTTGTTTATCTTCCATACAAATCCGAGTCGCTATCGAATAGCTTTCGATAGGTTTTTTACGCATCGAAATGCTGTAATCTCATACTACTGATTTTATTTCCTTACGTAACCGCTAGAGGCGTTGGTGGGGTTTTAATACAAATATTTTACAGCGTCGCTAGCGAGTTTACTTGAGAAAAACTCATGGTCGAGGTACCTAGGTTTATAAACTACCTACACACTAGATTTCATAGAAATTAGTCAACATCTTGATATTGATGTACATCTTGAGATATAAGCGGACATACAACAATTTTAAAAAAACAAGTGTAGCGAAGTCGTTTTTTCCCAATTATTTTGCAATCACAGACATGACTTAGATTTCAGATTGATTTAGTACCTTTTTCTTCCCATGAGCCACTTTATTCCCGATTGCGTTTATGATATATTCCTTCTCCTCGGCGGAAATGCGAGGATGTTGCACTGGGGAGTCGTATACCAAGTACCACCATATTAAACACCAAAGTATCGCGATTGATCCTGCAACATAATGTATCAAGGTGGCATTGATTCAGGCTCGAATCTAAAATTGTCATAAAAAGAAAATTATGGAACAAAAAGTATATATTACGAAACGTACTAGAAAAAGATGGCGCTAGTAGTAAGAAATTAATAAACCATACTCTTTTCTTTCGAACAGCTTTTACTACCTATATTGGATTATCTGTAACACCATTAAAAACCGTTCGATAGTGTTTGAAATATTAGGAATCCAAAAATACTTAACATAACATACCATCACGCCTGTATTCCCCGAAGGGTTAGGCAGAGGCGTACTAATGTACACCCACAGTTCGCCGGTATGTTTAGGTCCCATGTAATAGGGGGCGAGCCTATTGCCATTAACCAGGCACAAATTCCTAACTCCGAGCTGCTACTGGGAATTTCATAGAAAAACCCAATAACACTTTGCTCGACCTGGGAATCGAACCCAGGACCTCTAGCGTAGCAGTCGCGGTCAGGACCACTTGGCTATTGAGGCAGTTTATCAGTTATATTGATCCAAAAATACTTAATTTGTGAAAATATGTTTTTTATGGCCTTTTTATGTTTAAAACATTAATAGCATATGAAACTTACTGTTAAGAATAATCAATCGACATCTCATTTGTAAAAATCTAGATACAATAAGTATCCATACATAGACACATATATATATACACACATAGACCGAAACATGCCGAAACCTTTCCACTTTAGGTCTACGATAGATATATAGGTACTGTTTACGACGTTTAATTGTGATAAATAACAACTGTAGCTATATCAAATTTATATTCTTTTTCTTATATGTATACCAATATGCCATGGTCAAACATGAAGAACTCACATCTATAATAAGCACCTTCACTCTCAATCCGATAGGAGACCAATGCCGCAGGACAACAGCTATATGGGTTGATGATGATGATTTATTATCAGGACCACAATCATATAAATACTAAATTCTACATACATACATACATACATAAAGTCACGCCTCTTTCCCGTAGGGGTAGGCAGAGACCACAGACTTCCACTTGCTACGATTCTGACATACCTCTTTAGCTTCATCCACACTCATCAATCTTTTCATACATGAACGTCGGTTTAGGGTATTCTTGACCGAGCCATTTTTCAGAACGTCCTCAATCTGATTTCGGAACGTTCGCCTAGGCCTTCCCCTTCCTACATTCCCATTTACTTGACTCTCGTATGTCTGTTTAGTCAGTCTCCTTTCATTCATTCTTTCAACATGACCAAACCATCTTAACATACTTTTCTCGATTTTAGTCACTAGTTCACTACATCTTCATTCACACCACAACGTTTCCTTATCATACTTCTCAAAGCTCTCATCTCAACTGCATTTATTCTACTTTTATGCTTCTTCTGCCACACCCAACTTTCACTACCATACATTAGTGTCGGTACTAACACTCTTTCATGAACAGCCAAACGTGCCCTCTTGGACACTTTCTGACTCCTCATAAAAACATTCAACGCTCCGTTCACCCTGTTTACAGTATTCACTCTCTTTTCTATATCACTTTCACACTTTCCGTCTTTTGTGAACACACTTTTCTAAATATGTAAACTCATTAACTAGTTCAACTTTTTTACCTTCAATCACAATATTGCAATCTGTCACGCTATCATCTCTTTCAAATAATAATAACTTTCGTCTTGCTTACGTTTATTTTCATTCCTTTTCTTTTCAAGGCTCCATGCATAATAGTTACCATCTCCTGTAACTCCTTTACTGACCACGCAAGTATAACTTGGTCATCAGCGTAGAGAAGCCATTTGTTAGTAACTCATTCATTTTCAATCCACATTCACTCTTTCAATTCAATGGGAGAGCCATGCTTCGGCACGAATGGGCCGGCTCGACCGGAGTGATACCACGGCCTCACAGAAAACCGGCGTGAAACAACGCTTGCGTTGGGTTTCGCCGAGTGAGTTGAGGTTACCGGAGGCCCAAACCCTTTTAAAGGTGGGCAACGCACTTGCGACTCCTCTGGTGTTGCGGATGTCCATGGGCGGCGGTTATCGCTTACCATCAGGTGATCCGTTTGCTCGTTTGCCCCCCTATACCATAAAAAAAAAAAAATATTAATATTTCAATATTAAATTCTATTGCAGCTATTTTTGAAAATAAATTTTCCTTTTTAACGCTACAATATTAAATTGTTAACTATACGTACGTTTGTCTTAATTGCACCACCTGTAAACGTCACCTACCAGTAATGTAAAACTCAGTTTCCCATCCATATTCTTGTATAATAGGTCCTGAGAGGGACCAAGTGCACACCGTTCCAATAGATCCACCTAGCAGTGCACTTACAAACTTGCCTTTCTCTGCAGGTGGAGCCCAACGAGCAACCAGACAGTGAAGAGCTGGAAACAGAAACCCCTGCCAAAAATATATCAATCAATAAACCGTACCGTAAGGTTATTAATAGGGTATCTGTATTCTTATTTTATTTTTGTCAGACGGGATCGTGAGATGACTTCGTCAATTAATCACCCATCTCTTTTCCTGTATTACTTTTTGTCCGCCCAACCAGTCTTTGCAAGTTTGCATAAGGCAGTTATGAAACTGTAAACCAGGGTTCGAATGAGGGGGGGCTACCTCGACCATAAGTTTTTCTCAAGTCAACTCGTTAGCGACGCCGTAAAATATTTGTATGGAAACACCACCAACGCCTCTAGCGGTTACGTAAGGAACTAAAATCGGTAGTATGAGATTACAGCGTTTCGATGCGTAAAAAGCCTATCGAAAGCTATTCGATAGCGACTCGGATTTGTATGGAAGATAAACAAATTTGATACCATGAGTCATTATTTTAACATACTTTATCGAGCAAAACTATTACGATAGTAGTTACGTTACTCACTGTCCAATTTTGCCGTGAATGACTTACTTCATACTTTCATACTTTAAAGTTTACATACCATCACGCCTGTATTCCCCGAAGGGTTAGGCAGAGGCGTACTAATGTACACCCACAGTTCGCCGGTATGTTTAGATCCCATGTAATAGGGGGCGAGCCTATTGCCATTAACCGGGCACAAATTCCAAACTCCGAGCTGCCACTGGGAATTTCATAGAAAAACCCAATAACACTGGTCGACCTGGGAATCGAACCCAGGACCTCTAGCGTAGCAGTCGCGCTCAGGACCGCTTGGCTAATGAGGCAGTTACTTTAAAGTTTTGTTGCTAATAATGTCTGGGAGAGCATATTTATCGTGGAAGTAGTAATATAAAAGTCACCAAGGTATAGCGACTTACCAAACAACATACCATCATGACTGTATTCCCCGAAGGGTTAGGCAGAGGCGTACTAATGTACACCCACAGTTGGCAGCAGGCGAGGGTACCTACTTCAGGCACCAGCGATCCACATTCGTATATATAAATGTCAACCATAGCTTATGTTACTTAATGTATCGCGGCCTTGGTGAGGAAACAAATAAATAATTGATTGATTATTATTTTTTGTTCCCTCTTTTATGTTTCATCTGCCATCATATCGTCTTATTTTTACAAAAATATTGCTTGACAAGATTTTCTTAAAATATCATATATTAGGCCTGTTTAAATTACATAATAGGGTATTTTACATCATGTAAGAAAAAAAATAAAAATGCATGTTTATGATAGATTTTTAAAAAAGTTAACGAGTAACGTTAGTATTTATTTATAAAAATGCAATGTAAATTTTATAATTCAATTTAAAAAATCGACATTTTTTATCTGTTTTTTAAATGTCTAAAACGCCATCTGCCATATTGGATTCCGACGTGATGTCACTCCGATAGTTACTTGACGTTACTTGGTCTTTTGCAGTTGTATTGTTTAGTAACGAAGTGACGTCACGAGCCGAAGTAGCATGGCGGCTAGCGTTTCCGCGCGAAAATTCATAATCATAAATTAAAAATAGTTTTTAAGGCATTTTTCGGTTTTATAAAACTGAAATAAAAATTCTACTAAGGAAAAGGGAAGGACTAACATTACGATCTAAGGATTAATTTAAAACAGTTTTAAAAAAAAGGTGTAATATACCCTATTATTTTTGTAACTAGGTATAAGTAATACTTAGGTACCTACCTATTCAAAATTTAAAACATTTAGTTGAACAAATTTATTGTAGAGTAAAATCTAGTTAAAGATATTTTAATAAAGTAGATAAGCAACACTATAAACTATAAACGAAGTGGTCCTTAGCGCGACTGCTACGCTAGAGCAGTCCTGGGTTTGATTCTCAAGTCGAGCAAAGTGTTATTGGGTTTTTCCAGTAGCAGCTCGGAGTTAGGAATTTGTGCCCGGTTAATGGCAATAGGCTCGCTCGCCCCCTATTACAAGGTACCTACCTAAACCTACCTAACTGTGGATGTACATTAGAAGGTACGCCTCTGCCTAAACCTTCGGGAAATACAGTCGGGATGGTATGTATGTTATGTTAAACTATAAATAACTTACTCCTCCAGCTCCACAAGAAATTCTGGCTGCAACTAGCGCTCCATGGTGCAGAGTCGCTGACACAGGGCAAAGCAAGGTCATGACTCCACTCCAGAGCATTGTCACAGTGACTACATTCTTCGCCCCGCAGTACTCGGCTACCAACCCGGCAAACAAACAGGTGATCGAGTAACCCCAGAAGTACCCAGACAGCACATACGCCTCCTCCTGCTCCGACCAGTTGAAAGTTACCGAGCCGTCTTTCTGTATGACAAGTAAGAATTATTATTACCTACATCTTTTCGAATATATTAGGGCCAACTTTTTGTGATTTTTTTGCATTTTTCATGCTAATGTTATAAAGTTATTTAGTGAAGGAAAAATTCGACTCGATGATGACACTGACAATTGCAAGATGTTACTGACGTCACCTTTAAGACGTAAGTTCAGAATGTGAAGGCAAATTTCGACATGGCAGGTGGGACTCGCGGTGGCTTAGTGGTCATAGCGTCTGGCGTACCTAGCCAGAAGACGCAGGTTCGAATATTAGGGCCGGCTTATAGACTAACCGATAGGTATCTGAATATCTCCTGAATATTTGTATTTTATACTAGAGGCCCGCACCGGCTTCGCACGGCTCGAGAAATCCCAAACTTTTTCAAAGTATTCTATAGCCTATGTTAATCTGGAATCATGTAGCATTCAAACCGTGAAAGAATTTTTGAAATCGGCCCAGTACTTTTTGAGCCAATTCTTTAGAAACATACTTACATACAAATCTTTCCTCTTTATAATAATATAATAGTACTAGCCTAAGCCCGCGGCTTCGCTCACTTGAAGCTCAAAAACCAACAGTGATGATCTTTTCTTTGTATGGGTCTCTATACATAAGAGAGGTTATAGTATAATAGTTGATAATTTTGTATGTGAAGGTGTACCGAAATAAATCAGTGTTTAACCAAGCTACGTGTGTTTCACTACATGGTGACAGCGGTGATCCTTTTAACCTAATATTAGTAGTTAAAACGGATTTGAAACCACAAATATCGTAAATATAAGTTTCGTGATACGCCTTAAAAGTGTGGTATTAGCGATATGAATGGAACACGCTCGTCCTTCAGCGGAATTAACACTTGATGGCGGTCCAGCCATGCGATCCGACGCATGGCGCCGATGGCGGAAGCAATTCGAAGTTTTTCTCAAAGCATCTGGAGTGAGTAAAGAGCCTAAGGAAGTTCAGGCAAGTTTATTGGTTAACCTCATTGGATCAGCTGGCTACGAAGCCTACACAACTTTCACATTCGATGATGGTGAAAGTGAGGATGATATCAATTGTGTTTTGAAGAAATTTGATGATTATTTCGGCACAAAGCCAAATATCACAGTACGTCGATTTAAATTCTTTACTCGCATTCAAGAAGATGGCAAAAATATCGATCAGTACGTGACTGCATTGCGTCGTTGCGCCTGCCAAGTTCCATAAGTGATTTTTGTAAGGTTTTGGGAAACAATAAAAAACATGTTATTGAATTAAAAATTAAAAACTCGGCAAAATTATTGATACCACAACATGGATGTTTATTAATTATATCATAAAAATACAAAAGTTGCCAAAACTATCAGTCATTTATGGGGCTAGAATTTTTTTTAGCAAAAAAGTGCACATAACTGGTTTACAATCGTATAAAATAATGATGGATGTGCATTATTACACATAAAAGCTTAGGCAATGTGACACTTATGAAAATTTTAGGTTAACATTATGTGATCTTTACGTTATCATAAGTAAAAATAAATAATTATAATGAAATGAGTAGGAACTATTAGAAACTTACATTTAGTATACTTAAATATAATAATTCACAATTATTGTATTCAATATTATGAGATCAGTTTTATACCTACTTAACTTTTAGTTATTATTTTAAGATCACACTTATTGCGATTATTATCACAGCATTATAATATTAAAAATATCTTTAGAAACAAATAAAAATCTCTTTAACAAAAATCAAATCAAATACTTCTATGAAAATTGTTAAACAAAATAAACTTAATAATTCCTAAATTGGGTAATTGAGGTACACAGTTACTTACTCCTTGTAATGAAGGTTGTCATAGAATGCATGATAGTCGCGATGCATAAAAGGTTTTAAAGACTGGAGACTATCATATTTCATTTTATCAATTTTACGGGGCTCGTTGTAAAGTCGACTAACAACAGATGATGGGTTGTTGGCACGAAGTCGCTGAGGTAGGATTTTCCATTCATCGGGATGACGTAACTTGTAGAAGATACTGCCATCTTTATATAAAAGAGCTCGTATGTCATTTACGGTCGGGTCTCCAGCTTTTTTACCTGGACGAATGGAATCAATGCAAATGTCATCCTCATAATTCTTAAAAAAAAGTATAATCAACATGATGAACGTGGTACGGTTGCTTAGGTCGTGCTTCCCTCATGCGACTAATATAATCAGTTGGTGTATAAATAGGGGGACGAAACTTTTTCTCTAAAGTTGAGTGGACACTATCCACTTGCATCATTGTATGTCCCTTTTCTAAAATGATCTGTTCAATCTCCAGTCTAGTCTCCTTTGTTAATTTTAGTAAAGCTGATGACAGAACTTTATTTCTATTTTGGTAAGAACAGCCATCTGATATAATTATAATTTTTTTATAGTTTAATTGAGTCTTAATAAAATGTATCAAGCAGCTTGTAAATTCATTAGCCGTAACACCTCCATCACCCTCATGCCATACATACAGGTGCACATCTTTATTATTGTTAATATAAATAGACTGGTTATGAACCTGAAGTTTTTGCTTATAGTATTGAACTGACACTAGCATCTTTGGACAAAGGAGAACAGATTGGACATCGACAGTCAGGACAAGCACCTCGGGTGAGCTCATAGTGCGAGCTTCAATATGAGCGTTGTAGGCTTCTTTCTTCTTTTCAATGTGCACGGCGAACTGCTCCTCGGAGATATTGCCTTCTTTTTTAGCTGTGCATACATCGCACTGGTCTTTTCTTGGCTTAAAAATGGAAATCTTTTCCTCTTCCAATATTTTATTAAAGATTTTGCGACCAATATACGGTTTTCCGTTACCTTTACACCACTCTGTGTAAACTCGAAATACATGAGATTTCGATTCAAAAGTGTCTTCTATGTAAACTCTGTTACTGCTAGAGCGACAGTAGTGACTTGGTACTTTATTAATTAAATTTAGCCATTCTTTGACAGTAGTTGATTTAATAACTTTTGGAAGAGGGTTTATTATAGATTGCCGTTTTTCATGTTTAGATCTTAAATCTTGTCCTTCTACTGTGTTATCCTGCAGCTTTTTAATCCATTCAGACAGTGTATCACTATTTATGTTAAGGGTGCTGACGAAAAAGCTTTTACAAACCTTCACAGTTACATTCTGATCATCTGTAAAATAGTAGTCATATGCCAGTTGTCTTTGAGATGCATCTTCCGAGTTACACGTAGTTTTACGTCTTCTTAATACCGGACGCAGTCGAACAAGTGTTTTTAAATAAGCTTTTTTCGCATCCCATGTAGTTAAGCCCCAAAAATAATCAAATACAGCTTTCCGTTTTTGTTCCGATATCAATCCACATAAATAGCTTCTGTCAGATTTGGAAATACAAGAATGTGCACATGACTTTTCCTTAAGATATTTTCTAGGTCTCGGTACATGTTCATAACTTGTTTTCTCACCCGTTTCGTCACACTTCCTTTTTCTGCCTGTATATTTTTTACCACATACCCTTTTCAACTTATTAAACTTCCTTTGTTTGTTATTTATTTCCTCATCACTAAGCGAAATCTCAGTTTCAGATGTACTATAGAAGTCTTCATTTCTGTAAACCGTAGTATTTTTTTCTAAAATAAATTCTCCTGTCTTTTCATCCAAGTAGTAATTATCTTCATTAAAGTTTTCGTCAAATAATTTCGTATCCTCTCTTAACTGGCCTGTAACTTCATCAAGAATATATCTTTTATTAATACTGTCCGAGATCTCAGGAATACCACAATCAATTTCTGGTTTATCTTTAATAAGATCCATTTCTGACTTATCTATGAAAGGATCAAGAAGTTTATCATATGTAACGTCCTTTAGTTCTTCAAATATTATACTAATTTCCATATTTTCAGACGATAAGTTTTGTACTATGTTGGAGACATTTTGATTTAAATCTGAAGTTTGCAGGCCTTGCGTAGGATCGTAACTATTTGACATAAACAAATCAGGCACATTTAAATCTTCATTCGTAATATTATTGTCAATTCCTTTAGCTAAATTGACTAGCATCTGTCCCCGTGACGCTGGTTTGCGTGCGTAAGGGTTAAAAGTCATATCGCCTGAAAAAAAATCAAAAAGAGTAGGTACGTAATTACCCAACATACAAACAAACATAATTACATTAAAACAATATGCACATTCACTACGTAGCCCTCACTTTAGGGCACGTATAATACGTAAATATAAGCGTTGTATTTGCAAACGTAGTTAGGTACCTACAATCAAAAGTAACGTGAAGTAATAACAAAAACTCTAAAACAATCACACACTCAAATACTCAGAAGCTTTTAAAGCTTTTATCACTTACAATATTTTTAGTTATTGTAATAATATTCTAGTAATAAATCCACTGATACCTGAACAATATACGATAGGTATACAAGACTATTTTGTAGGTTAAAATATTGTTTAGGAACTTAAATTGACAAGTTACTGATGAATGGCTTACGGTATTATATAAAAACAACACAATTTAAGTAAATTCAGTACGTACTTACCACTTTTATTTGGTTTTAACACAATAAAACTATTTTTATATGTTGTGTACACCACAACGCGCCCTCTTGGCGCGCACAGTTGTGGTTGACTGAAGACTGAACGCAAATCCTTTATGTGCATTTCTGCACATACGAATTTTTCTAAACGGCCAAAATACATACGGTATTTGTCATATTTCTTTCTAAATGGAATATCACAAAAAGGATTTTATTAGCACATACAGAACGAAACGGAGATTATTTTTAGTGAAAAAACGAAAAAATGAAATTATGCACATATGGAATTTGGCAGGCGCAGCGACGATTGAGGGTATTGAGTCAACAGTCCGAGTTCGGAGAATTGCATGAAAGTTTGTTGCGGGATAGGATTGTGTGTGGTATCGACAATAACAAGGTGAGAGATCGACTACTTCGCACGGATGAATTATTGTCGTTAACAAAGGCGATACAAATCTGTCTAGCGGCCGAGATATCCAAAGAGGAAAGCAGGTGCATAGACGGTGTCTCAGAAAATGTGCAAGTGAATGCAGTTCAAGAAGGAAATAGTGTGCGAGGCGGTCGACGCGCTAGGGGAAGGCGTGGCGGCAGCAGCGCAGCTCGACACGGCGCGGGCGCCGCCGCGGGGCCGCGGCCGGTGCGATTGCAGCGGGGCGCCTGTCTGCACTGTGGCAGCGGACGGTGTTATGGCGGTGAACGCTGTCCGGCGCGTAACGCTTTGTGTTATGTTTGTGACGAGCAAGGTCATTTCTCGCGAGTGTGTGAAAAAAAGAAAATGGTTCGCAAGGTGTTAAATCTTAATATAGATAGTGTAAGCAGTGATAGTGAAGATAGCAATAAGGAAATGTTCTATGTCAATACGCTCGAAGAGGACAAAAAAACATGTAAGTCGATTATGGAATGGATAGTTACTGTGAAATGCAATGGTAAAAATATTTTGTTAAGAATAGATACTGGATCTATGATTAATGTTATGTCTAAAGCTAATTACTTGAACTTCGGCCTATCGATTACAGATCTTAAACCGTTCATGAAACGTGTGCATTCCTTTACTGGGAATCAATTACCGATTATAGGTTTTGGTAACGTTCCATTTCTATATAATAAAAAACGTTATAATTTATCATTTGTTATTGCTGATTTAAACTGTCAAAATGTTCTTGGTTTAGAAGGCAGCATTGCTTTAGGATTAATAAATCAGATTAATGCTATTAATATTGATCAGTACTCCGAATTGTTTCAAGGGTTGGGGAAATTACCCGGTAAATCTATACTAATATATAAAGCTGAAGAGTTTGTTTGTTTGTTTACTTGAACGCGCTAATCTCAGGAACTACTGGTCCGATTTGAAAAATTCTTTCAGTGTTGGATAGCCCATTTCTTGAGGAAGGCTATAGGCTATATATCATCACGCTACGCAGACGAAGTCGTGGGCAGAAGCTAGTATAGTATAATTGTGGATAAAATGTACAGCCAGTTGTATGCCCTACTAGGGAAATCCCGTTAGGACTTAAAGATAAATTATAGGAAGAGTTAGGTGTTGTTAGAAGGGTCACACACCCAACTTCTTGGGTAAATGCAATTGTTTTGGTCGCGAAAAAAGATCGCAGCATACGCGTTTGTTTAGACCCTCGACCTCTTAATCGTGCAGTGCGCCGTGCGCAGTATTCCCTACCGACAGTAACCGAGCTGGCAGCACGCTTACGCGGTGCTACGGTATATAGCGTGCTGGATGCGCGCTGTGGCTTCTGGATGGTGCAACTAGATGATGCTAGTGCTGATCTCTGTACATTCAGCACACCGTTCGGCCGGTATAAATTTTTACGTTTACCATATGGTATAAATTGCGCGCCCGAAGCATTTCATGCTAAACTTAGGCAGCACTTAGAAGATTTAGAGGGTGTAGAATCGTTTATTGATGATTTAATAGTATGGGGATGTACGAAGGAGGAGCATGATCAGATTAGAGTGTCTCTTGCGACGTGCTAAGGATATTGGTATAAAATTAAATCGAGAAAAATGTAAATTTGGTGTATCGGAAATCTTATACTTGGGGCACAAGTTTGATGCGGAAGGCATGCGGGCAGATCAAAGGTTAGGGCTATATGCCTTATCCGAGCGATAGAAAGGCTTTAGAACGATTTCTAGGCATGGTCAATTACTTGGCGAAATTTGTTCAAAACTACTCAGAGAGTTCACACTCTCTGAGTAGTTTTGAACAAATTTCGAAATTTTAATTGTGTTAAGGTATTTGTTAAAGAAAGAATCTGACTGGTTCTGGGAACCTCATCACTCTGAGGCTGTAGATAGGCTAAAAGCAAAGCTTAGCAGGGCGCCAGTGCTAGCGCTGTACAGTGAAAGCGCGCCGATAGTTATGTCAGTGGACGCATCTAGTGTCGCGCTAGGCGCTGTGTTGTTACAAAGTGGCCGCCCGGTGGCGTTCGCTTCATTAACGCTCACCGACACACAAACAGGAATTTAACAGGATTTTAACATAGCATTATTGAATTATAGGGCTACTCTGCGACACGATTTAGACTCACCAGCACAAATCTTAATGGGTCTATACGGTTAAAAAATAAATTACCGGTAACTGCTCAGCTGTTGACAGAAAAAGTAGATAACGAACGAAATTATAAAAGATTATTATTAAACAGGGAGAACATAAAAAACCATTACGATCGAACAGCGAAGCCACTTAAACAATTAACTTTAGGCGATAAGGCGACAGTAATCAGTAAAAACGATAGGAAACCGGTTTCTATAGTAGCACATGCGCCGCAACCACGTTCGTATATTGTAGAAGATGAACATGATTATCGTTTTCGCCGTTCTCGAAGTCAATTCATTGTGCGTAAGGCAGGGTACACAGAGAGTATAGGGAGACAACCTACTGTCAGTACAGATAATAGCAAGCCATCAAATACAGTGTCGACTGCAGGTGTTCGTAGGCGTAGACAAATGATGGTAAACAGACAGCAGGAAACATCAGACACTGGTATGTTATTGTCGACGAGTCCGCAGTCACAGTCACAGGCTGAGGCCATGATTCCGCAGACAAGCTCGTTTAGCGGTAATTATGAGAGCCCAGCTAATACTGACCATTCGTCTATGCCGTCGCCACCTACAGTTCCAATTGAAAGGTCGAGGGTAAGAACTGCACGAATGTTGAGAGATTTGTTTTTTGGGGGCGAATAGGTAACATTCGATAATACCTACACCTTCCATCTACCGCTATACTTTGATTAATTATTTGAACTCTAATGACAGTAACTTATACATGTTGTATTGAAAGTCTTGTTACCATTAATTGTTGTGTAGATTATATTTTATATATGTCATCGTTTTCTTTGAAGGATATACATACTTGTAGTATAATAGTTGATAACTGAAGGTATGTCTTACTTTGTAAGACATTTATTTATTACTAGCTGACCTGACAGACGTTGTCCTCTCCAAGTTTCAACTAACCACCCTAAAAAAATCAGGTTTTCCATATTTTTAATACACTTAGCGCCATTGACCTCTGCATACCTTATTGCTGACCTATAAATTACTTAATTTCAAAAAATTGTTCACATGGTATTGACGTGAAGTATGGAAATATGAACAGACATACCTACATAGATAAAAATCTCAAATAACTGTTTCGGCATCAGTAAAGATTAACGCACGTTGCATTGTTTTTTATTATTATACATACATACGTGGTATATTCTTTGGGTATATTATTTAATTATTTGATTAGATGGAAACTCTTTAGTTTCTCAAATAAAGTGTGCGCAATATATCTACACTATGGAGGTTTCACATTATAAAATGAGTTACTTTATGGCTGGATGCTTTATAGAAAAAAACAATAATTGTCAAATTTGTCAACTCAAAATGACACCTGTTAACGAATCAAATTTCATTGAGGTAATAACGATGTCGTGTTAGTCCGCTAGAAAATAAGTTGTCATTGTTTGTTTACTTCTTTAACCTACTCAAATATTTCGTGTTTACACCGGCTTGTGCTCGCTGGATAAATCGTAAGTATGTCCCGTGATGCCCTGTATAAGTAGAGTTAGAATAACTGTACTAATAATCAATTCCTGGTCACAATAATGGTTTCTGATTGATCTGCTTTATTTTCTTGTTTTATCTTATTTAGTCTCTGTAAGTGTATTTTTTTAATTTTATTACTTGATTCTGTTATAATTTTTGATCCGTGCTAGTCTAGTACAGAAATACTTTGAAAAGAAATTGACTACAATGGTTATTTTTAAAATTCAACGTTTTCAATGGATAAAATATTAATAACTTTTGATAGAGAGAACCGATTTGAATTAAAAATAGCCTAAATGTTAATCCAAGAAACAGGCTATGAATTCCTGCCCATTTCCTCCAAATCTCTTCAGTAGTTATCATTTTGATGCGCGGTCAAACACACAGACAAACCGACAAACAAACAGATAGACAAATCGACAGACAAAAGTTCCAAAAATAATAGAAATAGATTGTGTTACTGATTCTGAGTCCCCCAAATTAGTTTTTTTGTAAATATAAGCAATGTACAGACACGGCTTACTTACATTCTTATTATATGTAAGATTTTGTATGTGAAGGTGTAACATACCGAAATAAATCAGTGTTGTATAACCAAGCTACGTGTGTTTCACTACAGAGGTCAAGCTGTATCTAAGGTTTCGTTTGATTATTTGAGATAAGAAGTATACCAGTTTTTAATTTGGAGCACATACTTTCTACACATACAACAGTGATAACAAAATTAAAATCTATTCAGTAGTTTTTGCGCCAATCCGTAACAAACAGACAAACAGACAAGAATTAACAAAATCACATTTTTGGGTTCGGAGACGTTTATATACCCTAACCTACTTGTTATTTTTTAAATATCTTCAATGTACAGACACAGCTTTTTTACAATTTTATAATAATTTATTATAGTATTATATATATAGTATAGACAGGCAGCAGCTATCAAGATCTCCGCAGACCGCAACCCAACTTCTAGGCAATACCGAGAGAAGGAAATCTGTTTGTCAGGTTTTTTCAAACTGCTGCCGCTGTAACGATTGTTCTAAGTAGGTGGATTTAGGATAAAAACTTCAACCGGAACACTAACTACACTGTATGTATTTTCATTATATTAGTTCTTTGTCAAATTCAATCAGTTACTATATCTTCATGAATTTTTTAGATTACTTATGAGTGAAATTATGACCCGTTATCATTATGAACATGAATTTTAAAGGAAACCAATCTTAAATTTGTGCTTACCTTTGCTATATAAGCCAATTCATGGTATGAATTTTTATACACTCTATATACTCGTGTTACGTTTTCACGCAAAGAAGGTTTTGGCCTGTAAAAAACGATGCTATTTATTGACGAAATCAATTATAAACTAGTCGGTAAGTAACTCTTATGCCGTTGTATCTTCAACGGATACAACGGCATAAGGCAATACTGAAACGCCACTAAATTATTCAATCTTATAATGTCGTTAATTATTATGTTAATAATACTCACTTAGTCAGTTTGACTGTGATGGAGATAGCAGGAGTTAACGGGGCGTCTTAAAATTTAGTACCTAAGTAGTACCTATTTGAATATTTGACCATTTTAGTTCATTCTTATTTAGGCGGATTTCAGAGCAAACGTTTATTTCTCGTCTTTATTAGAATTAAAAAAGTATTGTTACGAGCTGGGGTTCGGGATAAATTAATTAACGCTAATTTTACCGAAATAAACAAGACTTTAATAAACTTGACAACACACAACAGAAATCACAAATAAAATCACTACACTATTACTTGTCGCACTGTACTGTTACACTGAGAATCACTTGTCTTCACTTTGATGTTCACTTCACCTTGTCCAAAACTAAACTGCCTAGCCGACCTTCACGACGGCTATTTATATCAGTCACGAAGATTCTGGAATCGAACAATCGCGACATGCCTACAAAATGCGAGTAGGTACCTGATAGTCTATTGTTTACGGGCATTGACCTTTGAACCTGACCTTGATCTATTGTTATTACGTGAGTACGTATTCGAGTACTTTCTTTCGAATATTCTACATGCTTCTACGATTTATCCAGAACCTTCGTGACCCATCCACGTCATTCTAATAGCTTCGCGGCGTAACACTGCCCCCTCCTAAGACATGCTCGTCCCGAGCATCATTTGATCCGTAATAACGCGCTAATCGATCCACATGAACGATCTTCGGTGCACCTCTTGTTCCTTTCTGTATCCTGTAGGTCACATCGTTGATCTTAGTCACGACTCGATAGGGGCCGTCCCATTTTGCCTGTAACTTGGGTGACTTTCCTTTACTGCGCACCGGGTTATGTAGCCACACTAGTGAGCCCTCATCGAAGCCTCTGTTGTTCATCTTTCGGTCATAACGCATCTTCATTTTCTCAGAAGTTTGTTGGCCCGACTGTCTGACATGCTCATATATGTCATTCATTCTGGTTCGCAAGTCGTTCGCATAATCACTCACACATTGGGGAGTATCTGGGGGTATACCGGTGATGAGATCTGCAGGCAACCGTAGCTCTCTTCCGAAGTTCGCGAAGGCTGGTGTCACCGTCGTACTTTCATGAACTGCACTCCGATACGATAGAAGGAATGGCTGGATGTGCTTATCCCAATCTTTCTGCCTACTTCCCACAACTTTTGCTAGATATCTCTCTAAGGTCTGATTAAACCGTTCGACCATTCCATCAGACTGGGGGTGGTAAGAGGTGGTTCTGGTTTTATGAGTACCCATTACTCGACACGTCTCCTGGAATATTTGAGACTCGAAATTCCTTCCTTGGTCACTGTGAATCTCCAAGGGTACTCCAAAACGACAGAAGACTTCATGAACCAATTTATCTGCGACCGTCGAAGCCTCTTGATTAGGAATGGCGAACACTTCCGGCCACTTTGTGAAGTAATCCATCACAACCATGAAATATTTGTTCCCGCCTTCACTCTCCGGAAATGGTCCTGCTACATCAAGAGCTATTCGCTCCCAGGGCGCACCAACATTGTAGACTTTCAATGCACCTCTACTGCGCGTATGGGGGCCTTTTACAGCTGCACAGCTAGTGCATTTACGACACCAGTCTTCAACATCGTCCCGACAGTGGATCCAATAGAAACGCTCTCTAATCTTCAATAAAGTCCTTTTTACTCCTAGATGACCTCCTGAACATCCGTCATGGTATAGTCTTAGGATATCTGGCACCTTAGCTTTAGGGACCACCATCTGCAGATGACTCTTGTCTCCCTTAGCATTATCCCACTTCTGACACCAAATGTTACGAGCTGGGGTTCGGGATAAATTAATTAACGCTAATTTTACCGAAATAAACAAGACTTTAATAAACTTGACAACACACAACAGAAATCACAAATAAAATCACTACACTATTACTTGTCGCACTGTACTGTCACACTGAGAATCACTTGTCTTCACTTTGATGTTCACTTCACCTTGTCCAAAACTAAACTGCCTAGCCGACCTTCACGACGGCTATTTATATCAGTCACGAAGATTCTGGAATCGAACAATCGCGATATGCCTACAAAATGCGAGTAGGTACCTGATAGTCTATTGTTTACGGGCATTGACCTTTGAACCTGACCTTGATCTATTGTTATTACGTGAGTACGTATTCGAGTACTTTCTTTCGAATATTCTACATGCTTCTACGATTTATCCAGAACCTTCGTGACCCATCCACGTCATTCTAATAGCTTCGCGGCGTAACAGTATATTACGCACTATACAATATACTAGAAAATTTTACCATAATAAAAAAATATCTAATGCATTGTAAACCTACTATAATTAATTGATTTCAAACAAGCCTATCTCTCATATTATGTAACGGCTGGAGTGGACAAGGTCAGCTGATGCCGTTCTGGTCACTACCAACGGGTGTAATATCGCGGTATGAACATCACCGTAGGTACAAGGTAACCCCGATGCTATATTCATTTTTTCAAGCAGGAACCGAACTTCCAAGTTTCTGCTAGGCTAGGTACTGGGGAAGCACCTCAAACGAGCTAATTAGTGTAAAGATACTTACGGTTTATCCTTAGGCACCATTGCAAGAATGTTGACACTCATGTTGACTCGCAGCATGTAGTTGATGAAGCATGCGAAGAAGCACATTATTGCTATAACAAATCGGGCTGCGGGCAAGCCCGGATAATTGTGTAAATAATATTGTTAGGCTTGCTTATCATTACCGTCGTTATTGCTTGTTCGGAAAATTGACTACCAACTCGAAAATAATTTTATCTACATATGTAGGTAGGTAACAACAGTCTATGTTGTAGTTTGATGACTAGAACACCAATTGAACAGAATAATAGTGAGATAGGGTGCATAGTGAAAGAATAAATGTTCACAAGACGTGATAACGCATTTAGAGAAGGTATTTTAGGCAATTCGAAATTATAAAAACTGTGTGCTAATTACGAATCCCCAGAGGACGTCCTACAAAAGGTAGGTAATATTACCTATTCGATACGAGATTCTGTTCAAAAGAATAAAACTTATAGTACTTAATTGGTAAGTAGAGTGGGCTTGACCTTGGCTTACGAGTACCTGGGGGAAGCGTAGCAAGTGTTGAATTTTTTACATCACATTAAAGATGTAAAACCCGATGCACATTGTTGATGCACGATCGGGATTTTTAATATTACGTTTATCTACACAAACTTAATCGTTTGTAACTAGAAAAAACAAACTAGCTAACTACATTAAAACTAAATATGACGTAATAACTAAGTGAAACCAGTCATAAATAAATAAATAAATTACTTTTAGCCATATTTATAAATTCTTTTCTTTTCACGCTTCCATGATCCAAATATCAATTTTCAGTTGTTAATGCAAAAGTGCACCAAACTAATTTGTTCCAGTGACAGCGTCATTACTGTTCATTTAACGTTAGCCTAGTGTCATTATCAGAAATCAAGCGGCCAGAATTTAAAAACTAAATACATTACCTTTTTTCTCTGTGAACCTTTGCTGTGAGAGGACGTATAGTTGGTTGCTGCGGTATATTTAATTTGTTAATTTCTTGATTCTGAGTGCGCATTTTAGAGAATATCGGACCCTCTCTTACTATCTTGTGGAGATTACCATATACGACGGCGTCCATTGGATTTTGTTTCTCCGTCTCATTCACACAGGCGAGCAACAACTTGTGAGTTATTTACTTTTAAACTTGTATTTAAATTTGAAGAAACATTGAAAAAGTCGAAGCACCTGGCGAGGCTCGAACCATCAATCACCTCGTACCGAGCGCCCCTGAATTGCACACAGTAGCCACTCGGCCACGGATAGTGAGCGCTGCGACGCGAAATTAACAACTAGTACCTGCGTGCCGGTGCCACCTGTTGCGTGTTTGTCACAAGTCGCTTGTGCTGCGCCTGCGCCTGCCTGCGCTTGATATACGCACGTATATTAATATTACCGACAACTTTGACAGTGAAACAACGCAACTACTTTAGCGACTGCACATTATTTGAAGCCACTCACCAAACCAAAAAAGCTTGTCTAATCCGGATATATCAACAATTTCAACACCTGAATTAAATCAAAATGTCACTAACAGGAAGCGTAAAACACCGGAAAATGAAGTTCTCGAAATGTTTAAATCTTTTAAATCTGAATTATTGCAAACTTTGAAAGATTGGCGCCAGGATATGAATAATAATTTTGAACAAATAAATCAGAATATCAATAACGTAAGAAGCGATTTTGACCAGTATAAAATTGTAATTAAAAAGGAGCTTGGATCTTTAGTGGCGGAGCAGTCAAAAACTGTCGCACAATGCGCAAAGTTGTCAGAAGAAGTTACTAACTTAAAGGAATCGAATGAATTCATGAGTAACCAATATAATGACCTCAAAAAACGCGTTGATAATATGTCTTTGCTATCAAATACACAACACGGAAAAACTGTCCAGGACTTAGAGGCGAAAATAGACTTGTTGGAGCAGCAAGCACGACAGTGCAATATAGAAATTTCTAACGTACCTGAAAGACGGAATGAAAATCTCGTAGATTTGTTCGAAAGTTTGGGTAAGCAGGTTGGATATAATATAAAAAAAGAGGATGTTGTCTCTATACACCGTGTCCCTCACGCAGCGCAGAATAACAAGCCCAAAAATATTATTGCGAAATTTACAACAAGAATATTACGTGACAATATAATTAGCGCCGACAGACTGAAGAAGGGACTGTCCTCCGAACAAATAGGAATATCGGGCACCTCACCAAAAATCTTCGTGAACGAACACCTTACGCTTCGAAATAAGCAGCTCTTTCATAAGGCACGGGAAGCAGCTAGTCGTGAGGGCTATAAATTCGTGTGGACCAAACACTCTACAATATTCGTTAGAGAGTTTGAAAATTCCGCTGTGCTGGCTATTCGGACCCTCGAAGATGTCGACAAAATTAAGGCTAATACTAAAACTACAAAAACTACTAATTCCGCTATTTAAAAACTATTACATTAACATTTATTTTGCCTTTTACGTTGAAATATGTAATTACTTTTTACTCAAGCACTCTCTTTTATTATATTTTACTGTATTGTTTATTATCTTGCATTACATCATAATCATAATATATATTGTTCATCTTGTCAATATTATTGGCGTGTTTGTTGGTATCACAATACTTTAGACTAATGCAGCATATGAATTGCTTCCTATCTCATGGCTAACCACAACATAAATAACCTAACAGTTTACTATCAAAACTGTCGCGGCATGCGTACAAAGTTGAAAACAATATTCTTTAATATAATGTCTAATTCGTACGATTTAATACACTTCTGGACACATCTATTGGCCCACCTTGTATTTTCAGTTTCGTTTGGTCCTAGCTAAAACTTTATATTAGGTCGAGCAAAAAGTTTTTATGCAGTTTTGAACCTGGCACATTCACAATTTCATTCAATAGTCTTTTTTTGAATTTCGAACACAGAATTTAAAGAAACAAAAGACATTTTGGAGCCTGTTTGTTGATATCAAACAATCGAATACTAAGAAAACTTGGTTTTATTGGTTTACTTGGATTTAATTCTTGAAAAAGTGATTGATATCTTTGGTTTTGCAACAAACATTACTTATTCTTAACATTAAGGTGAGGTTCTATCAATAATCTATGGATACTTCACCTGAAGTCGCCGCCCAAGCTGTGGCACTTATTCAGGCCGGACACAGCCAAAGAAACGTGTGCTCAACTTAATTTAAGTCGATCTGCGGTCCGAAATGTTTATCGGAGGTACCTAGAGAGTGGCGGCTTTGTTCGTCGCCAAGGAAGGCCACGATCTCGGGTCACAACTGAAAGGCAGGATCGATTCATCGTGACGACCAGCTTGAGAAATCGTCACCTTACCTCCATTGAGATACAAAACCAACTTCGCGACTTCCACGGAGTATCTGTGAGCGCTCGAACTGTTCGGAGAAGGTTAAAAGAACGCGATATGGTACCACACAAGCCAGCTAATGGGCCCAAACTAACGCGAGCCCACCGAACAGCGCGCCTTCATTTCGCACGCAGTCATTTAAATTGGACACAGCAAGATTGGAGCCGTGTACTCTTTTCTGATGAGTCTAAAATTGTGTTACATGGCAATGATGGAAGGAAGAAGGTCTACCGACGTAAGCTCTCCCTTACGTCGATAGACCTTCTTCGCACAATGCTGCTTTGAAGAGAGGGTTGCTTATGGCGGTGGCTCATGGACTGTCTGGGGCGGTATATCCGCGAGCGGCAAAACTCAACTTGAGGTTGTTACAGGACCACGGCTGCCAACATTAAATGCTGAAAGATACATTCGTGAGTGCTTAGAACCTCACGTGATACCATACGCGGACTATGTGGGCCCAAATTTCCTTTTTATGCATGATAATGCAAGAGCCCATGCGGCCGGCATTGTCAGGGAATATCTTCGGGATGTGAACATCACAGTTATGGACTGGCCAGCCAGAAGCCCAGACATGAACCCCATTGAGCACATGTAGGACGAGCTAAAAAGACGTGTTAGGGCTCGTCAGCCAGTTGCCCAGACGATGCAGGAGTTGAAAACTGCCATAGAAGAGGAATGGGAGATGATCCCTCAAAATTTCATAGAGCGGTTGATAAACTCTATGTCTAATCGTATGAGAGCTGTGGTAGATGCCCATGGAGGCAACACGCGTTATTAAATTAAACCTTTATTTGATAAAACATGTTTTTTATTCAAAAATCAATTGCCTTTAACAAGACGCATATCTGACTTGTTAGGCGTAGCTCCATGTCGTATGGTATTCTGAATTCAAATTTAAAACAATACGATCGAAAAAGATGGTAAAATGTATCAGGTTTAAAACTGCATCAACAGTTTTTGTTCAATCTAGCAATCATATTTCGGTAGGGGCCATCGAAACCTAAACTCTAAGGTGGGCCAATAGATGTGTCCAGAAGTGTAGTTTTGACGGAAACCTGGCTAAACAGTAGCATATATGATGACGAGTTCATAGATCAACGATATATTGTTTATAGATGCGATAGAGATCTAAAATTAACGCATAAATCCGATGGGGGAGGGGTCTTGGTGGCAGTTATGAAATACCTGAAGCCATATCGTTTTTCTGTACCGTCTCTTACATCAATTTCAAAGTTTTTAGAAGTAGTACTTATCCAATTACCGAGTAATGAAATAACCGGCAGTTACTTAATTGGTGCAGTTTACATACCAGATAGGTCACCCATAGCGGTTTATAATTTATACTTCGAAATTTTAAATGATATTATAAGAGAAAATAGCTTATCCAATCTTTTACTAGTAGGGGATTACAATATACCTGATGCTAATTGGCACCACCAAACGGACTCTTCTGCCCTCGTTTGTACGGGAACATCATCAGTCTACAATAGTCTTCGAAACTTTATGATTATTCACCATTCCTATCAATATAATGAAATTAGAAATGCTAACGGTAGAATTCTGGACGTATGTATCAGTAACCTAACCGACTGCTCCGTGATGCAACCGCAGGACTCTATTTCTATCCCAATAGACGTACATCATCCCCCAATTTATACTATAGTTCCTTTCACATCTAAAATTAGCACCATGAACCATAACCCCTTAAAGAAACCAAACTTTTTTAAAGCTAATTATGATATTCTAAATAAAGAGTTGATGGGCGTGTCTTGAATACGATACTTGACCAACTTCCCGCACAAAATGCAGTAAACTTATTTTATGAAATTATTTACGGTATTGTAAAAAAAAACGTGCCACTCAAAATCTAAACCAGCACAATACCCAATATGGTTTAGCCCATCACTCATACATATTTATAAAAATAAACATAAAGCTTGGATTAAATGGAAAAAATACAAAAATGACTCTGATTATGAAATATTTTCTTTATACAGAACCAGATTTAAAACTGAGGCAACAAAATGTTACAATAAGTATATTAATACGGTAGAGGATTCTATCCCCAAAAATACTAAGTATTTCTGGTATAGCTAATAAAAAAACCAGGGCAGGTATACCGTCAAGTATGTCATACAGAAACCGAAGCTCACAAGACCCCGAAACTATATTTAGCTTGTTTTCCTCGTTTTTTCAGTCTGTCTACCAACCGTCTACCTTAACTCCTCAATGGTCACCAACAAATAATTATGCGGATCAGTGTGATTTGTTGAACAATATTTATTTTGATAGTACTCTTATTAAAAAAGAATTAAAAATACTAGTTCCCTCGAAGGGTCCAGGACCAGATGGAATACCAGCAGTGTTCTGAATCAATATGTGAACCATTACACATAGTATATAATAAATGCATCACTGAGGGTTTCTTCCCGGATATTTAGAAATGCGCCTACATTGTTCCTATCCATAAAAGTGGTTCAAAACATGACGTCACAAATTACCGCCGATATCTATAATCAGTGCAATATCAAAACTATTTGAGAGGCTTGTTCATAATACCATCTATCCGCTCATCCATAACTATATTATACCCGAACAACACGGTTTTGTAAAACAAAAATCTACCATGACGAACTTAGCAATCTACTCTAATTTCCTCTTCCATAGCATAGATAAGGGAGTTCAGGTGGACGCCGTATACACAAATTTTCAGAAGGCATTTGATAGAGTTGACCACGAAATCCTTCTCAATAAAATAGCATTCAATGGAATTAGAGGCAATCTTTTAAGGTGGTTTTGGTCTTATATAACTAACCGCAGTCTGATAGTTGTTATTAATGGGTACAAGTCGGGAAGAGCTGGAATGTCCTCCGGTATTCCTCAGGGCTCTATATTAGGACCTCTACTTTTTATAATATTTATAAATGACATAAATACATGCTTTAAATACACAAATTTTCTTTTATATGCTGACGATTTAAAATTATTTAAAACCATAAAAAATGTTAAAGACTGCTCAGAACTTCAGAGCGATCTTAACCGACTCTATGAATACTGTACAATTAATAAATTAAATTTAAGTATACGCAAATGTAACATCATTAGCTTTACAAAAAATAAAACTACAATAAAAAATGATTATACGTAATGATAAATTAAACAGAGTGACGAATATTAGGGACCTGGGAATCCTACTTGACTGTAAGTTACATTTGGATCTACATATAGAGAATATCTTAAACAGAGTATTTCAAATGTGTACGAGTTTGTTATCAGAACAGCCACTGACTTTAAACGCCCTTGCACATTTTTACATTTGTATCGGTCACTTATTCGTTCTCAGCTTGAATATGCCTGTCTGATTTGGGATCCCTTATATAATAAATATAAAATAGCCATTGAAAAGGTACAACGAAAATTTCTACGAACAATGCAATTCAGATGCCGACTTCCACGTTTACCTTACGAAGACCTTTTAGCAAAGTACAATTTACTCTCACTCGAAAAGAGACGAATGCTTCTGCAAGTAATGACACTGCACGATCTTTATCATAACAAACTAAATTGTATAGACCTTAGTAATGCATATAAAATTGTAGTTCCTAGACTAATCCATCGTTGTGGAGTGCGCGATTACCGATTGTTTTATCAGTCACCATGCCGAACAAATGCAGGTAGACGCTGAAGGGGTGCACTTCAGCGTCTTATGCAAATATATAATGAACAATTCATAGATGTTGATATATTTATGCTAAATAAAAATGCTTTTCGTAGTAAAGTTATTAAAGTACTGAACATCTTATAATTAAAATGTCTTGTGGTAACTGACTAATTGTTAGTTAGTTTTTAATGTAAATTATTATGTTTCCTTAAGTCCTCATCATAGCATACTTCTTAATTAATATGTGGAAAATGTTGTTGTTATTACATTGATTTTGTTTTATATACATATCTTACTAGTGTTATATGTAATGTAATATCATTTTAATTCCCAAATAAAATAAAATTATGAACCGTGTGAAAATTCCAGGCCGAAATCATAATTTATTATAAGCTATAGCGGGCCCGATGTTATGAAAGTAAATTTAATCCAAATAGATATGTTATCATTTTATTGTAAATACATACTTTATTCACCGTTATTAAAAAAAATCTACCTAAATTTACAACACTAATACAAAATAAAAACAAATATTTATATGATTAAAAAATAAAAATATTATCTATAGAATTATTTGAAATTATAATTATTATTTTGTTTATTTTTAATTAATTTAGTCTCAGTTCCTTACGGTGATGATAAAATTATGGCCGGAAATTAAAGAATTAATTTAAATCTTTCCTTTTGGTGCTGGCGCCTGTGGTTTGGGCCCGGACGGGGGTGGGGGAGGGGGAGGCGGCGGCGGTGCAGTCTGCTGGGTATAGTTCCATGGCTGTGTTTCCGCTTTGCCAAATATAATAAAAAATATGGCAGCTGCGATGTAAAATGTCGCACCTACAATAAATACTGGACGCCATTCCGCGTATCCATTCTGAAATCAAGATAACGATTTTAGGCTCAATAATAGGCTTATTAATATATCTGCCGTGAAAGAAAAAAATAACTTAAACTACAAAAGACTGACGAATATGAAGAAGAAGATCTTATGATTTCAAAGTAATGTTGTACAGGACACTAAAGCAATGTAGTACAGGAGGAATACTCACCCCGTGTTTAGTAAAGTGAGCGGTAACAAGTGGAGTTATAAAGCCAGCAGTATTGCCTACTCCATTTGCAATACCGAAAAGTGTTCCCGCGAAATTAGGGGCCAAGTCTTGATGGTTCACCAGGTTAGTCAGCGTGGCGGCACCGTTGATGCCCATGGACATCGTGATGAGTGCCACGGAGATATAAGGCGAGGAGCCTGCGTAGCCAAGCAGGAGGAGAAGCAGACCAGGGATTATATGAGAGAAAAGAGTGAAGAACTTCCTTATGAACAGTGTTGACAACAGCTTCTTTTTCATAATCCTGTTGGTAAAATATTGGCATTTTAATTGTATTTACGTAAAGTGCAAAGTTAGATTCCTAAATACTGGTAATTTGAGCTATCCCCGCAAATATCACGACGACGACCTCTGTGGTTTAGCGGTTCGAGTACCGGACTGCTGACCATGAGGTCGTGGGTTCGATTCCCACAGGACTCAAAAAATTATGTGATGAATATAAGTGTTTGTGTTCGTCTGGGATTTCTTATGTATTATAAGTATATATTTACAAAAAAAAGTATATAAGTATTATATCCATTGTCTATATAGTACCCATAGTACAAGCTTTGCTTAGTTTGGGACTAGATGGTGCTGTGTAAAATGTCCCAGAATATTTATTATCAAAGCAAGAAGAGCATTTCTAGTTTACTCGTTTTTAATTTTTTTGGATAAAATTACTATGACAATTGCTATCAATTGTTTTAACTTATTTAATAGTAATGAGAACAATGATAGCCTAGAGATATGACTATTGGACTGCCAAGTTAAAGGTCTCAAGTCCAAATCCCAGGCACGCACCGCTAACTCTTCGAAGTGATGCGGGTATTATTAGTTAATTACCACGCGCTTATACGGTGGAAACCTACATGCTTGGGAGATTTTCTCAACGGCGGCATGTGAATTCGGCCTACTCGTAAGACTACTATATACCCTGGCCAGTATGGAACATGACCTTATACATCTCTTTCTGAGAGGAAACCCGTGCCCAGCAGTGTAACGGTAAAGATATGGGTTGATATTGGTTATTAGAAGCAGCATCTATCTATACTCTATATACTCTATACACTAATATATAAAGCTGAAGAGTTTGTTTGTTTGTTTGTTTGCTTGAACGCGCTAATCTCAGGAACTACTGGTTCGATTTGAAAAATTCTTTCAGTTTTAGATAGCTCATTTATCGAGGAAGGCTATAGGCTATATATCATCACGCTGAGACCAATAGGAGCGGAGCATCAATGAAGAATGTTTCAAAATCGGGGTTTTTTCCTTTTGAGAGCTTCCGATGCATGCGCTGCGTAAACGATTAAAGTTTCGCAAAAACCATAAATGACAGAATTGTTCCGCTTTAAAATTTCTAAAAAAAAGTCAGCGACAGCATATGTCTATCTTTTAAGGTTGGCTCACTATAACCGTTTTTATGCTAACTTTGTTCTAAAATTCGTTTTTTTTTCCTTTTGAGAGCTTCCGATGCGTGCGCTGCGTAAACAGTTAAAGTTTCGCAAAAATCATATATGACAGAATTGTTCCTCTTTAAAAGTTCTAAAAAAAAGTCCGCAACAGCATATGTCTATCTTTTAAGGTTGGCTCACTATAACCTTTTTTATGCTAACTTTGTTCTAAAATTCCAAATGCATTATTTGCGTAGGTGTTTTTTATAAACATGATATTAATCCTTATCCAAATAAATAAGTTATTCATCAGCCTTTAGAGCTTTTGTTTTGTATCCGTGCGGACCGAGCTTGGGTCCGCTCGGACCCAACAAACGCTCTAAAAGACATATTATTATCCTCATGTAGCGTTCTTCTTCTTATTCCTGTTCCCGTGACATATTTTACTAAAGTTCCGCTCGGATACTCAATACTCAACTAACAATATTGGCTATATCTTGAAGTGAGCTTCAATCAAAACATACTACAAACCGCTGAAGGGGATCATCATCTTCTTACCACCTTTTTTGACGTGGGAGAGCCATGCTTCGGCACGAATGGGCCGGCTCGACCGGAGTGATACCACGGCCTCACAGAAAACCGGCGTGAAACAACGCTTGCGTTGTGTTTCGCCGAGTGAGTTGAGGTTACCGGAGGCCCAAACCCTTTTAAAGGCGGGCAACGCACTTGCGACTCCTCTGGTGTTGCGTCCATGGGCGGTGGTTATCGCTTACCATCAGGTGATCTGTTTGCTCGTTTGCCCCCCTATTACATAAAAAAAAAAAAAAACCTGTCAAGTGCCACCTGCCAAGTTTGCTTGAACGCGATAATCTCAGGAACTATTGGTCCGATTAGAAAAAATCTTTCGGTGTTAGATAGTCCATTTATTGAGAAAGGCTATAGGCTATCATCCCGCTAAGACTAAGTAACTATTCCACGCGGACGAAGTCGCGGGCGGAAGCTAGTATTATATAAAGCTGAAGAGTTTGTTTGTTTGTTTGTTTGCTTGAACGCGCTAATCTCAGGAACTACTTGTCCAATTTAAAAATTATTTCAGTGTCTATATTATATAAGCTGAAGAGTTTGTTTGTTTGTTTGTTTGCTTGAACGCGCTAATCTCAGGAACTACTTGTCCAATTTAAAAATTATTTCAGTGTAAGATAGCCCATTTATTGAGGAAGGCTATAGGCTATATATCATCACGCTAAAACTAAGTAACTATTCCACGCGGACGAAGTCGCGGGCGGAAGCTAGTGTAATATAAGAATACAAAAATAATGGAATTCCATACCAATCACCAAGCGACCCAAAGGCGATGGACATGATCATTCTGGCAAGATATGGCAACGAAGACAGAGTGCCGGTCTTCGTCAGATTGAACTTGAGACAGCCGGATACGAACTTAGGCGCCGCCGTCATTATGAAATACAGCCCCCAGTTGTTACCGTAGTGCAATACCGCCATAGCCAAGAAAGGTATCGAAGTGAATATGCTTTTGAACGGTGGATTAAACTGAAAATACACATTTGATAAACTGAAGACCAAATCTGTGCAGATTTTTATATAATTATATTCTAGCTTAAAATTTCTTAAACAAAAGATAATATTCTGAACTGTTGTACAATTTATTATGGAGACCCTGTCCCGTTCTAAAGAAAATAAAAAAAAAACGGAAAATATAGGAACAAAAAAGAGTACTTATTGGCATTTCTACGATATTCTCAGTGACACCTCGGAGTTTGGCTTTGTGACAGGTTAATGGCAATAGGTTCGTCCCCTATTATATCGGACCTAAACATACCTGCGAACTGTGGGTGTACATTAGTACACCTCACGCCTATTCTGTAGCTAAAATAAAATGTAGCTTCAACTTCTAGGTAGCTGGCCTTATCGCCCCTCCTAAATTTCCAAACTTTGTTAAGTACTTCCGTTTTGAGTGGCATACCTTAACTTTTGCATGATTTACTTTGTCCCCGATGGCGGTCAATATGTACTGTTTCTCCGCTTCAGAGATGCGGGGATGCTTTATAGGAGAATCGTATACCAAGTACCACCAACACAAACACCATATGATCGAGAGAAATCCTGTAAAGTGTATGTCTTTTAAGCTAACTTATCTAACATTTTGTAAATTCCCATGAATATGAACTGGCAACACTGACTGTTCCCCAGGTCAAGCTATTTCATCTGGTTTTTCTGTGACATTGTCAGTAGCGATTTGTGACCGAAGCAAATAACTATTGGCCACAACTCTACACGTAAGTATCTAATGGGAATTTAAAACCAACTACCTATGCATGCGAAAGTTTATCAAAGGAAATCTGAAAGTCTGCAAATTCTGCGGGAAAGCTAAAAAGGTTCCTAGTTTACAATCATATACATACAGATTATTATACGGATATGATATCTACCTGGAACATAAAACGCAGAATCCCATCCAAAAGTTTCCATTATAGGTCCGGATAGCGACCATGTGGCCACAGTGCCGATAGAGCCACCTACCAACGCACTCACGAACTTACCCTTCTCTACTGGAGGAGCCCAGTGGACCAGTAATGCATGTAGCGCTGGAAACAAGAAACCCTGCGAAATATAATTAGTATTTTAGTAGGTAAATAGCTTAACGTAGGAAGTTAATAGCAGAAAAACAATGTCAGGTACCTATAAATAATTCAATTTTTATTACAGCTACGACAAATAACTCCCTAGTTTTGAGTACAAATTTATCTAAGCGTAGGCACCTAAATATAGGTACACAAATGTGATAGGTGGCAGCGCGTAGACAAGTTAATAGCATTATGACATATTTTATTTAAATATAAATATGATTCAGCACAATTCAGCAAATCAATCAACTGGTCTACAACAATAGTTGCAGACGTATGGAGTTAATAAACTAAACTCTATCTAATTTTTAATATTAAGTGAAACATAATATCTGAAAAATCTTGGTCGCGTCAGTTCTCAGCAGCTCAAGAAAATTCTCATATTGGTTCCGCGGCGAATTATTGGCAACATTGGAAAATATAATTTTCAAATCTGATTTATCCAAGTTTAAGGGTTGGTCCAGGGCAGCTTAAAATCGTGATAAAACATGAATCTCAAAGATTAGATTAAAAAAAAACAAATTCTTGAACGATGGTTGATGAATCACTTTAACGTCTTTTCTTCATTGAAGAAGTGGATATTGAAATTTACCAAATTTATTAAGTTACCTACCCGCAATGAAAGTGCTCATCACAAAATATATTTTAGTAAACTTTGCAAGCGTAAGAATTGAAACGGGGCGATTAATTTCGTCCGGCGTACGCGGAATTACGTTTTTATGTGTAGGTAACACATAAAAACGTGATTCGTTTAATCGTGAGTACAAATTAATCAAAAGATTTGGATTCGGATAATCTAGCTTCCTACCAACTTCAATGAAAGTAAACGACCGGAAAATCGGTCGAAACTTCGTAAAGTTATAAAAAATAACGTACATTCATTTACAATTATTTCCCACGAAGTATTTTGGAAGAAATGGTAACGGTTAATGGTATCCGAATCCGAACAAAAAAAAATGTTTAAATTCTCTTTGAATTATTTTGGAATTACGTTTGTACGGTCAATTCGGTCAGCCGAACCCTTAGATATTAGGTCTTTACCTATGAAATTGCCGTTTTGTATGGAAAAATTTAAACGATTTTTTTTCATGTATTTTTTATTTGTATTAATCGAAGTAATCACCCATGCAATCAATGCATCTTTGCCAACGCAGTGGCAGTTTATTGATGCCCTTCTTAAAGAAAGCAGCTGGACGGGAGGCAACAAATTCTTCAAAGGCATTTTGTACTGCCTCTCGGGTATTGAATTTTTTTCCCGCCAAGAAGTTATCCAAATTCCGGAAAAAGTTGTAGTCTGTAGGCGCAAGGTCTGGTGAGTAGGGCGGATGACGGAGACCTTCCAACCCCAGTTCTTGCAACTTGGAGACCGTCTGCTGTGCAGTATGAAGTCGCGCGTTATCGTGCAGGAGCAGCGGAGACGAGCGATTGACCAATGCTGATTGGAGATGTGCCAGCTTCTCCATCATTGTGTTCAGTTCTTCACAGTACACATCTGCAGTAATGCTCACCCCGTTTGGTAAGAAGCTGTGATGAATCACACCGGGGCTAGACCACCAAACAGTGATCATTACTTTTCTAGGGGTAAGTTTTCGTTTAGGGCATTGTTTAGTAGCTGAACCAGGATCCAACCAACTTGCTGAGCACTTGCGGTTATCAAACAGAATCCATTAATCATCGCAGGTAACAATGCGGTTCAAAATTCCTTCATTTGTGTGTCTGTTGAGCAGTGCAAGGCACGTTTCGACGCGTACTTCGCGCTGGCGATCATTGAGTTCGTGGGGCACCCATTTGTCAAGCTTTTTTACCTTGCCAATTTGACGCAAATGGACCAATATTGTTTTGACGCTAACGTCGAAAGCTGCTTCTAATTCATACGTCGATTGTGTATCATCAGCTTCCACAATCGCCTTTAATTCGTCAATGTCGACCAAAGTCTTCGGACGACTGCGAGGTTCATTTTTCAGGTCAAAATTCCCAGAACGGAAGCGAGCAAACCAATAACAGGTGGTGCGTTGGTTTGTAGTGTTAGCTCCGTAAACATCGTTGACGTTGCGTGCCGCCTCTGCCGCGTTGCTGCCACGACGGTACTCATATTCCATAATTACTCGAAATTTTAACCTATCCATGATGACGAAAAAGTCTGAAATGCGATTAAAATGTAACACTAATCAATAAACAAATGACTAGGTACTTTTGGAAAAATAATTCCATGTTTTTAAAATAAAATTAATTTGAAATTAGAATTCTTCCAAACAAAAATTATTTTGATTTGAAATGGCCAGTACTGCAGAACGGCAATTTCATAGGTAAAGACCTATTATAAATTATCTTGACTTTAATGTAGGTAGCAAATAAAATACGCTAACCCCTGCAAATCCTCCAATGAATCTCATTACGACAAGCGCCATGTAGTGTATTCTCGCAGACATGGGGCAGAGTAATGTCGTAATTGCGGTTACCAGCATCGTCAGCAAGACCACTCTCTTCGGCCCAAAATACTCGGCCGCCAAACCGCCAAGTAAACAAGTGATAGAGTAACCCCAGAAATAGCTCGATAGCACGAGGGCCTGCTCACTTGCCGTCCATGAAAAGGTGGTCGTGCCATCCGGCTGCTTATCAAACAAGTAGGTATGTTAATTGAAATGTTTGTATCAATAAGTAATTTTCTGGGTTTGCTACAAATCAGTATCTAGTTTTCAAGTTAATCAAACCAAGAAATAAAGTGTATTTCTGTTTCTTAGTTTTCCTACCTGATTTAATTCTTCAAAGTCTCTTTCATACTCTGTTACGTTGCTGCTAAGAGAATATATTTCGTCAGGGTTAATGCTGTAATGAAAAAAATACCGAGTTATGCATCTTCCTAGGGTGAGGACTAAATTATTGCATGTACAAGTAAGTTCAACTTCTTATACATTTCCAGTATATGCACACATCGCTTTGTTTTTCGTCAACCTAGGTAAAAATATCTTGAAGATTAAAACAGGACTTTCTTAGTCAGCTCTTTCTTATTCATTAATGTAAGTTTGTTTTAACAGTATAATTAATTATCTTTTTGTGATTTTTTTGCATTTTTCATGCTAAGATTATAAAGTTATTTTAGTGAAGGAAAAATTCGACTCGCAGGCAGGATTCGAACCTGCGTCTTCTGGTTTGATACACCAGAAGACGCAGTATAATTCAATTCCAGTATAATTAATTACTACGTGAGTACGGAACGTATTCTTTTCTCCCTTTCAGAACTTAAGACACATACCGCTCGGCACTTGGTTGTAAAGTATATTGTGGCTAGGCTCAGCAGGCGACAAAAATGTTAAGCAAATAAGACATTTATGTCACATTTAAATCTGAATCGGCCTTGGAACCGTGGAAGAGCCATGCTTCAGCACGAATGGGGCGGCGTGACCGGAGTGCCGATGATCTTTGACGCCGTGTGGTATACACGGCGTCAAAGAAAATCGGCATGAAACAACGCTTACGTTGTGTTTCACCGAGTGAGTGAGACCCAAATCCTTATAAAAGGAGGGCAACGCACTTGCGATTCCTCTGGTGTTGCGGTTATCGATTACCATCAGGCGATCCGCCTGGTCGTTTGGCCCCATTACATAAAAAAGGCAAACCTGTTTACCCTTTACACATTTGGGCGTGTACGCACCGCGACATGTCAAGCTATCCTTATGTATAAACTCACCTCTTATTGCACGCAGACATTAATATTTTGGGAAACGTTATATACACACAACATAGTCAATACATCAGATATTATGCTGTCCCTTTGCTGGGCACGGGTCTCATCTCAGATTGAAAGAGTACACCGTACGAGAAGGGTTGGCCGCGTGGGTGTTTTGTTTGCACACTTGTAGTTACTTAGAGCAGGCAAATGCGTTGAATCCACAGAGACTTACAATTTAGTGTAAAAATTAAATTTGAGTTTATTACTTACAATTTAACTTTTCTATCAGGTACCATGGCAATGATGCCGACACTAAGGTTGACTCGCAGCATGTAGTTGACCCAGCAAGCGAAGAACATCATGAGGCCGACATTGAACCGCGTCGGCGGCAAATACTCTGTTAATTGAATAATGCGTACTCAAATACTGATTGTGACCATGTCAGGTGAACTAGCTTTTCGACAAAATATACAATGTAAATAAAATGAAAGGAATGAATTTGGAATTAGGAAAGCATTAAAAGAAGACTCAAATGGAATTACTTACTACTTAATTGTTGACACATATTTAGAATATCATTGTTTACACATTCTCAAAATATTATTTTATGGGTTCCATGGTTAGAATGACAAATGTCAGGTAATGACACAATAAAGAAATACAATTCGGCTATTATTTATGCCAACATAAACATAATACATGATGGCGTAATAAGGATTTCATTGATTAAAAGTAATTTATAGTGCCTGGAAAGTAGTGGCCTCGGAGCCTAAAACGCTGAAACCAGAAGGTGAGGTTCAGGGGAGACCTCTTTATAGTCTGCCCAGGGATGTGCCCGAACACATCATGGCTCTGCGCAGGGAGGCTCTGGGTTGCAGTAGAGTAGCCTTTTGAAGGCTTCCCTCGTAAACAAAAAAAGAGGGACATGGTATGAAAAGATAGTTAGACCGCAATGTGTCTACTTACCGCCGCCCATGGACACAGGAGTCGCAAGTGCGTTACCGGTCTTTTAAAAGGATTTAGACCTCATGTATCCTACACTATCCAACTTTACGATTTGTAAATAAAAAACGTTCAATAACGACTAGGTTTTGATGAAATTGGAAGAATCATGGAAAATCAGATGGGCGTAGTTATTTTTTATTTATTAGCCATTCAACACGTAAAATATGGACTCGCTATCTCGGCGAATCCTCAGATTTCATTTAGGTATTGTTTTTTATCAATCAATCTAAGAGTCTGATGATGAAGGTGGTTGATCGTCGATTATCGTCGATCTTCGACCTTCTACCAACTCTTAATAAAAAGTGAAATGTGAATGGGACTTCTTGAGGAAACGACCAACGTAGACATACAATAAACAAAACTACCATATTGCATTTAAATAATAATTTTTCATTTATCTAATTTAAAATAATATATTTTTTTAATTTATAAAATTCACATTATCATCATCACAGTCACGGATAAAACAAAACTAATTAACGCACGTAGACTTAGGGCCACTTGCACCAAATTCTATTTAAATCATTCTTTTATGCATTTAGTTAAATATTTTTAACTCCATAAACATAACACATATAAGATCGTCTTGCACCAAGTCTGTCTTATGTCAATTTAGTTAAATGAATTGAACATGTCGATAAAACAGTTCTCTACGTTCCGTTTTTACATTACATCTATATTACATCATAGTAATGTGAAAAATATATTAAAAAGAAATGTGTTATGAATAATAGATATAATATTAAATCAAATTTAATGATTATTATAATTAAAATAATTTTAATTAATGATAAATCGTTGATTTTTATTGAAAATAGTCTGCATGTAACGAAACTTACACCATTATTTTGACTTTTCGTTGCCATGACAACCAATCCAAACAAAGTCATATTTATTTGTTGTGTTTTTTAATTGATAAAATGAAAAAATAATCTTAAATAGGTGAATAATCTCTCATAGAAATTATTACAAGGCTTCTAGTAGTATTTTATCTCAAAATAAACTCCATTCGTCAGATGACAGTTCAATAAACGGTCATTCATATTTAAGTATGAATTAAATAGGGTCTTCAGCGAATTTAACTTTGACAGGTCTTTCAACGTATTTAACACGGAAATTATTATGGTGCAAGACGAATGTTTGACTTAAATAAAAAATCGTGTTTAAATACAATTTAAACGAATTTAAGAAGTTGGTGCAAGTGGCCCTTATAAATTAATATTTAAAATATAATATACTTACATAAACATAAATAATAAGTTCGACTATTTACAAAGAATATTTTATTTTTTATACAGATTGTAATAATAAACGTAGGTACCTCATATCGAAAGTGGTCAAATGTGGTGGAAAAATTTGTCGATGTAGATAAAGTTGTTAATTCCGCTTGATATGTTACATTCTCTATAAAGTTAATTTAAATTAGATGGCGAAACTTATTACTGACTCCAAAGTGTTTTTCTTTTTGATAGTACGGTTGTCAATGCGGGCGAGTGTATTACAAATATGTACTACCGCATATATGTAATATATTTTTAAATAGCATATCTAATAATATTTTTTTGAAAGAGTAAGTAGGTAGTACACTAGTAGGTACATGATCTACCCTTTGACTATATCTACCTACTTCCGATCCGGCTAATCGCCATAAGACCACCATTTGTAACCACGTTAGTTTTTATCTCTTCAAAGTTTCGCTAGCTAATTAAATCAAGATTAGAATTTTCAGGAGACGAAAAGAAGTCGTAGGCCAATAGCAACTTAGAAACATTTATTGATACCTTTTTTATCTTTCTATGCCGTTGTAAAAACCAAAACTAGTCAGCTAAGTGGTAGCGGACTCACAGGTCTGATTGACCAGACTGCGCGGACGCGGTTCTTTGCTTCCATATAAGAATGAAGACTTATTCCCCACCAATTAACAGTCTGCTTTACTAAACTACCCCTAGATTGTTTTCCTATCTAAATATTACCTAAACTCCACAAAGTAATGACATTGTTCACTTTCCAAACAATCAAGAGATGTTATTAATTGTAGCTACAACGTTTACGTTACTGATTCCTGTTCGCGTTAGACCGTAACAAACTTTTTAATTCAATACGAAAAAGAAAAATTATCTACTACCTGTTTTGTTAAAAAAATACCATTGTAATTTGTCCTTTTCTCTTACAATTTATTTTATTGTTGTTGTCGTAGTAACTATTAAATAAGAAATCGATTTTAACAGCCTCTCTTTAGACTGAGGTTTAGAAAGAAACAAAGTTTTAGGCCCACTTGCACCAACGTCTTAAGTATATATAAATTGTAATTAAACACAAATTTACTATGAAAAATTGAGTTTAAATGCAATTTAAACATATTTAAAAAGTTGTTGCAAGTGGGCCTTAATTTACCTTTACTGACTTAAATGCTTTCCCTATTTTCTTATTCATAATTATATAAAAAAACTTCTTATAAAGTTGTTATAGCTAGGTATAATTATGTTTTGTCCTCTTTTCTTTGTCACAAAATATCACGTGTCAAAACAAGACGAAACACATTGTATCTATAGGAAGTTTATAATGTCTTTTATGCCAACATCAGCAATAAACAAGTAAAGTAATATTAACTTTTTTAAGCCAAAGAACTGAGGCAGCATGTATTATAATAATTAAGTACAAAGCAGCATCTAAGAAGAGGGAAAATTAAATAATTATGGCGATTTAATACAACTTATAAACTGGAGGATTATTCGGCAAGGGTATACCAATACTTAAGGGGCTGGAAATTATCTTCCCGTACAAATTAAACAGAACATAGTTCATTTTGTACGAGAACATTATATCATCATCATCATTATTTACTTACTATCCCACAGCAAGGGACAGCTCTCCTATCAGATTAAGAGAGGTAAAGCAATAGTCTACCCTGCCGGTCTAATTTGTAGTACCCTTTACAAATAACCCTGTTTAATTTATGTACGCCTGTCTGATCTCCAGTAGCATGTACCAATTAGTGTCTCACATGTGGTTTTTTTATGTTTTAGGTGAGATCGTGACGGTTGTATCCGCAGATTGAGTCTGAGGCGTCTTGTCTTCCTCTTCTTCCTCGACCTCAACGTAGTTCCAAGCCTGCGTTTCGCCAGTGCCGAACAGAATGAAGTAGCAAGCCGACGCAATGTAAAGCGAAGCACCCGTAATGAACACCGGACGCCATTCCGAGAATCCGTTCTGGAATTGAGACGACGAGGTTAGGAATACACGCTAGCCAAAGACATAACTGCAGTTGAAACAATATCTTATTTTCTATTTTTAGGAAAAGAAAACCGTCTCAAGCTTTTTATGGCATTTTTAAATTTTTGGAACTGATCGAATACCAGCCAGCATTGTGTAGAACTACCTCGGAAGAAAGATATAATATTTAATCATTTAAAAAATAGAGAGAAATCCATTGTATTATCCATCCAACGCCATATTTAATACCTACTACAATAGTTATCCTCCTAAAATTAAAAACTTAAATCTGTTTCCTGACCTCAGAATTATCAAGGTGCTAGGTAAGTACCGAGCATCAGCGGTCGCTCCGTGTAATTCACTATTGGTATCTATAGGACTGGCAAAAGAAGTTTCAATGTATAAAATTTAAGTTAGGTACTTACTCCGTTCTTAGTAAAGTGCGCGGTAACCAGTGGAGTGACAAATCCAGCAGTGTTGCCGATTCCATTGGCGATACCGTAGAGTGTTCCCGCGAAATTAGGAGCCAGGTCCTGGTGATTCACCAGGTTTGTCAGCGTGGCCGCACCGTTGGAGCCCATGGAGAACGTGATAAGGGCCACGGACAGGATGGGTGCACAGCCCGTGTATCCCAGAGCGATAAGGAGCAGTCCCGGCACCACGTGGGAGAACAAGCAGAAGAACTTCCTCATAAACGTCGTCGATACAACGTTTTGTTTCACGATCCTGTAATATATTAAATCTCATACAAATAGGTACAATGCAACACTCTTCTCTTGCTGTGACAAACAGCTCAATCATTTTTTAAAACATCCTAACATACCTACCATCACGAATGTATTCTCCAAAAGCTAGGCAGCGGTGTATACTGATGCACCTACACCTACCGTTCCCTAATATATTTTTAGGTCACGAATCCCGACTAGGCGCTGCTATGATATATTATGTAGAGAGTCCAATTTCTTACCTGTCACCGATGGCTCCAAATATGAGAGAGAATATCATTCTGGCGAGATACGGCAGAGAGGACAGAGTGCCGGTAGACGTCAAGTTGAATCCGAGAGCGCTGGACACGAACTTAGGTGCTGCTGTCATCACAAAGTACAGACCCCAATTGCTACCGTAGTGCAGCACAACCATAGCCAAGAACGGGAATGAAGTAAATATCTTCCTGAACGGAGGAACAATCTGAAACAAAATATGTATTAGACATTTCTCGTATATAGTGGGTCCTTCGAGAAGTACACATAAGATACCATCACGCCTGTTTCCCCGAAATAATAGGCAGAAATGTAGTGATCACAAATTGCCGATATGATTTTATGTAAAATGTAATAGTGGTTGAGACTTCTGCTATTAACAGGGCACAAATCGTAACTTAGGTAAATGAATATTTCATTACCCAATAATAACTTAGCTGGACCTGAGAATTGATACCATAGCCTTATGCATGTTCAGGAGTGCTTGGCTACTAGACCGATAAAGGCGCCGCTAGCCGATCTGAATTTAGTAGTAGAATGAATCAACTTTGTAATGAAATAATATTTTTTGTTAAAACCAAACAGAAACGAATGTTTAATGTTCTCTTCAACCTCCCATTAATTTTATGGTAGGTACACGATCTCTCATCGTTAGACGACGTACCTAGGTCAGCTTGATAAAAACCTCACGATTTCGATCATGTAGGTCGTTGCATACAAGACCACACGTAACTTAATTTGAGGTCAGAGCTAAATATAATGTCTAAGAAGAAATCCTAACATATCATCACGCCGGTTTTCCCCGTAGAGTTCGTCAGATGTGTAAGCTTAGGTGTACTATTGTTCAGTACGATTTTAATTCGCCTGTATGTTTAATTCTCAATTCAAATCTAAATTCCGCGCCACTACTGAGAATTTTATAGAAATACCTAGTCCTGGGTGTCGAACCCGGCCCACTAGCCTAGCTGTTGCCTCAGAAATAAATTCATATTTAGAAGTTTGTAAACCCTAACCAACCATAACCATCCACTTAGTAATTTTCTTTTTCTTTGAATTTTTATTTGACTCATTGAAAGCAAGCTTTTCAAATCAAAAGTCCTCGTTAATTCTTTATATTTCAGAAATAGAACTCCCAGATTCTTGTAGCTGCTCTTATGGTCCCAAAATGTATATGTAGAGTTGACTCCGTATCATTGGCGTATTTAAAAGATATCTCAACCTTGACCAGGCTACTAGAAAAAAAAACAACCATAAACAACTAGGTATGTAGGTACTTTCAGTCTGCCATGTTTAATTATAGCGACATTAATTTCCAATAACTACTTCTTATCTTCGAAATTACACACCTTAGAATCTTTAGAGCTCTGATGAACTTTGTCGCCAATGGCCTCCAAAATGTACTTTTTCTCAGCATCGGAGATTCGGGGGTGCTGCACAGGTGAGTCATACACCAAGTACCACCATAGCAGACACCATGCTAACGCGATCGCTCCTGTAACATTAACGCATTTCGTAAGCCTTCCATCCATGTACTACCATTTTGAGTTTTTACACTCGAACATCAAGGTTGCTAGCTTATAAAGGAGAAGGGTCAGAGAGTTGCCTTAGAGGGAGTAGTCTCAGTAACACCTAAAACGGGACCCTTCAAGAGTATACATTTTTTTGTGCATGTCGACAAAAGAATAGATGAACGGGATGAACCACAATATGCTGGTAAGTATGGACCTATGCCACACCAGAGTTGCTAAAGCATTGTTGAGCCGTAAGAGCCCCTATGGACTGCAGACTGTTAGAGTCGCAGTTATAGCGGAGGAAGTGAACCTCGCAAAAGTCGAAACACATATCAAAGTGCTTTACGGCAGACTCCGACGCAAGGGTGGTCGTGAACAAGTCAAACAGCCACCGTACAAATACCTTAGCAAAGTCATTCTATTCTTTCAAAGAATCCTAAAAATACTATAGGTAAACGAATAAGCTAATAAGCTAATTTTCATAAACAACTACACCTTGACTATGGATTTGAATATTATTTATTGAATTAATTATTATTTAGGTAGGTAGGTACCTGCTACCAAATGTAACCATAATTATTTGGAAAGAAAAATTACTTTTGGGACTTTGGGGACAAACGATGATAATCTTTTGACAGATTGGTGATTATGAGTATAATGCTTATAGCACAGTACTTGTTATTAAATTATGCCAAGCGTATTCCAGGCCTAATACTGTAGTATTTTTATAAGATGTGTACCAATTATTTTTCTTTCAGAGCTACTACTATAATAACTACTATTATAATTATAAAACTTATATGACATCAATTTATATGCATTTATACAAACACGTAATTCTCACACACTCACGGTATAGTCACGGAATCTCGGAAACTATAAGGCCATAACTTTTTAACTTGAGAGGCACGTTTGCACGCTGATTTATATCTACAAAAATCCATGAATTTAGGGAAAATTTCCCTAAGTGGGAAAAGACAACGTAGTACCAGCATATTATACATAAAGTATTATTATAAGTTAGGTCTCAGGGCAATAACTATATTGCCCTGAGACCTAACTTATAATAATACTTTTCAAAGAAATCTACAAGCCCGTCACGGTTCAATTAGCTATGTAGAAATCAGCTTCAACCATCGTGGAATTTAAATAAAGGCAAGTAATAAGAAAGCCAATTTTGTAACACTAACGTTATCTGGGTCGTTATCTCTTAGTTCTTATTCGAGAAATATTGAGAAAACTATAAAGAAATTCGTCACTCACTTTGATATGAATTTATCGTAACTGATACCTATAGCGACTTGACCATGAATCTAGCGATATGACCATCGTAGCACTATGACCATGGTCTGCTAAATCTGCAATAGTTAGATATCGATTTCGATTATTGCCCTGGATAGTAAAATCATGGACGTATTAATAATTTATTAGGTATCACTTTAAAGCCTTAAAGAGTGAAGGAAAACATCGTGATTCTCTAAAATTAATCACGTTTTTCACATAACTAGATATCCACCTACTTACCAGGTACATAAAATGCGTAATCCCATCCAAAGTTTTCAATGAGTGGTCCAGTAAGCGACCATGTGACCACAGTGCCGATAGCGCCACCTAGCAGCGCGCTTACAAACTTGCCCTTCTCCGCAGGAGGAGCCCAGTGGGCTACTAAAGCATGTAGTGCTGGAAACAGGAATCCCTGCAATAAAATAATTAATGTATTAGATTTAGATTCGAATATTTACACTTAAAAATCAACACAAAAATGGTCAAGACAGAAATGTTTATCGAGTTTTTTTTTCCAAGAATGGCAACCGGCGCTGCTATCATCAGTCTGAGAATTTGTGGCCGGATTTTAGGTACTTGCAGATTTTATTCTAATCCATACCAACATTCACCAGGGGTCAGTTATTCAAACACAGATGACTACGCCGAGTACGTAATCATGCAGGCAACGGAAAATATAACGTTTTTCATCTTTAATTTATTTATGTGTTCATGATTTCTTCATACTCTTCATACATATTGCATATCTTTATTCTGCGTAACATAATTTATTGTCGCGCATGATTAACATAACTTATCTGCGTTATTCTTTTTAAATCTTATAATGACGTTGCCAAGCCATGTAAGGAGTTATTTCGAAATGCTCAGATACAGGCAAAATGGCGGTGTTGATTTATACAAGGTGATTGTAGAATCACACTCCATGAATTAAAAACATATTATTTGCTATTTCTTATGGTTTGATTACAGAATCAGATGAACACCTCTTTGAGAATCTTTACAATCAAATTATGCTATGATTATGCATTCGTAATTTATAAGTCCATGAACATACCTAGAGACAAAAAATGGCGCCAACCAACTCGAAGTTGGAGTGACCCAACAACAACTTGGATTGGCAACCTTTACCGACGAGAGAACGTTCTGCGTGGTTCTGCGAACTTCCATGGAGGTGTATAAATAAATACAAAATTATTGTTTATCGGATATAGGTAATTATCCATATTTGCCATCGCAATATGCTCGCGGTAGCATAAACTGTTCAACATTTATTAGTAACAACATAAAATATGCGAAAAACCTCCATCGCTTAACATAACTCAGTAATATTTTTCTAGAGTAGATATTCAATTGTTGCAACTTGCATCAAGTATATTATAATACGAGTACCTACAGGTTCATTAACATTGATATAAATACAATTGGCACCGCCATAAAAATGCAAGGCCGTGGGAAATTAGGAGTCATGTTGTCATTAGCATCTTCTTATCTAGCCACGATATTTTTAATATCTGATAGATACTACGTAAATTGGATTGAAAAGAGATAAGGAGTAAAAATATTTTTAGCTCACAATAAGTATAACCACCATTGTCTAAACGTATCTATCAACTTTTCGAAGTGGAAGTGGCTACACAAGATAAAGGAATCCTTCTGTATAGGATCTGAAAAAAATCAGATTTTGATCGAATAAAACTGCGACTACTTATAATAGTATGCATTTTAACAGTTATATCTGCACGTATCTGGAATAAACAGATAAAAAAACCATAATAATCATAAGTAATTCGTGGAATTCGTAATATTTTCTAATGCATTATTGTAAAAATCATGTTCACGAGCGATGTTATGTGTCCTATCTACTCCAGCAAATTGTTGTAAACATTGGTAAATACCTACACTTACAAAGGAAAAATGTATATAGGTACTAAAGTACATAACAACGCTCACCTCAGATGTTTTATCGTTAAAGACAAATGACAAATTGCTTGCGGTTTTATTATTGCCTAACAAATTAGAAATGGGCTTTAAATAAGGATTTATGTTGGTACATAAATAAGTTTCTTCTGGGAAGAATCTTTAACTAACATTCTTTGGTGTAATGGCATGAAAACGCATGATTAAAATCTTGCGTGATTTTGTAAGGGTTGTAAGGGTCAGGTTGTTTAAGCGACATGAGGATAGAGGATCGATGGGCTGATGGTTGGTCTATGAAAAGCAGAGGAGGCTGAGGAGGGGAAGTGTTATTTTTTTTAAAGTTAAGTGGAATTTATGATATATCGCTCCAACGACTCGACAAACTTTGATGGATCGATCCCTCGCTGTCGTGCACTAGGGACCCTAGTGCACAGTTTTGGTCGTAGGTGCTATTGGTCGCAGGTACAGATGCTGTTGAGCGTAAGATCCTGAGTCGAGCAAACGGTAAGTACTTATTGGGTTTTCCGATTTGGTATTTCTCGGTACCAGCTCGATGTTTGGAATCGTGCCCATTGGCAATAGTACCTATTCCTCTGCCTTTTTGGGAAAGCAGAGCATGTCGAAATCGTACTAACTAAACTACTTAGGTAATCAGGCAGGCGTATTGGTTTTACCGTTGGAGAACCATGCTTCGGCACAAATGGGCCGGCTCAACCGGAGTTATACTACGGCCTCACAGAATACCCACCGCGAGTGAGGATACCGGAGGCCTAAACCCTTTTAATTAAAAGGCCGACAACGGATTTGCGACTGCTCTGGCGTTGCGAGTGTCCATGGGCGCTGGTAATCGCATACCATCAGGCGATCAGTCTGCTAATTTGCCCCCTACCCCATATAAAATAATAATACGTACCTAATCATATATTTACATTTTAATATTTATTTATTTATCTACCTAATTACCTACAAAAGTAATTGAAGATGAAACTATGAATACTTAATAATATGTAAGTAGGTACGATTTAAGACAATGTTATTTACCTTGAATAAACAAATTATAGGTACTTATTTGGCATATCCTAAATTGTTTTTGGATGAGAATAATTAAATGCCACTAAAAACATAACTTGTAAAAAAAAACAAGTCTCGTACTATCGTAAAAAGTTGTGAGATCCATAGCCTGAACTGCTTCGAGGAAAGGATGGTACCGCCGCGGCCGTGCCGCTTGTTTTTGGTCGACTTGGCGGGGGGCACTGCCGCCCCCAGATAATGACAGTATCTACCTAATCCTAATCATTAAACTTCCAGTGCCGAAATAATAGGTGTGTATTGTGGTTGTGGATGCATTTATGTTTTTTTATTAAGTGAATCTAGTGAGGAAGTTTTCTTCCTAGCCAAGTGGCTCGTGTGGCGTCTACTAAAAACTACTATTAGGTAACACTAGGTAAAACTAGTATAAAATAGATTATAAGAGCCCTTAGAGAGAGAACCTGAAAAAGGCACTAAGTCATGCATGTCTTGCCTAAATTGAAGACTTGAGTCTTATATCAAAGTCCAGTCCAAATATTTTAGTAACCCCTCAACATACTACTTTCACGTGTTTTACAAAATTGAATCATGTTATCCCAAACGTCTTACCGCTGCAAGTCCAGAGACGAACCTCAACGCGACGAGCACCATATAATGGAGTCTCGCGGCCTGAGGGCTGAGCATTGTCAGGATGGCGCTGAGCAGCATCGTAATGAACACCAGCTTCCTTGGACCCCAAAACTCTGCCGCTGTGCCACCCACCAGGCAGGAGATGGAGTAACCCCAGAAGTATCCTGATAGCACGTAGGCCTGCTGTTGAGCTGTCCATGTGAAAGTGACCACGCCATCTGGCTGAGTAACAGATAAATATCTACATTAACCTTCTCACTGCATTTGCGGTCACGACTTTTCCTCCACTCTCCGAAAAAAGTAACGATAGGAATTTATTAACATCTGGAATGCAATAAAGTATCGAGCTAAAAGATTAATACAGAAACTGTATGTTTGTAGACTCCTGGCTGTTGTGCGCGGCTTCAGGTGCATCCTAACAGACTTTTAGAAACGAAAGTTGGTACAAGTTATGGTTGGTTGGTCGGTCCTTTCTCCAAGATGCAATCTACGTCCTTGCCAGGAATCAATAAATATTGTAATAATACAATTTTAATTTAATTTCTTTTCCATAACATAGCTATCGTAATTGTTTTCTATTTATGTGGTAATCATGTAGGAGAATAGTTATGTCATTATTTATTTTGTACTTTATTATTATGTACTTTGCTACTCTATACATCTACATGTTTGAACATTTCATCTGTAACTGAACATGTAATAAAATATTATATCTCTATTTACAGTGTATAATACTTTTTATGGTTATAAAACTAGTTGAAGAAAATTATCATCACAACATCGTAATGTAGGTATTTTGTTTAAAAATATAAAGAGCTTATAAGACCGAAGCATTTTCATTTTTTAAATATTATATTTCATTTTTTTATCCAATTAAATTTATTCATTTCCATTAACCTACTGGCTATCTTTCAAGTAGCATTTTACAAACAAAAACAAAAATTCTACAATTTTGTTCCAGCGGTATCTGTACGATAATTGAGCATCACAAAACACAACTTTAGATATGTTTAATCCTCATAAGTTTTACGAATCACGCTACCTAATGAATTTAAGAAATCTTTTGATTGTAACGTCTGAGGAAATCCCACATAGTTATCAACAATGGGTACTTATCATGTAGATATTAGGTATCACTATAAAGCTAAGCGTAGTATTGTTAAAGTCTTACCTGCCGCAGTTCTCGCTTGGTCACCACGGTACTGTTATACAACGAAGTGTCGTTTGTCACTATGGCCTCGCATTCGCTTTTCACCCTGTGAATTATAATGAAATATATATTAGCTACATTACGTCAATATCAATGTACCAATACGTGGTAGTATGTTAGTACTTATAACTCAATGACAAGACTGCTAAGTTATAGGAATCGAATACTAAGCATCTCTGACTTTTCGAATGTATGTCATGTGACATACATACCTTCACGCCTATCTTCCCCGAAGGGTTTGGCAGAGGTTACCCACAGTTCGCTAGTATTTTTATTTCAAATAATCCTATGTAATATGGGGCGAGCCTATTGCCATTAACTGAATACAAACTCAAACTAATACTGAAAATTTCATAGAAAATATTCCAAGATCACTGCTCTACCTGAAAATCGAAACCAGGACCTCTAGCGTAGCAGTCGCGCTTAGGGCCAGTAGATGAATGAGGCAGTCGAACTCAGGTATGTATGTTTTGTTAAATTATCACTCGAACGGTGAGGGAAACAATCACGTGGAAATGTTCATGGCATGGCAAGAAAAACTGCTACCCCGCCCTTGGTCGTTATGGCCTGACCCGTGCAGTATTACAGTAAATGGATTGATATATTAAGACGTATGTACTAAATATGCACCCAATACCGTCTTTTATCTTATAAATTCGTATAAAAAATCAATAAAATCAACTGCCATCTTGCCATCTGCCATCCACTTAGAATCTAGCTAGGTATGCGACTGCTGCGCTAGAGGTCCGTTCGATTCCCAGCCGGTCGATTAATGCTATTGGGATTATCTATAAAATTCTCAATAGCAGCTCGTAGTTTGAATGTGTTTACTGGCATTAGACTAGTCCCAGTTAAGGGCAACAAGGTCTTCCTACATGAGACCTGGCGAACTGTGGCTGTGAATGACGTGGAGAACTGGAGACACCTACTTATTTATAGTGTAAAAACATACACTATTAATTAATTCCCTAAACTAAGTAATTTCCACATAAACACAGACGCCATTTACATAACACTGTTAATAGCTGATTTCTCGTAGTGAAAAATACTACTCCGTGAAAGGAAAACGACTGAAATTAATCGTGAAAATGATAATTTTATTTACGGTTTTGTCTTAAGCTACAAGTCGGCTATTTACACAATCAGACAGATCGTCCAATTCGCATGATACAAATTAAAATAATACACACAAAAGAGCAGTGATAGCCTGGTGATATGACAATCGGACTGCCAAATCAAAGGTCCCGAGTTCTAATCCAAGGCGCCCGGCACCCCTGACTTTTCGAAGTCACATGTGTATTAATCGCGCTTAAATAGTGAAGATAAGCATCGTGAGGAAACCTGCATGCCTAAGAGATTTTCTCGATGGTGTATGAAGTCTGCCAACCCGCACTGGACTATAGCCTAATCCCTCTCATCCTGAGAGGAAACACGTGCCCAGCAGTGGTGGGTCGGAATAATGGGTTGATTATGTAAATTAAAATATGATTAAAATAACATCCATATCGTTAAGGCTGTATTCCCCGAAGGGATAGACAGAGGTGTACCTATGGACTAATCTAATGTATCGCCGTCAACCGTTTTCAAAATTGCAAATACTTATAGTAAAGTCATATAATATTTGTTGCACGATTGCATTCCCGTGCATTTAATAAATGATGATACGCAATTACTTCATCATGTTCCTAATATCTAAGAGTGAACCTAGTGGGCACTACAGTTATGGGCCATATATGGATCTCCTGAAATTTCATGCACTAAATAAATACTGGTTTAAGATGTGCTTGATCTGTCAGTTTTAGATTTTAATATAATATTTGGCTCAACATTTCATTATGTTTTTTTCCTTTTTGTAACTTAACGGCATATTCGTAATAAACATAAGATACGTCTTGCAGTTACTTGCATAAGGAAAGTATAAGCAAGTAACATTTACCGTTATAGTATGATTATGGCCTGCATACACGGGAGTATTTGATTTACGAATAGAAGTTCCTATTAATTTCGTTTGGTGCGGTGTATTTTGTTACCTTACAGTAAAACTATAGATACATTTACACAGCCGTGTGAAAACAAATCCATATTATTAAATAATACATAATAAACTTCACGCCTGAATTCCTCAAAGGTTTGTCGGAAGTACAAAAATCTATGCCTACACGTCGAGCCCCTTTCTATTGACCGGAATATTGTTAATTTTTAATAACAGTAAACTCGTTTGCGAGCATTTGACTAATGAGGCTGTATTTGCCTTCCTGGCTTTTTATATTATGCAATAATACATTACACCGGCCACAGCTACCGTGTGTGAGGGCCGTTTTGTCCGGTTGGTCGTGAGAATGTCGGCGGCACGTGCGGGTCCACGCGTGTCGAACTGATGCGATTTGAATCCATGAATATCGCTTGCTCACGTGTTTAACGCGTACTTAATTTACACATTTATTTTTTAACCAAGGTCGCCTTACTTGAGTCCAAACTTATAACATCGCATCGACTTATAGTTCGAATTTTTAATCAAGGTAGAAGAGTTACAATTTGCATATAATTATAGTTCCACCCTGTGGTTCCACCTGATTATTTTTTCTCAAATGCACGAGGGTATGTTGGGTACTTTTAGCACAATTATGAGAAATATCCATAATAATTATCGAATTAATTATTATTTTAATTGTAGGCTCGATCAGGCAAATGTGACTCCTATTGTAATTATTTTTGCTTGTAATTAATACAAATGTTGACTTACGGATTTGATATTAAATAGGTACTTGTTGCCACCAACCACCAATCACCAATATTATCAATTACACCTCCAATTAATGAGGGTTCAAGTTTGGCTGTGAGCTGAAAAAGTTTCAGGAATTTCTTTAGAGGTGCTGTCAAATGCTTCTGGACCTGATGATACTTTCAAATAATTTCAGAAAAAGTAAACCGGTTATTGAGCAATTTAACGATTAAAATGATTACTTATAGTACCTACTTAAGTACTTTCTTTTTTAGAAACTCATGTAAGTAATTTTAATTTTAATTAACTTTAATTTTTTTCTCGTAAACCTCACGTCGTCGAAGGACGTTTTGATAAGTTTTTCTTTTCTAAGTTTAAAAAAATTTTCTACTGTATTTTTTTGCCAGTAACACATGCTAAATATTTACAAAAATACCGTATCTATCAGCGAAAAACGACCACAACCAGGATTGGAAACTCTGGTGAACCGAACCAGAGAACGCATACAATGTTCGAATCCTACTTGAGATTGAATTTTTCAATTTTCCTATTTCTTTGGCTAATATTTATAAAATTATAATTAAATATTATTATGATCACTAAATATTTTATACTATTCAACTTATTTTCTATTTATTGTTTTACAGTAGGTAACAATTGTTTACATCGTGATTTATGCATTACTTGAAAATTCCATAACATTGTTTCATTTAACTTTGTCCATTCTATGAAAACAAACTACAGTATTTAAAGTAGTATGTGTATTCCTAGACACTACACTATAGCACACGCACCTTTTTACAGTATACTGTTATATGTAATTGATGGTGGTGTATTGTTATTATTTATATTCTCCAGCTATTATTATATGCAGAAACTCATGCACAAAATAACTAGGTAGCTTAATTCTTTACAACTTGTGTATCCGATCCCCGAAAGAAAAAGAAAAATATGCTATCTTTTTTAGATATGGATGCTAGTTAGCTAGCTACTTGTGGATATTGGGCACTTCGATTTCAAAATTCCTGTCACGTTTACTTTCATGAATATTTAATGTTTCTTACCTATAAGTATGGCTTTTTATGATCGCACAAGGTTTTTGAACACAGTTTATCATTATATCAGCCAATAGACCACTGCTAAACAAAAAAGGCCTCCCCAAGGCTTCCAGAAGGACTGTTTAAACATAGTTACCATAGTGTTTATGTATAGTATATTAGGTTTATTGCAGTTCCATATAATAATCTGCACAGCGTTGCAGTCGGTTGTACTTGATACACTTTGCACGTCAATGCGGTCACCATTCATTGTGCGTTCACGCATCACTGCGCATTTAGCCATGGCTCCATGAGTCCATAGTACAAACATGATAGCTTGTACATTGTGGTGTACTTGCCTTACATGTACCACCATGAAATGATCATCTGTGTCAAGTGTATAAGTGTACAGAATCCTTTTATAGATAGATAGTCAAAGACAGAATCAAACAAAAGTGACGCTTGCGCAATAGCCTTTTGAGTTATCGTTCACTACAACGGCTGGCTCATTAGACTAGTGGTCCTATGTTTGATTTTCAGATCGAGCAAAGTGTTATTGGGTTTTCTCTGACATTCTCAGTCGCAGCTCGGAGTTTCAATTTGTAGGCTCGCGCCCTATTACATGGTACCTAAACATACCGGTAAACTGTGGGTGTACATGGGTACACCTCTTGGGGAAATATATAATAAATCTTTATGGGATACAGTCAGTCGCACTAAACATGCGCAATTATATTTAAACACAACTTTTCATAGAAATTTCGTGTTTAAATACAATTTAAACACATTTAAGAAGTTGGTGCAAGTGGGCCTTAATGTTTCTTATTTATTTGGTGACGTGTTGTGATACAGACAGGGTTTTTTTAACATAGTGTAGGTATATTGGTCACGGAAGATATGTCTAGATACTTCAAATAGTTAATAAGTACATATAATATTGAATAAAGGCAACAGCTCACGATAACAGTTTATTTACACCGCGGCAAGTCACGTACAGATATGGTTTTGGGTTTGAGGCTATTGCAATAACTCACAAACAATAATTTATGCTCGAGTGTTCGAGATGTATCATTAAACTTAAGGGTCCGATTTGACTGTTCAAATGTAATACCAAAATAAATCCTTATTGAAAGAGAATTTTATCAACATTAGCCCAAGCACGAACACTTTCGAAAACGTATTCGTATCGAAATCGAGAATAATTTGTATGAGACGGAGGTTAATGAACGTAGATGAAGCGTAAGTGGTGTGCCAGGATCGTAGCAAGTGAAGTGTCTGCCTACCCCTATATTATGAGTTTTGTAGCAGAAAATTCTCGATTTCGATACGAATATGTTTTCGAAAGCATTCGTACTTGAGCTACAGTTCTTATTCGGATACCATTAATCTAGGTACCTAAGTACCTACGTTTTTGTGGGCAAGTGAAGCTCCGACACGTTGTACTAGTGATTGCATGATACATACTTAACACTGTATCTCAAAAACTATAGAACTATGTAGGACTATACCTAGTCGAAATCAAAAAGAATGGTTGCAATCTTACATATAATAAGAATGTAAGTGAGTCGTATCTGTACAATGCTTATATTTACAAAAAAACTAATTTGGGGGACTCAGAATCAGTAACACAATCCATTTCTATTATTTTTGGAACTTTTGTCAGTCTGTTTGTCTGTCGGTTTGTCTGTATGTTTGACCGCGCATCAAATGAAAACTACCGAAGAGATTTGGAGGAAGTGGACAGGAATTCATAGCCTGTTTCTTGGGTTAACATTTAGGCTATATTTCATTAAAATCGGTTCACACTATTAAAAGTTATTAACATTTTAACGATTGAAAACGTAGAATTTGAACAATAACCGCTGAAGCAAATTTCCTTTTTAAGTATTTCCGTACTAGACTAGCACGGGTCAAACATTATAACAGAATCAAGAAATAAAACTAAAAAAATACACTCACAGGTACTAAATAAGATAAAACAAGAAAATAAAACAAAGAAATCAGAAACCATTATTGTGAACGGGAATTGATTATCAGTACAGTTATTCTAACTCTACTTATACAAGGCATCACGGGACATACATAGGACTTATCCAGCGAGCATCAGCCGGTGTAAAAACTAAATATTTGAGTAGGCTAAAGAAGTAAACAAAGAATGACAATTTATTCTCTAGAAGACTAACACGACATCGTTATTACCTCAATGAAATTTGATTCCATAACAGGTGTCATTTTGAGTTGACAATTTTGACAAGTATTATTTTCTTCTTTAAAGCCAGCTTTAAAGTAACTGACTTTATAATGTGAATCCTCCATAGTATAGATTCTAAAGAGTTTCCATCTAATCAAATCATAAAATAATATACCACGTAATACCTATGTATAATAAATAAATAAAATAAAAATAATAATAATAATAATAATTGCAACGTGCGTTATGTTTACTGATGCCGAAACAGTAAGTTATTTGAGATTTTTATCTATGTAGGTATGTCTGTTTATATTTGCGAACATTTTTTTTAAATTAAGTAATGTAAATTAAGTCAATGGCGCTAAGTGTATTAAAAATATGGAAAACCAGAATCCTTTTTTCTATGAGATTTTTCGAGGTAGTTAGTTGAAACTTGGAGAGGACAACGCCTCTCAGGTCAGCTAGTCAGACATAATTTTTAAGATATGCATGGACAAAAATACAAATACGTACTTATGAAATTGGGCACACATGTTTACAAGTTGGTATAGACTAGCATATGCAAAAACTGTGCAATTCTGACAATATTACCTACATTCCTATCTACATACGGGTGGAATTGATAACCTCAATTTTTTGAAAGACTATAAATGGTCCGTCTACTTTTGTATAGGAAATGAAGATGCATTTATTTTTCACGAATAGGATTTCACGAATAGGTATGTTTTTATTAGGAACCCCTTTAGTGAATACAGGAGACTAAATCCAGTTCAAGATCAAATATTTTATTCGTATTTAGTGTTTTTATAGCGTTAATAAAACTAAATGAAATTATAAAATTATGAAACTAATTGCACTGTTCCAAAAAGTTGATCCTATAGAGAATAATAAACTCCATTGGCTCTCTTTTAAAATAAGTAGTATTACTACATTCTTCATTAACGATAAAAGCAAAATCGGCACACTTTTCATAAAACGTATCTTATCTTCTACAGGGTGCCCTGTACAAGATAAGATATATGAGATGAGATGTGTTTGCCATCTCATATCACATTGAAAATATAAGATAGCAATATTATCTAAGTATTAGGTAAATACTACTGTTTGGCAAACTGGCGATATCTTTTATTTATGCAAAACCTGTGAAATTTTCTCAGTGGTTGAGTGATCGGGTTGCTAGTTCCATTCCCGCACGGAAAAATATTTATATGCCGTTACTTCGGGTTTGGGTATTCGTGTATGTGAGAAATACATAGGAGAAAGTCCAAATGTGGAACAATTTCATTTAATAATAAGAAACCGTCAAAAAGTATTTGTTTAAATATTAGTTAGTTATTCTTGATTATTGCCACAAGCGCAGTCAGGAGATTTTAATATTTCTAGGTATAATCCGGAATATAAATAGTGAAATCTTGTCACTATATTATACTTATACTTACGATGTGGTTGTTGAATCGTCAGGTACCATCGCAATGATATTGACGCTCATGTTGACCCTCATCATATAGTTGACCCAGCACGCGAAGAACATCATGATGGCGATATTGAACCGCGCCGGCACCACATCTGTTAAAGGAAACCCCTTCAATTAGCATACTGATATACCGTTACAAAAGAGATGCAGTAAATCCAAGGTATTCGGAGAACACACGTATTAAACAAATACAAAACCGAAGGCGTTTTCCTTATCGATTCTACGTGCTAAACAACTTCAAAATGACTTAGTATGATGTAAACGGATGGAATGTAAACTTTCAAAGGAAGTTTTGCAAATCGGCTGTTTTTTTTGTGTGTGTATGTTATGCGATATCGTCGCCGATTGTAAACCGATTTAGATTTTATTTGTATATCTGATAGAATATTACTCTGAGACGGTCCCAAATAAATTTGGTTGATGTCAGATTACCATTTCTGAAGATACACCCTAAATCGCTTGAAGTCGGTTTTCGTTTCTTAAAAAGTTTTTATGTATATGTATTTGCTAAGCTGAGTCCTGTCCATGACTTGAGATGAGATTATATCGTCATCGACCTTATATGAATGCGGAAATAGACACGAGTTTTTGAGTTTGGCAAATACTTGTCGGCAAGAATGCACGACCTCGCACAACTGGCCAGTGTTCAGAGCATTAACTTTCGAATACATTGTCAATATCAGACGGACACGCGTTGACAAACTTGTGTGTGGTTCATTGCACCGTACATAACGAGATACATACTTAATAGAAATACTGTGCTTATAAACAAAAAACAAGACGCGGCGAAAGTTAAATATTTTTGACACATTGAGCGCTTGAACTAGTTCCGTGTGGCCGAAATTATTGACACTGATGCAAGTGAAATTAATTAATTTATCAATAACCAATTAATTTTAAATTATTTATAACAGCTGATTATAATAATTCAAGCATTCAAACGTAATAAAGTTTCACAGATTTAAGCACGTTTTTTTGCTAATGGAAACTAGTGTATATATGTATATGTGACATTTTTAGACCAGTTTCTTTAATAAATAAAACTGTAAAAAAGTAGTTCTCCTAGGCACAAATCAACGTATTTTGTGTTTGTGAAGTTCCTTTCTCTGGAGGCCTGATCACCCAGCAACTTGTACCATTATCCCGATGCTGATAGGTTACTTATAGTATTCCCTTTTCTTAATTTTTACATAACATACCATCACGCCTGTATTCCCCAAAGGGTTAGGCAGAAGCGTACTAATGTATACCCACAGTTCGCCGGTACCTATGTTTAACCGGGCACAAATTCTAAATTCCGAGTTGCTACTGGGAATTTCATAGCAAAACCCAATAACACTGCTCGACTTGGGAATCGAACCCAGGACCTACTAGTTAGCACCCGTTCTCAGGACCACTAGGCTAATGAGGTAGTTTTTTAGTAGTAGTGTTGTAGTTCAAATTTTAATTACTTTGAGTAAGATTATAGGTATTTATGTTATACATATACATAATTGACTACCAAGGTACGTAATATATAGGTACCTACTTAAATTGCTTAAGAATGAATAATTAGACGATGAATTGAAACTTCTTAGATGGCATTGTTCTTAAACCTAAGACAATAATATTATCCCAAAGAACCGAAAAGTTGAGCTGCTTCAACAAAAATATATTAGATCATAGTTGTAGCAAAACACCTAGTAGAATTAATAAGAATGTCTTGCAAAATGTCGTGTTTTTCTATGGCCGTGGCCTCGTTGAATGGCAACAAAACCTCACCTCAACCTCACGGCGCAATACGAACCGTCGATTTGTTTTTTGAAGACGAACCACGATGACCTCCCTCGATTCTCGACGCTTGCTGAGACACACCTTCTTTATTATTTTAACTTTATAATTACGATGACGCCATCTAAAGCTACCTCCTGCCAACATTTACAGTCGTACTGTAAAAACTCTTTGTCTAATTATCTAAAAATTTGTTTAGAATAACTATTTAGGATGATTATATTATACAAAAGTATGATTTTAACTAAATATGTTTACTTTTGATACGAAATGAAGAATCTAAATGTGTTGATAGCGAACTAAAGATTTTTATTAGTTGCACTGTTTTCAGTTAAATATACAACATTATTTCTTTTTCTAGGCTATCAAAGTGATATTTGATCATGGAGTCGTTAACATGTGTCAATACTGTCAATGTAAGTCGACCTTTTCTGTTCTAATATATATGAAATTGTAGTATCTAACACAATTTTACTACATACTATATGCAGATAAGGAAACTGGATAAGTTTCAAATATAAACATTTTAGTATCTTATTCATTATAACTACACCAGTCGCCACTAGTGGCCGCCATAAGAATAATAGGGGCAGCCACTTTTAAAAAAAAATTGATCATTTTTTATCATTAGGAATAGATATTCACTCTCGTTTTATCAAGAATTAGCATAATTATTTCAAAGTCATCGAGTATAATGTTTTGTTTGATTTGTGCATAAAAGGTTACTACCTAGGAAATTACGTCAAGAGCGATATCGAGTCTCGAGCTCGACTCTCGACTCTCGTTCAATGTAATTAGCATGTATCTACCCACGGGGAAGTAAACTTATAGTACGGGACATAACCTTATCATTCTGTCAAGCGTTTCATGTGACATTTCTACTGAGCATTCCTAATTGCCTACTCATGTATCAAGACAAGTTCTGGAACTTTATGCCATAGTACGGTTTGACAGTAGTGATAACCTTAGTGATGTCACCAGTTACATGATATTGTATGTAAGTACTTACTCGAGACCTACTCGTAAATAGGTACTTCTTAATGGCAGTAGGTTTCTAGAAACATGAGTGAGGGCGGGATGCTTGCATTGTCATGTGGAACCTATTGTTATTTGGTGTTCCTATTGTGTCGCATTGAATAGACCGTCATTTACCTAATTTGTGTTTTCAAACGTAGAACTATTACTGACGCACGATATCTACCTATCTACAACAGTCCGAAGGTACCATGGGCGATGATGAGATTTGTAATAAGTAAAGAAATAAATTAAGGGTCTGACTGGTTCTGGCGTCCGCGTCGACCATAATTGACCGTACAAACGTAATGCATACTAAAATAAATCGTAATTCAACAAAAAATAAATCAAATGTTGTTATTAGATTCAAACAGGTACCATTAATCTAGGTTCCTATTCCACCATTTCTTCCAAAATACTTCAAGGGAAATAATTGCAAGTGAATGTAATCTATACTAATATAATAAAGCTGAAGAGTTTGTTTGTTTGCTTGAACGCGCTAATCTCAGGAATAGGCATGATGACGGTTAGCAAGAATTACTAAAATAATATGTTCATATACTGAAATATAATTAATATGTTTAGAAAAAAATATTTATATTTATTTATAAGACGGGATTATCAATTTATTTGATAAAATAAAACTACAAAATACACAAGTCCGCCATGTTCAGTTGAACACCAATCAGATTCAATTACGTCACATCTATGTTGAACTGTCACCGTCACGTAAATTTCGTACGAATTTCGACGATTTCCGCGCTTAATAATTGTTTACTAAGTATTTCCTAATTGTATATTACTTAGTTTTTTGTTCTACAACTTGTTTAAGAACTTATTTAGTAATGGAAAAAGGGTTTACCAAGGCAAACAGCTCTAATTTGCCCAGAGTTGATTTTTTAATGCATGCTGGGGCAGTTCCTGGCATCAAACAAAGACTTCTGTTCAGCAGAATTTAGAAATGTTAAAACTACAATGTAAGTATTATTTATTATTATTTAAAAACTATATTAAAATTACTATAACTATACGTTACAATAGTTAAAAAAATAAAATCAGTCAGTGTCAGTGTCAGATAGCCCATTTATTGAGGAAGGCTATATAACACTGAAAGAATTTTTATATATATCATCACGCTACGCGGATGAAGTCGCGGGCAGAACCTAGCTTTTGATAACATTACGAAGTTCGACCGATTTTCCGATCGTTTATTTCCAGTGAAGTGGAAATAGAGAAAATGGTTGGGTAGGAACGGTTTCCAAAAATAACACAATTTGAATAAATTGTGTTTGAATTATGATTTATTTTGTTATTACATTTTTATTCACAATTCAGCGTCCGCCGGACCCTTAACGACTGGCCCCCATTTATTTAAAGTTGATTTAAATTATAGAATGACGAAGTACAATTTTATCTGTCATCGGGGATATCTGCGACAGCTCATTTGACATTAGCCGAGCGCGCCTGCGCATTAGCAATGATGCGTCGAGACACCAATAAAAAAAGCTTTTGCTCTAACAGAAATGCAAATCTTTGATTGAACGAGCTACTTACGCAAACGCATGCTTAATTTAATGAGTCGGTAGACGGCGTCAATCATTTGCGTAACGGTGAGCTTGTGATAGGTTTGCATTCTGGAAGAATCCGAATGTCTGTGTAGCGGTGAAAGTGCAAGAATGCAGGGTCTGGCTGGCCAGGCGACTCGCGCCTGGCCGCAGCGCCGCCGCGCCGCCGCGCCGCCGCCGTGGCAGGCGCCAGCCTCACGCGCTAATGACTTGCCATCCCGTTTCTGCCCCATCACACTTTATTAGGCTCATACCAAATACTTTTATTACTGCGTGCACATTAAATTGCTTAAGTGGAAGGCATAGTGCGAATTCTTATTACTTAAACAGTTTATTACAACACGGTAATGTGTGCTTAAGAACTTAAGTACTTACCAAGGTATTTATTATTATCTACTATAATAAATATGTGATTGTTATCTGATATAAATCTCCAGAAATAATTTTAACAAATGCTTTATATTGATTGTGGCGATCCCTAACTTTCACCTATTAGTATTGATAAACTAGAAACGGTCAAGGTCTGTGAAAGTAAGCCAAAAACTCTTTGTATATTAGTATTTGTATTATTAGTCATTCTTTTATGTAGGTTTTATGAATCTCGTCACCGCGAAACCTAACGGCAGCCTAGCCGGGACGAAATCACTTATCAAAATAACAAAAGTGTCAGCTGTCAAACACAGAACTTTCAAAGAGATTAAACACTCGGTGTGACTTGTTACATACGTATACTGCACACATACTATAACGGTACAGCCCACTTATCATAAAAAGGTTTATGATTCATTTTGCACGTCGGTCGACAATCGAGATGCAAGATTTTTGTCTTGGAAGAATTTACATATCGACGAACGTAGACCCGACTTCGGGTAAAATATACATTCAATTAATCTAAGTCATCTAAATTAAACAGAGAATACATAAAATACAATTTTAAAATTAAGCATTAAAGCACTAATATATCATTTTTATATAAGGTGAAATAAAACCACTACGGATTTTAAAAACACTCTATTCCCGAACGCTGCTCAGTAGAGTCGGATTGGACGGACGAGTGACCTCTTCCTCGAAGTTGGCCCTACATTACTGGACGGACGGTTTGTCGCAGATGTACATATTAGTCAACAGTCTTGAGAGCCGAGTTCCCTACGGATATTGGGATGGGCACAACATGCGCGTTTGACATAACTTTTGTCTTACCCATGTTCATTTTAAGATCCACCTGTTAGAAAACTCTGTCGAAGACATTGAGCATTATGCTGAGATCTTGCAGCGATTCTGCTATGACCACAATATCGTCGACAAATCAAAGGTGAGATTTGCAAAATTAGGCATATAAAATTCCCCTAACATCTCTCTTGAAGGGAATTGCCCACGTGCACTGTTCCTGTACTCGGACCGACATAGTGACTTTTTCATGTAAGAACTGGTAACTCTTCAATATACCGGTAGTTGATGTGACACCGCTGCAGAGATTGCAACACCACCCAAGTTTCAATAGAATCGTAGGCTTTCTCATAGTCCACAAAGGCTAAACACAATGCCAGGTAATATTCCTCGATCTTTGTATAGCCAGCCGATGGATGAGTTCTATGATAACGAAACCCTTTCGGAAACCAGTTAAAATTAGCATATCAGGTAATGTTATTTTATATGAAATCATATTAATTTATATCGAAAATTATGGCTCAGTGTCAGAAATTGAGATAGAATACAATTAATATTGTGCAAAAATTCAGACCGTATAACAACAATACAGGAATGAAATCTCCAATTAGTCTTGAGAAATAGCATTAAATTATATTTTTCTAAGCAAGATTCGGGTTTGCAATCAAGCAGCAATTACTCACAGTAATTGTATTTGTTTCCTTCTTGTTCTGATAACCTCCATGAAAGGCCTTTGCTCCACAATAATAAACTGTCACTGCTGCCTCATTGCTAAACAATCGCCGTTTTAATTCAATGTTACTTTTATAAACGCTAAAATAACTTAAGTACGGTTCCAATTTATCCCGAACAGGTACAGTCCTAAAAATAAAATATTTATATCAATTTTATGATTTACTAAATACTACTAGGACGTTTTCACCTCAGCTATCTTTTTTAGTATTTTTTTCTATGGGATAGCAGGCAACCTATCAGACGGATCGCCTGATGGTAAGCGATCACCGCCGGCCATGGACACCCGCAACACCAGAGGAGTCACAAGTGCGCTGCCGGCCTTTTAAAAGGTTCGTACGCTATTTTCTTTAAGTTTTGATGATCGTATTGGTCGTCGCCAATGTCTGCTAATTTGCCTGGGCCTGTGCCTGGGCCTGTGCCTGGTGCTACTATACATATTTGCCGATTATAACAGCCTTTGAGCACTTTCATCCGTTCAAGCGTTGATTCTACTCTTGCAACGGAGCAACTTTCCCTTACATATACGTGAAAAACAACGATGAATTTTCATACATGCCTTTTGGTCTACTTTTGTACCTATAGGAAGGTGTATTTATTTATTTTTCACGAATAGCGTATGGGTGTCGAAGGAATAGTTGTTGAGTACAACAGGGATAAGAATGGCCCCTTTAACAGGTCTGGCCGGCCCCAATAAGAACTCAGTCAGTAGCTTTGCTTACTAGGGACAGGATGTTGACATTATATTATTATATTATATTATACATAAAATCTATTTCTAGATGATTTTCAGGAACATTAGAGACAAAAATATATGCAGGTACCTAATTTGTGTTGCCATTCACAACAGTTCATGCCTCATTGGCTAGGTCATAGTATTTAGTAGTACGTAGGCCCAAATCGTGATACCTATGTTATGTAAGTATTGAGTTCAGTACACAGGTCAGGCATATTGAAATCAGTAAATAATTGACAGAATTTATTTGAAAGCTTCTCTACTTGTTGGTGTAGTCGCAACAATAAAATCAAGCTTGCGTACCTACTACTTTGGGAAACACTATCTATGTGATGTTATGTTTACGCATTGAAGTAAGATATTAATAATCTTAGTGTTTACGTAATATAAAATGACACCTGGCAATAAGTATTATAATATTGTAACACTTATTATTAACTTTTATCTCTGATTATATACGTACTGGGTATAGTAACAAACTTACTGAACCATGCAGCAACGGAACCAAGCATTTTAAACAATTTCTGTCAAGGGCGAAGCCGACGTCAACGAACACTTGCAAACACAGTACACAATGCTATAATATTTAGTGAAAACATAAGTTTTCTGCGAATAAGCTATTATAATGTTGTTTATGAAGCCTCGCAAACATTAATTATGTATTCTTTCCATTTGTTATGGAGCCTTATATTATGGAAAAAAAATTATGACTCTTTTGTTTTAGGATTATGAGAGAAAGTCTTTGTCACACTACATCTCTCCAAAATATCACTTGGATGAAACTAAAAATGAACATAGATATTGAAAATAATTATTCTAATAATTAGGCAGATACCAAACCGTAAACTGCTAGGTGAAAACCCTCGATACAACTGTAAGAGGACGAATAATTACATTCTACACCCTCTTCTACCAAAGTGCCACTTTATTTTGATGTGCTTTTAGTTTTTTATTAAAATTTTTACACAAATTGAAGGCCATAATCTGACTTCGGCAATCAATTGGGCAATTTACGTGATGCGAGATCAGTTACGGTTTCCAACAGAGCTTTGACAATGCGATACGGCTGCCAAAGGAAATGACAGCGGTGGGTGGCGCGTCAACGTACTCTGCGAAGCATTGGGGGGTTTAGAAATGTACCCAACCCACCCACCGTGTAAATGTACCACGATTTTATTTTGATCCTGCATAGTTTCTAGCACAATACTTACTTACTTTTTCTTAGCTTTTATTCCTTCCTCCAAGGCCTTTCTTTTACTCACATTTTAAAGGCATGTTCTTAATAGTATTTAAAAAAAATTAGGAAAGTACCATATCAACACAATTTATTAACAGAAAAATAACAGATATAACTACTATAGATACTTGCATTGGAGGGTACTTGAACCTTTTTATTAAAAGCATCCATCGTGTCAAAAGTAAGCCGTAGCAGAAATATTAGTCAGACAGCCTCAATTTCTAAATATTTATGTTGGTAAATATATTATGTACACATGGGCAGTAGCAGGATATTTTCAGGGAGGTGCATACTGCATCTTCAACTATATAGATATACCTACAGGGTGGAGACAACGACAAGATAATGCATGTAACCACAGCCTTTATTAGTCTAAAGAAGTACTTTAAATTAGGAAATAATAATTATAATAAAACACGAACAACTTTCCGCAAAAAATAAATTTGGGAACTAACAAACAAACAAAAGGGATTGGGACTTGCTCCATGAACAAGTTCATAGAAGTCGATAGAAAAGGACACCGAATACTTGGACAAAATACTGAGCAATTATGGAGTATCCAGACGCCTCAATATTTTATTTCTCATCTCAGTGTCTTTGTAATAAAATTATTATAGTTCTTAAATTTGTTGATAATGACAACGTGATAAGTAATTTTAGTTAAATCTTAGCTACATAATTAACAAAATATTCATATTATTATATTGTACTATTGCAATATTTTATCATTAAACATTTAAACAACCAACTTAACGTTGTTAAATAATAATTATTATTTAGACTATTATTTTATAAACATACTAATTTGGTTTCTTAACATTTACATTAAATACATTACATACATTACATACATAAATTACATATTTACATTACATACATTCCTGCACCACGTGTAAGTATTCGTTTATTATCTATAAAATACTTATATCACATCACCTAAGTAAGTGGTTAAGTTTACAGACCAATAAATAATTGCAATACGTTATTTACCTATTACTTTTGTACTTCTGGCTTCTAATATAATTAACGTGTCACCAGCCCAGAGTTTTAATAGTAATTTAAAAGACAGAGACTACATAACATACCATCACGTCTGTATTCCCCGAAGGGTAAGATAGAGTACATTTAGACGTACTAATGTACATCCACAGTTCGCCGGTATGTTTAGGTCCCACGTAATAGGGGGCGAGCCTATTGCCAAATCCTAAACTCCGAGCTGCTACTGAGAGTTTCATAGAAAAACTCAATAACACTGCTCGACCTGGGAATCGAACCCAGGACCTCCAGCGTAGTAGTCGCGCTGAGGACCGCTAGGCTAATCAGGCAGCTCAGAGACTATTAATTATTTAATATAATGATGATAATATCACTGGGAACCTATCAGTCGAGCGTTGACCTGGTAGATCCAAGTTAGAATCGAAGGCCTTTGAATAACCGAATTCATGTGCGATACTTGAAAAAGATGGGAGCAAGTGATAGTTATTACTATAGACCGATGCTTTCCTTCGACCGTAAGAATGATTTCATTAAGGCATCCATAAATCAAGACTTCAAGTTCTTAAATGTGTACCTATATAGTGTTTATTTAGTTTACTGTCTTTGGTAAAGTTTATCAGCTTACTTAGTAAAAGGCATAGGTACCCTATACTAAGTAGCAGGGCAACCTATAGAACTATATGGCCTTAACCCATCTCCATATCATCCCCAGGCGTTATGTTTGGCGTAACGGCTGAGCGATCGGCTTTTGCGCCACGGGCTGTCAGGTAGGTTCGATTCGATCCCCGCACGGAAAAAATATTTGTATGTTCATTTACAGGAATATATACTTGTAAAAAGCACCCACGATACAGGAGAAAATCCAATTCTGAGGTGTTTTAAAAAAAATACCATTAGGTACTTCGTGGCACTCAAATGTGACCATCTTAGTATCATGGCTTATCATGTATCACTTTAGGTAAGAGGTGCACTGATATAAACCTAAAAACGCAGGTTGTTACACAATGTTAGTTAAGATCGTATCGATCGTTATCGGCTGAAGATAAGTTAAGAGAAGTAGGTTTAGTATCGGATTTTGCCGGCAAGGGGGGCCTAAGTGTCATGCAATGGGAGATGGAAAAACCCGATAGTATACTTAACTGTTCTGAGTGTTCATATTAGTGCACCGCCTGCCTAACCTAGTCGCGAATCCAAACTTCGAGCTGCGAATGACAATTTCGTAGAAAAAGTTAATAGTGCTTGACCTGGGAATCCAATCCAGGTTCCCACGCACACCAGCAGCGCTTGTGACCATTATGGAATCGCGTTTGGGACCACTAGACTAATGAGGCAGGTAAATTTTAATGATTACCTAAATTGATAATGTACTTTTAGATAAGTTACGTAGGGACGTGATTCTGGGATAAGTATGTAAAAATGATGCTATTGCCTACTTGATAAATAATGGAAATTAATAAACAGTAAAAATTAAACACGCTATTTGCATAAAAATGTAATAATTTACGCTTATATTCGGCGTGTTATTTCAGCTGTTTACAATAACAGTGGCGATACGCACTGAGCAAGTGTGGTACTAGTACATAATACATGCATAGTTATCATCAAATACATAGGTATCCTCGAAGGATAACGCAGAAATATGTACTGTGTGAAAAATCAAATAACACAGCTCAAGCCTGTGTGACGAAGTAACTGCTGAAAGAACACACCTACATAAATTAAATGCAGGCAACTGTTTATTTTTATCTATTCAAAAGAACACTGACAATTTATAGCAAGGTAAACTCATCGCTACTGAAAATCGACTGCAGAGCGCGCGATAATCATACCTAAGACACAACAATACGTAATAAAAATTCAGGTAAAAAACCCAGTCTATTATGATAAATGCGCATTAAGGAACACCTGAATTGTTTTATTCGACAAAACATCGAACTTATAACAAAGTAGGTAAAAAGTTTAGTTTGTGACGGCCACTGACGTAAATAACTTTAAACAACACCTCTCGCTTGCGTTTACTGATGGTAATTACAAGACAGCAAAAACAATTAAGTACGTGTTACACAAGCTTAACAAAATTTTACTCTTACAAACCAACAACGGAAGTAGATACCCTTATTCGGCACATGTAACGTCTTGAATTAGCTTGTCATTTACCTTTATTGATGATGTCTTTACATCATTATGGGTCGATAATTACTGCTTATTGTTTCGCAGGTACCTGCAGTATTAAGTAGTGTACTTATCAATTAATGTTCTATTTAATTGAATCTTTGTTTCTGTATAAATCAAAGAAACTTACCAAATATTTTAATATGAAATTTCATTTTGTCGTATTATGCACGAAACATGGAGTGAACACAAAACAGCCGCACTGATTGTAAGCACGCACGCGCGTTAGCGGAGGTTGCGAGTTGTAGTAGCGAGCAGCGCGCACGCTTGTCTTTCTGCGACTGCCTTCCTTTACGTTGATCGTCGCCTGCTTCTAGATCCGCACACTGCATTCACGAAGGCCTCACCTCGCGTGCCACTTCAAAACATCCGATCGTCAATGGACATTATCATTAACATGGTAGACTCAAGACCTTAACCGCGTACCGGTATACTCAAACAGACATATCTGCATTATAGTTTTTGGATATCTATATTCGATATAACCTCATCACCTTATCAGTTCGATTGGTTTCAATACATTAGACCGAGGTCCGCAGTACTTCTTTACCCTGCAGCTAATTTAATCTGATGCTGATTTTGTAAGTACTTTACTTAGAAAACAATAGAAAATCACAAGGAGGACCACTTAGATCAATTAATTCAGGTACCTAATAATTAACTTTGCTAATCAAATCGATCGTTGTTGTTAACTGGCATCGTTTACATTATGCTAGTGATTGCGAAATTAATTATTGTGAATTCAATATATAAACATACTACAGCTTCAATTTCACCAGTTGCTAGCTCCATCTAGATTGGTAATAGACCCTTTTTAGTTAGAAGAAAAATTTTGTTATCTACCTTTTTTTTAACCCGTGTGGAAATCCTCATCGAACCCGAGGGTTATGTCGGACTCCTTACTGATGAACTGTTTGGTAGGATGTAGGAAATGTAAACGTATTAGATAGGTATGCTCTGCAATCAATTTTATGCAAAGCAACTCCTTAGTCTAGTGGTCGTAAGCGCAACGGCTATGCTAGAGGTCCTGGATTTGATTCCTAGGTCGAACAGTGTTTTTCTAGGTGAATTTCAGTAGCAGCTCGGAGTTTGGGATGTGACCGGTTAATGGCAATATGCTCGCCCCCTACATATTTACAGATATGGTACCTCAAAGTACCGCCAAACAACAGTAAGTATGTACAGCTCTGTCTAACCCATCGGTGAACACAGGCGTGATGAAGACTACGCCTCCTAAAGATGGGGCTGAACGAATTCAAAATTTCAGCTACTAGTTTTGTTCAAGTTCATACAAAATAACAAAGTAGTCAAATTCATAATACCCAATTAAACGTAAGTCCTTTTCAATGTGACTATAGATCTGCGTAACATTCTGTGGCTTTGTAACATTCGGCATGTTTTTTACCATAGCAAATCATGAATGCACGACTGTTGAATTTTCCGTCAAAATTAACATACAATTTTGCGTGTATGGTAAAATTAAAATGTTACACATTTTACCAATTTTCATTGTGAGATATATACAACAATTCGTTATCTGAGATTTATTATGTAAGTTTGTCTTATATAATATATGACGAACCTATTGCCATTAACCGGGTAGAAATCCAAACTCCGAGCTGCTACTGAGAATTTCATAGAAAAACCCAATAACAAACAATTAACCAGCTAATTGCGTATTGCAATTTTAAAATTCTCACACCATGAATCATGAATGAATTCTTAGGTACCTTCCTAATGTCATATTTTTTCTAGGTGTTAAGTACCAAACAGAAGCATGAGTTTAATAACTGAGATTAAAGTTACTAAAATATTTCGCGAGTTACCTACCTAAATGAATGATGAAACCACCTGAAACTGCAGTAGCGGCACACTACGTAGGAGATTCGTAGCAACCGTCCGCTAGCAATTAGTAAAATTCCAAGGGTTCGAAAAAAATCTGCTTTTTTCTGCTTTATTATACAAATAGTTATACAGTTTCCAGTTTGTTTGTCGTATGTAGAATAATAAAACCTATTTTCTTGGTCCTATATCTTCAGAAAAATTTAATGGTCAGATAATAGTATCCATCTGATTATTATTAATTTGTTTTCTGACATTATTTAAGTAGTTAAAATATATCATTGGTCAGATACCAATCTCTTCTAATCTGATAAACAAGAGTTCTGATCCCCCCAATATTGTCCATAATCTATGATGATAAGTCAAGCCTAGGATATCTAGATACGAATGATACGATATCTGATACCGGTTCGCATTCAAGATCTAAATAACAACAAGCCGTTCCTCTCAAGATGGTTGCAATGTAGGATTTTTTTGTTCGTTTACTCGTGTGAACTGTGAGGACTTACATGTGCAAGACCAGTTCTGAATGCGGGACAAGATCCAGGTATAAATTAATTCGATGTCAGGATTTGAAAAAAAATAACCACAGAAATATTACCTACACGTCCTCACGACTTATCTGCCGTATTGAATCTTTTTTTACACCTCTCAAAAGTACAGTTGGCAAAAAAGTTACGCTAATTGTTAATTAATTAATGCAACAGGGTCACCTCTCATCTCGGGTATGCGCCTACAATGATGTGAATACTGGTAGTTATTTCCAGATATTTAGATTTCTAGTCGGAAAGTTAACGACCACCTCATTAAGATAATGATAATACATATTCATATCCGGTAGTATTAAGCAGACAAGATTTTTAAGCAAGCAGCTAGGTACGAAGAACAGTTGGGTAAATAAATGAACGAATTTAAACGTAACCGACAACTTATATGTTTACATCTTCCTATCAAGCCAGGTAGGTAGTTCTATACATTAGAAAAAAGTACGTAGGTTCAGTCGATTTTGAACAGGACAAGTGATAACGGAGAGGTTGTTCCCCTGAAAATGACATATACACAACAATTTTAATACGTTTTATTTAAATCTGACATCATCAATCCAAGGGTAGACCCGTCAAACATCTTGAGCAAAGTAAGAGATAGCTAGAACAATGATAAATTATATTTATTTCTGTAAATAGATCTTTTAAAGACACTTTTACAAGTCAATGTTTTACATGTTTTTTAACTAGATGGCGCCGGCATTTCTTAGCTGACCTGAGTAGCTGACGACCTCTGAGAAAAAACGCCAAAACAACTCAGAGAATTATAGTCTCTTTTAAAGTCCAGGCAGTAGTAGTAGTATCATAAGATATGTGAGTGTAACGATGTAAGGCAATATCTGAACAGGTCTTTTGATGTGATGTGTGGCAGTGCGTAGGTACTCCGCTGCACTAACCGTCCTTTTCATTCATAGTTCAAGTTATGTGCCGTTTACTAGGCGTACGATACCAAACGGAGCGATATCAATGGAAATGGAAAGGAAACGCTCTCAAGGTAGAGCGCCGACAGAGATGGTCTCACAAATAATATTTAATATAGGTACTAGATTATATTACAAAGTAAGCGAAAGGAAAGTAGCATATACACCTTCCAAGCGACACCACAGAAGTAGACCGCATAAACGAAACTACTTTTCACAAGTAAGAAACTTTTTTAATTTTTATAAGCTAGGATAAGTATGGTTAACTTTTTCTGTATCGTAGGCAATTATCATTTAATTTGCACTAAAATCTGCAGAATACCTGCAATATTTATTCCATACGACAGTCAAACCAGTAGTGCTCTACTGGTTTGACTCGAAGTTTGAAGCTGATAACCTAAGCGTACTCGACGCTCGCTTGACGAACGAGGGCCTGGAAGTTATATGACGTCACATTCCTCAAGCAACAAGTGGGGAATCTGACTGAATCTCTGGGAATCTGTGACTTTACCAGTTGTACTCAAGGTAGCCTGTCAATCACAGTGTACAATAATTTAGGTACTACCGTTAGCAAACAAATTGAGGTTATGATTAGCGCGAGCTTTATGAATAGGTAGGAAACTAAGGTGGGAAATGATATTCAGACTTATGTGCAGTCTGCTAGAATCAGGACATAGCCCGCCCCGCTGACTGGCCTATTGCAGTTGGCAGCAGAAATCGCATCTTCAAGAATTTATTCCCTTACGCCGTATAGCTGGTATAGATAGGTTTAATAATAACATAAGCCGAGTTCTAATAAGAATTTACTTACATGTTTTAATCGTCTCTAATGTCTGGATAAAATGGCCACCCTGATCAATACAAAAGATGTGGCCTGCCTACCGAGGCTAATAATGTCGTTACTATTAGGTACATTTTACTACACGAAAGGAGGGAGTGGTCTCCCAGATTGTTAGCTTTTTATCCCAACAGGCGTCAGAAGAATACAGCAGGCTTTTTCCATAATAGGTTAGCTGCATGGTCAAAATTATCATAATACCTTGCACAGAATACTACACATCAAGTTATATAAATTTTCGTGGTAACCACATAATATATATTGTATGCGGATTCCTCACAATGAGAGGTTAGGTTTACTAGAAATGTATTAACGTGATGTGTAAGACTATTGTTACCTAAATACATAATGTAAAGAACATTGTGACCTAATATTTCTAACTCTCAAATATTTTTAACTATCAGGGAATTAGTAATTACCTAAGGATAGTATGAATGAATGAAATAAAACTCAAAATCATTCAATTTAAATTATAGTTTATTGCAAATTAATCAAGATACGCAAAATATAGAATGTTTAAATGACTAGCAATTATTTAATTAAACATAATGCCTTTAAGTACATACAAGGTAACATTAAATCTGTTGTTTTAATCAGGTGGGTTATACACAGAAAAATATTATAATATGAACATCGTTTTTTAAATGGCAAGATGACGATGAAAAGGGATCATAGCTCATTAGGCAAAAAAAAATCCGTCATGGCTGGCGTGTGCGGCTAAATACGGGTGTCTGTGATGCTGTCCGTCACAGATAATAGAATACTAGTATGTCCGTCTATATAAATTTAATTGCTATTAAATAATGCCGTTTTAATTATATCCCGTAAAAATGTAGTCTTTTGATGGTGGCAACCCTTAAATCAAGAACCCTACCTATATGCAGACTCATATTACAATAATATGCATCTTAAAATAATAATATTCTCTTTAATTTTTCAAAGGACAAAACCGTTAAACGAGTTTAAAAAATATATTTAAGGATGTTCGAGAAAAGATAAATTGATGTTTTGAACCAATGCTTGAATAATGTATGAGTGACTGGTTTATTCAATTTACACGCACATTTATAAGGTTTATAAACGACTAACAATGTTTTTTAAGTTCAACCAAAGACATCTTTTAGAAACAATGCTTAAAATATTTTAAAAGATTAATTTATTAATATCTAACTTATCGTCTAATTAATTTCTACAAGTAGAAAAGTCAAACATGTATTCAATTAATAAATTTTGTAGTGAATATAATTTCAATAAAGTTGTAGGTGTAATTTAGCTTTGATGTGATTGTTAATCCACAAAATGCTGGGATTGATTGAGTTTGATCCCGATTTCATTTAAATTCCTTCCTTGTCAGCTGACGTATTGCATGTCGGTAACTAGTAGTAGTAGCTCAGAGTAACAATATGAAGTAGTACCTACCTACAGTTTTGAATGTCGTGGTATCTCTCGTCTTTGGGTTGAAGGAAGGACGAGTATATTCCAGTTTTGACTTAACTATCCGTTAAGTCTGTTAGCGATCAGCTGACGTTTATTTGCGTGTAATAAATATTTTTTCTCAATTTTCCCTATACTATAAAACCATGATTATTGATTTTCAGTAGGTATAGGTAATAATTATACCTTAAATATGTCCAACTTCCAACCCAGTATATAATTATTGTATATTTAAATTCTTGTATTTTTATTAAAGTTACATGGTGTTATAATACATAATACTTGTGTAGATGCTTCTACGTTAACTTCACATGATCTTTGACGCAATCCGGTAGTGTGTGACAACCGTTCCCTTTACAAGGCCTTTAGACCACCAGTAGCCGATCACTTGTTTATAACAAAAGACCGACATATTTCCAACTAAGCTGTAAAGATTCACGCTTCGTTAATTCATACATACTATAGGTAATATGTATGCAAATATATATACAAAATCCTATTGTGAATTCAATTATACACAAAAAAGTAATGATGTTAGACTAATTATTTACATATGACGAGTCTAGCTTACAAAATCAATTAAACTTTCAAGGGTCCATCGACAACTGCAGAGCGAGATGTGCATTTTCCAAGTCGAGGAAAGCAGCCCAAAGTTTAGAATTATTGTTAAAACGAGCACTCAAAATTAATTGGGAAAATGAATTCTTTGTAAATTTGCTTTTTTAAATATTTTAACGTAAGTATGTTGTTGTAGGTACCGCTAGTAATAGGTCAGTTTGAGTTTTTAAATTTTTATCTCTAATTAAGTAAATCGTAATAAACTTGCATAGAATAAACAAATAACTTTTTTATTTTTAATATAAAATAGCAGAAGATACACATTCTCAACAGTTAAAATATAACCGGTCAAGTGCGAGTTGGACTCGCATTCTGTAATGTACAGTATTTACAAATACTTTTAGGTTTTAGAAACTGAACTACTTTTATAATGCGTGTGTGTATTATATTTAATAAGAAAAAAGTATGCTCGCATGTCCAGAATATCCCATGGGCTTTTTCTGTTTTTCAGTCAGGAACGCTAGAGACTATTTTAGGTTTCTGACCGAAGTTTCTTGCCAGTTCTTGTGAATGAATCGGTGCGAAGTTTTTTTATTTTTTTAAAGTACTTTGACAGTATAAGTTGAAATAAACACATTTCGACTATGACGTCGATGTTTCTTGGAAGAACCTAATAAACCTGGAATCATTCCTGGATCTCTATTAGTTTTTGGCCTCCATAGGATGACACATTTGACAGCTGTCACCTTAATATATATTTTTTTCCTCTCCCTGCTTTTGAGTTTAGTTTTTCCGCATAGTTGGAATATCATTTCTATCTACTTTCATTATAATATACAACATAATGGCTTTTGAGTAAAGTTCTAGATCACTTTTATTATAATGACCACTACCTTTGACACTCTTTGGGCTTAATATTACACAAGCAACAATGTTTTTATGTAAGAATTGATTGAACAAGCCTGCATTCAATTAACAAGCTTTGGGCATAATATAGTCGTTAACACTCCACTTTTAAACAGCAAGGACGTCGAGAATGTATTTAATGAAAAGCTTTCAAAGACCTTGTTGTGATTTTAACATTTAAAGAAAATAATACATTTTAAAATTTCTAGGGATAAATAAAGTCTCATATACTTAGTAGGGAACAGAAATTTTGAGGAAGATACACCACAGATGGTACGCCGGAGAAACATAATATTCCGTAGCCATTCAAGATCTTATAGTCTTGAAACAAAACGCGTATTCGTACGACCTCTTTGGCGGCGCATATATCCGTTAACAATGCTCCCTAATATACATGCTGTTTTCAATATGTTAACAGGTTAATTATCGCAAAAATATATTAAACTCTTAGCCGTTTTAGCGCCGACTAGTCTTGAGTATTCTAGGAGCTCGTTGCTCTTATTACTACTATTTTTCTTGCCGGCCGCATGCCTCTTATAAGCTTTATACGTCATCACAACTCCTTTAACCCACAGTGGTATGTAGTTCAAATCACTCTCCTTAGGGTAGTTTTCATCCACACTGTCGATGTCGGGATTTAGCCTCGAATAAGGGGATGCCTCTAACTTAGGAATACAATCCACCAGCGGAAACCATTTGTAGGTCTCTGGGCACAATAAATCAGATGGGTAGAAGTTTCCTTTATATCTCATTTTGCGGCAAGAGTGAATATAATACCCCATGTAGTAATACTCGATTTGCGGACATACCGAGTGCATGCGTCTTGTAAACTCGATCTCCCTAAAATAAAGGTGAAATATAAAAGCAACTGAAATACAATTGCAGCATTTCAATACTCACAAGAGTAACATAATAACGTGATTGACAAGGGATTAAGTCGACTCTTCAGTCGACAATTCTTTTATGGATAATAAATGTAATTTATGAAGTTTATCGTCGATATAGTTGATACATCCATATCGGACGGATTGACGGAAGATGTGTCGGGTAAAGTGCGTCGCGTAATGGCAGAAAAGAAAAAGAAAAGAACATCCAACTTTACACTTATGGGTCGAGCGTACTGACCGACACCGACGACATCCGTCCGATATTACCCTAATTATATAATTAAGTAATATTATAAATCCCAACCTCAAAGCTCCGTAAGTTCCCAACGTCAGGTTCATATACTGCGGGTCATAAAAGAAATAAACGGAGGAGACACATTTCGGCAGGATGTCGATGACCCCGACGGCTATGAGCTTGCCGTCCAACCAATACTGCTGGTGGAACGAACCGTAGCCGCAGCTAGGACCATTCTCTCTGTACTCCTCCTACATAACAGGATACAATTGACAAAGAATAACATACATAGTAAATTGAAATTAAACTACTTTTTACGGATTTTATCCGTAACTTAAATAATAACAATAAGTAAAAAGTAATTTCATTTCAATGTCTACTATTCGCGTAAGTGTCAGAAAACAGTATATGTGGTAAACTTTTTATTGCTGGATACGAGATAAGTATAATAATACTAAAAGATTCTAATAGGGTAAGACCGCTCTTTCCGTACAATATATTTAATAATAATTATGCATGTTGGTAATGAATTTATGCCGATTATTCTGGGTAAAAATTAAAAATTTAAAAAAACCCCCGACACAAAAATAAACCTGAATCCCTATAAAAAGAAAAAAATAATCTTGAAATTATAACCCTTCGTAAGTACGTATGAAGTTTTTTGATTAAATTTTGTCGCGTCGGGGGCCCGCTCTCTAATTATGTGAATCCTTTCCTTTCCTTTTGCTTCCCGAATGTGAATCGCGCGAATTCAGAATTGATGTGGATGGCGCGTACATCGCCGCGACGTGCGGGAGGGCGTAAAGTGGGCGGAGCGTAACATATTCAAGTTTGGCGACCCGAGCGGGCAGACACGCGAGAGCTAGAGAGCGGTCCCCCGACGCGACAAAATTTAATCAAAAAACTTCATACGTAGGTACTTACAAAGGGTTATAATTTCAAGATTATTTTTTTCTTTTTATAGGGATTCAGGTTTATTTTTGTGTCGGGGGTTTTTTTTAATTTTTAATTTAATTTGTTATTTTACACTTTTTGTAGGGACTCCTTAGTTATTTTGTTTAATTTCTTTTATTTTCTTGCGTTTTAATTAGGTATTTTCTTCGTTTAGTTATTCAACTTTTGTACAATTATTTCATAGCTATTAGATATCTTATATCATAGTGTATAGTGTATTCTACTAGTCAAGCCCTTTCATTTGATACCTTTATTGAGGGAGTAGTGAAAAAATTTAATAAATTCACCATTTCGTGGAGGCCGCCATGTTGGATTTCAAATTTTTCATAGTGTATAGTATTCTACTAGTCAGGCCCTTTCATTTGATACCAATATTGTGGGAGTTGTGAAAAAATATGTAAACCGCCATCTTGTGGCGGCGGCCATCTTGGGCCGATTTTCATCAAACATAGCTAAGAACACTCCCCACTTATTCACCTTTCAAACAAAAAAAACAAAATCAAAATCTGTTCATCCATTCGGGAGCTACGATGCCACAGACAGACACACACACACACACACACACACACACACACACACACACAGACACGTCAAACTTATAACACCCCGTCGTTTTTGCGTCGGGGGTTAAAAAAGCATAATTAAAAAATACTGGTGTACAATGACGAGTACCTATTCTTCTTCTTCTATTTTCCTTGTGGCAATTGAGTCGATGGCGACTATTTTGCCAATGAGTACCTATTCTATTCTGTTCTATACTACCGACTCATGAATGTCATATTACTGTCAGCTACTTACCAACAGCGGACTCTGTACCAAAAAATCTCGGAACTTTGGTTCTGTACACTTGTCGGGTTTCTCATTGTGTATAGTTGTTTGATACTTGACGTACACTTCGTGGGTCTCCTTCGCAGATGCCAAGCATTCGGGGCTTGGCGGTGTTGTCCGGACTAACTTAATCTAAAAAAGATATCGAAGTAAGAAGACAGGAAATACATACATTCGAAATGAAAAATACTGTGGTATACCAAGGGAATAAGGAATGTTTTACCGTAGCGAGTCGTATTCAAAAATGACACAATAATGAAAACTAATAATAATGTATGATTTAACTAAACAGGAGCTGCCAAAAGTTCTCATGTGATTCAGTCTTTACAAAAACGAAACAATGGCAGACAAAAAACTAACGTACTTAAGATTAATACAGTAGGTACCTCTAGTTTGTGTTTGACATCATCTGGCAACTCGTTTATAAAATCCTCAATTTGTTTCTCCTTGTTTTTGTGGGCGTTATTCACTGGTATTGCGTCAATGCCCTTTTCTTTGAGTTTTTCCAGTTTCCTCTCCCGCCTCAATTGTTTGGCTTTTTTACACGGTGCCTTATTGGGATCCGGCCCCGAATCTGTTTTACAATTAAAGCAAAAAACTGATTCATTCATTTCAGTTGATTTATTCGTTGAGATTGTGGTATAATTATGGTGTGTAGTTTATTATCAAAACATTTTGTTTATATAACGACGGTGGGCAGGCATCATCAGGTAGGTACTTAGCTTAGCTTAGCGTTAACATAAAATATATACTTAGCATAATCAACACATTATACTGTCCCCCTGCTGGGCACGGGTCTCCTCTCAGAATGAGACGAATTAGGTAATAAGCTATAGTCCACCATGCTAGCCTAATATGGGTTGACTTCAGATGCCGTCAAGAACATCAAATCTCTCAGGCATGTAGATTTCCTCACGATGTTTTCCTTGATTGTTGAAGTGCGAGATAATAAACTATTAATAGGTACCTAATCACAATAACTTCGAAAAGTCAGAGCTGCGTGCCTTGGATTCAAACTCAACACCTTTGGGGGCATAAATGGAGTCACATCTCCCGGGTCTGCAGTTAGAATTGGTGTTCCACAGGGTTCTATTTTAGGCCCTTTTCTTTTCTTAGCGTACATTAATGACCTTCCCTATATGATGTCTGAGATATCGAATATAGTATTATTTGCTGACGATACCTCACTTATATTTAAAATTGATCGAAATGATAGCAATCTCTATAATGTAAATGAGAGTCTAAAATCCTTATCCAAATGGTTTGCTGCTAATAACCTACTACTTAATGCTAGCAAAACTAAATGTCTTAAATTTTCGTTACCAAATGTACCACAAATTGAACCTAATCTAATTCTTGAAGGCAGCAAACTCGACCTAGTTAATGAAACTGTTTTCTTAGGTGTTACGGTTGATTGTAAGTTGCAGTGGGGTGCGCACATATCGGCCCTGTCTAGCAGGTTAAGTTCCGCTGCATATGCAGTGAGAAAAATTAGGCAGATCACTGATGTAGCTACAGCCAGACTCGTGTACTTTGCCTACTTTCACAGCATTATGTCGTACGGTATTCTGCTATGGGGATCAGCTGCAGACGTAGATTCCATATTTATCTTACAGAAAAGGGCCATCCGCGCAATCTACGATATGGGCCCTCGCGATTCCCTAAGAGAAGTGTTTAAGAACATCAATATACTTACGATGCCGTCACTCTACATCCTTGAAAACATAATGTATGTGCGCAAAAACCTGCAGAAGTTCAGTGTCAATAGTGACTTTCACAACCTTAATACTAGGAATAAACATAAAATAGTGGTACCTAAATTTAGACTAACTAAAACAAATAAATCATTTCTAGGAAATTGTGTGCGTTTCTATAATAAACTCCCAAAATGTGTCACCGATCTCACTGGCAAGAAATTTAAAAGACACGTCAAATCTGTTCTTCTTAGCAAAGCCTATTACAAAACCAAGGACTATGTTAACGATAAGAATGTGTGGTCGTTAGATACGGATGCATTTGCGGCCTCCCTGGCAAAATGAAACTGTTGATTATTAGAGACTAATATAAGCTTATTAATTTTCATGTTGGTCAGTTAGTAGCTATAGTAGGAACCTTATAAGTAGATGGACATAGCTTTAACAGATTCCATATTATTTACATATCGAGATGTCTTCATATGGAAAGTATTGTTTACCACAACAGAAACTGTAAATGTGTGTACGTTGTGGCTTGTCTAAGTAGACACCTAGTTTTATTTGTCGCTTTGATGGTGTGCGTTTTTACCACATAGTTTTTTATTTAGAAATGACATGGGATTCTCAAATAACGTGAATCTTCGTTTAATATAGTCGACCTCGGTCAAACTTGGACATCCTTCAACGTCCTCACATCTTGTTATCGCAATATTGTACCAGTGAAGTTTATTTTAATTCATTTATTTTAAAAGAGTGTCCATGGAGTTTCTTGCCGGATTCTTCTCCATAGGATCGACCTTTTGGAACCGTGCAACTAGAATCACAACGTTTCATAAACGCTTGTAAAAGCTTATTTGAAATAAAAACATTTGAACTTGAACTTGAACTTGCAGCCCTATGTTCATTAACTAGCCTAACTGCTCTCATGAATTAAAATTAGTCCAAAAATACGGAAGTATAGAACTACAGAAAATAGTGACGATTAAACTCACTGTGCTATACAAATCCTATATTTTTATAGGTACTGACACTCATTCGGGAAAGGGCCAAAGCATCCCTTCTCAATCCCCAACAAAAACTTAATAAAATAATTCTTATATCTTGGAACTCAATTGGTCCATTTCAAATAAAATATAACATACCATCAAGCCTGTAATGCCCGAAGGATTAGGCAGTGGCGTACATGTACACCATAGTTCGCCGGTATGTTTAAGTCCCATGTAATAGGGGGCGAGCCTATTACCATTAACCGGGCACACATTCTAAACTCCGAGCTACTACTGGAAAATTCATAGAAAAATTCAAAAAAACACTGCTCGACCTGAGAATCGAACCCTCCTGAATTCGGATCGAATTTTGTTTTTCTTTATTTACGCATATTTTCAGGGTGCAGTACTCGCAACGGGCGCGTGTGTATGACAAGATGTTTGAATGTGGATGAAGCAAAAGAGGTATTCTAGAATCGTAGCAAGTGGTATTCTGTAGTTTCTGCCTATGGGAAGAAAGCGTGAGTGTATGTACTTGCATAGTGTACATTTTCCACAAAGGCTGCTATTTATTATCGATGAAACACCAGTCAATTACCTACTTATTATGCATTTAGCCTGCAACATTACACTGAGAACCATCTTAAACTCGGACCTTGTGTGCGGGTTACGCAAATATAAAAATAGGCATTTTGTCTTTTCATATACATAAATAAATACTTATTCAGCATTGCTCTTTGTACAGCAATAATATATATGTTACAGTCAAAACTCATAACCAGTCAAAACCACTTGTGACTGCGAAAATCAGTCAAAAGTGTTTTTAACTAAGGATGTTGGTCAAAAGTACTTTTAACTGCAAAATATTATACATTTTGGTTCTGTCAAAAGTGATTTTGACTGGTTATGAGTTTTGACTGTAACCAATGATATAACACTATTAGATTTAGTGTTCATAGAAAATGTAATTTAAAATTGAGTCCGCTAAATGTCCATACCTATACCTAACCGTTGTTATCATAACATTTTGGGCTTTAGATACTAATGAGCGCGAGCATAGATATAGGCAGCACAAGATGAAAAGAAATAGCACGAAGCAGTTGTCTTATATGAACCATGTGATAGGTGTCGCATGAAACAATGATTAATGATTTTCAATAGTTGTTGAGCAGAGTGGACACTAGGTATAAATACTTAACACAATTTAAAAAAAAATATTTTTGAAAAATATTATAATGTAGATGAAGCAACAACCGTAGCCAATGAATAGTTGATTATCTAGTAATCATCTGTAACTAGCGCTCTCCGTAACTAGGATTGTCGATCAAAATTTCATAATATTGACTAAACGGGCTGGGCAAAAAAAAATCTTTTACATTTTACAATTTTGGTTTAGTTTTATCAGTATTAGAAATGTTCATTCCTGTCAATTCCAATGACGTCTGAAAACCACCGAAAAATGTGTTAGTTTTTTTTTCCAAGTGATTATCATCATCACTTACTGTGCTATATTTTTATTTTTTTGCAGACCGGCGCACTACATTGGTCACAAATAGAATAGTATTCTGAAATCATTAACTTGCTGAGCACTCCTCTCAGATTGAGTGAGGAAACTTAGAGAGACTTCACACACCATCGAGAAGGTCTTTCACACATGCAAGTTTCCTCACAACATTCTCCTTCACCTTTTAAGTACCTGATAAGTAATTATAATTATAAACATGCAGCCTGGTGATATGACCATTGACTGCCAAGTCAAAGGTCTCGAGTTCGAATCCAAGTGTGTTTAACCTCTAGATCTGAGGCTAATACTGGAGATTGTATTTTCAAAAAAAACAAGATCCTCTTTGGACGACTTGGATGGACTTTCCAAGCCAGATTTAAGGGAAAACATCGTTAGGAAATCTGCATGCCTGAGAGATTTTCACGACGGCGCGGGCGTGCGAAGTCTGCCAACTCGCATTAGGCCAGCGTGGTGGTCTCCAGCCCCCTCCCTCTTATTAAATAAGAAAACTGAGATACATTTTGAATTGCTATAATTTTAAAACAGACTGTTGATTTGGCGGTTTTACTGAAAGAAATTGACATAGACATTTTATTTGAAGATGATATTCTTATTAAAACTCATTGAAACCATTTCATGAGATTTTTTTTTTATGTGATAGCAGGCAAACGAGCAGACGGATCGCCTGATGGTAAGCGATTACCGCCGCCCATGGACACCCGCAACACCAGAGGAGTCACAAGTGCGCTGCCGGCCTTTTAAAGTGACTAAAATGAATTATGTGTGAATTATGACCACTTTGAAATTATTTCGTCGCTTCTGTTTTTCGCTTCGAGTTTAGTCTGTAAGTTCTGTCAATGCTTTCCATATCTAATATTTATGGCTGTATGCAGTTATGTATGACATGAAAATACGACGTCTCTATCTCTCACAATGTAAAAAGGGATGCGCTGGCTCTTTCTTTCGTTTTGAGTTTTATTTCAATGAAAATATTTTGACACACTAGAGAAGTAATTGATTGACTACCAAACGATCTTCACTTTTGAAGCAAGATAACGTGTCTACCTCTTTTTAACTTTATAATGTCATTGACTGTAACATATACACTACCTCCATCCCCATGCAATTCTGATGGATGTAGAAATATACTACACTTATTTGAGCCATTAACATAGAAAGTGATAAATAGATTACTTTTCTGAAATTTTTACAATCACACAAACTTACAACAAACCTTTGATTACTGTTTTTTCTTGAGAGTCAACAGCGTCAGGTTCCTTTTTTTTCATTATGTCTCCTTGAATCATAGCACTATCTGAAAAAAAGTATAAAGCAAAATTTCTTCACATATTATTTAAATAACTTTTGATGGGTGTGACAATATTTTCGTTCAGTTCTAAACAGATTTGTTCCACTTCAATTGATGTAATTTTGTTATCAGGGTTTTTCATGTGTTATGGTAGATAGTTTTCAACATTGTTTTGAGATATTATTATACATGAATAGATTTGTTATATATAAAGTAGGTAATCAACCCATTACTTTATATAAAACAAATATTCATGTAGGTAGGTGTCAACTAGAGCCAAAATCAAGATTTTGGTATTAAACTTTAAATTACAACACTGAAGGTGATGACTATGACTTATCTTATTAAGTCATAATTTTGCATAAGAACACCAATGTTTAAATGTATTTATACTAAAGTAAACTTATTTAGGTTTCACACTAAATATTTCAGTTTGTGTCTATCAAGTAGTATACATTTGTAGGGTGCGACATGATTTTGTTCAGTTCATGGGTACTGTCTTTTTCTTAAGAATAATAAACAAGTTGATGAATGTCTTTTTGGGTTTTTCTCTAAAGAATTTCTGACATCATAGCCTAGAAAAGGTAGCAGTAGGTTCCTATCCAAACATTTATTCAAAAAGTCAGATTTTATGGACTTACTCTACCATGGCAGAACCAATTGTTCAATCAGTTCAGTAACCATAGTAGTGTCCGATTAGGGTGATGCCTACTTTTAATAAGTTCATTCATATTGGTATAGGTTTTGCATTGTGTCTATTAATACAGGACTTGATGGGTAAATGGAATTGAACACACATAATTTTTACCTCCCACAACACCTTCACCAGCATCGCAGTCTAAAATGTCACTTCTATTAACAACATCCAAATTGATGTCTTGATGTTCTTTCACAGATTCAATAAACTGCTCACCACCTTCATCAAAACCTTCACCCAGAATGTTGCTATCACTGCTGCAGGTGGACATCTTCCTGCCCGCATCACCCGATGTTGGCAGTGACACATCCTGTCCCACTAATAACTTGTTAACACATTTCAACACCTTTTTCTGAGACTTTGATGGCTTGAATTCCAAGGCCCTGCATCTAAATTTAACAAATAAAAGCAAATGATCATACATTATTAGGTAAAATGAGACTAATAAGAAACTGAATATGGTTTTACAGTTTTATTGTTATGGACTGTTGCTTGGAATTTTTATTACAAATCTAAACGGATTTTATTACTCGTTCGAGGAAAGTATCGATGTAATGATAAAAAAACATACGAACCGTATAGTGTACATAGGGCAGCAAGTAACATCATTGGTGGGTTTGTAACAATATTTTCCTGACCGTCTCCATCCTCTATCTATTAAATCTTGGTAATCACTCACATTCATAGCATGAGCCCACATACCTGAATCAAAATAACATCATGATAATGGTATTAAAAACAAGTTTATCTTAAAAATATTATTTATAAACTCACCGTGGCTATAGTTAGTATCGGGTTTCTTACAATAGCCACATCTATAATGTTCATGTTCAGCATAATACTCTATAAGGCTGCGGAGCATTTTGGTATCGAAGTTTCTAGATTTTACCACTAAATTATTAGTGAATAAATCAGAAAACAGATTAAAATCTAATAATCAAGTAAAATCCAAGAAGAAATAAATATTATTGACGGATTAACTCAACTGACTGACTGACTGTGACTGATTTGCTTGACGGAACTGGAAATAATGACACTATTGACAGTTCGTGACTGTCAGTGTCAATAATGAGCCCCTTTTTATTTTTCAGACATGGAAACCTAGTCTTTTAGCCTTTCATGTATCTACTTTTTTTACCTATTCAAATATTATTGTTATGCTGAGAATAGGTACCCACCTATCTCTTCGCGGCTGATTCCACGGCTGTACTTCAGTCTCTCCCCATATCAAGAACACAGGTCCACTCATAAACAATATTACCTACTTAAAAAGTTTATTATAGAAACTAATCCATGTTTCACAAAACCTATTATTAAATATTTTCAAATTTATTAGTTGATTAGAGGAAACTGCCTTATTGGTCTAATGGACCCATGCGTATTATTACGCTAAAGGTCCCGGGTTCGATTTCCATGTCGAGCAGTGTTATTGGGTTTTTCTATGAAATTCTCAGTATGAGCTCGGAATTTGAGATTTTTTGTGGCAATAGGCTCGTCCCTTATTACATGGTAGGTATCTAAATGTACCGGCGAATTGTAGGAGTACTTACATAAGTAGGTACACCTCTGCCTAGGCCTTCGGGGAAACAAGCATCGTATACTTATTATTAAAATTATTAGTTCACTAAAGGTACTTAGTAGTAGGTAAGATGAGACAATCATTGAATTAAACTAATTATTAAGTTTTGTCGATCATTTATTGTTTCTTAGGCAGTTTTACACTATTTGCTTCACTATTTATAATTTAGGATGATAAAGAAATTCACTTGGAACAGTCTGAATCTGCCTTGTTGGCATTTATGGCGTCACTTTTGCTAATGACGACCTAACACTGCCTTCCTCAACTTCTGCAATATTCGACATTATAGATGGTAAAGGATTAATCATATATTTGCGTCGAGGCCTGGAAGAGGAAAGATAACGTAAACCTTAGTAGTTATTCGAATAAAAAATTGTTTTTCCACAAAACATAACATAATAAACCCATTATTCTGTACCACTGCTGGGCACGGGTCTCCTCTCACAATGAGAGGGATTAGACTATAGTCCACCACGCTTTCCTAATGCGGGTTGGCAGACTTCACACGCCCGCCCTCGAGAAAATTTCTCAGACATGCAGGTTTTCCTTCACCGTTTAAGCGCGTGATAATTAATTACTTATTAATACGCACATGACTTCGAAAAGTCAGAGGTGCGTGCCTTGGATTTGAACTCGAGACCTTTGACTTGGCAGTCCAATGGTCATATTACTAGACTGCTTTTTCTACATATTCGAATATTGTTTTTCAATTGCTGAGAATCAACTAGGTACCCACCTATCTCTTCGCGGCTGATTCCACGGCTGTACTTCAGTCTCTCCCCATATCAAGAACACTAGTCCACTCATAAACAGTATTAAAGCATGAAAACACCAGATATGCTTCCATACGATAGGCAAATTCTAAAAAGGAGTCAAAAATGATATTAAGAGTCTAGAAACATGCCTAGGTACCTACTAAAGCATGAGCAAATCTACTGACTGAATAGTTATTGAAACCGGCCTTAGTGGTCATTTGGTCAACCGAAAACAGCCTACCCAATACCTATGCTGATAAGGTGTAGACTTAGTTCCCTAAATATTCCAAAAACCCATAAGCAAATGGTTTATTGAAACTTTATAACATTAAATAAAAGAATTGAGCAATTGAAGTCTTGGCTAACTTACATTTTATGACTAGGGCACGTCCCATTGATATTCGTAACTAATGTAGGTAAGTATACCATATTTAGTAGTAAACCCACATTATATAACAATTGCACATAGGTACGGGGAATTGTATTTAAATAAATTATTGCAAATGTGTTCGAGCATCGGACACATTCTAGGTCGCCGATCGTGACACGTACACACGTCCTGTAGTAAGTGGGACAGTTGTGGTATATCAAAACCCAAAATACATAAACAGGCACCTATAAGGTACAGTCGCCAAATATCGCCCCCTTTTTGTAAAAAATTTTTAGTTCTTTTTTAATTATAAGTAGAGTAATAAATAAAACGACCAACATTAGCCAAAATACTCCTTTAATGTTAAAAATAATCATAACCACGTTAACTTTGTCACAAACTCTACAAAAAAACTTAAACAAAAAAAAATGAAAATTCTTAAATTATTTTTATGGCACCTAATTCCGTCCCGGGGACGATATTGAGATCACAATAATCAGTACGTGAACTTAAATTGTACTAATAAGAATATTATAAAAAATTTACTTAGTAATTGTATTAAATCAGTCTTTTAAAGTAGCTCTTGGGACATTAAATAACTTTACCGCTTTTTATAAACCATTTCCTTCGTTCGGACCGCTTCAACAGCTTTTTTCACTGATTCTAGATCCCACAACTTTCTCTTTGGCATCTGTAAAATAATGGAAAAAAATAAATTTAGAAAACAGCTTTAGATAACAAACTTAAAAGTAAGGCAAAGTTACCTATCGTCCCCATACGTTGACCAAATATCGTCCCCGGGGACGATATTTGGTCCACGTAGGGGGACGGTATTAGGCATTTACTATGTATTTTATTGAACATCCATGCAACAAAAAACACCTGTCTTATCCTAAAATATTTTCTATCGTTTTAAATCATACGTAAAAACAATTGATTTTGACAAAAAAAATGTCTCAATACGACAAACATATCAATATGTAATTGGTTCACTTAATATTTCAAAGAAAAACTCACCTTGAACAATTTTTTTCTTTTCCAAATATCTTGTTGTAGGAGCGACGTGTCACTACCACTTTTTTACAATGGCCGACTGACGTAACTAACTTTAGATTCGGGATATGAAAACTAGATGGAGTTCATTGGAATAAAAAATACGGAAGGGGACGAAGTTAGGTTTGGGGACGAAATTTAGCGACTGTACCTTAATGTTTTAAGGAAGTTCTGGGAAACCTCATGCGGGAACCTCCCTTTGAAAACAGGACGATACAACTCTCCAAATTATAAGTACCGTTTTACCACATAACGGCTCATCATCATTAGTTCATCATCCCAGCTCTCATTATTCCAGTGCTGGACATAATAAACCACCCAGAAACTACAACAATAGCCTCAATCCTGTCTCTGGGGCCGGGGCCCTGGAAGGCCTAAAACGAGCAAGAGGGAAATATTGGAACGATTACAGAAGAAATAACTTCACAACAAATCCAAAAGATCGAAATCGAGGGACACATAGTGGAATTGTTCGCAATCGAACTGATAATGTATAGTTGGTATTCAACCCCTCAGATAAGATAAGCATATCCTAAGAGCCTTTCATTTATATAAATAATATGTATCCAACCACGTAATGTGTATAAATTTGCTACTTACCTTAAACTTGTAAGTCACCTGTCCAACGCAGATGGATACTATAATACCTGAAGTATTTCCAATTATTTTCATAACTGTATTAATAGAATTCACGAATGTAGGTGTAAGTTCCTGAAAATTTTAAAAATTATACCCATGCAAATATACCCATGCTTTGGAAACTTATGATGATGGGGGAGAACGGGACTAAGATAGAGATCACTGTATAGTAATTTGAAAAAAAAAAATCAATATGTAGATAGAATAATACAAGTTTAGACACCAAAATCTAATGCATAGAAGAATTTATTAAATCATACAATGGTCTCTTACAGACAGTGTAAGGTATAAGTATAGTTTAAAACATTATCGTATTTTCCCGTGTAAATTTTTTATAAAAAATATTTATTAGAAGTTAAAACATACATAACACAGGTCCAAAGTAAGATCCATACCAGCAGCGGTCAATGCAACAGCCAAAGTTAACAGTAGAGGCCCAGGAATGATAGGCAGCATCCACGAAAAACACACCACTAGTCCTGGCATGACATGAGCTAAGTCAAATGGAATTTATTAATAATATTACCTATACCACAATTATTTATTAACGACTACATTCCACTTCAACGGTGAAGAACAATGTAAGTATCGGTACCTACATTGTTCTTCACCGTTGAAGTCGTGCATCGTCGTGCATCGTCTAGGCATCTTTTCATCGGTGAAAAGATGCCTAGACGATGCACGTCGCTAGATAGAAGGAAATTTCATTTGGCTTAAAGTATTCAGTATTCGATTACATACTACTCATTTTACTCTGTACTACTACTACTACTATCATCCACCATTCCAAGGGGTCTATAATGACACTTTTGATAAATAAACAAACAATAGACATAGTTTCAGTTGACACGGTAAGTACCAAGGTATGTGCTGCTATTAACTAAATTAGGTAGGTACCTAGGCTACCTAACCAGTTAACCAAATTAGCGAAACTAATAAATTAATTGGATGAGGTTAACGATGTAGATCAATCCAGGTCTTTCAGACACTCTCAGGAGCAGGAGGCTCTTTTAAACACTAATTAAAAAACTTCGTGCTGCGATTGTTAACTCTGTTTGGTATGACTCGGGCTCACTAGGTAAACATAGGTTATTTTCGGAATAGTTATTTTCGGCATTGAGTTGTCAGGTCGAGGAAATTAAGCTTCTACTTACAATTTTGTTTGGAGATTAAGAACTAGTCATAATCATCATAAACCTATACTAGACGTAGGCCTCCCTAATATTCGCTATTTCGCCCTGTACTCAGTTTGTCGCATCCAGCTTCCGCCAGTAACCCTTTGTAGACCGCAGATCATCACTACATCTTACCGCAGGGCGTCTTACATAATGTTTGCCTAGTCGCGGCTTCCACTCGAGAACAGTAAGAAAGAATACTAAGAACTAATCACTTACACACAAAAATAAAATATTTCCTTATGTGTTTAATCTGCCTGACTCGTGGTTTGTGTTTGTACTTATGAAACGTCTGTATGAGGATTGTCCCCAACACCAAACGCAAGAAAAATGGAAGTGCCGTTAGTGCCGATGCCTGAAACATTAATCTCTCCGTTATTTTAATGAATGAAATTTTAATGAATGTCCTAGATCTTATCTAACGTGTGTAGTTAAATCCAAATGACTGAAAGTACTTCTTCGACAGTCTTATGTATTTCAAACAGGTTGAGAATAAAAACATTGTAAACTCAACCTTTACACACCAAAATCATAGTAATAAAGTAGATATAATAGTGAAGTAGGTACAGGTATATTTGTAATAGTTTATATAGGATAATAAAATTATGAATTTACCGTTCATAATACTTATCGCATTCAAAAAGAAGAAGAATACTCACGCTGTAGATACTATATTTGGTGACCTTCGAGTAATAAAGTGGTCCGTGAATACAAAGGGCAATAATCATCCATGAATATCCAAAGTTCAGGGTGCACAGGGCCCAAAAAGGAACAGATCTTAGTATCAGTCGCCACGGTGCCTGGGAATTTGTCACCTAAATAACGAAATGTGAGTAATAAGTCACATTGAAATTTAATTCAATATAGATCGATTTTTATAAATTGTACCTTTCTGACAGCCTCATTAGTCTAGTGGTTCTAAGTACGACTTTTACTCTAGAGGTTCGAATCTGTGTGCGATTCCCAGGTCAAGCAGTGTTATTGAGTTTCATAAAAGTCTCAGAAGCAGCTCGGAGTTTTAATTTGTGCCGGTTAATGGCAATAAGCCTTTACACAGGGGAAGTCCTTTAAGTGTTTTACTAGTGATGGTAATTCAATTTGATTTAAGGATTGCTAATTTTGTGTGTAGGTACTTTATGTCCGTTATTACGGTACGTACATACGAGTGTAATCTTTATAAATAAAAAAATCTTTTTTAATAATTACTTTTGAAAATATGACAATACGCTTACTTTAATTGGAAAAATGGTACCAATGGTGTTGAATAAATACGCTAATTCCTCATCAGATATACACGGGTGTTTTCTTGGGTAGTCCGTGACAACAAGAACCCAAATGATAGACCACATTACTTGTGTCCCGCCAGAAATGTAAAACCCTACTGGCCATCGTGAGTAGTAGTGCACTGCCGCACACATGAGAAACGTGGAGAAAGTTCCTGTGGTTATACCTGATGACAAACGAACATTAGGTATACCTACATGTTAAATTAGTCATGATGTTTTCCAACGTGACACCGGTTAAACCTTTTACTATTTATAAAAACAACATGGTAAAAGTAGTACGTTTCCGCTCATAACTAAATAAATCATGACAAATCAGACGCCGTTATAGATACATGCATAGATTTATCACCAACATAATATTATTAGGTATTTAAGTGTGTGGATTTCGAAATATTCGCTTCTAATTTTAGATTTTGCGGAAAACAATAATGATTTTATTCAAGCCAGAATTCTTGATATTACCAATAACCTTTATAGAAAACCCTTTAAAAAGAGCACTAGAAATATTCCTACCTTGCCTTCAGGACGAAAGCAGAGTAAGAATATGTTCCTCTTTTACAGTCTATCTTTATTCACAGTTTGATATTATATGTTAATGTACGACTTTCTCATTTTAATTATAATGACCATTATTGTCATTATAATTAAAACTTACCTTCTGAAAATTACAGAATTTGCTTACCACAGTATGCCCACATAAAATGGTTCCTTTCTGTTGGCGGCACCCAGTATCTCAACACCTGAACCATACTTGGCTGCATGGCTCCCTGTTTTAGAAAGCGTTCGGATTTAAACTCTGATTCGTGGCAAGGTGTCAACAGCATCTTAGCACCATAATAACGACCACAAAAGAAATCCTGTCAGCACTGCATCACCAATTTTGGATCAGATAAAACCATGCAGGTGGAAATGCTTAAATCTTCCTAGCCTAAGAGCCATAATTGTTCATTGTGTGAGAGCAATATCAATAAAGCCAATTTTTCTCTAATGTATTTTCTCTAATAAATCAAATCAAACTGCCTCATTAGCCTAGTGGTCTTGAGCGCGACTGCTACGCTTGAGGTCCTGGGTTCGATTCCCAGGTCGAGCAAAGTGTTATTCGGTTTTTCTATGAAATTCCCAGTGACAGCTCGGAGTTTGGTATTTGTGCCCGGTTAATAGCAATAGGCTCGCCCCCTATTACATGGGACCTAAACATACCGGCGAACTGTGGATGTACATTAGTACGCCTCTCGTCGTCTACCATCACGCCTGTATTCCCCGAAGGGCCTAACCCTTCGGGGATGTAATCAAATCAAAAACATGTGTTGATGCTGATTTTGTTCCGTAATAGATAAAACTTATCACTAGCATAACATCCAGTGATGTTCCTGGCCCACGTTAACAAATATTTTCTGTTTCTCGCCGAATTTAGAGGTATTTTAACATCTCCTGTTGAATATGGGTTTCTAAATACCAGGACTCTCCTACATTGAACTGTTGTATTGTAACCCAATTTCGGTGTGATTACCTATCGTACGTGCTATACGAATTTGTTTGTTTTGTTGTTGTTGTTGATCGCTGTGTCCATGGGAAACAACATCTGCAGGATTGTACGCAAGTTTCCCGGTATTTTATGACTGACATGGTAAAGAAAATAAAGTCACCTATACACCGCCACCATTATCCGCATAAAATTATTTTGCAATCCGCCCTACACTTCTTGCCTTGCCTTGCCTTTGAATCTTGACCTGTTCTTTTTCCTACTAGGCTATAACTACCGTTGCCCTTATGTAAATTTCAACAATTAACATCTATTACTAATATATAAAGCTGAAGAGTTTGTTTGTTTGTTTACTTGAATGCGCTAATATCAGGAACTACTGGTCCGATTTGAAAAATGCTTTCAGTGTTAGATAACCCATTTATTGAGGAAGGTTATAGGCTATATAACATCACGCTAAGACCAAGTAACTATTCCACGCGGACGAAGTCGCGGGCGGAAGCTAGTTATACAATATAATAATACTAACAGCACAAAATCCCTTTATGATGCGTACTAAAAACAGCGCCCAAAAGTGATAATAAGCTGAGGCTGGTGTGAGGCAGCTTAAGACTCCTGAAATCATTCCAGCAATGCCAACCACCCACGTGGGCCCTAACCTGAAAAATATATTTTTAGTCTAAGATGGGGATTTTACTATTTCCCAAGTAGGTAATAGACTTCGCTCTTATAGATGGTGGCCATAGCAACTGCTACATAACGCCCTACATCGCTATTATAAATTTTCAACTAGTGGACCCGGCGAACTTCGTACCGCCTAACAGTCAATTCTGAAACGAACGTCACTCAATTGTTTTGCCTTCCCGGAACCCCTCCACTAACATTTAAACTTTATGGTATGGTATTACAGTTCAAATTGGCTTTTAAGTATTACTACGAATCTTTTGTATGGGAATATAGAAAAATATTGTGTTTACTTTTTCAGGCAATTTTTTAAATTTTTCTCTCCCTAAGAACCATCCTCGTACTTCAAGGAATATTATAAAAAATGAATAAGCGAAATCGGTTCAGATGCTCTCGAGATTTGCGCTTAGCAACACATTTGCGGTTGATAAATAGCGGTTGTTATAAGGATCTAAATAATGCTACGTATGATCAATGTACTTCTATAAGAACTAAATCAACATGGAAGTATCCATGTTGTCTGAGCTTGAAAATCATAAAAAATCAGAGTGGCCACTCAGCGGTCGGTAGTGAGATTGATTCGATTCGACTGCTCTGTGTCAGTGTATGCCGGACGATGATGATAATTAGGAAAGGTTACAGTCATAATAAACATGAAAACTGAGAGCACGAAACATGATAAGGGTGACTTGTACTACGATAACAAAAACGTGCTTACCTGTCTCCGATGCTATGGAAAATGGGGAAACAAATGCAATATCCTATGTGATAGGCAGAGAACAACTTTCCTACTTTGGTATCATCCCAGTTTATAATATCCACTATCTGAAAATGATACAAATTTTTATTAGTGTAGTGGTCCGGAGCGCTACCCCTATGCTTGATATCCTGGGTTCAAATCCCAGGTGTGATTTTTATGTGTGATTGGATGTTATTGGATTTTTCTATGAAATTCTCATTAACAGCTTGGAATCTGGAGTCTTAAGCTCGCCGCCTAAACATACCGGAAAACTGTGTGTGTACATTAGTACACCTCTGTCTTAATCTTCGGGGAATACGTGATGGTATGTTATGTTATGCTATGAGCTATACGTAGGTATAATAATGTCCTTAAAAAATGGTATCTGAATAATGAATAGACTATTACTAAGAGCTACATTTTGAATTCTACATTTAACAACGACGACTTCTTAATGAAAAGAAATTAATGTAAAAGTATAATTATTCTCACGCTAATATTATTTATATCTTTGCTGTTATGTTATATTCTAATGAAATTTTAAGTAACGCACATCATACTCGTACCCCTATTCTTTTAGCACAACAATTATTTAAGGCGAGACTGTCGTTATCCAGTAGGTTGTCATCTCTCTTCATTACTTGGGCCATGTCAACTATATGCACGCTTAGGTTATTGCGGACGACATAAATTAAAAAATACCCAAGAAATATCATCATTCCCACCTATAACAGAATACGACATTTGCAGAACAATTTAATTTCCAAATGTTTTTATAATTATGTTCACACTTACTATTGCACGTATCCTAATTTTAAACATAACCAATTCCAAAATTGTTTATAAAACGTCAATGTGAGTACTTACATAAAAAATAAACCATGACCATATTGAAACAAACCTTGTAACTAAAACATACCTTTCTTCATTTCAAAGGTACAGTTAGGAATGTATAGTATAGGTACCTCAAAATACTATAAAACAAAAGTTTACAGAAGCCTAGAGTAAGAGTAAAGAGGTGTACCTATTTGATGTTAAAATGGACTAAATATTAATAAAACAATCTTATCACAATTGAAGTTTATTTTTATGATTGGCGATAATTTAAATAATTCAAATAATATTTTAATTATCTATTACACTATAATGTTTATTGAATAACTAGAATAACTCACTATTTGACAAGTAATCCTAAGGCACAATGTTTCAATTTAACTGACTTGACAGCAACAATTAATTAATTAGTCACACATTAATTAGTTAAACCTCTAAAATTTTAAAAATAGCTACGGTGCCCGTTTTAATTAGTATTCTTGAGTATCCTTTATACCTGTTTGTCTGTCATCTTATATCTTATACTTTTATAGTCTTTATTTTATTATACGGGACTAATGGACAAACATTCTTTTAAATATTCTTACGGTAAATTGCAACTGATATTGCTGCTGGTAGATTTAAGTAGGTATATGATATCATAGATAAATACTGATCCACACGATGTCTAAAAACCACATTTTTAATAAATAGGTATGTATAATTAATTCTCTAGCTCAGGTCATCGTCCTACAATAGGCAAGTTCAAAACACGTGGGTTGTCGACACGCAGCAAAAATATACTGCATTACAATTCCCGCATACAGCAAAACTAGTGCGAGAATAATTCACTACGAATTAACTAGGTAACAATAAAATTAATAATACCACTGGGGTTGTCTCTTACCTACCATACAAATGAATAACATTACATTTTCATTATAGATCACAGCGATTACAATGCGATTACATTATTTAGGTAGATATTACGTCATCATAAAATGTATAACAGTAATATCTAAGTAGGTACACATTTTAAACGTATAGAAAATAAATTATCCACTAATAAAACTGCTCAAAACTGTATAATACTTGTATTCATTCTCAATTGTATTACACATTCATGTCAACATTTAAGGGCCTGTTCACAGAAGCGTTCACCAAGGTTCTATCATGTGTCCCAACTACCAACCTACGCCACAAGGAACGTGAATATATCTGAGTGATTAAATTATAAAAAAAAATGGTTTTATGAATCCTTTAATTCTGAAAATAATTTCCTGTAAGAAAGTCTTCGTAATTATTTCTCTGCAAACGCTTCTGTAATAGAGCCCTCAAGCCTTTAGTAATCACGTCAAAATAATATTCTCGATTATTTACTCTTTCGTCATTTGTGTAGATTAAATAATTAGAGATATAGGTTGTCAATTCCATCCATAACCTAGAATCTAATTCGTGTATCACATATTTGCAGTACATCTGACATCATTTGAGGCGACATCATGTTAATGCTCGAAACTAGATAGAATATAATATTGCCAGTCACTTACTAAAAATATTAAAACACATTTACGTGGCAACGTTCAAAGGAGTCTCTTTTACTTCTTTCGTATCACCGTTTTTGGTTGGAGAACCATTCATTTCCTTCAGGTCTCCGTTTGCTTTATCCTCCTTTTCTTCTTTTTCTTCGGGCGCGAAGTTCCAGGGTTGAATATTTCCGGTTCCAAAACATATGAAAAATACTGCTGATATAATGTAAACTGATGCTCCCAAGAAGAAAACTGGACGCCAGCTCTCGAAACTATTCTGTAAACAGAAAGTTCACCATTATTTTATGTGTTTTCCGTAGATCAGTTCCTAAAATTGTAACCATGCAGGAAATCTTTTTTAGTTCTGAATCAGTTTTAGAATTTACATAAAATGTTGCTACTTCGTTTAAACAAGTTTTAATCGAATAATAATTCGATTGAATAATTAAAACAATACACTGTAAATTCCACAAAATATACATAAGGACATTATCTAAAGAGACAGATTTATCAATGAATAGCTTTTACCCGCGTCTTCGCTCACCCAATGCTTAAAATGGGTACTAAGAATTATTTAATAAAAAACCAACAGTGATGATCTCTTCTGTGTATGAGTATGTATAGAGAGGTCAAGCTATATCTCAGGATCCGTTCAATTAATTAAGATAAGAAGTTCACCAGTTTTTAAGTTGAAGCATATAATACTTTCTAACAGTGGTAACAAAATTAAAATCTAATCAGTTGTTTTTACGCCAACCCTTAACAAACAGACAAGAATTTAAAAAATATTTTTTTTTTGATTCGGAGACGTTTGTCCCACTTTTTACATCTTCAATGTACAGACACAGCTCTTTTATGATTTTATTATAGTAGAAATATGATTATTAGCCTCCTTAGCCTAGTGGTCCTGAGCGCAACTGCTACGCTTGAGGTCGTGGGTTCGATTCCCAGGTCGAGCAAAGTGTTATTGGGTTTTTCTATGAAATTCCCAGTAACAGCTCGGAGTTTGGTATTTGTGCCCGGGCTCGCCCCCTATTACATGGGACCTAAACATACCGGCAAACTGTGGGTGTACATTAGTACGCCTCTGCCTAACCCTTCGGAGAAAAACAGGCGTGATGGTATGTTATGTTTTATGTTAGAAATATGATAGTAGATTTATGCAGAAATTTTGGTACGAACCCCGGAGCTGGTAAAGTAAGCTGTGATCATTGGTGTGAAGAACCCAGCTGTACTGCCAACACAATTGGCAATTCCATACAAAGTTCCCGCATAGCTTGGTGCCAGGTCCTGATGATTCTGCAAATTCGTCAATGTTGCCGCGCCGTTGAATCCCATAGACATCGTAATCAGTGACACTGACAGCGCTGTAGAGCACCCTGCGTACACCAGCAGCACTAGCAATACTCCAGGGAGGATATGTGAGAACAGGCAGAAAAATTTCCTTATCACAGTCGTTGACATTAGTTTCCTCGAAAGTATGAAGTCTCCAACCACTCCAAATATCGTTGCAAGAAACAATCTTGCAAGGTAAGGTAGAGCAGATATCACTCCTGCAGCTGACAACTCAAAGCCTAGAACGCTTGACACGAACTTAGGTCCCACCGTCATTATGAAGTATAAACCCCAAAGGTTGCCGTAGTGGAGAATGATCATAGCTAGGAACGGTAATGATGTTACAATACTCTTGAACGGTGGCAAACCCTGAAAGTAACAAATATTTTCAAATGTTAGTGAATACGAATAAAGGCTATCATTACAATAATGTATTATAGTTGCGATTAGCATATTCAGAGCAAACCAGCATAACAAATATTAATCTTTACACAGTACCATAAACATTATTATAGATGATGTAATGGGGTTTTCGTTCTATGTTCTGGTAGGTAGGTATTTCATTATTTGTCTTACTACCTATACCTGGACAAAGAAATTGACACAATGTTTGCTCAACCGAATATTATTTATCAATTAGCATCGATTCGAACAAGTTCAAACATCTAAAATTCCAAATGTGTCATTTTAGCGCGAAACTAACCTTAACATCACAGCGCCATTGTAAATATTATCTCACCTTTGATTTCTTGACCTTGTCTCCTAACGCGTCTAATATGTATTTCCTCTCTGCATCTGTTATCCTAGGGTGTTCTGACGGTGTGTCGGCCACGAGATACCACCAGAAAAAGCACCAAACTAGTGTTAGGGCGGCTGGTACGTAGAAAGCCGACGCCCACCCGCACTTTTCCATGAGGGGTCCGGTAAGCGACCAAGTGATGACCGTGCCAAGAGTTCCTCCCATCATGGCGCTTACAAACTTGCCTTTTTCCGCCGGTGGGGCCCACCGCGCTACCAGCACGTGGAGGGATGGATATATAAATCCCTAGAAAGTATAACAATTCTATACCGTATCTTATTTATTTATTTAGATAAGGTTCACCAACAGTTGTCACAGATAAATATAGATAAGAACGTATAAATATTTTTGTTTTATGTCTAACTGCACAACCAATTACAGGTAAACACCACATGCAAAATTTACTCTGTATCAACATCTACATATTCTTTATAATTTTAAATACTTATTTATAAGGACTTAAATTCTAATTATTAATATATTAAAGATTAATTAAATTATTAAATTAAAAATAAGAAGGAATAGAGAGAGGCCTTTGCCCAGCAGAAGGACAGTACGGGCTAGTAATAATAATATTAATTATTAATTTTATTATAATATCTTACGTTGAAACTACGTTTGTGCGGATGGTGCTTGTCAATATTAATATTTTTTAGTACGAATTCACCCCTAATCAATTATTTCTTTCTTGTCGGCAGGAAAAATCTAATTTTCATAGGTTTTACAAAAAATATTAATAGTTTTTTCCCACAATCCCTTCCATAGTGAATATACCTACGTTATAAAAGATACCTCAAATAAGTCAGATTCCTTTTATAAGTATACTAGCTTCTGCCCGTGACGTCGTCCGCGTAGCGTGATGATATATAGCCTATAGCCTTCCTCAGTAAATGGGCTATCTAACACTGGAAGAATTTTTCAAATCAGTCCAGTAGTTCCTGAGATTAGCGCGTTCAAGCAAACAAACAAACAAACTCTTCAGCTTTATATATTAGTATAATAGAATATAGATTCAAACAAGTTTAATCTAACAACCAGCTATAGACAACACTTTTTGGAATCTAATTTAATATAATTAAATTCTAATAACTTGATTATTTTAAATTACATTAGCTACGGTCATCAACGGTTCGACCAAATAGCAAAAAATATCATCCTATTTGATTTGCTAATATGTATAGGTACTACGCATATTGCGAGATATGAGGAAAAGAATCTCGACTAATTAAGTAATATAATTAGTAGGCAAATATCGGAGTGTTTGCCTCCCATGATTGATAAACCACATCATAAAGATTTATTAACTATGGTATTCAAAACACGTTAAAATATTTTTTTTCCAAATAATTATAGATAGGTAATATTATAATTCCTGCTCTTATATAAATTTATTTGGAGTCGACGCATTATGTCTTTTGCTTCCATACATCAACATTAAAATAATAATTTAATTCCAAATAATTAATTATTTATCTTACTTAAAAAAAAATTGAAGTTTTCAATTTCGAAACCCGTTTCGAACAGTTTAATTTGAGGATTTGGTTGCTAACCAAACTTGCTAGTATTCTTTATAGCGTATAGCAATATTATTAGTAGGAAGTTCTTATGAATGAGGAACCTATGAACCTATAAATATTCTTAATTCGGTTTGTTTTTCTCAGAACTCCGTCATTTATAAAACGAGTCGGAAAATCGTGGTGTAAATAACGGAATGGAATGACAAAGTATCTCCTGCTGGTCCCATTCAAATTTGGCGAAGATTGACCGACAAAGAGTTGGCAACCCTAAATAGCACCTACCGATCTTCGAGGTGAGTGGACGATAACATCGTTGACTGATGTAACTACAATTACTCACCACTCAAAATTTTGAAATTTAATTAACCTTTAAACAAATAGCAAAATCGCCTTCAAAATTCTAAAAAATAATGTTACGTGGAAAACAGTTTTGCAAGTCCGTGGCCGTAAATCTATATCTATACTAATATATAAAGCTGAAGAGTTTGTTTGTTTGCTTGAACGCGCTAATCTCAGGAACTACTGGTCCGATTTGAAAAATTCTTTCAGTGTTAGATAGCCCATTTATTGAGGAAGGCTATAGGCTATATATCATCACACTACGCGGGCGAAGTCGCGGGCAGAAGCTAGTAAAATATAAGACTAATTCGTAGGCACCGCCTAACGACTTCCGAAACTGTAACGTTTTTTAAAACGATTTTGCTTTTTATCTGATTAATCAATGTCGTCTTGACATACGCTATACAACAATTGATTTCAAGATGGTCGTGTTAAAAAATGTCAAGCAAAGGAATATTCCTACAAGTAGGTAGTTAGTAGCAGATTAGATTGTCTATCGGTGCTTAACAGAATGCAGCAACAAATTTTGTCGTCACTTATCTCGAGTCGAAACAGTGGCAAGAGAAAAGAAGCAAAGATACACGTAATCGTAATACAGTGACATAATTGTTTCTTTTGTGCGTCGGGCGTAATTTAGAGCCTACTTACAACTTTAAACACATAATAATGATATTCATCATAGATCTCTGTAGGTACCTATCTACTCTAGAATATAGAGGTAAGATGTCGACGAATCGTCCTAGATATGGAGAGATGAGTAGGATGCCTTTACCTACCTAAATGCAGCTACAGCTTTATCTATCGGCGGTTCTTAATGGTATCTACATATAATTAAGCATATCAACGTCACGACTCTTTGTTATCTATACTTAACTAATTTTACCATACGTGGCTCGGGCCTCAAACACTAATCAAAGAGACTATTAGGATATAATGATAATTATTCCTCCTTAAAACATAAAATAATGTAGGTTAAGTGTCAGCTTACCCCAGCACATCCCAAGAAGAATCTTATAACAACTAGAGCTATGTAGTCAATATTTGCAGCGATTGGACTCAAAGCTGTCAGTATGGCACTTGCGAAGGAGGTGACGAGGACTACATAGCGTGGGCCCCAGCGCTCGGCGGCCATGCCACCAATAAGTGACGTCAACGGATAGCACCAGAAATAAGAGCCGAGGATCAGTGCCTGTTGTTCAGCAGACCAGTTGAACGACGCACCTCCCGGCACCTGATAATTACAAAACAAATCACTCAATTAACTGCATGGTAAGCTTGTTTTTCAAGTAATTCCGAGAATGTGCCTAGTAGTAGATAAAGTTAACTTTCTTTAACTTTCTTTTTATTTCTAACTATTGCTTGGCTATTAACCGAACGACTTCTGTTGTGACATAATTATTGGACATTTATGGGACACCTCTACAGCTAATTAATCTTAATGTGTTTATTTAAACTTTAACCCGAAGCCCAGCGGTGCCGTGGTAGGGCAAGCCTTAGTTGATCGTTATAAACTTTCCTAATATTAGCAAATTACTTTCTTGAAAAGCAAAAAAATACTTTTCAACTTTACATGTCTCTGTATAAAACTTGCTCGGTCAAGGTATTCCTGAAGTAGTAAAATAAGATGGTGCTAAATGTCAATAAGTCGTTATTAGCCAAAGTTACATACACGTGTTCTAAAATGAATACTTCATTGAAATCATTACCTACCTACCTGAAACAGGACTACTTTGGTGTATGATGTTGGTAGTAATACTCGTAATGTGTGTTACCTTTACATGAGCTGCGTGGACATCAGTGTTCTCAATGCGGCGAATAGTTTCATTTCTTATTGTATCATCTTTAGAGCCGCATTGAGATCGCGATCTGAGAAAACACAAAAGACCTTAGAATGCGCCTGAATACTAAAATGTATAAGTACCTAAGTCATTTGCTATTGATCTGAATTATATCACTCCAATTCGATTATCCAACGCCATCAGTCGTCAAAGTCCAATAAACCTCATAGAATTGCACTGTTGTAGTTAATTGACTCGATATAGTTTTCCAATAAAATGTAAATGTATTTTTCGATTTCCATATTTTAAGGGGGGTGAAGTTTCTGACTTAAAAAAACTGGATAAGTTTTTTAAAAGATCTATAGGAACTTGAAAATTGGGATTGTAGCTATTCATCATAAATAAATAAATGTGTTTCAGGGTTTTTGGATTTTAACATTTTAAGGGAGGTTTGGTTAAATTGAACATCACTTTAGGTTGCGACTGATACCGCGGGATATTTCTAGTTAATTACATACATATGTCCAATGTTTAATTCTAAGTAAGCTTTTGAATAGATTATTAAAGACACAGTCACAATTATGATATTTAAAAAAAAACAACATTATTAATTTAGTCGTACTTTACGTAAGCAACCTTCTATGCTTGTAATTTTAATTGTTCTTTACATACTTAGGTAGGTATTATATTATCTGCAACTTACGTAAAATTGTTTGAAGTTTGTGGGACCATCGCGATAAGATTGAGACTCATGTTGACTCGAAGCATGTACACCACCCAGCAACTTGTGAACAGCATCACCCACAGATTAAAACGAACCGGAACAACATCTGGGAATAGATACATTTTTGATTATCAATTAATAAAAACTAGGTAATAGTCTTATTCATTAATATGATAAAACGTCGAATAAACTTCCAATAGCTATAGGTAATATATTTTGTTTTCTTTCCCTATCTACAATTCCACGTATCAACTAAGACAAAATTTAACTTATTAGAAGCTATAGATTATAAATATATATTTAATACAAGACAAAATTCGAATGCTTAAGTACGAGATTACCGCAATGTTGGTTGTATTTTTATGTATATTTTATTATAGCTTCATTAATCAGAAATTTTAACGAGAGAAATCGATTTTTAAAACTAAAACGATTGAAAATAATAATATAATTATAGGTACGCTTGAGATAGTCCTCTAAGTATCAATTTGGTTTATGTCATACTAATGTCAAACCATCAACTACATTCATAAATATAATAATTTTGTAAATAGGTATCAGTATCAGTTTAAAATCGTTTTACATTTCTGATAAAGTTAATTATATTAGTACCATATCTTTTATTGTATTATTGCAACCAAGCGTCCCGCGAACGTTATTCAAAGCGATATGTAATTATGAACTGAACCAAGATTAAATAACTAATCAGAAACTTTGTAGGTAAGGAAAATTGTTTTGCCTTGAAAAGGTTTTGTCTAGAAAACCCCTGCATACCCAAAGAGTTCAGCACAGGTGTACATTTTTCATTCTGCAACTGTACCTAGGCAGTAGGTACACCCAGGGGTCGCCGGTATCTTAGGTACCATGTAGGTAAGAACATTATTAGGGGCGTGACCCCGTCAAATAAGCAGCACTCAGTTCACTCAAAACATAAAATTATGCAGTAATTCATTTGTGTGACTACGCATGAACATACTTATAAAAAGTTTAACACTGAACTGTATTATCGCTAGAACTTACTATTAGATTTTATTAGCTAGATATCAGTAACTGAATATTAAAACGTACACAATATGTAATAAAATAATATAACTCCTTTTGCTAGAGCAAATAATTAGATAATTATACAAATACTAACCTATCCCCCAAGGTAAATTATATTTTAATGATTCTTTCGTTTCATCATTCACCATTTTAATGTATTAAAAGAAAATATTAAAAAAATTTATGCAACTTGGGTAAACTTGTCAAAAGGAGTTATTGGGAAAATGACAAACTGTCAATTGAATCATCAACGGAGTTAAGAGATTTTCATCGAGGTTTTAGTAAGGTGTAAATAAATATATATATAAAGATTGTTATAATCTCAACGAAATTAACTGCGGGGAAAAATTGATAATCCTGTATTGATAAAATCATTCATAAATCGATCATAATAAAGTTAAAATAAAGATTCTTATTGAACATATAATTGACATTCCAGAGGCTGGAAGCACAGCTGCTGAACAAGATGTTTTGGGTACTATTTCTCGGTCGAGCAACGTGATATTGGGTTTGTCTATGAAATTCTTAGAAACATCTCAGACTTTGGATGTGTCAAGATAATAGCAATAGACTCGCCCCTTGGAACTGAAAATACCGTTTACAGCATCCATGGTAACGCGTAGAGGTATGTATGTTTAAAATATTAAAACAACCAGCTTGCAACAAAGTGAATCTGGAACCAGGAAATCAATTTGGAATTGTTATGTAATGAGTGGACATATTTTAGTTCAGTGTCCCATGAAATGTGAGATAGGTACAGATTAACTCGTTCAACCAACCATACAGTAATAATACTGACTTTAATAGACGCCTGGCTACTTAGCACATGGTAATGCTAATGACAGTTAAATTGTTTATACTTCAGGTAGAGAATCACGCTTTTTATTTCTGCACACGCGCATTGACGCATCTATGAACTGTGTCCGAGTTGAAGTTCAGTCTACCAGAATCATCTAGTCAATAATCTTTATCTTAATAATTATCTTAATTGTCATCACTTTTATTATTATCAACCCGTTTACTGCCCCACTGTTGACTTTTTTTTTCTGGGATAGGGGAGCAAACGAGCAGACGGATCACCTGATGGAACGATAACCGCCGCCCATGGACACCCACAACACCAGAGGAGTGACAAGTGCGTTGCCCGCCTTTTAAAAGGGTTTGGGCCTCCGGTAACCTCACTCACTCGGCGAAACACAACGCAAGCGTTGTTGCACGCCGGTTTTCTTTGAGGCCGTGGTATCACTCCGGTCTGCTCTCAGGATGAGACAGACTGGTTTGGTATAGTCTACCTTAGTGCGGTTTGGCAAACTTCATATTGCAGGAATCTTTCAGGCATGTAGGTCTCAAGATTTCACCGTTTAAGCGAGTCTTAATTAATTAATTAGTAATACGCACATGATTCCTAAAGTCATGTTTTGTATCTATTCGAGACCTTATAACTTGACTGTCTCATGGTCTTATCACTGTTGATGTTCAAAACTAATATTACTATTAGTTTATAATTACTTTAACACATAAGAATAAAAAAATTGCAAATACGCCTTGGATTAGCTTAGCACAATAAGAAACATTAAAAGACTATTTAGCAATCACAAAGGTAATTAAACTTAGGCGATTCCATTAAGTCTGCGGTTTGTAAATGGTTTCTTCCTTTATAGTAAAGAGAGACACTGGCGTAATCATAAACTTGATCTTCCATAGAAAAAATAAGGACTCGCGCACTTTTGTCCATCAACCCTGTATTCGCTGACGGGTAAGGCAGTGGGGTACCAATACACCCACAATTGGCCGGTATGTTTAGGACCCTTATAATAGGGGGTGAGTCTTACCCAAACTCCGAGCCGCTACTGAGAATTATTTCATAGAAAAGCCCAATAATATTTTGAACTCAGAAATGATTCTAGCAACCCGCCTGCCCGCAGTTTCACCAGCGCCATCCCGTTCCTAAGAGACAAATCACTCAATCGCATGAAAATTCGTTCAGTAGTTTTTGAGAAAATCGCAAACAGACTGACAGACGTCAGTCAAAAGTCCCCTTTTTTATAATATGAAAGGCAAATATAACAATACAATAAAATTAAATAGGAAAAACCATTTACTGCTATGAATTACGTACATATTTTAAAGCTAGGGCAGTGTTACTATTGAATTAAAAAATAATATTTTCGGAGAGCAAACTATAACTAATATCATAACTATATCTAAACTTGCATTATTTTACCTACCTCACCTTACTATCTTCTAAACAAATGTCATACAACACCAAATTGTACAACAAAAAATAGATACATAAATACAATATTATAAGTAACCATGAAATCAGTGTATAAAAAATAACTAAAATATTTACATGACAAAAAATTTCGAACAACACGTTCGTGGACAGAAAAAATATATAATTATTTATACGCAAGTAAAGGGTGATGAGTGGAAGTAAAAAACGATTAATTATCAGGAGAACCTAAACGCGACAACTGTATTACACTGTGTTCAAAAAAGCCCTGTCCGATCCGAAAGGGTCATATAGGTATCCCAATCACATTAACAAATAATAGAAAAAAACATTAAATATTTATGATAGTAAGCACATTGAAGTTCTAAATTCACGATTGACGTGCCTAAGTTATCAAGATTTCCCCAAAATCACGCAAATATAATACCTTCATGGGTCGGACAGGGATTTATATAAAACTTTGTAGCATATTTAAACTCTTAAAAATATTCATTCCAAATCCGTGACATTTAGTTTATAGGACTGCACCTTATTGCAGTATGTCTATTCATTTTCCCTGTCAATCTACATTGCTTATTTGATATTATGCCAACCTTTGTAAAAATGTAACACCTTAAATTCAAACCATATCAAAATAATTACATACAATGAAATTTGTCGTTTGGCGCCGATGCTTCAAGAATTCATAACTTACCAACTCATTATGGGCAACCTTTTATCAAAATACCCAGCTGCTTTAAGTAACCTACTATGACCAATGACCGATGAACGTTGGAAAAGTCAAAACTATTTTTTTTTAATATCCGGAAACTCCATCAAGGACGTTTATGTTATATTATTGAATCAGCGTGACTCAATGTCATGGTGTTTCATAGCATGACCTCGATTACGCACATGGTTGCATTTTATTCCGATTGTATACTAAACTACACAAGTATTTTATCGTTCGGCACCTCCAGCAACAAGCGAACAAATTCTTAACAATAAAATATTTTATTTTGATAAAACATTTCTGTATATTTATTCAAACAAATATTAAAAATGCGATAGACAATAATATAATAATAAAAAAACAATGATTTCCACGTAGACACAGATAAAAGAATACTAGAGATAAGATACCTAGGAGATGAGATACTAACGGGCGATATAAAAGCTCCCGTTAGATATTATTATCTTTTCTTATTATTATAATGTCATTTCTAAACAAGATTTTTTGAATTAATATTCTGAATTAATTTGAATAGATATTCTGTTCTTTGAATAGGTGCTATTAGATTTGTCACAAACTTCATGCCCAAATGCTTATGTTAGGAGGATGGGTAATGTATAATTTACGTTGATACTCAATAGTGAATACTTTATGATAATAAATTATACTAGGTAACTATTATAACTGTAATTACTTAATACCTTTTATATACTTACACATCACCATCACATCTTTCATAAATCCCAAGTGCAAAAAATTATCCTCTTCCTCGAAGTAAACAAACATAGTAATTCCTATTCGATCTTGGTAACCGGAATAACGATACAATTATTTGGTCTTTCAATTCCGGATTTAATATCGGAAAATTCTGTGCAGAATTCCGAGTTACGAAATTCCGGATTCTCTCCAATCTCTAATCTCGATCAAACGTAGGAGAATTTGTAAATATAAACGACTTCCATTACATAACATTATTATTTATGTAACTAAATTTCCGACATACTACCCTGCCGCTGCCATCTCACCGAGCCGACAATCCATAAGGATTTTCTCCATAACAAAAATGTTCATTACAGCGGAAGTTCTTTACAGCGTAACCGAACTTGGGATCGAGGCACCTAATGCCTCCAGCCAGGGACAACTTATAAACTAAGCAACAGCATCTAATGGCGTCCCCTCATAGGACTCGGAGCTCGCCTTAGGGCGTTGCTGGGGAACAACTAGTGACGGCTGGACCTGGGTTAAATTATTTAGGGAGCTACAGGCTCCGCGGGCCGGCTGGAGCAAGGGTCCGGGGGCCATCAGAGGTCCCCTCGTGATGGACCTCGTCAGTGAGGACACTAGATCAGACGGAGTCTCTCTTTTGGATTCCTGTAGGAGGGTGATAGGCTCATCAGGGTAAGTCATGATGGTAGGCAGTTTGTCCAGGCAGGTAGGCGTCGAATCGGAGAGGGTGCATCCTTTGGAGTATCCCTTGTTTATTCAGCATTAATATCTTTCATTTCTTCTATATCAACAACAACAAGATTGCCTACGGTCGTGCTACGCTACGCCTATGCAGGACGACTGCATATGTGTAATTGAAAACTGTCAGCTACTCAATACAGCCATTTAATTATCACTGTAATTTCTGTTACCTAAGAATAGTTTCAATACCGGTGACGTACTTTTCAATAAAAAAAGACTGAAAGATTGAATGACTAACATTCAATCTTTCAGTTTAATAAATTGTAATTAACTCGATCCCAACTAAGTAGATACTCTTAAAGAAAAGAATTATTTTATTAAAATTAATATATGTAGTAGCAAATTGTTTACTGAACCTATGTATAAGTATGGCCTGCACAACAATTTATGGCACTATTGTTTCACTTTATTTAGAGCCACCACAGAATTTAAGTAGTATTATATTTTTCTGTGAATAGTAAGTTATATTTCTTTAACTTTATAGTTTACAGGCATTACAGTCGTTCACAAAATATATTTTCATGTTCTTGTCACTTCAGTCCATTATCTTTATGTATAAGATGCATATTGCGTGACAATGGAAATATTCAACAGCCGTCATACATGTAGGTACCTAGTCATTAGGTACCTAGATGCAAAACGACCGTGCAAGTATGTGCATTGCTATGCAAACTCTTAATAGCTATTGCCATAATAAAATAAAAACAAATCAATCGCTTTTACCCACAGCGAGATAAAAATCCTATAAAATCACGTTCTAGTGGCTCGGCTGACCGGTGCGTTTGCGCAGAGAAAAAATTCTTTATCGTCAGCGTCCTTTCCTTAGCGTCAACATCGGCGAGTATTTGATAACACAGGGGCGACGTTCCGTCCAACCAAACCGACTGTTGACATAACTAGCATGTCGGCCGATACGAATGAATCGCTCCGATTGCACAAACATCATTCTTCTATGTCTTTCGAATTTCCACAATTTCATCTGATTATCTTGATACCGGAATTAATATAGGTACGCATTGTCATGTAATAACTAACTTTTCCTGTGTGTAGCATGTCACATGTGTGTTTATGACGTGCGAGGTAATGATAGGATCAATCTGACATCTAGATGTTAGCTAATTATTGGCATGATGATTACAAAACCTCTCGTTGCATCGCGAAACATGAACGAACCATCTAAAGTGGAAAGCGTAAATAAGTTCAAAATAATATATTAATAGCAGCGTAAAGAGTTACTATTCCCTGAAAAATGAAATTTATATTCACAACAGGCGGATTCTCGAAGTTGCTACGGTTTCTATAAGTACAGCATATATTCTAGAATAATATTTATCAACAATGAAGTGAAAGCCGCTCCACAGCGCGACGTAGCGTTGGTTGGTGTTCCAGAGTCATTTGTAACTACGATAGTTATTGCAGGCAGCGTGCAGCGTGTACTTAGTGTTTCTACTAGTAGTTAAATGCAGAGGTATGCATAGAATTCTATATCAGAATTAATTAGATATTCTGGCGTCACAGTCTACAGCACATACTCGTACCGATAACAAAGACTAATCAATTTCGATTGTTAAACAAATTGAAAATTCCGTTTTGAGATAATAAAATTGGAAATTAAACGCTCTATTATTTGAAAATATTTTTTAAACCTATAAATACATCTGATAGATACCTAAATTGATTAAAATCTTTAACGATACTACATTATCTGTAATGTTTTTAATTTATAAATATTCCTACCTAATTATTTTCTCAAAGTAAGAAAGGATTTTAAACTTTGTTTACACGTGGTTGAAGCAGCGTATATAACCAGTTAGTGCTTAATTAAAAATTAAATACACAAAGAATAATAATGAATAAGCTTAAAAAAACAAGTATTACTCGCTTCCTAATCTTTTTGAAAAAAGTCGTTAATAAGACATATAGGTACCGTCAAATGGTCTATGAAGAGCATAGGTAGGTATTCTGCCACTAAGCAGCTACTGAAATGACTGGGCAACTGAGGCTTAATAACTGAAGTCAAAATGACATCGGGCGACTGATTTCACTGGTGATGCTGGATGCTGGCGTCTATAGGCTGCGGTTGCCTTGGTCATTACCAAGGTTAATCTGAAGAAGCCCATGTGCGGTATGGCTAATCATACGGATGCCGCCGACATAGCCGCGAATCAATTCGCATAAAATAGTTAGATGATCCTTTATGCGCAAAAAGCGTTGCGTGAGGTCCTGGGTTTGATTTCCAGCACCGGCAGTGTTATTAAGTGCAGTTATTGTATTCTATACAATTTCTAATGACGATGCACCAGGATTTCCTGTCTAAATTCGTGCATTCATATAATATCATCAGTACTTATCTATCTACATAATTATAAATAGATATCAAAATAAGAATTGTTTTCCTAGTTTCAGCGAACGCTGTATAACCAAATAATTACATTTATCCGCCAAATTTAAAATAAAGGTCATAGATACTTATCTATCTACTTATTTAATTAGTACTTAGTAGGTCACTATTTTTGTAGTTGGAATTTACTAAAACACCTTTTAAACAATTAAATATGGTAAGAGAAGAAAGAGTGTGGCGATAAAAAAAACATTTAATAAAGAGAATAATCATTATCACGAAGGCCCTGTGCTGTGACATACAGAACGCTCAAACAAAATTAGTTAAAATTAAATTAGTAATTAATATTAGTAGTAAATAGTACTTATTTGTCATGTTTCCAGGTATCATTATCTAATTTATTAAGAAATATTACATACTCCTGCCTTCAATTATTACCCATGAGTTGTCATTACATGACACTAGCAGAAATTGCTGAATATATCGGCAGATTGCCATAATAAAAAATACATTAAAGAAGTAGGAGGAAGTACTTTCTCTGAACTCCCCTCTTTCCTGTCACATAGTCCTATAATAATAGTAGACTGACATCTCAGAAAATACAGTAGGTTAGGTACTTAGGTCTTAGAATAACTATTTAATCTACACAGTACATCGTACCTATATAAACTAAAGTATCTCTCATTCGCACCTTACGAAATAATGTGTTTACGTAGGTAGTGATGCCAACCGTTGTACCATATCTAAATCCAAAAGTATCTACATAACTACATTATAAGTAGTGCAAGTTCCTCTATATAAAGGTTAGATCTAGACTAGAAGGTTTAGATCAATAGATATTGATCTAAACCTTCTAGTATTGGTATGTAGTAAGTAGATGAAAATATATCTTTAATTGCGTCATTACTTGAGAATAGAAAACAAGCCCCAGGAAACAGGATCGACGTATTTCTGATCGTGCCTCTACGACTAGTTTAGTTAGATAGACATTTATACCGTTCTTGTGACATTAAATACGACACGACGCGTCTCGTCATAGTTACATATGTTTTAGTGGCTGCGCCCCGCGGTGATGCCCGCATTAATTTAGTTTGAGACACGATCCCTTGAAAATTTCTCTAAATCTTTTCTTAGCCAATGTCTACATTCAGCTTTATATATTAAGTATATAGAGTATAGATATGCATAGTAATAGTACCTATGTTTTAAATTTATACTACGCTTTCATATATCTACTTAATAATATTATAAGAAGGACATATATCTACTAGTAGGAAAATAACCTGGAACTCCAAGGCTAACAACATTAGCAATTTATTAAATAGTTAAAAAGGTCTATTGGCCAACAGTTATTACATTTTTTTTTGCGATAGGTTACTTACGGAATCTTGATGCGACAAACCGAGGACAGGGTGAAATAGCACATTAAGAGAGGCTTTTTTTTATTTGCTAGCGGCTATTTATAGCATCACTGCAACTGAAATCGGTCTATTGTGATCGCCACTAGGAGAGGCTACGTTCAGTAGTGGGCCGAGATAGGGTGATGATGATGAACCAAGTTCGAAATTTCTATCAAATCTTTAATTTTGCAAATGATAATTATGTAGATAGGAATCTAGTTCATGCTATTTTTTCTTAAACTGGACGGATTAGGCAAAGGTGTGCTCCGTGACCTACCCACATTTCGACGGCGTATTTTAGGTCCCATTTAATAAGCGACCTATTTATTTATAACCCAAATAACACTTCGCTGAACTGGTAATCGAATCCAGGACCTCTACGCTCAAAAGTCGCGCTTGTAATCACAAAACTAATTAGGCAGTCTTATATAATTCTGACGCCATATTTATATAAAATCCATCTTATTAGTATTACGGTAAAATAAAAAAAAGAACCGAATTAGGTATTCTCAGTCTGATGAACTTGGCAAGGAAAGGAATTTGGTAACTTACGCAAACTAGTCCAAGTAATAATATTCTGGTTTAAATAAAACCTCATGTGTAACGGTAGATGATATTCTTACAATTTAGATTATCTCGTTGGTTGCCAACATAACAGTTACTGAGACTTAGGATTTTAGGATTGCTTAGAACACAATACAATACATATATTTATTTATGCTGGCATCCTAACGACTTCATGTCTAAGTATAATACAAAGATATAGTTATTTTATAGAATTACTAGCTTCTGCCCGCGACTTCGTCCACGTAGCGTGACGATATATAGCCTATAGCCTTCCTCAATAAATGGCCTGTCTAACACTGAAAGAATTTTTCAAATCGGACCAGTAGTTCCTGAGATTAGCGCGTTCAAGTAAACAAACAAACAAACAAACTCTTCAGCTTTATATCTTTATAAGTATAGATTGACAGTATTTATAATATGCAAGATGTACATGTAGTTGCATCGAGAAAAGGATGGCCAGCCCCTTTCGCTCGACTTGGCGGGGACACTACGGTGCCCACAGATAAGTATCCTAGATCTAAGTAACTATATAATCTATGTAAGTATATGTAATTATATGTAAATGCAATAATTTTTTGACCAAATGAGCAATATTTCCGCCCTTTTTACTGTTTTAGACAAAAAAAGGTTTATTTCTGCTTCTGAAGATATAAGATATGTATTACTACTTCTGCCCGCGACTTCGTCGGCGTGGACTTCAGATAAAAAGTAGCCCATGTGTTATTCCAGACTATAATCTATCTCTGTGCCAAATTTTATCCAGATCCGTTCAGCCGTTCGGGCGTGAAAGAGTAACAAACATACATCCATCCATCCATCCTCACAAACTTTCGCATTTATAATATTAGTAGGATTAGCATGTAGTAGCTTAGTGTTTATACATACGATTAGTCCTATGGACCTAGCTAAGATTGTATGAACCCAGACGGAACAGATGAACCTTCCCTAAATAATAATATTTTGATTTGCATCAAAATTTGGAGAATTGCAATGAATTATTATTTTTGGAGCCTTACGAAAATCGCATAGAACTATCAATACGGCAATTATCGGCATTTTTAATACCTACAAGTAAGAACTTTGTTAAAAGTTGCACTTGAAACATATCCTAAACAGGTACACATAAAAACCTTTCAGAGGGTAGTTTTATATCCTATTTCGATAATGCGTTTTACCTTAGACCCTGTTGGTTATTAATTAAATTACCTACGCTACATTGAGAAGTACTACACATGAAGTTTGCGAATCCCAGAAGGACGAGGAGTTTACATTTGCGATCAAGGCGGATAAATCTCAAATTAATTCTTTTTTGTGACTTTTTTGCATTTTCAATGCTAAGATTATAAAATAAAAGGTAAGGTGGCATCGTACGACACCGAACTAAAACTGCAAAGTAAGTCATATATCAAGTAACTTGCTTTTCTATAGTAGTTGTCACTAAAGTCACCTATAAGATGTAGATAAATTCATAATGTGAAGGCAAATTTCGACATGGCAGGTGGGACTCGCAGTGGCTTAGTGGTCATAGCGTCTGGTGTATCTAACCAGAAGACGCAGATTCGAATTCTGAATATGTTTAATACGAAAAAATGCATAAAAAAACAAGTTTATTTTTTCCTTCACTAAAATAATTAGTGATTTGATTATAATGATTAAGTATACTTAATAATAACTTTTGATGAAACCTATAATTCATCTTACAAACTTGGTAAAGGTTTTTACGGGTTTTATACATGAATAAGATAAGTTGCTAAATGGAGCCTGAGTGCTAAAATATAAAAAATAAGTAATTAATTTTATTATTGAATTTCATACTTAGATCCCATAAAATTCCTTAGCAATTGTGAAGTATGAATCATATTATGATTCACTATTGGCCAAAAGTGGCCATTTTGGCACCCCAGTTGTCATTTTGGGGAGTTGGCATAATAGAAAAGAGATATAAAAAATATTCTATGAGAGCGAGTTGGTAGGTACCTACTTAGGTAAACTTGTGAAAGTCGTAAATAGTAAAAAACATAATGTATCATGTATTCTATTAAAATGTAAATAATGCAGCTCGGTACGTTTCTCATAATTGTTACTATATACAACTAAGTAATTAAGCAATCATATTCATTTATCACTAAACTCATCATTCATATTTACCATAAGTATATAATGTAAGTCGTCTTTGTTTACATCATAATAAACAACCCCGTGGTTTACTTACAGCCAATAGAGTACAACAAAAACAACGTGTAGAAATCATAAGGTAAGTACTCACTACGTAGTACGTACCCATTCATTATGACAAGCGGGAAGCTAATGACCGTCAAGTAAAATATTTTATTATTATACAATCGCCAAGACAATAGCGCTCTATTTTTGAAACAATCTTATATTACGTCTTGTTAGAAAAACAGCACTTAATGCTTTATGTATTGTTCGAATACACAGAAGGTATCCAATGGACGGATCTAATGGAGGATGAAAACAAAATTCAAATTGAATGGCGTGTAAGTGCGCCAAGCAAGGTGTACGACCAGAGAATATATTCACTGTCAAAGTCATGAACAACGTCCACGTGCATCGCCACCAGAAGCGGTGGTAGCCTAATGGCTAGGGCATCGGACTTGAGATCGTGTGGTTGCCAGTTCGAGACCCACCCATTGCACTACCAACGTGAACCCGCCCGTAACACAAGTATTTAGCTTAGCACACTAGTAATGTGCGACCCACATTGCTACGAGTAATATGCTTTAAAAAAAATATTGATTTATGTAAGTATCAAAAATTATATTTAAATATGTATAAATATAATTTAAGTATGTATATAAATTCATGATAATGGCCCTGAAAATCTATAGTATAAATTCTTGAAACACAGAAATCCGCTAAGTTGTTAACTGACGTTAGAACTGTGCGTTAGGACTTTTTTTTTGTTTCCAACTGATGGCAGACAATATTAAAACGGTTTTGACTGATTAACTACCTAATAGCTAAAATAGAGGTCGTTAGGATTATATCACTAAAGCGTCCAAATTCGATACTCATTCTGCTAAGAGGAAAAATGCCCGGAAGCTGTAATGTTCCAAGATTATGTGACCATCATTATAGAAAATTGTCGTTGGGTTTATCCATTAGCTACAAGAAAACCAAGGAGAACCATTCAATGAATTAATGATACGATACATTTTAACGGTTTCAAAATTCGCTAATCTTTAAAATGAAGTAGTCTTCATATAAGCTTTATCAGTATTATTTAACTAATTTTACTACTTAATTAAACGAAAAATTGCGCCTATTTCTTAAGTGAAATCTCTTTCTTCTTCCCAAACTCGAAACAAATATCTGAGGATCGCACAAACATTTGTTGGGGTGGCGTAGGAAATCAACCCTTGCTGTTACTGCACGTAGGTAGGTTACTGTCATGTGGGTGCACTGACAGTCATGTGAGTGAGGACCTTAACCACTTCACCGGAAGAGAAAAATTCTATTCCAAATGTAGTCAATGTTATGAGTTATGTATGGAACGGAAACTTTTCAGCAAATATTTTATTGATTCCTGCAATGGTCATTCAGAAATAAAATCTTTTCTTCAAATCGCAAAATTATCAGCTTTAAACGATAAATAAATCTTAGGAAATACCTACCTATCTACTTATTTGTTTTAGTTCAATAATTGTGTTTTTTCTGCTTTTGTACCTACCTATCGTACGTAAAAGTACCATCTTTATTGTTACGAATAAATAACCAAGCATGTGTCGTTTTTATTTTATAAGAAAATCCCTAAAAATACTGTCAAAATAATCCACAAATCCTGTGTGCATTTTAAAATATTCTCCAAAACATAATTTATTCTGGATTCAAGAATAACAGGCTGAAGGTACTTACCAAAAAACTTAATAAATATCACTGCCATTTTTATAAGATTTTTTATGGGTGTAAACAACTAATATATCACAAATTGTCAGTCACTCTACAGTACGACCATGTTGCAAATAAAACATGAGGTACATGACAGGTTGCGGGTAGCGGACAGATCGCGGCGGCTGCGGCCTACGGAATAAACAAGTGGCAGCGGCGCAGGCGCAGGCGGCCAGCGGAGGACGGGCCACGGACCACGGACGTTGTTTCATCAACAACCACCGAGGAGGCTTCGAATCGCAATATCGCCGCACTTCCGCTGAGACAAATGTAATGCAAATACATACACATGTTTTTTTTCAAAACTGCTACTGCTGCTACTTCGTACGTTACGCTGGCAAAGGATTCCAAAGTTCCAACTTAAACTTAAATTTTCAACCAAACTGTGATTTCTTGTTTATCTTTTATGAAAGACTACAGTATTTTATATCCACAAGCCTCCGCCAACTTGTTTGACTTCCAGGCGAAGCCGGCTGATTAACTGCCTTATGACCATAAAAGGAGACAGTAATTAGGATAGTAACACTAAAAAGTCAAAATTCAATACACCCGGAAAATCCCGCTGCGTTAAATCTTTTATAGTGGAAACCTACGCTCAATACGAAGCCTATCGGCTTCATACCAGCCTTCTGGCAATATTTGGACGACTATGAGTGAAGGATTGGAAAGCAGCAATGATAAATTGTCTTTATGCCATCATTTTTCGAAGATATTCATAATTTTATCCTCTAATGACCGAGTCACAAACCGAGTCGACATTTTTTGTTAGGTACTCAACCTACTTATATTATATTTTTTTGTATTGCGGCTATAATATCAATGCGAGCGTAGCCAGTCTATATTGTGATCGCCATTGAGTTATGTACCTAATACACTAGACTAAAATCACTGCAGGCAACGAACTCGACCTTATCGAATGTCTGTCATGGTATTACCTTTGCAGATTCATCAACTTCTATATATTATGCTACTATATATTATGTATGTATATAGGATATATATTATTAGAGTATTTATTGTATATATAATCACCTATCATGTAAATTTATGTATTTGTTTTATGTATAAGTATAAGTTGGTATAGTCATTCACTATCTCTCTATTTTCTAGTGCATCTACTGTTTTTATTATTCATCTCTGCATCACTCTAAGGGTGTCTGGCAGAAAATGCCTACTTTGTACCAACGGTGCATAAAGTATAGTATAATAAATAAAATAAATAAAAATAAGATCGAACATCAACGCAGCGAAATGATAACCTATATGATCAACATCAACTGACTGCCGCAAGGCAGTCAGTTGATGTTTGAGCTTTGAACCTGTAATCTGTAGTACTGACAGCAATGTCAGTACTACAGATTACAGGTTCAAAGCTCGCACGGAACAATATTGAGCAAGTGGGTGTGGTCTATTTCTTTAGCCTAAACTGAAAGGATAGGTACCTTTATCTACCAGAGCAGAGTTATTCCAATGAACGTGTACACCCATAGTTCACCGGTATGTTTAGATCCCATGACATAGGGGGCGAGCCTATTGCTATTTAATTAACAGGGTACTAAACCCTAACTTCAAGCTAGCTGCTATAGAGAATTTAAAATCAGAAGAATAGAAAATTAAAATCTGTTCAGTAGTTTTTGCGCCAACCCGTAACAAACAGACAATCAGATAAGAATTTTATAAGTCACATTTTTCATTTCAGAGATTTTTTTAAATATCTCCGATGTAGGTACAGTCAGCTTTTTTACGATTTTATAAACAGTAGAGATAGGTAACAGAATAATATGTAAGTACTCAAGTGATGTAAGTACCTAACAAAATTCGGGACAACTTCCCAAAAAAAATATGTTATAAGGAAGTACCCACTTTTTATTTCTTTTCTCGAATTTTAGGTAAACTATAAGTATAAACATAAATATATAGATATTGCTGCAAGTTTGTAGGTAGGTACCTCTATCTTAGTCTGCAGCTCATACTGTATTCGGTGCGCTAGTCTAACTCGCACTTATCCGGCTTTTCTAAACATCCCACCCACGACACAAGAAAATTCAAGTGTTTTGGAACGAACACTATCTACAGTTATAGGTAGGTAGGTACCTATATAAATTTTCTATATTCTGTTATTTATTATGAGTCACGATGCTTGTAATAAATGATAATATTATAATAGTGATCAACAGGGTTAACAGAAAAATAAACTGTATCACCATGATTTAACATTGACATACGTAGGTAGGTTACAAGGTGATTTAAAAGAGAGAAATACATAACTTACACCTGCACAAACTTTAGGATTTCACAATAAACGTAGGCAAAATTTAATTATTTCTCGCCAATACTGATCAATACTCGGAAAGTGACCCATTACTACTCTATGTATGTCTATGTCGGGATAGAAAGTTTTACTTTTCGCGCATAGGGCTGGAAAGTTGTTTGAAAATCCATTATTGCCTAAACTTTAATTTTTAAGTTCGTTAAGTTCTTAACTTTCGCATTTGGGAAAACCTTGCTGTAATTAAAAGCCGTTACAATAAATAAATAAATAATCAATCCTTTGTTGGGAAAGGGTCTTCTCTCAGATTGAGAGGAGTTAGGCTGTAGTCCACCACGCTAGCCTTATGCGGGTTGGGTAATTGGGTTGGTAGACTTCACACGCAACCGCCGCCGCCGCCGCCGCACCGTCGAGAAAATATCTCAGGAATTGCAGGTTTCCTCACGATGTTTTTTTTGTTGTCACTCCCGAAAAGTTAGAGCCTTGGATTTCAACTCGAGACCTTGGCATTCCAGCAATGGTCATATCACTAGGCTTTCACTGCTTTTCAATTTTTGCAGAGTTATTGCCCTGTCTTGCTATTTTTAAATACAGACAAAATATTGAATTGTGTTTGGCAGAGGTCTGATAAATTAGAATGTATTGCATTACATATGCATTATTATTATTAAACTCTTGTAGCATGTTGCCCTCGCCAGCTCGGGACTCAAATACACGCCCATGACTAATGTGTCATTTTGTTCCCTTGGTGAACAATCTATTGTTGGACAGTGCTCAACCTATAACATACTTCATATCAGTGCACGTGCACACCAATCTTACTCCAGATATAAGCGTACGTAGTACAGACATTATGCATAAAAAATAATTTTACCAATTGCCAAACAACTACCCCAAAAAGAAATCAGTACTTACGCCTGCATAAATCTTTCTAACAAATCGATGCAACTTCATTCTTTAGAGGAGGTCTCAATATAAATGTTAGTGATTTTGACTCTGACTGAAAATAAAATAATGTTATTTCAATATGCAGTGCCGTAATGTTATGTAGCCGGAGCACGAACAACTATCGAATTCGTATCGTGAACGAATGAGTTTTTTTCTGCTACAAATCTCATACATACATACATATTTTCACATCTGTCTTCCATTGGGGTAGGCAGAGACGTCATCGCATGTATGGTCGGGAGCGAGACCGCGTGGCAAGCGGTGGCCTCCTTCTGCGAGGAGGTCATCGCCACGAAGGAAACCGCGGAGAGGGAGAGGGAGATTGCCTCCAAGCTCCAACCTGCCATCCGCGCCCGGCGAACAGGGCACAGGAACAGAACGCCCTGTTCCAACCACCAGAATCCGTCCGCCCATCACACAAGGCCCGAAATGGTGGCGCGGTAGGTGTTGCCTCGCCCCCACTCAAGTGGATTGGCAGGTTCAATTGCGCTGGAGACCGCAAGGGCGGTCTGCCACTGCTGGGGTCGCGGATGAATGAATTTTCGCTACCGTAACCTCAGCAAAAAGTGGTGAGGCGAAACACCCGTGTGGTTTTAGTCGGTAGGTCACTCATTCTGGGTGGAGTCCGACGCACCCTTCGGTGCTATAAATAGTCTAAGCTTCGGTGTCCCATCCCTGGGCGTCGTGAGCGCCTCCCTAGTTATGGCACTTACGTTAAGCGCCTACTATTTTCTACTGGAAACACTCCGAAAATTCCTCATCATGTGATCAAGATCATGAAGCTCCCAATACCTAGGTGCTGTAAATTGTACAGTGATGGGTAAACTGTATGTAACCAGTTATAATGTTCAACAATAATTACCTACTGTAAGTATAAACTTTATTAAGGAGTGAATATTTTTAGAAGCTGGTCTCACTGGTAATGTAATATCTCACTACCTCTTTATTTGAGGCTAAATGACTTGTACGTTGTACCATGCTTTGCATGTAACAATAATTATACTATTGTTCTTCTCTTCAGGCGCCGGCCGGGGATTTGATAAAACTGAAAAGCTTGGCCATAGCACCACCGCTCTTCCAAAGACTGCCTCCAGCATTCACTGCTTTCATTAGTAGGTAATAAGTAAACTGTTATGTATCAATCCTCCTTGGCGTGCCTACTGGCCGCCAATAAAAGATTTGATTGAGACATGTGTCAATGTACAACTGATTGTCATATTAAAATAATTTCTACAATGAATTTATGTATGTTTATTTAATTAAGTATAAACATAATAATGGCGACGAGGCAAGACGAACTGGCGCGATTAGTTCGCTCGCGCGCCGCTCTGCGTGGTCAGATTACCAAACTGAACCAAGTTGTGATACAAATGCAACACGCTTCGGACTTGGAAGTAAACGCTAGACTGGCAAGTCTAGAAAATATACAAAGGAAATTTGACAACGTACAAAGTGAAATCGAAATACACGTAGATGATGCAGACCTAGAAGGGGAAATAGAACAGCGACACACAACAGAGGAACATATTCTACAAATGCAGTTAACATTACATGGCTTACGCCCTACTACGTTACAAACTGCGACGCCGTCGGCTTACGTCACGGCATCACAACTTACAGAAAATACACCCGAGACTACACCACGATTACCGAGGATCAACTTTCTACCACTACAAGAACAGGAAAGTTTCAATAACTTTGTTAAAAGATTACAAACATACATGAAGTTAAACAACTGTCACAATGGACATACGCAAACTCTTACTCTACTTAGTCTACTACAACCAGATTTACATCAAAAGACATACGACTTATGCGCACCGAACGACCCTTGTGAACTGGAATTTGAGTGCTTGGTTGAAATATTAAAAAACTACTTAGAACCAAAACCAAACATTTGGGCCCGTCAACATAAGTTTATTTCGCGACTACAAGAGCCAAACGAAACGGTTATGTCTTACTCGACAGAGTTGAAACATTTAGCCCAAGAGTGTGAGTTTACATGCCATAACTGTAAAGCATCAATCTGTGACAACTTCCTCGCGTTACAATTTATAAGAGGATTAAAGGACACAGATATTCGTACCAAAATATTACAAGACACAAAACTGATAAACTTTAAGGAGTTATTAAATGTAGCAACGTTGATAGAACTAGCAAAATCTGACAGCAGCTATATATCAGTAGCTCACTCCTCACATCAAGATTTACACGTAATGAACGTTCAACCTAATAATTATAAACATCGACATCAACAGCAAGCACAGACGTTCCTAACGATTAAAGATTTGAAAAACAAATGCTATCGTTGTGGAAGTGAAGAACATCGAAGTGATGTTTGTAGAAGTATCAAAGATACGTGCAGTAAATGCAAACGAGTTGGTCACCTAGCGCGAGTGTGCCTACGGCGAATACCAGCGAGCAACCAACTGGATCGGGGGCAGGTGGAAAGGCAGAGTGAGGATATCGAGTCCGATATCGTGCACGATCTAACCCCCTGGGATATGAATCTAATACGATCAAATAATACAGACAAATTTATGATAAACGTACGTATAAATGATACAAACTTGAAGATGGAAGTAGATACAGGAGCAGCTCTATCATCAATTTCTTACAAAGACTTCAAACATTTAAATATAGGTTGTAAGATTTATAAAACGAATATTACAATGAGAACATACACAGGAGAAATTTTCGCACCACTTGGAGTGGCTTACGTTACATGTAAATACAATAATCAGACACTAGACGGAAAATTATACATTATCAAGCAAGATGTTGATCCTATCTTTGGCAGAGCATGGATTCGAGCAATTAACTTGGACTTGGCAAATATAAACGCAGTCAATATCAATATACAGTCAAAAGTTGATAAGTTACTAGCTGAATACTCAAGGGTGTTTGATGATTCCCTTGGATGTATACCTGATTACAAAGCACATTTAAATTTAAAGGCAGACACAACACCGATATTCGTAAAGCCTAGACGTATACCATACGCACTGAAACAAAAAGTAGATGAGGAAATAGTACGACTATGCAAACAAGGGGTAATTACCAAAGTTGAGAAGTCGGAATGGGGTACGCCAGTAGTTCCTATAGTCAAACCTAATGGCAGTATACGTCTATGTGCAGATTACAAGGTTACTTTAAATAAGGTTATAGCGGATGAACAATACCCTATTCCTATTATAGAGGACATTTTAGCAGAAATGAATGGAGGACAAATTTTCTGTACACTGGACATCAGCCAAGCTTATTTAAACATGATGATGGACGAGGAAAGTTCTATGATGCAGACATTAAGCACACACAAGGGCACGTTTAAAGTAAACAGACTTATGTTTGGTGTCAAAGTAGCGCCGAATTTATGGCAAAAATTTATGGATAAATTACTTCAAGGAATATCGGGAGTAAAATGTTTTTTTGACGATATTATAATACAAGGATCGTCACAAGAACAGCTACTTACAAGGCTACGCCTGGTGTTACAAAAACTACAAGACCATAACTTAAGGCTGAATAAAGATAAATGTCACTTTATCCAAGAAAGCATAGATTACTTGGGTCACACCATTGATAAAAATGGACTGCATAAAAACAAAATTAAAGTGAAGGCTCTTCTGGATACAAAACGCCCCAGTAACATCAGCGAACTGAGGACATTTTTAGGTATGACTAACTACTACAACAAATTCATTCCAAACTTAGCTTCAATATCTAGCCCGCTTAATAATCTCCTTAAGAAAGACACAACATTCGAATGGACACAAAAATGTACAGACAGTTTCAATAAAATCAAACAAGAAGTTCTCAGTGAAAGAGTGTTAATGCACTTCGATCCCGAGAAACCCTTGGTTCTGGCTACAGACGCTTCACCTTTCGGCCTTGGAGCAGTGTTATCACATCGTTTATTTGATGGATCTGACAGACCTATTGCCTTCGCATCACGCTCATTGACCAACAGTGAGGCTAAATATAGCCAGATTGACAAAGAGGCCACGTCTTTGTTCTGGGGGTTAAAGAAATTTTTCCATTACTGCTACGGAAGAAAATTCATACTTGTTACTGATCACAAACCACTTACAACAATTTTCAATCCCCACAAAACCTTACCAGCGATGAGCACGATGCGACTCTTCCATTATGCACATTTTCTCTCTGGATTCGACTACACTATCGAATACAGGACCTCGATGGAACACAGCAATGCTGACTATTTGTCACGATTTCCAGTTGATACAATAGCCACAAACCTAATTGACGTAAATTCTGCATTTCAACTGAACCAAATAAACACCATTTCCATAGATCGTAACAAAATTGCCGAAAAGACTAACAGCGATACAGAGTACAATAAACTGTTACAAGCTTTGAAAGACGGCGCAACCGTGAAGAGATACGGCTATAACGATAACGAATTAACCATTCAAGATGGTTGTATCATAAAAGGAACTCGAGTTATGATACCGACAGAACTGAGACAACATGTTTTACGAGAATTACATTCAGGTCATCTTGGAATCGTAAAAATGAAATTACTTGCACGCGGATACGTATACTGGAAAAATATTGATAAAGACATAGAGGATATAGTAAAAGGTTGCCGTGAATGCCGTTTGAACCAAAATCAACCTACACCCGAAACATTACATCATTGGGACTTACCATCAGGTCCATGGCAAAGAATTCATATAGATTTTGCAGGACCGATTAACGGACATTACCTATTTATAGTTGTAGATGCTTATACAAAATGGGTGGAAATAATCCAAACGAAAACTACTACAAGCACATGGTGTATCCGACAATTAAAAGAACTTTTCGTGATCTTTGGCTTCCCGTTGACCTTGGTATCCGATAACGGCCGTCAATTCGTTTCAAGTGAATTTGAAACTTTTTTGAGGAACAACGCGGTGGTACATAAAACTACAGCACCTTACCACCCAGCCACGAATGGACAGGCAGAGCGTTACGTTCAGACCATAAAAAAAGCATTACACAGTATCCACGCCCAACCAGGCTCCATACAGGACAAACTACTAAGTATAAAGGAGCGGTTACGGAGAACACCCAGTACCAGCACCCATAAAAGCCCATACGACCTAATGTTCGGTAGAGAAATAAGAAATACCTTAAGTGTTCATTACAGAGCGAGGACGAGAGACGGGATACGTTCCCCTAATACACCGATCCCAGTCCGCACATTTTTAGTTGGCCAGAGAGTGCAATTCAGAGATTACGTTGATCCTCAAACAAAATGGGAGTTCGGTACCGTGACACAAGTCCTGGGCCGCTTACATTATGAGGTTACGGCAGACTCAGGTCGCATCTATAAGCGTCATGTCGACCAGATGCTACCCTCGCGTATCTAACGCATATGGCTGCACCATTTGGGACGGAGGTGTTATGTATCAATCCTCCTTGGCGTGCCTACTGGCCGCCAATAAAAGATTTGATTGAGACATGTGTCAATGTACAACTGATTGTCATATTAAAATAATTTCTACAATGAATTTATGTATGTTTATTTAATTAAGTATAAACATAATATAAACCAACTACACCTACCTTCTCTACTCATATTATACAGATTTTTCACTAGACTAACGTACAACTTACAATGACGAAAGTAATAATACCTACCTAGGTATTATACGTAGATAGATTAAAGGTAATTAGACGCTGGCTACCTTTTGTCTCTCTTTTAGGATAAAGAAAAAGCTAGTGATTAAATAATATTTTAGATGAAAAAGTTTATTGTAGTAGAAAAAGGTTTATTTCATACACCCACACTTTGGTTTTTTTTTTAATATTATTATGGCGCCACACTTTGTGTATTTGCCAGTGTCAAGTATTAATCAAGTAATTAGAGTATTTTCAAAGAATATTTCCCATCATGGGATTGTATTATGGCACCACACTTTTTGTGTTCGCCAATGTCAAGTATAAGTTCAGTTGCCCCAATAAAACGGTAAAAACTTTATTGAGGCTTCGATGGAGTTTAGGAGTGAACCCAAAAAGTCTCGATTTTCAATTTTATATCATTTGCCTACACTCTCACACGTTCACGAACACTTAATGGTTAATTATCCACCATAATTACACATTAAACTTCGGAGAAATTCAAGTTTTGAAAAATAATATAAAATCGACAACGTGCACTTTTCATTTTCCCGCCTAAACTCCCCACACTTTGGTTGACAAAAAATATATTTTGTCTACGCCTGAACGCAGCCTTTCTTCATATTACTATATTTACGAACGCACCCTAGCAACATCGCTCGCTGCGGGCTTCACGGCGCAGGAACGCGACCAACTTCACAATGTACACTGGAACACCGCCATTTTGTCTCGACACAATTATTGTACCTTTAACAGAATAGAATAAACCTTTTATCATACGGTGTGATCTTTTTGTATCGCCCACATATTTAATTGACAGTAGGGATGTGCTATACTCGCCTACATTATATTATTTTTCTGAATATTTGTGTCGATACTTAGGATCGATCCGAATCACAAAAATATAATACATTACTAGATTTGGATCGGATCCACTCAATACGACCTTGCAAATATCGATTTGTATTATATCCTAGGTACTTAATTGCTCTTAGGTTCGGTTTTATAATTTTCGCACAATTCAAGGTTTAATTTACCCTTTGACAATCTATCCCTGGACAAGTGACGCGCCTAATTCTATGAACAAAAAAGTCTGTCACTTTTGGTGCGGGGGGAGGAAACACTACATGGACATTGCTGCACACATACTCAAAATCATTTTGTATCGCCACGAACTCACACATATTAAATTCTTCACCACTAACACAATTTACGCACACATAGAGGTCAAATACGTCAACATACAAGAATTGACGACAATACGAACGTATAATACAATAAAAATAATTAGGAAGCTACTATGTCGATACTTTATATCGATAGATTATTTTAGGAAGAATGGAGAAAAACGTAACAACATCACAAATTATTTTTATAAGTAATTATTTATTTGCAAAATTAAAATCATCCATACACACCTTTTTAATATCTTGCGTCATAATTATTTTCAATGCAATGCTCTCATTGCATGTTAATGAAATACAAAACAAAGGAACTGTTTAGGTATAGATAAATAGGTGTAACATACTATTTAATTGGAAAATAAAAGCACGGGTGAGAGAAATCGCAACCTTTTCGAAATACATATTCTATAGCCTATGTTAATCTTGAATAATGTAGCATTCAAATGGTGACAGAATTTTCGAAATCGGGCTAGTAGTTTTTGAGTTTATTTGTTACATACATTGATACATACAAATCTTTCCTCTTTATAATATTAGTATAGATAGAGCGGATATTGGGGACGTTATGTTACAAATACTTTGATACCAATTAGTTTGATTCTTTCATTTTGATTTTTTCTTTTCTTTGCCAGGCTGATATATTAGGAATAACACTAGACAGAGCATTTTGTTTCCCACGAGATATAAGTAGGAGTAAATACGATTTTGTTCATTATGTCGCGCGTTAATATGAACAGAAGCGCTATGCTAGAGGTCCTGGGTTCGATTCCCCGGTCGAGCAATGTGTTATTGGAGTTTTTCTATAAAATTAAGGGTTGATGCCCGATTAATGGCAATAGGCTCGCCCCCTAAGTACGCATCTGTCTAACCCTTCGGGGAATAAAGACGTGATGGTATGTCGTGTTCCGTACTCTCGTTATTTCTTTGAGCCGGATATCGAAAAAAGAAAATAATGTGTTTGAAGAAACACCCCGAGAGGCAGGGCATAGTGGAATTGAATAACTCACTTACAATTGGAGCTGCCCAACTGGGGAAACACCTACACTTTGCAGAAAATAGTAGCGAAATAACATAGCACTGTACTACTAGTATTCTATTATCTGTGACTGTACTATGTTGTGTTCCTAACAGTGAGCAAGATCGCCAGAGCTCCGCGAGGAAGCGTTATGTTGGCAGTGGGGGTACCGGTGTTGTGGGTTGTCTACCGGGTGTGAAAAGATTTTTACAGGTTCGGCAACGGGCGAGTGATACCCCAGGTGTTGCAAGCGTTCATATAATAGGGTACATTAACACTATATATACACTTACCATCAGGCGGGACATGTGCTGGTTTTCCACCTAAGCGGTAAAAGAAACCCCAGACCTTCTAACCATACCATACATAAATATGTTAATTTATAAATTCTTTTGTCAACAAATTTATCCGCAACGGCTTAAGCTATTATTTATCAATCACACCTATATCATTTTAAATGAAGGTCTTTTGTAGATCTGAAAAAGTAACAAATAAAATATCTAATACTGGATATCAAAAATAATCAATAATCTTAGTTACGTCATTTCCAAAAATGTTATTTTATTAAAATATAGTGATATCATAAATTCATGATATTCATCTTCAGTGATCTTTAGCAATTATTATAATTTGGTCTTACATTGAACACGAAAATAATATCGATATCGATTCGAAATCGTAAACAAACACTATCACATCATTAATTAAAATGACAAAACAAAAGAGGGACATAGTCTCGCTACACTTTTTAAAATTCGAGTTTTATGCATTATGTAATAATATATATAAGGCCTATAATTGCCAAAAAACGGTAATTCTGCATTAAGACCTATAATTGGAAATCAGAAATGGTGACATCCTATTGGATGATATATAATTGAAATAAAAAAATGACATTTTGATGGATATTTCAAATTTAAATCTTACGTGTATTAGCAGAAGGCTGATATTGTTAGTAAAAAAAATTTGCTAGTCTCGTGGGGAGTGCGGATAGTCTCGTAGGGAGTGCGGGTAGTCTCGTGGGGAGTGCATGCTTGAACTAAACGATTATTTTATACTCGATTATTGAATCGGTAACGTCCTAGATCTTTATTAATAAATTGTATTATGTGATTTAAATAGAAATAAATGAACTTTAATACTTACATACGGAAAATAACTCCATCTTTAACTAAATAAGATATTAGATATTTTTTTGCATACATTAACTGCACGTATATCGGTATGATGACCTTACTGAGCGGAAACGATTCTGTTAATGAAAAATGGATTTCGGAAACAGTTTTGATAAACGCGTTAGATTTTTTAATCCACTACCTTGACAGAGGGGAATGATCATGAGAGGCGGGTCCTTATAGATAGATAGTCAAAGAATTTACCGCATTTGTCAGTACCGCAATGCCCCGCCATGCCGCCGCCGCCGCGCCGCACTATAACGATAACATACATGTAATTTTAATTTTTTAAATAAATATTTTTGTTTTATATATGCATACAGTTATCAAAATACTGAGACTATAAGATGGTCTAAGTGAAATTATCATGCGATCCATTAATTCCGATACCGGTTCCTTTGTATCGATACAAGCACATACTAAGGTATTACCTTCTTTTGAAAACTGTTTTAATTTAATCCTTAGATCGTAATGACCAATAGAATTTTTATTTCAGTTTTTTAAAACCGAAAAATGCCTTAAAAACTATTTTTAAGTTATGATTTTGAATTTTCGCGCGGAAACGCCTGCCGCCATGCTACTTCAGCTCGTGACGTCAGTTCGTTAGTAACGTCAAGTAACTATCGGAGTGACGTCACGTCGGAATCCAATATGGCGGATGGCGTTTTAGACATTTAAAAAACAGAATAAAAAAGATGATTTTTTAAATTGAATTATAAAATTTACATTGCATTTTTATAAATAAATACTAACGTTTCTCGTTTACTTTTCAAAAATGTATCATAAACATGCATTTTTAGATTATTTTTTAAATGGTGTAAAATATCCTATTAACGGATTAAATTTATCGATACAAAAAAAAATTGTATGTTGTATCGAGTCTGCAAAGTATCGGTTCCATTGAAATCGGTTCGGATCGTGCATCACTATTTGACACTACTGACAGTCTGACACAAGATAGATTTGTTGACGATTGTTTTGAGGCGTAAATGCATAGTCCAAAACTCCAAAGTTTATTCACTGTTTTTGTCACTGTTTTTATTTTTAGGTCAAACTCCTATGCGTTCAGATATCAGATATATAAACGAGTGTTAGTACTATGCTGCAGTATCTAAGTCATAAAAATAACGTGTGTTGATTGAATGATAAAATAAAATTACCTTCTTAGTTATATATTTACTGTTGATCTGAAGTACCTACGTTTTTAATGAGAATTTAATTTTTTTTTAATATTTACCATCACGGATGTGATATAAAATTCGTTCTAGTCTAGTGTTTCTGATCGATACTGTGAAAAATATTTTGTATTTTTTAGATAATACTTATCTATTTTTGATTAAAATGTTATTAGGGAGAGTTAGTCAGCTGCTAATAAGACGTTCCATACACATTTCCCCGAAATTAAATCAAGCAATGGGTATCGACGGTAATACTATTTTAGCTGAGAGTTTGAAAAAACAAGTAAGTTTTAATAAGTAATTGTAATAATGTAGTCTCAGAACCAGACACATAAACTAAATTTTATTTAGGTATGGAATTTTATTTATACATTCAAGTAAATTATTTACATATAAGACAGCTATAATACCTATGACCTGCTAATAATTTACTTAGTTGTAATTTCTAAACTGTTATTTATTTCAGGGTGTGGAATATGTGTTTGGTATAGTGGGCATCCCTGTTATTGAGACTGCTATGGCATTTCAAATGGCCGGGCTGAAGTATGTGGGCATGCGCAATGAGCAGGCTGCTTGCTATGCTGCACAGGCTGTTGGATATCTTACAGGCAAGTATTCATATAAATATTCAGGTACAGGTGTCTTATATATTCCCAGGAAACTTTCAATATGATCTCGTAGCTCAAGTATATTTTTTATTGATAACTAGTCTATAACTGTGTCTACATGGACTTCAGAATTGGATCCAACTTGGATAAAAAGTAGCCAAAGTGTGATTCCAGACTATAATCTATCTCTGTGCCAAATTTTATCCAGATCCATTCAGCCGTTCTGGTTAGAAAAATAAAATAAAAAAATAATAAACATCCGTACATCCTCACAAACTTTCAAATAGGTACTATTGGTATGACTAAATTTTCAAAATTTTTTGAATAAATGAAGAATAATATAATTATTTCAAAATAACTTGTATTTTGAAATAATTATATTATTCTTCATTTATTCAAAAACTTCAGTTTTGCAAAATCTTAACAGTTTGCAAGGAAAATTTAGTCATACCAATAGTACCTATTTGAAAGTTTGTGAGGATGTATGGATGTTTATTATTCTTTTTATATTTCTAACCAGAACGGCTGAATGGATCTGGATAAAATTACATCATACATCATCAGACATCCTTATTAATTCTAAACAGTAACAACATAGAATTTAATTAAACACAACTTAACTATCCTAACTAACTTTAGCTATTATTTATGTTAGTTACTCAACAAATAAAAGTTATATGAATTTTCAAACTTATATAATATAATTAAAACTAAGAAATGGATTATATGTCTTTAACCACTATCTTTAAAAGTAGGGGTAATCACGATAGATATATCATGATAAGAACATAATATGTGTTATAATCAATAATTAAGATAAAGATTATTTTTTGGACAAAGTTCAATCACACATATTTGTTGGAATGTACCAAACCTATCTCAATACTCTTTACTATTAGACCACTCAAAGACCACTACTGTGAACTGGAAAAATTCAATTTATTGGGCATCTCAATTTGCTGTCATTAATAGAGGTGTGATTTAAAAGAGTCTCCACTATTTATGATTGGATGCACCAACTGCCTCATCAGTTTTTTTTTTATGGGATAGGGGAGCAAACAAACTGACTGATCACCTGATGGTAAGTGACAACCCCCGCCCATGGACACCCGCTACACCAGAGGAGTCGTTCGAGTCCACCAAGTGCGTTGCAACAACGCAAGTGCTGTTTCACGACCATAGCTGGGCACCGTTAATCAAATAGTTAACTTCGTTAATCGTTAATCCGCTACAAAAAAAGTTAGCTTCGTTAAGCGTTAAAGCGTTACATTTCGGAAGAATTAACGCAAGTTAACGTTAATCGTTAATCCGTTAATATGTGTAAAATTGCATTTTTATATCGTTGCGTTAGTGAACTTATACAACTTGTTGGTTTAGGTTCTGGAAGTTAACAGGTTAGGAATAAAACAAAATACTTGTAGTTCAAGTTCTTTATTTGCATTCATGTGTTACAAAGATGTTACAAAATATTGATCAGTATAATTCAAATGTGTAATTTAATCGTCGGGCATAAGGTGCATATTCCCCATCATGAACATTAACATGTTGAAGTTCTCGTCTGAAAGCGAGGCTCGTTTTGGTGTTAAAATGTCTTTACCCGTGGAAAACAGACGTTCAACTGCAGCGCTTGAGGGTATAGCAGTTTTGTATTTAATAAATAGATTTATGAATATCTGTTCCCCGAGGAATGCAGCATCGTTGAACGAGTCTTTTGATTTCATATCCAGCCACATTTTAACGAGAAATCTTACGCTTATTAGCAGAAGGCTGATATTGTTAGTAAAAAAAATTTGCTAGTCTCGTGGGGAGTGCGGATAGTCTCGTGGGGAGTGCGGGTAGTCTCGTGGGGAGTGCATGCTTGAACTAAACGATTATTTTATACTCGATTATTGAATCGGTAACGTCCTCTATCTTTATTAATAAATTGTATTATGTGATTTAAATAGAAATAAATGAACTTTAATACTTACTTACGGAAAATAACTCCATCTTTATCTAAATAAGATATTAGATATTTTTTTGCATACATTAACTGCACGTATCGGTGCAACGCATCGGTATTTACACGGAGCATTTATGATGACCTTACGGAGCGGAAACGATTCTGTTTATGAAAAATTGATTTCGGAAACAGTTTTTATAAACGCGTTAGATTTTTTAATCCACTACCTTGACAGAGGGGAATGATCATGAGAGGCGGGTCCTTATAGATAGATAGTCAAAGGGTAAATAGTAGGCATTAGATTAACGATTAACGGGCTTCTGCATATTAACGGAAGTTAACGTGTCCGTTAACATTTTTAAAAGTTAACTTAAAAGTTAATTCGTTAATCAAAATGTTAACTTCGTTAATTAACGATTAACGGATTAACGAGTTAATGCCCAGCTATGTTCACGACCTTTTTATGTGAGGCCGTGATATCATTTCTGTCGAGCTGGCCCATTAGTTGTAAGCTTGACTGCTATGCTAGGGGTCCTAGAGTTAATTTCTAGCAGCTCAGCATGAAAAAGGTCCACATGGTTATTAGAAAGGGTATTAAACCAATCCAAAACGAGTAATAATATCAATATGTTGTAAATAGCCATGACAAAAAAGGCAATGAAAAAATTCACAAATTACTAACTGGGAATAATGCGAAGATGAACTTTATATCTACTATTTTCTTTGAAATAAGGCAACCAGTATTTGGAAAGAAAAAGATATCAGTTTTAATACCTTAATAATGACATTACAGGATTTTACTATGCTCATTGAATATTTAATTTCCAGGCAAGCCAGGAGTATGCCTAGCAGTATCTGGTCCTGGTCTTCTGCACTGTATTGGTGGAATGGCCAATGCCCAAGTCAACTGTTGGCCACTGTTAGTCATAGCTGGCTCTTGTCCCCAAGACCATGAAGGCATTGGAGGTTTCCAGGAATGGCCACAGGTATTACATTTTAGTAAACACATTGGAAACATTTATATAAATACTATACAAGTATAGATAAAAAAGTCGTTATCAGTTATGATGGCACCTTCATATAGGTAAATGATAAATTTCTGTGAATATACCTTTTTTAAAGACTACTACCTATAAACTATATGTATACTATACTACACTCAGACTATTCATATTGTACATATTTTATTTCCCTTAAAATCTTTTAAAATAGTCAATTAAATAATTATAATGCTAATGATATTTTCTATTCATAGGATGTTGTTCTAATCCTTTTACTTTTAAGACCTCAAGTAACATAGAAATTGATCATTTGTCTTATAAAAATAAGAATTTTCTATCGTGTTTATGGTCTTGAATGTGATTTTCCCACTCCCTTATCGAAATAATAATATAATATCTATGAATATAATCACAATCAAAACTATCAAGTTTTGTAGCCATTGTGATGCAAATTACAAACAAAATAAATTACCTCTTGTACCACCAACCAGTTTTATTACCAAGGTTAATGAATAATTTTATAAAATGTTTATTAACGTATCATAGATATTTCTAGGCGAGTATACTCTATACATATAAACCTAGTGAACACTGTATGTATCAAAATGCGTTGCGAGGTTTAGAAGTTTGCAGAGAAACCAACTACTTGCTTAGAAGACCTCACGCCTTTTTCTTGTATGAGTAGACAGAAACTAAAGGTATTGATTAGTTGTTGTATTTTTTTACGTGGAGATGAGTTGTTTTACTTGGAAGAGCCATGGCTCTCCCACGTAAAACAACAACAACATTCGTGGGCCGACTCGACCGGAGTGATACCACGGCCTCACAGAAAACCGGCGTGAAGCAGCGCTTGCGTTGTGTTTCGCTGGGTGAGAGAGGTTACCGGAGGCCCAAACCCTTTTAAAAGGCGGGCAACGCACTCGTGACTCCTCTGGTGTTGCGGGTGTCCATGGGCGGCGGTTATCGCTTACCATCAGGTGATCCGTCTGCACGTTTCCCCCATATACCATAAAAAAAAACAATATATGAAAAGGTGGAGTCAAGTCGGCTGTACTGTAAGTACGCGGCTCGTCCTCCGTCTCCGCGGATGATCCCGCTGCACGTGGAGAGAGCGGTACGCCTCGCCGCCGCCGGCCGCCCCGGAGTCTCCTACCTCGACATGCCGGGGACATTGCTCATGGTAACGCATTGTTCTAGATACATATTCAATTTATGCCAGTGTAATTGCCTCATTAGCCAAGTGGTCCTGAGCGCGACGGCTACGCTAGAGGTTCTGGGTTCGATTCCCAGATCGAGCAGTGTTATTGGGTTTTTTTATGAAATTCCCAGTAGCAGCTCGGAGTTAGGAATTTGTGCCCGGATAATAGCAATAGGCTCGCCCCCTATTACATGGGACCTAAACATACCAGCGAGTGTGGGTGTACATTAGTACGCCTCTGCCCAACCCTTCGGGGAATACAGGCGTGATGGTATGTTATTCCAGTGTTTATAAGCACGACTGCTAGGGTCCGATTCACAAGTCTTGAAATGTTATTGGGTTTTCTATGAAATTCTCAGTGGGAGCTCGGAGTTTGGATTTGTTACCGTCAAATAGCATTAGTCTCTCATATTAAGTATATGGAACCTTAACATACAACACTGCCTTACCCTTCGGAGAACGTGATGTATATAAATACGTGTATGTTGCACGTTATATTAAACTTATTTGTCCTAGACAGGTCCATATTCACTACTAATCAAAAATTGACCTCTAAGTCACTAGCTCTTTCTCTCACGCCCTAAAGTGACGTTAAGTCAATTAACAATATAATTATGCACAATAACAATTAACATGGTAAGAAAGTCTCTCAGGAATATACAGGTTTCCTCATGATGTTTTCCTCGCTCTTGAAGCTAGTGATAATTAATTATTCATTCGAGACCTTTGTCTCGGCAGTCATATCACTACTCTATATCTGCTCACTCAAACTAATACGCAACCGCCATCACACCGTCTTCTTCAGGCTGAAGCAGACGAAGACAAAGTACCATTAGATTTCTACAATGCGGATCCAGTGTCTCCGGCACATCCAAACCCGGCTTTGGTCGCACAAGCCGCTGACTTACTGGCGAAAGCCGAGAGGCCGCTAGTAATAGTCGGTAAAGGCGCCGCTCATGCACGCGCCGAGGAAGCAATCTGCAAACTTGTAGAGAACACCAAGCTGCCCTTCTTACCTACACCCATGGGTGAGTGTAGAGAACAAGTAACTATATTAAACATAGCTTCTGCCCGCGACTTCGTCCGCGTTAGCGTGATGATATATTATAGCCTTCCTCAATAAATGGGCTATCTAACACGGAAATAATTTTTCAAGTTGGACCAGTAGTTCCTGAGATTAGCACGTTCAAGCAAACAAAAAACAAACTTCAGCTTTATATCTATACTAATATATAAAGCTGAAGAGTTTGTTTGCTTGAAGGCGCTAATCTCAGGAACTCCTGAAACGATTTGAAAAATTATTTCAGTCAAAAAGCCCATTTATTGAGGAACGCTATATCATCACGCTACGCTACTATATAGATAAAGGGAGGGTTTCTGGAGTTTGAGACCCTTCCCGAAAACAGCTAAGTCGATGGCTAGTGTTAAATCGTCTCCCTTTATACTAACGCTTTTAACTAGGCAAGGGTGTGGTGCCGGATGAATCAGAATACTGCGTGTCTACTGCGCGTACGCAGGCTCTACTAAAGGCTGACGTCATCCTTCTGTTGGGCGCACGTCTGAACTGGATGCTGCACTTCGGACAAACGCCACGATTCGCGCCCGATGTTAAAGTTATACAGGTAATATTATTAGAAAAATTTAAAGTAAAAGATGTTATTTTTTTTCATAGAAAATAATAAAAATACGAAAAAAGTATATAGGTAACCTAACTTACCTAACCCAACTCATCCTTCACTTATATTTCTAACCATCTAATACATACAGCAATTTAAAACTGAATTTGATTTTATGAATTTTATAATACGAAATATACTAATTAAAGAGAAAACTGTTACAAAGTCAAGAATTATTAAAAAAATAATAATTATGGAGTCACTCAATTGTAGGTTGACATATCTCCTGAGGAATTCCACAACAGCATCATGTCGGAGGTGGCTGTTCACTCAGACATCAAGCCCTTTGCTGAGGCCCTCACACTGACACTAGCAGAGAAGAATTTCAACCTGCAACCCTCTAGCAACAACTGGTGGCAAGCATTGAAGCAGAAGCAGAAGGCTAACACTGAGTTTGTGCAGGTACAAGTTTTGATAAAATTGATTTTGCTTTTTTGATGGGATAGGGGAGCAAACGAGCAGATGGATCACCTGATGGTAAACGATAACCGCCGCCCATGGACACTCGCAACACCAGAGGAATCACAAGTGCGTTGCCCGCCTTTTATAAGGGTTTCGGCGAAACACAACGCAAGCGTTGCTTCACGCCGGTTTGCTGTGAGGCCGTGGTATCACTCCGGTCGAGCCGGCCCATTCGTGCCGAAGCATGGCCCTCCCACGTGAAGATAATGGTAATGCTAATGCTGCATTACAAATGGAATGTGGGAGAATCAATTGTTAACAATCGTTGAGAAATGTAACAAAGCAAATGTAGAATCATCCTCGTTTGTCACCTGACTAAAATGGGACTAGTTACAGACTTGTGAAAAGTTATTCATCCTAGTTCTCAATTTGAAGATACAACCTCATTTAACAACCTATCGAGTCCCATATTATAGACACAATGCAAAATCTTTTGTTTCGGTCTCCAGGGGTCATTACGGGCGTTGCTGAATCAGTCAAATTCAGTAATACAATTGTCTATTATCATCAAATCCCAAATGCTTGGCGTAAGGCACTTCTGCTGAACACCACAGACAGACAAATCCTCGGCTCTAATGACCTTGCCGTCACGTCATTTGTAATGTTTTATGCCTCGATGATAGCCTCAATAGATGTTTGCCTGCTGGATTATCCATAGATTGTTATACATAGTAAAATTAAAAACTTTTTTCATTTTCTTAGGCACAGGCAAGCAATACAGCTGTTCCGCTGAACTACTTTGCGGTGTTCAAGACGGTTCAAGCCAACATCCCAAAGGACTCTATCATAGTGAGTGAAGGTGCCAATACCATGGACATCGGTCGCGGGCTGCTGCTCAACAACAAACCGAGACACAGACTGGACGCGGGCACCTTTGGCACTATGGGGGTTAGTAAAAAATTATACTTATTTATTCTATTTTTTACGAAAAAATTATGCTGTGCTTCCCGCCGTTTGTAAACTTTTTACCATATCCCTAAATACCTCGTTAAAACTTTGGTCCGTAATTAGCATTGCATCAGCCAACCAATTAGTTCCATTTGAAGGGTACATCTACATCCCTATATCGTTAGCGGTTGCACTCGTTATTTGTGACAAATATTTTACAGTACTCCGTTTAATATTACTCTAATAACAAACACAATGTTTTTCATCAAAGGTTGGTCCCGGATTCGCTGTAGCGGCAGCAATGTGGTGTCGCGACTACGCGCCAGGCAAACGAGTCATCTGTGTGGAAGGCGACTCTGCGTTCGGATTCTCCGGTATGTTATCATTAAAAGTTGTTTAAAAATTCAATTATTATAACTTGTTTCATATTTTAACACTTGCAATTGTTAAAGAATGTCAATAATTACATGTAACAATAGCAATTATTATGAATAGCTTTGCTGTTTATAATCTGAGTCATACAATCACATCGGTACTGATACTTTTTTTCTTAGGTATGGAAATCGAAACTATGTTCCGCTACAAACTGCCTGTTATTATCGTCATAGTAAATAACAGTGGTATCTACAGCGGCTTCCCTAAAGACGTTTTAGAAGACATACAGTCCAGTGGCGATATTGCGCAGTGGTGAGTTATAACGTCTAAAAACTCTAAAACTACAAAGTCCCGCCAAGAGCGTCGTATAACATGTATGACGCACTTGCTTGTTTTAGGTACCTACATAGACGTCTTGCATCACGTCTTGCCTTAACCAGGAGGATTTCTTTCACACCATTTGCATCTTTATATTAACTAGCGTTCTGGCTAAAACTGCAAGGATTATAGTCAAACTGTGCTCACCATTGTTTTTGTCTTACCAAAACAATTATTGATTATATTATATTTATATATTTGATCCTTAACTACTTTTGGTCATAGAAACAATTTTTTGTATTTCAGCACTCCACCAACTGCTTTGAGTGGTGAGGTTAGGTATGAGAAGATGATGGAGATGTTTGGTGAAACCGGGCACCTCTGCCGAACGGTAGAAGACATCGCGACCGCCCTCAAGAAAGCAATAGCTGTCACGGATAAACCAAGTATCATCAATATTTTAATTGACCCTCAGTCCAATAGAAAACCACAAACATTCAACTGGTTGACTGAATCTAAACTGTGATATGGTTGTTTATATATAATAATATGACAACATCTACAAGGTGGTGGGCCCTTAGAAGTTGCTAAATCTGAAGAATGTAATTCTTATTGAAGTACTGTCGATATTTGTATATATAACTTGTAAGTATTTGGAATAAGTGGGATTTGTTAGTTTTTTACAATGGAGGAAGCAGAAAGTGCAATTTGTTATTGTCTTATATAAATGATAAGCTGTATAGGAATGTACTCACAATAATAATATAAAATTGGACTTGGATATTGTCTGTAATTGAGTCATATTTATGGTCACATTGTTGTAATTTGTATATAATGAACTTAAAAATATATATATATTTTTATTATAAACTAAATCCCTGTATTTTCATTTAACTCCTGGAGGCAAATGAATCTGCTGTCTTGGTTGTCTAAAGCAACATAAGATGAGCAGTTATTGTGTATTCTTCACATTTTACTGAGGCAACCAATCAAGAAGTTCTCTATCACAGTTTGTGCTGCAAACAAATAATAATTGTCACATTATAGATTATTTTTAAAAGAAGGAAGTTTTTTATGAATAATAAGAACCATCCCCATTTGGTCTTCATGAAAGAGATAATTACCCAGTTTGCAATTATTTGTAGTGGTCAATGTGTAAGCATCTTGGTCATAATCATTGGTAAGTGTGAGATCAGCCCCTCTGATGAGGAGCTCATTACAAGTATATGGGAAGTCGGCTGCTGCTGCATACATCAATGCTGTGCTACCAGACTGAAACAAATACATCAATTAAGAGAACACATGAAATAGGCTGGATTGAATATTATAGTCATATTAATCTTCTTCATCTTTGTTAGTTGCCCTCACCTGTTTCAAGACCTAAATATATTATAGTCATTCATAATAATAACATTTGCATGTTAATCTTTTAAAGATAATGTGACTGCAGGTATTCTAACTTACATCATCTTGTATGTCAGCATCGGCTCCTTCATTCAAAAGAAACTTCACAACCTCATGGTGCCCACCTGCTGCTGCCAGGTGCAGTGCTGTCTCTCCTTCAGGACCCCGCATGTTAACATTGGCACCACACCTTAATAAACAATATTTTAAAGAGATAACAGAGCCCTAATATAACTTATATTATGTATATACTTATAGCAACAAGTTATTCAGATGTAGGTAGTTTCAGTTAAGAGAACAATGCCATAGGTTTAACTTTAAAATCAATCATACTGTAGACAGAGAACAAAGGATTTCACAGGTCACTCACCATACTAAGTCTTGGCAACTGTTTAACTGTCCGTAGCTAGCTGCCCAGTGCAGAGCAGTGAGTCCATGCTCATCAGTGATGTCAACATACTGCTCCAGTTTCACGTCGTCACGGGTTATTTCGCCGCGGCCGGCCTTAGCATGTAAGCTACAATCCGGCTGGGGTAATTCCGGGACTCGCGCCTGCGTATTACCTACAAGAGCGACCTTGAACATATTACCTACTTCAAAACCACAAAGTTAATCTTAGAAATCAATATGTTTAGCTAGCAGACATGCATAGAAATTTTATAGAATACATTACCTCTTTGTAAATTAGTTAACGCAGTACACTGCACGGATTTGTACGGCGTAAATGCACTTTTTCTCACACCGTTTAAATTAGGCGCCCATCGTTGATAGCCTCCACTACCACTTTTACTGCTATCCTGACTTCCCGAATCAAATTCAAGCTTGTAACTATCCAAATTATCTTGTTTTTCTTGCTTTATATCAATATTTTTACCCTCGTGCTTCACAGAAACAGCTTCTTCCATTTCTCAAATTGTTTTGTAGTTTTCTTTCACCCACCAACACACACAATAAAAAAACTACAAGACTCAAGACTTCAATGAACGCAATGAACTGCAATGAACACACCAGTCACCACAGACTACTAAGAGATAAGGAACACGTACAACTATATTATTATACTCTTTGAGGAACACACTACTTGTCAAAGGAAGGTTTATTATTTTAAAGCTCAGCTACCCTACATGGCGCCACACTTTTTGTGTATTTGCCAGTGTCAATTAATAGAGTAATCAAATAATATTTCCCAATAAGGGATTGCTTGGGATTGTAATATGGCACCACACTTTTTGTGTTCGCCAGTGTCAAGTATGTTGTTGAGTTGCCCCAATAAAACGGTAGAAACTTTATTGAGGCTTCGATGGAGTTTAGGAGTGAACCCAAAAAGTCACGATTTTCAATTTTATATCATTTGCCTACACTCTCACACGTTCACGAACACTTAATGGTTAATTATCCACCATAGTTATACATTAAACTTCGAAGCAATTCAAGTTTTGAAAAATAATATAAAATCGACAATGTGCACTTTTCATTTTCCCGCCTAAACTCCCTAGTCCCCACTTGTACTTACTGCTGACACTACTTAAAACATACCTATACAGCAGAGATTACTGATAACCATAGACATTATTAAACTAGCAATTACGTTAGTACTCAGATTAAATATACCTAATCTGAGCGTTATTAATATTAATGTCTATGCTGATAACTGAGACAGAGCACAGTCAACAAGACGTACCCACGGCCACAGACTACAAGTAGATATGAGTAATATGAGTTCGATATGATTGCAAGTATCAAATCTTAACTTGAATCGGTTATGTGTTATAATACGTTATATTATATCGATCGGTTATGTTGCTCTGTCAATTCGTACCACACCGTCTATGCTTCCCCTAGTGAAAAACTGAGGGACTAAAGACCCAACCCAGAAACTGAACAAAAGCTCCAAAATTCGTACTACCTGTGTAAGCGTAATGACGGCCACGTGACGGTAATCGAAGAGGAATATGAACTGTCAAATATAAATCAGACAAATTCTAGTTTCTGTGTAGTATATTCCGATAGAAGCAAGCAAACTGTTACTAGAGTTTAGGCGGGAAAATGAAAAGTGCACATTGTCGATTTTATATTATTTTTCAAAACTTGAATTTCTCCGAAGTTTAATGTGTAATTATGGTGGATAATTAACCATTAAGTGTTCGTGAACGTGTGAGAGTGTAGGCAAATGATATAAAATTGAAAATCGTGACTTTTTTGGGTTCACACCTAAACTCCATCGAAGTCTCAATAAAGTTTCTACCGTTTTATTGGGGCAACTGAACATTATACTTGACACTGGCGAACACAAAAAGTGTGGTGCCATAATACAATCCCATGATGGGAAATAATGATTACCTACTTGATTATTCTAATACTTGACACTGGCAAATACACAAAAAGTGTGGCGCCATAATAAAAAAAAAAAAAAACAGTTAACTAAACAATATTCTTCTAAAACCCTTACTTTATAAAAATGTTGTGCTTTATATACAAAACGTTTATTCACAGACTACTAAGAGATGCATTGATTTGTTCATATTGTTTTGTAAAATTTTATCTAACACTAAAAAACTTTGCTTAATAAACGTTATCGATTTGCAAGCAAAGTTTTTAATGCTCAGTTGTGAATATTGTATAGCTACTGCCGCAATTACTACAGCTAGGAATCTAGAATGTGTTATAGACCTATAAATTGCGAAAAACCAATCGAAATTTGAATTTGGCGGGCTGAGCGAAACGATCAGCCTTAGAAGTAATCTCAGAAGTATTAAGTAATACTTTCGGTCTCTTTCTGTCAATCAATTTTAATAGTGTCAATGTCACGTCCGTCTGCGTCCGTCACTGGGGTCAGCTTGAGGCTGAGCCGCTGAGGTCCGTCGCCATCTTAGACTATATATCCAATGGACCCGCCTCACATGATCATTCGGTTCCCCTCTATCAAGGTAGTGGTTTAAAAAATCTAGGTACTGAGTTTATAAAAACTGTTTCCGGAATCGATTTTTCAGAAAAACTTTGTTAGAGTGCGCGCATGATAAGTCTGCGCGCGGCTGAAATCGGAACTAATCGAACGCCCATCTTGTCGTTTATGTCAGGAGAGTTCGTTGTGTCCCGTGTTTTTATTCGTTTTCGAAGTAAATAATCGCCATCATTATGCCGTAAATGATTAAAAGTGCTGGAAAAGATATTATCTTGAAGGTTAAAGGCTTGTGAAGAAGAACAAGAAAATAACGGGCCTACTGTACCGTTTTCTAATGTTAGAGCCCGGGTTACTTATTTGAAAGGTAAGATTTTGTGCTGCCATATCTATAAAATTTCCCTTCATGTTTGTATAAATGCCTTACGGTATTGGTTTTTGGATGATACTTAAACATTATGGTCCAACAGGGCCTGACCGGTATCATGTAATATAATGTGATACATACGTAAAGAAAGATAAACCAATAGAAACTTAGCTTTAATTAACTATTTTCACAAGCCATAGAAATAATGTATTACATTAGATTGACAACAATAATCAAAGATGATAGCTGACGTTACAAAGCATTCCAATATTATGAAATACTATCAGCCAGTAAGTAAGGAGATTATACATCATTCTCCCCCTCTATGTTTTCTTGATCGAGGAGGTAATCATTAAGACGAGTTGGGAGTCTCCTTAACCTTGCTGATCTACGAACGGCCTGAGGTTGTTCGGCACTGTTGTTATCGGCTTCAGGAGTTCTAAAAATCTCTTCATCATTTTCATCATCGTTTGAATCATTTCCATTTTCCGTATTTCGACAACTTATTTCAGCTTCATTCACCAACGTAACAGGAAGTGGTGCCAAATGCCTGTTAGATACCGTCGATTCCTGGCCATTGCTGCGTCTCACGGACGAGTAACTTGGGTTACTATGCAGGAGTTCAACTTCCTCCACATAGGGATCGGTCTTAGAACCTCGTACATATTTTTTTAGCAATACTGGACCTGGAACTATCCACGATGTAATGGATTCTCCAACAGGTGTTCTTCGAGGAAAGTTAAATAGTCCCTCATGTGGAGTGGCATTTATCGAAGTGCACAAAAGTGAGCGTACGCAGTGTAGTGATGGTTTTATTTAAAGCTTGCTCCCAGTTTTCAATGGGTAGATTTTAAGAACGTGAAGAACGTAAGTAAAGTTGTATTGTTCTCCAGAGAGTTCCATGGTTGGAGTATTTTTTTTTTCATAAATTGTTTATTTTCTCGATTCTATCGTATTGAACACCTAAAAGTAAGGCGTAAAAGCATCTGAGTGATGTTTGTCTCCGACCAACCGTTTGTCGTAAAAGCGATGTCGAAGGGATTGTATTTTAAAGGCGTCAGGGACTTAGAAAAAAAAATTGATATAAGAGTCAATATTGCCTCCGGAATGACTTGACCCCTTGACCTCAAAGTCAATTGTTCTTAACTGTAATGTCACTTGACCTTGACCTCAAGGACACCAGACCTTGCAGTCAAGGTAACCTCAGGAGAATAGTGGATTTTGAGCTTCGGAACTTTGACCTTGACCTCAAGGTCAATGTCAATGCCCTTGAGGTGTGCCATGGTGTTCCCCCACCCTACTACTCCCAAATCCCACCGGGTCCCGAAGGCTTGATTAGGCGATGGATTCTAATATCGTGGAATCTATTATCGTGAGTATATACTTGTTCTTAGTGTTTGATGGCAAAGGACCCTTAAAATCAATATTCAGTCGCTCAAAAGCTGATGTAGCTTTAATAAGTGTTCCCTTGGATTTTGCGAAACGTGGCTTAATTTCTGCGCATATTGGACTTGAGGAAGTCATTTGCTTAATATCATTGATAGAGTAGGGCATATTTTTCTGCCTGATCCAGTGGTACATTCTAGTTATTCCTGGATGAGAAAGGGCATCATGTAATTCATATAATTTGTTGTTACTCATAGAAGCGCAAACTCTCGAGAGGGCATCAGCTGCAACATTTTCGTTACCCGGTCTATAAATTATGTCGTACATATAGCATGATAGTTCTAGCCTCCATCTTTCGAATTTGTCGTTTTTTATTTAGCTTGTATGACTTTGGCTAAAGATATGGCTCACGGATTTCTGATCCGTGATAAGAATAAAATGTCTATTCAGTAGATAATGCCGCCATTTCCTGAGGCTTTCAACGATAGCACATGCTTCCTTTTCTACAGAAGCATGTTTGCGTTCACTGTCTGATAACGTTCTTGAAAAGAATGCCACGGGGCGACCTTTTTGGGAAAGCGTCGCGGCTAAAGCAAACTCGGAAGCATCTGTTTCAACTGTTAATATTTCTATTTCATCAATAGCAACCAATGCTGCCTTCTTTATGTCTGCTTTTAATTGTTGAAAGCTGTTCTGCGCAGTCTCATTAAGAGGAAAGTGGGTTGCATTTATTAACGGTTGGATCTTCTCGGAAAATTTGTTGACCCATTTGGCATAGTGGGCAAACAGCCCTTGTGCTCTCTTGAGTTCAGCGGCATTAGATGTTAGTGGCAAATTTACAAGAGGAAAAAGTCGATCTCTATCAGGCTCAATCGTATTATTTGTAATCGTGTAACCCAAAAGGCTTATCGTACTTTTATTTAAGTACTAAAGTTACATTTTTGTTCATTTAACGTTAGTTTGTATTTCTTCACTGCAGCCATAAATCGTCGCAAATTTATATCGTGTTCCTCCTTGTTTTTGCCACAAACAGTAACGTCGTCAAGATACGCAAAGATTCCTTGTAGTTTTTCCTTATCGATAATATATTCAAGAGTTCGTTGAAAGGCGGCTACACTATTAGTGACACCGAATGGTATTCTCGTGAATTGATAAAGATTTCCACAAGCTTCGAATTTTCTTTCTCTTTCTAATATTGGTACCAGATGATATGCGCTCTTCAAGTCGATCTGGCTAAAGTATTTAAATTTAGCTACCTTTGAAACAATCGATTCTATGTTAGGAGGTGGGTATGCGTCCAGGCATGTAAACCTATTGATAGTTCTGGAGTAATCAACGACCATGCGCTTTCGATGTCCTCCACCACCAGTAACCAAAACCTGAGCGCGCCATGGAGATATACTTGGTTCTAATATACCGTCTTTTAAGAGATTTGCTATTTCTATTTTAATAAATTCTTCATCTTCTTTGATATGGCGTCTAGATTTAATAGCGACAGGAGCTAAGTCTTCAGACAGGTGTGTAAAAATGGTGAGTGGTGGTACGGAAGCTTCCATTACACAAACTTGGAGAGCCTCTCTAGTGAGGCACTAGAGAGGCTCTCCAATTATTCTAAGCTTGAATTCCAAATTGGAATTCAAGCTTAGAATGATCTTTCAAAATATCATGCCCAATTATAACATCTGCGCATAAATTGTTCATAAGAGAGGACGGTTTACATAATTATGTTTGCTAATAATAAGAGTATCAAAACATATTCCATCGACAAATGATGTGTGGCTAAGCGATGCCAGATTAATGGTCTGTTGATATGGCCTTTGTTTCAATTTCATTATATGAGCTATATTTTTTTCGATGTAACTCACAGAACTTCCTGTATCTATGAGAGCGTCTACGAGGATATCATTTACTGTGATGGCAACTGATGCTTGTTTCAAAGTAGACGGGGATGCAGCGGAAAATACAGTGCTGATAAACTTTGGTTGTGATACAGTAGGGTTTATAGGAGCGGATATAGCGTTGCTAGTGGTGGAGCTCCGTGACCGACAAACTGACGCAAAGTGTCCTTTTTTGGAACATAACTGACAAGAAACATGGAAAGCAGGACACTTAAACCTCTGATAAAGATTACCACCGCAAAAAAAACAGCGCTTTCTTTTATATATATAGACTAGCTTCTGCCCGCGGCTTCACCCCCGTGGAATTCGGTCTGTCATCACATCCCCCGGGAACGGGACAAAAAGTATCCTATGTCCGTCGCCTGGTTCTAAGCTACCTCTCCACCAATTTTCAGCCAAATCGGTTCAGCCGTTCTTTAGTTATAAATGGTGTAACTAACACGACTTTCTTTTATATATATACTAGCTTCTGCCCGCGGCTACGCCCCCGTGGAATTCGGTCTGTCATCACATCCCCCGGGAACGGGACAAAAAGTATCCTATGTCCGTCTCCTGGTTCTAAGCTACCTCTCCGCCAATTTTCAGCCAAATCGGTTCAGCCGTTCTTAAGTTATAAATGGAGTAACTGACACGACTTTCTTTTATATATATAGATAAGATATATAGATGTATTATATTAGATTGACAACAATAATCAAAGATGATAGATAGCTGACGTTACAAAGCATTTCAATATTATGAAATACTATCAGCCAGTTAGGAAGGAGATTATATATCATATTGCTTGGTTTTATTCTGTTTTAGGCGTTTCCGAACGCACTGTTACCCAAATAAGACAAGAGGGTAATGTAGCAGTGTAGCAGCAGCTTCATCTTCAAAGATTGTGACCCCGGGAAAAAAAGGAACCGGACGAGAAATGGACAAATTTAATATGAATGTTTCTGACGAAACATCTGACTCTTCAGACGATGATTCTAGCATGGATTCTGATGAAGATGTTCAAATGGAAGGCATTAACCCACTGCAGGACCATAGTTATACCAAATTTAAAAGTAGTACTAGGTATTCAATAAAAGATTTACAAAGTTTTCTTGAAGTTTTTTTAAATAATATTACATGCTAATGGAAATAACATGAATTTCAATTAATTTAATTGGTGCCGTGACGATTCATTTATCTATATACATCGTATTACATGTTTGATTAAATGAAGGTAAAAAGATTAGTTAGGCTGGCAACATTAAGAAGTCGCGCCCCAGTCGCGCGCAGACTTAATAGACTTATCTTGCGCGCACTACATATTTTTCCAAATTTCAAACTTTCTGTTTTCAATTTCATTTCAACTTGTCTTTTATGTTTCAGACCTAAAGTAAAAGGATTACCACAAAAAGTTTTAATTTTACATGAACAATTTTAATATACTTGTACTTTTAGATTTTAGATAAACCCATGAGTTGCCACTAATGTCACGTGTCTGGCATAAATTACGGCAGATTGCCATTAAAAAAAACTTGTCTTTCAAATTACAGATTAGATAGGTATTAGTAGCAAGCTATATATTTATATCTCTTAGTGTAGTCTGTGCAAGTTAGGCTATTTCAAATTTTCAAAACAAACGGTGATTGAATTTTGGCATTATCTACAAAATATTAGAATGTACACTTAAATCTTGAGTTATGCATATCCTCCGTCGTCGATGTACCTAAGGTACCTACATAATCATCATTCTACTTGTCTGACTTGTCTCGCTTCACAACTTTCTATTTTTTAAAGACCTAAACTAGGTATCGAAAATGTCGGCATTAGGAAACGTTACTCAAGTAACTCAACAGTTACATCAAGATTTACAAAACGAATTAATAACAGCTAATCAACTTTTACGGCTCATGTAAGTAGAATAAGTATACTTACAAACGAATATTTGACCACAAGTTATATTAAATTATTTGTTTCCAATGTCATATTAATGAAATAGCTTTGATTCTATTTTATTATTAGATGTAAGTAGGTAATTTAATAATAAGATAAATTGGTTTTATATGACAGTAATCTATTGCTGCTTGAATTTATACCTATTGCATAATTTAGTTAATTTGTACAATTTACAGTTCTATTGAACTACAACAACTAAAACACCTGACTAATCCTGGTGCAGAATTTGAAGCCAACATTTCTAAGGTAGAGTACCCAAACATAAAATCTGGTTCATGTGCCTTGGACCCTAACATGGTTTGCTGAATTAGAAAGATGAAGCCTGATATTTCCATGCAATTTTTCTTTTTTAGAATGCTTTAGATAATTATCACGTCTGCATCCCACCAATCTTTCTTGAATTATAAAGCAATAGTTATTTTCATGTTATTTCCATTTCAGAACACATCATTAATGAAATCGCTAGCAAATCTGCAACAAACAGACATTGAGAACTTACCTCCTTTCACTAGAAAGCAAATAGATATGAGTAGGCACATAAACCAGAATGTGTCTTATGAAGAACACAATACTTTCAGAAATGATTCTGAAATGGAAGAGAGCCAATGAATAATCATGTCACAGTGTTCATAAACTCCTTGGGATCAGACATTTTAAGTGTCAGTAAGCATGTGATATGTCATAAAATTCGAAACCCAAGAGTAGAACTAGAAAAATTCATTAATTTTAGGATTTTTTAGGACCTCGATTTTTTTTTTCGAATAATACCTAGGTACCTACCTTATTTATTTGTAAATTTTTAATTGTAATGTTATAGAGCATCTTGGACAATATTTATTAGGCTTTGTTACATGTCCTAATCCTGTCCTGTATTAGACATGTGTAACACTTTTTTTTAATACCATTTTTATATTATTCTCTCTGTCATAACATTTTTGTAGCACCCAGAAACTGTGAAAACTGAAGCTTAATAAATAGAGTTTGCATTCTCTTAATACCTAAAATTCATGAATTGGTCACTCATGTCTATGTCAGAGTTTGGTGTCCGATCCCACAGGATTTTTGAACGCTGCTTGTGTGGCATTTGTATGTTGACGAAGGATACAAATTCATTTTCTTAAAATGTTGTAAATGAAGCAAGATACAACATTGTTAGTCTCCAGTGTCATATTTTGCATTGCCATTGGCTGTTAACTCCCAACTTCAGCCATCTAATTTCTCTACATGACAAGTACACACATGTTTACCATGAAAAATTAAAAACAGAACCTGCATCACAGCTAAGGACATGAGCGCCTCTGGCAAGAACGCAAGACTTCTGATATAATCAGAATAATTATGTTTAAACTGATCTTATTTCTAAATGCAAATATAATAATATGAAATAGTCATAGAGCTTATTGCACTTTATACCAACAGCATAATAGTGTGAATGTTTATGCTAAGTTATCTTTTCAGCATGTAAGGTAGGTATTGCTCTTCACCCTGATTTACCATTACTTATTTTATAATAAGTATGTAATTTTTTATAATTAATATACATGCTGTTATGTTTTATCTTGCTTTTATAGAGTAAAATCCGCTTTTACTGTAGAACATGATTTAATTATAAATAGGTTGGATGCTATAAGAAATCATTGTTGCATGGTATTTATTCAATTTAATAATTTCTCGTCTGATCATGACCCAAATTGATATCATCCATTGATAGAAAAGAATATGTAAAAAAAAGTAAAAAAAAAAGTATTAATTTGTGTTCTTGTTCTGGTTTTATATATTTAAAAAATTAAAAGCAACGTTTTTTATGTAAATTCTTTATTTCTTTTGTGACTAATTAATAGTTTTACATCACAATTAACTAAGTATAAAATCTTTGTTAACATAATAACATACAAAGGCAACATGCATTTAGTTTTGAGGTTTATTTACTTTAGGCCTATCATCAGGCATGTATAGTAAATTAAAAAGTTTTAACAATCATAAAGCAACAATATCAGGCCAAATATAAGTGTACATAATATTGTAAATAGTTTATTGATTCACCTATTACCTTAACTCTAGTTCTTGGCGTTAAATATTAGATATGCCTGGAATTGGTACGATACATGCATATTTTTTTTACATTTCATTCATTTCCACTCAACTTCTACTTATACCTACGTATTTTGTTATCACCTAATAGGTGCTTCTCATATTTACATTAATATACCTAGCTCCCTCAAAAGTAGAGAAAGGCTACCTCTGATTAAAACTTGATAGGTAGGAAAATATAAATGAAATTTATAAAATTCATCATAATTTCCTCCTCAATAAAACCATGGTAACAGCTTAAGACTAGATAAAACTATAAATTAACATTAAGAATTATTGGAATAGTGCAGCCTTTTCTTTGAACCTTTGCATTCGCATGGCCTTTTCTTCTGCTTCTCGGCGCTTCTCTTCTTGTTCTTGTATAATTTCGTTGTGGAATTTATTGCTTTTAGCAAGCTCCTCAATTTTAGCTTCAAAGAACGTTTTAGCGCCATTCACTCCCACTTGATCCACATTTATTTCTGTAAGTCGCGCGAATGCGTCTAGGCCGGAATCAGTTTCCAGTTCCCCTGCACGGGCTTTTCTGTAAAATATACGAAATCATTAGGTAGTCAGGTCTCACTAAAATCATAAAAGCGAATTGCACGCAAATAGGCTATAGGATTGGCGACCTGGCAACCCAGCCAGGTCGCCAATCCTATAGCCGGACATATCAGCCAGTTTGGCCGGACATTTGGGTAGAAAGGCCGTACACCCTACATTCTTGAGGATTTTGTGTCGGCGCGAGGGGGCGGGCGGCCTGCGGGAGCGACCGCCTGCGCTTGGCCACTCGGCGCTCGCTCGTGTGCGAAGTGTAAAAAGCCGGACAAGCCGGACACCGTTTAATTTGGTCGGACACGCAATCAATAGCCTACCTATGTCCGGCTTTATCCGGACGCAAATATTGTTGCAGGAGTGCGTTTATGTGGTTCATGTACCTACCTACTTCGATTTTTATAAGTACCGTAAAATGCTGCAATTTTGCCAAGAAAGCCCAATTTTGCCTATTTCGTTTCGATTACGATATTTCTCGTTTGCTTAGTTTTTTCTTATTTTCAACCATTTGGTAGTAATTTTACATCATTAGGGTAACATATTTTTGTTGTTTTTACAATGACAACTCCATTGTTCCTCGGTCGGTCAGTTGTGCGACAAAAACCGGTGCGCGTGGGTGAACATTTTCAGTGTCATGTGACTTGAGATAAGGTGATTTCAAGCAGACATAACGTCTCAAGGTAAGAAAATACTGTCTATTTTCCGTATTCCGTATTTGATATTTCTATGAAAATGACACCATTTCATCAAAATAACTTAGCAGGCAATGTTGTGAACTGTTTTCGAAACTTGAGTGATACACTTTGCCTGGGTCTAGGGTTGTCACTTGTCGGATGTTATTGATTATGTATTTTTTAATATGATTTCACTGAATCTGTATTTTTTACTGCTAAATGCCTCCCCTTCGTTCAAACAGAATACAAATTATTAATGACTAGCTGACCTGAGAGACGTTGTCCTCTCCAAGTTTCAACTAACTACCTCGAAAAATCACATAGAAAAAAGGATTCTGGTTTTCCATATTTTTAATACGCTTAGCGCCATTGACTTAATTTACATTAGGTACTTAATTTTAAAAAATGTTTGCAAATATTAACTGACATATCTAAATATATAAAAATCTCAAATAACTGTTACGGCATCAGTAAAGATTAACGCACGTTGCAATTATTATTATTATTAAATTACCCATTTTTTTATTTATTAGACGTGGTATATTATTTTATGATTTGATTAGATGGAAACTCTTTAGAATCTACACTATGGAGGTTTCAGATTATAAAATCAGTTACTATAAAGCTGGACGCTTTAAAGAAGAAAAGAAAAATTGTCAACTCAAAACTTTGACTATCTATCCCTGGACAAGTGACGCGCTTAATTCTATGAACAAAAAAGTCTGTCACTTTTGGTGCGGGGGGAGGAAACACTACATAGACATTGCTGCACACATACTCAAAATCATTTTGTATCGCCACGAACTCACACACATTAAATTCTTCACCACTAACACAATTTACGCACACATAGAGGTCAAATACGTCAACATACAAGAATTGACGACAATACGAACGTATAATACAATAAAAATAATTAGGAAGCTACTATGTCGATATTTTATATCGATAGATTATTTTAGGAAGAATGGAGAAAAACGTAACAACATCACAAATTATTTTTATATGTAATTATTTATTTGCAAAATCAAAATCATCCATACACACCTTTTTAATATCTTGCGTCATAATTATTTTCAATGCAATGCTCTCATTGCATGTTAATGAAATACAAAACAAAGGAACTGTTTAGGTATAGATAAATAGGTGTAACATACTATGTAATTGGAAAATAAACGCACGGGTGAGAGAAATCGCAAACTTTTCGAAATACATATTCTATAGCCTATGTTAATCTTGAATAATGTAGCATTCAAATGGTGAGTTTATTTGTTACATACATTGATACATGAAATTGATGAAAGTTTTTGAGTTTATTTGTTACATACATTGATACATACAAATCTTTCCTCTATAATATTAGTATACATAGAGCGGATATTGGGGACGTTATGTTACAAATACTTTCATACCAATTAGTTTGATTCTTTCATTTTGATTTTTTCTTTTCTTTGCCAGGCTGATATATTAGGAATAACACTAGACAGAGCATTTTGTTTCCCACGAGATATAAGTAGGAGTAAATACGATTTTGTTCATTATGTCGCGCGTTAATATGAACAGAAGCGCTACGCTAGAGGCGAGTCGATTCCCCGGTCGAGCAATGTGTTATTGGAGTTTTTCTATAAAATTAAGGGTTGATGCCCGATTAATGGCAATAGGCTCGCCCCCTAAGTACGCATCTGTCTAACCCTTCGGGGGATAAAGACGTGATGGTATGTCGTGTTCCGTACTCTCGTTATTTCTTTGAGCCGGATATCGAAAAAAGAAAATAATGTGTTTGAAGAAACACCCCGAGAGGCAGGGCATAGTGGAATTGAATAACTCACTTACAATTGGAGCTGCCCAACTGGGGAAACACCTACACTTTACAGAAAATAGTAGCCAAATAACATAGCACTGTACTACTAGTATTCTATTATCTGTGACTGTACTATGTTGTGTTCCTAACGGTGAGCAAGATCGCCAGAGCTCCGCGAGGAAGCGTTATGTTGGCAGTGGGGGTACCGGTGTTGTGGGTTGTCTACCGGGTGTGAAAAGATTTTTACAGGTTCGGCAACGGGCGAGTGATACCCCAGGTGTTGCAAGCGTTCATATAATAGGGTACATTAACACTATATATACACTTACCATCAGGCGGGACATGTGCTGGTTTTCCACCTAAGCGGTAAAAGAAACCCCAGACCTTCTAACCATACCGTATCTTAGAAATCATTTTCAATCATTTTGAAAATACGATTTAAATATGTTAATTTATAAATTATTTTGTCAACACATTTATCCGCAACGGCCTAAGCTATTATTTATCAATCACACCTACTTCATTTTAAATGAAGGTCTTTTGTAGATCTGAAAAAGTAACAAATAAAATATCTAATAGCACTGGATATCAAAAATAATCAATAATCTTAGTTACGTAATTTCCAAAAATGTTATTTTATTAAAATATTGTGATATCATAAATTCATGATATTCATCTTTAGTGATCTTTAGCAATTATTATAATTTGGTCTTACATTGAACACGAAAATAATATCGATATCGATTCGAAATCGTAAACAAACACTATCACATCATCAATTAAAAGACAAAACAAAAGAGGGACATAGTCTCGCTACACTTTTAAAAATTCGAGTTTTATGCATTATGTCATAATATATATAAGGCCTATAATTGCCAAAAAACGGTAATTCTGCATTAAGACCTATAATTGGAAATCAGAAATGGTGACATCCTATTGGATGATATACAATTGAAATCAAAAAATGACATTTTGATGGATATTTCAAATTTAAATCTTACGTGTATTAGCAGAAGGCTGATATTGTTAGTAAAAAAAATTTGCTAGTCTCGTGGGGAGTGCGGATAGTCTCGTGGGGAGTGCGGGTAGTCTCGTGGGGAGTGCATGCTTGAACTAAACGATTATTTTATACTCGATTATTGAATCAGTAACGTCCTCGATCTTTATTAATAAATTGTATTATGTGATTTAAATAGAAATAAATGAACTTTAATACTTACATACGGAAAATAACTCCATCTTTATCTAAATAAGATATTAGATATTTTTTTGCATACATTAACTGCACGTATATCGGTATTTACACGGAGCATTTATGATGACCTTACTGAGCGGAAACGATTCTGTTAATGAAAAATCGATTTCGGAAACAGTTTTGATAAACGCGTTAGATTTTTTAATCCACTACCTTGACAGAGGGGAATGATCATGAGAGGCGGGTCCTTATAGATAGATAGTCAAAGACTCAAAATGACACCTGTTATGGAATCAAATTTCATTGAGGTAATAACGATGTCGTGTTAGTCTTCTAGAGAATAAATTGTCATTCTTTGTTTACTTCTTTACCCTACTCAAATATTTAGTTTTTACACCGGCTGATGCTCGCTGGATAAGTCCTATGTATGTCCCGTGATGCCTTATATAAGTAGAGTTAGAATAACTGTACTAATAATCAATTCCCGTTCACAATAATGGTTTCTGATTTCTTTGTTTCATTTTCTTGTTTTATCTTATTTAGTACCTGTGAGTGTATTCTTTTAATTTTATTTCTTGATTCTGTTATAATGTTTGACCCGTGCTAGTCTAGTACGGGAATATTTAAAAAGGAAATTTGCTTCAACGGTAATTGTTCAAATTCTACGTTTTCAATCGTTAAAATGTTAATAACTTTTGATAGAGTGAACCGATTTTAATGAAATAATAGCCTAAATGTTAATCCAAGAAACAGGCTATGAATTCCTGTCCACTTCCTCCAAATCTCTTCGGTAGTTATCATTTGATGCGCGGTCAAACATACAGACAAACCGACAGACAAACAGACAGACAAAAGTTCCAAAAATAATAGAAATGGATTGTGTTACCGATTCTGAGTCCCCCAAATTAGTTTTTTTGTAAATATAAGCAATGTACAGACACGGCTCATTTACATTCTTATTATATGTAAGATTTCATGGCTGACATTGTGATTTTGGCAAAGTGTATTTAAATATTTTTTTAGTAGCAGCCTGGAGTCTGGGATTGTGCCCTGTATAGGCAATACGGTTACAACCACCCGACTTACAACCACGACCCCTTTGTTAAGAATGTAGTGACTAAGAAGGTGGCAATAGACTCGCCTGCTATTACATGGGTATTAAAAAACATAACTGGCGGAATGTGGATGTACTATCACACACTTCATAGTTATTGAAATGTGTTGTGTATTTTAATAAGTCCTCATTTTATTGCAGTTATATGAAAAATGGGAGACAGCAAAAAGCGTAGCAGGAGAAAACCAGGAGCTCGCAATTATGCTGATTACTCAGCCGAAATTTTAGAAGTTGCTGCAGATCTGGTGCAAAGTAAAATAAAATTTTAAATTATTGCCAAAAAAGCTTTGAGTTTGTGATTTATACTCGTAAGTAGCAATCTTGTTTATTTTTGGAAAAGTAAATAAAATTATGAAAAAATAATGTTTTTGTTTGGGACTACCGGACAACCCTACAGTCAACGATATTTTTGTATGGAAAATTTGTGGTATCTGCTGCAACTTTGCCTATTAGCTGTGAAAAACAAAATATTACCTCTATGGCAATTATTTAATTGCTATGCCTAACACAGTGTCATACGCATTCGGAAAAAAAAACTCAAAAAGATTAACAGTTTATTTAGTGTGATATCCTTCTAGGCAAAGTTGCATCTTTTTACCTACAACTTTGCCTACGACTTTAAGTGCTTTTTCTTCAGAAAAAACAGCATGATTTAAACAGATTTGGGTTCTACCTGGCAAAATATAAGGTCTGTTTTCCGACTTAAACTCATTAAAAGCCATAATAATAAATAGATACAGATATTATATACAAACAAAAAACGTCAACATCCAGGCAAAGTTGCAGCATTTTACGGTACTTCGTTCATACTACTATTACATAGTAGGTACCTATGTATAAACTCTATGTAATTTATTTAACTTCTATGGATGACTCACCGCTAATTATCACAAACTATAAAGGGAAGTCAATTATAGGTCTCCACGTAGGTACCTACCTATAAAGGATTAGTAATACAAAAAGTATCTTGGAATAATATAAAAGCACTGCTAGGTATTAGGTTAGATTATAGAAAATACCAAAGGAGTCCGAAAACGGAAACAAAGTGCCTGTAAGCAATAATAAGGTACCTACCTACCTTCTTATGTATCTATTATGCCAGCATTTTTGCAGACTGTTCAATACAAAAAAAATATACTTAATTAAAATAATACATAGTACCTAGATTAAAATTGAATAGCTGGCAACCCAGTCTTTTCTCAGTGCAGTTGATCCACCATCCATTATTATTGCTACTATGTGCAATAGGGTATTTTACACCATGTAGTTGCAGTTGTATTGTTTACTAACGAAGTGACGTCACGAGCCGAAGTAGCATGGCGGCTAGCGTTTCCGCGCGAAAATTCAAAATCATAACTTAAAAATAGTTTTTAAGGCATTTTTCGGTTTTATAAAACTGAAATAAAAATTCTACTGGTTCATTACGATCTAAGGATTAATTTAAAACAGTTTTCAAAAAAAGTGTAATACCCTATTGTAAACATTATTTTAAACTGTATCATGTTCATTATTTAACTAACACAGACACAGCTGGTCTAAGTAGACCTATGTCCTGGTCACTGGTGTAGGTACATACAAATTATATTAGTAGGGAACGGGCCAAATAATAACTATTCAAATTCAAATCTACATAATGCTTTCATATTCTATTCCATTCTATTGGTATCTAAGTAGGTACGTAGGTACTGTATTTTAACACAAACAGGATAACACATACTATAATAGTATGCATAGATTAGCTAGGTACATATTTAACCAACTTCGCCAGTTATGGTACTTAAGTACCTATAACCACAGTTATGCATTATGCATAACTTTGAACCTTTGCAAAAAGTAGTAAGTAGGTAGTAGTAGTTGCAATATTTTCTACCTATAGTCTGCAATTGCCGCTCACCACCAATCATCTGGCGATTGGTGGTGAGCGGCAAATAGTAGGTGCATTAGTATCTCTGTTTGTCATCTTCTTACAATAAAAATAACTACCTACTACTACCTTTATTATGTTGGGTACCCTGTATGGACGTTGATGCAAAAATTTATTAGGTAATAATAATATGTACCTACCTACATTATTGAGTACCTACCTATAAATGAGTAGAAACTCCCGGAAACTAATTTTATGGTCTCCATCTTCATCAACTTCTGAGATCATTGCTTTCAGTCCAAGATGAGTTTGCGGTGCTCCTAATCGCTCCATCATACGTTTCACCTCAGTCAAGTCTAGGTAACCATCGCGTCCTTCATCGAATCTGAAATAAGAAAAATAATAAAAACACTAAACAAAACAATAAAACCTAACCGCGACTGCTACGCTAGAGGTCCTGGGTTCGATTCCCAGGTCAAGCAAAGTGTTATTGGGTTTTTCTATGAAATTCCCAGTAGCAGCTCGGAGTTAGGAATTTGTGCCCGGTTAATGGCAATAGGCTCGCCCCCTATTACATGGGACCTAAACATACCGCCGAACTGTGGGTGTACTTTAGTACGCCTCTGCCTAACCCTTCGGGGAATACAGGCGTGATGGTATGTTATGTGTAGTATAAGTAAAGTACCAACTAACTCAATGTCCAGGTCTATAATTACAAAACTTCACGTAAATTCAACGCTCTATTTAATTTCGCATCTTTTCACGAAAGAAATTTATTAGGTAGGTACTTTTGATTTGTCAGCAACCGACTTCTGCTATTATTTGGAAAATTATTCAGAGTTCGAATTCAAAGCCAAGACCTGTGACCTGTATCAGACATCTATCTCGAATGATACGCACTGTAAATCTGCACATGCAAGAGGTTTCAGAGTTTTTGAAGGTAGGTGAAGGCGGATGCCTAGGTATGTAGGTCTGTACTTCTAAAGTAGGCATCTACTATCTATAGGTACCGATTAGGTACCCTCATTGGCTATTAGTACGATAACTCTTATCATGCATACTCTTAACATGGCCAAAAAGTGACTTTTCCGTCCAGAAAAGCCTCGAGCCATGAACTTATATCTAGGTATCTGTGGGACATCAAATATTTATCTCGGCCGAGATTCAAACCCACGAAACTCCGCCCAGCGGCAAATGTGTAATACCTATGTATTTTTAGTTTTTTATGTGAATTTGGGGCGTGGAGCATCTACATGGATCGTCTGCTACCTGGGCTGGGGAGGCCCGCAGCGTATGTCGACCACATATACTGACTAAAAACCAAACTTGTTCCCTTGCCAGTCTAGGACTCGTGGCCATACTTATGGGTTTCGTGTGACATAGGTACCTACACCACTAGCTAGGGCACAACTCAACGACGCCGGCGGGGTCGGGCCCTTTGCCATTGCTCCAATTATTATGGAGTAGGTACCTTAGTAGGTATGACAATTTGCGTTGGGTACACATGTATAGTACAGTACATAATAAAAACGTGATCCAAGTTACATATAAATATATTATAAAAAGTAGGTACCTATATACATTAAGTGTCAGCAATAGTGTGTCGATACAATAAGGAAAGTTCTTATATACCTAGGTACCTAGCTTATTGTTATTAGAAAGAAGACACATTCTATGCTACATAATGGAACGACGAATGACCGTTACGTTACGTTATTCAGTGACATATACCTACGGGGAATGCTAATATATATAGGTACGTGTAAATATGCCACACTTTCGCTCAGCTCTACTCGATATGTAAACACCGAAACCTGTATAATTAATCCATTATTTTCATCGAATTTAAAATAATGGATTAATTATACAGGTTGAAAAAAACCTATTCGAAAGTTATATTTTTGATTATTATATTAACTATTTCACTCAATTACCTACCAGACGTAAATGAATGAATACAGATATCTTACTAATAATATATTAGTCAATTCAACTAGTTTTTAATGACTGCTAAGAACCTAATTTTGTATTGACTTTAAATTTAGGTACGTTCTAGAGAGTTGTTTTGCCATACGATTATACGAAGCACATATGATAAGGTGATATTGATATGGCAAGCACGTACGTTTCACGTATTTCACCTAGTTACATTCGTATCGTCGTCGAAATATTGTTGTATGTGTAGCTAAGTAAGTAGGTAATACAGTCTACTTCAGTGGTGAAGGCTCCATCCATCACAATTCCTATCGTCATCTCGTTTGACTTGCTTACTAATACCTATGAAGAGTTATGCGTTATGCCATGCTTGCCCAAATAGTTTCGCCTTATTTTAAAGTCAACTTTTTAATTGCGTTCGAAATTAACCCTTGGCCACTGTTAAAAACGTATACAAACAGCTGCGACTATATTGTCTAGACAAGATAAGGCCTAGGGATATTACAGAGTGGGTTGCACCAGTTTAGGTATGTATTTGTTGTAAAAAATCTTTCGGTTTCCACTCTGTAGGTACCATGCAGTGACCTTACTTTAATGTTCTTAAAAGTAATTAATTATTTATTATAATATGTTTGTTACATCACAAAAAAATATAGTTTTCTACCTACGCGATAGAATAGAAAGGTACAACTTTAATATTATACTCTTTCGGTAAATACCTGTGTCTTCTCGCCTACACTTTATGAAGCTGTTTTTTTTTAATAATAGAGGACGGAACTATTGCCATACCCGAATACATACGAATGTTCATAGAAAAACTCAATAGAAGTAAGTAGATAATTATCTAAGTTTTATAGGCTCCTACATAGAAATGCTACTCAATTCAGCAATAGAATCCGGGACCTCACGTTCAGCACGTAGGTAAACACCAACCTATAATTATTATGTAATTTTGTAACCATCTAGCACACAGATAATAGAATACTAGTACCTACCTACTATAAACTATTTATCATTAATTTTAATTGCTATAACTGATATTACCTACGTAGGTAACATATTTATGGTAGAGATTCTACATTATCAGTTTATTATATTTATGTGTAATAACTATAATTTTTGATATGTAGGTAGGGGAGAGGGGGAGGACCTTTGAACACTAATTCTTATATTTCTTATATGGTGCTATAATTCAAGATGTATTATATTTTATAAATAGATATGGGGTTTATACTAAATAATGAAAATGATATTGATTTATTTTGACCCATAAAACTAACGCAATTTCCATTTTTTTAACCATATTTTAGGGGCAGTATTGAAAAACCAGGATAAAATAAATACCACGTAACTTAGAATATAATCAACACTATATTTAAGTTATTTGCATCGTAAATTATCATTGAACATAGCCATTTATACCTACACTGGGTAGTATTTAAATAAATTGTATAAAACTGTAAACAGTCTGGGGCAGTCTTGAACAAGATAGACTTACTTACAAGTTATAAAAGAGTTCATTATGCTTAATGCAAAACAATCACATACCTAAAGGTACCTTTATATACCTATCTTAAAAATATGACAAGTCATAGAAACTTTAAAAGCTTTAAATTATAAAATAAACAACCAAAATGGCCTGAAAGCCCAGGAAGAAAGAACTGTAGTATAAAGTAGTTGGTTTTATGTTATACTAGCTTCTGCCCGCGACTTCGTCCGCGTAGCGTAATGATATATAGCCTATAGCCTTCCTCAAGAAATGGGCTACCTAACACTGAAATAATTTTTCTTCTTTATATATTAGTATATAGATATAGCAGCAGCAGTTCTCCGCTTCATGCCATTGTTGACAACACACATAGCTCTTTCGGCATCGTCTTCATTCAAAGAATTTTCATTTTTCTTTTTGTAATTTCTTACCATGATGACTGGAACAAGAAACAAATAAAAAATTTAAAAAACTCATGATGGATGCGTATTTACTGGGTGGGTACCTAACCCAGTAAATACGCATCCATCATGAGATTTTTATATTAGGGTAGGGGCACTCTTGAACATTTTTTTCAAAAGTGGCCCTGCAATTTTTAACCCCCGACGCAAAAACGAAAAAAAACGAAAAAACAAAAAAAACCGTAAAAAGGTCGCCAGGATTAGGTTGCAGTGAGAAGCACGTTGCTTCGTTTTGACATCAGAATTAAATAATGTAATAATTTAGTGTTTTGAGGCCAAAATACCAATAATAGACAATACATTTATTTTAAATAACCATCCGTAGCGGAAAAAAATAAATATCCATAATTTTGAGTAAATATCCGAAAAAAATGAGGTAAAACGAGTATTTATCCATTTCGGATAAATACTAGAGTTATTATCTTCCGAGTATTTATCCTCCGCCCATCACTAGTTATAAGTTTGACGTGTCTGTGTGTGTGTGTGTGTGTCTGTCTGTGGCATCGTAGCTCCCGAATGGATGAACCGATTTTGATTTTGTTTTTTTTGTTTGAAAGGTGAATAAGTCGGGAGTGTTCTTAGCTATGTTTGATGAAAATCGGTCCAAGATGGCCGCCGCCACAAGATGGCGGTTTACATATTTTTTCACAACTCCCACAATATTGGTATCAAATGAAAGGGCCTGACTAGTAGAATACTATACACTATGAAAAATTTCAAATCCAAGATGGCCGCCTCCACGAAATGGTGAATTTATTAATTTTTTTCACTACACCCTCAATAAAGGTATCAAATGAAAGGGTTTGACTAGTAGAATACTATACACTGTGATATAAGATATCTAATAGCTATGAAATAATTGTACAAAAGTTGAATAACTAAACGAAGAAAATACCTAATTAAACACTAAATTATTATTCTTTTATTTTCTTAAAACGCAAGAAAATAAAAGAAATTAAACAAAATAACTAAGGAGTCCCTACAAAAAAGTGTGAAATAACAAATTAAATTAAAAATTTAAACAAACCCCCGACACAAAAAATCAACATAAAAACCTAAAAGAAAAACTATGATGAAATAACCACAAATAGAACAAAAAAGGTATAAACCTGAATCTCTATAAAAAGAAAAAAATAATCTTGAACTTATAACCCTTCGTAAGTACGTATGAAGTTTTTTGATTAAATTTTGTCGCGTCGGGGGACCGCTCTCTAATTTTTTTTATTATCTCTAATTTTCTTTTATTATGGGAAATATATCCAGGTTTTCATATTGATTATTTTATGAAATAAAACAAAATATGAAAATACGGTATAAGTTTTTATTTAGCTTCGTAAATAGGGTATTTTACACCATGTTAGAAAAAATATAAAAATGCATGTTTATGATAGATTTTTAAAAAAGTAAACGAGAAACGTTAGTATTTATTTATAAAAATGCAATGTAAATTTTATAATTCAATTTCAAAAATAGTCTTTTTTAATCTGTTTTAAAACGCCATCCGCCATATTGGATTCCGACGTGATGTCACTCCGATAGTAACTTGACCTTACTTGGTCTTTTGCAGTTGTATTGTTTACTAACGAAGTGACGTCACGACCCGAAGTAGCATGGCGGCTAGCGTTTCCGCGCGAAAATTCAAAATCATAAATTAAAAATAGTTTTTAAGGCATTTTTCGGTTTTATAAAACTGAAATAAAAATTCTACAGGTTCATTACGATCTAAGGATTAATTTAAAACAGTTTTCAAAAAAAGGTGTAATACCCTATTGGTGAATAAACATTAATTTCAACTTATAATATTATTTGTCGATAGGACATTAATCCCATCCCTACGTTTTACTATAGATACGTTATACATTTGTAGCGTGGCGCTGGAGGACACATCGCGTATTATATAAATTTAATGGGCGTCGAAAAGGTTAAATCGCCCTAGCTAGTGGGTACGGGACCCAATAAAAAGGATATTATTGTAGGTATCACAATAGATATCCTTATATTCATACCTAACCAATAAAAAGGTAGGTACCTACTTACTTCATTTTGTATATGGGTGATAGAAATTTATTAATAATTAGCTATAAATATGCTGCAACACTACCTCACACGTTGGTATAGAGATGTGAACCTTGACCCATGCACCAAAAAAGTCGTAAGTATACTTAATGCTAATTGTATAGATATGTATAACAAGATAATTAAATGTATATTATTAGATACCTATCTAATAATATAAATTTATTACATTATACCTTAGCAAACACATACAGGGCATACCTACCTAGGTATACCCTGTATGTGTTTGCTTAGCGAATATTGTGCATTAGAGTGGCACCGCCAAGGCCAGAATGTCCCCTTATTTCATTTGCAGACAACTGCGATATAATATGTAAATGCCTGTATAGTCTGTGATATTACTATAAAGTACCAGATAAGTAGATATCACGGGAAGCGTAAAACTATGATTTATCGTATCCTTTCGAGACACGTTGTGTTAGTGTATTTTAAATAAATGATGTAGTTGCCTAACTACTTATATTTGTTTTTATGACTGATTTTATCTGTTGTTTTAGTTTCATCAACACACCATCGCACATTTATGCACTGAAGGCAGAGGCAGAGGTGTGCTAATGTAGGTACACCTACCAGTTCGCCGATATGTCTAAGTCCCATCCATGTACCTAATAAGGGGCGAAAGCTAAGATTTCATAGAAAATAACACTGCTCGACCTGGGAATGGAAGCCAGGACCTCTAACGTAGCAGTCACGCTTAGGGTCACTGGGATAATGAGGATTTTTTATTTTCAATGGAATTTGAATAGACAGTTGGATTTATGTATTTAAATTCTATTTTCACACATGAAAATCAAGTTAACATCTTGACTTGTTTTCCCTAAAACCTTAAACCTGCTCATAGAGGTGAACATAGTTATCTAAGTATTTACATAAAAAGGAACGAAGTATGACAACATAACAGTACCATAACACCATTGAATGATGACTAGCCTACTCTGAGATCTACACCAACGACGACCAACGATGTTTGAAACGAGAAATTCCATGCAAAGGAGACTTCTAAAGGTGATTTGGACACTAGTTAGGTACTTAATAGGTACAACTTTTGCGTAGGTACATACAGGTATTGTGTACCATATACAAAATTAAAAGTAGGTAGGTATAGTACATATCTTATCTTACATATAATAAGAATGTAAGTGAGCCGTGTCTGTATATTGCTTATATTTACAAAAAACTAATTTGGGGACTCAGAATCAGTAAGATTATCTTATCGGTTCGATAAACACACCCTAATTGAACCGAATAACGTAGATAGGTGCCTACTTACATTTATCTAGCGCCAACTAATTACCCAATGGGGAGCTGATAACTTCTCTAAAAATTGTCTACCCAGATGACTGATTTAATTTTTTCTATCTTTTGAGATAGGTAATACCAGTTTACGAATTTTAACGTTTCGGACCCTTTACAGCGTCCATGGTCAAAATTACAATTTGAAGCAAATCCCAAAAACACGCTAGGTTTAAAGAAGTTTCTAGATGAATCCTTATGTGCATTTGCTACATAAAAAATATATATTATACTTAAGGTCACCACAAACAATTTGTATTGATTATTTTTTGTATAAAGTTGCCCAATTTTTTTAAATTAATTAATGAAAATTGGCTTTTTGGAACCTAAATTGCATTTTGTCTCTTTAACGGCTTAATATTTAGGCATGCATTTTATACCAAAAAAAATGTATTGACGTATTTAACAATTTGTATTGTTTACTTTTTCTTATTTCTTTTCATATTTTTAAATAATAAAGAAAAACCGAAATTTCACTATCACCCCGCGTGAAGCACCCCCGCAATGCCTGTGATGCATACCCAAGACGCGGTGAATCAGTGTCTTGACGACTGTTGTGACGAGTGGGCTGTACATGCGTTATTTTTTGCTAATAAATTCCAAAAGTTAGCAACTTTGAATATTTTTGAATTAAACTTTATTGTAAATAGAACAAATATAAATATTACGTAGAAATTAAGTTTGTAAATATATTTAAAGCAGTTTGTAACTCTGTTTTTTGTTTTGAATATATCATAGAGTAAGTAAAATAAAATAAAAGTAACGTGAAGAGTGGCCGAGTTCTCCAAAATTATAAGTCGAATTCTCTCCTCCGTGGTAACTACATAAATGTACCGGTCTAACATTTACATACATATGTAGTATGTATGTACCTACCTACCTATGCTACTCTTCTATGTCGTTTATTGTTTTATCGCTTTTAGCTAGGTATCTTGAGAATTCTTTCTTTTGACGTAGGATGGAAACGGGCGACAGTACTTATATTTTATTTTCTGCTCCCTAGCGGATTAATGAGTAGAAAAAAAAACCGTAATAAAAAAATAGGGATTCATTTATATATATATGTATAGATAATACCTAGATGTAGGCAACTCGTACAAAACTTTTATCTGCAAGAACAAAATGTCATACATCAGTCTCTCAGAGAACAAGTGAAATAGGCAAATACGATGACAATACCGCGACACATCTGTATTCTTGCCCAATCTTTCAGTTCCTTCTATTGTGTACGAATAAATGTCGATAGGTGGCGACGTACTAACAAATACTAGCACAAAGACCAAATCGTCAAGGTCATTGGGCAATGTAATAGGTACCCTTAATGAATTTTATGGAGTAAGTATGTATATTAATGAAGAGTGTTTAATGAATGTACATAATATAATATTATATTCTTTTATTTTACTTCTACCACATTTTCTTTCTTCTCTTTCATAAAGTAACACTGTAACACCTAAATTTAAGAAGAAAATTATCATAAATTTAACAAAAGCAAAAGTAATAAAACAATAATAAATTGGCACCTACCTAGATATGAAAACAAAAATTGTTTTATATTGTAAGTACATAGTTATGCTATTGCTAACTACAGAACAGTAGTTAAGTTTAAAAATCAACAAATAATATCAGATATTTTGTTACTAATTTACTTTATTATAGTGTTCAAATAAATGTGACTCAAAAGGTAGGAGTAAGTATTATCCCTATTTTACTAGTTTATTGTATAGTTATCTGTTGAAAGCGATGCTTGCAATCATAATCTTGTTAGACGTGTTTGTCTCCTTTAGTAGGTAACTAGGTACACGCATTTAGATGCAATCATTTTTGCTGGGTTCACTTTTACTGAGTATAAAAAAGGACATTAAGGGCCACTTGCACCAACTTCTTAAATGTGTTTCAATTATATTTATATTTTCAAATATATTTTCAATACAATTTTTCATACAAATTTTGTATTTAAATACAGTTTAAACACATTTAAGAGGCCGTCCTAAAAATTCACTCGACCGAGTTTAGGTAAATTCTATGTTTGTGTGCGCTTTTCACGCACACATGGCTGCAGATCGAGCGTACGAGCCTATAAACAATGTTGATCCTTTCATTATTAAATTAATTTTCTAGTCTTATTCTCGTTAGTTTTTTTTTTGTATTTTCAATTTTGTTTTTAATTTAGTATATTTTTATACATACAATATTCAATAAACATCAAAACATAAAACTTTGAAGGCGGAAATAGGGGTTAAAAATTGTAATTTTTGTAGATACTGATTACTAATAAATACCTAGTGACGAGTTTAATGATTTATGGATTTTTACATTTTAAGGGTAGGAAACGGGGGTTGAAGCCTGAAGATTAATGTACTTATTAGTATGGGTGAATAGTTTTTAAAGGTAGGTATTTGAAAATGAGATGTGTAGCTACTCATCATAAAAAATGTGTTTCAGGGATTTTGAATTTTCAAACTTTTACTTTGGAGGGTTGATAGTTTTGTCTTTTGCTAGGCACTTCAAAATCGTAATATTTTGTTAAATGTTTATCAAAACACATTTTGGTCACGACTGAAACCGCTCGGTTGTATGTACATCTGTGCTAATTGTGGTATGTAGTTTAACTTTGCTCCACTTCATCGTGAAAAGTGTGAGATGAGATGTCTGAAGAACTAGTATTTGTTTTTCATAATTTACCATGCACGTAGAATGTGCCTAATGAAGGACCAACATAAGACATTAATTTTGTACTACAGTAGTAATCACGGCGATAACTACAATATTCATACCTTTGAATGTATTAAAACCTTTGCTTATAAATAATTTATTGTAAGATGAGGTTGCTTTTGACTAATGAATATAGAGCTTTGTAATGATTGTATAATTTTGTTTGTAATGTATATCATGGCATATTTTAAATCTATATACTAATATATAAGCTGAAGAGTTTGTTTGTTTGTTTACTTGATCGCGCTAATCTCAGGAACTACTGGTTCGATTTGAAAAATTCTTTCATTGTTCGATAGCCCATTTATTGAAAAAGGCTATAGGCTATATATCCTCATATATCTCCTATATTTCCTCTACGCGGACGAAGTCGTGGGCAGAAGCTAGTAAAATATAACGCGTTATAATAGCTAGTAAATTACCAAGCATTGCGCTGTCTAAATTTGAATGCTTGAATTGCCGGCAAAAACATAATACCATAATAAATCGCAATCCAATAAATTGTGTTTTACTTACGATATAACTTGGTATTACGTTTGTATTAGAAATTCGGTGGCAGACTCTTGAGAGCTATAGGTATTATACTTAATGTCGCAATCACACGCAGTCGCAGTCGTAAGTACCTCGAACATAACAAACCATCACGCCTATACAGGCGCCTCTGCATAACCCTTCAGGGAATACTCCCTGAAGGGTTATGCAGAGGCGTACACTAATGTACACCCACAGTTCGCCGATATGTTAAGGTCCCATGTAATAGGGGGCGAGCCTATTGCCATTATCCGGGCACAAATTTCAAATTCCGAGCTCTTACTGAGAATTTACTACGCCTGTTTTTATTAATAAATATTTTTTTTTATGTATTTTATGTTATGCCAATGTATAAAATAAGAATCTATCTACTTACTGATCTAATACTAAATAGGATAATTGCATTAGTAATTTTCCACTTGACTGTACCATGCGCACGAAGGCGGGTGCAACAACCTCTGCCCGGCCAAAAAGATTGGGAACTACTGTACGTTTCCAAAGGAACTACATCCCAAGTACAATCAGGCTGTAGGATGTTCTTCAAAAAAGAAGCGACTTTTCAATAGATATTACTGACGTCACCTTTAAGACGTAAATTCAGAATGTGAATGCAAATTTAGACCTGGCAGGTGGGACTCGCGGTGGCTTAGTGATCATCTGATTTATCTAACCAGAAGACGCAGGTTCAAATTTTGATCCCAGTCGAGTTTTTCCATCACTAAAATAACTGTATAATAATATCTAGGAATATGCAAAAAAATCACAAATAGTTAACAGTTCATATTTAACTTGAAAAAAATTAACCAAATTTTAATCTCTGGTTTCAAAATTAATAATTATGATTTTCGTAATCAGCCCCTGAGAATCCTTGAAATTGACACCCATATCAATTTATTTAGAAAATCATTTTCGTAATCAGCCCCTGAAAATCCTTGACATTGACAGCTGTATCAATTTATTTAGAACAACAATGTCCGCTATCTTGGATTTAAAAATTAATGTCATTTTCGTAATCAGCCCCCAAAATTCTTTGAAATTGACACCCGTATCAATTTATTAAGGAAAACAATGTCCGCCATCTCGGATTTAAAAATTAATGTCATTTTCGTAATCTGCCCCCGAAAATCTTTGAAATTGACACCCATATCAATTTATTTAGAAAAGCAATGTCCGCCATCTTGGATTTCAATAATTTTCATAATCAGCCCCTGAAAATCCTTGAAATTGATACCCATATCAATTTATATAGAAAAGCAATGTCCGCCATCTTGGATTTCAAAATTAATATAATTTTCGTAATCAGCCCCTGAAAATCTTTAAAATTGACACCCATATTAATTTATTTAGAAAAGTAATGTCCGCCATCTTGGATTTCAAAAATAAACATTTTCGTAATCAGCATAATGATAAACTTGTACTACCCATACTTCCTACAAAAAATACCAGACCATATTATATTATAGGGCTTTTCTAGAAATTAGAAGTTATAAAATAATCAACGTAACAAGTTGTGTTAATCGCAGTATAATTTGGGAAAATATTTACGTCAAACAAGCGCACGCCTGTGACACAAAGCGATACGTCCTCTCGCTGGGAAGGCCCAAACGTGACTGGCGCGAGCGGCTTTGCGCGCTCGATATTATAGCACAATTATAGGTCTTTTCATCTTTGATTTACTAAATCAAAATATCTTTTTTTTGAAAAAGTAATTTTTGATCCTATTAGAGGGATAACTGAAGATTATTAAGTAATTTAAAAAATAATCAAAATGTCTTTCTAAAAAATAGAAAAAAATACATATTTGTCTGCAATTTTCACGAAAAATTACGTTACGTAAATATTTTTTTCCTGCTATATTTTGTATGAAAATTGAAAAAAGTGCTTCCGCTAGTGCCAAGTAGAGCATATGCTGGGTTTTATAGTATTTTTTAATATCAAACTTCACTCGAAACGCGTTTTTTGGGAAAAGGAGTTGTCAATAAAAGGGATTTACGGTTATTATAGAAGTAAATTGATAAATCCATTTCCGCTTGTGCCAGGTTTAAGAACAGTTCTTTTCAAATAATTAATAACTTTATATAAATTCTTTGTAGATTCCTCACAATCGGTCAACAAAATTCACTAAAATGCGTCAATTTTTAGGACGGCCCCTTAAGAAGTTGGTGCAAGTGGCCCTAAATGCAGTACAACATGAAAATAATAAATATCTTTCATTTTTTCATAATGTTTATAGGTAGGTACCTATTTACAAATTGTATTACTGCTTGCCTGTGGATATCTTCTCCCCTCTTGTTCCCGAAACAGTCGAACGCTGCGGGGGACATTTTGACTCATGTGTTTTTACGACGCACGCGCAAACAACTAGTTGGTATTATGATTCAAATACATAGATAATTATCCAAGTGACGTAAGACAGTGATTTAACAATCAATTAAAGTCATTAGTTATTTAATTATTATGTTTATTAAAACATGGACGACGTGTGTAGTCCCATTTGTTAACTAAAACATTGACCAGTGTCCAAAACATAGGAGATATATTTACCGAAAGATACCTACTTCTACTTCTGCGGTAATTCTATCATCATAGGTACTTTATCAAAACGTAATGCTTTTTTGTTTTATCAAAGTAGATAGGTACCGTACGTACACATACATAACAATAAGTAGGTACCTATTTGAATAGGACATCAGGTACTACGATAGTAAGAATTATCTTCTCCCATGATTTGCGTAACTTTGAAGTCTTAACAAAATATGGATAATGTACCCATTCATTCGATGATAAACTATAACTATATCAAAATAATAATCTTTTTCATTAGCTAGTAAGTAAGATTATATGAGTAGGCTAGAGGCAGGTATGCTAGATTGGGTAAAAATCTATAGACAAACCCAACTTTGTTCACCTTCCTACTTATGACACGATTATCGTTTCACTGTTTTTGCCACGACCCAATAAAACACCATGTCTTGGAACTATCCTATAAATATCTGTGGAAATGAGGTCAGTGATAATAAAATGCCATTACGTGTCCTACTAAAGCTCTAAAGCTTTTAATGAATTCCTGGACGTCTGCGCCTCGGCCTGTATTTACTTACATCAAAATTATTAGCATTGCTAGTATTCAAATAGAGTGGGCTATTAACCCAATGTTGACATGACATACTTACGTGATGTGAACGTGACTTACGTGAAGGAACATTCTCTCTGACATGTGATGATGATTTTCTTTGGCATGAATAACCAATCTTGTCCCAAAAGGCAAATTATTTTTCAAAAAGTTTCGATTCGCATGGAAATATGGAGAGAATCTTACATCTATCACCACCCTCTGCCCCATTTTCCTGCAGTGCTATTGTTTTTTTCAGGTCCCTCCCTACTTTAGTTTCAAAATTGAGGTCGTGTCTGTTTGCACGAAAATTATCGATGATAGCGCCAACTTCTATACATCATAATTATTATAGCAGGCGTCGCTAGTATTTCTGTCTATTAATGTCATGTGACATACTTTTCGTGTCGATTTTAAGTAATTGCAGTTTATAGACTATATTTTTTTGCCATAGATTCAACCATTTAATGCCAACATTCATCATGGTTAATACTGTTAGCAGTCATGGAATCTGAGAATTTCTTAGAAGCTATAGTTACTTATCTGTATAAGTACTGAACTTTGTTGTTATTTGTGTCACAACTGCATATGATGAACTAAGTATTGCAGTTGTTACATGTCCATAGCGTCAAATTAAGTCACGATTAAGTAAACACAATTATTCAATTTTTGGCGAATCTCCAACTAGTCGCTCTATCAACATTAGGAATACCTGTGTTATTTTTAGGGTAAGTAGTAGTTAAACATAATTTACAAAAATGTGAACATAATTATGTTTTAACGTGCTAAAATAAAATTATTATATTAATATTCATTCGTCGATGTCTACCAGAAATTACTGATATAACGAAACATTTAAGGAAATTTTTAATTGCTACAATGCTGCAACTGAATTACATATGATTTTTCTATAATCTGTCCCATACCTAATAATTGATTAGGTAGGTACCTTTTTACTCAGTTAATTGCCCACCAAATTATTTCGTTAGGATCATATTTTTTATTTGATAATTTGTGACATTCAACAGTATTGACAATATCCAAACATCGTTTAGCAATGTCAATTACGAATTACGTTATAGGAACCAGTAAAAGTTTTTATTACTGCCAATATGTTCTGGTAGTGTTTTATTTTATTCTGGTGTAAGTACTTAGCAAAACAATTGCATTGCAATTGCAACCGCAAACTTTAATGTTGCAATACAGATAGAATGTAAATTGTCTGTGAAACTAAACTCTGTCTCAACTTTGAGCTCGTGTGATTGTTATTGTTTCTTTTGAGTTTTTTTAAGAATTAATGTAATGTAACTAACTAGTTTGCAATCGGTGCAATAGGTGTTTATAATTCAGAACGAAAACATCAGACTTTGAGTCATGATTTGTTAAGCTAAACATGAGTAACAACTTAGTTGCAGTCTCACGTAAAAATGAAGTCTTACGATAATTTAATTAGCATTACTTATATTTCTTTACACAAATAAAACAGAGGACAAAAGCTTGAGGTTAATAAACAGATAGGTCCTTGCATGTATGGTTATATAATAAAAGAATGTCATGTTTAAGCATTAGTACATGTAGGTATCTAAGAATTAAATAACCAACATTTCAAATTAAATATACTTATGTTTTTAAATTCAAGTGCCGTGATTAACTGGTCGCATTCGCATGAATCACGCTTGTTGTAACAATGGTATTTAGGTACCACCATATCGCATTTCTGTACGTATTACATTATATCCTGTAACACAACTTCCATATTACCCTCATGTAGGTAATATTGAAACATGACTAATCGGTAACATTACAGAAAATGAACCAAATGATATATATAAGCGTATTTTGAATAAAAAGGATCTCCTTTGAGTCTTTATATTATAATCTCCACCCACTTCATGAATCTGTCAAGGTGTTCAACAAAATACAATCTTATGGAGTTCCGTCACGACCACCAACAATCGTTGAATTATTAAAGTCTACACCTGATAACTAAATGTTAATAGGTACATTAAATAGATTTATAACACGAACGAGCTATTTCATCAATGGATTTTATTAAACTATTACTTTACGCATGCTCTCCTTTATTAGTTCGCATGGTAATAACATATTGAACTGTGCAAATACCTATCGTAACTAGTAGCTAGCTTACTAAAAGTAATATCCATAAAACTAATTTATTTTGGTGATTACTATCGAGGTCCCGCGTTTTCGTACAATGACGTAGGTGTGTTTACAAACACCAATTTCAAAATTAGTAAAGTAAGTAAGTAACCTCATCTATATATATAAAAGAAAGTCGTGTTAGTTACTTCATTTATAACTCAAGAACGGCTGAACCGATTTGGCTGAAAATTGGTGGAGAGGTAGCTTAGAACCAGGAAACGGACATAGGATACTTTTTATCCCGTTCCCGATACTTTTTATTCCACGGGGGCGAAGCCGCGGGCAGAAGCTAGTTGTTCATAAATTATACTTTGCTACGTAAACTGTATGACGTCTAGCATTCAACAACTGTTTATTGTGTTTTTATTTTGAAATGTTTAATTTATCAATACACCAGTTCCAAGTATTTATCGTCATCAAGGAAGCTATTAAGTATTCGACTAAAGTTATATCATCGGATATGTTATTCACTATGATCCGAAACGATTGTATTTTCGATATCATTGCTCACTGTGATTGACTGTGACTTGACTACGTTAATGACCTATTACTGTTGATTAATAACTAGTAAGTCTTGCGGAAACAGATTCTTAGGTTAAGTTAATTCAATATTAAAGAGTAGTGAGTAAAGTGTGACTCATGCATAGCGATCATTGATTTTGTCGCGTCGCACTTTATCATCGCCGGTTCTCGTCGCACTTCCTCCCGAATGCACTGCCACACTCTGATCAATTTTAACAACATTGCACAGCATTGTAGTAACGTAGTAACACTGTTAGGTATTATTTTATTCTGTGACATCTTCGTGTCGCTTCTCTACGAACTTTGGCCCGTATTTGAATACTTTAACAGCATCATTTTTAAGTAACTCTTATCTTGAGAATCTAAATTCTAATTTTCTTATAATTATACTGCGAACGATAATCTTATTTAAAATATATAATCACGAAGTTTTTGTACTATTTTTGTGTGATTAATTTTATTTATACCGCCTGGAAATAAAATCAATCACTAACAGAAGGTATCTCCAGTGATTCATTCGTAAGGCACTGTTGACACCTTGTAGTTATTGCTAAGAAACATGACTAATTTAAAGTGTCCTTCCTGACTAAGCTACTTCCGATATTCGTTATTCATTTTCCCAATAAAAATTGGTAAAACAATCTCTATGTCCATTCTAGCTTGAACTAGCATCAAATTATTTATATTTGCATCACTAGCATGACAATGTATTTGTTGTGTTGTTAAGGACCACTGTTTGATTTGTTTGAAAAATAACGATCAGTATTAGTTATTGTATTAGTAACAGTGTAGTCACTTTAGGGAGTTTGTTTGTATTATGAACAATGTTTGTTTTGCGATAATATAGTAAGTGAAGCACAGATAAGTTGTCATGCGGGCTACTCTGTTCCTGTGCGTTGCTTCCAACATCATTGAGGGTTTTATTGACTTCCGTTAACATAAATCTAATTCATAATAATGAAGTACTTATTTACAAAATGTTTGAATTTAGTTGCTGTTTTTTGTTAGTTGTAGATTCTATAAACGATTTATACACAATGGTATTTAAATATGTAAGTAAATCTCATGAAAATCTCATAATGGATTATTAAGTTTGTGTTATAAAACTAACAAAGGATGATTAGAGACCAACGCGCAAGGCCTTGTTTTTATTAGAAAAAAAATCGTTAGGTATGTTTACTAAAAAATAAGTAGGTAATAGGATGATATATCCCAATGCACGGGTCTCTAGTAGTCTCTACAAAACTTATAACTACGTTAGTGCTAAATTAAAAAAAAAACTACCGTGTAGTCCGTTGTTACATGCAGAATAGTCTCTGGATCGTGTGAATATGTATGCAGTGTTATACCTAGTTGAATGAAAGTCGCGCGATGATGTAAATTATTATTCTCGTAAACATGGCTGGCGTGACTCTATTCATTTTTGTCTCCCACGACGTTGCGATGTCATTTCACATACTAAATTACTTACTGTTATAACTAATGTTACGTTTTAGTACCTATAACCTTTTATGTAATTTATATTACTTTCACTTTAACCACTTATTGTCTTTAAATTCGGTAATAAAATATCAATTAAGATAACAGCAGTTAATAACCATTTGAAAGGGCTTTTGTTGAATAGAAAGGAAAAGGAAATAAGTCAAGTGATGATGATGAGAGATGGCCCAAATAAGTTTCATTCCAATTATACAGGGTGTAAAATATTAATCGCATTTATTTGTAACAGTTTAAGTACTTAGGTAGGTGCATAAGTAATGCGTAGTACGGTACGGTAGGTATTGGTAAATTATGTCGCCTATGCCGTCCATGTCAAGTCACAGAATATCTATAAGTATCTTTTTATTGACGTGACGTGAATTATAAAAGCTACCTCACCTACCTAGGTTAAGTAAGACATACGCGTAGGTACCAGTAACCATTTAAAGTTTCCTTGAATTGGTATGTTAAGGTTATTAAACGAAAGGTAAGTACCTACTTCTCGAATAACCGATTTACGTACACAATATGAAAACTTTTTTATATGAGCATCATTACTTTAATTGAGTTAGTAACGTTAATAATCGGGTATCTAGTAAAATCACAAATTATCGACATTTACGTCTGACACTGTCTGGAAGGTAGGGACAAAGATAAAAATAATGGGCAACGAATGTTTACCTCAAATTTAATGATATCTGCCACCTTGTTATATCCTTATCTTAAATAACCAACAGAACTGTGTCTTTCCAAGTCCAAGATTACCCACAATAAAACATTGTTGACTTTTTCTAGCATACCCCTTTTATACGACATTTATCACTTAAAGTTTTGCTTAAACTATGTACTTAACGTACGAAGGTTCATTTAAAATTTATAATATTTTTAATCCGGAATGTTAGTATGATGTATTGTATTGGCACTATAACATATAATCACCAAAGCAATAAAGGCCAGGTGACGCCGGTTACCCGACTTTCTGCGAAGATGCGACTTTGCCGGTCCGATCTCCCAGAATCGAGTTTGTTAAAATAAAAAGCCCACTTACTTGTTGAAGGTCTCCTCGTATTGTTTTATTTCCTTCCTGGAGAACTCGTGAAATTCCGTATAAACATTTACGAATCTATATTGTGGCTTAACCTCTAAACCCTCCTCAAGTTTGTCATTGATCTCTTGCCTTCTTGAGAGAATACCACTGAGCTCTTCCGTAGCAGACATCGTGATTTTTCGCGCCAAAGAAAAGGTTAAAAATATGCTTTTAAAAGACAGGTGAGAGAGCGTCGGGCGCCGCGAGAGGCTGCCTGCGGCTACGACCTTACAAACACTGGTAGTACGGGCCGGCGGCGCGCCGCCAGTCAGTGCCTCGCACTCGCTCCCTCGTACTGTAATCAAGTCGCGGGGGACGGACGGATCGACGCACGTATGAGCCGCGCAACGCTCCATGATCTGTCTAATCTCTGCCATCGTTATAACCTTGCTGAGATGAAAGGATAGCTGATACCTACCTACCTACATTGTCTCAAAATGCTAACGACTAACTTGCTGACATTCAATTAAATGCAGTTCCACTTGTAACTTAAATAAGAAATCACTGCTACATTAGGAAGGTTTTGAGCATTTATTTTGATAGATACCTATGTAGGGAAACAGATAATTACACCTTTACACCAAAGAAAAGATTGACTGACTTTATGGAAGATGATAATAATATATGGTTCCTCAGAGATGAGGGCTGATAGAGAGATGACGTATAAGTAGATGAAAAGACCGAGCCGTCTGTAATTTGGGATAAGGGCAGAAGGATGATGCTGATGGTGATGGTTCTGGTTGATGATCGAGATGGTATTGGCACAAATCATTTTTTTTTTAAATAAAACGTTGCCCCACACTAGGATTTTCTCCTCTATCGTGGGTGCCTTTACAAACACAAACTCTCACATACACAAACACCCAGACCCGGAACAACTACCTGTAGATCATACAAATATTTGCTCCGTGTGGGGATCGAACCCACAACACGTGTCGCAGAACCCGATTGCTCAGCCGCTACGCAAAACGTGTCGTCAAATCGTCGTTTTAAATGAATTGCATTCCATAATAATTCTATTTACCTAAGTTGTACCGAAGTAGCTAGTCCCCAACAAGGGAAAGCTATGGAGTTACCTATCTAAATTTATCTCCATCGCATTTGTACTAACTTAGCTCCAAATACAATATTGTTATTTCTGGATTAAAGAGCAAAACAGCCAACGTTGTATTTTTCTATGGATTGAAGATCCATACATGCCAGATGTGTGTTAGGAACAGGTAAGGTAAGTGTCAAGTATTAGGTAAGTGTAATAATATAAACAATCAACAAAAAATATACAGCGTTATGATGATAGCAGCCAATCAAGCTGTCTTCATAAACACTTGATCCTGACAACAACTATAATAGTCTCCCAAGCACCACATATCGCCTGGCTCGTCTTTTCAATCGATTCGGTGAAAGCACGTGGTTCCTTACAGTACAGTGCTAACTACTAGTAAGAGGTGATTTCTTTTTTTTAAATTATGCACATTAACATTAAGCTTAGGTTTAACAACTCTAAAATAACACCTTATTTCTCATTGCACTAAATTAACTTTGCAAGATGTAGGTAATTGATAAAGTTGCACTACTTATATCATAAACTATTCTTATATCATGAACTATATTCATTTTACATAGGTATTCATATAAAAAATGCATATTTGTATCAGTTAATAAGGCTATGCCATACGAAAAAATTAAGCTATTGCCCATAGCATAATAACTTTTATCATAGAAATATCGAATATCTATCCTTTCCATTATTAGAAGAAATAAAAATATTTTAAGTAATATCAACAAATAACTAGGTAAGAATATTTCTCAAATATTGTATTTGTCAAATATTTTAACAAATATTGTTGTGATAATTTTCAGGGTGTCTGATAATCAGAACGAATGTAAGCTAAGCAGTTTATCGATCCAAAACTTAAGTGTAAAATATAATTATAAAAAGTGTGACTTTTGAAGTGTTACATTAAAGTTTAAATTAGATTTTCGAAGTGGTGTTATAAATTCCTGTGAAATCAAGTGTTTAGCGAAATAGGAAATGGATCCGAAAATCGCAACAGTAATGGAGTGCCGATTTAGTTCTGAATTCACGAAGACCAAAGTATTGATCTCATCAATTCATTTTCGCAGGTTTGGAAATACCATGCCACAGACACAGATAACTTTGAATTAAAATAAATCTCTTTAACTTCATTCGGTATCATAATCCTCCCTTTAAGTTCATTCGGTATCATAATCCTCCCTTTAAGTTCATTCGGTATCATCATCATCAGCATCACTCTTTGCCCAATTCTATTCACTGCTGAAAGCATAATGCCAGACGCCAGAGCGCTGGTTTTCAGTTAGGACAATAATTTTCTTGTAAGTTGAATACCTATAATTTTCTTGGCAAACATAATTGAAGACCCTGACCTACCTCCATCAATAAAAAGTTTTGTGTCTTTAGCACTCTTAGGCTTTGACTATCTATCCCAGATAGTCAAAGCTCTTAGGAGACGTTAGCCAAAGCTAACGTCAAAATCTAAAAAGCAACCCTCTTTAGAAGCTTGTTAATTAACGTAGGTAAATGCATTTGTTCCATTCGGATTTAGTCACCTGAATCCAAAAGGGGGATTGTACTCATCATACTGATACTGACCAACTTTCTATATGAAACCCATATCTAACTGATACATGAAGAAAAAGAGAACTTTTCAAACATCCCGAATACTGGTCTTCTTTTGTATAGGAATATGTACTTATTTATTTTTCACGAATAGGATACCTATGGGTTTCGTCTTTCGTAGGAAAAGTCGTTGAGCACGCAGGTAGAATCACCCGTGTACCTATTACTTCTTAGCGTTTCACCCCTCATTGGCTCCTATCCTATTCCCCTACTTATTACGTAATTAGATAGTTACGTAAATATAATAAATACTCGTACTTATACTAATATGAGTCGGTATCCATCTAATTTTCGTCGTGGGAGAGCCATGCTTCGGCACGAATGGGCCGGCTCGACCGGAGTAATACCACGGCCTCACAGAAAACCGGCGTGAAACAACGCTTACGTTGTGTTTCGCCGAGTGAGTAAGGATACCGGAGCCCCAAACCCTTATAAAAGGCGGGCAACGCATTTGTGACTCCTCTGGTGTTGCGGGTGTCCATGGGCGACGGTAATCCATCAGGTGATCCGTCTGCTCGTTTGCTCAACCCATCCCCCTATGCCATAAAAAAAATATAATCGTGTGAACTTTAAACGAGAGATGTATTTATTGTCTTCTGTCTGAGCGCCTTTTATCTATCCGTGATAAACCATTGACCTAACATTACTTAGTGGGTAAGTAATTATATAATTTATTCGGTACTATTAATGCTTGCAAAACAGTTTTCCTATTTCACATTAAATAATGAGCGTTGTTACAAAATGGATGTAATAAACCAAGCATCAGAGATATTCCAGAATAGTTGTGTTTGTGAATTGAGGAAGACCAACCGAAGCATCGCTCCTTGCTATAATTATACCAGGTTTGAAATATATTATGATACTAGCTTCTGCCCGCGACTTCGTCCGCGTGGAATAGTTCACGCGCGATGGCTTATTAGCGTATTTCATGTATAACTTTGGTGTTGCTATACCGATTCCTATGATTATTTTTTTACACGCGGCGGAAGCTTAAAAAATGGAGAAACTTCTCCCGTTTTCCCAACATTTCCCTTCACTGCTCTGCTCCTATTGATCGTAGCGTGATGAAAAGTATACTATAACCTGCCCAGGAGTATGAGGAATAATTGTACCAAGTTTGTAGTTTTTGTTTCTATAACGAACATACAGACAGACAGACAGACAAAAATTTTACTGATTCCATTTTCGGCATCAGTATCGATCACTAATCACCCCCTGATAGTTATTTTGAAAATATATTTCATGTACAGAATTGACCTCTCTACAGATTTATTATAAGTAGGTACTTATAGAAGAAGATTGGTGTAATGGTGTAATACACAGTTTGAATTATTTTTGACTGTTTTCCTGTCGTAACGAGTACTAACATCATGGAAGTAGAATAAGTAGGTGTAGGTAATACGTACATACTTACCTAATTGTGATTTATATCATGTAATAATCAGTAACAGTGTGAAAAGATTGTTCGATGCATAATTTTGTTGCAAAGACGTTATTGGTAAATTTATTGCTAGGTGAGATATGAAATCATATAAATGAAAACATTACTCCGTAAGTAACTCCAGAAGAAGGCCTACTTACTGATATAGGACCATACCCACTCATTAGGTACTTATCATTACACATGACTTAATTCAATAAGCTCAAATTAACGCGTATAATCGTATATGGTCAAAGTAATACTTAAACAAAGAAACGTGCGGCGTTTTACAGTTTCTATTTTTACCATTATACCTTAGCACCCTGGGGGGAAAACGCGTGTATATTTGTCATTACAGTAGGTATGTTGTATGTATATATGTGGATATTTACACAGACTGCCAAATTAATTTAAGCGTTACTGTTTTATCAATTAATGTTAATGTCATACGTAACACTTTGTTGTCTTGAGGGAATATTTCGTTGCGTGTAGGTTCTACTGCGCCTACAACAACAATTTGACACTAGGGCATGCATGCCTAATTAACTTGTATTAAATTAATTAATCCATATTGTTATTTTATATTAACGTTTGTTTCTGTCCCAAGCAAGCCCATCGCGGTACCTCGTGGGAAATTTTGTGATAGAGCGCATGCAATATGTAAATTATGGAAAATTCAATTTCATAAGAAATAAAGCCTAGTGCAAATGTATCATTCCTATATAGGTCATAGTATTCACTGAATGCAATGTAGAGCCTTTCAGAGCCAGGATAGTACGAGCGATACCATAATCCATTCACTTGAAAACCTGGGAAAGCTAGATGCACCCTAGAGTATTTTTTGACATGAATTACTAAGTATGTGTTAAAGATATCAGTTACCTAGTTCAGAATCCTGAACTAAGATTTTGAAAAAAAAACCGCGGCTTAGCTGATTTTGACCTACTTAGAGCTTGGGCTTTGCATAAGTAGGTATTTTAATATTGAATTAATGGAACTCCTATCCTTCAGTGCAACAAGATTCAAACTAATCATTTTCCTTGTTACTCTTAAGTACATCACTTACCTACCTAACTACAGTCCACTCTAATTGTTAATAGACATAAGTTGTTTAGCCATAAAAACCCAATTCCCAATGAATCATCATACCCTGAAGAAATTTCAATTAGGGCAATTTTGCGAATGTCAACATGGTAATTGCAAACATGGATGAAGCTCGTTATGAATTGAATATTCATAAACAAATAATGTAACGGATTACTCAGTGTTCTACCTACATTTTTAATTTCGTAATTGGCAAGCATGTCTCCCTGGGGATAACATTAGCGTTGACGCCTTTCTCTACCAAGCCTAAATTAACATGTTTCTGTTTTGAGCCCATTCAAATGTAGTCTTTGCTGAGCATCATGAGGCGACACTCGAGGTATACCTCCCACCGACTTCTTTCAAAGCTTAGATATAAACATCATATTATGTTCTATAAAGTAACGATTATTTTTGTAGAGCTGAAAGCTTTGGGAAGATACCCGATGCCATAGAAAATGAAGTACATCCAGAGAAACCAAAAAAGAGGGGAAGGCGTAGCATTATTAAGGATTACTTGATAGATTATACTGCTAATTCCAATCTTCATGGACTTAAATATATTGGAGAGAAAGAAAGGACTTTCGTGGAAAAGTAAGTTCTAAATAATAAGAGAGGAATAGATCATCTTGAAAAATGATGGAACTTACTAGTTAATTGATTATCTTTTCTTTTCAAGGGTATTTTGGCTCTTCATGTTTACATGTTGTGTGATTCTTTGCGCCGGATTAATAAGAAAAGTATGGATCAAGTGGAATGAAAGTCCCGTCATTGTGAGTTTTGCTGAAAACCCTACTCCAGTTTGGCAGGTAAGCACAAATTTTAAGCATCTTTATTTTATCGACTGTTTATTTAGCGTGTATTTTTGAACATAAGAAAATAATTTATTTTTAGATACCTTATCCTGCAGTTACTGTGTGTTTTGAGACCAAAGCAATGCAGAGGAAATTCAATTTTACAGAATATTATCACTTGTATCTTAACGGACGTGATAATCTCACTTTAACTGAGTAAGTGATTAAAAATATTTTTATCACTCCTCCGTAGAAATATATTACTTACTTTCATGTTTGTATTTATATAAGTATGAAAAACCTTATTACTTACATGGCAGAACAAGATTTCCTTATTACTTACACAATGTTGTAATTGTTTGTATTTGGATTTTTATATTTTAGGCAGCATCTCTTTGAAGATATCTCGATGGTCTGCGATGATCATCTTGCTCCTCCTAATGGTCGGAAATTTTCTTCTGGACTCGATACAGTGAACAATATTAAATCGGTTGGTTTTTTTATGTTCACTATAAATAGCCACGTAAACGGTCAGTGGGTTTAATTTTTTTTTATTTATCAGGTATCACCAAACTTAACAGAAGTTTTCTTCGGATGTAAATGGAAAGATATTCCTAGCGAAAATTGTTCGGACTTATTTTCTCCTATATTGACGGAAGAAGGGCTGTGTTACACATTTAACACTCTAGGGCCAGAAGAAATGTTTAGATTAGACAAGTAGGTCTCTTTTCCTACTCAGTTTGGCTAAAGTATCTACTGTTGGTAAAAGTAAAGCATGTACCTATTTTTGTAATTTTAGTTTACACCGCAACTACCCGTATTTAGAGCATGAAAAACGAGCAGAGTCTTGGAGTCTGGAAGAAGGATATCAGCCTGGAACTCCTATAGAAACTTATCCACACAGAGGCGCGGTGAGTTGGCTGTGCAATAAATAACAGTACATGCTACCTTTACATTCAAATTATATTTTTTTTCCAGTCAATAATCAACAAATATAGCTCAAATTAAGGATCATATCCAAATTTAACTCCTCGGTCTTCCCGCAATGCTGCTCTCAATCTTGGTAATTTAGATCTAGTTGTTTATCTAGTCTAATCTAGTAGTTTAGTGAATTACTGTGATGATTTCAGGGATACGGTGTTAAATCTGGACTAACCTTCTTGTTGAAAGCCAAAAAAATCGATTTGGACTATCTATGCAGGGGTCCAGTGCAAGGTTTCAAGGTAGGTACCTAAGTTTTTAACTTTTATGCTCCATGCAACTCAATGTCTGGTAGCTCAGTAGGTATCTAATATTTGTTAATTAGTAGTTACACATTTCAGCGGAACTTTAACATTTTTAGTATTCTAAATGTGGAATGCGCTTCTCGAGTGGGTCTTCCTCTATAGATAAGGAGATTCTGGGTGTCTTTAAATCACCAGTGAATAGGTTTCTTCTAGTAAAGCGCGCAATCGTAGGCCTCTCAAGAATATAAATAAAAATAAATACATAATTTGGTCCTGCTTCCATATTACCAAAATTGACTCTTCGCCACTGATTTCTTGATTTCCCAGTACTTAGAGTGATATTATAAAATCATACGGTTTAACACATTTCCTCTTATTATTCGTAGATACTGTTGCACAATCCGGCCGAGCTGCCGAGGCTTTCGCAACAGTACTTCCGATCGCCTCTATCGCAAGAGGTAGTCGTTGCAGTGAAACCTAAAATGATGACCACTTCCTCAGGCCTTAAACCTTATGAACCTACCAGGTTAGTACATATATTTTTTAAACATTTTCTACTTTTACTCTTTATTTACTAGATTTACATAATTGTGTATATTAGATATTATAAAACCTGATTGTTCTAAATAAGTGTGTGTTCTAATAAAAAACTTGACTGGCTCTAGGTACTATGATGAGCAAAAACCACCAATAAAAACTGTTGCTTTTACTTTTTCTCAGACGACAATGCTATTTCCCAAGCGAGCGCTATCTCCAATACTTCAAAGTGTACACTCAGGCAAACTGCGAGATGGAGTGTTTATCGAACTTTACTTACACTCGATGTGGATGCGTCCATTTTGGAATGCCTTGTAAGTACCAGGCAGCCATATTATTAAAACTGTAAGTGAGTTAATGTTAACTAAACTATAAGTTGAGATGAGCTATGGGTCGCGGGTAAGTATCGATTCCCGCTCGGATGTTTTTTAACTTCTCACAAAACATTACTTGTACAAGTAATGTTTTGTGAGAAGTTAAAAAAAATCCTACCTAAGTATGAGAGGCAAGAAATAGTGTATCGAATCTACCCTAAAAAGGAGTCGTCGTTTTTTTTTAACTTCTCACAAAACATTACTTGTACAAGTAATGTTTTGTGAGAAGTTAAAAAAAATCCTACCTAAGTATGAGAGGCAAGAAATAGTGTATCGAATCTACCCTAAAAAGGAGTTCGTTAGTGATACATAGGTACCTACTACTTATGTACTCACTTTTTTATAGTTATCTAGATACATATTATAACGTTCAGTAGATACTAGGTAGCTTATAAGAACGTATCCCGTCACTTAATCTCTACTATTATAAAATTGTAAAAAAACTGTATCTGTACATTGAAGATATTTAAAAAAAACACGTGGGTTATATACACGAAAATGTAATCTATAAGAGTTTGTTTGTTTGTTTGTTTGCTTGAACGCGCTAATCTCAGGAACTACTGGTTCGATTTGAAAAATTATTTCAGTTTTAGATAGCTAATTTATCGAGGAAGGCTATAGGCTATATATCATCACGCTAAGACCAATAGGAGCGGAGCACCAATGAAACATGTTTCAAAATCGGGGATTTTTTTCTATTTGAGAGCTTTCGATGCATGCGCTGCGTAAACGATTAAAGTTTGTTACGGGTTGGAGCAAAAACTACAGAATAGATTTTAATTTTATTATCACTAAGAAAGTATATGCTCCAACTTAAAAACTGGTGAACTTCTTATCTCAATTAATGAGATACAGCTTGACTTCCCTGATGTATAGAGGCCCATACAAAAAAGAGGTCATCAATGTTGGTTTTCATTTTTACTCCTGATATAATATAGCTTCAAGTGAGCGAAGCCGCGGGCAGAAGCTAGTATTTTATAGTAACACACTACCTAAAAATTAAAAATGCATCTTGCGTTCCAGATGGTCCAAATATGAATGTCTGCAATGCTGGCAGCAGAGAATGTATAAAAACAGCTCAAAGTAAGTTGGACCTGTTATGTATCTCTCGGAGCCACCAATCTATAGGCTAAAATATAAATATCGTAGAAATGTATGCTTTTATGAGAACGATTAATTACATTATTAAACATTGAAATTGCATAAGAAATTTTAAAATATTATGAGTTACGACATAGTTTTTCGGCACTTGTATAAGATTTTCTTATTGACTTTCGCTTATTATATATCAGATTGCTCCAAAGTACTGTGAGGGAAGAGCATAGCCATTAGCGCGCATTGTTATGCCTTTTGAAATTCCTTCCTATCTAACCCTTCTAGCATTACATAAGTAACTGTAAATAATATGTACCCTTTGTTTAATAAACATAATTAGGTACCTAGGTACTTATTATTGAACACAACCTTCTAACGATAATTAAAAAAAAACTAAATTATTTTCAGTGGAACTGGTGACAATAGAAATCCAGTCAGGTCTTGACAGTAAAATGAATAATGAAACGGATTCACTAGGAGAAGCTCTGAAAGTCTCGTCTAGGTGCCAATGTTTGCCAGCATGCACATCTATAGAGTATGAGGCAGAAACATCACAGGCTGATTATGATTGGGCAGCCATATTCAGAGCTTACAGATTATATAACGTATCGGAAGAATTAAATGAGTAAGTAACTTGTTCACTGTTTACACAATTGTATCAATTATATGCAATTACGCAATCATTTTTTAACGATTAATTTAACAGGTTTTTGCAAATACCTACTTCGAATTTCTAAACTTTCGTTGCGGGTCAATAAAATTATGATATAACGATTCTAAAATTCAGTCACCTTACCCACGATGGGTGTATATAAAAAACAGTATATTATCTTGGGTATATTATCCTTATGGCATGTCCCTAAAATGTCTTTTTCATATAGAAGAGAGAGAGAGAGAGTTATCACAAGGAATTATGAAATCATGTTCTTAATACATAAATTAAAAAAAATATATTATAGTCCCCGTTGCCTAGATTGGCTGCCTTTGCCTATTTAATAATTCGTTATAAATTACCACTGGCAGGATAGTGTGAAAGGATACAACCGATTTGCAACCGCGTGTTTTTTTTGGTAAACCCGCCTCATTCATGAAGAAAATAAAATCAGTAATTATTTATAGATACCCGCCTAGATTATACCAAAAAGGATGTTTTAACGTAAGTACATAATACACAAAAAACATAAATATGTTTTTTGTGTATTATGTACTTAAAACCGTCCCACAAACTTTAAGCAAATGTTATTCTATTTATATCGCAAAACATGGCCAAGTAATTTTTTATTGAAGTTATGTTTCACTCTCCACACACGACTGATTTTAAGTTAACGACCTCTCGAAAATAAACCACCCGGTCAATACCTTCTTGGTGAGATGTAATCAGTAACAAAAGTTGGTTTCTGTTGCTGCACTGCGGAAACTGTCTGGAATTCAATACAATGTCGTATGTAGCTACCTATGTAGGTACCTATTGTATTAAGTTAATCGAAATATCTCACCTTAAGTTAATTTAAATTATGTACTTGATAACAATTAAGTAGGTACTTATATCCGCAGACTGCCACTACATGTTACAGATTACGTTCCCTCCTTGACCCAACCAAAATCTTGAGTGCTGACCTGTGCTGACAGATTTTTTGATAAACGAGGGGACCGCTCATGCGATCGCGCCTCAACGATCGCGCCAGTCTCAAAAAATATAAGAATAAAGCGTTACTTTAAAGAAGACAGGTTAAAAGTCTAAAAAGGTTAAGACAAAAAAATCATAACTTATTCGTTACCTATGCAATTAGTTATGATTTTTTTAAGGATTAAAGTTTATGAGGCGTATTTCATTGAAACTCGAAATAAGTAAATAAGTAGGTACCTACATAATTCCATGCTGTCATATAAAGTTTAAACCTGTATCCTGTATAGTTGCCAAAGTATTGCTTTACCATATTTTAATATTTTCAGTCTGACTTACTCTCGCGTCATGGTGTTCTTCAAAGAAGCCCAGTTCATCACGTCTCGTCGCTCCGAGTTATATGGACAAACGGACTTCCTCGCCAACTGCGGTGGTTTGCTGGGATTGTTCATGGGCTTCTCCATTCTTAGCGTCGCCGAAATAATATATTTCTTAACCTTGAGGTTCTTATTTTTTGTTCAGTCAGTCACTTTATTTCATGATGACCGAGGAATTACCACGGACAGCCACTACTTATGTCTGGGCAAGACGGATAGTTTCTGTTTGATTTCACATTAATCTATACTAATATTATAAAGAGGAAAGATTTGTATGTAAGTATGTTTGTAACGAATTGGATCAAAAAGTACTGGGCTGGTTTCAAAAATTCTTTCACGGTTTGAATGCTACATTATTCCAGATTAACATAGACTATAGAATACTTTGAAAAAAGTTTGGAATTTCTTCAACCGTGCGAAGCCGAGGCGGGCCGCTAGTGGATTCTTGTACCTTATAGGTAACTCAGATTGATTGGCCAATACCACGCAACCACGAAATCACCGTCCCATGGTAGAACAATATTTTGCTAACGCCCCACTGTCCTAACAACTTCGTGCGTTATGCTTAATACCTACATAAATAATGGATAGATTTAATTAATCGGTGGACCTACTTAAAACTAGTTGTCATGCACGTATGTTGTACATTGCCCTAGAATATTTTTTGTATTTAACCAATAGCCAATATAAAGCATACATTTTACAGTCCATTATTCGTTGACTTCTCTGAGTGCGGCAATAACTAAAATTATACGGTAGACCTAAAAGTCTCAAATGAAATAACACCTTGTTTGACTAATGTGAAATAATTCTGCCTCACCGGTCTAGTGGGCGCTAGCGTGAGCTTGCGTTCCTGGGTTCGATTTCGAGGTCGACAAGTGTTATTCGAGTACCTTATGTTTTCTAATCAAATTCTCACTAGCAGCTCGTAGTTTTATTCGGCCTTTGGGCACCTGGTATGTAGGTCTGCTTAGGCAGAGGCGTACTAATGTACACCCACAGTTCGCCGGTATGTTTAGGTCCCATGTAATAGGGGGAGAGCCTATAATTGCCATTAACCGGGCACAAATTCCTAACTCCGAGCTGCTACTGGGAATTTCATTGAAAAACCCAATAACACTGCTCGACCTGGGAATCGAACCCAGGACCTCTAGCGTAGCAGTCGCGCTCAGGACCACTTGGCTAACTAGGCAGTAAGTTATGTATCATTATTTTGTAAACTGACTGTTTTTTAATACAGATTGTGCTGCGTGCTTTGGCGTCGACGAAACAAGCGGCGCCGTATTGATTTTTCTAAGATTGACACCGTTCCCGGGCCAAGTCCCAGCAAAGTTATTCACCCCTACATCGATTAATTAATTTATATGTTAATAAAACAACTATGACCTTTTTATCTTATTTTATTGCCTATAATTTAAGTATGTTTTGAAGCACACGCTATTTTGCTGGTTTATTCACATATTTTTTAAGTTTCTTATACATACCTAAGATTAAATGCAAATAAAAAATCGAGTTCACTAATTATTGTTTAATTACACAGTACTTGGACCGCTAGGTTTTTTCTTTGGAGCATAACCAATTCTGTTATGTATTTCTTCTGAAGTTTTAGCTCCAACGCCTAAGGATTTAGGTGTGTCTTCTTGCATTTCAGTCGCTGAGGATGAATTGTGTCCTTGTTCCCTTCTAAAAGCTTCATATTTTTGCAAATCGTCTAGTTTTAATGTTATTTCCGTCAAAGGTCTTCGTATCATTATTACTGAAAAATACATCCATTTATAAGTAGAGATTAGAAGTAGGTACATACTTAGGTACGCCTAAAAAATCTTAATTTCGATTAAGAGTTCGATAATCAGGTCGAGAAGTGCCACAAAAAATTTCTAATAAGAAACTATTGAGTAACCGTAACAGAAAAGGCAATTATAATGGTATCTAAACATACAGGTGAACTGTGGGTGTACCTTAATCCCTTATTAATCCGTAATAACTGCAAAATGATATATTTTGGCGGTAGCCTAATGGCTAGGGCGTCGGGCTTGCGATCATGAAGTTGCCGGTTCGAACCCCACCCATTGCACTACCGACGTGAACCCACTCGTAACACAAGCATTTAGCTTAGCACGAGGGGTTAACAAGAATACTAGTAATGTGTGACCCACTAGTAAGCTTTTTAAAAAAAAAAATATAGTGCGACAAACTTATTAACCTGGTGGTGGTAATTGAAAATAAAGTCACTCTTCATTCGTCACCATTTTGTCAGATAAGATAAGATAACCATATACATACATACATACATATTTTCACGCCGGTCTCCCATTGGGGTAGGCAGAGACTATAGATTTCCACTTGCTACGATCCTGGCATACTACTGTCGCTTCATCTACGTTCATTAACCTCCTCATGCAAGAACGTCGGTTTAGGGTGTTCTTAACCTGACCTTTTTTAAGAACGGCTGCAACTTGGTTGTGGTACGTTCGTCGAGGTCGGCCCCTTCCAACTTCCCCTTCCATCCATACTCATCATTATACCTACTCGTTTCGTCAATCTCCGTTCATCCATCCTCTCTACATGCCCAAACCACGTTAACATACCTTTCTCAATCTTTGTTACTACACCTTCTTTCACACCAAACCGCTCCCTTATCACACTGTTCCTCACTCTATCTTTCAAAGTTACCCCACACGTACTTCTCAACGCTCTCATCTCTACAGCATTTATTCTACTTTCATGTCTCTTCTGCCATACCCAACTTTCACTACCATACATTAGTGTCGGCGCCAACACACCCCCAATTACAGCCCGTCGTGCCTTTTCAGACACTATTCGGCTATTCATGAAAGTGTGTAGCGCCCCATTCACTTGATTACCGGCAGTCACTCTCCTTTCAATGTCACTCTCATGCTTACCATCCCTAGTAAACAAAGAACCCAGATAAATAAACTCTTTTACTTGTTCCACTCATATGCCACCTATCAAAATATTGCACACTGTACTAGTATTCTATTATCTGTGACACTGTCATAATTTCTTCCCTTTCAAAAACCATAACTTTCGTCTTACTTACATTCACTTTCATTCCGTTCTTCCTAAAAGCGCCATCCATAATGGTTACCTTAACCATATGATGGGTTATATATATATATAGTTTTTATGGGATAGGGGGCAAACTAGCAGACGGATCGCCTTAGATGGTAAGCCCGCAACACCAGAGGAGTCACAAGTGCGTTGCCGCCTTAAGATATATTTTTTTAAAGATTTTTCTAGCCTATATATTTTATAGTTTTTTTTTTATTAAAAATTTATACCTACTTATCGAAATGAATTTCAATATATATTATATTATAAACATACTTAAACGAGACTAATAAAACGTAGGTACTTAAACTTCGGACCCAGAATAACTTGCTTCGAACGCATCTTCGTAGATTTAGTTGGTAGCACTGTTAATATACTAGTGATGTAAACGAGATGTGCACATATTTTGCATATCGACATATGTATATGTCAAAGTCGTAGATGGATTACTAGTTAGATTATTAGTTACAAAACAGCTCTGTTATGTAAAACAGCTTTATAACATCCAGCTGGATTGTCATTCCAATACGTCTACCAAAACCGCCACCCACGTTTTTGTTTTGTAGAATGACTAATCTGCAGTCACAATAGAAGCTATGACAGATAAATTTTGACCGAATTTTGCAGTGAAATTTAATTTTGTCCGGGTAAATGCGGGGTGAAAGATTTATATTGGTTAGGTTAGAGTGGAACTTTAACCACACGACGCGCGAGTAGAGCGAGTGAGGCCACGGTAGCACCTGGCGAGTACCGGAACCGAATTGCAAATTGCCGAAGTTAGCTTTACCCTTTGTCATGACATACCTTCACGAGCGGCGAATTTTGGAACTAAATTTTCAGTCTCACGTTTCATATCACGCTATTTTACAAGACCGCTAGTATTCGTTATGCCTAAATTAATAATCACTCCGGAAGAATAGTGTAGTGTAGTGGTAAATCTACCAATGACGCGGTATATGAACTGGTGAGATCGGTCATAACGAACTTGGATAGGAAGAAAAAGTGCCTGCTGGTGTTCCTGGACTAAGCAAAAGCCTTTGACCCTCTTCTTGATCTACATCAACGACCTGTGTCAGCTTCACCTTAATGTCAATGGTCAAATTTGACCATTCGCCGATTACACTACTCTTTTCTTTAGCGGTGATAGCTGGGAAGGGGTCTTTGGGGTGGCTAAGGAAGGGCTCAACGGGGTTGCTGCTTGGTTACGAAATAATGTGCTGACTCTCAATGTCACAAAAACTAAATACATAGGGCCAGGCTTGCGTATGTCCTTCCCTTCAGAGGACAGATAGAATTAAATACCTTGGAGTTACATTAGACCAATTCCTCGGCTTCAAACCACATATAGACAACCTGGTAACGAGATTGCGCAAACTCATTTACGTATTTAAGAATCTAAAACATGTAGCCGGGCTTCGTACCATGAAAATGGTCTACTGTGCCTTATGTCAATTGATTATTGACTACTGCATCATCTACTGGGGAGGGGCTGCTAAAACAAACTTGATTGAGGCGGAAAAAGCTCAACGTGCGATACTTAAGGTTTCTGCGGGCCTTCCCTTTCGATATCCTACGGTCAACCTGTTCAAAAAGTGGGATGTACTGTCTATAAGACAAACTTTCGTTCTGCATATATAGTCCTTAAAAAACACTCATCTAGTATAGGATGCGGAACTATTGAAAGACAAACGAAGAAAGGGAACTGTATGCATCACAAAGCTTTTTCGTTTACGTCAGTCCCACAGGTTTTTCTGTTACCTAGGGGATTTATATAATGCCATCAACAAGGGTCAAAATATATACTCCCTACTCAAACCCAGCTGTAAGAAAAAAGTAACTGACTTTCTCAAAACTCTTTCACACTGAAAAATTGCTCCGCACACTTGCATAGTACCTACTTGCACTCAAATAATTATCTACCCCTACACCACCATTCACATTCACATACACCACCATTCACCTTTTACTTACAAAGGGACTACTCATCCTGCGAATGCTTTTATTTGTTTTTGTAACTGTTTTTTGTGTTTGATTTTTTCCTTTGCATTTATAAACGTTTCTTTTAAATTGTTAAGTAGAAAAAAAAAGTCACCTGCCTACTGATTTATGATGCCGCACAATGAATAAAAATTCATTTGAAGTATAAATCTAATTAGACTTGATTAATTTGCGTATGTAACGTATTTTAAGTACCTCTTGAGAATGGTACCGTTAAAGTCGATACTGTAATACGGTATCGGTAAGTTAAAATTTCACATCACTAGTTCCAACATTTTGTTTGTTTGACGTGACGTTGGATCGTGTACACGTCAATATTGTGTAGCTTTTAGCGCGATTAATCCATCTTGTGTTATAGTTTCTTGAAAATCTAATTAATTCTACATTACAATATATATTATACGTGATTATAACTCACCAAAATGCTGTATCTTGAAGATTATTTAGAAAGTAAGACGTTCTTTGTTCTTCTATGATGACGTAATTCTCTGCCTGCACTTTGTTATGTTGGCACTATTGTGGCGTTGGCGTGCCATAATAAAACATGAGCGCGTAAATTTGAATTATACAATTTATTCAATCTAACCGCTGCAAGTGTGATTTGCTCTAATTTAATTTAATTAATTTTGTAATCTCATTGCAGTGATCGAGCACCTTCCGCAAGAACTAAGGGACCGCTTTACTGAAATGCGAGAAATGGATTTATCAGTTCAAAGTAAAAAAAACTCACTATTATACTTTGATCATACTAAATTTCTGTAAGCACTACAATAAAAATAATTTCTTCCAGATAATATAGATACGCTGGAAAAAAGAGTGCGTACTCTTTTCGGTGGATGTAGACGAGGAGAGATGAATACTGATGACGCTAATACAGAGTTTGCTGATATCAAGCGGGGATACAATAAGACTCTTGAGGAAGCCGATGAAAAAATGGCTCTGGCTAATCAGATGTACGATTTAGTAGACAGATATTTACGTAGACTTGGTAAGTAGCTACACTTATAGTTAGTAAAAAAAACATGCTAGTGTATATCCATATTTTTTTAGTGTCTGTTTACTAACAATACTTTAATATCATAGCTCTATTCTTTTGAAATGAGTACTATAACTTTTTTACTGTATTCAAAGTTGGTGTTTTAACATTAACATTTTCAAAAAGTCTCACATCTATGGGAAGACTGCTTATATATTTATATTTTTTACACAAGAATATTTGTGTATATACAGATACAGAGCTTCATAAGTTCAAATGTGAGCTGGAAGCAGATAACAAAGGTATTACCGAGCTACTAGAGAAACGGTCACTTGAACTTGATGTCAACACCAATCACACAAGCACATCCAACAACAATCATTACAAGGAAAACAGGTAATTGCCTGTGAAGGAATAATGAGTAGGTAAAAAAACAATTTGTATGACCCTCTAGACCACCATCCTTCAATGAATTTAATATTAATACTAATTTAACGCACTGGAAAGCAATGCGTAAGACAACCTCCAACATGATGGACACTTGGTAACGGTCCCTGGGAGTCATTGGATGCTGGCGGCATATAACTGGTCCTTGTGGAAGTCTTTGGGGAAGGCCTTTGTTCAGCAGTGGACTTCTATTGGTGGATATGATGATGATGATGACTAATTTAGCTAACGGTTTTGAACATGGTGAGAGAGAGAGAGTACAGAGTTCAAATAAAAAAAATGTGAAGAATGGTGTGGTGTATTAAATGCTGGGGCCTTATGACGTGTGGTGAGATACCATGGGCTGATTGATTGAAGGGTATTTAACAGCCACAATGTTCTTCAGCATTCATATAAAGGTAAACCAGTTGGCACCAGTGAGAGTGATTGCCCTAACTGATCTGAACTGATCAAACTTGCTGCAACTTATAATATAAATCACTGTAACCTGATAGATCCAATTATGTTATGAATTATGCAGCGGTATTCTCATTATTCATATGATATCAGGTATCGCATCCGGGCCGAGAAGCGTCGCGACAGCTGGGGTAACCGCGAATCTCGGGGCCATGCTTCTGGAAACCTTTCTAGAACTGAATCTGCTATACAGGTAAGGCCAAGGAAGCCAAGGTTTTTGGGTAGTGTAAACATACAACATAAACATACAAACCTACTATCACGACTGTATTCTCCGAAGGGTTAGGTATGTTATCTGAATTATTTATTATACATATACTTATTTTACTGAAAATTTCATAGACAACCCCAATAACATTCCTGGGAATTAAACCAAAGATCTCTAGCGTAGCATTCGCGTAGCGTTTCCGACCACTACACCAATTAGGCAGTCAGTTAGGTAGCTCTGTTAGCTTTATTAGTTCTGCAAGAAGCAATGAAAATTTTGCTATGTATTTATGTGTTATCTGTAAAGGATATTTTTATGTGTCTAATCCTCCTGTATTGATTTCAGGCGGCATTAGGACGTGATTCCTATTCACTAGGCCATGCTGGCAGTGCCATTGCTGCAGCAGCTAGCCAAGCTATCGCAGCAACTCAACAGGTAAGTTTTATAGGACGCTTAGATTATCTTGTAGAACACCATATTTCAAGCAAATAAATATTGAATTGAATTGAATTGATTAGGTATTTATTAGCACATTTCAAAAACTCTCCTTGCAAAGGTCTATTCTGATCCAGGTCTGTACAATCATACATATTATGTTATTGCGATCAGTTTTAGGTTGTGTGAAAGGGATGGTCCTATTAATTGTAAAGTGGCATCTGGCATCCCCCTCTATCGTATAACTACCGCAATAACACGTCATGGTAGGGTCTCTGTTCCTTGCTAGGGTATTAGTTTAAGTGGTGTTCTAATGAGTAATCCATTAATTCTTATTTACTTTGAAGGGCAGATATTTTTGGGGATGTCTGCATTCAGTGTTGAGGTGTTGCTTGTTTGTTTAGATGCAGCATGGTCGCCGCACCGCCTCTCTGAAGGCTTCCTATGAGGCAGTCGCGGGCGGTGAACTTGCTCATCACGCACTTCAGACACACCATACTCACCATGACCATGGTAAGGCAAATTTAGTTTTTGGGATATCTGTTAAAATGCAATTAAACTGAAATAACTTGCTGGATCCGCACTGGCTTAGCAAGCGAGGATGTTGGTCTCACAACCTTCATTATTTAACTAAGAATATTCCTCGATACTTCAACAGGCCATGGAATGTCGTCGAGCCACAGTCAAAGTAACAATGTCCACGGCCATCATACTACTTCTCATGGACATAGCAATTCATCTTCTACTAAGAGGAATAAGCAGAAGTAAGTAGCGACTAGAATACAGTAACTGTATAATTATAATTATTTAGCAATTCACTCATATTCAAGCTTTAAACAATTTAGTTTACAAAAATAGCTTAGTGTTATTGTATAGTACCTTTAAAATAATGTGATTACTTTTATTAGATTATTTAGATAGGTAGTAAACATTTATTTATACATAAAGATCACTTTACCACAGTCTCCCAAAAATGTTCTGTTTTGGGTTAGGTAAGTAAGCATGAGATTTACGCAAATAATTGGGGAGTCTTCGTTATGATTGGGCCTTGGCTATTAAATCAAAATTTTTTGCAGGAAGAGCAACAGCTATAGCTCTACAGGCGTATCTTCGCATACTCAGCAAGTTGTTGCGGCGGTGGCTAGTCGTTCTTCTTCGCCCACAGTCGTGTATGAGCTTTTTATATATTTTTGTAGTAGTGGATAATAATTCATAATGAAATGACAATAATAAAGTAAAATTTACTTATATTCTTTCAGGGCTATGAATAATGTTGTGAACAATGTTGCAATTGAGGAACCAATGGAGGAGGAATGGACATATGACCCCAACGAGCCGCGCTACTGTATCTGCAATCAGGTGTCTTATGGAGACATGGTTGCTTGTGATAATCAAGACGTAAGTAATTTCACGATATCTTTATATATTTCGGGCGACCAAAAGCACACAGAGGCGTCATCCCTAAACCCTAGCGAAATGTTTGAAGTCCACTTTTATCATGCGTACCGCCGAAATGTGGAATGCGCTTCCCGAGTGGGTCCCCCGATAGATATAATACGGATGTCTTTAAATCACAAATTAATCTATTTCTTCTAAGCAAGCGCGCTCCATCGTAGCTTATCGCTTAACATCAGGCGCATTGACGGTTTTTTTTTATAAGCTTACGCTTAGGCCTTTCAAAATGTTATATCGAGGGCTAATAAAGCTGATGTTGTACAGCTGTAGTGGTATGCCATAGATAGTATAATATTGCAATACGAAGTTTTTAGATAGTACATGCAATCAAAGTACCCGGTACTTACTGGTACTGCGCCTAATTATGTTTGCTCCTTATATTGCAGTGTCCGTATGAGTGGTTCCACTACCCGTGCGTCGGCATCACTGCCCCACCGAAAGGAAAATGGTACTGCCCACAATGCCAGACTAACATGCGTCGCAACCGCGCCCACCGGAAGAACTGAACTGTCCGACAACGTTATCTTACTCCTTAGTGCTTAATCTTATATCGTAATTCATTATGCCATTTAACCTACCTGTATACATTATTTAAATAAATAATTCCATGTGCATGATTAATTCTAGTTTGTTATGTATTTCTTAAATCCTTTTTCCATATGGTTAAATCAACCAATTAATAATTGGTGTGAGTAAAAGCATTTAACCCTTTGACTATCTAACCAAGATATTCAAAGGGTTAAATGCTTTTACTCACACCAACTGCGACTTATTTATGGTAGACTAGCTTCTGCCCGCGACTTCGTCCGCGTAGCGTGATGATATATAGCCTATCTATAGCCTTCCTCAATAAATGGGCTATCTAACACTGAAAGAATTTTTCCAATCGGACCAGTAGTTCCTGAGATTAGCGCGTTCAAGCAAACAAACAAACAAACTCTTCAGCTTTATAAATTAGTATAGATAATAATTAGGTATTTTTAGGCTTCTGACGTAAAACTAGGAGATCCGTGCTACTAGTATTCTATTATCTGTGCCCGTGTATGGTTCATTCATGCCAAAGGATAGCATCGTTTTATTGTTTTTTTTTTCATTTTCATTTGATGAAATTATGATTATATTTCTCACCCTGCTACTTTTCTCCTGCAATAAATTTTCAATTAAGTAATATTTATAGCCACACTTGCTATTGTCAACAAAATGCGATTTGAGCAGGCTGAAAAAAGTCGTAGGTGTGACTTAGGAAATATGTATTATTTCATGTGATTTGTCACATGCTATCTATGAAATGTTTCTTGCAGGTCTCTATAAATCAGATAGGTCAAGCTGTATCTTTGGATCCGATTAATTAATTGAGATAAGATGTTTACCCGTTTTTGACTTGGAGCTTAGTAACACCAGTCCTCTGACGTCGTTGATAGAGATGCCTAATTAGTAGAGCCGGGCCGGCGGGCCAACTCGGCTTAAGCCTAGTTATACATTCACATCATCATTGACAGATTCCACTGATCTCTATAGGTATTTAGCCTGCAAAGGGAAATTGAGAGCATGGAACACCTGTGTACATGCGATGGCTAGAAAGTGAATGTGCCTCTTGAGAAGAGGACTACAGACTCATTCAAGAATTGTCATAAGTTTGAAAAATAAATAAATTAGTGTTCATAATTATATTTTCGACAGGCTTACATTTTATTCTGAGAACTTGAATGTTTAACATACATTAAAAAGTTTTAAGAAATGGTTGGTAGTGTTTTCTTCAGCTCGCCTTGTCCGCCAGTAGGTATAGCGGACTCTGCGGACTATTAGTTTTATCAATGCAATGAATGAATATGCAATTTTATTTATTTTTATTTCTATGCAATTGGGATTTTTTTTATCCTGATAAGGCTTTTGTTATGTTTGTCCTGAACATAATTGTATCAATATAACGTCTACGTATTCATATTCAATCAAATTGAAGATTGTTTTATGATGAAGTATGATTATAAGTGTTTTGTTGTACTTGGGTCTTTTTTCTTTTTGTGAAATAAAGAAGTCCATTACATCTTACGACTAATATTAGTCACCGAGGACAAAGTCTGTTTAGCGAGACTAGTTGCTTCCGCCCAGAGGACTATTAGCAGCATGAATCCCATATTGAGCGGACGCAAACAATCTCTAGAATGCAGAATTTATGGCTTGAATTTCGTGCAGCGCACAGTGTGGTGTTAAACGCGAACATGAAATACGTTTAACCCCGTGCTGCATGCTACATAGAGTAAAAAAACCTACATTCTTGTGACTGGCTGCATCCGCTCAGTGCAATCAACATAAAATACGAAAAAATATCATAGATTCATAGACCAGTATCGATATCGATAAATTATTTTACATCCCCTTTGCACTAGTTAATTCTATAATATTTATGGGAAGGTATGCAGAATTTGCGTTATGCTCCATCTATTATATACTTAATCTGAGGGTATGACCCACCTTTTTAGATGGATCGTCGTGAACTTTGCGTGAACGTAACTTATGATGTCATGACATGAGGTATTCTTTTATCTGTGACATGAGTGACGTTTTCGCCACGACCACAACGACCGCGGTCGTTATGTGGAACCTTTGACTATCTATCCCTGGACAAGTGACGCGCTTAGTTCTATGAACAAAAAAGTCTGTCACTTTTGGTGCGGGGGGAGGAAACACTACATAGACATTGCTGCACACATACTCAAAATCATTTTGTATCGCCACGAACTCACACATATTAAATTCTTCACCACTAACACAATTTACGCACACATAGAGGACAAATACGTCAACATACAAGAATTGACGACAATACTAACGTATAATACAATAAAAATAATTAGGAAGCTACTATGTCGATATTTTATATCGATAGATTATTTTAGGAAGAATAGAGAAAAACGTAACAATATTACAAATTATTTTTGTATGTAATTATTTATTTGCAAAATTAAAATCATCCATACACACCTTTTTAATATCTTGCGTCATAATTATTTTCAATGCAATGCTCTCATTGCATGCTAATGAAATACAAAACAAAGGAACTGTTTAGGTATAGATAAATAGGTGTAACATACTAAGTAATTGGAAAATAAACGCACGGGTGAGAGAAATCGCAAACTTTTCTAAATACATATTCTATATCCTATGTTAATCTTGAATAATGTAGCATTCAAATGGTGAAAGAATTTTCGAAATCGGCCTAGTAGTTTTGAGTTTATTTGTTACATACATTGATACATACAAATCTTTCCTCTTTATAATATTAGTATAGATAGAGCGGATATTGGGGACGTTATGTTACAAATACTTTGATACCAATTAGTTTGATTCTTTCATTTTGATTTTTTCTTTTCTTTTCCAGGCTGATATATTAGGAATAACACTAGACAGAGCATTTTGTTTCCCACGAGATATATGTAGGAGTAAATACGATTTTGTTCATTATGTCGCGCGTTAATATGAACAGAAGCGCTACGCTAGAGGTCCTGGGTTCGATTCCCCGGTCGAGCAAAACGTTATTGGAGTTTTTCTATAAAATTAAGGGTTGATGCCCGATTAATGTCAATAGGCTCGCCCCCTAATTACGCATCTGTCTAACCCTTCGGGGAATAAAGACGTGATGGTATGTCGTGTTCCGTACTCTCGTTATTTCTTTGAGCCGGATATCGAAAAAAGAAAATAATGTGTTTGAAGAAACACCCCGAGAGGCAGGGCATAGTGGAATTGAATAACTCACTTACAATTGGAGCTGCCCAACTGGGGAAACACCTACACTTTGCAGAAAATAGTAGCCAAATAACATAGCACTGTACTACTAGTATTATATTATCTGTGACTGTACTATGTTGTGTTCCTAACGGTGAGCAAGATCGCCAGAGCACCGCGAGGAAGCGTTATGTTGGCAGTGGGGGTACCGGTGTTGTGGGTTGTCTACCGGGTGTGAAAAGATTTTTACAGGTTCGGCAACGGGCGAGTGATACCCCAGGTGTTGCAAGCGTTCATATAATAGGGTACATTAACACTATATATACACTTACCATCAGGCGGGACATGTGCTGGATTTCCACCTAAGTGGTAAAAGAAACCCCAGACCTTCTAACCATACCGTATCTTAGAAATCATTTTCAATGATTTTTGAAATACGATTTAAATATGTTAATTTATAAATTCTTTTGTCAACAAATTTATCCGCAACGGCTTAAGCTATTATTTATCAATCACACCTATATCATTTTAAATGAAGGTCCTTTGTAGATCTGAAAAAGTAACAAATAAAATATCTATTATTGGATATCAAAAATAATCAATAATCTTAGTTACGTCATTTCCAAAAATGTTATTTTATTAAAATATAGTGATATCATAAATTCATGATATTCATCTTTAGTGATCTTTAGCAATTATTATAATTTGGTATTACATTGAACACGAAAATAATATCGATATCGATTCGAAATCGTAAACAAACACTATCACATCATTAATTAAAATGACAAAACAAAAGAGGGACATAGTCTCGCTACACTTTTTAAAATTCGAGTTTTAAGCATTATGTCATAATATATATAAGGCCTATAATTGCCAAAAAACGGTAATTCTGCATTAAGACCTATAATTGGAAATCAGAAATGGTGACATCCTATTGGATGATATATAATTGAAATCAAAAAATGACATTTGGATGGATATTTCAAATTTAAATCTTACGTGTATTAGCAGAAGGCTGATATTGTTAGTAAAAAAAATTTGCTAGTCTCGTGGGGAGTGCGGATAGTCTCGTGGGGAGTGCGGGTAGTCTCGTGGGGAGTGCATGCTTGAACTAAACGATTATTTTATACTCGATTATTGAATCGGTAACGTCCTCGATCTTTATTAATAAATTGTATTATGTGATTTAAATAGAAATAAATGAACTTTAATACTTACATACGGAAAATAACTCCATCTTTATCTAAATAAGATATTCGATATTTTTTTGCATACATTACTGCACGTATATCGGTATTTACACGGAGCATTTATGATGACCTTACTGAGCGGAAACGATTCTGTTAATGAAAAATCGATTTCGGAAACAGTTTTGATAAGCGCGTTAGATTTTTTAATCCACTACCTTGACAGAGGGGAATGATCATGAGAGGCGGGTCCTTATAGATAGATAGTCAAAGTGTGGAACGAATGAGCATTCTAATCGTTGTGGGCTCTAAGTGGAACGCACTCATAAAATATAACTGTCAGTGTCAGTTAGTTGTCAGTAATGTCAAATGTCACTGTCTTGATGTCTTCTAGCTTCTAGGTCTTTCTAGTTTCTGTTGGGGGATTTTACATTGAGTGAATTTGCTTGTTCAAAAAAATATCAAAGTTCTAAGTCGTGCGTGTGTAGTTCGAACTTTTTTCTCAAATATTATATATTTATAAAATTTTGGGTATACAGAATAGTTCTGTTTTAAATCAATAAGCGATGTCGGAAGCTAAACTGAAGGAGGTTGGTTTTATTTATTACTTTTGCGGCATTGATTGACGATCGCATATAACTATCTATACATATTCTAATACTGAATTTCTCTTTGTCTGTCCCGTAATGTGCACCACTTATTCTGTTTTCTTGATTGTAAAAGTATGACTTGCATAACTGTTTATTATAGTTGCGCAGCGATATCGACGAGCTGAATGAGTTAATAAAACAGGCTACTAGAAAGAGGGTACAAGATTTACTGTCCCTAGAAATTAGAAAATTGGAGACAGAATGGATAAACTTAAAAGAAACCCTTGCAAAATCCGCGCAAGCAGGATCCTCCCCTGCAACATCGGCGGCAGCAGCTGCGCAAAGCAAGAGATACCAAATTAAGTTGAATGGTTATGGTATGTTAATGGAAATAAAATGATACATAGTCATAGTATGTAGGTACCTAGAGAGGAATAAAATAAAATTGATGATGTGGTCCTAGTGATTTCAAGGCAAATAAGCGAATGTACTGGTTATAAAAGCCAAAGAACTGGCACTAGGTGATGAAGTAAAGTTATGTATTGGAAGCTTAAGTCCTGGGGAAGAAGTGTTGGTTGCCAATGGGCTAGATGGCTTATAAATAATATCATAAAAATTGATGAGAATAGCTAAAAACTAAGAATGGTGAGCAAAGGGTGCATTAGGTGACAAAGACTAAGAAATTAGAAGTTATATAGTATAATAAGACTGAGGATTGGGATGGGAAGAATATTTTTTGTTTAATTGACTGATTAAACTTAGGTAAACTAAGGTTTTTTTTTGTAACATGTCTCTTACCATAATGTTTAAGCGGTAAGGGTAGTCTAATGGCTAGGGCGCCGGACTTGCAATCCTGAGGTTGCCAGTTTGAAACCCACCCATTGCACTACCGACTTAAACCCACTCGTAACACAAGCAATTTAGCTTAGCATGAGGGGTTAACAAGAATACTAGTAATGTGCGATACACATTGTTAGTAACATTTTTTTTTTTTTAAAAAACCTATTGAAGGTTTGTCTATGCTTTGGGTGATATGATGCTTATTGCAGTCTTTTCAAATCTCTATGAGCCTCATTTTTACATTTATACTTTCCTATAAAATTTTCAGGTTGGGATCAGTCAGATAAGTACATTAAAGTTTTTGTAACATTAAAGAATGTCCAAACTGTGCCAAAGGAACAAGTGTACTGCAAGCTGACGGATAAATCAATGGAATTGCATGTTGAAAATCTGGAGAATAAAGACTACTTGCTTGTCATCAATAAACTGTTGGAGCCCATCAATGTTGAAGAGAGCCATTGGAAGCAGAAAACTGGTATATATCTATATATTTTCCAATAGTATTTTATTACAGAATATTATTATTAGTATTAAATAAAGACAATAAATATTTAAGTACATAATAATTTATTACAACACAATCTGAATATTGCATTTACTTTGGTTAGTTATGTTGCTTCACTTCCTGGTAATATTGTTAACAGCAATGCAGTGATTCTTCAATTTTTTTTTCTCACACATGAAACATATTTTTTATGGGATAGGGGAGCAAACAAGCAGACGGATCACCTGACGGCAGGCGATAACCACCGCCCAAGGACACCCGCAACACCTGTGGAGTCACAACTGCGTTGCCCACCTTTTAAAAGGGTTTGGGTCTCCAGTAACCTCACTTGCTTGGCGAAACAATGCAAGCATTGTTTCACGTCGGTTTTCTGTGAGGCCATGGTGTCACTCCTGTTGAGCCGGCCCATTCATGCCGAAGCATGGCTCTCCCATGTGAAAACATGTGAAGTAATATAAAATGTAACACGAAAATGTGGACATGCCCACTTTTTGTCATATGAAAAAGTTACTTATCTCACTACCTACACGCTATTTGTCAAAATACATTTTCTATTTGTTTACAGACATGGTGGTGATATTCTTAGCCAAGTCCCGTCCAAATGTAAAATGGTCTCACATGACAGAGATTGAAAAGAAGTTTGAAGATCAGCGCAACAACAAGTTGAAACCAGCAGCTCCTGATATGGACAAATCTGATCCTCAGGAATCCATCATGAGCCTTATGAAAAACATGTAAGTTATGGCTTTATTGTTGTTATATAAATACAAAGAAGACTGAAAACTTATTATTCAAATGTTTTGTGTGAAGCTGTCTATAATTGTACTAATTTTATCATACTATGAAAGTTCAAACCCACAAAAAAGAAGACAGGGATGAATGTGTAGTTTACCTAGAATATTCAAATACACAAGCTCATAATAATTCATCTTACCATGGTTCATACTTGAACATATTGTGATTCCAACAAAAAATTATCATAATTTTTTTTCAGGTATGAAACTGGGGATGATGAAATGAAGAGAATGATTTCAAAGGCCTGGTATGAAGGTCAGCACAAGAAGAAATCTGACACTCTAGACCTGTAGAACTCATGCAGTTCATGAGAATAGATTATATGAGAAATTAATTTTAAGAATAAATCAAATTCAGATTTTTTAAATGATTTAGTTTCTTTTATATTGATTTGTCTAATACAAAGTAACCAATACTAAATTGGAGGCATGTAATAACTATAAATCTATATATATAAAAGAAAGTCGTGTTAGTTACTCCATTTATAACTCAAGAACGGCTGAACCGATTTGGCTGAAAATTGGTGGAGAGGTAGCTTAGAACCACGAGACGGACATAGGATACTTTTTATCCGACCGAATTCCGCGGGGGCGAAGCCGCGGGCAGAAGCTAGTTTACTATAAAGTCTAGATATTGGCAAACCAATACTAATGTTCATATTGACCCTCATGGTTCTCTACAGTACAGTAAGGCAACAGTTGATGAATAAATAAACTCTTGTGTAACACACAATATTTATTTAAGAGTATATCAGGAATATAGACCTATATAACATGGAATCTAATTTTCTACAAGTTTAAAATAGAGGAGTCCATAGTAAAGTTCGTCGTTTAATCCACCTTGATAGGATTGTAGTGAGAAGATACACGCAACCAACGCAGATTCCTGAAAAAGTACATCATCCAAAATTAGTTAACAGCGCAACCATAATGAAAGGCCCTTGCGAGAACTTTGTTAGTATTTGTAAGCGCAGAACCGGTTTGTCCATGTCAGACTCAGAGTTACCCAACAGTAAGTAGATTATATTTAGTTTTGTCTATACAAATAAATAAAATTGGAGGTTCTGTTTGTAATATTAAAATAACCGCTTTTTACTAAGTGCATTTGGATGTATTCACGGGACATAATATACCAAAACCACATTTTTTAAAAATTTTGTCTGTCTGTCTGTTTGGTCCGGCTAATCTCTGAAATGGCTGGACCGATTTTGACGGGACTTTCACAGGCAGATAGCTGATGTAACTTAGGCTACTTTTTTTTTATATCACACGGACGAAGTTGCGGTTATCAGCTAGTTATCAAATATATCGAATCAGAATAACTTTTACAGTGAAGCTTTTTTACTCTCAAACCCTACCTACACAAATACAAGAGTTCAAATAATAATAAAATTAATTAAAACATATTTGCGTAATAAAGAAGAAATACATACAGTTTTTTGGGTTTTTCAGAGCGACTTGGTGTCAGTATCTGCATGAAGACAGTGCATACGTATGCGGCTTGCAATGTGTAGAGAAGATATTGCCAGTTGCCGACGATGGAATCATTTTCAGGATCAACTTTTCTGACCATCACGCTAGCTATACTCTCGCGATTTCTGGCCAACTCAACGTTTCGGGAACGAGCTTCAGTTGCTTCGCGTTCTCTGTGTTCAGTTCTGTCCCCATGTTCTACTCTGCTACGGAACGCCTCACTTCGACGTTCTGCAGATCTGCTCAATGGTTCAGTTCTGACTTGACGGAAATTTTGGCTGTCTGCTGAACGTGTCCTTCGGTCGGATAAGGAACTTTCTCTTTCTGTAGTGACTGTAACTCTGCCGGGTGTCCTAGATTCTACTCGATTTACTCTGGCAAACTGATCATCACGAGCGTGCCTAGATAGCCTGTCATTATATCTGATTTCTCGTTTACTCTCAATTGCATTTCCAGTATTCATACCAATAATAATTATTCTAGATTTACGGATGTTCGTTCGATCTACTTGCCTTTTTTCACGAATAACCCTACGGTGGGAATTTCTGCTTATTCCGTCCCGGATTTCTCTTGGTAATCTCTCACGCCTTATTTCTGGTCGAATTTCTAGACCTCTCTCATTTGAGGCATTTATGATTCGTGATTCCCGGTTTTGTCGCCGATTCATTTCACTAGGTAGTCTAGGGTTATTTTCTTTTAGTTCACGGCGTAAATCCGTAGACCTCTTTTCGTTATAATTAATTTGTCGTTGACCATCAACGTTGCTTTTATTTGGGGTATTCACTATTCTTAATTCTCGAATATTCCTTTGCTGCATCTGATCACGAGAGTAACCTTGGTCAGAATTTTCCTTAACCGCGTACCGAGTCTCCTTTGAAAGCCTATTTTTGTGCCGAATTGCCCTTGTGCTACCAATATCTCTGTAATTTCTCGTGATCACGTTTATAACTCTAAAGTCACGGAAATGTGTTCGTTCCATCTGGATGCTTTCTAGAAGATTTTTAGTATTTTTCCTTTCATTATTTCTATTTTCTCGTCGATTATCATCGTCTCTCGTATTGAAGGTGCTCATTATTTTTGACCCACGGTTATTTCGTCGGTCCATTTGAATTATTTCGCGGGAAAGTTTGTGACCAGGATTCGCCTTGATTTCATCACGACTCTCCCGTCGCATCATTTGTTCGTGTCCCATTTCCTGTTGACCATATATGTTTCTTTCGACTGGATTACTTATTATACTCGATATTCGTGTCTCACGTGTAATTCTCCGAGCAATCTGCAATCTCTCAGTATTTTCTTTGTTATGCTGCCTAGATTCTCTGCGATCGTATCTCTGTTCATACCGAACACCAAGTCTCTCGACAAATAAACGTTGACGGTGTTCTGTATTTTCGTCCCTAAAGTTTATACGTATGCGCATATCGCGGAATTGATGAACCAACGGAGTATTTTCTGAGAGTGACCTTATTTGTTCAGTATTCCGCTCTAACTGCTGTCGTTCATGACTATTATCATTGTTGCGCCGGAAGTCAGTCCGAACTAAAGTTTCGTATCGAACTTCACTTAACCGTTCTCTCATATTGCGTGGACGATTATTCATGTTCTTAGCAGCTCCAATGCGAGATTCTTTATTTGTTGATTGTCTGAGGATATGGCGTGCATCTGTATTCAGAGTGATTCTAAGTCCTCCGGATCTAATTTGTAGCTCTGGGATTTCACGTTGAGAATCAAACGAATTTTTGGATTGACGCTCATTACCATATCGCTCGGTTCTGTGAAAGTTTCTAAATGTTCGGTCACGCGAGGTTTCAAAGGTCCTATCGTTATGACGATCCTGGGTAGCGTGGCTTCTGGAGCCGCGATCTACCGCTCTATAGGTTAAATGCTCAGATTTTCGGTATCGGACGATTTCCTTTTCATGAACATCCACTAGCCGGTCTCGACTGTCTTCATTCAAACGATTATCAAGGCGGGACTCAACACGATTCGCTGAGAGACGTGACCCGCTCGCTCGAATGTCTAACAATCGCCTTTCTGTCAAAGGAAGATTGTTTAAGGAATCTCGCTGCCTTATTTCGTTACGACGATCGTGGTGAATTTCATCCCGATCGTTTAGACGTCGCAGTGAAGCAGTTGTAGTTTTTTCGTGTATTCCATGAAACGAAGATCTCGTATCTCGAAGTGGAGAAGATAGTTGTCCGCAACACTGTTGCCTTCCATCAACGAGATTGCGATCGGTGAAAGATGTTATAGGTTGAAAAACCGCGGCTAACGCAAGTAGCAGTAAACGCCAGTTATTCATAGTAACTGTGTGCTCTTATGGTGACTATTTCTTCCTTTCGCGATGAATCTGTTGGAAGTGTACCGTTGGCTGTCGCTTCCGAACTGAATTTTGAAGTGCTGGTGCCGGCTTATATACCGCCTCTGAGACTGTATCGATCAGATGCTTATTAGGCGCTAGAATGCATCCAATTTTCAGCTTCCCACACGCTAAGCGACTGCGATGAGGATTGTATGATCTACATCCTTGGCAACGAAAAAGACCAGCAGGAGACAATAGAAAAATAGAATCGTTGCTGATACATTGTAGAAAAAATTGGTAGACAGATTGCTCAGGTGGGCAATGACAAATGGGTTTTAGGTAGTGGAAATGCGGCACGGTTTCCGTAGGTAATGCATAGTTGTTCCTCATAGGTATTCTATTAAATTTTACAACATTGTCTCAATTTCAAGCCCGATAGATATTCATGAAAATAATATAGCATTTAATTCACTAGTACTTATTTATTATTTAGTTTATTACCTATTTGTGCAGAGAAAAACAGAGCCTGGAGTAACATAGCACATGAAAATGCTGTAGGTATGTATGTTGTGCCTACATTGAGTTTTTTTTGGAGGAAAACGTCGTCCCCTATCTAGGATTCTCACATACACAAACACCCTGAGCCGGAACAACTAGGTACCTGTAGGTAAGTAGACCATACCTACAAATATTTGCTCCGTGTAGGGATCGATCCCAGAACACATGGCGCAGAAGCCGATTTCTCAGCCGCTTGTACTTACGTCTCGAATAGGTACGTAGAATCCATTTTCATGGGGTATTAAATTATTAGGGAATTAATTTATCACGGAAAATCTCTCACCAGAAGTCTACCAACCAACCCACACTGTACTAGGTACAGTCGGTACCTAATACAGTAATAGGTATAGGTAAGTATATAAGGTTGATGACGAGATGATTAGGTTTATTTGGAAATCAAATAATTAAAATTTAATTTTGGGCCAAGTTTTTATTTCCTTTTTTTAGGCCCCTGGCGACGTAGTTATGGGAAAGCCGCAGGTACCTACGTCGCAAAACTTAATATCCATAATATTACTTACCTGTATGGCTGTATCTACGTAGGTAAGTACTGATTTAAAACAAAAGTATCAACATGGTTCAAGTGTATTATGTTGCGAGTACCTACCTAAGTATTATCGCAGGACACAGCTGCACAAGAAAATTTGTCCCTACTCGTAAAATAATTATCTGATTGAACCCGTTGGAGCAATAAATAGGATCCATAAATTGATTTCCTATGACGTCAATACAGAATAGGTACGGTAGGTACCTACGATATTGTACATAATTTTATATAATAAATATGTACTAGGTAGGTACTTACTACTTTATTTTATTAAACTGCGCTTCATTAGAGCGGGGGGTAATTGTAGGTAATTAAATATCCTTGTGCCATTGCACGAGTAATTCGTCAACTCGTCATAGATGCCCGTTTGGGCGAAAATAAAAATAGGTAGGTAATATTTTCATTGTGCAACTCGTCCCACAATACTATCAAATAAGAAAAGGTACAATCAGTAGCAAAAGTGTTAGTGTGAAAAAAATTAGAAAAAAAGAATTTGTCATAAAATGAGAGCTATAGGGCCTATACCTAGGTAACCACTAGGTTCCGCCCGCGTGGAATAGTTACTTAGTCTTAGCTTGATGATGTGTATGCCTATAGCCTTCCTCAATAAATGGGCTATCTAACACACTGAAATATTCTTTCAAATCGGACCAGTAGTTCCTGAGATTAGCGCGTTCAAGCAAACAAACTCTTCAGCTTTATATATTAGTATAGATATAGATCTGGGGGCACGGCATGCAGTGCCCCCGCCAAGTCGAGCGCGAAGCAAACACTGCCGTACCATCCTTTACTGGAACCATTTCGCCGCATTTTCAGGCCCCTATTTGAGAATCTCTGGATAAGACCAGAACGCAGAAATTTTCGTCATCCAGTAAGCTATAATCACATACTTAAAATGCAAGATTTCAAGTCTGTAGGTCATTTAGTTCCGAAGTTAAGCGAAAGCAGTTTCGCATTTATGACACTCACTCACTCATGATCATCAAAATAGAACTAGTGCTTCCCTTATCATCAGAGAGGTGAAATTTGATACAGAGTTAGGGTTTAATGGCCACATAAAGGGAAAACTAGGATAATCGAAGATCTGGAGTACCTAGTGACCCTGATTAGAAAACACAAGAGCCCAACCAAACTAGAATATTTTCCAGTAAAGGATTATTATTATCCTTTACTGGTAAAGCCAGTTACTGCTAATAAGCCCACGTTTCTACAAAAAGAAGTGAAATCTCATCAAAAACATTCTGTAAAAAACTAGCCGTCTCGATGGAGCTGCTTGGTTATTTCTAAAAAGTAATGAAATCTAGACAGTGTGCCAAGTCTAAGGTTCCTTACTGCGATTTCTTTATTATTTAGGTACCTAAAGTTAATGTTGTGTGACTTGGGCGTTGACCTGTACCCTTGTTGTAAATTCAAATTTAGTGAATGTTCAACACATTTGTACACAGAGGATTACGTAGTAGGTATGAATGTTCGTTGAGAATAGAATTTGAACATTCTTTATACGTTAGTGGGTAAATAGTATATATTTTTGAAGAAATGAATAACAGGCAGATTGGGCAACCAAAGGTTTTTTATTTATATTTTCTTAATCCTAATTGTATCCATAGGATTGGATGACTGCGGTGAACGGTGCTGTTGACTTTGCAACCTTCTCGCCGGATTCCTTGGTGATTCTCTGCAAAGATGATTTCCAAAAATCAGAATAGTCTCACACAATGTACAGTCGTAGAGTGACTAATATTGAAATCAGTAAATAGCTATTTTCATTTACAATCAAATAATGTAGGTAAGAATGTAATCATCATTGGCATCAATTAAGAAATGAAATAATTGATGTAAGTGGCAATATATTTTTATGGAAACAAACCTTAAGCTTCTTCTCATAGGCCATTAGCTTGACAGACTTGATCTTTCTCTTGTCCTCGAGTTTGCGTACAACGTCGCGGTACTTCCAGCCGACCTCGTGGGACAGGCGGCCTACGTGGCAGTACTGGAAACATATCAAATTAGTTTAAATCCCTTGTTATGAAAGGTATGGAGTTAAGTTTAATATGTATGGTCTCAGAAAATTATAATTGTGCAACATGGTCATTCAGTCGCAAATTACCCAAATGAAACATCACTGAAGGCTGTTATAGAGGTTCAAATTGATTGCACTTTTTGTAGATAATTTAATTGTTGGTAGGTGTAGCAGACATGGCAAAAATAATTGAACCCTGAACATACCTTACGGCCAGGCTTCAAGCAGAAGACGCGCAGTGCAGCGGGGACAACAACGCGGCGGCGGTTGTCATAAGGCGGGGGGCAACCATCGTATGCCCGAAGCCTACTCAGAGCGCTCTTCCCGCGCTCAGTCTTGTGTGGGATCATGCCTATAACATGCATGTACTTAGTTAACATTTGTCTTGCATAAAAAAATAAGTAATATTGTTTCAAGGGCATCATACATGGTATTTATATCATGAACATCAAATAATGTAGGTAAAAGTAAAAATAATCATTTAGTACAATAACTGTAACAGAAGCACCTAATTCTTTCAATTAAAAATAATAAGTTAATATTCAACAGCCAAAGCATTTAATTTTTATTGTAGGTAGATTATTAGTGGTACATTTTTGTTAATCTACTAAGTATGCAATTTAATTATAAACAGTTCATGAGATACCAGTGGTCCAGGACAGTTATATAAAATTGTGTGGAGTCACACTGGTGGCCACTAGTTTACATTGAAATTATTGTCTATCTGAAAGAGTAATATAATTTCCAAACAGTCACCAACAAAGAATGATTTCATAATCTTATTTCTGTTCTGTTATGCCACTATACTTGATAATAATGTATTCACAACATACCTCTGACAGTCTTCCACAGGATTTTGGATGGTGCCCTGAAGTGGAAAGGTCCACGAGCAGGGTTTACATTACACCTCTTGCGCAAGAATGACATGAACTTCAATTTGTTCCTGAAATACATGAAATTATTAAATTCCTTGACTCATTATGTACAGCAATAGCTGGCTTCTTCTCTAAGTTGACTCTAAATTAGTACTACTAAATAATAATTTAATCCTCAGGCGAATTTATGATCAAGCATTTTTACAGCTAGTTATAGATCTATGGTATGGTTACAAACGTGGTGTTTTAGCGTACGGCCCAATGCCCAATAATAGAATACCTAGTTGGTCAGTGTAATCCCATGGGATGATTTTGTATCAAAATTACAATACAAAGAAACATTTCGGTCAGAGTAGCCTTAGGAGCGGAGAACTTCAAGAAACTTTTGAGCTTTCGTTAATTTTTATGGAGGATATGTAACCACTGTAAAATAAGAACATTGAGATACGTGGAATGCTCTTACCTGAAAAAGTTACCAGAGATGTTGATCTGCTCACATCGCACGACCACAACTTTGTTACCTTCAAGCAGGACTTTAGCAATGACTGCGGCCAGGCGGCCGAGCAGATGGCCGCGGCCATCAATCACTATGGCCTGGAACACAAGCAATCACACTACTTACACATCGCCGCTGACGTACGGTATAACCTCAAAATTACTGGTCTTCTGGAAACTACAATACTTGAGCCTAAAATCTCAAAATTTCTGGTAATGCAATAATTATGCACATTATCGCAATATATGATCCTTTGTTATAATGCTAAACACGAGTAAGCACGTGTGATGCATGGATAGCATGGGCAGTGCATGTTGTGAGTAACTTTCACATAGCAGAAATTAATAACTTTAAACATTACAGACCGTATTATTATTTAACAATAATTGTTACATTCACTTCAATACATTTTATTTGATATTCATATTTTTTCTTCTCACCTTATTGCTAAAGCCCGTCATTTTCACGACAACAAAACGGAAAAGGCTAACTTTTTAAAACAATATGGCTACCGGACATTCATGAAATATTGCCATACTCACTGTAACTGATATTGTTTACAAATTAGGCGATTTATTAAATTGAAAAATCGATAATAATTTTTAATATTTACAATAGCATAACATATAAATATAGAGTATACAGTATAGCATTGTATGGCTGTGAAACCTTGACTATGACCCAAAGGGACAGAGAAAGGTTAGAGGCATTTGAAATGTGGTGCTGGAGGAGGATGGAGAATGAAAACTAATGAGGAAGTATTAGTAATTGTAGGAGAGAAAAGACAGTTGTTAAGAACCATAGAAAATAGAAGGGGAAAGATGTTTGGCCACTTGATACATGACGACTTCTTCAGAACTATACTAGAAGGTAAAATTGAAGGAAAACGAGGAAGGGGTAGACCTAGACGGAGTTTTGTGGAACAAGTGAAGGAAAGGATTGCGATCGAAACGTATCAAGAGGTAAAACGGAAAGCAGAAGATAGAGAACAGTGGCGTTTGCTCCACCGACAAGAGCTGAGCTCTTAAATTAAAGAAGAAGAAGAAGAACATATAAATCACGTGGGAGAGCCATGCTTCGGCACGAATGGGCCGGCTCGACCGGAATGGTACCACGGCCACACAGAAAACCGGCGTGAAACAACGCTTGCGTTGTGTGTGAGTGAATGAGGTTACCGGAGGCCCAAACCCTTTTAAAAGGCGGGCAACGCATTTGTGACTCCTCTGGCGTTGCGGGTGTCCATGGGCGGTGGTTATCGCTTACCATCAGGTGATCCGTCTGCTCGTTTGCTCCCCTATATCATAAAAAAAAACAACTGCCTCGTTAGTCTAGTGGTCCCAAGTGCGACTGCTACGCTAGAGGTCCTGGGTTCGATTCCCAGGTCGATCACAGTGTTATTGGGTTTTTCTATCAAATTCTCAGTAGCAGCTCGGAGTTTGGAATTTGTTCCCGGTTAATGGCAATAGACTCGCCCCCTATTACATGGGACCTAAACATACCGGCGAACTCCGGGTGTACCTTAGTACACCTCTGCCTAACCCTTCGGGGAATACAGAATACAGGCGTGATGGTATGTATGTAAAAAAAACAACAAAGAATACCTCGGTATAGCTGTTTCATTGTCGCCCATTACCCGAGTGTTTCGACACCCAAACGGCTCAGAGTTACGGAATTATGGAAGTGTCTGAAGCATGTGTATCATCTTATAATAAACACTTAATAGATATTATCATATTAGCGTCATTGGGGGAGGCCTACGTCCTGCCTATATAAAATTTACTCTGTGCCTACGTCCAGTAGTGGATTATAGGCTAATGATGACGATTTATATGCGTGTCTGTCTTAAGTTGTGCGCAAATGGTTTTTCATACACGCACATTTTTTTAAATACGTCAACAGCAGTATCACTTCGTGGAAAATAAATTACAGTTTTAAACTTGTTTACATGTATAGGTAGGTACAAGTGACTTTGGAAAGAAAGGGGTTTATTATAATATTACCCTTTTAACCGCTTGGTCTTATATCAATTGCTGTGCCTCCAGCACTGGCTTAAAAATCGATAAATAAATACCTACGACCAATAGAGTCGTGCAATACAATATATCGATATTAGTCTACTTTGAAAAAGAAACCTATCTCGAATTCTCATCCTCAACCATGACTTATTCTTGTCTATGATCTGGGTTTGACACGCACCTGTGACTAGGGATGTGAGATTGATGGAAAAGCATCGATTAAATAAAGATCGATTTTTCTTTATTGAATATTAATCGATTTGCCAAAAATCGATATTAATATAAATAAATAATCGATTACTGCGAAAAAAAACGTTTTTTTCTATTATGTATTTGAAAATCTACATGCTTTTCATATTACAATAATAAACCTAAGAGTTTCATATTAACAATTTATCAGATTAAAAATAAAATGATGAGCATTCCAACACAATGACAAACTTATTGTACCTTGTTCGACCAATTAAAAAAACTGTCTAAATGTCCAGTACTATTTTACATTTGACTAGGTCTCTACTATTATAAAATGGTAAAAAAGCTGTGGTTGTACATTGAAGATGTGTAAAGAAAAGCAAGCGGGTTATGGTCAAAAATGTAATATTTGAAATTCTTGTCTATATGTCTGTATTGGGTTGGCGCAAAAACTACTGAATAGATTTTAATTTTGTAATCACTGTTAGAAAGTATGTGCTCCAACTTAAAAACTGGTATACTTCTTATCTCAAATAATTAAACTGAACCATACAAAAAAGAGATTATCACTGTTGGTTTTTGAGCTTCAAGTGAGCGAAGCCACGAGCAAATGCTAGTATTAAAATAAAATACTTAAAACAAGAATTAAAAAACTGAACGACTACGTTATGGTCTCAAAAACTAAAATATAAAAAAAGTATTTCGTTATTTTTCAAGTTTGAACATACAAAAGTGGCATAGATGGCGCTGTTTATGAAAATTGATTTAAATGCGTAATGTATATAAACGATTTATTAAAAATCGATTAATATTACTATAAATAATATTACATCGATTATAAGATAATAATAATCTATTTAAATAAAAAACAATTATTTGTGACATCCATATCTGTGAGCCAAGTATGACACTTGACATTGACTTCACCCTGAGCCCTGAGACAACCACTATTTCCATCTCACTTCGTATGTGGCTGAATTGTCGTCATGGCAAACTCGCCAATAATAAAAAAAAAATAACCACTAGTTTAGTAGGGATAAACGGATATACGCTCATTTGTGTTTTGGCTAGGGATGTTCGATCCAGGTGGTTTGTATCGATATTCTGGATCACAATGGATCGTAATACACTGTATCGATCCAATTATGGGATACGATTTTTTGGATCGATCCAGTATCGTATCAAATATTATAAAAAATTAAAGATGTATTTTATAGCTTCAAAGTTTAATTTAAAGGAACAAAACCAAAATTTTACTTTATCTCTTTGTCTATCTTTAAAATTTAATATACATAAAAACAATAATTTGTATAGCCATTCTGGATCCAGGCGAATACGGCTTTCAGTTAATGTATGTTTGGTTAACGAGAAAAATGTTCGGAGGGCACAGACGTTCCTACCACTGAGCAATAACGTCTGGCTATATTACTCAGTGTTTCCCAAACGGTCTATCTCTAAATTCATACAAAATTTAAAACTAATATATCATTCGATCCGATCCTCCGTGTACGTGTATCGATCCACTAACAGATCGAAAGCCATTGTATCGATACAAAAATCGGGTGGATCATATTCCATTGTATCGATCCATCTAAGTATCCGATCGGATCGAACATCCCTAGTTTTGGCTGAAATCCAACCATACATTTTCAAAATAAAACTTACGTGTTCTTGGAGTATTGGAACAGAGAATTAAAACACGAATTGGCTGAAAATGATATTATTGTTTGAAAGTCCCTCAAGATAATATTGATAAACATGGAGATTCCCTACAGAAAAATTATGATTTACATGTTAACTTTCGTGGCCTATGCCTATACTGGCATGGGCTCTAGTATGCTAAGGAATTTAAAGGATGCAGTTTTATCAGCAGAATCTGTCTTTGGAGACATGTTTAAAAATGTTATAACAGTGGCTGAAAAGTTTAAATCACTTCATGAAGTTTTTGATGCAGCTGTAGAAGAGGAATGCATTTTTAAATGTCCCGAAGGTATGGTTAGATTATATGCGATTTAACTGGGCCATAGAATTTAGTAATATAGTGTTTACGTAAAATATAATATTTCATATATTTTCAGGATCTAAACCAGTACGCAATAGAAATCACAGTCCAAAATCAGATGGCTGTGGTTCACTAGGGTTTGAAATTGCATCAGAATATTTACCTCTTGAAGAAATGACAAAATGTTGTGATACACATGATATTTGTTATGATACTTGTAACAGTGGAAAAGAAACTTGTGACTTAGATTTTAAAAGATGTCTTTACAATTACTGTGAAACATATAAGTCAGTCAATGTAGCAGGTGACACAATAACTAAAGGTGTGTTGTCTTTTGGCCTACAATAATCTAATGCTATCTTGATTGCATAACTCTATTTCATAGTACCTATTCATATTTTCTGCCACTCTATAGTGGAACAGTTTTATTAATGAAAGCTTTAATTATTAATGGATCCCTAAATGGTTAAAAATATTTGACAAGCATATAAATTATTCTGATTTCAGGTTGTAAAGCAGCAGCAAAATTATTATTTACTGGCACTTTAACACTTGGCTGCAAGTCATACTTGGATGCCCAGAAGAATGCATGCTACTGTCCATTACCAAAAAATAATAAGTATAAGAAATATCCCGGTAGTGGTGATTTATAGTTTGGCATCTGTATTTCTTTAGTGTAGTCCCTATCCAATATACAGTTGTACCTATATGTATTATTATAATAACCAAAGAATATTCTAGCACAGTTAGGTCACTCAGTTAAAATGCATCAAGGGAATGTAATGCTTGACCAGTTCCTTTTTTAATAATAATATATCCTAGTGCTCAGACAGTAGGTATAGCTTAAATTTCCCTATGTAGCTTTTGTGATACTTAATTTAAGATTTTTTTACAAGTATATAATGTAGATACTAAGGAGGCTTTCATCTAAGTATATGATGGCGTAGAATGCTTGTAAGAATGATGGTAGTATTATTTTATGCCATAATGAATTAGATTTTGTATCATTGTTTGATGACCTCTGTGGTTTAGTGGTACCAGTACCAGACTGCTGACCATGAGTTTGTGGGTTCAATTCCCACAGGACACAAAAATTTATGTGATGAATATAAGTGTTTGTGTTCGTCTGGGTATTACTTATGTATTAAAAGTATGTATTTACAAAAAAAAAAGTATATAAGTATTATGTATATCCATTGTCTAATACCCATAGTACAAGCTAAGCTAATAGCTAAGCTAGAAAATCTTTAAATTCATCACCAACAGCTGCCGAGTCTTTATTAATAGAAAATGTTAACATGTGCAATCTTGAATTTAATTTTGCTTATGTCGGTGTTAGAGATATTATCAAAACCTTTAACACACTTAATGTAAAGAAGACTGCTGACCTGTGGGGACACTCTGTACAAGTCTCGAAAACAATTATTAATATAGTCGCACCTGAGTTAGTTATAATATATAATAAAAGTATAGAATGTGGTGTATTTCCGGACTTGATGAAAAGTAGTAAAATAATACCGTTGTTTAAATCGGGTAGCACGTCTGACCCCACAAATTTTCGACCTATTTCAGTGCTACCTACCTTTAGTAAAATATTTGAAAAGTTAATGCTTGATCAGCTGCTTAGTCATTTTAATAAAAACCAATTATTACATAAAAAGCAGTTTGGATTCACTAGGGGTCGCTCGACAACCGATGCCGGTGTCGAGCTTCTGGAACATATCTTTGATGCCTGGGAGGAGTCGCATGATGCTCTAGGTATTTTTTGCGACTTGTCTAAGGCTTTCGATTGCGTTTTTCATGAAACACTAGTCAGGAAATTACATCACTATGGAATAAGGAACATTGCTTTGGATCTTCTTACTTCGTATTTGAGTAACAGGATTCAAAGAGTGGATGTTAACGGAGAAAGGTCCCCGGGGTCTATGGTCACCATGGGAGTTCCGCAAGGCTCAATTCTTGGCCCGTTTTTATTTCTTGTATATATAAATGACTTACCTAGCCTAATAAAAGACAATCACGAAGTAGTGTTATTTGCAGATGATACATCACTTTTATTTAAACTGAAACGACAGCAGCCCATAACTGACAATGTGAATAACGCTGTTTCTAAAATAGTACACTGGTTTAATGTGAATAATTTACTTTTAAATGAAAAAAAGACTAAGTGTATTAGATTTATAACACCTAATGTTAAGCAAGTGAAAACCAGTGTGTTAGTAAATAGGCATAGCTGGGCACCGTTAATCAAATAGTTAACTTCGTTAATCGTTAATCCGCTACAAAAAAAGTTAGCTTCGTTAAGCGTTAAAGCGTTACATTTCGGAAGAATTAACGCAAGTTAACGTTAATCGTTAATCCGTTAATATGTGTAAAATTGCATTTTTATATCGTTGCGTTAGTGAACTTATACAACTTGTTGGTTTAGGTTCTGGAAGTTAACAGGTTAGGAATAAAACAAAATACTTGTATAATTCAAATGTGTAATTTAATCGTCGGGCATAAGGTGCATATTCCCCTTCATGAACATTAACATGTTGAAGTTCTCGTCTGAAAGCGAGGCTCGTTTTGGTGTTAAAATGTCTTTACCCGTGGAAAACAGACGTTCAACTGCAGCGCTTGAGGGTATAGCAGTATTGTATTTAATAAATAGATTTATGAATATCTGTTCCCCGAGGAATGCAGCATCGTTGAACGAGTCTTTTGATTTCATATCCAGCCACATTTTAACGAGAAATCTAACGCTTATTAGCAGAAGGCTGATATTGTTAGTAAAAAAAATTTGCTAGTCTCGTGGGGAGTGCGGATAGTCTCGTGGGGAGTGCGGGTAGTCTCGTGGGGAGTGCATGCTTGAACTAAACGATTATTTTATACTCGATTATTGAATCGGTAACGTCCTCGATCTTTATTAATAAATTGTATTATGTGATTTAAATAGAAATAAATGAACTTTAATACTTACATACGGAAAATAACTCCATCTTTATCTAAATAAGATATTAGATATTTTTTTTGCATACATTAACTGCACGTATCGGTGCAACGCATCGGTATTTACACGGAGCATTTATGATGACCTTACGGAGCGGAAACGATTCTGTTTATGAAAAATCGATTTCGGAAACAGTTTTTATAAACGCGTTAGATTTTTTAATCCACTACCTTGACAGAGGGGAATGATCATGAGAGGCGGGTCCTTATAGATAGATAGTCAAAGGGTAAATAGTAGGCATTAGATTAACGATTAACGGGCTTCTGCATATTAACGGAAGTTAACGTGTCCGTTAACATTTTGAAAAGTTAACTTAAAAGTTAATTCGTTAATCAAAATGTTAACTTCGTTAATTAACGATTAACGGATTAACGAGTTAATGCCCAGCTATGTAAATAGGCAGGAGTTGGATCTTGTGGATACCACGACGTTTTTAGGTATCACTTTAGATTCAAAGCTACAGTGGGGCCCACATATAAATAAGTTGGCGAAAAGGCTCAGTTCTGCAGCGTACGCGGTTTTTAAAATACGTCAGTTAACCGATGTAGATACGGCTAGACTAGTATATTTTAGTTATTTTCATAGTGTAATGTCGTACGGCATTTTGTTGTGGGGAAACGCTGCCGACATTCAAACTATTTTTGTGTTGCAGAAAAGGGCGATTCGCGCAATTTATAACCTTAGTTCTAGACATTCACTGAGGGATAAATTTAAAGAAATTGACATTATGACTGTCGCATCTCATTATATCTATGAAAACCTCATTTATGTAAAAAAGAATATTACACAATACTCTAGAAATTGCGATATTCATGATGTCAATACTAGAAACAAGAACAAGCTAATATTACCAATGACTAGGCTCCAAAAAGTCAGTAATTCATTTAAGTGTCAAAGTATTCGTTTCTACAACAAAATCCCAAGCCACATTCAAAATTTAAGCATCAACAAATTTAAATCTCACATTAAAAATAGACTATGCAAAAAAGGTTTTTATAAAGTGATAGACTATTTGAACGATAAAAATGCTTGGGATTGAGCTGCTCTGATGAACCGGGCTATTACTATGCTAGTCAGACACTGTGATATAATGACATTATTTTGATTATTAACATTATTTTGTACTGACATTATTTTGATTATAAAGATTCTCTTGTTATTAGTGAATTGAATTTTGACATTTATGAATTTTATTAATATTTTGTTGTGACATTACAATGTATACTGACATTTATTTTGACATCTAAGTCTATTCTAGTCATTTTTCTTTTGTAAATGTGAGTACCATGTAGGCTTAATTTTATTATACCAGTTTCTATAGTCTGGAGGCTTTGGGAATTTTATACGACCTACACGAATGTCCTACTGATCTGGTATTGTCGTGTGACGGGTCGTTGAGCTCCCTTAATTATGGTTGAGCTACACGATGACTGATGCATGCTTGCCGTCAGTTAGGACTGGTCTACTCAAAGCTGCTATGGTTCTTTCCTCAAAAGGCCATTTCAGACATTGCCCTGCATTGTCCCACTCACATTATTTGCATTATTTTATGTCTGGACTTTAAAAGAGACCATGATTCTCTGAGTTTGTTTCGGTGTTTCTTCTCAGAGGTCGTCAGTTAGGAAATGCCGAAGCCATCTAGCTATAAAAAAAAACAAACCATTGACTTGTAAAAGTGTCTCTAATGATCTACTTACAGAAATAAATATCATTTCATTTCATTTCATCATCATTTCATTTCATTTCAGCTCTGCTAAGTTTGGGACTAGGTGGTGCTGTGTAAAAATTTCCCAGAATATTTAAAAATGTTGTTGGAAAGTTTTAAACTTATAATAATTATGTAGAATGGTATGTTTAAAGATAGGATGTCAAGTAGGTATATCATATTTTCTTGGGATGTTGTGAGTTTAGGTGTTGTCAAAGAAAATATTTGTTGTGTTGAAGTCATACCCATTTATGTTTATGTACATGTTTATAAGAAATAAAAGTTGGTTTTCATATTATCAGTTTTTTTTTATTTTATCGATATAAATTACATCTTATTTCTTGGAATTATACCTTAATAATAAATAATTTATTTGCTAAATTTAGATTATGGGGCTTCTTACAAATATGATGCAAGCACTGGAAGGATGAACTAGTCATCACATTTCAGATGATTGCTATTATTACCCCTATAAGAGGGCTGAGGCCATTTAAGATAAACTCACTGCTAAATGGACGCATAATTAAATACATATTTTATAATTCAGTTGAGCATATAAAAATAATTCATTATGATGTAAATAAATGCATGTAAAAATATTTCATAATGGATTAATTTATTGTTAGTGCTTAAGTGATTTCCTTAGCATCAAAACATACATTGTGAGCGATTACTTGTTACAATACTGATTACAGAATAAGTCATTCTATGTAAGGAGCTCTTTAATTTCATCTTTTTCAGCAGCTTCAATGTAAGGTGTTCCATCTGGGGTTTTTCCATTCTTAGAGGCACCCTGTAAGATATCGCAATTTATATTTGAAACAAACACACTCTTGAAATAGTCATGAGTCACATAATAATCTTTACCTATGTTTGATTTCCTAAAAGAAAAATTAATTATTATTGGACACAATTATTGTCCACTTGATCCTTATGGTAACAAAGTGAATAATTATAAAAACAAAAACTAAGTATGTTTGCATAAAGCTGTATGAATTCAAGTTTACTGAACTAAATAATCTCTTGCTATAGGTAACTATGAAATTGCAAGTCATGCCTAATAATTTTGCAAAGAACCGCCGTTCTCTATTGGTGAATGTACTTACATTTTTGAGTAGTGTTTTGACACAATCTGTGTGGCCTTCCCAAATAGCTGCTAATAGTACAGAGATGCCATGTTTGTCTAACATCTGGAATTTGCACATACAAATACAAAGTACAATTACTTATACATTTAGCAGCAAAAATATGTTTGCTTTTGTAAAAGACATATCCACTTACATTAGGATCTGCTCCCTTGTCTAACAAATAGTTCAGAACAACTGTCTGCCCATAATCAGCAGCATAGTGAAGAGGTACTCGTCCATCAATTAGAGCATTGACATCAATTTTCTAAAACATTCACAAATTTTCATTGCATTTGCTTATATTGCCTGGAAGCAAACCTCTGACCAAAAAGTGAAACATTTACTTAAAGTATAAAAATATAATTGCGATAGAGATCCAATAAATAATACCTACTTAAGTTATAAGTATGTATTGTATGCAAGGTATCTAGGAATGTACTACAGTCGTAGTAAATTCTATTAAAAACTAAAACTATAGATATTCAATATTTTTGTTGAGTTCTTGAACTTCATTTTTTGTAACAGAGTCAATTTTATGAGAAACATTGCTTTCACCTGCCAATTAATAATATTCATGTAAGAAAGTAACTAATTTACGACATAAGGTGATCTACTTACTTTGTTTTCTACTATGTCCTTAACTTGATCAATATCGCCGTTTTTGATTCCCCAAACTAATTCACTCATCTTTGTGTACTTTCTAAATCCTTGGTAAATATAATAATTTCTGAATGCAATCCGGAATCGAAATAACAATGGTTGGCGTTCTTTGACAATTTGACGTGACATCTGTCAAGCGCGCATGCCATATCATCATCTGACAGTTAAGGATGTACTTTTCTTCTCAATCGTTAACTCCGTTTTAGACAACAAACACACTACAACTAATCTAATCAAGCGCCGCATAAAATCACTACTTCTGGACCTAGCATACACTGAAATAGAACAATCCTTCCTTAAAATAATCAAATAAATGAACAAGCAATCACATACCAACTCAAATATTGTAAAGATCTTTTTTGGGAAATAAATGTATTATGTATAAATATCATAAAACACATACGAGATGACAACTAAAACGTAAACAATGAATATGCGATCAAGTCAAATATTTAAGAATTTCTGATGGACCCAAACTAGGCTAAGCCTGTATCTTGGGCACCAAATAAAGTTGACATTAGGAATTAATTAAAGTGTAACAAAAAAAACTCAAATTGGTAGATTCTAGGAACTTAAGGTGGATCGTTCACCTGAGCCCGCCAAATTCAAATTTCAATTGGTTTTTCGCAATTTGTAGGTCTATAACACATTCTAGATTCCTAGCTGTAGTAATTGCGGCATTAGCTGTACAATATTCACAACTGAGCATTAAAAACTTTGCTCAATAAACGTTAACGAAGCTAAAATTAGGTACAATCGTCAATTTTGGCCAAAAATCATTCGAAAATCATTTGTATGATCTACAGGTAGTTGTTCCGGGTCTGGGTGTTTGTGTATGTGAGAATTTGTGTTTGTAAACGCACCCAAGATACTGGAGAAAATCCTAGTGTGGGGCAACGTTTTTTTTTTAAAAAGAAAGAATATAAATAGCCGTTACGCTACGCTTATACAATGTGTACCTACTAAATTACCCTAATAAAAAAAACCCTTAATACCTATAATGTGTTGGTTTGACGAATATTCTAAATTGCCAATTTTCCAAGTGAAATAGTAATTATTTTAGTTTTTTAACTTTCGTTTAATTTGACTCATTTTGGTGGCTCTTGCTCGCTCATGTAACAGGATGTAAGATTTATAGTTTATTATAATGGTGGGTTATCGAACATAACATAGATACTAGTACTTCAGAAGTTCGGAAATAAAGAAATGGCGCTAGCAGTAAAATATTCACTTTTCATTCGTCCAGTGTTTGCTATACCTTCGTAGTAAGATATAACGGATCCTATTCGAATTACGATGAATTCGAAGTTATCTCTATTTTTAATTAAAATTCGAATAAGTACATTTTATTATTTTGTTCAGTGGTATTATTTTATTTTTCTAAAAAATGAAAAATATACAGCTATTTGACAATATCTAATCATTCGTTTTTTACTGTATTTTTGTATTACAGTATACAATACCTAAATTCAGCAATACAGTAAATTTACTGTAATTACAATGCACCTGGCAATGAGTTATGCATGAGATAAGCCTATTTTTTTGACACTGAGTTATGAGTTATGACATTAATGACATTTTAAACTTGGTATTATGTTTATTCCATTGAAGTATGTCATAATATTATTACTCTAAGGTTTTTTTTTTATTTATGGCGCCACACTTTTTGTGTATTGGCCAGTGTCAAGTAATAAAGTAATCAAGTATTCAAAGAATATTTCCCATCATGGGATTGTCAAATATATCACCCTACATGATGCCCAATTTGGGTTTAGGCCACACTTGTCGACTGAAACAGCGATCCTCTGTCTCTTGAAGCATACTGTTCAATATTATGCAGCAAGGAAAACTCATGTTTATGCGTGCTTTTTGGACCTCTCCAAGGCGTTCGACCTGGTATCTTATGACTGCCTATGGAGGAAACTCTCCCATGACACTAACCTTCCTGGAGGACTTATTGCTGTGCTGAAGTACTGGTACAGCAACCAGTCCAACTACGTTAGATGGGCAGGTGTCATGTCGAGTGAGTACAGGTTAGAGTGCGGCGTGAGGCAGGGGGGGCTTAGCTCACCCAGGCTCTTCAACCTGTATATCTACAGGCTGATATGTGAGCTCAGCAACACCCAAGTCGGTTGCTCCATTGACGGACAATGTATTAATAATATTAGTTACGCGGACGATATGGTGTTGTTGAGCCCATCGATTAGTGCACTAAGAAAGCTCCTCCAAATCTGTGAAGACTATGCGGTGACACATGGTCTCAGGTATAACTCAACCAAAAGCGAGCTCTTAGTATTTAGGGCGAAAAATAAAATATGTGACATTGTTCCACCGGTTACCTTGGGCAGAGTTCCGCTAAAAAGAGTTACTCGTGTTAAATACCTGGGACACTGGGTCACTGATGGGCTGTCGGATGACGTCGATTTGGAGAGGGAACGTAGAGCATTGGCTGTCAGGTGTAACATGCTGGCCCGCAGGTTCGCACGGTGTACGCGAGAGGTGAAAATAACACTGTTCAGAGCCTACTGCCAGTCACTGTATGCGTGTGCCCTGTGGGTCAGTTATACACAGGGCTCGTACAATGCTCTACGAGTCCAATATAATAACGCGTTCCGGGTAATGCTGGGGCTGCCGCGCTTCTGTAGTGCGTCGGGTATGTTCGCGGACGCGCGCGTACCGGATTACGGATCACTGCTGCGTCTGCGAATCGCATCACTGATGCGTCGGGTGCGCGACAGCCCCAACAGCCTCGTGGCTACTGTGGCCGGACGGTTGGATGGACAAATAATATGTCACTGGATGACGGCACGCAGACCGTTATTGAAATATGTGATATGAGTGAATTAAATGTATTATTAAATGTGTTTTAGTTAGTAAGTGCCAATTAGTTTATTCACTAAAATTATGGATCTCTGGTCTGAAAATAAAGATTTATTTAATTTAATTGTATTATGGCACCACATTTGTGTTCGCCAGTGTCAAGTATAAGTTCAGTTGCCCCAATAAAACGGTAGAAACTTTATTGAGGCTTCGATGGAGTTTAGGAGTGAACCCAAAAAGTCGCGATTTTCAATTTTATATCATTTGCCTACACTCTCACACGTTCACGAACACTTAATGGTTAATTATCCACCATAATTACACATTAAACTTCGGAGAAATTCAAGTTTTGAAAAATGATATAAAATCTACAGTGCACTTTTTTTTTTTTAAATTATGGCGTCACACTTTTTGTGTATTTGCCAGTGTCAAGTATTAGAATAATCAAGAAGTTAATATTTCCCATCATGGGATTGTATTATGGCACCACACTTTTTGTGTTCGCCAGTGTCAAGTATAATGTTCAGTTGCCCCAATAAAACGATAGAAACTTTATTGAGGCTTCGATGGAGTTTAGGTGTGAACCCAAAAAGTCACGATTTTCAATTTTATATCATTTGCCTACACTCTCACACGTTCACGAACACTTAATGATTAATTATCCACCATAATTACACATTAAACTTCGGAGAAATTCAAGTTTTGAAAAATGATATAAAATCTACAATGTGCACTTTACATTTTCCCGCCTAAACTCCCTACTCTAAGGTTTTTTTTTTTTTTTATTATGGCGCCACACTTTTTGTGTATTTGCCAGTGTCAAGTATTAGAGTAGTAATCAAATTATATTTCCCACCATGGGATTGTATTATGGCACCACACTTTTTGTGTTCGCCAGTGTCAAGTATAAGTTGTTGAGTTGCCCCAATAAAACGGTAGAAACTTTATTGAGGCTTCGATGGAGTTTAGGAGTGAACCCAAAAAGTCACGATTTTCAATTTTATATCATTTGCCTACACTCTCACACGTTCACGAACACTTAATGGTTAATTATCCACCATAATTACACATTAAACTTCGGAGAAAATCGAGTTTTGAAAAATAATATAAAATCGACAATGTGCACTTTTCATTTTCCCGCCTAAACTCTACTCTAAGGTTTATTCTGTATCTCTTATAGTATTCTTTTTTCTTTTTATTATGGCGCCACACTTTTTGTGTATTTGCCAGTGTCAAGTATTAGAGTAATCAAGTAATATTTCCCATCGTGGGATTATAATTATGGCACCACACTTTCTGTGTTCGCCAGTGTCAAGTAGAAATTGTTTAGTTGTTTAGTTGCCCCAATAAAACGGTAGAAACTTTATTGAGGCTTTCATGGAGTTTAGGAGTGAACCCAAAAAATCACGATTTTCAATTTTATATCTTTTGCCTACACTCTCACACGTTCACGAACACTTAATGGTTAATTATCCACCATAATTACATATCAAACTTCGGAGAAATTCAAGTTTTGAAAATTATATAAAATCGACAATTTACATTTTCCCGCCTAAACTCTCTCTTACACTGTAGTAGTCTGTGGAAATGAGAATGGTATGGTTTGTTTGGTTTGGTTTGGCCATGGCCTAGGAAACTAGGAAAGTAATATATCGCATCTGTATGCAGAGCTTTGACAGACAGCAAGTTCGGTGTGAAATTTGAATTTTTTTGATGGTATCGGAACTATTGGACATCGGCTTTGTAGACATCGGCAACGTATGATTCGATTTGATTGGAGTTTCCTAAATATGGAAGAAAACTTTCATAATTTAGCTTTCATGTCTCAAGATGCCCGTTCAGCTACACAACATGTTTTGGTAAATAGATCCTACGATATATTTTCAGGTAGGTGAAGCTTACTTGTATTTTATTTTCTAACTCCTTATTATTTTTCAGAGTTTGTTGCTGGATAAAATTCATCCACTAACTGTTCGTTTACGCCACAAATTAATGTCTCACGATGGTAACGAAGAAGACTTTACAAAAGTTCGTGAAGTTATTACTTTGTGTTCCAGTCAAATTAATAAATGTATTGTTAATTTAATTGATGTATTTAAACTGGAAATTCAACACCACACCCTTTTGCAGGTAAAATTAAATAATATTGTAACATAATAAATGTAATTTACACTGGAATATAATAAGAATAAAACTGTTGGAAATATTTAACTAAATATATCTCTCTAATAAAATTGTAAAGAAGCTGTGTCTGTACATTGATGATATTTAGAAAAAAGAAGTGGGTTAGGGTTTATTTATTTCTCCATACCCAAAAAAGTGATTTTTTAAATTCTTGTCTGTTTGTTTGGGTTGGCGCCAAAACTACTGTATAGATTTTAATTTTATTATTCCTGTTAAAAAGTATATGCTCCAACTTAAAAACTGGTGAACTTCTTATCTCAATTAATTGAACGGATTCTGAGATACAGCTTTGACCTCTCTGATGTATACAGACCACGGAACATAAAAAACAGTCTTTGTTCTGTGATACTGACCCATACAAAGAAGAGATCATCAATGTTGGTTTCTCATTTTTACTCCTAAAGTCCTAATATAGTTTCATGTGAGTGAAGCCGCGGGCAAAAGCTAGTAATATCTTAAATAGAGAGAAAACTGAAGTATTGAGACAGTAAAAACTCATTACTTGCATGCTCATGTTGCAGGAAAGTCGTCAGTACACTATTGAAAGATTATCATGGTGTATCAATAGATTACTGCTAATGGAAAATTATATGGAGAAAACTTGTACCACATCTGACCTGAATGAAAGTGCAAATGATACTTTCAATGTGACCACTATGTATTTTGTCAATTGGATTGATCACACATTTGAAGTCCTTGGCAAATTGTCAGATGCCATTTACAAGACTGATTATAAAGAGTCAGAGGCACTATACAGTCAGTGGAAATCTGGTGTAAGTTATTGCATAGAATTTAGTAAACATGATATTAACTTAATTAGTTTTGCAACTTGTTTTATGTTTATTTTATACTTAAGGGTCAATTCATACTAGCATAGTCTAAGCAAAATTGTTAAAGTTAATAAAGCAAACCTGTTTTTTATATCATCAGAATTAAGAGCATAACATTGTTGAGATAAAGTTTATTTAATATTCAGTTTTACTATTTTGCTTCAACTGTGCTAGTATGAATTGACCCTAATTAATTTTAAATCAACAATATCGAAAGTTGTTGCAATGTAATCTATGTAAGCAATATTTTTGTGTATTTACAGATGGTTGAGTGTGTGAGTGAGTTGCATGTGACCATCGATGAACTTCTACTATCAGCCATGACTCTGTGCCGGTATTGCCTGGCTGATGATCAACATATTGTGAAAGCACGCTGCCAAGTGGTTTGTATTATTGTGTGAATAATGTAGCGAAAATAAAAAAAATATATAGTTTTCACCACTAAATCGTATAATTTTTTACAATAGAAAAACACACTAAATTTTAAGGGAAAAAAAAAAGGAAATCAGGTCTGTACTTTAAAAATAAGGAAAATAACCAAAAAAAGGCCGCGTCCTATCAAATCGATTGCAATCGCTTGTTAGGTCCGCGCGCACGTGATTAACGGTAAGAAATAGGAAAACATAAACGCTAAAAAAAACGCTAGGAAATAAAATTTAAACATACAAAATAAAAAATGTAGAATAGGTGGCACGCAAGTTAGGAGAAAAAAAAAATAGAATAATTATGTGTTGTAGTCCGCTGCTGCTGGAATTTTTGATATTCAATCGCTTGGCGGGCAGTCTTCGCGGCTAGACGCGGCTGGTCGTGGCCTAATATAAGTTGTTGACAGCCAATGACCCACAAGGCTCGACTGGGCCCAACCCAGGAGGCCGAAATACGGCCTGTTCACTGCTGACTAATCCTGGTTAGCGTGGAAAAAACACCAAACATGGAATTTTATCGCAATTTTATAAGAACAAGAGGCGTTGTAAAAAGCAATGTAGTAATTAGTAAAATATGATGTGTTAAATCATAGGTACTTTGAATTGCTCCGTTATTTTTCCAAAAAAATCTCTGCACAATCAACTCCTCTGCTGACGGAAAAAAGTCCACCCCTGTCAGAAAAAATAAATCAAATCCCGAAATAAAAAAGAAACAAATATCGACCAGTAACATTAAACAACAAAAAAAAGGTTGACAAAAACGACTAAAAAAGTTCTGACATGCAGCGTTATGCTGCAATAAGTAGAAAATTGATATTTTACTTAATGGAATATATGTATAATTAATGAACACAAGCAAATTAAAGAGGAAAGCAAGAATTCTAGCTTGTATTTCTTACTGATTTCTGAAACCTATGCGACTATTAGACATATCTATTGAAATAAAACAACTTTATAGATTCTATCACATTATATTAGTACAAATTAATATCCAATTTGTATTTCATTTGGGTTTTAATTTGTATTTCTTAGTTTGTGCTTACCTCTCGTAAAAAGCTTCTATTTTATTACATAAAACTTAAAACAATATTTTTTATTTACAGGTCTTGAGAGAAACTAAAGCATTGCTTAGTGAATTGATACAAGGAGACCTAAGTTCAGTCATCAAAGCTACTCCAGACACATTGAAGCTGCCTATAATGCCATCCAATGCCAATGTTCTCATTGATGTGCTGAAAGATGTCCTTTACGCATTGGAGACTAACACTAACACTGCATTATTAGCATTAGTTGTCCACTGTTTTACTTACAATAAGTCTCCTATCACTACTTTAAAGGATCATTTTAATAATGATTCTAAAGGCACTTGTTCTTGCCTAGCTAAGAGTGAAGATGATGTGACAGAGAACTGCTCTTTTGTGAAAGGTTTCGATTTATATAATGAAAGGTTGCTGCAGATTGGAAACTTTGCAGTCTCTTTCTCTTCTGATCAAAATAGTAAGTAGGTAGTAGCCAAAATTAATCAGGTAATACAATTTATATTAGCGAAAGGTGTAATAGAATTATTTTACCTTACAGGGATTCTTTCACTCCGAAGTGGTCTTGCTAGTTTGGAAGCCTTAGATCCTCACTTGGTTCCTGCATTAATGATGTCTCCAGAGAGCCACCATGCTACATTGCTGATGAACTCTTGGACTCATGAAGTCCAGGACATTCGGGATAATGTATTCCTGATTGTAGACCCCAGTGCTTTTGCTGAGGTATGTATCAAGAAAAATTAAGCTGAAAGAATGCTTGATATTATTTAGAGCGGCGGCAGCCTAATGGCTAGGGCTTCGGACTTGCGACCATGTGGTTGCCGGTTCGAAACCCACCCATTGCACTACCGACGTGAACCCACTCGTAACACAAGCACGCTTTAGCTTAGCACGAGGGGTTAACAAGAATACTAGTAATGTGCAACCCACATTGCTAGTAAGCTTTTTTTTTTTAAATAAAATCTATACTAATAAAGCTGAAGAGTTTGTTTGTTTGCTTGAACGCGCTAATCTAAGGAACAACTGGTCCGATTTGAAAAATTCTTTCAGTGTTAGATAGCCCATTTATTGAGGAAGGCTATATATCATCACGCTACGCGGACGAAGTCGCGGGCAGAAGCTAGTTTATTATAAAACTTGGGCACTATAAAAAAACTAATGTCGGAATTGTATACTAAATAGCATCAAGATGTATAAATTTTTTAATAACATTCAAGTATTATCTATGCAGCAATATAATTTATTACCTTCTTCACAAAGTATCATAGCTATAGATACAATTCTTTTGATCAACTTATGTTACTTTGGCTTTGGGTAGCTTGCTTCACAATTTATCATACAACAATTTTGTTTCAGAAATCAAAACAAATGATGCACCAGCGCCTGCTGGCGATACTAAAAGACAATACCTACAACAATGTAGATGTTTGTGCAGTGATCAACATGGGATGCATGGTGTATGACTTCTTCCATGTGTATGACAAGCGTGAGCCTGATGCTTTAGGCCATCATGACAAGTTGCTACTTCTTTTGGCTGACTTGGATAAAGGTGAGATTTATCCTATGGTAAAAGTCTTGTTTCAAACTAAGTTCATGAATTTTTACTAGTGGTTTTTTAGAAAACCATTACTTGAGGCATTTTTATAATTGATTGATTAGGTAGTTTATATTTTTTTTACATAGAAATAAGATATTTTTTTATCGTTCTTTGTTCCATAAATGGCGATTTTTAAAGTAACATTTATCAATTATTACAGTGCAAAAGGAGTGTAAAATAGTGAGCAATCTCTTGAGCTCAAATGATGACTTTATGTATGATGTGAAAATGCCAATAACCAACAAGGGTGTGTCCCTTGACCAACTTGTGAAACGATTAAAACTTCTGTACACATTGGTCACTAGGATTCACAGCTTACATCATCCTAAAGAAAATGACGACCAGTGGCTAGGCTGTGAAGGTGAAGAAGAACCGCAAATGGTTTATAAGAATGCAACACACACTGTGTTAAAGAATTCGGACACTTATGTAAACTCGCTAAGGAAACCAACCAATAATATGTCCAGAAGCGTATTCGCAAGGACTAATGTGCGGTCGTCGACGAGAAACTTTCCGTTATCAAAGTTGACGAAACGTCTAAAAACCAAAATGTGTAGTGAACTCAGTTTTTCTGTTCAATTGGACCATTTGTTAAATACATCAGATAGTCATGAAAAGAATGCTGCTTGTGATGAAACAGCATTTGTAAATAAACAAATGGTTAAAGTTAAAAATTCATCATTCTCTGTACTTTACAACTTTTCGCCGATAAGGAATCGGCCGTCGTTGAGAAAGGCAGTCTTAAATAGGCATTGTAAGATACCAATGAAAAGGGATGTAGAAGTCAACAATTTGACTTATGATAAAGATAGTCTTATGGATGAAACAACGAGTCTACATATTACGGGTACATATTTTTTTCTTTGTATTTATCATGAAATAATATTCTACAGTTTTGCAACTAAAATTTTTCGTCTTTTCTTACAGATATTTTGAATCAAATGAACAACATGACAAGTATGTTGTCTACTACAAAAGTAATTCAATCCAAAAGAATGCAGCAAGATGGGGGCAGTAGAAATATAAGTGTAAAGGACAAAGATACAAAAAATGTATTAAGAATCAATGTAAACAACCAGAACACTACAATAACTAAACACATTTGGAATATACCAGTAAACGCTAGCATCGTGGAAATGCCACTTGAAGATAGTGCTTCTAACATAACTCAGCCATCAAATGTGGACACTTTGGAAAGAATCCATGATTTAGACTATGTGGAAAGTAAATTAAATAGTTTAAAGTCGCAATTAGAAACTAGTTTATAACGTTTTTCATAGTAATCGAGTGTATCATAACATTGTATAACCGTCCATTATGGTGTTACTTTGATTTTTTTAATGGACATAAAATATAATAATAATTATAATAAGGAAAACTATATTTTATAATATTTTTTGTAATAAAAGATCTTTCGAATTTTTATGTAACCGGTGTGGCAATTATTTTATTTTATTAGTCCTACTTGCAAGGATCTGATGGCAGTTCAGTGTAAAATGTTGATTGATATTCAGCCGCATTCGGATTGGAAGCCCCAATATTACTTATGTATGAGCAACATTATTATACATATACAATATTATGTATTAAAAATGAGCGCATACTACTACTAACAACAAATAGGTATGCATTGCTGCTTTTTGACCGAATGCGCCAGAAGGGTTATGTTTTTCAAGTGTATGTGGGTAATGCATAGGTACCCATAAATGCTTATATATGCATACAGTACTCCCCCAATCTTTTTGGCCGGGCTGAATTTGTTGCACCCGCCTTCTTGCGCATGGTAAAGTCGAGTGCAATATTACTAATGCAAATCTCCTATTTAGTATTAGATCAGTAAGTAGATAGATTTTTATTTTATACATATGCATAACTTAATTTATATGTATCAAAAATATTTATTTATTTAAAGCAAGGTTACATCTTCCATGAACGTAACAGCCTTATGAAGAGGTCCGTTCCATCGGAATAATGATCGTCTTCGTCTTCAAAACCCGTTTCCGATTCATCCGATTAATTTCGCTTCCGCGAATACACAATTCATCAGTTAAATTTATCAATAATTCTGTCTCTTTCCTTATATTCCTGCTCGATATTTTTTATCTACTTTGCATAATAATATCTTCCAATCCGATAACACGATAACTACCGACAAACAATAATAAAAAAACAAGAACGAACAATAATAACGATAATAGCAAAAACACTAACTACGAATAACAAAAACGATTCTGAACTCGACTGTATTCTCAGAACGCATCGCGCATGTGTTTCACGTACGGATGTAATAATCACACAGTTGCAAGGACGCGAGCGGGGAGGAGGCAGCGTGCGGGTGACCGCAGTGGGCGCCCCGTGCACCCGCGCTCTTCCATTTTCCCCTATGATAATGCCCCCCTTAAAATATATTCTGCGCAGCGACGCGCGCCTATGTTCAGCCCGGGCAAAAAGATTTGAGAGTACTGTACCTACTTGTCTAATCCAATCATTCTAGATTTGTAGCCTCCCACTCTACTTTTTCGTTGCGCTGAGACCTATTTAAAGTCCACTTATATAGGCCGTTACCTAATCGAACCCTGGGGTGGGTACTAGGTCTTAAGAAATAGGTAAATTTAAGTGTCCGGCGGATCGAATTTCCCCAAAATAAATCGTTATTCAAACAAACTGCCTGAGCCTGAAGGCGATGACTCCGTTACATGAGATTGGTCTTGTTTCCATCTTTTCCTTGGCTGTCGGGTTTTTAGTTACACCTTAATTTTGGTGACCATAATAAAGGCTATAAATACCATCTACACGATGGTCTGGAAGTAATGGGGTGACTTGATAACTGGGCACGATTCGGTACCTATTTGAGACAGCTTCAGATACCCGAAAACGAACGCGTTGCATAAGAAAGAGTTTACCCGATGTTCAGCAAATATTTATCTTCTTATAAGTAGGTAAGAATTGCATGAAATAAGCCCATTCATCCCCCGAGCTCTTTCTATTATTGCTAAACCAACCCAACACCCAACCAAACACGCTTGCGCTAGACTGAAGCTCCTTTGTGCAGTCCAATCAGACCAGGAAGTCGTAAAGTCTCGTGCCAATGTGCGGGTCTAGCCTAGAAGTAACACAAATTTAGGCAAGCATGATTCATCGTTGATTGGAGCTAAAAGTGTTGTAGAAAGTTAATTGAATTGCAATTCAATTAATTTAATTGTAATTAAATGATTAGGTAATGCTTAACACCGTTAGGTACGTAACTACGATAACAGAAGGGCTAAAAAGATTTATCAAGACATTTCTTTATTGATAAATCTTCTCCAAGTGTCATTTTATCGTGTGCGTTACCCTCAGCCTCAGTATTCTATTATCTGTGCCCTCAGAGTACCTTATAACGTTACCCTAACAAAATGTCGATGAAGATCATGAGGTGATATGAGAAGATCGAGACAGCAGAGATCACATGCAGCTTGAGCTTGACCATTATTCAAGCTAATGTCTTCGGGTAAATAGGTAGTAGTCATGTTTGAATTTGGCATTTTTTTGTGTGTGTAAGGTGCCGCTATGCATTGTTGTAGATAGGCGGAAACTACCTATCGTATCGGTCCTCTTTAAAGGAAAATGTGAGGACAATTAACATTAATTAATTATTCACCTTTTTATGCTAATTATTTTCGTATTACCTATTCATATTTTTTACATCTTAATAAGTCGAGCGTAACGATAAGAAAGTGGTGTTTTTTTCACTTCATCGTTTAGTCGGTCGACACCCTGCATGGTTCGACATGCGATGCTTTTTAAATAATATTTTTATTATTTTGATTTTTGAGCGTAAATCATAACGCATTTTTCAAAAGGACAGAACTCCGACGAACTAGAACTTTTTGATCATGCATTTAAGTATTCGAGAACAACTATTTTAGCCAACTACATGATCAACAGATAAGTACCTATGAAAATTAAAACATTAATTTACCAAGTCTTATTTTTACGATGTGGTAAATTTCTAATTATCATCTTGCACCAGATTTTTTCTAACTTATCTTTTGTGAATCGAAAATATCATCGGCGTGCATACTGGTACATTTACATAATTTATGCCACAGTATATAAGCACGTTCTATTTTATGTGGCTCACAAACTACTTCGGAGTTCGCGACAAACGTTCATCAGGGTTGTATCGGTGGAAAACTGGAGATGGATTTTACAGTTATTTTAGCATTATTGGTAGTTATAATTTATTAGCATTTTCTCTTTGAATTAAAGATAGAATAATGGTAACCGCTGAATAAATCTGTCTAATTTATCAATAATTTCAGGTAAATCTGGCTTTTATTCAAGGAAAAATCAGTTCTCCTCAAGTGGGTAAGAATTAAAGGGCTAACATAAGTACTCTACTTGATTCAACGATTTGAAATACATGAACCTTTAGACAATATTCTTTTATTATTTCAGGACCAGATGTTGATGAGCAGACGCACTTCGATATGTATGCCAGCGCGCTCAGCAGAGCTCATTACAACCCTTGGGCCTGTGATTATAGGACGGAGGTATTAAGAAATCTTATAAATGTTAATTACAACATAGACGTCGCCTTTTGTATTCTGTCCAAAGCACCAATTGTCCAAATTATGAATTTGATTCAGTTTCACTGTCCAAACACTTTTTAGCCAGATTGTCCTGTTGATTGGAGGACGAAAAATAAAACGGCTAATTTCTTAAATAATTTTGAAGATTAAACATAGTGTGTAAGAAGCCCTGCATTGCCACCACATGTGATTTCTTTTTCATAATCCTATAGGAATTTTCAGCCAAATTTTATGTTCGTAGAATTTATATTTTCTTAGATTACGTAATTAATCAGTGAAATAAAGGTAGGTAATTATAGGCATAGAATATTAATTCTATATTATGATTATGCGATAAGCTACCTATTTTAGCTTACTATACTTACATAATTGTAGATAAATATTATAATAGATTTTAATTTGTTTACAGCCAGGATATAAATGTCTCAGTTGCAATAAGGCACTCCATTGCTATCCCGGTAACTTTGCGCTCTTAGTTCAATGCGCTGGAATATTCCCATTCTGCCGCAATGGGTACTGTTCAAGATTTAAAACTGAAGGATGCATTGAGGAATCCGATGGACATACCGTGACCCACAGCCCCATGCCACCGTACGTGCAAGTGTTTCATAAAGACAACAAGACTTCGATTGCATCTGATGCGTCAGCGAGTCCTGAAACTACACACACTGAGTCGAATGAATCCGTTCCAGAAGAAAGCGCTTCGAACACAATTACTACTGAATTAAATAATCCGAACAAAATTGTCGAAGGAATTGTGACGTCTACTGATGCAGCATCAACAAGTGACATAGCTATAGAAAAACCGAACGGTTCGGCGCGAATAAGTGAAACAAAATTATGATGAAAGATATATTTTTAAATGAGAACATATTTAATAACTTGTATAAATATTTATTTTAAATAAATTACCTATTTAATATAGTTTATTTGTGGTATGTTTCATTATTATTATTCAAGCGCCCCACTGGGCTCGAGTCTATGTGGAGGTCTTTGAACACTAGATGCCCTGTCGTTCATATTATAGGTAGGTAATGTTAATAAATCCAGTACAAACAAGTAAAGAAAAACAAAAGGAATCGCTTAAGTATCTAAATAGAAAACATTAGATTTGCTTGGTGGTAGGGTATGTAGGTACTTGACTGGTTAGCACCCTTACGTCGCAATTAGTTTTACTACAAATTCCTTGGTGTGTTTCGACTTTTGGGCATGAAAGCCAGTTCCCCTCTTAGTTGCTACAGCTCTGATAGGCTCCATAGGTCTCATAGTTTCGGCAACGCATCATCAATACCTACCTCTTGTGTTGCAGTTATCCATGGCCATGGGCACAGATAAAAGAATACTAGTAGCCATGGGTGACAGTGACTACTTTGGGCACCATCTGCTTGATTAACGAAATAATTAATGAAAACAACAGTAGATGTCGCTAATATATTTAGTCGTAAACTAAAGAAAGCATTGACATAGGAATAGGAAACAAATTAATGATGAGGATTATTTTTGAGTAAGTCACCATACGCTGTCTCGTAGTCTTTAACTTTTCATCTTCTTCTCTTCTCTACTATTATAAAATTGTAAAAAAGCTGTGTCTGTACATTGAAGATATTTAAAAAAAACAAGTGCGTTAGGGTATATGCGTCTCCGAACCCAAAAATGTGATTTTTAAAATTCTTGTCTGTTTGTCTGTTTGTTACGGGTTGGCGCAAAAACTACTGAATTGATTATAATTTTACTATCACCGTTAGAAAGTATGTGCTCCAAATTAAAAACTGGTATACTTCTTATCTCATATAATTAAAAGGAACCTGAGATACAGCTTAACCTCTCAAATGTATTGTTGGTTTTACAGCTTCATGCGAGCGATGCCGCGGGCAGAAGGTAGTTTAAAATAAGGGTATAGAAATTTCATTCACTTTCTAAATACGTAGTTATTTACACGATTTCTAGTGATTTCCTTGAGGATATCTCATATGGCGATGGTAATAAGATCCCGCCGGTCCCGATGAAACCAATCAGCGATGGATTTGTATCTGATAACGGACTGCCTGGACTCGACTACTGGGAATTCTGTAGACTCACTCGTAAGTAAGTATCGATACTGGAAAAGTCGTGGTTTCGTTCCTCTCGGATGTAACGAGTATCTTATTTCTTGATTTATGAATACTTTCATTGGTCGTAGGTAGGTATTACATTTTTTATCTACTTATATTACAAATAAAAATCACTTGATTACGGTTTGACATACCTAATGTATTTGGTGATGTAGGTAGTTGCTGTGTTCGCAATCAGGACAAGGTATATTTTATATTTTTAGAAAAAAACATCCCAAAAGTTTATTTGAATGGGAGAAATTTACTCACGCGAAGCTACGCTAGGCCAAGTGCGAGTCGGAATCACGCACGAAGGTTGTATGGGAGCCCCCTTAAATAATAGGTCTTTACCTATGAAATTGCCGTTATGCAGTACTGGCCATTTCAAATCAAAATAATTTTTGTTTGGCTAAGAATTCTAATTTCAAATTAATTTTATTTTAAAAACATGGAATTCTTTTCCCAAAAGTAGTCATTTGTTTATTGATTAGTGTTACATTTTCATCGCATTTCAATCTTTTTCGTCATCATGGATACGTTAAAATTTCGAGTAATTATGGAATATGAGTACCGTCGTGGCAGCAACGCGGCACAAGCGGCACGCAACATCAACGACGTTTACGGAGCTAACACTACAAACCAACGCACCACCTGTTATTGGTTTGCTCGCTTCCGTTCTGGGAATTTCGACCTGAAAAATGAACCCCGCGGTCGTCCGAAGACTTTGGTCGACAATGACGAATTAAAGGCGATTGTGGAAGCTGATGATACACAATCGACGGCTGAATTAGCAGCAGCTTTCGACGTTAGCGTCAAAACAATATTGGTCCATTTGCGTCAAATTGGCAAGGTAAAAAAGTTATTTTAGTGAAGGAAAAATTCGACTCGCTACCATACCTGCTTACCATTATACCATGCTACCATACCTACTAACTATCTTTTTGTGATTTTTTTGCATTTTTCATGCTAAGATTATAAAGTTATTTTAGTGAAAAAAGCTTGACAAATGGGTGCCCCACGAACTCAATGATCGCCAGCGCGAAGTACGCGTCGAAACGTGCCTTGCACTGCTCAATAGACACACAAATGAAGGAATTTTGAACCGCATTGTTACCTGCGATGAAAAATGGATTCTGTTTGATAACCGCAAGCGCTCAGCAAGTTGGTTGGATCCTGGTTCAGCACCTAAACAATGCCCTAAACGAAAACTTACCCCTAGAAAAGTAATGGTCACTGTTTGGTGGTCTAGCGCCGGTGTGATTCATTACAGCTTCTTACCAAACAGGGTGAGCATTACTGCAGATGTGTACTGTGAAGAACTGAACACAATGATGGAGAAGCTGGCACATCTCCAACCAGCATTGGTCAATCGCTCGTCTCCGCTGCTCCTGCACGATAACGCGCGACCTCATACTGCACAGCAGACGGTCTCCAAGTTGCAAGAACTGGGGTTGGAAGTTCTCCGTCATCCGCCCTACTCACCAGACCTTGCGCCTACAGACTACTACTTTTTCCAGAATTTGGATAACTTCTTGGCGGGAAAAAAATTCAATTGCCTCCCGTCCAGCTGATTTCTTTAAGAAGGGCATCAATAAACTGCCACTGCGTTGGCAAAGATGCATTGATTGCATGGGTGATTACTTCGATTAATACAAATAAAAAATACATGAAAAAAATTCGTTTAATTTTTTTCATACAAAACGGCAATTTCATAGGTAAAGTTTATTTTATTTTGTTTTTAGTATTTGTTGTTATAGCAGCAACAGAAATACATAATTTGTGAAAATTTCAACTGTCTAGCTATCGCGGTTCTTGTGATAGGTACAGCCTGGTGACAGACAGACGGACGGACAGACAGCGAAGTCTTATTAGTAATAGGGTCTCGTTTTTACCCTTGGAGTACGGAACCCTAAAAATGAAGATCCTGCTTAAACGTTTGTTTTGCTTCCTAAAAGGAAACATAAGTTGTATGCAGTAAAACCAATCATCATAACTCTTCCGTTTTCTATTTCTCAATAACTATCTTTCCTTGTCATAATTATGTAGTAACAGTCTCATAGGAGTAGTGGCTGCAAGTGCAGCTGTGAGAGGTCCCGGGTTCGATTCCTTGGTCAAACGTGAAAGTTCTAGTAAATATCATAATTTATGATATTTACCACGTAAACGTATTATTTATGAGTAAGTAACACGCGCAAGTGGGAATTGTATGAATTAACTCAGAAATTAGATAAGTAATAGATGTGACAGCTCGGTGTAGATTAAAAAAACACCACGACTGTACAAATGCAAAGGTTTACATCCACAGTTGTTGCGTAAAAGTAAAAAACGGGTAACAGATTAGGCGCAACACCTGAAAGAAGTTTGTCCAGAATCAACAATTTGTGTTAATTTTTCCTGAAAAGGTATTTACAGTACCTGAAACTATGGCTCCCTTGACCGATCAGTGGCAAACTGTAGCGAGTATCTAATGGAAAACTGAAACCCATTTGCGCAAATTGTTATTGTGTGCCTGTGTGCTGCCACGAGTTTTGGGCTTAGCTAGTATAACTAATCTCTTGAAAAAAAAAATGCTTACGTGTCTCTAAATGACTTAAGGGTTTCTAATTATGACTCGATATTCTGATTGACGTGTTTGAGGTTTTTCGCTTATGCAGTTACACTTTGTATACAATACATTTTATTTAATTTCTTAGTTGGTATCGGGCTCTAGAAGTCTGGCGACAATCAATAGCAAGCTACTGTCTTCGAATATCATATACCTAGGTACCTGCTGAAAATCATCATTCTCATCATATTATTATCATAAGTTCGTATTTATAGGTATGAGAAGTCAATGGTCGATAAAAAACAACTCCATAGAAGGCTTGAGAGAACGAACTTTTTAAACATTTATAAGAATTTCCAATAAGGGCACTTGCACTTCTATACTTAGTAAAAAAAACGGAGTAACAAAAGTTAATAGGACATCCAAGCCTTTCTCTGATGCTGAGAGAATGCTATTTATGAACCTGTTAGTCGGGTAACTCAATTTCCCCTCAATGGACATCTAATTAAAATGGCTTTATGACCTTAAAGCTTATTAATTAAAATGCATGTAGTATAAGTACGAAGTTAACTCCTCCTCCATGTGGCACGCATGCGCAAACCACATGTAGTTTTGTATAAAAGCTCAGTTGTTGCCGGCCATCATCCATTCCCGCCAAGAACTCCAACTAAGTATACAGAAAAGTGTTAAGTTCAAAGTTGATAAAGTTTAAAAAAGTGATTTGCCGCTGGGAAAGAAGTCTCCAAAGGTGAGTAAATAAAAATAGTATGTTTATTAGATAGAATAGCGCAGAAATAAATTCATCAAAAAGTTTTCATTTGTGATTAAGTTCATTATTGTCGTTAGTTGTTGTTAAAATGTACCTAAACAGTATGATCTAGCCGGCACCACACCTCACCATCGACCAAAACCAAACTAGGTAATCATACACGCGGTCTGACGTCTCTTGTTTTGAACTTCTTTTCGCAAGTCTGTGATACACACAAGAAATAACCAATATAACTTAATAAAATACAGGATAAATTAAAAAAAAACCAGCGTGCATTTTGTTAGGTGTCTTGTTTTTAATAGAATACATGTAATTTTTTCTTTATCATAAATTTGAAAGTGAGTCGCTGCGTCGTATGAGCGCACGGCAGCTGATTAGCATAATAGCATAATCGACCCATGATATGTCCCACTGCTGGGCACGGATCTCCTCTCACAATGAGAGGGATTAGGCTATAGTCTACCACGCTAGCCTAATGCGGGTTGGCAGACTTCACACGCCGTCGAGAAAATCTCTCGGGCATGCAGGTTTCCTCACGATGTTTTCCTTCACCGTTTTAAGCGCGTGATAATTAACTATTAATACGCACATAACTTCGAAAAGTCAGAGGTGCGTGCCTTGGATTTGAACTCGAGACCTTTGACTTGGCAGTCCAATTGTCATATCACTAGGCTATCACGGCTTGCCCCACTTGATTGCCCCACATAAAATCAGCCTATAGTAGTTAATGATCACTGCTGGACGTAGGCCTCCCCCAACATGCACCATTTCTTCCTGTCCTTGTTTGTGTCAACTTTAACTTAGTACCTATTTATAACTTAATAATTTAAAAAAATGGTTTTTATTAAATTTTGTCTAATTAATTGCGTTGTGGTTGTGGTTGATTGCCTGGGCTCCATAACAATGGTTTTTGTATTACGTCTGAATTAGATACTTGAGGGGTGTATAATAAAACAAATTTCCTCACAATATTATAGGTACCCATGTATTTCCCGAAGGATTAAAAATACCCGCACTAGTTCAAAAATTAACCTGTGTAGGTTCAAAATACCTCGAAGAGAGGTAAAGGTTTAAGTGATGTATAGTCACAGTCTGCCAGTAAGTTTAAGGCTCTATGTAATAGTGGGTGAGTCAATTGCCATTTGATAGAGACAATATATCCCAATCAAGAGCTGCACTGCAACTGACAATTTTATAGAAAAGCCCAATAGCTCTTTGCTCCGAACATCCCACTATCACAGTTCACTGTTTTATACGGGAAAAATCGTTACACTATTCAATCCGGGAAATGTAAGGTTGGTACACTGTTCTATACGGAAAAAGTCTTCGGGTTCTATCGACCACAGGGACTAATGAGACAGGTAGCATTACTTTTATGGACACCGAAGCTTTGGTTTCCACGTAAATTAACGTCATAATAGCTGTTCTGAAAGCTAAAATGTTAAATTAAAATTGCCTATCTCATTATTGATAAAATAAGACAACAATGCAGACAAGTCTTTTGCCAGCTTAGAGGCCCTAGAACCCTTCTAGGAACACTAACTTAAGGACTCCGCTCACTTTGTCTCAAGACGTTCTCATTCCTTTTATGCGAAAGTCTTTTGTACGCAGCGTCGGTCTCTCGGAAAATTTCGTTTAATAAAAATAAGGCAACGCAAGTCTAATAAAAGTATCATTTTATATAATTTTATTTTATTAATGTATTCTTATATACATCGATATTTTGTTAGACTATATAATTGTAACTGTGAGCTATCATGTCTTCTAAACAAAGGTTTTACGGTTGGTGAAAAAAAAATATTCCTTGTGATTTGACTTATACTTGTATTGTGACTTAAAGTATTTCGTAAAATTATAATCGTTAAATATCACGTTTATTGTCATGATTCGTTGTCATTGTTTTGTGATTGAAAAAATGCCATGAATGCAGGTTTGTCAAATGAAGTTTAATATAATAGGGATTTACCGCCCAAAGGTAGGTAGATTTCCTCGTTATAGGGTGAGGGATCAGCTGGATACCTCCAGCATTTAATTTTAACTAATGAAGTTTAGATAATTTTCCAATTAGTATCTATATTATATTATTTAAGTTTATAGTTAGTGAAGCAAGTTGGCTGTAAAAAAATAAAGTATTTGGGAAAAGATATAGTCCTCCGAGATTGTCAATTTACCTATATCAGTTTTTCCCGAATTTTAAAATGTTCAAGGAAACTTTCATTTTTTCTTTTTTCCAAAAACCTTCTTTAAAATATTTACATTGTAAAACTTTGTATGAAGTGACGAACTTACCAACGAACTATAGATAAACAACCAACACAAAATACTCCAACAATGAAACTGCGCGCAGGTAAAATAAGTAGAATAGGGTAGTTTTTGATGGACCAAACATGCGTAGTACAGTGTGTAGATTTAATATGACAACGATGTTTATGTAGTAGGTAAAAACTCACGCACGGCACGAGTAGCAGAAGCTCAGGTGCTTTACAGTTCGGTGTAATTGAATCTGCCAACTTCATATCCATTCCGGTGGCAGACTATTATCCGAGTCCCGTTCCGTAACGACTTTTATTCAATTCAAGCCCCGGAAAGTGACTTAGCCTCAAGTTATAGTAAAGTTGTTTGTGTCAGTGACATAAATCCATTTAATACTTTCAATTAATTTAATAGTTGTTTGATTAATTTGTTCTGTATCTTTATGCTAGTATTCTGTGAAGTAAAAGAAAGCTTACTTAAAATTAAGTCGTGGGCCCTATATCCGAACGACTTTGCGTGTCAGTAGCTATATCAGGAGTTTAATAGTAATCATCTTTTATTTTTTGTCTTTTACTTCATAAATAAAACGTCGTTTACAGAATGATCGAAGCTTGTCAAATTTAGACTTTTATGGGTAGGGAGGCAAACGAGCAGACGGATCACCTGATGGTAAGCTATTACCACGTAAGTTCGTTGCCCACCTTTTAAAAGAGTTCACCTTTTAAATAATTTCTATCGGATAAAATAATATTCTTCATTCTTCGCTTTCATCTTTCCATTACACCGCTTACTCACTGCCTTAGGCTGTGCTGCTGCGCATAGTGTATACAGGTTCAAGCCTTGTATACGAGTTGGTGTAGGTGGTTCCGCCTTCACCACAGGGCCTCCGGTATCCTCACTCACTCGGCGAAACACAAAATAAGCGTATTTTCACGCCGGTTTTCTGTGAGGCCGTGGTATCACTCCGGTCGAGGCGGGCCATTCGTGCCGAAACATGGCTCTCCCACGATTGGTTTTTATGAGCATTTTATTGAGAGACGGCAATGTGACCACCGCTTGCCCTAAGTTCTCTTGTAAAGAACTTGTGCTTGTAGGTTACTTGGGGATAGTACTATCATTTGAACTTAAATTATAGATACCATTGAGGTTAAAAAAGACACCTCGGGACTTCACAATTTGGGCATAAAGTTACAAAAGACACAAACTCTCTGGTAATTTTATTGGTCTTTCCATCTATTTAGAAATACGACGGACGATAGGAACGTCCATGATTCTCTGATCTTTTGATAGAACTACAGAACTTTAGACAAAACAGTGTCTTACATTTTTGACGTTTCTTATTTGGAGTTTTGGTAATTAGTAAGCGTTTGGTTTTTCTTTGGTTCCTAAATGTCGATATTTATTTGCTGACTCAGATGAATAACGCGGGGACGAGTACCGGAAGGCATCGTGGTTGCCTTATGCTGGTCGCCACTTTGGCCGTCGCAACCTACATAGAACAGGTAATTCAAAAATAATCAGGAATCACTCAACAATATTAGGCCTAACTAATTTATTACTATCCTATTTTAGTTTTGTATTACGACTCTACCTTATCTTGATGTCAGATGAATTTGAGTCAATTTCTGTAGTCACGAATTCATGGAGAATCAGTTTGTAGAATGTAAACTTAAACTTAGATATTAATATTATCTCTTTTATCTGAACTTAAGGTTGAGCATAAGTATTGCTCTGAGTTTTACACATTTCCACCAGGGATTTCCAATTGTTCATTGGTTGTTAGATTTGGGAGATTATGACTGCTCTCTCTCTCATACAAACAACTAAGGCTACTCTATATACATACATACATACATTACAACATAGGGCTTTCGTAGTTATACTAAAGTCACGGAATAATTTATGTATAATTATATTTAATTGTTATGTTTTAGGTATTATATATTATTTTATGTATTATATGTTTTTTAAGTCGCTTAAATGGTTATCAGGTGGTGAGTTTGCCAGCAGATCCTGCAAGTGAATGGCCCTCGTTTCCTAGAAGAAACATAGCGGCTTTAGCTAGAGAGGGTTACCTGAGAAACTCTGCTTCTAAGGCTTATAAACGGGGAATTTCTACTCTTGCCAAAAATGGTTTGCTGCCAACATACAGATCACCTTATGTTGAAGCCGAAAAAGAGGATCAAAATCAAGATGAATCACAAGAAAAGAGGAATATCGCATCTATTGCCCGACTCCGCAGCTACACGGCCATGAAAAGGAATATTCAGGCTCTGGCCAGGGATGGTTACCGCGTGGGCAGAGGACAATACAACCCTTCCAACGAAAAACGCAACATCGCTGCTTTGGCTCGTAATGGATTGCTTCACAAAAAGGATGACGCCAACGGAGACGAATATTATTTCCCATTCTACCAAAACCCTATCGCACCGCTCTCTGAAATCGATCATCCATTGGATGCCAATGAAATGTATGACTTTCAGCAATCAGTTAATCCGGATATGTTTCCATCTATGTCCCAGATGTACAAGCGGAGTCCGTTTGAACCGTACTACGAATATTATAGCCTAAAAGATGTGAATGCTAATCCGTATCTCAAGAGGACGTTTGCTGGTAGTCCAGTTCATGGACTGTACAGGCCAAACTACTACGAACCGAACACTAGGACAAAGAGATACGTACTGCCATTCCCTGATCTTATGGACGGAGATGAAGGAGTCGAACAAAATGATATTGAGGGCGGGGAAAAGCGATCAGTAGGTGAGTAAAGTTATACGAGCAAAAATTTTTTTATGTGTATAAATATAAACTTATGGATAAACTCTGACTAGAGTCTGAGTTTAGTTTGCAAATTTACTTCTGTTCCAGATGATGTTGATGATGACAATGATGATGAGGTTCTCCAAAATTTTGAAAAACGTCATATTGGTTCACTGGCTCGGTTAGGCTTGTTGCCCTCGTTTAGGTACTCAGGAAGCCGTTACAGTAGATCAGGACGAGCCAGGTTATTGTTACCTAGCCAGGAACTGTACAGGTCTCGAATTGTTCCAATGTTGTAGCCATTGATGTGTAGAAGACAAACAATCGTTATGTGCTTTTAGGGGACCGCGTAGAAGATCAACAGTAATAGCGGCATGATATATGTTAGTGCATTCTTGATTAAATGTACATTGATGTTTAGAGCGAGATTCAAATAATAGTGAAATCTAATTTGTAGTAGAATGCTTCAGAGTAGGTCTTAGGGTCTAATATGAACCGGAAAGTTTCCTCTGTTTTTTAGAAAGGACCTTCATGTCGCATGTCTATTAAATGTTTAGCGTTAAGGTGTTTTCTCTGGCATGGATAAAGTCAGATTGAGTTGTCAACTAGGTATATGTTAGCATTTAATTTGATGTTTGCAAGATAATAATTTCATCGATGTTAATGCGACTTAAAAAGGCTTTCTTCTAATGATACGTATGTTTTACAGGAAGCATTCCTCTGACCAGAATTTCGGAATTAGGTAAGACCCTTAAATATGTATTTAATTTAATGTTCTGTACTTTTACTGACGTCATAACATAGTTTAATATATAAAAACACGTTGCCTGTAACAATGTTACAGTGATACATGTATAGGGAAATATAAACTTGCGTTGTTCCGCTAGTTGGCCGGAAGTTAGTCTTGTGCCGAGAATAGTGCCCGCCGGGAAATGGAATGTGCCAAGAACTATTTATTAGTTCTGATAATAGAAATTGTGTTAGATTCTCCATTGTGTTATCATGACCATAGTACGAGATATGTTTAAAAATATTGTGATATTTTGTATAATAAGTAGGGATACGCTTGCCACTTAGGAGCCTGGGAGTATTATTTGTAATTGACCAAGAAACTTGGTCATATTTTAAACGCTGTATAACACTTACTCGTATATTCGAAGTTGATTAAGTACTTATAAAGGACAAAATAATTGTTTTATTTTACATACCTTCACGCCTGTATTTCCCGGTTAGGCAGAAGTGTACTGATCTACACCCACAATTCACCGAGTTGTTTAGGTCATATATAATAGAGCTTTATTGCCATTGACCAAGCACAAATCCAAACTCTGAGCTGCTACTGAGAATTTCATAGAAAATAGCAAAATAATACTTTGCTTGACCTAGGATTCGAACCCCGGACCTCAAGCGTAGCAGTCGCACTTAGGACCACTAGACTATCCTCCGAGCCTTTTCCCAACTATGTTCGGAAAAGCCTCCGCATCAGGCCTCCGCATCCCAATTTTGGGCTAGGCTAGGATAGACTGTCTGGATTGTCAGGCTTTTTTTGGGCTGACTACCACTAACAATTGCCAAGGATGTTCGTATGACAACCGGGACCGACGGCTTTACGTGCTCTCCGAGGCAGGGAGGGGGCTTGATGTGTTAAGAATGGTCACCCATCCAAACACTGACCGCGGCGAGCGCAGCTTAACCTTGCAGATCAGTTGATCAGCTTAGTTATTACTTAGCCACGAGTCCCTCAACCACTAGACTAATGAGACACTATTTTATTACTTCAGTTTAATATATTAACTGTTTTTGTTCATTTGTTGCTAGGCAATATCTCTCTGCTTCCGAAGCTGACGCAACAGTCGATACAGACGACGCCGACGTACCGCCGCCGCCAGTACTTGCTCACTCGCACCCGACCGGTCGGATCCTCCACCGACCGCTGAACAACGACCTGCCAAACTCAAGCCCGCTACCGTCACCACCAATACCATCAACTAACTACGTAGACACATTCGCTAAGAACCGCTGGCAGTCTTTCACCAAGGAAACACCCAAGTTTTACTATTTCCGGTCATTAAAGGTACCATACCATACTTCTGGAAAGAGATACCTGTTGCTTCCAGCAGTTGATAACATCCTGCTCCGGAAAGGCTACCGCAACAGCAGTCTTCCAAGTCGTCGTAAGAATCAGTAGCTATGCCAGTGTCCGCTAGGCGATGCCAGGCTCTACAGCTCAGGCTACCCTAGCGAATGAACTTTGAGGTGAATACGTGTATACTGGGCTTTCCTCTCTTCATATGTTCACTCAATTCCAAAGACGAGTTGCAAATAATTTTGAAATTTTACAAAATATAGTCGAAATATAATATTTACATGTCATTTAACATATCGATTGGTTATTGGAATAGAGTGATATTATCTTGACTTTGGTTCTTTTCTCATGTCGTTGTCAAGACGTAGGGAACATGGATTTACGATATAAATTATTTAGACAATAACTTTGAACAATACAATAAAGTTCATATTTCATATAATTATTTTAAATGTTGTGATTATTAGTCCGTAATTAAGTAATAAGTACCTAATTGTATTTTAAGGGATCTCATTTTTACGAAAACGACTTTGGCTAGCTTGATACAGAACTCGTGTGTACTTATAAATTAATTTAAGATGTCAATCGCAAATACGTGTATTACAAATATACTTGTAGGATAATTTGTGTTACAGAAAATACTTACAAATCTACTTTGTTAAGTAAAATAAAAAAAAGTGGGGTGAAAGTGGAAGTACCTATTACAATATATTTATTGTTATAAAAAATGTAGAAGATAATGATTATTTGTGAAGTAATGTCAGGTGTGAAATTCGTTTGGAGACGTCAATGATTTCTATGATAATGTATCCCTAAATGTTAACGAACTCTCTATTCATTAGCTGTGTTTGACAAATAATAAATCAAAATATTTTCTAAATTTCTTAGATGGAAATTAATTATCAAGCTTAAGCTTTAAAACGAAAGGATCAATGTTTTGAACATTTTAGCGTAAATTAGTTAAATATTTACTGAAATATTTTGAGGTATATTTCAGTAAAGATTTGGAAAAGAAACGTTTTGGAAAATCGACAATAAATGTGCGAACACAAATGATAATAATTTTTAAATATATTTGTAGCTAGTAGATTTTATCTTTCACTTTTTATGATAATATATCTGATATCAATTAAAATATTTTTAAACATATGAATAATGACGATACTCATTGAATTTAGTAATGTGTTATTGTAAATAAATAAAACCGTGCCACATTGTTGTTTCATTTTAAAAATCACTAACAACATTTAAACATTTACCGTTAAAAATCTCTAGTGTGTGTACGTGGATTATAATGTGAAATAAGATCAAAGAAATTGATTCAAAACCAAAATTTTATTATACCGTTACGTAGTATGATATTATTGTAGATATAGGAGAGTTTCACATTTTCCGTTTTCACGTTGACTCGTGTTCGTCAGGGATTGCTGAGAAATAATCGATTTGAAAATATTTAATTACGTGGGTATATAAAAATTAGAGTAGAAAAAGTTATTGAAGTCAAGACCATTCTGTTGAAATATTTATCTAAATATCACAATAGACTAGTCTGATTTGTAAATAAATAACTATAATGTCTGATAATTATAGACGTAAGTAAGCACTAGCTATATAATTTACCCGAAGCTTCTTCCGATTACTAAGCAGGGGTGGTACTAGTGCTGCTTGAACCTGTACTTGATGTAGAAGACGAGTCAGTTGATGAAGAATCAGCTGAAGGGGTCGTAGAGCTTGTAGATGTAGTAGTAGTAGTAGTCATGCAAAGTGGGCCTTTTGTCCTGGAGCATTGGCCGTTGTTACAGTACGCAAAGGTGCCGCTGCAAGTAGACACCGTGCCAAAGTTAAATGGGTAGCAGCGGCGGACCGTGTTGCAGGAAATACACTTAGATCCACCCTGAAATGAGACAAATTATGTGGTGAACTGAACTGGGAATATAGTCAGGCATTTGGTAGTTTGCAATAATAAATTAGAATTGCTCAATCAATCAGCAGAAATCAATTATAACTTGAACAAAATCATTTGATTGTTCATTTTACTTATCTAATTAAAATAAACAATCAAATACTATTTTAAGTTACTATTTTTTTTTCAGTACAATTACCCAAATCTTTGGGTAGTTGAACTGAAAAACACTTCATAATCATCAAAGATTGTGCAGCACAGAGTGCCCAGAATAATATGAATCTGTATTATCAAAAGAATACTAAGTTATTTATTAGCCCCAATTAGGAGAGCAACGTGAAATCTAGTTTTACTGATTTCTGAGGATTACGCGAATATATATTGAAATAAAAATACGTAAAGTCATATTATTTCAATATATTCTGAGTATGGAATGAAATTTTACCTCAGTTAAGAAGTTGCATCGGATTACACGGCGGAAGAAAGCCTCGTCCTGGCGCGCATGCACTGCATCTTGAGGTTCTGCGGGAGACCTCTTATGACGAGAGCTGCTATCTCCAAAGAACCCTGCTCCAGATATTTGGGGCCAGTTGAAATCGAATTGAGGGGCCTTAAAGGCGAAATGGCCAAACGTTCCTGCAGCGGCTGATACAGGAGGTAGATCACTGCTATCATGGTCGGGTGCCACTGATGTCACATCTGAGGAGTCTGTAGGCTCAGCAGGGATATCTGAAGTTGACTCCTGAGCAAAGATTGTTGTTGAAGAAACCTGCAATAATATCAAAATACATGTTATAAATGTATTAGTATAGTTCAAATTTAAATCACTCAAACACTCGTCGTGAGTGAAAGAAGGTTAAGCCTTGTAGTAATAGTAAAAATAGTCGTAATAAGTAAAGCAAATAAGCTGAATAAGTGCTTACCAGGATAGCGAATAAAAATAAAATATTTTTCATCGAAGCCATTGTGATTTTTTTTAGTTCCTCGTGTTCTCCAGATGATGAAGTTGATTGAAGTGATAAAGTGCTGTGCTTATATACGACTGATACACAATGATTATGTTAATCGACCATGTGCTTGACCGTACACATGTCCGTTTATAGGGTTGTCGAATATGTTAGGTAAATAACGCAAATATAAATTGAAGATTTATCGATAACTGAGAGATTAATTTTAAATATCTGTTTCTAGTAGTTTTAATACTAGCAGAGTTACTCGTAGATTTAATACTTACTCAATACTCAATATTAATAATTATTGTTATGTAAAAAATGAATCAATGAAACGATTTATGATTAACGAAGATTTGCCGTTTTAAATTTTTTATTGCTTTATAATTTACTTTTGTATGTATTGTTGAGACGTAGTGCAGCCCTAATGTGTCCGATATAAGCCGAAAGCAAACAATGTAAGAATGTCGGTTTCCCGTAAACAATCGGAGCGATAGTCCGGCGCGACATGAAAGTCTCTTTCATGTCATACATAAACGACACCGCGCCGCTTGTAACACACAATAAGGCAACAGATATAGTAAGAATAACAAAGTATATATTGTTCGAGAAATCGTGACGCGTAATTAATAGAAAATAATCGTGATGAACGTGAAATATGTGTACACTAATTGTGATAAGATAGCACTTGTTGAGCTGTTTACGAGATATATAATGTTTAAGTACATACTTACTTAGTGTTGTATTTCAGTATTCAAAATGAGACGATTTCAGTATAGGATTTATAAGATGATAAGATGTAGAAGAATAATCTAGTCATTAATTTACAAAAAACAAAAGTTATGCACTTTTATCAGTGGACAAGCACTGGAAACTTAAACATAAGTTATGATGGCCAAACTATAGATGAAACTAACGCTACAAAATTTTTAGGGATATTGATTGATAGTCAATTAAACTGGAAAGCACAGGCTGCGGATATCTGTAAAAGATTGAGTACTTCTGCTTATGCTCTATTTAATTTGGCCAAGAAAGTAAAACACAAACGGTATTAATAGCTTATCACAGCCTAGTAGTATCTGTTCTAAGATACGGAATCATATTTTGGGGCAATTGCAGCGAGAGAGAGAGAATATTTAAGGCCCAAAAACGTTGTATCAGAGCTATGTTTGGAATGAAAACTAAGGACAGTTGCGTTCCTGTCTATAAATAAAAAAAAATATTAACATTCCCATGCTTGTACATATTAGAGTTAGCTATTTTTGTCAAAACAAATAAAGACTTATTTCCTACTTTGAACGAAACAAGAGTCAGAAGCAGAACTACAGCTATGAGATCTAGTACCAAAATTTGTTAAGTACGGGAGCATATAAAACTGCACTATTAAAAAAAAGTATTATTTGTATGGCACCAGTTGTGTATAATAAAATACCTCAAAAAATTAAAGAGAAGCCACTAGAAGAATTTAAAAAATTTTTAACCAATCTATTAATAGAAGACGCAGTGCGTAAACTTAAAGTAAACAAAGCAGCTGGACCAGATAAAATCACAGCGGAAGCACTAAAAGCACTGGGTGAAAACGGAATAACCTGCTTATACAACATCTGTAACGCAGTCTGGAAAACCGGAAATTGGCCTTGTGACTGGGTACACTCCTCGATACTTCCTTTACATAAGAAGGGGTCCGTGCGAAACTGTGGGAATTACAGAACGATAGCTTTAATATCACATGCTAGCAAAATTCTACTCCATATACTTAACACTAGACTAAGATCCTACCTAGATTGGCAGATACCTCAAGAACAAGCAGGCTTTGTCAAAGGAAAGGGTACTAGGGAGCAAATTTTAAATATCCGGCTCTTAGTAGAAAAATGCTACGAATATAACACCCTAACTGCTTCGTCGATTATCAGAAAGCTTTCGACTGTGTCAAATGGGAGAAGTTATGGGAAGTTATATCTGACACCGGAGTTCCATCTCACCTGATACTGCTAATAAGAAATCTATATGAGTCCGGTTTTGGCAGTCACAATGGGGGAGGTCACATCAACGCGGTTCAAGTTTCAAAAGGGAGTCCGACAGGGTTGCGTAGTGTCGCCTATCTTATTTAACATCTATGGTGAGCACATAATGCGACAAACGCTTGATAATTGGGAAGGAGGCATTAAGATAGGTGGAGTGAAAGTATCGAACCTTCGCTACGCAGATGATACTACTCTGTTCGCATCATCTGAAGCTGAAATGGCCAAACTACTGGGCCGTTTAGAAAACGTAAGCCTAAACATGGGTCTGGCTATAAATAAAAATAAAACCAAACTCATGCTTATCGACTAGTTTGCAACTATCCAGCATAACAACCTGCTACATGAATACGAGACAGTAGATCAATTTCAGTACCTGGGCTCTGTCATAACAAACAAAGGTAGCTGCGAACCAGAAATACGAAGGCGAATAGGCATGGCTAAAACAGCAATGACTCAATTGAACAAAATATGGAAGGACAGGAATATCACCAACCGTACAAAAATCAACTTGGTCCGCACACTTGTGTTCTCCATATTTCTTTATGGAGCTGAGACGTGGACCATGAAGGCAGCCGACAGACACAGAATCGACGCCTTTGAAATGTGGTGCTGGCGCCGTTTACTAAGGATCCCATGGACGGCGCGCCGCACAAATGTCTCGGTCCTTAAATAATTAAAAATGAGTAGAGCTCAACGACTGTCGTCAACCTGCCTAGAGCGCGTGATGCGATATTTTGGCCACATTGCCCGTAGAAATTCCGATAACCTGGAGCGATTGATGGTGACGGGAAGAGTCGAGGGCAAAAGATCTCGAGGCCGCAGCCCAAAGCGTTGGACGGATCAGATATCCGAACAGCTGGAGATACCCGTCAGCGCCGCACTACATCAAGTGGCTGATCGTAACAAATGGAGGCATAAAATCTGCAGACTGAAACAGAGTCACGATCCTCAGCAGTGAGGGACCGACTGAGAAGAAGATTAATAGTAAAATAATATTATTGTATTACAGACTTTATATTTGATAAGCACATATGATTTTTTGTTTTAATTATTAAGTACTTAATTATAAATTTTTGCATGCTTTTATGGCAGAATGTACATGGATTCACAAAAACTTTGTAACATCTAACTGTACTACCTATACATTCTTTGCAAATATTCTATTCTATTCTATTCTATTCTATTCTGTTCTATTCTATTCTATTCTATTCTATTCTATTCTATTCTATTCTATTCTATTCTATTCTATTCTATTCTATTCTATTCTATTCTATTCTATTCTATTCTATTCTATTCTATTCTATTCTATTCTATTCTATTCTATTCTATTCTATTCTATTCTATTCTATTCTATTCTATTCTATTCTATTCTATTCTATTCTATTCTATTCTATTCTATTCTATTCTATTCTATTCTATTCTATTCTATTCTATTCTATTCTATTCTATTCTATTCTATTCTATTCTATTCTATTCTATTCTATTCTATTCTATTCTATTCTATTCTATTCTATTCTATTCTATTCTATTCTATTCTATTCTATTCTATTCTATTCTATTCTATTCTATTCTATTCTATTCTATTCTATTCTATTCTATTCTATTCTATTCTATTCTATTCTATTCTATTCTATTCTATTCTATTCTATTCTATTCTATTCTATTCTATTCTATTCTATTCTATTCTATTCTATTCTATTCTATTCTATTCTATTCTATTCTATTCTATTCTATTCTATTCTATTCTATTCTATTCTATTCTATTCTATTCTATTCTATTCTATTCTATTCTATTCTATTCTATTCTATTCTATTCTATTCTATTCTATTCTATTCTATTCTATTCTATTCTATTCTATTCTATTCTATTCTATTCTATTCTATTCTATTCTATTCTATTCTATTCTATTCTATTCTATTCTATTCTATTCTATTCTATTCTATTCTATTCTATTCTATTCTATTCTATTCTATTCTATTCTATTCTATTCTATTCTATTCTATTCTATTCTATTCTATTCTATTCTATTCTATTCTATTCTATTCTATTCTATTCTATTCTATTCTATTCTATTCTATTCTATTCTATTCTATTCTATTCTATTCTATTCTATTCTATTCTATTCTATTCTATTCTATTCTATTCTATTCTATTCTATTCTATTCTATTCTATTCTATTCTATTCTATTCTATTCTATTCTATTCTATTCTATTCTATTCTATTCTATTCTATTCTATTCTATTCTATTCTATTCTATTCTATTCTATTCTATTCTATTCTATTCTATTCTATTCTATTCTATTCTATTCTATTCTATTCTATTCTATTCTATTCTATTCTATTCTATTCTATTCTATTCTATTCTATTCTATTCTATTCTATTCTATTCTATTCTATTCTATTCTATTCTATTCTATTCTATTCTATTCTATTCTATTCTATTCTATTCTATTCTATTCTATTCTATTCTATTCTATTCTATTCCTGAGACATGTTGGTATTCCATTATGTTGTTGTATTTGACATGTAGTATTAGTGATTTAATTAGTCCTCAACTATAATTTTTGCATGCTTTGAGGCTGAATATGGTGAAACATTTTATATTATGTGACATTTTTTGTAAAACCCATATTATGCAAATAAAGAATTTGAATTGAATTGAATTTAATTATTTATTTATGAAGAAGGCCTACACTTCCAATTTAAAGGACTCACCTACAAACTATAACTCGCTCTTTCTCACCCCTTTATGTGTAAACATCCAAAAACCCTGAAGCACTTCATTATTTGTTTCTGCTCAAGAGCTGTAATTAAAATAGATATTTCCAAAAGATTTTAATCTGAAAGATGAAGGTAGTTCAAGGAGATACCTTCATCGTCAGAATAAAGTTAAATATACATAGGTATCTACAATCATAATTAAATTAAATAAATAATTAAATTTGAACTTTACGTTTATAAAATTATATTTATGTCCTGAACTATTGGAAACTGGTTCTAATCCATTTGGACACAAAAACTTGATATTTAATTGCTTAATGGTATGAAAAGAAAACTATCGAACGTAATACATAGTTACAGCAGTATGTCTTCATAAATCACTTGCCATCAAAGCCACGTTTCTTTCTAGAACAGATGCCTAGTTATTGTTAATTATATATTTTTTATACCTTATAGCTTACTGTGTGTATACAAATTTCTGGCAATACGTGAGTATTACTAGTGGACATTGAATTAAAACTACTCATTACTGACTTTATATTGTTATTTATTATTCAATCCATGGGTCTATGGGTATGCTATCTATAGGACATGGGTAACTATATTTATAATACATAACTTACATTCACGCCTGTATTCCCTGAAACCTTAGGCAGAGGTGTACTAACGAACGTCCACAGTTCGCTTGTAATCTCAGTTCTATTACATAGGACCTAAACATCCCATGAAAAAGACCTGACAATTTCATAGAAAAACCAAATAACACTTTGTTTGACCTGGGAATCAAAGCCGTCCAAGGTTTGATTCCCAGATTCTGTAGCGTAGCAGCTTACCAATAGTCTATAAGGCAGTTCATTCATAATACGAAATTTCGTTTGATACGTGTCGCTGCTGTATTTATTAAGATTTTATCAGTTTTATACAGTCGCGCATAGGATAGTATAGTATGTATGTAGCATAGATAGTTTGTGCAACAGATGGTCCATGATATACATTATTGCGATAGTTTTGCGTTTAACAGAGAGGGATGCTGCCTGTAACGTGCCTGCGATTAAGTGATGATAGATATTGTTACACATAAAAGCAGTTGTACTGTGTCCCTCGTCGAAATACATGTCTCTCTTTCCTTTTAATGGTATACTAAATTAGTCAATTTAGGAAGAAAGATATACCTAATTTTAATTGTACCAATTCACACCTTGTTGGTCACGGTAGATGCACTAAAGAAGTAAGTAAGAAGTAGGAGGCGAAGACTTGGCCTAAATATAAACATATAAACTTATCTTACTCGGTTTTGTAGTAATCGTTGTGTTGCTCGTGCCACGGTGAAAATATACATAGGTATCTACAAAGTGCTTGGGCGGGAGAGGGGTTCCGGTTTAAAAAAAGGTTAAGTAATAATCTTTAGATCCTGCTTACAATGCTGCTGCGAGTCTTTCACTAACATTTATATATTTACCTTACTCAAAGTTATAAGGAATGTAAAAGTAACTCAACCTCTATCACCCAATATACCTGTCAATTAAATATGGAAATATTTTACAGAATACAAAAAGAAATAGCATTTAATAAACTTATTCTTGGCGTTAAAATTATATTTTACGTGGAATCGTCTTCCAGTGAATTGGCATTTCAATTGTAATTACATACAATGAGTAGAGTTGGTCTGACATGGGTTGAAAGATATTAGCGACGACGCCACGATATATTCCGGGGAGGAATTTTCATTAAATCAGAAAACTGTTTTTGTAGACATTCTGTTACTCCAGTCTCGATGTTAATTAACGAGCTCTCTTCAAAGCTAAATTACATTTCTTCATTATTACCCTTACTGTAAATTTAATTAAATACTTTAAAGTCGCTTCAAAGGCCTTCCATGAGATTTCGTGGAATTTCTAGATTATTTCAAATTTCTAAAATTATTTCTATCTTGATCTGATAGGAACTATTAGCTATTATGACATTAAGTACTTTGTCATAAAATACTTTAATGTCATTTTCGGATTGTTTGTAGGACTATTACACAAAACTGTTACTTTACTGCTATCACTCGTGAGTTGATTCACGTAAGAAATGGAAAATTAAAGATTTATTTCAAAAAATTACATGAATAATGGCAAAGTATGTAGTTTTCACTTAAATGTAGGCTTATTTTGAAATCACAGGCATGCACTGACAATGATTTTATTTATTGGTCTTTATGTTATAACAAAAAATTGATATTTCCATGTATAAAACTCACTCACTGTAAGTTTGTAGGTTCGTCTAGGCACATTCGGTGCTCGGCACAGGAGAACATATACCATTGTTACAATAGGGTTTGTATGGATTTAGGCAAGTTTTCAGTAACCCTCCGATCCGCTTACAGATCAACCTAGTTTGACAATCATAGCAGGTGAGCTTGGGAACTCCAGTAAAGTCGCAGGTGGTCCAGTTGGCATTCCATACTTCGGTTACGTCGAAGGTGTCAACATCTTCAGCCTGTCTTCGGACACGACCCTGGTTCTGATGAGGTCCACCTTGCGATGTCGATGGCCCTCCTTGATTGCTATGTGGCCCACCTTGGGACACTTGAGCGAGTGTTATGGATACAGCGCACTGAAACAAATGAAAAGATAAGTATGAGTCTTGGCCGAATTCACTCCTATTCTAACGTTTAGGGACCAACAAAAAATCTTTATTAATGCATTTTATGTATAAACGAGTTCATAAATAATCACTGATCAAAGCGACTCTTTTGACTAATAGGATGAGTGATCGTAAAGAAGAAATCTGGAGAAACTTAACATGGACAAAGTAGAGGGCAAAGGACCCTGTGAACACCTCACTGCTGGTCAAGCTAGATTAAAGACACATCGGGAACATTCAGCTTACAAGAATACCGAAGAATGAGACGAAGGAATGGATAAACCTAACGAGAATACGGAGAATTTTGAATCAGACAAGTCTCATCACAAAGGTCTTATAAAATCCGAGACGGCCTCGACCCAGAGGACGTTATCGGTGATTCCTTCTATTGTCTAACCAATTCAACAACCTTTTGACATAGTCCAAATGTTTCGAACTTTCAATTGGGCAGAATTTTGTTTGAACAAGTTATTAAGACGGGATTTAGGAAAATTTCCACTGATGTGGGACGCGAAAAATGGTGACGAAGCGGGTAACACTATTGGCCATAGCTAGTTAAACAAACAATATTTAGTAGTCCCAATACTTACCAGCGCCACTAGAATGAGTACGTTTTGGGTTCGCGCCATCGTTGCTTCTTACTTCTCGTTGATTGATCTGTTGCATGCAATACCTTTTATATGTCCTACTTATCTAATGTTTATCACAATATATTTCTTTAAACAAATAGGGCTATCTAATAACCCTCTTGGGTTTTGCTGTTAGTATGATAACAATAAAAAACGATGTTTATAAGGAAAATTCTCTAGCAATATCTATGCACATATATTGTACAATACTTATATAATTTACTGAGTTTATAACAAATAGTACAGTCAACTATTAGGAGTGCAATTTATAATTACTTAGTTTTTTTTGGTATTGCCAAAATCTTAAATATCATGGAGAAAGTCATTAATTTAGCATAAATTTATTCATCTTGAAAAGTTCGATGTCTAGTCCATTAGGATATCAGATAGATCATGTACATATACACATTCAGGCAACTATTTATTTATAGAAATATTGTTGTAGAAAATCCGGCTGGGGCTGCATTTAGTTCAACATTTTTTTTTTTGGAAAACCAACAGCTATAAAATGGAATAAAAAAGATGTGTGTAAAAACAATATGTGTCATAAAGCTAATTACAGGTTTTCACGGTTAGTGACAGACTTTAAACTAAAAATACTGAAGGGACACTAAAGCAAGACAACTACAAGTTATGTTTTAAGTAATGGTTAATTATCAAAAATCTTAAGGTTGAGCATCTTTCATTATTCATATTATATTCATATATATTCATTATATAAAATACCATCACACCTACGTACTAATGTACTCCCACAGTTCACCGGTATGTTTAGGTCCCATGTAATTGGGAGCGAGCTTATTGCCATTAACCGGGCACAAATCCCAAACTCCGAGCTGGTACTGAAAATTTTATAGAAAAACTGAATAACACTGCTCGACCTGGGAATAGAACCCAGCATCTCCAGGCTATATAAAATATACCCTATCTTTATTAGTGGTTTGTGAATGATTATTAGATCTCTCATTGCGCACACTTTTAATCCTTACAAGTACTTAATATACTTACTGTTTCCTTTACATTGATTTCTCCAGAGAAATTACTTCATGTACGATACTTTATGACCTCTCAAATTCTATTGCATTGTTGTCTACCGCCAAACGAAACACTATGAACAGGGTTGAGGTGCTATTGACTAAGTTATAGCTACGTTGATCACTCGATATGCAAAGTCGCTTGCCGCAGTCAGTCTACGGATGGGTGAGCCATGTCTCGGTGTGCGTGTTTAGCGGTCGGTTCGGGATATCATTCGAATACTTACAAAAAACGTTACTGTTAATCACAGAAGCCTCAAAAACCTGATAACCAGTTTATCCTTAGGGTATCGGTATTGTCCGGTAATTGGGTTGAGATTGTCCGATGGCAGTCGCTCTGTATAAAATACTGATTTTCAGCGTATTTTTATGGGATAAGGGGTAAACGAGCAGACGGGTCACCTGATGGTAAGCGATTACAGCCGCCCATGGACACCCGCAGCACCAGAGGAGTCGCAAGTGCGCTGCCCGCCTTTTAAAAGGGTTTGGGCCTCCGTTAACCTTACTCGCTCAGCGAAACACAACGCAAGCGTTGTTTCACGCCGGTTTTCTGTGAGGCCATGGTAACACTGCGGTCGAGCCGGCCAATTCGTGCCGAAGCATGGCTCTCCCACGGTTAAAAGCATTTGGTTAGACTTGAAGCCGATCCTAATATAGTTGAGAGAAAGCTAGGATAATAGAGAAATATAGGTACAATAGCTGAAATGAGGACACCATTTATTTTGTATTATGAAAGCCTCATTAATCTAGTTGTCGTTAGTTAGGCGTGAGGTCCCAAGTTCGATTTCCAGGTTGACCAAAGTTTTTTCTATGGAATTTACAATAACAGCTCGGATTCCGTTGATGGTTATAGGCTCTGAACTGTACACGTCTGCATAATACTTCGGGAAATAAAAGCGTGATGGTATGTTTTTATTTAATGATTTACCTATCTTTAGCCGCAAGTTATACCTTTTATCCCTTATCAAGATATCTTCCATGACTCGCATTGGGAAATCCTGAGAGAGTACCTACGTATATCACAGATTCAAGAGTTTTTATCGATAAGTATATTTTACTTGTTGATAAAAACTGTGCAACTACAACACAATCTATAACTTTAAAGTTGTTTGACCTGATGAATGTTATCAAAAATACTACATAATCGGCCTCGGTCATCAGTCTATCATCATCGGTAATGCATTTTGCGTGAGTTCCTGGGTTCGATTTCCATACCGAGCAGTGTTACAAATAGGTTTTCCAATTAGGATTTTTTTAGTAACAATTTTGTAGATAGTTAATGGCTTGCCTGAACTAAAAACAGAGATCAATTCACTTCTGCCTTACCATTAGGGGAATGAAGGCTTAATGCACCTATGTGACCTTAAGGTAGAAAAGCGTTTCCACGTTGTGAGAAGACTAGGCTCTATTGTTAAGCACTGAGCCGAGTCACCTGCCTCGTTTCATGTTACGGACTTACGTTTATGCCTATTGTGTACTGGATGAAAACGTTCTTATGTTTTGTCCCAGAAATTGGAAATACAATATAGAAAAATAGCAAGTGTAACCTTTGCTGGGTACAATTAAATGTAAAGACGACCTCAGTGTGGTTTAGTGGTTCGAGTACCGGACTGCTGACCATGAGGTCGTGGGTTCGATTCCCACAGGACACAAATATTTATGTGATGAATATAAGTGTCCGTGTTTGTCTGGGTGTTTCTTATGTATTATAAGTATGTATTTACAAAGTATATAAGTATTATATCCATTGTCTAGTACCCATAGTACAAGCTCTGCTTAGTTTGGGACTAGATGGTGCTGTGTAAAAATGTCCTAGAATATTTATTTATTTATAAAGAAATATTTGAAAGTAGGCATCAGCATTGATAATATTTACTTACAATAAACTAGTAGTATAATATGATATACGGAGAGTTCGATCGAGACGCTACCGCCATCTGGTGGCACTAAAGAACGTTACAGAAGGGAAAATCAATGCATCGGTGATGCCGAGCTGCTAAGTCCCACACTTCAGTGAGTCTCACCTTTATAATTTTACCTACTTTGCTACATTCTCGAACTTATTTCTAACGGTACAATATAAATTTCACTTTGATAATCGTAACAGACAATTAAGGGAGTTTCGTCCGTGGCTTCTTCTACCAGTAGGTTTGAAGTAGTGAAGTCACGAAGATTGGACGTTTTGGGGCTCGTCTGTGTTGTAGGTAATATTGACGAGTTGAAAGTATTCATTAGAAGTCTTATTAAATGAAAGATTAAAAGATTTCAGAATGTATGTTTAGTTTGAACCAGCATAACCCACTGTGTTGCCCACAAGATTGTAGTTATCATAAGTTTTGATGAGAACATAATTATAATAGAAAGACATTTTACAAATTGAATAAAAAGTTGAACAGGCAATTTACTCTCGAGGCTTTTACAGTCAGCCTGATTGATAGATTTTCAGCTTTCAATTTCCAATTAGTTTTTGTTGTATATTCAGGTTGAAAAGGTAATTCGATTTTTTTTATCCTGTCCATAAGTTGCCAAACAGAATATGTATTTTTTTTGTACCACATTTTCGCATGAATCGTCCACTGGCAGTGGAGAAGGCTTATGTCGGACTTGTATCTATTAAAACCCACAATTTCCTTCGCATGCCCTATATAATAAAACTATAACTTTATTAGTTCTACAAAGTTCTTGATGTTTCTATTAATTTTACATTTGCTTGGGTAATTTTGTTGTTAAAAACATTTATGGGTTTTCATATGTGCTTAAATATAAATACTGAGCCATATAAGTTAAATAAAAGTATGCAATAACGAGGGTACCTACATATAAAAAAAACAAACCGAGTATGTTGTTTTAAATATTTATTGATAACAAAACAATTATAAATTAGAAATAAATATGTAAGTCACTTTCAGTTTCCGATTTAGTTACAATTATTTGCATTGATATTTTTAAAGGCATTGAATTTGGAACAAATTGATGATCAAAACAGAATCGAATAATTATTTGGAATTAGTAACACATTATATTTTTTTAGGCAACACTGGTTACAGGAGTAGCGGCTTCACAACCTTCGGCGGGAGTAGCAGAGCACTCTCCAAGGTTGCAGTACGGCAGAGTGGGGTCTGTGCAGGCGCGTTGGAGTCCGCCCACCTTAGTGCACACTAACTTAGTCGTACAGTCCAGGCAGGAGCTGCCAATTGTGACGCATGGAGTCCACTGGGGATACCAGGGAGCAGATGCCACCCATGGTGGGATCCAAGGGTTAGCTCCTGCGTTGCCCCAACCGGCAGCAGCTCCCCATCCTCCTGCAACAATACCTGCAGCGGGCTGGGCTGGCACAGCTGATGCCACAGCAACCTGTTGAAAAAATAACAGGTATTATTAGGTCGTATTTTCATTGACTAAGAATGATATTTATTATATCATTCTACTTTCGAAATTTCTGCATTTTTGCATTGCAATTTTAACACAAAAGAACAACTATACAAGAACCTATGTTCCAAATACCAGAAGAATATAATATAATAAATAGTATTTTAAAGAGGATTAATTAGTTTATTTTGAATATTATGAACCATTATGAAACGGGTAAAGGTTTTTTTTTCTTATAAATGACTATCCTTTGTCAAAAAATCCCATTAGGTAATTCCTGCTAAAAAACCACCGATATGATTGTATTTCTAGGAGTCACTTACCAATACACAAATAGCCAATACGATTTTCACAGACATGTTTGAAGTTATTATTCGTTATATTTCGAGTTCGTAATACAAGGAGATGCACTTCGTTTCTATACTTACTGTGGCGGAGCATCTCCTTTTATACATAATTATACTATTTGTCTATTGGATTATATGTTACCACCTGGTGAATGTACATAGAGGTTTTCCCAAATGGAAAGAGGAGGCAGCTATAAACAAGATAAGATCTGCATAGTCAACAATCACACAGTCACGTTTATGTTAACGGCAGCAAATACACATGTTTATTACATATCATTACGTAAAGAGCTAAGTCAATAACACCAAGGGAATTCACTAACATGGTTATCTGATTAATAGATAAGAGGCCGGACTCTTAACTAATAACTAATGACCGAATTTCCAATACAAACGTAATACCAAAATAAATCGTAATTCAAACACAGTTTAATCAAAGTGTGATAATCGGATTCCGATACCCTTAATCAACGTTCCTGCTCCACCAATTCATCCAAAAACCTAGGTTCCTACCGTTAACCTAGGTTAACGGTATCTCTATCCAAATAGTAACTCAATTTGAAAAATATTGTTTGGCTTACGATTTATTTTGGTATTACGTTTTTGTAGTCAGGAGTAGTAGTAGAGTAGTAGGGTAGACTACTACCTATTAGTACCTAAGGGTAGTCTGTATTTGGGAGATGTACGGCCGCTCTTAATAAAAAAGAGTATTCAGCGCTCATATACAGTACCTACCGTCGAAATAATCTTGAGATGAACATTTTTGTGCGAAAATATCGAAATTAGTATAGACAATAATCACGAATGCGAATGTTTCACGACAACAATAATTGTCCTTACACTGAGTTTTTTTTATTGAATATATTTCAAGTCCCCTAGTACTTGGGACCTAAACATATCAGTGAACTGTGGGAGGTTTATATATTTTCATTTATACATAGTGCTCTGCCTAACCCTTTGGGAAATTGAGCCGTGATGGTATGTTATACCAAAACCTTCTGGAATTACTATATCCTTACTTTTATCTCTTCTAGTTATTTCATTCTAATATCTTTGTATTTTCTTGACAATTAAGTTGGAAATTCATGGGATATTTTAACTTTATTTTTATGGTCCATTGTATCAGACCTATTTCAGTGTGTTATCTATTTCACAGCAACTAAAACAAAGTGATAGTTGATTATCTACTAAGTTTTAATAACAAATTGTTATTGTACTGAATTTACGTATCCTACATCAACTGGATCATGTCATGCCTATGTGTTGCTGCGATGTTATAAACATGTGTGATGTTTGGTTCTTAGAAAATAAGGATATTTACATTTTCCTTCATTTACATGATATCGTGGGAGAGGCACAACACATCTTGCTATCGCAATATTGTTCCAGTGAAGATTGTAACTTATTTTATTTTAAAAAGTGTCCATGGAGTTCCTTGCCGGATTCTTCTCCATAGGATCAACCTTTTGGAACCGTGCAACTAGAATCATAACGTTTCATAAACGCTTGTAAGAGCATATTTGAAATAAAAAACATTTGATTTCATTTGAGGCATGCATGAATGGGTCTGGCTCGACTGGAGAGATACCACGGCCTCACAGAAAACCGACGTGAAACAACACTCGCTGTGTTTCGCTGAGTGAGATAGGATACCGGCGGCAGAGCAGTCGTAAGTGCGTTGCCCGTCTTATAAAAGGGTTTGCCTTTTATAAGACGGGCAACGCACTTACGACTGCTCTGTAAAATAATATCGGCAATGCTACATATCTATCTGTCTTTAATTAATATAGCTTGCAAAGCATGGTAATTGGTGTGGTAGGAATGGTAATGGAATTAATGATGTCTCCGTTAACGACATTGAGCGTTCCCCAATGAGATTAAGAGACGACTTAATAATCCTTAACGACTTTTCATTGATGTGGTCTGTGGAAGGGAGAATCTAAAACAGTTTCATTGGTTTCATGCTAAATTGAAACCAGTGTATAAATAAAGCTAGTTATTTTGTACTCTTTTATTTGATTTTAGCTGATAACCCGCGATTATCTCATTTTCCCCAAACCCATTGGAAATTTTCATTATTGATTACTCAGGAAACTACATTAATTTTACCTATATTATGTTTTGACGACCTCTGTGGTTTAGTGGTTCGAGTAGGTAGCGGACTGCTGACCATGAGGTCGATTCCCACAGGACACAAAAATTTATGTGATGATTTATGTTTGTGTTCGTCTGGGTGTTTCTTATGTATTTTATGTATGTATAATTATAAAAAAAAGTATGTAAGTATTATATCCATTGTCTAGTACCCATAGTACAAGCTCTGCTTAGTTTGGGACTAGATGGTGCTGTGTAAAAAATGTCCCAAAACATTTATTTATTATCAGCATTTCTTGATTTTAAATACATACTCTTAGCGCTACCTGTGGCGCTACTAACCTCTTAATACCTTACTGCTGACTGACCTACTTTAAATTGTATAATTCCAACAAATTGTATTGATAGGTTTGTATAGATACAAATATTTGAATTGAAAATGTCTAAGATTTTAGAAATTATCCTTCTAAAAAAGTTTTGTAGACGAATCAATAAGAAATTATAAGTAGTGTAATTGAATTCGGAAGTTTTGTTTGTTTACTCACGGTGTTTCTGTATATCAATTAAGTGCTTCTAAACGCAAATGTTAATAAATAAAATTCTGTCTATATCTGGGTAGAGACAGTGAAAGTCAAGTGATAAGTTAACAAAGTTACCTAAAGATTCTTCTCTGTATTTGTTAGTGGAAAATAACAAAGATTACATGCAATCACGTTATGCTGAAATTGTTGTGGCGCAATCATTTTATCAGAGGGTTTTTTCACATGATCACAAACCTGATTCATCTTTCTCTGACAATGTTCACAATATTCTTTGGTTTCTAGATATAACCCCTGTATATTAAACTATAGATAATCCAGATTAATTATCGTCGAGCCAAAACTGAAAAGGATTCATTGTGGGTGCCTTTTGTGATATAAGTATGTTGCTTCCGTAACAGTAGACAGGATTTAAGGAAATCAAAAATATCAACGCAAGTATCAAAGGGGCACAGCTAGTCTATAGCTACATACATATAATAAGAATATATGTTTCGCGTGTCTGTATACCTATATTTATATTACCTATATTTGCAGAAAAGCTAATTTGGCATTCTAAAGTAACACCATCTATTTCTATCATTTTTGGAATTATTGTCTGTCTGTGTATTTATGAACACGCGAACGGAACTCGAAAGGACTTAGCCAGTATCTTGGGGCCACGTTTGCGGATATTTTTAATTCAAATCATTTCACTCTATCACAAACGATTACAATTTTAACCACTGAAATGTTTCAGTGGTTAAAATTGTGTGAGACTTGGAAAATAACAATTGAAGTAAACTTCCTATCTACATAATATGTACTTTCGTACTAGAGGTAAAAAAAAGTATCAAGGTCTGTAAGTGAGAATTTGTATTCGTGAACATAGAAGAAAGTTCTAGTGAAGCGTAAAATCTTTATAAAAAAGATCTCTTTTATTGAAAATACCTCCTATATAAAATTCATCATTTGTTTAAATGTGAGTCGTGGTAATGAATAATGTTTGTTCATAAACTTGCGTGATGATAGTGAATAATTCAACAAACCATGGATTACTAAACCTTTACAATTATGAATTTCAAATGCCAAATTTCACGCGATCACTAAGGAAGCGGCGGTAGCCTAATGGCTAGGGCGTCGGACTTGCGATGTGGTTGCCGGTTCGAACTCCACCCATTACACTACCGACGTAAACCCACTCGTAACACAAGCAATCTAGATTAGTACGACGGGTTAACAAGAATACTAGTAATGTGCGACCCGCATTGCTAGTAAGCTTTTTAAAAAAAAAATACCGAGCCTTCACTCTCTCAATCAATCTTTGAGCTACTTGCAGCTCGTATGCAGTTTGCTTTGTGAGAGTCTAGGTTTCTGCCTCGTAAGTCACAGTTGGTCACACGAACTGGAGGAACAGAGGCTTAAATATCTTAATTTAGTTAAAGAAAATATATCGAAAGAAGAAAATTATATTTGCATTCACCACGTGCGTTCCTTGAAGTTCGTTGGCAATTCATTGCACCGGAATATAGATAAGTATCTATTAAATTATAGATGTGAAGCGCCTTTTAATTTTGGGATAGCACGAATGTGAATATTGAACAGGCGTATAAAGAATAAATTGGACGTAGGCACCTTCACGCTGCTAAATTCAGAGGACTAGGCAATGAGAATTTTGTGATACATTCGTCCTGCGTAACTATCCTTTATGATTTTTTGATGATTTTTATAATGATTTATAGAGAACGGGACGGGAAGGGATAAAGAAGGGAAATATTTTTTTGTCAGGGTTATACGAATATCTTATTTTGTTTACCTATCAATATTTAATGTCATTTGTGGTTGTAGAGACGAAATTACAATGAGGTAATCACCATCTCCTACGCCATTATCTTCAATAAGCGGAATTACAAAGTTAGTTAATGAGGCTTCAAAGCAGTATTAACTTAAATAAACACAAAATGGTATAAAAATAGCTGCACATTAGGTTCTCTTGGAATTCCTTGATGATATCTTTATCATTATTTAAATACTGCTGCATTGGGAAAACCGTAGAATTTGATTCTCCTTCCAGAATAAATATTTGTATGAAAGCGACGTTTTAAAATGCCACAAATAAAGTTGTTATATACTGACACTGTTTAGAATTTTGAATTACAGATTTTGTAAAATATAGACTAACCAAATAACCAGGTATTATATACTCATAATATTGATCGTAGGTGTATTAAACAATTCGCAATAAAAAAAAAACATAATATTATTTTGAATTTTATGTTTAATCAGGGCGAGTATGTTCATAAAACCAACAGTCTTTTACACTTGAAAAGTATGTTTGCTAAAGATTGTGAATATGTAGTTGTTATGAGTTACTACATAATCAAATACCTATTACACAAGATAACAGAACTAAAGGAGATCAGGCAGGTTTACAGTTGCTTTAGGGAGTGTAATGTTCTCGGGTTTCCAATACCTTATAGCTTGCTAGTATCAGTACTATTTTCAATCAATTATATAGAGGTCACCGAGGAAAACAGGTTCTTAACCTTATAGTGAAGACGAACCATTTGTCAAAATTTTCTCTTGCTCTGGACTACGATCTGTTCGGCAGTAATATTATAAGTTCTTGGTGCATTGCGTCGTCATTTATCTAAACTAGTTAATAAAATAAAAAGGCATATTAGAAACTCTTTTGACGCCTTATTGTCTCCATCACAAACTTGTTACTTTAAGTGTTGCTATGAGCAGGTATTGCGCATAGATAAGCGTAAAAGTGGTAACAGATTACAAAAAAATCTGCGTTTTGCTACCAAGAATTTTAATGTTCAATTTCCGAGAGTCATTTGGTGTACAATGGGTGAAACATGCAAACAATGTAATCTCGTAGATAAGTTTCAAGACACAAGCAAATGCACGTGATGTCATTGCGTAATTTTGTCCTAACTGACCCTGACAAATAGTTTTTTATAATTCAATAAATATTCGGCATTCAAAAGTTAGATACTTTTGCTTGAGCTTAGAGCAAATATTTGATTTGCCTGACACTGATTGTGTTTAAAGTTCGAAGGGCATTCCAGTTGTCCATTATCTAAAGTTATCTATGTTAATTACTGTATCTTGTATAAAAGGGCATGGCTACAAAATTTTTAAGGAAGCTTCTACGAACAAGCTCATACGAAACACTTGCACAAAAGCATTTATTTCAAGCGTGAAAAGAACGAATTTTGTTTCATATTCAAGAATAGTTACATCTAGTACAAAATAATACCTGTATAGAATGAGGATCATTTGTATATCCCTCCTAGTAAGTATAATTATTGTTTTGGGTATACATATATAAATTTATATTATTGATGTATATATACTAATTATTGTATATAACTGTCAAATGACACCCGGCTTCTCAAAAAATTAGACTGCATTCCAGATGTGTATTGTATTTAAACTTTATTAGTTTTTTTTCCTGTTTCAGGTGTGTTTGTCTTGTTTGGTGAGCGCGAAATATGTGCTTGATGAAAATGTTTCAAGCTTCGTGTCACGGAAACAGAGATCAGATGAATCAAATGTTTCAACTGAAAACACTGAAGATGATACTAGCGATATTGTTCATTTCCTAGAGCGTAAAGGAGCTGAAAAACAGCTAAAACTACAAGAAAAAAGAAATAAAACGGAAAGAAAACGACTAGATAAAGAGCGTGAACTGCAAAATAAATTTGTAGATAAAGAACGTAAACAGCAGGAGAATTTAAAAAAAGCAAAAGGTAAGCGGCAAAAGATACTGGAAAAAGAAGAACGAAAGCATCAGGAGAAATTACAAAATCAATCAGAGAAAATCGACAAGAAAATTATTAAACAATCAATACTGATTTCTGACAATTCCGCTATTTATGCAGTACAAAATGATTCAATGGATCCGGGAAACATCTTGAAAAGGTATTCAAAATATGCATTATCTACTAACAGTAGCGAGGTGGAAAAAGCAGCTGTACTGAATAGATATTTACAAGAAGAACTTGGTCTTCACGTAAATAGTACCGAGAGTGAATATTGCCAAGCTGTTTTACAGATAATACAAAACAAATTGTCAAATGATTCTGCTAAAGCTAACAGTTTACATAATCACATAACAGAGTTGGAAACCAAAATTGCTGAATTAGATGGAAAAGCTCGGTTTATGCAAAATGTAAACTTGCCATGGGTGACTAAGGTACAGAAAGTTCTTCAACAAAAGAAAAACTTTCTTGAATCTGTTGTGCAGTACTTAAGAAATGTACTTCCTAATTGGATTACTGCGGGACAAGGCGCTTCTAACAACGCCAATGGAACAAACGTGAATTTATCATCAAGCAATGCCACTAAATTCATTAGTTCTGGTGCTAATATTTCCGTTGCTGACACAACTGGTGCTGTTTTAGCTATCCAATCTGGCTCTGGCTTAGTAAGCGGTTCTCCTAATGTTGTCCCTGTTAATCTGAGTACCTCATCTAACGCCACTTCTCCTGATGCTAGTACTACGACAGATAATTCTTCCAATGCTACTCCCGTTAATACGAGCGCTTCTACGGCAGTTATATCTAATGGTACTTTGGCAATTGCAAGTTTTTTTTCTAATGCTACGGCCAATGAAACAAATGTCTCTGGTGCTTTAAATAATGTAACTGGTACTGGTACTGGAGAATCCGTTGTTGTAACAACTGAAGCAGTTCCAACTAGTACAGATATATCTGCTTTTCGGTCGAATTTGTTGGTCACTACAGCACCTACTTTGACGTCAAGTGTCGCAACAGTTATTAATACAGTGGCTACGCCTTCTGAAGGAACACTGAATAGCAGTATCGCTATAGCTGCTGACGTATCTGCGGTTATTACATCGGGTATATACGAAGTCACTGCAAATAATTCAGTTGTATCAACCACCGAAAATAAAGTCGTGACCGAAAATTTTAAAAATATTGTGTCCACAAATGCACCGGAGGTAGCTCATACAAATGTACCACAGAGAGTGGCGGAATAAGACAGAATACTACTGTAAGCTGCTGCATCATTACTATAAGTAAAAAGACAATTATGTCAGCGTTGGTTGTTATTATGTGATTTTAGACTCATATACTTTTTAGTTTAAGACACAAATATAAAATAGTATCAACTTATGAATTGATTATTTCGATAAAGTACATAACTAAATAAATAATATTATGGACATTTTATTTTGATAATAAGATTAATATTTTTTTTATGATTTAATTAATAAATTAAATCAGGCCTATTTCACGATGTCTGAGTAGAATGTTATCTTGTAAAAGCAACCGTGTGATGTACGATTTTACGTTCGAGGATAGAGTCGTGGTGAAGCGATTGCGAGGTGGGGACCACCGTACCACTTCCGGCAATAGAAGTTATCGGTCCACCAAACACCTCACCCATAATCCCATTTTTTATTTCCATATTTTACAATAGTCCTGCACCCGCCCGGAAAACTTCATGACTGTACTCCCATAGTACAGTTGTGGAGTGTCCCGGGTGTATGCCCCATCCCATATTAGATCAAAGCTCTCCAAGGGGCCTCTGCGCGTTGGACCTGTGTCCCCCCGCACGCCTTTCAAAGTACCGGATGTCTTCCTCACCGGAGGCATGCCGTGATACCCAAAAGGAGATACAAATAATAATAAAAATAATTAAAAAGACTTCGCAAATATAACAATTACACAAAGAGACTCGAAACAATTAACCGTGGAAAACACTAACATTATTGCCCTATTTGCCTCGGGTCGGAATCGAACAATAGTGGCGAGGTTTCGCGAAACGTGCAGTCAAATTACTAAACTAACATTAGGTATTGATTAAATTCTGTTGTGTTTTTATTGTGTATGTATAATAAAGCGTTTGTAATGACAATTATTCTGCCTTGTTTATTCCAATAAAATGACTACACTTCAAATCCTGATTCTACATATATTTTACTAGCTTATGCCCGCGGCTTCGCTCACTTGAAACGCAAAAACCAACTGCAGTGATGATCTATTCTTTGAAAGGGTCTCGATACATTAGAGAGGTCAAGCTGTATCTCTGGTTCCGTTTGATTATTTGAGATAGGAAGTATACCAGTTTATAAGTTGGAGCATATACTTTCTAACAGTGATAAAAAAATTAAAATCTATTCAGTAGTTTTTGCACCAAACCCTAACAAACAGACAAGAATTTTAAAAATCACATTTTTGGGTTCGGAGACGTTTATATACCCTAACCCACTTGTTTTTATTTTAAATATCTTCAATGTACAGACACAGCTTTTTTACAATTTTATAATAGTAGGTAGAGAAGATAAATGTTAATTTATGAGCCGTTTTGTCAATCGATGTTCATAAAATTCAAAAGGCAAATAACCTCTAACCTCCAACCTGCACGCATTACGCTACTTTTTTGTTTCAAGACATTTATTTCATTCTAATATTATATTATTACAGTACCGCCAGTATTCCCCGAAGGCTTTGGCAGAGGCGTACTGAATGTACACCCACAGTTCGCCGTTATGTTCAGGTCCCATGTAATAGGGGGGCGAGCCTATTGCCATTAACCGGGCACAACTCCGAGCTGCTTCTGGGCATTTCATAGAAAAACCCAATAAGACTTTGCTCGACCTGGGAATCGAACTCAGGACCTCTAACTTAGCAGTCGCGCTCAGGACCACTAGGCTAATGAGGCAGTTTTTTCAAGACATACACTATAAGACCTGAGGTCGTATTATGACGTGTTATTACCATCATTTTCCGATTGAAAGAGAGGCCGGATGCCTATACAGTAAATAGCGCTATCCTATTCTCAGAACCTAAAAATGATGGGGATAATACGTCGTAATACAGCCCCAGGAAATCGGACACAGGACGTCTAGCATGGCACTAACGATAAGAACATCTAGACTAATTAGGTAATTTTTATAACCTTGCTTAAAATATTGAAAAATGTAAAAAATATGTTAATAAATAAATGCAGGAAATATGTAAATAATCTACCTTGAAGATGTACTTTTTTAAATCTAAACTCTGAATATATTCTTTTGTTTAAAATACACTTCCCGCATATGACGCGAATATTATAATGTAGTTAATAATAATTAGTAGGAAAAATAATGGCAATATGCAATCAAAATAGTTATTTTAAAAACATTATATACACACGCTTGTATGGCAAAATCTTGCAGACGAATGTGTACTAAGACACCTGTTCACTGGTATATTTAGGTCCCATGTATAAGTGGGCGAGACTATTATCATTGACTGGATTAACAGCAGCTATTAGAATTTACTAATAAAAAAATCACTTGATTCTAATATGGATATACTTGGGATGGGCGTTGCGCCCAGAATCTTACGCTTCACGGCTGCGTTTGTGACCACTAAACCAATGAAGCCGTCCAAGGTAAGTGTTACGATTTTGGTGATGGCTTTTGTAATTTAAAAATCTCATCTAAGTTTCTTTCAAGCAGTGATATGGCCCATTAGACTGCCAAGTCAACGGTCTTGAGTTCAAATCCAAGGTACCTCTGACTTTTCGAAGTTATGTGCTTTATTATTATTATAAGCCCGGTTTGTCCCACTGCAGGGCAATGGCCTCCCTTCCCTCCTTCCACTTCTCTCTGGGTTCAGTGCTTTTTCGGAACAATTTCCCAAATAGGAGTCCAGTTCGCCCGCCATCTCCGTCTGGGCCTCCTCCGTCGCTTTACGCCTTGTGGACTCCACCTCGTTGTTAATTTAGCTCACAAGTCGTCCAACATGCGGCATACATGTGCGGCTTTATGACCAACGTCAGAAGTTTGATTTTTGTAGCGCAGTATGCTACTAGGGATGCGGTCTGCTAGCTTGATTCCTAAGATACTACGCTCCAATTATGTGTTTATTATTAGGTAATCCTCACGCGCCTAAACGGTGAAGGAATACATCGTAAGGAAACCTGCAATATGTCACATGTAAAAATCTAAATTAATAAAATTTGGAACTGCTGCTCTTTGTCGCCTTGAATGATGTAAAAATGTAAAATATATGTAAAATATGATATACGTCACACTAGGGAGGGAGTGTCATGATGATGATGACGTGTGAAATGGACGCGGACCCACACCCGCGATAGTTGGTGTCAACAAACATGAAATTCGTGTGACGTAATTTACGGATGGCCACTTAGAAAACTAGTAATTTAAGCTTGTATAAGCTCATCATTAATTGCGTAAAATTTTCTTAGATTTCCTATTGTATATACCTACTAGAAAAACCCGGTAACACTTTCTAAACCAGACCATAAATATTTATGAAATACTAGCGACCCGAGCGCACCGTCGCCTGTTATTCATAGGTACTACTTATATTTATTTTCCTGGCTTCTCAGGTAGATCCAAAAAATTAAAATTCTTACACAAATACCTTGTCCAGACAATAATGAACACAAAAAATAACAATTTGTTGCAGTTGTTGCGCATACTTACTTATATTTCTGCGATTCATAACATACCATCACGCCTGTATTCCCCGAAGGATTAGGCAGAGGCGTACTAATGTACACCCACAGTTCGCCGGTATGTTTAGGTCCCATGTAATAGGGGGCGAGCCTATTGCCATTAACCGGGCACAAATTCCTAACTCCGAGCTGCTACTGGGAATTTTATAGAAAAACCCAATAACACTTTGCTCGACCTGGGAATCGAACCCAGGACCTCTAGCGTAGCAGTCGCGGTCCGGACCACTTGGCTATTGAGGCAGTTCTGCGATTCATTTTTATTTAAATACATTTTGTATAGCATTATGCATTAGAATAACTGTTGGAATTACTGTGTAAACACATCTTAATAGAATACTTTCATGAATCTGCGTATAGTTAAAGTTTCTGTAACTTTTCTGTTACGAAAAAAAAGGAAAAATCCACTTGCAAAATCGCAGAGGATATCATATTGAATCGTTATTTGTTGTAACGGATGTCACTTGTTCTTATGTGTAATTTTAATTTAAGCCTATTTCCGTTCGGGTTTATACTATCAAACATCCGCTTGTTTGTTAATAACATTTAGTTAAGATTTTCTTCATTGCATCGGTAAGATTGTCGCCATTAAATTATAACTGCTGTTTATTTTGACTCAGACTTCGCGAAAACATTTTGTTTGGCTAAGACTTTGGTACGCACCGGTTATCTCATTAGGAGCTATTATCTAACGTTATCTATGTTAATTACTCTACCGTGTATAAAAGGACAGGTCTACAAATTTCTAAACAAATTTTAACGAACGAGCTCATACGAAACACGTACACAAACATTTATTTGAAGTGTGAAACGAACGAATTTCGCGTTAAATGAAATAATAATTTACATCAACTATTGAAAAAACCTGTACAAAATGAGGATCATTTATTTATTTTTCCTTGTAAGTATAAGTAGTTATTTTTATTTTGTGTTTAATTAGTATAATATTTGCACAACTTTATATACAGTGTCCAGGAAGTCATGGATGATAACCCGTCAATCGAAGATGATGCTCATCTTCGGTAGGCCAAGATGTGACCATCTTGGCCTACGAAATATAAAAAATATTGACCTTAGTAAAAGTATCGTGAACGAGTATTTAGTTCGTTACACATGTTTGGACCATAAGTATGTTTAAGATATTTTTTATAAATTGTTTTAAAGTAAACTATTGAAAACATCATGTGCTCCATTAGCTATCGATAACTATTATAGTTTAATATAGTTTCACAAAAAGGAACAGAACGAGTTTTTTTTGTAGAAATGGCATGTAAGATCATGATTACTAAAGCATCAAGGTCATAATTTAATATTTGCTATATCATCACCACGTGGCCGACAACCCGTTTACAAAATGTTTAACATAACAACTATTCAAGCAATAATGTAGTATTGCTCTACAGCAAAGGATTCTCGAGAACCTCTATGATCCTGATGTGCTTTTTGTATTATAATATATTTGGTTATATGTATATTATTTCTGTTACAGGTGTCCTTGTTTTGTCTGGTGAGCGCGAAATATCTGCCCGATGAAAGTGCTTCAAGGGTCGTGTTACGGAGGCAGAGATCTATATCAGATAATTCAAATATTTCAGAAAGCATTGAAGATGGTGATAATGATGAGAACGATGATTCCTTAGAACGTAAACGAATTGAACAACAGCTTAAACTACAAGAAAAAAGGGATAAAGAGGAACGAAAACGTTTGGAAAAAGAGCGGAAATTGCAAGAAAAAATTGCAGAACACGAACGCAAACTACAGGAAAAACTTGAAAAAGCAGAACGCAAGCAGCAGGAGAAATTAGAAAAAGAGGAACGCAAGCGACAAGAGGAAGAACGCAAAAAAGAAGAAAAACTGGCTAAAGAAGAACGAAAACGGCAGGAGAAACTTCAAAAACAATTAGAGAAAATCGAAAAGAAAACAATGAAAGATTCAACGCCGGTTATCGACAACTCCTCTGAGTCTACTGAAGAAAATGATCCGATCGACCTGGAAGACATCTGGAAAAACTATGTGTATTCAAAATACGCTTTGCCAGCTAACAGTAATGATTTAGAAAAAGCAACTGCAGTGAATAGATATTTACAAGAAGAACTTGGACTTGACATAAACAGTACTAAGAGTGAATATCGCCAAGCTGTGTTACAGGTAATACAAAATAAATTGTCAAACGATTCCGTTTCGCAGACTGGTTTTCATAATTACTTGGTCAGCCATGTGAATGCTGTGTATATTCAGAAGCTGAGTACAGACTTGGAAACCAAAATTGCAGAACTAGATAACGAAACAGCTCTTCTGCAAAATGTGAGTTTGCCGTGGGTGACTGAGGCGCAGCAGTCTATTCAGCAAGAGAAAACAATTCTTCAATCTGTTGTCCAGTACTTGACAAACGTACTTCCTAATTGGGTTACTGGAGGACAAGCTGCTTCTGCCAGTTCTAATGGAACAAAAGTGGATTCATTTACCGTTGGAGAAGCAACAGCCAATAGTTTTGTCGCCGGAGGGCCCGTTAATGCACCATCAGGAAATCCAGGGTCATCATCTGATGTCACTTCAAGCGGTGCACCTACCGTTTCTATTGAATCAATTACTACTGGTGCTAATGTTTCTGCTGTTGGCCCAATTGATGCCGTTTCATCTGGTGCTGAATCATCGTTACCTCAAATTTCGACCGATGCGGAAGCGGCAGCTATCGGCGTTTCTTCTGCTACCGACGTAACCATAGATACAACCACAATTGCTGACACATCGGTACCTGTATCTTCTCCCGGTTCACTTAATACTGTTTCAACTGTTCCTTCATCAAATACCATCACCGATATCAGTGCTGGATCAGGGACAGATGCTTCAGCAGTTGTTTCTACTCCCGATGCTTCCTCTGCAGCTGAAGTTTCAGCTGTTAATACAGCGGTCCTCTTAGACACAGTGTCTGTAATTGACACCAATTTCCCCGCCAGTGCCACGTTGGGTGTTTCCTCTGCCACTGTTGCCGTGGGTCAGAGCTCCTCTACAGCAGGTCAAATTAACACAGCTTCCCCTAATGCTATTCCCATAGATAGCTCTGCAGTTAGTTCACCTGTTGTCCCTTCGCCGGACGCAAGCGTATCAGTAGCTGTTCCTGTTAACGCGGGTGCTTCAGTGACTTCTTTATCCGACATTGCATCCCTAGATACCAGCTTAACTTCTAATACAGTCCCCGTTGACGTGGATGCCTCTGCGTCTGGAACATCTGATGTAATTTCCCTTGACACCAGTTTCTCGGTAACAGTTTCTTCTGACTCTATGCCAGTTGCTGCGAGCGCCTCTACGGTTGGCTCATCAGACGCATCTTTGCCTGGGGCGAGTAGTCCGATAGGTGTTTCCATTGCTGAAGATGGATCTGCAACGGCCCAATCCGGCACTTCTTCTCCTGACGCCGCTTCCCCTGGTGTCACTACCTCATACAGTTATGCTACGGTTGTTTCGTCTGAGGCTGTTCCCAATGATGTAAGTTCTTCTACAGATGCAACATCAAACGTCACTTCTTCTGTCGACAGTGCTTCAGCCCCTGTTTCAAGTGATACTACCAAGTTTGATGCAGGTGCCTCCGTTGTGACCTCTGTTGTCAACATGTCCCCTGACGCTAGTGTCCCGGTAGTTGATTCCGCAGACACTATTTCCACAATTGAAGGGGCCGCTGCAGCTGACTCATCTGCGTCCAATTCTCCCGACGCCAGTGCCTCAGTAGGTGATTTTGCCAATGTTGCCTCCGTTGACGTGATCACCATTGCAAGTGGCCTAACTGACGCCGCTTTACCTGGCGGTAGTGCCTCGACAGCTGTTTCCTCAAACACTATCCTCATTGACGTAAGCACCTCTACAGCTGCCCCATCAAACATCGCTTCTTCTGACGCCAGTGCTTCAGTCCCTGTATCAAGTGGCACAACCAACATTGATACAGGTGCTTCCGTTGCAACCTCTGTTGTCAACATGTCCCCTGACGCTAGTGTCCCGGTCGTTGATTCCGCAGACACTATTTCCACAATTGAAGGGGCCACTGCAGCTCACTCATCTGCGTCCAATTCTCCCGACGCCAGTGCCTCAGTAGGTGATTTTGCCAATGTTGCCTCCGTTGACATGATCACCATTGCAAATGCCCCAACTGACGCCGCTTTACCTGGCGTTAGTGCCTCGACAGCTGTTTCCTCAGACACTATCCTCATTGACGTAAGCACCTCTACAGCTGCCCCATCAAACATCGCTTCTTCTGACGCCAGTTCTTCAGTCCCTGTTTCATCTGGCACTACCAACATCGATGCAAGTGCCTCTGGTGCTATCTCAGTTGTCACTATGTCCCCTGACACTAGTGTTCCAGCAGTTGATTCCGCAGACACTATTTCAGCTGTCGAAGTGGCAGCTGCAGCTGACTCATCTGTGTCCACTTCTCCAGACGCCAGCGCCACAGTGGGTGATTTAGTCAATGTTAGCTCTGTTGACGCGAGCACCATTGCTAATACCCCGACTGACGCCGCTTTGCCTGGCGTGAGTGCCTCGACAGCTGTTTCTTCTGATGATATCCTCAGCACCTCTACGGCTGCCAACGATAGTATTTTAGTACATGTTTCATCTGGCACAACCGATAATGATACACGTGCTTCTGTCGCTACCTCAGTTGACGTATTTACCCCTAACACTAGTGTCCCATTAGTTGATACTGCAAAAATTATTTCAGTCGTTGACGGGGCTTCTGCAGCTGCCTCATCTACCTCCACTTCTCCTGAAGTTATTGCTTCAGTTAGTGGTGTTACTGAAGTTGTCCTTGATGCTGCAAGCGCCTCTACAGATGCCCCTTCTGATGGTATTTCCCTTAGTGCTGGTACCTCGGCAGCTGTTTCCTCTGACGTTGTCCCCATTGAGGTGAGCACTTCTACAGCTAGCCCGTCCGACAGCGTTTCTATAGACGTCAGGACCTCAGTACCTGTTTCGTCTAGCGCTTCCTACGTTGATGAAAGCGCACCCGTTGGCACTTTAGTTGACGCAGCTATCTCTGATGTGCCTCATAGTGCGTCGGTACTTGGTTCCACTGACGCTATTTCTATTGGTGAAGAAGCCTCTGCAGCTGGTACTTTTCCTGATGCTACCATCAATGACACGGCCGCCTCTGTTACTTCAAATGATGTAGCCGGTACAGATACCGCAGCATCTATAGGAAGCGATTCCATAGCTGTGCCAACTGAAACAGTTCCATCCAGTGCCGACGTTTCTGTAGTTATTACAACTGAATCAGATTTATTGGTCTCTGAAGCAGTTATCATAGCTTCAAATGATGCAGCAGTTATTAATGCTGTCACAGATCCAGCTGTCGCCCCAGTTGAAGTAGTGAGTAATACTGTTGAAGTGGCTAAGCCTTCAGAAATTAATATGAACGGTAGTATCGCTACAGCTACAGAAGAAACTGTCATCAAAGTAGTTTCAGCGAATCTTGAATCATCTGTTGTTGATATTGTGTCTACCGACGTTGCCAATGCACCTGGAAAAGATGTATCTGTAACGGATTCAGCAGTACTAAGTACCGAACCTGTAAGCATATTTGATTTTATTATGACCACAAGCGCACCGCAAGTTCCCCAAGAGAACGCTAATACCCCTTCTGTACCCAGATTGGAATTAGACGGTATACCTCTTGAAGCTGGTGCATCATTATTAGAAGTAACAACCCAGTGATAAAAAACCTTTTGATCAATGTTAATTCTAGAGTAGATAATTGATTTTATTTAATTAAATAATAAGTGATGGCATTTTATGTTTTTGTTTTAATTACCTACTTCTTTTTAAAAAATAAAAATAAAACACATGATATTTAACCCTTTATTAACTAATGACTCTCTTAGTAATAATAATGTACAAATGTTTGGTTTTACAATAGGTTTCATTATGGAATGCAAAATAGAGGTAATTTCTCACAAACGTTTCTAAGTCTAATAATTACACTATATTAATATAATTTAAATAAATTTAACATTTACATATACTATTTACTAAAACAATGTTTATAATAACTATGTCAAATCCAGTACTTGTTTCCAGCATTAGGTGGATTTGGATAGTTATGTTGTGAGAGCGGGTCAGATACATTCGGAAATGAATATGGATCATTCATATATTTGTATTCGCTGGAGAGACCTGCTAAGCTCATGTTCAATGAATTGTGGGAGGGGCTCCAGTTGGAAACAGCAGAAGGATCTGCAGGTACTTTGGAGTAGTCAGCAGGAACTTTTGGATATTCGTTATTTGGTAATGCTTTTCCGTACTCATCCACAGTAGGCTTTTCGAAGGTATCTTCTCTTGGTTCTATCACTTCATCGCTGTTTACTTTATCATCACCTGCAGCTTCTTTGGGTAAATAGTTGATAGGTTTATTATAAATATCGCTACTAGGATACCGAACATAGTCGTTTCTTGGTATTCCACTGTCTAATAATTGGCTATGGGACGGGGCATTGGCGCCAGACACTAAGTGACCGAACGTAGATCCGGAAGTACTAGGAAAAGCCGCACTTTGGAAGGCTTGGTTTAAATGTTGGGACTGTGCCATAAGTTGGTTATAATTGGCATACTTCTGGTGATGCCAAGCGTCTGGGTGTTGCGGGTGATGTTGAGACAAGGAAGGTATCTCTCCAGCAGGATAGGGGCATGGTATTTGTGGCATCGGTATGGCAGAATAGCCGCCAATACCCGGACTTGGATTTGATCCGGTATGTTTTCGTAGACGAGCGCGTCGGTTGGAGAACCAAACCTGGAACCAATTAAAAAATCTTGTGAAAACGACATGTTAAATGTTCATCAAGTTTATTGTTTTTTATGATATACCATCTCGCCTGATTACCTCGAAGGGTTAGGAAGAGGTGTATTATTGTACACTCACAGTTCAATGGTGTCTTTAGTTCTCACGTAGGTAATAGGGCATGAGTCTATTCTCATCGAGCTTATAGAAGAACCCAATAACAATTTGCTCGACCTGGGAATGAAAGCCTTAACCTGGAGCGTAGCAGTCACGCTTAGGACCACTAGTATATTGAGAAAGTTAAGAAGTAATTATAGTTTTTCTTGTATGAATTCAAAGTAACATTAATTATTCCGATAATACTTTTAGCTGAGCTGCATAATCACGTGGTTGGTGGCAGTCTGATAGTCGATATAGTATTAATATAATATCCTATTTACTAATTTCATTCTTTCTATCTTATATAGCTGCAGATGACAGTGCTGCTGCGCATATATCATCAAATATTGTTATCACGGCATGTAATTGTTTTATGTTTGTAAATATTATTTGTAATCTTATGGGAAGGGAAAACACATTTACTTCTGTCAACACGTTGAAAGTGACAGTGGTTACGTTTATCAATGTTGATGATAGATAAAATAATGTTTCTGCGACAACTTGTGACGTTTGTTTTAATTATTGCGTTTTAATAACAGAATTAAGCAGTTATAGCCTAGTGATATGACCATGAGAATGCCAAATCAAAGGTCTCGAGTTCAAATCCAAGACACGCACCTCTGACTTTTCGAAGTCATGTGCGTATAGGAAAATATCGAGAGGAAACCTGCATGCCATAGTGATTTTCTCGACGGCGGCGGCGTGTGTTGTCGGTCACGGTCAGTCGCACCCGCATGGCAGACTACAGCCTAATCCCTCTCATTCTGAGAGTAGACCCGTCCCAGCAGTGGGATATTATAATGGGTTGATTATATAACTGCCTCAATAGCCAAGTGGTCCTGACCGCGACTGCTACGCTAGAGGTCCTGGGTTCGATTCCCAGGTCGAGCAGTGTTATTGGGTTTTTCTATGAAATTCCCAGTAGCAGCTCGGAGTTAGGAATTTGTGCCCGGTTAATGGCAATAGGCTCGCCCCCTATTACATGGGACCTAAACATACCGGCGAACTGTGGGTGTACATTAGTACGCCTCTGCCTAATCCTTCGGGGAATACGAAGTATTAGGCAGAGGCGTATGGAGTATGTTATGTTATGATTATATAATAACGATACGAATATTTTATTGGTCTATTGTTAAGTTAGGATTAGTTTTGTAGAAAACTGAAACTGTGTTTCTTTTGGTGTCGTGTGGAAAATTCTCATGGACTTCCGCCGCTCGGGAAGGCGGTGGGGCGTGTTGGACTCCACCCAGATGGGTGACCTACCTACTAAAAACCACACAGTGTTCCTTCCTCCACGTTCTGCGTCGGGGGCTACGGGAAACAGAAAATTCGTCCGCGGCCCCTGACTGGTGATGGCGGGCCCCGTCCATATATTTATAAGGCAGCTCTATGTTCGTTTGTATGTTATTTTGTGCATATTATATGCGATATTTTTGACATCTATGGACCGATCTCAAAATTAATAAAATATGACAATAACACATTGTTTGAGTCGTCGTCGGGATTTATATCAGATTCTACTTTCTTCTCAAAATGTTGAAATAAATTATCCAACAATCCAAACCAAAGGTACCGACTTCCGAAACCATTTAGTTCGTACTTTTTTTTTTTGGATTTAATGCAAAATATGCATATTGAATAATTATTAATTTAAATTACTATAAAAATTGGTAACTACTACAACATTCTTACATAAAATTCACTGGTATACTGATTAGAGTGAGCCTGTAGTACCGTACGTTTTCTCTCTTATCGAATTCGAATTTAAAATTTCCCAACAGTCCTTATAATTTACTCTTGGTTGTTTACCAAAAAAAACCTCTAAGAAAAGAGGATTCTGTTTTTCCACATTTTAAATACAATTAGTGCCATTGACCTTCGACTGCCTTAACTAAAAATTTCAGCGGTATTGCCGTGAAGCTTGGAAATATAAACAGAAATATAGAGATAAAAATCTCAAATAACTGTTTCGGCATCAGTAAATATAATAATATAACTGTGTCGGTGACATCGTCGTTGGGTGCTTAAAACACAAAGGACGATGATGAATTTAACACAATTTTTAAACATCTTTGGAGATGTGATTGGGCTTTCTATATGCACCTTTGGATTTGACAGGCTTTTTTAATATCTATACTCAATAATACACATTGATTTAAATAGTAAAAGTTACCGCCGTCCGAACAATTCCCTTGAGCGTTTGCTAAATATGATACACTAACGCCATCTATTAGAACTATTCTATACTATTAAGTGAACAGTATGCTGTAAGGACTACAATGAAATAAATGAAACAACATATTAATTAAATAAATTGTTATTAAATAAATTAACGTACGACCGCTCCTGATGACAGCCAACCGCGTGACTATTGCTCTAAGTAGCAAGACCATGGGATCGTGTTAGAGAGGTCAATTTAACGTGCGTTGATATGTATATACATATAAAATCAGTTGTCTTGACTGACTCATCTATCAACCCACAGCTAATTTCTTTTCAAAGGATTTTTGGATATTTCTACTTTAGAGGGGTAAATGGAGAGAGTTTGTATGAGCCTTTGATGAATAATAACGTGATTCAGGATTTTTAGATTTTAAATGGGGGAAACGGTGGGCGAAATTTTGCATGGGATAGCCGGTTTTTTTCAAGATAGGAACTTGTAAATTGGAATCTTCGTTACTCATCATCAGGGATTTTGAATTTTCACATTTTCAGGTTCGGGGATGAAAGTTTAATATCACTTTAGGTCGCAAGGGAAACCACTAAAGGAACAGCTAGATATATAGATAAAATAGTGTCTATCAACGTGATAAATAATGGTTCAGCTCAAGTTAGTTTTTCGCGTGAGAGAGTCATGCTTCGGCACGAATGGGCCGACTCGACCGGAGTGAAACCACGGCCTCACAGAAATCCGGTGTGAAACAACGCTTGCGTTGTGTTTGCCGCGTGAGTGAGGTTACCGGAGGCCCAAACCATTTTAAAAGGCGGGCAACGCACTTGTGAATCCTTTGGTGTTGCGGGTTTCCATGGGCGTCGGTTATCGCTTACCATCAGGTGATCCGTCTGCTCATTTGCTTCCCTATCCCATAAAAAAAAAGTTAATGAAACAGTGGACTCACTTGTATTCTAGCTTCGGTAAGTCCCGTTTGTAGCGCTAGTTCTTCGCGGGTATAGACGTCAGGATACTGTGTCCGGTGGAAGGCCCTCTCTAAGGCATCCAGCTGCTCTCCAGTGAACGTGGTGCGTGATCGGCGCTGCTTTCTCTTCAGCGTTAGTCCCGGCTCCGAGTCTATGTCCGACGAATCAGAGCCACGACCTGAAAAAAATACATTCGTTTAAATAACCAGTTATTTTATTGATGAAGACATGCAGCGGAGATGACAATCTGGACTTGATTTATCAGAGATGTGAGTGATAAATACAAATGAAAAGAGTATCTTAGAACTCGGAAAGTTGAAAGGTTGTCCATGAAGAGGTTTTAGCACCGAGCTAACTAGATATTTTGTCGCCTCTAACGAGATGCTTATCTGAAGGATGGCAGTGAGAAAATAAATCCACCAAACCAATGAGTTGATGAACTGGATCTTATCAAAACTAAATGGGTTAGGCTTTCGTCAATCTCGCTCGTTTAGTGCGGGTAGGAAGTTTCCTACGTTTTCCTATACCCTTTAAGCAACAGATAAAAATCCATTGTCTTCGAAAAGTCAAAGACCTTGATTCCGTCCTCCGATTCTCTTTCATTTGATTCCTTCGATTGTCAGTCCGATCGATTTCCTATGACTTCGAAGACCATGGTGGTATCACTATAGGTTATCACTAATTGTTCAACATGATGTTCTTAATGACATCAAAAGAACCAAAAGATGATAAACTGTCACGTTCCTGAGGCGATCCTATAATTTATATGACATTATATTACGGCAATTTGTCTTCATCCGTTTTTTTAAACACGAGTTATTTATTAACAGTGTGTTTTTTGTGTGAACCCACATCATGTTTTAATTCGCCTAAATCAAGAACGGCGTGGCTCGCCGGTCGATCTCATTTATAAATCGGTAGCGGTATCCTACGGAAACTGATTAAAAAACACCCGCAACAATACGTGGCTTTAGCCTTAAAACTGATTTTAAAAAATGCGGCTTATATTAATAGCCTTTTGAAAGAAGTCAAAATTGAATGAGATGAAAAAATAGGGGCTCAGCGTGGCGCGGAATAAGGAACACCCAGCTCGGCGGCCCCTTTGTCGGCCTCTTTGGTGTTCGGGTGACATTTTGGCACCATTCAATATTTTGGTGTCGCGAGCTGGATTTATGACTTGTAAGGCGAAAGCACGGGTTTAATGTGACACCCGCAGAATTAAATTGGTAGGACAAGTACAAGCTAACAAGCGATTTAGTAAAATTCTATATAATTTAGGAAATTTTAGTTAAACTTAATTCATCCCACAGCATCGTTGTCATTGGCAGCATTAGGTACCAATTTCTCTCACTCAACATACACACACACACCTACTGTGAGTTAAATCTTACCGTGCACCACTCATAATTATTTTGAGTAAAAATAACAAAATTTACATTGAAAATATTTTTTGTGTCGCAACTAGCAAAATTTTAGAAACAATTACAAGTTTAAGCTACTTTTATCGCAGTGTGTTATTAGCAAACATAAGAGTAATGAATTGATTTATCGCATTTGTTTTATTTTACTTTGTACGTTTTAATTTGTTTCCCCATAATGATGCATCGGCATAATTAAACGCACGAGGCAACATATCTAAGCACAAAGGCTGCGACAAATAAAAAACAACGCATTGTAATAAAATGATTTACATTGCTCAAATTCTCCGGCTGGCCGAGACAGGGACAGATTTATTTAGTCTTTTTTGCTCCGAGGCCTGATCATAACGTATGAGGCTAAATACAAATCGAAAATATAAAATAATTGAGAGCGATTTAAAACTTTATGGTGTGGTCGTAAAGTCCACTCCGGTTGTTTTCATTGTCGAGAAGCAGTAAAGCAAAACTATGAGGGATTTTATGGTCAAAGAAAGGTGAGAGGTTTATGGATGAGTGGTACGTGGGAGAGGGCGAGAGAAACTTTGGCGATTGCCGAAATGTGACCCCGTGAAGAGGCGCGCGCGGCTCCGCTCAAAAGTCATAATTTGGGAGTTGAAAGAGCGGCGGCGAAGGTTTAACACCTTCATAATCTGGGTTCATTAAAACGGTCGGGTCGGCCTTTGTTTCAGCGGGTTGTTTCAATGTTAACAGATGGTCGGATTAGCACGTCTGCGTTTTGTGGGCGGCGTTGCTTGTTTCTTACCGCACGCTTATGCTTCTTGATTTTGAAAAAATATCTCTGTTTTTTTTTGCCAATAGCGGCTCTCCTCTCTTGACACATTGTTAGCCAAAAAAGTTTGAGGAACGAATTTCTATTTAAATTTAATTAATACTGAATCGCTTCTTGTCATTATTTAAGTATGTTTAAACTCATAAGCATACGAAAAACCATTGACTAAGGACGTCGGTCAAAATTCTAATTTCTTCTGTGTAGGTAAGTCTGCACAATGGCTACAATTCCGTGGTCACAGTTCTAACCTAATTTAGCGATTATTATATTTCATTTCCAATTGGTGTTAGCCTAATGGCTAGGGCATCGGACTTGCGATCATGTGGTTGCCGGTTCGAACCCCACCCATTGCACTACCGACGTGAACCCACTCGTAACACAAGGAATCTAGCTTAGCACGAGGGGTTAACAAGAATACTAGTAATGTGCGACACGCATAGCTAGTAGGTAAGGTGTTTTTGTTAAAAAAAAACTGTTTAAAACTAATTTTGACTAATTTTTGCAGTCAAAATTAGTTTTGACCAAGAGCATAATCTGTGGTTTTATCCTTTAGTGTAACGGAATTATTTGATTGACCTTCTAACCGCGGATTAAACATACACCGGGTCATCGATAAACTATAACAAGGGAGCTTTCACCGCTTTGTTGTGGTCAACTTCAATGTGCTTCCACTTAGTATTAATTGGTTTACGAAATACTTGTGAAAGGCTTCATCTATTTTGTATAGAGTTGACTCAAATTGCTAATATTGCTTTGAGATTGCTTTGTGGTACCTACTTGAATTGGTTTAAGTTGTAATATTATACTGACTATGTAGGAAAATTTAACAGTAACAATAAGCGAAGAATACAACAAAGTACAATAAGTGAAGATTTATTATTTTAAGTAGTTAACAGTTGCCGTTTACATATATATACATAATATTGGTCCTATAAAGTATTCATAAGATAAAACAAGTACAATAGTTTTATTAAAATAATTATATATGGTCGTAAAGAAATGCCATAAAGCTATGATGTAAGCTTGTTAATTCTCATTCAAAAGCACTCCGCCTCCTCTTTGTCGGTCGCCTTCGGTCACTTCCGGAGAGTCTCGTGTCTTTCTGGGAGGGCTCTCATTGAATAATGTGATGAGACAAAATTGTCTTGAATACAACGCGAGGTAATAAATGCCCACGAAATAATTGTGAGGTCGCGCGTGTTAGGCGTCGCGCCAGGTTTACATGGACGTCCTCGGTGAAAGTTTATGTCCACTGCCTCAGAATAGGACCAATTTTATGCTTCGAATTGCCTATACAAAATGGTGAATGTCATCATTTCTCAATCTTGTCACAAATTGCATTATATGTGACAAGATTGAAAAACATTGTACTGTTATTTGGCAGACGTTTGAATGTGATTGGATCGACAAATCTAGAAACTAATTTAATTAGACACGGTTGACTGTCGATGCAATCAAAGATCGATAATTTCTGGATAATAAAATCAACATAGAATTATAAATAAATTGCATAACTGTTTAAAAATTAGTAATTTTAAGAAATTCTAGACATAAATTAATAACTATGTTCTGATCTGATAATTAAAAGTTAATTAATACTGATCTTTACCAAGAAAGCTTTTCAGATCAGTTTGTTACGCTTGCATTGTATAAATGTAATGCGTACATTACGTATTATGTATACAACGTATACATTGTATACATTGCATTATATATTACTCCTTCCTCGTATATTTCCAGTCATACGGTCATGTAAACCAAAGTTAATTCATGTCAGATATAGAGTGATTGCGTTAGTCTCAGTGGTGGTACGACAATCGCCTCTGCGGCGACCAGCGACATTAGTTGATTCTAACGACCGATGTTATTAAACAAATGCGAGATTTTATCGCCCTCCCGCACTCTTTTGTTTTGCCTGGATGCTCTGCTGCGGCTGTGAAAGCAGATTGCGCTGTCGTTTGTAGGTAATGTTGTATGTCGAGGGTACTGGCAGAAATGTCTCGTGTCTAATTTTGACTGCAGGTTTTGAAACTTTTTCTTCATTTATTTTATTACAGCGCCAGAAATCGAGGCTATTATTGCCAACATAACATAAAATCGTTACCTTTTTACTGTTGAGTACTGCTATACATTTCAATATCCTAGAGATTGTAAAAACGAGTGCCTGCGGTCTACAATCAATCTGTTATGTGCTTATTAAGAACATTATCTTTTACGTTTTCTAACAGGGATGATTATCTAAGGCTCTAGCTATCTATGAAATTTTTGATTTGTTGATTTTGTTACGGGGGAGAGCCATGCTTCGGCAAGAATGGGCCGGCTCGACCGGAGTATTACCACGGCCTCACGGAAAACCGGCGTGAAACAACGTTTGCGTTGTGTTTCGACGAGTGAGAGAGGTTACCGGAGGCCCAAACCCTTTTTCACTCTTTACATGGCGCAAGGAAACGCGGGATCATGGGGAGATGGTGGACCCAAGGGAGGCGGACCAATGCAGGGCACATCTGCGGCGGGCGGCGATCGCAGAATGGGCGGCGCGGCTCGAACGGCCGGGGGCCGGTATCCGGATGGTCGAGGCACTTCGCCCCGTTCTGGAAGAGTGGGTGGACAGGCGTCACGGCGTGCTGACCTTCCGGCTGACACAGGTGCTGTCGGGGCATGGCTGCTTCGGCAAGTACCTGTGCCAAATCGCCGGGAGAGAGCCGGACGCCCGCTGCCACCACTGTGGGAGCCTCGAGGACACGGCGCAGCACACGCTGGCCGAGTGCACTACTTGGGCAGAGCAGCGCCGCGTCCTTAACGCTGAGGTAGGAGAGGACCTCTCGCTTCCGGTCGTCGTCTCAAGTATGGTCGGGAGCGAGAGCGCGTGGCAAGCGGTGGCCTCCTTCTGCGAGGAGGTCATCGCCACAAAAGAGGCCGCGGAGAGGGAGAGGGAGGCTGCCTCCATACTGCCAATCCGCGCCCGACGAACAGGGCGCAGGAACAGGGCAGACAATGCCCTGTTTCATCCACCTTAAAAAGGCCACGGGCGGCGGACTTGGGGAAGTCCGTCCGCCCATCACGCAAGGCCCGAGATGGTGGCGCGGTAGGTGTTGCCGTGCCCCACTCAAGTGGATTGGCAGATGGGGGATCTAAACAGTCCTCCTCAACAGAGCCGGAGACCGCAATGGCGGTCTGCCACTGCTGGGGTCGCGGAGGAATGAAACCTCGCTCCCGTAACCCCAGCAAAAAGTGGTGAGGCGAAACACCCGTGTGGTTTTAGTCGGTAGGTCACCCACTTTGGGTGGAGTCCGACACACCCCGCCGCCTTCCCCGGGCGGCGGATGTCCATGAGGATTTCCACACGCACAAAAAAAAAAAAAAGGCCCAAACCCTTTTAAAAGGCGGCCAACGCACTTGTGAATTGTGACGCGGGTGTCCATGGGCGGCGGTTGTCGCTTACTATCAGGTGATCAGTCTGCTCGTTTGCTCACCTATCCCATAAAAGTAAAATACTACTCTGCGGACATTTTCAAATATAATTTATAATAATTGATGAGGTTAAAATACAAAAGTATAGATTGTCTCAGCTCCTTATCTTCAAAAGTTGTAAATGGCTCGTAAGTTGATTTGCAATGCTGCAATGTATTATGCACTTATGTAAATTAAACGAAGGCGTCATTGTGTGGGGCTGAATAGGAATATTCATCTTCCATATTTTATTATCTATCCATCCCTTGTTGCGTGGGAAAAGATCGATTCAAGTATATCTTATGAATTTGACTTTTATTACGTTGGAAATTTAACGGTGAAAATTATAATACCTACATAATATTTGGGGAATTTAAAACATGGGTAATAAAGGTAGGTATTATCACAAGGTAGGTATACATGAGTTCTAAGAATTATTAGCTCATACTATTACTGCTTTAAGTTTCACCCACATACAGGTACTCTACCTTCTCAGTTGTTGATTACATTTGAATGGGTCATAAATTGTTCTGATGGCGTAATTATTGCTTTGATTACATACTTCAACCGTAAAAGTTTATCAAATACCTACTTGCACATAATAAAATGGTTACATAACATACGGTAAATTAGAATGAGCATTAAAAAGAAAAAACAATCCGTGGAAATATTTTATTTACTTATCCATAAATCCTAAATATTATGAATATCGGGGAGAAAATGACTCAAAGTTTATTTATGATGCGAAACAATTACCACACTTTTATACCATTGAGGTATAGCCGGGAAAGCAAGCATAGAGCAAGGCTGCCTTCCTGATCAAGCAGTAACCACGGACTATTTGGACTTTAGGAATATTATGACCTCAATCCAAGAAGATTTCGGCCGTTAATATACTCACGCGATGCCACCCTAAGACGTCAGTTGATTGGTTTAATTAGTACTATGAATCGTACTACAAATCTTAGTAGTAATTAACTAAATTGAACAGAACACCTAGATTAGGAAGTACCGAGTATGGGGCTACCCAGTGTAGGTAGAGTCCTATTCTGTGGCGAAATTTAGAGTTTCGATTGAAACCACTATTATGTCCTATCTATTTGAATAACTATAAACACAATAAATGCGATTATTATTTCTCCACCCGTTCGGGTACGTAACGTATTGAGATATATTATCGTAAAGTTACGAATCTTCAGGGCTTGGAATTGCACAATTTCTTATGGAGAATATTATTGCGGAAGTCATACTTGTTAGAAAAACTTGCATAAAATTAAGGGCAAATGCGGTGGGCGGCACTTCTTTGGCCGGGAAGCCCCAAAAGCAACAGGTACAATACGGAACATTCAAAGGACAATTTAAGTTGACGACAAAATAGAGCAACAATGACACTACAACCAAAACATGTTACGTAGATTGTTCAAATTTCAGCACTATCGAACGCACGGCAGGCGACCGCGGCATACTTTGTCGGTCACCTTTTTCGCCCATTCGCAAATCCCCCTTTGAAGCGTCGAGAACAAACTTCAATATTTCAAATGGCAACAATGACGACGTAAGATTTGTGTGCGGAAATTGATTTTTTGAACTCAACTCGTGAGAAAGCTTTGACAGGTTGCGGCAACCTTTGTGGCTGAGGGGAAGTTGTGCAATATTTGTTGGTCCCACAAAGTTTTGTATTAATGTAAGTAAAATTGATTTGACTTGTGATAATGAGCGTTACTGAAATGTTTGCGCTTTTGGTGGTCGACAACTTTTGTTTGTATAAAATTATAGACTTTATCATCGATATGAATATACATTAGCAGATTTTATGTAATAACACACTTTGATGTGTTTGAAATACGATTTATTTTGGAATTACATTTATATTGGTTCGGCTCTTGTACTCTTATCAGCTGAACTAATTTTGATGAATTTTGGTACAGATTTAGATTTGACGAAAGAAGCCACCCTTCATCACAAAGAGCTATTTGAGATGTGAGTGAAATCGTGGGCGATAGCTAGTGCTATGGAAAGTAAAAATTCATGTTAAAGGCTTAGTGCTCACCTCCAAGTATTCCGTCGATGCTATAATCTTTCTTCCCGTCTGGGTCCCGCGCTCCGCCGCGCAGCAACCGAGAGATCGACGAGATGCTGGGTGGGTCCGACACGCCCTCCTGTAACCGACCAAGTTGTCTTTCATTGCCTTATTATCAGAACTAACTTATTGGCATTGTGAACATTTTGAGAAATGAGCAGCCACTAAAAACAAAAAGATTATATCTAATGACCTGGGTGTTTTATTTGGGATTTGTAGGGGCAGACTTGCTATATTGCTAATGAAATTTTGTAGAGAAGTTTACACTCCGCAATTGCGAATCCACAGGAATATTAATGAGGTACAATTAGGTTGAAATAAACCAAACTTCTTCCGTCAGTTTGAAAAATAAATAATTTTCTCCTTCAATCAATGAAGTGGGATTACCGGGCAAAATTACAAATACACTAAATATTCATTAATGCAGATGATTTGCAGGAGTGCTAGGATCTAGCTGGAAATTTATTTATAAAAGCGTGTAGAATAAGATTAGTCTTCTAATCAATTTTGTTGGAAACAATATTGATAAAATTTCCAATTTTCCCGATGGAAACTGCCCACGGGCAAATATTTTTCATTAACAGTTATTGCAATCCAATATTTATCGAGGCTTGTTTGATCTGTTATTTCTAAATCCTTTTCAATTTCAATTTTGTTTCATTGCTCATCAAGTCCGTGCAGTAGACGTTATTTTGAAACATGAGTTTATTCTATTCGTTATATGAGAAGAAGTACATTAAGTAATGAAAATATAATCCTGAAAAAAATCACGTCCGTACCTTAATTAGTTTTTCCCGTATCTCCCATGAAAAGATTCCTGGATTCTGTCTCTTCAGCTCCTCGATCCTCGCTTCAACCTCCGGTGTCGCGACCCTTGGCTTGGATCCGCCAATCACGCCTGGTCTAATGGACCCGGTCTCCTAGGCGAGAGTGATCGTTGTTTTATTATAGATATGTTTACTTTTATTGTTATACAATTTGGTTTTCGTTAGAAAGTCTGTGCAGTAGACGATATTATACAAAATATTTGTATTCATAATCGAATTAGTAATTTATTGAAAAGGTAATTCTTTAGTGCCTTTGTTGTCAATGGTGGGTAGACTAACTAGTTTATCCAAAGAGGCCGGATAATATTCGATTAATTTTTGTAAAGATTCAATAAGTACATTAAAGAAAATTTACTAAAATAAACAGTGTGGCTGCCAATATTTACTCAACGAAAACGTCCGAAAATTGGTATTTTTATTTGTAGATGTAAATGGTCACTCAATGATTTATTTGCTCCATAGATTATTGCTGAAATAGGGTCGGCATCTAAGAGACAGTACTTGTGCAAATAGTCATGACATTCGTACCTACTCAAATCTTGTATTATATATTGGTGATTTATTTTTAACTGATGTTGCCAAAACAGGTTGTCTTAAATTTGGAGACTTTATGTATGTCTTATTGTTTGTATATCTATGTAGGTCTGTTAGTATCGTACCTACAAAACAAATGTAATTCGAACGCGCAATTTTATTTAAAATCTGCTTAAATTGCTATTATTTTCAACTTTAAGGTGGTATCTATCAGTGGCCGGTTTGAAGACAATTAACTCAAAACAAAAGCTGTCAAAGTATTCGTATGTAAGTTTGTAAGCAGGTAGTAGGTAGCAGAGGTCGTTCCCTATACTCTCGGAGCGTGGCGAAACGCTTCCTGGGCGAAACAATCGCTATTATTATGGTGTGCTATAGCGTTTATAGGAGCGGTGGTGAAAACGAACCTTCAGGCTCGGCTGGGCAGCAGATCAATGGCGATTGTTTGCCGGCTGACCAGTCGAAGTGCGTAGGCGGCGACTCACATTTATATAATACTCTTACGTCTATAAAATAGGGAATGTTGTGTTTCGGACACAATTGTAACTTATTGTTTCGATATGTGTTTTATACTAAGAGCCAACGTTTCAATTTATTGCAATGCTGTAAAAGTTTTGTTATTTTGTGAAATTATCTAAACGATATTGACCGCTAATAAGTCTGTTTCAGATCTCATCTAGGATTTTACAATATTTTCTGAAGGTTGTAAACATAGTTGAAAGATGAAGAAACTGCTATCTCATAATATTGCGTTGTAAGCTTATGGTTAAAGAACTTTATTCGCATAAGAAATTAAACATATGTTTATTTGTATTTAGTTGAAAGCTTTACAAGTGAAACTTTATAACCGAGTTTATTTGAAAACGGTTACTTTAGGCGCTAGTCTAGAACATCATTATTTAGGTATTGTGGCTGAAATGTATGAAATATATACAGTTGTTCTTTGTTTTTGTCTGAGCATCCTCACCTGGTATCTGTTGAGTATCTTGGAGACGCAGCCGTGCGAGACGCGGAGCTGTCGCGAGATGACGCAGGGCCGCACGCCCGCCGCCGCCATCTCCACGATCTTCAGCCTGATGTGGTTCGGCAGCGGTCGACCGTTGATGAACAATCCGCCCAACTGGTTGACGCGCCCTTGCCCTATCGAGATGGGTTATTATGAGAAAAATTATAAGGTAATGGTAGGTTATAAATACCGTAAGTATTGGTATTTGCGACATTTGTATAACATTTGTATACGGTATTTGGGACATACTTTCCATGTAAGAAAAACCTATGGTACTTAACTTCAGAAAAGCAGGAGGTTCTCAGTTCATCTGTGTGTATAGGTATGCTTATAAGTTAAATTACTATATAATGTAACATAAGTGTTAATATACGTAATATATGTATTTATTATTGACATTTAAGTTATTTATCACTTGATAGGTAGGTATATAGACTGAAGTTAAACCGCAAATTCCCTGAACCCATTTTTCTTCTTGTTTAAAGTTAATTCATGCTTTCTATTCAAAGGTTAGAGTGACAGGGTATCCTAGAAGTCGACGCCAAGCCAGATTCGGGTAACAAGCTCTAATAATAGATATCAGAAACATGCTACTGCATGAAATCTCCTGCAGTATCATTTTTCTGAATAAAAAACCCTTAGATTTTTTATATTTACTTTTTAAATACGTAACTTAGATTTTTTTCAATATTTTTCTGATAACTATTATGAGTCAGCCTGTTACCCGATTCTGGCTTGACTTCGACGTCTGGACATGATCCTGTATAATAATTATTAATTACAACGGTAATCTGAATGAATAATTAAGACTATTCCACGATTAAATTAAAGTTATACCTTATTATTCATACTTTTTTCTAAATTTGAATAAGATAATTTTATTTTTCTGTAAAATGTTAGATAAAAGCTTTCTTACTGCTTAAAATTGTAAATAGAATTAATTTGTTGTCAAATAGGTGTATACAAATATTGATGTATAATGAACATTTGAACTAGGTTTATAAAAGACAGATGTGATTATGTATAATATATAGGTATATATACTAACCTAAAGAGAACTCCGACGCTGCGACACTCGGGTCGTCAACTTGTCACATGAAATAGTTTTCGAGTTAGATTGTGATAAAGGTTCAACGTAGGTATACACACTTTAAATTTAAACTTTGTTAATATCGAGGACAGTTGAAGCAAAATAAATTGTTAACTATAGAAATTGTTGTTAAATGAAAGTATTTGTAAAAAAAATAAAAACTTATATACCCTTACCTACCCACACATCCATACCATTTTGGTGTCTTTCCATAATGGTATGAGATTCAGTATGCTTCCATTAGTAAAACGCGAACACAAAGTTTAATCACTGTTGTTGAAGTTCGAACATGTTACCGCCACACAAGTATCAGCTAGCTTCAACAAAAAACATAGCGCCGAGCTTTATATCATATAAGCGTTAACACCGTAAAAACGACACGAATAATGATAAATATCTGTTTACATTAAATTAAGCGAACGAGATCAAAACACATAATTTAAATTGATTATCACCCATTTGTATTTACATAATTAAAACGACATGTTTAATTAATTACGATGTCATAAATATTGTGATCGAAATAAATGTCTCTGGTGTAGCGACGCGTTCGATGTTAGACGTCAGTTCTATCCAACTATATTCATGAAGGCTATCTGGCGACGTTGTTTTTTGGATTTGGAAAAAGATCGATAGATCGCGTTATCTTTTTTTTACTGCGCGTGAGTGCAGTAGAGGAGGTTGTGTTGTGAACTGAGAGTGCCTGTGTACGTACGGACACGGTTTGGTTTGGTGGTGTGCGTGCCACCGCCGAGGAGGCTGTGTTGAGGGCCCGGCTGTCGATGTATTAGTGAGTGCATAGTACACTCCCACTACACCAGTGTGAGGCCTGTAGAGGAGCCATGCGGTGGGAGACAGATATTTTCAGAATAAAAACCACTTGAACATTTTCAATAATATTTCCAGAAAGTACTAAAACAACTTTTAGATAAAGCCATCGAATAAATGAGTAACGTAGAAAAATATAATTTTATTTTTCAACTTGCGATAACTTTACGAAACCAACACTTAGTAACTAATGTATAAATTTGGGCGATATGTTAACACAATATTTATTCAATTTTTAAATCAAGTGGAAATGTTTGTCACCCGAGTGCGGTACCAAAACAGGCGCTTGCGCCGGTAGAGGGGGCCGAGTTCTGCCCACTCATTCACCGTGGAGTGACAGAAATATACTTGTCCTCTTCTAATAAACTATGCCCGGCATTTGAGCGGTTTTTTATTTCAGTATTGAATATTCCAGTGTAGTACTTATACTTTCGTACTTAGTGATGGACACTTGTCAAATGTATCGTAGAATAAATATTAAGTTATGCCAGGTAAACGAATAATTAACTAGTAAGTTGTCATCTTACTTGCATATTTTATTGCACTAAAATATTATAGATAGTGGTTCATTGGAATTGAAAATGCAACTGAGGGTTATTTTTCTAATTATTTTCTGTTTGTGTAAAAAAACATTCAATTGAGAAAACTATGCTCGGAAATATATAAGCTTAAAATATCTATTAGGATATTTGTAAAATAAACAACTCTGCTTTCTTAGATAAGTAGAGCTTACCTACCATTTATATGAAGTTAAAACTTATTCTTGCCATAAAAACTCAACGAGCAAATCTAATTATGAGGGTAGATGATGTTTTTTTGGTATTTTCAATAATTATCAAATCATTCGAGTACCTATCGTGGTTATTATATTAAAACTTAAAAAATAAAAGAAAAAATCTTACCATTAATTACCATCAATACATAAGAAAACGTTAATCTAGATTTAGTTAAAGTAAACAATGACGGGTAAATTGATTAACCAACGCAGCATGTACTGTACTTTGTACCAACAGATGGCGCTATATCTTCGAATTTTATAATTTAATAGCTTCCGCCCGCAACTTCGTCCGCGTGGAATAGTTACTTAGTCTTAGCGTGATAATATATAGCCTTCCTCAATAAATGGGCTATCTAACGCAAAAATATTTTTTCAAATCGGACCAGTAGTTCCTGAGATTAGCGCGTTCAAGCAAACAAACAACCAAACTCTCCAGCTTTATATATTAAAGTATAGAGTATAGATATTGTTTCAGGCGGTTTATTCGTGGATTTATTCCCCGTGATGATAAGGACGAATTTTGAAGAATTTATACGTGTATAGACCAAAACGGTCATATTCATAATTTTTCAGTGATAATGATTTTTGACAGTGTATTTAAAAACAACATCATAAAGATTCATCTTTAGAAAATAACAAAATAATATTAACTTAATTTTTAGTCAGATTATTTAGATAACACAACGTACACAAGCGTGAATCGAATAATAATAAAGTTATTTTAGTGAAGGAAAAAAAATTCCTTCACTAAAATAACTTTATAATCTTAGCATGAAAAATGCAAAAAAATCACAAAAAGACGAATAATAATAATTAACTAAAATGTAAGGTAGTTGTTACTAATTGTAACATTACGACGTCCAACAAATTAGTTACCCGTGACCATGGATGCTGTAAAGGATCAGAAACATTGGGAATTAAATAATATAAATATACAACGCGATAAAATCCGGAAGGAGTACTTTAATTTGAAGAAACACGTTAACATAACAGGACTAAGGGCCTCTTCACAATAACCGGAAACGGGACTACTAAAAGATAATTAAAAAAATGGAACCGTATTATACCGGAACTTGGTAGAAAATTTTACCGGAACTTGAATTCATACCACATCCTTAGCAATTTTCGAATGTGAATCAAATTATGCTTTGATTCCAAATTCATATTACGATTCAATTGAACTGAAAGAGGCTCTAACAAATAACTTAAGTTCGTGAGGATGGATGGATGGATGGATGTTTGTTACTCTTTCACGCCAGAACGGTTGAACGGATCTGGATAAAATTTGGCACAGAGATAGATTATAGTCTGGAGTAACACATGGGCTACTTTTTATCTGAAGTCCACACAGACGAAGTCGCGGGCAGAAGCTAGTTATTAATAATTATAGGAAAAGTACAACATCACATACAACCACGCCTGTATTACACGAAGGTTTAGTCAGAGGTTTACGGCTGTACAACAGTACAGCCACAGCTCACGGCATATTTACAGACCCACATAACACGAAACGAACACATTAACCATTAGGTAACCGGCAATTAATCTAAACTCCGAGCTGCTACTTAGAATTTCATAGAAAAACGCAAAAACACTGCTCAACCTGTGAATGGAACCCAAGGCTTGAGCAATTAAAGCAACGAGGCAGTGAAGATTGCAATATTTTTACAAAAGATGCTACTATCAAGCTTCCACGTGTATCATCTCAAATCTCATTATTGCATAGTCGTCTCAGGTAAAATACATTTTCTATTTAGTGGTTGCACGGTTGTGTAAGTTCCGTGGCCGAATGCAAAATCAAACAGCACGAGCGAAACTTACATACAAACGAATATAGTTTCAGTTACTGCGGTAAGCTTAAGTCTGGTTCAGGTTATCCAATTTTTAATCCCAACTACAGAACTTTTTGTTACTGTTTTAACAGTGAGATATTCTAGCGGTTTAATGTTTTTGAGGTCTGTGTCAAATAGAACACAGCAGTACAAAAAAGTTCGAAGTGAAAACGTTTAGTTTTCAGTTCGAGAAAAAAGTTCCAATGTAAAAAGTTTAGTTTTCAGTTCGAGTTTGTTTCTTCAGGAGGCAAACTCGCAACCTGAGCTGTGCTGTAGTTCATATTACGATAGCAATACTTATTATTTTAGCTGGTCCAGCTAAGAACTTTGCGTACGATTTCTATTTAAAAACTAGCGACTCATTCATGTCTACCTCGGACAAATTGTGCAATTGGGTAGAAACAACTTCGAGATAGAAGCTGATAGGAGGATTCAGCTGTGGTGGACAGAATTCGGCAAACTTCGTCGAGTCTTCTTGTCACCCATACCACAGTGCCTCAAGACGAAAGTCTTCAATGCGTTCGTCCTACCAGTTATGACATACGGAGCGGGAACGTAGATACTCATGGTGCGACTGGTCCAAGTTTAAAGTCGCTCAGCGAGCTATGGAGAGAGCAAACGAGTTCTCGAGTGGTGACCGCGACTAGGCAAACGTAGTGTAGGGCGCCCGCTGGCCAGGTGGAGTGACGATTTGCGGAAGGCAGCTGGCAGTAACTGGATGAGGAAAGCCGAAGATCAGGCTCTGTGGCGTCCACTAGGAGAGACCTACGTCCAGCAGTGGACGAATATAGGCTGATGATGATGATGACTCATTAGCTGTTTCGCTTGCATACATTTTTCCATACAAATTTCTAACATTTTCAGCGGTTTAAAAAATACTTTCATACATTACCTTATCCCGATAATTATGCACACAACAAAAATACGACCAAATCTGTCAGGCTGTTCTCAAGTAGTTAATGGTCTTTCATCATCATTATCATCATCAGCCTATACTAGTCCACTGCTGGACGTAGGCCTCCCCCAATGTGCGCCATTTCGCCCTGTCTTCGGCTTGTCGCATCCAGCTTCCGCCAGACACCTTTCGCAAATCATCACTCCATCTCGCCGCAGGGCGTCCTACGCTACGTTTGCCTTTACGTGGTCTTTCATACCTACATAGGATTTATTTTTTATATCCATGAAAAAGTAATACTTTTATTAACTTATTCGCTGTTCTAAAAAGAAATAATAAACATACTTATCAGCTGAATCGTACCAAGCAAGTCGTAAACGTCCTTAGCCAGCCAAGTAGGTTGCTGTTATACTTTGGTTAAGGTATAGATCCGTAATATCGCATTGTGTGATACTTAGTTCTACAGGCCAGTGTATTTCTGTCTAATCCTTCTGAATACAGGCATAGTAGTAAGTTATGCGCCATTAAAGATGATACCCATCATCTATAATGGCGCATAACTTTAGGGATATCAGAAAAAAATAGGTTCATTTTTAAACTTAACTTTTTAAGCTAACAAAATCTTGTTAGTAAACGAATGAAATAAAAGTAGGATTCCCATTAAGCGATTTTTTGCATGCGTGGTCAGTTTCTATTTGCTCGTTCACGATCTATTTTCTACGCAAACAAAAAGACAATCCTGTCGAGCTTTTTATTCAATTGAACGTTCACTATAAATAGTTTCCTCTTTGTCATCAACAAGACTAGAATGCTTTTATATTTAATGCAATATTAACAGATTCAGCTAGTTTGAGGAAAAACCTAAGTAGATGAAACTAAGTTTAAGTGAAGGGACTAATTATATAGCGACATTTTTTTTGGTTAAAAACAATAAGTGTAGTGGATATCCACAGTGAAACATTTGCCGTAATCTAAACAATAATAAGCATCCAAAGTACAAAATTGTAATTTGAACGGTGTCGGCTGCTAGTAACGATGGAAAATCGGCTTAAATTGCCATAATTAATTTATTCCAAACAGAATCGGCCTCACAAAGTGCCTTCAAAGCATTCAATTTTGCATTGAATTTGTAATTTTCACGGCACAATAATTTGTAACTGTAACATTTCGGTTTACTGTTTTTTTTTCTGCTTATCATCTAAGTACTCACTGAAAGTTCAGAGGAGAACGTTTTCTCACGGTTTGGGAAAGTAAATAGTTTAATCTGACTTTCTTTTTTAAAGTTAAGAAAATTCTTTATAAGCGTTAGGCAGGTACGGTACACATTGGTCTTTTTACGTTTTCCGCTTCAATTACTCTGAATGAATGAGCCAGGTATAGTTACATAATATTTTTATTTGTAACCACAATTTATTATCTTTTTTCCATTAATTTGTATTTATTCTGATCGCAGACGAGTGTAAATAAAACTGTCAGTGCTGAAATCAAATTCTCTAGTGTCCATTTTATTGCGCTTTCATTATTACATGATTACATTGTTACTTTTCCTTATGACTCATTACATTTCTAAATTGCTAGAAACTATGTTCTACTTGATGGCAGAAAGCTTTTCATGACATGTTGGCCTCTGCTATATGTCTTCTCTACTATTATAAAATTGTAAAAAAGTGTCTGTACATTGAAGATATTAAAAAAAAAACACGTGTGTTATGGTATATAAACGTCTCCGAATCCGAAAATGTGATTTTAAAAATTCTTGTTTGTTTGTTACGGGTTGGAGCAAAAACTACTGATTTTATTATCACTGTTAGAAAGTATATGCTCTAACTTAAAAACTGGTGAACTTCTTATCTCAATTAATTAAATGAATCCTGAGATACACTTTGACCTCCCTGATGTATAGAAGCCCATACAAAGAAGAGGTCGTCATTTTTACTCCAGATATAGCTTCACGTGAGCGAAGCCGCGGGCAGAAGCTAGTTTGGTATATGTTCATAATAACATGTCTTGGATCATTTTGAATGTTCAGCAACATTTTGGAAAGCGCCGAGAACATAACCTTGGGTTCTTGTCATGGTGAAATTGTGTCATCTTTAAAAGCTTTTCAGTATGTTTGAATTAATTAAGGTAATAATGAATTAATTATAGTTTTTTTTTACTTGTATGCATTCTTCCGGAAGTATTTTACAGTCGTTCTTAAGATACCCGCCTTGTAACACTGGTAGCATCAGAGTTATCAATGGATTCCACGGAATGAAATGCTATTGTAAGCGATCCTTCATTCCAAAACGAACCAGGGAATTCTTGCTTTATCGGAAAATTATAACTCTTAATTCAATAAGTTAAAGGCTGTATTGGTTTGGCAGACGAATGTAGTTTTTATGCACTCCAACCTACGTCAGAGGCTATCAATGAAGTCCACTATGGTGTTTGTGTTAAGTCATCGCATTTTAATGAACCGTCGATGACATGCTATACGAGTAATAGACTCACGGTGTTATTCTTTTTAGCGCCGAATTTTTTTAATCGGTCTTTTTGGGATGTGGCAACAAAAATAAAAAGTGTCCGATTCGATGTTTTTTTGGTGCGCGTCCCTGGGTCGTTTTGATTAGTTCGTGCAATCATTAGTCATAATTAAGTTGGCGTGTTGATCGTATGGTATATTTTTGTCGTAGTTTACACAGGATATATTATTGTGTTATATTTTATTATAATTCGTGTTAAGACTGTTGGGATCCTACCTGCCTTGATTAACAAGAAGTAGTATCTATAATTTATTGTAATATGAAATATTTTTGATGCCTATATGATGAAGAACACACGAGTAGAAAACCCATCTAATGTATTTAAAAAATATATAGAAGAGTTGAGCTAAATTGGTAAATATCTCAATGACTTAGTAAACACAAGTGCAGCTGCTGAGAGTAAAGGTTTGATTCGTGGTAGATTTTTTTTAATGAAACGCTTTCTATCAGTTTGGAGTACGGAGCTCAGAGTCTGGTATTGTGCTCAGTTGATGACAATAGGCTCGTCCAATATTACACGCGACTACAGATGTACATAAGGAAGTTCTAAAAAACCTCCGTGCATGATGATAACCCGAAAAATAACGTGGTTTAGAGAGAACGTATTAGAGATGGAACAGCAGGTGTAGTCCCCGCGATGTCCATTTCCATCGTCCACCGGAAGCCCCACTATACTCAGTGGAGCGAGGCGATCTCGTTACCGGCCCAATTCACTCCTGACTCATTTCCTCAGACTTTTTTCCCCAAAATTTTAATCTTAACTGGAGTAAATGTGTTTCTCACAGTAACAAAACGTAGATTTAACTATTTGGTGATAATAGGCAGCTCTCTGGGAACCAATTATTTGCTGTTCATAACAGACAAGTTTGGAGGCTGCGATTAAGTAAATTAATTTTTACGACGCGACGACGTGTACCTAAACGTTTGAGGTTTTTTAGGTATTTACATACCGATGTGTTATGTTAGTTATTAATTTACACGTTTTGATCCGGAAAGTACGGTCTAATTATATGGATATATTCCCCCTGTTTTTACACATCTCAACTCAATGTGTAACAATGTATAATATAGTGAGACGTATACACAAAAGGGGTAAAGAGTGTACCTATCGGGTATGGTATTTCAAATTTAGATTTTGTACTATGAAAATCTCTACTAACATAAAATTGTAAATAAGTTGTGTCTGTACATTGAAGATATAAAAAAAAACAAGTGGGTTATTATGGTATATAAACGTCTATAAATACGAAAATGTCATTTTTAAAATTCTTGTCTGTTTGTTACGGGTTGGAGCAAAAACTACTCAAAAGTTTGTTTTTTCACTGTTAGAAAGTATATGCTTCAACTTAAAAACTGGTGTACTTCTTATCTCAATTAATTAAATGAATCCTGAGATACAGCTTGACCTCCCTGATGTATAGAGGCCCATACAAAAAAGAGGTCATCAATTATATTTAAACTCCTATGTTTAATAAATCAGGAAAAATGCTTTATATGGACTCCTGTGTCTGTCTGTCTATCGTAGCTCCCAGACGAATGGACTGATTTTGATTTAGTTTTTCTCGTTTGAAAGGTGACTTGAATCTTGATCGAGAGTGTTTCTAGCCATTTAAGAAAATTTAGCTAGCCATTTGAGGATTATCAGCTCTTTTCTAGTTGATGAATTTCGACTTGTGTGACTTGATAGATTTGAAATTTGGAATCCTATTAGATACTTGAACGATATTGCAAGAATGTTCTTGCAAATCGTACAAGTAATTTATGGTTACCACTAATCATAATCACTCATTATAATATTGTTGGTTCCACACTGTCAAAGGAACACCTCCACAAAATTGCATGGCGCTAAACTCATTAGTTTTTATGCTGTGCGTTGTTTTATCATTGTAGAAGTAGATGATACGTTTGTCAGTCTATTAAGTAGACTATCAGAAGTTGACGCAAAAAGGGTAAATTCCCTGAAAATGTATTAGTAAAAATAAAGATAACAAAGTAGGTAAATAATTTATATATACCTCATTATTTATGCTGTTTGTTATTTCTCTTCTACTCTAACGAGCAGCAACTAAAGCAATTACCTTCTTATAAAAATGAGATTTATTTTTAAAGTTGAATACCTATGCTGTTTGTTACTGGCAATTGCGGTTTTATTTATTTCATTTTTATTGAAACTGTGTTTAATGAGGCATATTCTTTATATTGTTATACTTTGCGTTGTTAGGTATTCGGTATGTAATAGGGAATATTCTATCGATCTACCTACCTTAGAGTATGCTCGTCGTCTGCGTAATTATACAATATCTGTAGTTTGGTTAGGTTACTTACTTTTGTTCGAACTTACTTTGATTCGGTATCTCATGAATTCATAGTACATAAATAAAATTATTTTAGCGTTACCATAAAAAAAAACACAATGTAATATTTCAAAAGCTCTTGGTGGAACTACTGTAACGTACTAGTCTTCTTTAGCTAACATGACGCCTAAAACTTATAGCTAATCTGACACTAAATTGACTTTGACAGGGACGTTATAAAAGTCAGCCATTAAATAAATGATTGTGTCAACAATACAGGCGTAAACGTCACAGGAATGTTTCTCACTCTTCGTGACATTATTTGTCATAAAAACGACAACGTTTTTTACGTCACCCGTCTGAGGAATTTCTAATTTCCGCTCAAATTTAATTGTTACGTTTCTTAGAATGATTGTGGTCATGCCTTTAAAAAAGATTAATTAGCTGCGTGACAATATTCATATAAGTATGTAGTATCGTAGTTTTTATTATATCAAATAAAAATACGTTTAAAACAGCTGTACAGTATTAGGAAAATTTTGAACACTTTGATCTTGATTTGATTGGCTTTCCTTCTTTGTCACTTAAGACAGAACGATTTGAACCTTTTGGTAACACGATATTAGATTACGAATTTTGATCATTATTTTATGTCCCATCTATCGCTTCTGATTTTTTCATGATATTAAAATGTCTTTAACATTATAACAATATAAGTAAAAGCGTAGTAAACTATTGACCTAATTTTGATTAACCAAATAGCTTGCGGCTCAAAAAGGACATACATTTCTTTATCAACGTTCAGTCATAACCCTAGGACGTCAAAAATTCAGAACTAAGAACCATGAGAGCATTGCTATGAATCAAAATATAAAATCAAAATCATCTCAAGTATTTCATGGTTAAACACATTAATATTTAAATCATTCGAACCAGATTCGGACAGTCTTAGGTCCACTTGCACCAACTTTTTAAATATGTTTAAATTGTATTTAAACACATTTTTTCATAGTAAATTTGCGTTTAAATACAATTTAAATACATTTAAGAAGTTGGTGCAAGTGGCCCTTAGAGTTAGGTTCTAATTGTAATTAGAATTTTAATAAGATTATCAATAAACTTTTTTCTTTAGTTTTTATATAACATCGTCCACTAACTAAACGCTTTGCCGCTAATATTAATTTAATACCTTTAACTTAAATTTTGAAAAAAAAAGTAGATTCTATACTTCTATAATCTATTTTATACTATTAAATAAAGCTGAAGAGTTTGGTTGTTTGTTTGTTTGCTTGAAGGCACTTATCTCAGGAACTGCTAGTCCGATTTGAAAAGTTATTTCAGTGTTAGATAGCCCATTTATTGAGGAAGGCTATAGGCTATATATCATCAACCTACATCACGCTAAGACTAAGAAACTATTCCACGCGGACGAAGTCTCAGGCGGAGGCTAGTAGTATAATATTCTTTATTGCACACCAAAATTAAATGCAAATTTAAATTTTATGGAGTAATTATTAATTAAAATTAAAGAATACGATAGTAGATGGCTACGGCAAAAGATCACAGATGTGCTACGAACGATATAACAACCTATCAGTGTATATGTTTGGATGTAATAATATGTTTGTACACGCATAAAAAGTGCTCTATCGGTCGGTCCGTCCTTTGTTAAATAAATTAGTTTCGGTGTCTACCAAATTACGCCTCATACCTATCTATATGTACAGCACATTGGATCTTGGCAGGAAAATATGCTCCACCTATTATCTCACTGTGAATAAATTAACATACTTGAGGCTCTGTAACAAAACGGGAGTTGAGACAATAGCAGATCATACATCATTGAAAAAAGCTTTTAGGAACACTAGTAGCCGAATACTATTTGTTTTCATTGATTTATTCATGGTCAGACTGTAGATACAAGGCGCCGACAAAGACGGTCCTTTTGACATACCAACTTTTTCGAATTAGTAATGAGAGTTTGTGTGAAACGTTACAAAATAACGAGGCACGTACAGCCTACCTAAAGTGAAACTGAACAATTGTTTAAAGAGATACAAGAATTTGGAAAACAAATAGCTCTCTAGGATTCCACTTGAATTTTTCATATTAACGCAGTAGGCCGGTGCACGTGTAGGTAGCTAGTTCCAATAATAGCTATTGTTTATTTAAGTTTCTTCTCCTATAAAATTTATCAGTGCATTCTGTGATAAGGCCACATGTGATAAATTGCCTGTTTCATAAGGCGTTCATTAGAAGCGTGCAGAATGCGCTCCGTTGCGCAGCGATAACTTCGCCGATAACGGTTTTATTGCCTCAAAATATTACCTATTTGCGTATCTAAAGTCGCTAGCTGTTTTCAAAATATCACAGTGACAATGGAGAGAAGAAAATTTATGATTACGATACAGATTCATTACTTTGATTTATATTTATAGGCACGAGTAGAATTCGTTAATATCAGCATGTTTTTAGATTTAGATTATCCAATATAGGTAATAAACATAAAATGTAATTTGATAACAGTTGGTTATGTGATTTATTTAATTTGACCGATGAGGTCAAGTTTTGATGAGTAATTTTGACGCGTCGGAATGGATTAATGGTTTGTAGAGCTAGTTTCCTATCGTACTGTAGCGTCCTCTACATAGATCCATCTCGCAGTCAGCGGGGCTGCATCGGCGACGTAGTGCAAAGCGTCGATATAAATTTTAGAGCGATTCGCACCCCCCAAAAATATAATTACTTTGTATAGGTACTGAAATATCAGCGATGACTAATACAGCAGGAGCTTAATTCCAATTCTTAGAGTCCGAGTTTCTTAGAATAACTTACGAACTTTTTTTTACCGTCCCTCGGGTACAACATAAACAATCACTAAATGATTTCATCGGTATATATCTGAGTATATTAATTACTACACGTCGCCGTTTCCTCATAAACCTTAATGGTTGCAGGCAAATATTCATCACAAATTAATAATATTGGAATAAGGAGGAGATAATACAGTGTAGTGAGGAGGGCATTATCCTCTCTTGGTATATCTCGTACAATGACGGAGATTGCAGCTGACTTGCATTGCCGCATGTTATTCACTTCTTTAATTAACTATCAAACCGGAGGCACTCTCGATTATAAGACGCGGCTACTCGGCTTTGTGCCTGCTGTGCCTACCTGCCACTGAACTCTGCATTATAAAAATTCATCAAAACAAACGAAAAATAACTCTATGACATGGTAATAAGGTCAACTGAACACATTTGAAGCTCCTCTGGCGACTGGATGTCTCGACTTTGATATTGTTTTTTGTATGTGGATATTAGGATTTCGTTGTATGAGCATGATCATTAAAGTCAGATTTGGATGTGTAAAACGTTAAAATGTAGTTTGTCAGGTAAGTGCCTACATCCTCTCGCTTTTTATCATTGCAGATGGTTGGATGTGCACAATTAGCCCAATAAAATATTTGTTGTTAAATTTTATGGTTAGATTTGATTATCTTATAATTCGTTGTGAGGTGTCAAGTCAAGTCAAGTCAAGTCAAGTCCATTCTAGTAGAATAGGCACGTCTATTGCTGCGGGTCTGATTCTAGGATTATAAAGACAACATATTCTAAAAATAGGAAGTGAATAAATATGCATCTAATAATCTAATTGGTAAATTAAAAGTGAGTTTAAGCCGGATTTACATAATGAAATTAGTGTCGTAAAAATAGTTTCACGACACCTAGTTTCACGTTTTCTGCGCGGAGTTGATGTGTATTTTTCACGCTGAGCTTGTTTTTTGGTTTGATCCTTGGATCTACCAACATTTTCCCTATATATTAACATCTGTACGACAATATTTTGCGTTGCAAAGTTAAGCTTAGAAGTTGAAGGAGCCATAATCCTAGCGATACTATTTCTTAGTGTTAATCCGGTTTAAATCTTGGCGCATCCCTACAAAACCAAGACAGTTGCATTAGTTGATGACTGAAACATAACCCATTGGTGTAGTTTTGTAAACTTCAAGGCAGTCTGAGAAAGAAAATTACCTTCATACATCTTTTTGTGATTTTTTCGCATTTTTCATGCATTATAAAGTTATTTTAGTGAAGGAAAAATTCGACTCGCAGGCAGGATTCGAACCTGCGTCTTCTGGTTTGATACACCAGACGCTATGACCACTAAGCCACCGCGAGTCCTACCTGCCTGCGAGTCGAATTTTTTCCTTCACTAAAATAACTTTATAATCTTAGCATGAAAAATGCGAAAAAATCACAAAAAGATAGTTAGTAGGTATGGTAGCATCGTACGACATAGAACTAACCGTAAGGTAAGTCGTGTCGGTTGAGAGGCAAAGTACTTGCTTGTCAATAGATGTTACTGACGTCACCTTTAAGACGTAAGTTCAGAATGTGAAGGCAAATTTCGACATGGCAGGTAGGACTCGCGGTGGCTTAGTGGTCATAGCGTCTGGTGTATCAAACCAGAAGACGCAGGTTCGAATCCTGCCTGCGAGTCGAATTTTTCCTTCACTAAAATAACCTTCATACATATTCCAGAGATTTGATACCCAAACATTTTGAGGTTTTATTTCTAACTTTCGACAAAAATTAACAAGAGTATCCTGTGTATAGTTATCCCTGTATCCATCCTACTGTATAGTTACATATACCTGTTACATAAAGGTACATAGTAATCATTTTTTGAGTCTAACACTGATATAATTATAAAAATACAAACAGTCTATTGTTCACCCTTTATACAACTATAATAACATATTCAGCTACGCAAAAAGTATCTTAGATACATATATCAAAGGTGACAAATCAAAATAAACAAGATACGCATTCCGGTTCATCGTGGACAAGAAGCACAAATCCGAGATTGACATTCAGTGCCTAATGTATATTAAATATGAGTAGACGCCTTACTACATGGCATTCAAGTGAAAAACAGTGCAAAAACAGAATGGAATTGCCATTATAGCTTATAACTCAATCAGTCGTGTCCTGCTGGCGGGGGCGGGAAGGCATGGCGGCGTGGCTCGATAGGAATTTTATACTTTTTCATCCATTATCTGCATTCTTGTCGCGGCAGATATGTCAGCCGGCAAACAGACACTTTGACAAGTGAGCGCTTTAGAAAATAGAGAAAATTGAACGCAATGAATGAAGTCCGAGCATTCCGAACATTCGATTTCTATGACTTAGGATTTTGTTTTAATACCTAACTCATATGTGTTTCAACAAAACGAATCTGAAACTTTTGGATTTTTTTTTTTACTGTGATTGTGGTAGACGCTGTCGTAACATAAGCAATAATATCAAGCTTGAAAAACAATCAAAATATTCTTAGCTACGGCAGGTCGCAATTTAAATTACTTACAAACAATATTAAGGTATGTAACAATAGAAAATGTATATTAATATAGACTAGACTAAAATAACCTCCAGACGACCTCGATCTTAGAACAATGTTATTTTAAAGAAAGGGTTTTAGCGAAGGACAAAGAGTTACATGAGAATTTAATTGTTGTTAATGGCGTCAATATTTCCCAAAACTATCAACAAAATCCTAACCAATGCCATTCAAATGGACTTTCTAATAATAAAAAAACAATTTATATCAGTAGATAATATGTCATTAGCCCCTAAAGGGACACTTAGAATCCTCTTTTTCATATGATCTTCGAAAGTAGCGAATCTTATAAAACATAACATACCATCACGCCTGTATTCCCCGAAGGGTTAGGCAGAGGCGTACTTATGTACACCCACAGTTCGCCGGTATGTTTAGGTCCCATGTAATAGGGGGCGAGCCTATTGCCATTAACCGGGCACAAATTCCTAACTCCGAGCTGCTACTGGGAATTTCATAGAAAAACCCAATAACACTTTGCTCGACCTGGGAATCGAACCCAGGACCTCTAGTGTAGCAGTCGCGCTTAGGACCACTTGGCTAATGAGGCAGAATCTTATTTCACATTAAAATGGTGGAACAATTCAAGACTTTTTAATGTGTGGATTTTTCGTTTAATTATTTGTTGTTAGCTAAGTTTAGCGACTATTCACAAAAGCTTAAATGAAGAATGGAAATTTAGTACATAGCATGTTTCTTTGCAGTAATCTCAATATGAATTAAATGAACGAGCACACAACACATGTGTAATTAATCATACAAGCTTCTGCATTTCTCTGAGATTACCATTGTGTTTCTCTCAATGGAAGTATGTGATGATGAGACCAGCTCCCGATTTAATTTCGAACCACAATCATCGTGCCTTCTTACTTTTATTTTCTCATTACAGTCGATTTAATGAATGTTTTAGTTTAATGGAGACCACTGAATAGTTCATCGAGCCGGTATAAAGTAACTAGCATAATAAACCCGAGTAATCAAGTTTCAAATCGCTTTTTGCACACAGTAACTATCATTACGTAATTTCGTTCAATCTGAATGCTTCCTTAATTAGACTGCTTTATATCGCATTTTAAAAAGAGGACTGATTTCATATCTCATTTCTCATTGTCGTGCGCACAACACATCAGCGCGAATTTTATCAGATGCGGCAAAAAGTACTTTGGGTGAAAAAGGTATTAACACACGCATGTAATATGCAAGCGCGTACGCTGAGACAGTTTTGACGGCGTTGTGAAATGATGGACGGTCATTACGATGTCATTGACATCATTTGTTTTTCATAGTCCTTTTACTTTGCGTTACAAGTAGAAAAAACCGCAAGGCTATTGTTGTGGCCGGCTTCCACACAGATTATGGTTTTGAATGTGTTGATCTAGCTATTGAAGTAAATAGGTATTCTAATTTACGCTTTTAATTAGAGAACATTCTAAGACTGGGAGCTTAGTTTAATGGAAATAGATACTCATTTAGTGCTTCTAATTGAAGCAATACTGTGACACGATACATCCCGACAGATAAGACAGATTTCATCAGTTAATCTACGAGTGGAACGTTAGATTCATCCAATTTCAGATCAGTTACTAGGCTTTGCTGCATCATCGGTGATCTAATCATGTATCAGTGGAGATTAAAACAGGCCGGCCGGATCGCATCAAAGGCGGTATCACACTGTTATTTTGACTGATTGATCTCCTCCAACAAAAAAAGGTTGCATCGCTACCGAGATCGACAGTAGCTGAGAAAAAACAAATTAGTTGGCTAAACCTTTTCATAAAGCATTGTTATTATCGCCACCTACCCCGTCCTGACCAGCACGTATTGTCGATCAAGAATGTGCCTCTCTTGCTAAGTGTTCTATTTAAGGTCGAGAATTCAGCTGAGGTTGATTTTGTGTTGTGTAGTGATCGGCGCGGTCCGCCTGTAATCGCGGTTGTCGAAAGGCGAAAATCATGCTGCGTTTGCGACCTTGCGTTCGTTACAAAAAACGCGATTTATTTTTTGGAGAAATGTTTTTCGGTGTCAGATGTAGCGGCTCGAGCTTTGATTGTTGAGATTCTCATATTTAGTTTTAATTGGTGGCTTTATCGAGTTTACATTTTACGGTCGGAGTCGATGAGAGGTTAATAAGCGGCACTTTGAAAGGTATCTTCGTTTTTTAGAGTTCCGCGTTAATAGGTAGGTAATAGAAATATGACTGTGTCTGCATCGTCGTTGAGATTTTATTAGGGTTAAGCGATTTTATAATATTACGATTATCATCAGAAAAGTATTGCTATTATATTTTCAAATCGATTGAGAGCTACAATTCAATTACTTATGTACAATCAAATTGTGTGCGCTAATACCTACGTCCAGTAAGATAATTAGAAAATCAACAGGCGGCATGGCAACAACGAGGAGACATTACTTTACACAATCACATGAGTCCGCGATAGGAATGTTATAACAATTCTTTACGGAACCGTTCATGGAAAATAAATGTAATGTGCTGTGCCCAATTTTTTATTGTTTAGGCAATAGTCGATATTGATTTCGGGTCTTTGATTCCGACGTATTATTGCTTGTTTTATTGGTACCTGGGAACATCGTAATTAACCATATCGGGCCTTTTTTCTCATCTTTCTGGATCCTTTCGTGTCTACGGACAATAATAATTCGATGCTCACCTTGAAAGGCGTACGCGCCGAAAATTGGTCTCATATTGTTCATCGAAGACGTAGTTCCTGTTGTGTAATCCATTTTAATGTTTTTAATTACGATTCTGTGTTCTTTCACTTCACTATCATCTTTTTATGTGGACGGAATAATTATCTTAAAGAAATCATTTTATGTTACGATCACAATGTCGATACTCATGTAGTTTTTCCTTGTACGTGACTTTCATATACACAACACTTTACGATGTTATTTATTTTAATACTGTAACTTTATGTGACACTGAACACTGATTATGTAGGAATATTGCACTGAGGGTACGAACTGAATTAAAGTATACATTCGAGGCGAATGTAGGAAAGTTCGATGCGTGCGACATAAGTGAATCAATTACGAAGTCGATGGCGTTGTGTGCATTATCTTTCGGACCCTACTCATGGCGTGTATTACAATGGCGTTTCGCTCCACCTCTTTGCTCCCCTACCACTTTTTATTTACTGGTAATAATAGTAAATCACAAGGAACAGTCGCGTATGTGCTGCTGCGTCAAAGGGCTCGCATAAAAAGGGTGTAAATTTATGTATAAATGCTTTATTGCCGTTCAGTATGTTAATGACGATTGTATGTATAGTGATCGTTACAGTAATATGATCTCTTTTGAGTGATATATTATCATTTCTCATGAATGTCCTTTTGGGTATATGTATTTTATTGTTTTGTATTTGATTTAGTCGTTTGATTTTTTTATAATTATCCAATCAAAAACAACTTCAGCTTCACACTGTGTATTCGTGGATTCTACTCATATCTGTTTCATTTTCACATTCTTTATGACAACTTTCATAGAAATGTCAAGTAAATGCTGGATCATTTTAAAGTACCTACTCCTTTGACTATCTAGGGATAGATAGTCAAAGACCTACTCATATTAAAATGACAGCACCTTTGAAGTAAGAGTAGTCTAAGAGCCACAAGAAAATTCTGGTCATTAGATTCTTAGTTATCTCAACGGTCTATTCTTTTCTAGTATAACTTAATAGCGTTTTATCGATTGTCTATCAAAAACTTTGTCAGTATTATCGTCAAGCGCTCGCTGATGAATGTGCAGCTGCTGGCAGATTGTCGACAATAGTATCGATAAAAAGCCGTCATGCAAATTATCGACTATTGTATCGTCGTATTGTACGATGAGCGCTCCGAACGCATGCGACTGTCCTGCGGACGCTGCGCGCGATTCGATTCGCGTTTCATTTTTTGGGGAATCTCAGTATTTCTAAAAGCAGCTGTAGGATCCCACATGATGTAACTGCACTTTGTGCATGCAAGATTTCAATAGGTGTTGAATATTAATGTCAAAGTGGTTTTAGACATTTTTCCTGTTCGACATCCGCCTAGTGCATCAAAAAATAATACATTGATGTTAGGCCTACCCGCAAGTAATACCTACAGCTAGCTTGCGCAGAATTAATTTTTTATTGATTTTGGTATTTCCTTTTGACAGATTCCATATTATTTACATATCGAGATGTCTTCATATGTTTAGTATTGTTTACCTCAACAGAAACTGTATTATGTGTGTACGTTGTAGCCTGTCTAAGTAGACACCTAGTTTCATTTGTCGCTTGATGGTGTGCGTTTTTACCACATAGTTTATTTATTATCTAGAAATGACATCGGGTTCTCAAATAACGTGAATCTTCGTTTAATATAGTCGACCTCGGTCAAATTTGGACATCCTTCAACGTCCTCACATCTTGTTATCGCAATATTGTACCAGTGAAGTTTGTGATTTATTTATTTTAAAAGAGTGTCCATGGAGTTTCTTGCCGGATTCTTCTCCATAGGATCGACCTTTTGGAACCGTGCAACTAGAATCATAACGTTTCAAAAACGCTTGTAAAAGCTTATTTGAAATAAAAACATTTGAACTTGAACTCCTATAAAAACTTAGCTTTTTTTTATACATAATCAGTGGTTTATTAACACCTATTAAGAATTAAGATCTTTATATCAACCCAAATTTTGATTGCAAACCTTGCAATCAACATTATAAGAATAATTTTTGGATTCTTTGAAAACTGCACATTCATGTTTAGTTATTATGAGCTTTCAGTCACACTTATGTACGAAAAAACAAGTTGAATGAGTACTTCAATTTTGGTTTTTGTTAACGAAGTGATGTATCAGGCGTTATGAAGTTCCAGTGGCAGGACTCGTTGTGACACGATCGAGTGTGTCAAAACAAAATCGAGTGGCGTCTTGGGATTAGTCGATTATTCTGACGCGGAATCTCTGACGGTGCCGGACAATGGCAACAAGTTTTTATTTAACTCAGTTTTTGTAAGTATTCTATCTTAGTTTGAGTATTTTTATCGGAATTTGATTGTCAATTTAGTCAATGAGAGACCTTTCTGCTTTTGAATATGTAATTGTAAGAAATGGTTTCTTTTTCACTCTTTGACAATGTGATTGAACTGATAGAATTTAAACTTTCTGACAATGTCCGTTAAATTAGTTGTAATTTTCGAATCAAGTAAACGTAAGCAAGCATGGAATGATGCTATCGTCGCTTTAGTGGTGGTGTAGACATTTTGAAAGAGATCAAATCAAGCGCTACAATGGACCTAACTGTACATAGGCACATTAGTATGTAGGTGCGCGCTATGGTGGGCTCTCTACAAACAACCAGTTCCCATTGTTCTTCTACGTGGTGCGTTTGTCAAGCCACTTGAAAGCTGAGTACTACTTTCACCCGCTCACATGCAAATCGCCTGGACGTTGCCTGTATTACAGCTATTAAGCCCGGACGGACGCAACTATGCACTCGGTTCTGTATAAAAAGGGATGGAAAATATAGCCAATGTTGCGGTAAAGCTCTGTTATATAATTATGAGCTTTAGGTACATAGTTTTGTCCGTGATTTCTATTTTGTGTTATCGATATTAGCGTATCTAATTTAAAGTATATTGTTTTGACTATTTAATTGCTTCGATCGTCTTCATTTTCTATTCAGTTTATTGATACTCCGTAATTTGCATCCTATTTATTAATGACATCAATACGGAAATGGACTTTAGTATATCGTCGTCAAAATATCAAGTTGTGCCTATATCTCACGCGACCTCTCCGAGTTAAATGTCAGGCTTACAGAAAATTAACAAAATATGTGAATGTTAATTTTGGTCATTAGCCAAGAGTCGGTTGTTAGGATGCCGACGAATAAAAAATATGTTAGGAGCTGTGTGATCGCGCCGCGCTGGCGCACGCCTTCGTCGCGACCGACACTGTTTGTGGAAACAAGTGAAATGTGTTAAATATGGAACATCAGTTGCGTAGAGCTATTGTCATCTCGGCTACTGGAAGTGACACGCTGCTGACGCCTGCCAATCCTGATTGACTATTATTTGACAATGTAAGCATAACAGTATTTCAAAGTTTTCTTGGTAACCTAAGTATTTTTTGTTAAAAATAAGGAAACGACAAACACCAAAGGCTGTCAGAAACAATACACGATGCTTTAAAATTGAGGAAGCCTCTAAATATGCAATTTATCTGCCTATGGATATAACCTGTTTGGCATAACAAAACGACGTGACTACGTCGTAAAACATATTTTTTGCATTATAAATAGTTTAAGAAATCGTAAATTGGTTTTGGTACGTTTTTATTGACATTAGCCAATTATTCAATTACCTAGAGGCGTCGACGAAGTATGTAGAGAATAGGTAAGCTTGAAATTAACATTTATGTCGCTTCTATGGGTTTTGTTTCTGTGTCCAGCCCATTAGCTTATTCAATTCACCCTGAGTGAATTGGATTTTCCTTCCTATAATGGACTCTAATCCGTCGGCACATGTCTTCAAGGGCGGTCTAATGCCGATGTTGCATGAGACACTATTACGGTTTTTCGTAACGGACCATTACAATATCTCATAGTGACGTAGAAAAATTTTACATGTCATTTGGACATATTTTTACGAGTGTTTGTTTTTCACGTGGGGCGGGCCCATTTCACACGGTGTGTTATAATGCCGCTCCACGTTTCACTACATTTACTATGACGTAGATTTTGATCTTTTACACTTTTAATGTCGCTAGTTAGTTCCATTACATGTGAGGTCGTTTAACATAGCAGCTTTTCTATTTCTCTTACCTAATATTTAATAATTCGTTTTATTTTGGAAAAACTTAGCTTTATGAAAGAAGTTGTACTTTATAACAGTAAATAAATAGGCAGCTTTATCTTGATAGGAATTCTGATAGGTTTTCGATTAAAAGGATTTTTACAGATATAAAAGTAATGTTGCAGTTGTTAAAAAATGAAAAATATTCTTCTTAAACCTTAAGTCTCGAATTTATTATGGCAACATTGATATCATTAGTGTGGACTAATATGAAATATATTTGTAAGTCTATGAATTATATCCCCGGAACAGCGGAGGGCATATCGAATGGAACTAATTACCGGGCAGGCCACGAACCTGCTGTGACATGTGGCCCATATTACGACATACGACATATCATTCTGACTTATTAATGCTTTACGTTCATTCGTACAACTATTTTTTATAAGGAAGTAGTTATAGTTAACTTTTTTAGTATTTGTCATAGAGTTTTAATTATATTTTACGTTATCATTAGATAATGAATCAAATATCTATCATAATTTGAGCTGAAAACTATTTTTTTTGCTATCATACCTAGTTATTATAATGCAATGCGAACAGAAAGTTTGCTGAAATATTAATTAACCTTATTTCCTTTCAATAAGTGTGGTGCAACACTTTTTGTTGTCAAGCAATTAGTAAGTCGTCGCGTGTCGGTCGTCGCATCCGCGTTGGATATTTATCACCTCCGCCGACCACCAACCGCCCCTCATTAGCGAAGTCTGCAAAAACTGGACGCGTTTTATTTACGCACTGTAGGCCGCGCCGTGACTCACTGCGAATCAACACTATGAGCCACATCTAAACAATAGCGAACCAAATAATTTATCTGCACGTGTTCCCGCTTTGATAAGCTAAGACTGATTTGTTCCACCAATTTGTAATTAGTGCTTTATGATCTCTGATTTCATGTGTATAAAAGCCATTTATCTAATTACTTTTGTTTCTCGCGCGGCTTGGAATATCTGTAAGTGGATAATGTTGTGAACCAACGAGCTTGTTGAGAACTCATGGGAAAGTGTTAGTTACTCGTAAAGTTTATATTCATCGATGCGAGAAGTAACAATTATCGAAAGATAGCAATATACGCCGCCTTCGTACGATAACTAGACATTGAAAGAAAAATTTCGTTCCAGTAAATTCACGTAGAAGAATAAATAGGTGGCGTAGCGAATCCTGCTCCTTTGACATCTATATCTATACTAATATATAAAGCTGAAGAGTTTGTTTGTTTGTTTGCTTGAACGCGCTAATCTCAGGAACTACTGGTCCGATTTGAAAAATTCTTTCAGTGTTAGATAGCCCATTTATTGAGGAAGGCTATAGGCTATATATCATCACGCTACGCGGACGAAGTCACGGGCAGAAGCTAGTTTAATATATTTTAGTGAATCTTTTCATGTTAAGGCGAAATGATAACGACACAAGCCTTGCAACATGCCCCGTGAATGACAATTGTCTTGGCCCCTATATCATAGTTCCTAAGCACACCGGCGATTGGCTCTGCCCTTTCGAAACACATAGGTATGATGGTATATTATGACACACCTTAAAAGGAAATCAACATTTTATTTTTGAAATCTTACAGGAAAATTAACCGCTTTTCTAAGTGTCTTGTAAGAATTTTGCCATTCTCAGTTAAATTAAAGAATAAATAAACAGCACGCCTTCGTGTGCGGCCCATCAGCGTATAGTTTCAGCGGCATCTTTGGCGCGCAATGGGCCCTGAAGCGTATGCGCAACGATTTCAGCGCATTTCACGCCTTTTTTGTGCGCGCTGCAAGCGATGAGATTCGTATGAAGACTGTTAATAACGCGTGAAGTGACAACTGTAGGTTTAATTGCGACTGTAAGTTATTAGTTGTGATGTGAACTTATGTCTTGACAGAGATGGCGTTAAAGATCAACGACTATATTTTATCTTTCTTAATGTTGTTTAACGAAGTAAATATGTCAAAAATCCAACTAGAAAAGTATTTTACCCTGTCAGTGTGTATGTATACCCTGTATCAGGGATAATGTATAACTCCAGGGTATCAGGACGACGATAATATAAAGTCAGTCTATTTATATTGGCTTTTAATTTAATTTTCGCTTTTCCTGTAATAACAAGGTTGATGAAGTATTGTATTGTATTAATTTGTATACATTAATTATACCATAAACTATACCCTTGTATACCCAAAGATATGACAGTGGTGTTCTGGTCCAAATCAGCAGGTATTTTTTAAGATCTATTAATGGAAGCCGTGTCTATTTCCAGTAATCGGATACAAATCTAAGCTCAATGCTACTAAGAATTTTTCTACTAGAAATTTGAAGCGGCGGTAGCCTAATGGCTAGGGCGTCGGACTTGCGATCATGTAGTTTCCGGTTCGAACCCCACCCATTGCACTACCGACGTGAACCCACTCGTAACACAAGCAATCTAGCTTAGCACGAGGAGTTAACAAGAATACTAGTAATGTGCGACCCGCATTGCTAGTAAGCTTTTTTTAAAAAAAAAATCTCTTAATGAAATTCAATAATAACTGCTTAACTTGGTCATCAGATCCAGGTCGTCGCTCAGTGGCCGGACTTTCAACCGCTAAGATACCTAATATTGATGTAATTAATATCAATGTCGCCCTTTTTCTACTACATGGGATCCAAGTATACCTCAGCATGCACCAAGTATACCTAAGGTGAAATATAGGTCTACCGTAGTACACTTCTGCTTAAGCCTTCGGGGAATACAGGCGTAGATAACTTATCAGACTAAGTTCAGCATTATATAGAATGCTGCGATGCTCTTAAGGCTTACCCACTACCAGCCATCTCTGAATGTATGGCATAAGCTTACTGGCTTACATAGATTGCAATCTGCTTAGTGTTTACCCGTTAGCTTTGAAACTGATAGAATTTGGACTAAGATGAACCTGTATTAAAACCATTATCAATTTTAATTACATCCAATTTCTCTACTGAAAAGCTACAGAGCAAACAAAAGAAGCCTTAGGTCGGATTCAAGACCTTCGGTTTTGTTAACACTCCTTAAGGCTAAGGCTTGAATTAAATTATTATTTAAATTCAATTTATAGTAGGTATAATAGGTATAAGTTGAAATTATAGGTATCACGCTGGTGCAATCTTGTACCAGAATATAAAAATACTAGCTCCCGTCCGCGGCTTCGCTCACCTGAAGCTCACCTATATTAGGACTAGAATAGGATCCCAAAAATAATTATTAAAAACCAACAGTGATGATCTCTTCTTTGTATGGCCCTCTTTACATCGGAGAGGTCAAGCTGTATCTCAGGATCAATTTAATTAATTGAAATAAGAAGTTCACCAGTTTTTAGTTGAAGCATATACTTTTTAACGGTGATAACCAAATTAAAATCAACTCAGTAGTTTTTCCGCCAACCCGTGACAAACAGACAATTTTAAAATCGCAATTTTGGATTCGGAGACGTTTATATACCCTAACCCACTTGTTTTTTTTATGTCTTCAATGTACAGACACAGCTTTTTTACAATTTTATAATAGGTAGTAGAGAAGAAGAAGATAAGCCGTTACCGTAGCAATATTAAAAGACTAAAATAGGCTACTTTGACAGTTACATAAAACTGGTCAGTGATTTATAATGATAATTACTTCACTTTTTGTCAATGTTTTAGGGTTTTTAGTTATATGTCTCAGGCATTTCCTAACCGACGACCTCTGAGAAGAAAGACCGAAACAAACTTTGTCGACACGTTTGGCGTAGCGACTGAGCGCCACGTGTTGTGACTTCGATCCCCACCTGGAGCAAAAATATTTGTATGATTTTTGTAAGTTTTTAGTCTTTGTAAAAAGCAGCCACAATGCAAGCGAAAATCATAGTGGAATCGTTAACAACACAACTTCCGAGTTTTGTTGTGAAGAAGACCATGAGCTCCGATTCATGGTCTTCTTTAAAGTCCAGACATATAAGAACTTATTAACTGATAAGTATGTGAGTGACGTATTGTACTGCATTCATGCGTCAGTGTGTAACTCAATCATAATTTAGCTGCTGATTTCTGAGCAGAGAAAAAAATACAACTTACAGAAAATAACATTTTACTTTGGCGGATTACCTGAGCCTTAAGAAAAATAATTTAAAGTGTTCGCCAATATTAAAGCTTTCAATTGCGATATTAACAACAATTCGATTCATGATATCTCTGTGGCTAAATAGACTAACCTCTTCAAAGCTATTAATGTGTAAATAGGCCAGCCACAAATTAAGGGTTTTGTAAACCGCAAGAGCGATGAAGCGTTGGTTGATTTTTAATTAAAATGTTGGTAACTCGATTCAAGGCTGTCGTGTTAATGAATCGACGATTTCTGTTCGTTTCGATATTGCACGGTTTCCTGTCTCATTTATTAAGGGCCTGTGTACAATTGCTTGGAGTTTTATTTCATTGTTCTCTTTAAGGGTCTGGTTGCGGTACCAAAATCTTTCCCCAACTCATTTTGTTTTGGCCAAAGTACAACACAAAATTAAAAGTTTTTTTTTTTCGTGAATACATTATTTTATGTTAGTCATGTGCCACGTTTAGGTAATTAACGTAATATAACGGCACGAAATATCTTTCAATGATAACTATTTATATAAATAGATTTTTATTTAAGATATGTTTGTAGTTTTAGATTATGTAGTAGATCGTACCGAACCGTATTTACCTTAGCGTCAATCTCAGTGACGAAAGACAGAAATAATATAGAGATTCAATATCTTTTCTAGAATGTAGACATTGTAGATTGAAATATTGATATATCCCAATAAGTATTGGGAAGACCGTTTGAGAAAAGAGTCGAGAGCTTTGAGTCTCATTAATTTCAACTGAATTTTCATTTTATCTTTCATTACGAGCGTACAGAGTTGGATACAAGCTCATTTTCTGTTAAATTTTACTACCCACCACTGTCATTTTGCAATTCCTCTAAAATTTCTTTCATATCCATCAATCCAATGAGTCACTATGAAAACAAACAGTAATTGGTACAAATTGATATTATAATGTATGTAGAGGAGGATACGGCGTAGCATTGATCGTAGCAGACTAAATAGATGCTACGCCATCACTAGAAAAAATACATAATTATTCTACCCAAGTTTACTAAATTTAATAAAACATATGTATTTTGCCCTGTGCGATAAAGTTCTAGGTGTGCTTCTATGGGGTACATACTTCGGGTGTTAGATGATCATTTCCATTAAAGGTATAGGTTATACTTGAATAAAGAAAATTTAGGTCCATAGGTATATGAGGTTAAAATAATATCGAAATTATTTTCTTACACCACATACATATAAATAGATTTCTGATTTAACAGTTTGTGGAACTAAATTATTGTTAGTCGATACATGTCTTCTAAATTAAAAAAAAACCGTTATTGATATAAGACATCGGTGTCCAGCGGTTTTACTTATTTTGAAAATCTATGTCAGATAAAAAACATTAGTACCTTTATGATAAACTTACCATGTATATTTAAACATCCAATAAAACTAAGTGGACTTAAACAAATTATCTATGCGAGTTCGCCTTTGGCTAAGCTTTGTTATGCTAAGTCGCTGAGTGTGGAGGAAGGTTTACGGCGAGGTGCTTACGAAACGCGGCCTTGTTGCCGTGCTAAATAACTTAAACAATAGTGTTTACCTACCAATGACACGTTCACTTAATTACTAGTAAACTTGCTCATAATTAACGTTTTTTAATTATGTACTAACTCTAGTTTTCTTGTCCTAGGATTTCTCAATTCGTATTTTCATTTTATTTGACATGCTATTACGCAATCGAAATTAATTAAAAGTAAATAATTTGGCTCTGTTATAATAATATTTAATTTTAAAAAATGTTCTTAAAGGCAAGTTAAAGATAAAGTTGTAACTTAGTAATAAAAATACTAATTTTTTGTGTTTTTTTTTTGCATTTTTCATGCTAATTTTTATAAAGTTATTTCGTGAAGGAAAAATTCGACTCGCAGGTAGGATTCGAACCTGCGTCTCCTGGCCTGCGTCTGGCGTACCTAGCCAGGAGACGCAGGTTCGAATCCTGCCTGCGAGTCGAATTTTTCCTTCACGAAATAACTTTATAAAAATACTTATAAACGAAATTGTTTTAATAATAAAATACCTGTTAGATCATATTGAAACTAAAAAACTGAGTCATTGATGTTATATTTAAGTATAAAATGTTAAAAATAAGCTGACAGCGCTGATGCATAAAGAAGTATCTGTTCTTTTGTAACATATACCGACTCGTAAGTTTAGTATTATCAATTGACGTGAGTACTATGGCTATTTTTGTGTTGTGAAAAGTAAAAGTTTTGATATTCTTTATTTATGTAATTGTCAAAATTTATAAATATGATCAAGATAAAAAATAATTTTCTCTCTTAAAAGTCATCTAAGTCACCTAATAAGTATCTGTGAGGTATATTTTATTATTTGTCAATGATATCTTAATAATATCAAGATGGAATGTTAATATAAAATACTGAAAAATTATACACATTGAAACTAAAACGTGTCGAACACAGATCGACGTTGCAATTAACCCACACAAACTCGCGTTAGTATTTTCTTGGTGTGCTTACAAACTCCGCCCTAAAATAAATTTTGACCAATCCCCGGTCGTTGTAGGCATAGATCGTTGTGGCAACACGCCTCGTGTTTTTCGTCACGGAACAGCGACTCAGGCGCGACTCACACATTGTTAATGTAAGCGTTCTTCGCTTTGAAGATACCGGATCCGAGGCTTCGTGCTATCTCGTTTCCACACCGGTTTTCACTTCAGGACGTCATCAAGGGCTAAATCATATTAAAATCTGTTATGAAAACTAGGAATTAAGCTTCAGGTGGTTTAGCTAGTAGAGAATTCGATATATTACCAGAAAGCAGAGTGTTTATTGCAGTATCGGCACTTTTATTTAAAAATTTCGTGACCGGCGACGGGGTTGTCGATGAAAACAGTCGGCTGATAGAAAGAGACAGACAATCAGGTGAAGCGGTTTCGAAGGCTGCGGAGGCGGCCAGTTTGACCATTTTTTGTTGGTCCGTTGATTGTGAAAGATTACACTTGAGAGTCGAAATACATCTTTACATCACACGTCAGTGGGCACTGAGCTGTCTTCAAAGTAACACGGATTAGACACACGCAGTTTCCTTTACGTAATTATGTCTGCGTTCATGCTGTGATAGTGAAAGACTGAAATAGTGATCTACTGGGACTTTTGTATGTGTTCGGACTAATTTGGTGTTTAGAGCTACCCGTCTTCCTCATTTAGCTCTTGAATTATTTGCGTCCATGGCTGTATCAACACTAAATATGACACCATACTTCACCGGATACTCTTTTCAAGGTAAGCCTTCAGTCGCTATGTAATTACTTCCTATTTAATCATTTATAATTGCTCTGTAATATTTTACTGCTTCTTCTTTTTGTCTTTCAGATCGTGTCTATGTATTATTGATGTGTTATGTTTAAGATTAAGTGTCTCTTTTTCCAAACATATTTTCTCTTACGAATACTAAAACCTGTTTGTATTAATGTATTATGTTAAATGTTATGCTTCTCATACCCCATTCACACTTTATTATTATAATTTAAGTTAGAAACTGTATACTTACACGCATCTGATAAAAGGCTTTTTTATTTTCCTATAAATGCAGTTATCTATAAGCTCGACTGTTATTATTTTTTTAATGGGATTTACTGTAGTAACATGGTAATCCATTTCTTTTTAATCAATTATACTCAAACCACATATACGATCAATGAATAAAACATCCTGTTTCACCCATGATTAGCTGACATTTAGCAGCTGATTATGTGTCGGTTATACCAGTAAGATTTAAATTATGTCATAAACCCAGACAACCGCTTTTTTTAACTAAAGGGTCCGAAACGATCATAAAACTATAAAATCACGAAGAAATTACAAAATGCGTTTTATAGCTACCAATATAACCATATTTCATCTTCGCGCGTCGGGCACAAGACACACGAATAAAGTATTGCCAGCTTTTTTCTTGTTTATAACTGAACCTTGTTAAGACTACACTTTCTGGAATGGTCAAGGACCGTAAGCTATAGAAAGTGATTTGTCTCTGTTTCAATAAAACATTTCTGTCACGACTGATCTATTGTGATATTCGAGTCATTGTCCGAATGATCTTGATCTTAATTGAAGAAGAATAAAGGACATAATTGATCATATTTTAATAACCTTACTTACTTGTTGAATATGTAATTTTTTATTTCAATATGTCTGATATTCGCGTAAGCTTCAGAAATCAATATGTAATTTTTGTTCAAAAACTTTAAGGAAACGTTACGTACGTTTTCTTATAAATATAGATATATTTTGCTTAAAATGTATTAATAAAGAGATCTTGTTGTATAACTTATAATGTAGATATTAAAGATATTTTGTGACGCTATATAGAAGTCTCCGGAATACATTGGTTTTACAGCTTTAAAATTTAAGAGAAATTATTACCCATCGTAAAATTACTGAATAACTTTTGTTTTCTAAGCGTCCTGTCGTTTCTCTGTATTGCCGTTTTATTACTGGCGACAGTTTTTTATGAGTATCTAAAGTTTCACGGACAACCGTTCGTAAATAGTACTTCTGTATACATTTCCATTTTTTGTTCCCACAACCACAGTTCCTTGTCCTATTTTAAACTTATTTTCAGAATTAATTTCGATAAAAACAATTACATTAGCTAGACAGCCGTCAAATATACTTATAATACTTGTATAGTTGTGAAAAGTATAATATTTCATGAGGTTTTAAATTAAATATCCCATTGTTTCCCCTGCGGCTGAACTTTAAGATCATTTCAAAGGCTTACCGTGTATAAATAACAACGAATACTGCTCCAAAAAGCTCTCGCACCGACGGTTTTACACATAAATCATTACCATACGAAAACATTTCGACTGTATTGTTAAAAATGTCACCTCGACTTATGACCTGTTTCGTCTAAGGCAAATTAAAAAGAAAGAGATAAATATATTTGAAAGGGTTGAGAGAAGAGAGCAATAACATTAAAGAATGCCGACGACATTGGTATGGTTATCTAGTCACATTTTTTCTGTATTATGTGCTTCTAAATTTTGATTGTATTTATATTTATATGAAACAATTTCGTACCTACCAAGCAATTTTATTAGGCAGGTGGAATATTAGCATACAACATTTCTTGAATGTTTATTATGTATCCTACGTACTCAGATATCATAGAATTGAGTACCGATTAGGTTATAAGGTTTCAGTTTATATTAACGTACAAATGAAGATACAAAATAATCGCGAAAAAGTTCTCTACGAATGTTCACTTGCGTGCTTTTCTTGCATGAGTCACGTTCGCGGTACGTAAGCCAGGCGGCTTGATGCGAGGGCCCTTTTGAAGTATTAAAAATGTCTCGATTTTTTAATTCAACCTCAAATTATATGACTTTCTGAAGTACGATTATAAATCGGGATTAGTGTCTTATAAGTCCGTTTGATGTGGTCGTGAACATCAAAAAACGTTTGTTCAATGCTTTGAGAGGATGAAAGATAATTTACAAAATATGCAGCCATTTGTAATTTGTTGTAATTAATATTGGTTTGTTTTGAAATATTGCATTTTGATTATAAATAATATTATAACGGCACATGTAAGTAACCTACAGTGTATAAAATAGTGTGAAGCATCATATTTTACATTTAAAGCTTGAACAATATGTAAGTACCTACCTATTGGAATTTTCTAATGCTGAGAGGCAGTGCATAACGATGCATTTGCGTAGAGTTTATAAGTATAGAAGTTAATGTCGATATTAGTAAGCATAATATCTGCGATGAGTGGTGCGCCGCGATCAGATTCGCCTGCGGCTAGGTGACGGCGATGAAGCGCGATACTGATCGCCAACGCGTTGCACCTTGTAATTTTCTCCGCGAACGAGAGTGCATTTTTCATATCCTTTATATCATAAACGTTTTATTGGTGTCCATACAAGATTTGCGACAGCAATAACGTTTGTTTTAATTACTCGGATAAAAGTCGTAAATTCTCCTCTCAATTAGACATAAAGACTTTAGGACGGAGCCAATTATAAGAATGATACTACCCACATCACGGTGCATTGGATTTCTGACCTTTATGTGGAGTTCAGTACCATAATCAGGGTTTAGTCACATTCATATCACGGGCCGACAAGCGGTGCACATCTCTCGCACACGCACACAGCTCGGCGGCGCGCCCGCGCAGATCAAAGGCACCGACAGGCTCTTTTAGCCGCATAATATGACGCGCCCCCCGCCTCCGCCCGCGGCCGGCGAAATGCCTCGCCGCCCGATCAACCTTCAGGGCGCTTACTTGCCATTACTTATGCCGATCTATTAATAAACAAATTGATATAACGGATATTTGAAGCGGGACCTTTGATTTAACGTCATGTTAATCAAAATCATTTTATTAGACAATCTATTTATGTGTATTATATAGTTCGGGGCTCTTCTAAATACATTCGGTACAAATTATTAACTTTATTCATTACCGATTATAAAGATAATTGCAGCACAAACAATGCAATTATGAAAAGAATAATGAACGATTTTGCTCAAAGTTATTTTTGTGGCTAATCCAATCTGATTATCAAAACCACAGTCATCGATACCGCGTGTTCTCAGGTGTTGAAACGTTTTAAAGCGATTATCAGATTAGCCTCGGCCCATGAGATCAGAATCTAAAGAGCCCTGGGCGAAGCACTTCTTTGTGACAAAGGTAACACTATCTTTCTCTTGCACGATCATGCTTACCTTTAGTAATTACTTTCCTATTTCAATTTAACAAGTGCTTTTCGTAATTATTGATATCGAATTGGATTTGGATTGATTTGTGATTAAAGATTCAACAAATAATCCATTGTATACAGCCCTAATTCAATATAAAGTCTTTCTGAATTCAATAGTTTTAGAAATTTAAGTTTAAATTTTCAAAATGTTTCGGTATCTTCGAAACTAATTCTAGTCAAGTGAGATAGATCAAATCAAAGATAACAATCTCATATCTTTAGCATTAGAACATTCAACTATTATTAATTGGCCAAGCACGACTTGGTTATCGATGAATTGTTCCATTTAAACTGTGCGAACACATCACAATTAATTCACTTTAACGCATACTAAAATCTATTAGGTATTTTAGGTTTTTTGTATTAAGGATCGGCTCTGTAATATGTATGTGTTAGATCACATCACATGATATTAACATGAACACTTGAAACATGGAACCTTAATTAATATGCGCTTATACATTTAGCTTTGTATGGATAGCAACGGATAGAAATGATTCAGGCTTTTGTGGTTATTGTGAGTCTGTCTACATAAATAATTACGTAGGAGACGCTCTATAAGACTTTACAGCTGTAAAAAGTACTTACCTTCTTATACGTTCAAAAATTAAAGACTTACCGTAATGCATTGTTAACTGTTTACACAAATACATTGCTCTAACTAGCCTTAACCTACTGTTTTGTGTAAATATTTTGAAAATTGAGCTTGTGTAGGTAATTGTTTGAGTTAAACTTAAACTTAAGAGAAATAGTCTTGAGTTTAACTTCATTTCTGCACTCATTCTTTGTAAATTACTACCCTTTACTTTTCTATTTTGGACATAGCGAATACATCATCTAATATGAATTAAGTAATTGTATCTTTTACCTTTTTCTGTCAAGAGCATCATGAAAAATGCATCCTTATTGTAATCACAATCAGGATTGATTGAACCTAACAACGCAATCATATTAAGGTACACAACTAAGGCAGCATACCACTGCGCTATATTTATTAGTTTCTTGAGCGAAATCTTTTGTCCAAGCGGCAAGTGTCGACGTCAAAGAGACCATTTCGTGCAAGAAAAGAAAAGAATCCGTCAAATTAGTACATAACGCGTTATGAATACGGAATGAGGTCAAACAGGGCACTCTCAAACATAGCCTATTATATTGAAATATAAAATATTCAGTTCCATTCATTACTTACGTAGGTACGTACATTATATTCGGCTCTGACACGCCGAAAGGCGTTGCCTTAGTTTGAACAGTTGGCAACACGTTCAATAGGGAGACTTGTGTTTTAACAAATTAGAGAGACTTTTTGTTTCCCTGTAGCTGTAGTTCCGCTCCTCGAGATATGGAATACCAAATACAGAAACTTAGTACTGCTTCAAACTCTAGAATATATAGGTTTTTTTATCTATAGCCTCAATATTTTTTGACAAACAAGCGTGAGTTGGTGCATGAAGTAAATTTAATGCCATCAACATTTAAAGTAAATAATATTTAGAATTCCCAAAGCAAAATGAGAATAAGCCGCTATCTAAGTTGCTATGTAACTCGTATGAAAGTATAATAGAATTGATTTGATATTCGATTGCTACATTTAGTGGCTGGCGGAGCGGCCACGCGACCACGGGCCACACAGAATACTTTGAAGACTTGAAGAAGGCTTAATGGAATGACACAGCCTTTGTGAACGCCGCCCAATTCTAATGCCTATTCAGATGGCATTTCACCTCTCTTTGTTGCTTGATTTTGGATAGTAATAGGTTATTTTATTAGCGTATAGATGATTTTTTAACGAGAAAAGAAACCTTGCGTCGATATAAATTGATGGCACATTGTTATTTTAGTTACTAGGCATTGGAACGGATTACCTAGCCATTAATGTAGAGCATGTATTGTTGAAAACTTCCACTTGTTGATCGAATTACATTTTGTATGCTCGATACACGCTTCACTGATAACCTTTTAAAAATTGCTCTACATAATAATGTATTGGCATTATTCAATTTATTTTGCACAAGCTGCTTTATACGATTTTGCTCCTGAGAAATTCTTTAAACGAAAATAGCTATTTAGTGACAAAAAAGCTTTGCAATCTTGATTTATAAGAGTGCTAGGAAGCGCATCTTATCATCGTTCATCCCTCACACTATCAGTTTGTTGCTCTGAGTTTCCTTTAAGAAAATGTTTCACTTTATTATTAAGTTTGATCAAGATTGATTTTGATTGATAAACATTTTAGCTTTTTTAAAACGAATGTGTTTAGTAAAACCATTTTTTTCGTCAATCATGCATTTACCCACAGATTAAGTATGTAGGATGTTATAAGTACAGAATTAGTACACGTGCCTCCTGAAATATAAACTATTTTTCATTATTAAATAAAAAATAATAATCATAGGTTCATAAACCAATCAAGTATGTAAACACTTTTTTAATCAGAGATTCACAAAGTTAAAAGATAATACATGATGTCTAATTGTATAATATAATAAGTAAAAGAGTAGGTCCATAATCGTAACATAATCAGTCCAGGACATACAGAAATATATTTAAGAAATACCTATATTAGGGTAAAACTCGGAAGTAATTTTATATAAGTATTCAAATTTACTTTTTAGTTATGTTAGAATATAAATTAACACTGAAAATATCCTTAACAATGTTCTCCCTTCATTGCGGCTATTTTCAAGCATGCATTTTTTTAAAGCTTAATCATATTGATGCACATACTGTGTTATATACATAGGTAAGTACCTAGTATATAGAACACCTTAGCTTATAACAAGTTGTAGCTTTATAATTTGAGATTCGAAAGCCAAAACGCCTGGAACATTAATTAGATTTCCTGAACTATGACCAGGTTTCGCAGAAACTACTCGTCGTACAGTTATCGTTGGTACAACTCATGTGGAAGGAAAGCGGTGTGGCGTGTGACGTAAAGCCCCATATAAATTTTACTATAGGCACATTAATGTCGCTACGTGAAATTGATTTGCAAGCAGAAACATATTATGATTGTGAAAACGGGGTTTACGATTTATTTACACAATACGATATCGACTTTAAACATTATAAACTATCACTGTACCGTTGTTATCAAGTACCTGTAGCTAGTTCGTGAATTATTTTTCTGTATCCATGAAAATGTATTCAGAAAACATTATTCGTTGACAGCGATGTTCATTGATTTGCAATCAACATCGGAATAAGTAAGTATCTGAACGAAGAGAACAAGTGATATTTTTTATCCTGTAAGAACTAGGTTTGGTTAGTTATATAAGTTGGTAAATAATCGGTACTACCTCATCTAAAGTTCAGAATAACAACTTCAGACGTGGTAGTATGTGTTGTTGTATTGGTATTAGGTCGAGATATCTTTACGCCTGCTGCGCTCATAACTTTTATGGGCCGTCACTCCCGTGTAGAACCCATGGCTAGTGCAATAGTATTGCCCTGTGACATCAAACGTTTCCAACAATATAAAGTGCAATGCGGAGGAAATAAAATGCATCATTCCAAGTCATAACGATTAGCGCAGAACAAAGTGCAGAGTTCTTTTGCCGCAGTCCTGTTTAAATTAAGAAACCGAAGTTGTACAAATTGAAAATGAATTTCGTCATAGCAAAGATGGAAGGTTAAGAAATTCAATCTCTATCCGACAATGGAAGTGATAACCCGAAAGTACTACGAAGGTTGATGAAAATGTGATTGTTAATTAAAGTTGACACAGAAATGCGAATGGTGAATTCAGAATCTTCATTTATTCGGTCACGGTTTGCCTCTTACGTTTAGCATTAAATGATTGACTCTGTTTCAATTTCGTCTAACATGAACGCAACGGTTGAACGAATCGGTACACGATTATGTGATTGTGAGAAAATTTTATACTTCAACGGTGCAACGGTGTCTATGTCTAACTTTAGTGTGTGATTATGTTTCGAGCAGACGAGACTTGCTTGCTATGAATAAAACGCGTGAGTAATAATAATAATATTGACGGCTAAGGTAATGATACATTGAGCTACTACACAGTATCGACCTAGTGACTGATATTTTTTGTCGGTCCAACCTTATGTTCAGTGCTTAACATTGACGTGCCACCCTCGTAGATGCTATTGTAGAGCTCAACTTGTGCATGATCCAAAAGCACTTCCGGACGATTAGCTACCAATGAATGTTTGAATTTGTTGTTAACTTCACCTTCTTTTGCGTTAATAGCGTTACAATGTTTGTGAATTCTATTCCTCATTGTGCGCTTCCTCTATGTGATCTTATTGTGAAGTTTTCATCAATTGCGTGTTTGACTGATCCTGTTAGAGAGTTTGAATGTAGAGTTGTAGAGTAAAACATGATTTTAGATACAGCTCGCAAAATGCTTCATAGAGATTTAATTTATTATTTCCGATTGATTTATTGTATAATTTATGTGCATTTCAATATCTAGTTTGTTATATTGAGTTTTCAGTATAGATTTCTAATCATTATATATAACAAAAAATCTGAAGTAGTAGAGCTTTATTATTTTTGGATATAAAATACCTCGCCAAAATGAGAACTTTATTATAATGAAGTGATACATTACTACAAAGCCACCCACATTTGTATAGCGGGGTTGTTATGGACACGTTATGCGTCATAAATATTTCGGGAACATAAAATTAACACTCAAAAACATGGGCTTTCGAGGCACCGCAACGTCTACGACCTCCTACAAAAAATATGGGGATCGCTTGCAGAACCACGCCGTGACTCCGGACACCACAAAAGCACTTCAGAACAATATCAATTTAAGTTTTATGCTGAACTAAAGAAGGTTCAATGTTCAACATCCCTCAAACCTTTCCTGTTAGTTTCGGAGTTTGTATTACTGGATACAGTTGTTAACTCTAAGTTGTTTGTGTTATGGTCCACTTTTGATTGTGTGATTAATATCCGTCTCGGTTTCTTGTCTTATCAAAGGACATACTTGTTGACATGTTGTCTAATTGATTGGTGGTTCTCAGTAGGGGTCTAGGGTCTTACACGAGGCGGAACCTTTGAGGAATTATTTGAAATTGATAAACTATAAATGCCTCCACAAGTGGAACATGCCACTGTTATATTTTTTATCCTATTAATATGCGGTCAAATTTTGATATAGGATAGGAGTATAATAGAACCTAATTAGTTTTCTTTATTCGTATTTTACTTTCAAGAAAAACATTAGCGTTCATCAAATATTTTTTATACAATATCTTATTGCCTGGTGTCTTGTTCCTTATTGCTTACAATTATAATTTATCATCATCCACATCCAGCTAATGCAGAGGAGGTATAGGCTTCTCTTTGCTCATGCCACTTTTAAAGGTCTTGATGTCATCCACGTGTAACCATTACTTAATACTTAGCTAATATCAATAAGTTTTTATTGTATAATATAATTTAACATCATATCCTTTCTAATGGAAGTTAACATGAATGCACAAAGGCGTTGCAAAAATCGACCGGCGGCTTCCTTTGACGTTAGGTGGTCTTCCAACCACCGGGCGCACGAATGATGTGATTATAATAGCGACACTTTACGCACATATAACTACATTAGTATATCCAGAAATAATATAATTTATATTCCAAAGGCTCTTATCCGCAAACGCTATTGAACGAGCCAACTTAATTACCTCTTACGATACTCATCATTATAAAACATTAATTAAAATATTGATGACTTTCTTTTTACTGTTAAAAATCAAGAATGATTCATCAATCTCAAAGAATTAATACAACTATAAGTTGGAGGTATATCATTTAATCTAGGAATAACATAATTTTTTGTGAGAACAGAAGTCGATACTCATAAAATGTAACAAGTCGATCCCAACAAAGGCCAGAAATAGTTTAAGTGTTATCGTTTCTGCTTGACCGCACTCGTGTAAAAGAAATTGGATACTCTTGCTTGAGAACACTGGCAATGAAACGTAAAATTACGAGGTGATCGAGGCCTACCGATGACGTAGGTACATATTATTGTAGAGCGTGTAGCAGCCACCGACGTGCACCGAGCCGCAGCTTTGTGATCCATAATGCATTGTTGCTATTGATACTTTACACGCATTATTTGAGTTTAATATAGCTACTGGTTGGCCTACTAATACATATCCAATATAAAGACGTGCCTCCTTTCGAGCGGCAGCACCACAAAACATTTCACAATAATCTAATATACTGAAGAATATAAATTTAGATCTATACAATTTTTGCAATTTTGCTGCAAAGAATACTGGAAAATATTCTCCACGACTAGAATACGTACAATCAGAGGGCTTAGCTTTTATAGCGAAGTCGATTCACAACTGGTTTCCACACACGTACCTACAATGTTTATGTTCATGTTTGTGAGTTATAGATGTTTGTGTTGAAAAGCATTTTATATGGATGAAGTTGTTAAAAGTTTTTATTTTTGCAGGTCAGGGTCGTATGAACCAGTTGGGTGGCGTGTTCATCAACGGTCGACCGCTGCCGAACCACATCAGGCTGAAGATCGTGGAGATGGCGGCGGCGGGCGTGCGGCCCTGCGTTATCTCGCGACAGCTGCGCGTCTCGCACGGCTGCGTCTCCAAGATACTCAACAGATACCAGGTGAGCACACCATTAATTTCTTCCAAATCCTTGTTCAAACGATGTTCAGATCGGACTATTCCTCCCACAACTACAAGGAAACGTAATACTAAATTGACTTTTTCTTGTTACCAGGAAACGGGTTCCATACGTCCCGGTGTGATCGGTGGGTCCAAGCCAAGAGTTGCGACTCCAGAAGTAGAGAACAGGATCGAAGAGCTGAAGAGACAAAACCCAGGTATATTTTCCTGGGAAATTAGAGATAAACTAATTAAAGAAGGCATTTGTGATAAAAACACAGCACCGTCTGTCAGTTCAATTTCGAGACTTATAAGAGGAGGCAAAAGGGACGAATCAGATCCTAGAAGAAATCACAGCATTGATGGTATTCTAGGTAAGTAATTATACTTACCTCGGATTATTAAACTTAGCACTATATTCGTCAAAACGGTTCCTTTTGCATATTATTTCAATAAAGAGTTAACCATATAAAAATGAAGGAGTGACCTTAGGTACACACATTGCAAGCACTTGCCGTATCAGTTGGTAGCATAGTTTGTAGCACTTTACCGCTTGAAAAGTAATACCGTGTTGTGTGTTTGCATAAAACTTTATATTGCTCCAGTTTGTTGTGCTCTCTTGATAAAGGATTTACTGTGCTGTGGTTTATTCTGAGTCTATTGCTATTATTTCTTTACGTACAAGGTCAGCGCGAGTCCAGGTAGGCATTAAGAAGTATTTAGCAATATTTCAAAATCCTTGACGAACGGACAGAATTCAATCTTTTAAAGTCTGGTGAAACCTTCGACTTGATGACGCGTAAATAACTCTCCGTGTCATCGTAGTCCTTAACGCTGATTCGAGACCATAATCACTTAATTTAGTTCAAAGCATACTGTTATTATAAATTTATTCTTATAATGAGACTGTCGGAACGTTTGCAAACTTCACAAAATGGCGTATAAAGTTAATAATCCACGTAAAAGTGAAGCGGGCGCGGCGCGCGCGCACGCCACGGCAGCGCCCCTTGTGTCGGCTTCGAAATTGTAGGTTATAAAAATGAAATTAGTATCCAAAGGTGTTATTATCCCATCGCGTTTGGCCGCGGGGCTTGCATTACGACAATCTGTCCGTACTGCACGTCTTGTGCCGTATAGCTATCCAATATAAAATGGCGCTCCTAATATCCCGGTTCAGTGACGGAGCGCGGTTCTGTCGGCGAGATTCTGCGCACCGATAAGATTATGCATATTAAGTTGTGCGCGGCCAAAGTAATATCTACACTGGAAAAGCGGCCCCCTTGACTGCTCGAGCTCGCGTATTGAAAATTTGCTGTTCGTGCTTGTCCTGTGACGGCGGGTAACGGTACATTTTGGTTGCGAGTTTTTCGTGGAAATATTTGCATACGCGCGGACTTTGGTAACATTCGACCGTTTATTATTATTTTAGGTCCACACTCCAAACAGCTAAAATATGACTAAAAATAACAAAATATGCATACATAATCACATTTTTTATTTCCTGGCTATGCAGTTTTGACGAAATATAAAAATACGAATGAAGTGAAGTAAAAAAAGACTATGATAAAGTTTTCTATAATCTAATTGACACAAAGTAGAAGGCTCGAAGAATTAATTTGAGGCTACTATAGGCGTAGTGTAATGTGGTTACGTTTAATTTAATCGAGGCGGCGTGTGGTCCGCGCGGTAGTCCAATATAATCGACGTAAAACAAAAACAAATGACTTAGTTAGAAAGTCGCAATAAAAATTATTACGACGACAAGAATTCATATAAGCTGAACAGTCATCAATGTAGATATAGCCCCGATATCATTAGGTTAGGAATTCAGTAGCGTAATTGCAATAGTAGGTATTATGTAAATATTTTTAAGTAAATTGCTTAAGCACTGCACCATGCACCAACAAAGTATTTCTTCTTAAAAGGTCCATCGTCTTGTGAAGACTCAGATACGGAATCGGAGCCGGGTATCACACTGAAGAGGAAGCAACGGAGATCCAGGACTACGTTTTCTGGAGACCAGCTGGAAGCTTTAGAACGCGCGTTCACGAGGACCCAGTACCCCGACGTATACACAAGGGAAGAACTCGCGCAGAAAACCAAGCTAACCGAAGCTAGAGTTCAGGTATGTAAGAGAATAGATTCACTTCTGAACATAGAAAAACAACTTCCCTCTTTTTACCAGTTAGATCTATATTAAGACATTACATACCATCACGCCTGTATTCCCCGAAGGGTTAAGCAGAGGCGTACTAATGTACACCCACAGTTCACCGGTATGTTTAGGTCCCATGTAATAGGGGGCGAGCCTATTGCCATTAACCGGGCACAAATTCCTAACTCCGAGCTGCTACTGGGAATTTCATAGAAAAACCCAATAACACTTTGCTCGACCTGGGAATCGAACCCAGGACCTCTAGCGTAGCAGTCGCGGTCAGGACCACTTGGCTATTGAGGCAGAGCAGGCAGTATCATCTATATTAAGAATGATATCAAAACCTTTTTTCTTATCACAGTTAATCTTATTTAAAAAAAGAAACGGGGCTGTTTTAAACCCTTGGGTCGTTATAGACCGTCTTTTGTAATAATGGAGCTTTAGTTAAACTGCTTCACGGTAAGCAGTAACTTGACTGTGTCCCAAGCATCGCCGATGTCCAGCAATGAGATTATGGCAAAATATGGGTCTCCAAATAACAACTTCAATAAAATATTAGGAGACTGTTAGCAATATATAACAAATCTTAGCAAACACGGGCAATAAATAAGTTGCAATCTACCGTACCAATTCGCGAACGAACAGATACAGAATGCATGGAAGTGACATAAGTTTTCGATAAAACGAGCGTTTATAGTAAATATTACTTGTATCCATTTGTTTCTTGATTTTCTGGTTTGTGATCGCGATGAACGCGGTGATGACGGTGATGAACGGTACCTAATACAAAGATATATTTTAACAAAATTTAAGTAAATTATGACAAAACAGGGTGTATCTATTCTTTGCTGGAAGCCCCACGCCAGTATCGGTAGCCAACTCAAAACAGGTTGGGTGTATCAATGATAGATGATCGCAATCAAACAATCCCATTGTTGGCCGCACTCACTTCCCGCCCCTACAAAAGCGTGGCACTAAAAAAACATAATTACCTTTATAATTAATTACAATAATAGTAAAAGCTACCATATTTTATTCATCGCTACTGCTGTTTTATCAGTTTTTGTTCAATTAGTAGCCACACGTAATTATAGGCCTCTGTAAGACGATGTAATAAACTTAGGTCTATAATTATCTATTGAAATGGTAGGTATTGGAAATATTTATAGCAGTATAATCTATCCCAACGTTTGTCAAATCAGTAGATACATCAATAAATATTAGTTTCTCTACAATTCTTAATAAACATTGCCTTATAAAGTGACGGCTTTGCAAAAATACTTACAAAAGTAATTAACTGATTGGATTCTTTACTTAGATTGCATTAAACAATCAGTAATGTTTAATTATTTTTACAAGGATTTAATTAAACTTTTGTGTTGTTTAGGTATGGTTTTCTAACCGAAGAGCAAGACTACGCAAACAATTGAACTCTCAACAACTGAGTGCTTTCAATACCATGTCGCTACAATCAGCGTTCCCTTCGGTTCATCAGCAATACGAGCCCCCATCTACTTTTAATGCACAGTGTGCGTCGTGGCAACAGTCGTACTCGTCTGCGTTGGGCACCAGCTCAGTTCTGAACTCTGCATTAGCCCCTTCTCTCCACCAATCCGCGTTAAGCGCTCCTTCTGTCTGTCAGTCAGCGCTTGCAGCATCTACCCTGCATCCTCCAACATCAAGCTCATTCTCCTCCGGTAATCTAACGCCCCTGTCCCACTCTTCGGAACTTGCGACTCCCTTGCAAGCCCCCACTGACGCAACCCCTCCGAGTTCGAGTCCTACTACGACTAGTCCATCTGCGAACCAGAGCAGTGCAATCACTTACCAACATTCAACGTACGCGAACCCAAGTGAACCTGTCGCCCACCCATACGGGTATGGAGACTATTCGAAACAGGAGCATGCCATGTCAGCGCACAACCACTGGACGACAAGGCAATTGAGCGGACACGCGCAAAACAAACTCGCCGAAGTCAGCGCTTGGCCCGAAAACTATAGGTAAGTTTATTAATTCTATATACAATTGTATAATCAATTATACCTTTATGTACTAGCTTCTGCCCGCGGCAGATTGAAGCTCAAAAACCAACAGTGATGATCTCTATCTATGGGTCTCTGTATATTAGAGAGGTCAAGCTGTATCTCATCAAGTTCCGTTTAATTATTTGAGATCATGAAGAACAAGAAGTATACCAGTTTTTAAGTTGGAGCACATACTTTCTAACAGCGATAACAAAATTAAAATCTATTCAGTAGTTTTTGCGCCAACCCGTAACAAACAGACAAGAATTTAAAAAATCACATTTTTGGGTTCGGAGACGTTTATGTACCCTAGTCCCTAACCCACTTGTTTTTTTAAATATCATCAATGTAGAGACACAGCTCTTTTACAATTTTATAGTAGTAGACAAACAAAAATGAAAACATCTCAATAATCCCCAACGGCAACAAAGTAGCTGTATGAATTATTGATGTCGGGCTACTCATATCTGACTGGGCTTATGCGGATGAATATGCAATTACAATAAAGTGACCTTTGCTGCCGACCATTTAAATAACTATCAATTATGTGAATACCAGATGACTGTTACACTAATAGTAGGTTTAGGGTATGCAATGACATCATTGTCTTAGTCAGTATATTTGTAAGGTGTATGACACGCTATGTCGTGTCATGGTTCTCGCGCGGGTAGATAGGATGCGTGAAATGCCGCGTCCGGTGGCTATCGATCGGGCGTGGGCTCGATCGCAAATCGGGGTGCGTACGTTTTATTTCTTTTCACCTTCCTTTATCATTAGCCGAAGCGGCCGCTAATCAATTAAGAGTGTAAGAAGTCAGCCATTATACGCCGCGCGGGTGGTTATTACAGCGCGCGCCTCGTAATACGCCGATCCGATCGTGAATGCAATAGGGCTGCGAATTTTATAGTGATTTTGAATCGATTTTTAATTAAAGTTTTACTTAGTTATTTTAAATTCTCATGCGATATTTAATTTATCGTCTTTGAGATCTCAATTTTAATACGACAGAAAGAAGGTTGTAGAAAACATTTCACTCGTGCTTGTGTCGATAGTATGTGTAACTACCAAAGTGAATTTGTCGAATGACAATGTGACAAATACATTGTCGCATTGTACTGTATACGGCGACGACATTTATCTGTGTTATCGAGACAAAGCACGTCTATAAACCTCACATTGGACCACACACAATATCTCGCGTTTCACAATAGAAGACAAACTAATAATATATGGGTTAGCTACGTTTATGTGACGGTGTGTCTTATCTAGTCCTTTACGCGCGCTTGATTGACGTAACACATCGTTTCAACACTGTTTGTTATGTATTTTTGTCTGCCAAAAATATTGTATTGTGTGCCGAAAGTGTAGCTAATATCCGTTTCATATCTGTATGAGAGTAATATAGAATTTCCATCTTCATTCGGCGGTATTTTGTGCCGGCTCTACTCGACGTTGCTTTAGCCGGAAAAGCTATATATTGTACAATGTCCATGAGTCATAATAAATCAGTTACCTGCCTATCTATTAGTGGTGAGATACGTACGTATCGCTATAATTAACGTGGACAGTCATTGGCCATAAATAGCGATTGTGATTGTTACCTCATAGACTATTTTATTTATTTGTCACACCGGTGGTTCCTGCGACGTTATTTACGTGAAGTTATTGTATAAGCATTTAACCTAGCGAAACTGTTTTAAATTGATCGATATAAAGTGAAAACAGCCCTATTTAAACGATTTCCAGAAGACAGCAAATTCACAAAATGATTGTCCAGGATTTTCATTTTCGGCTCAACTGTGTAGGTACCAATGGAATATTATCAAAAATCATTCAATTTTGCCAGTTCAATAATAACACAAAACTAGTTCGCTAAATTGCTGATCAATACTCATCTGTTGTTTTCTGTACCCAAAATATTAATTAAACGTCATATCAGACAGTTCAATAGTTAATTATGCAAAAGTAGGTAAATATCGATTGTCATTTGTTACCATCAATTATTTTCATCGGAACTTCGATTTGATTTTTCATTTACGTAAAAACATTAACAATAGTGCAGGGTTTGTTTATTTTATTTTTATTAAAAAGGCTCACCAACAGCTACTTATACTATCTTAATTAATGTGATACACAAACATACTAGTTAGTTAAGTATAGCAGCCTTTTACAGGCGAGCACAACATGCGCAAAAATAGGTGAAGTCGACAAACATCTAGTCGAAATTTAAACAAACAAAAATCTAGAATGCAGAATACGTTACGATGAATAGGTTTAGGTTAATAGCTTCTAAGTAATACAACGGCTGATCATTTATTGATATTAGAAATCTACGCCGGCACAATACGTAGCGGATAACAGATAAACACACGTTGCTTTGTGGCTGGCTCGGCAATTAATGAGAGGCCGAACGTGACATTAGTGCAGTGAACCTAAGCATTATGCTAACGCGAACCCGGTATTAAAACTTATCTGCAGCTATTTGCATTCGACTTCCTAAACTGCAGTAAGTCTCGCGTGCGGTGCGGAGCAACCACCTTGCACCGAACACTTTCCACTGTTGAACGCTCGCTGGCTTATTGTTTTCGCACGTGTTGCATTCTCATGTTAAAATGTTTATGCACATATTTACCATAAGGATAAACTATGGAATTTGGGAGGAAGTTAAGTAATAACTAATAACCAATCCGCATAAACAGTCTAGCTTGCTCTCGGAACTGGCTAGACGAAACGTTCACTTAGCAAAATGATTTTTACTGCCTTCCAAAGTAATTATGCGTTATTCAGAGCAACAAAATGTAGGTTTTCATTGTGATCGTAATCGTTGGACCTGCACAGAATTATGTATGTATGGCCTTCATAGTTTATGAGCGATGGACGTCACTAATGTACCTTAATAATGTATTAGCCACTGTATTAACTATAAATTACAATTTTATTGCACTCAAAGTCACGAAATGCTTCCGAAAATTCCGGTGACTCAAGTGTGCATATAGAGACCTCAACTAAATTATGTAGTTCGGTAGGCCGGGCCGGTACAAGTTACAATTACAAGGCAACATTACAGCTTGCACTGTTATTATTTAATTATTTTAGTGTAATTGATAGATTCTTGGCATAATATTTATAGACAGAACGGTCTATGAAGCGATTAAATTATGCAGTGGGCAGTATCCCACGCTCAATCAAGTTGCTGATAGCGAAATTTATAATACTTCTGGCTACACCGATAATAATAGACGGAACGCATTTTCGATGCGCAACTCAACTCTTTGATGGTGAAAATTTCGATATTTTACTAGAATTTAGTGACAATTAAGAGTACTTAGTATCATCGATTGACAGACGTGGAATTACCAAATACGACGTGATTTTTTATGTTATTTTTCTTTTGTTACAGTTCGTTCTTCGGCACTAACGCGTCTCATTACGCGTCGCACGCGCATTCACCTACAGAGGCCAAGTCTGGTTATCCCTACCTAGGACAACTCGGTGGCATGGACATGGGAAGAGTACACTAGACAAAACTATAAGTGCCTACTAATAAAGCAATAAAATGCTTTACTGTATAACTGTTTATATATAAATAAATTTCAAATATGTATAATATAGTCAGTTTAGAACATATCATAACGTGCCTTCATAATGAAAAGTGTATGGAATATTTCTACAAACGAAAATATTTTATATATTTACAATATAAATATGATATGTATAATTATCTTGCAATAAAGTTTTAGATTATAATCAATCCTATAGATATTTTGAGAGCCTTTGATGTATTATAGAGCTTTATCATTAGTTCTTAGATGTATATGTTTTATATTGTATTCTAATATTTACGGTTCCTGTACTATATTGTGCGCACTAAATAAATTTTCCCCTAGGTTTTTATCTATTTAGATATAGATCGTTACTACATTTAATAAGTTGTTATATGTATATTGCATTTTAGATATAATCAATGTGAGAACGTGATGTTGAAATAATGTTTAAAAATCAATAAACATAAATAACCTTATAATCCAAATTCGTTACTAAAAGGTAGAATAATTTCATGCAAATTAGAAAAAAAAACTTACAAATCTTATTCTTTCTTTTAGTAACTGTACCTTAGAAGATTGATTCTACAATTGCCTTGAATGAAGTTGTGATTTTATATAAATAATGTATTTATTTATAGGTATATTATTGTAATTTAGATTAGTTAAAAATAGCGATTAAGCACTTTGTAAAATAACGGTTTACCCCAGAATAAATGATTGCTAATGAAATTAATTAATAGTTTTTAATTAATGAGTGCAATACTAACCAACCCTGCAGTCTTGTAAAAATATCACCTGTTCTATATATTTTGTCCGAGATTAGTGAACATTAAATAATGAAAAATATATTCAGTATACATTCCTAAATGAGGTGATTCCTCCAATCCTGCTAAACCGCTGCCTAGGTAATTTCTATGGCTGTACGATTATCTCAAGTGTGTCAGACACAGGTGGGATATCAGTTGAATGGATAGGGACAAGCCGATCACCGTAGCTTTGACATTTTCGGTAGTCTGTTTATCTACACGTCGACAACAGACAAAGCAGCTTCGTAGACATGCAAGAAGGTATTCGCGATAATGATGGAACAATCTAAATATTTATTCAGCTCTTTCATAAATGGAACGTTGTTTTTTTTTAAGTATTTTAAATATGTTATTACAATTGATGGTATGCATCGGTGTTCCTGGTTCCTTGAAACGGTTCGTTCTAGGTATCGATAGAGAAAACCATTCAATCAAGTAGTGATGCAAAGAGAGTAAGATATAAATATTTAGGTCTTGTATTTTGATTAGTAAGTCACTCAAATTGTTCGGCAGAAATGTCTGCCACTTTTGAATATCTAGTTAATCAAATTGAAACAGCCTATATTGGTGTAGCTTCGGGCAACAATTAGTAATATAGAAGCCAGATATTCCACAATAGATGCATCGCTCGTTAACAAAGGATATTTAATCCGGCCACTGTAACGGGAGTCCCCGCACACATAGACAATGGCAGCGGCTGTCTTTCAGCACTGTATGGGCGTAATTAGGCAGTCAAACGCAAGCCCCGCATGTAATTGGTATAATACTCTTGAGTATAGTGATATCAAGGCCCAGTTAGAGTGGGATCTGTTACAGGAATAGCTTCAAAGAGGACTATTTATAGTATACACCTTGCAAGTCTTGTAATGTCAAGCTTTAATGTAAAGGTTGTCTGGTACAACCATACAATCGTGCCTGTAAGCCCTGAAGTGTAGGCAGAAGTACACCCACAATTCGTTGGCAACTTTTTAACCCTATTTAGGGGTGAGGCTATTGCTTTCAACGTGTTATAGGTAAATCCAAACTTACCGCTACTAAAAATTTCATAGAAAAAGTGCTGATGCTTGACATCTGAGAATCGAACCCAGGATGTCACGCCCTGTAACTGGGTTTGGAAACACTAGACTATAGCCGTACATACTTACACGTCAACATGTTTCTTCTCTGAAAGAGAAATTCAGCCATATCAAACGGGTTCGCAATGTGCTAGTGCATAGGTGTATCCTGAATTTAGTCCCAAAGCTAGTAAAACACGTGTGACGAATATTGGACCAGATTGAATAATGTTTTTTTTTGTGGATAAGTGCAGTCAACGACGCTTCGAAATCTTACATTGTGTTTCCTTTTTAATTGAATTAAAAAAGTAGCTGATAATGATTTAATGCGGTGTCAATTAAAAAGTAAAAGCTTTAAAAGTTTTTCTTACTACCTAATCTAGTAAGAAAAACCTTGACCTCGAAGGAAGGATTAAGGAAGAATTGACAGTACTATCTACATAACTCTACTACCTAGTAGAGTTATGTTACCTATGTTTAAGTTACCTTTATACAAATGAAACTACATACTTAACTCTACTAGGTAAAAAAATTAAAAATAAATAAATATTCTGGGGCATTTTTTACACAGCACCATCTAGTCCCAAACTAAGCAGAGCTTGTACTATGGGTAATGGATATAATACTTATATACTTTTTTTTGTATATACATACTTATAATACATAAGAAACACCCAGACGAACACAAATGCTTATATTCATGACATAATTTTTTGGTGTTCTGTGGGAATCGAATCGTAGTATAGTTATGTAGATAATACTGTCAAATTCTTCCTTAATCCTTCCTTCGAGGTTAAAGGTTAAACTGCCTACCCCGGATGCCGTCATGGGTTCGATTCGCCGCTGAAGCAGTGTTATTGAGATTTTCAATTTGAAAATTCTAAGTAGCGGTTCGAATTGTGCTCGATTAATAAAAATAGGTTCGAAGCATAAATTCGAATATTAATTTCAGATATTTTCACAAGTTCATTTTTGACAAGTTCGTGGAATATACCTGAAATAAATATGAAGTATTCTCAATCTATTCATTAACTATTTAATTGATTTCAGTTTGGCGTTCATCAAAATAATATTCAGAACTAGAGCCCTAATACTCTCAACATAATCCTATGCTCTATTTGGTAGAGCCCTTGAAACTTTAATGAACATTTGAAAGTGGATTTCGAATAAGCGGTTTATGACTGTAGTAGTGATAGTAACTGCCTCATTGACCTAGTGGTCTTGAGCGCAACTGCTGCGCTAGTGGTCTTGGGTTCGGTTCCCAGGTCGAGCAGTGTTATTCGGATTTTGTATGTAATTTTCAGTAAACGAGAATGCATATTAAAGTACACCCATAGTTTGACGGTATGTTTAGATCACATAGAATAGCGGGCAATCCTATTTACTGAGCAAAATACAAAACCCCGAGCTACTAGTGAGAATTTATTTAATTTAATCATATTTTTTATATTTTATTGCGTAGCAGTCGCACTTGGGACCACTGAACTTATGTGGCATGTATGTTTATTCAAATTAATACGACAAAATTAACTATTACATCGTTAGCTTAATTCTAACATGAAAGGCGAAATTTAAATCAAAACCCAAAATAAATGGACCTTGCTTTATATTTTATGTACAAAACTTCTATAATTCTTCGTAAAAGAGCTATTCATAATCTATTTTCGTCGTCCCAATTCACTCTTACGTTATTGAAACGACCTTAATATCTAAATACTAATAACAGCAAATAGTATGAAGAGGAAACTTAGGACAAAGGGCTTTTCATGTAACTTTCATCATGGAACAGCTTTTAAGTAAGAAAGAAACACGTTTTAAATTCTTGTACTTAAAATGAGAAAGATGGTAATGTAAGGGAAAGGATATCAGTTATCTCATCATCATCAACATCACGCACCAATAGAAACTGTATATCACTGGATATCGAGCTTAATCTGATTTGCAGTATTTAGGTATGCGGTAGGTGAAATGAAATAATGATGATATATTTTTTAAAACGTTGTCCTACACTTGTATTTTCTTCTGTATAGTAGAAGCTTATACAAAAAAAACTCACACAAATGCCACAACGCAGAACAATTTTAGCATGACTTAATCATAACAATGCTCGATATGGGGATCGAAACCACAATATGTGGATGTGGCGCAAAAGCCGATTTTCCAGCGGCTGTGCTAAACGTATCGTCATATAATTAGACGAACATTTAGTACGGCATAAACTGTACACAATTAGTAATAAGCAGGTGACTGTCAGGACCTGTTTAGGCCATCCAGAGAAACTTGAGAATATCCAACAGAGTTTGGTTTGGTCCTTTTAGAAAGTAAATAAATATGAAAAATAGCCGAGGGCCCAGTGTGCCAGGGATAAGGAGAAGGCGAAACTGGTGACTGTCATTCCGTTTGTGGTTTACGAAAATTCGATAATTTTAATTGGTGTAAAAGCGAAATTAATATAGAAATTAATAAAAAGCAAAAAATAAAAAATGAGAGTAAATAAAATAGGACAACTGTCTACATTCAACGATATATACTCCTAGCTCTGAATTTCCAGAACTTGCGAATATGCGCAAGATTTTAAATTTTTACGAAAATAATTTCAAATTAAGAACCTAAATATTGCGCGCCATCCTAGTCTAAAAAGGTTGAGAACCTTTTTGCTGCAGTAGTCCCATGGAGGTTAAATGAGTCTATTATAACCTTATTAACATTTCATTTCTGGGCATTGCTCTTAGTATAACTCACTGACTACTCTAGTTAGTATTCTCCAACTGATTATAAGACAAAATAAAATAATAACTAAGTAAAACATAACTGCCACAGTGTCACGAGTGTAACGGCAGCCACAGTTTATAAAATGGATTCAAGCCGCAGGGAGCTTCTTCGTTCATTCTGCACAATGAATACCTACACAGATAGAAAAAAAATACAGTCAAATTATTTATCTATACTAATATATAAAGCTGAAGAGTTTGTTTGTTTGTTTGCTTGAACGCGCTAATCTCAGGAACTACTGGTCCGATTTGAAAAATTCTTCTTCTTCTTCTTTCTTTCAGTGTTAGATAGCCCATTTATTGAGGAAGGCTATAGGCTATATATCATCACGCTACGCGGACGAAGTCGCGGGCAGAAGCTATAAGTTATATTCCATTTATTATGAAATTAGACAAATGCTATCGTTATAACGTAAGGTAAACTCCATTATTTCACGATAATTACAAAGAAATGCATGTCTATTTACGATTTACAAACACATTTATTATGTTGCGGTTATCACGACATTGGTGACCGTATTTCCTAGTTGTGTTGGGTTGCATTTTCCATATTGAAGGCTACTGTAGGATGATAATTAAAAGTCCGAAGGCCTAATGATGAAATATTTAATTATCTCCAAATTGCTTTTCAAATCCATTGCAAATACAGTTTCTTCTATTGCGCGTCATCAGTAGAGCGGGTTATGGAACAACTGTTATGGCCAAACATATGCGTCAGCATTGACACTACAAATTCTGAAATACAGTAATTTTGATAATATAACACAGAACTGTCGTTAACCCCTAGCTTGGTGGAAAGTCTTTAGTCGGTTACCAAAAATATTATGCCGTTATGTATTTGTCTAATAACTGTAACTGTGTACAAACAATAAACTATAATTTTATTTTCTGTCCACACACTCTATACTCCATTTGCTACTGAGTAAATGAAGCATAGAGTGTGTGGAGAGAAAATAAAATTATAGTTAATTTTTTGTTAACATTTCTCAAAACTTTAGAATATAACACAGCAGAGACAATTGACTACAATTTGTCAAAATAAGAAGGGGTTTGTCGGGATAAGGTAATGGAAGGAAAGTGCGGTTTAGTCCTTTCCCATCGTCCTCTAGAGGCGGACAAGCTACGAGGATTTTTAAATATAGTATCAGACTACTAATTTAGTTTTATTGGTTTAGTGGTCCCAAGGGCGACTGCTACACTAGGCCTTCTGGGTTCGATTAGTGTTATTGGGCTTTTCTATGGAATTCTCAGTAGCAACTCGGAGTTTCGTTAGGGTTGCCCCCATTACATAGGTGGGTAGGTGTACATTAGTACACCTCTGCCGTACCCTTCGGGGAATATAGGCGTGATGGTATGTCATATATAGGAAACGATAGCCGTCAAAGGAAGTGGTCAACATTTCAAAATGTATAGCATCGCGACGGCGGCGGCGGCGTCGTTCAATCAACGCGGAAGGCGTAGCTACATAGTAAAGCTTTTGAATGGAAAACGTGATTTCAGTCAGGTTTTTACCACAAAAACGGATTGTTGAACGCAAAAAGTTTTCGGTAAGGCACACGCGTGGGAACCACTGTTGACTTGACGACGATATTCGTCTGCACCGCGGAATTGTCAACGATGGATAAGAATTACCTTAGCTTAGTTGATTTGTATAAAAGGTCTGTTTAAGAAAATTTCTATTCCTGGCTTATCACACGGCAGTGTAGCTATTCACTGCTTGTACAAAAAAAAAACAAACGTTATAAATACTTTTACCAAACAATAACAAACTGCCGTTATATACAAAGCCAAGTGTTGATTCGAATTTCATATTAATAGACATGATTGCTAGCAAACATTGACCCAAATTTCCTTATCCTGATATTGCGTTAATCCAAACGTCTCCAAACGCCGATGAGAAAAGTCGTGGCTCTGTTTTAATTGGACATGACGAATCAACTTTGTCGGAAAAACTGGGCGGGGACTCTTTGTGCAGGCGGATGTGGGTTTTTATCGACTGTGAGCTGTCTCAGTAGCTCCACTACTGTATGTCAATGAGGACATGAATAAGGATAAAAATGATCACATATATTTACGGTCGTCCAAAGCGTTGAAAGGTAAGTTCAAACAAGATAAAAAACTATCATCGAGCTTACTTTGACACAAATTCATCGGTAAACTATAAAATAAAAATCGGTAAATTCTTACAATGTCAGCTACTAACAATTCATTCATGATATTCTCAGTAATAATAATGTATAACTCTTAAAATAAATGGTATCAATAATCGAATTATCACCGTGGTACATAATAATAGTTATGTGAACTGCGTTTTCTGTTTCCGGTATGTTATAAATACATACCAATCTTGTATTTGCGTATCGGACAGCGGTAATCGTATCTAACGACTACTAAAACATGTAAAACTCTCTAGATGATTGTTCTCACACTACACGCGTGAGAACGAAAAATCACAAAATTGAATTACGGGCTAACTGTTCGGCAATTAAACATTCAAAAATATCAGCGACAGTTATAGCGGGTCGGGTGTGTTCGCAGGTGCTTCGTGGGTCTCGGATTTGGGGGTGGTGGGGATCGTCACGTTGATAATCGGACGACGCCTTTGGTTTTTGGAAAAATGCTATCGGTACTGGATCGATTTTCACAGCGGATAATTCACGCACGTGTCACGATCCGACCCGACGAGGATTGGACACACTGTCGCTACCTGATTGAGCTGTGTCCACTACACAACGCGACAGGTTGTTTGCTAAAACTGTCTCCCCGGGCCCTGGATAATTGGAAGTAGGTAATTAGTTTTTTACACGTCGATGTAATTGTATTTATGTAAGTATAGATGCAAAGATGCTGAATAGATTTTTTCGCAGTTATTAAAATTAAGCTCCCAGGAGCTTAATCGCTTGATTTTCAAAAACTATAGAGATAAGATTTATTTCATAGCAGTTGAGTGAGTGAGTTTAAAATGTTTGCTCAATATTGAATGAAATGTAATATAATATTATTTACACTAGCAATGTATCAAAAAAAGATAATTGTAATTTACATTGAGACGGTTTTTAGGCATACTAGAATACAAATTTAAGAAGAAATTTTATTCCTCGTTATATAACAGAGTAGAAACTCAATCACTGTTTGACACAATTCTCAGGACTGCCAAATGAATTGACATTTAACATTTTGGAAGACATTTAAAATTGCTTCTCAAGAAAGCTATTTAGTAGCGTGACGAAAGCATTTACTTAGCAAAAATTTACAATCACCCAAAAATATTTGTGGACGGCACTTGACGCTGGTAGCTGTTCATCGGTTCTCACGAGAAATGATTCGGCGGCATTCCGGTGTCCACTGGGTCTCGAACAAATGCGAAAGTCGTGCATGTCCACTGATCACTCGACCAAAAAAGTCAACATAGATTCCTAGTTTTTGTGGAATATTGACTAAAATAAAATATTTTTTCGCCTTCAGCTAGCACAACGAGACAGATTTTAATTCTACAAACGAAAGATTGAGCAATGAATGGCTTTGATACCTATACCAAACCGTTTCTTTGGAAGTTGATTGCTCTGTTCAATGATTTTAGTAGGTAATACCCAGTCTTAAACTTTTTGGGTCGATGAACACTGCCCTAAAGTTGAGTATAGCTTCTATATAGCTGTATGAACTATAGTTCTATTTATACACTGTATTACATGAGATTATGTGTTTTAGCCTTAACAACCATGTATGATTCTAAAAAGATATATTATTTGTAACGGGGAAACTTGCATCTGCAATAAATATATAAATAAGGCTTCATTATCGTTTTAAGGCTCGCACCACAAAGGGTGAGATTCGTTCCGTGTTTTTGTTTAAAATTTTGACAGTATAGGAATTGAAACAGTACTAAATAATAGATGCGAGGGTGTCGACACGCCGTTTTGTTTTCTAATCAACAATAGAAGAACTTTCGTCGTTCAGTTGGACCTCATACTGTGACCCTTTATCAGGGTATGGAGTCGAAATAGCGTGTCTTGTTTTGAACAAATTATTAGTCTGGTTTAGCATAGAGCGGACAACAATCGCTCGTGATTCCTGTAAGCACCGTGGAAGTCTTGGCAACAATGATATATTTATAGTGCGTGAGTCATCGGTAGCCATTAGGCGAGAACATTGTCTTAGCTAGTCCTCGCAGCTCCTCACAGCTGGGGCTCTTTGCGTGTTTACAAACATTTTATTGAGGTGTTATGTTTAATGACTCCTTTGGAAGGTGATGTTCTCTGTTATGGTGACAATGATTGACTGCATATAGTTATGATTGGATTTGCAATAAGCACGTTTTAGTACTTATTACAAAACTACTATTTGTAGTATAGAATTTCTTTATTGTAACACTAGCTTCCGCCCGCGACTTCGTCCGCGTGGAATAGTTATTTAGTCTTAGCGTAATGATATATAGCATAGGTATAGCCTTCCTCAATAAATGGGCTATCTAACACTGAAAGAATTTTTCAAATCGGACCAGTAGTTCCTGAGATTAGCGCGTTCAATCAAACAAACAAACAAACAAACAAACTCTTCAGCTTTATATATTAATATATATAGAGTATAGATAATATGATACCACTTGAATTTTTATGTAATAAATGTCATAAATATCTAACTCATATGAATAATAATGAATATATGTAATACATATGTGGCTATGCAAACATACTTAATTATAATTTATTAAACATTTAGTAGACATTCCTACAATCGATATCGATCATACACAATCGGAACGCCTTCAGTTGAATTGTATGCCAAATATCACCATTATAATGATTGAAACTGAAACATATTCGCGTAGTATAATGATGTGGCATTTCAGTGAAATGCGTAGCCACACGGCTCACACGAGTGAACAGGTATTTTCATATTCTGCATAACGTATTTCGGTTACTAAATTAATCCTTACTACGTACACAGTTTCAATGAATGTTCTGTGCTATGCTGAAAGTAAGTTCGTGGAATTAATATTCCCTATATGCTTTGGTATTATTAACTACTAGCCTATGCCCGCGGCTTCGCTCACTTGAAGCTCATAAACCAAGAATAATCTTTATTTGCTAGAGACACGGTATTTAACAACAGTGATGATCTCTTCTTTGTATGGGTCTCTATGCATTAGAGATGTCCAGCTGTATCTCAGGTTCCGTTTAATTATTTGAGTTACGATGTATACCAGTTTTTAATTTGGAGCACATACTTTCTAACAGTGGTAACAAAATTAAAACCTATTCAATAGTTTTTGCGCCAACCCGTAACAAACAGACAAGAATTAAGAAAATCACATTTTTGGGTTCGGAGACGTTTATATACCCTAACCCACTTGTTTTTATTTTAATATCTTCAATGTACAGACACAGCTTTTTTACAATTTTATAATAGTAGAGAAGATAAATGTTAATTTAAGAGCCGTTTTGTCAATCGATGTTCATAAAATTCAAAAGGCAAATAACCTCTAACCTCCAACGTGCATGCATTACGATACTTTTTTGTTTTAAGACATTTATTTCATTCTAATATTATATTATTACATAATATACCTAACCCACTTGTTTTTTTTTAAATATCTTCAATGCACAGACACAGACTTTTTTACAATTTTATAACAGTAGAGAAGAAGAGATAATAGAATCCACTCATGGATTTTATTTAAGTAGGCACATCACTATTCGGACCTGCATTTTAAAAACCCTTCGGTTTTGACAATGAATCTCTATGTGAATCCGAACGGTTTCGTTTAATAATTGACCTGTGAAATAAGAGAATCCCGCAAAAAATCAAAAATTTTTGTTATCGGGTTGGCGCAAAAATTACTGAATAGATTTTAATTTTGTCATCACAAACTGGTGAACTTCTTATCCCAATTAATTATATGGATCCTGAGATCTTGATACAGCTTGGCCTCTCTGATGTATGACCCGTACAAAGAAGATCATCACAGTTGGTTTTGATAAAATTATTTTTTGGATCCATTTTTAATCCTAATATCTATAGCTTCAGGTGAACGAAGCCGCGGGCAAAAGCTAGTAACCTATAAACAGGAAATTAAACGGCAAAGTCAGTACTGAGTAGTATCTTAGCTAAATTCAGTGTTGTTCAACGTCTTCATTTGTCTTTGAGAAACAATGGGCAGTTTGGGCCAATGTCGTCGATTGTGAGGAAACATAAAGGGAGTAACAGTACAACTGGACAGTTTTATTGTTTTACTGCCCAGCTCCTGCACCCGTAGGAGGTAGCACCCAAAAATATTGAGTAAAAACGTTTAGAGCTTTAAATAAAGGCAATTAAATAGATTTACAACCGTCAACGTTCTCGGAACGGCGACAAAATGGGAACACAGATTGTCATTTGTTTTCTTGATTGTTGAAATCGTCATAATCACTGTTTTGTACAGTGAAATCTTGTGATGATTTCGAAGAGTCCATTATTTTGCTGCTTTTATAAAGGGAACATAAATATCAATTTGCTTACCTTATGGCTTTTATTCTGAACTTTTTTATCATCGCTGAATTAGCTTTATTAATAATACCTACCTAGGTACTTACATATAATTTTAAATTTAAATGACTTGTGCGGAACTGAATTAAAATGATATGTTTTTTCCTTAACCTAAGTAATTGAATTTTGGCGTAAAAAAATATTCTGTAGTAAATATGATTGTTAAGCTGCAAAATGTAATAAATAAATACATGACTGAGCTCAGCAATATGCTTATATATAACTTTCAATTGAGGAGTTCTCTAGAATGATTTCTTTTTCAGTGAAGGTTTATAAAGGAAACCTTTTGCTTTGTCACATGATATGAAATGCTTTAAATAATTTCTCTAAAAAGATATATCGAAGATACTTTATCAATGTTAGATTCCTTCTAGATCTCCAAGAAGAAACGTCAAATCAATCTAGAGGGAAAGTATTGGTCTTTTTAAAAGTTTAAAAGTTTCTTGGCAGAAAATATGCGCGTTTTATAATGTACAAAGGACTCTAAAATGGTCTTTAGAGAGAGGCTAAGCAACTTTGAGTTCACCTGACTAAGCTGATGGGCGTGTATCACTGTGGAACCTGAACTATAATTATTTTTGGTACTCGCGAGAAGGCTTTCTAGTGTCGCTCTTTCCAGTCTGTGAATTTTAAACATGGTACTTACCTATGAATAGGAAGTGAGGGATATTACGTAGTAAGATTTCCGGATGAATATTTTAAAAACAGAACGACATTAACTTCATCCCAAAGTTAAGAACGTAGATGTTTAAAACTACAATTATGATAAGGAAAACTTAAACTACACCACTACCGTCAACCAATAAGACACAAAAAAAACAATCTGAAACTACTACTTATAATGTTAAGAGAGATGAGAAGAATTGAGAAGAAGTATTTCTTAAATAATGTTCGAAAAACCCTTCGACTGCATGACACCTCATCTCTAACGTTACGCAGCTAGTCGTGGGTTCGATTCCAACCAGAGGCAAATATTTGTGTCATCCACATTCTTGCTAATTTGGGTGTAATTTATGTCCGTTACATGTATTTTTGCTAAGTCGCCCGCAACCCTAGCGCGGGTGTTGATTTTTATAACACAAGTCATCAATTTAATAACAAATATTTTTCATATTTAGTGTTAAGTACTAGTAAAATGACTATAAATACTTTTCATTCTTTGCTTTCATCATGTTCTATGATTGCCATTAATAGATAACAAGGTAGTCAGTTTCGTGATTTGATACCATACAGGGTATGAGTGTTTGGCGTACAGTACCAAGACAGAACACCTTTATAGGTTCAACTCACTGTTTCCAATAAAACCGTGTGTCGATATCGTTAAAAAGGCAATAAAACTTGTCTTCCAGTCAGTTTGGCGAAGCTCCTAGAATTTTATGAACATTTACCGGTGTCATGATACCACTAAATAAACCTAGTTCGAGAAATACTTCCAATCAAACTACTGACATTAGTTCTGCACACACGAACTTGAACTCTACGCTATCGGAATAGCGCACAGTGAAAAGTCCAGGAACAGCAGGGCGTCAGTAGAGATACGGTAGTGGTGTTAAACATTTGATGACTCTTGGTACGAAATTAAAATCTTGATAGTAAAACATCGTTCATTTAATTTGATGCGCAATTGTCAATATTGAAGCCTCATTTTAACTCGGCTAATGCTATCGTCAGCCGAAATCGGTGTTGTTAATTAATACAAGTGCTTCAAGTAAATTATTTTGGGGACAAGGACACCCTTCTTCGAACTGCTTAACAATCTGTATCATTTGTAAGTCTTAATTTGTGGTCCGTAACAAAATTCTTCATCCGACCACACAATTATGGACCTCATGTTGAGATAAGAACAAAGAGTGTGGTACTACTGTTCGGTAGCAAGACACGACCCCCATGATGCCTACTGTGTTGAATCAAAAACCACAAACAAGACTATTGAGGCCAAAAACATGGCTCCGGACGGCTTCGCTTTGTCTTCAGTTGAAAGTACTTTTAAGTGAAGCTCATTGTTGCAAACCAAACTATGATGCTACCGGTGGGTGGTGGGCTATTCTACTGTGTGGTTTTACTTACCTGATGACAGATCTACGATAGGTTATTGATCACTTCCTTCACAAATATGTGACTGTTAGTGTCTAAGATGCTAGATGAAACGTGGAAACAATAGTTATTTGGCCTTTACTGCAATTTTCTTATTATAAATGCATTTTAGTTTAAGTTTGGTGACAACTTGAAAGCAATTAATTAAAATTGCTTCTGTTTAGGTCTGTACAGAGAAATATACCAACTAAACAAAACACACAAAATAACAATCTATTATTATAAGATCTTTGATCCTTGCATGACAGGAAAGTGGCCAACTTACCAAAATAAAATTAAATGACATTAGCTAACGAGAGTTTTCAAAGTCGTGAATTATTCGAAGTTTTTACATTAATCACGATTACAATTTGAAAAGTTCAATATCTGAAAACCTACCTAAATTCTTCAACAGGACGACAAGTTCGACTTTCTACTATGAACCACCCAGGTTTTGCCACACGCAAGGAATGGGCGTAACTACTTTGTCACCTTGTGAATGCGTTCAGATAGCATCAAAGGTATTATGTATCTATATAAAAGGACTGGCCGCCTAATTCGTGGCTAATACATCAAATACTGGCTGAAGAGAATGAAGATTGTTCATTTTTGAAAAAGCCGCTACAGTTATTGACATTTATGCTGGTGTCATTGTGTGTGGCGTCAGAAACGTGAATGGAGCCGGGGTGCATCGTAATAGGTGTGAAGTGTCGCACTATTGTTGTCTGTTTTTCAAGACAGGTATTCAAGACGCGCGAATGTGTGACGTCTGTTATATACGATGTGAACGATCTAAGTGCTAGTGAGGTAATCATATCTCTTGTAATTCCTCAATAGTTTGTTATGACCTAACCCTTATTGTCAATAAAGCCTACATTTGACTACTGTGACTATACTTCATACTTTTTTATACTCTTTACGTGTAAACAAAGAATTTAAATATGTTACACTAACTGCCTCATTAGCCTAGTGGTTCTAAGTGCGACTGCTACGCTAGAGGTCCTGGGTTCGATTCGCAGGTCGAGCAAAGTGTTATTGGGATTTTCTATGAAATTCCCAGTGGCAATAGGGTCACCCTCTATTACATGGGACCTAAATATACCGGCGAACGTGACGTGACGTGGGTGTACATTAGTACGCCTCTGCCTAAACCTCCGTGAAATACAGGCGCGATGGTATTTTATGTTATGTTACACTAAACTAAAACTGTGGCAAGTTGTACCCTTGTTCTACGATTTCATTTCGTATCAGAAGCCTCAATTACTCTGCAGTCAGCGACAACATAATGGTTGGAACAGACTAAGGAATTCTGTTCAAGTTTGTTTGGTTCCGAATGTTTTCGAGACATTCCGCTGTGTCACCGGAATGTTCTTCACATTGCTGGATTTCCAATTTGTTTCTCTCAAAGTCGGCTTTTGCATAATGTCGATGGGAATGAATAAAGTACATACAACATGCTATTGAAAACCGCTATGCCACGGATAGAGGGTTTGTAACCTCTTAGTTTGCATAAATGTAATAAGTCTTCAGAAAATCTGTTGATTGATGACTTTGTGCTAGTCGTACCATGTTAAACGTTTGTATTTATCATCACATAATTTGGAAACGTGTCAATACCTACGCTGAAGCCCATTGAACTGTCATTGCTTTTCTAGGAAATGTCTCTGGAAATATTCAGGTAGGTAACACTAGCCTTCCAGTGTTCATTATTATCCATGTTTTCTTTGAGTATCCAATAAAATGCAGTAACTAATATGCAAATGTCCAGTTATCATGTAAAGGACTGCAACGTGAATAAATACATACATACATACACTCACATTTTTACTCAGTGATATTTAGTTTTAGACAGCTCTATATTACTGCAACGGCTGGAATTTAACTATTAGGTTTACCAAACGCTTACAACGCCAAACCTGAGAGGTCCTGAGTTTTAATTCCAGTTCTAGCAAAACATATGATACTATGATAAACGATCATGACATGCGTTGGATGGAATGATTTGAAGATTTGCACTGAAAGCCGTCAAGTTACCTTGAGTTTCAATTTAACTCCTAACAAGAATAAAAAGATATTGTAGCTGAACGTCGACAAATAATACAAATAAATAAATACAAAAATAGTGCGCTTCACTATTTACAGTTACTCTGCACTCTGACTTACATTTTCAGGAAATTAGTTTCTGTCGCCAACGATGAATGCTGAAACTTACATCTTTTTTCAATTTTCGGTCAACCGGATACAGATTTCAATTGGAAATTTCATTTGTAGATTTGTATAAAATATAGTCGGTAATTGAAAGTGTTGACTTTAAATGAGGTGATTTCCATTTTCTGGTAATCTGCCCAAAATATCGAATCTCCCGAATTTCATGAACATTGAGATTGGTATCATTCAACGAAATTGCCTCAACACATTGAGGGCTAAAAATAGTAACTGGTAAACATATCCAAACAGAATTTTCTATTCCACGAACTACGACAGAAATTGTTGCACAAAATGGATTGTTAGCTGCACTGGGAAACATACAGCTTTGTCCCTATTGAACTTCTCTACACGGCTCGCTTAACTTTGTTTCATACGAACAGATATCTGAACTAAATCCCAACAAGCGTCGGGAACAATCGTGTTCTCACCCAATTCCTTACTTTGACAATGTCAATGCCAAGACTAGGGTTGCGTCGTCGGGAAATTCACTTAAGGAGCAAATTGGAGTGGGAAATTTAACCTCATCAAATTGTTTGTAAGGGTAAAAGCCACGGTAACTCAGTTGTGTGTCTAATGTAAGATGCTGGGACAATAAGGTATGTAGGTACTTAAGTTACATTTTCGAGAAGCTAATTGTGTAATTTTTGTTTACGGTCCACGTCTTAACTGCAAATGAAAAAATAAAACTGCTGTTCCTTAGATTATTGCAAATAAGATTTTTATCCTCCATTTAGTTCTGTTATCGAGTGTCTCGCTTTAATACTGCTAAAACTAAGTTGAAAGTACTAATTCAATAAATCTTGCCGAGCAGTTTGTTGCGAAAATGTTAGCAATAGTTCCAACTTTGCTTAACTAAATCCCCCGTTATTTTTGAATAACGTTCCTATTGTGATCGGAGCGCTTGTGAAAAAATATAATGAAATCAAAATGGCGTCATGAGTTTAGGGGTGTACAAATAATCAGGGCAGTAATAGTAGTCGTTTATTTACTTTTTGCGATTTATATTTAGCTGGGGTGATGTCAGGGCAGCTCAGAATTTATTCGATGGGGTTTTGTAATGGTAACGTCGTTCGGTTATGCCTCGTTGAGTGGGGGATGTTATTGTTTGGGGATCGGTAGCTGGCTTTCACGCGGGGAATTTCACCCTGATATTGGTCGAGAAGTTTTAAATTATAAGAGCAATTTATCATTTAGTCTGGAGCTGCTAGCGGGCAAAGAGTAACAAGCAATTGTGTTAAATAATATAAGCGTTAGAACATACTAATGGTTAATAATTTATGAATAGATTAGAATATTCTATATTTAGATTCTATATTAGAATACTCTATAATATATTATATGTACCTATAATATATACATACATAAACATAATCCATACCACACACACTACACAGGACATCTGGTTGTTGCCCGCGGTTTCGCTCGTATACCAAAGAATTTATGAGACAAACGGATGATAAGATAGGATTATTCCTTCTCCAAGGCTCAGTACAGACAGTTACTTTGACATTTGTAATATATTTACATACATACCATCACGCCTGTATTCCCCGAAGGGTTAGGCAGAGGCGTACTAATGTACACCCACAGTTCGCCGGTATGTTTAGGTCCCATGTAATAGGGGGCGAGCCTATTGCCATTAACCGGGCTTAAATTCCTAACTCCGAGCTGCTACTGGGAATTTCATAGAAAATCCCAATAACACTTTGCTCGACCTGGGAATCGAACCTCTAGCGTAGCGGTCGCGATCAGGACCACTAAGCAAATGAGTTGACTAAGCAAATGAGTTTGTAATATATTTAATATTCATAATTATTATTAATTAGTTATTAGTTAAATTATGCTGTAAATATTATGTTTCTATATACAATACATAAGTACTTAAAAGAAGTTTGAATAAAAAAAATCCAATGCGATATGAAACTTATACTCCCTACATTAAAATAGTTTTGTACCTCTAACTTATGCTAGTTTTAAAAGTTTTGTGTAGGGTTTGGTAAAATGTTTACGACAAACTGACTCGAAAATATCTCTGGTAATAATACTTATTAACATTTTCAAGACTGAAAATTTAGAAATCTTAATAGTTTTGCTAATATCAGTTTAACTTATGAAACACTCGCATTTGCTGTAATTTGCGTTTGTTATTAACATTTACAGTATTTTAGGACTATAACTGTAAAATCTGGCTACAGTTTACAAATTAGACAACATTTTATTGATTGGTGGCTCTTCGATGCAATTAAATATTTATTTACTGAATATGCAGACGGAGACACAAATTAAAAATGAATAAAATAATTTCTGAACATTTTATTAATTTGCTTTCGTACAATTTACAGTAACTTGGCCTTATTTAATTTTATATTTCTCTCTTTGAATTTGAGCGTTTTAAATGAAAAGCGGTGACATTAACGTCTTCATAATGTTCGTGAGAGTGTTAAGGTCCCATTATTTTAGTTACGGAATTGTTAGCTGATCAAAATGTTGTCTTGGCACTAATTGATTCACATATAAGTATGTGAAAATATTTGTGAAAGTTTTATTGTGGGATTTTTAGTCACGGTAAACTCAATGTGAAAAAATTCGTTCGTTTACTTTTATGAATGAAACATCTATTGATTCAATAACGGCTAACGATAGTGACTATCGTTAAATGAACGTTGTCAATAAAACAATACAATAGTATGGGCGGCCAGTGTATTCCCACAATAACACCACGCTATTAGGCATGGTTTAGCAACAGTGATAATAAAAATTGACAAGAACGATGAACGCACACATAAACATGAATTATTCAACGTCTTCATGCTTGTATTTTATATGACCAAACGATGCATGAAATTATCGAAAGCTTCGAAGAAGTTTGTTAAGTTGCCTTTTATAATCATAATGGTTACAAAAATGACGCGTTGCCCGTGAAACCATTTTGTACTTATTTTAGTATTCTAAATCAATACTTTCGAAAAATGTGGGTCAAGTTATCATAAATTTTAGTAAACGCACATTCTTTATGGTGCTTTATTGAAAAATATGTAGGATACGTACTCATCATCATCCTCCGAGCCTTTTTCCAACTAAACTGGGGTCGGCTTTCAATATTCAACCGCATTTCTAACCAAATGCGGTATAATATTAATAATTTTACACAAAACGTGAAAGGATAGACAAGCATTTTTGGGGTTCTGAGTACCACTACCAATTGTCATAGATGTTCGTATGACAACCAGGATTGAGGGCTTTACGTGCTCTGCCAAGCATGGTACTACTACTTGGTATGATTATTTGTAGTCTAATTTGCTTCGTCCAGGTGCAAAGATCTTTTTTTTTGCTATAGGGGGCAAACGAACATATGGATTACCTGATGGTAAGCGATATCTCCGCCCATGCACACCAGCAACTCCTGAGGAGTGCGTTGCCCACCTTTTAAAAGGGTTTGGGCCTCCGGTATGCTCACTCCCTCGGCGAAACACAACCTAACAAGTCTTGATAAAATATACGATTATTACATTAAGAGATATAGAGAGAGATAGATACTTTTTAATTAGGTAACTATCATACTGCCTAATCTAAACTATACTGATATCGTTCTAGTACAAGATCTTAATTTAACCACAGCAGTTAAATCGGATTTGCATTAGTCACGTCAAAATGTTTGTATTAACACTTCGCTGAGAGAGAGTAGATGATAATATGCGATCAATCTTCATTAATGAAAAATGTGTTATCATCTGATCTATCTTTGTTACGTTTTTTTCACCGATCAATTAATGTAATTTCATTATGAGATTATACATACCTAATTTAATATGACATTAGGATTTCAGGAGTTGTAACTATATTATTTTGTAGATACTTTCGCCGTAAGTTACGTCATATACTTAGACACTATTCAGTAATCGAGGAAAAATAGGAAAAGTTTCTATATACTCATGGAAGCGATTAAGTGTTGTCCTACAAATGATGAAAATGGATCATGTTTTTTTTTATATTCTCAATGTCCATAAATTATCGTTATCGATCATGATATAATCATTGACGATAAGTTAATCTTATCCGAAATCAAAACTATACGGCGAACAATTTAATTTAGATATAATAACTTAGTTTGTATGTTAAGCGTATGCTAAAGTAATGCTAAGCTTATGCTAATATGTGTGACGGCTGCCAGAGCATTGAATGAGATATTTACTATATCTATTATATTATTTTATTTATATATCTTAATATAAATCATGCATAATCAGATTATTGCGGTAAGGCCAGAACTCAATATAACTTCGTATTTCGTTGACGAAAGTTTAATGTATTATTTACATATTTCGGAATATACACAAAATACACTCTTTTATAAGGGGTATAACATATACTTGATATACCTATTCCAGCATAATTCTTTGAAAGAAATTAATCTAATTCAAAACTATTTTCAATGACAATGAAGACAATCATAGAATTAGGAACTTTTTATAAATAAATATTTTTTGACATTTTTTACACAGCACTATCTAGTCCCAAACTAAGCAGAGCTTGTACTATGGGTACTAGACAATTGATATAATACTTATATACTTTTTTTTGTAAATACATACTTATAATTCATAAGAAACACCCAGACGAACACAAACACTTATATTCATCACACAAATATTTGTGTCCTGTGGTAATCGAACCCACGAATTATTCAATTAATGCCTATTTCAATTAAATTACCTACCATAGGTGTAGTTAGCAAATATATTAAAACGTTTGGTAGACTTGTCGAAAACCAAATCGTGTGGAAAAGCGGAACTTAATTTAAATTAATAAACTTGACGGTGGTTCACAGTTAGTATTTAAGCACTCGTCTTACCTGCTAATAATGTTTCACGAACTTCTGTTCCTTTAGGCCGTGTCCAATTAATATAGGGGATGAATCTTCACGCAAATGTTACGCATACCAGCGTGTAGGTATTTCAGTAAAATGTAATGTGTGTGGCTATGGAAGCTAAATTCAAACGAATTTATTTTAGAAATGTAAGATTAAATTTCATAAAAACACTTTCTTGTGAGCAAAGTAGGTACCTAATTGTAAATCAAGTTATTAACTTGTAACGCAAAGTACAAAAGTGTTGCAAAAACAACCGCAAAAACTGCATATTGTAATACTAAGTAAACAATTTGTAAGTATTACCATGCACGCGTTATTTCATTAGGCATACTTTCAGCCGGCCGAGTGCGCGGGCGCCGCACCTGCGTATAACATGATAGAACTACATACGGACCACGCGTAAAATCAAATGTATAATGCTAAGATACGTGTAAAATTAAGTGTTAAAAATGAGTGTAGAAATGCTGATTAGATCCAGGTATTTAGTAGCTGTGGTGCACGATTGAGTGGTCACATCTCCTCCATAGAGCACAGCCGACACGCATCTGACACGCCGTCATATCACAATTCTATGGCTCGTTCGTTCCATTGTGATACCCGTTGAATTCATGTCATATGCCTAATTATATTACACTAATTTTAAGTGTGCTCAATCGATAGTCTCGCCTTTAACCGGATTGGAACAAACCTATTTATGCGGCGGTATACGACAATTTTTTTTAGTAAATTCAAGTTATTTCGCCGAATGTCTTTGTGTATTGTTTTGCGCGGGTGCGACCTTGTCTGGACAATGATGGATCTCGGTGCTCGCCGTGCTTCATTATAACGAAGAATCGACATTTAAAGAGGCCTTACGCTTTTGTTACTACAAGACTACTAGTATTACACATGGGAATCACCAATCAAACTTTGACGTTTCTGAGATCGCCGAAGTGGTAGCAATCAGTCTTTCTTCATTTCAGAACGCTCAATATATTGTGGCTCGTCAATCATACGGAGTGGCTCGTGATGTTGGCTGTATCTGTGTATGTTTTTATAATAAAATAAATTACAATTCTGCATATTTGATGCATTGAAGGGTTATATTTGTCAAACTGTAGTGGTTTTTCAACGTAGTTTTAGGGTTCAGTTCCCTCCAAAGGCAAAACGGAACTCTTGTAGGATCACTTTGTTGTCTGTCTGTCAAGACCCAAGGGAATCAAAACCTACAGGGTACTTCCCGTGAACTCAGAATCTTGAGATTTGGTACGAAGCAACGTCTTATAGCACAGATAAAGGAAAAAAATGGAAAAATCGTACATTTTTAGTTAATACATCATATAATAAAAATATTTTTAAGTACGGTACCCTCGGTGCGTGAATCCGACTCGCACATGGCCGGTTTTTTTATACTAGTATTTAACTAGTATTTAATTTTGTATTACTTTGGTATAATTCAAATCATGTAAGAAAATAGGTATTGAAGGCTTAAGGAGCAGTAGATGCACTAGCTTATAGTAACGAGTATTTGTTGACTACACAAGAGTAACATAAGTGTACAGTCATGTTAAATCCCCAGTTGTATACCTAATCTTCAAAGGTACGTTGACTTTGATTCGCTTTGTTCTGAGTATCCTTTAAGATCCAGGATTACCTACAAGAGAGTATTATTTTCGTCTTATATTATATTTCCATACCGATAAGGATATTATGATTTACATATATATAATTATCTAAGTTACTAGTACGTTTTGCAAAAATATAATCTATTTGCGAAAAAAGAATAATTAATAAAATACGTCAATTAAACTGGCAAACCTGAACATTAATAAAGACGATTGTAACCAATATATCAGGATCATCAACGTCGTGACATAACAATAAAGAATTGAACGTAAAAATTAATTATTCGCTATTGGCACGCTATTCTAATAATCATAAATAACTACTGCAATCGGATCAAACGCGGTGGGTCCGTTTTGCTGACGAACAATGTGCGAAACATTAAAAATATCAACAAAGGAACTTTTGACTTTCATAGTACATACACCGAAACAAATTAATGTGATGAATGAGAAACACCAGTTTAAACGATTGTCAACCCTAAATAATAATCTTTAAGGTATGCTATATTTGATATGGAAAGCAACAAGTATGTGGTTTATAGCTGTCGCTCGCGCCAGCTGGCGTACCGTGGAAAATCGATTTTCACGTGAGACCGACGGATGTCGCATCTGCGCGCGACTGTACGGCCGCCGCTTGTCTGCACCCAAAATACGCGGCGATCTGTGAAGGGAAATCATGTGAGAGCGATATTAAAAGCATACAGATACACGTACATACAATGAAGTAATTGGTTTTAATCGCCGCACGCAGTGTGCTTGGTAACTGCGGTTTGAGGTAAATTCATGAAGCTATATTGCGTGCCTATAATTAGTTGAGGCGGGTCAAAGAACTAAAGATTTAAAAAAGTTAACCTGTGTACCAAATATAAATTAATAATTACCAAAAGGTGTCTGTTGTATCTAAAAATGGCACCTAATTAAAATTATTCAGTTTACAGTATCAAGTTAAAAGTATTTTCGGTCATGGGAAATAAGGAAGCCGTTCCGTTTGATCACTCAAACGTCAAATTATTGACGGGCGAACTAATAACAAAAAGCAAACAAGTAATTATCCAAAACGAGCGCGGGACCACACAGGGACAGAAACATGGGCGAAATTCACGAAAGCTATCACCGTTACAAATCGTTTTAACGCAAACGAATAATCGGTCGTGAGCCGTTCTATTTGTTTTAAGTTGGCCGTAACCGGGATTTGGAATAAAAACATCAAAGGGGGTGCGTAAGAGCAAACCCGAAGGAGTAATTATGATTTGTCTCGGTTAAGCGGAAATAGTTTGTGTCGCTATTAATCGCGCTCGTATTCCGGGAACGTAGCGCATGCGCGCGGCCGTCGCGGCGCGGAGGTCCTGCGCCCGAGCAGACTCGCCGGCTGCTTACGAAACGGGAAAACTCTGCAATCTTTTAACAATATATATAGTTACATAATGTAATTACGTGTACCTATGTAAACTTTTGCAAGAGTAGGCATCATTACATTTACTTACATCGTCTTATGTAAACTGCGCAAAATTATTTTTAAGTAAAATATTCATAGAAGCAAGACGAATGTACCTTAACGTGATGAAATCACCAGAGATCTTATTGGTATTATTTTTGAGTATGGGATGTCATAACATGTCTTTGTTGTGCAACTCTATATAACCTCGCCCAATCGTAATTGCGTATGTATCAATAATAATGAAATGTCAGCGGGTTCTTTTTAAGCTGGCGATTGACCGACAATATTTGATCGTAATGTAACATGTTACAGAGAGCGTATTCGTTGTAGTTGGTACAGAGCACGAGCGTTTTGCTAGTTCTGATCGTGCAACACGCTCGTTGCGAATGTTACGTTACAATGAAATGTGCATGTCTGTCTCCAGCTTTTGATTCCGCTGTATATTCATATAATGTCTATCTTATTTTATATATTTAAAGTCCAAAATGTACTCACCTTGATCACTTCTTAAAATAGTTTTTGAGTAACGTAGGTAGATAATTGTATAAATTCGAGAGAGCTTCATTACTTAAAGTTACAGACTTTATCAAATAGTTTAGGAATAGACATGCATAAATAGATTAGTAGGTTTTATGCTTAAGAAAAATGATTTTATCATTTCATACACATTTCCATATGATGAAATCGCCCAGTTCCAGATAAACTTCCATTATTTATTTCATACCTAGGTTCTAGAACTTAGATTCACTTATTGTAAGCCTACTTAAAGTTGCTAACGATATCCCGTCAGATGGTAGGTACTGATATGAATTATTAGTCCTTATTCTTGGGTTGGTACCAAGTCTTTTATCAAGTCAATGACAATACAAGACAAATGCGCTACAAATATCATTAATAATAAAATTTCCTTGTTATTGAAGTTTGACATAGAGGGTTTGTACATTTTAGCTCTCGTAATATATTTAGGACTATACTTGCTAACAACATAGCATTCCCTCATTAGTCGGTTTTCAACAAAAAATGTATCTATATTTTATGGAATAGAGTCCAAAAATGGGAATAAATGTTATGCAAAATTGTAGGGAGCACTTAGTTATTAAGAAAATTAACTAGATTTAATATTTTCACCACAGTCTCCAATTTACTTCAACAGTGTTCAGCGTTAGGGGCCTAGATCTTGTTACCACTCAGGGTTTTCTAAAAATAGATGCAGGATAACATTCTAATCCAGCAGAGGTAATACAAAAGTCACCGCTCTAACCTCACCCCCAAAGCATTCTTACGAAATTACTTCTCTCCTAAAAACCGAAACAGCTTAGATAGCTCAGAAAATGCAAGTTACCTTTACAGCGAAGGTAACCACAGAACTTCAAAGCGTGGTCATACTCATACCTAGGATCTCTGAAACTAAACTTAATATGAAATAAAGTTCTAAAAATACATTTTACCTTTTATTTGCATTGACTAGCTTCGTCCCACGTGAGCGGCTGTGAGCGGGTGTACGGACAGCAGCGGCCGGTGCGTGGATCACCGTGTCGCATCGCGATTTCCACGCATCCATCCCGACGAGCCGGGCCTTTGTCACAAAGGAAATTAACTAGTTATACGTAGTGTATGTGTGCGTGCCGCTGTGTGCGTCAGTACGGTCTGCAAGAAAAATGTGCGTATTCATAACTTTTATATTATTTAAGAAATAGTTTAATACCTAAACTATAAAAAATATACCTGTCTTGTGTCACCGAGGCACCAAGACCTGTACACTTCGACCCAATGGAATCTTTTCTGCTTCCCCTAGATAACCTATTCCTCATCCTCTTCCACTTCTTGAAACAGCTCTTCCATGAGCTTTGTAATGAGGCCTGGGGGGTATGAGTCTGTCTGGTGTTGGATAACCCTGCCCCAAGAGACACATTCACTTTAATGTAAGGTTACTGCACAATACCATAATTAACCAAATCGCTTAGATTTCGTGGTTTGTAAGAAATACAACAATCCTTCCAGCTCAGACTTTTAATTCTAATATAAGAAAAAAATCGATATTATTAATTATAGACCTACCTATGGTAGAAGAAATAGTATCTATTTATATACAAATTAGGTTCCAGAACGAAGGTAAAGGAGCTGAGTATTTCAGTTTTTGTGTAGATAAACGTAAATTCAGGAAAATCTGCTGAAAGATACGACTTGGAAAACATATATATGTACAAAAGTATTTTTCATTTGACTATTTTATAACTTTAATAATCATCGTGCTATTTTCATGCTATCCATACCTAAGCAGTAATCAAACGTCAGTGTGCCAATGAAGGAAGGGCTATTGTTATAAAGTTGAATGAAAACTCCTATTTAAGAAGACTGGGTGCTTTTTATATATTTTTAAAATTATTTTCAGCAGATGTTCTCAGTTGATGGATCACATTTACGATCCTAAAGTGCATTATTTCTATGGTACTGTGAAATTGTCTTTTATAACATCGGCGATAAGTAGTTCGGCATACCGTCAAAGATTTTTAATCATCCTTGTAATTACCGTTTAAGTGTAAGTTGGATATGGTTTATTCACATGATAAGAAGGTCATTATAATACCTACACTCATTAATTTACTTATATCATCAATTTAATTTAATTGACAATATCCTTTTTTTGCAATTTATAACAACAGCTTTTAGGTTACAATTCAATTCAAAAGTGTCAATATTTAGCATATTTGAGGAAAAAAAGTTAATTATAATTACCAAATTGCATGGGTTTAAACAGATTTAAAACAATGTTAGACGGATCACGGAACACAAATACATAATATGTTTTGAAGAGCCATTGTTAGCGAAGTAGAAAAAAATAATTACTATTATTTTCGATAGTCGTGTTAGAGGTTCTGTACGAGATACGTCCTGTATTATTATGCCGTATATAAATGATTTAATTACATTAAATGTTATGTTTTAATCAATATTTTTTGTATTTCCAACATACGTCAAAATATTGCATTGTTCTTAACAATGTCACGACGCGGAAGTGGAATTCATTTTCGCGAATCACTTGTGGACCCCTAAAGATGAATATAGGATTTCTTATTGGCCAAAAATGATTGTTAATAATATTCTATTCGGTGGATCTATCGTTTTTCGAAACCGTGGGAAAGCTTCGGTGTTTATTTTTGTATGTTTCTGACAAATGACTGTTTTTTCTCTTTTGCAAATTACGGCTTCGGCTGACGGAGCAATCGGTTCTGCGATTCACAATCGTCGAAGATTATAAAATAGATAGAAAAAAAAAACAATTACTAACTTTGGATTTCGTATTTCGAGTAAGTAGTGCATATCATTTGCCAAATAGTTCTGTATGCAAAGATAAGACTGGTCCATGCACTAGCGACCCATAACATTTTGCAACATTTATTTTACGCTTGTTTGCGATAAACGAAATTTTAGAATTAAATATTGAAGCAATAGTGGCGGATGCTATCTATTTATTTTGTGTTGATATAGTTGTTTTTTTTTGGTCTAATGATTTCATTGTCATACTTGCTTTTCATTTGTATACGGGTCAATAAACTCGTGGTCTGAAACTAAACTGAAACTATCTCGCGAAATGATTACAATAATAATAAGTATTATTATCTGTTCCCGAATGGAATCTATATTAGAATTAAATCTAACAAGACACGAATTAGTAAAACATTCGTATTGGACTGTGAACTGCACAGAAATTTTGATAAAGTGCAATGTGGAACAATTCCTTGACTAATTAAATTCGGATTTTATTAACTTCGGCAAATTCACAGAAACTCTATTTTATTAACAAAGTTTGAATTTCAATGACCCGAAATTAAGCAAGGAACAACAATGTTATGAAAAATATTTTCCGTTTGATTTTACGATTTGGATTAGAATTTATTAATTGATCAATTTGCAAGGTAAGCTGCGGCCGGTATGGTCAGTCTATGATTGGGTGACCATTATTAGTACATTGAGACTCCTCTGTTCTTTAAGCCGCTGACCCCGTTTGTCATACGACCTGCAAGCATAGACAAACCAAGAATATATATAAGGTAAATGCTGCAGGAGCAATGGGACACAATAATATTAGCTTAGAATCAGCGGCAGAATTTTTGATAATGTAGTGGCATCACCAGCGAATAATATTGATTGGCACATTGTGACTCATGCGGGTAGACACAGATTATTAAAAAAATAAAACTGTCATAAAACTAAAATAAATAATTAAATGTCGCAGTTCAGTAAATATGCTTATTTACTGCAGGCGTCGATTGCAAGTTGCAATGTCATTGCACTCGGTTTTCATAACAACCTTAACAAATGATGAGCGCTTATTTTATTTCAAAATAACGAAGCCATCAGAAATTCTATCGTAATTTGTTTAGTTTCCGTTTTATGTTGAATTTTTGTTATTTTATTCAGAAAATCTGAGTTTTTGTTCGACGATTCAGTTTCTTGAACAACTATTTTTTTAATAATAGCGACTATTTTTTTTTAACAGTGATTCAGTAAAGTATTACCACTGTAAAGCATTCTCTCGAACAAACGGTAATGAGTCTGTCTACCTTAAATTTAGTTTTATTTACGACCGGGCATTAAAGATAACACATTGAATGATACACAAGAATTGAAAATGTCAAGTATAAGTATATAGTGCAATATCTCTGTGGGTTTTCTTTTCAATCTCGGCAATGTCAATTTATTTGAATAAACCGCATGCATTGGGAATATTCAATACATTTTTATTTATTGGACATTCAATAACGTATTCAAGCTACTCTGTAACGTGTATATTGCGAATGACTCCACAAACTCGCCTCTGACTCTGTTAGGATTACTAATCATATGCAAAATACTCGCCTTCATTTCATCTGGACGTTAACTTTTAATATATTGGCAAGTTTATGCGTTGGTCGGGTGGTCTGACGTCGATGTGCCCTTTGAAACGCGCCCAAATATCCACGAATAGGTGAAACAAATTTGTAAGCAGTCTCTCAATGTGTTATTGGGCTCTGTTCCCTCGAAGTCAGCCAGGACATTGGTAAGAAAAGGTAACAATGCATCTATAAAACTTATCGCTTGTTCTTTTCGCGCTTGTTTGCAAGAGAAGAATGTTGCCTCGGGAATTTATGCAAAACGCCTTTGGGTGTTGATGTGCAAGAATTTAAGGGACGAAAGGATAAAAATGCCTTTGTAACTTATGTGTGTTTTCGTGTTGAAAGTAAGTAAATATTTCTGTGTGAACATTTAATAAGTTTTTAATCGTGTTTTGGTGTCTTCAGGCAGTTTCCCTCGTCGGTCTCGAATAAAAACATAAATTCTCAAAGTAGTGTGTCTGATACTGTGATGAATATTCACTTAAGCACCGGATCGTGTCATCGAGAGCCTCGTGACAAAGCTAAAGTGAATATAATAATGTAATTGAAGGTAATAAGCTGTTATTTACTCCACGCCCGCCTTTTACCGGTTACGTGATGTATCCTGCGCCGGCGTTCTTAACGGTACAACACACTTTCAACAAGTCTAAACTTCTTGCTATGTAGGTGTATCGTTTATTATAATGAACATTAAGTGTTTTGTTGATGACGTGTTTTCTCTTGTTTATTTATTATCAATGTAGGTGCGTTCCTAATTGGTCATGAAGATTTTTTTGGCGAGCTTCAATTACCTTGAGTTTGAGGCAGTTTATTATTTTATCAGTTTCAGTAGGTTTTATTTTCATAATCGTTGAAAGTCGTCGTGAGGTCTATTTCCACACGAGACCAACATTTGTGTGATGCACATATGTTTGTTACGCATCTGGGTGTAGGTACAATGTTGTTGTGTTAACCTGTCAAGTAAGAAATTGCAAAATATATACTTCTTGTGGCCCGGAACCCTTATCTGGTTTGCTGATTTCATCGTATGTTCATAAAGGTTCCTGAGCTTGTTTATGTAGATAGTATTTGTAGGCAACGACACCTCTGATCACAGATCTAGCACAATTTAAAAAATCACATCCTTATTTAAACATATAAATAGAGGAGAAAATATCAAAGGGCTTCCAAGCTAATTTTCTCCGACCTCAACATTTCCCTGGACGTCCTCGGGAAGTAGATTGGCTTCAATGTCTGTCTGTAAACAACGTTATGAGGCCTTGCGCTACAAATGGGTCAAGGTGCTGTGTCCTACACCTTCCCGTAATAAACGCCCTTCGAGAGCTTTTAAATGCTAAATGTACAGAAAAGGTGTTTTATTTACATCGGTACACTAAGGTATTGAAGCTATAAGCATAATATATGTTTCTGCAGTTTAGCCTGCTTTATTTTAGGTAAATTATGGGTATTATAGATGATTTTTTTTTATTTACCTACAAGTAATATCAAAACTTTGCTCTTGAATTAATTATTTTTTTAATAAATAGACTCATATTTATTTTTTATTAAAAAAACATTGCCTCACACTAGGGTTTTTTACAGGTCTGAGTGTTTGTGTATGTTCATATTTCATAGTGTTCACAAACACTCAGACCCGGAACAACTATCTGTAAGTCATAAAAATATTTGTTTCGTGTGGGGATCGACTCCAAAACCCGTGGCACAGAAACCGATCGCTCCACCAATACGCCAAACGTGCCGTAGAGTTTTTACCAGTATTTTGCCAGTAGATTCGAAAAAAAATCATGAGCTTTAATAACTACATTTCTGACAATAATTGATAAACATTATGCTACCAAAAAAGGTAAGTAATTACTATAGTTAAAAGGAGGCTGGCAGTTAATAAAAAATAAATAAAAAAGATATCATGCCGACGCCTCTATCTCATAATCGGTAAGTGGTATCATAAGGGACATTCGTGACAAAGCCCGCCGAATGACTTGCAATATTCGCCATTAGAATTACGAACTAGGGTTAATATAGTTAATGACAGTCGCCCATTACAAGTTGTTAGGCAAACGACACATAACGAACCGACGCCGAAACGTATTCGCCACGCTGCGTTTACGGGACCTCTGCTGTGACGTCAAACGTTTGGACCATTAGCGATAATCGGCGAGCTTAGAACTCGGCACATGTCAGAATTTGCAACTATTCTAGAAAGTAAATAAATTCTCCTTGGACATTTAGCGGAGACACACTTCAACAACAAATCGCTAGACTTGGTTTACAAGGCGAGCGACCGTCAGGTTCGGGCTTTGTAGAGATTCGATTGTCTCCTGTCTCGTTCTCCATATAGTGCAGTTGAGATTTTTGCAATAAAGACTATTTTCGTAATGCAAACATTACTTGAGATTTTTATGGAGTGGGCAAATTGACATTCGTCCCTATACGAAATATCCGTAACTGCACTTTTTGTGGGCATAAATCTTTTATCGTTTGGAAGGGAGAACGCTAGTTCTGATGATCGATCAAAAACACGATCGTTAATGGCATCATAATATCACAAGCTACATTTTTTGACTTAGGTCGGATTGGAAGGTAAACACTAGATCCCACATAACGGGTTGTGAACGTGTTTCAGTAGATACATGAGGAGATCGTGGGTAATATCATATATACAATTTTGAAAAAAAAACTGCCACATTAACCTAATGGTTCTGAGTGCGATTTTCAGGTCGAGCAATTCTATGAAATTCTCAGTAGCAGCTCGGAATTTGGGATTTATGCCCGATTAATGGCAATAGGTTCGCCTCTATTACATGGGTTTTAAGCATACCGGTGACCTGTGGGTGTACATTATAGTACGTCTTTACCTTAGGTACCCTTCGAAGCATACAGGCGTGATAATATGTAATGTTATGTTCTATTAAAAATACCTATCTTTACGACTACGTCTTCCTTTATGCTGGTGGGTATTGGGAACTAACTTTTACGTAGCTAGGTATATTAATGACAATTTTACTAAGTTTGATCGACTATAGGTTAGACTTGGTTCTCGTGTAAAAATAGGAGCTTAGACATTTAGGATTGTTTTCTTTGCCCCACACTTTCGTGGGAGATTCATGCTTCGGCACGAATGGGCCGGCTCACCTGGAGTGATACCTACAACGGTCTCATAGAAAACTGGCGTGAAACAACACTTACGTTGTGATTTGCTGAGTGAGTGAGGATACCGGAGGCCCAAACTCTTTTAAAAGGTGGGCAATGCACTTGCGACTCCTCTGGTTTTGCGGGTGTCCATGGGTGGCGGTAGGTAATCGCTTACCATCAGGTGATCCGTCATAAAAAAATACTTGGATTTTTTATCGTGGGTACATTAATTATCATCTTCATCATATCAACCAAAAAAGATCCAATGCTGAAAAAAGGCTCCCCCCCTAGGCCCTAATAACATACCGATTTCACTAGTGTTGTTAAAGAAAGAGTAAAATGGTTGGACAGTGGACACCGTTATAAAAACATTTTAAAATAATCAAGTTAGCGTTTATCAGTAGAGAGATGGCAACTAGCGCCATCTTTTGAATTTTATCGTCAATATTATTTTGATCATTATTTTTGTCATCATAGAAAGAAGTAAAAGGGATTCGCCATAATATGCCATAATTGATTGCTCAAGAGATAGTGGACCTTATGGCGTTATCTTAGATGCTGTTTTTCTTCTAATCCAATAGATGAAACGAAGAAGTGGAAGGAGTCTGTCCCATTGCCATTTCAAATTGATATTTTGATATTTTCGTCGAGCAGTGAAATGTAAATAATAAAATTATTAGGCATAACAAGACATGAAAGGTTGATTCTCAGATTTTTGATTTTAATATCAGTTGCTAAGGCTTTTTGTAAGGCAAAGTATTTCTAAAACGTTCCATTTACTTCAGCAGCCTTTGAATTTCTTTAGGGCGGTACTTATATAACGTTATTATGCTTGAAATATTAGGCATTTGAAATACTAAATATGCTAGTAGTTTAGTTGTTGTACTATTAATATTCAAGAGATTTTGCATACTTTTGGATAATGAATAATTACAAAAAAAACTTTCATAGGACTTCACTGAAAAATAGAAACAAGTATACCTACACTACAGTGAAATCCAGCCGTTGATTATCACCAGAATCAAATTGTAAGAATTATAAACTTAACCAACTAATAAACACTGTTATAAAATACCCCGGTACTCCCGTTTACAAGAGATTTTTACCAAGACTCTTGATGAAATCCGATCCTTTCCAACCTATCAATCTGCAGATTTGCTAATCAATAGAAGAAACAGAAGAAGAATGTATCTGTTTAATTACGCAATATGTATGTGTTTATTTTATTTAATTACGCTCTGTTCGAACGCTACCGTTGCCGCTTTTTTTGGGTTATTCTGAGAGCCTATTGCCATGCCTTATTTTCGACTTCTTTCTAGGACATACAAATGGATATTTGAAACCAAAATTCATTAAACTTATATAAATACTTATTACGGGAATTAGGTATATTCATAATCAACGAAGACCCACTTACGTTCCTCAAGCTCATCAACGATGTGCCTCCATTAGCGTGCATGTGGGTAACAATCTGCCTAATTAATTAGCCAGTCCTGGCTTCGTTCAGGACGCACCTATATTTCACAGAGCTGACAAATGCGTCCGTTCCATCACATCGGATAAAATATTATTAAAACAAACAAATGAACAAAAAAGATAGCTTTTCGAAAGAACCGAAATCAATGTGCGAGCTCTGCTACATTGCCGGCTCTCAATTATCGATCTTCAAAAGTCCTATATTTGAGAGATCTGTGTTTGGAAATTGAGCTCTAGAATTACAAATTAGAGTTGATTTTGATTTGTGGGCCATGGAGATAATAAGTACGAAAGGTCGATCAGTTCTGTGGCCGTAATTTAATGTAACAGTTAATATGACAGCGGGCATGAGCGTGCCAGCGGGTCGCCTGTGTATTATATTTATGCACTCACACCTGGAGGTCTGCCGCTCTCAAGGGTATTTTATTTTGAGTTGTTGTCTTGATACGATAGAGAACACGGTATTTATGTTGAGCCCAATAAATATGGACTATTAATTACTGATTGTGTTACAGTTCTGTTAATTCATAGTGATTAATAGCTGCGCCTTTCATGTTAACTGGTTCGGACATACTTTGGCAGCATAGCCTGAGGTGTTTAATGCGTCCAATGTTTATTCTATTGTATCGCTACTCAATACATTTGTTCTTTTGTACTCAATGTGTTACGGTGGTTAATAGTTTTAACATCGATAAAAAGTCAACGGGTATTACATTTGTAACATCTTTTACGTAAAGCAAAAGATTAGCGTGCCTATCGCGAATCGTCCAAAATGGCTTTATCACACGCTTAAGTGACTAACTCTTGACACTATTTGACAAAATGAAATCGAGTAGGAATTGCAACATTGATTGGAAATAAATTGCGACAGTTTAAATAAAACAACATTTATTAGATGTTAATCTGTCAATCCAGGAGATAATAGATTTAATTTATTTGCATTTTGTTTAGAGAGCAAATAGCTATACATACTATCAACGATAAGACGTGTTTACAGTTAGAAACTGCATTAACGAACAATTACATTGTAAATTGCAATTTAGCGTTGACAAATCAATATTGAGGTGAAGATAAGAATGGAAGCAAAAAATTAGCACATCAGACGGAAGGGGAAAGTACGATAAACGATTTAACTTCACTACAAATAGTCCAAATATATCTATTATTAAACTAATTCAATAACAACCTATTATAGATCAGGTATCGATTACGATTCCATTTCAAAGAGTGCCAATAAATTAAAATGGCAAATCGATTCGGGCTTTCAACAGAAGTTTGATAACAATAAATTTTATCAGTTAGTTATTTCAGCATCGATGGAAATTTTAAAGCTACATAAGTGTAATAGTTTTAAGTTAAGGTGTCTTTAAAGTTGCAAATTAACAAAGAAAAAAGCGAAGTAAATTTTTAAACTAAAATTTTGCTAAAAAGCGTAAAAAATCTATCCGCTAAACTATACCTAGGTAAAGTACCTCATTAGTAACACCTCTGTTTTTTTAAGAAATCTACAGTGAGTATCTGGTGGAAAACGGTAAACTACCAACCTGTTGGTCGACCTGAGCGAAATGCTTGAATAATTGGTTGTCTACGGACGGATAGTGCTCAATTCGCAGCTTCGATATCAGGGATCAGGTGTTAATATCCGTGGGGAAGTCGTGATGAAAAAAAATACGTTTTCCCCGCCACTAGAATACTTTCATGTAAAAAGAAAGTGTTGCCACTATTTAATCATTTTGTAGGTAAAATACCGTGAGTTTATTAAGTCATCCACGGACGGAACAACGCAGAACACAAGTATTTTTTACCAGAAAAAAATTCGAGATATATTTTATTGATTGCCTAAAGCAAAGTTCGGGGAATACTAAATCCTGATATTGCTTACGTTGTTGTGAATGTGCGTCTGTAGCTGGAACTTCAACGAACATGTCCGTGTTATGAGTAAACACGTGTAATTTGAGATGAAATGTGAACCGATTGATGTCTTTGTTCAAGTTCGGAAACGTTTTATGGCCTGCCGAAGGGCTGCTGACTAAATTCGCAACTTACATTGTCCCGAGCCTCGTACGAAGGTTGAGCAAAATATTATGGTTAACGTAGTTACATGCTATGGTAGAAATTGACGACAGAGTATTGTACAACATACTTTTTTGTTTACTAAATCGATCATCTTTTTTTATAACTAAAATTAAATTAAATTATTGGTCTATTAGAACCTTTGCGCGACCTTTTTTTTTATTTAGTAGGTACGAAAAATCCTCATGGATCGTCTGCCTGAGGAAGCGGCAGCGTATGCCGGAATTTTACCGACAAAAATCATGGTCCCTTTAAACATCAGGCTTCGTAGACTGAAGATATATTCATGCGAGTTTCACTACATAGGATAGCGTACTTACCATCACGCCCAGTATTAAAAGGTCAAGCAGAGGCGTACTTATGTATATCAATAGTTCACCGGTAGATATGTTTAGGTTCCATGTATGTAGGGGCGAGCCCTTCGCCATTAACTAACACGGTTCGACCTACGCGCAGAACTCACGTTTAAAACCACTAGGCTGAGGCAGTTAGTAAGGCACAATATAGGTCAATACAAAATATAATAAGTAGGTACTTATATTACTTTCTTAAGTGTACGTAGATATTACTACATAAACCACGTCAAGGATTTTCATATAAAAGTTGTAATCGCTTATCAAATAAATAGGAAGGATCTAAGGAAAATCATTTGGTACCACAAATCATATTGAATACTCAGATGAGGAAAATCGGGGACCTTGTGAACGGATGTGGAACACCATTACGTCATTATTATTAATTTTTATCCGACTACGAAAAAGGAAGGTTTCAGACGATGTATGAGAAGGTAGGTACGTATAAATAAATAAATAAATATTCTGGGACATTTTTACACAGCACCATCTAGTCCCAAACTAAGCAGAGCTTGTACTATGGGTACTAGATAAGGGAATAATACTTATATACTTTTTTTTTTTAAATACATACATATAATACATAAGAAACACCCAGACGAACAGAAACACTTATATTCGTCACATAATTTTTTTTTTGTGTTCTGTGGGAATCGAACCCACGACCTCATGGTCAGCAGTCCGGTACTCGAACCACTAAACCACAGAGGTCGTCAATATGTCGTCACGTATGTATCTATATATGGATGTTAAATCCAAGCTTAAAAATTACTGATCTGATTTTAACAAATTACGTGTCGAGTGATTCGTCTTTGCAGTAAGAGTGTCATAGGATTGTTGAAAAAACACGAACACTGGACATATGAAAATAACCCTTGTTTTAGTTTTCAATTGACTTTTTTCGTAGTCGGGTTTTAGATTTCAAGCTTTCGTTTTTATGTACAGTTAGAAATAATATTGTACATTGTGTGTGTTAAGAATGTTGAAGCGCTTGTTCCTAGTCGTGGAGTGATAATCGATCTGCGAAGTGAAGCTTTTCTTGTCGCAGATCAACCACTCGACCTTACATGGGACCACACCGTGCCTCGGAAACCACCTTGGTCCTAGTTGTCGTACAAACACCTTCCGTAGGTTTGAATCCTGTCTAAAATCGAATTTTCTTTCGGTAAAATACCTGTGTTATTTTAAACTTCGGCTCACACTAGGATTTTCTCATGTATCCGTGGGTGCTTTTACAAATACAAATTCTCACATACACAAACGAACAGATCCGGACTACCTATAGATCATACAAATATTTGCTCCGTGTGGGGATGGAACCCACAGCACGTGACTCAGAAACCGATCGCTCAGCCGTCTAAACAAGTCTATCAAGTCGTTTATATTTCGTAGTTATTCGTCTACTTACGTACTGTTTATGGAGTATAAGTTAACATACATTTTTTATTATGTTTAACCTGAGCGTTCGTTTAGCTTATTATAGAGTGATACGTACATTAGAGACTGCAAGAGCACGGAACGCGCCTTCAACTATCTTCCTTCATAACCTTTATTAATGTCGTCTCTATAGCAACCTAGCAAATCAGATTATTCGCAGCTATGTGTACATATTATATTATGTCTTTACCTATGAAATTGCCGTTTTGTATGAAAAAAATTAAACGAATTTTTTCATGTATTTTTTATTTGTATTAATCGAAGTAATCACCCATGCAATCAATGCATCTTTGCCAACGCAGTGGCAGTTTATTGATGGCCTTCTTAAATAAATCAGCTGGACGGGAGGCAACAAATTCTTCAAAGGCATTTTGTACTGCCTCTCGGGTATTTAATTTTTTTCCCGCCAAGAAGTTATCCAAATTCTGGAAAAAGTAGTAGTCTGTAGGCGCAAGGTCTGGTGAGTAGGGCGGATGACGGAGAACTTCCAACCCCAGTTCTTGCAACTTGGAGACCGACTGCTGTGCAGTATGAGGTCGCGCGTTATCATGCAGGAGCAGCGGAGACGAGCGATTGACCAATGCTGGTTGGAGATGTGCCAGCTTCTCCATCATTGTGTTCAGTTCTTCACAGTACACATCTACAGCAATGCTCACCCCGTTTGGTAAGAAGCTGTGATGAATCACACCGGCGCTAGACCACCAAACAGTGACCATTACTTTTCTAGGGGTAAGTTTTCGTTTAGGGCATTGTTTAGGTGCTGAACCAGGATCCAACCAACTTTACTCGAGCGCTGGCTCGGGAGGAGGCACGGCTCCCTCACGTTCCGGGCGACGCAGGTGCTCTCGGGGCACGGCTGCTTCGGGAAGTACCTGTGTCGCATAGGGAGGGAGCCGGACGCCCGGTGCCATCACTGCGTCCATTGTCGGGAGGACACGGCGCTGCACACGCTGGTGGAGTGTGCCGCTTGGGAGGAGCCGCGCCGTGCCCTCGTCGCTGCGGTGGGAGACGACCTGTCGCTGCCGGCCGTCGTTCGATCTATGGTCGGCAGCGCGGCGTCTTGGGATGCAACGATCGCCTTCTGCGAAACTGTCATCTCGCAGAAGGAAGCTGCGGAACGGGAGAGGGAGTGCGCGAGCACTAACCCGATCCGCAGCCGGCGCACCGGACGTCGGCGGAGGGCCGACAATGCCCTCTTCCGGCCTCCATAAATGGGTCCGGGGGTGGCAGACGCGGGGACGTCCGCCACGCCCCCCCTTATAGGACCCGAGGCGGTGGCGCGTAGTGTTCCACGCGCGCCCCTCTAAGGCGATGGGGGGGAGTCCAACGCCTCACTCCCCCCCTCCACAATCTGCAGTCGGGGCCCGCTGCGGCGGGCCGGCACTAGTCGGGGGCCGCGGACGAATTCTCTGTTTCCCGTAGCCCCCGACGCAAACGTGCAGGAAGGAACACCGTGTGGTTTTTAGTCGGTAGGTCACCCACTCTGGGTGGAGTCCGACACGCCCCGCCGCCTCCCCGGGCGGCGGAAGTCCATGAGGATTTTCCACACGCACAAAAAAAAAAAAAAAAGGATCCAACCAACTTGCTGAGCGCTTGCGGTTATCAAACAGAATCCATTTTTCATCGCAGGTAACAATGCGGTTCGAAATTCCTTAATTTGTGAGTCTGTTGAGCAGTGCAAGGCACGTCTCGACGCGTACTTCGCGCTGGCGACCATTGAGTTCGTGGGGCACCCATTTGTTAAGCTTTTTTACCTTGCCAATTTGACGCAAATGGACCAATATTGTTTTGACGCTAAAGTCGAAAGCTGCTGCTAATTCAGCCGTCGATTGTGTATCATCAGCTCCCACAATCGCCTTTAATTCGTCATTGTCCACCAAAGTCTTCGGACGACCGCGAGGTTCATTTTTCAGGTCGAAATTCCCAGAACGGAAGCGAGCAAACCAATAACAGGTGGTGCGTTGGTTTGTAGTGTTAGCTTCGTAAACGTCGTTGATGTTGCGTGCCGCTTGTGCCGCGTTGCTGCCACGACGGTACTCATATTCCATAATTACTCGTAATTTTAACGTATCCATGATGACGAAAAAGATTGAAATGCGATGAAAATGTAACACTAATCAATAAACAAATGACTACTTTTGGAAAAAGAATTCCATGTTTTTAAAATAAAATTAATTTGAAATTTGAATTCTTAGCCAAACAAAAATTATTTTGATTTGAAATGACCAGTACCTACTGCAGAACGGCAATTTCATAGGTAAAGACCTATTATTATATTTTACCTAGTTTTATTTTAAAGGTACTTTTGTTGAAATACCTTTTATCGTGTTTGTCAATAATAATTCATCTATGATCTATTCTTAATAGCAGGTCGGAGATTCGAATTGTGCCTGGTTAAAGGCGCGTCCTATTACATGGGACCTAAACATACCGGCGACCTGTTGGTGTGTGGGTTAGGCAGAGGTGTACTGTGGGAAATACAGCCATGATGGTTTATTTATGTTGACTACTGTCGTCGGTGGTTAACACTTACCATAAGCGATAACCACCGCCCATGGACACCCGCAACACCAGAGCAGTCACGAGTACGTCACCCGCCTTTTAAAAGGGTTTGGGCTTCCGGTAACTTCACTCACCCAGCGAAACACAATGCAAGCGCTGCTTCACGCCGGTTTTCTGTGAGGCCGTGGTATCACTGCGGTCGAACCAGCCTATTCGTGCGGAAGCATGGCTCTCCCACGTTAAAAACGTTAACTTATTTTTTAATACCACTAAGGTGGCAATACAAGCACACGGTCCGCCTAATAATAAGTACTCCCTTTTAAAAGGCCGGCAGCGCACTTGTGACTCCTCTGGTGTTGCGGGTGTCCATGGGCGGCGGTGATCGCTTACCATCAGGCGATCCGTCAGCTCGTTTGCCTGCTATCACATAAAAAAAAAAGTCGTTACCGTAGCCTATGGACGCTTGCAACACCAGGGGTATCACTAGCGCGTTACTGACTCCGTAAAAATCTTTTCGCACCTTTTTTGAGAGGGTGGAGTAATGATTAAGAAGGAATCTGGGGCTGGCAGCATAGGAGACAATATGTATGATGCTTAAACACCACCGGTCCCCTCCACTGCCAACACAACGCTTCCTCGCGGAGCTCTACCGACCTTTTTTTTGCAAGGTGGAGGTACTTCCCCAGTCGGGTAGCTCAAATTGTGAGTAAATTTATTCAATTCCACTATGCCCTACCTCTCATATAAATAACAGTTGTTGTAAATTGTTGTTAAAATAACTGGTATTTTCGACTGCTACGCTAGATGTCCGGGGTTGAATTCCCGGATGGAGCAGTGTTATTATTGGATTTTTATTAAAATTCTCAGTGATAGCTCGGAGTTCGGACGTAAACAAACCGTTGATGAGTCGTGGTTGTACATTAGTACCTTTGCATAACCTTTTCAGGAATATAGGCGGGATGGTAGGTATGTTAGATTGGCAGATGGTAGATTTTTAAATCCTGTAAAGCTCAGAATACTTAGTACAGTCATGGGTGCTATAACCCTCATTAATTTTAATATATCCTACGACAAAATCTGAATATGTCTTATGGCTTATTAAATAGATATTATTATGAAGTAGAGAGGTATTTTAGAACCCAAAAAGGTTTTACGGTATTATGTGATAAAATATAATCTTTTACTGGGTGGGGCTGTAGGGTCGACGATATTAATTTAATTAACATCATTATGCCTATATAACGTTAACCCTACCATATTGGGGTTGGCTTCTAGTTTAATCATCTTTGGCTTAATAATAATAGAAAATAATTTGTTGTCGGCGCGGCGTATCTATACTAATAATAAAGCTGAAGAGTTTGTTGGTTTGCTTGAACGCGCTAATCTCAGGAACTACTGCGCCGATTTGAAAATTTCTTTCAGTGTTAGATAGCCTATTTATTGAGGAAGGCTATAGTCTTTATATCATCACGCTACGCGGACGAAGTCGCGGGCAGAAGCTAGTAGGCTATATGATTGGCTTTTTTGCCAACCGTCGCGGGTTCGATCCCCTACATCATCATCTTGCAACCCTCATCCCAATTTGCTTGGGGTTTTTATTTATTAAGGGAAAAAGAGTATCGTAAAGCACCTTGGTATGTGTTTCGAGTTTTGCGCGTAAGAGCCAGTTCCCCCTCGGTTGCTGCGGCTGTTGCAGTCTGCAGTCCGTTGGGGCTCTTAAGGATCGGCAACGCATCAGCAACTCCTCTGGTGTTGCAGGTATACATGGGCGACGATGACTACTTACCATCACGTGGCTCTTCAGCTCGTTTGCCGACTTTATCCATATAAAAAACTTATGGATATTTTATTACAGAACAAAGTTAAATGATTATTATTCCCCACGTCTTTTTTTCCACCTTAAAGTAATAAAGTCATAATACACATAATTAAATACTGCGCACACGATCATTACCATCCTCGTTTCATTATGATATAAAACGGTAATTACATAGTTGCAAAACATTGGGGATCATTACCCGGCAGCTTTACTTAAAAAGCAATGAAAATGGCTACATTAGCACAGTGGATGAGCTAGTCAGCTCGTAGTGAAGTAATGAGTTCGATTCCCATTGCCAAGGGTCTCCGGACCCAGGAAATTTCAACAACAACACAAAGTCTAACTTTTTAAATATAATTAAGTACTTATGGGCTCGACCGGAGTGATACTACGGCCTTACAGAAAACCGGCGTGAAACAAAAACAAACCCTTTTAAAAGCTCGGCAACGCATCTGTGACTCCTCTGGTGTTGCGGGTGTCCATGGGCGGCGGTAATCTTTTACCATCAGGCGATCCGTCTGCTCGTTGAAAAAAAATACTACTTATACTTTTTTATGGGATAGGGGGGGCCCTATCCCATAAAAAAGTATAAGTAGTATTTTTTTACGGATATAATAAGACCTAAACTTTTCACTTAGATTACTAGACAATGTTAGATGGTCAAGTGACAAATTACAGACACACTGTACGTGCACAATCTATTGTTCTTATGCCTGAAGTCCTGACGCGGTTTGCTGAAATAATACCTACCAGAAAAGTATAAAACTTGGTGCCATTTGTCGGCACTGCCTAGAAACTTTTACAAAAAACCTACTTTGTTTATTAAATAGCCGTAAGCGGATGCCCTTATTACATGACAAACTCATTGAGGGAATATATGGGTGCCTCAAGGGACGTACTAAAATTAAGTTATAATAATTTTATTATTAAGGCCAAGATAACCATAGGCTCAATACGAGTTTGGACCGTGCATAGAATCGCGCAGAAAAGCACTATTATGATAAGTACCCTTATTTGAAATAATAGATAGTGATTATTTCACCGTATACGGACGTGTTAAAATTTCATTCCTCAATGCCGATGGTACAATAGAGTTAGTGGAGATCACTAACTCTATTGTACCATCTTTATTTTTGTACCCATATTCGCAAATAAATAAATTGATTGATTGATTGATTGATTGCCTTCAAAATGGGCATCTCGTAAGAGGTGAGAAAATATCTGATTTGCTTGGTGGTAGGACCTCTTGGGTTCTGACTGGCTGGCACCTTCGTGAGTGTTTCGACTTTTACGCGTAAGAGCCAGTTTCCCCTCGGTTGCAGCTCTGGCATTCTGCAGTCCGTAGGGTCTCTTAAGGGTCGGCAATGCATCAGCATCTCCTTTGGTGTTGCAGGTGTCCATGGGCGACGATGACTACTAACCACCAGGTGGCTCGTCAGCCCATTCGCCGACTTAATCTATAAAAAAAGTTATTTTCTGTTACAGTTCTAGGATTAAATCTCCCATACATACATTTATACTATCTAAAATGCCAGGCATAATTCTTTCTGCCGTACATCCACAATTAGCGAACCTGTCGCTATTAACCGGGCACAAATCCAAACTCCCAACTCTACTGAAATCGCTTATCTACCTAGAAAATTCCATTGAAATTTGGTTCAAGCTGGAAATGGCTTCCAGGTCCTCTAGTTGCTCTAGCTAACGAATCCTATACTAATGCGACAGTTCAATGCAATGTATATTATAAAACATTAGGTATATCCTTTTAGGTCTAAGTCTAGTTCAAAAAATACAAATTTTAATTTGTGCATACTGCAGGAATCACTTAAAATGCTATTAACGCTAAAAATAGGTAGTAAAGGTAATGAGTGCATGATTTAAAAAATATACACCCGATTAATAAATTCACGAAATCACGACGAATATCCTTTGAAAGCGAAAAATCGCATCGCGAAGAAGATTAGAAGCGAGCGCCCAAAATTCTATGTCAACAACTTCTTTCAAACACCGTTCGGAATATTTTCGCTCGTTTGATGTTACATTCTCTTCATATAATTGGAGATTTTGGTAAATAAAGCTCTTCTTAGAAATCGCTGATTTGAGACTAAAATCCTTTGTGACGTTTTTATAGGTATGTTGAATGGGCTACATATATTGTGCCCTCACGTGTACCCATGACTTACGTTATAATAAAAAGTCTGACAAGAAAAAAGGGTAAAAATAATGGAGAAAAATAGCGTTTTAAAAAGATTTGTTTGATATGCTTTTACATAGATGATCTCAATAGAAAATCAGATGTTTTATCTGATTTTATGATAGACAGGAAAGTACCTACGGTAGTACGGTAGACGACCCGGTAGTAGGAAAGTACTACATCTTCACCTAAGGCTCCGGGAAGTATACTTCCTGAAGCCTCAGGTGATATACATAGGAGATACAAAAATTATTCATCAAAAGTACCTACCCATCTGTAAAGAGGACCAGATAGACTTCCTTTCATCTGGCTCGTTTCTTCTTTGGATCATGACTTCTTTTGCCTTTGCGCACGTCCCGGCTCATAGCTTCCTGTCAAAGACTTGTTCGCTCCAACGGCAATCGGATATTTAAATCATTTCATTTCTTATGCCCAGTTCCAATAAGTAGGTACCGATTATTGGATTGAAATTATGACACGTGTATCTTTGTCAGAGTATTTCCATAGTAGGTAGTACCTAATATAATTATTATGATACTTTTCGCTAGTCCATATTTGCAGATTATTTCAAGAATACGGTTACTTAGTTGACTTACATATCTATCTTATCTATACCTACTCATTGATTGATTGTATTCAATAATTGCGTTGAGTCTTCCTATACCTATTATAGTTTCAATTGAGAGTAGTGTTTAATACGTGAAAATTTTATTTAGGAGCGGTATTTTATTTTTATGCGATTGCGAGCCAACGAGCAGACGGATCCACCGCCGCCCATTGACAGCTGCAACACCAGAAGAGTCACAAGTGCGCTGCTGGCCTTTTAAAAGGGATAGTACGCTCTTTTCTTGAAAGTTTGAAGGTTAAGATAATACATAGAAATGAATTCCTTTAGACTAGTTTATTTACCTCAAACTAAGCGTTTCCTTTCGTACAGATTAATACCTTTAATAATATCTTCATATTATACAATGGCCGGTATGATCATATTCATAAAAGACAAAATAAAAACGCAAAGTCTAATTTCACACTAGTTGTAAAATATCAACATTTTTCTCACGAACTTACGTAACAAACCATTGTATTCCCACAGGACTTAATTAGGTGCCAAAACCCGGACACGCGTAAACGGCATCAATTAACGGGCAATTAACTCAATTAATGCTTACAAGCGTCAATAGGATCAACATAATATACCGTCGAAGTATAGGTGGGCAATAAAGAAATCAATCAGCGGATTAGGTATTTCAAATCAATAAAATCAGAAAAGGCCATAATATTGGTTGGACATTCATAACGATATAAAGTTACTGGATGTGGTAACAAGCGCATTCTTAACAATATTTTTGAGGTTATGACTTTGTGTATATTACTTCGCGTAGAATTTAATCAATGCAGGTTTCTAGGTGCGTGTTATAAATTTTCATTCCAATTTTTTATGTAAATCTTTAAATTTTCGAGCCCCGTTTCTACATCTTGTGGATTTAATATTTCAGTATGATAATTGAATCAAGAAATGGCCGGAATTAGATATAAATACCACGAGATTGACAGCTTCCTTTGCCTTTTCTTCACTGATAGTAATTTTCTCTGAGTTCCACCTCAAAGTCCGTATCAAATAGGTACGCTCCTAGCACATCTAGTAAGACTACGTAATAGTTCAGTCGCTTTTTTAGTTCTCATGGGAGTATAATATGCGAGGCGGCTCGTATGATACAGAGTGGGGGGAGCGCGGGTGGTGGGGGGCGGTGCGTTTGATGCCGACAGCACAGGTGTGATGCGCGCCCGATGCGGTCCCGCTGATCGACGCCTGACCGCATCGAAGCGTTGACTGTAGTTAGTTTATCAACCGCAGTTTTAAATTAATGAGTAGGTAAGCTAAGGTTTTTGTGGTAAAGACTGGGCCCACCTGTAACATAGTATTAGTTAATTTCCTACGTCTATTTTACTATACTAGTTGAATAGTTGCTATGTATTTTTATGGAAATAATTAATTATTCATTAAAATACGCTGCTTCATATCAATTTCAGTTTGAGATTAACACATAATAGTGATTTACTACTTGATTGTTGCATAGGTCACGGGTTCGATTCTCTCATGGATCAAATATTATTAGAGGACTTGGCTTATGTCTTTATCTGTAAGTAAGAAATCCTAGTCCTTAAAATTTTCAATTTGTTATAAAAATTTAGGTCACTTTTTGTCTTGATTGATTTCGTTATTAAATTAAAACAAAATCGCTAAACTGAAGTTAACGAACGCGACATGGTGCAACCAGCCAAATAAGGTTCACGCGGGTCAGTTAATTATAATACTGAGCATTATTTCGCTGTAGTTAACTGATACGTAAACGAATTGTTACTTTTATACCTATTCCTTATCATACATTGACTGGGGCGTTTTATTCTTAACTTAACAGTCGATAACTGATCCGAGAGGTGACCGAGAAGGGTGATAAACGAACTGTTATTATTTATAGATAATTGTGAGATATGCGATTCTTTTCTTTTAATTATTTAATTCGAGTAATAAACGAGGTTCGATTGTTATGGTCATATAGCACGAAATACGAACTTTGAAGCGTTCCATCGTTCCGAACGGTTCCCGTTAATTTAATGGGATACCTTAATGTGTGGTCGACACGACTGGGTTTGGAACAATTTATGAATTAATAGAATTTTCTACTAAATTCAACATCTAAGGATATTGTGTGAAGAAAACACTTACAATTAGAAACGAATGCTTGATCTACGTGATAGCTTAATTTGTAAAGATTGAGAAAATTAAGGTGATTTATTTTTTGAGATTAAGTTATCGTAAAATCTTATGATTGATGAGATCTTTTTAGCGTGCCTGAGACCTAGAATTAAGTTATAATTTTATTTAAATATCTCGTTCATGCTTTTAGATAATTCCTCAGTTTTGCAGCAATGATAAAAGAGTTATTATACAGCGGTCGTTCGGAAGATTTTCATACAAAAACATTGATCCCGATTTGATTGATGTCTTTCTTTGACACGCTGACATATGACACTAGGCAGAGGAATTTGTTACATTATCAACCTACTCAGAGTAATAATTGTCAATGCCTACATAATATGTAAGCGTTACGATTGATCATAAGAAGTACAGATTTTTTATAATACATGTCTTTATATAACATACCATCATGACTGTATTCCCCGAAAGGCTAGGCAGAAGTATAGCAATGTACACCCACAGTTCAACGTATTTTTAGGCCAGCCTATTGCTATTATACGGGCCCAAATTCAAACTCCGAGCTGCTACTGGGAATTTTTCATAGAAAACCCCAATAATAGGTACTGCTCGTCCTGCGAATCGAACCTAGGACCTCTAGAACCTAGGCCCATAGTAGTGGTGCTTGGGACTGGGACCACTAGGTTAATTAGGCAGTGAAATATAAATGTCTTTATTTTCTAGTAAAATAAACGTAAAAGGTATATTGCAACTTAATGCATAAAAGTATAAACAGAATTGTAGGTAATGTGAGTATGTACAATTGTACATAAATTAATATCGTGCCATATAAAAAAAAGCAAGCATCAACTTTGAGTTATTTAATTTATTTTTTGTGGACCACTCAGGATGCGCTGTGGCGTAACACATTATTATCAGGAAAGAAAACAAGCAAATACACAAAATCCATTACGGACCACTAGAGTGAAAGCAAAACCCGAGAAAACAACATGTATTGTGACGTTAACAGGATAATCCGACTTAAACGCGTCACGTTGACAATCTAATTTTCGCTTTACCACCCTCAATTGAAAAAGAAAGTGTCAACAATGATATAGTTACGATAAGACCACACGTTGTGACACAAAATTGACAAAATATTTTGCGGATATTCTTGTTTGTTGTCGACTAATCTTTCCTTTCTTTATACGGGATTAGACGAGCTTATTGTTGTCGGTGCTCGGATGAAGGACCCTTGATTGTAGAAATGTTAGCGAGAGTCGAGTTCTACGAAATATTGTGTCCTTTATCTTTATAAAGGACACAATATTTGGCTCTGATCCTCTTGACGGTATGTTTTTAATGTTAATATTTGTAAACTACCTCATTGGTTGTAAGTCTCTGAATGTGGGGTCCTTGATTCGATCGATACCAAGGTCGAGCAAAGTGTTTTTGAGTTGAATGGAAGCAGCAACTAGGAGTTTTGGCTATTGGAGGCAAGTGTGTGTACATTATTAGGTATAAGTACAATATATCTGCCTAATAATAAGTTACAGGCGCAAGGGTATGCTCATCTTATGTTTCTTATATATATAAGATATTAGTATTTTAAATTATTTATTTGCAAATTTCTTCCATTAAAATTGATTTCAATATTATCAAATTACATATTTATGATTTAATTATATTAAAAACGAATTCAATTCCTATACGAACTTGTTTACGAAAAATTGTGCATACGAAAAAAAAACTGCTTAAAATCTTCTGCATTTTCTGCATACAAGAAAGAATATTCTATGTCTTCGCTGAGGCACTTAACGCAATAGTTTAATTAACTATAATAAAACACGAACGAACAAGCGTCTCGTTATTTACAAAGACAGTGACGAGTGCAGAGTTCAATGAATGCGTGCTCATGCATGGAATAATTAATACACAGCCATCGGTAAAGTGTCAGGGCGAAACGGCGTCGAAAACAAATATATGAATATCAAATGAAACGATATATCTCGACAAGAAGAAGACCGATATTTTAAATTAAAAAGCTCTTCTGGTTTATTATCTTTTATTAATATGGCCGGTTCTTGGAAAAGTACAAAATGATGCACCATTTTGTAGAGTGAATTCTGTACAGAGGTGAGCAAATGCTTGCAAATATTCAGCTTCCACACTGTCACTACATATTTCAGTTAGGAGTGTGGAACTTGCAGAACGCTGTACCTAATGCAGGGAAATGGAATTTAGGCGACTGCTGTTGTAATTTGTAGTATTTGTTTTGTTACTAAATTTTATGATATCGTAATTTTTAACATAACATACATACCATCACGCCTGTATTCCCCGAATGTACACCCACAGTTCGCCGGTATGTTTAGGTCCCATGTAATAGGGGGCGAGCCTATTGCCATTAACCGGGCACAAATTCCTTACTCCGAGCCGCTACTGGGAATTTCATAGAAAAACCCAATAACACTTTGCTCGACCTGGGAATCGAACCCAGGACCTCTAGCGTAGCCTCAGCGCTTAGGACCACTTGGCTAATGAGGCAGTTAATAATGAGAGTAATGAGTATCGTAATTTTTATTCATATTTTTTTTGTTAATCACGGCGCTTTTACTTTTTGTTAAAAGTTGTTTTATTTCAACATTTTCAGTACCTAGTGTAGTATTCCACTAATCTGACGTACGGTGACGTTGTGATTTACTCAGTTGGTTTACGTGTTATCGCATTCTTCGTAAATATTGTGATTAGATCTTCACCAATTTGAGTGAGAGCACTTCGGACTACAACAAAATACGGTCCACAATTGACGAAAATGTCGGTGAACATATATAAAAAAAAAATAGACTAACATAGAACCCCTTTTTAGAGTCGGTAAACAATGATTCGGAATTACCAAAAAAAATTTTTTTTTAGATTAGTTTTCTGTTTTATGTGAGGTACCTACCTACCTATTTTTATGTAAACTTTGAACGAGGAAAGTAAATTATTTTATTACTTTTTACACCGTTTATATTAACAAAATACTTTGGAAATACTTATCTTCTTATAATTATATTTTAATATTACTCAGGTATATTCAATTAAAATCCACAATTCAGTAGCCAAGAGCGTGTATTTTGGTTCAAAACGCGCATCGTACATCTCATACCATGCATACGCGTTTTATGAGCTGTTTTAGGCGCGCAAGTAGCGAGTTAATATCGCGCCTCGGGCGTTGATCATTTTTTGCGGGTGCAGCCGAATCAACCACCTTGGGCTCAACAAATGTGTGGGCAATCCGGTAATTTATTTTTTTAGCCAATAAATTACTCATACGTCAAAACTTTGGACGTGGTCGGGCGGCGCGAGCTCACCCGAGTGATATATTGGCCCTTGTCACAGCACTACCTTTGCCTAACAATTTTTAATATGAGGCCCCGATTAATAAATTGCTCATTTCGGTTGGACCGTTTTACTAATGAGTCGGCGTGGACTAGAGAACGGGACACCCGGCCTCCATATTAATAATGTAGGTTACGTTAGTTTTTTTTTATGATTGTTCTTTTTATTGGGAGTAGGTTGACTCTGCTGAAGGAGTTTTTCTGTAGATGTAGTATTCACTTACCTCTAGTACTATACTCTATCATAGAGAAATATAGACTAATCACTGATCTCTCTAGGTACTCTCTCTCTCCAGTTACTTTTGAAATATCAAAAACTGCTTGCACGGTTCGAAGTTATAGGTCTTTATGGAGAAGAGCCGGCAAGAATCTCCATAAATACTTACTACTTTAAATAGATAATTGAACATTGACTGCGAAAACATTGAATTGAACGCGAATATTAGACATATTGAAATAAAACAACTTGACGGACTCTATCGCGTTTTATTAGTAAATATCAAATCCCGACGTTTCGGACCCTTTACAGCTTCCATGGTCACGGGCAGACAGTCTGCCTACATGGACGTTGTTAAGTTGTTTTATTTCAATAGGCTATTGTTGTTTACTGTGTTTTTCTTATCTCTATTATGTTTGATTTTAGTGAATGCTAAGAATAAATTTCAAAAGATAATATAACTGAATTTAGGTACATTGTCATGGCATGTAAGAGCTGACCAGTGAAGACTTTCTATGAAATTCTCAGCTCAGCTTGGAGTTTCGGATAGGCTCGCCCACTATTAACATGGGACTTAAACAACGGTAGGTGTAGGTACTCGTATATTAGTAGGTACGCCTCTGCCTAACCTTTCGGGAAATACAGGCATGATGATAAAGTAAAATGTAGCAATCTTAGTGACATTTATAAAGCTCAGCATTGGGCGCAATCTAAAGGCAAACAATGCATTTATTTTTAAAAACCCGTGGAGTGACGTAAGGCCTTCACTTTATGAAACTGTCTACAAAAGCTTTTCCGCCCTTCCAATCCTTTGCAACAAGTTCATGACACGTAGCAATATTTCAGCGGAACACTTTTGACGTTCTGTGGGTGTTGCATTTTCTGAAAAATATACTACATACAATAAAGTGGTATATTATTACTAGTTATACATATATCACTGCTTATAAGCCTACATATAAGCAGTGATAGCCTAGTGATATGACCATTGGACTGCCAAGTCAAAGGTCTCGAGTTCGCATCTAAGGCACGCACCTCTGACTTTTCGAAGTCATGTGTGTATAGTTAATTATCACGCGGTTAAACGGTGAAGGAAAACATCATGAGGAAACCTGCATGCCTGAGAGATTTTCTTGACGGCGTGTGAAGTCTGCCAACCCGCATTAGGCCAGCTTGGTGGACTATAGCCTAATCCCTCTCATAATGAGAGGAGACCCGTGCCAAGCAGCGGGACAATGTAATGGGCTGTTTATTTACATTAACATTTTATGTATAAAATCTTTCAAGAAGTAAATTATTGTTTACAGAGATGCAAGAAGTATGTTATTGTTTCCGTGTGCGTCATTCAAACAATTAAGTATAACTATTTATAAAAAAAATACAATTTAATTTAATTAATAGTTGGCTCATTGCAAGAACAGAAGGAACTGCGTTTATTTTTACTTATAATAATATCAATTTAAGTTTTTTCGATATATAATTTTGAAGAATTATAGTTTTTCATATTCACTTTAAGTAATATAATAAAAAATACATATTATTTATATTAAAAATATCAAAATACTACCAACTATTGTGTTTTTAATTGGTCAATTTACATGAGCTTTTAACTAATGTTCTGTGGTAATTATATTTTGGTTGTAAGTAAGGATGTAAAAATTACAATTGGATCTGACGTCCTAGCTAAGTTACACTATACTAGTTAACTTGTTTTAGGGCTCGCCAGTACCTACTTGTTTCCCAAGTACTTAACTTTGTTTCGATAAGGAAATAGGCTATGTCGTTTGGAAATCAAAGTTTGACATAGTATTCATGTTATTAAGAAAATATTCTTTCCTTTTTACGCAATTTCTAACTTCTAACAAGAATTAATTTACACGTGTAAAAACTAACTTCGGGCAACAAACTAAGAAGCCATAAAAACAAATCGTGGAAATGTTTGAAACTGACGAAATATCAAAAGGTTCGCCAAGCAATACGAAACCCTTAAAAATGTTCTTAAATAAATTATATTTTAAATTGGCTCCCTCATTAGTGTAGGTAATGGCGAGGTAACCAGGGAGAAAGAGATTTTTTCTGTACCTATTCCTGTTTATATTTTCAAGCTTCACGTCAATACCGCAGAACAATTTTTTTAAATTAAATAGAATGATGGTGATCAGTCAGAAACAAGGTATTAAGAGGACAATGGCGTTAGGAGTATTTTGAATCTGGAAAAACAAAATCCTTTTTCTATGACATTTTTCAAGTTACTTAGTTGAAACATGAATAGGATAACGACTGTCGGGCTAGCTACTATAGCGTGCAAAACAGTGCTCACTTTACGTAATAATTGTCTGCATAATGGAAATTTAAATTATTGCAATTATATTTTAAAATAATTAAGGAACTATGGACTGAACGTCCCATAAAATTTTGTCGCATATTTTCAAAGTCTTCCCTTATAGGTACTTAGTAGAACTTAGAAACGCTTTATATTATAGTCTCTACTTGATAGGGATGAACTTATTGCCAGTAATAGGGTCCATCTCTATCTATACAGTTACTAATATATATACATAAAACTGAAGAGTTTGTTTATTTGTTTGTTTGTTTACTTGAACGGTTTTACGTGGGAGAGCCATACTTCGGTACGAATGGGCCGGCTCGACCGGAGTGATACCACGGCCTCACAGAAAACCGGCGTGAAACAACGCTTGCGTTGTGTTTCGCCGAGTGAGTTGAGGTTACCGGAGGCCCAAACCCTTTTAAAGGCGGGCAACGCACTTGCGACTCCTCTGGTGTTGCGGGTGTCCATGGGCGGCGGTTATCGCTTACCATCAGGTGATCCGTTTACTCGTTTGCCCCCTATCCCATAAAAAAAAACGATAATCTCAGGAAGTACTGGTCCGATTTGAAAAATTATTTTAGTGTTAGATAGCCCATTTATTGAGGAAGGCTATATATCATCACGTTAGGACTAAGTAACTATTCCACGCGGACGAAGTTGCGGGCGGAATCTAGTAATAATATAAAACTCTGGACTGCCACTAAGAATTTCCTAAAGGAAAATAACCAATAACATTAGACCCATTTGGGTATGGAATCTAGGTCCTGATGTTCAACAGTATCGTTTACAAGGAATAGACCAAAGACGCATTCAATAAGGAAATGCAATTTTATAAGTAGTTTCAAGGAAGTGTACCATTTCATACTCTGATAGCTTGTTTACCAAAATAAAAAGTAATAATATTACTTTGTTCATATTATGAACAATTAGCAGATGAAATATTATATGAATAAATTAAATATTATTTGCATTTTTTACAATTTATCTGACGACCTATTACTGTATTGATGACATTAATTTATTCCATCAGTAAACATAATAAATAATTACGATAACATCATTATTTCACAACTTCAATGCATTGTGAAACTATTGTCCTATTGCGTCACCAGCGTATTGATATTGATTTCATGCATTTACAGTGAAATAAAATAAATAAATATCTATTCAATTAATAATAGATTTACTGAAATTACACGGTAGATTTAATACTGGAAAGTTGTGGTAAAATTAAGCAATGTTATGAAAAACTTTAAAATATTTAGCTACCTAAGGTTTTGGTCTGCTTGATTGTCTTCTGGAAAAACGAAATAATATTATTTTAGTGAAGGAAAAATGTCTACCTGCAAACAGGATACAAACCTACGACTTCTTGAAATTTGCCTTCACATTCGCAATTTACGTCGTAGAGGTGATGTCAGTGACGGTCATAGCGTCTGGTGTATGTAACCAGAACAGGCAGGTTCGAATCCTGCCCGTAATTCGAATTTTTCCTTCAATAAAATAACTTTACAATCTTAGCATGGAAAATGCAAAAAAAATACAAAAAGTAAAATAAACTAAACGAATTAATATCTACTGTCTACGCTGGTCTGTTCTATATGACAGAAAGAACACGACGTGTTTACTCACACAATACAAAGGCAGTTAGATATACTTATAAACTGCGTACCTACTTACATTCATTGAGTTATGAATAAAAATACCCACCTAAGCGTTTCGTAACTATGGAGGCAGCTAACAACACCTAATGCTATGAATCCTATTGCCGGGACTATAAGACCAGGAAAGACAAGTACTTACAACTTTTAGTCGGTACGAGTCCGACATTCCCTGCCGTCCCCCAGGTGGCAGACGATCCATGAGGATTAATCAGGATTAACGGTAAAAATGAAAAAAATACATAGTAGCAGTAAGCAATAAAGCTAGCTTCTGCCAGCGTGCCCTTCGTCTGCGTGGTCTTCAGGAGTTCAGTCCGACCTAGATAAAAAGCCCATGTATTATTCCAGACTATAATCTATCTCTGTGCCAGATTTTATCCAGATCCGTTTACCCGTTCAAGCGTGAATGAGTATCTAACATCCATCCATCCATCCTCACATACTTACGCATTTATAATATTAGTAGGATTAGCTAAGATAGCCTGGTCATAATCACTGTCAAAAATAGAACACCTTTCTAGTGACTTCTCTTCACTGCTATGCTAAAGGTCCTGGATTCGATTTCCAGCTCGAGCAAAGTGTTATTGGGTTTTTCTATGAAATTCTCAGTAGCAGCTCGAAGTTTGGAATTTGTGCCCGATTAATGGCAAAAAGCTCGCAACCTATTATATGGGACTGGCGAAATGTGGACCTTAGTACACTTCTGACTATCCCTTCGGTGAATACAAGCGTGATGGTATGTTATGTTCTATAGGTACACTAAATTTCTGACTGGTGAAGTGAAGGCCGAAAACACCAAATATTGTCCATCCTTATTAGAAATAGAATCTAATAAGAACGATTTGTAAGAGACACACCAGAAGAAAACTAAATAGCCCCAGATGGATAGTCTTATTTGAATTCATAAGTATTACGAGCGTACATACTCGACAAGAATTCTAAATAGGCCTTCAATAAATTCGATTTTCTACAATAAAACACACATGTGTTTAACTGAAAAGACAAGTGAATAATAAATTATGTATTCAAGTACGGAGGTTGCTTGTGCAGATATTATTTTTGTAGAAAGTACCATATGCTTATTAGAATTAATTTAATAATAATTGTGAGCCTATTGTTCTGATAGGACTTAGAAAAGTCTATGTAAAACGTGAATCTGGTATTATTAAAAAATCGCTCACATGTTTTTTTTTTTGCCTAATGCCGTAACTTTTTCTTGTCTTTGATGCCACAAGAAGACGTCAGAGAAGTCATATTGATTAAGTGATCTTTAGAATGATTGGTTTTAATTAAATTGTAAACGTTTATCATGCTTCAAAGCTTGTAAAATCTCAAAAAGTAAAGAATTCAAACAATTCTAATAAATAAATACAAAACCTAGCTACAGAACTGCATTGATAGTCTAGTGGTCCCAAGCGCGTCTGCTACCCTAGGCGTCCTGGGTTCAATTCCCAGTTCAAGCAAAGTGTCATTGGGTTTTACTATGAAGGTCTCAGTAGCAGTTCGGAGTTTGGATTTGTGCCTGGTTATTGGCAGTAGGCTCGCTCTATATTACATGGGATCTATATATCGGTGAACTGTGGGTACATGAGTAGGTGCACCTCTGTTTAACACTTCGGGAATTATAAGCGTGATGATATGTCATATGTAGCTACAGAATCACAAAATAATTGAATACACCGCACCTGACCAGTTATTGTTTTTGCATCAATGTTTAAACCATCACAGTTGTCGTCAATTACCTATTGTTGAGCCCTTATTGCTTAAGTTCGTGACTTCGGCTCCATCAAGCGGGAATTGTTTGTGCGAGAAACGGCCAACTAAGTGCCACAACGAACAGACTTAAACAAAATATACTCATTAGACAGAATGGAAAAGATATTGATCCATCGTTATCGGAATTGTAAGGACACAATGAAAGTCGTTTATTCGTCACGTACTCTCTAATTATCGTACTTTTACTACAACGTTTCCATTGATAACTAGGACCAATTAAATAATAATAAATAAGTGACCTGCGATAAAAAGTACCTATAAATATGAGGTGCATCAGATGCATTGGCACTGGCGAACATGGCTCGTGTTGTGTTGTGTGTGTTGGCTCTCCTAGTAGCCGGGGGCTTCTCGGACCCTGTCTGGAAGAGCGGTCCGCCGTCATCTGGTGAGTTCCCATTTATTAAATAATTTATTAATTTACATATAAGTTGACACGGTGTCTTTCTATGGGTTTTATAAATGTCACTAAGAATTAATAACAGATAAATAATAACAAACATCACACCTTAGTGAGAAATTAGAGTTTCCTGAGGGTAGCAAAGACGGTTGCTCAATCTAATAACAGTTAAAAGTTCTGCTAAAAGTATTGATAAACTTAAATAACTATTTTGAAGGACAACTGTTTTAGAACAAGCCTCGCCTGTTGCACTTGACGATAGAATGAAAGAAATATGGTAGATACCCATACTATCATAATTATACTACCTATAAATGTGAAAGTAACTCCGTCTGTTTGTTACCTGTTGACCTAAACTGCTGAATTAATGTTGATGAATTTTGCTACAGATAGATTCGACTTTGGCGAAGGACACACGCTAACTTTTGTTTAGTCCTTTGAGATGCGATAAAAGTTCATAATTATGTATAATCTTTTACAGGTGATCTAGAATTCCTGCAACGCCAATATGATTTGTTCCTATTATTCTTCCACATCCATGAACCAAATCACGTTGAATCTTGCATTAACATTGCTAAGACATGGAGTCTCGAGAAGAACATTGAACACTTCAGCGTATGTATAGATTTAAATATTAACTTGAACACAAATCACTTGAAACACTTTCGTTTTTTTTGCTGCAAATTTTCGTAATTTCAGATCTTTTTGCCATGGTAATCTAAACTTTTTCAGAATGTGACTGCTGTGACTACATACATCACGATGTTGGAGCACCAGTGGTTACTTCCACGCGCAGTGCCTTTCTCTATCCTGGAATCCGCGCACCAGTTTGAGGCTGTCACACTGTACAATGTGCTGTTCTCTGCTAAGGATTATGACACGTTCTATAAGACAGCTGTTTACGTTAGGGATCGCGTCAACGAACATCTCTTTACATATGTTCTCAGTATCGCAATTCTGAACCGGCCAGACACACAAAAAATGTATATCCCTCGCTTGCACGAAGTTTTCCCCTCCTTTTACAACAACGGTGAAATAATGGCAACCGCTCAGAGGGTAAACACACATGGCTTCCGAATGATTGAGCACTTCCCTTCCACCTACAAATGGGATGAAAATGTTGTCATTCGGTGGAATACCACAATCTGGCCTTACTTTAATAGCCACACCACGCCCGTTGCCTACTTCACACACGACTATTACTTGAACACATTCTACTATAATGCTCATCTTTCTCAACCCAACTGGCTCCATAGCGAAGCTCTCCCAGTACATAAACAAAGACGTGGAGAATGGTTCTGGTTCCTGCACAAGCAAATAGTTGCCCGATACTATATGGAGAGATTGTCAAGCGGTCTTGGTGAAATCCCTGAACTTGGCCATGAGCTTATAAAAGAAGGTTACAATTCAGGTCTTCTGTACCACAATGGTGTCGCTTTCCCCGTCAGGCCAAACTACTTCCACCTCAACCAGCCAGCTTTCGTTGACGAACTTGAAGCAATCTACGATTATGAACATCGCATTCGTGACGCTATCGATCATGGTTATGTGGTTAACGTAAGTGTCTGTAGTTGACAAATCTATTTGTACTCTTCCTCAGATAAATATTAACTTTGATTTGTGTATCCAAATAGTTGATTAAAATATTTAATATTACAGCATAATGGCGAACACATTGATATTGATAAACCTGAGGGTATTGAAATTTTGGGACGCATTATTGAATCCAGTGTCGATTCACCAAATGTTCATTACTACAAGGACTTCATCAGCATTTGGAAGAAGGTTTTGGGCAATTCACTTGTAGGCGAACACCAGTACTTCCACCAGTGAGTAAACTTCCTGTGATGAACTGAATAATATCAACATATTTAAGTATTTTAAAAAACGATTTTCTGCTTTCAGTTTCATTCCTCTGGTTGTTCCCTCGGCCCTAGAGCATTACCAAACGGCACTGCGTGACCCTGCATTCTATATTATTTGGAAGCGTGTCTTGGGACTATTCGAATTGTGGCAGAAAAAACTTCCGTTCTACAAGCGTGAAGAGCTTGCTCTGCCCCAAGTAGCTATCCAAAAGGTTGATGTTGACAAACTGGTGACTTACTTCGAATATAGTTACCTCAACGTCACGTCTGGACTGTACATGAACGAGGAAGAAGGTATGGTTTCCGAAGTATCTTTCGATGTGTCAAAAAGGAAATTTTACTGCCATACGTTTTCAATGTTTATTTTGTCACCAGCCAAGGGAGTATACGACCAAGTGAGTGTATTAGTTCAGCGCCCGAAGTTGAATCATAAGAAGTTCCAAGTCCGTGTGCATATCAAGAACGAAGCTGCGAGGAAAGTCGTTGTCAAGTTCTTCATAGCGCCCAAATACGACAGCCACGGCTACGAGATCCCGCTTCACAAGAACACCCAGAACTTCATGCAAATTGACGAGTTCCTTTACGACTGTAAGTAGCATTGCTGTTTGATATTTCTCTGCTTCCAATATTCATAATTCGTTATTTGAATACAAAAATGCATTAGTACTTACATACAATATACGAGAAACTTGTTTCAGTATATTCTCATGTCAACCGTAATAAGCGTAGCAGTTTATTAAAACGTTAAATGAACGATTTTCAGTGCCTGAAGGGGAATCAGTTATCGCCCGGGACTCTGTTGACAACTCTGGCAAGGACTTTGCGACCGCTAATCAAGTATACCAGCTCCTTGAGAAGGCAATCCAGGGCAAGGCACAGTTCCTCACCAGACAAGCTGACGGCGTTGAGAAATTGGGCCAACACCTTTTGCTTCCTAAAGGTCTGTTTTTTTATTATGAACTTATTTCAATAAAGATAATTTCAGTCGATTTTATAGTCACGCTTACCACCAGTGCCATGGTCGGCGAATGTATTTAGCTAAATCACATGTACAACTTAATAATGATCGCAATCACACGTCACAATATGGCCTCTGTACAACGAGCTATATATAAAATATTGTTGCTATTTCACAGGTCGCGTCGGCGGCATGCCTTTCGTCCTGATGGTCTACATCTCCGAATACAAGACTCCTACACCCAAGGCTCATGATACCTTCGATCCTTCCGTGTCTCTGGGCTTGCCTATCATGTTTAACGAATTTACCGATAAGCCATACGGATTCCCAGTCAACAGGCCCCTGTATCCCTGGCAGGTGGAGGGCATCAAGAACTTGCACGTACAAGACGTTCTGATCTACCACAAGCATACACCCGAAATCGAAGTTCCCCACACGGAATGAGTAAAATTTACGACTTGTTGAAAGGTGTGATAGGAACACAATTTATAAGATATACTCGTACAGTAGAAATTTCTAGAAATAAGAAGCTTCAACTTATCGCGTAAGATCCTTTAGTTAGTACCTATGGATTTTTGTAAGTATATTTATAGTATAATATTTTATATTTGTGTAGGTATATATTTATTATGAGTGTTTATTGTTTTATATTATTTGTGTATGATGACTAATGTAGTGATTAGTATTCCCTACCAAAGATGTAATCTGTTGTTATCATTCTTATTAAGTTTGTTTGAAAGTTATTGAAGATTTTTTGCTAGAATCCTTCATGTCACTCAATTATTCAGTCAGCTAGATCTCAGAATCACACATTAATTCAAATATTATACTTACTTATATAGTATTGTAATACGTATCGCATTTAATAAAATAATATGTTAAAAAATGTAATTTTTATTGATAACACCTACCTTATAACATTAGGGGGTACGCTTAAAGATTTTTCCAATTATATCATTTAGATTGGATTCATAGTTATATAACGTTAACCGGAATCAGTTAATGTATGTGCAAAGTTTTTATCTGAATAAATTTATTGTCACAGTCCAATATAACTTTGCCATTGTGCCAAAGTCTTCACTCAGTCGATATAATAATATAATATGAGCATGCATGTTTGGCATAATGTCTGAGCGATCGGTTTCTACACTACGTGTTGCGGGTTCAATCCTCGCACGGAAAATATATTTGTATGGCCGGTAAGTAGTTGTTCCGAGTCCGGGTGTTTGTGTGTGATCCCACGTATTAGAAGGCTAGCCTATTGCCTGCTACTTTTAACTGATACTGAGAATTTCATAGAAAAAACACTTTGCTTGACCTGGCAACCGAGCCCAGGACCCCTAGCATGGCAGCGGCATGTAGGACCACTGGACTTATGAGTAATGAGGCAGTAATGTTTATGTCTTTATTATGATTACCTGGAGAAAATTTGAAGTAAATTTTGGTTTTAGCTAGGTACCATACAAAATAAACCAGCTAGTGAAAAATAGATATAATATATAAAAATGGATATTATCTATTTTTATACAGATAATTATTTAAAATATGGTGCTGTAATAGTAGGTAGGTACTTGAAAAATCAATCTGTCCATTGACAATGTAATTATAATTAATTTAACATGTTGCACGCAGTAGGTACGGGAGAACCCACCGCAAACCTATTGAGATCATGCTCCTTCTAGCCTTTTCCCAACTACATAATTATGGTATATGTTATAGTTTTTTTTAAATTTGTAATTTTGTGTACGAAGACAGAAAAAAAAGTTTTCTTTCTTCTTCTTTCTTTCTTTCTTTAGGTCAGCTTTCAGTTAACAAAATGCAGCTAAATATCACTATTCTACACGATGGAGTACCGCGGGAGAGCCATGCTTACGACCACGAGCCTTGATACCACAGCCTCACAGAAAACTGGCATGAAACAACGCTTACGTTGTATTTCACCGAGTGAATGAGGATACCGGAAGCGCAAACTCAAATCCACTTGCGACTCCTCTGGTGTTGCGGGTGTCTATTGGCGGTGGTAATCGCGTACCATCAAGAGATCTGTCTGGTGGTTTGTCCCTCGATCTCGAAAAAAACAATTAAGCATCCGCCATCAGATCTCCGCCCTCCGTAGCCTATTTTCTAAGTAGGCAGGTAGGTAATAGCGATATCCTGAGGAGAGACTGATTGTCAACTTTTTTGAGTTGTTGTGCGCTTGACATCTGTGACTGGGAATAGTAACCTTACTTACCATTCTTAATGAGTAGAATGGAGACCCTTCCGTGATTCGGAGGGACGTGAAACCTTTGGTCCCAGGATGTCGGACACAAAACACCTATGATAGTCCAGTCGTTATTGGTAGGTAGTCAATTAGTTGAGCTTTCTACAGTCAGTACGGGTCGTAGTCGGGATAATATTAAGATTCAATATACTTCAATTCAGATTTCAATATTCCCATCGAATGTGATTATCCTGTTTATAAGTCAATGGATTGAAAGCTATTCCTTGAACACGTGTCTCGATAAGTAGGTTAAGTAGATAAGTAGGTAAATCCTAAAGTTAGTCAAGTGTTATTTGTAATTTATGTAACGTTTTTTATTAGATATTGTTCAGGATGTCCCAGCTACATAGAGGACCATAAATTGTGACGAACTTATTGGTACGGGAGTTCAAACATGTTAGGTGTGTTTTATGTGTGTCGAGTGTGTATGATAAAATTAATGAACGTGGCCGAAGAAAAATTATAATTCAAGAATCGTAGCGTTGGGCGTGCTGTAATGTATCGGTAGGTACTGCCTATACACCTAGAAGGAAGAGGCGTGAATATATGTATGTAGAGGTGCCGATAAACCACTGTCTAGGTATTTATTTATTTATTATACTTTATGCACCGTTGGTACAAAGGTGGTCTTAGGTATATATGTTAAAATCTGGATGCCTATTTATTCGTATTATGACTTACCTAGGTACTTCGAACGTTATTGACTAATGTTACTTCTAACGATATTCTGAATGGGCTTAATTAAAAAAAAAATACTTATATGAAAAAGCATTTGCATTAAAAAAATGTAAGGCGCAACATTAAGTACTGTTTAAAAAGTGTCGAAACGTTAAATAATAATAGCTCATTATTTATTCTTTCATCCGGTGTGGTAAGTAGCTCCATCTACAGTAGAAACTGAAAGTGTGCGAGCCTCGATCGTGATTGAAAACAGCGCCATCTATACTATGAAATAAAAATTAGTTGGGTCGTAATAGTTGTTTTTAAAAGCACATCGAAGATGTCGCTGAGTGTACTCGATTTTAAATATAATTTCATAAAGGAGGAGGTCCTTTATCCGCGACTATTCTTTTATGCGAGCTTTTTTACATAACAGAGCTATTTTGTAAAGCAGCTAGCAGTTATGTAAAATGGCGAATTATACAACTCTAAGTACTACGACATATACATTGCTGCCATCTAATAGGAAGGTCATTTATACCTTTGCGATAGATGATGATGATGATCTAGATTCGACAAACTGTGTGAAATCATTTTGTACTGCCTCCTGGGAATAAAACTTTTTAACATACCATCACGCCTGTATTCCCCGAAGGGTTAGGCAGAGGCGTACTAATGTACACCCACAGTTCGCCGGTATGTTTAGGTCCCATGTAATAGGGGGCGAGCCTATTGCCATTTACCGGGCACAAATTCCAAACTCCGAGCTGCTACTGAGAATTTAATAGAAAAACCCAATAACACTTTGCTCGACCTGGAAATCGAACCCAGGACCTCTAGCGTAGCAGTCGCGCTCAGGATCACTTGGCTAATGAGGCAGTGCAAACTTTTTACTTTTTATGACGTAGAAAATTGTCCAAATCACGAAAAAATAATAGTCCGTTGGAGTAAGGTCTGTCGAATATGGAGGGTGATGAATGGTTTCTAATTGCACTTACTGTAGAGTTAAAACGGTTTCTCGCTGTAGGTATGAAGAGTCGCGTTATCATGGAGTAATAATGGTGAAGATTGATTCATGAGTCTCGATTGATCGATGCTCTGTTTCACTGCTAGTTTTGCTATCATTGTTCGGAGTTCGACATCTGCCGTTATTGCTTGACCAGATCGGAGAAAGCTATATATAGAAAATAACACCATGCTGAGACCACCAAACAGTTACCATTACCTTTTTATTGGTAAGCTTTGCTTTAGGACACTGTTACGGCGTTTGACCTGGGGTCAACCATTGCATTTTTCGCTTAGGTACGGTTATCGTAAAGAATCCACTTTTCATCACATGTCACAATTCGAACCAATATTCCTTCATTTCTGTATCGATTCAACAAGGCAACACAAGTTTCAACACGCGTTTCTTATTACTGCAGACCAGTCAAATCATGAGGCACCCCTGTTCATTTTTTATTTTATTTTATTTATTTGACGCAAATGAGTCAATATTGTTGGTAAGGTAACGTTAAACCATGTCGCTAATTCCTGGGTAGTTTGGCTCAGAAATGGGCTTTCACCATCTCTTTCAATTCATTGATATTCACCTGTGTCACGTGGTTCGTTCTTCAAATTAAAGTTTCCATCACGAAACCGTTTAAATCCATCTTTCTTGTCTAAGCTGAATAAAAAAACAACTGAAAGTCGATAATATAATGTTGCACATTTTTTTAAAGAAGAACTTCATAGGTGAAAATAGTTTCACTCAAATACCACTAACCATGAAGGTTCTATGTCAATTCGAAGTACCTATTACAATATTAACTCCTATTATTTATGTCACATGTTAGTAATAAGCGCAAGCCTTTTGCCATTAACCATGCACAAATCTAATTTCTAAGCTTCTGCTTCCGCTATGAATTTTATTACAAAAAGAACTAAAATAAACTTAAGCAGTAAGATTACTGGATCGAAAATTACTTTCTAGTAAGTACCTCCTTAAATTATTGAAAAAGAGAGTACCCTGGAGAACTACTATAAATTATTGAAAATGAAATTATTGGTGTGAAACTTCAAGGTGTGTTTTATGTGTGTCACATGCGTATGATAAAATGTATGAACGTGGCCGAAGCAAGAGTAGGTATCTATTCAAGAATCGTAGCGATGGGGGTACAGTGTAGTGTACAGGTGGATACTGAATGCTTAGTACTTCTATCACTTAGAAGGAAGAGGTGAATATATTTATGTAAGTATAGGTGCCGATAAACCACTGCCTATTGTACATGTTAAAATCTGAATGCCTTACTATTCATATTATGACTAACTTATCGATTAATTTCATTTTAACGATAACCTGAAGGGGCTTAATTAAAAAAGATACTAAAATGAAATGGTATTGGCATTGTTTTTTAATGTGAGGCGCTGTCATTTTACTATTTTCATCCGGTGTGGTAAGTAGCTCCATCTACATTAGAAACTGAAAATGTACTCGTAGGCCTCGATCGTGATTCAAAACAGCGCCATCTATTATATATAATAAAAATTAGTAGGGTTAATAGTTGTTTTTAAAAACACATCGAAGATGTCGCTGAGTGTACTCGATTTTAAATATAATTTTAACTAATTTCTATATTAGCCAAGTGCCTTGCGATGCGCGACTGCTACGCTAGAGGTCCTGGGTTAGATTCCCAGGTCGAGCAAAGTGTTATTGTTTTCTATGAAATTCCCAGTAGCAGCTCGGAGTTAGGAATTTATGCCCGGTTAATGGCAATAGGCTCGCTCCCTATTACATGGGACCTAAACATGTGGGTGTACATTAGTACGCCTCTGTCTAACCCTTCGGGGAATACAGGCGTGATGGTATGTTATATCAATGGAAAATATTTCCATTTATAACATTGAATTCATAAAAAAACATAGAACATTCAGTTTTTCCACGATTCTGAAAATGTAATCCTCCAATTAGTAAGCAAAATGGTCTGTTCTACTGAGTCAAATTTACGCACAAATTACGTCAAATTGCCTCTCCGGTATCTTCGCCTCCAAGCGAAGAAATACCGGTCTATCTCCAAACTAGGCGTCTCCTGCTTTATCGGTGCCTCTAACTACTACTAACCCCTCTACTAACACCCAGACTCGGAATTTATCTATATATACAAAAAAAAAACGGGTACATCTACTTAGGTACTAAGCATTTATTCAAAATCTTTAGACTTGTGGTAAAATATCAAATTCCTTATTAAAAAATAAAAATAGTTAGGTATAATACTTAAATGTGCCTGAAATTATTAAGGTTATCTATTTATTTGGTATAAATAACTTTATTCTCATAAGAACACACATTAGTACACTTAAAACTAGGAATAATTATGTAGGAAGTTGAGTAGGTATTTAAATTGTTTTTTTCAAAGTCAAAGTCAAAATCATTTAATCAATATAGACTACTAGGTAGGTAGTACTTTTTGAACGTCATTTTTACATTATAGACAGCCCCCAAAACGCCCGCCCTTCACTATTTTCACTAACAATTGCTTACACTTGTGTAAGGCATGACAAAGGTAACATGTAATCCTGTGGTTCAGGTGAGAAGAGCTAAAGAGTAGGTAAAATCTAAATCACAACTAAGTACTGGTAAAAATAAATTAAAAAAAACTAAAAATATCCAAGCATGTACTTAGTACACATCAAAAAAAGTTTGCGATCACTAGCTTAAGCTGATATATTTTTTTAAATTGAACTTTATCAAGAAAAAATCTTTGTTGTGTGTTTTCTTTAGATAGAATTACCCTGTTTGAAAGAATCTAAAAAGAAGAGGAAATCATAACATAATCTACCGTAACAAAAAGCTTTCGATTTTACAGTGATCGCAAATTTTTTTTATGTGTGTGTATAAGCATAATTTAAACAACTGCGTCGTTAGTCTAGTCGCACTTAAAAAGTGCGACTTTTACGCAAGAGGTCCTAGGATCGATTCCCAGTCGAGCAGTGTTATTGGGTTTTTCAATGAAATTCCCAGGCTCGCCCTACGCGTTGGACCTAAACAAACAGGCGATCTGAGAGTGTTCATTAATACACCACTACCTTTACTTTTGGGCAGTAAAGACGTGATGTGTTATCTCTCTTTGGAGCAAAAGCCGACCGCTCATTATTAAACATGACGACCAAATAGAAAAAATGGTAGATTATGAAGATGTCGCCAAACTACCTACCAACTTCATTATATTGATATCTGAATTATTTGTTGTATCATGAATATGTCAGGTTATCGTCGTAGACCACTAGGTAGCTGTTAAAAGTTCGATAATAAACTTACCTATCTGTAGTTACGATGTCTGTGAATAATTATAAATTTAATATCTATCGTACGACTTTTATTTATAGTAGGTACATACATACCATACCATCACGCCTGTATTCCCCGAAGATTTAGGCAGAGGTACAACCACAGTTCGCCGGTATGTTTAGGTCCCATCCCAGGCACAATTTCCAAACTCCGAGCTGTTACTGAGAACTTCATAGAAAAACCCAATAAAACTTTGCTCGACCTTGAGAATCGAACACAGGACCTCTGGCGTAGCAGTCGCCTTTGGGACAACTAGATTAAGGAAGTACTAAGATATACTTATCTTAGTAAGTAATAAGATAAGTATTATTTAACGTAGGTTGTGATGGCTCACGTCGTTACCAACTGTTTAACAAAACAATGATTATTGAGGATTAATTCTCAATGAAGTTAAAAAATATCGTTATTAGAATATCTTACGTTTTATGACAACACAAACAAGATGACTATCTTACTACTTACGCGTAAATATAGAAACATAATATCCAGAAGGTATTTTGTGACAGCGTCGCCTTGGGGTGGTCTTCAAGCAGTCAGACCCCAAGAGGTTATTATCAAGCAAGCCGTCAGGAAGCATACATTATACGCTGAACCTTCATCACTCACGCATGGCAAATTTCCAGTAGAATACTTTTTATAATCTAGACATGCGATAGGGTTGCCAGGCAAGTTCAAAGAAAAAGGACTGACGACGCAACAGCCGTGTATGTTACACGAACCATTCAGAGCTACTATTACTAACTTACTTAACCTTATACATGATCTGGCACATTTACTAAAGTCCCTTCCTAAAGATTTGACTTGGCTTGTATACAAGCTTATACAAGTTATATCGGTTATATAGGTAACTAATTTTCTTTATGATACGTAAGTTTATATTGCATAATTTGGTTTGTTGGTTAAAACTAGCCAAGTCAAATCTTGAGCAGGATTATCTACAGAACTTGGCACCAATTTAGATCTCATTTCTTTGGTCGGCTTCTACTCTTACCGATAAAAATCATACTTATCTTCCCTTCCCCTGAGCAGTGCAGGATTAATAGGACTGGAGGCCTTGGGGCATTAAAGGAGTGGAGAAAGCTCTGGCCCCAAATTATTTTCAATTTTTTTTTCCGAAGTATATGTCGTTGTGGGGGCCCTGTTTTGTGGAGGCCCCGGGGCTGTAGCCCCGAAAGCCCTCCCCTAAATCCGGTACTGCCCTGTAGTTATAGTCATGAGATTCGTGTCCTTCACCACGACCGTGATAGAGTCCGACATACCCTGCCACCCCCCAGGTGGCAGACGATCCATGAGGATTTTCCGTACTAACCAAAAAAAGGATAGCATTGTATCGTCCTGTATATGTATTAGTCTATGTGAATGAAGATAAATCATAATACAGTGTGGAATTTTTTCTCCAATTGTTGAGCTATCTATGGCCTTGAACTTCCGACGAATATTGTTCGACTGTGTTACTACCGCAGATATCTCAGTATTTCATAGTTAATTACTTGTTTATACCTGATATGGGATACGGGTTATCGGAACTCCTGTAATCTTGCTAGGTAATCATTAAGAGAAAATAAAACAATAATCTAATTCTTTTTTTCATAATTATGTTCTATTGGAACATAAAATGCAGGCGATAATTTTTATCACATTCCAAAAATTTTACCGCTACCCCAGATAAATTCAATTCTGTTGGCATAAAATTTTCAAATATAATTTAATCAGTAACCAACAGTTATGATCTGTTCTTTATATGGGCCTCTATACATCAGAGAGGTCAAGCTGTATCTAAGGAACCGTTTAATTAATTGAGATAAGATGTTCACCAGTTTTTAAATTGGAGCGTATCCATTCTTACGGTGACAACAAAATTAAAATCTATTCAGTAGTACCTAGTACAATTTTATAATAGGTAGTAATAAATAATAAATAAAATAAATAAAGAATAGAGATAAATCTATTACTGTTATCAAAGATAGCTGTAACATTTAGTATACATTGAAATGAATCTACTTTTTAGGGATTTTATCGCGGTATCTTGATAGTATTTAATTCCCGCCGTTTTTTAATTAAATAATATCAATACAGCGCGATAAAATCCCTAAAAAAATAAAAATAAAAATAAAAAATCCGGTACTGCCCTGTAGTTATAGTCATGAGATTCGTGTCCTTCACCACGACCGTGATAGAGTCCGACATACCCTGCCACCCCCCAGGTGGCAGACGATCCATGAGGATTTTCCGTACTAACCAAAAAAAGGATAGCATTGTATCGTCCTGTATATGTATTAGTCTATGTGAATGAAGATAAATCATAATACAGTGTGGAATTTTTTCTCCAATTGTTGAGCTATCTATGGCCTTGAACTTCCGACGAATATTGTTCGACTGTGTTACTACCGCAGATATCTCAGTATTTCATAGTTAATTACTTGTTTATACCTGATATGGGATACGGGTTATCGGAACCCCTGTAATCTTGCTAGGTAATCATTAAGAGAAAATAAAACAATAATCTGATTCTTTTTTTCATAATAGGCATGATGACGATTAGCAAGAATTACTAAAATAATATGTTCATATACTGAAATATAATTAATATGTTTAGAAAAAAATATTTATTTTTATTTATAAGACGGGATTATTAATTTATTTGATAAAATAAAACTACAAAATACACAAGTCCGCCATGTTCAGTTGAACACCAATCAGATTCAATTACGTCACATCTATGTTGAACTGTCACCGTCACGTAAATTTCGTACGAATTTCGACGATCTCCGCGCTTAAAAATTGTTTATTAAGTATTTCCTAATTGTATATTACTTAGTTTTTTGTTCTACAACTTGTTTAAGAACTTATTTAGTAATGGAACAAGGGTTTACCAAGGCAAACAGCTCTAATTTGCCCAGAGTTGATTTTTTAATGCATCCTGGGGCAGTTCCTGGCATCAAACAAAGACTTCTGTTCAGCAGAATTTAGAAATGTTAAAACTACAATGAAAGTATTATTTATTATTATTTAAAAACTATATTAAAATTACTATAACTATACGTTACAATAGTTAAAAAAATAAAAGCACTTTTAAAAAGCACAGCTTCATACGTTTAGTTTTAATAATGTTTTAATTTTATAAAAATATTGAAATCAAAGCTATCTCAGGTTGGGACTACATTAAAATATATTACAACGAAAGATTTATCCAATAGTAAACCTAGTTTGCAATTAAATACTGGAGTATTTGAAAGGATACGGTGAGCTCGTTCTGCGTGAATCGGATCGCTAATAATTAACAAAAATGTAAGGTAGCTGTTAGTAATTTTAACATCAAGACGTCCAACACCTCAGTCTGCCCGTGACCATGGATGCTGTAAAGGATCCGAAACGTCGGGAACTAAATAATATCAATATACCGCGATAAAATCCGTAAAAAGTAGTTTCATTTCAATGTCTAATATTCGCGTAAGTGTCAGAAATCAGTATTTGAAAAGTTTAATAAGGAAGGAAAGAAAAGGAAGCTGCACAACCGTGTGGCTTAATCTCGCCGGGCAAGATTAAGCCACTTATATCTTATTGTTTTGTTTTGTGGCACGTAAACAAATAATTTATCTGGGTTTTCTTTGACGTATTATCACACTGCGGAACAGCACACCACTTATACACTTGCGAAGTCATGTCTAATAAAAATTAACAATAATATTATCTGATAAGTTGTTTAATCTCCTATTGTATATCATCTACCAGCGACCGTTTTCGCGCTAATTTAAAAACGTTGAATTAAAATTGCATTTTTATATCAAAAACCTTATTTTATTGCAGAAATAATTTATTTTTCGTAAATAGTATATACATAAGAATATTTTAGAACAGTTTTTGAAAATCAGTCATCATGGCTATTATGTTCTATTGGAACATAAAATGCAGGCGATAATTTTAATGGGGACACTTTCCAAAAATTTTATCAGTACCCCAGATAAATTCAATTCTGCTGGTATAACAATGTCGCGACATGATAAAAATGTGTGGGATCCCTCCGTGCCTCGGAGAGCACGTAAAGCCATCGGCCGCGGTTGTCATACGAACATCTATGATAATTGTTAGTGGTAGTCAGAAGCACAAAAAAGCCTGACAACCAGTCAATCCTCCGAATATCGGTATTGCCCAGATATATTGGGTTACGGAGGTCTGATGGCAGTCGCTTCGTGTAAAATGCTGATATTCAGCAGCATATGGATAGACTGGAAGTCGATCCCAACATATTTGGGAAAAGGCTCGGAAGATGACTGAGAATAAATAAATGACGTCACTTTCAGGATGTTAGATTTTAGGGGGGGAAAGGGGTGTGATAGTTTGTATGGGATTTTTTAAATTTGAAAGTTAGGTCTCGAGTGAGATCGCGGGGAACAGCTAGTAATTAATAAATCAACCAATTTTTTTTTAAACCCATTATATGGATCCACTGCTGAACACGGTCTCCTGTCAGTATGAGAGGGATTGGGCTATATAGTAAGAAAAGGGAGAGATCAAAGAAAAGATGGATGGATTCTGTCCTTGACAGGCTAATAAATAACTATAGATACCAAGTATATAAAGTGTTTACTTTATATTGAACCTTATATCTTTATACTTCGCTTGATATTAAACTGGGCGCCATTCGTTGTTCGCGTTCTTGTCTTTCTAATCGTTGAAATCGCGTTCTAATCTTTGAAACCAGAGAAAATTACTTGGTTGTATGAAGATATAGATGTCGCTGTGTTGGGGGACCGCTAATACCTACTACTTTCTGTTTTATTTTATATACTTAGCGGTTCCCCGACACAACGACACTTGGATGAAAATATTAAACGTAAAGAGACAATACTTTTTAGAGATTATTGTATCGGGTTTCTTTAAATTTTTAATTTCATTAATTTTTATCTTATTATCCCATCACGCCTGTATATCCAGAAGGGTTAGGCAGAGGTGTAGGTACTAATGTACACCCGCCGCGAAATGATTACGTCCCATGTAATAGGGGGCTATTGCCACTATAATCGGGCACAAACTCTGAACTAAGGGCTGCTACCGGGAATTGTATAGAAAAACCAAATAACACTTTGCTCGACTTGGGAATCGAATCCAGGACTTCTTAGTTAGCTTAGCAGTCACGCTCAAGACCACTGCTAAGGCTACTGAGACAATAATTTTAATTTCTTTATTTTATTATTATTATTTTAAACCTAGCTACTTTTATGATGTGTGTTTGTACCACATAGTTTATTTATTTTCTTTGAATGACATCGAGTTCTCAAATCATGGGAACCTTCTTTTAAAATTATCGAATTCGGTCAAACTGGGACATTAACCCATCATACATACATGATGGGTTAATGTCTACACGTGCGATTATCGCAATAGGTATTGCACCAGTGACGAACGTAATACGTAGGTACACACTATAAGATTTGCGTAACTTAAAAAAACAACATGTTATAACCAAAATTTTATGTTTATTGTTTTTCAAAATACTCTCCTTTACATTTCAAAACATTTTTTCATGCGATCGAACCATTTTTAAAACAGTAGGACCACAGATCTGAAGGCATGTTTTCTACGTGTTGATTGAACGCTCTCACTGCCTCTTCGGAGTTGGAAAAGTGAAACCTCTCCTACAGAAATCACAGGGTGATTTCTGTATTTTAGGACCTCGGTGTCGGGGCTATGTGCAGGATGGGTGACGAGTTGTACTTTTTCGGAAACTAAAAATGACTTTGTTTTGTTGGCCGTGTGTGAAGAAGCGTTGTCATGATGTAGGAGAACGCGGCTTTTGGGTCGTCTTTCGCGATTTTTTTCTAACACCCTGGGTAAACAAATGGTAGAATACCTCGGCATTAACACTCTTTTGATCTTCAAGTGGAATTGTACAGATGGGACCCGTAGCTGAGAAAAAAAATGCGATCATTTTTTTACCAACGTTTCTCGCCTGCCTTACTTTTGTTGGCCTGTTCTCATTTTCAAACACCCATTCACAAGATTGCTGTTTTTTTCGGGTTCAAAACAATAAATCCACGTCTCCTGTGACAATGTCATAAACAGCCTTAGAATGTCTGTGGTCGTACTTCAGTAGATAGCATCTGTGAGCACCATTCCACGCGAGCCCGCTTCTGCTCCGCTGTCAGTTCATGAGGGATCCAACGATAACAAAGTTTCCGAACTTTCAATTCTTTGTGTAAAATTTTCTGAATTTGGCTCATACCAATCCCCAATAGTCCTCGAATTGTCTCATAGGTAATCCGCGGGTTTTCTTCAATTAGCCGCTTAACAGTAGCCACATTATTTTCGTTGACGGCAGTTGAAGGCCGCCCTTCACGAAATTCGTCATGTAAAGAAACTCGACCCATCTCAAAATCAGCAAACCATCGCCTCACGGTGCTCAAACAAGGTGCTTCTCTCCCAAAAGCATTTTGAAGACGAGCGGCACAGTCTTGCGGAGAGAGAGAACTTTTAAAATCATAAAAAATCATCGCTCTAAAATCTTTTCGACTTAATTCCATTTTCGTTGCGTACGTAAAACTTTGATGTGGGATAAAAACAATTGACAAATGATTTCCCGCCAATTGTCTTTTTTATTACTAAGAAGGTTGCAACGTTTAAAAAAATATAACATTCGAACTTCAAATAGTTCCGATTAGCTAGAAGTGCAAAACTTTTAGTGTGCCCCATGTACTAAGAATGTTATTTATTGTACCTATGTTATGTTATGTCCAAGAATTTGTTGCCGGATTCTTCTCCATAGGATCAACTATTTGGAATATTGAAACTAGTAGAATCACAAATACACCATTGTAAAAATAGTAATAATATAAAAAATGGCACTTATAAGATAACTGCCTCATTGGTGGAGGTGGTGGCAGGCGTGGACATTGAGTGAGTTCTTGGGTTCGATTTCCAAGTCGAACAAAGTGTTATTGGGATTTTCTTTAAAATACTCAGTAAAAGCTAACCGAGCACCAGGTTAATAACATACCTTAACTACTAGTATTCTGTTATCTGTGCCTTAACTAAAAATATACCTGAAAACTGTCTGTGTCCTTTACCTACACCATAGGAATGTATCCCTCTTCCTTTACTTAACCCTCCAAAGAATACAGGCGTAGGCAATTAATTATTAATTAAAATTAATTTAAAAAAAAATGTTTTCGTTGTGTTCATTCCAAAATATTTATTAGTCTAATTATCCATTTATATAGATAACTAGCTTTTTCCCGCGGCCTCGCTCACCTGAAGCTATATTAGGATTAGAAATGGATTTTCCAAAAATAATTTAATCAGTAACCAACAGTTATGATCTCTTCTTTGTATGGGCCTCTATACATCAGAGAGGTCAAGCTGTATCTAAGGAACCTTTTAATTAATTGAGATAAGATGTTCACCAGTTTTTAAATTGGAGCGTATCCATTCTTACGGTGATAACAAAATTAAAATCTATTCAGTAGTACCTAGTACAATTTTATAATAGGTAGTAATAAATAATAAATAAAATAAATAAAGAATAGAGATAAATCTATTACTGTTATCAAAGATAGCTGTAACTTTTAGTATACATTGAAATGAAACTAGGTACTTTTTAGGGATTTTATCGCGGTATCTTGATAGTATTTAATTCCCGCCGTTTTTTATTAAATAATATCAATATAGCGCGATAAAATCCCCAAAAAAAAAAAAAACCAGGTATGTACCTAGTCCACATCAAAAAATGTTTGCGATCACTAGCTTAAGCTGATATTATATTTTTTTAAATTGAACTTTAGCAAGAAAAATTCTTTGTTGTGTGTTTTCTTTAGATAGAATTACCCTGTTTGAAAGAATCTAAAAAGTAGAGGAAATCATAACATAATCTACCGTAACAAAAAGATTTCGATTTTTCAAAGTGATCGCAAACTTTTTTTATGTGTGTATATGCATAATTTAAACAACTGCGTCGTTAGTTAAGTGCGACTGTTACGCAAGAGGTCCTAGGATTGATTCCCAGTCGAGCAGTGTTATTGGGTTTTTCTATGAAATTCCCAGGCTCGCCCTACGCGTCGGACCTAAACAAACAGGCGATCTGAGAGTGTTCATTAATATACCACTACCTTTACTTTTGGGGAGTACAGACGTGATGTTATCTCAACAAAAACATTTAAAGAAATCGGATGCTAACCTTTGGAGCAAAAGCCGACCGCTCATTATTAAACATGACGACCAAATAGAAAAAATGGTAGATTATGAAGATGTCGCCAAACTACCTACCAACTTCATTATATTGATATCTGAATTTGTTGTATCATGAATATGTCAGGTTATCGTCGTAGACCACTAGGTAGCTGTTAAAAGTTCGATAATAAACTTACCTATCTGTAGTTACGATGTCTGTGAATAATTATAAATTTAATATCTATCGTACGACTTTTATTTATAGTAGGTACATACATACCATACCATCACGCCTGTATTCCCCGAAGATTTAGGCAGAGGTACAACCACAGTTCGCCGGTATGTTTAGGTCCCATCCCAGGCACAATTTCCAAACTCCGAGCTGTTACTGAGAACTTCATAGAAAAACCCAATAAAACTTTGCTCGACCTTGAGAATCGAACACAGGACCTCTGGCGTAGCAGTCGCCTTTGGGACAACTAGATTAAGGAAGTACTAAGATATACTTATCTTAGTAAGTAATAAGATAAGTATTATTTAACGTAGGTTGTGATGGCTCGGATGGCTTGGATGACCAACTGTTTAACAAAACAATGAATATTGAGGATTAATTCTCAATGAAGTTAAAAAATATCGTTATTAGAATATCTTACGTTTTATGACAACACAAACAAGATGACTATCTTACTACTTACGCGTAAATATAGAAACATAATATCCAGAAGGTATTTTCTGACAGCGTCGCCTTGGGGTGGTCTTCAAGCAGTCAGACCCCGAGAGGTCATTATCAAGCAAGCCGTCAGGAAGCATACATTATTCGCTGAACCTTCATCACTCACGCATGGCAAATTTCCAGTAGAATACTTTTTACAATCTAGACATGCGATAGGGTTGCCAGGCAAGTTCAAAGAAAAAGGAACTGGCGACGCAACAGGCGTGTATGTTACACGAACCATTTCGAGCTACTATTACTAACTTACTTACTTAACCTTATGTAACAGTCATGATCTGGCACATTTACTAAAGTCCCTTCCCAAAGATTTGACTTGGCTTGTATACAAGTTACCTATATCGGTTATATAGGTAACAAATTTTCTTTATGATCGCAAGTTTATTTGCATAATTTGGTTTGTTGGTTAAAACTCAAATCTTGAGCAGGATTAACTACAGAACTTGGAGAAGATACTTACAGAATTTAGATCTCATTTCTTTGGTCAAAAAATGGTGCCATATTCGATTCGACTTGAATTTCTCCGAAGTTTAATGTGTAATTATGGTGGATAATTAACCATTAAGTGTTCGTGTACGTGTGAAGGTGTAGGCAAATGATATATAATTGAAAATCGTGACTTATTGGGTTCACTCCTAAACTCCATCGAAGCCTCAATAAAGTTTCTACCGTTTTATTGGGGCAACTCAACAACTTATACTTGACACTGGCGAACACCAAAAGTGTGGTGCCATAATTACAATCCCAAGCAATCCCATATTGGGAAATATTATTTGATTACTTCATTACTTGACACTGGCAAATACACAAAAAGTGTGGCGCCATAATTAAAAAAAAAAACTTTTAGTGTGCCCCATGTACTAAGAATGTTATATAATGTACCTATGTTATGTTATGTCCAAGAATTTGTTGCCGGATTCTTCTCCATAGGATCAACTATTTGGAATCTTGAAACTAGTAGAATCACAAATACACCATTGTAAAAATAGTAATAATAATGGCACTTATAAGATAACTGCCTCATTGGTGGAGGTGGTGGCAGGCGTGGTCATTGAGTGAGTTCTTGGGTTCGATTTCCAAGTCGAACAAAATGTTATTGGGATTTTCTTTAAAATACTCAGTAAAAGCTAACCGAGCACCAGGTTAATAACATACCTTATCTAAAAATATACCTGAAAACTGCCTGTGTCCTTTACCTACACCATAGGAAAGTATCCCTCTTCCTTTACTTAACCCTCCAAAGAATACAGGCGTAGGCAATGATAAAAATACTTAAAATGTTTTCGTTGTGTTCGTTCCAAAATATTTATTAGTCTTATTATCCATTTATAAATATAACTAGCTTTTAGTATACTTTCTTAAGGTGATAATAAAAAAATAAAATCTATTCAGTAGTAGTACAATTTTATAATAGGTAGTATTAAATAATAAATAAAGAATAGAGATAAATCTATTACTGTTATCAGGGATAGCTGTAACATTTTGTATACATTGAAATGAAACTACTTTTTACGGATTTTATCGCGGTATTTTGATATTATTTAATTCCCGCCGTTTTTTAATTAAATAATATCAATATAGCGCGATAAAATCCCTAAAAAGTAGTTTCATTTCAATCTAATATTCGCGTAAGTGTCAGAAATCAGTGTATTTAGTATATATCTAGAACCTAGTACAAAATATATAAAAGGGTTTTCCCAAATCCATTTGGAAAAAACACAGTAATATTTAATCTAAAAAGCTTGCCGTATTAACTCAAAGGTTAACGCATTTCATGATACAGAAATGACAAATAGAGATTAAGAAAGCAAAATATTTTTATAAGATAATCATAATTATGCATTGAGGAACGGGATTGAGCTAAAGTATAAAATGATGCCCGCGCAACATATCGGCACAGTTGACAGCGGCTGTGGAAAGAATGAAGACTGTCTTAGTTCTTGCGGGGCTCATTGCCCTGGTGATGGGGGGAGCCGTCCCCTCTCACGAGACCATCAAACTGATGTCGGGTAAGAAATTATTTATTTTTAAAATTTGTAATAAATTCCAATTTTTAGTTACCCTTTAAATTGTATTTAATAACTGTGCATATAATGCCTCTTTTTCTTATTTCCTTTAGTGTATTTTTTGTCACAACATTTATCATACGATCACATATCATCAGTGCCTTCATAATCTAGTTAAACTATGGCATAAAGGCAGTGAAGCTCTACTCAAATTCATAGAGTAAACTCATACACACTCAATCCACATACTCACACTCTCACTCACTCATCCATCATTATATTCAAAGAGAGGTGTCCCACACACCTCTAGTGTACACACGTAGGTGTTGTGATTGTGAGTAACAATCACAACACCTACACACCTCACTTTCAAAATACCTTTACACATCTTACTTATGTTATTAATGGAAATATATTTACAACTTTAAACGAATTGAAAATAATGTGAGTAACGTACTTATAAGCAAAGTTTATCACAGTGCCTACAGCAAAGAGTATAATAATATAGTTGTACGCCTACAGTGTCAAAACTTTTGACTGAGTACTGCCTCCCAAAATACAGGCTTCAGCCTATTTTGGAAACCAGTATCAGTACCTTTTGGGAATAACATTATACCATGGATTAAGTTTGTAAGCTTGTAACTACTACATAACAACTTTCAAAAGCGTTTCAATATTTAAAATGAATGTTTCTTTGTTTATCTGATTACAAGGGTGTGACCGCATGGGAACAGAAGACATAAAAGGATCTTCTATTCTTTTGTGTGTTTCTTTTTCCAATTACTTGTATGTCTATATATTTCTATGGTAGAAACAATTATGTTACAGATACATTTTGCACATTGCAAATTTGATTTGGTTTGCAAAAAAATAATATATATTCTTTTTTACAGTGAAACCTCATTTAGTTGAGCCCCAGAAAAAGGTTCTGGGACTTTTCGAACATTCCGAACAACTTGACATCCACGCTGAATATTACAAAATTGGCAAGGAATACAACATTGAAGCTAACATCGACAAGTACACAGTGGGTGTTTTAATTTACATACATTCATTTAAATATACATATTAGTATCTGTTTGATAGTACATACTTTATTACCATGTATATATTTGTTGCAGGACAAAGAAGCAGTCGAAGAATTTTTAGTTCTTTACAGAACCGGGTTCTTGCCGAAATACCACAAATTCTCAGTTTTCTATGAAAGAATGAGGGAAGAAGCCATCGCTCTATTCCGCGTCATGTACTACGCTAAGGACTTTGAAACTTTCTACAACACCGCGGCTTGGGCCAAGGTTCACCTTAATGAGGAACAGTTCTTATACGCATATAACATTGCTTTGACCCAAAGGACTGACACTGAAGGTTTAGCTCTCCCAGCACCTTATGAAATTTACCCACAATTCTTCTTCAACAAGGAGACACTCCTAAGGATGTACCGTACCAAAATGCAAGGTGGTTTGTTAGATGTTAAAGAAGCCTTTCAAAACGGCATAGTGAAAGAGAACGACAATTACGTATTCTACACTAATTACTCTAACTCCTTGAGTTATCCTAACAAGGAACACAGGCTGTCATACTTCACAGAAGATGTTGGTTTGAACTCTTACTACTACTACTTCCATACAAATGTGCCTTTCTGGTGGAAATCTGAAAGATTAAGCGTATTCAAAGATCGTCTTGGAGAAATTTTCTTCTACTATTACCAGCAACTTCTGGCCCGTTATACCTTGGAGCGTTATTCTAATGGCTTAGGTGAAATTCCTGAGTTCTCTTGGTTCAACGAATTTAAGACTGGATACTTGCCTCAACTGACTGGCAACTACTTGCCTTTTGCTCACAGGAGCAACAACTACAATGTCCATACCGAGAAGAACTATGAATTCATCCGCTTCCTGGATACATATGAGAAGACCTTCTTCCAGTTCCTGCAGAAGGGTGAATTCAAATCTGTAAGTATCACCCGACAATATTTTGTATACTAACAATAATGATATAAATTGTCAAAATGTACACAGAATGTAATAATTATATTGTTTACAGTTTGAGAAGGAAATTAACTACATCGGTAACTACTGGCACATGAACTCGGATCTGTACGCTGAGAACAAAAAGAAGGACCTCCACCAGTACTCTTACGAAATCATTGCTCGTCACGTGCTTGGCGGTGGTCCCAAACCTGTAGACCAGTAAGTATTACTGATCAATGTGTATTATTATAATAATATAATTAAGGGTGGCCTTTGTGAAAGATTTGTCTCAACTCTCGACATAATAATATATATTTTTTTATTTCTTACAGGTACGCTTTCATGCCAACCGCTCTTGACTTCTACCAGACTTCTCTGCGTGATCCTGCTTTCTACCAGCTCTACCAGAGAATTCTCAAGTACTTTATTGATTACAAGGAGTACGTTAAACCTTACACTCACAATGACCTTCACTTTGTTGGTGTTAAGATTAACGAAGTGAAAGTTAGTCCATTGAATACTTACTTTGATTACTTTGACTTCAACGCTACCAACAGCGTGTTCTTCAGCCAGGAAGAGCTCAAATCTTATCCCACTGGCTATGTGATTCGTCAACCCCGCTTGAACCACAAACCTTTCCATGTCACTGTCGACGTTAAGTCAGATGTAACGGCTGATGCTGTAATCAAGATCTTTATCGGACCTAAATACGACACTAACGGATATCCAGTTGACATCGAGCAAGATTGGACGAAATTCTACGAACTGGACTGGTTCGTCCGGAAACTTGTGCCAGGTGAGAACAACATCGTGCGCAAATCCTCCGAGTTTACGTTCTTCAAGGATGACTCTGTCCCCATTCACGAAATCCACCAATGGTTAGACCAAGGCAAGTTGCCTTATGATATGTCCGTCGTGCCCAACAATTTCCCCAGAAGACTGATGTTGCCTAAGGGTACCCCTGGCGGTTTCCCCTTCCAGCTGTTTGTGTTCGTATATCCATACAAGGGCGAGACTAAGGGAGATGATTTACTCAAGAGCTTCATTGCTGACAACAAACCTTTCGGGTATCCGCTGGACCGCCCCGTGCGCGAAGCTTTCTTCAGACAGCCGAATATGTTCTTCGAAGAGGTGCATGTTTACCACAAGGATGCTTACTTCTCTTACCAGTTGAATGTACCTTCTTACATCACCCAAAATAAAGTGTAAGATGATATATAATAGTTTTTAACAGCCTTATAAAATTGTTTTATCGTAGGAACAAATAATGTACTACATGACTAAATAAATGAATTTTGTAAATTATTGTAATTTTTTATTTTTTTCTATACTATTATACCTCAAGCACAACTTATAGGCATTATTAATACAGTGAAATTGATTTATTCAAACCATTCATTTTTATTACACTTCACAAAGTATATGTTTTAGCACAGTTTCCAACGAATTTCCTATTGCAGTTATTATTTTTTAACTGCCTCATTGCCCTGCTACGCTAGTGGTCCTGGGTTCGATTCCCAGGTCGAGCAAAGTGTTATTGGGTTTTTCTATGAAATTCCCAGTAGTAGCTCGGAGTTAGGAATTTGTGCCCGGTTAATGGCAATAGGCTCGCCCTCTATTACATGGGAGCTAAACCTACCGGCGAACTGTGGGTGTACATTAGTACACCTCTGCCTAACCCTTCGGGGAATACAGGCGTGATGGTATCTCTGTTTGTTCATTCGTTCAATAAAACTGGCTTTGAGAGTACACACTTAAGTAATATAGTTGTAATTCATTTCAACCCACGTGTACGATGCGACTACAAGATAATAACCAGCTTTCGTTGGTAACTAGGATTGCTTTCCAACTTCATACATTAAACAATCTTTTTATACTTGTTTAATACTGATAGTCTTTATCAATACAGTAGAGTTAGGTTATTTGATTTTTTTAATTACTAGCCAGTGAACTCTTAGTGGTTAAAAAAATTCAAGTCTCGCAACTCAATTATCAAATACCAAAAACCGTGCAAATCGCACAAAACAAATTAATTTTCATGCGATGGCAAAGTCAATCTATTTATTTATTTATTTATTTATATTTACTTAATTAAAACGGCCGGAGGCCACTTACATTAATTAAGGACATTGCTAGCACACTGACTTCTCACAGAACTTCAGGCATGCTGATAAAATCTTCTTCCATTCATCGGCAAACATATCACAATCTGTACTGGCTTCCAGGAGAGCGTTAAGAGCAATAAGCGACCGAGGTACAGGAGAATTGGCACGCGCCACAGTGCGGCTAGTAGGTACAGCAAAAAGCTTGTGTCTTCTGCTACGGGTGTAATTATTGGGGACAAATAACCGAGCAAGCCTTTCGTGCAGTTCTGGCGCCACAATTTTACCGTGCAGAATTTTGCACATAGTTCCAACCTGATCGAAATTTCGTCTGACCTCCAGTGAGTTGTACCCTAGTATACCCAGAAGGAACTTTGTGGGGTACATGAATGGGTAGTACCCAAAAAGGCGCTTGTAGAGGAATCTTAGGAATGCCTTCTGGACTTTTTCTAGTACCAAAATGTACGTGGTATCATACGGGTTCCACACCGGGGCACTAGATTCAAGTGTGCTACGCATGAGGGTATTGTAAATAACTCTAACTACGTCACTATTACGAAAGTCTTTTACATTCCTAAGAATAAATCCGAGTCGTCGAAAGGCTTCCTTAATTAAAACATAAAATGAATTGAGATAACTCGACTAATTATCAAGATGAAACATTTACCAGATTTTAAGTTAGACCTCCAGAAATACGACTATGAAAACTGCATAAATTTTATTATATGTTTATTTTATTACTAGCTGACCTGACAGACGTTGTCCTCTCCGAGGTTCAACTAACCACCTCGGAAAATTTGGTTTTTCATATTTTTAATACACTTAGCGCCATTGACCTCTGAATACCTTATTTCTGACTTATAAATCACTTAATTTCAAATATTTGTTCACATGGTATTGACGTGAAGCATGGAAATATAAACAGACATACCTACATAGATAAAAATCTCAAATAACTGTTTCGGCATCAGTAAAGATTAACGCACGTTGCATTTTTTTTATTATACATGCATACGCCCGTGATAAATTCTTCTTTGGGTATATTATTTAATTATTTGATTAGATGGAAACTCTTTAGTTTCTCAAATAAAGTGTGCGCACTGTATCTACACTATGGAGGTTTCACATTATAAAATGAGTTACTATATGGCTGGATTCTTTAAAAGAAAAAAAAAAAAAACAATAAGTAATTGTCAAAATTGTCAAATCAAAATGACACTTGTTATCGAATCAAATTTCATTGAGGTAATAACGATGTCGTCTTAGTCCGCTAGAAAATAAGTTGTCATTCTTTGTTTACTTCTTTACCCTACTCAAATATTTAGTTTTTACACCGGCTGGTGCTCGCTGGATAAGTCCTATGTATGTCCCGTTATGCCCTGTATAAGTAGAGTTAGAATAACTGTCCTAATAATCAATTCCTGGTCACAACAATAGTTTCTGATTGATCTGCTTTATTTTCTTGTTTTATCTTATTTAGTCCCTGTAAGCGTATTTTTTTAATTTTATTACTTGATTCGGTTATAATTTTTGACCCGCGCTAGTCTAGTACAGAAATACTTGAAAAAGAAATTTATTTCAATGGTTATTTTTCAAATTCAACGTTTTCAATGAATTAAAAATAGCTTAAATGTTAATCCAAGAACCAGGCTATGAATTCCTGTCCACTTCCTCCAAATCTATTCAGTAGTTATCATTTGATGCGTGGTCAAACACACAGACAAACAGACAGACAAAAGTTCCAAAAATAATAGAAATGGATTGTGTTACTGATTCTGAGTCCCCCAAATTAGTTTTTTTGTAAATATAGGCAATTTACAGACACGGCTCACTTACGCTCTTATTATATGTAAGATGATATGTATAGATAAAGTAAAAAAAAAATATTTTAAAAAACGTAAAAAAAATATTTTTTTACCGATTCTATTAAATCTTGGTTGCTTGGATGTTCTGATGAAACTACAATATAATGAAGACCCAGAGATGATGGAGGTAGAAGACAATAATTGTGGATTGGATCTCACCCTCAAAGATTTACAAAAGTAACCTACCTTGATATATCTTGAAGAGAACTTTAGGTCGAGATATACTTAGTTAAAGTAAGGTATGTAAGGTATATTAGCAAAAAACAAATTTACGAAAATATACACATACCTGTACTAAGTACTAGTCCCACGTTTATTTTAAAAGTATAGGTGGGCAAACGAGCACTAATAAAATTGATCGCCTAATCGTAAGAGAATACCGCCGCCTATGGATATCCGCAACACTAGAGGAGTGCGTTGCCCGGCTTTTAAGTCTTGGGCCTCCGGTATTCTCACTCACTCGGCGAAAACCAACGTCAGTGTTGTTTCACGCCATCTAATAAGGGTCGAGCTTATTGCCATTAACCGGACACCAATCCATACTCCAAGCTGCTACTGAGAATTTGATAGGAAAATTCCAATAGCACTTTGCTCTACGTGGGAATCGAATCCAGGATCTCTAGCGCATCAGTAGTGCTTAGGAACACTAGATTAATGAAGCAGTTGAATGAAATATAAAATAAAACTTTTTAATCAATTTTGGGTCGGCATCAAACAAATAATCAAATTATTTTATAAAATGCAGTTTGATTGACACCAACCACCCACCTCCTAATACTATCCCTATATCCAAGCATAGAGTAATATAGAGATCAGTGACACCAACCCTTCGGGGAATACAGGCGTGATGGTATGTTATGTGAGTATAAAATAGTTGAGTTACGATAATTATTTTGAATAACTAAATGAGTCTTGATGCATGTTTGTGCTCGAAGGCAAATGTTTTTTAAATCTAATTTAAGTAATAATAAAAAACATTAATTTAAAAGTGGTTACTACGGATTGGAAAATAAATGTCTCAAATAATATTATTTAGTTAGAGGATTATCTATCTTAATGATAACATACATACATACCATCACGCCTGTATTCCCCGAAGGGTTAGGCAGAGGTGTACTAAGGTACACCCACAGTTCGCCGGTATGTTTAGGTCCCATGTAATAGGGGGCGAGCCTATTGCAATTAACCGGGCACAAATTCCAAACTCCGAGCTGCTACCTACTGAGAATTTCATAAAACAACCCAATAACACTGCTCGACCTGGGAATCGAACCCAAGACCTCCTACCGTAGCGGTCGCACTTGAAACCACTAAACTAACGAGGCAGTATCTTAATGATAAAAAACAAAAAATCTTCCTTACACACAAAATGAACGATTATGTATAGCATTTGTTATGCTGACTCTGAATTAATTATTTCTGAAATAAGTGTACATACCTATGTAAACAATTGGTTGGTGAAATGATAAGATTTTGTTTTGGCAACTTGATAACTGCTAAGAAGCTAATAACCTACCTATTTTACATAATTATGAACATAGCTGTGTTGCGTACTGATAGCCTAGTGATATGACTATTAGACTGCCAAGTCAAAGGTCTCGTGTTCGAATCCAAGGCATGCACGCACCTCTAACTTTTTCGTAATAATATATAATTATCACATACATACCATCACGCCTGTATTCCCCGAAGAGTTAGGCAGAGGCGTACTAATGTACACCCACAGTTCGCCGGTATGTTTAGTTCCCATGTAATAGGGGGCGAGCCTATTGCCATAAACCGGGCACAAATTCCTAACTCCGAGCTGCTACTAGGAATTTCATAGAAAAACCCAATAACACTTTGCTCGATCTGGGAATCGAAACCAGGACCTCTAGCGTAGCAGTCACGCTCAGGATCACTTGGCTAATGAGGCAGTTTATATAATTATCACGTGCTTAAACGATAAAGGGGAGAATTACGTGAGGAAATCTGCTTGCCTGAAACATTTTCTCGACTGCGTGTGAAGTTTGCCAATCCAACTAGGCTAGCACACCACCATCTCATTTACCATGAAAAGAGACCTGTGCTCAGCAGTGGGACAGTGTGACGAGTATTGCTATAGAGTCTATGGTTAAGCTAAACGACGCTGATGCATACAGAAATATTTCGACGGCTTTTATCGAAATCCGTTCCGTGGTTTAGACGTGAAATGGTCACAAGACCAACATTCGAACAATGTCGCGCTAAAGAAGATTAGGCTAATGAAATGAGGCATGATTGTATCATGGTGATTAAACTTAAACTGAAAAGTAAGTAAAAATAAAGTCTTACCGAAGATGGGATTATGTAAGATTTTGTTACGAAAGGAATGTGACACATGCTACAAAAACAGATCAAGTCAAAGGCCAGGAGTGATAACGATAAAGAAAGCAAAATATTCTGATAGTAAATCAGAAACGGGATGCATCGGTAGTATAAATTGGGCAGCAGGCTACAGTCAAGCACAGTTCGGCAACGGTACTGGCAACGATGAAGTCTTTCCTACTCCTAGCGGGCCTCATCGCCCTGGCGATGGGTAACGCCGTCCCCACTCACTATGACTTGAAACTGAAGACTGGTAAGATCTCATTAATTTTTAACTTGATTGTCTTCTCTTAACAGCCGCGTTGGTCTCTTGTGAGTTTTTGGGTTCAATTCCCAAGTCAAGAAATGTGTTATTGGGTCTTTCTGTGGAATCTTCTGCAGGAGCTTGGAGTTTGAATGTTTATTCATTTACAACTCTGTTAAAGATATTGCACCCCTGACATGTTATAATATAAAACAATAGTTTTGGTAAATATGGCGATAATTTTTTATAATAATTAAGTATCATTGAGAACGGCTTATAATTTATTTATTTTGTATTTTTATTGTTTTTGTCTCTTTTCAGTGGAACCACATTTTGTTGAGTTCCAGAAAAAAGTTCTGGGACTTTACGATCATTCCGAACAGCTTGACATCCACGCTGAGTACTACAAAATTGGCAAGGAATACAACATTGAAGCTAACATCGACAAGTACACAGTAAGTGTTTTTATTATTTGCATAGACTGCTCATTTGAATTAATGTTTATTATTATCTATGCTTGTATATTCTTTATTAACATGTAAATATTTTTTGCAGAACAAAGAAGCAGTCGAAGAATTTTTAATTCTTTACAGAACCGGATTCTTGCCGAAATACCACAAATTTTCAGTTTTCTATGAAAGAATGAGGGACGAAGCCATCGCTCTATTCCGCGTCATGTACTACGCTAAGGACTTCGATACTTTCTACCAAACTGCGGCCTGGGCTAAGGTCCACCTGAACGAGGAGCAGTCCCAATACGCACTCACCGTTGCATTAGCCCAAAGGCCTGACACTGTAGGCATAATTTTCCCAGCACCATATGAAATTTACCCACAATTCTTCTTTAACAAAGAGGCACTTCTAAAGATGTACCGTACCAAAATGCAAGGTAGTTTATTAGATACTGAATTATCTACCCAATACGGCATCGTGAAAGAGAACGACAACTATGTATTCTACACCAATTACTCCAACTCCTTGAGTTATCCTAACCAGGAACACAAGCTGTCATACTTTACCGAAGATGTTGGTTTGAACTCTTACTACTACTACTTCCATACAAATATGCCTTTCTGGTGGAAATCAGAAAGATTAAGCGTATTCAAAGATCGTCTTGGAGAAATTTTCTTCTACTATTACCAGCAACTTCTGGCCCGTTATACCTTGGAGCGTTATTCTAACGGCTTAGGTGAAATTCCTGAGTTCTCTTGGTTCAACGAATTCAAGACTGGATACTTGCCTCAACTGACTGGCAACTACCTTCCTTTTGCTCAAAGGAGCAACAATTACAATATCCATGCCGAGAAGAATTACGAATTCATCCGCTTCCTGGATACATATGAGAAGACTTTCTTCCAGTTCCTGCAGAAGGGCGAATTCAAATCGGTAAGGAATTCTCTACAATATTTTATACACTACGAATCGTAATTGTATTTAAAAAATCAAAACGGATAGAAAATATAATAAATTAATTAATTATATTGTCAGAAAATCACAATATAATTAATTTATTATATTTTGCATGTGTTAATTAAATAATAATAAATTTATATTGTTTACAGTTCGAGAAGGAAATCAACGAGATCGGTAACTACTGGCACATGAACTCGGACCTGTATGCTGAGAACAAAAAGAAGGACCTCCACCAGTACTCTTATGAAATTATTGCTCGTCACGTGCTTGGCGGTGGTCCCAAGCCTATAGACCAGTAAGTGTTACTTACCAACAGTGGCCTTCGAAAGATTTAAAGTCTCAACTCTTAACTCGTAAAATTACAAAAATATAATTAAATATATAAAAAAGTAATAAGAAGGTAGTTTCTAGTGTCGGTACATTAGTTGTATTTGTCAGTTGATTTGTCCGTGATTTTGAACAGGCACGTCATTATAAATACTGGATGGAATGGATTAAGAGGTACTGGAATGGAATTCATAGCCCATATTTTTGGACTACTTTTAGGCTATATTTAATTCAAATTGGTTCACTCTATCCGAAGTTGTTACAATTAATTTTATGTCATCAATTAACAAAATTAAAATAATAGACCTACGGGTACTTAATAACATAAAGTAATACCATAAAACTGTTACATACTGAAAAAAATACTGTGTACAAAAGATCGATAGCTTCATTCATATTAATTATTCTAAGAAGACAAGACAAGACTTCGGCTTACTCTTACGGAAAAGATAAAACAAAGAATAAAAACTTTTTCTATAGAAAATACGACGTCGTTATTTCCTCAATGAAAATGTGATTTCAATATATTCTATTTCAACATTTCTATTTCTTACAGGTACGCTTTCATGCCAACCGCTCTTGACTTCTACCAGACTTCTCTGCGTGATCCTGCTTTCTACCAGCTCTACCAGAGGATCGTCAAGTACCTTATTGATTACAAAGAGTACGTCAAGCCTTATACTCACAATGACCTTCACTTCGTTGGTGTTAAGATTAACGAAGTGAAAGTTAGTCCATTGAACACTTACTTTGAATACTTTGACTTCAACGCTACCAACAGCGTGTTCTTCAGCCAGGAAGAGCTCAAATCTTACCCCACTGGTTATGTGATCCGCCAACCTCGCTTGAACCACAAACCGTTCACAGTCACTGTCGACGTTAAATCAGATGTAGCATCGGATGCTGTTGTCAAGATATTCATTGGACCTAAATTCGACATTAACGGATATCCAGTCAGAATCGAGGAAGATTGGATGAAATTCTACGAACTAGACTGGTTCGTTCAGAAACTTGTGCCAGGCGAGAACAACATTGTGCGCAAATCCAGCAAATTTACGTTCTACAAGGATGACTCAGTTCCCATTAACGAAATCTACAAGTGGTTAGACCAAGGCAAAGTACCTTATGATATGTCCGTTGTACCCGACAATTTCCCCAGAAGACTGATGGTGCCTAAGGGTTCTCCCGGTGGTTTCCCCTTCCAACTGTTTGTGTTTATTTACCCATACAATGGTGTTCCTAAAGGTGATGATGCTTTCAAGAGCTTAATTGCTGATAACAAACCCTTAGGATATCCGTTTGACCGCCCCGTACGCGAAGCTTACTTCAGACAGCCGAACATGTTCTTCGAAGAAGTACGTGTTTACCACAAGGATGAATACTACCCTTGGCAGCTTAACGTTCCTTCTCGTTTTACCCAGCATAAAGAATAAGCAGATGATGAATAGTTACTAACGATTTTCTATGTATATATATACGGTACTTGAAAATGTACAAAATATGAGATAAATAAAATATTTATTTGAAAAATAATATTTTTATTAATTTTCATCCATTAAACCAAATATATGTGTTATTTTAGTGAAGGAAAAATTCGACTCGCAGGCAGGATTCTGCGTCTTCTGGCTAGGTACGCCAGACGCTATGACCTCTAAGCCACCGCGAGTCCCACCTGCCATGTCGAAATTTGCCTTGACATTCTGAACTTACGTCTTAAAGGTGACGTCAGTACCATCTATTGAAAGGCAAGTTACTTTGCTTCTCAAACGACATGACTTACCTTACGGTTAGTTCTATGTCGTACGATGCTACCATATCTATTAACTATCTCTTTGTGATTTTTTTGCATTTTTCATGCTAAGTTTTTAAAGTTATTTTAGTGAAGGAAAAATTCGACTCGCAGGCAGGATTCGAACCTGCGTCTTCTGGCTAGGTACGCCAGACGCTATGACCTAAGCTATGTTTTAAGTTATTTTAAGTATTCAGAAGATATCTATTGCTAAAGAAAAAAAATTACAAAAATACCTAATATAATACAGATCGATTAATATAATTATGTGAACATGTATATATTAGGTACCTACTTATGGTTTAGATTAAAATCCCTTCACTGGGAATTCAAGATATTGGTGCTATTTAGAGATAAATAAATACAAGAGGATACCAGTAGATTTATTCTCTTGATGTTCGGTATCGTTTTGCGACAAGCCACAATTCACAGAGGATATAGGCACATTGTTACCTACAGTTTTCCTTTGCTACCTATAAGCCACGGCGATTCACACCCGCCATGACGAAATTTGCCATCACATTCTTGTCAGTGACAGCTGCCATCACATTCTTGTCAGTTTAGATTATTCTTTTAGATGAATCGTTCTCTCGAACTCATGATCCACAAGACCGTCACGTCATACAATGCTTGTTAAAGATTATTTAAAGAAAACCTCAGACAACCAACCAACCCACAAAATACCAACGTCAAAATATTAACACTAAGAAAGTCCGTGGCGAATCAATGACAATGTATTTGGAAAAAACGAGTCTTATATGTAATATTTTAATCACTTACATATGTTTATTAGAAACAATATCTTAAGTTGTATTTTTTGTAAAATTATAATCTTTAATATAAATGAGGTGAAAAATATCCGTTCTTAGGAACATTATTGCGCTTATGGTAAATTGTGATGTTATAAAATTTATAATTAGGAGCGTCATCATAATAATCGACGGCTGGTCTGTGGAAAGGAAAACCTGGGGGCTTTTTATCCAAATCATTTTTTATATCTGCAAAGAACTTATTAACTGAATAGGAATCTTCCTTAAATTCATTGGCAGGCGTTATCATTATAAATAACGTTAGGTTGAGACCTTTCTCCAAACCTCTGGGTATAATCAAATTCTCTGGAAACTTGAACATGTTGTAGTTATTTATTCTATCTCTCTGAGGCGATGATCCTTCTAGATTATAATACTCATCACTTGACAGCCTAGTTGAAGTCTTTGGTGACCAAGTAATAGTGTTTAATCCTTCATCAAAAGTAACCAAGAATTTATCAAGTTCAAAAAATTTTGAATATTCTTTCCAACAATTATCAGTACATGTTGGGCCTAAGAATAATCTTACAACGGCATCTTTCATACCCACACAATCTACTGTAAAGTTAAGAACAAATTTGGAATGCTTTAATCTCTTTTGGCGTGCTGTTATTATTGGAGATTTTTTTTCTTCTACTGAATCTTTTTTTGTTATTGCTCTGTTTATGTTAAATTGATAGTAGTCAAAGTAAGTTGTTATTTTTGGAATATCAGCATCAATAATTTCGACCCGTTTCTCAGCATAGTCACGCAGATTAACTGGATCTATAGACTCTTTGTACTCAGTGAAGTAGTTAAGGACATGTTGAATCATGTACCAGTATACGGGATCTCTTAATGTTGTTTGAGGGTGGTGTAGCACTGACGGGGCCGGGTTGTACCTGTTAGAATAGGAAATGTTAGTGATAGTAAAGAATAAAGTGCGCTTAGCACGCCTTATTTAGATTTTATCGGTTGCCCCTCAAAATTTAGAACTATATAACATGGTATAATAAATGTAGGTTTTATGAAAATAATATTTGTGTCAATAAATATACTAATTTTTTTTAACGTCATAAATAAAAATTATTTCAAACTAAGAGTGACCAACATGTTGGACTACGTGGCTATTAATTAGTACAAAATGTGTCCTGAGCTAATAAGTTAAGTATTAATGACTTTCAGTTTGCGAAAACCATAAAATACTTTAAAGAAATAAAATTAGGAATGGCGTAAACACAAGTGTCTCGATAACTTTATCTTTACAATAATTTTAATTCATACTTTAAAAGATTTAATATTGTATGCCTTAAAATCTGAAATATTTTTTTATTTCAAATAATTATTACACAACAATACTAACTCATCAATAGGGTATCCATTGCCACCGTATCCATACAACGACCTGATGACCTGAGCATTTCTTCCAACTTCAAAGTTGCCTCGGATCAATCTTGTTAATAATTTAACGTAGTTATCCCCTGTCAGTTTAATGGGAGACTTATTATCCTGTAAAAAATATTATACCTATTAATTTGTATTATTATATTGCCGCATTCAGAAAATCATCATCATTTGAAGGTTTTATTAAACCACCCAAAGCATACCCTTCTTCACTGTTTTGGACAAAACTGGTCCAAATCTTTCAGAAAAATCGGTCACGCCATGCCATCGGTCAACCATCATTCATTTAGATAACTTTTGTTTAATAATACGTGAAGTATCTATTTATAGTTAAAAATAAGGCTAATTATAGAATTAGCCCTATTTTGCTGCCCAACCCCTCTTACTGATATTCTCACTTTATGAATTTAAGTTAAATAAATATTGTATATTGTGGATAACATTAATTCGCAAAGAGTAAATTTAACTTTTTGCCGATTTATTATGGGAGCCTGCAAAAATAAAGGTTGGAAATTCGGTACAGACTGTACCAATAAAAAATCCTGATGACTGAAATTCAGAAAATTAAATTTTCTAACTAACCATTACAATTAATCCTCTGGACATACACTCTCTAATTGCAATGTCTATGGATTCAATTCTGGCTCTATCTTCACTCCAATTTCCTTCTAGACTTGATCTGCTTGGGAAAGGCAATCCATTTTCATGGATTAGATATGGATGGAAATTATTGAAATCAGTTTTCTTAGTACTGTTTTCCTGACGCAAATGTTCTTTTTCTAGATGAAGGCGCGCGGCGAGTTGTTGATGTATATAATAGTAATGTTCATCACTTCCAGAATTCATTTCGTATAATTCATGGCGAAACATCCAATATGGATGCATTAAGTGTACCCCGTAGTAATAACTGTTTAAGGATATGTCTTCCCTAAAGTAATTTAGTTCTTCTTCGCCTCCTTTTCGAGGCAAATTCCAACCAGAGTAATTTGTATTAATTACGATCCTATCATAGATTTCGTAAAACTGATCAGCAATTGCTTCGTCAGTAAAATCTATGTTGTTATTGAAGTAATTACTAACTTTCAGGGCTTTTATTATGGTTTCACCATTGACGAAAAAGTTAGGCTTTGTAATGAAAGGTGGCATGAATGATGCAACGTCGACATGTTTGTTATTGTATAGCATACTGACTTGTGTTGCATATGCTACTAAATCTTCGTTGAACTCATCGAAATTAAATAACTTCTCTGAATAGCCTGCAATATATGCAGTGCGGAGTAGCTGAAATAAACGCCTAGCTGCTTCTTTCATATGTTCATTGTATATGTTAAATGTCAGACCCTTTATGGTATTGCTTTGTTTTATATATTCATTAAACGCTTTATAGTCAGCATGGTCCTGAAAAACACAATAATTGTTATTCTATTGTAACCATATTAATGTACAAAGAATGCGTGTTTTGATAGGTATCGTTACTTAAACTACCGTAAATTAAAAATTTTCAGACATAAGCTAATTATTTGATGAAGTAATTTTTACTTTAACTTGCTAGTTTAAAAGGTACTAGAATGAACCCATTTTTTTAACAAATTGCTATAATTTATGCCTACCAATTATTTTCCTGAAACTATATTGATAACCAAATTAAACTACGAGGAACGAAGCACTAATTTAAAAAATAGTACACCAAAATTAGTAAATGACCATCAAATCGGAGGATAATTGCTGTGGGAGGACAACAATGATTCGTTAGGAGTAATTTGCTTTCATTAATAAGTTAGCAAGATGGAAAATTTTTGGTTTGAGTTAACGTTTTATTTTCCTATATTTCCTGAGAAGTTAAACATAAGCCTAGCCTAAGCATAAAATTTCTTACTCAGTTAATTTGTTATTTTTATCTTAAGGTCATAATGTTGAAAATTAAAAGTAAGGATTTTAATTGACTAATATTTACTCTACAAGATATTTAGGCAGGTTTATATAAGAGATTAAAATATCCCAATAAATTTGATACGTCATAATTCTCATATAAGCATAAGTTGTGTATAATTAAAATATTAAGAGATTTAACAGAAAAAAATAGCACTGTCACTTTTCTTTTGGATCAAATACCATCTAAGGAACTTATGAGAAACAAACAAAAGAAACAAAACATAAAACGCCAATCACAGGTCATTAGAGATTAATTATTATGTCTAGTTGCAAAAAATATGTTTGTTTCTGCCTGAAGATTTAATACTACAGCAATTTACCTCTAGAAGTTGATAAAATACGTTTCCATGGTGTTGTGATCCTTTAGCTGGGTATCCACCGGGGACGATACCCATGAGTGGTCCATCATCGCTCAAAGATAACTCTGTGAAACCATGTATATACATATATATATATATATATTAGCTTTTGCCCGCGGCTTCGCTCACCTGAAGCTATATAAGGATGAAAAATGGATCCCAAAAATAATTTAATCAAAAACTGTGATGATCTCTTCTTTGTACGAGTCTCTATACATCACAGAGGTCAAGCTGTATCTCTGGATCCGTTTAATTATTTGAGATACAACGTATAGCAGTTTTTAAGTTGTAGCACGTATTTTTTTTTCAAATCTGTTCAGTATTTTTTGCGCCAATCGTAACAAACTGACAAGAGTTTTAAAAATCACATTTTTGGGTTCGGCGACGTTGATATACCCACTTGTTTTGTTTAAAATATCTTCAATGTACAGACAAAACTTTTTTACAATTTTATAAAAGTAAAGATTACAGAATCCTACCTACATTCATATTTTTAATTTGATAAAATTCTTATAATGTACAAAAAAAGTTAGTGGTTAGATATTTATCCAACAACTAATTTTTTTTGAAATTTAATAAAAAAAAAACAATAAATATTGACGAATTTACGTGTTTTATTTTCACTTCTATTTACATGTATGTGTAAAACTTTAATAAACGTTGAAATGAGGTAAATGTAATTCAAATTCATTGCCAAGTGTATTATGTTCATAAAACCATTATATCGACCTTGGCACTTGAAATTAACGTATATACATAGGATCAGTTCATTTGCAACAAAACACAGTCACATACCTCCTTCACTCACAAAACTACGGAATTCATCTGTTGGCACGGACATAGACATTCCCACAGAAAGTAGCCATAGTATTCGAAACATCACAATAGCTAACACTGCAATCAACTAGAGCCATAAATAGTTAAACATTGGCTTATATGCACAGGAGGATTCATAACTGTATTTCTACTGATCCAATTGAGATCCTGAGGGTCGCTTTAATGGACACAATTTTCATTGTACGTACACTTGTGGTCATTTTGTTGAGAACTTCACACCTTGTATAATTTGCAATAATTATTTGAATGATCAAATCCTAAGGCCCACTTGCACCAACTTTTTAAATATGTTTAAATTGCATTTAAACACAATTTTTCATAGTAAATTTGTGTTTAAATTCAATTTAAATACATTTAAAAAGTTGGTGCAAGTGGCCCTAAGTGTTTTTGTCGTTTATAGGTACATACTAACCATATATCTGATCCTAAAATGATTAAGATAAATACTAATATTTAAAATTTTATAATAGTCTCATAATATCCTTTTTGACGTGGGTCATGTTTCGGTACGAATGGGCCGGCTCGACCGGAGTGATACCACGGCCTCACAGAAAAACGGCGTGAAACAACGCTTGCGTTGTGTTTCGCCGTGTGAATGAGGTTACCGGAGGCCCAAACCCTTTTAAAAGGCGGGCAACGCACTTGTGACTCCTCTGTTGTTGCGGGTGTCCATGGGTGGCGGTTATCGCTTACCATCAGGTGATCCGTCTACACGTTTGCTCCCCTATCCCAAAAAAAAAATCCTCTACTAATATCCCCAGATTATCGTAATTAAAAGGCGAATGAAAAAGTCGTGAGGAAAGCAGCGTGCCTTTTACTGCCTTTCCATCCCATTATAATCCATCTAAATGTAAATGGGCCGATGATGATATAGATTAGTAGGATATTAAACGGGTTGATAATGCTGATATGCCAGATCGTATACTTGAATATAATAAAGGCCACACTTATGTACACCGACAGTTCGCTAGTATGTTGATGTCCCATGTAATAAGGGGCGGGCCTATTGACATTAACCGGGCACAAATTCCAAACTCCTAGCTGCTACTGGGAATTTCATAGGAAATCCCAATAACACTTTGCTCGACCTATGAGTCGAACCCAGGACCTCTAGCGTAGCAGTCACACTTCAAGACGACTTCATTATATATTTTGCTCATTATAGTTATTGAGCATTATATATAGAGCAATAAAGAATTTAAGCTTGTTAGCTTAGTGGCGTTGTAGCTTAAATTCAGTATTTAATTAAATTGAATTCGGAATGGATTTAATTATTAATGTATTAAGTTTATTGAGCATTATATATAGAGCAATAATGAATTTAAGCTACTGAGCATAGTTGTGTTGTAGCTTAAATTCAATATTTAATTAAATTGAATTCGGAATGGATTATTAATGGTATTAAGTTTGTAACACACAGCTTAGAATGAAAATCGGAGCAAATATATTTACGAGTATTCAGTAAAATGTGTCGCTGTTTCTTATTTTGTCCCCACATGTACAGTACCCACAGGAAACAAAATGCAATTGGACAATTTTTCAATTGCGAGTCTTGGAACTCGGCTAATTTTGGTCGAGAGGCAATTCTTCGCTCTACAACTCAATTACCGTATAAAACAGAAATATAAAATCTGCTCGTGGAAATGTTTATAGCGTAGGTGCTTGCATAACAACCGGTGTGGATGTCATAAATCATAATAAATCAGTAGATACTACCACTTGATACTATTTTTGTACTTTCGATCAACAAAGCCAGTGTGCACACTAAGGAGAGCAGTCACAAACTGAGATAGGCTTAGAAGGAATAATCAGGTCAAGGTATAATACAATACAGTAAGTAATTGAAACTAAAGTAAAAGACTGTGTGTTTGTGTATTTACGTTATAATGATGAAGTTATTAAAATAATAAGTTCAAAATAAAGTGCAATGCGTTACAAATATTAGCATATAATTGTTGGAGAATTCGTTACGTGTGAATTATTCCGGAAATAATTCTTTGGAACGAACTCAAAGAGATTCCTGGCCTACCTTTGTAGGCTATTAATTAAATGAATAGTGCCTATCTATAAGATAGAGTAAGTTCTGTAAATTAATTAAACAACCATGCTAATACCGCATTTAGTTTTGTACTAGTGTCATAGTCTTATTTTTTTAATTACAATAAAAATAGCATCTAAATAATAATAATACTATGATATATGTAATAGTGATAGCCGATTCGCTTAGTCTCCAGTCATCATCTCCATGAATTCTGTAACAAAATGAAATATTTTAAGAATAACTACCTACGTATAATTCGAAGAAAGATGTCAATGAACCTATTAAAAATGATAAAGTATGAAAGCCTAAACGGCTAATTCGTTTATGATTATTGAAATGAATTCTAAATCACCTTAATTATTCATTGAATAAGTAAAACATTTTATTGTATGAACACTTTGTTTTTCTGTCAAAAAATTTATCTGTAAAATTCTTTGATCTCATTCCAAAGCAAGCGAAGATAGTATTGAAGTGAATTAATTTTGCAAATTGTGCGAGACAACATAAATTTTGGCCAACGCATAACACCCGCCTCATCGATGCTCTTATAATGTCTCGGTAGCAAGAGATGTTTATGTATCTATGTTGCTCTCGCGAAAATTTATGCCATAGTTTATCTTCGAAAACAGCTGCTACCGCATCTAGTTCGCAATCGACTTGAAACGGGATTTTGCTATAAGCGAACTGACGTTTTGGTAATTTTTGTCATACATTACTAAAGTGACCGGCTTGGGATAATATTCTTGGGCGTGGGTTGATACGTAGCCAAATTGTTGTGTTCACGCTTTTGACACTTCTGTCACTGAAATGACATCAGGTAACTGCGTGTTAACTGCGGAGGCCTGTCTTGGCGACGAGACAAAAACTGGGCAGACCTCCAACCAATATTCCAATAATATTGCAGCAAACATTTCGAATATTAGAAAGAATAAGTGATGTTTAGACGTTATTTAGGTTCAAAGAAATTATGAATGCCAGATTTAAGTATAAACATGTGCCTACCATCAAAGTCGACGGTTCCGGATCCGTCAGTGTCAATTTCAGCGATGATACCGTCTAAGTCGCTAGAGCTGAGCTTATCGTCAAGGGCAGCCAGGATTTCCTTCAGAGTAGAGGTAGTGATGTAGCCATTGCCTTCACGGTCGTATAACCTGTGAATCGGTAAAATTTGGTGTTTATAGTATTAGCCAGTTAGTATGATAATTTAATTTTTCAAACTGTACAAGTATATTGTGCTTAACATTCACTTTTACTAACCTGAAAGCTTCTTTCAGTTCCTGTTGCATAGCCTCAGCGTCTTCCTCCTCCAAGAAATGGGAAGCGATGTTGCAGAAGCCATCGAAGTTAATTTTACCAGAGTCTTGAATGAAGACAAAATAATAATTAATTCGGGACTAGAACCAGAAGTGTTCTAAATTGGAGCTCTTAATTTCGTTCATTGAAAACAGACAAAATAAATAAACTTTTAAAACAGAGACATGCATCTTTCATAGGGACTGGAAGCTCGAGGAGAAGTACCGTACGGAAATAACCTCATTAGTTCCCGCGACGAGTAAAAATATTCCAGAATATATTCGAAAAGGTGTCGTAGCCTCGGTAAGTGTGAATTCTTGTTAGTGTATTCTGATGATTGATCACTTTTTAACAAGAAATGTTTGCAGCTGTTCATATTATACGTTGATTTAATATTTTTTATTTAACTTCTACATTTGCATTTGGCAATAATTCGCATTATAATACATAATGTCATGAAAATTTACTGATATTTTAACATGAAGAATAAGCAAGAAATGGAGGCAATCTATTATTATTGAGTAATGTTATGCTCTCGACATTAGAATGAAAATTTGAATTATGTTTGTTGGTTTGGATACCAAAGTATTCCTGGACGTGTGAGTGGGTATCTCCTATATTCTGAATTAAGAGTTTTAATGACGACTTGTGATTGCTCATTTGTCATAAATGAGACGAAATTGTTCTTATAAAAACTTACTTTCTGGGTCATTTTCATCGATGAGAGCCTGCAGTTCGGAGTCATCGAAGAGCTGGCCCATAGTGTTAAGGATGGTTGAGATCTTCAGGACATCGATGTATCCCGACTTGGTAGTGTCGAACATCTGGAAGGCCTTGCGCAGCATGGCCATCTTCTGATCGTCATCAGTGTCCTAAGAATGATTACTTTCGTCAGAAAACGTGCTTCATTACGTGCCTAAATGACATCATTTGGGCATTTAATGAGAGGATGTTGTATTATTGCATGTGAATATAGATTATTCATAATGCAGTTGTTATGTTAATGGATCGCAAAATCGTTGATTTTGGAACCAACTATCTTATCCATAATTACTCTCATTACCATTCAAAATTATATAAGACTTTTTTATAGAATTTTCCTATTTTATATAATTATGTTTAACCACTTGCTTTCGAACACTTTTTTTTTTCACAATTAACTGTCACAGTCACGTCCATCAAACGGTGAACTTGAAATCCTTGGGCTCCTTACCATGATGTTTGTGTAGGGTTGGCAGTTGTAACAAGAACCGAATCCGAGTGCGAGTGTTGTTACACTAGATTTTACGTCGGAGTAGCACCCTTATTTATAGCATTCCTTCCTCCGCAGACTGGAACACAAAAATAAGTGAAAAACCTGCTGTCTCTCTCACTACCGTTCACGTTCAGAATAGTGACGTTGGTATTGAGTTCTTCGTTAGCGAATTATATATACGTCAGCTGGTGAGAATGTTCAGCAAAAGCTGCATTCTGCAGGAAGTGAGCTGTCAGATTTATATAAAGTAATTGACATCGTCTCAACGTAGAAACTTGGTTGATGCGATCCATTTATAGCACTTTGATAGTTGGGGAAACTTTGGCGTAGCATTATTCCAGAATCTTTTGCGTTTCAAGAACAATGACGTATTTGTTTATTACGTACATTTAAATATATTAATGGAAGTTTACCCGATCTATTGTGGTGACTGCTGCAATTCTAACAACTGCTACTAAATCGTGAGTGTACCATGAGGCATGTTCAGCTAGTTTCGGAGCTTTTTTAACTACATACTGAGGGATTACATGTAAATTTCCTGATGTTTGGCTAGAATTATTTGTAATCTCAAGATATATTTGATAATAAGACGCATTTTCTTATGCACGTGTACATATTTTATCAGGTTTAACGTTTAGTAAATATTGTCAGGATTGACGAAGATATTTATGGATATCCGTTATAGGTAGCTTGATGTTTTGAACATGAATTAGTTGTCGGAGTTCACGATAGCAACATGTGAAACTGAACATCTTCAACATGTCCAGTTTAAAGTGTAGCAGAAACTCTTGCGCATATAAAGTCGTTCGTTGATTAAGAGCAGGAAATTCCTTTGATGCGGCCGCCGATTCACAACAATCCCAACGAGAATATTACGTATAGCCACGTCACTGTCAGAGGTAACAAATCTCCGGTATGAAATTGAATTTTCCAAAGAAATTAAATCATAAAAACGGAATATGATAAAAACATTATCGGTAAAATGATTTCCTGGATAAAAGTATTATGCCATTAACGAAATATAATACTGAAATTATTTGCTCATAATGAATGTATCGACACAATAACATCTTCGAACAAGATTAACATCATAAAATATTTAGCTTCTTAAACTAAACAAGATTAAAAAACATGATTGATTTACGACGTTACAGTTATTATAACAAATGTGATACGTTATAGGTATTGAAATTTCGATATAATAACGTATAGTGCGAATGTAAATATTTGAATATTGTGAGTATAACAGCTGAAGTATGGAAGGCCGATGATTGGCGACCACTGGCGCGTGAAACGGGTTATACTCCGGCGCCGGCGCAGATATAGACTGTCGGTGATCGGCTATAATTTTTGTGTTCTCATGTGAATGCCACAATGAGAGAAACATCTAATCTGAGTCGCGCTTTACGCGTCGACCACGTGTAGTCTTGAAACAACAATACACGTCGAAATTAGGTCAGGTTACAAGGTTATTTTTAAAACACTTGGTAATTTTGTGACGTTATTATGGTGAATTCATTCCTTAAGAAGTAAAGAAGTAAATTCAATAGTATTTTTCAAATGATACTATAGAATAAGTACGTGTAGGTAATATACGCTCTATGTAAGATATATTTTATGGTAATTTATATGGTAATAAATTCGGATATTCAGTTGCATTATTATATTTAGAAGTGGTGTCATTATAATAATTGTATTGAAACAAAAACTAAATTTTGATTAATTCGGAAAACCACATAAATGTCCTTCTATAAATGAACGAGTATTATTTTTATGAACAGCAACACTTAGGTTACTTTAGTGTTCAATCAACACGCACGTCCTATATACTACAAACTATTCGGAATAACCAAAACAAATGAGACAAGTTACTCATTATGTTATGTACATAAATACATACATACTTACATATTTTCACGCCTGTCTATATAGGCAGAGACTGTAGATTTCCACTTGCTACGATCCTGGCATACCACTTCCACTTCACTAACCTCCTCATGCATGATCGTCGGTTTAGGGTGCTCTTGACCTGACCTTTTTTGAGAACTTCTGCTATTTGGTTGTGAAACGTTCGACGAGGTCGATTCCAAGTCTTCCGTCCGTACTCGCCATGTATACTCGTTTCGTCAATCACTATGTTATGTAACACGATTTATTTAATCCGGTGTAAAATAAATAACAATGTCGGTATGTACCTACATTCATTTCACATTAATTTTATGTGACATTTTCTTTCGATTTTTTTCAACAGCTGAAGCACAATGTTTCCGTCTTCTATTTTTTCACTTATTTTGTGATGGGGATAGAAACGATCGAAACCTTGATTTCAGGCATCCTAGAACTATTTCTGTTTCGTGAGGATTTATTTATATCGAGAACACATCAATCAATGTAACGATCATCTTGACTATAGCACCATTTGCCAAAGTATTTTTTTTTTTTTTAGGTGTAAAAAAACATTTATTAGAATAATAATTACTTAAATAGTTTAAATAAGAAATATAACTGTTCAATTACTATCTAAAACTTAAATAACTTAAAATAACTACCTAAATATCTAAATAAAACAAAAACTAACTAAATTAAAACTAGAAAAATAAGACTAAAAAAGGGCGTCAATGAACTCCCCATCGCTATCAGCCGGTAGGGTACCCAGAAGACTGGCTGCATTGCCACTAAAGGCCTACCCATCCTTCAAGGTAGCAATGACATCCCGTCCGGTCTCTTGCCATCGTCGCGGGCCAGGCCATTCGGAAGTATTTTTAAAAGTATTTTTTAAAAATACTTCTAATACTTTTAATACTTTTAATTTTTTTGAAAGTATTTTTAAGTTAATAGGATCATAATGTTGATTATAACTACAACAATTTTTATTAGAAGCACTTTTGTTCGTTTACTAATTATAAGTTAAAACTATGTAGAAACTACGACGCATTCTCTAAGATCTTGATATAATGTGAAAGCATAAAATTTGATACTGATAAATAAATCAAGTTTTTATTTACTTTAAAATGAACTATTAAGCAAGATTGTTGTACTATAATAAACCTTAACCATAATTATAAATTATTATTTAAAAAAAAATTAACATTAAACAGCAGGAAATGAGGTATCGTAAATAAATGCGCTAATAATTTTACAGCCGGACGAAATCAGTTGCAACGGCGGCAGGGGCTTATTAAATTAATTTGCCGATGCGTAACCGACGTTTGACTAATTTACACTGACTTAACATTCCATAATCAAAATAATTGGTAATCATAGCCAAAAGTTCCTACAGAGTTGCCGGCACCACACCCTGAATCATCAGCGTCAATGGAGTGGAAATATAACATCATTTTGGCACGGAACGCAGGATTTTCCTTGCAGAATCCATCGTATATTATCTGAGCGCCAAATTTTAATGATACCTAAGTACTTGAAAATATATTTCATGCGTTTTTGCAATTTCGCGATTTATTTACCTCATAGTTTAGCCAAGTTGCTGTACAATTAGTGAATAGGTAAGCAGCTGTAATATTTGAACGATCATCAATTGAAGTAAGTTGGCTGTAATCATAATTTTATTAATTAGCCACAGATACCTATATTAATGACTGTCAAAAATTAGACTATCTAAAAAGCTGATTCTTTACAGAGATAGGACTTTATAAGTTACCTATAAGAAGATAGTATTATGTTCTTTTCCAAAGCCCAATCTGTCTCTATTCAAAAAATCATCAATTGGTTTAACTTTTAGGCATGAAAACAAACTAACAAACAAAGTTGATTTTGTATTCCTAATATTCCTATGGATAGAATAATGAATTCGTAATTTAAATTTAGCAATTAGTTAATTTAGGTATTACAGCAATTCTTCCCATGTAACGAGGAAATATGATTTCCAAGAATTTATGTATTTATACCTACGTCAGGAAAATGTTTATACACTTTAACGATATATCATAAAGTTTTATTTGTGTTTATACTAAATGTGATGAATATTATTTACCGTAGACATTCAGCACAATATTGAATTCCGTACGAGATTCCGTGCTACCATTTATATGTGTTAGGATTACCGTACATATTTTATTATGAATATTAGTAGGTATAGCGAGAATTAGTATTGATTTGGTTATTGTGTATGCTTTGTAAAAACATTATAATCGACTGTAAAAGTATTTTCTGTTTGTATTCTAGCTGTTGTCACAGTAGTGACCGATAGTTTTTAAATTTTCCGCGATGAAAATAGGGAAAGCGTAACGTCGTTGTAAAATGTTTGGATCGCATCCAAAAATAATGATAGAAAACCTCGCGAAATAGCAATAATGTGCATCGTTCCCCTTGTTATAATATACGTTTAGTTTACTTTATGATCAATGAAAGTCCACCACATGATGTGCCACGATCAAAGAGTTTTATTGATTATATCGTAAACGTTATATATTTTAAAGTATATTTTTATAGCTTATGGTGTTTACTGTTTGTTCAGTCATTAGCATATCTATTTGACAATTTATTGGTTATGCTGTTAATCCTCTCGCAATTTTGCACTCCACAGACTATAGTTTACAAATTGACGCAAGGTAGGCATAAATAAAGACATTTGATGTAAATTTATTCCATTTTAATACAACAATAACATTAGAGGTAGGTATCTAACACAATAGTTACACACAATACAACTATGACAATCACAGAATATTATTTCCATACAATATTGGTCTACTCATACACTTTATAATCTTCATAATCAAACGTGTGGAACAAAAAGTCATAAACTGTTGGAGTACGCTTTCTTATCATATTTAAAGTAGGTTCTTTATCTACCAAGTTTATTATTGTGTCATCATCATCATCATCGTTTAAATTTTCGTTGTCTACTGCATTAATGTCGGTATCCGTAATATCGTTAATCAAGGCTATGTTATTAGTATCTTCTTTAAGGATCACTCTCGGCAACTTATTTGTAGATTCAGGTAAGTTGGAGGTTACTTCTTCTCTATGAACGTCGGTATAATTTGTATAGTTTTTTCTTTTAGCTGAATAGTCTTTTTTGTCAAATTGCGCTTTCTTAGCCGTATAATCAAATGGTTTCTGACTTTTATATTTAGAGGAATAATCGAAACTTGCAGAATTCAGTAGATTATGTGTCTTAAGGTCAGTTATATCCTGATTTTCGAATTCAGATATAACGTCATCGTTTATAGGCATTGTGGTAGAAGATAAACTGGAGACATCTTCTTCTGCTGGTGTTACTGTATGATACATAAAGTAGCCTTCACTATTAACATAATCTTTTTTACCAAACTGGGCTTTTTTTGACTTGTAATCAAATGTATCTTTTGATTCAGCAGAATAATCGAAACTAGATTTTAGAATATGAGGTGTACTAATTATTACATTTTCTTGATCTCCTTGTGTTTTCGGCATTGGTGTATCATAGTTTTTCGAAGATTTTAGCAATTGAGGTATGCCTGTAATGTCCTGGAATTCGTCTTGATTTTCATCAAAAGCAACGTCATGTGGGGCAATATTATATTTATTCTCTTTGGCAAAGTTATTTTCATTAATCAAATATGGTCCATTTTTAGAATTATAATCAAAAGATTTCTTATTACTAGCAGAATAATCAGGGCGGGTCGATGAATCATAAGTGTTTGCCCCATACCATTGTTTCGTTACTCCAGACCCGCCATAATTTTCCACCTTTTTGTCCCCTTTCTGCGTAACTGTGATGTATTTGATTAATGCATTTGGTAACGTAAATAATTGTCTGTCTTCAATCATCAAGTCAAGTGGATATCCAGGTGATAAAATAGCAGAATTGAATTCCATATTATTTGTAGAGTATGAATCACTGAAACTTGCTTTGGCAAATGGTGCAACAAAAACAAATATTTGAAGAGGCAGACCTTGGGATAAACCCTTAGGCAAAATAAGCCTTGAGGGATATCCAATTTGTGACTCAATTGTTTTTAGTGGAAAAGAATCTAAACCAAATGCAGCTTCCTCCACTTTCTTGCAAATAGTTTTAAGTGACAAAAAGTCATCAGAAAAATGCTCCATATCGTCTGATGTTCTAGATATTATATTTGTTCCAATTTTAAGATTTATTTCAAACAGATCGAGCAGGGTGAATAGGTTCTTTTTCATTGCAAGCTCGCCAGGGATAAGTTTAGGTCCCAAGTAAATTTTCATTAATCCTTTTTTTGTAACTAATGACGAGATATTAACTTTAATAGTAAACGGTTTATGGTTTAATCTAGGTTGACCGATTTTAATATTGAACGTCGAGTTACTGTCGTCTATTTTTAGTGCGTTAGTAACATCAAACTCGAAATAATCGAATGCTGTCATCATCTTTTTCACCTCGATATTTACTACTTCTACTCCAGGGAAGTATAATTCGTTTCTTGAATAAGTAGGCAGTGTTTGAAGGGCACTATCAACAAGGTCAACTATATTTTTGTTTATTTTCCAAAACATTGGATCTCGTAGAGATGTCATGTAATGCTCTATTACAGAAGTGTGCCTGAAATAGTTACATGTCATAAATAGTACATAATTAAATAAACCCATCATCAAATACAAATTACTCAATGCTTAAATTACCCGTTGTTTGTACGGTCTTTGCCAAGGAGTCGGCGAGCCAATGTCTCATAACTCCTGTCCCCCGTGACAAGGATTTCCATTAAGTGATTCAATATTTGAGTTTTATTATATCCACTCTGCCACTGAAAGAATTTCATCTGAATTAATACATTAAATAATTTTGTTAGTATAATCATTTAAAATGTGTATAGAATACATGATATTTAACAATTTTAAAGACTTACCATGTGGCCGACGACTGTAACAATATTATTTTCTATGGTTTGTAATAATTCTAAATCTTCAGTTACTGTCAATTCTAGAGGTGACATCCTGTGAATGAATTCATTACCATCTGAATAAATCAACTCAGGATCGTAAGGCATGTTAGGCAAAGATTTCCAGTTTATTCCATCTATCTCAGGCAAACCGTTAGCGTAGCGTTCTAAATTATATCTTGCCATAAGTTGTTTCATCATTTGGTACATGTTTTCTCCGTATCTGCTATTAATATCGTTGTTAAACCATGGCGACGTTCTAAGTTTTCTTAAAAAATAATAAGAATTTAAGCCGACGTCTTCCCGAAAATAAGCTAATTTTGAGTCATCTTCACTATCGTAAAACATTGCAGTGTAATTAGCATCTATATAGTATGTATTTCCTTCCTCACGAACAGCCTCTGTAGGGGTGGTCTCTTGCCCAGCAAGAATGGATGAAGCTTGAATAATTGCATCTTTGCGCACAAAGTAATTAGGTAATACCTCATATGGTGCTGGAATAGATAATCTCTCTGTATCTCTTCTGCTCTGTATTGTCATATAGATAGCATTGACGTATAATCCGCAGTTTAAATTTTGACGTGCCCAGGCAGCTGTTTTGTAAAATATATCGAAATCTTTAGCGGAGTACAAAACGTCGTAGATTATTTTTAATTCTTTCATATGTTCAGGGTTATATTCACTGAAAATTTCCCCCTTAGGCAATAAACCAGTTGTCAACAAGTTTTGAAAACTAGGAATGACGTCTTCCTGGAATTAAAGATTATTATAGGATGAACAACGATTAAAGCTGGTGACATGATTTCTAAAAGTTTGCATCCAAAATATTTACCAAGTAATCTTCTGAGTTTGGAGTATATTCTTGAGCTAGTCTGCATACGACAGGATCACTACTAACTTCACATACATTTTCGAATAGTGGAATCATCAGTTTCTGGATATGTAGCCATTGTATTGGAGCTAAAACAATGTATTTTTGAATTATTGTTCAGATTCTGACTGTTATGTTTTTACCCAACTGCCGAAGGAGGAGGGTTATGTAGGCAACCGACTTAGATAAATGATACCATTTTACACACCCATTACTGGGAATTTTAGAGACGGTCACGATTTTGAATGGGTCCCGACGGCAAGATTTACTTTATTCTACGTTATAATTTATTATTTTATGTATTTATCGATCATGAAAACATTTAAATGGTGTAGTTATTCAATATTACTTTACATAGGTCTGGACTACTAGACTTGTTTTTGTCTTTTTAGTTTTTTTTAAATTGTTTTTATGCAGTCGGGTTTTTTAGTTATTTTAATTACGTAATTATATCTTATATGCAAGAATCAAGCCAGTAAAAGATTGGAAGATACTGAGGGATAGATATCCTTATTGGAATAAGAGGCAAGATGGGCAAAACAGCTCAGGAACGTCTACCACTGAAAACAGAGCTTTGTTCACATGATAGGTAATGATTGAATGGGGGATTAGCAATTGTAGTGTTAGGAAGCAAGAAACGTCAAAGATTTTGTTCCAGTCGCAGGGCGTGCCAGGATAATAGCGGCATAGGATTTTGATGGACGGCATTAACTGAAGGTGGCCTACACCCAGCACTAGGAGAAGTTAGCTTATGGGTGGTGATGCATATGATGATGATTAATACGAGTACAATATCTTACCAGTTTGTTCTGGTTGTATATAAGGTGCTGTTGGTACATGTATCAAATACCCAGATATATGTATTACTAATACAGTAACTACTAAAACCACTGTTAACGTCTTCATTTTGTCCAAGTGACTGTGATTTTGTGAGCTAATCACAACAATTTATAGAGAAAGCATTTTCAAAGTTCATAGACATTTTGTTCCCTGCAAATGATAACATAGTTGAATGCACTATTACTTATAAATGTTAATGTAACATGCTAAATAACAAGTTTACAGTTCATTGTTCTATGTCCTAAGTGATACACTATTTACTCATGAGAGTATTGATGACGTCAACAGTATTTTAACAGAACTAAACTAGGCGACCTATTAAAAATATGACGTCTATACCTATGTGTTAATATATGGTATTACAAATTTGAAATGTTAAAGTTTGGCTGAGTTTACATATGTAGATAGGTAAAGGAAAGTATGTGGCAACTAGCGGGCTTGAGAGATTATCTTGACAGTGTGTGGAGTCTGCCAAACTATGACTATCGGTTAATTTTTGTTTTATACTATAGGTTCAGGGTGGCTAATTGTGGTGTTTAATCGATAAAAACACCATATACCCGATGGAGACTTGTTTATTATTCTTATGGGAAGAAACAAGTTAAAAAAAGAAAACGCCTAAAGTGTGAAAGGATTTAGGTTAATTATTGATAAGAATATCTCTATTATTAGTTGTTATTGCAATACATGTAACGCGTGATATTGAATCATAATTAACGAAAGTCAAAACAACGTAATCAGTAGGTACCTAGTCGCAAAATGTTTTACTTAACTGACCTAAGTTAAATTCAAGGATAAAAATCACGATTTGACATCATGTTGCTCATTTTGGGTGGGTTCAGTGCTTATCTTGGTACACACTGCAGAAAATAAACCAAAGACAGCATACTTCAAGATACCTACCTAAATGCACTATTCTATCAGTCTAGTTGAGCATAACTCCAGTGTGTGCTGTGTCATCGATGCACTTCTTTTGTATTTACTTGCGCACTTTGTATACTTATATTGTATTATTAGTCCGACATAACCCTGTACTTTCCCTCGCGCTGTAAAAGTCTTGAAAAGTGTTCCGGCTTCGCCATTTTAGAGAAAAACATACACAACAACTTCGAAGTTGGTAATTGTCAATTGGAACCATCCTAAGTGCCGAGATGCTTTGATATCAATAGTTACGTAGTAATATAATAAGATAATATACTCGTATTACCCCTAATCAACCAAATGTTTGTTCTTTGCTGTGAAATTATTACAAATCTCGGTCGAATTAAAATACGAATAATTAATTAATTATATCCGTAGAATTTTTCCTTCACAAAAATAACTTTATAATCTTAACATAGAAAATGCAATAAAAAAATACAGAAGTATAAAATATATTCTTCAGGATGTCAAAAATTATCAAAATATTTGTTTATTTAGGACCGATTATTCCATCGCCAGCTTTGACTTGGATAGATAGTCAAAGATCGCCAGATAACTTTTAACGGAGGAATAAAATTGACGTTTGACAGATTTTGTATAGAAAATCTCGAAAATTCCAATTTATTCCTCTGATAAATTTATCAGGCGATGGAAACATCGGCCCTTAGAATTGGATCTCCTCTTCCAGCAGGGTCAAAAATTATATATATTATTTAAATTACCATCAGTCAGAAGAATTATTATTTCTTTCATAAAACAAACTTTATCGTCAAAATCCGTTCAAAAAATCAACAATACATAAAAATAAATGGATTATGCTCCCGTTTAAAAAAGACGCGGCAGCTTTTTTATGCTAGCACTACCAAAAAACCTACTACCTTGATAATTAAGTCGGGGGGCATTTTTTAAACAATTGAATGTCTCCTAATTGGCAAGATAAGATACCTATCTGCAGTATATTATCACGAAAGTGGTCATGACCTTAAATAAAAACGTGGGGTCAGACAGAGTTATCAAAATCGTGCTTGTTTTGTTTTTTCCAGTATTTATTTATTAATCTTTATCTTAAATATTAACTATAAATTCTTTAAACCGAAATCTGATACAATTTTATTGGCATAGTACAGTACTAACCTCATTCTATTGAGGCTTTTAGGACAAATTGCTGTGTCCTGGATTAAATTTCCAGATTAAATTTTCATGTTATTGGGTTTTTCTATAAAAGTCTCAGTAGTTTTTCGGAGTATATGTTTTGTGCCCGGTTTGCCTTCATAACAAGGGCCTATCATACCAGCGAACTATGAGCACTATGAGCAGAGCGTACCTCAAGCTCAACACACTCTTTGATACTACGTAATGGCGTGATGGTTTATGTCGTTAGGAAATACTTGCTAAATAAACTTTTGTTAAATCTATATATACTAATATATAAAGCTGAAGAATTTGTTTGTTTGTTTGTTTGTTTGTTTCTTTGTTTGCTTGAACGCGCTAATCTCAGGAACTACTGGTTCGATTTGAAAAATTCTTTCAGTGTTAGATAGCTCATTTATCGAGGAAGGCTATAGGCTATATATCATCACGCTAAGACCAATAGGAGCGGAGCATCTATGAAGAATGTTTCAAAATCGGGGTTTTTTCCTTTTGAGAGCTTCCGATGCGTGCGCTGCGTAAACGGTTAAAGTTTCGCAAAAATCATATGTGACAGAATTGTTCCCCTTTAAAAGTTCTAAAAAAAAGTCCACGACAGCATATGTCTATCTTTTAAGGTTGGCTCACTATAACCTTTTTTATGCTAACTTTGTTCTAAAATTCCAAATGCATTATTTGCGTAGGTGTTTTTATAAACATGATATTATTAATCCTTATCCAAATAAATACGTTATTCATCAGCCTTTAGAGCGTTTGTTTTGTATCCGTGCGGACCGAGCTTGGGTCCGCTCGGACCCAACAAACGCTCTAAAGGACATATCCTCATTTAGCGTTCTTTTATTATTCCTGTTCCCGTGACATATTTTACTAAAGTTCCGCTCGGATACTCAATACTCAATTATCAACTAACAATATTGGCTATATCTTGAAGTGAGCTTCAATCAAAACATACTACAAGCCGCTGAAGGGGATCATCATCTTCTTACCACCTGTCAAGTGCCACCTGCCAAGTTTGCTTGAACGCGATAATCTCAGGAACAATTGGTCCGATTAGAAAAAATCTTTCGGTGTTAGATAGTCCATTTATTGAGGAAGGCTATAGGCTATCATCCCGCTAAGACTAAGTAACTATTCCACGCGGACGAAGTCGCGGGCGGAAGCTAGTATATTAATATGTGAAATCTAAACAATGTATTAAAAAAATAATGAATAGATCATCGTCTTTATAGGTATAATATAAGCTATTAATGTGCGACGAAAAATAATTATAATATTATTGATTAATAATTTTGGAATAGCACCATCTCTGAATAAAATCCCATACCTGATATTATTGTGGAAATTGGATCTGCGCCACCTAGTAAAGATTATGTGAACCATTCAATCCAGTCTCTACTTGGTGATACACATAGACAACAAAGTTATTCAAGATAACGATAGATGTCAGTTCTTGTATCAATGTGTTGCATAATTAGTTACGAATACGAATAGGTAAATAAAGCATTCCTTTAAACAAGTTTCTACTATATAAATACAGTAGAAACTTGTTAAAAGTAATGAGTGGAATGTACCTACCTATCTCTAAGTTTGATTAGCTTTTTGGCCACTTGCTTGTATGCAAATGTCAGCATTTTCAAGCTATTTTAGTTAAATATATTTTAAAAACATCACGCCTGTATTCGCTGAAGGGTACGTCAGATCCGTACATAAGTACATCTACAGTTCGTCGGTATGTTTTGGTCCGATGTGATAGGAAGCCAACCAACAAGTGGGCAAAAATTCAAATTCCGAGCTACTAAAAATATCATTATAAAAACCAAAATGTATGATTTCTTCTAAAATTCCTATAGGAACTGCCTCATGGCCAAGTGGTTCTGAGCGCGACTGCTACGCTAGAGGTCCTTGGTTCGATTCCCAGGTCGAGCAATGTGTTATTGGGTTTTTCTATGAAATTCCCAGAAGCAGCTCGGAGTTAGGAATTTGTGCCTGGTTAATGACAATAGGCTCGCCCCCTATTACATGGGACCTAAACATTCCGGCGAACTGTGGGTGTACCTTAGTACACCTCTGCCTAACCCTTCGGGGAATACAGGCGTGTTGGTATGTTATGTTATGTTCCTATGGGATTAGGAAATCATCACGCGAGATCATCAAACGAGTTTCATCTATCAACTGGTAGGACCTATACCTTCATGTTTTACGATGGGATTGACTTAAATTAATGAATTTACGTAGGCATATGCAAAAGTACATTTTTATGAGGCCCTTCTGTACTGCTGGATGCATAAAAAATAAGTAAGCAACCATCTTCATTTCATGGTTCACAGGTGTGTGAAAGAAAAATTATGTTGAAAATACACATACTTGATCATTTCCATCCAGATGCGTTGAGTACCTACTTAGTATTGAGGCGGGTAGGATGTATTTGGTGACTCATATACTGAAAACAAAAAAAAAACTGAAGTCTTGAAAAAATAGGTACTTGAATGCCCTTATAGGTCAACTTACAATATTAAGTATTGTTTATTTTTTATTTGTAGGCTATGGGGCAAACAAACAGACGGATGGTTAGCGATATCGCCGCCCATGCACACACAACGCACCAGAAGCGTCACAAGTGCCTTGCTGGCCATTTAAAAGGGTTTGGGCCTCCTATCCTCATCCAATCGGCGAAACATAACATAAGCAAGCATTGTTTCACGCTGGTTTTCGATATTATTTTAACATAAAAATCTATTAGTTTTTTTATGTTTTCACGGTCCATGTACCTACGTGAAATGGGTGACGATGCGGACCGCCCTATCGCCCCCTATCCTAGCTACGTCACTGTCTTTATCTAATACGAGTTAGCACCTGGTAGGTTGCTTACGACGTATGACGGGTTGCTTTAACCAGTAAGTGCATATTATTTTTCACGGTGTATTTGAAGCGGTGGTGGCTTCAGTAAAGGATAAAAGAGTAAGTTACCTACCTACGTAGTTTCATTTTAGAAATTATTAGTTTCTTTGTGTAACCTAATATCTTGCGTGTATTTATAGAGTTAGGCAGATATGTACTAATTTACTAGGTATTGATATAAACAGGATTCGTGGTTGTGTGTTGGATCACCAAAAGAAACAAATTGAAATGTAGTCTTCTTCTTCTCTACTATTATAAAATTGTAAAAAAGCTGTGTCTGTACATTGAAGATATTAAAAAAATCAAGTTGGTATATACCTAAACGTCTGCGAACCCAAAAATGTGATTTTTAAAATTCTTGTCTGTTTGTTACGGGTTGGCGCAAAAACTACTGGATAGATTTTAATTTTATTATCACTGTTAGAAAGTATATGCTCCAACTTAAAAACTGGTGAACTTCTTATCTCAATTAGTTAAATGAATCCTGAGATACAGCTTGACCTCTCAAATGTATAGAGACCCATACAAAGAAGAGACCATCACTGTTGGTTTTTGAGCTTCATGCGAGCGAAGCCGCGGGCAGAAGCTAGAATTCTATATTATCAGTTAGGTATAGAATAGAACCTCCTTCTAAAAGTTGGTTTATTTTAAAGAGCGCCAAGAAGCATGCAAATTTTGCTCAAATTACTCGGGAAGTTAAACGAACTTTTAATGATGTTCTTAATTTAGATAGCATCGATACCATCAAGGTACAGGGTTGTGCTTTTGGGGTAAATGAGTTGAATTGTTATTACATACCATCACGCCTGTATTCTCCAAAGGGTTAGGCAGAGGCGTACTAATGTGCACTCACATTTCACCGGTATGTTTCAGGTCGCATGTTATAGGGGGGATGAGCCTATTGTCATTAACCGGGCACCACTGAGAATTTTGTAGAAAAACCCAATACTACTTTGCTCGACCTGGGAATCGAACCCAGAACCTCTAACGTAGTAGTCGCGCTTAGGACTACTAGACTAATGAAGGAAACATAATGAGGAAACCAGCGTGCCTGAAAGTCGTGAGAGAACTCCCAGGCCGTACCCGCACCCGTAGAGGTTATTTTATAAATCTGTCCCTTACTTGCTTAGACATAAAGGCTTTTATTTTTCAATAATAATGTAAGAGCAATATTTTAATGTAAATACATAAGTAACAGGTAAGTACCTATTAGGAATTTATAACATACACACAACATAACTATTCACTGCAATCATAATATTTTATCGCTGTGTATCCAAAAGATAAATAATCCTCGACTCCTGACGAAAATAATATAGAATTATAATAAAACGTGTAAATTTCGAGTTGGAATTACACGGGAATTCCGTATCTACTGTTAAAAATCGAATAAGTGTATTTACGTACGTACCTACTTAGTACCCTGTACTCGATTAGCATTATACTTATACCTACTTGTACTTATGATAGTGCTTTTTTCTTTCTACTCAATAAAAGAAAACAAATTCCAAGTGCCTCTAGTTTTCTTTCTTTTGATATACATATATATGTACCTACCTACCCACAAGGTTGAAGTGAACCCATTTCGTGAATGAACAGAATTATGAAAACCGGCGTGAAACAACGCTTGCGTTGTGTTTCACTGAGTGAGTGAGGTTACTGGAGGCCCAAACCCTTTTAAAAGGCGGGTAACGCACTTGTGACTCCTCTGGTGTTGCTGGTGTCCATGGGCGGCGGTTATCGCTTGCCATCAGGTGATCCGTCTGCTCGTTTGCCCCCCTATCCCACAAAAAAAAACTTCATTAATGGTAAAAAAAATATCAAAGTAGTTCTGAACCAGACTCTTATCAACGTCATAATATGAAAGGTACTTTCCACAAAAGATTTATGTGAACAATTACACTTAGTTTGAAAAATTTATGACAGCTGTCATTTCTGAGAGAAACTAATGATATTGAGATTATGTAGTACATGATTTCATTTAAAATAAAATGAAATTATAGTGCGTCAAACTAAAATTACGCACACATTTACTGAAACTTTCATTAGCTCTACAAAAATATTTTAGGCAATAGGATATTAAATAATATAGGTAGGATAGGATATTTAACGATTGAAGGTAAAGAGCATCTCTTGTCGCAGCTCCAATGACAGGTACTTACTATATAAGTATTGTATGTATAGTATATATTTTATATTTGAAGCGGCGGCGGCAGTAGCCTAATTGCTAGGGCGTCGGACTTGTGATCATGTGGTTGCCGGATCGAAACCCACCCATTGCACTACCGACGTGAACCCACTCGTAACACAAGCATTTAGCTTAGCACGAGGGGTTAACAAGAATACTAGTAATGTGCGACCCACATTGCTAGTAAGCTTTTTTTTTAAATATATATATACCTATAAATAAAAAAACATCTTTTGAAGTGTGCAAAAACTCAGAATGTTTTCTAAAATCAATTCATTTAAAAAATACATTCTAATTATCATTGTTCCTGCTTATTATCATTAACACTAATATTGCACATCATCAAACCATTATATTGACCCACTGCTGAGCACGGTCCCCTTTCAGAATAAGAGGGATTACTCTATAGACCACTAAGCTGCCCCACAGATCGGCAGACTTCACGTCATGCCATCTAGAAAACCTCTCAGGTTTCCTGACGATGTTTTCCTTCACTGTTTAAGCGCGTGATAAGCTAATAATATCCATATGACTTCGGGAACTCAGAGGTGCGTGCCTCGGTATTCGACTCGAGTCCAAATCCCTTTGTTTGATTTGTTCAAAACCTGTTACTAAACAGTCCCATGGTCATATCACTAGACGATCAGCAATATTGTATCACCAAAATCCACAATATTGTACAGCCACTAATTTTAAAATATGAACTGCCTCATTAGCCAAGTGGTCCAGTGCGCGACTGCTACGCTAGAGGTCCTGGGTTCGATTCCCAGGTCGAGCAAAGTGTTATTGTGTTTTTCTATGAAATTCCCAGTAGCAGCTCGGAGTTTGGAATTTGTGCCCGGTTAATGGCAACAGGCTCGCCCCCTATTATATAGGACCTAAACATACCGGCGAACTGTGGGTGTACATTAGTACGCCTCTGCCTAACCCTTCGGGGAATACAGGCGTGATGGTATGTTATGTATGTATATTTTAGAAGAAATAGGTTGAAAATATTATATTTTCTGTTGGTGAATTACATTAAGATAATTTCTAATCTCGGTTATCAGAAGACTGACAGGCGGCTTGCCGGATAACGTCGCATCCCAGTCGCTACAATAATAGGGTGCCATTCTTACCCTTCAGTTGGGGAACTCTAAAATATAAAATTGCTAGCTGACGAACGAATTTTGTGAAAATCCTATTTTCACGTAAGTTTAAGAACCTTTTTCGGTTAAAAGTTCCTGTAAGTTGTGTAATATGTTCTATCCTAGTTTCAGTAATCATTTCGCGCATTCCAAATGACACATATTATAAAAAACAGTTTGGTCCAGGTAGCTGTTTTATGTCTGTATGACGTGAATATTATTCATAGCTCTTGTATCAGTTATTAATAGAAATTGTACATTCAAAGGACTAAAATATCGTATTATTAGAATGGATAATTGAAAAATAATAAAATTTGAAACAATTAACATAGTTATTTCTTTGTTACCAATCATTTGTAGTACCCAATACGCTGTCGATGTTTGTCTTCAAAGTTTATTTGTGGAAATAAACTACTACTACTACTAATAGAAATATGCAGGTGTGGTAGGTATAGTATGTATTTACAATGCATAACTGTTAAAAGGTGTTACCTACCCTTTCCCAATCATTATACTTACAAAGATATCTTTGTAAGTATAATGATTGGGAAAGGGTTATGAATATTAACGGGTTTTAGAAAAAGAGACATACATTTCATAAAAAAATACTTGTGTTTTATTTTTTTAAGTTTTTTAAATTGCATTCATAGTAGCCATTGGTCATGTCGCGTTCAATTGTCAGTTATTGATTCACATATCAAGCAGGTTGACATTGCGGTCAACTTTCATGTTGAGGTCGGTGTCCACGAAGTACGTGTCCGACTCGATGGGTGACCTGTCCACTAAGTTGTAGTTCTTGAGCACCCAGCGGTTCCACCTGGTCTCCATGTCGCACGTGTTCTTCTTGTGGAAGATCTTGACATCCACAAACTTCATGTTCGGCGTGAAGAAGTTACCAACATCAATGTGGCGATCGAAGGGGAAACCAAGAGGCATCTTGTCCAAAAGGACAGTTGATCTGAAGTCAAACATCCAGTCTTTGCGGTTCGTGTCCAAAATGTTCAAATCGACGTTGTCAACCATTTTCAATGGGGTGACAATAACGTAGAACAAACAGTCCATGCCTCCAACGAAACCTTTAGGGAGCAGGAGTCTGGTGGGGAAACCGGTGTGGAAGTTCCTCAGGTCCTTGATCAAGAGATCCCTCATGTCGGTGATGGACTCAACCTTCTTCCACAAGTCACGGGTCATGATGCGGTCGCGGACAAGGTTGTGCATGTCATAAGAGTTCCTGACGATTGTGTTCTTACCAGTGGTCAGCTTGTACAGGAAGGTATCAAGTTCAACGAAGTTGAGGCGGTTTGTGTTGATGTCAATGGGGCGGTGCAGATGGTCTTTCTTGGGTCCAAGGAATACTCTTACTACACAGTCGACAGCCTTGTCAGACAAAATATCAAAGGTAACCTTGAATGGCTGGTGATTAAGACGGCGCTTGCGAACCATGAATTTCATGTCCGATGTGGTCTTCTTTAATTCTTCCTCGCTCAAGTACACAGCGTTGGTCATGTCCATCAGATAGTCATCAAAGTAAGTGGTGAGCTTATCAACCACCACATTGTCGACCTTCACACCAGGGAAGTAAAGGTCCTCTTTAGTATAACTAGGCAGACGTAGTTTGAATAACCAAACCAAATCAATGATGCGTTTCTGCAGCATGTAGAATACTGGGTCACGAAGAGCCGTTTGGTATTGATCCAGGATAGAAGGAACAACGAAGTACCTGTCAAAAAATAATATCCGTTTTACAAGTGATGTTTTAAAAGTACTGTCTGATTAGCCTAGTGGTCCAGCGCGCGACTGCTACGCTAAGTCCTGGGTTCGATTCCCAGGTCGAGTGTCAAAGTGTCATTGGGTTTTTTACGAAATTCTTAGTAGTGGTTCGAAGTTTATGCCTGGTTAATGGCAATAAGCCAGCCCCTTATTATATGGGATATTGGGATGTAAACGTACCGGCGAACTGTGGGTGTACATTTTAGTACGCCTGCCTAACTCTTTGGGAAGTATTAGTATGATGGTATATTTCAAAAGGATTTTTAGAGTTCAAAAATCCCTTCATTTAAGTAGATTCAGACTTACTTGTCAGAGTGGAAAGTGTTAAGTCCAAGAGCGGCCTTCATCACGATAAGGAGGTAACGGTACGAGTCAACAAGAGTCCTGTCAATGTCAACTTTGTCGATTTTACCGAAAATCAATCTGCCCAAAGTTTCAATATCTTCAGTCTTGGTCAGTTCAAGCCTGATGCCGTTGATCTAAAATAGACATCCATATTATTTTCAAGTATCTTAACTCATAATATTTTAGAAAATCTAAAACCGACTAGAAAATTTGACATGAAGTTGAATTGAAATTGATTGATATATCGTCGATATGAAGTATAAACAAAATACAGACGAATTAGAACTTCCTTCTTTGTCTGCAGTCACATAATAGAATACTTACTTCGATGTATCCTTTGATGATAGCCTCCCTTATGATCTTCTCGTACTCAGTGCATAGACGGATGACATCAACGTTGTTATCGTGAGCAATGACATAGTTGTTAAATCTTGCAGGGAACTCAACGCCATTGTGCACTTTCAACCAGGGCCAGTATCCCTTCTTAATAGGCCTTTCCCACGATAATTCCTTGATGTTACCCAATCCATTGGACAAACGCTCCAAGTAATACCTGGCAAGGATCTGTTGGTACATGTACACAGTGAGCTCAAAACGCCTAATCTTCAGTTTGTCGAGGAACTTGTCCTTCATCCAGAATGGATAATCGACGTGGAAGTAGTAATAGTAGGTGTTTAGGTCAATGTCTTCAGTGAAATAACGGAGTACGTCTTCATCGTTGAGGTATACGCGATTGTCATAGACATTTTCGTCGATTATGTAAACATCCTTGTCGGTCTTCTTGATTCCATAGAAGTCGGATAGCTTGTGATCCAGGAGACCCTTCTTCATTTTCAGTAAGTAAGCTTTCTGTATAACATCAGCGCGCACGAAGTAGTATGGGTAGATTTCGTAGGGAGGAGGCAAGATGATGCCTCTGCAGTCTTCACGATGTCTGACTGCCACGGTGAGAGCGTATACGAACATGCCTTCGTTGAGGTAAAGGCGCATCCAGCAGGCGGTTTTGATGAAGGTGCTGAAGTCCTTCGCATAGTACAGCATGTGGAACATAGTGATGACTTCCTTCAGCTGGCGGTCAATATGCATGGTGAAGATCTCTCCGCGCGGCAGAACTCCAACTTTGATCATTTTGATGAAAGTTTTCACAACATCAGTTTTCTGAAACAGATTTTAGCATGTATTTTTATTACAACGATGATGGACGAGTGGTTAAACAATGTCAACAAACTAGAAGTTATCTTGATTACGATTTATGTAGAAGACAACGTACTTAGATAAATAAATAAATATAAATAAATATTCTGGGACATTTTTACACAGCACCATCTAGTCCCAAACTAAGCAGAGCTTGTACTATGGGTACTAGACAATGGATATAATACTTATATACTTTTTTTTTTGTAAATACATACTCATAATACATAAGAAACACCCAGACTAACACAAACAATTATATTCATCACATAAATTTTTGTGTCCTGTGGGAATCGAACCCACGACCTCATGGTCAGCAGTCCAGTACTCGAACCACTAAACCACAGAGGTTGTCAGATCAAGTATTTAAATCAATAAAACAGCTATGTAAGTTAAGTTTCATAGATTGAAGATCTGTAAATTTGTGGTTATTCTAAGGACAATTTTGTACTAACGGTGAACTGTTCGGTGTTTTCTTCGATTTTGAAGTTCTTGCCAATGTCTTCAAGGTCCTTGTACATAAGAGGCTCAACCACATGGTTCAGTAATTTCAAGATGACCACTTGCCGTTGCTTGATGTCCCAATTTACTGTAAGTAAATGTAATTTTACATTACATTTATTCCTAATCTACTTACTAAAAATAGAATGAGACATTGACCATGGATAATATATTTTTGGATATTTGCTGCTTTTTTTCATATTCAAATTTATTACAATTTACATCTGGACAGACTAAAATTAAGCAGAGCTTTAAGTCTAAAATCATCATTTTGCATTTCATCGTCACTGTTATCATAACGTGGGTAAAGAAGCAAAATAACTGGCCATTCAGTCAACCCGTTTAAGTAATTTAATAAAGTATGTGTCAAGTTCTTACCGAAACCGGTGTCGTCAACTTCAGGCCTAGCCATGGCCATAGCGGCCAGGCTTACAACTAGTAATAGGATAGCTCTCATCGTGGAGCCGACTCGATGCGAGTTCAACTGTGCTCCAACCAAGATTGCATCCCCTTTTATACAAAAAATGTGTCACAGTAATCTTCCAACATATTTTTCTTGCGAACCTGATTACTGTTTAAGGGCATTACAATGTAGCGAAAGTCTAGGTTATCAATGACAATATTATTAGTTTTATGTTCGATAATGAGGTTAAGAAACGGTAATGTGTTATTGTATTGGTTAAAGATAGTATCATGATGTTTTGAACATATTTGAATTAAATGAATGATTTGCAGTGGGTGCTTATAAATCAGGAAACCCTGGCGCACGCGACTCCTTCTAATTTTAGAGCGATAAGACACTGCCAGGTTGGTCTATAAAAATCCAACACCGAAAGAGAATTATGGAGATGTAATGCCAAGAAAATTAAATGAAGCACACAGACACTACTATTTTACATAATTATTTTTTGCAGTTTTGAAGAAAAAGTTTTGTATTCATTATTCGACGATACACAGTGTATAATGAGATAATATTCTTAAGCCTCAGAGAAATGAAAATGTTGAGACCAAAATAATGTTTGCTTTGGAAATCTAATAAAATATAACTATGTACTTCTAAAGTTAATAAAGGTTTTTTGAACCTTTAACAATAATTAACGTTGGTTCGTTAGAGCAATTGCTTTATTAGTGTCCTAAAAATCACATTTAGTTAGACAAGAGATTTACAAGATCATATAAGGTTGCAGCTATGTAGGTACCTACATAAATGTTCTCTTTAATTCGTTACAGTGAGTAGACGGCTTTTACTAATTACTCTTGGGAGACACTTGAGAGTGCTCTTAAAAATGTATACAGAGAATAAATAATGTGATGATCATACCTGCAACTTTTCTACCTATTCCAAGCATCTACCTAATTAATTTCCTAACGAGATTTTTCATAACTCATCGATTGTCTAGTTACTATAGGTTTGACTGTGCAGCAGTTTTTGATTCGATTTGCCATGGCAATTTTTTTCCATGGGACCTAATAATATACATATACTGCGAACTGTGTGTAGACTTTAGGACACTTTGCCTACCTCTCGGGGAATCCGAGATCCGGGATCCGGGAGCCGTAATGATAACTTAGATTTAGGATTACGTGAATTCAATATATCAAATGCGGAGTTCATGTCGATGGTATGGTTGCCTCCTGACCACTAGAGTAACAACTAATTGATTCCATGTGTGTCTAGAACTAATTGCCATTCAGATCACTGAAGCATGAAACCGCAATTCCTATATACAACTATAGGAGCCTTCAGAATGTCAACGTCACAGGGTAATCTTAAACAGCCGATTATAAATGACTATAAATATTGTTGTCATCCAAGCTATTATCAGGATGGGAAATTTCCATAGTAGGAAAATGTGAGATCAATACGAGTAGGACTGTGAGCACAGATAGTTATATTTATAAATGTACCTAAACATGAATGCACCAAAAAACTTATATTTGATTATTTGGCCAATTATTTCTGAACCTTCTGTTCTATGTTTACGAAACAATTAAAATATCCATTAAAAAACATTTCAGATATACTTATTTTTTATCACAGTTTATTTTTAACCTCATTGTTAGCAACGCTAATGAACTTAGTAAGGTTTCTTGAACTTGCCATAGTAATTTGAATTCACGTAATTAGAGGTCTTTATTAAAAAGGACTCTTTGAAGCATCCCTACGGAGACCTAATGACAGTTGTTATGTCTAAATGTTGTTTGAACTGAAAATTTAAGTTTTTATGTAAACTAGGCATGCAATTGATACAAATATAATTTATTTGTATCTCACTTCGACTGGAACAAGCTAATCAGTGTTCGGCGAAGATTTTATATGTATGGCAGCCTGACGTTACCTTTTAACCCTCCTTAGGAATATTTTTGTTGATGGTATCCACCATCATTTTCTATTTATAATTTGGGGACGCCGGCAGGCACCAGGCGGGCGATCAGTCCGCATATTGGGATTATTTCGCCCAGTTCCCCATTTTTGGTGGATCCCATCATGGGTTACTGGCGCTCGGCGTCGCAAATCTTCCCGTAGCCTTGCAGAAGCCCACCAGTTGTCTGATGGAGAGTTCTGCTAGCTGTTCTTCGTTTATCTCATCGGTTCCTAGTATTTCCCATCTAAGTAGCGCATACATTGTGCATTTTGCTAGTAGATGAAAGCTCGTTTCTTCTGCTTCCCCGCATGCTGGGCATATGGGGTCCTCCTTTATTTTCATGATCGCCAGGTGTCTGTTAAGTCCACAGTGTCCCGTTGCGATCCCTACTGCTATCTTTACGTTTTCTCTGCTCATCCTCAGTAATTTTTGTGATTTCCTTTCGTCATATGACTTTAGGAAGATTTTCGACTGTCGACAACCTTCCATTGTGTGCCATTTTTGATTCGACTCTTTTACCATTATTCTATGGATGATTTCTTTGACGATATTGTATGGGATCGGTAACCTAGGTTCTGGTCCCACGAAGGGTTCATCAGCTCCCTTCCTAGCCAATTCATCTGCTTTTTCGTTCCCTTTGTGTCCCTGATGACCAGGGACCCATGCGACTATCACCTCTGCCGTTTCTGCTAGTTCATTGAGTGCTTCTTTGCACTCTTTCACTAGTGCAGAGGTGACCTCCACTTTGTCCAGTGCTTTGAGTGTCGCTTGACTATCACTGTAAATGACTATCTTGGAGCCCTCCAGTCTGTGGGCTTCCTTGACTATTCGAGTGCATTCCATAATGGCATAAAGCTCTGCCTGGAATACACTCGCACATCTGCCTAATGGGAAAGAGCCACTTATGTTCAGTTCGGGGATGTAAACCCCGGAGCCGGACAATTTTGTGCCTTCCTTTCTAGATCCATCTGTATAGCAGACAACCGTGGATGGTTCTTTTTCGGTTGACCATACTTCTCTTGTTCCTATATGTATTCTATATTTCTTGTCGAAGATTTTCTCTTTCTTGATCAGGTCATTATTGGCCATGATCATTGATAGATTGTCTTCGTATCGATTTGCTATTGTTGCGTGACCTTTGTCCATAAAGTTGCCTTTCCAAAGGTTTAGGCTTCTCAGTTTGGACCACTGCTCCAGGGCCCTTCTCTTGACCTGTTGACTAAGTGGTAGCAATCCTAGCAGGACGTCCAGGGCCGCTGAGGGTGTTGTCCTCATTGCCCCATCATTCTATTGTTGTTACTTTTCCTCGTGCGAAATAATTCTAACAGCCTTATTAGTCTAGTGATCGTACATGTGACTGCTGTACTAGATATCCTGGATTCGATTCCGAGTACGAGCAAAATTTTATTGGGTTTTTTATGAAATTCTTTGTTTGGATTTGTACTCGGCTCACTCCCTATTACATGGGACCTAAACAAACATCGGCATGATTGTTTAGGTTAATGTCCATTAGTTCACCTCTGCCTAATCCTTCGGGGAATACAGACGTGATGGTACTTAAGTTATGTTAAGCGCATAATATATATTAAGACATTTTAGTCTATCTTAGGTTGTATTTAACGAATAAATTGATATTCTCAATACCTTTTCACTATATTAGAAATCCAATTCATCAAGAAAACATTAAAGAAACAAGAAGTGCTTGAAATGTGTCTGGGAGAGATTGTAAAGGGCTTAAAGAGTTGGATTACTGCGGTAACAGATGAATGGAATACCACTTGTCACCGTATATTGTGCAATTTACAAAATAGCTTGCTAGCGGAAAGACACTACTCTCTCCACTTGTAACTTTGTTTAATTTTTAATATTTTTGGGACAAAATATAACATGATGTAAAAACTATTTAATGAAGTTACTTATTCTGAACAAACTATATTCAGATTCACGTTGCGCATAATTTTACTAATTAATTAATTATACGAATTAAGCCTCTGCCCTCGGCTTCGCCCACTTGAAGCTCAAAAACCAACAGTGATGATCTCTTCTTTGTATGGGTCTCTATACATTAGAGAGTGTAGCTTGACCTCTCTAATGAAGCTCTCTACCAGTTTTTAAGTTGGAGCGATAACAAAACTAAAATCTATTCAGTAGTTTTTGCACCAACCCGTAACAAACAGACAAACAGACAAGAATTTTAAAAATCACATTTTTGGGTTCGGAGACGTTTATATACCCTAACCCACTTGATTTTTTTTAAATATCTTCAATGTACAGACACAGCTTTTTTACAATTTTATAATAGTAGAGATAGAGAAGAGATAAGATAATAGTCGAGATTATGTTGTTTAAGAACCAAGTCTATAATTTAATATTTATGATCTATGAAGTTCCCGGTTAGTGGCGATAGGCCGCTATGACATGAAATGTAAATATAACGGTGGTATATATATTAGTATGTCTCAGCCTCACCCTTCGGCGAATATAGGCGTATTGGTATGAGTATGTAATCCATACAGGATTATGAGGCCTTAGCTTATATTTCGCGTAACTAAAATTTGTTCAGATCATTACCTACGTTAACAATGTGACCTCTACGATAGGTAGATCAATCCGGTCGACCCCAACAACACGATAACGGAGTAAGCATTACAAAATAATTAATTTCTACTGATATATACCTACAGTAGCTATAACAATGTAAGACCCTGGCAACACAAATGACTGAGTGACTTTCTCATATAAAAAATATACTGAGTAGTTCAATAATAGCGAATGAAATGAAAGGTGTTGCTATGGTAAAAATTAGGGTAATGTCACACTAGAGCTATTTAAGCGTACGGGTAATTAGGTATCTTGAAACCGCTGTGACATGTTCCGCCCCTGTCGCTCCTCCTCCACGCCTCAAGCCTCACCCCTCGCGTCGCTATAAAAGGATCGGCAGACTACGCGCGGGCCTTCTTCTTCCTGCTGCAGCTGCCAAAGCTAAGTGCCGCCCTCTACCGGCCGGACCTCACCTCGAAGCCTTCTTTCGAACCACCCTGAGCTTAACTCACTACGCCCTACTCTTGCCTTAATATAGTTAAAACTTAATAAAGTCTAAACCTAGTGCCAATAAATTTGTATATCTTGTGTTCCGAGTGTAATTTATCTCCTCTAAATAGTTCCCGGTCGGCCACGTTCCTAAAACGTGTCCACCTCGTTACACCGCCAAATGGCACCCATAGGCCACTAATATACATAATTATGTATTTACATGTATAAATATTGCGTTAATATTTGCAAGGATTTTGCTCATTAATAGAATGGTTTGATCTTACTTAGCACACGTTTTTCCTTATCTAAAATCCCTACTAATATTATAAATGCGAAAGTAACTCTGTCTGTCTGTTACGCTTTCCCGCTTAAACCTCTGAACAGATTTTGATGAAATTTGGCACAGACAATCTTTAGACCCTGAGAAAGGACATAGGCTATATATCATCACGCTACGCGGACGAAGTCGCGGGCAGAAGCTAGTAACTTTATAAACTTAACATGGAAATGCAAAAACAATCACGAAAAGATGCAATACACATTATTAGCTTACTGCGAATTTCTACACCATTCTGTATGCTAAGAAGAGAAATTCAGATAATTAAAGTTCCATGTACAATTCTGAGCTAGTTACAGCGTCGTCAATTTCAAATGGTATTAGATTAAATTGAATTAAGTCCAATGATGATATTAGTACATTACATTTATGTATGACTAGCTTTTGCCCGCGACTTCGTCCGCGTAGCGTAATGATATATAGCCTATAGCCTTCCTCACTAAATGGGCTATCTAACACTGAAAGAATTTTTCAAATCCGACCAGTAGTTCCTGAGATTAGCGCGTTCAAGTAAACAAACAAACAAACTCTTCAGCTTTATATATTAAAGTATAGATTATACGATAAGATATCGCCTACCCACGGTAAAAGAATTAGCTTAAAATACGTACAAAAAAATCAGAAACAATACCCTAAAGAAAATTAACTCACCGCCCTTCCCCCTCATGACTGCCTTGCACATCATAAATACGCGCGCGGTACTTGATCATTATTTTGCTGCGATGTTATTTTAAAACTGCGATATCTCCTAAGATATTCATTGAAATCCAATGATGTAAAGGGCACTTTTGTTTTAAATTAAATACTTCTGATGAATAACGTATTTATTTGGATAAGGATTAATATCATGTTTATAAAAACACCTTCGCAAATAATGCATTTGGAATTTTAGAACAAAGTTAGCATAAAAAAGGTTATAGCGAGCCAACCTTAAAAGATAGACATATGCTGTCGCGGACTTTTTTGTAGAACTTTTAAAGAGGAACAATTCTGTCATATATGATTTTTGCGTAACTTTAATCGTTTACGCAGCGCATGCATCGGAAGCTCTCAAAAGGAAAAAACCCCGATTTTGAAACATTCTTCATTTATGCTCCGCTCCTATTGGTCTTAGCGTGATGATATATAGCCTATAGCCTTCCTCGATAAATGAGCTATCTAACACTGAAAGAATTTTTCAAATCGAACCAGTAGTTCCTGAGATTAGCGCGTTCAAGCAAACAAACAAACAAACAAACAAACAAACAAACTCTTCAGCTTTATATATTAGTATAGATTCTGAAACTCTATTGAAATTAAGCTCCGAATATTTTTTACACTATCATTTTATCACGAGACCCGGGTTTCAAATATGGCGAAAGATTCAACATCAACATGCAAGTGACCTTAGGACGACATCAACCTAATATAACTTTTAAAATAATTATGTTAGAAATGCTTTCAGCTTTAAAACTTTATTACCCGTGATGTCCCTTGATAGTCACTACTCTTCGCAGTTGCACAGTTTGCAGCTGGATTCAGGAACCAGCAACGCAGAACTCACGTTAATGTACCACCACCCTAAGAAACACGTTGATTCAATTTAAAGACAATTTGATACTCAAATGTAAGAGCTTGATATACTGCAATGCTCGAGGGAAAAAATATTCTTAATGGATAAATCCTTCTCTCAAATGTTTGGAAAAAAAAATGCGACAACAAGACAAACCTCTGTGTCTTATACTTGCGTGTTACTCTCGGGAGACTATTTTATTTATAGCAATTTCCTAACCACAATAAGTTGTAAGATCTCATGTAGAGCACAGCCTTTCAAACTTTGGTTCAAGCCTTCTCTATATGGATTTGCTGCTTCGCGGTCGTCATACTGACAGAGTCTCACATACTTCATCATCATCTGCCCTTGTCCCAATTTATTCAGGTTCGATGCTCTCTCACCAGATCTTTTCTTTAGTAAGGACACATGCCTTTAATGATGTATCCCGCTAGTTCCATTCCATGCAAGGGCTGCATTTGAGGCTTCTAGTTTTACCCACAACATAGATACTAGGGGACGTAGTAGTAATAAGAGTACCTATAATCTACCATTTCATTAATCTACTAAATACGGTTAGATATTTCTTTATTCCTCATTAAGATTACAATCGCTTACATGAGAAACTATTTAAACAGTCAACAAAAATAATAATATTAACGAGCTTACATAGTTACAAAGGCAGGTATATAAATATCCATTATTTTTTCACATTATCAAACTGCTACAGAAAATATTTAAAAAGTTTTGTTGTGTTCAGCTCTCTAAAAAGGTGTCTAGACGAAACTCAATTTTAAATTCTTTCAACAGTTTTTAACTAAAATTTTATATAGAAAAAATATGTTTTAGATGGACCTAACCTGAAATTAGTTTTAAATAGTTTCTATCCTGTTCCAGGTTCTATCAGGGGACTCGTTTGAGAGTTTTCATGGCCATTTAACTATTCTTATCTTTTGCTTTGAGTACTTTATAAAACTTTAAATTAAGATCACTTTTTATTACAATCGGTGTTTCTTTTTACGTTAAAATACAACCGTTTTATCTATAGAAAAAACGAAATATATGTGGTGCATACTTCCAAACGATTGCTTCAAATTGAATAATTATTATTTGTCGTATTCGTTATTGTCAGGACAAGGTTGTATGAAGGGTAGGTTTAGGTAATTGAAAATGTCTTGTAATCTTCCTAGAGCTATATAATACATACATAATTATGTTTGTCTTCTTTTGACACGTCATTTTTGTGCAAGGCAAAAGAAAACAAAACATATTACAGCTATTTATGGTTTATAAGACATTATCATTATTATGAATAAATCGTTAATTTCATCGAATATCGAGGTCAGGGCTTTTAATATTATGGCTCCGGTTTCTTATTGCTTGTTTATTGCTTCAAGCAGAGACCAGTAAAATAATATAAAAGATGTATAAAAACTATCTTATTCCAATAAATGTCATCGACTTAATATACGTAAACATATAATGGCATAAAAATAATAAGTCAATTAAAGTAGTAATATTACTTTCTGCAAGATTATTGCTGATATCAGTTAATTAGTAAAGATTAGAGGTCGTAGGTGCTCGGTTGACTATCAGCTATTCATGAGAATTATTCAGATACTCTCAGTGTCCAGGAGTGCAAGCTTCTCTAATCAAATTGTAATTAACTTTTTAATTTAAAAGTTTAAAAATCAATAAACATTATATTTAAATGGCATTATCTCGCCTCTATTATAGAGGAGCATATTGGCAAATTGTGTGTAGATAGTATAAGTACTTACAATACCTCTACTTAATCCATTTGGAGATTCAGGCGTAATAGTTTGTTTGTGTTAACAAAGCCTAAATTTCAATTCAGAGTTAATGTAAAAAAATATTAGTGTCATCTATATTCAAATTATTGATTTAAAAAAAACAAGAACAATATCCGGCCCAAGGTATTTCACGCATAGTAGTGTAGATTTAGGCCAGAAAAAGAAGTATAAAATGTGGGTGAAGATAAAGTACTATACACACTCGTTAGTAATGTGTCAGTTTCTCCCCTTGGTGAACAATATACTGTTATATTTGTAAATATATACACGACTGGAGCGTAATCTGGCCCGTGTCATAATTTTAGGCTATCATTCAAAATCTATTATTTCCCCAATATAGATCTTGATACAAGCCTAAAAATGTAAGAATAAAGGAAAAAGTCAGGCCATTCAGAGGTTATTTTGTTGTTGTATGTTTGTTGATACCTGTCTCGTTCTTATATATTTTTTATTTACAATTCACACATTTCATATGTAATACATATTTAAATCAGATAATTGTAATGCTTAGCTAGCTTATAAAACTAATTAGATCAACAATCGGTATTTCTCTGTAGAACATTAATTGAGTCAAATTGATTTTAATAAAGCAATTTTCTGATATTGTATCAATTTACGCACGTTCGCCGTAAGTGCTTATTCATTATTCAGAACTAAAATGACGTCGATGAACGAATACTCGTGCAAAGCATGTTGTAAATTAAATTTGTATCAGTCTGGTTCAAACCTAGTAGTTTATTCATGACTGTGTCAACATAGTGAAATTTCGTCAGTCATCACCTGAAATAGTATGTAAAAGAAAATGTTATGAAATGGATTGAAACTATAAAGAAATAAAACAAATCTGTAGCCAAGTTAAAAAAAGGGGCAGTTCTCAGTACCTAGATATATTTATGTATGCATGTGCGCGCGATACGGACTAATGATGAATATTCAATCCTTGAATACAAACCTATTTTGAAGTTCTTTCGAATATCGAACAAGTGTAAAGCGCCTTGGTGTGTGTTTCAACCTTTGCATCTGAGAACCAGTCTTCCCTCTCAGGAGCTGCCGTCCATAGGGGCTTCCGTCCATGGTCTTAAGGAACTTCGTTGGCATTGCAGGAGACCATGAGCGGCTATGACTACCCATCAGGTAGCTCATCTGCTAGCTGGGCGACCTAATATACCTAATAAAATGCAGAAAGAATAACAATGTTATACAGGGTCATTTCTTAATGTCTCTCTGAAAGTATCTAATTAGATCAAAGGACTTCACGTTTTAATGATTATTGTACGAAAGACCATTACAAAGTTAATGTACATTGGAATAAGAATAATTATACAATTTTATTACTGCTGTGAGATAGTGGGGGTCGTGTGACGAGCGCTGTTTTGTATAAAGGATAATTATAAGTCAGACGTCCTTCAATGACCACTATGTAGTTTCCCGCTTTCCATACACATTGGCGCACGTATTTTAAAGCAATAACATAACCAAAAAAATTTGGATCGCACTGGCAACTCCGTGACGGCCGCTGTCATCCTGGAACTGTCATTCCTTTTTTTCGTGCAAATGGCGCGCGGCGTAAATTCAACTTTTATTATAATAAAAAGTGTTTTTACGACATCTTATACCAAAATAAGCATGCCGAAATGCAAAAGTGCTAGTGAGTAGTTAAATTTCAGTGAAATTACGGAAGATTTTGTTTTGCAAATTGAAAAAGTACGACGATGTGGAATACCTATAAAAATCGTCGTCAAAATTGCCGTCCTCTCCCCCAACTGAAGAAACTGCTAGACCTATGGTCAATGAAATTCCTTACTATCACCAGAACTTGAGGTTTTGTACATATTTACATCAAGAATTCAAGATACCTAACAAGGTACCTACCTAGTAACCTCTATTATGAAAAATGCGACATGTCGCCATGGATTCTGACCTAAGATCGATACTGTGGGGTCGTTTAATGGTCATAATGATGTCTAGGACCATCACTGTGGGGTTGGTCGATGACATTAACACGCCTAGGATTGTCACTGTGGGGTCATTCACGGCGTAGTTTACTGCCTAGGATTGGTACTGGGGGACCATTCATGGCATAGTTCACTGCCTAGGATTGGTACTGAGGGACCTTTCACGGCATAGTTCACTGCCTAGGATTGGTACTGAGGGACCATTCAATGGCATTATTTTGATGCAACAAGATGCATACAATAACAAAATGTACATGTGTTAATTTCGTGACTGAAAAGAAAAGGAGGGGGGGGGGGGGGGTATACGAAACCAAGGATCATAAGGTATGTACGCTACATAGTTTCTGCTTTCAGATTGTGTAAAACATTGGATGAGAATTTCCAACAAGTTCTGAATTCACAACGAACAATATCTTTACCTGAACAAATTGGCTGTTAAATAAGTCAACCAAGTATTACCTTAAGGGCAATACATGTTCAGATGATTGGGAGGCAGTAAAAGGTTATAAATATAGCCTTGAAAAGAATCAAAACACATTATTCTAACAATCCTTATATTGCTACACTTTTGATTGCTTGCAGTTCATTATGTTTTCATAGATTGTATCCTGATTGCTCGCTAAATACATGTACTTAATAAAATGGAATTGTGCAATTTATTTAAACTAAGCTATGCTAAACTGCAATTGCACATATGACTGCAAAGGTGTTATTGGAGTTAGAACCAATACAGATTAAATTAAATTTCTAGAAATTTCGCCCATCATACAATGCTGGAAGAACATACTTATAGTGATGCCAGACCCAGTTGAAACCAGATAATGTGAGAACTCTTAACCTCCTTGATAACATTATACTAATAAAATGGCTTAATCCGCAAGGAGGTACTATCACAACCTAATATGAATACACTCAAAAGGTTCATAACCCCAGTGAGGAGGTGAGGTTTCTGAAAACATAAGAAAAAACCTACCAAACCTTATATTAATAAGAATTGCAGCAGGCACGTCAAGTTAATATCTCGGAAGCGAGCTACAACAAGGACTGGAGGTGACCACAGCAGAGCCAGGAGGTAACCACATCAAAGCCAACTTCAATACTCAGTGATCAGTGTCATCACAGTCATAATGGCAGGTTATCTTTTTATAACAACCAACCATCAAAGGATCACTGAAGGTGAAATAAGGTTATTACCCTCTAACATTTAAATTGGTCAAAGGATATGGTCCCTCCAACATTCTAATTAATCTTAGCATGTGGTCCAACTTTATTCAACAACCAGGATACATAGTTATAATAATCATGATATACTTACATCTCTCAAAAAGCAAATCTTTAAGTGGGATACTATACCTGAATCTTTCAAAGATCAGGACAGCCCAAGTCAAGTGGTATTGATAGTAATCAAACCAAATTATCCTTGACATAAATGTATTGACTAAGTTTATTCAATACCTACTGACCCAGTTTTTCGGATGATTAGAAGATTAAGCTTCAAATATACCTACCAGAAATAGTTTCTTACTTACTTCAGACCCAAAGGATATTTGGTTCAGTATATACTATCATACATATATGAAATAGGTATGATAGTGGTCATAAGTCCAGTAGACTGTTGATTGTAGCAACAACATCAATCTCTAATAGTTCAGTTGAAGTTCAGTTCAGCCTTGAACCATCATATTTATTCTTACTAAAATGACGAAAGTAATTGTCTTATTATCTTGAGATATCAAGCTTTACCTACATTATAAGTTCAACAAGGAAAATAGCACCATAATCTTTGAAATTTAAGACTGATGTTTATAGTAAATTCAAAATATAATGATAGATACTAATATCAAAACAAAGAAGAAACTATTTAGTTGTAGGTACTACAAAAAATCAATATAATACATTACAAAGAACAGCTTTATAATTATATCAGACACTTTGCTGAAATTAATACTTACTTAAATCATCACATAAATGATGGTTATAGATAAGACATTCACTGTAAAGGATATGAACATATTATGTTGTTAAATGTTAAATGTTACTGCACCCTCCTACACTTGGGTTTTAACATATTATTAAAAAACCAACACACATGAAACTGTGGTAACTACCTGGTGGTAGTAGTCGCTAATCAATAATAAAATATTATGATTCATGCATCCTTATTCAGTTAAAATATACATATATTTTAATATACTATACATATAGTTTACCTAAACGTTATAGACATAATAATAACATTAAAAATAAGTACTTGGATAGGTACTTAGCTTTAGAACATTAGAAAAACAATTGCATAAAATGTACTCTAAAAGTTATAGCCTTTGCTAAATATCAAATGTGAAATTCTAGGTATGAATTATTACATTGTTATAATTGATACCTCACTACACACCATTATTGGGACTATAAATAAAATAAATAGTGTTCACCTTTTACCTTAAATTTCATAACAAACATCATAATCATAAACATCATAATTGAAATGTGTAGGTACCTAAGTAGGTGCACATTTGGTAAGTACATATGATGTGAAGGTATGAAGGATCAAATAAGTAGTGGGTTATTGGCTTCAAAGATTCACCTAGAACTTAAATTGAAGACAGTTCATAATCCTCTGAATGATTTTGACGCTATCTGATTGTATCAAGATTTGATAAGAATGTAATACTTTTACAAATTATTGGCCATCTTTCTTTATTAAGTTCTTCCACAATCATTAATTAATTCTTAAAATACCCCAATAAACTTTGATGATAATTAGATGTGTCTAATGAAAACGATTTTAATTGTACTAGTGGTACTTTTGGTCCGCCAACTTCAGTATACTATATGATAGTAAAATAACTATAAGTAGTAAAATTACTGCCCATACTTGACTCACAATTCATGATTGTTAAACAGTTAATATTTAACTTCTTGTGTTCAGTGTCTGCAAATGCCTGTGCTATTGTCAGCAAGCATTCACAAGACGAAGTATAGGTAGCTCTCTCTTTAGATATCAAGATGGCTTCCATTAGCGAAACAACACTAAAACATTACAAATCACCAATTACCGGTGGATGTGAGCCCTGCAATACAAACTATTTCAAGACTCCTGTTGTAGTGTGTGACGCGCCTCCACCCTATATATTGTTTAACTTAGCTTGTAAGAGGAACACTATTATACGGATATTCGACGCATACACTAGTCTTTAATTTGACACCAACACACGTCATTACATGGCGACCCTGCCAGTGCTGCCTTATGGGCAGTGCTGCGCAGATAAAAGAGTTAAGTTAAGTTAACTTTTGGTGTTTTAAATTGTTTAAAATTGGCAAAATAAAAGAATTTTGAGAGGATATGTTTTACGAGTCGGGGAGTTATATAAATAGTTAAAAGTCGAAGAAAGAAAAGACGACAATGCTCGAGTGGAAGGCCAGGAGCCATGTCTTTTGGATATATGGTTACAGCATCTTCCTGCGGTCTGCGACCAGTGAAGCTGGTGGTCCGTCCTTACGTCAAGTGACATTTTCGAGGAAGTGAAGTGAAAGTGTGTTTCGAGTGTCTAAGTGAGGTGAAGTGAACTATTTTAAATGTAGAACAGTATTGAGGTAGATATTCTCTATAATGTGATGCAGCGGACATTTTTTTAGTGCTTTAAGTTAAATATGTAATATTTTATAAAAACTAGATTAATTTTAGAGGTAGAGTAGGTATGCCTGTTGACAACAACTATTTAGGTACATTATATTTGTTTGGTTTTGGCATCCATATTCAAAAATGTATTTGTAAAATATAATTAGAACACGTAATCACGTTTATATCAGTAAATATAAAAATATTAATAGAATGTTGCGTCATATATCGTTCTCACGATAGCCAGGTGTACCCGCTCATATTACGTTTATGCTTGCTCTGCATTCCTAGGTGTTAAAATCAGTATCGCATGATATTCTTTGTTTAAACATAATTGTGTTCTTTGTATGGCAATGTTTTGGTTTAATAACGTAATGAAATATGAATTGTATTAAAATCTTTTGTCACCTTTACTAAAGAGTGTCATTAGGTACTTTCGTATTTTAAAGGTCGTAAGAAAGGAATAGGCTTAGGTATGTTTAAGTTTTATTGGTTGTTGGATTTTGATGAATATACAAATAAGAAAGATGGTTTCGTTCGTATGAAAGTTTTATAACAGTGGGGAATCGTTTGGTATATAAGGCTCTGGCATAGGTACCATCGGACTGATCACCCGAAAAATGACGGAGATCTTTTATACCAAATTATTCATTTTATATGTTGAAAGATTATTAAGATTGAAATGATTGTATAAATATGGTACACAGTAGAGAGGTACTAAGGTCCAGTCCCTTCAGTTTGATCATGGCAGTGAACGAGCTTTCCTCCGTGAAAACCGTTGGGGTCTATAAAGTCTTAAATCTGTGTCCTTATAAAAAAAAGATAGATATTATAAAAAGTCGACTTATAAATTATGTACCTCGTTATAATGAAAAATATATGAATATGAAATGACCGGCCGGTCCAAATGAAAGGTCCAAATGAAAGGTCCAAATGAAAGGTCCAAATGAATGGTCCAAATGAAAGTCGAAAATGAAAGGTCCGAAATGAAAGGAAATGTGTAAGTACCATAGAAAAAAAAAAGATAAGTAAGTAGGTATATATACAAGCAGTGTTAAAGTAAGAAAATGGGAAAATAAAGTTAGTGTTTTATGAAGGAAAGAAAAGAGGTGACTCCTTATACAAGACAGCCAAATAACAAAAAATATTTTTGAATTATCTTAATAACTTAGATTGATTTAATTTGGTAAATATGAATAAATAAATGTTAATTTAATAAATAATGAAACGAAGAATTTAAAGAGAAGACTATCATATCTAATATAACCTAAATAATCTTACTTTGTAAAAAAAAACTTTTATTGTCAACAGTGCATAGGTATAGTATATAATCATGTGCATAGGTATAGCTTAGTATATTAAGTACATATAATATGACTTGCGTAAGTGAAAATTATGATTTTCGGTACATTAGGTTTAGGTATATGCCCTAGAAACTATTGGTCTATAGATTTTGTCTTATACACCCTTAATTTTTTTTCTGGAATGTAACTGAACTGTCAGCGAACTGTATTATATTATTATTATGTTTACAAAAGATTATTTCTACATGTATTTTATTAATGACTTATATTTGAAATTTACTGATTTTCGCCTAGTGTATCTATTAACAAGTATTAATTATGTATAATTAATTAATAAATTATAATAATATAATAATTAAATTATAACAAAAAAAAAACCTTTACTAAGGTGTTCTTTTTCTGTTTTAAAAAACGGGGGAGGTGTAGTGTGTGACGCGCCTCCACCCTATATATTGTTTAACTTAGCTTGTAAGAGGAACACTATTATACGGATATTCGACGCATACACTAGTCTTTAATTTGACACCAACACACGTCATTACACTGTTCTTAACACCAACTCATTCTATAATAAAATACAAGTGTAATCAAAGTACATCTTGTAATCAATATGTAATACCCTAATTAAACAAATCTAATCACTTAGGTAAGTAGGTGCCCACTTATGTGAAAGAACAAAGGGTTACCTACTTAATATTTTATTTTTGTAGTTTTGTCACTATAAATTCCTTCTGATAGTGGTCTTATAATCATACCTACTTATTTCCTTTAATTAGACCGACAGTACCTACCTACATATTATCATGAATGGTACATTTCTGAGGATCTCAACTGTCTTAGTAGACAGCATATTACTTATAGGCAGTTCAATAAAAATGTTAATAATGGCCAAGAAGACAGCAATCTCAATTCCTGTTAATAAAAGTTAACTAAGTACATACTTAATTGATTATAGAAATCTCAATGTTCCCAAATATACCTATGGTTCTTTACTCTGAAGATAAACCTTCAATTTCAAAGAGAACTGTGGTCTGTTTACTTGCATGGAAAGTATATTGTTATACTTACAGTGCATACAGTATGCACCTCTATCACAAAGCTGTAAATTTTTCAGATTAACTAGTCTGCAAAGATTTAAGTATAAAAAAAAAAAATTGTTCTCAACAATCTGTTTGTACTCAATGCGAAGCACAGAGTAACAATAAAAATAATTAGCTCTACAGTCTATCCCAGTTAACTTGTCTTTTTTGGTAAACAAATATGGCGTCCTAGTAACCAGAGATAATTGATAGTGGTTAGATAATGTTGGGAAATCATGAATGAATGACTGAACTAAATACCCTTAGCCAAGACTGAATGATTCTCACCTTGACGAGTACTGATTTGTTTTTTGATTTTAAATATCTAGTGAATGTGTGAAGTGAATATGAAGAAATAAAACGACAACTGCAAAACATTAATTTATTAGTAGTTCCTCTAAAATACATGACTTGTCAGAATCTGGTGGCTCTGAAGAGTCATCAGATTCCGACACACATGTATTATGAACCTCTGGTTCGGTGCATCTGACGCAGTATCATTGAACCCGATAGAGTAAACCCACCCCCACCAGGTGCCCGACAAGGCAGTCCACAAGGACTTTCAATTAGCTTGCCCACATTGACGAGCAGCACTAGGATCAAAATGCCTACGGAGAATCTGCAGGGTGTCCCGGCTTTGCAAAGAGGATCTGCTTCCCCGTTTTCCATCGGAGTGGAATTGGCCCCTCGTGCGCTAAGGAACTACCTCAATCGAGGCCCGAGAGCCGCCAAGGCCGAGACCCACTCTTTGCCATGCAAGCCGTCGGGTCCTGGAGCAGTACTTCTGGCCTTGAGACTTCAACCACCACTCATTTCTACGCCGTTCACCTCGGGAACAACGTCGTCACTGTGGTCCGCATCGGAATGTCTGCCCCTTCTAGACAAAATTCCTAGCTACAACTATTATTGTTCTTAATTCTAATTCTTGTTAATTCCATCTGTAATATTTAATATTTTAATGTCAGCACAGGGTTCATGATTAAAAACGTAGTATGCTAAATAGCAAAAAAATGCTATGGATAATATTGTACACAATATTATTTTTGTGAAGATAAGGACTTTTTGGATATTTTGCTCAATCACATAAATCAAAATCATTCATTATTTTGTCACATCCCCTAAAATTCGTAGATAATCTAGAGTTTTGAAATGTCAAATTGTCATGATTATTTTATTCTGTGAAAATGTAATTACATAAAATTTCGTTTTTATTAAAAATAATAGACTTTTATAGTGATTTCGAAGCAGTTTTTGGTGTAATTTAAAGTGTATGTGTATAATGTAAGTGTTAATAAAATCGTTTCCTACATCAAGTGCGTGATTAAAGAAAAACTTGTGATTTTCGCATCGGGAAGGGTTTGTTTACCAAAAAAGACAAGTCCAAAAAAACGGACTGTATGTGGCTCTATATTGTTAATTTGTTATAAGAATGTACCTACTATACTACGAACCATTATACGGTAAAGGACAACTAAATAATCTTGAGCTAGAATCAAGACTGAATAGGTGATTATTAAGTTTTACTCGTCATTTAACTATTATTTTGTACTTTTTAAATATTTACTGCACTTTTAATAAATCATAATAAATACTTAGTTTATTATAAAAAGAGTTCAATACATTTTACTAATACTATCTTACAATTAAATTAAGCATGGTTTCATGTATATGCCTGAACTAGGTGGAACTTGTGTTTCAGGCTAGGAAGAGCAAATCTTGTACAATATTTGAAATGATAACTTTATTTAAATTACTTAGTCTTAATTTAATGTAGGTATCCTTATCTATTGATAGATATATATATTTAAAAAAAAAATCGATTAAGTATTTAATAATTGAATTTAGACAGAAATAAAGAGCCTACTTTCATTATATACCAATGATATACAATGATAATGTGTCTTTATTTTTACACACTCGTTACAATTTTGGTAAGGCTTTAAACATCTACATAGTGGTCATTGAAGGACGTCTGACTTATAATGAGTGATTAAACGAACTTACCTGTAAGTGAAGTTCGATCATCATTATATGAAGACACTGTCCTTCAATGACCACGGGCAGCCCACCCATACCCTTTCGAAAGAATTCTTTCTTGCTTACCCAGTACAAAATTGTAAAAAGTGTGTAGCTTTCAAAAGAATGACAGTTCCAGGATGACAGCGGCCGTCACGGAGTTGCCAGTGCGATCCAAATTTTTTTGGTTATGTTATTGCTTTAAAATACGTGCGCCAATGTGTATGGAAAGCGGGAAACTACATAGTGGTCATTGAAGGACAGTGTCTTCATATAATGATGATCGAACTTCACTTACAGGTAAGTTCGTTTAATCACTCATTATGTGCCATAATCACAACGGCTAGGTAGGTATAACCTGACACTGAACCCATTTTGTAAATATGCGTTTTCAGTCAGTTTGCATTTCGAAAATCTGTCGTGACGTAAAGTGACGTTATGTTTAACTGGATTACGAATATAGCCTACTATGTTACTCTGTGGTAATGTAGCACTCTGTTGGTGAAATATTTTTTTAAATGTGTTACGGTTGTGTAATTTTGAATTTATCCATTACAATTTACCAAAACTTAATCTTTCCTTTTTATAATATTAGTGGAAATGAGTTCTACGGTGAGAGAGTCATGGTTCAGCACGAATAGGCCGGCTCGACTGGAGTGATACCACGGCCTCACGGAAAACCGGCTTGAAACAACACTTTCGTTGTGTTTCGCCAAGTGAGGACGAAGTATACCGGAGGCCCAAACCTTTTTAAAATGCGGGCAACGCACTTACGAGACCTCTGATGTTGTGGGTGTCCATGGACGGCGGCGATCGCCGCACCAGCATGTCACCTGTTCTTTTGCCCTCCTAACCATAAAAAAATATTTATAGATATGAAGAAACATCACATAAAATGAAGATACAAAACTCTCTAATTGGAGTGCAGTATCAAAATCATATTTTTTGCAAGTTTCTCCGCAATCGCAATTTCATGTTATTACGTAAGAGATATTTTTTTCATTAGTACCGTTTTATTTCAATGTTCAGTTTTTTATGCAAATTAAATCCTGGTGAAAATTATCCCATTTTCTCAGGATAGATCAGACACGTAGGTAATATTATTCTCTCAAATATGTTACTCTTTAATAATACACGTTGTAACTGTTTTCTTATTTTTGTCTTAGACTAAATTAAGTTTGAATAAAACAATACGTGTACCTACACAAGTTTCTTATTAAGAAAATATGGAAAATATTTAGGGATGTTGTGTTAAAATCTTTGTTATTGTTTTGTTGGCTTACGTTTCTCTAACTTGTGTCTAATGTATCTACCTAAGTTATTTGTTTTCTAATGCTGAAAGTTTTATTCGAAGTCCGTTTCCTAGAAGGTCGTAACTTCTCAACAAAAACCCTTATTTATTTTATAGACCCTTGGGAAATTGAAATATATTTAGGTACGTGCTGACAGATAAGGTGACTAGCAAACTAAGGCTGATCTTATTATTTTCTAGATTTTATTCACTGAATTGAATTTTGGATAACATACTCGTACCTACATTGATTTGCACGAACATTGATATTATATCTATAGAATGTCTTTGAGCTAATAACTGTATACATGTATTCAGTAGGTAGTGTAGATTAATGAAAATGCTCGATAAAAAGTACTTAATGCACCAAAAAAACCGAAACAAGATTGAGGATGGAAAACAAAATTAAAATAAACAATAAACATTTTTTTACGTGGGAGAGCCCTGCTTCGGCACGAATGGGCCGGCTCGACCGGAGTGATACCACGGCCTCACAGAAAACCGGCGTGAAACAACGCTTGCGTTGTGTTTCGCCGAGTGAAGGAGGTTACCGGAGGCCCAAACCCTTTAGAAGGCGGGCAACGCACTTGCAACTCCTCTGGTGTTGCGGGTGTCCATGGGCGGCGGTTATCGCTTACCATCAGGTGATCCGTTTGCTCGTTTGCCCCCCTATCTCATAAAAAAAAACAAAAACAAAGTACACTATTTCGGTTTAACAAACTATATTATGAGCTATAGATACGTTAAAAAAACACCCGCAGGTTAGTAGCAAGAGAAACCCATTCTTTGGGTCTATAATTTACAATTTAGTAGTAGTATAATACGTACACAAAACATACAACCGGTTATTATTTGCTATGAAAAGGATAAAGGAAAAGAAAAAGAAGGAAATATATCATCAAGGAAAAACAACATTAGCAATAATAATAGGTACGCATATTAAATTTCTAATGATGACGTCAATGAATATCATTTGCAATGATCCTAAGCAATGGGATTTATTAATTATGTGCATTATTAACATGTTGAGGAAACCTGCATGACCAGGAAAATGTAGTAGAGTATAACCCCTTTCATTGGAAGAAAAGACCCGTATCCAGCAGTGAATGGATATAAAATATAACTAAACATTTCTTAAGTATCCCACAACCATTATCTTTGTTTATATATCTGTTACATATAAACAAAGTATAATATTATCATAATGAGCCTATATGTGCCCACTGCTCGACGGAGGTCTCACCTAGTATAAAATATATAAAGCCACAATAGTCGCAAAGAATTATTTCAATGAAGACTAGAAATAAAAAGAATTTTCTGTTCTAATATTTCTAAAAATGTTTCCTTGGGGAAATCGCAAAAAGTTTATCTCGTAAGCATCTTACGGCAATGCAAAAAATTCCGACTTCAAGGCCTTCATTATGAAAGGAAGAAGTTATGTAATAAGTTAAATAGGTACAGCTGACATAACAGTTAATATCCCAGGCAACTATCGAATAATATGTGTAGATACTGGGATCACCTCGGAGTTATTAGTGTGGAGGGATGATGGTGTGCAGTTGTCCCCCAAAGATCCGTTGACCCAGTCAGGTGTTATGCCTTTCGTCCCACGGCTCACCACTCGACATCCGGCATCAATACATATAATCAGACATATAAATCAAATTGTTAATGTTACTTGCAAGATGCAGGATTCGCTTCATAGAAATTAAACACTACATTGTGTTTTAACAAAGGGTTTGTTATCTATACTGATATATAAAGCTGAAGAGTTTGTTTGTTTGTTTGTTTGCTTGAACGCGGCAATCTCAGGAACTACTGGTTCTATTTGATACTCTTTCAGTGTTAGTTAGCCCATTTATTATGGAAGGCTATAAGCTATTATCATCACGCTAAGACTAAGTAATCTATTCCACGCGTATGAAGTCGCGGGCGGAAGCTAGTAATATATAACCTGATAGCTAACTATATTTTAACTACAACGGCATCTACCAGAATCAATTATAGCTAAAACCAACCAGGTATCCCAATATTTACAAAAAGACATATCAAAACCGGTTAAGCTGTTTAGCAGGAGAAAAAATACCAACGCAGGAATTTTATGCAATAAAAGTTAAGCGTCAAGATGCAGGTCATATTAGCTACCTACATAATGATGTCTGGTAGTCATATAAAACGACATCTCACATAACATATAATGGTAACTAGATGACGTTCAATGCCTGTATACCTATTTTGTTGATTGTGAACAAAAAAATAAGTTTTTTGCATCTAGTATTTTGTGTGATATAAAAAGTGTCAAATCTACTATGACAGCCTAAAAATTATCTCACCCACACGTTCAAAAGTTGTGCGGAGTGTACCTAAATCAAGTTAAAAAAATAAACAGTTTAACGATACACTTTGTTTTATTATAAATTTTTTTTTAATTGCTTCTAAATGTTACATTGTGTAAGTAGGTAACTGAATTTCAATATTTGTAGCGAGTGTTCAACAGTTGTAGAAAATCATAATCAACCCTGTTCCACTGGTTCTCAGAAGGGTATCCCTTCCCACAATGATAGGGTTAGGCTATTGTCCTATAGTCTATAGGCGTTATTATTAAATTTAATAAAGAACATTTGGTACTGATAGCTTAGTGATGTGACCAAGGACTACTAAGTTATAGGTGTTAGGTTCGAATCGAAGGTACATAAAACAAATTATGTGTCTATTGGATAGGTAAGTACATATTATAAAAAAACTAATAATAAACAACTCAGCAAATACATATAATGAAAAGAGCTTCTCAGTTGACTAAGAGAGTGAAATATACAAAGTATTGTACTATTTAAACTTAATCCTGAAGAAAAACTAGAACAGTAGCCGCTGACGCAATCTGAGACGCTAACTATGAGATAGTGTTGCGACGTGGATGCGAAGTTTAAATAAACCGGGTTTAAACTAAGAACTGGTTGTTGCTAGGTCTTATAAGCTATACTAAAGTCGACATAGAATTTGTATAAATGCAACTCAATAATGTCACGGTCACAAAAATATGAAAAATGTTATCGCGTGCCCGTTTTGGTTTGCATTTTATGTTTTCTTAGCACGTCAGTATTTTTATATGATATCTAAAATAGGTACTTTATTATACCTAAGTCAAAGATTCTAAAAAATCGTTTGGATACTTTATAATAAGTAGTATTGGAGTGTTTTTAATAACTTCAAACAACTTCAACTAAAGTTGTATAGATTCATATTTATTATAGTCTCGTGTTATAGTCATGATACATGATGATAAAAGGTATCAAGTTCGAATTCTAGGTTCCTCTGACTTTTCGCAATCACTCGGCTAAACAAGCCTTCTATTTATTTCTATAAATTTTATTTAATTTAGAATACATTTCTTCACCAGAAATATAAATAACTATGTAGGAATCATGACAAGTATCTATGCAACTATATCAAAAACGTTTAGGTATCCCAAAAAGGTTATGATGAAATATGACGTCATAGGATAGTAATTTATACTTCCTGGACCAACTACGCGTGTAGGCGTAATAGAGCCAATATATTAAACTACCCGACACTGTAAAAAAATATAGACCAACCACGCAAGTTATGATCCACTGAAAACGAACCGATAAAGGTTAGGTGGGTCATGAAATAGTGTTGATGATGGATTATACCAATATTAGGTATAAAACATATTAAAAAATAACATAACCACAGTAACAAAGCTTACTAAATACTGTTTAAGATGCGTGTAACAATTACGCAATTAATGTTATTTCCGAAAAAGAAAAACATTATAATGTCCAGTAATAGAGTTGCCTGAATATCGACAATTGAAAATAAATAATCACCTACATATTCTAAACTATAATCACTCTATCGATATATCTATAGTATTGGCATATCACAATGCCATCGATAGTATCGACTTATAGAGCACTATTAACGATTGTTTTAATTAAATCACGTGGCGACGCGACGTGGCGAAATTAATGATGTAACCTTCGAATGGTAGCTTCGCAGTAGAAAGTTGGCCCGGGCGATCAGTATGCACCTGGTGACAACCGAAGATTTCTGGACTAATGTAGCGCCACTTCGGGATAGGGGGAAGTGGCGACAGCTTGCGAAGATCCTATGCATCACCTCACTGATGAATTACTACAAATACAGGGAGACTTGTTATTCATACGTATAGATGTGTGTATACCTTGTTTTATGCTGTTTCGATTTAAAGTCAATGAACAGTACAAGTGCGAGGAGGTTACCTATCTTAATCCCGAATTTTAATATTCCGAATATCATAATCCCGAAAACGTTTGGACATTCTTTCATAATCCCGTTTTTTAAAATTCCGACGTTTTGTTTGCCATATAATCGCTCCGAATTTCATTTGACGTTTTAGAATCCAGACGAATGAGTTCCAGACACATGAAATCTAAATGCACAAAATCCAGATGACCGTAATCCATATGCACGAAAGCCAGATTTTTAAAACACAATTTTTTTAAATACACTTAATTGATATCCTGGAAGAATTACAAGGTACTTAACCTTAACCTATCTGTAATGGGCAAGTAAAACAATAGCAAGTCGGTTCTGGCACTCGCCGCCCGCTGCCGCGGCACGCTCGCTCGGCTCGTTCAGGGGGTCGCAGTTCTAACCTAACCTAACCTACTGAGTTCCAAATAAAAAGATTATGAAAATTTGGTAATAGTTTATTTGGAAAATGGTACGATGGGAAACAAAAAAAAGTCTTCTGAAAATCTGGTATTAACTATATCTGGAATAGGAGAATATGGGAAACAAAAAAAAACTTTTTGGAAATTTGGTTTTAGTGCACCTGGAAATTGATTCATCTGGGAAATTTAAAAAGGAATTTTAAAAAGTTGTCGTCATTCATTACATCTGTTTTTGAAAAGTTCTACCAACCGTTTTCGGGGTTTTAAGATTCGGGTAACAGAAATTAGAGATTTCAATAGGTTACCGTGCGAGGAGTATTGGGGTTATAACTAAAGGGGGTGTACTATATATTAGTAAGGACTATAGTTATTCTGTGATAATTTAGTTGAACTTAGACAGTGGATCACATACCGCAAGATCATAAAAACATCAAGTTTAGTTATAGGTAGGCATCCTTATAGGGTAATAGTCATGCTTTTAGCAGAAAAGTTGTATGTTTTGTATTGTTGTGGTCTCGGAGGCACATTACCAAACTTTTACCGTTGCAATTTTGAGGTTTCTTACGAGAGACGTTACTATTACGGGAAAGTGCTACCTACGTTTTTCGGTACAATAAGGAAGCAAACTTATTATGTAAGTATATTATTTAAAAACCCTTATTTAATAATAAATGTTAATGTAAATATATAAACAATATAGCAACAATTGCTCATATTTGGGATATCTGTTGTTACAAGGATTTAAGATTGCATTGCTTTGCTATTTTACAAATATTTGATATTAGTTACCTATTGTGCTTTCAATAAATGCTTTATAATATGCCGTATATAATAGTTAAGTCCTTCTAGCTAAGCTCGCAAGCCTTCAAACTCCTCAAAGTTTCACTAAAGTTCGCCTCAACACATTACAAGGTTATTCACATGCTCTCAAGTTGTTCTATAATAATCAAATAGCAAGGTTTAACAACAGTTTAGTGTAGGGAATTCCTCTATAGAGCTTACATGTATATAGGTATATATATATTGATACAGACGCCATTCATCTAATAATAGTACCTACGATTAGGACTGTTTAGTTCTTTGTCTGAATGAAACTAATGCCTTAAAGGTACTTCCTATATTATTATAATATGTGGACCCAAATTCGTTGTGTGATTTTCTAATGGAAGAAAGGATTCTTCAATATCTCTTCTATTTTTTAGTGGTAGTTAGTTTTGTAATTTTAAAACGGGTTTTAGTCGGTACAAGTTCGATATACCTTGCCTCTTCCCCTGGCGGTAGACAACTGTATGATGAGGACTGAAAAAAGAAGAAGGTTAATTTGATGAAGATTTTAACTGGTGATAAATATCTATGTAGATCATTGCAACAATCATTTTAACTCAACTACGCTGATATTTCTGAATAAGAAGTAGACAGCTGGCATTGAAAGTATCAAATATCTTTGAAATAAAAACGGGATTCATCCTTCGCAAAAGGATCGTTTGCAGACACTGATCGGCTGATAAATGAGAGAACTGGGTAAAGGTCGCCTTTAGCAAAAATATAACAATCATTCTTGCAGATACAGATGTTGCGTGGGCGCCTAATCACCGCCTAATCTTAATAAGAACCAGAATTTGCAGATATAAAATTTGGATGCAAAAGTTTTTTTTGATTCTGTATAGCAAGAAACGTAGCTTGTTCAGGAGCTTTTATAAATTAAACATTTTACGGAATAGTTGCGAGCTCAGATTGAATTCAGTTCAACCAAGATACCATTTTCATTAGTAAAATGTTTATTATTCAGACAGGCAGTACTTTTTAGTAGAGTAATATTAAAACCTATAATGTCTGTGTATAGAAAAATAACTTTTAACAAAAAGCAAAAACAGAAACTTCCGAAACTGCACATAATAATAAATATTCTGCGACATTTTACACAGCACCGTCTAGTCCCAAAGTAGGCACAGCTTGCAAGTACTATGGGTACTAGACAATGGATATAATACTTATATACTTTTTTTTTGTAAATATATACTTACAATACATAAGAAACACCCAGACGAACACAAACACAATACATCACATCACCACTCACCAGTCCGGTACTCAAATCACTAAACTCAGAGATCACACATAATTTTTATTTGTTTTAAAGGTGGTTTTACTTTTTGTAAAAGTTATTTTATTTCAACAATATGAGTGGCTCGTACCGGATTTAATATTATTATTTTTATATATTCACGAGGTTAAAATTTATGTACTTATTTAATTTTTTATGCGGTATGTCTTATTGTAGGGACAATTTCTTTTCACAAAATTTTGTGATGAGATCTTAAACGAAATTTTAACCTCGGGAATATATAAAAATAATAATATTAAAATCGGTCCATCGGTCGATGAATATACATAAAAATATACACAGATAAACATAGAATCTCCTTGCTTTATGTCGGCTAAAAGTGTATTATCTTATAACTATGAAAACATCGATTATCGTCGGTGTGTGAAGTCTGCCAGCCCGCATCAAGGCTCGGAGAAGTATAGTCTGACACCTCTTATTCTCGCAAGATTTAGTGAGACCTTATTCATTTTTGTTTATCAAAATACTTCACAGTTTAGTTTACGTAGGTATTAAGAAAATCTTGTATGATATAAGAAGGGGAATTCTTGATAAAGTGAATAAACCCTGATAATGAAATACATTGAAGGATCTAAGTATGTATTTCCAGTGGAAAATTAAACCTTGTATGCAGTGAAGCTTCACAGCACTTAAGCGGGATTACATAAAAAACATAACTTCTACTCAAGTAGCTTACTATATAATCTCAAGAAAGCATGTTCTTAGTTAACTGAACGTTATGCAAAAGTAAATAGTAACTACGTATGAGTTTATATACTAATCTGCAAATGAGCTGAAAAGATTAATCATTTAATCTTCTTTGATCTTACAATATGTACTTTACCTGAGTACATTTAATTTCATTAAAATATCCTTTTTAGCAAAGGTACATTAATTAGCAAGTATTATTAACTTGAAGTACCATGAAGGTGAGCTAGGGGCTTGGGTTTTTATTCTCATGTCGAGCAAGCCTCAAATTTCTGTAGCGAGTAACGGGTAGTGTTATTCGGTCTTTCTATGAAATTCACAGAAGCCGTTCGAAGTTTGGAATTGTACCTACATATTACATGGGACCTAAATATACCGGTTGATGCAGGGGTTTTGGGAAATACAGGTGTGAGTATGTTATGTTATATATTAAGCTTCTGATAAATTTATTCAATTATATTATGTGCATCATATTAATCCTTCTGATATTTATAGCAGCATTAGATTAGACCCGCAGCGTAGCCAGCGCGCAGCGTGGTAAATTATGACTTCTTAGTCTTACCTATCTCATATCCAACAGTGGGACAGTAAATGGGTTGATAATGATGAAAAAATGGAGTCGTCGATAGAAATCCCATGTAGGGTAGACTTTTTCTATGATTTGGTCGGATCTTTTGCCACCAACTTCTGAAATTGTTTTGCACATATGTAACATATTTTTTTTACAACAGTTTTACTTCTTTTTTAAGTTTTTTTTGGTCTATACTTAACCAAAATTTCGATTAAATATATAAATAAAAATACATTCAGACGACTATAGAACCGCCCCCTTTTTTGAAGTCGGTTATTATCATGCTTTCTCTCTGCATCAAAGAAAATTGCTAAAAGAACATTGTTATTCTATTTGAAAATTGGATTCATTATAAATAATACAAACAAATAATATAAACGGGAAATGAGAACAACGTTCTTATATACAGTTATCATCCCCCGCAAGTCGTAAGAGTTAACTGAGCGAATCGAGCTACTGTAGGTCTGTGGCTCTTGTTACCGATCAAATTAAAGACATTGCTGAGTAAAGGCTCACGTAGCTGGGCGGGGTGAGACGTAGTCGTAACGAATGCGTTACAAGGATATTTGCAACATAATGGCGTTACAAATCGACGGTCCCTACGTACAATCCCCGAAGTGGTAGATACGTGATTTGCATGTTTTATTACCAGGACCATCAGGACCCTCTACTCTATCGTTTAGTTTAACAAAAGTCAGTAAAAGTTGTCAAATTCATTCTTAAATCCACACACGACATTTCCCATAACTACAAAATTCACTTCAATTTCCATCGAAGAACAACAATAGTGGTAGTCCGGTAAGTTTACGTTGGATATTCTATCGTAGTCCCCCGCGCCTCCCCCGCAACTGCCACTTGCGGCACATGCGCTCGCACCGGTGTACAAGGCGGTTATTTTTTGTTTTGTTGCGTGATTATCAAACAATTTTAGTAAATAAGTATGCCTCGGAAGAACAATAATACAAATTATCGCAATGGGCAACCGCGTAAAACAAAAAAAAAACTGTTTCGTAAAAAAAAGAAAAGTGATTTGACCAGAAATCATAAAGGTAAGCGAATTCTAATACCGTTTCATCTTAATGTTCCTTTATTTAAGTTTATTGTTACTATTTAGTATATTTCAAACAGGTAATTACTTGGATTTTTTGGTTTTATATGAATCAAATGTATTTTTTCAGAATTCCAACGTAGTTTTTTGTATTTGGTAGTTACGTTGTTTTACATTGGATAAATTAAAAGTAAAATGCAATGAATGGTAACTATGTGATTTTACGCCGGAACATAAAAATAGATTTCATTCTCAACTACTACTTACATATGTGTACTTCGGAATATTATTTTGATCCCGTCAGTTACGAGATACCACTTGATCATTTATGGTATTTAAGTTAATCATGTTTTATTTTTTAGCACCGCATTGAAGGGATTCTACTGATGAAGAACACCATGATCATAACAATGGGTTGAATGAGAGAGGGCGTCATCTACTACTACTATTTATCTTATCTTATCTTGTGTAGGGCCGAGGCAGCAAGGCCTCAGTGCACTTCGACCCAATGGGATCTTTTGTGCTTCCCCTAGATAACTTATTCGTCATCCCCCATCAAAAGACGGGCCTGCCGCCTGCTTGAGTTCCAAATGGCATTTTGCCATGTCGATGAGGAACCTGTGAATTTCTTGGAGTGAGCAAGTCCCGTGAGGCTCAACCACTCATCCATGTGCCTTGCCCTTGCGTACTCCCGAAATACCGTTTTGACTGTGCTTGGGGCCAGTCCTACAAATGGTTCCGGTCCAATTAGTGAGGTTCCAGAACCTTCCCTAGCCAGCTCATCAGCATGCTCGTTGCCCACAATACCCCTGTGACCAGGGACCCAAACAAGCCTGACCTTGTTTCGCTTTCCCAGCTCATTAAGAGTTCGGGCAGCGTCCATGATCAGCCTTGAATCGATCCTGTAGGAGGTCAGGGCCATGAGTGCCGCTTGGCTGTCACTAAGAATGTAGATGGACCTACCTGTGATACCGCTACTTTCCATCTGTTGTGCACAGGCAAGAATAGTATGTTTCCGTTTGGAAAACTGTAGCTAATTTGCCCATGCTTTGACTGACCTTATGGTCCCTTGCATATATGTTCGCCCCTGTACCCGACTCTGTTTTCGAACCGTCAGTGTACCATATCAGACTGGTAGGTCGAGTCCATTGTTCCCTTGACGGTAGATGAACCTTGTAAGATCTCTTGAACCAAAAAATGGGCTGCATTTTGTCACAGTGCATGTTCGTTAGTTCGTCAAGGCCTTCCTGTAATTTAAGCTTTGTGTGTCTAGTTTTAGGCTTTGAACTATCCCACAGGCCATTTATTGCCAGTCTGTTGTGCAAGACGGGCCTCAGTCTCTATGACAATATGTAGCGGTGCAAGGTTGAGTACCTTCTCCATCGCCGCTTTTCGTGTGGTTTTGAACGCCCCTGTGATAGCTAGGCATGCCGTTCGCTGTAGTTTAGCGAGGGCTTCCCTGCATATCCCTAGTTGCGTCCTGGGCCAAACAATGCTGCCATATGTGATGATTGGTCTAACCATGATGGTTGCGTAACCTTTGGTCTAAGTCCCCAGGTTTTGCCATACGCTGAGCGACACATACCCAAGTACTACTCTACTACTACTACTAATACTATTATGTTTTTATTTTCTTTAATTGACGACGAGCACTCAATCGTTCTTGGTATTGTTACTATTAGAAAGAATATAAGTTCTTACTTTATTATATTTTGATATAAGTATTTACTTGTCGTACTGAAACCTAGACTGATTATTTATTAATAAAAGACAAAAGACTGTCTCAAACTGTTGATTACCTAATAATGAAATTTATATTGAAAAACAATTATTGTTTTTATCCTGTTTTAAAATACCCGTAATATTGTCTTATAAATTGCACTGCTGACCATGAGGTCGTGGGTTCAATTCCCACAGAACACAAAAATTTATGCGATGAATATAAGTGTTTGTGTTCGTCTGGGTGTTTCTTATGTATTATAAGTATGTATTTAAACAACAAAAAACAGTATATAAGTATTATATCCATTATCTAGTACCCATAGTACAAGCTCTGCTTAGTTTGGGACTAGATGGTGCTGTGTAGAAATGTCCCAGAATATTTATATATTTATTTATTATTATTTATTTATAGACTAAGTACGTCAACAACTTAAATACTGCTTACAATATGTCATATATCCCACGTAAAATATCATAAATGGCAATTACGACTCTAATTCATTAAAATACTACAACTTAAAAGTTATTAAGTACCACTTAAGCTATTTGCTATAGGGATGATTCCGATGTATAAGTAAGTAAGTGATAATTAATACACTAAAAAGGACTTTCACATCCTAATTATTTAATTTTTACAAAATATCTATTACAATAAACCGACATACAAAATTTCATGACTCTACCTTAAATAGAATTCATTATACACGCGTTTGAAACTTTAAAACGCTCTCCTGTAAAATTTGTCATTTGCAGATATGGGTTTATACGTAGGGACCGTCGAAATATGCTCCTACAAAATTCTTGTATATTTTGTGATAGATGTCGCATACTTCAAAACGGACCAATTTAAATTCAATTAATTCATTTGATTAAATATGGGTACAGTTATGGATTTTGTAGTTAGTTTATGTATTTTTAATTCGCCATATTTTAAACTAATAGGTGTGCAAAACTATTACAGTTAGTGCAGTATGAAAAATTTGAGCTAGTGCAAATTTAAAAAAAAGTTATTACGTACATATTAGATTATCATTCAAGTCAACTTTTTTTGGCAAGTTTGGCCGTTGTTTCTGCTTTGCTTTGAGGCAGTTTTGCAATGCAATGGGGCATCCCATGGCAGCGTAATGCCCCGCTACAATCTACACGAGAATTGAGAAAAAAATTATTTCAACTTGTTTATTATTTTCAACGTAGACCGTATGATTCGATTAAAACCATTTCATAATGGAATTTATTTTAAGATAGTAATTTTGTGGACTATAATTTATTTAATGGTTTTTTTTAAATTAGTTGTAGTGTCAACATTATCTAAAACATTAATATTATTTAGTTGATCGTTGTGCGTCTGATCGCTTTAAAATTTAACGATGCACTTTCATGCACCCAGATCTTATTTTAAGGCTCACTTGCACCAACTTCTTAAATATATTTAAATTGTATTTAATCACGAAATTTCTATGAAAAATTGTATTTAAATTCAAAGTAAACATATTTAAAAATTTGGTGCAGGTGGGCCTAAATGTAGTAATTCTATTATCTCATATATAAATTTATTACAATAAATAATTGATAGGCACTATTAAAACGAGTACCTAATGTGCGACCCACATTTCTAGTAAACTTTTTTTTTTTAACTTACTACTATGTATATTTATTACATTTCAGGCAGCTCGAATATATTTTTGTCCTCATAACATTAAAAGACAAGTTCATTTGATGCTGTGTAATCTTATTTTCACGTTCAACTTGGATTTAAGTGTTCATTAAAACCTCGCAATCTCATTCCCAGGGTATTAATTGATTGTAAGAACATCATTTAATTAGCAATGTATGTTCGTAGCTGTGCTAAATTTATTACCTTGTAACTTAGATTTAAAATTGCTTATGTACTAAATTGTCTTGTAGGTGTTTAACGTTGCTCTTATGTTACATTCTAAGATATGTGACTTACATAATATGTTAAATAATTTGCTGTAATATTTTTTAAATATCTGTTATGTACTAAATCCGTATAAAAGTATGATGAAGTATTTGCAACTCGCCACGCGTTTGGTTAGTCAAGAATTCGGTATGTTTTTGACATGGCCTTTATAGTGAGCAATTAGTTAATTATATCTCTGTCTACACCTCTAGTACAATCCTATATACAGCTTGCGGTTACGTACGGATTAAATAAATATGTACACACTAGGTAACTAAAGTGCTTGAAGTCGATAGCTTAGCCGTCTCTACTTAAGTAGTTACTTAGGCGTCAAAGCGCTACTTAATCTAAATTACGACTGGTTTGTGTGCCTACCTTAATGCGCATACATTTGACAAGAGTGGTAGGTAGTACAGTTACAAACTCGATTTTCTCTGACATGTTGTAAAGCGGTGAAAGCCTAGTGATATGACCATTGGACTGCCAAGTCAAAGGTCCCGAGTTCGAATCCAAGGAACACACTTCTGTCATTTCGAAGTCATTTATTTATTTTTATTAGGTACACCAACATCATACATATTTTACAATGTCAAGTCATGTCGTATTAATGGCTTCGGCTTCACACGCCATCGAGAAAATCTCTCAGGCATGCAAGTTTCCTCACGATGTTTTCCTTCGCCGTTTAAGCGCGTTATAGTTAACTTCAAGATTAAGGTGCGTGCCTTGCAATCGAACTCGAAACCTTTGACTTGGCAGTCCAATGGTTATATCACTAGGCTATCACGGCTCAAGATGACAACGCGTTAGTGAAAATACTGGTATAGCTGGCGTCTATGAGCGTTTGCCACCAGTGATAATTATTCATTCTACCCGAAATGAACATCCGTGATTAATTTCGGGCGGTCCCAGCACTGGCTACACGTCTCGGGGCCCCTTGCTGTCCGGGGCCCCGTATCATTGATACGGCTGATATGGCGGTAGCTACGCCCCTGGTTGCTACTAACCATCCGATATTATTTGTCGTTTTATAACAATAAAAATCTATACTATAGACCTAGTAACAATCCCGACATAAAAATTATAGTGGAGGTACTAGCTCTTATTTACTACGATAAATTATTTAATGGTGTTGTGATGTACTGGTACTAACATCTGAAGTACCTACCCTATGATCTTGAGCATCTACTTAAAGTTTTATAGGTAGCAGATACTTCCTTTTCCTCTAAATAAATAAACTTCAAGTTCTGAGGCGTTTTTCTACATAAAGGCTTAATATGATTTCTAAATAAAGTACCTAGCTTATTGTTGATGAATGGAAGAACGGGTGAGTCATACATAACCAATATAATAGAAAAATCTACACTTTTTTACATTTTTTTTTTTGTTAAAAAAGCTTACTAGCAATGTGGGTCACACATTACTAGTATTTTTGTTAACCCCTCGTGCTAAGCTAAATGCTTGTGTTACGAGTGGGTTCACGTCGGTAGTGCAATGGGTGGGGTTCGAACCGGCAACCACATGATCGCAAGTCCGACGCCCTAGCCATTAGGCTACCGCCGCTTCACATTAAATTCAATCAAGTTAATTGAAAGTGGAGAAGAAAGTGAAAATTAGTAGAAAAAGTTTCATTAATAACAGGTCAGTGAAACCTGAGGTTTGGTTTTAGCTATCCAATCGGACGTACCAAGTAATTATATGAATTACGGTCCGATTATAGCAGTAAGAGATCGACCTTTTGTTCAGCAGCTAAGGTTAATAGGCTCATATTATGTCACTGGCTACAAATGGAGAGCAATTGCTTGTATTAGCAACTGGAGACTCATTAAAACAAGACTTTTCAGCTTCCAAATCCAGTAATAAATAGGTATTTTACATACTGATGAATATTTGACTGAACAGGATATAGGTACATCTAATGTTTGCGACGGTAGCGACGGTAGCCCAATGGCTAGAGCATCGGTCTTACAATCATGTGGTTGCCGGTTCGAAACCCAGTGCACTACCGACGTGAACCCACTCGTAACACAACCTTTTTAGATTTAGGTTTGGGTTAACAAGAATACTGCTTACTAGTAATGTGCGAATCACATTAGCAGTATGTGTGTTTAAACACAAAATTTCTATGAAAAATCGTGTTTAAATACAATTTAAACATATTTATGAAGTTGGTGCAAGTGGCCCTAGGTCAGCGTGAAGGTGGAAATTAGCTTAACCCTTCTCATTCTGACAGAGACCTGTACCCAGTAGGGGGTTGTATAAACAGCACATGGATGGTGAATGGTGGTGACCACAAACTCTAGTCTGAAAATCGCTGTACACAACTAATCGGTAGAACAATGCATAGACACCTAAATTTGAAAGTTCTGACGCTAGCAGAAACGTAGGAGTATGGTTTCTTCCAAGTAAATGCTTTATAAATAAAGAGGCGACATTCGTAAATAGATTCAATTATGTAAGAAGCCGAGACGTGTACCTTTAGCTTGCAAATTTAATCAACTTGTGTATTGTGTGCTTGCTTTACATCTACTAATTACTGTTAAATTAATATGCGATAAAGTTATAACAACTAAGGAGCTTTTAAGTTCCCTTTACAATGTTTAATGAAGTTAGCATCGCTCGTTCCGTAACATTACTTATGCGGAACTCTAAGAGCTCGTCGCCCTTCGTCTATTGAGCGTATTAATAACAATTTAGCGGTATTTAATCGAATTTTGAATATTCAGTAATTGAACGTAGGTGGTATAAGTAAGTCTGACAGCAGGTCATTCACCTCCTGTTGGTGTCGTGGCGAGTGTGATCTGGAAACCCGTGGTCCTGATCATATCGGTAGTCGGTAAAAGTCCGACTTATCACTGCCACATAACATTTCCGGATTCTTCTCGATAGGATCAACCTTTTGGAATCGTGCAACTAGAATCATAACGTTTCATAAACGCTTGTAAAAGCTTGTTTGAAATAAAAACATTTTGAATTTGAATTTGAACTTGATGATGATTTTTCACACAACAAAAAAAGGTCATTCACCTCAATGGATATTTGACAAATTGGTGCCATAACAGAAGTTTGAAACGAATGACTGCAAATACACGATATTTTTACCACCCAAAAGATCGATGGACGAATATATTTGAAATGAAACGCCTGTTACTCGTAACAATGGTATTTGGTATTTATATACATTTAATTGTTATAAAAATAGGCAATTGCTAATATTATAATGTAACAAACCTTTTTAAAAAAGTGGTTTATACTATTAATACTATTCTGTGGGTGAAGATCAGTACGCCTCTCCCTACCCTTTCGGGGAATACAGGCGTATGTTATTATAAATGTAACTAAGTAAATTCTGTTATGTATGTCAAACGTAAAATTTACTAATTGCATCAACGCTCGCGCAAAATTTAATCAATTTTAATAATTATCTATATTTTCTTATCGGATGCCTACGTCATACAAAGAACACACCCTCCAAGTTTCAGGTCTCTACGATCAGCAGATTAGGCTGTGCGTTGATCCGTCAGTCAGTCAAAGTCAAAGCATTTTATATGTATAGATAGATAATAATAGTGTTAAATAAATTTGACAAAAATTAACTGCCTCATTAGCCAAGTGGTCCTAAGCGCGACTGCTACGCTAGAGGTCCTGGGTTCGATTCCCAGGTCGAGCAAAGTGTTATTGGGTTTTTCTATGAAATTCCCAGTAGTAGCTCGGAGTTAGGAATTTGTGCCCGGTTAATGGCAATAGGCTCGCCCCCTATTACATGGGACCTAAACATACCGGCGAACTGTGGGTGTACATTAGTAGTACGCCTCTGCCTAACCCTTCGGGGAATACAGGCGTGAGGGTAAATAAATTCGATCTGAATAAGTTACAAGAAGGAATTTCATAAAATATTCTTAAACCTCTCTGAATTATCATAACAAAACCTTTAAACGAGATATTATTATGAAACTTCTAGTAAATAATTTATGTATTCAGGAAACTGCCCTTAAGTATTAGATATGCTTCGTATCCTTTAGTTAAAGTAAAGCTCATTGATGATACGGTACACAAAGCCGCTTCAACGACAGAGTAGGTAATGAGATAGAAATGCGGATGTAATATATTTACCACGGGGAGTAAAGTTCTAAATATTTTGGCTCGCGTAGAGATCTTTTCTTTTGTTTCTTTACTTACGACCTTGTTGATTATTACATCTGTAGTCTTACGTACTGCATATTAAGAGAGAATGTAATATTCTGTATTCCCCGAAGGGTTAGGTAAAGGTGTAATATTGTACAGCCGCTGGTCACCGTCTAGCCTAGTACCTAGTTGCCAATTAGCACCGAGCACAAATCCAAACTCCAAGCTCCTACTGAGAATTTCATAGAAAAATCCAATAGCACTTTGCTTGGTGGGAATGAAACTCAGGATATCTAGCAGTCGCGTTAAAGACCACTATACTAACAAGGCAGTCATTGTGAATACTTATAGACCTACATGGTGTGCACCGTCGCACGTAACGTAAAAGTTGAATTTGTGCTGATAAATGGAGAAGAAAAAGTAATAACTGTGCTGATCAATCGATCCGAAATGTTCAGTTATACTTGCGATTCCGATTAGCCTGGTGTAGCCCACTGCTGGGTACAGGTTGATCTATCTCGATCCTGTGCTATTTTGATTTGAATTGTTTGTTCTTTTTAATAAAAAAAAAATTGACCCACACGTTAGCTTTCTCCGTGTCGTAGGTAATAAATATCTGTAGGTCATATAATATTTGCTCCGTGTGGGGATCGAACCCACAGCACGTGGCGCAGAAGCCGATCGCTCAGCCACTACTCCAAACGCCGTGTGTGTTTGCCACAAATCGCCATTCCATGTCTTTTTTTGGTTTCCCACGACGTTGCGCGCCGCCTAATCGTGTCATCGTCCACTTATTTCGGATTTATTTTGACTTTTTGGCCCACCGATCATCATATTCATATATTATCATTTATTTGCATCATCAATTACACTTGCCACTGAAAATTTGTTGCACTTAGTTTCACTTGTTTCAAGGACTTTATTATGAGACAAAATATGAAGAGAAGTCTATGTCCTATATCATTATGCAATCTATTTCCTTGACATCTTTGATCGTAATCAGAGATTTAGCCGTGAAAAAGTAAGATGAGCATTATTGCTACTATTAGTAAGTTTTAGGGACAAACAAAAGTTGCTTGCTAAAGCAAATTGAAAAAAGTGAAAGTTGGAAAAAATTGCCTCCCATTGTCTACCACACTACACTACCTTTGTATAGAAATCACAAAAGACAAACAGGATTGTAATATTATGACAACAATTCAGATGATTGTTCTATCTGTGTATAAAAGGCCCATACATAACCCCTAATTAGTGTTCACCACGCCTTCAACAAGCCTTTCAAAACGCAATTAAGCCTGTTATCCCAAGTTTCAATATACGCTATGACCTTTCTATGGAATTAAACCTGGAAACTCAAACATGGAACTAATTCGACCCGCCCAAACATTTGGTACTTATTTTATTTATATTCATCCGTCCTCCGAAGCTTATCCCAACCACAGCTGTTCCATACAAAAGGCCACAATTCGGTTAAACTGGGCCCCACATACCGTAAATCTAATCGTAAAAAAACAGCTTCCGTGTACTTACAGATGACGACACTTCGATATCAGACAGCACAGCTTTCATAGATTCCAAATCATTGTTGACGGTGTATGTACGAGTCCCAACTTTACTTAATGAAAGGAACATGCGCAGTAAACACTTGGAGCAACTTTGGCGGTGGGAATTCGCCCAGTGGCTTGGCGGTACTTTTAACCTCCGTACGTGTACTGAGCTGAGCGATATACCGCTCGCACTTTACCCCCAAGTATTACCACCCGGTGTTATATGTAAGCATTATTGAAAACAGTAGAAAAGCATGTCTATGTGTGTTTAGAAAGTTCGAAACTTAAATTCCCCTTGAAAATTAGGTGTACGTGTGATTTTTTGTAATACGGTAAGTAATTGTTACCTGTAGTATCCCTGTGATTTACTAATGATGGCTTAATGAATGACTAGTTTGTTAATTGCATGACAATTGACCGTCGTACTATGTAAAATCGTTTCTATGAGAACACGAAATTGTATGAATGTTGTTAAATACGAAAAATTTAGGGGTAGTGTTGTGTTTAAAAAAGATACGGTAGGCATGTACATGAACTGTGTTTACCTTTTGTTTATTTAAATTTCCGGTAAGGTAAGTAATAATTAGAAAATTTCAATTATGGAAATGAGGTTATATCATCATTCTTCAAGCTTTTTCACAACTATGTTCGGTCGGCTTCCAGTTGAGGTATTCAGATGCGGCTGAATATCAACATTTTACACGAAGCGACTGCCATCTGACTCCGTAACCCAATTTCTGGACAATACCGATATTCGGAGGATAGATTGATTGGGATTTTTTTTCTGACTACCACTAAGAATTGTCAAAGATGTTCGTATGACAACAGAGACCGAAGGCTTGACGTGCTCTCCGAGACACAGAGGGGTCTCGATGTGTTAAGAAAGGTCACTCATCCACACACAGACAGCGGCGGGTGCAGCTTAATCTTGCAGATCAGTTAATTAGCTTAGTTATTACTTAGCCACGCTAGCTACTTAAAGAGGTTATAATTTATGTGAATATTTAACATTAGATTTATTAACAACGGGAAATTGTGCAGTGCATTTTATATTAGGTACTAAGGGATTTACAATGTTTCATGCTCGGGTTTAAAAAACATAATTAAAAAGCTTTGGTATCTACCGGTAATAATATTTTTTTTAATGTAGAAAAAAATATAAAGGTATAATTTGAAATTGTAGTATGAATAAATTTAAATAAGAAAAACACGATGTCATCCTAACATTTTAATTTATAAATGTTTTTGCCATTGCCAGGTTAGAACCCCATCCCGCACCATGCGACTACTAGTATTCTATTATCTGTGACGCGACGTTGCATTAGATATTATTTTGTTTTTATCTTGCGATCGACAATTTTGATTCCGTAAAACTTGGGCGGGTTGCGTCACCAAACGTTAACGCGTGCGTAAACGTAAGCGTAGGAGTCAGTCTGAGGAGTCAGTGCATTAAAAAGATTGATATTGTTATCCATTTCAACTGTCAGTTTCATTTAACATAAATTATGCCAACCGGGACTTTCAATCCGTATTCCTTAAATTCTGTATAAAGCAGATATTTACCGAAGTAAAATGTTTTTGATTGAGGGCGTTAGGAGTATGGTTTGTCTCGACGTAATTGGATGCTTGTCGAAGCCAATTTACGTCATGACTTGCAAATGTAACGGTTCCCAAGTGAAGATCTAATGATAGCGGCCTGAATTCCAATGCTTTTCTGGGAAAAGCGCTGCAGCTGTGGTTGCAAAATTCCACTAAAAGAGAAGAAAAGAGTACAGATTTTATTTAATGGTATAAAATAGGTACATAAGACAAGCTTGAATGCGAGCTTAAATGGCCACTTTGATGCTAAGACTGACAATTTACAGCACGATATGAAGCCATATGTATATGAATCATGTAATTCAATAAAAAATGAATATTACCCCCGTATGTTTAAAAGTAATTGGGTATTCTTTCGTTTTGGGCCATCTTATTACACTAGGTACCTGTATAGGCTAGCTTAAGGATATTTAAAGTTGCTTTTTAAAACTTTTTTCAATTAAGTCATTAAATTATTTTTATTAAAAGGATAATAGAAATAACTACTCTGACATTTTAAATTTACTATAGTATTAGTGAGGCTAGATCGGAACTAATATTGTAGGTAAAACTTTTAATTGGTACCTAAAAGGGAATTAAAAAGTAGTAAGTACCTACTTAAAAATGTTAAATGTATGATTTCAGTTCAGTTTCGTTGTCATACATATACCTAAATGTCACCTTTGGGGCAGTTTTCGACATAATTATGTAGGTTTTCTACTAATTTGTTCGCGACTGATGTTGTTTTTTATTTAGTATAATATACAATAATATACTATTTGACATTTTTGATCCAAGACTGGGTCGTAATAATAACTATTTTTATAAATTTTAAGTAAGTACCACAATTACTGTTCTGAATTTTCCCTCGTGTTAGTACATAATTAATTTTGCTTAAGCCCTTTGCCCTGAGGTTAAGGAGTAGGTACCTATCTATTGTTTTTTCTTTGTCTGTTCTGTGTGTCTGTTTATTTTCAAAACAAATCTATTATGAATTTGTTTTCCACATAACGAGATGTGCTACGTTTTGAGAGGGGAGATTTATTTTAATACTATTGTAGGTTTCTATGTTTCCTGTTACTTGATATTTACCAGAGACCTTCGAAGTTGTCTGCTTTTGCCTTTCCGTCCCAATAAGGTAGGTACTTCGTTTGGCCCACATAAAAGTGTGCGTTTTGACTAAATTGAGAATGATAAAGAAACTTTATACATAACCTTATAAACTTTTTATGTAGCTTCTTTTGTATGCCACCGCTGAGCAAAAGCCTCTCCTGACTAAATGCAAGATTTTGATTAAATATTAAATTGAATATTACGTCATATTAATTAAAATACGATTATTTCTTTTGTTAGATTCAATTCTACAGTCATTATAAAACCATAGCCAAAAAGAAAAGCAAATATTGCATACCTAGTCACGTATTTTTTTTTGTATTTCCCATGAAAAATCATCCGAATATTATTCAGAGTAATATATTCAGTTATTCACCATTTTTAATAAAATGAGTAGGATTCGTTCATGGCATATTACCTTAGGAACAATAAATACTTCGCTATGTGTGCGAATACTACATAATATCTATTGGAATTTGCGATAGAAAATTTATATAATCATGATGAGAGTTGCCTCTTATAGCTGTTGGGACTGCCTTATTAGTCTAGTATACTGAGAGGAGGCCTGTGCTCAACCATGGGATAATGGGTTGATTATTTTACTGATCACGCTAGAGGTTAGGCAGTGTTATTGAATTTTTATATGAAATTATCGGTAGCAGCTCGTATGTATGTAATAGGGAAATATATGGCACCTGAAAATATCGGTGAACTGTGGGTGTACATTAGCGCAAATATGCCTGTTGTGTATGTTTTACCCTCCCGCTTTATCTGGCAGCGAATGACATGCCACAAAAGCTGTGAACATGAGACATTAGAGTAGTGTGGTTAAACTTAGGTATCGCCCAGTATGCTCGAGTTTACCTCTTACCAGGTGGCTACAAATAGACGTAGCCTACTTTCTAACCTGATCGTTAGAAGTGTCTGAAGTCTAGATATCAACAGATAGGACTAAGTATGGGCTATCGAATTATTTATTCCAATAAATTCGAGTAAAATTATCCATTATTCGTTTATAATGAAATGGAATTCTAGTAAAACATACATACCATCACGCCTGTATTCCCCGAAGGGTTAGGCAGAGGTGTACTAAGGTACACCCACAGTTCGCCGGAATGTTTAGGTCCCAGGGGGCGAGCCTATTGCCATTAACCGGGCACAAATTCCAAACTCCGAGCTGCTACTGGGAATTTCATAGAAAAACCCAATACCACTTTGCTCGACCTGGAAATCGAACCCAGGACGTCTAGCGTAGCAGTCACGCTCAGGACCACTTGGCTAATGAGGCAGCAGTAAGAATATTCAATCTATATTATATAAAGTATTCAGTGAAATCGAAAAAAAAACAATTGGATATATTAGTCAAAGAAAAACAAACGACGAATAGTAGTATAATCCGTGGCCCTATTGGTAAAAGTAATATCGACAACCATCATTCGTTGTGTATTATTTATTATAAACATATGGCGTTAGTAGGTATACATACACATTTATTATCACAGTCTAATTAATTAAAAGTGACATAAACAGGGAAGAAGCAACGCATTGATAAAAAATTCCAAAATTCTAATAAAAGACCAACTTTCCGACAATTCGAAAAAAAACTTTTAAAGGTGACGCCATTCTTCTCCTGATTAAGGCGGATAGCGGATTAGCAGACCTCTGTTTTTGCTAGTTCCTACTTTTATAACAAACTTACCTACTTGGAAAATAAGTTTCATTGTAACGTTAATTATTATTATATTATTAATCACCACGTTTTGTATAGACAAAATATTCAAATATCATAAAATCGCCAATTACTTGCGGAATAGGTAATCCAATAATACTTCCAGAAGTGCATCATAAAATGGAGCTAGCTTATCGTTCTAGAGTAAAATACAAAGACTTTGAACACGTTTATTCATTTATTTATCAAAGTCGGTATCTTGTTGTTCGCGGGGAGGAAAATATAAAAATATTCAGGGGTGGCTTTTTCTTCCTTTGTTGTTTTTTGAAGCGCTTTTATTAATTAAGTAATTAAAATTCTGTGGCTTTACTATCACTCTGGATCTGTGGTTTTGTATTTGTTTGTGGTCATTGACATCCCTTACTGACTTGCTTTGGATACATTGACTGAAATATTCATAAAAGCGTTGTGGTAGAAATAATGGTGACATAATTATTCTCATAATTTTAAACTTTAAAAAACAATATGTTTAGACTATAACATCTAACATACCATCACGCCTATATTCCCCGAAGGGTTAGGCAGAGGCGTACTAATGTACACCCACAGTTCGCCGGTATGTTTAGGTCCCATGTAATAGGGGGCGAGCCTATTGCCATTTACCGGGCACAAGTTCCTAACTCCGAGCTGCTACTGGGAATTTCATACAAAAACCCAATAACACTTTGCACGACCTGGGAATCGAACCCAGGACCTCTAGCGTAGCAGTCGCGCTCAGGACCACTTGGCTAATGAGGCAGTTGTTAATTGTAATTGTTTAGACTATAATGTAAGTTTAAATTGCTTTCGTTAAACTTTAAAGCAGCTCAAGAACACAAAGATTGAAATTTGAATCAACTAACTACGACCGCGGCTTTCATCGTGTAAAAAAAACTAAATCGCAATTGCTACACACAGATTAAACATGCATTACCTTTCTTTCTAATTCATCAAGCATTAAGTGGAGTAAAAGAGACAAATCTAATTTCGCTACACTAAAATAAAACTACACTGCGAGCTAATAAGATCTAATTTATATTGTTACTCGAAACTGCAAGCCGGATCCACTCTAAAAACTTTTAGTTTTCTAAAAACAGATTTTGAAATCGTATTAAAATCTGAAAAGTAATTTATATCCGTTTGCGTAAAAACCCAAAAACGCCCATGTCTTAAAATCAAATAAAATTTATTTTCTTAAGATGTAGGTAGGTAAAGTACATAAAGATGTTACAATTTTATTAATCACCGTTACTATAAGTTGCTACAGCATAGCTGTTGCATTAAAACGATATGTCGTGTCAATGCTGAAGCATAATATTATGTTCTGGTCAGTGAGAACATGTATTGTGTTTTAATTAACTTCAGTTGTTCCGACACACGAACCATCGACGACACGCATTTTTAGAATTTGTATTAATTTAGGGATTTGCAAAGTAATTTAGAGTCAAATAAATATATATTCAGCCTACGAACTTTCAATTATCGTCACGCAGCACAACAGCAGCGCGTAATTAACAATTACGAGTATTGAAAAATAATATTATTTTAATTTTGATTATACATTTATATATTACTAGCTTCCGCCCGCGACTTCGTCCGCGTGGAATAGTTACTTATAGTCTTAGCGTGATGATATATAGCCTATAGCCTTCCTCGATAAATGGGCTATCTAACACTGAAATAATTTTTCAAATCGGACCAGTAGTTCCTGAGATTAGCGCGTTCAAGTAAACAAACAAACAAACAAACTCTTCAGCTTTATATATTAGTATAGATATCATGTAGCTTTAGTAAGTTTAACTCAAACCAGCATGTTTAGGGTCTCTTTATTTTATTTCCAAACGTTGTCCCTGAAATCTGCTGAAATCGAATCACCCAATTTTATTTGACATACAATGTATGAAAGTGTTTTTCTTCTTTAACTGAGGCAATCTTTCAAAATGATGTTACTTATGGATGAAGCTTTCAAACAAAAAGAGATATTGAACGAATTGGAAATTTTATTAAGCTCACTTTTTTTTTGTTTCCCTCTAATTAACTCTATATTATTGCTAAATTACTGCTTTGACACTGCTAGGCTTTACCTTCTTCTCTACATAAATTTCTTTTGCACGGAACAGATATAGTATAAAACTTGTCAATTGTTTCGATTGGTTTTCTACCCGAAGATGTATCTGAGGCTAGAAATAAAGATTTCCATAATTATTAGACAAGAGATATTCTCGAAAATGCAGCAGCATCTCATGCAATGAAGATATTGTTGACAACTGATCCACTTCTCACAAACATTTGTCCTAAAAGGAATAATATTGTAAATACATCTGCTTTTAAAGAATTCTGTGAATTAACAGATTCCGAAATAACGTAAATTTGTATATGTTAATGATTTAGTAGTTATAGATTCGGAATCTAAATTTAATGATGATGATGATGAAGATAGTGATAAGGATGATATTGTTTTTATTACTTGTTTTATTTTGTTCTTATTGATGGTACTATTTAAATATATCATTATTATATTGTTCAGTTTTCTTATAAAAACTTTTATTTATTTTATTTTTGGTTAGAATACGTATTTTATTTTTTGAAACGCTATTTTCGTTTAAATCTAAATACACATGGTAAACCTCACTGTAAATAGGCAATATGCTTATTAACTGTTAAATAAATCGAAGTTAGTACTTATAATCCAAAGTAAATTCGCAAAAAAAAAATTCAATATGCGATATCTCTGAAAGTGCGAATTTGGCGCACCATATGTCTTAGTACTAAATGCAGCTCTTGGTATGCTTAGTATGATAGTGAAGACCACAACTTGAAACAAGGCCGGAATCTGAAGTAAGAGGACTCAATAGGGTCATTTTCATAGTGAAATTTCATATATGCTCAAATAATTCTTCAAATACGAGAGATAGGAGTAAATTTGTCATAGCAAATAATGAAGGTTTAATAATGATAGTCAAGTACGATGGCATCATTCGATTTGTTAAATTCGAAAAGTTGAGGTGTGAATGTCCGACCTCTTCTATACATTCGTTCCACTGTGTCGTTAACCTTAATGAAATTGTTTTTTTATTTTTAATAACGTTTGGGTTGTTCTTAAATGCTGCTCTAAATTTTTTTTGTCATATTACTTGTTTGATACAATGCAACACTTATCTCTTTGTGGGGTAAACTAACACTTATGGAATAAAAAATAAAGGTTATTATTGCATGGTACTCACCATGCAATAATAACCTTTATTTTTTATTCCAAAATTGATTCCAAGTTTGAATATGAAAATTGCAGAGATTTTATAACTTCGAGTACTCACTCGAAGTTATAAAATCTCTGCAATTTTTATATACTTTTATACAGTAATTAGCATGTATCTACCACTATTCGTATTTTTACCGTCCACCATTTTGAATAAAAGTTACATAGACACTCGAAATGCATTCGTGACTGGCACTCAAATTTCTGTTTTAAAATTGTTGTTCTATTCATAAAGTTGTCGTAAGTAGTGTGTTCAAGTAAACAATGCTTTAGCTGAAGTGCTGAAGATAAATGTAATTTCCTTTTTTTAGATTCAATTCTTTAGCTTTCTTAGGGCACGTAGCTAGCAAATGTTGACCTACGATTGCTCGAGAATGTTATTTACCTACGAATTAGCCAATTTAGAACTTTATTAGTAGTACCTAGGTGCTCTGTTTGTGTATTGAATATTCACGCCAATTATTTTGAAGGTATTTTAACTGCCTCGTTAGTCTAGTGACCGTAAGCGCTAGGCTAGAGGTCCTGGGTTTGAAGCCCAGGTCGACCAAAGTGTTATTGGGGTTTTTTAGAAATTCACAGATTCTCTGGGTTTGACTTTAGGTCTACTCCGTCTTGCAAAGTTAGCGGTGAACTGGGTCAAACTAATATACACCTCTGCCTAACTCTTTGTAGACTCTTTTTTTATTCTTTTTGCATTTTCATGTTAAGATTATAAAGTTATTTTAGTGAAAGAAAAATTCGACTTGCGGACAGGAGTCGAGCCTGCGTCTTCTGGTTAGATACACCAGACGCTATTACCACTAAACCATATCTACGTCTAGGTGACGTCCTGCCCATAAGTCGAATTTTTCCTTCACTGAACACAATATACTATTATTCTATTTTATTAAGAAGGCATAAACAAATTAAGTAACCCAGCTTAGACTGTTTTCCTCTATTTCCACATTTATTATTGCAGATTAACTATACAAGATCCCCTTCTATAAACATCTTCGCAGTTTAGCCGTTAAAATTGTCAACGGGCTTAGGTTAAGCCAATAAATGTTGCTTTGAACAGAGTAGTATGATAAATAGATTATACAGGTTAAATAAACTATATCATCGGGGTACCGACACGTGTACCTTAGAGGTATCTTTCGACTGCTTGTTCAAACAGTGACATTTTGACCTCAGAAGACGAGGTCACGAACCAAAGAGTACCTAATTGAATCTTAGGGCAAACAAAATTTACGTAAATGAACCAATTGGTATAAACATTTTTGCAAAGTTGAAATAACAGTGTTTGGGCCGAATCCTGGACCTGCTCATTACCTACTTTGTACCTAAGTATTTATTATAATATCTACCTACATTCAACAACTTTATGAAACATACACAATAACTTAGTAATAATACCTACCTAATTAACTTAGTTGTATAGTACCTAATTCATTATAGTTCAATTGGATTTTCACCCGTGGGACGATGCTTACGAGGGAAAATTCATTTGTTATTGGAACGAAACCCATTTGTGGTACAAACATACATAATTATCGCCTTTATTCCCAAAGGAGAAGACGAAACTACAGAACGCGACTTGCTACGATTCTTACATCATTGCTTCTTTCACGTTCATTCATCTTGTCATAGGTACCTACATACGCGCCGATTACTAGTACGTATTATTTACCATCAGGCGGCCTGTAAACCTGTTTGCCACCTTAGTGGTATAAAAAAAAACTACGCATGTGACCCTGTGTAGATAAATGCAACAACTTTATGAAAAACGCAGTTTCATTTCATCGTTTTTGAACTACTTATAGGTAGGACCTAAGTTTCACTAACAATAAAACCGATACAAATTAAACTTCGAGGTGCTTCTGAGAATTTCATAGAAAAAACCCAATAACAGTTTGCTCACCTGCCCATCGAGACCAGGACCACTAGCCTAACAGTCTCGTTTAGGACCACTACACTTTTGTAACTATTTGTAACTTAATACCGATATTAATTAGGTACGTAGTAGAAGTTATAATTGGTAATATCTGAAACATAGCATCACATAAAAACACTCGTATGCATAATGTAGATAATTTCACTGTGTAGAATAGAATATGAGTAAACCAACTAAAAAATGCTGTAAATAATTAATTTTTACTGCGGGCAGCGGTCTGCGTTTAATTAAAAATAACAACTTTTATTGCCACTAGGTTTTACTAACATTAGATGAAAGTTGAATAATAATTAATAATTAAGTTTAAAGCTTGTGAATTCGGACTTCGGATTTGGGTATTTTTTATATAAATTCATTAGTCCAGTGGTGTTCAGCTCCACTGCTACGCCAGGTAGATGTCCTGCCTCTTTTTCCTGGGCTGAGCAAAGTGTTAGTGGGTTATTCAATGATTTCTTAATTTTGTACTCGCAATCGGCGGCGGTAGCCTAATGGCTAAGGCGTCGGACTTGCGATCATCTGGTTGCCGGTTCGAACCCCACCCATTGCACTACCGACGTGAACCTACTCGTAACAAAAGCAATCTAGCTTAGCACGAGGGGTGCAACCCACATTGCTAGTAAGCTTTATAAAAAAAAAACTCGCAATGAGTCGCACATTACTAGTATTCTTAAGCCCTCGTGCTAAGCTAAATCCTTGTGTTACGAGTGGGTTCACGACGGTAGTGCAATGGGTGGGTTTTGAACCGGCAACCCAATGCCCTACCCATTAGGCTACTACCGCTTCTAAGATCGGAGTGTGGAGGTTGTCCGTGGCTTATGGCAATAAGCTCGCTTCCTGTTGCATTAACTGTACACCTTTGCTTTTTAGGGAATAGGTACAGCCATGATGGTGTTTTATGTTTTATCAAAGTTTACACAACCTTTGTGATATTATTTTGCATTTTCCATAGATTATAAAGTTATGAAAGAAATAGTTGAATACCGGCAGTCAAATTTTTCCTTCAACTAAATAAAGGTTATATTAATCAAAAACAGTGTTATAGATATGTATTAGTCCTCTGTAGGTATGTAGATATAAGGTGAAGGGATTGAGTGTAGTAGAGTAATTTTATCAGATCAGATAGTACATAATTATACTTATTATTATTACAATAGTACATTTTATCCTAAGCTTTAAGAAATAAATAAATAAATAAAATCTTTAATATCAGCCTACTTGGCCCATAGATAAATAGCTTACAGAATAACGTATATATTTTGTAATACAATTGCTTTAAGAAATGTGTTACCTATGTCATTGATTGATCATGCACATATTACCTTCTAGGTGTTTAATAGTGTACTTTTTGTATTAGGATATGCCTAAGAATGAGACTGTGGGTGTACACCACAACTCTATTTACCACTTCGGGGATACAGGCGTGATGGTAATGGTAGGTAAATCTTTATTTCATCCAAATTATTTTATTATCCTAAGCTCTTTAGGAAACTTACGTTACGACGTATATTTGCAGCGAAATCCTTAATATATAGGTACATCGTTACATTTGCCATATCATTGCGCCCGAAGACAAATAGTGATAAAGTTTTTTTTTAAATAAGTTTTGGTTCTGCCGAAGTTGCTTTTATTGATTCTTGGGTAGATGTATGTAGGCATAAAGCTATGTTTGGAACTAAAATAAACGTATTTTGGTTGTAATAGGTACTCAAACTCAAAATTAATGTTATATGTAATTATCTGTAACTGTTATTAGGGACTGTTATCAGTACCAATTGGTTATTTATAACGAAAAAAATAAATAATTGTACTTTTAATGGCTTTATTTGTTTTTTTAATTCATACTGTTATCAATCACACCGGCATCATTCATGCAGAGGTCGTGGGTTCATATTCAGTGCGTTAGTACTGAAACGTTAAATAATGACGTATGTATGCATTTGTGGGGTCAGACATACAATACACGCACACACTATCGTAATGTGACCCCTTACACATGTTTTATTACAACAGCGGTTATCCGTCAAAAGTGAGAAAAAGTATAATAAAAAAAAATCTTATTTCTACTATTATAAAATCCTAAAAAGCTGTGTCTGTACATTATTGATATTTAAAAAAAACAAGTGGATTAGGGCATATTTATTTTTATGTTAAGAAATTGTTCTCAAATAAATACAAATAAATAAATATAAAAACGTCACCGACCCATAAACGTGATTTTTTAAAATTTTGTCTGTTACGAGTTGGCGCAGAAACTACTGAATTGTTTTTTTTTTATCACTGTTAAGTGAAAGTATAGTTATGCACCAACTTAATGACTGGTTAACTTCTTATCTCAACAAATTAAACGGATCTTTAGATACAGCTTGACCTCTCTGATAAATACAGACCCATACAAAGAAGAGATCATCACTGTTGGTTTATGAATAAATTACTTTTTGATCAATTTCTAATCCTAATATAGCTTCAGGTGAGCGAAGCCACGGGAAAAGCTAGTATTTAATATATACAATGTTTTACATGTATACCCAATTAAACATGTAGTTATTTAATACATAGACATTCTTGATAGAAAATTTAATGTAACCCTTTCAGATTCCGCCAACTTACAATTAAAAATATCTACATAATTGTCGCTATATATGGTTAAGGATGGTAATTGCTCTAATCAGAGGTGCAAGGTTCAATGTTGATGCGTATGACGTTACTGGCACATCAAACAATCTCACTCTCGGTCGTTGCCGCAGACTGCTATTATGAACAAGTAACCAATGTACAATTTTATTTTATTTTACCTCTGAGTAATAGAAAAAAGGTATATAACTATAGCGAAATTCCTTCTAAGCTCCAACATGTGACATCAACCCACACTTCAGGCACAGCTACACATTAAGCTATAATAAACGACAATGGCCAAGAAATTGCTAGTGGGATTAGTAAGCGTCTATATTATAATCTTTAAAGATGTGCTCAAAGAGTATAATAATATAGTTGTACAATGTGCTCGCACATGTTTCACAAATAACCATTATATTGCGTGCCCTGCTCTCGATATATATTTAAACAAGCAGCTCTCATCATTCACTGGCAACTCTGCGCAATTTTAGAAGTAGAATCCCGATCCTAAAATTTGTTTAATCTGTACTCGGTGAACGCTTTCATTCTTTTCGTTTGCGCGGCAACTGATTCTGCGTTTCTCTGTGTTTATTTTAATTAAAATGTATTTTAATATAATTTCAACCAAATCTATGCCTAAACGGCAACATAAAGAAGTTTTACAAAAGTTAGACGATAAATGAAATGTCGTCTTAACATTATAAGCCGAATAAAGTGTCGTCATAAAGCGGAGTACCTAGCGTCGTTGGAACGGAGATAATAATTATTCTTCATGAATTAAAAGTGACAACAAGTTGTTTTGTGATTACACCGGTATGGCTACTGGCTCTCGTAGCAGTTTAAAGCCGCAAGAGTTTCCATAACCTTCGTAGGTACCGGTTGACGCGGGTGGTGTACGTGATACACTGACGTGCTCATTGGACTCGGGGCGTACACGAGATGTACACACGAGATCTCTTACTCTTATGTGGAGCCCGTGAGGCTCCAATAAGCAGTTTTATCAATCACATGTAAGTGCCTACAATGTTTTTTCATGGGTATGTTGATTTAAATAATAGGTAACTACCTATACCTACTTACTGCAGATTACAATAACATGTAAGTCTTGTGCTGATCACAATTCGAAGGAGTGCATATAATAATTAAAACGAGTAGGTACATATGGTTCTAGAAGAACACAAAACTCACTGGAGTTTTATGCTCTAGGAGACACAATCTCATGCTAGATAAACCTACATCTTGGTTTGTTTCAATTTTCACCTATAAATAGGGCAAGGCCACCCTTGAGGGCCCCAATGCCCAATGATCTAAAGACACCACAAAATCTTGTGGAACAGATCCCGGTTAGACAATATCCACAGGTTTTCTGTTTTGTTAAGCAACAATATTGTCAGTATAGACAAGGATATTGAGTTGAATAAATACATATGCAGTATAACAATAACAATGTAAATTCATCTCACTAAGGGTACATAAAAGATATACTTTGTGAATTTTGTGATGGATCCTGACTGACATTTTGCCCTAACAAAAATAAGGAGAATTCTAGTGCTCCCTATATGTGATAATTAGTTTTTATATGTTGTGAAATAGTAAAAGACCACTGTAAGCATCTATAGAATGCCTGCGTGACAAGATGTTTTGAAAACCTGCCATTAAAAGCAACCAGTTCTTCAATAAGCTTACAACCAATTGTAAGTGAAACCCACAACTACCCATTACTATTGAAGGACATGAATCTTCAATACAGGCTGGAACACCAGCATTGTGCACAAGACCAACATGACCAACATGTGTGCAAGAAATGGCCAACTTAGCCATAGTGGTAAGTCATGCCGGAAGGCTAACACATTTTTTACCTCACTGCAGGATAGCATGCAATGTTAAGTGTATTACTTAACCATGTTAAAGGATACTCAATTACCTTTGTAATCAAGTCTCATAAGACCTTGGTGCCATTACTGTCTTCAGGAAAATCAGATGAGCTATCTACTTTGGCCAACTTTAGTTTTCATTTCCCATTATGATACAACAAACTTTAATATCAGAAAAATAACATCTCAGAAGAATGCTGTCAAATAGAGCTTTATTTCCATTTGGAAATGACATTACATACCAAAAAGTTATTGGAAAACCACATTTATTAGTAAATGTTTATTCAGAATATAGTATTGCCTATATTGTTATAATAAAGTAATTCCTACATTGGGTTGCTCAGATGCGTAATAATTTTACAAGATGGGGACATTACAAGACAATCAATACATTAATATGTATAGAATCTGGTTATTAATATAAAGTATTCCTTATATTATATACATTGAGATGAGATGATATGATTATAGAAACTTTAGCTCTAGAAATGCTTAGAATTTATCAGTTAAAAATTTCCAGTTATCATTGTCTTGATAATTTCTTAGCTCCTGTATGATATCTACCAGAAATATGTCATTATAATAATATTTAGCAATATTTATTGCAGCTTGCCTAGCACCAAACTCTGGGCCACAGTGAATAGGTACATTATACACAAGATAAGATAAACTAAAATGTTGTAATAAAATTCCTGTTTATTATAGGAGTACCTATCATGTAAAATAGAAGTATTGCATAACTTATGTATTATGACATAGCATTTACTTGGTAAAGTCTATATCACCTAATCCAGTGCTGTTTGTGTCAACAAGCATCCAGTTTGACAAGTAGTTCAACCTTTCAACTATTATATTGGTCTAATTGAAATAAATCAATATTGACCTAGACTTTGAAGCCCATGGATTTTGCAAAAAATGTGGACAAGCAACCGAAAATCATTTAACCAATCCAGGTTAGGTTGTAACATTTGTATAGTGCATAAATTCCCTTATGTGCATACCATTGATTTTAGAAAAGATAAGAGGTGTAGGTAGTAACAATACCTACATCATAATATATAAGATATTTATATAGTTTTTTATTTTTTTGTGCATGTTAAGCAACATCATAAATCATCCTATTGTATAACAAGACATAGGTGTCATGTGTCATATACCCTAGTAAATTTTCTAATAAACATTTCATTTATTATACATAGACATTTCTATGTTCATTTAAATTGCCTTGGCCACATTCATATGGCAGTAGTGCAAAGGGTTAACAAATGCAAGCACATTTTGGTCACAGGACATCATTAAAAATAAAGTTTATTTAGTACTTTTATTTTTAAACAAGAGAACTACATAATGAACCCAGAAATATGGTATTTGACCTGGAAAAGATTCTGGTTGTTGCTTGTTACACCTTACACCAATGTTTATATAGTAGTGATAATTACATTTATTCAGAAAATATTATACTGATAAAAATATTGAGTCTTTGAACAGTTTGTACTTATCAAAGTTCACATTTATAAGGAGAATTTAGATACAAATAGGTACATACCTACATTGTTTAGAACTACAATATTAGGTGCCTCTACTAGGATAAAGCTGGGCTAGACTCATAATAAATAAATGCATTGCCTTAGTCTTCTGGAAACATTTAAAGCCAATGAATATTGAAACTTTCACTTGGACTTGGATATATTATCTTTTCTTTGTTTTGTTATGGTGTCCTTCCAAACACCTTTTGATTAGAAGATTTAGAATAAACTGATAATCTCACCAAAAATAAAGGTTACAGTCTTCCTACAGAAACCTCATCCACCAACAATTCTCATTGCCAGAAATCCTAAACTTTTTCAAAGTATTCTATAGCCTATGTTAATCTGGAATAATGTAACATTCAAACCGTGAAAGAAATTTTGGAATAGGCCCAGTATTTTTTGAGCCAATTCGTTACAAACATATGTACATACAAATCTTTCCTCTTTATAATATTAACATAGATAAGCACCTATAGTATATGGCGAACCCATTCTCAGGGAGATCTCCTCTATCCATACCAGGTATTAAGTAGGTATTTTATGAAAAAATCATTGGATTTGCGGCTGCCTATAGACTGTCCGTCATAAGTCAGTTTCATCCTTGCTCTAAAATTGGGGGGGAATGTTCGTAAGGGAGTCTCTAGGGAATGTATAAGTCCAAACTAATATTGGTAAATATCAATATATATATGTAGGACTGTGCCAAACAAAGTTCTATATTCATATTTTACTGTAAATTACATTTTTAAATGATTATTTAAGAAATAGTGTTTTTGTGGCAAGGGGTTGTTCAGATATGGAATGAAGTTCCCTGCATTAAGCACAACAGATATGGAATGAAGGGTGTGCTGATATAATCATTACCACTTATCTATAATCTAGATGTGATGAATGGCCCATTCGCCCAGTGAAGGGAAAATTGTGTGATTAGAAAGTAGTGTAGAGTACAGCTCTGAAATTTTAATGTAATTCTTTTAAAAGTACCTATCTACCTTACTATAACTATGTTTTACATCGTCAAATAAAGTATTCTTCAAAGTTTATTCGAGTCAGTATTATAGATACCAGAGCCATACTGGAACCTGGTAGGCGCCATGTCTTTACATTCAGGACTATGACAAAATAAATTTCATAAGCTGTAATCACTGTAATCACACAGACTGCTGGTCGGCCTTTTAGCTTACGAATATTTATAACTAATTAGGTATAAATAGTTATGATGAAAACTGACCGATTCACGATTCAGCAGATTTATATTGATTTGATATGATATTAATTCTGATATTTTAATAACATTTTGTTATTGTTTATCCTGTGCTTAATCCAGAATTATTACTTAGTACTTAATATCAGGCACTGATCTTGCTGATTCATGCCATATGTAGTCCTACTACGAAATTCATTATTCTCCAACAATTAAGAATGATCATTAACATTTATTTTCAAGTTCCAGGTACCTACCGTAAATACTATCTAAGGGAATCAGTTTCTTACATATTTAATAAAATGATTGATGAACCCTGACCCTCTGGAGGGTCACAGCAATTGTAGCTGGTCGGCTTTGTGTTAGCTAATTGGTCCTTAACAGAAAGTCAAGAGACTGATATGTTTTAAAATAATGCAATGTGATTATAACAGATTTATTTTACAGGAATACATGCTATGCTTTCGGCTTATCTCAAATTTACCAATACTCTAAACATCTGCTTGTTTAAATATATATCGAGAGCAGGGCACGCAATATAATAAATGATCAAACGAACTTACCTGTTGTGAAGTTCGATCATTATTATATGAAGTGCCCTGCTCGAAGATATATGGTCCCTACCCATCCCACCCCGGGTAAAATTTGAGATAATTCGCGACTCTAAAAAGAATGAAAGCGTTCACCGAGTACAGATTAAACAAATTTTAGGATCGGGATTCTACTTCTAAAATTGCGCAGAGTTGCCAGTGAATGATGAGAGCTGCTTGTTTAAATATATATCTTCGAGCAGGGCACTTCATATAATAATGATCGAACTTCACAACAGGTAAGTTCGTTTGATCATTTAATATATTGGGAAAATGTTGGTGCGTAAGGTCTAACAGGTGGCGCTTATTTCAAGTGTTACCATATGATTGTATTAAGTGAAACTCTTAAAAACTGTTTGGTCTATACATATTATCTATATTAATAATATACTTCGAAGTATGAGAATTTTAGTCGATTATATAATTTGCTACAATGGCAACACTACATCATTTCATTCGGCCATACTTTGAACGAATGATGTTCTGTCATGACAACTGTTGAGAAGAGTGGACGGCTGAGAAGAGAGAGCACTCTGCCATTTCACTCGGGACCAGTATTGAATACGGATATCTTTAACTAGTTGTAACTAATAATATGAACAAACTACCCTTCAATATCTAATGTCAGTTATTTTGTAAGGTGTATTGAGTTTTACCAAAACTTTTATTAATGTTTTTTATTGAATTAAACTCTTTTACAGACGTCTCGAAAATTCTTGCAATAATACATCCGAGCGACATTTTTATTTGACAAACTTTTCTTATTGCTCAACTTTACGTATCGTTCCTAACTTAATTCTTTTATCCGATTACCTCGCTTAGATTCATCTTACAAAGTAGGATTATTCTGAACTTTTGTGATTACAATATCCTAAAGAGAATAAGTACTTGGTACTATTCGTTCAGAATTAGGAAAATATCTGAGACTTGGAATCTTTTTTGTGACAAGCGTTGACTGTGGGTGCCAAGAGCAACATTTTAATCTTAAAAAATCACACAAATATGCCCGTATTGTGGATAGATACGGGCTGGAGTTGATAATAATATTCATCACCAATACCTACATTAAATTACATTGTCCCACTATTGAGGACGGGTTCCCTTTTAAAGGGATTAGGTTAAAGTCCACCTCGCTGGCCTCATACGGGCTGGCAGACTTCACACCACTCCTTTCATGCATGCTGGTCTCCTTACGATGTTTTCCTTTACTGTTTAAGCACGTGAAAATTAAAGTAGTCTACGAAAAAGGGAAAATTAAATAGGTACCTAAATTGAATATTGTAGTTCTCGGAGTGAATCTATTATTTTATAACAATACAGTAGTTGACAGGCTGTGCGGGTTTTTTATTGCTCTTCCGGGAGTTCGGAATCTCCTCGGCGGAGCAGGCACACAGTGCTTTGCGATCCGCCTCCTCCTGGGGCTGTGGGTCGCACACTCCCACTTGTGACGTGGCGTACGTTAGAGTCGCGGCTCGGAATGAGTACGTCGAGGCACGGCTCCCGCTGGTGACGCCCGTCCCGCGCACCCTGTAATGCGCTAAGATTCCCGGTCGAAGGGAAGGAGGGAACACCACTACTGTACCCAATGAAATACACTACTACTGGCACAACACTGTTCCTCGGGGTTCGGTTCTCTCTCGAGGTGTGTCCTCTTCGATGACTGGATAGCGACTGTGACTGCCGAACATACGGCCATACCTTTTATACCATACAACCTTTTCGAGAATGACCTAGCATAGTACCGAACCCTTTGGAGGCCTTTTATTTACTTAAATCCTTACATAATGTACATGTTATATATATCATTAGATGCGCCATAACTTACTCTATAATATAACATATACATAACAAATGTAGCACTAATAACAAAAAGTTTCTAGAACATAAACTTTACATAATCATTAAACTGGAAATGTTCTATACACAAATTCTTACATATCTATTAGAGATAATGCTATATTCTGTTTGTTATCATCTATTAATTACTTTCTACACAAGATTCAACTAATTATACCAAATTATAATGCGAAACTTGTGAAATAGCATATCTCGTATCCAGAACTTTCTCGTAATAATATCGCGACATAGGAAAATTCTGGTAACATGATTCCGCTGTGCTACAATTGTTGTGGCCTTACGAGATCCTTCTAAAAACACATATCCTAACATGCTTATATACCAATCTTACATAGATTTCTAGATATTAACTTGTTATCACCTTATCATAAAAATATCAAACCTTATCAAATTACCATAACAAATAGCACGGGGGTGATAAGTACATGTTAGGAAAATATACTAGAATATTATAAACCTTTCAGATGCCTAATTATTACACTATAAAGCCTAGATTTAATTATATTATCACGAATATTCTAGATAAGGTACATCCTTTCGACAAAAGATGGCGTTAGCACGCTATGTACAGTAAGTATATAATCGAGCCATCTATATCTATATAATCTGTATAACTAATCATTACTATCTGTAACTCTTCTATTGGACGATAGATGGCGCTCACGTACGTGTACGCTATTAAGGTAAATAGGAATATGTTACACAACTATTATTTACCTACCTTATATTCTTCCATTCAATAATAAATGGCAACCATATGCTAGCTCAGGTAAAAATACATAAACAACATAAACTACGTATATAATTATTATCTACCTACGTATCATTTAATCCTTTCGACGATAGGTGGCGCTAGCAGCCTATGTAAAAGTAAACTAAGTATATAATTGAGCCATCTATATAATCTATATAACTAATCATTTTATCTTTAACTCTTCTATTTGACGATAGATGGCACTCACGTACGTATACGAGGTAAATAGGAATATATTACACAACTATTATTTACTTATGTTGTATTCTTCTGTTCAACAATAGATCGCTTTAGCACGCTATGTAAAAGTAATACATAATTGAGCCACCTATATAATTAATATAACTACCATTACTGCTACCTCTCAACTCTTTTATTCCACAATAGATGGCGCTCACGTACTTACAAGTTAAGAGGTAAATAGGAATATACTACATAATCTACCTACCTATCTTATATTCCTTCATTCAATAATAAATGGCGACCATTATGCTACCTCAGGTAAATACATAGAATTCGTGCATAATTATTATTTACCTACGTATTGTTTATCCTTTCGACGATGCGTGGCGCTAGCGTGCTAGTGAGGCTTTCTACATAATCAATATTGCCCCCATGTATTCCTCTATTCGGTGGTAGGCGGCGCCACCAGTACTTTCGTTATCAAAAACTACTAGGGTGAAATACCCAGTTGTCGACCTGCCTTAACGTAAAATATAACATTGTTTTCTTACCATGCCGACGTCATGTGACTTAGACAGGATGGTCGCCAACATTCTCCCCCTCGTGCTTCGCACCAACTCCTGGATTGGCGACCGTGCTGTTACCCGTAGCACCTCTCAGGAGCTTTGGTCGTTGCAGCACCCCTTGTCGTGTTCGGACGATTCTTATCTTGCTGCTGCCGCCGTTGAGTTGCTTCTCTTGCTGCAAGTGCTTGAGGTCGTCTTTGCCGCTTTCTTCTTCTCTTCTGTTTCGCTCTGCTTGTCTTCGTAGTCTTTTCAGGGGTCACGTGGTTTTTACTCTTATCCGTGAACTTGCGCAGCTCCCCCTCGGTGCGGAGTGACGCCTAACACCTCGGAACTGTGACCTCTTCTGCATAGCCGTTGTCAAATGGGTGCCGGATCTGCTTGCCTTTCTTTAACTGAGAATTATTATTTATCTTCCTTTTCATGTTCTTCAATCGATTCTCAGTGGATGCGCACCTTAGGGCAATTTCTTCTCTTTTCACATTACTGCTGACGCGCCGAGAACTACCCAAGAAGTGTACTGGTCTTGTACCTTCTGTGTCGCCTCCGTGAAGCACCCATCCTAGTTCTGTCTTGGAAGCAACTGGTTGACCTGGTTTACCCTTTCTTACTTCTTGAGATATAATGAATTCCCAATTATCTTGACCGATGAGAAGCTGAGGTGATTTTGCATCATAATAAAGCTTGTTGGTGATGTCTTCTAGGTGAGGGCATTCTTCTATTCTTTTCTTTTCTAAGAACTGTGGCGCAAGCTGTAGGTTATCCATTGTCCGTACGTTTCTGAGAGTTTTCTTCTTATTATCGTGGATCCCTCTAATCTTCAAAGTAATTCTCTGGGAATCTCTCTTCTTTACAATACTGCCACCAATAGTTACATTGACAGTTCGTCCTTTTCACCTGATGCGCCGATTTGCTGTGCCACTTCTGCATCCAGTAGAGACACCGTAGACCCTTCATCCATTAATGCCATGATTTTTTTAGATCCCTTGGGGCCGTATACTTCTACCGGTGTCATCTTTAGGTACGCCATTGCTGACCTTGCTGTGTTGACAGGAGTCGTGATGTTTATAGGTGTTCCTGTCTGTTCCGCTTCCTCATTGTTTCTGTCCTGCTCCTGACCGGAGTCCACGTGAAGCATGTGATGGTGCCATCTTCTACACATCTTACATGGTGGTTTCCTGCAACCTTCCTTTCTATGTCTCCCTTGCAAGCACTTGAAACAGACACGGCTCCTTTTTACAATCGCCCATCGGTCTTGCACTGACGCCTTCCGGAACTGCGGACAGTCCAAGAGAGAATGCTCATCTTGACACTGAGGGCATACCTTCTCCTTGGACCACATGCCCCTGTCCTTTGAGTCACTCTCCTTACTGGCGTATGTCGCTTGCCAATGTGTCCGTTTGAACCCACCTTTTTCTTCTAGGGTTGCATATGTACCGCACTTGTCTGCTTCTTTGTTCAGGAACTTGGACATCAACGTTAAATCTGATAATTCACCTTCTTCAGTTTCAGCAGTGAAGTCGTACCATCTGAACTTCAATACCGTCGGCATCTTTTCCACAATCTGTTTCATCATTTCCGGTGAGTGCAGGTACTGTGGCTTCTTTAACCCCTTGATGGCCGCTACGCTGTTGTTCACTTGGCTAGCGAATATACATATGTCCCTGGGGTTATCACTTATCCTGGGCAACGATTTCACTTTTTCCAATTCTGCTAGCACCAGTGCGTCCGGTCTTCCATATCTCCTTTTAAGCGCCTGCATCACCTCTGAGGGAGAAGCTTCAGAATACAATAAACTTTTAATAGCTTCCCTAGCGCTGCCTTTAACTGCCCTTCTCAAGCGTGCCATATTTTGCGTATCACTAAACATAGGCGCCGTATCGTCATACACCACCTTGAAGGCCAACCACTCTCTGCTGTTACCATCGAAGTATGGCAATTCATAAATATACTTTGGTTGTGACGCTGGTCTTTCGTGTGTGGTAAGGACATCTTTTAACACGTCTGCTAGCGCTTGAATTTCTCCCGTAACCCTCTTGGTTCCGGCGTTCTGTTCCACCTTGCCTGGCCGGAAGTCTTCTGGAAGCTGCTCACTTCGCGGCTCTACCTTTACTTGATTTTTCTCATCTGATATTGACGTCTGGATCCACTCCTGTACTCGGGCTGTTCGGTCTTCCAAGTCTTCATCATCAACTGAGTCCTCCTCTTCAAACTGCACCATCTCTAATCTGACACGAGCTAGTTTCTCTGCTGCCTCGGCTTTCTCCAGCTCCCGGCGGGCCAGCTCCTCCCTGGCCTCTAACTCGCGTCTTCTAGCAGAGGAACTCATAGTCCGCATCGAACTAGCCCTTCTGGCTCCCACAGATACTAGGGTCTTCGCTGGTGCTGTGACCGCCTGTGTCAATGTACCTTCTGTACATGACGTCTGAATGGCCTTACCTTGCCTCTGTCCCGCACCACGGGACGTGGCCATCACGACAGTCGCTTCTGAAGTTCCAGCAGCAGTTCTCTTTTCCATGTCAGTTGTCCATGTTGACACCTCCTCCGACCCTGACGCCGTCTCAACTAACCTTCCTCTGGTCTCCGCCTCTCCCCTGATCTGCTCTGACCCCCTTCTGGACTCTTCTGGTCCCCTTAAAACATCATCTGACCCCTCGTGCATAGGGCCCTCATACGGAGGTCGCAGGGGTGCATTCTTCTGAGAGCGGGTGACTGGCATCTTCTCAACTTCTGGAATCTTCTAACAGGATCCGGCTCGAAGGACCAAATGTGCGGGTTTTTTATTGCTCTTCCGGGAGTTCGGAATCTCCTCGGCGGAGCAGGCACACAGTGCTTTGCGATCCGCCTCCTCCTGGGGCTGTGGGTCGCACACTCCCACTTGTGACGTGGCGTACGTTAGAGTCGCGGCTCGGAATGAGTACGTCGAGGCACGGCTCCCGCTGGTGACGCCCGTCCCGCGCACCCTGTAATGCGCTAAGATTCCCGGTCGAAGGGAAGGAGGGAACACCACTACTGTACCCAATGAAATACACTACTACTGGCACAACACTGTTCCTCGGGGTTCGGTTCTCTCTCGAGGTGTGTCCTCTTCGATGACTGGATAGCGACTGTGACTGCCGAACATACGGCCATACCTTTTATACCATACAACCTTTTCGAGAATGACCTAGCATAGTACCGAACCCTTTGGAGGCCTTTTATTTACTTAAATCCTTACATAATGTACATGTTATATATATCATTAGATGCGCCATAACTTACTCTATAATATAACATATACATAACAAATGTAGCACTAATAACAAAAAGTTTCTAGAACATAAACTTTACATAATCATTAAACTGGAAATGTTCTATACACAAATTCTTACATATCTATTAGAGATAATGCTATATTCTGTTTGTTATCATCTATTAATTACTTTCTACACAAGATTCAACTAATTATACCAAATTATAATGCGAAACTTGTGAAATAGCATATCTCGTATCCAGAACTTTCTCGTAATAATATCGCGACATAGGAAAATTCTGGTAACATGATTCCGCTGTGCTACAATTGTTGTGGCCTTACGAGATCCTTCTAAAAACACATATCCTAACATGCTTATATACCAATCTTACATAGATTTCTAGATATTAACTTGTTATCACCTTATCATAAAAATATCAAACCTTATCAAATTACCATAACAAATAGCACGGGGGTGATAAGTACATGTTAGGAAAATATACTAGAATATTATAAACCTTTCAGATGCCTAATTATTACACTATAAAGCCTAGATTTAATTATATTATCACGAATATTCTAGATAAGGTACATCCTTTCGACAAAAGATGGCGTTAGCACGCTATGTACAGTAAGTATATAATCGAGCCATCTATATCTATATAATCTGTATAACTAATCATTACTATCTGTAACTCTTCTATTGGACGATAGATGGCGCTCACGTACGTGTACGCTATTAAGGTAAATAGGAATATGTTACACAACTATTATTTACCTACCTTATATTCTTCCATTCAATAATAAATGGCAACCATATGCTAGCTCAGGTAAAAATACATAAACAACATAAACTACGTATATAATTATTATCTACCTACGTATCATTTAATCCTTTCGACGATAGGTGGCGCTAGCAGCCTATGTAAAAGTAAACTAAGTATATAATTGAGCCATCTATATAATCTATATAACTAATCATTTTATCTTCAACTCTTCTATTTGACGATAGATGGCACTCACGTACGTATACGAGGTAAATAGGAATATATTACACAACTATTATTTACTTATGTTGTATTCTTCTGTTCAACAATAGATCGCTTTAGCACGCTATGTAAAAGTAATACATAATTGAGCCACCTATATAATTAATATAACTACCATTACTGCTACCTCTCAACTCTTTTATTCCACAATAGATGGCGCTCACGTACTTACAAGTTAAGAGGTAAATAGGAATATACTACATAATCTACCTACCTATCTTATATTCCTTCATTCAATAATAAATGGCGACCATTATGCTACCTCAGGTAAATACATAGAATTCGTGCATAATTATTATTTACCTACGTATTGTTTATCCTTTCGACGATGCGTGGCGCTAGCGTGCTAGTGAGGCTTTCTACATAATCAATATTGCCCCCATGTATTCCTCTATTCGGTGGTAGGCGGCGCCACCAGTACTTTCGTTATCAAAAACTACTAGGGTGAAATACCCAGTTGTCGACCTGCCTTAACGTAAAATATAACATTGTTTTCTTACCATGCCGACGTCATGTGACTTAGACAGGATGGTCGCCAACACAGGCATAGTGAAAATAATTTAAAAAATATATTAAATACATATAGGTATTAAAAAATAGAATTGTATAAGGCGATATGTCAAAGTTCTAAGATATAAACTTAAACCGTCTTAATACAAAACATTGCTTAAATCTGGTTTTAAACGAGGACTAATAGATCTAGGTTTGTTACAGTACTAAAGATAAAACGCGGTACAATAAGTGTGCTTATTACAAATCCAAGACTATCCGAGGATCAGTTAAACCGCAGTTCATCCATGGTTCAAATAAAATCCACAGATGATAAGCAATAAATTACAGTTTTTCATTCGTTCTTACTGACTTCATTCCAAGTGACGTTCTGTTTCTCTAGACATTTATATTATCGTAACACTTGAAATGCTATAATAATTATTTATCATTACAAAAATATATCATAAATAGTTCTTTCTGTATAATGTAATCTATTGAGCAAGCTTAGCTTATACTTTTGACGCGACTTTATAATCAAGTTGTTATATTTTTCTACAACTCTGAGTGAAACGGAATTAAGAGTCGCGTGATATCCATGACGACAAAAATGTTTATGTTTGTTTAAAATATTTATTTACTAACTAAATGGTCTTGTTATTTGTGTATACTTCTCTCTCTTTAATTCAGTATTTAAATTATTATGTGGTTATGGAGACTGTTTGTGGTACGGTGTGTATTGATAAAAATAAAATAAAGTATTTGTCAAAAGAATTCACACGATAACGACGTTTAACATATTGCTGACATTGGACAACGACCAGATTCTGGCTATAATAAAGTAGTTTCAAGGTTAGTCCAAAGATAAACTAGGGGTCTCAGTGGTTTAACTTTGGTACCAGAGATAATCCTAGATTTGGAGATAAACTGCGTTTTGTAATAGCGTTTTTTGTTGAATTGAATTATGAAATTCTCAGTAGGTACAACTTGGTGTAGGTACACTTGGATTTGTGCTCCGTTAATGGGCTCACATCCTATTAATGCAACCTAAACATACCGGCAAACTGTGGGGATCCTTCCTACTAATATTATAAACGTGAAAGTTTGTAAGGATGTATGGATCTTTGTTAGGTACTTACTCTTTTACACAAAAATTACTACGCCAAACGTGTCATCATTCAAATCGCATTGTCGAGAGAGCTCGAATTTTTTTATCTAACAGAAATAGTATCACAATTTTTGTGAAGTTTATTTACGGATGTCATTATATCTGCAGATGCAAATCAATGTTTTACACTAACCAACTGTCGTCAGACCTTCATTGTGCAATACCGATATCTCTCTCTATTTAAGTAAAAACTAACTATCAGCCTTTCAGATTTCTAACTACCGCTCACGACAGTCATAATATTCGTAAAGCAGAAGACGCCGGTGATGGTTTGACATCAAATGGTCACCCATCCGCAGACTGGTAGCGGAAAGCATTGCTTGACATCTTAGATCAATTAATCACGTGGTTACTACTTACGATCTCTACAAACTACCATTATCATTTTTATTTACATTTATTTCAGAACAGGCACATTATTCAAATGCTTGAATAAAAAAGTGCCAACTATATAGATTATATTAGTTCTTAAAACCTTTTTAGACCCGACGGTCGCAAAACTTTGCCCGTTTTTGGTTCGTTAGCAATTTACAGTGGAATACTAAATTTGCCTCAACGTTAGCATAATGTAAGAAAGGTCCAAAAAGGGGTCTAAGTTGTTTGCCAAAACGGTATTACGATAGCGCCTAAAAGCTGCCAATATTTGGAACACCGACGGGCCGCTTTTATATATTTCTATTTCAGTTGCTTTGAAAGAGAAAAGGCGTCTATTTCTAGCCAATTCTGTTCAGGTACACGTGGGGACAAAAGGTTCTCTACTCTAATAAACTAATGATTTTAGGTTTACTATATATTCATTCATGGAATAGACTTGTATATATAAATAAACGCTTTTACTTGAGTTCATGTATTTATGTGTGTTGTGTTATTTCAATTATTGATGAATTTAATTGTGACCACAACTGGTCCACAACTGGACCTCACTACAAAGTTAAGGCTCGTAATGCTTTTTACTTATGCATGTTGATTATTATTAATTGTTCCTTCACACAGATTCACGCCTGTTTTTCCTGAAGGTGAAGGTACCTACGTGTGTAGGTAGAATAGTAATAGGTACCCGTTCGTCGGTCTGTTCTTCCATAATTTTTTAAGCCTTCGCCAATCATAGATAAACAAGTAAGCGGGCCTATTATGACTTAGTTTGGAAGAATTAAAAATAACTACAGAATAAACCTACTAGTATCAAGAATAATTCATAATAAACAATCAAAATGTCCTTTGTTTTCCCTTCACAGGTCTGTAATATAATCAAATTGATTTTCCGGAACACAAAGAAGAAGGCCGCTTTGGGACAAAATAAATTTGGGAATAGCTAACCTTTTTGTTTTTGACAAAAACCTTACGAGATATTCGAGACAGATGTGTAATTTGAATTTCCGAATAACTTTAGTCGAGCAGCATCGCCAGCGGCACATTGTTTCCGAACATTGTGATTTTTGTGAAACAAACTTTCATGTCAATTTGTTTTGTATTAGACCCTTTACATCAAAAGATTTATTAGTCAGATTAATCTGTCAAAGACCAATTATCAGACAAGAGCACAAATTCAATTGTTACCACCAACTTGATCAAAGTACTTTAGGTAATAAAAAATACTAAGTACTTAACTAACTAACTTTAACTATAAAATTTAACTACGCCACAGGTTCTTAATCTTATTTCACCCTGTGTCAATTTTGAAAATATTTTTAGGGTATAACTTTTTAAATAATAGTTTACCCAGTGTCAATTTTGAGAATATTTTGAGGATAGAACTTAGAAACTTTTCAATTAGTCAACATACCATGCATCACACCCATAATTCTCGAAGGGTGGTAAGGAACAGATGTAGGTATATTCATAGTTCGCCGGTTTATGTCCCACAATATAATGTCCCATATTTCTTAGATATTACTGGGTATTTCATAACGAATAACACTTTTCTGGTACCTAGGACGACCCAAGGGCCAAGACCCCTAGAGTAGCAGTCGCGCTTGAGACGACTTTGTAGCATTCCGATAGTTAACATAAAATAATTTAAGTCAAAAAGTAACTCGGTTTCCATTTCTACCTCTGCGGTCGTATTAAGCAGCTCCTTTCTAAGTAAAACGTTTCAACCAAAGTAGTGTCGAGTTTCTGCCTTTGTTACTTTAGCATAAGGTCAGGTTTGTTACAGGCATATTCAAGCGGTTTGCATGACTACTTTGTTACTTACTAGCTTTTCCCCGCGGCTTTGCTCACGTGAAGCTATAATGATAGAAATGGCAAAAATAATTATCTTCAATGTCCAGAAACTGCTTTTTTACGATTTGATAATAGTAGAGATAAGAGATAATTGTATTTGCCGTATACTTATGTACACCCATAGTTCTGGTACCTATATATAATTAGGTACACGAGTGAATGGAATAGTTTTAGTTTCCAAGTGACGGGCGAATTTATTGCTATTAATTTGGCAAATCCATACACCGTTTGTACGAATGGGCCGGCTCGACCGGAGTGACATGGGCCTATGATCATAATAGTCCACTGCTAGGCATCCCCCAATGTGCGCCATTTTACCCTGTCCTCGGCTTGACGTATACAGCTTCTACCAGCATATATCTATACTTAATATATAAAGCTGAAGAGTTTGTTTGTTTGTTTGCTTGAACGCGCTAATCTCAGGAATTACTGGTCCGATTTGAAAAATTCTTTCAGTGTTAGACAGCCCATTTATTGAGGAAGGCTATAAGCTATATATCATGACGCTAAGACCAAGTAACTATTCCACGCGGACGAAGGCGCTGGCAGAAGCTAGTTTTATTATATAGCCCACAAAAGCTGTGAACATGAGACATTAGAGTAGTGTGGTTAAACTTAGGTTTCGCCCAGTATGCTCGAGTTTACCTCTTACCAGGTGGCTACAAATAGACGTAGCCTACTTTCTAACCTGACCGTTAGAAGTGTCTGAAGTCTAGATATCAACAGATAGAACTAAGTATGGGCTATCGAATTATTTATTCAAATAAATTCGAGTAAAATTATCTATTATTCGTTTATAATGAAATGGAATTCTAGTAAAACATACATACCATCACGCCTGTATTCCCCGAAGGGTTAGGCAGAGGTGTACTAAGGTACACCCACAGTTCGCCGGTATGTTTAGGTCCCATGTAATAGGGGGTGAGCCTATTGCCATTAACCGGGCACAAATTCCAAACTCCGAGCTGCTACTGGGAATTTCATAGAAAAACCCAATAACACTTTACTCGACCTGGGAATCGAACCCAGGACCTCTATCGTAGCGGTCGCACTTAAGACCACTAGACTAACGAATTCTAGTAAAATTTTATTATAAAAAAACATCAATCTTAAGTGCAATCCATATTTAGAAGAAACTTACATACTTAAAAAACTATATTAAAAAAAAGGTTTCCAAAGGCACTCTGTGGCTGAGCAATCGTCTTAAGAGGTCATTGGTTGGGTTCCGGCACGGAGCAAATATTTTTAACGCCTTCAGTACTTCGTACTTGCCTCGGCAAACCCCAGGGTTTGTAAATGCGTTTGTAAACGCACCCACGATACAGTGGAAAAATCCTAGTGTGAGGTTTTATTAAAAATAGACAAATATTAACTAACCTTTTTTGTTCACAGGTATCATCAGATGTTTAGAGATGTTAAACCTGTCACCATCGAGTTATCGCAACGTTGACGCGAGCGAACGCACGGTTAACACCAAGAAGGTGTACTCGCGCAGACCGTGGTACGCCCCGCCTATAGACCCCGCAGAGATATTGAGATATACTCCAGGTATGATACAGATTTAAATACAAATTATTATTTTAATTTTAAATAAGTTCCCATCACTACATAGTTTAAAACAAAGTCGCTTCCCGCTGTCTGTCTGGCCCTATATCTGTTCCTATGTATGCTTAGATCTTTAAAACTGCACAACGGATGTTGATGCATTTTTTTAATAGATAGAGTAATTCAAGATGAATGTTTTAAGCTATTTAACATAACCTTACAACTCTTAGGAACGGGACAGCGTGGATGAAACCGCGGGTGGGTCGCTAGTTATGAACAAATGCGAATGCAGTGACTGTATAGTGAACATTGGATTGCCTAGTCAAAGATTTCGAGTACTAATCCATCCTCTGACTTTGCGAAGTCTATACTATTACTAAAATATTGACTGTTGAAGGAAAACGTCGTGAGGTAACCTGCATGCCTCAGAGATTTTCTCGAAGGCGTGTGAAGTTTGCCATCCCGCACTAGGCCAGCGTGGTGAACTATATATAGCCTAATCTCTCTTTTGCTCCTATTGTTCTCTTTTACTAATGTAATAAGACCTGTATTTGAACACTCAGTAAGTAAATAAATCATTTGATTTGAGACTTTTGCCCAAGAGTGTGCCAAGTTTTATCAAATTTAATCAAATACTCACTGAGAACAGCGATGCCCCTGACATCTATAATAGCTCACTTACACAATTTAAAAATAACATTACTAAGTTACTGTTCCAATGAAATTGTAATTATCGTTCATATATCTAATATTTATTATAATCTACCTATTAAATATCTGTCATCAATATAATTTGTATCACCTGTGATTCAATCATAATAGTACTAGTTGTAGTTTATTTTAATTGGGTACGCACTTCATTGTAATTTTTACTCATATTTTATTATCATTAATTATTTAAATATCTTGTTACTAGCAAGTCATGCTATGTGCACATACCTTTGGAGTTACAGTTTACTATGTTCTATTGTTATTGCTAATATGATACCAATAATGCTGTAATTCTGTTTTATGTACCAATAAAATAAAATAAAATAAAAAATTAATGGGTTGTCAAGCACATTTTCTGCACATTCACTGTTCACCACCGTCGGTCACATCTAGTGCGAGTTTAATTCCATTAAACAAATTCAAACTCCACTACGCTGAATCCCTAACAATAACCTAATAACAATTAATCCTCTTACAAGCTCAATCTAGTAATTCAACCCAAGATTCGCCTCGCTTAATTTATGACTAAGTTCTATTTTTGTAGCATACTTTACACAAACAATCAAAGGCTAACTATTCAACAGTTTTGAATGAACAACCCATCGCTGTTATTAACCAAATAATGTCACAGTTTTTTGTCAAAATTACTCTAATTTAAAAAACTTACTCTCTCCATTTTTTTAATTATCCATTAATTAAATTGGATTTTATCTATGAAAACGCTTATAGGCTTTTTTTAAATATTACGTCATCTAAAATATGTTTTAAAGAACTCATATTTATTATTAAATAATATATTCCGATACATACATAAACTGAGTTAATTTTTTTAATGGTTGTTAAATCGTTGTTACGTAATCTAAAATAGTAAAATCAATAAGTCCTTGGATAAAAAAATCTATTATATCATAGGTATCTACAATTAATTTTTCTAGTTGAAACTTGCGCGGCTTCAGTATAATCTTAGATCAAATAAAACCTAGATTGGTTTTAGATAGAAATTAGAGAATCGGAGTGAATTGTGCGGTTATACTTAGGTATATTACTACATATTCTGCATTATATAATATATGTTTTTAATATGTTTAATGGCCTTTGTTAAGGGCTCAGAATTATGGTTAGTTGCGAATAGTAAGTACCGTTCGGCCAGCAAGTGGTTTTGCAGTAGTAAATTTTAGTATAAAAAAGGTAATTTGAGTCACAAATGTTTCGCATTCGTGAATATTGTCTTCTGACTACGTGCGATATTTTTTCACAAAAATACTTATAATGTAATTTCACATGAGCGGCTGCTTGGAACGCTCGCACATTTATTTTTATCGTATCATGTATGAATGAATGAATCTGTCGAATTTAATCACTAAATATGCGATCGAAGAAACTATTCCCACACATATCTAAAGAACTACCTATTCATATTTAAAGCTAGGTACATATATTTAATATATATACTATATATAAATTAATATGGGTTGATTGGCATTTATCCGATAAGATGCGAATTAATAAGTGGCAAAAAAAAAACAGAAAAAGCCGCATTGAAACAGTATTTCAATAAAAATACTGAAATACCTTCAGCAGTCTGCGAACATACTATTCAAATCTTAACTTTAAAATTAATTAACTTATCTATACTTCTATATACTAATATATAAAGCTGAAGAGTTTGTTTGTTTGTTCGCTTGAACGCGCTAATCTCAGTAACTACTGGTCCGATTTGAAAAATTATTTCAGTGTTAGATAGCCCATTTATTGAGGAAGGCTATGTGCTATATATCATCACGCTACGCGGACGAAGTCGCGGGCAGGAGCTAGTAACAGTATATATGGATAGTGATTTAATAGCTTGTTAACTTAAACTTACCATAATTACATGTTAAAGCTCAAAATTAGTTACGGTTATAACGTTAGCAGACTATTACGTATATAGGAGTAGGTACAGTACATTAATATCTAGTATCTAAATTAATGGATTCACTGTTAATTCGTCGCATATAAACGACTGGTATATAACACAATTATAGTAGTTATATAGGCACATACGTCAGCACGCTAGTGACGTCACAAGCACGTGTGATTCAAAAGGGCTTTCATGAAAGGCAATTTTAGGCAAACGAAGCTATTGTTAGCAGAACTGAAATGGATAATTGACTGAAGCCTTGAATATTTAGAGGCATTATTCATACACGTGGTGACTGAAGTGCTTGGCACAGAGAACACGTGAAGTAACACTTATTTAGTTTACTAAAATATTAATTTTATTATTTTCTTCCAATGGTGTCAAATAAAACTTAATAAGTAACTATTTATACATACTATAATCAATTTAAACCTGTATTTCTCTTAAAATTATTCAGTAAATATAAGATACTAGTTTCTGCCCACAACTTCGTCTGCCCGGACTCCAGAATCGAAGCAGTCTTATCTAGTCAGACTATAATCTATCTCTGTGCAAAATTTTATACAGATCATTTAAGCCGTTCTGACGTGAAAGTATAACAAACATCCATGGATACATCCTCACAAACTTTATAATATTAATTATAAAGTTTGCTGGATAGTGTTTGTTATAACTGTCCTATTTTTGGTAATATTACCAAAAAATTGGAAAATAGCTGCATATTACCCAGAATGTGGAGAACTTAATGTGGGAGAGCCATGCTTCGGCACGAAATGGGCCTGCTCGACTGGAGTGATACCAAGGCCTCACTGAAAACCGGCGTGAAACAACCCTTGCGTTGTGTTTCGCCGAGCGAGGGAGGTTACCGGAGGCCAACCCCTTTTAAAAGGCGAGCAACGCACTTGTGACTCCTCTGGTGTTGCGGGTGTCAATGGGCGGTGGTTATCGCTTACCATCAGGTGATCCGTCTGCTCGTTTGCTCCCCTATCCCATAAAAAAAAACATACCGCCAAACTGTGGTTGTACATAATTACTTACCCCAGCTGTTGCAAGGGTAAACAGCCGTGATCATATGTTTACGTTATTTATAGTTTGCCCTGCATAGCTTTGTTATGCGACTTCTTTGATGTCATAAAGTTTATGATTAAGTTGTGTTCAACCCTTATTCTAAACGAACTGCCATACATATTCCTGACATTTACACTCTAGTGAATTAAAGTTTGATGTGGGGGTCCCTTTTAACTTGACACGCTGTTTATTACTATAAATTATGTCTATTAATTTAAAGTAATATTATTCTGTTTGTATATACAAACAGAATAATATTACTTTAAATTTATTACTTTTCGGCTATTAAATATTGGCAAATAACAATATCATAATGATTTAGTTCCGAGACTATATCTACGCAATTCGTAATAATGCAAATATTATGTATATTGTTTCCTGATTATATCATTTTTGGGAACCACTTATAATCCTAATATAAGCGTGAGTGAAGCAGCGGGCAAAAACTAGTCATTTCATATTCTTATTATCAATCTTATTCCCGCCATATTAACAAGTTATTTTTGTATTTCTATTTAAATGTGTATCTTGACTGCCATTAATTACATTTCGAAATTATTATATAATAAAATATTACTAGTTTTAGTCCTAATAGGTACCAATTTTTGATGGTATTTTTTCTTCACTGATGTCATGCTGCAAAACCATTAATTACCTCCGAATAATTATAATCATAGAAGACTGGTGAAAAAAATTAGTAAATAGTCCTTTTGGAACTGGGTGAAACCATGGGCAATAGCTAGTTATGCTATAATAATCTGTTAGGCAAAAGTCACATTAGATATTTGAGGGAAATAAATACCATTGTCAACAGATTACGACTCGGACTATAATCCGGACTCGGTCGAGGAAGTCTCGGACGAGAAGCAAAGCGGTGACTACTATGACCGGCCGCAGGAGTATGAAGGGCCAGTGACGTCACAATACGTGGAAGGCCTGAGACAGTTAGAGACATCGCCTCCGAACCCGAGCTTTGAGCAGGCGCCCACCACAACTTCATTCTCTGAGTACTCTATCGCTAATGCTGTGAACTTGAGAGGTTAGTAACATGCATTTAATTTATTTTTAAACTACGTTCTGAAATACTCTACATTAATAAATGTTATAATTATTTTAAAATAATTGTGATACATGCAAGCAAGCAATAAGTTATTTATTTCAAATAAAGTCTTTATTAAACGTATAATTATTTACCTATGTGTTAAGTAGGATTTAAACATTAACTTAATTAAAAATATAATATGGTATATATTTTTTTCTGTTCTTTAAAGCTTACTAGCAATGTGGGTCACACATTACTAGTATTCTTGTTAACTCCTCGTGCTAAGCTAAAACGCTTGTGTTACGAGTGGGTCAACGTTAGAAGTGCAATGGGTAGGTCTCGAACTGGCAACCACATGATCGGAAGTCCGACGTCCTAGCCCTTACGTTACCGCCATTTCTAATTGAGAGCGATATGTTATATACTAAATTTACAAACTTTATTCAATGAGAAATCATATCAGGATAAATAATAAATATCGAAAATTAACTCTAAGATTGATCGACTACATTGCTACGGCGTAGCAATGAAACTACGTCGTAGCTATCAAACTACGCCGTAGCAAGAATACTTCTACGAGGGCAAAACGGTCATAGCCTCATGGCTACAGCTTGTATACGGAAAGAATGAAGTAACTCCTGCTATAAATCTTTCCACGCAAATTGACTCACGGAAATCGATCTTTAACCTACTTAGGTAGTGGGTCCGAAGGGGATCGGTGCCTTGTCAATGTTTACTGTATTGCTACTTCTAAACCAGATCGTGATCGGTTTTATTCTACACATGGCTTCAATATATCTAGAATAGATTTCCCTAAGCAATATATATGCCTACCAAGTATGCAAGTAGCCTATATTCACCAAAGGCTTTTGCAGAGGCGTACTAATCAACACCCACAGTTCGCTGGTATGTTTAAGTCCCATGTAATAGGGGCATGTTTTGGTCTCATAGAAAAGGGGGCGAGCCTACTGCCAATGGGGACAAATAACAATCTCCAATCTGCTACTGAGAGTTTCATAGAAAATATTTAACCAAATATTTAACACATTGTTCTGGGAATTAAACCCAAGACTTTACTTACACTTAGCACACACGCTTACATGTAGTCAGGCTAACATAATGTCATAGAGGAACATTGTTCATTAAGTGTTTCCTAAAAGGTCATTATCTACAATTCAACGAACGAGCTTTTCGTTCGATGAAAATTGATAAGAAAAGGGGCTACAATTTAATAACGTACATACTTGACATCTTCATCGGCATTCATAATAAATAAGCCTCGTTGATAATTCCTACAGAAACGCTTTTTCCTTATTATAAGACGACCTAATTTTTTTATCACTAATAAAAAAATTTGAAAGAAAATATTGCTTCAAATTAATAACTGGTGAACTTATCTCAATTAATTGAACGGATCCTGAGATACAGCTTGACCTCTGAGATGTATACAGACCCATATAAAAATGAGATCATCACTGTTGGTTATTTTTAATCTAAAGCTAGTTTATTTAATTTTCAAACGCCAACATACCCTACACCCACTCATCTACGCTTCCTAGTATTTGACCTGGGAAGAAGAAACGTCACTACCAACTTCCCAACAAACAGAAGGATTGTTCCCTCAAACTTTTTAATTAAGTCTCTAAGAAATTTAATCAAGCAATCACAACGCATGGATTTATATAATAATTCACGCTTGGAATTTCGGCAAGCATAACTCAGTTGATTTATTTAATTTAAAAAAAAGATTTAGTAACTGAATGGTTGTCGTCTGTGACATCTTGCAGTAAGATGGGTCATCGGCCATGTTGAGGACTCAGGATATTCCATTCCAGGAACTTGGATAGGAATAGTATAAGACCGTATAGTATAATCAATTCTCTGAGCATTTTATCAGCGTTTCTTTTCAGAGGTCATAGCTTGGAAATATCGCATCTTCTGTTATATTCGAAAATATTGACTTGTAAAGTATCTTTATTAAGATACTAATTACAGAAATCAATTTATTTTATCAATTATCAAACTGAGGCTCGCCCTATGCGCCTAGCAGTGGGTGTGATCAGATAATATAGATGATGATGAAGAAACTGAAATAATAAGTTAATGATATTATGATTTACTAGTTAGAGAGGCTCGCCTTTCACAGTTATATGTAAATAAATACTCAATGCATTGTTATAGTAACAAGAATATATATATTCCCGCTTTCCTACTACCATTTACGACTAACATAAGTGCTCGTATGACAACCGGGACCGACGGTATTTTACACAGAAAGCACGTTAAGCCGTTTAGAACTAAGCTATGCATTGAGGGGTATCGATGTGCGATAAAATCTCAACCATTCATACCACTGCTTTTCTACTGGTGAGTTTTCTCTTAGTGTAATCGATTAATCAGTGTAAATACTTTGCCACGAGACTCTCGTATCTTTTTTATTGGTCAACGAGCCATCCGATGGTAAGTACTTAGTCACTTTTGCCCAAAGAAGCTGCTGATGCGTTGCCCAACTATGTTGGAGTCGGCTTCCAGTCTACCCAGATGCGGCTGAATATCAATATTTCACACGAAGTGACTCCCGATATTCGGAGGATAGACTAGTTACTTAGAGTACTTTTTTGGGCTTCTGACTACCACTAACAATTATTGAATATCTATGACAATTATTATCATAGATATTCGCGTGACAACTGGGGCCGACGGCTTTACGTAATCTCCGAGGCACAGAGGAGTCTGGGTGTGTTAAGAATGGTCACCCATCCACACAATGGCTGCGGTGAGCGCAGCTTAACCTTGCAGATCAACACAATCAGCTTAGTTATTACAGAGCCAAGAAATCCTCTGTAAAAATAATTAATAATACATACAATTACATAGTTGTAAATGCACACAAATAAAAACAATTGCATTAATCGTATAGTTATATCACAACTATTTTCTTACATTTATGATGATATTCTGTTCTCTTTTATTGTTGTGACAGTTTATGTAGCGACATAATGCAGCGTAACGTTATATTTAATGAGGACCATAAAATTATTCATGGCTTCATGGCATCATATCATATTTTCGGTCGTATAATTAAGCCGTAATTTTATCGAGGTCTACTTAATTAGTCTGATAGTACTAACAGCCACGTCAGTTGTCCTGAGTGGGATTTCCAGGTAAACGGCTATGATTGGTATTGGATTTTTTATAATACAGGCACTGTCTGATGTTACTATTCAAGATATTTGACAGATTCTATAATGATCGATCGCTAAGTATAAAATGATTTCGCATTGTATGGGCATTTCATACAATGAGAGGTCAACTTATACTGGCAAAATACACAATGATTCGCCCAAAGTGCCCATTTTAGCTGGACTTCACGTGGGAGAGACATGCTTCGCTACGAATTGGCCGGCTCGACTGGAGTGATACACGGCCTCACAGAAAACCGAGTGAGTGAGGTTACCGGAGGCCTAAACCCTTTTAAAAGGCGGGCGACTTGCGACTCCTCTGGTGTTGCGGGTGTCCCTTGGCGGCGGTTATCGCTTACCATCAGGTGATCCGTGTGTTCGTTTTCCCCCTATCCGATAAGCTAAAGTGGGCACTTCGGCTACTATACCTACCAGGGTATTTTAAGGATCCTGAAGGATAGTAGGGTGTGTCAGGCTCACTATCCCTGTTCTAAAACGTTTATGACCTTAACCCTTACACCAAACAGGCAATCAATAATATGTTTTTTTTTTCAATAAGCCAGGCAGCGTTCAGTTTCAGTAAGCCCCTTGAGATGACAAAAAGGAAAAAAATCGGGTCGTCAGAAATTCAAGATAAAAGTTAGGTTTATTTTAGGTTATCTAGATATATGTTTTTATTTGAGCACTATTCTCTGCAAACATTTGTGACTATTTCTAGATATCTTAATACTTTTTTGGGATATACGGAGTATGATTTCACGCCTGGTTGGATCACGGTTGGATCAAAAGTAAATACTAAAAAGTATCTAGTATTTTGTATATACTGCTACTTATAAGCTATACTATAGAAATAGAAACACTTTCCGAACAAAAATATTATCAAGGTTATAATTTGTGGTTGAGACAGTATTTTTAAGGATAGGTACATATTATATGATCTCGATTTAATAGAGTTTATTTGGCCTTGCCGGCGCACTGCTAATCAAAGCCAAGGAATGTCATCGATCCCAACATATTTAGTTGGTAAAAGGATAAGCTGATATGTTAATGATAGTTGATATTGTTATTGTAGGGAAGGAAAAAAATAACTTGCGGGTAGGATTCGAACCTATGTCTTCTGGTTAGATACACCAGACGCTAAGACCACTACAGAAGACGCTAGTCCTACCCCTCCATGTCGAAATTTGCCTTAAATATATATAGAATACGTCTTAAAGGTGACGTCAGTGACGTTTATTGAAAGCAAGTTACTTTGGACTCGCGGTCGCAGGACGCAGGTGCGAATTCTTCCCGCAAGTCGAATTTTTTCTTCACTAAAATAACTTTATAATCTTAAAAAAGATAGTTGATATCACAGATAATAGAATACTAGGTTGATATTGATAGTATGAGTACACCGAAAGGACTGGAAGCAATTTGGAAGAAACATAATTTCGTCTTTGCTTATGATGAACAAACGGATAATGTAAAGCAGGATAGTAAACATACATACATAAGTACATACCGTCGCGCCTGTATCTGTGCGCTTTCGCGCCTGTATAAGCGGCGGTAGCCTAATGGATAGGGCGTCGGACTTGCGATCCGGTTGCCGGTTCGAAACCCACCCATTGTACTACCGACGTGAACCCACTCGTAACACAAGCATTTAGCTTAGCACGAGGGGTTAACAAGAATACTAGTACGAGGCATGCCTTTTAAGTTTTGTCGTTTGAAGAAAAAATCACAACTAGAACCTTAAAGTACTTTTTATTGTTTTTCAAAGTATTCACCACGCAGCCTAATACACTTTTCCATTCGCTCAAACTAGTTATTATAACATTTATTCCACTCTAAAGTGGGGGTGTTCAAAATGGCGGACTCGAAAGCGTCGACTCTTCTTCACCGGACTGGAACCTTTGACCACGAAGACTTTTCTTAATTTTAGGGAATGTAAAGAAATCGTTAGGGTTTAGGACAGGACTGTATGGAGGATGGTCAAGAATTTCTAATTTTTCCTGCTTCAAATACTCAATCGTTTGGCGAGCGCTGTGTGAGCTGCGTTGTAGTGGTGCAGGATTATGCGTCGCTTTGAGTTAGATTTTCGAAGTTCGGCGATGACTTGTGGTAAACAAACTGTGGTATACCACTCTGCGTTAACCGTTCTACCATCTTCAAGTACAATAGTCGCAACATGGCCGGTTTTTCCAACGAACGTGGCCACCATCTTCCTTGAAGTGCTTCGAGAACGAACAACTTTAGTCGGCTTTGGCTCGTCTTGAAAGACCCAAATTGCAGATTGTTGTTTGGAATCAGGATCGTAGGCATAGATCCAAGATTCGTCACCACTGATGATGTCGTAGACGTGATTTGACTCTCCTCGGTTGAACCTTTGCAGAGTTTTCTTACACCATCTGACGCGGGCCGCCTTGTGATCATCGGAATGCAGATGCGGTATCCAACGGCAAACTAGCTTTCTCACACCAAGCGCTTCATGCAAGATCTTTTGAATGGTTGTCCCTGAGATGCCTAATAGAGCCTCTATCTTTCGATACGTCACATGACGATCTTCGAGAATTAGTTGGCTCACAGCAATGATGTTATTTTCAGTGAAGGCGGATTTTGGGCGTCCTTCGCGAGATTTGTCACTAACACGAGTATGTCCACGCTGGAATTCTAAATACCAGCTTTCGACAGTCCGTAGACATGGGGATTCATCACTGAATACAGATGTTAGCTCTTCAAAACACTGAAACCGTGTCAGGCCTCTTCTAAAGATGTAGAAAATTATTGCACGAATATTTTCCTTAGAAAGATTCATTTTCGTACGTAACCTGACAGATTCCAATCGACGCTGTGACTAAACAATAGCATTAATCCTAATACTTTCAACTGTTTTGAGATTCAAAATTTAAACACATTCGAATATAGAACAGTTCCAAATTCAAAATTGCCGGGAAATATGAAAACGACAGAACTTAAAAGGCAGCCTTACGTAATGTGCAACCCACATTGCAAGTAAGCTTTTTTTTTTAAAAAAAAATCTCCGAAAGTTTAGGCAGAGGCGTACACCCACAGTTCACCAGTATGTTTTAGATCTCATGTAATAGAGGGCGAGCATATCGCTATGAAACACCAAACCCAAGCTCCGACCTTATACTGAGAATTTTATAGAAAAACCAGTAACCACTGTTCAACCTGAGAATTGAACTCAGGACACTTATCAAAGTCGCGCTCAGGAACTCCAAGCTACGGAGGCAGGTATAATAAAAATAATAATATGTTTTGTCTACAGAGGCAGTGCTGGTAGCATTGGGTGGCGCAAGCGCAGCTCTAGTGTTGTTGATCGTGATGGCGGGCGTATTCGTGGCACGCAGACGCAAGAACAGCCCTTCCCCCGTGCCATCCCCCCCGATACTCGTATACCCACCGCATGATATATCCGCGCCATGCTACATGTAAGTATATTTTTTAATCTCTCATATTTTGTCAGATAATACATGGGTTTACTTAATTCATTCCTAGTTTAAATTTGTTCAAACTACCTAATAATGGTTACAATGGAGGCAACTTGAAGGGCTTTCTTAATGATATAAGGACATAATCTTATCATGAAAACTGCAAAAAAAAAAACCAAAAGATACATAATAAAATTATTAAATTATTGCCTTGATTATGATAAATTTATTAACAACATTTATTGCTTTGAAGATTTTATTGTACAATAAATCGTGAACTTGAATTTTTGCATATTCACTATGTTGGAAATATGACGTCCTATGTTCAGTCTATTTTTACGGAAACGGAAACCTCGCTAGTCATAATCATTTTTCTCTTTTTTGATAGCTAAGAACCTGTACAATTTTATTATGAGTAGTTTCTATTGTTTTTATCTAATGGATAGTCAGGTATGTCGGACTCATCAGACTTAACCCGCATTTGCAATTTTATTCAAATATCTTTTCACGTGGGAGAGCCATGCTTCGGCACGAATGGGCCGGCTCGACCGGAGTGATACCACGGCCTCACAGAAAACCGGCGTGAAACAACGCTTGCGTTGTGTTTCGCCGAGTGAGTTGAGGTTACCGGAGGCCCAAACCCTTTTAAAGGCGGGCAACGCACTTGCAACTCCTCTGGTGTTGCGGGTGTCCATGGGCGGCGGTTATCGCTTACCATCAGGTGATCCGTTTGCTCGTTTGCCCCTCTATACCATAAAAAAAATATCTATCAAATTAAGTTGAGAAGATATTTGAATAATTTTTAGGGAAGACATTTGTCAGGGACGCTCATATATCGGAAATAGGACATTTCTGAACAACATTATTATTGCGTTGTTAGCTCACAATATTACTATTGCGTTGTCAGCTCACAATGGGCTATAAATTGTGATTTTGACAACCGACACGCAACACGTGTTGTTGAATGATACTTGATTGATGCGGATAAAGGGAGTTTATTTCTGTTAGGGTATATTTTTGTTAGAAAAATACAAACAAACTGGAACTTCATATACTTTTTTATGGGATTGGTGAGCAAACGAGCAGGCGGATCTTCTGATGGTAAGGGATAACCTAATAATAAGGCCGCCCATGGACACCAGAGGAGTGTGTAAGTGCGTTGCCCACCTTTTAAAAGGGTTTGGGCTTCCACTAACCTCACTCACTCGGCGAAACGCAAGGCAAGCGTTGTTTCACGCCGGTTTTCTGTGAGGCCGATCACTCCGGTCAAGCCGGCCCATTTTTGCCGAAGCATGGCTCTCCCACGTGAAAAATGCCAGTAAATTAAAAAATTACCATGGAGAAAGTGCAATGTTATAAAATAGGATTTTCTATAGTTTAAGTTAGGTGTTATGCATTTGGACGCCAGTCGCCTGCCTATAATTTTGGTTACCGTCAACTTTGTCGCCAGCGATCAGTCGACAGTGCATAATGGGTCTTATTGTATGGCCTATAGGTAATTACAATACATAATTTTGACGGTCTCTGTGGTTTAGTGGTTCGAGTACCGAGACTGATGACCATGAGATCGTGGGTTCGATTCCCACAGGACACAAATATTTATGTGATGAATAGAAGTGTTTGTGTTCGTTTCTTGTGTAATACAAGTATGTATTTACAAAAAAAAGTACCTATATAAGTATTATATCCATTGTCTAGTACCCATAGTACAAGCTCTGCTTAGTTTGGGACTAGATGGTGCTGTGTAAAACGTCGCAGATTACATCCAAGAAAAAAAGTAAGGCAATGTTACATATTGCTCCAACGTGAAAAACAATCTTATTTTTTTTTAAGATAGTTTTTCTAGTTGGAGCAACATGCGACATTGCCATATTCAAACAATGTTAGCGAGAACTATACTAACCATGTCATGTTAATCAAACGGCATGAACCCAATGACAATAGAATTGTTGAAACGTTAACAATGGATGACATTCACGTTCACGTTTCCGTATGTTTCGTAACATAATCGTTTTGCCTTTATTTTCGAAAGGTTAGGTGTGGCACTGTTATAGCTTTTTCTGTGTGTGAATTACTTGAATTTGGTATCCTTATAAGTCACAAGATAGACACTGGTTAAACCTACGACCGACGTTTCGCCAATAGTGTATGTTTTTTATTTCCTTCAAGCTCTGGCCACTCCAAAAAAAAAAAAATTAACTAAAACTACTTTTATACTGTAATACGTAAAAAAAACTGAAACCTATTACACTAAATACTTACACTATTTACATAAAATTAATATATATCTAAACTAATATATAAAGCTGAAGAGTTTGTTTGTTTGTTTGTTTGCTTGCTTGAACGCGTTAATCTCAGGAACTACTGGTCCGATTTGAAAAATTATTTCTGTGTTAGATAGCCCATTTATTGAGGAAGGCTATAGGCTGTATATCATCACGCTACGCGGACGAAGTCGCGGGCAGAAGCTATTATATAAACTAAAAGACTGAGGCGCGGCTAGGCGTCAAAGTAAGGGCGTAAGAAAAAAATATAACAGATTCTCACTATTCTCAGCAGGGTCTTCCTAAATACGGCAATGGTAGGTATCGTGTCAAGTAGATTTATTTGACTATAAAAAATTGGTTATTTTTTTATAAGTTACGAAGACTGTATCTTTATAATCCTTAAAAAAACAATAAAGTAGGTAGGTACCTATTTATTTATTTATTTATTATATACTTTATTGTACACCAAAATAATAGTAAGGACAGGAAAATAAAAACATACAATGGGTGGCCTTATCGCTAGCTGCAATTTCTTCCAGGCAACCTTGGGATGGAAATGTCAGAACTGAACTTGCAAATGGGGTTGATCACGGTGTACCTACTTATTTACACAGATACCTACATAAAACATAATAAAAACAAGAGTAATTATCTGTTTATTAAATAAATACCAAAATAGTTATATATATAATTATCTAAATTATATATTTATATACGTACATATAGAAATAAATATATACCTATATACTATAATATAAACTATTATAAAGTAAATAATAATGTATAATAAATAATAAGCAACAAATTTGTATGAAAATGACGACAGAAAGTTTCAACGTGTCAGCGATAAGTAATGATCCTTCACGAGCTTTTTAAAGACAGGGAGTGATTGAGCACGCCTTATAGATACTGGCAGTGCATTCCATAAACGAGCAGCCTGAACTGTGAAGGATTTGTCAAAAAATGTTGTGGAATGCATTGGCATCTTTAGTTTCAAGTTATCCGATGACCTAAGAAATAGCGTGTGAGTAATCGCCTAGGAACTCGAAACGGCTTTTTAAATAGAAAGGTGTAGAAGGAAGGAAAAGCACATTATATAGCAGTGAAAGAATATGAGTATTCCGGCGAAGGCGGATTGGCAACCACTACTATTTACTGTAATACAAATATATTTTTTAAATCCTGCGTTATAATAATATTAGCTTTGACCGAAGTTGGAATAGATACAATTAATGTTAATTAAATGCAAAGCCGACTGAGTTTAATTCTTTGTAGGCTCCAAAAATAAACCTCCGGAGATTTATTTTAGGACAACTGAGTGGGGGACGTATCTTTTTGTGACGAGCTAGATTGAATTGTGAAGGACGAACGGAATACAATAAATGCTTTTAATTAATATACGACAAAATGTATTGTTGTGATTTATTTTGTTTCTTTTGTTCTGGCTCTCTTTGTTAAGGTAGTAACGAAAATGGTTTCGTTCATTTGTCAAGGTTTTCTCTTGGCAGATGTCTAAGAGGACTGAATATCTATAAAACAAATAAATAAGTAAAATATTATGAAACATACGTTTGTTGTGGTTAATCCAGAGTTCACACAAACAAATTAAAAGTTTAGTGTGATTAATGTAACTACCTGAAGTTGGTGTGGACCCAAATGGCTGCGCAGTAGTCAGTCTAATGCTGCTAGCGTTATTGAAATTCTGTAACGGTTTTCTATTTAATTTCTATTTTAGGAAGGTAATTAAACTGCATTAACATAACTAGGCCTTGAAAATTATACGTTACATACCAAAATTTTCCTGTCGCAAAGTGCCACGAAATAAATGACTTTGATTAATTATAACGTAAATGTACTTACCTACATAATTATTATTTAAATTAGGTGTTATTCCGGACAAAACTTTGGTAGGCTGATTTGTTAAAATTAAAAGTCTAACGTTTTATGAATAACAATAGTCCTGAAATTATTCTACTGCGCAGGGTAAAGACTTCTTTGTACTGGAATAACCTTTCCGCTTGTTAGTTGCCCGGCTTTCTAGGCCCTGAAGGGTTAAGCAAAGTCGTACTTATGTACTTATATTTAAAACTCGGTAGGTATTGTGTGAAAATTCTTTTCTCGCTCACGCTTTGGCACCCGTCAATCAATTGCCTACCACAACTCACTACCGAGCATTGGACGGGCCTTTGTTGCACCCAGTTGTAGGTAGGTTTAAGTTGTGAAGTTGCATGCAAATGCGGTACCTTTTGTGCAATCATATATGCTTTGTGCTTTTCAAAAGTACCTCTTTTAATGTTCTAATTGAAATACATTTTGACTTAACTTGACTTGACTATTGGGTAAGCACTCCTGCTTAACACATTCGGCAAATTTATAATCCTCACATGTAACACCGACGCCAAATAGTTTTTTTTTTATTAAACGTCATATAATAGGGCACTTAACAGGCAACAGATTCTGTTCGAAGAGCCCGAAAGGATTTATTTGGAAATAGTGTCCTTTATCTAAGATCCTGTTTTTGCTTGCTGATAGCAAGCTAGACCACGATGAACAAACTCATTAGTAAAACAATTTAAATAAAAACCTCGTATCGACTTGCCTTACTTTACCCTATACTATAGGGTCCATGGCCATAGCATAATTAATAGTATACCGACCTCTTCAAGGGCTTTTTTAATACCTACCCATAAGTACACAAACATAATTTAAACATGTGTGAAAGTGTTCCGTACAGTTCCTTAGGAACAAATTTCTGTATTGTGTAAATTCAAAACGTGATTTATCCTATAGTTTTCACATCACACCACACTCGTTTTTTCTTAAATATGTGTAAAAAGATTTGGAGTTGATTCGGAGGATACCGCCGATTTCTGATCTGACACTCGCCATGCCGTGTGTCGTCTCTGATTGGCTGCGCGCTCGCATCGTGTAACGCTACGCATGCGCCACCTGCGCTGTGTTTTGCGAACTAACTTGTATATCTCTGGTATATCCGCTCGTGAACTGGTGAACACGCGCTCCGCGCCATTCGTGTCGAAAACGGTCTTTTCTGTGTATTTGGTGCCCATTTTACGCAACTGTACGAAGATTGAGCCTAGCTAGTGCCTATGGAATAATCGTGTCGACGAAGCTCACACATCAGCTGAACGACTACGCCGCCGAGCCCCCGGAGCGCAAGGCAGTGGACGAGAAGTTATTGGTGAGTCTTCTGATCAGCTCCTTCTACTACACATAATTGTTTGGTCCTACGGAGCCGGATTCAATACTTCGTATTTGTTGTGGTGTTGTGAAATTCTAAAATTTCCATTTCATTGCGCTGCTACGCGGCCTTCTTTTCAAAATGGCGGACATTCAACAAGACCTTTTCGAGCGAGAAATTATTCTCGATGATCTCCAAAGAACTTTACAGTTCAGAGATACTGACCCCGACCAATTTAAATCACGTTCAAAAGATCTCACCTTGCAACAACGCAAGTTCTTCAAACTTCAATCCAAGATTGAAAAATTTCTCATAAAGGCAAATTCTTTCGATAAAGAGGAACAATTACAGATTCGTAACAACTTTAACGACTGTTACTATGCTATAGTGGTTCACCTCAATAAACTTAAAGAAGAGGATATTGAGCGTAAACGTACATTATCAGCCTGCAGTTCACTAAATAATTCGGTTGTACCCGCCAGTAATATTAATAATTGTGCCAGTAGATTACCTACTCTTCCAATGCCTACCTTCTCCGGGGAGACCACGGATTGGCCTCCATTTTACGATTTGTTTCGATCATTAGTGCACAGCAAAAATACCTTCACGGATACGGAGAAATTTCGATATTTGTTATTAGCATTAAAAAATGAACCTTACAATCTTATCAAGTCTATTCCAATCACCGACGAAAATTACAATGTTGCGTTAAATATGTTGCTTCTGCGGTATGACAACAAACGAGCTATTGCTACTAAACACTTCGAAAAAATATTAGATATTGAACCTAGTTCCGATAAAATAACTCATAGCCTTAGAAATTTACTCAATGTTTACCAGGAAAATATAAAAGCATTAGAAGTCATGCAGTTTTCCATATCTGAGTGGAGTTTCATTTTGGTTACGATTTTACTACGTAAAATCCCGCAAACTATTCGTAAACGATTTGAATTATCATTGTCAAAACCGTCAGATATTCCCGATATTAGTGTTTTAATTAGTTTTCTGGAACGCGAGTTATCTGCGAATGAATTCGTGTTTCCTAGTTCCCAACCGCAAAGCAAAGCTAATAACAATCTCGAAAAAGTAGGTACTTCTAGAACTCCGGCGTCATCGCGCGGCGGCATCGCCATGCCGCGCCGATCGCTCGCAGCAAACGTCACTCCAGCGACGAGTGATAATAACAAAAATGCGTTTCAATCTTACAATCAAAATAAATTCAATAATAATTGTGTGTGCTGTGATGCTCAACATCCGTTGACGAAATGTACTAAATTTCTCAACCTATCCCCACGCGATAGGCATTCTTTCATTCAAAACAAAAATGTTTGTTTTAATTGTTTAAATGTCGGTCATGACATTAAGCAGTGTAAATCTCACTTCGTATGTCGTACGTGTCATAAACGACACCATACATTAATTCATTTCGATACCCATAGTTTACCCGTTATCAGTGAAATCGATTCTAATGCGGCCTGTCTGCCCGCGAACGAGCAGAGCGACGAGTCTGCTGTACCCAGTACGTCGCACGGCGCAATGACTGTAGTGACTCACGCGGCACGCGACACTAGTGACGGTTCGCAATCCATTGCTCCGTCGGTTAACGCGAGTACAGTACTATTATGTACGGCTCTGATCAATGTACACGTAGGCTTGCAGAAACATACAGTTCGCTGCATTATAGATACCGGGAGTCAGGCAACCTTTATAACGGAGGCATGTGTACAGCGATTAGGTTTACAGCGCAAGCATGCGCACGTTCCAGTGTTCGGTATTGGGGGGACCGAAGCAGTTTACCCCAAGGGTTTAGTTTCATGCTGTATCACGCCTACCGGTAGTGATCAGCCTTCAATCTCCGTTGATGCATTAATTTTACCTAAACTTATGTCACACATGCCGTGTGTGCCATTGCCCTTTAAGGGGTGGCCACACATTCAAAATTTAAATTTAGCGGATCCTAAATTCTATTTACCGCAATCTGTGGAAATGCTTCTAGGTGCGGATATACTATCCCAGGTTATGTTAGGGCACGTGATCCCGGGCCCGCCCGGTTCGCCGATCGCGATGAACAGTGTTTTCGGATATTTGTTGATGGGCAACGTTTCTTTCAACCAAAATCCACCTACTTCTCTTCAAGTGTGTTTCAGTAATTTATGCTCATCCTACGATGACGTCATTAATCTTAAAAGATTCTGGGAGCTGGAATCTCTTCCAGAAAAGAAAATTCTCAGCCCCGACGAATCGTTGTGTGAATCTATCTTCGTTACGTCACATACTCGTGACTCATCTGGGCGCTATATTGTCCCTCTTCCGTTTAAACCTGACGTTCCCGCACTCGGTGAATCGCGTGGTACCGCGGTGTCTCGTTTTCGGAAGTTGGAATACAGGTTGGAACGTAATCCTCAACTCAAAGTAGATTATCACGCATGCCTTCAGGAGTACTTGGAACTCGGTCACATGGAGCCCGTAGATATATCTCCTTCTTCAATGACTACTTACTACATTCCGCACCACTGCGTGGTCAAAGAGTCCAGTGAGACTACTCGCACCCGCGTCGTGTTTGATGCTGGTTGTAAAACTTCCAACGGGATATCACTTAATGATATACTGTTAACTGGTCCGAAGTTACACCAAGACATAATAGATGTTTTGTTAAGGTTTCGTATTCATGCTATTGCTATTACAGCAGACATTAAACAAATGTACCGAAATATATTATTACAAAGGTCGAATAGGGATTATCAACGCATTGTGTGGCGACAATCACCTACCGAACCTTTACGTGACTATCGTTTGTGCACCGTTACCTTTGGAGTCAGCTCGTCACCGTATTTAGCTCTCCGCACCATTCAACAACTGGCCCACGATGAAGCCGCTAACTTTCCTTTAGGCTCCAAGGTCCTACATGACCAAGTCTTCGTAGACGATGTTGTCACCGGAGCGTGCGATGTATCACATGCTTTGGCTTTACAGCGGGAGTTAGTAGGTATTTGTTTGTCAGCCGGTTTCGAACTGCGTAAGTGGCAAAGTAATTCGCCAGCGTTACTCGCTGCAGTACAAGTGCCCGATTCTCACGGTGAGCGGCCTGATAACGTTTCCTTCGTTCAGATGGAAAACGACAAGCAAGTTAAAGTGTTAGGGCTTCAGTGGAACCCTAAATCCGATTCATTTACGTTCAGCGTTCAAGCTACTACAGACAAAATTACAAAACGGTCCATATTATCCCAAATAGCAAAAATATATGATCCGATGGGGTGGTTATCTCCTGTTACTATTTACGCGAAACATCTCATTCAATTATTGTGGATTTCCGGAGTCGATTGGGACGAGTCCCCCCCCTCCGACATAGTAAATGCTTGGACTAACTTTATGAACGAGTTACCATTATTATCTAAATTTCAAATTCCACGTTTCGTCTTTGCAAACGTAATTTCTATTCAAATTCATGGTTTTTCAGACGCGTCCGAGCGCGCCTATGCCGCTTGTGTTTACCTTCGTGTTATAGATAATAGTGATAATGTAAAAACATTTCTTCTTCTTGCTAAAACGCGTGTAGCACCTATAAAACCGGTTCTTACAATCCCACGCCTCGAGTTATGCGCAGCTGTTTTGTTATCACAGCTGATTGCTAAAGTTCTGACTATTTACCAACACGTAACATGTGAGCATGTTTTCGCATGGTCTGATTCGTCCATCGTGTTAGCGTGGCTTCGCTCCCCACCACACGAGTGGAAAACTTTCGTTTCAAATCGTACTAGTGAAATTCTGTCTAGACTTCCTGCCAACAGCTGGAGACATGTTCCGTCTGCTGACAATCCAGCAGATGCACCTTCTCGTGGAATGCTTCCCGCTAGTTTCATTCAAAACTCCATGTGGTTATATGGCCCGTGGTGGTTAGCACGTGACCCTTCGTGTTGGCCTATTTCTAAGAAAATTCCAAAGGTGACTGAAGATAAGCGTAACTTATCTTTAAGTACAAACCCTTCCACTACGGCACCTACCGATGCTACCGAGTATGTTTTAAGGTTTTCCTCTCTAGGTAAACTCGTGAGAACCACGGCACAAATATTTCGATTTTATAACAAATGCAAGAAGGTTCAAAATTCGTATCCCAATTACATTACCGTGCCAGAATTTAATTTTTGTTTAAATCGAATTATTAATTTAGTTCAACATTCGTGTTTCGTTGAAGACATCCAAAATATTTCACTTGGGAAACATCCTTCTGTTAAATTACGACGATTGAAACCTTTCATTGATCAAAATAATAATTTACGTGTAGGTGGGCGGATTCATAAATCTCTGTTACCGTTTGTTTCAAAACATCAGTTAATTTTACCTAAAAAACATCATTTTACCAATTTACTCATTGATTATGCACATGTTACCCACCTACATGCTGGTCCACAATCCGTCCAATACATTTTACTACAGAAGTATTGGATTTTATCTAGTCGTGACGCTGTTCGTACACGCATACATCGCTGCGTTCGTTGTTTTCGTGCGCGACCTGTGCACCCACAACCAAGCATGAGACCGCTCCCAGCCGTTAGAGTGCGACCCGAGCGACCGTTTCTCAAGACATCGGTTGATTATGCGGGTCCGTTTTACGTACGCGCGAATAAAATACGTAATGCAAAAATAATAAAATGTTACGTAGCAGTTTTTGTTTGTATGTCTGTCAAGGCCATACATCTAGAACTTGTGTCCGAGTTATCGACAGATGCATTTTTAGCCGCTTTGCGACGTTTCACGTCCCGTGGGGGTTTGTGTTCCGACATTTATTCTGACTGCGGAAAGAACTTTGTTGGTTGTAACAATTACCTACAAGATTTATATAATTTCTTGCGTAACGACTCCGTTCAAGCAGCACTTAATAGTAGTACTTTAGAACAGGGAATAACGTGGCACTTTCAGCCTCCTTATGCGTCACATTTTGGTGGCCTTTTCGAATCGGGTGTAAAGAGTTTTAAGCATCATTTACATCGCGTACTGGGTACACAAACTCAAACTTACGACGAAATGCATACACTTCTGTGTCAAATTGAAGCGGTATTGAACTCGCGTCCGCTCTGTGTATTGAGTGCAGACCCTTCAGATCCTTTACCCTTAACTCCGTCTCATTTTTTAATCGGAGGACCTTTGACGGCCTTACCCGATATTTCATTATCCGACGAAGTTTCGAACAGACTCACTAGATGGCGTAGAATACAACAGTGTGTACAACACTTCTGGAAACGTTGGAGTCGGGAGTACCTACACGAGATTCAACAAAAAAATAAGTGGTTTCAAGATCGCGGTTCTCAAGTTCGTGAGGGTATTATTGTTGTTGTGCGTGATGATAATTTACCACCCTTACAGTGGAAACTAGCTCGTGTTCATGCTCTTCACCCCGGTTCCGACAATGTTACTCGTGTTGTAACTTTGCAGATGGGAAAAACCTTTGTTAAACGTTCCGTAGTTAAAATATGTCCCTTACCACTTGAGTAAGAGATTAAGTACCTAGGTAGTTATAGTCGTTACGAATCTTAGTTAAGTACTTTAAAATTTTCATTATTAATTAATTTAGATTCCACAATTTCATGCTATACAGCATTTTTCTTTCCTATTTTTTAAATTCTTTCAACATAAAGTTAAAAGATCTCCATTCTTTTAAGGTGAGCGGCATGTTCCGTACAGTTCCTTAGGAACAAATTTCTGTATTGTGTAAATTCAAAACGTGATTTATCCTATAGTTTTCACATCACACCACACTCGTTTTTTCTTAAATATGTGTAAAAAGATTTGGAGTTGATTCGGAGGATACCGCCGATTTCTGATCTGACACTCGCCATGCCGTGTGTCGTCTCTGATTGGCTGCGCGCTCGCATCGTGTAACGCTACGCATGCGCCACCTGCGCTGTGTTTTGCGAACTAACTTGTATATCTCTGGTATATCCGCTCGTGAACTGGTGAACACGCGCTCCGCGCCATTCGTGTCGAAAACGGTCTTTTCTGTGTATTTGGTGCCCATTTTACGCAACTGTACGAAGATTGAGCCTAGCTAGTGCCTATGGAATAATCGTGTCGACGAAGCTCACACATCAGCTGAACGACTACGCCGCCGAGCCCCCGGAGCGCAAGGCAGTGGACGAGAAGTTATTGGTGAGTCTTCTGATCAGCTCCTTCTACTACACAGAAAGTTTAATTTAACATTTCTGTTTGGCCATGGCAAATTTATTTTATTCAACCCATATTTATTTATTTCACAATATAAACACAAATATTCGTTACTAACAAAATAGAGGGACTTAATCTAGTATTTATATCTATTATAGATATGCCCAACATTTAACACAACAATATTTATTTACATACTATGTTACACTTGTATTTTTAACTGAGAGACACGAGGTTTCTGAATATCATTATTATCCCCCAAGCCTATCCCGTCTATGTAGGTCTATCTTAGGTACTAGATGCGACTGAACATTAGCATTTTACACGAAGCGATTCGATTAGACCTCTGCAATCCAATTTCTGGGCAACACGAAGGATAATGTAGATGTTAAGCTTTTTGGGATTCAAACTACCACTAACAAAGTCATAGGTGTTCGTGTGACAACCGAAACCGACAGCTTTATGTACTTTCTGAGGTACGGAGAGGTTTTGGTGTATCATGAACGGTCACCTATCCATAGACTGACTGCGACAAACTCAGTTTAACCTTCCAAATCAATTGGTCAGTGTAGTTATTACTTAGCCACGAGCCCCTCCTGAGCCACGAACCCCTCAGAGGCTGTGAGGTTCATAATATATTCAGATTAAATATCAACATTTACCGCAACGAGAAGCGGGCGCTTGTGCGTGACTCAATTTTGTTGGAGACTCGCTTTATGCGGGTGATTCGCTCGTGAATGACAAAATGCCTAAACGAGGAAGAAACAAAAATAAATAAGGATTGTAGCATATGACATTTTGTATTTCCTTTAGGACTTAAATGTGATGAGTGTGAATTAACATAGGTATAAGTGTGGGGCTTGTGGCCAAGTAATAAATAAGCTGATCAACTGATCTGCAAGTTAAGCTGCGCTCACTGCGGTCAGTGTGTAGATGGGTGACCATTCCAGACACATCGAGACCCCCGTGCCTTGCAGAGCACGTAAAGCCGTCACTCCCGGTTTTCATACGAACATCTATGACAATTGTTAGTGGTAAGCCCAAAAAAGTCTAACAACCAGTCTATCCTCTGAATCGCTATTGCCCAGAAATTGGTAGCGGAGGTCTGATGGCAGTCGCTTCGTGTAAAATACTGATATTTAGCCGCAGTTGGGAAAAGGCTCGGAGGATGATCGTATGTATGGGAGTATCAGCCGACAAAAGTACTTGTGTGCTCGTATCAGTCCTTAACATAACTATGACAATAATGTCATAGTTATGTAATAAATAATAATAATAATAATATAATGGCTCTTTCTTCATAATGGCTCTTTCTTCATAAGGCCATCTTCATTACCATAAGGCTACTTCATTACCCTGGCATTGTAACACTCACATATTGCTACTACTATGTCTGGACTTTAAAAAAGACCCTGGTTCTCTGAGATTTTTCGGTGTTTCTTCTCAGAGGTTGACAGGAAATGCCGTCGCCATCTTGTTTAAAAAATATCATTACTAAAATAATTTTGTAATTATATTTTTGGCTACTCAATAAGTGTAATGGCCAAATAAATATTTTATCTAAAGCACTAGTTTTTTTTTGTATTTTCATTAACGGTCATCTTAGATTAAATATCTACAACTTCAACTGAGTACGGAGTAAATTGCATTTACAATACAGTTCTTATAGAATTAATGCGTTGCTTATCTACGTCTTCAAGCATCGTTATTATTTTAATTAATTAATTTAATTTGAAGCGTAAACAGATACTTTGTGCATTGATTTTTATCTGTTACTTTTAGTCTAAATTACATATTTTCATACCTAGGCTTTTTTGTCCCCTCGTCCTTTGAACCCAAATTACAGGAATTTGTGTTTAAAGAACTCATTCCTTTTTGTTTATATGAGAAAATTGTGCTTATTCGTACACATATACATGATTTGGGTTCAAAGAACGAAAGAGCAATATTCAATAGAAACTTATTCCTATTCTGATCCCAAAAACCTTTCTGAGAAAATCACAATGAATCTAATCTTATATTCTTATCAAACAATCAAGGATAAATAACAATCCAGTTAGATTGTTTCCAAAAGCAATATCTAGATGTAATACCTACTATAATAATCATATTAATATATTCCTACATATCATATCCAAATGTTGTACCTACATAATGTTTATCAAATTAGTATGTTTTGCCTTTATGTAGTTACATATTAGCTTCAACCCGCGACTTCATCTGCGTGGACTTCAGAATTAGGTTCCGTCCAGCTGTAACAAACATCCATTCATCTATCCATCCATCCGCACAAACTTTCTCATTTATAATTTTACTAGCTTCTGCCCGCGGCTTCGCTCACTTGAAGCTCAAAAACCAACAATGATGATCTGTTCTTTGTATGGGTCTCTATACATTAGAGAGGTCAAGCTGTATCTAAAATTCCGTTTAATTATTTGAGATAAGAAGTATACCCGTTTTTAATTTGGAGCACATACTTTCTAACAGTGATAACAAAATTTAAATCTATTTAGTAGTTTTGCGCCAACCCGTAACAAAAAGGGTTGGGTTCGGATACATACCCTGACCCAATTGTTTTTTTTTAATATCTTCAATGTACAGACACAGCTTTTTTACAATTTTATAATAGTAGAGATTTATCATATGTAGGATAGGTTTAGTAAATGAAACTATTGATTTAAGATCGTTTGATTAGGACCACATCTACACTAATATTACAAAGACGAAAGATTTTATTGTTTATTTGTTTGTTTGTATTGAATAGGCTCCGAAACTACTGGACGAATTTGAAAAATTCTTTAACATTAGAAGCCGACATAATCCCTGATGAACATAGGCTACTGTTCATCGCGGGAAAATGCTTAATTCCTTCATTTAAATACGGGAAAACGGGCTAAGCCGGGCCGGGCAGCTATATTCAATAATTTCAAATCATTTGGCTGAAGTTTGAAACCGCATATCTACGCTTTTCGAAATCATAATTATAACATAGGTACGCTTCAAACAAGGAAAAGGACATGTATGGGAAACTGAGACATGATTTCAATTGAATAAAAAACTAAGAAAAGATATTTTACTGATTGGAAATCTTTAGAAATTGTTGTTTCAGAAACTAACATAGTAAGTACATAGGTACTAGAAACTATCAATGCTTCCCAATCTTGAGTTTTCTTTCACTTCGCTTCGTATTTACTGTGAAAAGAAAAACTTATACTTTCTAATAATCTCACTACACGCCATTTAGTTTCCTTTCATTGCTCTATTTAGATTTCCGGAAGACTTTTTCACAAAATTGAAACGCTATATCTAATTTCAATTCGGAATTGATAATAATTATAATACTGATTTCTGACACTTACGCGAATATAAGACATTGAAATGAAACTCCTTTTTACGGATTTTATCGCGGTATATTAATATTATTAAATTTCCGACGTTTCGAATCCTTTACATTTATTTTTTAACAAAGAAATCTGGTTACCTATAGGTACGTAAATTACGCCGTTCACGTTTTTTTGTGTTCTACAATTATGAACATGAAACACTGCCCTGCCCTCCAAACTTTGCGCTTCGTGTTGTGGGTTCGATCCCCATGCGGATCAAATATTTGTATGATCTACAGCTAGTTGTTCCGGGTTTGGGTGTTTGTGTATGTAAGAATTTGTGTTCATAAACACACACACGATACAGAAGAAAATCGTAGTGGGGAAACGTTCTTTTAAAAAAAAATATTTATCTTATTAGCTATTATAGGTAATAAGTTGTAAGCACGGAACTACTCGTAAAACGGAAGAAATATATAATTCCTGAGTAAGAGTATATTGTCTCAATAATGACCGCTCTTATCAAAACGTCTCGAGCAAAAGGTAAATGATTATAAAACGTTTCAGAATGCTCTGAATTAGGTGCGTCGTTAATAAATGCGGGTAAACTCGGAGACGACCGTCATTACAAAGCCATTTGAATTTTCAACCTTCAACCCTTATTTTTACGTCTCAATTTGCCTGTGAAGCACTTTTAAACCTCCTTTCGATTTTATGGATGGGGCGAAAACCTTTATTCCAATAAACGAAGTTGCTTTGATTGCAAAATAAGCTCGAATAAACTGTTTTGATACTCGTCAAATTTCTTAAAGCAAATTGTGAGAAGTTTTGTTTGTTTATAGGACAAAAGAAGTGAACTTTTCGCTTCCAACTCTTCGCTCGTCTTCGCTCGGAGAACTTCGGGATGTCGTCAGCGTCAGCAGTCTTGGAAGTGACGTGCTATGCCCCCCAGTACCCACACAACTGCGATCGAATTCATTCAGTAAGTAATATTAATATGGGAACAATATGTGTTTGTCGTGTCGATATGGAGAACATTCCTATGAAAATCCAGCTTCGGGTCTATCGAAGCTTATAAACGCGCCCGTGCTTGTGATGTATTTATATTCTATAACATTATTTGTTAGTACCACAAATAACTTTGATTTCCCATAAGTGTAATGCATTGTTAATTTATTAGCTTAAATTTACCTTCGGGAGCTATAAAGACATTGTGGCTACACGCGTATTGTCTGATTGGATGAATGACGTCATTGGTTATGGATTATTTAACCTACCTTCGGGTAGTGTAATTTAGATTTCAATTCTACAGGTCAGTAACAATTCTAGCTGACTCAACAGGCCTGTATTGACCTGTCTAAATTTCAATAAAAGTTCATACAAAATTAAGTAGGTAAAACAGACAGCTATACACGAATTTAGAAATTCATCGGGCAAATTTTTCTTTCTCCAAAAACTATTCGGAATATTACGAATATAAAAAAAAAATGCTGAAGAATAAGTCCAACTAACGAACTGCATTCAATTTTACATACCTACATAAATGAAAGCTGACGTTCGTAAGAATACGAAGATAAAGTATTTGCAAAATGAAAAATTTCGCATAAAATGTGACCGCAACGTTTACTTAACCAAATATGTTGCCATAATATTTTCATTTCACAGTTAGTTAGGTAGGATTTGAACGCACACAAACGTAACCCATACATTCCCGTACGTAACCCTATTTCGAGGTGTCTGAAATGTCAAGCAATCTTATGTTCATCTACCCCCCAACGAATCTGGACTGTAACTCGACTAGACTTGTTAATCTTGTTTACTCAGCTTTACGTGTGGGTCAGCTGTTTTCGTAATGGATTTTTTATGTTCATATAAACATTAAACAGGCTTGGGAATATTTTATTTGTTGAGATAAAATAATTGAAATAGATGTTTTTATTTAAAGTCGTCGCTTACATTTGAAAACCAAGTTAATACAAATAGGGTGTTTATCTATACTAATATATAAAGCTGAAGAGTTTGTTTGTTTGTTTGCTTGAACGCGCTAATCGCAGGAACTACTAGTCCGATTTGAAAAAATCTTTCAGTGTTAGATAGCCCATTTATTGAGGAAGGCTATAGGCTATATAATTATCATCACGCTACGCATACGAAGTCGCGGGCAGAAGCTAGTTTATTTATAAAGAGGTCATTTTATGAAGCCGGCATCGTTTGTCACGGTCACGACGTATCTAAGCTGTATTTTATTTTAAACGATATAGTTTTACGATTTTAAACGTGGGAGAGGCACGAAAGGGCCGGCTCGACTGGAGTGATACCCCGGCCTCATAGAAAACGAAACAAATCTTGCGTTGTATTTCGCCCCTCGACCCTTTTTAAAGGCGTGCAACGCACTTGCGACTCCTCTGATGTTGCGGGTGTCCATAGGCGGCGGTTATCGCTTACCATCAGGTGATCCGTCTGCTCGTGGGATAGGGAGGCACCCCTATCCCATAAAAAGGTACCTAATTTAAGTCGTTATTTTGATTCTATGCTCCCTGATTTATTTCTCTGGGAATCGAAATTTGGGAAGTAACTCTTGGCGCATAATCAAAATTACAATACTTTCCGACTGATAAGCCGCGTAATGAATAAAAGCTATGTGACGAATCTTATTACCAGTCAGAGAGAGTCAGATTTAGATTTCGTCGTCCGCTGATATACTAAAACGAAGTTCCCAGCGAGAATGTATTGAAATACCTACCTATGAATAGATAGGATCAATACCACTGAGCGTTATCGTGTAAATATTTCCATTGGGACCAATATTTGTACGCCAATAAATGTTTGTTTTCCCTGTAGCAGTTAGTTAATAACTAAACAGTCTGCGGCAATATTGTTTATAACGTTATTTATTTTAAAAGTGTGTCCATGGAGTTTCTTGCCGGATTCTTCTCCATAGGATCAACCTTTTGGAACCGTGCTACTAGAAGCATAACGTTTCATAAATGCTTGTAAAAGCTTATTTGAAATAAAAACATTTGTACTGAATTATAGTATTTTTATTTCATGCGGTTTTCACCAAGGGATTATCTTATTTCTTTTGTTGTAGAAAGGGACGACAAAAAAAACAAACTAGAAATTACAAAACGACATCTAAGTAACGATTAGTTAAGCTTTAGATAACACCATTCACAAGACTACAGGTTACTTCTAAATATAATACGTCCTAGATGTACGTCCGGTACCGAAAACTTTGACTATCTATCCCTAATCAAAGACCGAAAATAATATGAAGTGGTTTAAAACGGCCTCTTAAATGTTCTTCCACCATCGGAAGCGTAATCTTTCATCATTTTATTCATTTATCCATCAACAACATGTCTTCAGTTTATTTTTATGTTTCCATAGTAAAACAGCTTTTAAATTTTATCTTCTCGCAGGGATTGTGTGAAGTTTATGTCAGGCTTTTACCGAGGCGTCGTTCCTTCAGTGTTTGTTTGTAATTTTGCAACAGCTTACAACACAAGCTTACACGGAAAACTTGTTAAGGATTTTAATGTAAATAAAATGTCATTTTCTTAAAAGAGAATAGGTCAATTAACATTCTGTATAGGATGTTGAATGAAACTATGGAATCAAATTGAAAATTTGACTTTTAAGGATTAGAATAGACATACACGTTCTCTCAACTCGACGACGAAAAAACTAAACTGAAAAGTATGAAACAAGACATTTTCCTATGTACAGGAACAGTAGGACGCTACGACCTGTTGGTGTCACTATAATTACGGCGTCAAAAGATCACGGCTATAAGCTGACCAACTGAAATATTAGCACAAAACTCTCACTCATCATTGGAATAGTCAAAAGTAATAAGAATAACGTTATGGGTTCTATACGAAATACGAAAAATATTCTTGAAATACATACATACTTATATATTTTTTTATTATAACATTTCACATTATGTTAACTTTGTTACCAATTTGATTTCGATTTGCTTCTTTTGTTCTTGAATTTATAAAAGTGTGGTACTCGGAAGAACAACTCATTTATAGCTATCGCGGCTACCATTGAAGGGTTGTCGAGAGGATTAGAATGAAAATGTGGTCTCCATTGTTTTAGACTGTCTATTGTTTAACTGTTACTTTGTATAATACTTATACAATGAATCTACTACTATATACATATATAATACAAGCGTCTGCCCGCGGCTTTGCTCACTTGAAGCTCTAAAACCAACATGATAATCTCTTCTTTGTATGGGTCTCTATACGTTAGAGAGGTCTAGCTGTATTTCAGGTTCCGTTTAATTATTTGAGATAAGAAGTATACCAGTTTTTGGAGATGGAATGGAATGAATGGAATGAAGATGGAATTTGGAGCACATACTTTCTAACAGTGATAACAAAATTAAAATCTATTCAGTAGTTTTTGCGCCAACCCGTAACAAACAGACAAACAGACAAGAATTTTAAATATCACATTTTTGGGTTCGGAGACGTTTATATACCCTAACCCACTTGTTTTTTTTTAATATCTTCAATGAGACACAGCTTTTTTAGAATTTTATAATAGTAGAGAAGAAGACTTATACACAACAAACATAACTGAATATGCGCAAGACCTTAAACACGTTTGTGTAAATAAGTTTCAGTTTTCAATAATTAGAGCCACTGATACATCAGTGGGCCATAGTTAAAGGCATTGTAATTATCTTTTCGGCAAAATTAACACATAATTATAAACCACTGTAATCGATTCAGTAGTCGATTCTGAAGCTTCTTTCAGGCATTGCGATTATTCGGCTACAGGTTGTATAGTGAGATTATAGATATTACTAGCCTCTGCCCGCGGCTTCGTTCACGTGAAGCTATATGAGTAAAATGGTATATCGAATATTGATGATCTCTTCTTTGTATGGGGCTGTATACATCAGAGAGGTCCAGCTGTATCTCAGGATCCGTTCAATTAATTGAGATAAAAAGTTCACCAGTATTTAAGTTGAAGAACATACTTTCTAGGAGTGATAACACAATTTAAATCTATTCAGTAGTTTTTGCTCCAACCCGTAACAAACAGACAAGAATTTTAAAAATGACATTTTTGGGTTCGGAGACTTTTATATACTAAACCACTTGTTTTTTTTTAAATATCTTCAATGTACAGACACAGCTTTTTTACAATTTTATAATAGTAGAGATAAAGCTACAATTAATTTCTCTATTTGTGGCTCAGCGTGGATAACCTACAATAATCACTTAGGTATCGCTACGGTATTTGGTTTCATGAACGATACGAGTACCGTTTTCAGACAAAAATTCGACATTTATTTAAAACTTTTTACATGAATATGAAATAAGACAGGGCTAAGCTATTAAGAGATCTAGACACTTTTATTAACAGACGTAATGTAGGTTTAGATAAATTCTTGTCGAATAAAATTATCATTATTATAGTTTGTTATCGCACTGGCATAGCTGTTACAATATAAACCCAATTTATTTCTCGTTGAGAAATAAATTGGGTTTATATTGTAACAGCTGTTTTGTGAGACATTCCTAAAACAACTTCATAATATGATTTTAATCAAAGATTTTATTTATTACTAGCCTCTGCCCGCGGCTTCGCTAACTTGAAGCTCATAAACCAACAGTGATGATCTATTCTTTGTATGGGTCTCTATACATTAGAGAGGTCAAGCTGTATCTCAGGTTCCGTTTAATTATTTGAGATAAGAAGTGTACCAGTTTTTAATTTGGAGCACATACTTTCTAACAGTGATATCAAAATTAAAATATATTCAGTAGTTTTTGCGCCAACCCGTAACAAACAGACAGATAAGAATAAAAATCACATTTTTGTGTTCGTTTATATACCATAACCCACATGTTTTTTTTTAAATATCTTCAATGTACAAACACAGCTTTTTTACAATTTTATAATAGTAGAGAAGAAGAAGATAGATAAGTACTAGTTTTGAATACTTTGTTACAGAAGCATTTTCTTTATATTATACACTGTTTTCCCCGACAAAAATATTAAACTTTCTTTATCGATACCTACTAGCTAGCTATATCGTAGTGATATCGTTTTCTTTTGTTTTTCACAACTTTTTTTTAAAGAATTAATCGAAATACTTTCTTTGTGGATGCCTTTACATTTATGGAGTATGGGTGGCCATGGTCGGCGATGATAACATGCCAAAAGGTGGCTCGTCAGCTCTTTTCACAACGTATAAAAAAAAGTATTTACATACATACATACCATCAGGATTGTATTTTCCGAAGGGAATGATGCGTACTGTACACCCACAGTTCGCCGGTTATGTTTAGGTCCCACATATTGGGCGGGCCTATTGCCATTAACCGGGTACAAATTCCAAATTTCGAGCTGCTACTGATAATTCCATAGAAAAACCCAATAACACTTTGCTCGACCTGGGAATCGATCGACCTCCAGCGTAGCAGTCGTGCTCAGGATCAATAAGGCAGTTTGCGAAAAAAGTTTTAATCAGCCTAAAGTTTACTAAATACTGTCTGCTATTTTCGGAATAAAAGAGTATGTTAGTTTTTTATTATATACTATCTTTTGCTTGAATTGGATCGAACCTGGATAAAGAATTGCCTATATGCTTATTTACTTAATTGAATAGTGAGCTGACCACCGATATTTATTTAGGTATTGGAACTTCGTTTTGACTTTTTTTTTATGGGATAGGGGAGTAAACGAGCAGACGGATCACCTGATGGTAAGCGATAACCGCCGCCCATGGACACCCGCAACACCAGAGGAGTCACTTAGTATCGTTCTGGCTCCATAGTAAGGTACCTTACCTAATTTCTTCTAATAGATAACAAAATAGCAACGCACGTCATTATAGTGTCAGGGATCACCATAGTTAACTAAATAGCAAATTTTTGATACCTTGGGTTACATTATTGTAATCATTGTAGGGATTTATAACTAAAGAGGGAAGATTTTCACAAAAAAAAATTATAGCCTATGTAACTCACTAATAATGTAGCTTTCTATTGATGACAGAATTTTTCAAATCGGTTTAGTGGTTTGGGCGTGAATGCGTAACAAACATTCAAATTTACTTTCGCATTAATAATATAAGTAAATGTAAGTATGGAAGTATGGATAACTACTTAATAAATAAATATTAACCCTTGGTCAACTCTGTGTCAACTCTGCTTACATTGAGTGCTTTGAACTGTGCTCAACCATTTTATCTTAACAAGGTGTTAAGGATTGATTGATTATGTTCAATTTTATTTCCGGTTGAGATTAAACTCCCATTAGACCGCCTGTTATGTTGAAATTGAATATAATTTTAGTACAAAAACACTTGTGTTCATTGGTCTGCCAATATTTTTTAATCAATTGATTTCATGTAAAGATGTGTTAATTATTTATTTTATGAAGATATACGAGACAGTTGATCTAACATATTTTTGAATAGGTTAAAACATACAGTTCTTGCAAGTATTTAGGTTCCTTTTAAAACGCGCTATATGTTTAGCAGGTTTATGTCTTAGTTTTTACTTTTTTTTACATTATCTTACCATTAAATTATATGAAAAAGCCATCAACCTATATAAAAAAAAGTAAAACTTCCCCTAGGTCTAATAAGAATAACAACAACATAAATCGTGACCCTAGCACTTATCTTACAATTTTCAGATGCTTACTCTACCTTAGGGTACATTTCAGGTGAAAAATTACCTTAGCTCGTGGGTCTTTAAAAGATAATGTAAATTTTACTAAACTGACTCTTAGGCGGTCCTAAGAGCGATTGCTACGCTAGAAGTCCTGGGTTCGATTCTCAGGTCGAGCAGTGTCTGTAGGCTTTTCTATGAACTTTGGATTTATGCCCGGTTAAGGGCTCGACCCCTATTACACGGGACTTAAACATAGGTACTGATGAATTATGGGTACAGAGCAGTACACCTTTGTCGAAATACAGTTGTTATGGTAAATGTTGCTGTGGTAATGTATATTATTAGGTAGGTATATGTAAGGCCAGGGAGCCTTAAACCACGATGAATATCTTGGACTCTCTTTATATTTTCCATGTCAATTAGAAGAATCATAGAAGCGGCGGTAGCCTAATGGCTAGGGCGTCGGACTTGCGATCATGTGGTTGCCGGTTCGAACCCCACCCATTGCACTACTGACGTGAACCCACTCGTAACACAAGCAATCTAGCTTAGCACGAGGGGTTAACAAGAATACTAGTAATGTACGACCCGCATTGCTAGTAATCTTTTATTAAAAAAAAAATAGTAGTTAGTTACATTCAAAATAACAAAAAAAACTATTAAGTATATCACGTTTACTTCGACGAAATCGTGTATGTTTGTAGTACTAAAACCACTGGGAGACTGAAGTTATGCGTCAGGCCAAATTAAATAACATTATTTTCACAAGGAACATAGGAATTATTAGCTAATGCTTATGGGCGATTAAACAATTAATAACTACAGTAATTCAATTAAACGAATACATGTTTTACGAATAACTGATATGAACATTTTGAAAACGAATTATTGTCACACTATCGTTTTTAATGTCGATAATAACTAAACGTAAGCGAGCGTTTTACAAATCGATGTATATTTCTTTGTCACAAAAAAGAAATTTATAACATCGATGTGTTTGAAAAATTCTTAAATATAATGTAAGATAAATCTGAGCGCAAAATGATGCGCAGTTTTATGAGCAAAGAAAGCATCTACAAATTTTAAGCTTACGAATGGTTCAATTGTTAGAACGGACAGACAGGGTTCGTAACAAATGGCCTGTTATTCGAAAAGGTCTCACTAAAGAATTATTACTTTTGCAACTTTAATTCGCTTCACGATTTTAATATCTACCTTTTTGTTGAGATGTCTCGCCAAAATGTTCGTTTCGCAACCACTAGGTACAATAAAAGGAAGTTTAGGGTTATTCCACTTTCATATTATGTCTTCTTATCTTACATATAATAAGAATGTAAGTGAGCCGTGTCTGTACATTGCTTATATTTACAAAAAAACTAATTTGGGGGACTCAGAATCGGTAACACAATCCATTTCTATGATTTATGGAACTTTTGTCTTTCTGTTTGTCGGTTTGTCTGTTGGTTTGTCTGTCGGTTTGTCTGTGTGTTTGACCGCGCATAAAATGATAACTACTGAAGAGATTTGGAGGAAGTGGGCAGGAATTCATAGCCTGTTTCTTGGATTAACATTTAGGCTATTTTTAAATCAAATCGGTTCTCTCTATCAAAAGTTATTAACATTTTAACCATTGAAAACGTTGAATTTTAAAAAACTATTGAAGTCAATTTCTTTTTCAAGTATTTCTGTACTAGACTAGCACGGATCAAAAATTATTACAAAATCAAGTAATAAAATTAAAGAAATACACTTACAGGGACTAAATAAGATAAAACAAGAAAATAAAGCAGATCAATCAGAAACCATTATTGTGACCAGGAAAATTGATTATTAGTACAGTTATTCTAACTCTACTTATACAGGGCATCACGGGACATACATAGGATTTATCTAGAGAGCACCAGCCGGTGTCAAAACTAAATATTTGAGTAGGGTAAAGAAGTAAACAAAGAATGACAACTTATTTTATAGCGGACTAAGACGACATCGTTATTACCTCAATGAAATTTGATTCGTTATCAGGTGTCATTTTGAGTTGACAATTTTGTCAATTATTGTTTTCTTCTTTAAAACATCCAGCCATGTAGTAACTCATTTTAAAATGTGAAACCTCCATAGTGTAGATAAAGTGCGCACAATTTATTTGAGAAACTAAAGAGTCCATCAAATCAAATAATTAATATACCCAAAAAATGTACCACAAAAGTATGTATAATAAAAAAAATTGCAACTTGCGTTTATCTTTACTGATGCCGAAACAGTTATTTGAGATTTTTATCTATGTAGGTATGTCTGTTTATATTTCCATGCTTCATGTCAATACCATGTGAACAAATTTTTGAAATTAAGTAATTTATAGGTCAGAAATAAGGTATTCTCGTGTTTGCTCGGTTGATTACGTGCATCAACTACCCGCTAAAATTTTTTTTTTCTATACGCTTGCTATTAAAATATAAATTGTAAATCTTGTTTCTCAGTAAGTGAATTATTGTAAATTCTTGTGAGAAATAAAGTTCTTAAACCATATTCAGAGGTCAATGGCGCTAAGTGTATTAAAAATTTGAAAAACCAGATTTTTCGAGGTGGTTAGTTGAATCTTGGAGAGGACAACGTCTGTCAGGTCAGCTAGTCTATAATATAAAAATCAATCGCCAAATGTGTTGCTAAGCGCAAATCTCGAGAGCAGCTGAACCGATTTCGATAATTCTTTTTTTATAATATTCCTTGAAGTACGAGGATGGTTCTTACGGAGAGAAAAAAAATTCCTGAGAAAGTCTAAAAACAACACTTTTTTATATTCCCATATAAAAGATTCGTAATAATAGATACTTAAAAGTCAATTTGAACTTTAATACCATACCATTAAGTTTAAGTGTTAGTGGAGGGGTTCCGGGAAGGCAAAACAATTGAGTAACGTTAGTTTCAGAATCGACTGTTAGGCGGTACGAAGTTCGCCGGGTCAGCTAGTAAGTAATAAAAAAAATGTTTGACACAAAGTTGTTATTGTTTAAGAATTTATAGATGAAAACGTATCGTATTTTGGTAATTCAATTTAGCTTCAACTCCAAGGTAAAGGTATCGAATCTTCAAGTTATTTTCATTTTTTTCAGTAGATTGACCTACAGTACTAATTTGATTTTGATCGCACTCTCCAAACTGCAATATGTCTTAGTCAGTGCAAATTTGAACTAATCAAATCTGAATAAATAAGCTCTCAATATTGAAATTGAGATGCATCGTCGCCTTTGTAAATAACCCAATCGCTCCGAATCGTCTCTTGAATGGGCTATCAGACAGTTGCAAAATTGTTTGTCCCTGATCTAACTTATATTTAGATAGCTGAAATGAGGTTAGTGTCCATTATAATATTTATTTTAAGTTCATTACCTACAAATAGGCACTGTTTTCTTACGTTGCATACTTTGTTTTTAGTGCGGACGATCCCATGGATAATCTTCGGCATCTTTAACTATACATAGGTATATTCATAGACATGTCCATTCCAGATTATATTACTTACTATGCATTGCTTTTTGTTAAAAAATCAATCTACCTACTATCTATTCGTCACAATTTTCCCTTTCAGGTGAAAGCTAGTGTAAATTCGTATTCATGTTGGTAGGAATACGAATTTACGCTAGTCACACAATGAAAGGAAAACACACGTTTCAGGAGTGCACACACAATGTTCATGCAGTATCTACATCAGTATTGGGACATCGCTAAGTTTAGATTCTGCGAAAATTAGCAGGCTTACGCATACCTGGAATTTTGTAATTGCGTTTCGAGTGTGATGCGTTTCGATTAGTCATGTTTTATTTGAAGCAACTGGGGTGAGCTCTAAATCCAGAGGGTGATTGGATTTGTTGCTTGCAATGTGTACGAGTAATGTAACTCCGCATTATTTTAAATATATACCAAATAGTATATTTTCGATTTCATGTAATTTTGAACGAAACGCTTGCAATGTACGTGAATATTTTCTTTTCAGTGCTTAGTGCAGTGACTTAAAATGTGTAGAATAAATTGCAAACCTATTAGATATCTGGTTTAAATCTAAAAATTAACACTTGAATTGCTCGACCTATTTGATTGAATTCGTAATTGTCACGTACGACAGGTATTTTTTTACTCGTATTTCAGGAAAGTCGGGAAAGTGAAACTGCGCATGGGTCGCTAGTAAGTGATATATTCTAGCGTAAAATATATTTCATTTTATTAACAACTTTCGCAATTGCAGAAAGAAATAATTCAGAAAAAATACCTACCTATGTACCTTTAGGTACCTACTTGCAATATCAATGTATCAGAGATTACGTGCGTATATGATACGAAATTACGCTCCGCTGCTCTCCGGTCATTCTCATATAATCATATTCTCCCATCCGTACTACCACATTGCAGGCGCTTCCGCAATATCGCTTGCGTTGTTATGCGCTCCTAGTACCGACACACGCCGTGCACACTAAGTCACGGTTAATTAGACTTTACTCACGTAGTAATAACATGCAGTTCGTATGTAAACTAGTTTCCTGCTACAATACGGCTTAATTTATAAAGTGAAATGTAAAGGAAAACTGTGAAGCACATTTTAAGTCCTTTAAGTGAATGCATGGGTATATTGACAGCGAATTTCCCATAAAAACGTAATACCAAAATAAATCGTAATTCGAACACAATTAAATCAAAGTGTGTTATTATTTGGATTTCTATACCGTTAACATAGGTTCCTGTTTTACAAATGCGAAAGCAAATAAAATTGCGGTATCTCAATCCGAAATTAATAACAGAATTTGAAAAATATTGTTTGAATTACAATTTATTTTGGTACTACGTTTTGTAGCCAATTCATGCTCCGCCGGACTATAACAAATTCCAAATAAAATCTTTATCCTTGTGTGAGTATCTCAATTTTCAAAATTAAACCACCAATAAAATACATGCAGAAAAAGTTACTCGTTTCTCATTTCTTAAAAGTATCTCGTTTGATGTTGACAGTACATTTAATTTTGTTCCTTATCCCAAATTAAAGATCATTTTACTTGAATCAAGCTTGTAAAATAAAACCTCGCTAATTCTCAGATGCTACCCAATGATTCGGAAATTTCGTTTCACTTCTGACGGATTCCGATATTTCTTTCATATAGAGGTTTTATTTACCGAACTCGGCAGTTTGCGCCAGTGGGTTTGCCGATAGTCCAATAAGTTACGTTTGCGATGTTTGCTGCGTGCAGTACGTACGAGGCTACGTTTCCATTGTATTATGACGTATTTGTAATGGAGCGTTTACATCACGTGCACATCCTTTTTGTGTCTTAGCACTCAGTGTTATTAAAAAGGTTCCTTATTCACAACTGAAGAGTGAATTGGCGCATTAGTCAAGAGATGCTAAGTGCAACTTCTAAGCTAAAGGTTTCTCAATTCCCAAGTCAGGCAAAGTATTATTGCATTTTATGTAATGTATACAATCTCCACACGTAATAAATATTCATACGACCCAAAGCTAAATATTTGCGTGTTGGTGTATATGAAAATTTTTGTTTGTTAAAGCACCCACGATACAGGCGAGGACCGAGGCACATTGCGTGGGAAACGTTTAGAAAAAAAAAACAAGCATAGTAAACCAAAATACACTTACCTATATAGTATACATACCGTATAATATTTTATAGATATAGTAAAGTACCTATACAACTATATATTACTTATTCAATTTTATACGAGTAGCACTTTGAAATAAGGTTTATTTCAGCTATTTCCACTTTAATCACTTTGTTCATTATAAAAGTGGCATGTTTTATTAGAGCGAGGAATTGGGAATTATGTTAGTGTATGTGTATTTATCAACGCATGAGTGAATGACCGCCGCACCCAATCTACGTGTGGACTTTCGTAGTAGTAGGTAAACTATCATTAGAAGGAAAATTATGAGAAAAGGTTATGTATTTGGCGATACTCGTATAGTGCGGCGGTCTCCTCAATGTCATATTAAACCTATTGTTTAACATAACATACCATCACGCCTGTATTCCCCGAAGGGTTAGGCAGAGGCGTACTAATGTACACCCACAGTTCGCCGGTATGTTTAGGTCCCATGTAATAGGGGGCGAGCCTATTGCCATTCATCATATCATCATATCAGCCTATTGCCGTCCACTGCTGAACGTAGGCCTCCCCCAAAGAGCGCCAACCATCCCGGTCTTGGGCAGCTCGCATCCATCCGCTGCCAGCCACCTTCTTTAAATCGTCGGTCCATCGTGTCGCAGGGCGTCCCACACTACGCTTGCCCAAACGCGGTCTCCACTCTAACACTTGTCTGCTCCATCGATAGTCTGTCCGTCTGCAGACATGACCGGCCCACTTCCACTTCAGCGTGCTAATTCTTCGTGCAATGTCGGCAACTTTAGTTCTTTGGCGAATGACTTCGTTGCGAATTCTATCCACCAAAGAAACTCCAAGCATTGCTCTCTCCATTGCACGCTGAGTAACCCTAAATTTGTGGACCAGTCCCCTGGTGAGTGTCCACGTTTCGGCTCCGTAAGTCATTACGGGTAGGACGCACTGATTATAGACCCTGGTCTTTAGGGACTGTGGGATCGACGATTCAAAGATGTCACGCAGCTTCCCGAATGCCGCCCAACCCAAGCGAATTCTTCTGGTCGCCTCCTTCTCGAAGTTGTGCCGCCCCAGTTGTATAATTTGGCCAAGATATATGTATTCTTGCACAACCTCGAGGGCAGCGCCATTTACGTATACAGGACTCGGGGTGACATGGTCATTGTACATGACTTTGGTTTTATCCAAGTTCATCCCGAGACCCACCCGCCTTGAAGAATCGCCAAGGCTGTTCAGCATCACCTCCAGCTCCTGCAGAGATTCTGCCATGATGACGATGTCATCCGCAAATCGGAGGTGCGAGATGTACTGACCGTTAATATTTATGCCTCGTCCTTTCCAGTTGAGCGTCTTGAAAACGTCTTCCAACGCGTTCGTAAACAGTTTCGGAGAGATGACGTCTCCCTGTCTTACCCCTCGACGCAGTTGGATTGGTTTTGTGCTCTGATCTTGTACTTGGACGGTCATCGTTGCGGCCTTATACAGACATCTCAACACCTCCACGTATCGGCAGTCCACAAGGCATCTCTGCATGGAGTCCAGCACAGCCCAGGTCTCGATAGTATCGAAGGCTTTCTCGTAGTCCACATACGCTAGGCACAGAGGCTGATTATATTCCTCGGTCTTTTGGATAATTTGCCTGAGGGTGTGTATATGGTCTACGGTGCTGTAGCCTTTCCGAAACCCGGCCTGCTCCGGTGGCTGAAAGTCATCGAACTTTTGGGCAAGACGATTCGAGATAACTCTCGAAAACAACTTGTAAACATGGCTCAGGAGTGATATGGGGCGGTAGTTTTTCAGAAGCGTGTTATCGCTCTTTTTGAAAAATAACACCACCGCGCTCCTGCTCCATGCCTCCGGTGTCATGCCAGTGTGGATGACGGTATTGAAGAGCTTAACAAGCTCTGTCAAGACAGGTGTTCCTCCTGCCTTGATCAGCTCCGTGGTTATCCCGTCATCCCCCGAAGCTTTGTTGTTATGAAGCTGTCCGAGAGCTATTCTAATCTCACCCATGTCGATGTCGGGAAGCTCGTCTGTGAGGTGGCGTGTTAGTCTGGCCCGTGGATCATCCGCGCCGTGGACCTGAGGTGGGCATGTTTGTTGAGCGTATAAGTCTCCGTAGAACTTTTCGACTTCAGCGAGTATCTCTGGCTTCGAGGTGACGGTGGTGCCCTGTGACGTTCTGAGTTTCGTCAGGTGACAACGGGAGGTATTCGGCCTGGCGAACACCTTCGAGCCTTTGTTTCGCGCTATGGCTTGCTCAATGGCTTGTGTATTCGCGCGCCGATTGTCGCGTCTTATTAGCTTTTTGACCTCCCTGTTAAGTACCTGACGCTCCGACAGTGTGGCAATCGTGAGTTCTCGTCGTTTCCTCATCAGTTCCAGAGTCTCGCTGGTGAGCACCGACTTACGTCCATTTCGCGTTGGTCGAAAGTGTTTATAGCCCACCTCGCGGATGACACGTACCAGGCCATTAGTGGCGTCGTTTATGTCCTCTGTGGTTTCCAACATGGCGAATCGGTTTTGTAGTTCCAACTGGAAGCTTTCGCAGCCAGTTTCGACCTGGGGTAGCGTTGGTCTAAGAGTCGACCTCGTTAGGCGCGCACGTTCGGTTTTGACCTTTATATCTAGAGTGCCTCTTACCAGTCGGTGATCACTTCCGGTATTGACCCTGTTGATCACAGAGACATCTCTGAATATTTGGCGCTTGTTAGCCAAAACGAAGTCGATCTCGTTCTTTGTCACGTTATCGGGACTTTGCCAGGTCCACTTCCTTTGAGGCTTCTTGTGGAAGAAGGAATTCATCAGAAAAAGCCCCTGAGCCTCGAGAAAGTTTACCAGCATTTGCCCCCTGTGATTTCTGCGCCCATAGCCGAATGGACCTACCCTCGACTCGCCGCTTTCTTGTACTCCCACTTTAGCGTTGAAGTCACCCATAACAACAGTGTAGAATGTTTTGGTACGAGACATAGCTTTCACTATGTCTTCATACATGGCCTCGACTTCGTCGTCAGGGTGTGCGGACGTTGGGGCATACACTTGTACAACCTTCAAGGAGTACCTTTCTGTTATTTTAAGTACAAGGTATGCCACCCTTGCCGACACACTGCCTAGTTCTACAATGTTGCACTTGAGTGACTTGTGGACCATAAACCCGACGCCACCTTGGGATGGTTGGTGTCCCTCTCGGAAGTAGAGTAAGTGGCCACTATCGAGGGTTATCGTTTCCTCACCCTGTCTCCGGACCTCCGATAAACCCACGATGTGCCAGTTAATACGACTCAGCTCTACTTCCAACTCAACGAGGTGCTCGTTCAGCCGCAGAGAGCGTCCATTATACGTCGCCAGGTTGAGGTTACGATGTTGGTACCCTGCCGTCGCCCGGGGATTCTTAGCACCCCCCACCGCACCGTTACCGTGGCCGGTACCATGGCCAGGAATAGTGCAGCTACCGGGAACTGGGGGCCGTAAATCAGGGATGTGACTCATCTTTTGAGGGGATTTGCCATAGTCACCACGCTTGGCAGACGGGTTGGTGACCGCAGTTCCTGGAATGCTTTCGCTGATAGTACTGCTGCCCACTACCAGGTTCGGCATTTGGGAGCATTCCAGCATACTTCATGGTTATGCCGCCATGTGTCGGATGCCGGAGCCAAAATGGTTGGGAAGATCTTACTAACCCATAATCCAGCTAGTATCCTGTAGTCGCCTTTTACGACACCCAAAGGAGGAGAAGGGGTGGCCTATTCTACAGCCCGGAACCACACGGGGACATTGCCATTAACCGGGCACAAATTCCTAACTCCGAGCTGCTACTGGGAATTTCATAGAAAAACCCAATAACACTTTGCTCGACCTGGGAATCGAACCCAGGACCTCTAGCGTAGCAGTCGCGGTCAGGACCACTTGGCTATTGAGGCAGTTAGAACCTATTGTTTACATTACATAATTTATACCGCCACTCCTTTAATCTCGGAAGGGTTAGCCAGAGGCCTACTAATGTACACCCAAGATCATCTATATGCTTAGATACCACGGGGGCGATCTTATGGCCATTAACCTGACACAAATGAAAACTACGAGATGAAACTAATTTTTTTTTAGGAAATTTTTTTTTCTTTTTTTTTTTCTTTTTTTTTATGTTGTTTTCGATCTGTGAATTGAACTCAGGATCTCTATCGTAGCTTAGCAGTCCCACTTAGGATCCCAAAACTAATGAGTTATAATCATTATATAAGCACAAAAAGGTCAATTGCTTAACAAAGGCCTACCCCATAGACTTTCACAAAGACGGGTTATACCTATGACGCCATCATTCAAAGACTCCCAGCGACTTTTAAGAGGTCGTCTCTCTGAAAATCAAACCACGTTTTAAATCGAATGCATATAAAATACCAGTATACGTAAGCTGTTTATATAAATTGATAAATCACATTCAAATCTTTTTATGTGGGAATCGCATTTCACGTGTAGATATATAAATAAGGAAAACGATAACTGATATTATCTTGGTCGTTTCGGCGTGAATAATGGTGTAAACGTGTTTACCCAATCAGATATATCGCCTATTATATCTCCAGTTGAGACGTCAAAATATGCTTAGGTTTAAATTTTCCGAAAACTGTTTTCTACATAGAATATTACTAGACGAGGTAGTTGAGTATAATAGGAAACTTTAGCGATGTCTCTGGGTACGCACTTATCTTTAGATTGTCATAAATGTAATAAATACGTGTGTGAGCTATGTGATCATCGATCTCAAGATAAACCTGTTACTTTTTTAATTCAAAGACCATTAAGTACCTATGGCAATTGCGTTGCAGAGAGGTGTTAGACAGGAGAATTACGATGATGCAATATAAGATGCGAACAAGCGTCTGAAGTGGAAAGGTTTCGGCATTAACATTAACATACCATCACGCCTGTATTCCCCGAAGGGTTAGGCAGAGGCGTACTAATGTACACCCACAGTTCGCCGGTATGTTTAGGTCCCATGTAATAGGGGGCGAGCCTATTGCCATTAACCGGGCACAAATTCCTAACTCCGACCTGCTACTGGGAATTTCATAGAAAAACCCAATAACACTTTGCTCGACCTGGGAATTGAACCCAGGACATCTAGCGTAGCAGTCGCGCTTAGGACCACTTGGCTAATGAGGCAGTTTCTGGCGAACATACCTCATAACAACATAGGTACTCACCTTCGATTTCACGATATCACATTCATGGTAGAATCGCTGCAAGAGCACAATGCTTGATGACCCGAACAGAGTTTCCCTACACCGTTCTCAAAATGAACATCGGTACGACAAAAGTCACGTCGTGCCCATCCTAATATCTGTCGGGAACTCTGTTCTTGAATTTGTTGACTAGTACGACTCTCTGGGACAAACCTTCCATTTAGGTGAATCCAATGTCGAGTAATATCAAAGACCAAATCTTTTATACATTGTAATTTCTCTTGTAAGCATCGTGGCACATATCCTTCATTCCTATCCATGTCTCAACACTAACATTATCACTACATGGTACCATTTGATGCTACACAGACTCGTAACACATACAAATTAGTCACGCTACCCGCCACAGTAACACGATGATGACCAATCTGTGCGAATCGCGAAGATTGATGGTCCCTGAAACCGCAAAGAGGTTGTACGATGGAGAAAAATGGAACACCATTTATCCATATCTGAGATAGGAAGGGGGCGAAAAAAAATCAAAAGAACACTTTCAAAATATGCAACATTACTAAGTAAGCGGTAGTATAAGAATGAGGATCTCTGAAATAATAATAGTAGATTGTTCACAGAGAGGAAAAAGTAAACCGAGTGTGCAATTGAGCAAACCACACGAGTTTGTAATGTTTCTTTCCCCTGAGCGAAGCATAGTACTTCACCTACGAGGAAAATCGAAATAATATACTTATTTTGATTCTAACATAAATCTGAAAATAATTTGAGCTGCCTTTGTGGCTTTGTTTTATTTGTGGAGATGTTCATCTCTTAGATCATCACTATTACTTAATTATATTTTTCAAATTCCATGGGAATCGTAGCAAGTGGAATCGTAGCAATGGAATCATAGCAAGTGGAAGTCTGTGGTCTCTGCCTACCCCTACGGGAAAGAGGCGTGACTTTATGTATGTATTTTGCAAATTAAGAAAAAAAAATACAATAAAAGGATATGCTATCTATAGAATTTCAGAATGGGCCTGCAGCACTTACGGATGAAAACGAGTGAAATAAAAATTTGAATGAATATTTGTAATTTTCTGTTCACGTATGTAATATCACAGTATTTACCTTACTTTTTCAACGTTTTTTCGTCTCTATACCGTGGAGAATGCTCACTTAATATCCGGCTACTAAAAATACCTACCGACTCTTATGTTAAGCAAAATGAACGAACATTGTATAAAATGTATTCCCCAAAGTCGAAGAAGGGTACACATTCACCGGTAATGTTTATGTAATAGGAGGAAAACGACAGAAAAAATCCCGTACAGCAGCTATGAATTTAGATACAAGTAACTAAATAAATAATGATTCCTACTGAATGCCTGTTAGTGATCTTGGGCGTGACGAATAAAGTGTTATTGAGATTATTAAAATTCTTAGAAGCAGATCGAAGTCCAGGATTTGTGCCGACTAATGGCAATATACTCGCCCACTCACATGGAACCCAAACATACATACTGCAGAACTGTGGGTGTACCTACACTAGTACGCCTCTGCCTAACCTTTTGGGGAATACAGGTGTGGCATAATCCCACTCTAACCACATCCAGCTGAATACTTTTTAAAGATTATAAAGATACGATGGCAATCACTATACTTAAATAAAACTAGCTTTTGCAAGTGGAGTTAGGATTGGAAATGGATCCCAAAAATATTTAAATCATAAACCAACAGTGATGGTCTCTTCTTTGTATGGGTCTCTATGTATCAGAGAGGTCAAGCTGTATCTCAGGATCCGTTTAATTAACTGTGATAAGAAGTTCACTAGTTTTTAAGTTGGAGCATATACTTTCTAACAGTGATAACAAAATTAATTCTAAATTAATTAAATTATTTTTGGGATCAATTTTTAATCCTAATATAGGTCCAAATGAGCGAAGCCGTGGGAAAATCTTACATTATATTTGAGTAATTAATTCAGAAAATTGCGCCCAAGGAAAATATATTTTGTATTTGTAATTTGTTTCTTGACGGGTTAATTATAGCAAGCCTATGCATTGTGGTAATATTTATTGCATTTTACTTCCCTCGGTAGAAGAAGTGATCTTATCTTGTGTTAAACAAAGTTTATATTGCACTTGTTCGTTACTGGGTCTTACAAAGTATGTAAAGTTAATCCGATGTCTTTTGTTTTCTTTTTATCAGCTTAGAATCGCCAACCGCTTCGCCAACACAGATCGTTTTCAAAGACCATTAGAAATCGCCTTGTATTTTTTTTGATGTCGCAGACTTTAATGGTCAACGAGTGATGTGTTTCATGTTTTTTTTGTCAGACGTAGATTATTTCGAAATGTTTTTTTTATCTTTGTAATTAAATAGTTTTAGATTTTAGAATAACTAGGTGATAAAGGACAAAAAATGTTAATACTTAGTTTAAATAGAGGTGGTCTTCAATAGATATTCATGATTGTCATTCTTCACTACTACCGTTGCGCCTCGTGCAGTCGATTCAATTCCCATACGAGGCATATATTTGTGTGATCTACGGATATTAGTTATGTTGTCTTTTTTGAAGTCCGATAAAGACATTTTCCCTGAGTGGTCTTATTTTAAACAAAAAAGAAATCACACACAACTTAATTTTACTATAGTGACTCATTCTAAAGAAGCAAGCCTAATATTGAAACCTCATACTGCGGTCTGCGTCCCTTTGGGATACCTAAAAGGATTTATCCTAATAACGGGTCAACCCCTAATAATCAACATACATGTACAGGGTCCACGAGAATGTTTAATTAAAATAATCAACACCGACCCGCCTACATAGAAACCACAGGTTTTAACAAACAAAGCTCCAATTTAAAGATTTATTCACGTTTAATCCACATGTTTCACTGGAATAAATGGATTAATTTCTTTATATAGATTTTCTTTTGAATGAGAGATTATTAACCTCTTCTTTTTTAAACGTCCCACATTAGGATTTTGTGTGGAATAGGTGCTTTTACACAAATTCTGTCAAACACTTGGTTCGAAGAATCGAATCAGTAATAGTGTAATTACACAAAGTAATTAAATATTTACCTGCATTTGTGTACTGACATCGGTTTTTATGTTGGTAAGAGTGTTGGTGTTTACGTTTTAATCGTACATACCATCATCACGCCTGTATTCCCCGAAGGGTAAGGCAGAGGCGTACTAATGTACACCCACAGTTCGCCGGTATGTTTAGGTCCCATGTAATAGGGGCGAGCCTATTGCCATTAACCGGGCACAAATTCCTAACTCCGAGCTGCTACTGGGAATTTCATAGAAAAACCCAATAACACTTTGCTCGACCTGGGAATCGAACCCAGGACCTATAGCGTAGCAGTCGCGCTCTGGACCACTTGGCTAATGAGGCAGTTCCATTAATTAAGTAATAATTTATTCATTACAAACCATTTACCAAAATACTTTATTTCTCTTTATGATATATTTTAAGATCATTCAATTTTTGAACGGCATTATAATGGTTCAATGTGGGATCGTATAAAATCTCAATACTACACGTTTGATTGAGTTCAAAGCCCGCTCGACAGTGGATTGAGTTTAAATTAACTGTCAAAACTATCGAATATTCATGTCCACTCAATCGAATGTACTTCCAATATGTTACCTATAAATCCTTTGACGGATTCATTATTGACATTATAATTTGAAAATTATATGACCAAATATTGGGACAAATACTCAAACGTAATTCAATTGTAAGATGCCACTGATTCTCGTATACATTTCACATAGCGTCTATACATTTCTAGTTTCATCTCACTTTAATTTCGTCAAAATGACAAAGACAGGTATGTTCATATACATTTTAAAATGTGATTAGTTATTAGAAGTTTCAGGTCTATTAGAACGGGGTTTTGTTTTAGCGCGGCGAATTTTTCTTACAAAATACTCGTAACATTTCCAACAATTTGGTGTTTGGTGATACCATAGAACAAAAGACTGTGGTCTCGACAAAGCCACCGCGTAACGTTGTTTAATTAAGATGGATACTGAGCCGTGAATTAATGTTATGTACATGTAGGGTTGCCATCGGTAAAATCAATTTACTCAGACCCGACGACGCCCACAAACCTGAATGAATTGAATGTGTAAAGTGTTTTATATAAAGTAAATAGAAACTTATTTAAGTATAGTTAATATAACTTACTGAAATGGTGAAGGAAAAACCAACGAAAATCTGTATGTCGGTTGATTCTAACTTAACCCCAGCATGGTGATCATGGATAGTCTAACTCCGCTTTCTCCATGAGGCGACCCATACCCCACATTGGGTCAAGAAATGGGTTGAATGAAGATAATATGGTCAGGTATTTTGAAATTTTTGTTAAAACTGTACCTGAACCGAATTTGCTCAGACTACTGATACTTTAAAATTATAGTTCACCTTAGACTCTTAGCCTCTCTATTATCCACTTCACGATGATAAGAATCACTATTGTTGACACAATAATGATTCTTGATCTTCACTAATTATCGCTACAATAGAAAGAGCCATACAATTAGGCCGATCGCGCCTGACACGCCCTCAAAACGAAGACAAATGCCCTCGGTCCCGGGAGTAGCTACTCCCATTCGAGTGCCAACCCTACACCATACATGAAGCTGTATGTATTCACTGACATAACATCGTGATCGTCACTAATGGGACTTCGCACGTCATCAACTATGATTATGTACATATCTATGCTACGATATTGTCTGGGTAACTACTTATGTAAACTGTTTTAAGAAGCTGACGCTTCCTGGGTCCGATTACCAGGTCGAGCAGTGTTAGTGGATTTTCTTGTAATTTTCAGTAAAACCTCGGAGTTTGGATTTGCGCCCAGTTAATGGCAATAGGAGACCTTTGCCCAGCAGTGGGACACTACGGGCTTTTGATAATGGCAATAGGCGCGTCCCCTTTGATATGAGACCTAAACATACCGGCGAACTATGGGTATAAACAGTACAACTCTGCCTAACTCTTCTAATAAAACAGGCGTGATAGTATATTATGTTATAAATAGTATTATGATTGATCAAGAGTAACCATATTTGTGGTTGTAATCTTTAATTTTTCCGTGCGTCATGTCGGAGCAAATAAAAGTGCGCAAAAAAAAATCTTTCTTTCTTTCATATTTCATAGATCTTAAAATCTTACTTAACTTTACTATGATTTTTCGAGATATCGTGCAAATCTAAACCATCATATTCAACGTAGATCCCTAGCTCATCCCGCAAGTGAAATAGCTTGAAGCGCAGACATTTAATGAACTCACATACGTCATAAAGGAAGCTGAACTTTAGAAACGTGTTTCATAATTCAGAGTTTGCACAGATCCAATTAGATATTTTATGTTATGTTCGCTCTCTACAGGCTAAAAAGAGAATTGTTAGAATACATAATGTTATAGGTACTTTCTTAAATTTACTACATATACTATATGAGCAAGCATTCCTGGTTTTATGAAATGTATGAAATATCCAGTAACTGCTGGGATTTTATATTTGTATGGAAAAAGGATCGCCCTCTGCTACATTGGAACTCAAAACATTCTGGTGAATTGTGGGACATATTAGTAAACCTATGTCCTTTATAGGCCTATAGGTATGAGGATAAGTATATTATATGGCTCAATATTACATTTTTGCTAAGCACACTTTATACACAAAGTGATATTGTCAAATGTTAGGTATTTGTAATATGATATTGATTTTGCCCAACGACTCTTCTCATAACTGAAAATTAAACGAAGTCTGAATTGCTTGCATATTCCTTGTATCGCTCGGAGTCCCACTTGTAACCTTATTTAAATACTAGCTTCTACCCGCGACGTCGTCCGCGTAGCGTATGATAATTATGTCCTATAGCCTTCCTCAATAAATGGGCTTAACACTGAAAGATTTTTTCAAATCGGACCAGTAGTTCTAGTATAAAATATTTTTTTAACAGATTGGGTAATAAATAGCCTAGTATTGAGTAAAAAAAAACATCACACAATATTGTTCTTGCAATAAAAATACTTCTAAGTATAAAATCAATCTTTTAACAGAATGTGTTACAGCCTAAAGCAAAATGTCTTATAACGATATTCAAACTTTTGGAACCGTGCACCTAGAATCATAACGTTTCATAAACGCTTGTAAAAGCTTATCTATACTAATATATAAAGCTGAAGAGTTTGTTTGTTTGTTTACTTGAACGCGCTAATCTCAGGAACTACTGGTCCGATTTGAAAAATTCTTTCAGTGTTAGATAGCCCATTTATGGAGGAAGGCTATAGGCTATATATCATCACGCTACGCGAATTCGCGGGCAGAAGCTAGTTTGAAATAAAAACATTTGAACTTGAACCATCATGCGTATATTCCCTGAAGGGATAGGCAGAAGTGTACTAATGTACACCCACAGTTGGCTGGTATGCTTAGGTCCCATGTAATAGGAGGCGATCCTATTACCATTAAATTTATCTTTCACATGAAGGAATGGGATCGGGGTCGTCAACAAACAACAGAAAAATGCGCGATACTTCCTCCTTTTTTATGTTGGTTAGCAATATCTTTACAAACAGTATTGAAATTTATTATGAAAACAATATTTTGGTGCCTAGAATCTTAAAAATAACATTATTCTGAAAATTAGAGCCTTACCCTTTGATTCATTAGATTATTGAATAAACCACAGTTAAACTCAATCCATTTTCAATTTGGAACTCTTGCTTAAGTTGTAATTACTTTTGTTATAACCCTTTTAAAATATGCATAAATGATCGTGCCTAGCAATTATTTATTCGTTAATTCCTTTTTTATTGTATTATTTTATTATGTCTTTAAAATTTGTATAGAAGGACTTATAACTAAGTAGGTATGATGCCCTATGTTTGTACCCCTGTACAACTATATACCAAACCTTAGTAACAAACGCGAGAAATGCGCCTTCTTTTGATATATTCACAAACAAAACTGTATCTTATCGGAAACGACAAGTTTTTGTAAACACACACCATTCTTCTTAGTCGTACACGCCTGGCGGAGTGGTCGTGGATCGTCTGGTATGGTGGATGCGGCTTGTGCGATACTTCTCCATTTCTCCCTATTTGTAGCACTGCGTGGACATTCAGTAAGGGAACACTTCGTAGATGATTTAATGAGGTCTGTCCATCTTGTGGGTGATCGGCCGCGAGAGCGTTGTCCTTCTACTCTTCCCTGTACCATTAAACGTTCCAAAGAGCCTTCGTTGCGGATGATATGTCCAAACATCTTAAGGATTCGTACATGCACAATCGACGAAAGTCTTTGTTTGATGCAAAGCTCTTTTAGGATGGAAACGTTAGTACGGTGAGCTGTCCATCTTATCCTCAACAGGCGCCTCCAGCACCACATCTCAAGGGCATCAATCTTTTTACGATGTTTTTGATGGATCGTCCATGTTTCAGCTCTGATTTTGATTCTTTCAGGAAGATAGGAAAGACTAAGCATCTCATCAAGCGAACCTTGCTGTTTTTGGTTATACGACGATCTTTCCTATCGTCATACAATTTGAGTTGTAATGTAAATAATATTCTCAATTCTATTTCTTCCTACCTATAAAAATACTTAGTTTTCATTTTAACGCCCCATATTCGTGCTTATACATATTATGTACCTGTATAAATTCTAAAATACGAATAATAGTACATTACTGCCGCGGTCTATAATGACTACTTTGTTGGTCGCGCTGATGATGGCCGACAGCGCAGCTCCAGGCCGACACAGCGCGGTCAGCGTGCAGCACTTGGTGGACGAGCTGAGATAAAGGCCGAGACCGTAGGTCGAGGCCTTTACAGCGAGGACAGCAAGGGCTGCAATGATGGCCAAGCTGAAAGGCCTAGAGCGTAGCTAGGCTAGCTCGAGGCTATCATAGCGTGACCAGCGAAGCAGTCATTGTGGGCCAAGGTTTGTATAGTGCTTTACTCAAAAATGCAAGTAGGTACCTAATCTAAATAAAACCAGCAAGTAATTTAAATAAAAAATATATTTATATCCGTCTGACTGTCGTTTTAGCATACTCGTTAAATTCTGGTAATTTTTAATGTTCAAATTGTGCTTTATCAGAACCATGCACTTTAACCTTGAATAGGTATTCCAGAGAGACGAAGGCTTCATTTTGTTGGAAAGATCATTGAAATACGCAAGAAAAACATTTTCGGATAAAGATTTAGATTTCCTACTGATTTTCCACTGCACAAATTTTTCATATGCAAGCTTTAATTTTTCCTTTCAGTTTCGCGGTATCAAATTTTCAACCACTAATTTAGCTTCATCTTTAATGTCTGGCGGTGTTAAACACGAATCGGAAGAATTTTCGCTTTGAGAGCTCATTTTTAGCAAAAAAGTCACTAAATAAAAACAAAATTTTTGCTGAACCGCGCTTTTGTTACCTACTTCTTTGTTTTTTTTTGAGCAATGGTAGTTGGAACTATACAGCCTAATAAGAAATAAAATATTTTTGGATTTGATTTTTAAAACGTTGAAGAGTTTAGGCGGGAAAATGAAAAGTGCACATTGTCGATCTTATATTATTTTTTTAAATTTGAATTTCAAGTTTAATGTGTCATTATGGTGGATAATTAACCATTAAGTGTTCGTGAACGTGTGAGAGTGTAGGCAAATGATATAAAATTGAAAATCGTGACTTTTTGTGTTCACTCCTAAACTCCATCGAAGCCTCAATAAAGTTTCTACCGTTTAAGACAAGGCTGTATGGTTCAAACCTTTGCCTGCCTTTTGGCGAATAATATTAACAACAACAATAAAACGTTGAAATGTCAAAATAGCGGCCGGCAAAACATTGCCGGCCTGTTAGAGCGGCCAGCAAAGCTTTGCCGGCCGCTCCTTGAAACAGAACGGCAAGGTCGACTTTGCTCAAACAAGGTTGTCAAAATAATGACCACATTACATGCATTTTTGAGTAAAAGATACATATACTACCTGATAAAATGTTACTGCTTACAGGCATAATTTTATACCACCTTTAAAATTAAAAAAAAAAAATTAAAAACTAAAATTTTAAATTCAAAAGTTTAAATTTCAAAACTAGAATTAAAAAATGCAAGATATCGGAATTTTAAATTTTTATATAAATACTCACATTATTAATCCGGTTTACCCGAAGGTTTTGTCCGAGGTGTATTGACGTACACCCACCGTGCGCCGCTGTTTTCATGACCCCTTTTAAATTTTTTTTTTTTCTTATTTATTATTATTTTTATTTATTTTACCCTATTGCTTGAACTTTTTTGGGCATCAATTCTAATATTTTCATGTTTCGGTAAATTTGTGTGTTAAACTAGTCAAATACAACTAATAGTTTATGTACTATTTGTATTTGATGTGTGTTTTCTTAAACGAGTGATGGCTTCATAAATTGAGCTCTTGTCGAGCTGGTTTTATTTATTTTGTTCGCGTATTTATTCTGAATTAACTTTGCAAAGGTATTCAACTCTAAACAGTTATTTATATTCAATAGCGACAAATAGACTCTAATTTCTTTATGAAATGACATAAAACTAAACTATTACATAACAAACAATTTACTCCACAATTTCATTTATTATTATCTAATGTAATTAGTATGTATGAGAAGATGTATGAATGTCACAGAAGCAAAAGAGGCATGCAAGAATCGTAGCAAGTGGCAGTCTATAGTTTCTGCCTACCCCTGTGGGAGAAGGGCGTGAGTGTATGTATGTATGTATGTTATTAGTTAACAGTATCTTAATTGAACTACATTTAATTCGTTACGGTTACATTTTCTACGTGACCCAAAACGAAAAAAATAAACGACCAAACGTAAAGAAAAGTGTAGGTAACAAGAAATGAAAAAGTACTCTGGAAAACAACGTGAACACCATAACAAAGCCTTATTATAAATTATGTTGCGTGCGTATAAAATGAAGCCCGTTTCATTAATTAAGCTCGTTTAAATAATTAAATAGCTAGCTTCAAACTGAATGCAATTCTTCTATAAATTGACGACACGTTTGGCGTAGCGGCTGAGCAATTGGTTTCTGCGACACGTGTTGTGGGTTCGATCCCCACACGGAGCAAATATTTGTATGATCTACATGTAGGTAGTTGTTCCGGGTCTGGGTGTTTGTGTATGTGAGAATTTGTGTTTGTAAACGCACCCACGATACAGGAGAAAATCCTAGTGTGGGGCAACGTTTTTTTAAAAAAAATAAAAAATAAAAATAAATACATTTTAATTACATTCTTATAAAGGAGCATTGAACTACAAACGTCACTGTTTAAGAGTTCAGATATTTTAACCCTAGGCATAAATGTTATGTGTTAGTAACTGGATCGTATTAGATAATTCATAATATTACAATAATAGTAGGTATAAATGCAAAAGTAATTTCATCTATCAGTCTTATTGATATTTTGGTATGTTTTCACGTCGAAATCGCTGAACCAGCTTTGATTAGGTTTGGTATAAGAATAGATAGAACTGCCTCATTAGCCTAGTTCCAAAGTACGACTGCTCGATGGTTCTGCGTTCGATTTCTAGGTCGAGCAATGTTTTCTATGAAATTTTTAGTAGTAGGCAGTGGCGTGATGGTGTCTTAATACCCATTAAAATTATTTCAGTAATACGTAGGTACGTTAATCTGTGTAATAATGAAGTCACATTATCTCATCAATTTTATTGTGTAAATTGCATCCAATCTTCGTGATCCAACATCGGAAAACAATTAAATTAATGTTAATTGAATTGGAAAATTGTTTCAATGTCCAAATCAATTAACGCGCACTTAATTGATTTGCGGTTTAAAATTATAATGTGGTTGCTCTCGCTACTAATGTTATAATCTTTGTCTAAAGGAGTATCTATGGAGTTTCTCGCCGGTTCTTCTCCATAAAACCCACTACATGGAAGGGCGCACCTAGTTTTTGACAATTTATAAGTACCTGTAACATACCATCACGCCTGTATTCCCCGAAGGGTTAGGCAGAGGTGTACTACGGTACACCCACAGTTCGCCGGTATGTTTAGGTCCCATGTAATAGGGGGCGAGCCTATTGCCATTAACCGGGCACAAATTCCAAACTCCGAGCTGCTACTGGGAATTTCATAGAAAAACCCAATAACACTTTGCTCGACCTGGGAATCGAACCCAGGACCTCTAGCGTAGCAGTCGCGCTCAGGACCACTTGGCTAATGAGGTAGTACCTGTAATACTAGTCTAATTTTAATAAAATATTTGACTTTGACTTTACTAATGAGCCTGGGGTCCTAGGATCGATTCCAAGGTGGAGCAGTGTTTTTGTTTCTTTATATAGATTATATTAGTAATTTGTTTGTTGCAGCGAACACCACAGATCTTGGAGTGTTGGATCCATCATTGTACAAGTCTGACTGCCTCGATGAAGATTTCATGTGGCCTGAAGGACACGTGGTAAGTAAATAAATTTATTTGTAAAATAAATTATCTTATCTCATAAAGCTAATACTTATAAGTAGTACTGATTATAGTTAGTCGGCTTTTCAATAACTTTACAACTTAAATCCGGGGATTTTCCTTTGACATTTATATCGGCGAACTTTGCCAATATTATCGCGTACCAAAATGAATCAAGTAAATATTTCTAAGTTACTTTAAAATTCAGCTCAGAGTGTGCTGCGAATTTTGTCTTACAGGAAAATACTTTTGCATTTTAAATGGAATGTCATTTTGATGCCACATTATAGAAGATTGTATGGGCTGTACGCTACATTATCCCTTGATTTGGAGCGAAGATTTTTCTTTGCGTTATGGATTTATGGACCTTTGTCTATAATATTTAAATCTACACTTAATATATAAAGCTGAAGAGTTTGTTTGTTCGTTTGCTTGAACGCGCTAATCTCAGGAACTACTGGTCCGATTTGAAAAATTCTTTCAGTGTTAGATAGCCCATTTAATGAGGAAGGCTATAGGCTATATATTATCACGCTACGCGGACGAAGTCGCGGGCAGAAGCTAGTACATGATAAATGACATCACAGTTTTGCATCTATACGAACATTGGACCGCCAATTCAAAGGTCTCGAGTTCAAATCTAAATGCTTAGTACTATGTCCCATATCCATGGACTATCAAGTCATAGTTAAGTCTTGAGATCACATACGCGGAATAACATTTTGCTCAACCTGGCAATCAAACCCAGTACAAAAATCCTGCACGGCTTGGAGATTTTCTTAATAACATGCACCTAGTGGGCTATATGGCATTAAGCCATCCTCACATTCTGAGACGAGACTCCTGCCCAGTGTGTATCAGTATAGACACATCTTCAAATGGAAGCTCATAATATGCACCAACTAGGTAACTTTTCCAAGTCAGTATATTTTAACACCTGCTCCTGCCCGTAACTTCGTCTGCGTGGACTTCAGAATAAAAGCCTATTTGTTATTCTAGACTATAATCTATTTCTGTGCTAAATTTTATCCAAATCCGTTCAGCCTTTCTGGTAAGAAAAGTAACATATCTACATCTACATCCTCAGAGACTTTCACGTTTATAATATTAGTAAGAAGTACTATGAGCAATAAATTAGTCTATTGTTGTATTTTATCTATATTCTCCGACTCGAAGTGGTGTGTGATAGTGATATCTAAAATTGTTTGAGCTTGATCATCGATGTTTGAATCTGCGGAGGATTGAATTAGATATTTGTAAAACATCCAATTTCAGCAGAAACTTGTACGTTATCTACAAAAATATTGTGTTTCAAAACTCGGTGTAAACTAGGTCTCAGATTTTTTATTTTGCTGCGTTACAGACAGCTTTGTAGAACCTTTTTTACCTGCAATATTGTGTTTCAAGCCCTTACTATTCCAAATTTTTTTCTTCGTAGGAGACTTAGCTTTATAATTATTTTTGTCACCTTTATACAACATAAAAATTGACAACTTTCGTGTTGAGCCAGCTTTACGCATTAATCAAATTTGTTCGAGACAGTCATTAAGCGCTCCATTGACCTATCGCCCTAAAGATCCTATATTAACCCCTTATGACCTAGACCAAAAAACAAATAGTGTGGGACATGTTTATGTTTATCTTCGAATTTTAAAATAGCCTAACCACAAGGCTTGTTATTTATTATTTATCTCTACTATTATAAAATTTAAAAAAAGCTGTGTCTGTAAATTAAAGATATTTAAAAAAACAAGTGGGTTAGGGTATATAAACGCCTCCGAACCCAAAAATGTGATTTTTAACTTTTTTTTTTATGGGATAGGGGGGAAAACGGATCACCTGATGGTAAGTGATAACCGCCGCCCATGGACACCCGCAACACCAGAGGAGTCGCAAGTGCGCTGCCCGCCTTTAAAAGGGTTTGGGCCTCCGGTAACCTCAACTCACTCGGCGAAACACAACGCAAGCGTTGTTTCACGCCGGTTTTCTGTGAGGCCGTGGTATCACTCCGGTCGAGCCGGCCCATTCGTGCCGAAGCATGGCTCTCCCACGTGAGGAAACGAATAAGTAAATAACTAAAGAATAGATTTTAATTTTGTTATCACTGTTAGAAAGTATGTGCTCCAACTTGCAGGCGTTATAGCCTGTTATGTCACGTTACTATTTTTGGCAAAGTAACTATAACCTCATGTTTCGATAACCAAAGTTTAGAAGTCCCAATACCACATATTCTACCGAACTGTATGAACTCTACCCACTGGGAAAGCACTTTATAAAAGATGACAGACTGTTGGAACTCCACACAGCTCCGTTGGACACCGCACTCGCTAACTTTGAGAAATGCTGATTAGTTTGCTGCTAAATCATATTACTTAGCGCCGGGATTGCAAATGAAATAAACGGGCTAAATTAAAATAACAATCCTTTTACTTTGACTGATTAAGCACTCTTGTTTATAAATTACACTGAACGACTAATTAAAACTAAGAAATTATTTAAATGTCGCATTGTTATATAATGTAAGTATGTATATTAACCGGGCTAGTCTGAGTTCTAAACCAGAGAAAATAAGCAACTTCATTTTAAACCAGCTGTTTCAGGCTGGTTTTACGCCTGTAGGTCGGGTTAACGGTAATGACGATAAGTATATGATTATTGTTTACTGCACGCAAAATGCGCGCTATAATAGCGTTATAATTTAAATTATCTATTATAGAAAACAAAAACCCTTTTTGTGTTACAATTTCAGTTTACTGCAAGATGCCATAGCCGATCTTGCAGTAAACTGAAATTGTTACTTTAACTTTTAATAAGATCCAAACGACAAAGAACAAAAAGGGTTTTTATTAAACAACTAGCCTCTGCCCGCGGCTTCGCTCACGTGAAGCTATATCAGGAGTAAAAATGGAAATCCAACATTGATGACCTCTTCTTTGTATGGGCCTCTATATATCAGGGAGGTCAAGCTGTATCTCATGATTCATTTAATTAATTAAGATAAGACGCTCACCAGTTTTTAAGTTGGAGCATATACTTTCTAACAGTGATAATAAAATTAAAATCTATTCAGTAGTTTTTGCTCCAACCCGTAACAAACAGACAAACAGACAAGAATTTTAAAAATCACATTTTCGGTTTCGGAGACGTTTATATACTTACCATAACCCACGTGTGATTTTTTAAATATCTTCAATGTACAGACACAGCTTTTTTACAATTTTATAATAGTAGAGAAGAAGAAGAAGAGATTCACACCAATGCAAATATAAGAGTAAACAGCCTGACCGGACCCAAAGACAAATTCACAATTCCTCATGCATATTTATGTAGTTCGCGTTCAACTTTTGCTGTTTTCTTGCCCTGTCTTATAGGAACGGCATTAAAATGAATAGCAAAATATTTATAAAGTTTAAACGATACAAGAACTTTGTTTATTATGACTCGATTTAATATTTTATACTATAATCATGCGCGAAGTGAATTTCAAAGTTGTTATACATAATTGGTAGATAAAAAGGTTCAACCGTAGGCGGAGTCAGTATTTTGATAATGTATTATATTCAATTACAGTTAGGGGTTATAATACTATGCTTATTATAATCACAATCTCTTATTTTTTAAACAGAGGAACTAATGGCAGATATGCAATACCTATGCAAAGTCTTATCTTTGATTTAATGGTTCGTTTGTAGAAACATTACAATGAGATATCTCACACCATCACACCTGTATTCCCTGAGAGGTTAGGTAGAGATGTCATGTACTTATAAATCCCCCTCAGTTCGCCAGTATATTTAGGTCTCATGTTTTCATTTTTTTATGGAATAGGGGAGCAAACGAGCATACGGGTCACCTGATGGTAAGCCATAACCGCCGCCCATGGACACCCGCAACACCAAAGGTGTCACAGTGCGTTGCCCACCTTTTAAAAGGGTTTGGGCCTCCGGTAACCTCACTCACTCGGGTTTCACGGTTTTCTGTGAGTCCGTGGTATCATTCCGGTCGAGCCGGCCCATTCGTGCCGAAGCATGGCTCTCCCACGTTAAGCCACGTTGTAATATAAGAGAGGAGTCGCGTGCCCAGCAGTGGGACATATAATGGGTTAATTATGACATGTTATCTATCTATACTAATATATAAAGCTGAAGAGTTTGTTTGTTTGTTTGCTTGAACACGCTAATCTCAGGAACTACTGGTGCGATTTGAAAAATTATTTCAGTGTTAGATAGCCCATTGAGGAAGGCTATAGGCTATATATCATCACGCTACGCGAACGAAGTCGCGGGCAGAAGCTAGTATAATATAAGGCGAGCCTATTGCCATTAATCTTTGTTTACAAATCGAAACTCTGAGCTGCTACTGAGAATTTATAGAAAGATTCAATAATGCTGCTTGATCTAGGAATCGAACCAACGACCTCTAGTGTAGCAGTTGCATTTGGGATCGATACAAGGTCGATACGAGGCAATTAGATAAGAGGTAGACAGATAGCTAACAAGAGGCACAAAAATATTGTAATTTTTGGTAGTGTCGATTAGAATTTAAATTTAGACTAAGCGTTTCAAATTTATATTGCGAGGTAATAAATATCTTTAAGCTGTTAGCAACGATAAATCTTATTTACTTTATCTTTGAAGAATAAGGCGAAAGCAATATAAATCAAAGTAAATCAAATAATGCCTGCAAATACATCTAATTGTATTATTTGGTTTAATCTTAGTAAATAAACATTTTACTTTTTTATAACATATCATCACACTTGTATTCCCCGAAGGGTTAGGCAGAGGTGTACTTATAATGTACATCAACAGTTCGCCGGCATTTTGAGGTCCCATGTAATAGGCGGCGAGCCTATTGCCATTGCCCGTACACAAATCTAAACTCCGAGCTGCTACTGAGAATTTCATAGAATACCCAATAACATTTTGCATGACCTAGGAATCGAATCCGGGACTTCTAACGTAGTAGTCGCGCTGGAGACCACTATACTAATGAGGCAGTTACTTTTTTATCAAACTCAATAAGAATTATTATTTAGTTAAGTTCTTTTCTTCAAGCTTTGAGTGAAAATATTTGTTAAACCCAGAGGGCAATCTTATTGGTCATCTATACTAATATATAAAGCTGAAGAGTTTGTTTGTTTGTTCGTTTGCTTGAACGCGCTAATCTCAGAAACTACTGGTCCGATTTTAAAAATTATTTCAATGTTAGATTGTCAATTTATTGAGGAAGGCTATAGGATATAAGGCGGACAAAGTCGCGGGTAGAAGCTAGTACATAATATTTATAGGCCATTACTGCTCGTGTGACGTAACTTTAGAGTAAATTCCAATGTCAGGCGATAAGTAGACGCCCACTCGTTTTAATTTTGCGTAAAAGTGACACGCTTTTACGATGGCCCGTATTTTTGATAGCATGTTGGGGCGTAAATTGTGATGTTACATTTCAACGTTGGATAGCTTTTCTTAAATTCCCTCGTAAGCCCGTGGTCCTGAGCGTAACTGCTACGGTAGTGGTCCTGTGTTCGATTCCTAGGTTCGAACAGTATAATTATTCTATTAAATTCTCTATATGAGCTCGGAGTTAGGTATTCGTACATCCGTTTAATGGCAATAGACTCGCGACCTATTACAATAAACTTAAAAATACTGTGGGTATTCATTAGTATACGCCTTTGCCTAAACTTTTGGAGAATAGTGATGATAGTATTTTATGTTAACTTTTCTCATTTACCTCAAAATAACTGCTCTTCATATTCGGACTAAAGTTTTTCAAAACAAGTATTTTTAATAATGAAATGAATAGCTTCAATCCTGACGTGTGTACCACCCTCTTTCCAATCATCGTGTATTGAAAGCGGTACTCGTAAAATAAAATCGTCAATCGACGCGTCGCTGTCATAGAGCGTAGAGAGTAATTGATATGACGTGCTACCTTAATTGACCTCCTATTTTAATTTCCCAAGGGTCGAGTGTGGTTCACTTTGAAATATGAGGCGGGGACTGAGAGGCTACAGGTGCATATAATAAAGGCGAAGCATCTGCCTTCGCGCACACCCGCGCTGGCCAACGCGTGCGACCCTTATATCAAGTAAGTGATTGCTATTAATGAAATTAATTTTACGCCCTCGTCACGTTTTTAAAAATATATGCCATATAAATATATACAACCTTATTTTTTATACACCGTAATACTTTAAAGGGGTGATACCATTGTAAAAAACTTTTACAATGGGAGCAACCTTGAAATCATCAAAATAAAGCGTTGTTTTTAACATTTTATCGAGTCATAAATATATGATATGATATAACAGCAGTAGTTTTCGGTATAATATAAATTAAGGAATAATCTGTACAGCAGACTGTACAAATTATTCCTTATTATTTAGGTACTTATATAAAAAAAATAACTTCTAAGTTTCGGCTGACAGATTGCACGTTCTTTATAGCACGAAAGTTTTTCGGATGGTCGATATTCGTGATTTCATCGATCGTCGATCGATCGATCGTCATTTGATAAAAATGTAACGTGCCTTGTAGTTTCGATTCAATTCAATGTATCAACGTTCGATTTTCATGGTAGGTCCCCTGGTGCGAACACCTACGCTGCGCCGATCTAGTGACATTCAAAGAGTCAGCCGAATAATAAATTAATTACCCCTCACCGCAACGAAAGTGAATATAAAATGAAATCATTCGGATCACGTATCAGAAGGAATAACTGAACCGATTTTTCAGCTTCAAAGTTTTTTCAGTTTGCGTTCAATTTAAGGATTCATGAATAAGTTATTTGCCATGTTATTTCAACTAAGTTTGTGACCAAAATGGTGGTGTATGAGCTTGACAACTAAGTTTATGGTCCTTTACTAAGTCAACAATCGAATTGTTTACCCACTTGTTTGAAGTGTTTATATTGTTCGTGACGTTAATAGAAATTAAACTCCTCAGGATTCAATTGATGCCTGATGAGAGGAGGGTGCTTCAGACGAAACAAAAGAAGAAGACTTGCAACCCCTTCTTCGATGAGACGTTTGTTTACCAAGTAAGTATTTATTACGAACCCTTCCAAATAACAACCCTATTATTACTGGAACACCACTCAAAATAATTACTGAAAGTACTTCCATTTTGTAAATAAGCGTGAAATAGGTAAGTAAAACTCAAAATTGGCTTAAAATTCAGTTTTAACATAACATAACATACCATCACGCTTATTTTTCCCGAAGGGTTAGTTAGGCAGAAGCGTACTAATGTACACCCACAGTTCGCCGGTATGTTTAGGTCCCATGTAATAAGGAGCGAGCCTATTGCCATGAGACGGGCACAAATTCCATATTCCGAGCTGTTACTGAGAATGTGAATGTATATATATGTAGAATGTGAAAAACCCAATATCACTTTGCTCGACCTGGGAATCGAACCCAGGACCTCAAGCGTAGCAGTCGCGCTCAGGACAAATTCAGTTTTATTTTTTATAATATCTACAAATGCGTAAACGTCGCTGACCTGAGGGCACAAAGATTAAATAAAAAATATTTTTAAGCAAGCACTCCCATTGACCCACGTTACTTAAATATTCCATTGTTTCTAATACAATTCATTCCCGTTTTAGCTCGGTAATTTCATTTGTTTTTTGTTCAAATAGCTGAATGGTTGAATTTTAAATCAGTGTAGGGTATTTTATATCCAGGCGTAATTAGGTCTGGATATAAAATACCCTACACTACACAGGTATCGTGGAAGAGTTAAATATAGATATATAAAGAATCCTATCAAAACTGGAATCAGAACTATTATTTTCTATTTAACTTGTACGACATAGTTTTTTTAGACGATCACAATGTAGGACACATTGTGATTGTCTGGACATATTTTGTGATTAATGTAGTTGGTTATTCAATTGTAACATAATTTAACTTCTTATTTGTTTGTTTGTTGTTCCTGATAAAATAAAATACTAATATAGCTAGGTATGTTCGAGTTTATGTAGTGAAGCTGTAAGTGACTTTTATGACAACATTAGTTTTGACTAATCGTATTAGATTCATGTTACTTTATGTTCTGAGATGACTACTTATTTATGAATAATGTGTCGCTTAATTTTATCGTTTGTAAGAATTACTAAGATGGTTTTTAAGACTTTTATAACTAACATTAAAGGGACAAATCTTAGTTTGAATTTTTTTTTTAAAAGCTTACTAGCAATGTGGGTTGCACATCACTAGTATTCTTGTTAACCCCTCGTGCTAAGCTTAAATGCTTGTGTTAAGAGTGGGTTCACGTCGGTAGTGTAATGGGTGGGATTCGAACTGGCAACCACATGATCGCAAGTCCGACATTAGGCTACCGCCGCTTCTAAAATACTTTTATTTTATTTTTAATCTCAAATATGTTATTTGTAACTAGCTTGGCTTTGCCTACATTATAATCAACATGCGATGAGCACAGGATGGAATATTTAAGCTCAAAATAATGTCAAATATCGTATCACTTTGACACGGATTTAATTACGTTAATGGAAATTTTAGCGATCGCCGATATGAGGCTGTGTGGGCCAGGAAGCTTTTAACTTGGGTTACCGGTTAAATACATAGATGAACACAATTAACTTTGTCGGGTTATTTCCCGTCTATATTTACTTAATACAGGAACATTTATTAAGGTTATACCAACCGTCGAGATGACGTCCTTCCGTCATTTGGGGTTCATGCTGAAAATCAGCGCTGTATTGTGGGTTGTGCCATAATACGGCTTAATGCTGAGTGTGAACCTCTTTTGTCACAAAACTTATGTACCTAGTTCTTATTATAAAAGCTAATGTATGTTTAATATTGTTTTTTTGTGACAAATAGATATGTTTTCTTCTTCTTCTTCTTCTTCAACCTGGACGGTTTATTAACCGACTCCAAAAAAGGAGGTGGTTCTATGTTCGCCTGTATACAATGTGTTTTATGTATGTCCACCGATATTTTCGTCAATTGTAGTTTTTCCATGATAAAATCAGAAGTAACTCGGTTTTTGGATTTGTGGCTGGTTAATGGCAATTGGCTCGCCCGCCCTGTCATGGCACCTAAACATCCCGGCAAACATTGTCAGTCTCAGCGACCTATTTTAAATCCCCGTTGTAAAAAGTAGGATGTAATAAGTTTAACGTGTGTATCTGCGTGTTTGTCTGTGGCATCGTACCTCCTTCCTACATGCATGACCCGATTTTGATCCGTTTTTTTTGTTTGCAAGGAGATTTGTCGATATTGTACTTAGTTTTGATTTAAGAAAATCTGGTCAGCCGAGTGAAGATCTGGTCAGCTCTTTTCAAGTTGAAGGGATGTGAGCATCCACATGTCTGATCGATTTGAAATTTGGTATCCTGTTACTTCATTGATATTTGAAGAATACAAAATACATACAAACAAAATACAAACAAAACTTGATGCTGCGATTTTTTTATTCTCAAATTTAATGTTATACCTACCTACTCTAAATAGTTTCTATCTATAGGTTATTTTTTTAATGGAATACATTTTATACTTTTCGTAACGGACGTAATACATACGCATATAGGTACCTTATTCCTTTATCAATAACTAGCTTCTGCCCGCGACTTCGTCCGCGTAGCGTGATGATATATAGCCTATAGCCTTCCTCAATAAATGGGCTATCTAACACTGAAATGATTTTTCAAATCGGACCAGTAATTCCTGAGATTAGCGCGTTCAAGCAAACAAAAAAACAAACTCTTCAGCTTTATATATTAAGTATAGAAGTATAGATTTAATCCAATGTTGTTTACGCGAACCTAATTGCTAGCAAACCCGAAAGTCCCACACATAGGAAACTACGTACACACTGCTACAAACCAAAACCAATATTTGTGGGTCGAAGTTTGAAAGTTACGGAACTATTTCCCCTAATAATTTTCAGCTAGGTCTTAAAGTTACGTGGAACAAATCCCATCTTGTTCTCATATAAACTTAGTTAACTTCATCGAAACTAGAACTTTTCTCATTTCGGTTTCATCGTTCAAAATTCGAACCGTAGGCTTTTAAAGAGATTTTGTCATTCCATGTCAAACAAGGTTTTATAAGCCACAAAATAAATTAGGAGTGTTAATATAAAGTAAATAGGTACATGGTTTATTTTTAAATAATATTATATCAACTTAACCTGTTATTATTTTAAGTCAACTATCCAAATGCCTTATTAGCCTAGTCTGTGAACTGTGGGTGTACATAAGTATGCATCTGTCTAACCCTTCAGGGAATACAGGCGTGATGGTATTTATCAATTTTAGAACAACCATCCGTAAACCTTATAAATATCTGATACATGCAGGAATCGAATCCACCATTTATTTATCACATCACACTGTTTTTAACGTACTTAAGAATTATTTCAAAAGTGACAGACTAAATGGGCGTTTTTACACTGTAGTAGCTCGGAGTTTACTTTCTTTTTATTTTTGACAGATCCCGCCTGGCAAGATAGAGAGTCTAACGCTCAAACTGTCAGTACTGGATGTGGGCAGAGTTGGGAAGGGGAAGCAGCTGATTGGTCACATCATACTGCCTCTGACCGAGTTGGATGGCGTGGCACCCGATGAGGAACCACAACTGTACAAGCTGGATATTGAAAAGGTTAGTAGCTATATGAATTTCTTATGTCATCGGATTTTGTATAGACTTTGGCAACTACCTGACAATTTGACTTTACCTGAAATTTATATCTTTATAGATGTCACCAGATATACACATACCTACCTATATGTTGAAGCGTGTAAAAAATAATGACAATGTAAATAATAAATAACGTACTAATGTACACCCACAGTTCGCCGGTATGTTTAGGTCCCATGTAATAGGTGGCGAGCCTATTGCCATTAACCGGGCACAAAATCCTAACTCCGAGCTGCTACTGGGAATTTCATAGAAAAACCCAATAAGACTTTGCTCGACCTGGGAATCGAACCCAGGACCTCTAGAGTAGCAGTTGCGCTCAGGACCACTTGGCTAATGAGGCAGTTAAAAATAATAACAAGTTAATTATGTAACATAAAATAAAATAACATATTGGCTGTGTTTCGTCATGTGACATTCGGTATTTAAGACTTTCAGTGCTGTAAAGGGTCTTTTAAAAAACTCATCATGCATTTATATGGAAGAAAGTCCCTTAAGAGATGGTTGCTATTACCCTGCTGACACGCTAATCTTCTTACGTTTATCTTCCCTTTGTTTTGCTTTACGGCGTGAACACGATTATAATTGTGTAGTTCATGTGTCATGCCAGAATAATAAGCCATCTTGTATGAGGATATTTATTCTTCATAAGAATATTAAATTAATTATTGTAATATATGTATATCAGCTGTGTGTGCTATTATATCGCATCCCAAAGGACTTTTTGAGACACAAAAGTATTAACTTATGAGTCTGAAGCAGAATATATTACCATGGATGTATATAAAATTTTGGCCTAATTAGCCTAGTGGGCCTGAGCGCGACTACTACGCTAGAGGTCCTGGGTTCGATTCCCAAGTCGAGCAGTGTTATTGGAATTTACTATGAAATTCCCAGTAGCAGCGTGAAGTTTGGAATTTGTGCCCAGTTAATGACAATAGGCTCGCCCCCTATTATATGGGACCTAAATATACCTGCGAACTTTGGTATGCATTAGTACACTTCTCTGCCTGTCTCTTCGTGGGGTATAGGCGTGATGGTATGTTGTGTATGTAATTTTGGGAATTATTAGGTATACGACCTCAAAGTTTCCTGATATAAAATAAAAATAAAGCATCACAACGCCTTGCATAGCTAGTTGACAATAACAAAAAAATATAACTTGAAGTGCCATCTGTTGTACCTACTTTCTTGTAATAAATTAGTCTTCTGAATCTTATAATTTCTAAATTTATTATAATTAATGAGATGTAGTTAATGTAACTATACAATCTAACATTAACTAGATGTAGTAAAATGTACCTAACGATGTTCTTTTTAAAAAGTAAATGGCGGTTTTCAGCCGCGTTTAGTGTTATTTTATGCAGTTGAGATATTTTTAAGACAATAGGTTCTTGAGTAAATCTGTTTATAAATAAGAAATACATTATTCTATGCATTATTTTCTATTAATCTCTAAAGTGCATAATAATAAAGATAAGGACAACATGTTGTTGAAGTTTATGCATGTGGTTGAAGTTTAACCATATTCGCATCTCATCAAATTTGTATAAATTGCACTTTATGAACTTATGAAATATCTCGCCTATATATACAGGCGTGATATATAGGCGTGATGGTATGTATGTATGTTATTTTTTATTATAATTATAAAACATATTTAACATTGTTAATTTTTTACAGGATCTGCAAGAACCTACATCAGACTTAGGCGAGATTCTCGTGTCATTACTATACAATGAAAACCTACACAGACTCACGGTCACTGTCATAGAAGCTCGAGGGCTTAAGGTACCTAACAGTCACTTGAAATTTAGTGATTTTTTATGGGAAAGGGGGCAAACGAACAGTCGGATTGCCTGATGGTAAACGATTACTGCCACCCATGGACACTCCTCTGGACACTCCTCTGGTGTTGCGGGTGACACAGAGTAGTGTCAAGTGCGTTGCCCAAAAAAATAATATTTTATTTGTGGCTCACCTTTTCTTGTGTCCACTATTATTATTACCTTGTTATGAATGAAACCCGTATTAACTATACGTTTGTATGTGTTTAGTCTATAAGAATTTCAATTGTTAATTCAACCCGTAGAAGATATTATCTCTAGATACTGCTATGTTCTCTGAACAGCGATATTAATTTGAATTTAGATTGAACTGAAGTCCGGTTTTTGCTTATGTGTGGTCACATTCATATTTCAGTTCTACTTGGAAACTTTGAGACATTAGTATGTTTGTATACAATGTAACAACTATAATATGTGTACTAAAGCAGATGTCTACATTCGTATTTTGCTGCATGTACTTACGTTTGTTCTAAAACAAAGTTTTCTAAATAGACATTGTTGAATAAAGGGTTGAAAGGTCACAGATAATTAACCCTCAAAACATGAAGTAAAACGATTTCTGAGCTCATCTATGAAGTTTTAATGAGAATAACACTTTTAATATTTGTATAACCTTAAATAATTAGATTTTGAATTTAGTGATTACGTAACATCACAATTCGATTTCATACATTACATCACATAATATAAATGTAGATTTGATATTTAATTGTCATTAATTTGTTATCAGAATGTGTAAAATAATCATTATCATTGCAAATAAAATTGTTTGTGTCGTTGACAGGAAATTGTACAACTTTTAACAATAACAATTTTGGGATCTTGTGTTTTCTAATCAGGGTCACCAGGTACTCCAGATCTTCGATTATCCCAGTTTTTATAGTTTTCCCTTTATGTGGCCATTAAACCCTAACTCTGTACCAAATTTCAGCTCTCTGAGTTTATGGGAAGTACTAGTTCTATTTTGATGATCATGAGTGAGTGAGTGTCATAAATGCGAAACTTTGCATTCACTTAACTTCAGAACTAAATGACTCACAGACTTGAAATTTTGTATTTTAAGTATGTAATTATAGCTTACTGGATGAAGAAAATTTCTGCGTTCTGGTCTTATCCAGAGGTTCTCAAATAGGGGCCTGAAAATGCAGCGAAATGGTTCCAGTAAAGGATGATACGGCAGTGTTTGTTTCGCGCTCGTCTTGGCGGGGGCACTGCCGTGCCCCCAGATAATACTTAATCAAAAACAAAATGTAACCGAAATTGAGAGAACCTCCCATTTTTTAAATTAGAATAGTGAAAATTTAATTAAAAACGCCAATTGCCAAGCCAAAGAAAATCAACCACTCCTTTTGTCTCTAGTTGGATCCCTCCTCCAACAAGAAAGAGATGGTGGTCCGAGTGACGCAAGAGCGTGCATGTAGAGGGGTGCGCGCGCGCCGCACCGCCGCGGTGGACGTGGCAGACGACGGCAGCGCCTTCGTCTCTGAGTGCTTCCACTTCAGACTGAGGGCAGATGAGCTACATACCACCAGCGTCACTATACAGGCGTTGCAGCCACATTCCGTTTATGCCAAAGGTATGTATTATTTCTCTCTATTGAACTGAGCCATTTTTTGAGTAAATATACCCTACCTTTTTATTCAATAAAGATATGTAAAAAAAAAAAACAAGTGGGTAGGGGTATATAAAAATCTCCGGTCCCAAAAATATGATTTTTTAAATTCTTGTTTGTTTCGGGTTGGCGTAAAAACTACAGAATAGATTTAAATTTTCTCATCACTGTTAGAAAGTAACTGTAAGTAAACTTTTTTTTAATGGGATAGGGGAACAAACACCAGAAGACAGTTGTTTTGGCCTACGGCATCCTCACTCACTTGGTGAAACACTAAAAAGTATATTATCATCTTTATTTCAGACCGCCTGCTCGGTAAATTCGTATTAGGATCATACATGTTTGCAAGAGGGCGAGCTTTACAGCACTGGAACTCAGCCCTCGCCGCACCCATGGAACAAGTCAAACAGTGGCACCCGCTCACCAATTAAAACGACAACCCGGCCAAATTATGAATAACCGACGACAACCGACCCCACGTAGCTGAGTGTATCTTAACTTGGACGTATTATATTATACACATAGATATATTTTATCCATAAATTGTGACAACGTTTGTGCTCTCATTCGATTCTACAATTTGTATCGAAATTATACAATTCGTATTTCAACGTTGTTAAGAGCTAAAGTGGACGCTTGTCCGACTTTATCGTATTTAATCGGCATATAAGACCCATTAAGATATATAAATCCGGCATATAAGATATAAAAATGGAAAGGGCTTTATTATTCTTGCAATAGAATTAAATACACGTGTTTTTAAAGAAAATAAAACATGACGCTAAGGCCTCGAAAAAATACGCGAATAGGACGCATTTAATTTTTAAATAGTACTAAAAAAAATTTTTTTAAACCCAATATAAAATCGTTTTTTTGCGTATCTACTGTTAAATCCGTATTTATCTAATTTATTTTAATTATCGCGCTAATATTCGGGCTAGTGGTTATATGAATCACTTTATCATTAACAAACTAAACTTTTCGACCATTATGATGAACCATAAAAACCTCAGAACAGTACACGACAGACGACAAATTAGGTGACTCTTGACAACACTTACAGCTGTCTGTAGGAGTACCTATGTCGTCACTGGAATCGTTTCGATTAATTAGCCACAGATTAAAAAAATAACTAGTTATTTAGGTTCTAGGAATCTTAAGTTTAAAACACAATAAATTTAATAATAAAAACTATATCTGTCAAGTATGTGAATATTATTTACTTTTATTTGTATCTACGTCTAGTATACCTATCTTCATAGATACTTCAATATAAAAACAAAATTTACAATTAAAAAAATATTCCTAAAACTGAAACGACTGAGTGCACAAACATCCGGATAATTTATGTTCCAAAAAATATTTTTATTTCAAATTGCAAATCATACTTTGTGTATATTACAGTTAACTTAGGCTAGTGAAGAACGACACTTGTAAAATCTATAATATTCTATTTGAATTGAATATCTTAAAAGTAATTTCAAAATATCTAAAATGAATTTAATCATATTTTTGTAACTCCAATTTACAATTATTACAAGTATTATAGCTACTTATTCAATTTTTTTTTATTTCTTATAGCTGAGATAAACAGTAAAGTTTATTTGCAATAAAGTAAACAAATGTATATTAAAATGGAGTTCCAATTATACTATTTCAAACAAGTATGAACAAAAGATATTGTCTTTAAAAAATTCAGATATTGATATCTCGAAAACTTTCACTTTACCTACTTATATACTGAAAATCATTGTATTGCTCATAGATAATAATTTTATGAAATAAATGTATTACGTATTCAGAATATTTCAATTTAAGCTACACTTTATACTATCAATAAATATAATTATTTATAAATGTTTAATGATATAAAATATTGCCAATATACATGTACTGTAGTATCATATAATTTCAACAATGTGCAAAGTCAATGAAATAAAATTATGTAACGCCAAATTGGCGAAAATCTGGTATTTTATTTTAATAAACCGATCCTAATATGAAAATAACCAATTGTCCACTATTCAATTAAATAATTTGTTGATACATGCTCTCTATTTAACAAATACTGATTGCCACAACATTATACGATCGTGTCCCATAAATGTAAGTAATAATATTTACAAACACGACACTAAAGACACGCTATAAAAAGGTTGGAGCGATGACAAGACACAATGATATCACACATGCCATCTTGAATACCTCATATGAATAGTTTACTAAAAATTAAACTAAGATGTTAGCTAGAGTGGTTACCTACTTAGTGTCTATAGAAAGTACAGTCGGCAAAAGAGTAAAGTATACAGGTAGTGAATGTCATTTGCAACTTAACAAAGACTGTGTTAAAAATAATTTCCTGCAAAAGGTTGTAGGCTCTATTACTCCTGTGCTAACCCATCTCATAAATCGCTGTTTTGATGCTGGTGTTTTCCCTGATGTTCTGAAAAAGTCCATTCTTGTTCCGATACACAAAGCAGGGAATACTGATTGTGTTAACAATTATAGACCCATCTCAATACTCACATCACTTTCAAAAATATTTGAGCGCGTCCTTAACTGTAGACTTGTTAATTACCTAGAATCAAATCAGCTACTTTCTTCAACACAATATGGTTTTCGAGCAGGCAAATCCACTGATGATGCGATTCATAATTTCACCTCATTTTTAGTTGGGAAAATGGATAAAAACGAAAAGTGTATTACCATCTTTCTCGATCTCGCTAAGGCGTTTGACACAGTCTGTATTCCCAACCTTTTAAACAAACTAAATTGCATGGGTATTCGGGGGAAGCAACTTGATCTTTTCGCGGATTATTTATCGGGAAGGTATCAGTGTCTAAGTATTGGTGAGCACATGAGTGATGATCATAAAGTAACATATGGAGTTCCCCAAGGGAGTATTCTTGGACCAACTTTATTCTTATGTTACATAAACGAACTCTGCCAACTTAATATCCAAGACTGTAAAATTATTTCATATGCAGATGATACCACGTTAACATTTGTTGGTGAAGGTTGGGAGGACGTATTTGCTAAAGCCCAAAAGGGGTTAAACACGGTGTGCCACTGGCTTGCTGCAAACTCACTGACACTAAATGCGGAAAAAACCAAATTCATGCAGTTCTCCATTCATAACCCACCAGTGAACACACAGAGACAAATATATGCTCACCAGTGTTCTGTCCCTCCTGCATCACAGTGTGGCAACTGTGCACTTATTGCATCGACAAAATCTATACGTTACTTAGGTGTAACTATTGATAATAGGCTTTCGTTTGGAGAACACATTCATAATATTGCTCAAAAAATGCGTAAACTAACCTATATTTTCAGACAACTTAGGTACGTGGCAGATAGAAAGACACTAATTATCGTTTACTATGCCATCATTCAGGCGATGGTAACTTATTGTATTGTAACATGGGGCGGCACAGATAAAACCAAATTATTGGAATTAGAGCGAGCCCAAAGGCTGATTTTAAAGGTTACCTTTTTCAAACCTAGACTATTTTCTACCCGGAAATTATATCAGGAAACTGAAGTCCTAACTGTTAGACAGCTGTACATCCTCTTTAGCGTTCTTCGACAACATAAGGATCTATCGGCGTTTAACCAGGAAATCATTCATACGAGAAGGCACTATGCTGTTAGTAAAACATATAAAACTAAAACTAGATTTGCTCAAAAATTCTTCAACTTTATCACACCCAGACTATACAATCAAATTAATAAAGCATTAAATATATTTGATAATAACACTCAAGCATGCAAAAGAAAAGTAACATCTTGGTTACTAGGATTAGACTACCAAAAAACTGAAGAACTCCTGGAAATTAAGAAATAAAATAAAATGAAACATAACATAACTAAAGATGTATTGCAGGGCAAATTACTTTCTATTATAATACATACACAACAAACCCACATAACCATATACATACTTTCAAACACATTCACCACACACCACACCTCACACACACACTCATTAAATATACTTTTTTTTTTATACATTCTTCATTCTTCTTGTCATATGTACATATACACAGTGACTCTTCTACCTGTCACTCTGCGATTTCAAAGATCAATCATCAACATTATTTGTTGTTTTTGGTACACAGCTTCTTTTAAAAAAATGCTATAATAATGTTTGTTGGTGGAGACCTGGTGTCCTAAAATACAGGCTTCGGCTTAGTTTAGGCACCAGTCTTCCATGGATAAAATAAATTATAAGTAGCAAGATTAATACTACACCTGCATTTTTGTACATGAGATTATGTTATTATCTTTGTAAGTTTTTGTATATTTTTCATTATTGTTCTTGTCTGTGGAAGAGAAAATAAACTATTTTTATTTATTATTTTATTTTTTTAATTATCTACCAGAGTTTGTTTTATAGGCACAAGCAAAAGTACTCGCGTTTTAATACAACAGATTACGTGGCACACATCTTTAATCATCGTCACCACTTATATCTAACTCTTTCGTTGTCCGTACTTACTATTTGTATTACGGTGAACTTGACTGACTGTCCAAATAATTTTTCATTATAAATAAATAATGTAGCTCTCTCCCCTCCAATTTCTTCATTCTATGATGTTTTTAATGAATTCTTCGTTGGGTATAAGGAAGCTTACAATTTGACTCTTTCTAATCTCTTTGTTACGTGGCAACTGGAATTTTTAATTATTCTTTCATTACTTCTTATTCCCAGATCGATCAAATTGTTATTGTTTTGCTGAAATAAAATTCTCAGCAGCAGCTCGGAGTTTGGATTTGTATTGCGTTAATGACGATATGCTCCCCTCAAAATCAAAATACATGGGACCTAATTATATTGGCTAACTGTACCTAACCCTTGGGGGCACAAACTGTGCTTTTATGTATCAATGTAGAAATTGTATGTATCATTGAGAAATTTTAGTGTCCAATTCCATTTTCGTTCATTTCAAATATTGTACAGTAGGTACGTATGTATAGGTACAATATAATGTTGTAAACTTTATTATTATATCCCGAGAAGCTAAAGTGTAGTGAGTGCAATAAACTGAAATATTTTTGATGCACTGGATCTCTCATAATACATAAAGGTTTACGATCGTAAAACTGGGAATTCGACATCTCTCGTTTCCAGAAACCCGAAGCAGTTATAGCAATTTTTGCTCAGTTATATAAATTGTATATTTTCATTTGGGGAACTATGTTATGTGTAGGTATCTAGCGACTAGTGTCCACTAAGACGATATAAATTGAAATAAATCTTTTAAGAGTCCAGCTGACCGAATTTCCAATGCAAACGTCAAAAAATCAATCATTATTCAAACAAAATTGATTCCAAGTGTGTTATTATTCGGTTTCTGATACCGTTAATCTAGGTTCCTGCTATACTATTTTGTCTAAAATACTTCACTGGAAATAAATGTAAGCAAATGCAATTCTTGAAAATTTTACCAAGTTTGGAACAATTTTCCGCCTTTCCGGTTGTTTATTTCCAGTGAAGTACTGGTAGATGTAATGATATGGTAACATAGAATAACGGTATCTCAATCTAAGTAATAAAATAATTGGATAAAATATTGTTTGGATCACGATTTATTTTGGTAATACTTTTTGATGGCAATTCAATATCCGTCGGATCTTTAAGGTAGACATTGTTGTTAGACGTCTGTTACAATTACGAATGTTACAATTACTGTAAGGTAGATGTTTGTAATTGTAACATTAAAATGTCTAACAACTTAGACTACCCATGACCACGGATGCAGTAAAGGATCCGAAACTTCGAGAATGAAATAATATCAATACAATGCGTTATAACCGTAAGAAGTAGGTAAGTAGTTTTATTTGTTGTTTTGTCTTTTAATCGCGTAAGTTTCAGAAACCAGAGGCCTTATTATGACGTGATATCGTCATCATTTTCCGATTGAAAGAGAGGGATGCCGCTCTACAGATGAAATAGCGCTATCCCATTCTCACAACCTAAAGATGATGGCGGTAACACGTCGTAATATAGCCCCTGTACAATATAAATTTTGATTACTTATTGCAGCTGACTGAATATCACTTCCAAAAACGCAGGGGTTTGAAAAATATTCTTTTATAAAAAGCATACTTCTGCCTTGGCATTTGATCGGTGTATTGGGGGTTGATCGATTTACAAGGCTAGGCGGGCTTATAACCGATGTTATTCAATGAATAGATGGTTTTAATCATGGAAAGCTCATTGGTTATTGTACTGTCGGTCAACTTTTATTTACTACTAGCTTCTGCCCGCAACTTCGTCCGCGTGGCGTGATGATATAATATAGCCTATAGCCTTCCTCAATAAATGGGCTATCTAACACTGAAAGAATTTTTCAAATTGGACCAGTAGTTCCTGAGATTAGCGCGTTCAAGCAAACAAACAAACAAACAAACTCTTCAGCTTCATATATTAAATAAATATTAGTATAGATAACTACTTGAGAAGGATGTACCGAGAATGAAAAAGTGACAGAATGGAGAAGCAGGTAGGTATCGAAATAGATTTGCGTGTATACACGCATTCAAACCCACCTCTTTTCCATACGTAAAATAGAGCATTGTAGGTACTTCACGAGATTCCTGCGTATTTCTTTTGAGCCCTCGCACACGCACTGGTTACCAGTAAGTTACGTTTTGAAGAAACAGAATATCTATAATCCTACTTCCTACTAATATTTTACTTAAATGCGAAAGTTTGTGAGGAAGGATGGATGGATGAATAGATGGATGGAAATTTGTTACTCTTTCACGATTGATTAAAGTCAAGATAGATTATAGTCTGGAATAGCACATGAGCTATATATATAGGTCCTTTTTATATAGGTCGGACTCAATTCTGAAGTTCACGCAGAAGAAGTCGCGGGCAGAAGTTAGTCAATAATATAGAGAGATTCAATAAACTTCAATTTCGAGTTGTCATACAGCAGCTAGACTTATTTAGTGTCAAATTAATCGTGTGCGAATAATTAACCTATGACGTCAAGAAACTCGTCCGAATTCGATACTAGGGTAATTATCGTCTGTATCGTTAGGAAATATGTCATATCCACTATTATTATGGGCTACAATAAATTGTGACATCAATTTATCAGATCCTGGCATGTAATGGCTACTCGAGTTACTAATTTTGATTTGTTATTCAATCATAATGACTTTTTATTAAGTACTAGCTTTTGCCCGCGACTTCGTCCGCGTAGCGTGATGATATATAGCCTTTCTCAATAACACTGAAAGATTTTTTCAAATCGGACCAGTAGTAGTTCTCAAACTCTTCAGCTTTATATACCTTATACTAATAGGTATACCACCAAAATACACCACCTACCTAGGTATATACTAAAATTCATCAATATAAAGTAAATGTTACGAACAGGCAGCCAGTTAGTTTTGAATTTCAAATAAAAAAGGATTACAAATAAAAAGAAACATATATTATACAAGATACAAAATTACCTTAGTAAGTGAAGTAAACATTAATATTTTACAAAACTTTTTATGACAGGCCATATTTTTCAGTGTTTTACGATATTAAAAATGTTAGTAGTCGTTCGTCTAAAATAAATTTAGTAATTCAATAAATCTTGTAGCGGCTATAGGCGTAATCGAAGGAACGCAGGTTTGAACACTGCTTGAGACTGAATTTTTCTTCCATTGAAATGTATTTGACAATTCACCTATTTAAAAAAAATAAAGGAAAGAAGAAAGGAGGTTAAGATACGGGGGAGAAAATAATATTTCTGGTATAAAATAAAAAAATATAATTACAATTTAATCTCACGTCAACATTCAGTGGGTATTTTGTGATTTCATTTTATTAAAAATACTCATTTAATTGTTCACTTGAGATTCAATATTTATGATACAAAAAGTAGAATTTTATTCGGATGTGATTTAAGTATCACAAATTAAAATTACCCTTCCGTGTTTTGCCGCGTTCCTAACATTAAATAAATTCAGGGTATATTAAACCCGAGAGTGACACACAAAAAGTAACGCATGGAACAGAGAAAACATGACGTTTTCTTTTTTTTTATTTGATCTGGGCTTAATATCAACGGAAAACAACCGTTTTGGCCGTATAATAACTTTAATAAAAATACGTATAATCAAATGGAACATAAATTTTCATTTCCGTTATTTATACGCTACGACTCATTTGCGGATGTAAGCCGGAAAACATTACAGAGTTCACAACTCAAATTAGGTTATTATTAGGGCAAATAACTGCCTCATTAGTCTAGTGGTCATAACCGTGACTGCTACGCTAGAGGTCCTGGGTTCGATTTCCAAGTCGAGGCTTTTCTATCAAATCTATATATATATATATATATATATAAGAAAGTCGTGTTAGTTACACTATTTATAACTGTAGAACGGCTGAACCGATTTGGCTGAAAATTGGTGGAGAGTTAGCTTAGAACCAGGAGACGGACATAGGTTACTTTTTATCCCGTTCCCGTGGGATGTTATGACAGACCGAATTACACGGGGGTGAAGCCGCGGGCAGAAGCTAATTAGTAATAATTTATAAATTTATATCTAAACTGCCTCATTAGCCAAGTGGTCCTGAGCGCGACTGCTACGCCAGACCTTCGATTCACAGGTCGACTAAAGTGTTATTGGGTTTTTCTATGAAATTCCCAGTAGTTGTGCCCGGTTAATGGCAATAGGCTCGCCCCCTATTACATGGGAACTAAACGTATTATCATGAGATTTTTAGAAGTTCTTATAGTATTTATTACCATCCTCTGAGATTATCGCGGGTATACAGTAATTATATTAGGTATATTAAGTTCCGTTTACTCGCCCACGTATAACAAAGCTTCTAAGTGTAACTACTTTTTATTGTAAAGTACCTATAACTTTCACCTTTACGCCGGTGGACATGCAATACTGCAGAACAAAGTTTATTTTCTATCCAAGTTGTAAATTAACATGTTCTATTCTATTCAGACTATACACCCATTTGTAACTTATATTTATTGCCTGTGACTATTTTAAAACTAAAGCAATATCTTACCTACCTACGTTAGTCTGGAAACTTCTGCCTAGTAATACCTTTTACTTTGGAATGGAATGGAATTTCACTAGGAATGTTTTGTGGGATTCTTCTATAAAGGATAAACGTTATGGTACCATATGTAAATATTATTAGGTATCATCAACTTATTTATTGTCTTACTGCTGGGCATAAGTCTATTCTCATTATAAGAGGGGCTAGGCTAATGGGCTCCATACACGGTTGCGAAAATATCTTAGGTGTCCAGATTTCCTCAAGCTTGTTCCTGTACCTATAAATTATTAACACGTACATAATTTTGAATAATTGGAGGGGCTCGAGGCTAATTAATAACTCAGCTGATTAACTGATCTGCAAGGTTAAGCTGCGCTCGCCGCGGTCAGTGTGTGGATAGGTGACCATTCTTAACACATCGTAACCCCTCCGTGCCTCGGAGAGCACGTAAAGCCGTTGGTCTCGGTTGTCATACGAACATCTATGACAATTGTTAGTGGTAGTCAGAAGCCCAAAAAGCCTGACAACTAGTCTATCCTCCGAATGTTGGTATTGCCCAGAAATTGAGTTGTGGAGGTCTGATGGCAGTTGCCTCGTGTAAAACACTGGTATTCAGCTCATCTCGATAGCCGACCCTAACATAGTTGGGAAAGGGTTTGGAAGAAGAAGACATAATTTTGAAGTTCGTTAATCGAAATCAAAAGTTAGACCCATGACTAGGATCTATAATCTATCTATCTATCTATATAGCCGCTAACACCCACTGCTGAGTAAAGGCCTCTTCTCTATCACGCCACTGTTGCCGATGTTGTGCAAGTCGCACCCACAGATTCCCCACTGCCCTCACAATATCGTCCGACCATCGGGCGGGTGGTCTGCCCTGTAAACGTTTCATATCTCTTGGCCACCATTCGGTAACTGTTTTGGTCCACCTAAGATCGTCTCGTCTTGCCAAGTGCCCTGCCCATCTCCAATTAAGTCTCGCGATACGAACACCTACATCGTCGACCTTCGTTTGACGTCTAATCTCGATATTAGGTATTCGATCTACGAGATGAATTCCTAGCATGGCACGCTCCATGGCTCTTTGGGTGACTATAATGCTCTATAATGATATCACTATAACATTTTATGAAAGCAGTGAACCAGACTCGTACCTCCTTGTAAAAGCGCGTTTAAAAATTGAATTCGATTACTTAGGTAAATCCTTTCGCACATGCATGACATTTCATTTTGTATGCAAATATCTTTTGCGCATCTATCGTTCAAAAGGATCGCGATGAGAATTCATTGCGTTTACGGAGACGTTATTACGGGAAAACGAAAAAAAACTGCAGGCAATAAAGAAGCCAAGTTATTCGTAAATTATCGCTTTTGAAAGCATAAAAGAGAGCCTCATTAGTCTTGTGATCCTCGGTATACTTCAGTGGCAGTTAGCATTTTGTGGCTGGATTCTGTGCCTGGATTCGCGCCAAAAAGCTACCTGGTTATAGGGCACAGTGTACATCAGCAGGTAGGTCCACTTCTATACCTTTTGTTAAATATTTACATGTGTGATGGTATGGTATGTCAAGCAGTGGTAGCCTAGTAGTATGACCATTGGACTGGCAAGCTAAAGGTCTCCAATTTGAATTCAAGGCATGCACTTCTGGCTTCCCTTAATCATGTGCGTATTTTTAATAAATTACCACTCAGGAAAATGCTTAAAAGGATTTTCTCAACGGTTTGTGAAGTCTGCACTCCGCCGTAGAATAGCGTGGTGGACTCTAGCCGTAACCCTCTCACTCTGAGTGAGAGACAAAGTGCCCAGTAGGGGGTTGATGATAATGGTTGCTATATTGAAATGTAAATCGAGAGTAAATCTTAAAAACACCAAGAGTAAAAAGGTGAGAATTTTAGATTTACCATAAAAATGTCTTTACTTTAGCTTGTTGAGTATCTTTAATATCAAAATAGTCCATCTAAAAATGCACGTAGCAAAATAATGTGTAAGTATTTCAGACAACGAATGATATTTCAGAGACTGTAAGATTTCAGACGGTGAAGTTGATGTTTTAAAATCACGCGATTTGTCGACATACGCTGCAGGACCTAGCATTCCAGTTCAAACATAAAATATACTAGTATACTAAGCAAGAGTCAGCTTCAACGATGTTATATAGATAAGACTATCCTGACATTTACTTTAAATTTATGTTCTGTGCGCTTTTATATTTTCCTTGGAGAATGCATAAAATAAAAATACCCGTCTAAAATTTTTCTTCTACTTTTTTTTAACACCGCATTAAAAAAGGTTGCGATGTTTTTTAATACTTTCCGCCTCTTCTCTTGTCCAATATTTTACTTTGCTGTAAAAGGGAAAATAGGTTAGGTTAATAAATACATAAATTATTAATAACATCACGTAGCCTATAAATTATGGCCTTACTAATACTATCTCTACAAATCACAAATTTATATTTGTTTCCTATTCAAATAAGATTTGCGAATTTATCTATTCAAATTTCTAGGAAAATATATTGCTGAATGGTTACACAGAGTTGTTATCTTAAAACTTTGGCAATTAATTTCAGTTACGGATCTCTAAATTTCTTTTTTATTTGAGAAAATATGGAGGTACATCTTTCTGCGTACCCTTTTCAAGAAAAAGAAAATCATGACTGTGTTGTTATCACCATTCATTCCCAAAAGAGTATTCTCTGTTCTTTTTATAAAGGTCAAAACTGTGACGTAAAAATGTGACAGCGCATGACTTTTATTTTTAAAATTTGAATGTCGATCTTTCTTTGATAGCAGGACACAATCGGACACAATATTGTAAGTAATGAATTCGCTTGTGTAAAACTGATACTGTTCAAAATTTGTGAATTCCTAATCTTGAAGTTTACTTTTGTAGAATAACATTTAATTTTGAGATTTTAGTGTAGTTATAAAAAATATTAAAGTAGTGTATCTACTGATGACATATGATATACTATAGATACATGATGAGAATATGTATTAAACACCGCGAGAAAGGTTAAAACCTTTGAAGAGAATAGATGCTGTAGCAAAATTAAGTTAAATAGTTTAAAAAAATAGTTTATTTTCTCTTCCATAGACAAAAACAAAATATATAAAAACTTACAAAGATAATAACTTAAACTCGTGTAGAAAATGCAGGTGTAGTATTAGCTAGATATAAGTTATTTTATCTATGGAAGATTGGGTGCCTAAACTAAGTCAAAACCTGTATTTTAGGATTTTTTAGGAATTGCCTTATGCTTGGTGTTTTGTAGTAGGAGAAAGGGCAAGCCTTGCTGTGAGGCTTTGCCTTACAACAAGTTAAAAGTTTGTTTTTGGTTACATAACATACCGTCACATAGGTAATACACGAATATTACCCTACTTACTTCAAATCTAACAATACACAGCGGTACTTGATTATAGCTCTCAGTCTGAACAAAGATAAAGTTCCACTAAAAGGATATTATTTTGTACAATTCCCACGTACAATAAAATCGTAAAATCCATCCTATCTAGAAAGTTCTTTTATTCGTTGTATAAAATAAACATTATTTTTTTCATGTTATTTTCTTCAATAAACCTTTGTAATAATGCTGAACCTTTTTATCCCTTGATAGTTAAATCTATAAAAGTGTTTTTAAAATGGGTTACAGATTAAGTGACTGTATCTGTAATAAATTACTTTGATCTGAATCATTAGTGTAGTGATCCCAAACGCAACTACTACGCTTGAGGCCCTGGCTTTGATTCCCAGGTCGAGCAAAATTTTATTGGTATTTTCTATGAACTGCCTCATTAGGCGAGTGGTCCTGAGCGCGACTGCTACGTTAGAGGTCCTGGGTTCGATTCGCAGGTCGAGCAAAGTGTTATTGGGTCATTCTATGAAATTCCCAGTAGCAGCTCTGAGTTAGGAATTTGTGCCCGGTTAATGGCAATAGGCTCGCCCCCTATTACATGGGACCTAAACATACCGGCGAACTGTGGGTGTACATTAGTACGCCTCTGCCTAACCCTTCGGGAAATACAGGCGTGATGGTATGTTATGTTTTCTATGAAATATTATTGTAGGTACCTCGGAGTTTGGATCTGTGCCCGGTTAATGGCAATATGTATGCCCTCTATAACATGGAGTACGTCTGTGGGTGCACCAACATTAGTACCTACTTGCACCTCTGCCTAACCCCTCGAGGAAAACAGATATTAATGAATGAAATGCATTATTAGTTGTAATTGATTCGTAAAATTTTTGCACGCTTTCATAATTGAAGGAGCTGGCTAACACTGGTTATATAATTTATTGCGACTTATTATCAAAATCTTTTTGTGTATATCTTTTGTCAGAACCTTATGTAAATAAGTAAATAAATAAAACTGACTTCAAGCAGCACGTCAGACCGTTTACCGTGGGAGAGCCATGCCGAAGCATGGCTCTCCCGTACTCCCGTGCTCTCCGGTCGAGCCCATTCACAGAAAGCAATTCACAGAGAGCAACCGGCCTCACAGAAAACCAGCGTGAAACAACGCTTACGTTGTGTTTCGCCGATTGAGTGAGGATACCGGAGGCCCAAACTCTTTTAAAAGGCGGGCAACGCAACACCTGCAGCTTCTCTGGTGTTGCAGACACCTGTGGCGGCGGTAATCGCTTACCATGACGCGATCCGTCAGCTCGTTTGCCCCCCTATGCTATAAAAAAAGACCATCAACCATCTCGGACGTATTTAATTAAAATAGCAATTAAATTTTGTAATCAATCTCTATCGCCAGAAAAATCGCGAAACATACACAAAAAACTTGCCCCTTTTTTGAAGTCAGTTAAAAATGGGCACATTCTTATTCAGTGGAAATCTTAATCATAATAATTGTAAGAATTTACTAGAAATGTTATTTAGAAGTATACATTAATATTAAATTAAAGGCTTGCGAAAGGGTTTAAAGTTATCTGAAATGTGACTAAGAGCGACCGGACTAAAATATTTCATCAATATTTTTGGGAAAGTGACTTTGATAAAACATTAAGGTATAACTATCGCGAAACGATGTTTATTAAAATTTTGACGAAATTTGTAAAATTCTCCAACTAGTTGTTTAAAGTTATTCATTATATCTAAAAGCCTTAATTTTTTTATTGTTCCATTTTCAGAAATATAATTTTAGCGAGAGGAAAATTTTACTCTTTATGGGATTTATAAAATAATTAATTAATCTAATATACCTACTTGAACCATACCATCGTATCTCGTCTGACTTTTTATTTTGTTCGCGACTTCGTCTGCGTAGCGTGATGATATATAGCTTAAAGCCTTTCTCAATAAATGGGCTATCTAACACTGAAAGATTTTTTCAAATCGGACCAGTAGTTCCTGAGATTAGCGCGTTCAAGCAAACAAACAAACTTCAGCTTTATATATTAGTAATAGAAGTATCTATAGATGTGTTAAAAAATATTTTTGTAGCTCATAATTTGAGTTTCATTTTAAAATGTTCTATTATCTGCTGAATTCATGTTCAACGCCCTAGATCAGTGATGGTAGACGAATTGAAAAAGCAGGTTCCTTTAAATATTTTTCAACTTTTACATTTCCCCATGCTGCAAATGGCCATAGTAAAGCTCACGAAACAAATTACCAAAAATTTCTTATTTCAAGTAAAACCACACTTCTTTTAAACACGGTTTGAATAGAACCATGCCGAATATCCCTGTATGGAAAAATCTAAAACTCTAGTACCGCCTTTTATTTGCTTCTGCATTCTTTACGACCTATCACGTATGACATGCTCAAGCCATTTCACAAGTTGAAATCCTCTTACATCTCACATGGACTTTCGTATAAGATTCGACACATATCGCACTCACAGTTTCACAAAAGCGAACATCTTTTCGAAATGCCGATTTCAATTTTAGAAAAATATTAGACTAATGGTAATATTCTTTATATTTAAAGCTCTCGTTCTAGAGTTAAACCCCTGTGTCGCGAAGTGAGACTTTTCAAACATGCAATTAACCGACGCAAAATACACTCCGACTCAAATGTATACCTTTAAATACAATATCACAAGTATTTGTCTAGTGTCGGAATCGAACGCATTACTTTAGTGTAGGCAAAAGCGGTAGTTGTACTTACTTTACATTTGGGCAGGTATATATTTTTTACGCGCGAGGGGTATCCAATTAGTGCACCTGACTGTAAAATTAAAATATATTTTACAATAACGTTTTTATTTTAGACTGTTTCCCGCGGTCGTGAGTCGCTACCTTAAGTGACGTTATGTTTATAATTAACTAGCTTCTGCCCGCGGCTTCGCCCCCGTAGAATAAAAAGTATCGGGAACGGGATAAAAAGTATCCTATGTCCGTCTCCTGGTTCTAAGCTACCTCTCCACCAATTTTCAGCCAAATCGGTTCAGCCGTTCTTGAGTTATAAATGGAGTAACTAACACGACTTTCTTTTATATATATAGATTATAGCAGTTACTCAGTGATAATGTAGCATTCTACTAGTTACAGAATTATTATAATCGGTCAGTATGAGTTTTGAATTTAACCGTTACAAACAATTTTACAAACTTACAATCAGATCAGGAAAGATTTATAATACCTATTAGTGAGTAGACAAAGCAAACTTTTATTTATCAATAGGTACTCTTTGTCTAGATTTAAATTCTGTACGTAAGGACTACTGTAAATGTTTAGTTAAATATTATATTTATTTTAAATGTTTATTTTATGTTAAATGTATAATAAACCATTTATTTATTTCAAATGCATGAATGAAGAAGCTGCTTTTGATTGCTTAATTATTCTCATGTAAATTATTTCACTGCACTGAGGGTCGTGAACTCAAACCTGTTGCTTGGATCTGTACAGTTTTAATTACTGCTCCCAAAACAAAATAAATACAAGCCAAATGTACTGGAAAATTACTCTCGTAAACGAACGTCGAATCGTTTTTTTAATTACGACAGAGGAGTGGTATACATTTTATAAACTGTTTTAACTCTCGCATAGTAGCTTCACAAGACTGGTTTAATTGACATAGTTTGCAAGTACATTGAGATATTAACTCCTACAATGATATTGTGATTACAAAAACGGCTGGTCAGTGTGGATTCGATTTGAACAAACTGTTAATGGAGCTTTCTTTGCAATTCTTAGCAGCTCAAAGAGTGGATTCATGCCCGGTTGATGGTAAACATATATTTGTAATACATAGAATAACTATTACAGTTATCGTGAAAAAAAATATTCGCATTTGTTTATAATTTTCACAAGAATATTTTATATGAAAGCAGCATTGAAAACGTTATACCGTGTGAAAAATGTTAAAACAATCATATTTTAATTAAATGAAGCTTCGTCTATGTCACCGACTCCTACATAAACAATCCTTTCTTAAACGAATTTTGAAGCAGAACATGATTTCTTTATTTTTTACAAAACATAATATTATATTAATCAAAGTAACTTGTTCTAGATATTATTTAACTTTGTCGTGCCTACTTTCAGTTTTGATTTATTTTTCATATTTCAAATGTCAAGTTACGAACTGAAATTAATTTCTTCTAACGTTTATAAAAAGGTGACTTTGTATAAAAATGTTTCTCTATTTCTAGGTCATAACTAATCGTTTATTTTGTGGTCAGTTTCTAACTCTTAGGGCTTAAAAGCTATACTGTGTACTGACTTAATTGACTTAATTGACTGACTTGATTGTTAAAGACAAACGGTGAAGAAAAATTTTATGAGGAAACCTGCATGCCCGAGTGATTTTTTCAACGGCGTGTGAATTCGGCCAACCCTCGTTAAGCTAGCAGTGGTTAAGTATTTAATGGGTTGATTATGTTTTAATACTAGATATAATAGATGTATTAACTAACCCGTATGGAAACGGGTTAGACAACAATTTCTCACAGCCATTCAGAAATACGTCTCTTATGAGACGAGAAGGTTACTGTCTTACTCGGAGGCACGACGTTCTGGGATCTGACTGACCAGTGATGATAGGAACCGACAGTTTTACATACTCTCCGAGGCAGAAACGAGTCTCAATATGTCAAGAAGAGCCATCCATCCATAGATTGAGCACGTCAAGCCCTGATTAAACTTGAAGATCGATTGATCAGCGTAGTTATTATTTTAATGAAGGTAACTAACGCTAATTATTAACCCCTGTAACTATTACAAAATAATAGAGCCCACATTTTAAACAAGTCTACAAAATGAGCGGAAATAACATTTCATTTTATCAGCTTGCGAGGTGGGAGGACATTTCAGCGTGCACACGTCACTTGCACGCGATAATTGCGTGCAAATACATCGGAGGCTGTCAGGCGCTCATTTGCCTGTGAATTCCTCTGGTTTACGGTGAATTAGCCTTTTATTTGGCGGATGTACGGAGAATGAAGATGGTGAAAAGCTTTTCAATATTTACTTTAGGAATACATTTTACATTTTGGAATGTTTCCTTTTACTGCATCATTAGCCAAGTGGTCCTGAGCGCGACTGCTACGCTAGAGGTCCTGGGTTCGATTCCCAGGTCGAGCAGTGTTATTGGGTTTTTCTATGAAATTCCCAGTAGCAGCACGGAGTTTAGAATTTGTGTCCGGTTAATGGCAATAGGCTCGCCCCCTATTATATGGGACCTAAACATATCGGCGAACTGTGGGTGTATCTTAGTACGCCTCTGCCTAACCCTTCGGGGAATACAGGCGTGATGGTATGTTTCCTTTTAAAGTACAATCTTAGCATCAAACCTGTATTCCCGGAAAGCTTAGGTTAAGTTTAGGAAGGATAGAGGTGTAGGTACTATAATATACACCCAACAGAATTTCTGTGCAATGAATGTTACGCTATGTTGTTGTTACATATATGCTTCTTATTACATAGAACATAAGAACATACCCGTGTTTGACCGTACACACGGCCACAGATACACGTATGATGGTATTTAGATATATATTATAGTGAAAGAAAAAATAGACCTCAGGCAGGATTCGAACATGCGTCCTTCCGGTTAATGAAATTGGACGCTTTTAACCAACTTTTATCGAGTTATCAAGACCAATTTAGAATCGATCTAGAACATTCTGACGTCATCAACGTTATACTATGTTTAACCATCTGTATGATTATCGATATAGAATAATCTATACTTTAATATATAAAGCCGAAGAGTTTGTTTGTTGAACGCGCTAATCTCAGGAACTACTGGTCCGATTTGAAAAATTCTTTCAGTGTTAGATAGCCCATTTATCGAGGAAGGCTATAGGCTATATATCATCATAATATTTTCTTGTATCGTCAACAACCAACACAAGTTTACAATTTATATTTACAACTATTGAATATAGATCTCTCCCCGTTCCTTTCGTGTATGGCTTCAGGCGAATGCAATTTGCTTAGCTTTTGTGCCACTAGGAAATTTGTTCAATATGTAAGAGCAACAGAATGCGGAAATATCGTGTGCACTATAAAAGCAAAGATAGAAGGAATTTATAGTAATGCGGTCCGTGGTCCTTGGGTACACAGAGAGAAATGAATTGAAAAGGAAAAATCACAAAGAGAAGAGACTAGTGTATAGTAGTAGTATAATATAAAGTAAAAGAATATAATAAATATTATTATAGAAGGATAAGGGAACTCGGCGCAGACACCATGGCTTGTCTACGCCGGTAGGCGCCACTCGGTGCCACTAGCAAATCTTGATGCAAGGGCAACAGCATCCACCGCAGCAACCTCCGCCGCCGCAGCAGCCCCCGTAAGGTCCGCAACACATTTTCTATGGGTTGTAAAGAGTACTTTAAAAATGCCTAAAATAGTCAGTGGAGACCGCAGTGTGGAAAGTCACTATTTTTTATTTAGTATTTTTTTAAGATTGTTTTTTTGGGACTTTTTTACATGTTCTCATGATCGCAAAATCCGTCATTCAAATACCGAGCGTATTTGAACGCCGATTACTTTTCAGATTTTGCCTATATTTAAACAAACAATATATAGGTATAATATAGCTGTAAAATACAGTGTAGTTCGACCTGTTAAAGGTCGCTGAAAATCTTAGAATGAAGGTGGCATGTAACTGGTCCTTATGAAAGTCTATGAGAGGACTTTTTTCAGTAGTGAACCTCTTTTGGCTATTGTAATGACATTATTTATACCTCTATGTAACGAAGATAGACTGCGTTTAGTTATTTATATAGCTAAGCTAGTTATGTATAAAAAAGGTTAAAACCACCAAAATACCACACTGCTCGAAGATACATAAAAATATTCAAAGTAATTTGCTTTATGACGATTTTAATATTCATAAAACATTGTTCAGCTTACTTCTAACCCCCTTTCCCATATTGGGACGTCACTTTTCCGATACTGTCAACCCCAGATGGTGAAGATACTTGTAGTAAGTAACAAAAGTAAAAACATATTTTATCCTTTAATAATTCTTGTAGATAAAAGGAAAGTAACATCTATCTTTATCCGTCCTCCGAGTTTTCCTGTAAACTTTTGACATCACAGGAGAAAGTTATGTTATTGATGAACGGTGAAAGAATACAATTATATAAAACTGGTACTAGACTTGCAAGTACATGTAAGACTTTTGATTGTTACAATAAAAATCTTGACCACTTTTCACCCTTTTATGAAAATAGGGATGAAACGTACTATCATGCTTTCATTAATATCTGCTTCGTGTGCCAAACCCAGGACACGTGCCGTAGAACTTGAAACGTGTCTTCTGCTGAAGTTCAGTGCTGTACATAGGTACATTACATGCTATATTTCGTAGGTATATAGGTCTAATAGAGGGTGAGCCTATTACCATTAATTGACATAAAATCCAAATTCGTAGCTGATAATTTCATAGAAAAACATAATAACGCATTGCAAAAAGGGGATGCCTCTAATTTAAAACTACCAAGTTTACGAATATCAATCGAATATCAATCGACAGTTATATTATTTTATAAATCATTTGAATTTATTATATTTATAAATTAACTTCAAAATCAAAATCCGGTAGCAACTTGACTATTGACAATTCAGGTCCTACATTGTGTATTACTAAGAACTTATTCATGAAGGGGATGCGTCGGAATACCCCGGAAACTGTTGGCTCCGTGGAGACATATCAATTACCCGGAACTAACCGTTGCATCAATATTCATAAGCATAGGGATCCTTACGGAGTGATGTGAGAGACCATTACTTGCAATTTGATGTAACTACATTTGGAGCAAGGCCTTTCATGGTATACATTTATAAATGTGTAACGGACGAAAATCTACAACTTCAGTGTTTGATTTTCATTCGCTTTTTGGCAGTCTATATTGTAGAGAGTAAGTACTAGTAGGAGCAGTACTAGTATTGTAGGAGGAAAAAATATTTTTAATAACCATGGAGAATAGGAGAGGAAAGAAATGTTTGGCCCCTTGATACGACCCGACGACTTCTTCAAAACGATACTAGAAGGTGAAATTGAAGGAAACTGAGGAAGGGGAACTTATTCGAAGTTTTGTGGAACAAGTGAAGGAAAGGGTGACAATCGAGTCATATCAAGAGGTAAAACGGAAAGCAGAAGATAGAGATTAGTGGCGTTTGCTCCACCGACAAGAGCTGAGCTCTTAAAGAAGAAGATGTTGTATAGCCTAGTGATTTCAACATCAAATCGTAGGTGTCGAGTTTAAATGAAAAGTACACACATCTAATTCAAAACCATGTGCGCATTATAAATTACTAGCTTCTGCCCGCGACTTCGTCCGCGTAGCGTGATGATATATAGCCTATAGCCTTCCTCAATAAATGGGCTATGTAACATTGAAATAATTTTTCATATCGGACCAGTAGTTCCTGAGATTAGCGCGTTCAAGCAAACAAGCAAACACACAAACAAACTCTTCAGCTTTATATATTAGTATAGATAGATATAGATAATAAAGAAACAAACGTGAGCAATTTCTTTACACCTCAGACTTCCTTGAAGGCGCTCATCGTGTGAAATCTGCCAACCCGCACTAGGCCAGCGTGATGGGCCTAGTTTTCTCTCATTCTGCAGTAAACTCGAACCCAGCAGTGGGACAGTACCTAAATGGGATGACGATGATAATATTATAACTCATATTATGTACTTAGTATGGGCGTCATCGCTATCTTCTTAATAAATGGAAATACGGGTAATTTTTGGAGACAATAAACATATTATATTATATATTTTGTGTTTAAATACAATTTAAACACATTTAAGAAGTTGGTGCAAGTGGCCCTAAGATTATGATATTTAGAATAAGTCTATTTATATCATGCAAAGGATTGCATACGTCAGTAGATAAGTGTATTGGGTGTTACAATTACTTTTTTTTATTTTGTGCAATAAAATAAACTAATTAAATTAAATAATGATTTTTTCTCGTAGGTATTTAACGATCGGTAAAGTAGTGGGCGATTAGTAAGTTATCGCTTAACATCAAATGAACCGTTTGCTCTTATAATATATATTAACTCGTCAGGTAACAAATTAACGATATCTTACCACTATTGTTCTTGTACCCCAAGGCCTGTACACGCTTTGCTGAATTAGAATAGTCTATATGGGAACAATAATTTAAGATGATGTATAGGCATTCGACTCCCTATCCTATTCTAAATTATATGTCTATTATGATATAATAATGTATGTAAGCAGTTAGTACAACATTACGCGGGGGCTGAAATTTATATATTAAACTTTAACTTTGCAAATTCAGTTATATTCACAATATATAAAGCTGAAGAGTTTGTTTGTTTACTTTAACGCGCTAATCTCAGGAACTACTGGTCCGATTTGAAAAAATATTTCAGTGTTAGATAGCCCATTTATTGAGGAAGGCTATAGGCTATATATCATCACGCTACGCGGACGAAGTCGCGGGCAGAAGCTAGTGTAAAATAAAACGCATGCGCTGGAAGTATACAGTTTAATTCTATTATCTCACGGACACCGGTAACTTTTAACGAGAGGTTTCACGGGACGTGCCTCCAATGTATGAAGTAATTAAGTTTCTACGGGGCTGCGCGGAAGTTGGTTTCGAACTGGAAAAAATATGCATATTTTCATCGCAAATCGGCACGAATGGGCTGGCTCGACCGAAGTGATACCACAGCCTCACAGAAAACCAGCGTCAAACAAAACTTACGTTGTGTTGCACCGGAGTGAGTGGGGATAGCGGTGGCCGAAACCCTTTTAAAAGGCGGACTTGCGACTGCTCTGCTGGCTGGAGGCATTTGGTGCCTCGCCACCAAGTCCGGTTACGCTGTCAAGATTCCCTGAATCAACAGCTATTGCCATATAGAAAAAAAAACTTGCGACTCCTCTGGTGTTGCAGGTGTCCGTTGGCGCTGGTAATCGCTTACCATTAAGCGATCCTTCAGCTCGTTTGCCCCCCTATGCCATAAAAAATACATCATGGTTGATCTCAGAAGTATTTCATTAAAAAGTCAATTAAAATTTGGAATCAGTGCTATAAGCTATCTGCCCCCTATTTGCCTATCCCAAAAAAAACTCATAACCATCATTTTTTTTTTTTTTTAAAAGCTTTCAAGCAATGTGGGTCACACATTACTAGTATTCTTGTTAACCCCTCGTGCTAAGCTAAATGCTTGTGTTACGAGTGGGTTCACGTCGGTAGTGCAATGGGTGGGTTTTGAACCGGCAACCACATGATCGCAAGTCCGACGCCCTAGCCATTAGGCTACCGCCGCTTTATACATATATAATTACAGCTAAAGAATGTCCTATGCTAAATTTAGGCTCCCTTAGGTATAGAGAATCTCTTCCCTTCTATACGGAGTGGTTAGTGGTTATATTCTATCAGCATCCCACCAGCGACATTTAACTTTATCTGACCATCTATATCCTCTGTGGGCCAGCTAATGATGCTGCATATTCTTGTGTGTGGTATACATTCAGTAATCTTTTTGCCTTACCAAGCAACCATCAGATCCGAGCTACCTGATCTTTTAGAAACTATTATACGATTTAAAGAATTATGTTTTCTTAAGCCTTGCCCATTATTTCTATTACATCGTGTTCTTTTGTTAGTTTCCTTTTACAGAGATGCTACAAATGATCTTTTGTTTTTTCATTTACAGATAATAAATAATGAAAACCGGTGTTTTAAAGACAAATTTGTCCTTTCGTTACATTGTTTAATCGAAATAACTTTCCTTTGAAACATAATTAAAAATTCTTGAACTTTAAAGTACTTAATTAGTATCTACTAGCCTGACACTAATTTCTTTGTAGACATTTTGAAAGATATTTCAGCCATTAGTTTCTACAGATTTGTTAGATTTATACGAAAATAATACTTAAATGAATTGAGTAGGCGACTAAAATACAAATCGAAATTTAGTGACATATTGAACAAAATTATTACTGTAATTGAAATTTTTCCAGTTAAAACTTCCGAAAGTTCCGAAATAACATTGACTTTCAAAATTCAACTTTGTAGCTAAGTCATTCTTTTTATTTACCACATGGTAAATGTCACGAATCCGGAATAAGCGCTTTTTGTCCATTGCTTTCTGCATCGATTTAACTGCATTAAAACTGAAACTCCCTGTAATGCGATTACAGCGTAAATGGAGCGAAATGTATCGATATTTTCACAGAATGTATTTTTGAATTAGCTTCACAAATATGTGGGACTAGGGTAGGTATAACTCTATTTTTGGAAGCTGAAACTGAGTTCTTGGAGCCTTAGAGTCCAGTAACAATCTCATAAACCCTGGCCTGCTACATAGAAGCCCGGCAAGCCCGCAGCCCTTTGTATAAGTTTTTCTCAACGTAACAAAAAAATGGAGTTCTGAACCTACCCCTGTGGTAGAAAGGCTTGAATGTATGAGTTCTGAACATGTAACAAACATACAAAAAAAAACACACAGTTGAATTGTGAACCTCCTCCTTTTTGAAGTCGGTTAAAAATAGTGTTGCCAACAACATTGATATCCGCCACTAATCAAATTATTACTTCTTCCATTAAATCCGTAACCACAAAACTAGTGACAAAAGAACTTTGTCCTTTGCCTGTACCTAATATTTTCTTTTTTCTTTGTATTTATTCACACAAAGAAAGGTAAAACTTCCTACTACTAAAGGGCCGACAGACACCTAATATCACGGAGTTATTTCATTAAAACTTTTGTTGGAACTCCCTAAAGGTCGAGCATTCCCTTGATGACGTAGATATTATGATATTATACGAAAATTTAAAAGGGTTCACAGTTAATGGGATCGTGCAAAATTATACAAATTTGCTTAAAAATTATACTAATATTGTGAAAGGGCTTTACATTCAATATAAACTGTGTGTGCGTGTTTAAAACCGTGACAAGTTAGATAGCATTAAACATTTTATTGCGTGATAAAAGAAACATAATAAATTTAGCTGAAATTATCCGAATTTTTTAGTTACTACACTATACTTATTATCTTTTAACCAACACGTTATTTTCAACTAGTCCCTTTTTAAACTAAAATAAATTGAATATAAACACGCTACTCCGAAAGATTAATTGAATGCTATTTTGTTTTTTCCGTAATGGAGAAACTTTCATTTGAATAACTGAACTGGGACTAACTGTCTCTGCTGGGACAGTTAATTTCATCATCATTACCCGTTCAGCCAATAGACGTCCACTGCTATACAAATACCTAGTCTATTGACTTCTACAAGCTCCAGTTACCTACTTATATGTCGCCCATGTGTAACTTTTACCATGGGCCCAATTGTCTGCTATTTCAGTTGTGCCGTTTACAGCGTCGATGGGGTATTAAAAACATTTAAGCACAGTAAACAGCTATAAATAAGAAAACAATAGTATGTATTGACCACAGATGTCCAAATAATAGCACTTCATTTAGCTCCTCTCATAAATGCTCAATTTACGAATTAAGACACGTACAAAGAATACTTCAAGTTCAGACTACAAGCAATAACCACCTCTATTTACACACAATACCCAACATTGTAGCGTGTACACGTATAATATTATTGTCAGCAATGTTAGGTGGCATTTTCACCGAATTTCCTCATACCGCTTTTTCGGGCTTATTCCGTTTATAAAAATGACTTTTCCAGTTACGAGACTAGCCCACGTTCCTTTCCGTAGATACAATTATGAAAGTTATCGCTTTCTATTTCCAATATTCAGAAAAGTATTTGTACCAACACGAAGTTACGTCTTATAAGCGGATTTATTTCGTTGCGGAAAAATATGTAAGTGATACGTTCAAAGAAGAATATTTTGAGAATATTTATTGTATTAGGAATCATATATATTATATGTAAGCCGATTGTCGTCTGTTATTAGGGTGATCTTCGGAGTGAATTTTGTTTTATCGTATAAACAAACCACTATCAACGTACGGACGTCGAGTCAAAACCGTCGTATCGATCTATATTTTTGGCACTGTAGTAAAAAAATAAAATTGTCGTTTTGCTACCGTTCTTTATTGTTATCTAGACTGTCTCATTAGTCTAGTTATCGTAAGCGTGACTGCTAAGCTTAAGTTCGATTACCAGACTGAGAAAGGTCGATTTTTCTATGAAATTCTCAGTAGGAGATCGAACTATGGATTCGCGCCCGGTTAATGGCTATATGCTCGCTTTCTATTATATGGGACCTAAACATACCGGTGAACTATGGTACATTAGATGGTATGTCACCTCAATTATCGTTGTCATCGTTAGGTAATTTAAGATGAACGTTGTATTATTTTGTAAAATGATTGCTTCAATTCTAACTTAAACCGAGAAAAACTGAGCTATTTTTACATACGAGCACTAATGAGAGAGTTATTACTAATACCTAGGCTATATTTTCCAATAAAAGGGTTAAATTATGTGTGCCACATTGCCAGCGAATATGGAAATATGTCTTTGAATGTTCAACGAATTTGCGAATCACGATATTGAAGCATATTTTTTCACATATTCCGAACAGCGATAAATTGAGCCTTACCAACAACGAACGGTAAGCTGAACACGTCAGCGTTTTGCAAAACGGTTTAAATTGTCTACGATGACAACGAGAATACCTTCAAATTGCCGGGAAACTGAAGTCTTAAACTTTCATGAATACTTGGAAAAGCTTATTTTTAAGAAAAACTTTTGAATTTGAACTTGGAATTACGTTTGTGTATTTACTATTTATGAATAAGGTGGAAAATGTAATTTTTACAGGTAATTTTCTGAACTAACACGTTATGCAAACCATGGTCAGTTAACATTATTTCAAAACATTGAACTAAGGCCCTATTAATTGTTTCATAGATACCTACATAATGGCCAAAATTTAATTGAAATATAAGCTAAGATGGTATCATAAATTACAAAATGTCCCAAAAAGGACTGATAAATTGACACGGGTTTACTTATTTGAAGTAAAAAGCCTACCACAGACGAGACACGAATCTGAATCCTCTAGTTAGGGAAATATTGGACGTCCCATGTTTGAAAGTTTCATAAAATTATACGAAACTATAATATATTTCAGTTTCGTATAACATTTTACTGTGAAAACTTCATACAGAAAATTCAGTTGTGTGACTTTTATTTGTTATCTCGATTAGGTATATATTTTGTTTGTGGGATTGTTCTTAGCTACTTGGCCATGGTAGGTAGCGTGTCGGAAACTCATTGTCAACAGCGAGATCAAAATATAAGTGTTCTATTTAAAGTACTACGTTATCTCCAATTCCCAGATTAACGCAGATTCATTACATTGTTAGTCACTAGTTTATTTATGAGCCATTAAAAAGACTTCACATTTACGCGTACGATCGTAAAACCTTAGTATCGTTGAATAATTTATTTTGAACTAGCTCTGTCCCGCGATACTACTCGCGTCCATCTAGTTATTACAATCCCACAAATGTGTAATATTACTGTCATTGCAAAATATCAAACGTGGAAAATACATAAATATTTTATATAGGTATGTAGTATCCATTTTCCTTTTTTAATTCATTAGGAACTTATTTCCGGGAAAATTAACTTGACTTCGATTCATTTTTATGATTCGTCTTGCACGAGCACTGTTCACTTTTTAGACTTTCATTTTTTAATAAACACTTCAATTTATTTATTAGTACATATTTCAACTATTAATACATTTATAGATATAGAAACTCCAATCTCTTAAGTACTTAGTTAGATCATCATCATCTCTACTTCCATGGATTGGTAAGAGGTCTAAGCAATATTTCAATCGGTTTCCAATAAATGCAACTGAATGTCAGTACAAGCATCTACTCACGCATTAATATTATATGTATTCAGTCTTTTATCCAATCTTAATAAATGGGAAATGAATGAATTAAAAAATCAAAATGGGTCTTTCATTTTTTTTTAATTGTAAATATACTGGTCATAAAAGAATGAGAGCTTAGACTAAACTAGAGAGATACCTATTTACGCAAGTAACCGTAGATTCGGGCTCTGGTTATGATTATGAATACCATAGGGTTGCGGTATAGTTCATATTGTGAGGACAGCGTTGGTCCAATTCACAGGTTGTGACCTATATACATAACTGTCTTATCACCAATCTTCCTAACTGTCATTAAACATAAGTACATATTTAGTGGGTGGTTGAATATTCTCTCAGAAATAATTATAGATACTCAAAACGCAATTTAATTCAATTTACAGGTCAATACTTAGCCGCGTACGTGACTTCCTGAGTAGGTCATCCCTTACAATTTTTCTGGTTCAGAGAAGCAAATTCCAATAAACGATTCGAGTGAAACTGCAATTAAGAAATCGACGGAAAGAAGGAAATTGGTAAATCAGCCTATTTTTGTCTTATAGTTTTGTCTTGTTTGTTATTAGTTATTATTATTTATTTCTGAAATATAATTCTAGATTTTTGTAGCCAATTAGAATTTAAAATATTACAAGTTGGATTTCATAGACAAAATCGGAGAGCAAATCATCAAGTTACTAAGGGTTACTGAAATAGGCCTACGTGTACAAGCTGTTGAGGATAATGTTTTATGATTGATTTTAAATTAATTTTTTGCACCACTACCTGACTATGGGGAACCGGACTTACTTTATAAATAAATAGAGATTTAGGGCCACTTGCATCAACTTCATAATTATATTTAAACACGATTTTAAATATAAATTTTCTGTTTAAATACAATTTAAACACATTTAAGAAGTTGGTGCAAGTGGCGCTTATTGTAGAAAGTTAAAATATATGTTTTATATTGGGGGCAAAGCACTAACTCTCGACTTATTATTATCAATTTTCAATATAATTCTGACATATATTTTTAAGTGATCTGCCGTACTACCGACTGTTATGTTGCTTACTGTATTTTTTATGTATGCGGTCTGTGGTCCTTCGGCTGCATAAAATAAAACATTACCCATGACATTTGCATAAGCTGAGCATGGGGACAGCTTGATAAAATATTAAATGTTTCCTTATTCCGTATCCGTGTGTTAACCCATGACATTAAATATGTGGAGCCGTATAAAAAATAAATAAAAACAGTAAAGAAAAGGCGGTCTTTCTCAAAAAACCTATTTATATTTTCGATGTCGTATTTTTCATTTTATTCAATTTATGGTTACAGATTTGTATGCAGGTTATCAACTGAAATAGATCTGAAAAAAGGCAAACAATATTTCTTGATACGAAACCTGACGTGGGAAGCACAGTGTATGCTCAGGAGTAAATCAAAAGTTTAGTACATTATAAATCACTGTGACACATGGCGTGTTTTGTTTGACATATTATTCCATACGAAGCAACAAGTTGTAATGTCTGTATCCTGGTTTTTTTTTGGAAAAATGAGGTAAGCATGTAGAAATAATATTACTTATTTTATTAACAACATTGTTCATTATTTCGTACAATATTTCGGGTGTTTTTAATAGGAATAATATCCTTATTTGTGATGGTATGGTATGGTATAGCGGGCTATTTTCCGCAACTCCACGACAAAGCGCGTATTTTGCGTGCGGGTGGGAAGGATATTTGTGATATTACGTACAGTAAATTACAGGGAGTCTTCATTCTGGTATGACGATACCAGATCACAAGACATTTTGACGGTTTGTTGAGCTCCCTATGATGTGGTCGAGCTACTATATCCCTATAATATGGTCGAGTGATGCTTATATGGCGTCGGTTGGGACATGTCTACTCAAAGTCGTTGTGGCTCTTTCTTCAAAAGACCTTTTCAGACATTGATCTGGATTGTAACACACACATTTATTTAAGTCCACTTTTGTCATGCCTACCACTAAGATGTGGAGTAGGTCTTCCCCAATAGATATAATCTGGGTCCCTTTAAATCACGAGTAAAGTTCCAAGACAAACGCGCTACATCATTGATCCCAGAACTGGCGGCCGAGCGTAAGCCTATAAAGAATTAAAAAAAATATATTAAGACTCTGGTTGGTCTGGTTGTCAAAATATTTTAAAACTATGTATTCTTTACGACCAAAACATTTAAGAGCGAGATCTTTATAATTAGTAATATTTAGTTTGATTTTATCGAGTTTTTTTGGCAACTTGCATTTATATAATACTAGCTTCTGCCCGCGACTTCGTCCGCGTAGCGTGAAGATATTATATAACGTATAGCCTTCCTCAATCAATAGGCTATCTAACACTGAAATACTTTTTCAAATCGGACCAGTAGTTCCTGAGATTAACACGTTCAAGCAAACAAACAAACAAACTCTTTAGCTTTATTATAAGTAAGTATATAGATTCCGCTTTACACACTTGCTCCTTTATTAATTAAGCCAACCTATTTATTTATTATATACTTTATTGTACACCAAAATGATACAAAAGACAGGAATTGAAAAGAAAGTAATGTGAAAAGATAATATGTGTATTAATGTTGTACGTGGATATTTTTCATTGTACCTATACTCTTGTACCAATTGGCTTTATTCTATTATTCTCCTGATCTTTTATTCACTAGAATCCAGAAAACGCTATCTTACAAAAGAATTCCCAAATTAGACATAACAGAATCTAGCTGAGAAAGTAACTCACACTGAAATAAATTGGTTGCTTAAGGACGTTTGTAAGAAGCAAAACATATAAGGTCATGAATGAATATTCTCGGATTAACTATCATTTACTAGACAAGTGGCAATTTATGTTCAAATCTTTAAATCACAAATCGACAAACGAACGAAATAAATGAAACGGTTTCGAAACTTCCGAAAGATTATCACACTCCACACTCTTTGTTAGTATGTATTCAGACCAAGGCCACAAGATTCTACATCTACAAGATATGTCATCAATTGGTGAATGTGATTCACGGGGCTTTTTAAATCATCATCCACCCATTATATGCTGGGCACGTGTATCCTCAGAAAATGATAAGGATTATACCAATATATATATATATACTCCGAGCTGCTACTGGGAATTTTATAGAAAAGCCCAATAATCCTTTGCTTGACCTGGGAATCGAATCCGCGTCTTCTAGTTAAATACACCAGACGCTATGACCAATGAATTTACGTTTTTGAGGTTGTAGTCCAATTCTTTCTTCACGAAAATAGCTTTCCCTTTCGGCTTGAATATTTATTAATTTTCCTGTTGCAATAACAACTTTATTCGAATATACATACGTTACATATGTATAGTGTAAAAATTGTATGTTTCTTTGATATTATAACTAAATGAGTGCAAAGATTTATGTATATAAGTTAATTACCTCAAGTAGCGTTTCAGCTTACTCTCCGAGGCACAGAGCAATCTCCATTTGTAAAGAACCTATTTATCCACTAACTATAAAAAGGGTAGCTTACGATTGAGTTTCTTTTGCATTATAACCATTGAGTTATTAGCAATAAATTCAAGAGTTGGTATAATCTACCAACTCTTGAAGTTAGGCTATCTTACAATCTAGCGTATATAATTATTATTAACTCTATAACTGACTTACCGTTTTCCCACAGCTAATATTGTGTCGCTAAGGCTGACATGATTCTAAATAATGCATTAATCGATACTCATAATTAAATTATTTATTGTAATCTTTCAATTAATTATTTGGTGCGAATTTTAATCTAGTAGGTATTTAAAATCTCCTTCCGCAAGATGAGCAAAGTAATTAAAGATCTTTCAGTCTTAATAAAACGTGCAAGAGGCTACGTGAGAAACCATAATGTTGAATTATTAACAAAGTTAAAACCTACAGAACAAAATTAAATGCTCTCGAGGTAGATAGCAGTTTGTTTGGAAGCGCGAATGTAGCTTACAGCTTTGCTAGCTCTGTTTATTTTACGAGAAATGAAATAGTGCTTAGAACTCATGGAGCTAAGGTACACTATCAAGGAAACAAAGAAGACGATAATATAAACTGTGTATGCAATGGCCAAAACAACAACTCTATTTCTTATTGTGTTAGCAAACAAAATACAAAAACATTATAATTTAAATATTAACTCGCTTTACTTGGCTGGGTCATCAAACACAACTGTTATAAAAGTTTAAAGAATTACAACGTTACGACGTTCTAAGAGAAACAAAAGGTGAAGTAGCAAGGACGACGAAGCTAATTGGAATTGTTAATCAAAAATAAATTGTTTTAATGTTTCCTTATTCTGTTTACACTTCTGAGAGAATGACAGTGCTCCTGCTAAGCCAAAATCTCACACAATCTCATTGATACTTATATTTTTTATTGTCTCTGCTAATTTACTTTTGTTGGTTTGGTTACGTTATGGGTGTTTTTTTTACAATTTACTTATTTTCACTCTATTAAAGTCTAAAATATTAAAGTATAAACGTTACATACATTTTTTTAAATTATATGGTTAATTTAATAATAACTAAATCAAAATACTTGACATGTATCCCTACTTAATATTATAAATGCGAAAGTAACTCTGTCTGTCTGTCTGTTAAGCTTTCCCGCTTAAACCTCTCAAGCGATTTTGATGAAATTTGGCACAAACAATCTTTAGACCCTGAGAAAGGACATAGGCTACCTTTTATTGCGATTTGTACTAAGTAACTATTCCACGCGGACGAAGTCGCGGGCGGAAGCTAGTATAATATAATTTTACTAAGTTTGCAACACTAGGATTTTTACCTCTAGTTTGTGTGTAAACAAACTAATGGCTATAGAAATATTAGTTCCGTTCGGGAATTAATCGACGATAATAAACACAATCTCAAACTGTTTTGCCAATTAGGCTCCCACGTAATATGCTTAACCTGTCTCACTAAAATGGGGACACGGCAAGAGTAAAGTACATTATTGCAAGCGGCGGCACGCTCTATAAATCTTTAAGTCAAATTACCGTTATAGGTACTATACTCTGTTGCTGCAGTGTTAAAAAAATCTATAATATCTTCTCTAGGTACTATTATAAAATTGTAAAAAAGCTGTGTCACATTGAAGATATTTAAGAAAACCAACCCATGCATGTGATTTTTAAAATTCTTGTCTGTTTGTTACGGGTTGGCGCAAAAACTATTTAATAAATCTTAATTTTGCTATAATTGTTAGAAAGTGCATGCTCAAACTTAAAAACCGATCCTGAGATACCCATACAAAACCCATACAAAGAAGAGAGCATCACTGTTGGTTTTTGATTCAATTATTTTTGGGATTCATTTCTAATGCTAATATAGCTTCAGGTGAGCAAAGCCGCGGGCAATAGCTAGCCTTTAATATATTGAAAAATCTGAAAATTGGTACACAATGAGTTTTAGAGACTGTATAATTTTTGCGTCCCTTTTTTTAACGTTGCCCCACTCAAGTCAAGTATTCTATTATCTGTGGTACCTTTTATCTTCGTATCGTGAGTACGTTCACTAACAGACCTGTTGTTTGACCAAAAATATTATGAAAAATACTAATTGAAGTTTTATTTTCAACCCACTTTTCAAATCATGTGTACTTTACCTTCATACAATTTTTTTTTTAAAACGTTGCCCCACACTTGGATTTTCTCCTGTCTCTTGGGTGTGTTTACAAACACAAATTTTCACATACACAAACGCCCAGACCCGATACTACCTGTAGATCATACAAATATTTGCTCCGTGTGGGGATCGAACCCACAACACGTGTCGCAGAAGCCGATTGCTCAGCCACTACGCCAAACGTGTCGTCGTCGTTTGATAGGTTATCGAATTGACAATACATTTTCAATAAAAAAATATTTTGTCCGGTTCGGTATATTGTGCCCGGTTAATGGCAATACGCTCGCCCCCTATTACATGGGACCTTAACATACTGGCGAACTGTGGGTGTACCTTAGTACACCTCTGCCTAACCCTTCGGGGAATACAGGCGTGATGGTATATATGTTATATTTCATAATCTAGTTGCCTACTTTCGCAAATGATTTTATTAATCACCAAAAAACACAAGTAACGAAAACAGGCATTACAAATGTGCGTGAATCTTCTCTTGTTTAGATATTTGCGGTAAACAAATAAAACCATTATCAACAAATTTAATGTAACATTAATGCTTTGTGACAGCTTTTATAGTTGATGATGATAAAGTACGCAAAAAGTACCGTTTAATCTTCTCAGCTTGCAAAAAATACCGTCGGAATTACCAACAAAAATAGATTGATAGCCTACGAAATTCTAAAGGTTGTCTTGGTAGAATTATAAGTATTGTAAGGAAAAGGCAATTACATACTTATTCATCGACGATCCTTTTCACCTAGAATGAGCTCACTGTATCCTGGAATTTTATTTCGTAACATCGTCGATATGTTCCTGTAAATATATGTGTAGGTAATATATTTTTTTAAATACGAGGATTTTCTCTCGTATTGTTTTAAAAGAGTGTCCATGGAGTTTCTTGCCGGATTCTTCTCCATAGGATCAACCTTTTGGAACCGTGCAACTACCATAATCAACGTTTTATAAACGCTTGTAAAAGCTTATTTGAAATAAAAAACATTTGATTTGATTTGATATCGTGGGTACTTCTACAAATAGGTCATACAAATATATGCTTCGTGTGGGGATCGAATCCACAACACGAAGCGAAGAAATCTATCGCACAGCTGCTACGCCAAACGTGTCGTCATAATTGTAATAATAACTGCTATTTTCTTATCGAATTTTTAAATTAGACGCACTAGATATTTAATTTATAAATTATTTGCAAACATATTAATTAATTAAATATTAATTTATTTACATATTCATTTTATAAATTTCAGAAACATCAAAACCTGGGGAAATTATTTATAAAGTGAGAAGACGAAATATATCTACTTTAACTCGAACCTTCGTCGTGCCCTTTCATAAAATGTAAATGTTACATCCAACGTTAGGATACATCGTCTCTATGAAAAGGAATGAAAGTAAACAGAATTGAGCGAAAATGGAATCAATTTATCCATAACTACTTGAAAGCTTTTATCAAAGTAAACACATAGAAACATGGTAAGTATAGATAGGTACGTGTATGGTACCATTGAAAATCGTTTTTTTTTTTGTATCTGTCTAGTAAGTCGGGTACATGTACAATTAATATACGTATAGTTCAATAGAACTGCTTGACCTGGGAATCGGACATATATGATCTCTAGCGTACCAGCCGCGATTAGGACCATTTGACTGATAAGGCAGTTAAGTTTCATTTATTATATTCCATCATTATTGTTATTTAAATGAATTTAATACCCGCTGAGAATATCTGAAATAAATGATCAAAGCATGTTCCCTCGTAGGCACTTCAAAGTCACATTCCTAAAGTTCACCAAATCTGCGGTTAATTAGTTATTCAAAAGGAACCCCACAAGTGCCTATCTGTTATTATTTTATATGATAAATTAATATAGATACAGATATGAGGTACCTACGAACTTCCTTCATTCAATAATTTGGCTTGTGTAAGTGGGATGACATTTATGGATCCGAGGATTACGGGGGGAGAAATTGTTGATTAATCAATTGGAATTTATAGAACTTAGATTCAAACATTAACATCAGACATTCCTATACAAGTTCAAGATTAGACTTCTTTAGAAAAACTTCTTTTTTTATCCTCTATTAAGAATTACAAAAAAAAACAAAAAATATAATATAATACATAAAATAACCCTTAAATAATAATAATACATTAATAAAAAATCCTAATAATAATAAATTCATTTAGTAAATTAAATATCCTGTCGCGAACTATACCTAATTTATAATATTATCAATTTTCCAAAAAAACACTTTTCTCTTCTACAAACCTGTATAAACTTTGCTGTGTCCTATGATAGATGGTATTTTAATTTTAAACCTTACTTCTGTACACATTATGGAATGCAAAAAAGTATTGAGTACCTAAGAGGTTTTGTCAAAGAAGTTCTATTCACGAAGTTGATTATGAATCTAATTTCAGTCTACTTTCCTACTTTTACAACTTTCAATAACCTTTCAAATCCGTCCCACAGATTAAATTTATTTCAGGGTAAACTTTTAAAGTGATTGGACGCAATTTGCGCTACTTGGAACAAAGGAAATGAATGTTTAAATGGTGAAGCGTTGCGCTTCCTGTCCGTGAAGACTGGAATACTAACTCCATAATCATGATAGGCAAAGACTATTTCGTGGGTAGGTACCAGTGCGAAACATGTTAGTTCGAAGTGCGATCATAATAAAAGTGCCGAAGAATTTTGAATCTAAAGTTACGTAGGTAAGTGCGTTATTCCAGAAATAGCCACTGAGTCTTGAAACAACTTAATCCGAAAAATTCAAGCTATAAACTACTTTGGTGTTGCAGGTGTAGATGGGCTGCGCTGGTTTCTTCTCAAATGTTGTGCATGTCTGTAACTGATGTAACACTAGTATCTCTGTATCTTTGTTACATATATTATATGTGCTTTAAATAAATAAATATTACCTATAACAGGTGATATGAAAGGAGCAACTGAATCAAGATTCGGCAAAGGAAATGTGCGGACGCATTGTTCAGGTAGCAGGTTCAGGTTTCGCAGGTAAGTGGATACGTATGGGTGCTAATTACTACGACTTCTAATGTTCACTTCTAAAAACTACATTGTACCTACTAAGTCAACTAACAACCACTGTCAATGTTCGTCTAAAATACTATCTAGCCACTATTTATGATGATAATCAGTACCTATCTATATTTTAAATCCATCGATGTAAGCTACTGTAAATAGGTACGTCCCAGCTTGGTTGCTTGTAGTTCTTCGGTTTTTGTAGTTCGTCAAAATAATATCTCTTTTGTATGCACAACGGCTACAATTAGGTATGCCCCGGCATTGTGTGGTCACAGTTCTAATGTAACCTTAAATACTTACCTACCGATATTATACATTTCTTTCATCCTGGTTTTCTACGAATATTAATAAAAGAAAGATCACACAATCATTATTGGATAATTAAACACAGACATTTGTCGATGAGTTAAAATCTGTGGCTAACTCAGTAAATAAGAGGACAAGTAACGACGGGCGATTTCTTTGAAATATTTTGTTGGCTTGGTTTAATTAAAGTCATATTAGTTCAGATGGTTTTTTTTCCGTTGGTCGGATATCATCATATGTCATGCCTTGGATGCTGGTTTTCACTTTCCTTTACCAGGATATCTAATCGTTTTCTGGGTACATGACATAATGTTGACTACCGAAATATCACGCAAACACACGTAGGTAGGTACATTGCTCCCATAAAATACCTACAACCATTTACATTTTCTTATTATGAATCGACACTGATCTCACAAATTGACGATTTGGACGAAATCATGACCATAGCACAAACAGATTATACCTTGAATGGATACTTAAACATTTTGATTTTTTACGGATCGAATTTCATACCCCTGATAGATATCGTGGAGGACATACCTTGGAAGCCACGCCCCGGGTATCATACCTTGGATGTCATACCCAGCGGATAGACCAGTTCTTTTCAACGTAATATAACTTTGAAGTCTTGGATATCATCTCTGGACTTCATACCTTGGATGCATTGAATGCATTCAGACCTCGAATGTAATGATAAGATATCATGTCTCGTATGTCATGCCTCGGATGTCATTCTCTGGATGCCATGCGTTGGATGACGTGGTTTGGGGAGAGTTTTCACTTTCTATATCAGGGAATGCTAACCGTTTTCTCTGTACTTACATCAATGACGCAATGCTAGTTTTCATGTTATGATCTATGACGATGAGTGTGTGTGAGATGATCATGAGTGTGTAAAATTTTTGACAATTGAATAGTCGGATAAACTCATACGCATATTGCACCCACAAAATAATAAAATAATTGCAGACATTTACATTTTCGTAGGTACAAACATTTTCACAAAAACAGTAATGGACACGCATTTTAACGGAAATTAACTGACAAAATAATGATCATACATACATTACAGCCAGAATACTTTTTAGGTGTTGTTAAGGCTAACATGTCCCTCTGCACAGGCAAACATTTTATTATAGTGTGCAGAGCCGGACTTAAATGAAATTTAACCTGTTATCCCTTATGCTACTTGAATATAAAGCCATAAAAAGTAACAATTCCGCAAGTTGTTATGTTCACGTTTAAAAGTGGGTTAGTATCTCAGGTGAGCTAACAACTTAGCTCAATAACCTTTAAACTTAATGTGTTATAGCACCTACGTGAAGTAGGTACTACAACATAAGGAAATACTATCGATATTGCCAGGAGAAGAGAGGAAACATTTTCAGCGCTTATTATCTTCAATAGGAGAAGAAATTAAATAAAAATAATACTTCATGCGCACATTGCGCATGGTTGTGTATCATTTATTTTTCAACGTTTCTGTTGAAACCTCTAGCTCTAGACTTTTAAAAATTATGTAGGTACGTATTACTAATTAATTATCACGCAGTCCAGCGGTGAAGGAAAACATCGGGAGGAAACCTGCATGTCTGGGAATTATTTGGAAGCACTGTCCAGTGTAACCCTCCTCATTATGAGAGATCATACTCGTGTCAGGACACGAGTATGTGTATTACTATCCCGCTACAGGTAGCGGGACAGTAATTATGTTGAGGGTGGTATTATTATGATTGTGTTGTAGGTACATGTTGTACAATTTATGTCAAATAAACTATTTCATTTCATATCAATTATTCCTTCGTTATGTAAGTCATTGTGGGTAACTAATTAAGTAAGTATAATAATTATTTGAACGAAATTAATCTGTACTTACTGGTAGTAATATTAAGTTAGAACCATAAAGCCCTCTACCGCAATTCCTTAATAGTAGGAATATTTCGTTTTTGCTAGGAATAAAGGTAAGTTGGCAAGTTCGGCCAGATACGTATCCTGTGTTTCTCATATTAATGCATAGGTGGCGCTGTTTACAGGTAATTTATTGCTATGGAGGCGCCATCTATTCATTGTTAGACGGGACAAATAACAGCGCAGTAATTGATGGTTGTATAAACATAAAAGATGGCGCTGTCCCAAATCAGACATATTCCAGGTAAGGTCCAACCGAGATCACGGTCTCGGTCTCGATATCAGCTAATGTTTTTATCTCTCTCTGTCTCGGTCTTGGTATCGGCCCCGGTCTCGGCCAACGTCAAAAACTAGTCTCGGTCGGCTCTTACTTTCAGATGGTATAGGTCTGAAGCTAGAATTCTTCCGGGTTAGCCCTACCATGCTGTTCTATCTTTATTTAGATACCAAACTAAAACCCTCTACTGCAATTCCTTCCTTTGCTAGGAATAAAGGTAGGTAAGTAAATTTGGTCTGTGTTAGATACTTCAACTATGACTAACCTGAGTTCCTAATAACACTGCACAGATGGCGCTGTTTATAAGTAACTTATTGCTACAGAGGCGCCATCTGTTGATAGTTAGATGAATATTAGCGTTGTGCAGTTTGATAAAGAGCTGCTATTAGTAATTAGGTAAACTCTTACAAAATGGTAACAAAGGTAAGGTATGAACCGAGAATTCTCCGCGGCCGGCACCTGTCGACACTGCACAACTATACTGTCTTGGGTAATACAATTTTGACAGGCGATAGACCCTCTGGCGAATAAAATACACTCGATATATTTTTAAATCCGATAGAATACCTGCCTACATTTGTATCGAAACTGTTAAGGTTTTGCAATAAAACATAAATATTTATTTAGTATTAACTATTCATATATTTCAATAGGTATCTTTTATAATTATATCTATTTCCTCTAACGCTCCGCGCTCAATATTTGGTTTAAGTCTAAGTGAAGACGAATCAACAGTTGGTTTAAATCAACTTACAATAATCAACAGTCGAACAAAAATCTAAATGATTACATTTAATAGAAAATTTTAAATGTAAACTTAGAATGTATGTTAGCATGTTCCTTCAGTTGAAACGTTACAAATACTGGTTCACTTTTAGGTAATAATTATATAAAAAACTTCTAAACTATTTAGTGGGGAATGTTAACTTTGGTATAAAATATTAATTATAAACAACAAAACATTATTCAACCTCAATACACTCGAGAAACGAAACTTAAATCGAAGCATAAATTAAAAGAAATACTGTTTAATCAAATAGCCTAAACCAGTTTAGAATATATTTACATCAACTGGTGAACTTAAATTTGTAAACTAATAATGAATAGCCGTACTTATAATGAAGAATCGATAGAAGTGGAGTCATAGTGATACGTTCGTCTCTTTCTATAGTTCCATATAGAGCTGAGTAGATAAGGACGACAAATTATCAAATTTCTTTTCGTTTTCTTCTTCGGTCTTTATTAGTAGGGCTATCAAAGATATGAAGCGGAACGAAACTTAAGATAAGTATAAATTGCACTGTGCAGTAGAAACGCATACAAAATCAAGATGTACTGGGATATTTTCATTTACAAATTTGAATAGCTAACGTACTATAAGACTCGTTATATTTTTTTAACGCACCATAATTATGTATGTATAGGCTTTCTACTAGATTATTCAAGGCTAAATATAGTAGGTACCGTTATTTTTGTCATCTAATAACTAGTAATAAAATTCCGTTTAATGTTCTTAGTAGAACATTGAAGAAATAATAATCAGTCAATGAATGCTCCTTAAATTAAATGAAGGTTTTTTAGAAAAATAAAAACAAATCACCCAGAATGATTAATTCTTAATCAAATGGGATGTCAATTACCTTTATGATTGACAATATCTATATAATTGAAAAGACAAAAAACCATATTATATATTTTCAAAGGAAAAAAGAAGCACTCAAGACTGTGACATTAGTTTCTAAGTAATATATATTTCTACATTATTATTTACTAATGGAAAGTAAATAATGATTTTGCACGAGAAATACTTCTCTAAAGAACACAAGCGGTATGCTCTACCAAATAAATATATAAATTTGTGTGAAATACACAATAGGTAGGTACCTAATTATATAATATAAAATTATATATAAAGAACTATTCATGTCTCAATAAGCTAGGTTATCACAACATTTACAAAAAGCGAGTAGCCTAACATTAGACATTAACAATTCAGTTTTGGTACAACAACATATAAAAAGATTCGAATCATATTCTCTCTAATTATCTATAGAATCGTTACATTTTGTCGAAGTTTTAGCATTTCTCATTAATAGTCAGTCAAGCCACGACCTAAGAAGTAATTAGTTATTACTAATATATGAAACTGGGACATCTCTATGCGTAAATAAATATACGGAATAGTTTTGCTACTATACATAGACAATATCATCTGGGCTGTTCAACTTCAAAACCACGTAAAGAGCATAATTTAATAAGAAGAATAAATTGTCTACTATAAAAATTTAACAATTAAACAATGCCGTTTACCATATTTTGAGATTGCACCGCCATTTTGATTAAATAACACAATATTGCACATTAATAGTTTTCGCTACTATAATTCTGTGTAGTGAAGGGAGTATCTTATATGAATATTCGATAGCTTCCTCCTCTAAATCCCAGATTACCTTACTTGGTCATTTAAAAAAAATCAGATCTTTTCCACAACATTCATCCAAAAGATGTGTACATTTAGTACAGGACCTTATTACAAAGGCAAAGAGTTCAAGATACGTTAAAGCGATGGAGTCATGTGTGAAATGCGTACGTATGTACTTTAAATAGGACCTTATGACAATCCGATAGCATTTATAATTAAGCGGTGGAATCATGTGACGAAGGATTTGGGATGATGGTGCCGGTGAGCTGTTGGTCCCGAAGCCTTCGCATTTCCCTGGACATGGAGTTGAGCTCCGCTTGCAGCGACATCTCCTTTTCACGTAGACATTTGATCTCGTTTTGCCATGTCTAAAGATAAAAATATAAATGATCAGCACCATGTCCTTCAATAGGTACTTTTAGATCTACAATGCACATAATAAATATCATTAATTGTACTTCTCACATCGATATTAACCTAATGAATTGGAATACCAATAATGAGGCACAGTGCGACATAATTAAATTACCTATCCGTACGAAATCATTTTGTTTCAATTTAAATGTTTTCCATGGCTAGGGCGAGTTTTTCGAAGTCGATGGAATGCACCTATATAGCCAGCTATATTTATCCAGCATAAAGCAATTTTGTAGACGGATGTAGAGACAGCAGTCGTTATGTACCTACGAACTAACCAAATTTGTTTGAAGATAGAAAGTTTCGGAATATTAGACTTTGATTGGTTGTAATAAGAATGAACTGCTTCCTAACTACGAGTATTTCGGGTTAAGAAACTTTATTCTCATAAATAATTTGACATAATAATTTAACATTGACATAATGAGAAAACAATGAAAATTTACAATATTTACCTAGCGGCGTAATTAGAAAACATATGTATAATATTATTCATATGCGAAAAAATAAATAAATAATGAGAGTAAGTGTGAAAAAGTTCCGTCTTATGAACTAGCATCAAACGTACCTAATTAGAGGTGGTATGTTTCAATATTTTATAAATATAGTGTTATTTTTTTCTTTTTAGGCACTTCCTAACTTTATAATTTTTTTGGGCTCGTATATTTTTTTGATAGTTTATTTGAGACTAGCTACTGCCCGCAAATTCGTCCGCGTAGCGTGATGATATATAGCCTATAGCCTTCCTCAATAAATGGGCTATCTAACACTGAAAGAATTTTTCAAATCGGACCAGTAGTTCCTGAGATTAGCGCGTTCAAGCAAACAAACAAACAAACTCTTCAGCTTTATATCTTTATCTTTACTAATATATAAAGCTGAAGAATTTGTTTATTGAGTTTATTGAGGAAGGCTATAGTCTATATATCATTACGCTACGCGGACGAAGTCGCGGGCAGAAGCTAGTATTAGTATATAGAGTATAGATTTAAATATTTTAATGTCTTAGTACTTACAATATTTTGTTTGAGTAAGTCCAGCTTATCGTTCTTGAGGCGGCAGACCTCCTGGCGCAGCGTGTCGGCGTCGCGCGGCGCGTCGCGGTCGGCGCGGTCGGCGCGGGCGGCGGCGCCAGCGCACGCGCCGCACGCCGCGCCCGCCTCCGCCGACGACATGGACTCTAGCCCCGTGTCGCTATCCACGTACACCCCGCCTGGACATGCAAACGCTATGCTCAATATTGTACTACACTGCTCGTCTTTAGCCGTGTATCAGTTGTTTACATTATAAAACTAGATTACATATAGGTTGATAATATTAATTCAATTATTTAAAATTATTACGCAGTTTCATACCCTGTTTTATTATCCGATCCAATATAAGCTGACCTCACATTTTATGGGCTATCCATACATTGAGAGGTCAGATTAAACTGGAAAATATAACATCTATTGTTCTTTGCGTAATTTGCTTTGTTTAAGATATGTACTAAAATATTGTCTGTAAAATACTGTTATATTATTCTAATGTAAGTAAAATTGTTTAATTAATATAACAAAATATATTTTAAGGCACATTTTAGATTATAAAGTCTTATTTAGTTTTTTATTTAACGGACTAAGTTTTATTTCATTTATGTAACAATGAAATTCAGTGCAAGAATTAAATTAAATATAAGCAATGTCGTATTGTACAGCATTTTCCACAATAAATAAAACATACTACAAAATGAAGGAATAAACAACATTAATTTTATAAATGCATTGGCTATTATTGTCTACTGAACATTGATGATAACAAAAACCTAACAACATCATGCCTCTACACAGACAACTGGTGATAAATTAAAACATTCATATACAGTGTTCTACACTACAGGACTAACCTGTTGCACTTTTACCACAACTCAGCCAGTCCTTGTCGTCTAATTGGAAGAAATTACACCATTACTTTACCAACACTATCGAAAATGATGACAATTACTAACGAGAATAACGTCACGTCGCCATGCTTGATTCAACCAATATTTGAAACTTGGGTACAAGGCAATATGGTAACTTGATTGCATGTGGTGGCTTTTAATGAAATGCAGGTAGTTTAAGGTTATGTACGTAGTTATGATTTTATGCTAAGTATCCTATTTAAAATACCTGGGTCATTAACTTAAGTTCAGTCATTTAGTATGTACTTGTGGATCACTATCGTCGATAATCGCTAGCGTATACAAATATTTGCTAGAAAATCTGACACATGAGTAATACTAAATAAAAATAGTACCTTATAATTGGTTATACTCGCTGATAGACGCTAGCGAATATCGAGGGCGTAAACTCATGGTAGAAATATTTAGTGGTTAGTCACATACTGTCTCCCTAGTATACAGTGTCCAATATCCAAAAAGAAAAAAATAATCATAAATACTAACCAAGTGGGTCTAGATCCACAGAGTTGAGACTAGAGTCGTCGCTATGGTCTGTGAGAGGGGGGCGCGGCGGCGCGGCGCGTGACGTCACGTCCGGGCTGGACTCGCCCGACGCGTGCGACGCGCCCGACCCGCCCGCAGACCGCACCGACACCGCCGACGCCGACGATGACGCTACTGAAGACTTTGAACGACCGCTCTGTAATTAATAATATACCATCACACATTATTCCCCGAGGGGTAAGGCAGAGGTGTACTTACACCCATAGTTCGCCGGTATGTTTTAGATCCCATGTGCGGGACATGGGGGCGAGCCTATTGACATTATCCGGGCACAGACTCCAAGCTGCTATTAAGAATGTCATAGAAAAAACCAATAACACTGCTCGACCTGGGGATCGAACCCAGGACCTCTAGCGAAACAGTCGCGCTTGGGACCACTAGACTAATGAGGCAGTGTAATTAATACGGGTCATGTTTAACCAGGGCAACCGCAGGACAGCTACGTCCAGCAGTAACATGCCACATACAGATGATGATGACTAAGCAGAAGTAAACTTCTACTTCACTCATTAAATTCACTATCAAAATATTCTTATGATTCCTTATCGAAAAGAGTTTAATTGAGATAAATGTGGAGCTTTGAAAGGAAATCTGGATAAAACAATATGTTGTATTTTCACAGTAATAGTATACCCATTAAAGACATTCAGAAAGACAAAAATTACTATGATTATAATTTTGTTGGTCTAACGGAGTTTTTTTAAACTTGTCAAATATCATTTTGATCATTCAAATTTATCTGTAACCATTTCCACTAGTCTAAGAGGATATGTGGCCATCTGTTCTATAGTTCTATGCTTTTATGAATATTTTAATGTTGTAGTCATTGCATATAGTTGCCATAACCGGTAAACACGGGTGGAAGTCCATTTAAGCATAGGTGACCCGATGCACAGAATATTAAGCAGTACTTATGCGAATCACTTTGTCTCGCATTTATTTTAATAAATCATTTATTTAGAAATAGAATTATAGAAACATGCACTTTCTTCGTGATGTAATAGAAAACAAAACATAACATACTGTCACACCTGTATTCCACCCCAGTTACACCCACAGTTCGATGGTTCCTCAAATAACTATGATACTACGCCACCAACTTCTTAAAGGTGTTTAAATTGTATTTAAACATGAAATTGCTATGAAAAATTGTGTTTAAATGCAATTTAAACACATTTAAGAAGTTGGTGCAAGTGGGCCTAAGTCTTTAAAATTATACTCACATTAGGGGTATGGGTTTCATTCGGTACAAATTTATTCTTATTTATAGCATTCTTGTTGCTATCGCCTGAAAGATTCGTGTCTACACTTGGCGATCTGAAAGCATAAGAAATAATTTACTGTAATATTGAGATACATGAAAACATGTTGAAACTACAGGTGGTTTTCACATGCATTTTGTTTGACTTGAATTTTAATGTCTTCTATATTTGCAAAGCTGTGTTTGGATAACCTGGCTGCATAGAAGTGTTGAGAAATATTTTTTTATTTTATTAGGTAGGTACAGAACCATCTACATTCTTGCTACTAGTCACTACGTTCATGAGTGATTAAATATAATATTTTCAAATGGATTTTCTTTATTTGTATTGATGTTCCTTTTTTTGTTTACGGGAAGAAACCTTCAAAATGGTCTTCAGAGATAATACCGGGGAGTGTGGTTTTCGTACTAATTAAAACTATCCGAATAGCACATGGAGGGAGGCACTGTATTCTCTTAAAAGGCAACACAACTGTAATAGGGTCTCCCCACTGGGCAGGAGAGCACGTGCAGCTGTTTACTTGCAGTGAGAAATATTGTGATGCAATAGGTTATTCCCAAATAGAAATCAACTTACCAGGCATTAAAACAGTAGGTAATTTTGGCCAAATAAATTAAACGAATACGAGATAGCTATTACATTTTGTACTTATTACATACCTGACTTTAGAAATAAGGGCCTTCTTCACAGTATCGATAAACCGTGCGCCAGGTCCGTCTTGCTTCGGCGTACCATCAGGCTGAGGCGACACCGCCCCTGGTTCCATTCTCACACCCGCTCCCAGAAACTCTGTAGTCTTCGTCTTCAAGTCATTCACCAAATTCTGTAGCAATGACGCTCTAGTTCTTAACTCCAGTTGAGCGAATTTGTCCGCTTTGTAGCACGCGTTTTCGGCGTTAATGAGCTTCGTAAGGAGGAATTCTTTGAACTCTCGCCCCTTGCGGAATATCGACGGCTGCGGGAGAGTCGGCCCGAAAAATGGTACGTCATCACGAGCGGTGACGGCCACTTTGTACCTGAAATGAGACGTATAATAAACTTGTAATACCCACTAATTCAAATTAATAAAATAAAAAGTCAAGTTTTCGTAAACCGCTGCCCTAGATTATGCATAATTGAGATGCAAATCATTGTATATCGTTAAATGAGGGATGAAATTAATAGACTGCGTAGCTTAACTCTAACATTGTGGTTGATTTAAACAAATTAACCACAATAAACGCAACCACATACAAATTAGTTAACATCAAACGAATTTATTCTGAAACTCTAAATTTATTTAAATTTCTTTTCGTAGTTATGAATATCGTAGTTGTTATTAGAATAATATTTCAATATTTTTTTATAAGACTTATTTGTGACTCGACCTTTGGTGACTTAGGCAACAAAGGTTTTTTTCTATAATAGACCTTAATATTGCTGTATCTAAGTCACCATTAAACTCTTCAACAAATCTGAGAAACATTAAGACGTTCACTGAGTCGTCCACCTAGTGTTTATTCCCATAAAAAGCTCTCTAATTACTGAGTCCAGATTCGTTTGCATACAAATTAGTGAGAAAATTTCCATTCTACTTTCCAAGCCATTTTCTCGACTTCCTATGCAAATAATGCTACTGTGCGTTGTTGAGAAGCAACACAAACTTTATGTAAAACAAGTCACTCGACAATTGAAAAAAAGTAACAAGATCTGAAATTTGTTGGATTAAAAATAAGAGACATTCAACGCCATGAATAAAAATGACTGCTGCGCAAATTCAGAGAAGTGCATATTTTAAAAATGTGGTAAGTGTTTTGAGATTGAATTACATGATGAGCCAAAAATAGTAATGTTTTTATGACATTATATTTAAAACATCACGTTAAAACTTCGAAGTGAAATGTAATGTAAAAATATATTTTACTGTCTCAGTGACTTTTAGAGGTCCAAATGCTATTGGGCTTTTCTGGGAAATTTTCATTGGCAGCTCGGCATTTGGGATCTGTGTCAGATCTGGGCCGAGGAGCCTAATGCCATTAACAGTAGGCTCCTCCCTATAGACATTGAAAAGATTTTTGATTATTACCTGGTCTCCCCACCGGCAGATTCCAAGTGTGTGACCACGATGAACGCGTGGAGGAAGTGTGATGCTATCATGTCTGGCGTGAAAGGTGTTGCCTTCTCCTGCAAATTCAAGCAACAGAAAAATGTTGTAGCTGTTACGATAAGTAAAAAAAACTTATTTTCGTGACTTCTGCGGAAAATTGATATAGTAATTAATACATATAATAAAACAGAAGAGTTTGTTTCTTTAACGCTCTAATCTCTGGAACTAACAATTGGGCATGAAAAAATATTTCAATTCAAACGGAAGGAATATAGTCTTTAGAAGCAGGGCAAACCTGGTAGAAACACGAGGCCCAGCTAGTATCTAGGCCAGTAGTAATATATAGCTTTTTTGTGGAAACAAGAAGTGCTGGGCCAAATCTGCGACTTATGTCTCAATTTTTTCCCACTTCACATGCATTGTGACATGTATATTTACACTTGTAGCTATTTATTATCAAGTGGGAAGCATTGTTGACCTTTAGTCATATGATTCATATGCAATATATTTACAAGCCCAGAGGCCAGTACTATTCACTCTTATTCCTGTTAAACCTCATTGAATAGATATAGGGCTGCTACGATATTTCGAAGAAAATCAATGTCGTATGTAGGGCGAACTATATTCTTTGGTATATGCAATCGAATTGTTTGTAGTATTGCAATAAACGACTTAACATCAGCCGTCTTTTATCTTCTGTTTATTGTAAACAAACATAAGTTTCTTGCACTTACGCAAACTGTGCTATAAACTCGTGAAATTATTGCAGCATTTCGCATAATAAAGTCATAAACAATCTACATGAAAAGTGTTTCAGCATATCTGATCTGTTATAAAGTTCTTACAATAGGACAGCTTTACATATTCTAACAAAGGGCTTTGAATCACACACCAAATTTATGTACCTAGAAGATTTTTTTGTACCATATCTACACTTGTCAATGTGTCAGCTAAATTTCACTAGGAATATCGTCGGCAAAATCTTATTCTCTCAGAAACACCAAAGAATGTTTCAAATATCCTTTTCTTTTACTATAGACTCTCATGCCAAAATTTATCATACCTACATAAAAAAGGCCCTTGTTCAACAAGAATATTGATGGTATCTTCCGAAATATTTCAATTTGAGATTTCTAGTTTACTTCAGTAGAATAAGTTGATGAAGACAGAAATATTTCTACAATAGGAATAATCCCCATATCTGCTAATATTATCTATCAGTGTCCATCAATAAAGGTAGGAACATTTTTACCACAAAGATAATCCTTTTAGTTTTTTATCCATCTAAATAAATTACGCTTACCTGAAACACAATCGCGACGATATCGTTGCCGACATGCCTCTTCCTCTGCAGTTGCTGCGCGTCGCCGGCAGTGTGTGGCAGTAAGGGAGCCACATGGAACATTATCTCGCGGTTATGGTACGTCTCGTAGACGGCCTCCGTGCCTGTGTGACCGTTTATTATGTCCAGACCACCCCGGTAACCTATAAGGAAAGTTGCATGAAACATAAAACCCACTGGCTGGAATACGGTCTCCAGACGGATTCATAAAAAGTAATCGTGATATTTATAAATAATAGTTATAAAAAAGTCTCATTGAAAATAAACTATAATTAAAGAGAAAACAAGATTAAATGAGAAACAATGCAAGCTGTTTTATTTAAATGAAGTATTCTCGAAAATTCGAAAATTTAGCCGGGTTCTTGTCGTGGAATTTAAGCCCGGAGCGCTCCGAATGCAGAAATCCTAGGGTTAACATGTAGGCACGTTGCCAGGGGATATAGTTTACAAAGGCTGCCATACAAAACTAACCTTTATGATCCTTTAACTTGATCTTCTGTCCAAGCATGTCAAGAAATTCCTCGAAGGCAGGTGATATTTCATTGTTACCGAACAGCTGTTCCTCTGTTGTCTGCCCATAAGTCTGGTATAGGACTCCAAACTTAAAGCAGTTTACTAGAACGTGCTCATCGTACGCCGCTATCAGGGATGACGCGTTGAGACACATGACAGCCGTAAAGTTGTCTATGTTCACCTGTTCGTTTAGCATTTTTGCCATTTTGAGAGGCGGTGGCATTAGTCCTGATCCTGGAAAAAATACAAAGACTGATTTAGGCTCATATGTCCCTTAAAATTTAAAATAAACACTTATTCGATTTGTAAGACTACAAATAAAACTTGTAAATATCTGATCTTTAATTTATATTTTTGTCAAAATCATTCAGCCTAAACATTCCTACATTTCCAATTTAAATTTAATCTTTGAACCAAAGTTTACTCACTAGTGGTGGGTATAAGTCCATGCATGGTTTCCGTGCGAAGCCTCAACAATATCCTAGTGTGATCTTGACCAGCCATGTGCTCGTTTTTCAGGGACATCACTACTGGGCCGAGATTCTCGTCAGATCCAACCAAATTAACATGTTCCTGCGAACAAAATATATTTGTAGGAATCGATATTATTTCGACATTTAGTCTGCGTCCAGCTGTGCGAGGGATGAACTGATTGATCGTTATTTTATCAGAAAAGGCCGAGACAAAGGTGCGATGCCATAATTGAGGATTGAGTTTTGCCTATACTAAATAGGAGAGGCGAGACGAGTTATAGGTATATCACCGGAAATCTTAAACCGTAATCTCCGAAATACCTAACAAAATATCATTGTGGCTTTAGGAAAACATACAACAGACGTTGTTGGAAGCAGCATTAATTTAGTCCGTGTGTGCGAATTATTGTGTGTTTCTGGTAAATATCAAATAAGTGAGATCCAAACAAAGGCAACGTAATGGGATTAAAACGAGTTTCGACAAACACAAGGACTACTCTATACTGCAGCTGGAATGACTTATGTGGAAAAGTTGAGCGAATTAAGAACATTCCATCACGCTGTAATTTTCTAAAATGATAATGCAGACGTGTATTATTGAACAACCACATTTTTTTACTATAGCCAACATATTACAGAGAATTTCACCGTAGTAAATACCAATAGTGAATTGTTTTAACTGAAAAGAAATCTAAGTTCCTAAATGTTATAGGAATATTAACTTCAGTCTTTATTATATGGTCAGTAAGAAAGTATATTAGGACAGTAATAAAAACACAAATATTGGCCGTCAAGAGTAGTAAAATAGCAATCAGTCACGCCTGCGCCTAACCCATGAAACATAAAGGGGGATGTTTACTGTACGGTAGTTATTTTAAGGGTAATGATTTGGCCGCTAATGGGATTTTTATGGCTTTATTTGTCAATAAATGATTAGGACGCCATTACTCGTAAGTATTATCTTGAAAATAAGCATTATCGAAGTGATTTTGATCCATCTGCTAAAAGGTAAATTCATTAATTATGATGTAATAGGTATAGGTACAGTTGATTTTTTATACATTAAGGTTCTAGTTGTATAGATACTACTTCGATAAGTATTGTGTCTAATAGAGATGGGCAAAATGTGGTTATAACGAAGAACTGAACAAAATGTTTAGGTTCAAATCATATGTCTCTAAAACTTCAAACCGATTGTTTACCGAATTTTGGCCCATGCCTTCCACTCGGGTTTCACACAGGTGAAATCGCCTCAAAAATTCATATCAAGAAAGGAGTAACAATTAAGTAGAATTGTACGGTGACCTAATACTCAAGGTCTCTTGATTGAGATGACACCGAAGATGATGAAGTTGAACTCATGATATCTGACTATACAGTGCGTCCCACAATCATTAACTGAATCAGAGCATTTAACAATGATGTCATTCGCAACACAGTATGAACTGATTTTTCACGCCCATAAGGAAGGTAGGTCGCACAAACAATTCATATATTAATATTAATAACTAGTTGCATGCAATGGAGGTAAACAAATGGGTTAATTCAAAACAGAAGATAACAGGTTATGTGTCTAATTAGATCATGTTTATATCAGGTATTTAATTTAACAGTTATTTTAGAATTATAGGAAAAAAACATGTTATTAAATCGTCTTAATTAGGTTACCATTTGACTAATAAATTTGAATAACAACATCAAAGAATACCACGCAGTTCCGTTGAGAAATATAACAATGATACCCATTGAATTGCAAAACTTTACGCAACATAAAACACTATATTTAAGCAACTCAAGGTCCAAACAAAAGCTTCATGTGCTATGGGAGATGTTAATTAGTTACATTACATTGTCGCATTAACCTTGTAAGACCCTATTTTTTATTCCCAAGCATGTAGACCTTTACGAAGGATAAACACCATTGTCAATAAAACAATGCTCTATCTCAATGAAAACTGGGAAAAAAAACACAATACTTTATGGTAATTAAGAGTTTACATTACACCATACACGTTATATCGATTAAAATAAATCAAGTCGCCGTCAATCCTAATGAAATTTTATTTGCACATTAATTTAATGTACTACTCATTAATTAAGCGCTTAATGTCAACACGCGATGCCCGGGCCAGGCTCTAAAACTTTTCACAATTTATTTGATGAATTTATATGCCTAATTGTTGATTGAAAACTAATGTCTTCTATAACACGTCATTTTATATCATAATTTGGTGTAACTTTCGGGTTGGTAAAAGAAGAGACCGACGACATACCTACCGATAATATCGTATATACTACCTTATCATTGTAAACAAGAAGTACCTAATAACTCAAAGCAAACATATAATAAAAAAATGACGACGTAAACAACATTAAAAATGCAAAAAATATCTTTGATCACACAACTTTGCTTGATTACTATAATCATTAAGCTTCCATCGTACATAAAACGAGAATGTCCATTTTTAGAAATATCTCAAATTTATTGGATGGCCTTTTTCGCGTTGCCACAAAGAAGCAAATTGAAAGCTAAAGATGGTAATTGAAGGGACGAGGGGTTAATGCCCCTTTTCGAACTCACTGATGGATCACGTCATCTGAGATGAAATCTGACAAATTTTATTTTCAATTTGTGCAAAAAAGTTTTGCTATTCATGCGATTCGAGAGTGCAGAATGGAATATTCTTCAAATTGCACGAAAGTTTAGTAATAATATATTGCACAACCACTTAGTGAACTTTGACTTTTACTGAGACTCCAGTCGTTTACCTAATAAAATATATTTCATCAATATTATTACCTTACTTTTAAGTCTTCAAAAAATATAGATAACGTTGAAATTTCATTTCAAAGGTTGGTTATGATCAATTTTGTGAAGTAATGTAATGCATAATACAATATCTGACCAATTATCTTTTACAAACTAATAAATACAAAAAAATACAATGACACACTAATATTAAAATATATTTACTTACACTAAATTTAAAATTATAGACCGTATGTAATCAGTATAGCTTTTTATAAAAAAAAATTGATTTGTTACTACAATACATCTAAGCAAAATGATTATAATCAATTGAACGAAAAACTTCTCTAAAGAGACGGCGTTTTAAATTTAAATTGCAATACACACAATATATGAAATAAAATATATTCTCACAATTCAGAGATTTATGAAATTCCCAGATACGTTCATCTTCTGAATTCGCACTGAATCAATTTCATATGCAATGACGTTACTCCGAATATTTATAAATCAATAAAAGGAGCCGGTGTCCCCATGAAGTCCAGCTGTTCACCTCAACCGCACTAAAACTCATCTTACATTTTTCAATTTCATTTCACGTTTTTCTAAATTCATACAGCTCTACTTTAGCACCCAAAACAGCAATCATTTTTTCCCCAGAATGAATTGTCTCCAAACCAATTTTGCGTTATGAAAGAAGACATTTGCTCATTGCTCCCACTTTTCCTTTGTCATCGGCATCTGTCATCGTCACTGATTTAAACGAATGGATTGGTGAGCAAATTATCACTTAGCGAAATGTTATTAACAAATTCTCTTTCATTTTTGCTGATGTATTGACAGTTTATTTGGCATAACTAAATAAAAAGTTATTTTTTGTTGGCAAACGATTGACGACGAAACTCTTTAAAATGTGCCTTGTCTTTGTATGTAACTCATTCATTTAGATGAAACGATTCGAATCAACGAAGTTGATTAATGTAGCTGCACAAAACGTAGAAAGAAAAAATCATACTTATAAGATTCTTTCTGTTAAGAATATTGTTATTTAAATATATGTAATATAATTTAGATGCGTGTTTTATGTTCGTATGTTTTCAGTACAAGTATATTTTTTTTATATATATACACCAACAGTGATGATGTATTCTTTGTATGGGTCTGTACACATCAAAGAGGTCAAGCTGTACCTTAAGATCCTTTCAATAATAGATAAATGTTAACCAGTTCACCAGTTTTTAAGTTGGAGCATATCCTCTCTATCAGTGATAACAAAATTAAAATCTCTTCAGTACTTTTTTGCGCCAACCCGTAGCAAATAAACAAGAATTTAAAAATCACATTTATGGTTGTGTACACCCTAACACACTTGTTTTTTTTTATACCTCAATGTCTATCTTCTATAATTCAAAGCTTTTTTTCGATTTATAATACTGCCAGTGTTAACCCTCAATAGGTTTTATAGCAGGACATGATGGCCAGGATGATGGAATCTGGCACGACGTATTTACACGTCAGCATGGTGGTGGTATCGGCTTAGCGATCGCAGTGTGGCATTTATCTAGCCTAACCCTTACGGTGTCACAATAGCCCATCAGCTTTGCCGGGTTGACATGTAACGATTGCAATATTTTATGCAGATTCTACGAGATACGCACTTTGTTCCGTTAGTTAAATTATCGTATTATATTTCGTGCTTTTAGTATATTTACATACAGTTTTATCACCTAATGTAACTTTCAACATCTTATGTCGAAATGACAAGTACGAATTTTATGCAGTACTAGCTTCTGCCCGCGACTTCGTCCGCGTAGCGTGATAATATATAGCCTATAGCCTTCCTCAATAAATGGGCTATCCAACACTGAAATAATTTTTAAAATCGGACCAGTAGTTCCTGAGATTAGCGCGTTCAAGCAAACAAACAAACAAACTCTTCAGCTTTATATATTAGTATAGATTAAAAATATGAACTTTGGTGATGCGTATTAAAATAAATTTCGTTGGGAAATAAGTATAAAAATATGAAATTCGGCTATTTAGGCCTAAGAATAACAACGTCAAGGGACAATAACAACGGATCTAAAGCCGTGGGGAAGCAGGGGCCATTTGTGTAATCTGTTACGTTTTTTTTTTCTTTGTATACACATAAAAATAACCCTAGCGTTAAACTTAACGCAATTTCACGAAGATCCTTCACCTGAATATTAAGTATTGCATTTATTTACGCTTCTTTCCTTTAGGCTATAAGGCAATAATTTAAAAAAAGAATTTGAATTACTCCATGATAAACGGACGAAATTGTGTTGATGTCTGTACATAATTAAATTTAAATTAGGCACGTATAAAAGATAAGTCAGACGAATATTTTCAAAATTCCGTAACGAGGCGTCTGTTGAGATTTGTACGCACGATAGGGCCGGGTACACACGCGGGTTGAGACTTAAATTGCTCTACAATTCCGTAATCGGCGCAATCTACATGTAGCTGAGAACTTGGCTCACTGGGCGTGAAGCCAAACCGTTCCGCGTTGGTGAGCCCAGACGCTTTTTCCCACTATAGCTCGCGAGTTTTTTTATGTAATGAGTTTGGTTGGACCCTTAATCAGTTGGCGATGCATTTGTTTTTAATTGGTGGACACAATTTTTCTCTCTTGTACAGGTTATTTTCTCATAGAGACCAATCAGAGCTATATAGTATCACAGGTAAATAAAAACAAGCATTGTCATAGTCTTGAGTCTAAAAGAGTTTTTTATACAGATAGAATCTGAAATTCATGTTACATTTAAGTTCAATAAACACTTTTTTATTTTTTACAGAAAATATTTAAGTACTAAAAGGAAAATAAAACTTATGATGTAAACAGAAAACTAGATTCTTTTGGTGCCAGATAATTTTGAAAAATAAAACAGTTATCAAACATTATGGCGATATTATGCTAACAGTTTTGAAACGGAATAAAAATTAATTAAAACTTCGTAGAAACGGTCTCAAATGTATATTCTTTGTAAAATTATTTGGCGCCGACTATAAGTATTTCAGTAACTCATATTACGAGCTCCTAGAGTAGATGACGTCAGTAACCATATCAGCTGTGGTCACAAAGTTTCCCGACCAACATTATGCTCTTACACGACTCCCACTCTAATATGACTGTTATACCGAGCATTCATATCCATGTACACGGGGGTTTAAATTACTTCAAAATCGCCGTTGGCAAATAGGCTCTTGCGAAACGGATTTTACATGCAATTAATAAAGTGCTGTTTTACTAACGAGGTAGTGTAATAAAGTTATCATTAATAGTTCCTTATAATTATTTTCTGAATATTTAATTAGTGTACAGCTACTTAATCAGCAGTGGACTGCCTAATGTTATGGGTATTCAAAAACACCCACCGTCGGAAAATTCCAAAAAACACTGGCCTAGGAACCGAACTCGGGTTCCTCATGCTCTACAGTCGTTAGATAATGACGCAATTTTTGTGTTGGTATTCTCTTTCCATGCTATGTAAGGTCACCTTTTTAAATGAAGTAGTTATGAAGTAAATAAATAATAATAAATAAAATAAAAAAGCCTTTTATTTCTTGCTTTGTAGTTATTACATTACATGCGATTTTGATTTAAGTAGTTGAGCATTTAATTCTACTACAACAAAATACAAAAAACGAATTGGTAAATAATCCTAGCATTAAAGAAATTTTAATAAATAGTTAAATTCATCAGTTTGAGAGTTATGAAGTACTTAATCTAAATTTAAGATTATTAGGATGTAATCTTTTGCATCTCCAAATGATTATTTATATTGAAAAGATAAATAAATTATGACTTTCATGTAATTATGCGATAGATGTTCACAAGGCTAGTGGGGTGAACGTGTTATAGCTTTGTAACATAGGTACTTATAGCATAGAGCTTAGTAGGAGAGATATCGAATATGATTTGTGTGGGAGAAATACAGAAATAGATATGAAAGCCAACGACATTTTTTGCTAAATTAGAGACCACCATTGTCAAGATATATGAGTATACAATACATATAGAAAACATTCTAAGTCTGCGCGATTGATCAAAAAATCTAGACGAATATTGTCGCTTGATCAAAGATAGCAATTATGAAGACTCGAAACGTTATAAAAAAAGTACAAAAAGTGAGCCTATGGGCGTGGGTATGGGAAAGTTCACACGTGGCAGTAACTGTACCGATGTGGTACGCATTATGGTATAAGCTATGTCCACAGAGATAAGCGGAGCGGATAAAAGGCAAGAGCGAGCTCTTCGTCTTGCAGTCCTAAGCACGACTGCTACGCTAGAGGTTGAGCAGCGTTATTAGGTTTTTCTATATAACTTTCAGCAGCAACACAAGAGATTAAATTTGTGCCAATAGGCTGACAATAGAATAATATTATATGGGACTTAAACATATAACAAACTGTGGGTACATTAGTACATATATCTGCCTAACCCTGTAAGAAATAAAAGCGTGATGATACCTATATTGTATTATAAATGAAGAATAAATAGCACTTAAACATATTTTATTATAATGTATCTACGATTAATCGCTTGACTATCCCAAAATGTTCACTGTCTTAGCTGACATTGTAGTCGTGCTGTGAAATATAGATCATATGCTCGGCACGGTGTAAAGCCTTCGATAGCATTAGTACAGAATGAAAATGATTACGACCGTGTGAAATAAAACTATTAAAACAATAGCAGAATGTTCTGAATGTATGAAGGGTAAATTGTTAATAAAGCTCTAATACTTTTTCTCTACATTCCGATAACAACAACAAAAACTTAATCAGAATTGGATTGGCAAAAAGTCTAAGGAGTCTCACAAAAACAAGGTTTAATAACTAGAATGTAACAAGCATTGATTTGGAATTTCACACTTCAATTATTTCACATTATCTACTCGGGCGCTCGAAGTAATTACTGGGAGAGAATATTAATTAATATTTTCTTCCTGTACCTACATGTACACAGACCTTTCGTCCGAGGTCAAGGCATAAAAGGACATCGACATTGCCGCGACTATAGCAATATTTCATTTACAATACGATGTCAAGGGAAACGTGATCAAGTGGAAGTGAAGCGACTTTTTTACCATACTATTTTTAACGTGAGTACACCTGAATCCTGGTACATATGTAGATGCTTATACTCGCCTCGGGAAATAATGTGTGTGGTGTAGAAACACATAGTTGCGAAAGTTATCTTTTTGGGGTAATCTTAACGTCATGAAGTCGTGATTACGGGCTCGAAATAGCTTTTGATCCTAATCTGATCCAGTTTTAGACTGGGATAGTGTCGATAGATGAATTTCTTGCTGCATTCAAGAGGTGAAATATCTCACTTGGAATATGTATGAAAGCATTCGTCCAATTGGCACACACTAGTTCGCAACACGCGTCCGTTTTATTTCCTTGGCCGCAGACAGCGTGGCGCGCAAATGTCAGATGGTCGGAGTACACGTTCTGTAATGCCACTTTTATTTTCGTCCATTTGAGCCCCTCGAAGAAAGTATCCTCTGGTCACGATAGCAATTAAATCGTGATTTTATTTTATTATGTCTTTTTGCAGCATTTCGTCATGCTACCTTTGGAACGTGACTTTGCGCACGAATATTCCAGAAGGAAGCAACGATATTCGATGCTCTTTAATCTGTGTTGTCACATTATTCAAAGCTGGGTCTTCTATATGAATTACATCGTGGTATTTTTAAATACTTTTCATATGAGATCTGACCCAAAAATTCAAAACCACACTAGCAAAAGCTTTTACTCTACAGAAATTGAAGATGTAAGTGGACCAGAGCATCCTTAACTTAATAATACGCTATTTTCTACAACAGCACTTAAGGAGATCGCCTTTTCTTGGTGTTAGAATGAAGTGCAATGAGCTTTGACGTAGTAGAATAAGGTTTAAATTACCTTGCCAAGGAAGAATCGCCTGTAGTACTTGGCGGTGTCGTCAGTGTCGATGTTATGCCGCCTCGTGGCTTGCCGTGGGGTGCCTGGCTGAGCTCGAGGTTCGGAATCTTCTCCATCGGGGGGCGTGTCCTCCATTCCATCTACCCAGTAGCCAGATGGTGGTAAAACTATGGTAGGTGGAGTTCCTAAGAAAAGAAAAGAAAAGTTATTTTAATTTGTCGAAATTCATAATATTTGCTGCTCACGAGCTTTTTCTGAAAATTTGTATAAGATCAGAAGGCAAATAGTAGTCTAACTTTCAACTTTGGATCCCATTACAGGGTAAATGATTTTCGTTAGATGTCTTTTTAGAGCTTAGGAGAATTTCATCTGACATTTACATAACAGTGAAACTAGATTGGAACTAAATTTAGAATATTTGTTTAATTAAGTACCTAAATGAATTCGTATTTAGATTTACCTGGCTTGCATAGAGTATTTTGTAACTTTCGTACGCAATCATGAATCAGAATAACTCACAAGTCTTTTAACCCACATAGGTATTTCTGTGTAAATACTTTAAGGAAGTCACGACACCAATTTTTTTAGATAACGAACTTAGATATGCAAACAGGCTTTCGAGTCCCGAACACTGCTTATCAAGGTTACGATTGTCACTGAACACGAGGTATTTCTATGTAGCAAATTGTTAAAATTACCTCATCACCTAATTCTTATTTCTTAAAGATTTTTTTGCAAGCATTGTTCGTGTATATAAGTGAGGATATGTGTTCATATTTTTTGTACGGAACAAAAACCAGTTTTGGTTAGTCATCATGTCCGTTAATATTATTTTATCCGTGTTTGCAGCCGTCATATCAAAAGTTCTTCATAACGTATTCTTAATTTAAATCACCCTGCCATTATTTCTTATGGTATGGTTTACCTAACACAATATATTTTATCTTTTTAATACCAGAATTGCTTCAATTCTGTTTTTTAATTATTGAATGAGTAAATTTCTACGAAGGAAAATAAAGTTTCATTGAAAAAAATACTAACTACGACTCCCAACACTACCTAATTATGTACTAAAATTCAAAGAGATAAATAAGCCAAATAAAACAATTATGAATCCTAACAAAAGATTCATGAAACTAGCTATAAAGTTACGTCACTATCAATGATTGGAAGCTTGCAAACAATCGGAAAGGGAGGCGTCCCCTTCAGTCCTAAGGACCGCATCTAATTTCAAACAAGGCGTTCTGGTCTAGACTAGCTTTTGTCCAGTACATTTTTTTTGCATGACTCTCAATATAGTCCTGCGGGTGCTCATTGTTCCCGCTGTCCTCTTTGAAAGGACGTCCCTATTACTGTGAGTTGTATGAGAAACCTTCACTCATCAAGCATAGAAAGGGGTTTATTTGCTGTCTGCTTGTAATACCTCTATTTATGCAGTATTGGATTTTTATTATTATTTAATCTGTGGTTTTAGTAATAACATAATTTTACGTATTATTCATTTATAACCTTTTGATTCGTAATAATTATAATTTGATTTTGATTAATAATTAAAATTTTGTGATTTCGCTATGATTGTTTGAAAAACCTCTACTTATATCAAATTTGATTTCAACTAGTATGTTATCTGTGGTTTTAATTAGGTACTAAAAATAATTGGGATTGTTAGTATAATCTTTTTGTTTCATTTGTAGCAATTATAATATTCCTGAAATTTAATGAAAAGATTCATTACAGTGATATTCAAAGTTACCCTTAGTTTAATTTAATACCAAAACTAACCTAAAATTGTATACAAATTAGGTATAGATTAGAGTATAATTTAATACGAACTCATTACATCATCAGCGAAAATTACAGTCGTCGGAGCTTTTCCGATTTTCAGTCGAGTGAAACCGCAATTGACCTGATTTCCCAAGATGTAGCCCGAGCACCACACTGCGCCATTTAATTTAATTAATGTTTTCATCAGCTAACTAGCACTCGTAACTATTTTAAAATCCTACAAAATTAACGATTGCCACTGTCACTGTCGGGAAACAAAGAGAATTACAATAAAAAACATCGATACGAAAATATCTCAAAGCTTTTTGTTAGCACTCCATTATCGGAATTCTTTAATTGACAAATATTTTGAAACTGAGAGATAAATGGCTTCCGATGTCCGTAAATAGATCACGAAGTTAGAGAATGGACTATAACTTTATTTAAACCGAATTTAGCGAAGCAAAGAGGCTTACACTGCTATACGTGAAGTTATACATTTCCAGGATACGCTGACCTTGTTTTGACTTGCTTTCCGTACAAGAGGTTAGATTATACTGGTACATGTATTTACCAGCTTGGTGTGATGCCATACGTATTTAGCCTGTATTCGTCTCATCTCCAAATATAAATCAAGCGGTTAATCTGAAGCAAAATACTTTACTACTTTCACACCTCTGTTCTCAACATTTCCTTCACTTTCTCCAAACGCTTTATAACAATGATGAAAGTTATTCTGTACTACAAAAGTTAACATTTCAAATCCGCTTTTATTCTTCGGCTTTTGTAAATCTCTTAGTCATTAGCCAACCAAACTTGATCAATTTTATTCAAACTATGTACTCGTAATATTACAAATATGGAACCAGATACGCCTAAATGGCTGAACTAAAATTTTAGGTATAGATTTGACTTTGGAGAAGGACATAGGCTTCTTTTTGTCCCGTTCTTTTGGTTCTCGAGTGAAACCGTAGGAATCAGGAAGTTCATAATAAACCTTAGATTCATGATAGATCTTAAAATATTTCTACATAGTTTTTAAAATAGGCTTATAATATTGATCGCTTCATGCAATTCTCTAACAAAATTTTCCTCAGGAACTATGAACTATCAGCGAAAACTATGTAACTGCACAGAAATATATTTGCGTTGACTTTCCAAAACTTATTTGTATTCCTGAACGTAACCGCTTCTAAGAAGTTCGTTGTATCACAAACTAGTGCTTTGAATCAACCTGCTTTGGCGTCAGTACGACGGGTTGATAAGACCACCAACTAATTAAAAGTTTAGACTTAGTACTTACTACTTCATTACATTGTAAAGTTTTAACATCTAACTCATTTTAACTGTATTGTAGCAACAAAGCGAAATTACAAAAATTAAATATGTTTTTCGAGAGGAATTTTACACACTGGACCTAAAGTTGAGTAGCTAATTGTGTTATGACCAGGTCAACAGACCTTTAATATGTAAACCTCATTATGTTCTTTAGAGAATTTTAATCGCCGTCAAGAAGTCAGACAGCTGGAAGAGATGCAGTAATATGCTTATTTATTTTACCATCTATTTTAAAATGTTCGAATTTTTCCAAAATATTTAAAACTAGCTTCTGCCCGCGGCCTCGCCCCCGTGGAATTCGGTCTGTCATCACATCCCACGGGAACGGGATAAAAAGTATCCTATGTCCGTCTCCTGGTTCTAAGCTACCTCTCCACCAATTTTCAGCGAAATCGGTTCAGCCGTTCTTAAGTTATAAATAGTGTAACTAACACGACTTTCTTTTATATTATAAGATAGATACCGTGGCCGTATAAAGTTTGTTTAAAGTATAATAAGTTTCAGTAATCTGTGTGTCACTGAAGAACTTTATATAAAAATGCGAACTCAGTAGCCCAAGAACCAACACTCTCGAAAACGTATTCGTATCGAAATCGAGAATAATTTGTATGAGAAGGAGGTTAATGAACGTAGATGAAGCGAAAGTGGTGTGCTAGGATCGAAGCAAGCATAGTCTCTGCCTACTCTAATGGGAGACAGACGTGAAAATATGAATGTATATATGAGATTTGTAGCAGAAAAAAAACTCATACGTTTACGATACGAATTCGATAGTTCTTCTTGCTTAGGCTACTGTACTGAAATTTGTTCAAGCAAAATCGAGCGAATACACAAATTATATTATTATCATACTCATAAATCAGTCTTGTCACGTTTGAACACTGCTTAGATAAGTGTAAAGCGTGGGAAAATAATTTTATCAGATGTTTGTAAAACGTTATAGTTAATCGTGGCATTTAGTGACTGCTCGGAAACTAAAGGTCTAGCAAGCAGCGCATACGGTTTGAGAACGAATTACTATAGTTAAGACGCTTCACTCGTCAGTGATCAGTCGATCAGCTCTAAAGGCGAAAAGGTCAGCCTTTTACTCAGTTTATGCTATGAGAATAACCATTCACTGCATTGCAGTTCGCTATGATGAGATAGCATACCGCATAGATTATAATATACATTAAAAACTACATTTTTTTTTACTAAAAGAATGATTGGTAATTATATTGACACTAATTTTACTAGGTTTCATAAAAAAGAGTCTATATTATTATATTTAAAATTATGTAACGCATATATTTTCGGTTGTTGTTGTCATTGAGTTTTTTTATAAAAGAGCTACAGTGTTGTCTCTTAAACTTCCGTTGACGAATGACCAAAGACTCGGAATAGCCATATTTAGCAAGAGTTCTATAGATAACTGGTGAGCCACAGGAAGCGTCTATGAGTGATGAGATTGGGGCAGCCGTCCGTCGTGTGACATAATTTTATGGCAGATTTATAATTAACAAGATACAAGCAAGTTTATGATAGGCGGAGCTACATCGGGACTTCTGTCAGCAGCAGTAAAAACTGTAAAAAATTGCCCGCCATTAATCTATAATGGTCTAACTAAACCTTTTTTATTTTTTTATATGAACAGTTTCAAGATCGGTCTTTATTTTGCTCAATAGGTTGGTAAATAGCATGTGCATAGCTGAAATATGAGCTTACTCGCACTTTATATTTATCCATAAGCCATAAACAAGCTGAAGCTAAGTCGTTATGATACCGAGGATTGGCTAACAGAATTGTAGAGTAAAGTCGAAATTTCAACACACACCCTGTACTATTGCATATCTATTACGAGTACTACAGCACTAGTCAAATTTAGAACTTACCATTTTTAGCAAGAGTGTCCTCCAACAGGCGACGGCTTGCGAGGCAGGCGGCAGCTACTTTTCGCTGCGCAGCCGCCGCACCGGGCGAGGGCGGAGGCCCATGTGGTGCCGGCACTCGGCCCTCGGCATACGAGTGTCGGTCGGCGAGTGTAACAGCTCCACTCGCCGATACTGATCGACATTTCTCCGACCGCCCAACCTGTAGACAAATCATCGATAAGAAAAAAAATACTCGATCATTACCGATACATTCTTTACCGCTTACCTATTTCATATTTCGGTGTAAATTTTTGCAGTCAGTAAGAGAATCATGAAAATGGTCAAAAATATAGATAAAATAACATCGTGTTACATTCTAGTAATTACATGCAGAATTACTATTTAGTCATTCAATTCCCTATCGTCTAACGTCAGATTTTCAATGAACTCCGGTAATCAACATTGCCACCCGTATGCAGTTCAAAGGCATTTAATTAACTGGTTTGTTGAACACAAAATGTAAAACGGTGAATTGGTTTAGGACGGTGATTCCTGTTCACTGTTTAAAGGCAACTATAATTCTAATCTCGGCGCTACGCAAGTAAGCGTGAAGAACGCATCGTCCATTGAACTTGTACCGTGGGATTCCATCATTGTTGCTTTTCACGCTAACTGTAACGATCCACATAATCTGTTTCGCGGTAAACCCATCCCAATCCCAACTATCTGGGTACGCGGTGAGATCCCAGTGAGACCTACAATTGGCGTGACCACAAATTGATAGGAATTATACGTGACACTCAAAACTGTATTCAGAGCAGATAATAAAAAAGAAACAGGTGACCGCTTGAGCACTCGTTCACGAAGTGTTCAAATTTATTCTATAATATTGACGTGGTCATAAATTGTACCGCGCCCGTAAACACCATCAAAAGTTTAAAATTGGAAACCGACGGAAGCATTAGCCGAGCCGTTGACAGCAACTCGAAACAAGTAGCGTGGAAAATGCTGGGGCCATTTCCACTTTGATCAAATTAATCTGACGTCACCGACGCCATGTTACTCTTGCACGCAACCGCGGGTATCAACTATCTCAGCAAAAGTAACACCATAAATCTAAAACTATAAACAATTTACGTGTGAATAGCACATTTGAAAATTTTAATGCCTTTATTTATTTGTTAATATAGTGAATCTACTGAAATGATGAAAAAACACTTTGATGCGTGTTGATTGAAGTAATTAGAACGTATTTCAATGTATTTTTTTATATCTTGGTAAATTCTGTTCAATTGAAACCAATTGCAATACGTAGGTTAGATAGTTAGATACCTTAAATAAATTCCTTTTTTTTTATTAAGAACGGAAACATGATATTTCTATTTCAATGAGCTAGGCGACCTACAAACAGCGGTCTGTAAATAGTACTTTCGGTATTCTAGTTTTCATAGCGTACCGTATGAATGAACAGTACCTAAGCAAAAATAAATAGTAGATATTTATTTAGTCAAACTGCCTCATTAGCCTAGTGTTCCTAAGCGGGACTGCTACGCTAGAGGTCCTGGGTTCGATTCGCAGGTCGAGCAAAGTGTTATTGGGTTATTCAATGAAATCCCAGTAGCAGCTCGGAGTTTGGAATTTGTTCCCCATTAGTGGTAATAGGCTCGCCCCCTATTATATGGGACCTAAACATATCGGCAAACTGTGGGTGTACATTAGTTACGCCTCTGCCTAACCCTTCGGGGAATACAGGCGTGATGGTATGTTATGTTTATTTAGTCAAAATAAATAGCTATCCAACAGCTTTTTATTAAAACTATCAATAAATTGAGGTTAGCGTAAGCCGTATCGAATTTCGATTGACGGGTAAATGCAATTAAAACGTTTTTTTTTATGTAAATTACGATAGAATATCAGTTGATGTAGAACGGAAAGAAAACTAATGAAATCAGGTAAAAAATCGAATAATTACCTATTAGTGAAGACATGTGCTGTAATTGTGCGGATTTGGTGGATCAAATGTCCGCGTTTGTAAGGTTTCGTTAACGCCTCGGTAAATAATCCTTTGGACTTTATGTCACTTATGAGCCTAAAACTAAAAATTCCGTAATATTTACATAATATGCTCATGGCTAAAACAACGCTGATTATTTCATCTGCAAGATTCAGCTACCGTCTCCGTAGTCAGCATACGGATAGGCGACCATTTTAATATATAGAAACTCAAGCCGTCCATCACGGTGTCCATACGAACACCTAAGACAACATTTAGTCGGAAGCCCAATGAACTGATAACCATTTTTATCCTTTTAAAGTAGTTAAATGCCAAGAAATTAGGTTGCGAAGCAAGTAGTCGTGTAAAATACTGATACTCAGCCGCATTTAGTGAAATATAATGTCGATCCAGGTTAAAATGATAATGATGCCTTTAGGTATTAATGTTGCAAACTATACCAGTATACAGATTCCCATCTCTCATTCAGTTAATTTAGACGGAACATTGAAATAAAGGTAGTAATAATAAAAACTTCATTCGTTTTCTTTTAACGAATCCAACAACAAAACTATCCTCCTTCCTAATATAGGATCATTAAGCCCGCCACACTTAATTACAGCATCTAATACTGAACAAATGACACGAATAATTCTCTCTTGCGGCTCATTTACACCGGGAGACAAATTTCAGTACGACGAAAGATTATTTGGTAGTACAAAATTAATGTGGTACTAAAGCTAAGTTAGAATTTCGGGATTCTGTCACATAATTAAGTAATGTATCCTTCAAACGAAACCTCATCTCTCAACTTTGAATGCAGAAAAGATTTTATTTAATTATTTTAATAAATTGCCCACACTTTGATTTTATTTAGAATTCATGTTCAATACAGTAGCTACTTATATCTCAATTTACAATTACATTTTAACTGTAGGTACTTCAAAATCGTATGTTACCCTTAGGTAACATAACAAAGATTCGTAAGTATAATATAATTAAGTAGATTTTCCAAGAAACATTTACTCGTTCTAATTACATTCAAAATTGCCCGGAATTAACCCTACAGTATTCACTGGGTATGTGAATCCATTACCTTGGGAAGCTTCATAAAACAACCCAAATGTTTTCACACCTGAAACACATTTGAACATCGTTTTCTCGTAATTATTGAGACAGGAGTAAATGTACTTTTAATTATGTTACCATTTACACCGCGTTACAGAAAAATTGTAAGAAATGAGACAATTTGAACACAGCCCGGTTGGTTGTAAAAAAATCTTTACGAATGGGGATAAAAACATAATTACGTTATTTAAAAGAAACTGGCTCTTACCGACTATACGTATTTAGCGTGGTATGTCGAGAAATATAAGTAGGGACTTACAGAGTGCAGAGGCGCAAAACATTTTGAAGTAAAATGATGTTGACGCGGTGCTAATTCTGCTGAGTCAATAGATCCATGTTGAAAGACCAACGAAGTGTACCTACATACAGATTTCCATGTTTTACGATTCTGACTAATAACGTATTTCTAAAGGCATCTATATATCTTGGTGAAGTACGAACAACAAAAATATCATGTATCGGAATACTTGGTGCTAAATTGGTACATCTGACCCGGCCGGTCTGCATCCACAAGTTTAGATCGCTCGTAACATTTCGGTATAGTATATTTAGAATTCGGTTCTATTGGTTTATTTTTAAATTATTGCTCTTCGTTATTTAGTAATTTTGTTCTACGTTACTTTTGCTTTTAATCACATAAAAGTATTTAAATTTACTTGACTATCAGAAAATTAATTTAAAGACAAATATTTTATACCTAATAATTATCAGCGTTAATCTTTAATTGTTTTGGAGTTTTATTTATTTAAATTATGGCAATATTGTTAAAGAAAAAGTATATTGGAATAAAGTAGTTATTCCAGTAAACTATAATTTTATTTCGGGACTAATGAATCAGGTATCTTTATTACATGTATCACTAACTTTATGTTAGTCTATAAAATAGTAACTATTTGGCGTGAAATATGTCTAAGAATCGGTTTATTTATTGCGATATAAGAATGTCTTTCGTAAAAGGTATGGAACCATAAAGAAAAATGGAAAGATATTTATTCGTTTTATGTTATAAATTCATTTTTTCTTTAGATATAAATAAGAAATAGGTACTTTCTATAATTCAAATTCCGATGATGCTTGAGCAAGTGGCAAATTATACAATACACGCAATGTTCTTTTTACTACCAATCCGTCAATGATTTATATGGTATGTTAAGGTAAATCACCGAAACGAAACATTACATACAGTACACCAAATTATAATACAGTCGAGTAAAAAGTAACATATATGATAGTAAAATAACGTTTACTGTTACATTACGTCCAAATGTTGTAACATTAAGCACTATGGACTCGTGGCTTTTACTAAGGCTGTTATTACTTCCTCATTTTTACTACAAATTACTTTTAAACTGCCTCCGTTGTCTAGTGGTCCCAATGTGACCACTGAGCATATGGGCTTGAGAAGTAAACTTGATGCACTCTTTAGGCAATGTACGGTCGCCAAAAGAAATAGGTCTGCTCTCTCTTGATTACTGATTGCATTATAAATAATTATCAGATAGAGGGCGTGGTACGGTAAGCTAACACTACCTGCTTGTAGATACATATTGCGAGATTTACCTATGTTATGTTTGTTAAACACAAAATTATGTCAAGAGCTGCATACCTAAATCTTTGGTCAAGTGTACATCATATTACATTACATTTACCTACAAAGTACTTTTTATGAAGGCAAGGTAATTGAAGAGTGGGAGGTCTTAGGTTATAGCCCAAATCAGGCAGTGTTATTGGGTTTGCTGAAGGAAACTTTTAGCAGAAGTGGTTAGGATTTATGCCAAGTAAAAGGTGTTAGGCCCATATTTATTATTTATTCTGGGTCCATGCAAGATAAAAGCCTTTCTTCCTCCCATTCTTTCTACTTGAAGGCTTTCAGTATCAAATCGTGCAGCATGAGGCAAGCTTGTTCTGCTAAATAATAGTGTTGCCACAGGTTGTTCTTACCGAAACATATTAAAAATAAATAAAGCAAATATTCGTTCACAGTATTTCATTTGGCAAATGCAGCCTCCATTTAGTTATTGGAAAACTTAACGTAGTGTATTCTCGTCACATAAATATTACGGTTTATTGCTCTATAGGAAATATATCGCGAAATAGGAATGTTGCAATGACGTCATCCGTGACGTTATATTATCAATTTAATGAGTCTGGTCTAATGGTATTTTTATGTGTTTTTTTTTGTTGTATTACTGAGCATAACTGATTTGTTAATTGCTGTTAGCATCATAATTTTATCAACCATTACAATGATATTTATTTCTATAAATAGATCTATTAATGTCACTTTTACAAGTTAATGTTTTACAATTTTACTTTCGAGGTTAGGATAATTATGAACGTGTAAAACAAGGTAAAAAAAGTTCTGTCCTAGAATCGATGGCTAAAATTTTTCTAGGTTATTTTAAAACATTGCTTATATATATAAATACATTTGGATGAATATCATAATAATATGATCGTCAGTTTAACATAGCGAGCTTTTGCTAAACGAAACAAAAAACTTATGAAACGCAATCAATGGACAAGTACCATAATAATAAAAAACAACAAATAAGTTCAACATTCCGATTTTCATGTCTAGTCTACACATTTGGTATAAAGAAATAGACAAAAACCTTTTTGCAATAAACTTGCTAATGTTTGGAGTATATATTATGGAACCATTATTTGAGTGTGTCGATATTGGTCGGTGATTGGTTCGTGATAGAAAGTAAATTGATGTGGTGTGGTCACCGTTCACACAACATCGGCATCGTCACGACGGAAGCCCGACACTACCGGTGTTATATCTAGTGTAGTTAAAGTAGTAATACGTATTTGCATTCTGAATATTATTTTACAATTTGCTGTAAGTACATTTTATTTAACCAGAAGGACGCAGTTCGAATTTTTCTCTTTCACTTTCATTTTATCGACATTTTCGATCATCGAAAATAATTTAATGTTATTTATATAGGAAGGTATTTAATTTTTTCAATCATCGAAAATAATTTTATGTATTATTACATACTTCTTTATGTTGTTTGTATTAAATTTTTCAAATAAACATTTTTGCATAAATATTTAGTAGAGATATAGAGAATCAAATCCAATAGAAATTAGAGTAATTTTCAGACCAAGCAGGGGTATTCAAAGTTTTTCTTTGACTATTTCGTACTTTTTCCAAAGTGAAAACAAAAGAAGGACGATGATGTACTTGTTCATTGAACATTCCAATGATTTAAAAACACTACTGACGTGTTAATGACAAAATCATGTAGCGGTTTCACAGGTTAACACGTAGCAGCACTAAAGTTGTACAGCATTATCTCATTACAAACAGTGATAACAGATAAGCTCTGCATTCTCGAGCATTGTTGTTCAGACTCACATTAATTCTAAGCGATTTTGTACGTCACAATAGCATTTATCCTTGTGACGTAGGCAAATTATGACAATCGAAGGTTAACAACTTTATACACTGGGAGACAGTTAAAAATAAATTACGGTAGTTATTCACAGTTTGATTTTGAAATAACATTTCAAAGCTATAGTCTTGATATACTCAATAATGAACATTATTATTTTAAATATTCATAATATAAATACTAATGCAACTGACTTCAATCGAAATACGTGGGATACCTACGAATCTAATGAATAAAATTAATTAATAAACAACATCAAAGAACATACTTAGGTACTTTCATCTGTGAATGTCTGACATCCCTTTAATTTACATCCCCTGTGAACTGTGAGGTTGTCGACTACTTTGAAAATAGAATGTCACGATACTATTTAATATACGAAAGGCAAAGGTAACGTGTTGTTCAGCCTTTCAACGAAAACATTTACAAGCAACAGAGTTTGAATGGTAGCCTTATCAACCTAGGCAGTGTAACGTGGATATCTCGTGTTCATTAAATAGCGAGGGGATGTCTACGTGGTACCATTGTTCGGCGCCTGATACTAACGATATTGCTGTACCATTTACTCGCTTCCGAGATAAAGGTGCCTTACCCCGTTTCTACAATATGAAATGGTGGCATTATTTCAACATAACGTTGAGAGTGAACAACGACGGTTTTGGTGGTTTAGGAGAATGCAATGTGTCTGGATCCTTAAAGAGGTACTATTCAGAATTTAATGAAAAGATAAAGCGAAACTTGCTGTGTTAAACAAAAAGATTTGCAAGAATAAATTCCCTCGATGAAATTAAATAATAGAGTTCTCAAGTTCTGTCTCGGTGTTTGTTTCACAGATAAATAGGATAATAAACTAGCCAAGATAATTTTAGAAAATCAGATTTTAAAATTTCTAAGCAAGAAGGTAGCATTAAAAACGTGAATGAAAGCGAAAAGAGCTCTTCCTAGATCCCCAGCGAGTAATTGCGTTTATCGGAGCGTTAAATGAGCGTTGCAATCTTTAATCAGTTCGGTCTCATTTTTTTTTATTTCATTTTGCAGCTCGTGCCTGGCTGTTTGTTTGTCAGTTGCTTTTGTTCTTTTTCTAAACTTTGTTGACAAAATTGACATTTTAATTAGTAAACGTATAATTTTTAAACGAATCGTTCGAAATCTGAAATAAACAGAAAATCGTTTAAAGTAATCTATGACGGACATAATAGTAATTGACATCATTCCCTCTAGTTCTCTGTATCGAGTTTCGAAATTCAAAATAGGAATGGTCTATGGCAGGAAACGCGTGTGTAACAGATATTTCACGTCGATCTATATTATTAACATTGTTTACAAACCGGGCTAATAACGCGTTACTAGAAAATTGGCTATTGTTTTCAACTCCAACGTGTAAGAAATATGCTCCATTCTGTTTCAAGGTAAGTAGGTGAACAGATCTGATACCATCGACAAAACTTTGTACCTAACTTCGTAAATGTAATGTGTTGTGTGTCTACTAATCTAGTTGAGACCCTTTGAAATATATAGGTATATATTTCAAAGGGTCTCTTGACAAATATAGCTTTTGAGTAATAGTTAAAAAATCGGTTCATCCATTCGGGAGCTACGATGCCACAGACAGACACACACACACACACACACACACACACAGACACGTCAAACTTATAACACCCCGTCGTTTTTGCGTCGGGGGTTAAAAAGGGTTTGGGCCTCCTCACTCACTCGGCGAAAGACAACGTAAGCGTTGTTTCACGCCGGTTTTCTGTATTTACCTACATTAAAAAATGCAAGCAAATGCATACTAAAATATACCTACTCAGTTAAATAATAAGGTATTAGGTAGTGCAGTGACGCAAGTGCGTACCATGAACTCGCTTGTTATTTTTGCATTGTGTAACTTCTCGTGCGTACAGAATGGCGTGTTAGTGACATATGAATAATAGATTACAGCTATTGTGATCGATATAGCACTCTGTTTTGCTGCCCGGCCTTCACTCTCCAATTATTGACATCGACATAACTTTGACAGCGTCAATGTCAAGTCATAAAGGAGTAGCTTTTAGGAAAAGAAAACCGACTTAAGCATTATGGTGGTGTACCTTCAGAATCGATGGAACAAATTAGGAAGTATGTACTATTAGATTAAAAAAGAAACATCGAAATCTGTTTACAATTGGTAAATACCTATAACAGCTTCACAAATAAAGTCAAATACCTCCTGTTTTATGAACAAAATATTACAAAACGCGTCTTGTGGTATGTATTCATTGAAACCATACGTCACATAATGAAGCACTTCCATGAAAGCATACACGTCTACTAGTGAATATGGCTTTATTCAAAAAGTTCACAATCATGAATGAGAGAATTTGCCTCACAAAGCGACTGCCGAGCTCAGGGATTGCATCATTGTGCTCCACAAAAATGCTGCATCGCTAATTTTGCATGCACCACATTGCTTCTGAATGTCCTTATGAGCTTACGAAGGTCTAGGTCTAGTAATAAGCACCCAAATAAAATCTGCATCACATACACGCGAAGAGAAAACATCAGTAACGGTTTCCTGACTTTACTTTTAAAAGAAATTAAAAAGTGCAAGGTAGAAAAATTCATGAAGAACCGACTGGGACGTTGAAAAATCTGAATGAAGAATTAAAAAGTTTGAAAATGGAATAGGGCGTGTTCGAAATTCGAATTTTGTTGAATCGAAATAGAATTCCTGCAACTACTCTGGGAATTAGTTTTAGTTCTGGCGTGCTCGGCATTTCATTTTATAAAGTAGGACAAAGCTATACGAATATCTATTTATATAAAAGTTTGAATTGAATAACACCTACGAATATTGTAACTTTTAAACTAAAAAAAGAATTAGCATCGTAATAAAAAAATACTTGGTTACTAACAGGTTGTCCACGACAGATACAGTCACGCGACACACATTGTTGGCCCAAAAGCTTTGTCTGTGGAGGAGTAATGTTTAAATAATCGTCTGAGATTTATGTATGGGACAGATTCCCAGACTATTTGCTTAACAATGTATGTATGTAGCTGTTTTTAAGCTTTACTATATAAGAATAATAATATGTATGTATAACAACAAAGATGTAACTATAGAAGAATTTATTTAAATCAGTCTGACAGTGCAGTACACGGTTGGCTACTTAACGTGTTAAAATGGAACACGGGCGGGGTGCGGCCGGAGAAAGCGTGCAAGAAATGATGCGGCAAAACCCATCCGAGGTGTGCGGATGCGGGAGAAACACGACAAAACAGTACATCAACGCATAATTGCGAAATAATAAGCACACTGAGTGAGCAAAAGCGTGCGTCGCAGCCAACCTAACGCATAATTAGCAATTTAATCCGTGTGCGATTAAATAGTGACGCTACGCTACCCTGTTCGGTATTCAAAAGTCGAATCATGTCTTCTATTTTAAAAAATGAACGACAGACTGCCAGTTGTTCGTTATTAAAAAAGTTCTTTCATACTGCCAGTGTTGTTGGATTTGACATCCAATACGTGCGAATTGATTGATATAAAAAAAAGTTTGCTTTTAAAATTAATATTCATAGACTGAGCTCGTTACTCATTTGAAACTTCCTGTCTGCAATAGATTATAGGTCTCTCTTATTTCAAAAACAAAAAGGAACGCAATTATCTTTAATTAAATTAATAAGAGAGGAGGACAATTAATAATTGATAAAAAAAGAAGACGATAATGATGCCCTCGGGTACTCAGATTATATAAAATTAGGAGTTTATATGTAAGTGCAAAATCTCTTTGATTATTCAGGTTACACAAGAAATACTAACAAGTAACATGCTTGCTGATTCGTTTCGGTTCGCTAAGCGCCACGTACGAGTTACGAGTAGACAAGGAATTTAATATAATTTAAAGACTGCCCCACCTCTGTGCTGCGTAATGACGATATAGTTAGTGTAGGATGTGTTGTATTATATTTTTTTTAATAAATCATCGTCCTCTTACTTGACAGATAATATGAAGGACGACACTAATACAGGGTTACTTAATCGGAATGACATGTCGTGTCAATAAACGTATTAATTTGGAATAATTGCAATATTAACCAGGTCGTAAATTGGATTCTGTCACATCACATGTCGATAGCCTTTCAATTATCTATAATGAATGTTGTTTTAATGATTGCACAACAAATATTATCAAAAAAAACCAATACGCCTGTGTTTCCATAAGAGTTAGGCAGAAATGTACTAATGAGCCCTCACAGTTCACCGGTTCGCGTCCCATATAAGTAATAGTTGGTGAAATTATTGCCATTAACTAGGCACAAATTCAACCTCTGAGCTAGTACCTACTGAGAATTTCACAAAATCCAGTTATACTTTTCTCTGCCTGGGAATCGAACCTCTAGCGTAGCAGTCGCAGTTGGGACCACTACCCTAATGAGAGAGTTAATTCCATTGAGTTGATAGATATTATAATCTTTGGTATGCTACAAAATACGACATTGAAATAAAGAGGCGAATTATCTCATTCGGTCTCGGAAATCAATGGTTGTTGATCCAAAGTTACGAGCCAGTACAGCTGTTGCCAAATATCTATAAATGTGGTGTTCCAGATTCGAATCCTAGTTTATGGCCATTCTCGCTGTTGTCGTTATGGTGATTTAAATGTAGGAAACGAACCAAATGTATATCGATGTTGCAAATAAATTATTATCTTCTATTAAGTGTTTGTTAGAGTTTTGAAATGAAATGGAATTGGAATGGGGAGACTTGTTTACTTATATTGACACAAACAGATTAGCAATTTCCTCTTTAATTCCATGTCGCTTGAAAAGTAGAAAATATCTATACGGTAAAATGTTTTGAAAGCAACCGTTTCAATTCAAATCGAGATAAAATTTATGTACAAACCAAACCTACCAAATATTGACAGACAACCGCCGCAAAATAGAGCGATTCAACTGTTGAAACCGATTTTTTTTAGAATCAATCAATTGATAAAATTCTGCGGTGCGTACCAGACAAACCCAGCAAATAGATTCGCTATCAATCTGCTGTGAATTGTCCAAATCCAATCTAACGCCTGCACCGTGCACACCTCGCTTTATGAATAAAATATATTGAAAAATATGAAAGGCCTACCGATAAAGATGTGTGTCCACTCTCACTTTACATTAAATTGTTAGAAATTTAAAGAAAAAAATTGTTAGATTATATTATATTATATTATATTATCAGCCGTGATCGTCCCACTGCAGGGCAAAGGCCTCCCTTTCCTTCTTCCATTCTTCCCGGTTGAGAGCCTTCAGCATCCAACCCACGCAGTAAGAGTCAAGCTCATCCCGCCATCTCATTCAAGGTCTACCGCGATGTCTTCTGGTATTCTGTGGCATCCACATTGTCGTGGTATTTGCCCACAACTCATCAGACATTAGAAAATAATTCAATGTAGAAAACGTTGAATTATTTGAATTGAAAATGAATGAATTATTTTCTAATACTTAAGTATACCTATAGAAATTAATGGCACAGATGACTTGCCAACTATTACACCTAAATGAACCTTGGGTGTACACAAGTACACCTCTGCCTAACCCTTCAGGCGTGATAATATGTGTCTATCTGTTAAATGAATTGGCAATGAAGCCAAAAAGAAGCAAATAATAAATATCCAGTGAAATTTAAAAAAATAAATATGAAGCCTAAACACATTCGTAAAAAAGTTGTTTCATCAAGCACTAATGTTTATTGAGAAAATCTAATTCGACATCTTAGTGCAAGAAATTATGTTAGAAACTGTAAATATTAGTATAATCGTAGAATATCGAGCATGGAATCAGATTTATAAAGCATGACGGAGTTTTCGTGAGAAAGAATTTATTATGCACGACTAGTGTGAAAATTGCCTCCATTCGGTGAATTCATTTACATTTCGAAATTGTGCATGTTAAATAAGTCATGGCGTGGCTAACGAATTTCCCATTGTTTCGTATTCATCGCTGTTGACTTGGATTGCGTTTGTTGTAGCTGTTGTGTTAATTTCTATAATAATTATGTAAATAGACATTTTCATTCTTCACACTCGCATTCCAAAACAACTACCTATTAATTTTGAGACATAATGTAACTTATGTCCTTATTCTAGTGATTCTTAACCGGTGGTTCCTGGAAGCATCGGAAGTGGTCAGCGAAGCCTTTTGAAACGTGACAACGAGTGGTAGTCAAGTTTCCTTTATGTTATCAAAATGTTGCAGTCGAGTAGGTAATTGTGCGCAGTGTTATTTTTTTAACTCTTATCTATCTTATCCTTCAGCGGTTTAAGCTTGAAAAAGTAAAAAACAAATATGATGCATTTATTAATATGGATTGGCGCAAAATCGCTTCAGTATTGCGATACAGTTAGTTACTGCGGTAACTCTTCCAAAATTCCAAACTTCGAAATTAATCCAAACCAAGTCATTACTGCATTCAATAACATATCCGAGGAAGTATGCCACCAGCCACCAACGCAAACACCACTAGCCAATTCTAATCTTTAATAACATCGGTATAATAGCTAATATTGCGTGATCTCCAGACAAATAATCTGCATTGCATCGCTCCCGGCGATGCGCAAGTATTGGAATCGTATTGCGGTTGGATCTAGGTCGTGGGATTGAACTTAGTCTTGGAACGACAATGGATTCAATCAAACGCCCGATTCATTACGCGGGTGTAGTGATCTACTGAATAACAAATTGGAATTGAACTGTAAACTATTCACGGGTGAAAATTTCTGACGCTCTATTTCCCATCTCAAATTCAGACAGTCTATTGTTTGTCCGGTAGGCTTTGGAGAAAGCTAATTCCAGCAATAAAGTAAGTCAATAACAAACAAGCAACTTGGGTACATCTATCACTGATTGTTATCGTTACAGTTGTAGTTCCTTTTGTTACAAAGTTTTTGTTACAATAAGGTTGCTATCAACAGACCTTGATGTTTACGTTTCTCTCTCTGCCAAAGGTTGTACCGTGTCTCGATTTTCTTTTGTTTAACTTGGGGTCTGCTGTCAATATTGTCCACCAAACGTCATTTTTGTGTTATTCAGGGAACGAGGAGGTTGAAATGAAGCACAAAGCTTTGACATTGTCTAGTCTGGCAAATGTTTGACATCCACAAGTTTCAATGTCCTTTGGCAAGTGAAGTTTCAGCTTTCATCTGCCTAATACTATTGACAGGTTAGAGACAGTAACTGTCTAACATAGCAGCTCAAATCCGCTTTTGTATTGAAATATCTTTGTGGATCAGTTGAGTGGCCTTTGGTTAATACGATATTAGGTTAAGCTTTCACGTTGAAGTGTTCAATAATTAGCGTTTAAATTACGTGTTTAACAGAATAACTAACATTGTACGCCCCTTACACATACACTTTAAAATGTTAATTTTATTATTACACAAAATAAACAAAGCCTGATTCCTCTACAGTTCTTATTTGTATAGTCAATATTGCAAAGAAACAATAAAATAAATCTGGATAGTTAAATGTAACTTAACATTATCAAAAACTTCTTTCATGTAATAGTTTCTCTACTCATAGATAAAAACTGATTTACAATAACTTTTATACATTTTTCCATCTACCAACTAAAATGCAAAGATAAATTTACTTTCAGCTGTTAAATGCCGAACATTTTACGAATGTTTTGAATCTGCACTTTCTTTTTCATAACTTGCATAAAAGCTCTTTGTCAATGCAGCCTAAAGTGTAGGCTAACGACTAGCGTTTGCAGGTAAGCGGAAGTTATTAGCAGGGTCATTGACCTCCGCTGGGCGGTGCGCGCCCGCCCAAACATGCTGATGCTTATAAAGTTTTTTAAAGATTAACATCCCGGTTTTAAGTTAAAATTTATTCCAAAATTATGAACATTATTTGCTAAGACGAGATGTATATTCTTCATTTATGAAAGAAAATGTTAAAAGATAAGATCTTCGCTATACTTATATTTATTTTTTACAAGCTTTTGTGTTCGTTTTTATCAGACTTTTTATTCAAACTAGTTGAAGTAGGTATGTACATATGTCTTTTTATTTAAATTTTCATTACAAACATTAAGAAAAGGGCGCATACCATTACGACTGTATTACCTGAAGGGTTAGTCAGAAGTGTACTTATGGACACCTTCCATGTAATATGAGGCAAACCTATTGACATTAACAAACAGACTTCAAGCTGTTACCTTGTAAAAATTTGGTCGACCTGGGAATTGAACCTCTAGCGTGGCAGTCACTCTTAGAACGTTCTAGACTATTGAGGCAGCTACCAACTTTATTTCAAAAGACATTTCATGTTTAACAAAGCTACAAACTACATATTCCTCGAATTTAATAGCACTCACAAATTGCTAGCATTACAAGGAAATAAACGGCTCGTCTGGAGGCGAACGGAATGAGCCATTGAGGTAAGATTGTACTATAATTGCCCATACGGAACCCAGCAACGTCTCATTACAACTACACACACGATTACTAAGATTTAGTGTTCCGACAAAGTAAGTACGTAGCTTATTTCGTCTGTAAGTAAAGCACATCACTAGGGCTGGTAACAAAAAAAAACAAAATGACAAAAAAATAAGACTCATTTTTGTTAAATTTAAAACACCATCACGCCTGTCTCACCCGAAGAGTTAGGCAGAGGTTTACTAATGAACACCCACAGTTCGCAGTTCGCGTTCGTTGAGAATTTCATAGAAACACCCAATAACACCGCTCGATCCGGGAATCGAACCAAGGACCTCTAGCGTTGCAGTTGCGCTTGGGACAACTAGACTAACGAGGCAGTAGTTTCTAATAGTGTTTAAAACACTTTTTATAATAGTTTTATTAAGTGCCTAGTTATTATAAAACTTAATTAAATCATTAAAGTAGGTGCCCGTTAACGTAAAGCAAGTTCCGTGAAATCCTCAATTGTCATTTGGACAAGTTTGCCCATGTAGGTACAATTTTTTATTGGTTCCAAATTCAAAATAAAACTTCTTAAATAAAGACGTTCAACCCTAGTTTGAAGCTAGTAAACTTAGGCTCTAGCGGGTGGAGCGAGCTCTCGACGTAGAGCCGCGACGCACTAATTGACGACGTTATCGAACACTCCAAGTTTCGAGCTCCAGCGAACTTTGGGCTTTCAAATTCCAATTTTAAACTAGAAATGAGCGCTATAGGCACTGGAGTAGTTTTATTTCAGTCTTGAGTTATACGTTCGCTGGAGACGACGACGACTGACGTTGTGACTGACTATGACGTTGAACTTAGTACGTAGTGAAGTAAAGCCTCAATACAATTAATACATACTATCAAGCCTATATTCCCCGAAGGGTTAGACAGAGATGTGTCTCTGTAGACTCACAGTTTGCGGGTATATTTAGGCCTACTATTTATTATGCCTGTTGCCATTAGTAGGACACAAATCCAAACTCCACCCAATAATACAATAATACTACTCGACCCAGAAATCGAACCTAATCGAAGCCGCTTACTCAACTGTCGCGCTTATAAACACTAGACTAGTGGGCACTCAAATGGCATTTTATAATAACATAATCAACCTATTAAAATCTCCCACTGCATTGCACGGGTCTCCTCTCAGAATGAGCAGGATTAGGCTATAGTCCACCACGCTAGCCTAATGCGGGTTGGAAAACTTTACACGTCTTGAGAAAATCTCTCTGGCATGCAAGTTTCCTCACGATGGTTTAATTCACCGTTTCAGCGCGTGATAATAATTAACGCGATATAATAATCTAAACTAGTTCAATTTTCTAGAGAAGCAGAACAAAGAACTTCACATTACTTTTCAAAACTTGGGGCAATTCTAATTCCCCCAAATTAAGCAAATGGACTGAAATGATAGTGCAATTACAAAGCCATGGATTTACATGACAATTAGGTCAACCCATTACACTTTTAGTGAAGTCAACTTTAACGGCCCAGTTATGGCACGGGTGACCTGTGACATTAAAGCAAGCTTTAGAGGGTAGCTAATATCGGGGCTACTGGAACTTTACTGTTTCTAGAACAATGTATAATGGCACTGCAGTGCCAAAAAAAAACACAATAGCTTGGCAAAATAATGCCAGACCTTGATATTTATTTGCCTATATATGCTCAAAATAATAAGACATAATTGATTCAGACTTAGAGGCGTAATTCGAAGAATACGTGATATTAAGTATTCTTCGTAATAATTGTAAGTATTTATTGAATCAGACAACATCAGACACTTCTTATCATGAATTCTATGAACGCTTCACGTTCATAGAATTCATGATAAGAAGTGTTCTTTATAATAATTCAAAGCTAGTGTAGAATTTTTGGCAACATTTTAAGAAAATTGCATACTATATCAAGCGGTAGCGAAACCAATAGGTACGCTATGAAATATCTACGAAATTGCTATTTCCCATTTCATTTGACGCGACACCCGATGTTCAGACGAGTGAGCAAAGTGAACCAAAATATTCTAGCATGGAAAAACACGATTCAATCGATGCGGTTACAGCGGTAGCAATGAGTTGCGGGAATCAATTATTATTTTAAACATGACTGATTTCACAAAAATAATACATAAAAATTTCACTCATTATCTACCCCACTGCAATCTCTCAGACCATTATAAATATGTGTAGTATACCTATAATCTACCGCGCTAGCCTATTAAGACTTTTCAGGAGTCCTCATTGCCTCACCATGTCTTATTTTAAAGATAAAAGTGACAACCAGTTTCTGATCCGCAAATGAATTTAAAATATTCGAGAGATTTCACAAAGTCAAAAGTTGAAATACTACTGAGTAAGTACCAACTAATGGTGATTGCATGGAGGCATTAGTCAACATTTACTTTAGAAGAGTAGGTACCTTAGACCTAAGATGTATGTGGCCTTGGTCAGGAACATCGGCTAGATAATATACTATATATGCTAGGCACGATTTCAGGTTGCGAATGAAAAATGCAGTGCGGAGCGTCGCGCGTCGGGGCACTGAATGAGAGAACGCTGTACATAGATTTTTTTCCACAGTACACACAGGAAAGCGGTTACGCTGCCAAACAGAAAGAAACGCTTTCACATAAAACGGTCGCTTTTGTTATTTTTTTTTTTTGTATTTATTTTTTACACGATATGCCTGTCTCACAAACGGACGCCTTTGTAATATTAAAATCAACCTACTACTCCGCAAAGCCGATGAGATAATGAGATAAAGGTATAGTTAGACCCAAAACCACTTTTCCAAAATCTAAATGTCAAGCAATGTGAACTCGTAAAGTTTTCTTTTAAAACGACTCGAAACTTCTCCGGCTCAAGTTTATCTCTTTTATTACTTGTTCTAAAAGAATGATAACCAGATATCGGGTAATTCGGAAAAACTGTGACGATTTCATCCGAGCTCCGCTACTATTTGAATTTCAATGTCTGTTTGAAATTCAACGAGACTTTTATGATAATACGTCTCATGTTTTAAGTTTTCCTTGCCGCATCCCTTACCGGTTTTTGACTGTCCCAAAATACCTGTAATAAAAAAGAATCACTTGTTAGGTAGAGCAAATAACGTTTAAATATTTAGACAAACATCGGTATAAAAAGTATTATCCTACTAATATTATAAATGCGAGGATGGATGGATGGATGGATGTTTGTTACTCTTTCACGCCAGAACGGCTGAACGGATCTGGATGAAATTTGGCACAGAGATAGATTATAGTCTGGAATAACACATGGGCTACTTTTTATCTGAAGTCCACGCAGACGAAGTCACGGGCAGAAGCTAGTTGTCTATAAAAAAGATTTATGGAGGGATTCCTATTAATTATTTATTATAGATTAAAAACTAAGTTATTGAGGGAAAAAAGTTGAATTTAAATCGGATATAAATATATGAGTTATCGCACATCTGTAATATGTTGTATGGGTACTAGGAGAGCATAATAGGCGAGGAAGCCAACAATAACGTTTTAATCTCGAGCTCAACCAATAGACGGTAGGCTCCATAAGCTCGGTCTAGCCAGATTACTGAAACCGCGAACACAGACAATCTCACTACCTGCATCGACAAGATTGTGTTTACCGAATATATCTTACGTGATGTGCATTCACGGGCTTGGATCATAATATGCGCCTACTTTAGAAATAAAATTAGGTACCTATATTATGTAAATACTTTCCAGATAAAAAATAGATATTCATTTTTAAAAATTGAGAAATATCGCCAAATACATTATGTGTTCATTTTTTATTACTGTTCTTTAATCTTGACAATCTCAGTATCTCCGTCGAGAAAAATTTATGCGGCGACATGAATAAATCGAAGATATGAAGGTAAGGTAGCTTATCTCAAGAGATATTGCCACTATAAAATATCTAAAGCGCAAAATGCTCGCTATACGAGTACTGTTTCACAAGATAAGCAAGGAAATATTTATAAAACTATATTTATAGCTTTACACAAGAGAAATAAAAGTTCTAGATGGGTGGTCTCAGAATACGATACGAAGCCATGTTTCACATCCGCTTTTTTGCGTAGGAAGTAGTTAAGGATACCCATTAAAATTACCTATTCATTTTATCAAAGATAATAAATACAGCGATACTGACAAATTGAGTAAACTAGAATATAAAATCGTGGAAATAATTAATAAAGGACGCTGTGTAATGACAAAATGAGGAAATTATAAAATTGCATCAAAATTTAACTACCCTATCTTTGCACACAAATAATAACTTTCTTGGCAGTGCTTTTACGATAATGTACTGTTATAAAAGTCTAAAATATGACAATAAATATCGGAAATACGAAAGAGGCATATTTGGAACCCGTTCAAAAACTTGTATGACGGTAAAATAGATTTAGAATGCTCTGGAAAGTTCTACATTGAAGCCCACAGGTGCAAGGGTAAGTTATAAGCAGCAATTTTCTCTGGTGAAATTAGGAATTCATATTTTATGGACACGAACCATTGAAGCGGCACAGATGCATCGAAGGGATTACTCTTGAGAAGCATATGAGATAAGTACATACAGAAGTTATAGGTGCCTAAACTTAATACTCAAATTTGCTACGGCGCGGAGTGGTTCTTGAAATCAAAGTTTCCACCAAAGGTAACCACTTTATCGATCAAGGTAGAATCTCGAGGGTTTCTTAATTTATTATTTTGATAAATGGAAGGCACTAAGAGCGAAGATAGAGATCTTCGCCTTTGAAGTTTTGGTGCTGGTGCTGGGACGTAATTACATCTTAAATTATGGCACTAATTCTTGGCTTCATGTTACATTACACGTATTAAAATATTATCTTCTAGTTTTATTTAATAGCGATAGGTTTACGAAATATCTACAGAATTTGAAATAATTCATAAACTGTTTAAAATTACGAGTTTTATGTTGATATTTTATCAATGTAACTAACATTATGAAAGAAATTACTTACTTGATACGTGACCGAATGCATTAATATCTTTAAGACAGTAAGATAAGTAAGTAGTAAATCAACATAGAACATTATCAACTGTGGGAGCGTATAGGAGCGTGTTTATATGGTACTACGATATTGGATGGTCACATTCACTTTCTGATAAAATGAACTGCATTCATTAATTATCCTGTATGTCATCATAATGACCATCGTCCGCAGTCCGACTTTACCCACTACTAATATAATAATTAGGCTCGCATAGCCTAACTATTCTACTGAATTTAATCGGCCTTAAAAACCCACGTTTTATTTTGTCAAAGTTAAAACTCACTTGCGATAAAATCGATCATTGGCATTAGAATCGCCCCTTAGGCAAATTGGAGGCTAATCTTACTGAATACGAAAATGGGACCACCAATTACCATGATAACATCGCGGAAGAACTTTTAATGTGAATGGAGAAGGAAGATTACGTTGTAACCAATCAGAATGAGGAAAATATGTATGAATTCAGAGGATAAAGGTAATATGGATAAAAGAGAAAATATTAAAAGTTTATAACGAAGACAATTTAAACAGAATAGGTAATTCAAATCACTCGAAAGGGAAAGCTTTGAGTTTTAACAAAGAAGAACAACTTAAGAAAGCTATTTGTTAGTCACGTTTATGTTACGACACAATCAAACCGCTTGACAGACAGAATGGCGCTTGGTGTCCTTTTACGCATAATAAAAACAATTGAAGGCATGCGCCGAGCGATACCAAACAGCAGGCGAGTGCCAAATCCGATGACAATGGTCGTATGAAATAGAATAACTGCATTAAACACTGTGAAGTTATAGTTTTCTTTTGCAATGTTAGGTACATGATTGATTTATTCCAGTGCTATTGTGAAATCCATTTTTCTTTTACTTTGTTTAACGTTATGATTGTTAAAGTTCTACTAAACTACAATGAATTTTCTAAGAAAGCTTTGTTTCCGATATCTACACAAACTCATCCAATAAATCAAAACATTAAACGGACAAGAACATTGCACGCAATAATTACGATTAGACCTTTTGAACTGCTCCAAGAGTTGAGACCTAAAAACAAAATTTACGAGCGTAATAAAACAAGTTCAAGCAAAAGGTGGCGTGAACATTGATAAGCATGAAACTTACGGCAGACGTAGAGGTGCATTCATTGAAGACCACGCTAACAACCACTTCGTAGATCCACAAGCGATAAGCGACTAAGAAAATGAAATTTCTTTTAGTACGGTGCCTCATTAGTTAATGACAGAAAATGTCTAGCCTTTTATAAAACGAAAAATACTAACGTCTCTTTTGATAAATTATGAAGAGACGTAGAGAAAAATACTCACCCTTGGCAACGAATCAAATATGGAAAAAGGTGGTGTAAGAAATTAATATTTGTTTCAACCCAAGTTCTCGTTCTAGTAAATATTTTTTTTGGTATGGAACCAAAATCAGGTACCAAGAAATTATAAGAGATCCTTATCGTTAACTAAACCTAGTAGACCATAGTGTTCAATAATACATTGGGATTTCAATATTATTCAAGTGACAATTGACGCACCAATTCCAGAATTCTTCAAAGGTTTTCAAATGAGCTCGTTCGCTAAGGTTTCATAACTTAGAGCGTTTATGGTGACAAGGCCAGCACCGGTCGCAGGAAAAATGAAATCCCATTTCGCGGCGAGTGCACCTGTCGACGGAAAATAGGAAAATTCTTTGCGGGTTTTACATTAAGCCAACTTATATCGAAACTGTCGTTAGATAAGTACTTAGCTTTAGTAGTTGCGAATCAAATACCACAGATTTTTGGGAGATCCTCTTATCTCTGTATCTTGGAAACCGTGAAGTTAGTAGGTTGGTACAAGGATTTTGAAGCTTAAGTGCATACAATATAAGGGGGTATAATAAATATAAGATTTACTAAGTGCTTTAGGCTTCTAATTTGGTAGCGTTTCGGTGTTAACACTTACTATAACAAGCCTGTAAATATCACTTTGCGTCCGTACAAAGATCATGTTGAAAATTTTCTTCATCTAGTTGTTAAAGCTAAAAACCACAAAGTCTCGTGAACTGTCTCGTGTAAGAGCGAGTGAGCAGATGTTGCGGAGGTTAAAAGAGTATTTCAAAAAGAATAGTTTCGTGTTCTTAAAATATTTGTACATACAGTAATTTCAGCGTACCGTACCATCATTAAAAGGGCGTAAGCTTTTGGTGGCAAAGGTAGGGAATGCTGAGTATAGGCACACTAGAGCATTCATTAAGGTCGGTGCAATTCCAGCGAACTGTACATTTCACTACAGAAAAACTACTGGGAACTCGAAAAAAAAAAACAATTTTATTTTTGCAATTCTCTGCATCGCGTTTGTTGCTACTGTTAATTTTTATAAGCGTTTCTTTTCAGTTGACGCTTTTCATTCGTTTGGTTTACATAACTTTCTTTTTTTAAAGCTTGTGAACAAAAATCAGTCTTTGAGAACAGAGACCAATAAATCATCTACACTACACTACATAATGCTTTTAAGCCTGTGTCAGTAAATCTTTAACATTATTGCGTAAATAAATAATTAAGTACCAATTCTGCTTGTAAAAGTTTGTTTATTTCTACATATTTTGTCTTACGAATTTGGCAAATTTTATACTTAGATAATCAGTATGATAATACTATTTTTTGTAAACGTTATAGCATCTCTTGCACTTACAAATTACAGCATATATTCGTATCCAGTTCTAGTTTGTAACGAAACCAAGGCATAACTTACTCTACACAGTTGAATGATCGCGAATACGCACGTAATTGCAGCAACAGCGAACGTTTTTACTGTCTTATTACATACGTTAGGTGTTACATTGATGGAAAGCCGCTGGACGCCTTAACATTAGAATCTTGTATGTACAGTCGGCAGAAGAGTTAGGTGTACAGTCCTAGCAAACCATGTCTGCGTTATTAACATACCATGACCAACACTGATTTATTCCTACTAGTGTACACCCACCGTTCATCAGTATGATTTAGGTGCCAAGTAATAGGGGGCGAGCCTATTGTCATTAACTATGAATCTAATTTCTGAGCTGCTACTAAAATTTACGATAAAATAATACCTAAGAATCCGTTCCTAAGAACACCTTTAACTTCACACTTACTGTAGACTGTTATGTACACGATCGTGTAAAACTTAAAGTAGGTACTACAGAGAAGTAGATAAGTACAATCAGCAAAATTAGAGGTTAGCCATTTATTACCACAGCCGCTAACACGTCAAGTAACTATTAAGTAAATATTAACATTGTTGGTAAATACTATTTACGGACAATGTAAAATGTTTTGCTATTAGGTTAGTACCGGAGCCTATACGCGATTTGCTTGCATAAAATAAGTCAACTGTCAAGTTGTCAACTGAACATGTATTGTTCCTTCCGAGAATAAATCCAACATTTACTCATACGATTGCTAAATATGGACATAGTAATGTACTAGTAGGTACACCCATCATTTACAAAGCCTCATTTATCATACTATTTAACACAATACCATTATGTGGATAACGAGGTGATCAAAAAAAGGTAATTTACTAAATTATTCTGTTAGAATGGTTCCGAACGGCAATGTTATATGTAACTTTAAATAGGCTTGGATTGGAAACTGAACGGACACGTCATTCATGTTCACTCATCCGAAACTTGATTTACAACGTATTAATCCTATTATGTATTTGAATACAAATCCTTATTATATCAATGGAAATTACCACTGTGGTCCCGAAACACTGAATTCAGGTTATATCTTTCAGATAGGCTATGAAAATCCTTTCAATAGTGACCCGATTGTTAGATAAATCTATACTTTGTATTCAGCTAGCGGCCATGACACAATTTTCAGCCCGGAAATGACTGAAATCCATTTAAACTACCTACAGAATGTAATACGGTATCCTAACTAGATTTTACGTAGCTACCTCAATGAACGAATTTTGTTACACTGAATAATTAATGTACTCAAATTTATTATCACTGGCTTCATACGTGCAAACAGAATTATTCATGCAAATATTCCTTTCCTTATTTGTATTTGGATTACTGTGTATGTTTCAACCATAAGCTCCATAGTAACTTCCCTATTTAAGGCATATTTTGAACTTAATTTGTATTTTTTGTCTTTATATGATGCACCAAGAATATTTGATGTAGCATCAAATCGTTCACCAACTGCAACCTTACCAAGACATTTGTATGAACATCTTGTAGAGCGCCTCTAGCGGGCGCCTGTGCGCCCGACAATTAACGATCAACCGACCAACAATGTATTGACACATTATCATCAGTCTACATTCATTTCTCGTTCATTTTAAGAAACTCAACAATTATTTATCAATTCATCGGTCGAATGATTGCAATTGCATGTAATGATGTCAATCCACTGTTCGTTGACCGGTATTTTGAAGATAATATTCTCAGAAACAATAAGCGCCGATGAAGCAAAAAATACTAGTAAAGTAGGTACTAAAGAAGTATCTTCAAGAAAGTCACGTTTCGTTAGAACGCGACACTTTGAAATCGATTCTCAATTCAATAAAACCTTTCCGATATTATTCTTAGTTACGAAGGGCAGTCTGCAACAATTTTGGCAGCAGTTACAGGTAATGACATACAGCTGTTCAAAAAAAATATTCTACAATAAACTATAAAGAAGACACTAAGAATAATTTATTTGTTTTATTTTCCACATAAAATCTTGTGCTTTCACTTCTATCGAAGTAAATTATGCTGAACATCATTAATTTACTATCAAGATCAATTTCGCATAACTCGCGAGTGCACTGGAAAGTTTTATGCAAAAAGAAAGCAGATTTCACTATAATAAACGTTAATTACGACTACAACAAATATGTGTTCAGTATTTATCAATTTTTAGAAGTTCGTAAATACAATTTACATTGAGTCAAGAACAAGGAATGTTGATATACATAATGTCTCAGAAAATCCAAAGATATCTTTATAAAGAAAATAGAAATCAAAATACTTAAACCATGAAAGATATCTAAAACTGAATTTATAATGAAGCTAAACTTTAACAACGGCCGTATAAAATGTTCTCGTTCAGAAATAAAATTCTCGTATAAACTTCTTTACTAGGTCACTCCATGATGGCTATTTTTAACTCCGTCCTGTCTAATCGATCGTCGGGAATGCATTTTCCAAAAATATGCAGAAAGATTATATAACGGAAGATTTAAGATTCTCTAATTAACTATTCTAATCATTTGATTACGTTGTATTAAATTGTATTTTTTATAATATTAAGTACTAACGAACAAAATATCACAGCACTTAAGTTATTTTTATAATCAGAGAATATTTAGAAAATGCTATAAATTATACACACTTACATTGTGGACAAGTATGACCTGTTTATCCATTGTGAATTTTATAATAAGAATAACTAATTAAAAACACGTTCGCACATATTACACACGAATCTTGACTGCTATAATACAAGGAAATGTCGAAAATATAGCGTGCATGCGAGTTTATTTTATACGTTATTATATAATGATTAAATACCGATTCGACGTTAATTTATTTCATGTTAAATAAAGATGTGTAATTATGTACAGAATCACCAAGTGTAACTACCCATAAAATAATAAAAACAATAATTAAACTAGTACTTAAGTAATTGAAATGTTCCTGATATTTTGCGCAAGCGCTTCTCGTTCAACAGTTGTAAGGAGTCTTATTGGCCATTGACAGTTCTAATTTCAAACCAAACGCCTGTTTAAGTCCACCGTCGTACTTCGTTTTTAATTCCAGCATCTATTAATTATTTATTGGTGTATAAATAAAATTAATAAATATTTATTCTGGGACATTTTACACAGCACCATCTAGTCTCAAACTAAGCAGAGCTTGTACTATGGGTACTAGACAATGGATATAATACTTATATACTTTTTTTATGTAAATTCATACTTATAATACATAAGAAACACCCAGACGAACACAAACACTAAATTATTCATCACATAAATATTTGTGTCCTGTGGGAATCGAACCCACAACCTCATGGTCAGCAGTCCGTTACTCGAACCACTAAACCACAGAGATCGTCGAATAGTGTGTGTGTATGTTCCGATCTTAACAGATACATTTAAACTACCTCGTTTTACACCTAAATTCATTGAAAGACATGCACTATTTCTTGAATTCGACTGAAATCGATTGTTCCAAGATTATGGTTTCATAAGATAATATTCAATGTTATTATCACGTTTGTTGGCAGCTAGGTGCCTATAGTAAAGTGTAGACTGCGAATCTATTTACACAGGTGCATGTTTTCAAAATGTGTTTATGCGAACATTTCATTCATGGCCACTAGATATTTTAAAATTAATAAACTTGGTACGTAAGTATTTTTCGTAGAAAATAACAGTTTTATCGATACTATGATTTATATATTGTTCCAGGAAACCAGACAACAAACACAGGTGTTATAATTGTTTGAAGAGCAAACTACACCACACGATTTTCTCATCTTTTTAAATGTTAAACACGATAAAATTTGCACTTTCTAACTAGAAATTTAACAGAGAAAAACTTCTGGCAAATCGTTAGCATAAAACAAAAGACAATCGCTTAATTTAATTGCTAACAGTATGACAAATCTTAAAATAATGAGAACTGGTCTTGAATAGAAACTGAGTTACAAATGTGGTTGAATGTTGTATATTATGGTGAGTAAATTTCTCACTGCATATAATATTAAGTCTCTGCTATTATAAAATTGTAAAAAAGCTGTGTCTGTACATTGAAGATATTTAAAAAAAAACACGTGGGTTATGGTATATATATATTAAAATTCTTGTGTGTTTGTCTGTTTGTTACGGGTTGGAGCAAAAACTACTGAATATATTTTAATTGTATTATCACTGTTAGAAAGTATATGCTCCAACTTAAAAACTGGTGAACTTCTTATCTCAATTAATTAAACGAATCATTGAGATACAGCTTGACCTCCCTGATGTATAGAGGCCCATACAAAGAAGAGATCATCAATGTTGGTTTTCTATGTTTACTCCTGATATAGCTTCACGTGAGCGAAGCCGCGGGCAGAAGCTAGTATAATATAAAATTGTGCATCTAATTTGCTTAGCTATGAATAAAATCTTAAAAACGTGACAAGAAACTTTAAAGCCATATTAGAGTTACAATGCTTTTACTGGACAATTTTCTCAAATATAAGGAAGCCTATTAAAACGTGCCTAGAAAATACCAGTAGAAAAAGTATTGCAAAGTCTCATTGCATATTCTATTTGCAAACAGCACCACTGTCTCAGGGTATTACACCATCGTGCGCCGATTTATTCAGACTGCAAGACTATTACGTGGACGACCAACTTATTAGGCGTTAGATAAACGTTTGTTAGGTAAATTTATGCCTAACTGCTTTGTAATAAGAGTGTGTGTGAAATGTAGACTTGCTCAAAAGATTTGCTTGGCCTCTTGGCAATGATACAATGAGACACCTATGAGTCAGAACCATGACTGGGGCAGACTTTACCTGCCCCTCGGGCCTCCTGTCATGTTAACGCATACTCTTTACTGGTCTGATGGAGTCGTGCCTGTTATCGAACAAACTTGTACCCCTTTATTGGATGAAAATGTAAATTTATGTGTTTTAATTTATGCTGCAATTTTTGAGGTATTTTTATTAAGCTATATTTTACCTTAATTGTATTTTTAATTATGTAATATTAATGATGGAGGGGAAAACTTTGGTTCGGTATTGTTCCGTTTTTGGTGGAAGTACATCAGGTATATCATTTTTTTTTATCAAAAAGAAATCATTATCATTCTGAAACATCCGTTCTCAGATAGCGCGGAAAGTGTGGCTTGCACTTGCTGTACTGAGAACGGGTGTCAGATGGAACCGCTCTGTGCCTCATAAAGCAAGTCAAGACGTCGGCGTCGCTCCTCGTATCATACGAACACCTAGGTGAAAATCGTTAGTATAATACAATACAATAATACTTTACTTTTTTGGCTTTAGTGGCAGTCAGAAACCGGAACCACCGGCTTAGGGTATCGGTAACTACTGAACAGTTGCATGTGGTGGAAAAAAGGATGATGAGTTCAAATTGTATTTTTAATGGGAATATTCTATACCGAGTACCAAAAGGAGTAAAGTATCTATTCGCCTCAAACCGCAAAGATCATTTACGTCAAACTGGATGTTCGAGCCGAAGAGAAAGGGAACTTCGTGAGTCATTATTAGTCACTCCTACAAATATACTAGACTAGTATATTATAGAAATTAGAAAAGTACTTATGTGATTGAATGTCTCATAATATTATTGTTTAAAATTATGCGTGAAACTAGAAAAAAAACTATTTGATTTCTATAGGTAGTGTTCCAGCGTCATACATCACAATTAATGAATACGAAGAGACGTTAAGTTATCATCTTCATCATAATTATCTGAGGCACAAATAGTAACTGTATGTAAAGAATTAACTGCCTCATTAGCTAAGTGGTCCTGAGAGCGACTGCTACGCTAGAGGTCCTGGGTTCGATTCCCAGGTCGAGCAAAGTATTATTGGGTTTTTCGATTAAATTCCCAGTAGCAGCTCGGAGTTAGGAATTTGTGCCCGGTTAATGGCAAAATGGCCCCCTATTACATGGGACCTAAACATACCGGCGAACTGTGGGTGTACATTAGTACACCTCTGCCTAACCCTTCGGGGAATACAGGCGTGATGGTATGTAAAGAATTAAAAACATTAGTCAGAACTGTGTGAATACCGGAAAGGAAATACTATTATACAGATGAAACTCCTTGAAATATTCTGAAAAACAATACGGTATATTGTATAAGACTAGTTTATTAGACATATATCGCACACTTAAATTAAAACTAAATATTAGGATCTAATTTTGATCGAGGTGGATGATATATAGCGTATACATGGACATACACACCGAACCGTCAAACGTTACTACAAAGGAATACACGCAACGTCAATGGCTCAATACTACACAAAGCTAGTATTATAGAATCAACACTCTGATTGGCAGTTACTAGTCTGATTAGTACATTGACACCGAAATAATCGCTCCCATTCACGTGCACTGAAAGACTTGCGTTATTTATGATGCATTTGGCGTGTATGTACTCGTACCGTTAAATTATTTATTTGATTTATTTGGATTATACAGCGGCAGCGTGTGGAACAGGTTGACCAATTTGGGATTGACAGCGGCAAATTGGTTGAGATTTCACTCAGAATATTTGTATTTCAATATTATATTTGTGCAAAAATGAAGAGGACAGACTCATCAGAAATCAAGATGAGCATATTCGTTGTACTTAGCTATCTCGCCTGTGTACCGCGAAGGAATATGCAGAGGTGTACTTAGTTTGTCGGCATGGTGTATGGTATAGGGGATGAACCTATTGCCATTAACCGGGCACAATACAAACTCCGCCCTTCGAGTCTGAATTCAAATGATCCTCTTAGGAGTTACGGTTCAATACCACAAATCAATCAATCCCGGGACTTCTATATCTTATAGACTGTTTTAAATAAGATAATAATAAATACGGTATGGTTTTTATTTCGATACTTGCAAGCTACTTTACAACCGACATACATATATACATAATTCAGTGAAACAGAACGATAAATATATATTCTTATATGTTGCGCATGTGTGTATTATAAAACGGTACTAGGTACTATGAAAGAATTTCTGAGTGCTAGTTAAGACTTTATTTCAGGTACTTACGTAAAGTTAACGCTTTATTTTGTGCTATGATATCATTCATATTTTTTAATATATAAAGCTGAAGAGTTTGTTTGTTTGCTTGAACGCGCTAATCTCAGGAACTACTGGTCCGATTTGTAAAATTCTTTCAGTGTTAGATAGCCCATTTATTGAGGAAGGCTATAGGCTATATATCATCACGCTACGCGGACGAAGTCGCGGGCAGAAGCTATCATTCATATTTACTCATATTATGACGTAAAGTATGACCTTCCGAGCAGGTCTGCATCTCAGATCCGAAATGAAATATATTCATAAATTATATCTAATGTTTTCATTGCACCGCAAAATAATAATCTTGTATACTTACAGATTATTATATAGTACCTATATATACGTATTATGATGAAATAATTATTATAATTCATAAATTATTGTCAGATATATATTTATTCATGTAATTAATAAAAATTACTGATATAGATTTCAGTATTTTTTTTTTAATTTATTTAGTTTTAAGAGTCAAATAAAGTTAACAATTATTTTGAGTGTTGTTTTGACTTCGCCTGCAATACGTGCCTTGTTTTGATAAATTTCACACGTGTGAGAGCTATGCTTCGGCACGAATGCCACTGCCTCACAGAAAACCGACGTGAAACAACGCTTACGTAATGTTTCGCCGAGGGAGGAGGCCTCCGGTATTTCTTCCGGTATACTCCGGGGGCCAAAACCTTTTTGAAATTTGAAAATTAAAAAGAGAGGCAACGCACCTGTGTCTTCTCTGGTTTTGCGAGTGTCCATGGGCGGTGGTTATCACTAACCATCAGGCGATATGACTGCTGGTTTGCCCTCGTATCCCATAACAAAATATTAGTGTTTTTGTTTTAATCCAATCTAAATCTATTTTCAAAATGGCTTTGTAGTCTGCAAAGGTTTACAAGACAATAGAGAAATTTCTAAACATTGCCCTCTTGGGTAGTCAGATATTTTTGATGTAGGTAAGTATATCCATGTAATACTTCAGTATACGGTTTAAAAAAATTAAATAATTTTTAAATGATCAATTTCCTTGAATCACCTTAAAATATTATAACACTCGAAGTGGTACAAAAGTTGGTCGCCTTTTAAATAGTTTATTAATACAGCGCAATAAAAATTATTCGGATAGTTCCTGCATATCAGAATTACTTAAAATACGCGATACATAGCCGGACCAAAACGAACAAGTAAACTAAAATTCCTCAAAACCCTGACACAGCAATTGCAAGAACTAAAATACTTTATACAAAGGATAGAGCTCAGAAACATCCCTTTGTGCCTCGTTCAGTGAAGTGAAAAAAATACATAGATACACAATTCAATAACATGGAAACGTAATACACATAAATGTTTTAAATTCCTCTCAGACAGAATTCTTTTAACATCGGCACTGGAAACGCGATAAACATGTACTGTATATCCCTAGTACAGTCCGATATATTCAGAATGTATCCCGGCTTACACCTACTCAGATACAGCATCCGTAGGAAAGAAAATCGCCTTTCCGATCCTCATCGTGCGAGACTGTCTATGTCTATATTTTGTAGTTAAAATGAAACTGCGATACCTACATTAGATATTGTAGAGAATATTGGATTCAAATTGCATTGCAGTATTAGATGTTTCATAAAAAAACTGGCAATAGTACCTAAATGTATTGATGATGATAATGATTTACGCAATTTGACTAATACTGCATCTAAAAGGTACTATTTAGAACATATTTTTCAAAGTACATTTTTAAGAGCATACAAAAATTTAAACGTAATCACTACATAGTATAAAACAGTGACTGTCTCTATATATGCTTTGATCTTAAAAACTACGGTTTTTTTACTGGATAGAGTGATTCAAGAGGAAGGTTTTACGATCCGTACGACTCTTAGGAACGGGACAGCGTGGGTGAAACCGCGGGCGGGTCGCTAGTTCAATTATAAAAGAAACATTTTAAATTCTTCCTAAATTAGCAGATAATTTATACAGACAAATAATTGACTATCCTTAATTCGTATCTTCTACAAAACAATACATTTTAAAATAGATTATAATTAATGCCGGACATATAGCTAACTTACATGAAATAATTTATTTTTCATCAGAATTTTCCTAGTTCATTATTGAATAAATAACAGTTACCAACTCGTCACCATATTGTTTTATAATTATCTTTGTAAACAAACGTTATAAATATTTTAATGGAATATCCTGCGGACATCGCAGTGTTTAGAATGTTAAAATTTGACCATAAATATTATATATGACATCTATCATTAATCTATTCACTAGGTACACGAGGTATACCTAGGAATAAATTAAATGAACATAGGATCTAATACTAAATTAAGTTATAATACAAATATTGAAAATTAATTCAATATTTTGTATTATAATTTAATTATACTTCTACAGGCTAATTAAAATTCAGAGAAAATTAAAAAATATTGATTTAAGTACTTACAAAGGTGATCGGAAAGGACTAATATTTATTTAAATTAGATATAATATCGATAACATAATTATTAATTAATTATTGGGTTAGCACAGTAGGTGTCTACATATTTGTCTTTCTATCTTAAATTCATTCTTATTTTGTTTCGTCTCGCGCTTTCAACAAGTTAACATTGATTGATAAGTAATTCCATTGTTTTGCTTCCACTGAATCATTTTCGTATCTTTGTCGGATATCTCAAAGCTGACCCCAATATACACCAACAGCCAAGCCCTACAAAACCATGGCTTCAATTACATCAGTGAGTCAACCCTGAGTGAATGCCTAATTTTGTATAGGCTAATATTTCCCTTTGTTCGCGAAAAAAGCATAAAAACTAAAGACATTGATGTTCGATTTAATGGAAATATTTTTGTATTATGAGAACTATTTAATATTTTCACCTAATTCCGTACAATACTAACCTATCACTAAGTTTTATTTTTATGATTCCAATACAAACAACTTGGCGTTTGAGTAATTTCAATTTACTGAGGAGTCAGAGATACAATAATATGTAAATGAGATATTTTCAGTTACACCAACTGCGTTCATTGGGTAAAATTGGTATTTTTATAGATCAAACAACTATATATAGCGCGGAAAATATTGAAACAAATGTAAATATAATATATTTACAGTGTTTGTAGTGATGGATTATTTAAAATAAACTTATAAACAGATGTGGCCTTTTATATCATTTCCCTCTAGTGGGTTATTTAATTTGATTGAAGGTTTATGACCTGATAACAGTGGAGGAAAACATCGACAACGTGTGATTTTTTTTTTATGTTGACGGGGTTGGAAATGCTTTATGCACTATCCACCACTCCGGGGAGAGCGGTGGGGTGTGTCGGACTCCGCTCTGAAAAGAGCGATCTACCGACTAAAACCAACCTCGGCGTTTCGCGTCACCACTTTGGTGCCGGGCCTACGGGAGCGCTGTAGCATTCATCCGCGGACCCGGCAGTACGTGTGAAGTGAGCCAACCAGCGTGGAGCCGTGGAAACTTTGTTCGATTGGTAACACATGTCTTTTCGCCGTGAAAATCTAAGCTTATTCTCATCAAGTACCCGGCCCGTGGAGTATCAACCAATTCCGAAGCAGCTGCATTACCGCATTACCGTCCGTGGTAGATCGTAGACCGCAGATTTTTAAGACAATAACACGTGTATCACAACCAGATTTTGAGAAAAAGAAGCCCGTATCATAGGCTGAATTATAAAATGAATATACCAAGAAGTATGTGTGTCTATGTACAAATGTTCAGTTTTGTAGTCTGAATGTAGCCCTCCCCCAAAGAGCGCCAAACATCCCGGTCTTGGGCAGGTCGCATCCATGCGCTGCCTTCTTCAAATCGTCGGTCCATTGTGTCGCATGTTTTAGTCATTAAAGTTCATGATTTTTTCATCGGTTAATGGTTATCGAAACGAGTATCTAGCGATGAAAACTGGTAACAATTAGTAGGATAATTATTTAATTACACATTAGCATCACGAACACTTTGTCTACGTTTTGGGTCGGTAGCGACTCCACGATATGCCTGTTTTTTTTTCACTAGTAATTGTTTATATTATCACATTTTCAATAGGGCTATTGTGTGTCGCGGAATTAGTAGATAATGTTTCTGTTCAGAATTCAGAAACCTCCGCCTAATCCTTCGGGATAACCGTGTAATGGTGTGTTATTATCTATATATACTAATATATTAAGCTGAAGAGTTTGTTTGTTTGTTTACTTGAACGCGCTAATCTCAGGAACTACTGGTCCAATGTGAAAAATTCTTTCAGTGTTAGATAGCCCATTTATTGAGGAAGGTTATATATCATCACGCTACGCGGACGAAGTCGCGGGCAGAAGCTAGTAATTATATAAACACCAGATACTCAGGTCCGCAATCGTCATGTCATTAGTTTAATATTTTGTATGGACCCAATTATACATTGTGGTTGATTAATTTGCAGGCGTTAATTAATAAAACATAACTGTGGTGTTTACGTTCCGTATGTGATCCTGATAAGACTGTTTTATGAGTACCTACATACCTACATATTGACGTCAATTGTATATTTGAATTCTAAACTTTAGTGCATACCTTTTGATGACCTAATTTATGGGAATTAATTTTAAAATTATTTCCTCTTAGTATTAAAATTAGATCCAGTCAAGCTTTGATATTAATCATTGCACTTATGTATATTTTTTTTGTTAACCGACTTTATTGAAGGAGGATATTTCCGAGGTGGTCCCAAAGGTATATCAATTTGGTTGGTTTCTTACCATCGTTAACTCCCTTCGAAGATAATTGGTATGTAAGTTTGAGTGATTTTTTATAGGTATATTATTTTTTAACATTTTACTATTCCTACTCCAATTTTCATCATATCTACTCCATGGCGTTATTTCTAAGCGCAGGACACACGGTATGAATATACGATATAATTAAAAAAACACAAATCATACTTACATACACATGAGTGCGAACGTTATCTATCATCCGCTACACGAAACCAAAAAAATGGGGTATTATATCAAATTACAGCTGTTTGTTGGCACCTGCGCATGCGCAACGGTCGTCATGGCAACAATGACATATGGTCGGGACGTTATAGAAAGTGAAACAAACAGCTGCCGCCATAAGACCGCAAACCATAGTTCGCCACAACCACATAAAAACTGTTAGGTATGTCGTTATCCTATTCTAGACACCTAGAGAAGTCACTTTCGCTTTTGGAGTTTATATTAAGTAATTGAAAGATATTGGGTAGTTGTATAAAAGGAGTAGCTATTTATTACTTCGTCATAATTTTTTTTAGACCAAGGTAGTCATGTCCTCATTCCACTCCAAAATTTGGTAAGGTGAGAGAAATTGGCCGAGGAACTCCTTGTCAAATTTTATCGAAATCTGTTCAATGGTTATGGCAAAAGATAACAGTAATAGACAAACAAACTTTGGAATCCTCAAAATTTTGGATCCTTCTTTCAATAAATTCTCTCAGTCTCAATGTCAAGACGATTTCTGTACTTACTAAAATAATGTCAACCATTTATTTTATCAACTTCAATCAAAACCATTGATCATCTTAATAAAGTTAATAATTGGCGCTACTGTTAATTGTCACCCTTTCTCAAAGTAAACAATTCCGTCTATCAATGTCAGGGCTGTCACTAATAAAAATGAGTCAATATTTATTCTGACGCGCCACTGTGTCTAGTAGACCCTGGAGGATTTATAATGTTGCCGAAATGTCGTTGCCTAAAGTCAAGGTTACTCTAATTTATTTTGTAATAAATAAATGTTCCTTCTTTTTAATGCTGACATGGCCTTTTTTGTTTCAAAAATGTTGACCGATAAAATAATAATAAACTATACCGAGGATACGATTTTCTTTCTTTAATTAAATACTCTTCGCTCAAAACTTTGCCACTTCTAAAGCGTTGTAAGTGGCAGCGCAGAGGTCTTATATACTGCAGGTTTTAGGGCATAAGGTATAGAGGACAGGATGGGATAGGAGGTAAGCCATAGTTTGCGACACCGCTCCACATCCGCACCCTATAGCCGTTTCGTCGAGAAATCCCCACTTCACTAAATTGGACTTACACTTGGGTTCTCTACTTAACTATATTATAAATGGCCACACTATTAGGTCATCATGGTGGAGCCTAATCCCTACACGCCGAGGAATATCCGTGCCCAAGATTAGGACAGTAAATACAGACATTCATTCTTATGGAAAATGCACACAAAATCATTTTATTGATGCTCACTGAAATTTTACGTTTCTTATATAAACAATAAACTTGCTGTCATATAATCAGCTGTATTGCAATACTGTGATAAAAGTAGGTGTGACATTATCATGATATTGTTTTTTAGTGAAAGAAAAGTTTACCGCAGTCAGTATTTCGAACCTCTTCTACATTCTCAGATACACTAGACGCTATGACCACTAAGCCACCGCGAGTCCATCCGCCAGTTCGAAATTTGTCTTCACATTCTGAATTTACGTCTTAAAGGTGACGTTAGTGTCAATTATTGACAAGGTACTTAAATTCTCAACCAACATGACATACTTTGCAGCTAATTCGATGTCATAAGAAGCCACCTTCCCTATTAACTAGATCGATTTGTATTTATTTTGCGTTTTCCATGTCATCGACTTTTTCCTCCACTAAAATAACTTTATAATCTTAGCATAGAAAATACAAAAAAAAAAAAAATCATCGTGATATTATTATGTTTTTACAAATCAAATTAATTCCTACATTGTTAATTGGTTTACGCTGCATGAATCCAAAAGAACCGAGTCAATGTTACCTTGTTAAAATTTCTAGTTGTTTAATTACGGCCGATACAAGGTGAACGCACATTTCCATTCATATGATGTCATCGTAACTGTTGTGTTGACAATACCAATAGGCGTGTAAATGTGAAAGGATTAGAACTCCGGCACCCTTTATCGGCACATCATACACTAAAAGCACTAAGGTTAGGCGGCCTTGTAATACATCGCTGTAACGTATGGCGATGAACTCGACATTTGACTCACTGTTTATCGATCGCACCTTAGGATGTGCGTGAGTTACAGGTACTTATATTTAATAGCTTCGAAACTTTTTTCATTACTCTTATCAGAGATATTTTACCTCGATTGTAGAGTGAAATCTTGTTTTATTTGTATCGATGTAATAAAATATGAGTACTAGCACACCTGTATATCCCGAAGGAGGTGTGTAAGGTTGTCTGTCAGAAACTGCCTAATGGCATTAAGACCGCATTTGCACCAATAGAGCATAAAGTATTAATTAAAAAAAAATAAGGTACAGTTCGCGCGAATGTTTTCGGTACCATGTAATAGAGGGCAATAAGCCAATAACTTAGCTGCACCTGAGGATTTTCTAATAGAAGACCCGAAATAACAATTAATTCCGAATCTCACACTTATGATGAGAAATAACAAAATATATATCGACAATAATTGACGGGACGTTTGACGTAGTGGCTGAGCGGTCGGATTTTACGCTACGTGTTGTGGGTTCGATCGCCGCTCGGAAGAAATATTTGTATGATCTACCGGTAATTGTTCCGGGTCAGAGTGTTTGTGTGTATATGTGATGATATGTGTTTGTTACACACCTACGATACAGGAGAAAATTCTGCGTTTTGCAATGTTTTTAAAAAATATTATGTTCCTTTATAAGTACCTAACGTTTTAGAGAAACAATAATAAGCATTAATGTCACGTACAGGCCGTAAAATATTTTGCCAGCCTTGTCCTAAGACTGTAGTTTAAATTATTTCATGTTTAAGTCTATTTGTAACCGTAATTACTTTTCATTTACTAGCAAATATCGTTACATTGAAAACCACTAAAACCTTAATTATTTTAACCTAAATTGAATTCTTCAACAAAATGTTACGTGACAATATACAAAGTACTTACTTGTTAATTAACAATCTTGAAGTTTCGAAAACAGAGCAAGTTTGCAGTATTTAAACGTAATTTACGACAGTTTAAAAATGTATTGAGAATGCGATAAGCGCGGAACATAACCGGTTTTCGCGAGAATTTGCATACAAATACGTATATGTACACATATCCGGTGCTTAGGAGTTACCTAATTAGATATACCTACACATTCCATACACAATTCACGAGAAATGTGAAAAAAAATGTCAGTAATCAAATTTGACACCCCTGACGCTAGCAATCGCACTGCCAAATTTGCGATGCGCAGGCGCCACCGGATGATAATGCTCTTGGCAGGTGGCCTTTACATTTGCCAAACCATCTATTGATAAACAAACGACTTAATTTAGTCGGGTAGCAGTAACTAGACAAGTTTTGAATTCTATGAAATCTACAATTTTGAGATATTAAGTAGGCATAAGTTTTATGATCAAAAGGCTTCAGATATTGCCAGGCTTGTTAAATAACAACAATACACGAGTTTTATCTCATCAATGCCAATGAAAACGATTTCGTAATGTGATATTCTAGTCGAAATCATTACTGTAATCAGGTGGCGATAACATTGGCGAGGTTTCAAGGCCATAGGGACGTTTTTACGCAATATTTAGAAAATAAATATATTTTACATTTATGTTATACATTTCATTTGATGATTGAAGTTATTATTTACAAAATAAAATCAAATAATTACCTCGTCGGACAGACCGGGTGAAGAAAGCGGAGAACCTTTCGAGTCCCTCCGTTTTGACAGAATTTTCTCTGCAATTGCGTTCAACGAACTTCTTCTATACGAAGAAAACATTTTCCACGATAATTATTCCGTAAAACTAATATATTTAAGTCATTGCTTTCAAAACTGTCTCTGCAGAGCACTATCTTCAAAGAGTTTATCACTAATTATAAAATAATAACACTGCCGAATTAAAACGCTCATCAACCAATGCGTTCGTCCGGACTGAATTGACAAAGGAAAATGCTGGCTCTAAAACTGGCATAGCGTTTACGAGTATATTACTCGACCGATAGCAAGTACCTACCAGGAAAATAGGTGTGATAACGGGAACATTTGCATATATACTTACCTAGGTCGCTTCAGACACGGCTCTATTCTCATTCAGCTATGAAATAATAGAAAAATGATAAAAATATATAAATAAAAAAATTCATACAAGGTACACAATTATTATCACATTTAGGTACTTATACAGGTTGTCAAATTTCAGCGTACAATGCATTATTATTTAATTTAATATAGTTACAATAATTGCTAGAATGTACAAATTTGACGTACCGTTTCGCTTGTCCTAAGCAAAAACAAAGCACGCAAAAAAAATACATGGTTATAAATCTTCTTTAAAAAACTTAAAACAATCTGGTTCCATCTAAATATGACCAGAGTACAATCACAAACATCGTAAAAATAAACTCCCTCATTATCTATCCAATTTAAGCCATCCCGCAACCGCTTTGAGAACAATCTCGTTTTTCGCAAAATAAACTATATACGGATAAGAATTAAAGTTCAAATTAAAGCTGCATTGGAAAAACTGCATGCGAATTTCCACTTGTCTCCAGGAAAGTTAATGAATGAAGGAAAGTCCGACCACAAGGTTATTTGAAACAAAAGACGAATGTTCCACGTCGAGAAATAAACAATGGTTGTATGGTTTGTACAAAATGACCTCTCTCGTGGAATGCGAACAAAAAATTTAAGAACAAACTGTGAAGAAGAAAGTGTCGGATTTAGTAGGTAGTAGTAGAAACAAATGCAGACAGCACATAATTTGTAAACAATAGTAAGTACTTACCAACTTTAATATATAATACATAGAAACTCTGAGAATATTATCTTTTGAAAGTGTTTATTTTTATGAAATGGTGGCAAACCTTGTGAGGATCTTTGAAAAAAGCTTGAAAATATAATGAGATGTCAGTGAAAATCTTTAACAATCGGCACTTACGAAAATACGAAAATAATATTTGATGATGACCTTATAAATATGAGCCTTGCCTCAACTAAGTACATAGGTATGGGAAAATTTACATAAACATCCATAGGTAGCTAGGGACATCATTCCTATAAAGATCTCAAATTTATAAGGGTCTCTACTCACTGTATGAAGTAAAGAGGTCGAAAAGGTACTTTTATTTTATACCTTTCCATTTCAATATACTTTAGGAACGAGACAGGCCGTAATGAATAATACATAGTCATGAAACTTATAGCATTTTCATTATTTCCGACCAAATTATAGTCCCACAGGATCTTAAGGAGATAGATCGAAGTTACGAGAAGATACTGCATATTATATTAGCTACATCGCCCACAACACATATGGGAATTCTACAAATTGTATTATGTGTTACTGCCATTCTCGATACAAAGGGCGTTAATTATTACCACGAATTTCGCTCACTCAGAGAAACAGAAACAAAGATTAAATAAAACACTGCTGAGCAAAGTTTCTTGAGAAATCTGTTGACAAATAATATGAATATGAGTGTCGTAATCGATAAAAGCAATCACACATTTCCAAAAGGTCACTGCATTGTAGACAAATTATTTTTATAGATATGTAGTCGTACAATTTATTCTCAAAAATAAACATCAATAATACTTGCTTGTAGAGTTCCAATAACTGCGTACAATATATATAATATTATCAACAAAATTCACATCATCGATTGAGGTCTTTGACATTCAGTGCACCAGACGTGTACCTGATTTAAGATTTTAATTATTTTGTTTCATGGGCTAATTTAATTTGCACACATAGAAATCCAATTATTTTAAAAGAATTCATCGAATTTCATGTTTCAAGAAAATGTAATAGTATCTAAAAACGAAAATATTAATGATAATAAGTAGTAAACACAACAACTGTTGGAAAACGACACACGTACAGTTCAGGTCAAAGCTTTGTTTCTACATTGTCTGTTATTCGTCCAATTTGGTTACCAAAATAGGGGTGAGGGAGTACAAAGTCTCAAAGGATAAACTTGCCCCACTGGAAAGTGGTCCGATTGAAAAGTTTGCCAAGCGGAAGCCCTTAGCCCGAGTACTCCGATGCACTCGGTTTTTTTCGCATTTTGTACTTATTTCACTTTATCTTGAGACGCAAGATAGAATGAAGAGGACTGAAGCGAGCTAAGTTTATTAATTTAGACATCATCGTTGCGAGTGAAGTCCACTTGAGTTACTTTTAAACTTCTTTTTAAAGTTATCATTTTCAAGATTAGTGCAGTTTTTTTCTTTCCCATAAATTAAAGGAATATGAAAATTATTATTCCCAACAACGCATCAATTCATTGCTAATGTATTCTTGAAATGATTCAAAATAATTTAATAGTTAAATAAGTAGACCCTAATTTATTGTAATGTTGTTTGATCAGGGATTTAATAATAATATTGTTTCAACTGTTTTGTTTCTACAATACAGTTCGTAGCTTCTGTTACGAATAATATTATTATTCGTGTAATAGTGGTTTGTAAAATGTTTTTAAACAACGTAAAACTTCTAAGGTAATTTTATTTGTAAGCATCAATGTTATTGATAAGTGTGTTTGTCCTTAAAATTATAAGCACCTAATGCCCATGATAAGAAATAAATTAACATAATAAGGATGCAATAAATCTTATCACAATCAGTATCTTTTGCTAGATGTCTAGCAAATGGCTGTGCGGTTACTTTCTCTGTTTCCAGAAACTTCTTCTTATTCTTATGTTAGATGGGTTCTTATGAAATAATGATTTATCGGAATCCAACTCTTAAGAAAAACATGAGAATATTATTTCTACCTTCTGGTTTCTTCTAAGAGAATTTTCGGTCACACAATAAATAGGACCTTAGTAAATTGATTCCCCTGATGAGTCAATATGTCCAAGTTGGCTCTCGTTCAAATAGGGATCTCAATAACGCCCTGTCTCCTCTGCCTCCTAAAATATTGGGCTGTACGTGCGTTGATCCATAATTTAGATACCAACTCATAAACCGCCATAAATGGATAAATTATTTGCAGTCTGCAAGAGACTCTAATAACTAAAAGGAATAATGATAATATTACGGAAGTCACTGTATTTGATAGACCGAATAGCAGTGAACTGTCATACTGGCTTAGTGGTCGAAAGCAGGACTGCCGAATGTGAGATCCTAGATTCGATTCCCAGGTGGAGCAAATTTGTTTGTCGAATGGAATTTCCAATAGCGGGAAATAGGTCGGTCATCGGTACACATCTCCCTATTCTTTCGGGAATATAGGCGTATAACTATAAGATAAGACTAAGACAATCAGTGTTCTAGTAGGTATACCCTAGAAAAAAATATAAATAGAAACCATGCAAATGCAAAGCTTTATACAACAAAATTACACTACGTTAGCTAAGACTAAAGGCAAGCCTCCATCAAAGGAAAGTTAGCAACCCAAAAGTTAGCAACTTTCTTTCAGTGGAAACCGGGCTTTAGAATAACATAGCGCAACATTCTATGACGTATGATTAGTGAAGTAAAAATAAATAAATTTGAATTGAGAACGGCACTGAATGACAGGTACCTAAGTAATATTAAAAATTTTAGTAGCCATGTGGTGCTGACAACATTTTCCAATTTTCAATTCAGAGCCGAGTTTTTATTCGGCCTTCGCGTCAATTTTGTATGTTAAATTTTGTGTTATGTTGAGGCGTAACAAAAACGTTTCCATATCGACGCGACGTTGTGTCATCTCATCTGATGTTTGAAGGTTACATATTATGATGTTTTAAGAGGTAATGCCCAAGGTTCACTACACAGCTCATCTAACAAGACAGTCATAATGTAAAGAATTCACATCAAAATCAAAGCGAAAAAGTTACATGATAGGCGAATAAATATTATTATAAAATTAGTTACAGTCATAGCCTGGAATTAAAGTAATGTAGTCAAATAGTTTTTTGATAGGTAGGTATACAATTTATGTAAAACTGGTGTCAAAAAGTGATCGTTGACGAAGTAAGTGCGTTCAAATCACCATTAAAAAAGACAATTATAGTGATAATCCTGATTGTAGTAGTATTTTAAGTGTTTACAATGAAATGACGTCATCATTGAGTTATAATAGACTGGAAAACATAGCCAAAAACGACGATAGCCTCTTTTAAAACGGGCTGAATCGTATCTCTTTTGTCTTTTTACCTTCCTCATAAATTTTAATGGCAGTTCTGCTTCCTAACCACATCTCCGGAGACGTATGAGGGACCCCAAGATTTATGTAAGGTTTGACGCTAGCTAAAAACGACTACAACACCATCTATTTTAGACGGCATCCATTTAGTGACAAGGGTCAGTCATGTTATTGCCATAAAATCGCAGAGCTGGTGCGATTTTCAGCACAATCTTGACTCACGACTCATACATATTAATGAGGGTCCAAGAACAGAGAAGAATAGGATTGAACATTCCCGGATTTACTACGATTACCCAAAAGTTACGCACCTTCGGGTGTCGGGTCGGTTGTGACGATTGGGAATTTATGTTTATTTTCCCTGGGATCCATAACTTAGGAAACACTCTAAGTAATCCCGTTTGTATTACTTTGCTACCGCCTGTCGGTATACGTCAGCTCAAAACTGCTATGCCTCTTTCCTCAAGGCCATTCTAAACCTTATCCTACATTGAGGTATTAACATTTTATACTCAGATACTATTTCTGGACTTCAAAATAGACCATGATTCTCTCAATTTGTTTCAGTATTTGTTTCCAAATGTCATCAGTAAGGAAACGCAGTGACATCTAGCACAAAAACTTAAAAGATTTACGTGTCATAAATGAGGAGTGACATTAAAATAACTACGTAGCTACGAATTTAATAGCATTTATAATATGTCTTAATAAAATAAAACGCTTGTAAAACAACATTACTATGTGTCTAAGCAAAATATGACGTGCAAAAAACTACCTTTTTTAATTAGCTCCGTACTTTAATATGAAATGACTTCGGAGTAAAAAGCGGGATGTTATCCGCTTTTTTCAAACGATATTATGGGATCAAACGTTTGTAATAGAGCATGGCCGGTGACCGACATTCTATTTCATTATAAAGTCAATGCAACCACTAATAGATGCAGTTTAATGGTGATATATTACTTCGATAACTCAGTTGTTTGTTCGTAATGTAGTAATGAAGTATCATAAAATACAATCGGTTGTAGTGAGGGCTTTGACAACGAAACTGAATTGATTAAGGCCCTTATAAATGCAATAAGTAGGTATTTACTTAATAAAAATATAAATCATTTATTGCCAGAAAATTAATAAACAGCGAACACGAGTTATGGTGAGCCTCAAACTAAGCGTAGCTTGTATCTTGGGCCTTAGAAAAAGATCTACGTTTACTGTCCCAATTCTATAATTTTAACATCAAAATGAAAGAAGTTCTTTCATTTTAAAAAGTCTAAGTCAACATTAATTTGTGTCATATGACAGCTAAGTGAAAATAAATTAACTCAAAGCTTCAGTTACAATGTAGGTAAATCCACACGATGTTAATTAAAGTAAATATTTTAAACAAAGCACCTTTAAAATTCCATCACGTAAAAACTTGAAGCGGTTGAATGAACTTTTATCAAGGGAAAAAAGATGTCTTTTTCACGGACAACTGGCTTGGTAAATTTAAGTATACTAAGATTTATTACTTGAAATAAAGGATTAATCCACCATTTCTCTTTGAAAGAATAAACAAAAAATACTTCTAAAAGCAGCTTCAGAGAGTTTTAGAATTCGGAACTTACGTTTTATTTGAAAATGGAGCCAAAAACTATTCACTTTGGTATGAGACACTCCTGTCACTTGTTTTAGTTTTTGTCATATTCTGTGAACAGAGTTCAACCTTTTCATCTTCCAGAGATATGTAGATACGACAGAGTATGAATGTCAAAGCCGAATAGTCATTCAAGTTATATTCACAAAATTCTTTTGAAGATGCAAAACTAGGATTGAATGGAGAACGATTTTGAATGTTCGACAATATTCGATTTGTTTCAAATCAAACAAATAAAACACAAACAAATATTTATTCATTTACATTATATAAATATAATAGGTAGGTATATTATTTATTTAAAGCCCAGTGACTGCTATAAAATTTTTTTTTTTTTGAAGAAAGAGAAAGCTTTTTAACTGGATCCGCCTTCTCATCTTACTATGGATATCTGATGATTACTCTGAATCACTTTTTTATGTGAACATTTTCCTTCTAGTAATTTTAAATGTAGGTAAACATCATTAGATAATAGTATAAATATCAGAACACAATTTCACATACAAATCGTTAGCTTTCGATCTGATGAATCGACATAATGATTTGCTGTTACTCGTAAATTATGTTCAAGTTATTGCAAGCAAGTGTTTATAACCAGACAACAATCCAATTGCTCTTATATTTGCAAACTTTGCTTTCTAATAACTGTTTAAATTGCACTTTCGCCGTTGCCGACCACGAGGAGAAAACTTAGAAAATGCCGCGTTTCTGTTTGAAAATCGTACGTGACCATAGACATTATGTATGATTACGTTAGAATGTGACCATGAAGAACGGTTGAAGATAAAGCTTTCTAGTTATTAACATTACATACAATACTATCACACTTTTTTCCCGAAATTACACTTACAGTTCCTCTGTACTAAGTTTTAGGCCTCAGCATATAATGACCGGCCACAAATCTTAATTCCGAGCTATTACTGAGACTTTCAATAAACTCAACTAGAAAATTGAACCCGGGTCTTCAGTCAGCAGCCGCGGTCGACACTGGCTTTGTAGTTAATAATGGCTTGCGGGATTTTTCATCAAAATAAAATCGTTGGTACGTAACTGTAAGTATGTGTACATGGTATTTTTTTTTTAATTGGCATTGGAAATTAGATAACGTTTTTTATTCAGTAAGGTTGTTGACTTATTTCCTATCATTATTTGAATGACTCAGTTTCGTGAGCCGAATCTTACACTCACACAAGGTGATGCAACAAAAATAAAACTGCCTCATTTCATTAGTCGAGAGGTGGATAGAAGTTACTGGTTTCGATTCCAAGGTCCTGCCGTATCTATCCTAATATATAAAGCTGAAGAGTTCGTTTGTTTTTTGTTTGCTTGAACGCGCTAATCTCAAGAACTACTGGTCCGATTTGAAAAATTCTTTCAGTGTTAGATAGTCCATTTATTGAGGAAGGCTATATATCATCACGCTCCGCGGAAGAAGTCGCGGGAAGAAGCTCTATAAAATTATCAATAGCAGCTTGAAGTTTAAATTTGTGGGCGGGCTCGCCCCTTATTACAGGAGTCCTAAACATACCGGTGAACCGTTGGTTACGTTATGTGTCTTAAAAATATCTTCAATGTATACAATTGCTTGATCGGCTTGTTTTTCCAATTAATATTTTTCCAAATTGGATTCAAATACACAAAATAAAACCTTTTTGACAATAAACGAGAGCTTTTAAGCCATTTACCAAAACCTCTGCGTAATTGCCTGTCATGTGAAAGTGAAATGTTTTAATTAGTGAAATTAATAGCGAAATTGATCGAAAACGACTTGAAACGCAAACAATATGCTTCACAACGTTCAGCACTAAATATTTGCGCTCACACAATTTATTACGTCAATAAATCAGCGCAGTGATTTCAAAATGTTTCAAACAGAAATCTATAATATTATTAGGAAGTGAAATATTGGGTTTCGTCTTTCACGAAGCTTGTGTGTTTGTATGTAAAGTTGTTGTGAAATTCTGTCAGTTACAGTATAAATATTTCCTTTACTAATATTATTGATTACGCTTCCTAAATAATAAATTAACACATAAGTACGTTCGCTAAAATAGTAGTAGTAGTAAATTTGGATATTAGTATTGCCATTCGAGATTCGGTATTTTGTGGGTCGGGTTTATGCACTAGTGAAACCATATCGCACTTTTTTCTGAAATTATGTATGGTGTATATTTGGAGATTTCTTAAAAAGCTAAAACTTGAGAGATTATGCAATTTTTGTGCTTGTAATCAGATTATTGGCGCAGAATATGTAGTATCAGATTGTAGTCTCAAGTTTGTGCTTAGTTAAGTAAAATAAGGCCACGTTTTAGTGCAAAAAATGGCCACAGAACATCATCAGATAACATATAAATAAAGTCATTCGGTTCGCTAATTATATGGGGACGGTTTTATGCGTGCTAGTTACAATAAGACATAAAACCTACAGACACATTAAGTTGACGTAATGCCGATGGCAGCGACCTTCACCTAGCAAAGCTTCATGACGGAAATAATTGCACGAACATAGCCACACATTATTTGTATTTTTTTTCTATGTTGGTATACCTTTTTACCTATACCTTTTTTGTATTTCGTACAAAAAAAATGATGACTTAATAAAAATCTTATGGATCCGTGTTACCCTTAGGTAATGTAATATGCGACGAGTTTAAAATATATCAATCACTAAATGACTAATAAATCGTATTTTTATATCAATTTATCAAAATCTTATGTGTTTAACAACACTAATAAATAATAGTTGCCATAAAAATTGCTTAGTAATTTCTAGTTTGTAATTTGTACCAAGTAATATGGCTACTGAAGAAATTGCGTGTTTTTTAATGTGTGCACGGTATATCGCGTGTCTTACTGACCGGAATATTGGTGTGTACAGTCTTCGATAAACAACAGCATCTAGCAAAAGAGCCCATACAACTTTCAACTTTCATATCATTGGCATAATAGCCATAATAGTCCACAGGAAATTACAATTGTGAATTTTATACAATTAAATCATTTAGAAAGCCAATAAATAGCATGTTAATAAATAAATCACTTAATAAAATACAAGTATTTTTTCAAAAACTAAATAAAATGCAGTAGAGCATAATTATATTTTTTGTATAGGTACCCGTTACCCGTACTTACATTATTTTTAATGGATTAACTTATAATGCATAAAGCGGTCCACGGGCCCCACGATGCCAGTATTGAAAAAAAATATTCAAACTAGACGAGATATAGGCTTGTTTTCCCCCTTTACAATCTTTATGGTCATACTTTTTTATGGAAATGTTTATTTATAATACTTCGTGATAAGGGGCGACGGCATTGGGAGACATGAAATGGGTTACGATTACGACTTCGAAGAAGCAATTTAGATCAGTGAAATATTGTCAAAATCTATGTCCTTTTTATGTATGAGGCATCAATATATTAACATACAACAAGTCACCCCAATTAGGTACTTGGGACCTAAACATACCGACGAACAGTGGGTGTACACTAGTACACCTCTGATTAATTAAATAAATCTAAGTCTTCATTCCATACATTACAAAACAAGAAAACTTACTAATTTCCAATAAAAGGAATCTCTTAGACTTTGTTGATTTCGTAATAATTTTGAATTGGTTATTCGGTATCTTCTTTATTCTTTGTCTTACACAAAAATATAGGACCACAAAATAAATAACATACCTCTGCAGGAAAAAATCCTTTGTTATGAAAAAAGACGTACTTACCTGAAAATAATAAAAAATAATTGTTAGATAAAAATAAATCTAAAATAATAAAAATAGTGAAATAAATGTTACATTATTTATTAAATTAGTTTGGCAAATGATTTCAGAATTTGTTAAATGTGACGTAAGTACAGAATCCTATTTTGGCCAATGATGCCACAATATACCTTTTGTTCTTTAGATTCCGGTAAACCACAACCGTAATGTTATAGAAATAGTCATAATATAAAAATAAAGTGATCCTACAACGACATGGAGTAGGTACAGATCTTATTCCATACAATAAAGTTATAGGAATTACCGCAAATAATATCCTGTGTAAATTCCAAACAGACATTTCAGGAAATTGGCAAGGTTTCCTCTGAGACTTAAGTTTTTATGAAAATAGAATTCAAAAACTCGCAAACAGCCCCAAGAGTATTCCATAACATGGGCAAATATAAAAGACAGTTTTTCTACTACTTACTCTATTACTTTGAAGTCTAGTCTAATGCATTAAAAAGCTTTACAATATGTATACGGTTACATTTTATTTTTATATTGATTTATTGCGTTATCTTCCCATAATCTGAGTTGGAACTTTGAATTACAATTGCTGGATCTCTTATCTAGCAATTTAGCTCTGCTTACTGGATCCCGCGCCGGTCTGTTCGGATTTATACTGAGTACCTACACCATTGATGATCTAATAAAAATTATAAAATATATTTTTTTACCAGTTGAAGAGACATGCTTCGGTGCGAATGGGCCAGCTCGACCGCAGTGATACAGCGGCTTCACAGAAAACCGGCGTGAAACAACGCTAACGTGTTTCGCCGAGTGAGGATACCGGAGGCCCAAACCCTTTTAAAAGGGCGGCAACGCACTTGTGACTCCTCTGGTGTTACTGGAGTCCATAGGCAGCGGTAATCGCATACCATCAGGCGATCCATTGATCGAACTGCTAGTTTGCAAGTCAATCCCATAAAAAAAATGTTCATTGCAACCTTAACAGATTATTTCCAAAAAATATTATTTAGCTTATTCCAACCTCTTGAACTGTAGGTCATCTGTACCTCTACAAAAATACAGCCTTCATGCCATGTTTATTCTTTAAAAACAGATATATTGTGAGCCATTCAGTGTACCTAATCCCAGAATTTACATTATGTGTTGTAAATAAAGAGAAATGCTTACGCTTTTGTGTTATTTATATGGAAATACGTTGAAAGCAAACAGTAAAATAAATCCGAGATAAAACAGAAAGTAGGACTGTAACAGCATTTTGTATTAGGCTCAGTAACAATTGAAGGATTTACTAAAAACCAACAATTTACGGATATACATGAAGATTTATCAGTGTTTATCGCAACTTAGAAAATGCTTAATTAAAACGAACAGTTTTTTATTTATTACTAGCGACCCGTAGAGTGGTAGCGTGATGGGAAATAATTTAAAAGTTTGAAGTGAATCACCGTCCATTAATGAAAACCCTAGTAAAATCCGTTCAGTAGTTTTTGAGTTTATCGCGAAGATAGACAATAGAAGAAGACAGACAGACGTGGTGAGGAACTTATTTTATAATATACTGAATCTATTGGACAATTTGTTAGAATAAATTGGAAAAATGTGCAAAAGACTTTATACCTATCAAACCTGAAAGAGAAAATTACCTAAATTCAATATAATACCTATTGATTTGTGTCACTTTGAAAATTAAACATTGAAACGAAACCACTTCTTGGGGATTTTATCACAATTTTATATAGTTAGAGTCGATGCCGCGATAAAATCCATAAAATAAACAAAATCAAATTTTAACTAATAAATTGTCCTCGTCTTCTTCTCTACTATTATAAAATTGTAAAAAGCAGTGTCCGTACATTGAAGATTTAAAAATAAAAACACGTGGGTTTATGGTATATAAACGTCTCCGAATTCGAAAATGTGATTTTTAAAATTCTTGTCTGTTTGTTACGGGTTGGAGCAAAAACCACTGAATAGATTTTAATTTTTTTATCACTGTTAGAAAGTATATGCTCCAACTTAAAAACTGGTGAACTTCTTATCTCAATTAATTAAATGAATCCTGAGTAACAGCTTGACCTCCCTGATGTATTGAGGCCCATACAAAAAACTAAAAAAGAGGACATCAATGTTGGTTTTACATTTTTATTCCTGATATAGCTTCACGTGAGTGAAGCCGCGGGCAGGAGCTAGTTTATAATATTTTAAGTACACCATCGATAGAACGTAAGTTTCCCACCATAAAACTAACATTTGTTCATAAGTCGTAACCGCTACACTCATAATCTCGAGTCGTCCCACTTTCGACATAAAAACAAACATATCGTAAAACACCATAACATTATTATGGGACAATGTGGAGTTGCGAAAGTGGAACTCTGCGGAACCACGTATTGTTTGGAGATGCATGACGAAAATACATTTGTGTACTGCATTTGTCTTATTTTGTATGCCATATGTATTTGTCTGGGGACATGGACATGTAAATATTACGAGAAATAGACGGGACAACACGAAGAAAATTGTAATCTACTACTTGTTAATATTGGCTGTCTGGTGTGACTCAGTAGCCTGCCAAAGAAAGATATCAAATCAAATTAGGATCAAAGTATCCGTTTGAAATAGAAAATGTATTTTAATTCGGGACGATATCTTGTGATTTTAAAATGATCTCATAGAAACGATAGATAGTATCTACTATGATTTTTTGATTTAAAAAAAATAATTCTCCATACTTCCTCGTTAAACCATTCAAATCAAGATAATTATTGCAAATTAGAAAATTATAATTCAACTATTGAATTGTCTAATTATAAAACAAGTTTATCTGCACAATTATTTTAATCGAAGGCTGTTATTAATTGGCGAATATCTAAAGACTAACGATGTTGAAATAAGTATGTTTTATAAAAGAAAGGATATTGCTATTTCAAATAGCAAGCTCAAGATGTAGGTATCTACCAGAGATAATAGAATACTACAGTAGTATCTAGACATTTTCAGAGCAAGTTACAATATGTTGGTTTAAAAATTCAAAAATAAGTCTTGGTATGTATTATGTGGACATGTAAGTAATACATGTTTCATTGACAGAGATGACATTGGTTATTTTATCTATACTAATATAATAAAGCTGAAGAGCTTGTTTGTTTGTTTGCTTGAACGCGCTAATCTCAGGAACTACTGGTCCGATTTTAAAAATTCTTTCAGTGTTAGATAGTCCATTTATTGAGGAAGGCTATAGGCTATATAGTATCACGCTACGCGGACGAAGTCGCGGGCTGAAGCTAGTAAAATATAATTGGCCTAGTATCTCAGAACGTGTGAAGACTTGCGTCCGTTTTCCGATCTGAGGAGATCGCCAGAGATGAAAAAGTATTCACTTGAATGATTGCATACTCCATTTTAGACCTTAGTGTTTTCTAAAACACCTTATAATTAGATATAAGAACACAGTCTATAAGTACATTGATTACTAAGAATTGTTCTTTCCTCAAACAACATACCTATCAATTCAAGACACGTATTAAAAGATCTTTAGAAATACAAAATGCTGACGTTATATTACTACGAAGTGACGTTTAATTCCGTTTCCACTTGTATTTTCCTAGCCGAGTATGGCTTACCTCGCTCAGGTATGTGTTTCGCGCCAGTGAACACCCCAAGCGCACTTTTATTAGCATTAGCTGACTAAGCATGTTCTACAGAGAACGATGCCAGCTAAGTTTGAGTAGACAGTAAACTTGAGGATAAATCTATCTATACTTATTATTATAGACAGGTAAAATGTGTTAGTTCGTTTGTTGTTTCGATTCTGATAATACTTGCATTGATAGAAAGCTGCACTATCCCTGAGTAACATAAGCTATTTGGATAGCATTCACAACTAAGCTGACGAAGTTGTGAGTGGAAGCTAGAAAGTCTAAGAAGTAGAAGAAATCAGTAAGCTAGAAAGTCCATAAAAATAAAGGAGTAACTTTTTAAAATTCATGTTGAATGCGCTGAATGGATTGAAATACTATTATTACTTAATTTTTTTAAGTTACACTGATGAATATTTAGTAATCAACGCAGCCTGTTGGAATTTCACCGTTGCCACAAATAAAGCTAAGAAAACCTTATTTTCAACATATTTTAACGTAAATACATAAATACTTAAGTATAGGTATGTTAACATATTCCATTTTTAACAGATTTAAAACAAAACATTATTTGGTCTCTTTTGAAAACGAGCCAAAAAAATAGATGCAGTCTCAGATTTAATTAATTAGCATAGAATATTGAATAGAATATCCACATCTAATTAACAGTTGTGAAAACTAAATTGATATGTTGAGATTTACAAGGGGCAGGTTATTTGCCATTCAAAGTGTGTTTCGATATACAAGTAATTTTGAACACTGCGCCAGACTGAGTGTGTTAAACCACCGAACACAGTTGAATTGGACGTATTCCAAAAGGTTTCGAAGTGAATAGAGAGCTGTCAAACTTATAATGAGCAACTTCAACCTGTACGAGTGCTGACCCTGACTTTATTGACCTTTTCTGAAGTAAAAGATAGAATAACGGTAGAAATTTTCGAAAAAAATATATTTAAAATAAATCAAAATATAAATAACTAGCTTCTGTCCGCGACGTCGACCGCGTAGCGTGATGATAATTATATAGCCTATAGCCTTCCTCAATAAATTTGTCAAATCGGACCAGTAGTTCTTGAGATTAGCGCGTTCAAGCAAACAAACAAACAAACTCTTCAGCTTTCTATATTAGTATAGATACAGTATTGAAGCCGGCGCGGAAGTTTTCAAGATCTAAAATAATCAACAAACCACGATGCCTATAATGCACAATAAAAAATATTATCTATACTAATATTATAAAGAGGAAAGATTTGTATGTATGTGTTTATGTATGGAATGTATATACTCAAACACTACTGGGGCGATTTCAAAAACTCTTTCACCATTTGAATGCTACATTATTCCAGATTAACATAATTATGCTATAGAATATTTTGGAAAAGTTAGGGATTTCTCCACCCGTGCGAAGCCGGGGCGGGCCGCTAGTTAATTATAATTTCATATTTATTTGTTCGTCCTTTGCAATTTATACCTACAACTAGCTTCTGCCCGCGACTTCATCCGCGTAGCGTGATGATTATATAGCCTATAGCCTGCCTCAATAAATGGGCTATCTAACACTGAAAGAATTTTGTAAATCGGACCAGTAGTTCCTGAGATTAAACAAACAAACAAACTCTTCAGCTTCAGCTTATTAGTATAGATTAAGCTGAATATTAAAATTGATAACTTATTTTTTTTATTATGAGGCGTACAGGTAGACTACTTATTCAATAAAATTGGTTAACTGAAGTTTACGTCGAAGGTGATAAATTATACACTCACGTTTAAAACGCCCGGTTAGTGGCCAAAAAGAGCGACCTATTCAAACATTTCAGCAGAATTAGACACGAGTTTCAATTACAATGCTGATCTTTCAGAAGACGTTCCAGAGTCTCAACACTCAGAGTTCAATGTTCTGATAAACTACTAAGATATTATTAGCAATTTTGAAGGGCGACGTCTCGTGAACCTCTCAGATAATATCTTCTATTAATATAAATAGAATCAATCTAAGTACTGGACTCTATAAATACGATTGACTGTAAATAATACTACAAATGAATTGCAATATCTATATGGGGGCACCGCCGTGCCCCCATATACAAAATTGGGCGTGATACTATAATTACTCAATCGAAACAACTTTTCATAACTATTTCAATACAACCGGAGCATAGCAAGACAAAACATACATAAGTACAGAAATAAAGCACGCTGAGGATTCCACGATGACAAGCGACGATCTCTGTTCTAAACCCAATTGTTATTTGAAAACAGAACGCAAAAAAAAACATTGGCAAACTGAATCCCACGTCGTTTTTCATACTCGCTAATTAGTTTTGCATGACTAAGATGTAGCTATATAAAAGACTCTTTTCACATTTGAAAACGTTCCTATGAAATAGCCGTAAAGGAAAACATATGCAGATTTTAATAATTTATACTATAAATTGACCTATGTAAAATGTTTTGCTGCATATTCCTGTTAAAGGATTTCTGATATCGAACACATATTGTTATTGTAATCATTTTTATCGTGCATTGAACTTTCAAACAAAGACCCTCTTGTTATACCTTTTGAATAAAAATAATTACACTTACTATCGATGGGAATAAATTAGATAAGTTAACCTAAAAAGATAAATCTATTTTACTTCAACGGGATATCATTTTTAACATTTACTCTACTAAGAGCGCTAATTCGTTATGTTTACTTATTGAAATATTAAATTTTCTCTGTGAGTGCAATCTTTTGAGAAAATAAATGAGATTAAACATGAAAATCAAAATTTCTGAATGAATAATGATTTTGACACAGTAAAATAGAACTTTCCCTGAAAACATGCAAGCAAACTGCCCAGTGCTCTAGAATTCAGGTATGATAGTATATTTTTAAATGCAAAAGAATCTTCAGGTTTGTAAAGGAAACGAACTCTCAAATTACTTACAGTTTAGACTTATAATAGCGACACGTTCGCGTTACTTATCGAGAATAATTAAAAAAAAACTGTTATCATTGTAACTTTAATTGGGGAGGCCATTAAATTCATAAAGGTTTTTTTCTACTTGCGTAACCGTTAACGAGATTTATGTAACATTATAAACTTAAGAGTTTTTACGTCCATTTTGATAAAAAATTGCCTCCGTGCATTTCTTTTTATTAAATTCTTGTTCAGAAACACTGGCATAAGCTACGTAACTCCAAAGGTATTAATTAAATAAAAACGGTTTATGCCTTTCAATATTGCTTTTATGTAAGCCCGAATGAAATAGAATTAATAAGAAATGGAAGAATAATAAATACTGAATTTATTTAATTCATTTGAAGATTTGAATTATGTGCTTGTAGACTACATTAGTATTTACAATTTATATTTCATAAAAATATAATGATATTATGTATTTCTACTAAATTAATTTTAATTTAAAATTAAAGGTGGATCAAATTTCCTGCAGCGTTTGAATTTCATTCTTGGAAAAAAATAACTTCTTACGCTTGTACGCGACATTACCAAAGTCTTAAGGAATCAAAACTTTTCAAACAATCAGGGAACATCAAAAGTTGTGTAATACCATCGGAAAACGTTGCTTTGTGACAGGACAAAGGGGGCAAAACTGGAGTACGAAGTAGTATTGCTTTTAGTTTAAAGTTTCATCGAAATGTCTCCATAAGAGTGCTCGGAAACTTCGAGAGGTCCAACCAAACGTCTATTAAAGCACTTTTAATGTTTTTTTGTTATTTTGTATTACTGAGAAAGTTTTATCCTCGGTGTATTCTGTATTATTGGTTTGAATTCATATAAGAAAAATATATTCAATTAAAATCAGAAAGATGAAATTGATAGGGAATAATATTAGAAGATGCTATTATTCTCATCTGGGAATGGGGTTTTAACAACTATAAATTTGAATATTCTGAATATACACATCACCAACAATAAAATGAATATGTCAAATATTGATAAATTGGTGCATTCATAAAAAAAGGATAAAACGAACTGATTAAAATTCTAAAATAAATCAAACAATGCATCTTTTGCTTCACAATTTCAATTTTGAATAAATTTTTAAAGTATTACCGCAATGGCGGATTGTTGTAGATTTCACAAGTATGGATGCAGTGCAGCTCACAATGGAAAATAATACTGATTTCATGAAATAATTGAAATCTTGATTTCACAAGGCTCTGATAAATAATATATCACTGCTAAATACTTTTTACGGAAAGAAAATCGACTTCAAACATTTTGTGGTGTATCTTCAAAAATAGTAACAAGTCACCAACCAAAGTTTAAGGACTAAGCAGAAAGTATATTCTAACAAATATACAAAGAAACATCGATTTAGGAACAGCGAAAATATCACCTCCTTTTGTAAAGTCGGTTAAAAAGAAATCAAAACGTCATGAACCCATGTGTATCATCTTACGAAATAGATGTAAAGAGGGCACATTATAAAGAACAGGACACACGTGGTGCCTTACAAATACAGTTAAACCGACACGACATGTCCGTATTCAATGATTCAGTGTTCGCACTGAACGCGGCACGAAAATCGTGACGGCCAATAAATGCTTTCAGACCATCGGAACATACAGAACATACCGTTTGTACAACACTCGTTCTGGTCCATTTATTTGATATCAAGTATGAACGGACATACATTTTCATACGTAACGGATTTTAATTGTGCAAAGACAATAAAATATGATTTATTGGCAATTGTAGAAGTGGAAGTTGAATTGATAATTCGGTAGCCTAACTAGGGGAGCTAAGATACCTACGTGCTGTGAGATAATTTTGTCGGCGCATTATCTCGTTTTTAGCCATAGTTTTGTCATGAGACGTAATCGACAGAAGCATTAAGTAGCGACAGAAATAAGAAAGTTCGTGGCGCACAAGTTAGTCTAGAAGGACTTTAGTGAGCTGCTATATGGCGATATTACATCCTTAGGTGGCCACTATTGTTTGCCTGAATGGGATGGAATGGAATGGAATTTCATTGAAAATCCCAATAACACTTTGCTCGACCTAGGAATCGAACCCAGGACCTCCAACGTAGCAGTCGCGCTCAGGACCACTAGGCTAATGAGGCAGTAATTAACGTCATGTCACAAAAATATGTTTAAACATAAGCTTTAATGTAGACCATAAGTATATCCTAATAAGGTAGCTATAGATGTACCTATTTTCACCAATTAGGTCTAAAATTGTATCAACTATACGATATAAAGTTTTGTTTCCTTATACAAAAACACTCATTTGTTTATGCCACACCATTTTAAGTCTTATTACAACTAAGGCAGCTCTTTAGAACAAAGACAACAAATAAACATTGACGCCGAAGAAACGCGCTTGATTTACTGCCGAAACGTCGTAAAATTGTGTCGTCAACGCGCAACCATTCATCATCTTACTGTCAATGCTATCTAAGAGTTTTTATTCCATTTAACGCCCGTACGTTAACCTCCTCGGATGAACTGCACCACGGATGATTGACCACACGTGCAGTACGTGAGGGCCTGAAGTTAAGTAATATACCTCCACGACCTCATTATTTACATTGCATGCCAAATGGAGGAGCCGTGACAAATCTAAAAGAAATTTTGTACTAACGCACCGTGAAAATACGTACGAACTGTGTCGAAAGCTATTAAGATTTGTGAAATAGTTCGATATTACATTTCTTTGCTGTTGATGTAATATCTAACGTAATTCTGTTATTATTATAAGAACGTGCCTTCAAAATATCCGGCAACTCATTTATTGAGGAAACATAACTCATCAGTAATCGGCATATAAAATTAATCGCAGACGCTGCGACTAAATGTCGTGGCCGTTTAGCGGAATACTATTTTCTGGATTAATTTCTTCCTAGTTATAAACTTGATGAGGGAGAATAAAGTTACTGACCGGGTCGACAACTCAGGACAAATGCCGTGGAATAGTTGTCAAAGTGCCAAGTAAAGGTTCGGTCACATTACGCAATGATGCGCGGGCGCCGCTCCCTGTAATACATAACGTCAAATGGACGATAACGACACTGACGATAAGTGCTGAAGTAATGTCATAACGGCCATTTCATTTGTTTTTATATATTTAATATCTAGTTTCTTTAAAATACATAGCAAATTTACGAGAGCTAGTAACCTTAACCATCTATTTACGAAAAGAAAGTTCTGTTATTTCCCGAGCATGTCATGCATAACAGTAAGTAGGATTGCATCAAAAAGGTCGGTTATAATGTCCACTCGCGTAAATTTTGCGATTCGCTGCAAATCGTGACGCTTACCTCGTGGACTGCGTAGCCATGTACAAATACTCGTACGTACAAGGTTGTGGTCTGCAGCAGAGGTTTACGTTTAGTACGTTAACCCGTTAGTGGCATAACTATTTTAGAAGACAATTTTTATTTTGTGGTAATGAGGAATAGTTCCTATTATATCCATGTATAATTGTAACGAGCGGGGTTCTAATAACTGACTTAACACTGGTGGAATGAACATTTAATGCTGTTAGACCGAATATAGTATGTTGTTGGACCGAACATTCAATGCTGTTGGATCGAGCATGACATGCTGTTGGATCGAGCATGACATGCAGTTTGAGCAAACATTTATATTCTTGGACCCAATATTTAACGCTGTTGGATATAATATTTAACGCTATTGGACTGAAAATGTAACGCTGTTGGACCAAACACAACTGTTGGACCGTTGTTGGCATATCTGTAAAATTAAAACATGTTTGACCCGCTTTGTAACTGCAGTTGTCATAATGCAGTGTTGCCAATAATAAAACAGTCATTTTAAGCTAAGAAGGCAAAACAGGGCAAATGAAAATGTCGGGGACCCACCCGTATCCAACTGACCTGGACAGATACCAAGAAATGTTTCACATAATATTGTTCCTTTGTACGCCATTATGAATATAATAGGCGTATATTTCATAGACTTGGCAATAACGAGCGGTAAATTACAATAGAATGTAGGTAAATGTTATGTACTTGACTTTATTGTTGCTGTGGTTTCAAACTATATTATTAAGAAGTCGTATTGTCTGATATTTGTCAATATATTTGGAGCAATTCTTAATCAAGTAGTCTAACTTGATTGTACTGAAGTAAAAGTACGTATTGTACCAAATTTTTATGCAGATATTGGAAACAAATAATGTTTTTAATAAATGACTAATTCAATGGTATTATGTACAACCAGGATATACAATACAAAAGCAAGAAAATAGAACACTCTAATTTTCTAAATATATCAGACAGTGTGCATCAATACCTATAGCATCTGATACTGATGAACAGAAAAATAAATTCGGTGATAAGGTAAAACAAGCCTAAAATAAAAGAGAAGTGGAAAGTAATACCTAGGACCGATTTTAAAAAACAATGAAGAATATAAATATATATTCTATTATTTACACGTATCATACCAATAAAGCTCGACAATAATTCCAGCACCCTGTACAAAATATGATTGATTTAATTTAATATAATACAAGATCGCGACACATACGAAGTTGAGGATCAGACGCAAATAAAAGACAGGATTTCCGCAACTAAATATCATGGCGTTTCTATGATAAATACACCATAAAAGACAGGCCAACTAATAAATGGCAACACTATATATTATGCAAGCAAATCTCAATGTATACCGAAGGATTTTCAGAAAATCTCAGCTTGTGTTGATACAATTTCATCTTGGATGTGTCAGCCGAGCCTCGTCATAGCTATGGTAATAACTTGAGGGTTGACACGGGCTCTACGAAACTAGTCAACATAAAATATTGTTCAAACAAAATAAGGGGAAGCAAAGGGTTGCCACTTCAAAGTTTTTTTTAGAAGATGGACGATTTATAAATAAACAATTATATTGTATAGTATTATATGATGTTTCACATACAACAGTAACTGTAGATGAATATCTACCAGTGTTCTTAATAATTAAGCTTGTGTTTCAAAGATAATCTGAGCAACATAAATGCTAAATGGATTCAATTGGTTAAAATATCTCGCCACATAAGGATATAACGATTTTTTAATGAATTAATATCGTTGCATATTCGTGTAATATCCACGTATGATTTTAATTTGAAATTAACTTCAATTTTTATCTATTCATCAATGGAATTTTTCATTACTCCTGACGCAATTGTATTGTAAAAGAAAGTGACAACATTATCAAACAAGAAAGTTATCTGTCTTGTTAAGATATAATCCATATTTGTTTGTTATCAGGCATCGTTACATTTGATTATTACATGCCTCGACGACTACCAATTGATATCTGTAATCGCATCTAACTGGGGCGGTTATCTTACCAAACAAAAACAGAGAAGATGAATAAAAAGGTTTGTTTTCAAAATACAAATAAATTATTACACAGATAATCAATTCTCACCACACGTACATCTGAATGGTCAATACATATTAATTGCACGAAGCATTAATGTATTTCTTTAATTAGACCTTTTTTTATATCTCTAGAAGAACGTGATAACCCTAGTAATATCCTCAGGCGCAGTAATTGGAGTGATATACATACGAGTATATCTGACACGATATACGGGAAAGTCGGCGCGAGTTGCGACTTTTGCTACGACCTCTTTATACCCGATGTTGTAACGTCACATTTCTTTGATCTATTAGAATCTGCATAATATGTAGAACAACGAGTGTCATTCATATCTCCACATAAAGTTCTATTGAAGTGGATTGGTTTTGTGATATCTGTGAGTAATTCATTTTAAGATATAATATCTTAAGCGCTTTAAGTCTGACATAGATTTGTCAAATATAGAAGGTAAATTACATTTCTTGGTAAGTATATAATACCTATATAGAATAATTTCTTTCATCCGCAACCTATGGATATAAATAAAAATATGTATATATCGGGCTCCGTCTTTGACTATGGCTCCGTAGACACAACTTAATGGTTACTTGGAATCCAGTATTCGACCAGCATAACCAAGCCGACTGAATGAAAGATATACGTAAGCAAATGAATCTAAAATACTACAAACAGCGAGCTATATCTATTAGTGACGTACCTATCGTTTTTCTAAGAACAGATACGATAAATCACGAAATAGTACAGTTTTGTCATGATTCGTTTGTTTTAGTAATAAATATAAGGCATTATCATTAATGACGTGTCCTTTAAAAAAAGAAAGCGATTCGATAGTTAAGGCCGGACGTAGGCGTGTCGTTTCTTACATACTAAATCGGACTTTTACAATGTTTTACTGTGTTTGTCACACTAAAACTGGCATTTTTTAGAAAAATATATGTAATAAACACCCACTATCCTTTCTGCTACGAAAATCTTTTAATTTCCTTTCGATTACGTCTTAAATGTAATGTAATTTCCCAAAAATAAAAAAACAAATTGTTAGACCCAAAGTGGTTGTTCCGTTCAATAAATCTTCCGGCGGCCCATTCGCTTATTAAGTCTCAAGGAAGGTTGTAATTTTTCATTAGGAAACCCTGTTTGAGCCGACATCGAGGAAAATGAGGCACCTGGATAATGGGTGCGATGTGAGGCCTCACAGACCATACTCGTTTTAATAATAAATTCTTCTATTAACGGGTTAGACTTGCGGCCAGTCAGCTGGGATTACCTAAAATGGAATAGAAGCTAGTTTTGATCTGAATAGAGTAATTTACTTGGTAATGTCTGTACATCTTACATGCTTACTACATAATATTTTAGTTAGTAAAATATTTTTTACTTTATTTAGGAAAACTTACAAGAATATATTTTTTATATTTCAGTTTAATTATTTTATTTAGGAAAACCTTTCGAAAAGGAGTTTTTGTTGGATAAATCTGATCTAATACATAATCATAGCAGCAGCAAATAACTAAATTAGTTTTCAAATAAAAACTTAACTGCATCCGACATCTACAAGCAATACTTAATACTTTATTGCATTCCATAATGTGTATTATAGATGACGTCGGGCTTAAAATTAAAGTATCAATTATGGACCCCGTCGGGTACAACAAACTAAGGGCTCTATTCTGAAACCCTTATTAAACGTCATTTACAAATATGTAGGTAAATGTATTTGTCATTTTAGTGTGCATAAATAGAAATGGCACTAGATAAATTAGCTAGGTATCTTAGCTAATGAACGTTTAGAATTAGAAGGTAATAATTACATTATCAAAACTAACATAATACAAGTAAACATTTGTCATAAGACCCAAAATTTATTAAAGCTCACTACAAGGTAAACACCTCATCATCTCGTAAACAATAAACAGTAAGTCTATTTTAATAAACACTAATTAATTAATAAGGACACTGCGTATGTAATACGAGGAAACATGGCAAATTAAAATTGGATTAATGGATTTACCCCAAGTCTGCCAGACTATACCTACAGGTAAGAAGATTATTTAATTGGCAAACCATGATCGGAAAAAATATACACCTCAAAAGTAAAAAAACATAAATAAAACATAATATTGAAAAAACTAAAAACTGTTCTTAATTTATAAAAATGATATCCAATTACCCAATATAGTCTGTTCTTTTTAAAACTTTTCTTGAATAATCAATTATTACAGTAATACATTTTCCGGACAAAAGCAAGCAAACAATGCGCAAATACCTAGTTTAATAGAGTGAAAAACCAATATGGCGGGTAAAAATAAAAATGAAACCATAAATTCTAACCAATTCGACATTCAAAATCAGCTTAAACATTGACCTAGTATACTTTGGTTGCGCAACGAGGCTACCGTTACTCAAAATTTTGATGACACAAAATACAAAATGGACACTTCTCACTGATCCGATAATTTGGCATAAAGACATTTCGGACACGACGAAGACAGATACCTATATTTTCACTATTCGTCACCTGTTTACATAATGTGTGAATCATCTGACAACCTGACTGACTAGTTTTAATGTTAGTAACATCATCTAAATATACCTACGTCATGGCTAATTAATTGCAATATGGGAATACACTGTGTTATGAACATATTAGTCATAGTTTTTATTGGAGAAATAAAACCCACTGTGATTTGATTCTTTGGAGTTATCAAGAAGGCACTTATGAAGTTATAACTTACCTATTTCAAAACGATTAGTAAATGTAAATAGGTACTATGGTTAATAACTACTATAGGTACTATAGGTTAACTAATGACACTTCAAATGGTTATGAGACTTAACGACTGATGTCTCAAAATGACAATGTGCGAGTGATATCACTGGTGTTGCTGGCGTCTATAGTCATCTTATTACAATAACTAATATTTATGTGAATATAATAGTCATTATCGAGATAACACCCACTTTAGCCGCCTCTTTAACAAATAAACATTTTGGAATAAGGCGGCTATTATGACATGTGAGTAAGATTTATCACAATAACAAATAAATAAAGCAAACTAAGTATTAATAATATCCTGATAAGATACTCAGACTTTAATGATTTAGTTGACACTCAATACATACTAACTGATATATCTCTTAATAGTAAACATATTTTTAGACAGTTTAAAGACAGAATCTGAATTACTGATGCATACAGATAACAACACAAAATTGAGCTTAAAAAAATGACAAATTTTGATAACGGCGCATAATTTGTTCTATTAATAAAATAATTAGTGTATCGCAGAATAAGAAGAAATAAAGTATCACTACTAGAATTGAAGTTCAATATGGACGGGACTGTGGGACCCACTTGGTATACCAATAAAGGTCGACAAAACCTTTATCTATCCATGGAAAAAGTCATTTTTGACACTTAAGAATCGATAACAACCTAACGTCTACGCGTGCCATGGGCGCCCTAATCAAATTTTAGTAAAATGAAAATACAACAAAAGGCCAATTACGTCAAAATCATTGATTGAAAAATAACAATCATATTTTACGACTATACACTAAAAATAGCATAAAGGCCGTAAAAGATATAGCCGTTATAGAAATCGTTCTATCGAATAATTTATGTGATTACAGGTGTACACAATGACCTAACTGTAATTTACTAATGCTAAGCCTATTCATACAAGATAACATCATCAGTGACGCAATGTTTTGTAGTGGAGTATTGTGTGATTATTTTGTATATATTCACCTCTTTTTGTTCAGTAGGTGTGCTGGTCCTGACTCCTGTCAAGTCCTTCCATCGGAGCACCCCCATGACTGCGTGACGCACCCAAGATCCCCGTCTTCCAGTTCTCCCGTTAGACAGTTCATCCACCACACCACACAGAACAGAATTCACCACCAACTTCCCAGTTCCATCCTTATCACTCTTTACCGCCACTTCGCTACTTATCGGCAACGACCTTCTCTCCCTCATAAAGCTAGAAAAATAAATCGCCGCCAGCTCTCTATTCAGGTTTCCCAAAATGCATTTTCACGACACACTCACTATTAATCATCCCAAGATATCGTACTTCAAAGACGATATAAATCTTCCAGTAAATCGTTTATTTTTATTACAGTTTTTGGGTCACCCAGCTGCGATCTTTCCCATAAGCGCTCGGAAGTTTTTCAATTATTCCTTTGGCTATAAAAGAAAAGTCTCAAACAGTCTTCTGCTCAACGAAAGTGTCCTTTTAAATAGCTTTGAGAGTACAAACACAACAGTCATGCACGAAAACGGTAGGCTTCAACTTTCACTTCGGATGCGTCTTCGTCGCCCTGGATGTAGGTTAGTTAAGTGTCTTTTGCTGCTGCTTATCCAAGAAAACGTCAACACAACACTGTCACAGTCCAATTAATTCATTCACGAATTCGTCAAGATGTAGTTCATACTTTTCTGACACTTAAAACACAGTCCGCACATTTATAACACGTCTCGTAAAAGTACACAATAAATCCGAATACTCCTCCAAAATATTAGAAGTTCCGAATTTCGGAGTTGTCAAAATACGATCGTAGTGCGATTGTAGAAATTTTGAAGACAACACAACGTCCACACCGGTTTACGTTCGGAAACCGAATGGAGCGGCGCGTGCCACATGCTACTGCTGACAAAGGCGCATTGAAGAATTCTCGTCTCTCTCTTCGCTGTATAATTTCTATATTGTAGACAAGGACAAGTAGCGAGCCCAACCTTCACACTCGATGCAATGGAGACAAGACAGGTGAATGTAACAGCCGGAGAAGACAACAAAAACTTTTCAAACGTTTCTAGTGCGATTTTCTATTGTACCAACGCGACATTCAACTTGTAGAAAAATGGTACAGCACTAATTGTGGCGATAGAAAGTTACATAAATATAAACAGCAACGCAAATATTTGAGAATTGAATTTTCTTTTTAAAACTTTCATACTTATCATTTTAACAGTGTATTACCAACTTACGGATAATAATTACGTGATGATTACTTAAATTAAAACAGTTTTTAGTTAGGACCAAATCGAAACAAAAGCTTAACATTATCCGTGATAGTATAATTGTGTATTCATGTAAACAAGCAAAATATTATATAAAAAAGATTTTATTCTGCTTTTACTCACACTTAAAAACTGGGACATTTATTTTCCCATGCTCATGAATGCATGTTGCAAAAGCCCCATCAAATTTAGGCGTGGATGCGCTTGCGTGGGAACATCCGGCACCAACGGTCTACATCGGTGCACCCTCAAACAAAAGACCAACAGGTGCTCCTTACACTGCTCTTTACTTCCGAAGCCAAGGACTGCCAAGGAGGTAGGGACCAAGCCGGAAGCCGATGCCTTATTAATAAAGGAAGGATGTGGTAAAATTCAGTGATCATTTTACTCCAAAATGTATTGACGTGCAATATCTATGCTATCTGTATTATAAAGGACTTTTTGTTTCCCAGAACCCATATTTTTACAGATTATCTCTCCCTCCGAATAGCTCGAATGATCGAAATGCTACTGCTAAAATCCAATCAGCTATAAATTTACGCGACTACACACCGCTTCTTATGAAACCATCCAAAGTTTGGTCGGAAGTCGATACCATATTTATAAAGGAAGGATGTGGACAGCCAATCAATTAATAGTAAAAAAAACACCGGGTTGCACTCCGGGAGTGCCGGCAGAAGTGAAAACTTGAACATCGAATTGCTTTAATTATCAGTATAAAAGTACTATATTTATGTGGTAAAATACAATATTCATTTATTGCGCTATCGTACACAAACATGACAATTTATATAACATTAAAAATTTAACACTTCAGAACTATTACAACCTTCTTACGAAATTTCGATCAGGTCACGTCCTGACGCGAGTTTAAAATATTTAATCCATCCCAAAAAGTGCAACCCGCTAAAGAAGTTTTCACTTCAAAAAAATGAATGCTTTGGTTTGCAAGTGCAAAATGCGTTTTTACTGTAGCACTTCATCCGATTGGACTAGTAAAAAGTCCGATCGGTAGTCCTTTAAAGCAGTCTTTATGAAATATACGGCAGCCCTCGCTTATTGCTTTGTCTACTCTGAGAACCCAAAGCGGATCTACATTTATTAAAACAAACGTTAAAGGTAATATGATTTTCAGGTAATAAGATGTTCACTTTCCGGCATGAAAAAATATTGACGTAACATAAACATTGTATAATTCACAAATGTATATCCGTTACATCACTTAATTAATGCATGTAGTGCATGTCCGCATTAGTAGCGCACTAGAAAACTCAATCATATATCAATCAGTAGAAAAAAGTTGAAAAAATAACAATTTATCAACAATTCTAATGAATCAATAAATCTGTCTAGAGTTAATATTGTAACCTCAAATCAAATTGCATGTGCAAATTGCGTTTTCATGTCACGTCACGCGGTCTGTGTTCCTCTTTTATATATTTGTGTAACAGCGGCCGTCCCAGTGCAGTGAAAACAGTTCCCACTTATTTTTTGAACACATATTTACAAATTTGCGGAACCTTTTTATGTTCCGCAAATATTTCTATTCTTCGGTAAAATTTGAAGTGGGAGGTCGTGTCTCGTTACAATAGGAAGTCAAGGGTATTGATAAAACAATAAAATCAATCGATGCTGTTTGAAGGTCCATATCGATAAAATGTTATCTTTAAAGAATATAAAATATGCAATGAGTGGTTCCAAGTAATTATAAGACTAATATCAAATTTAATAGCGTTGATAAATAATTTAGCAACGTAAATGTCCAATTTAATTATTTCCACTGCCCTAACGATGTAATCAAACAAACTTCTCTCTACTCATTAGTGGCCAAACCATACCGTAGGTACCTTCAAACATCAATTATCATTAAGCGTGTTTTTCGACCATAAACATGCGAATTCGCGGTATTCGAATGTGTTGTAAGCGAGCATAGAGATACTCGTAGTACGTACGAATAGACGTGACTGATTGAACCAGGGGAATCGGCTAGGGATGCGATTTTGCATACCGAAGATCACGTTTGAATAGTGATGTTCTCGATATTTACTCATCGATATTTTTACGGCTTCTGTTCACGTTTGTTCTATTTTAACCCCCGACGAAAAGAGGGGTGCTTTTTTAATTTATGTTAGGTAAGTACTTTTTTTACTTTTTCAAGTCGGTATCTTTATTAGCTAACTGTAAACGAGAATGTGTGACCACTCTTAATATTGTAGAAGCGTATCATTTTAATTTTTCTACAAGTTATAATATTGCAGTCATGTATTATTATTACAGTATTAGCTACTTAGCAATATTTGCAAACCTTAAATAATTTAATCAAGTCGATACAAACAATAACAGCCAATCATTAATAAAAATAACCTTGGCATGATGTCTTTTGATTCAGACATTGTATATATTATGATAAAGCACCATTAGTATTCCGTTTTATATTACAAAAATGCCTAAAGATATTATCAACTTTATATTAACCTCCAGAAGTTCAAAATGCTTAGTGAATTTCCATAAGCAGGCTAAAAATAAACGCAGCAAGCAAGCATAAGTTCATCACTACACTGGTTACGTAAGCGGCGCATCACTTATGCAAGTGCATGCGCCTCATTTGACGGTCGTTACAGAACTGAAGTGTAGCCAGCCCGTCGGCTAAAATACTGCGATTTGATACACCTCACTATTCTAAGGTACTATGAAGTCAGCGAATAACATCGTGAGAAATGCGTTTAGTCAAGAATTTAAAGGTAGAAGAGGAATATTCATAATAACAAAACACTATCACTGTCGGATATTTACGCATATTATGCCTGAACTTTCCTTCCTTAGCTTTTAATTACTGTAGGTACTTCATCTTTATTTCCTCGTTCTTCTAGTTTACTGCATTGACCGCAGTGAATGCAGTGATTATGCATCAATACTTATAAATATTGAAAAACACATGTCATTCTCAAATAATTAAGGCCCATAATAAACACAAAACTGTGAGAAATCAATTTCAAGGACTTCCTTTATTTTGGGTTAAGTGCAGTATCCATGAACCATCCATCCTTATTTTATCGAAACTACTTGAGTTAAGTACAGAACGCTTCAAAAAGCTTAACTTCAATGTGTAATCAAGATAGTATGATGAACATAAGTGTTAGGTACTAGTTGTTTAGGTTATCTAATCGATCTAAATCTTTAATGCGAAGAATATTTTGATAATTATTCTCTTGGAGATTTATATGACTGCTACATTACAAACACTCACGAATTTGACGACCTGTGTGGTTTAGTGGTTCGAGTACCGGACTGCTGACCACGAGGTCGTGGGTTCGATTCCCACAGGGCACAAATATTTATGTGATGAATATAAGTGTTTGTGTTCGTCTGGGTGTTTCTTATGTATTATAAGTACCTATGTATTTACAAAAAATATATATCTATATAAGTATTATATCCATTGTATAGTACAAGCTCTGCTTAGTTTTGGACTAGATGGTGATGTGTATAATGTCACAGAATATTTATTTATTTATTTATAACTAGCGACCCGCCCACGGTTTCACCCGCGCTGCCCCGGTCCTAAGAGTCATAGCGTGATGTTAAATAGCTTAAAACCTTCCTCTTAAATCACTCTATCTATTAAAAAAAACCGCATCAAAATCCGTTGCGTAGTTTTAAAGACCTAAGCGTACATAGGGACAGACAGAGGGAAGCGACTCTGTTTTATACTATGTAGTGATTTTACCCTCAGGACCAGGCAGAAACTTTAGGACATCCTCACTGTAATTCTTGCAAACTTTTGCTTGCCCTATACACACGCACTAGGTACGAGATTGCTACATTAACGATCATCTTATGCAACATTTTCATCACCATATGTTATTATTAGCAGACAGAAGAACGCTGTCCATTATTTACATACAGTCACAGCATCGGAGTTGAGGACACCTAAGGCTAGACTGATCTGATACATTGTCGACTCACTTCTATTTATAAAATTTGTCACACACATTGTCCCATAACAAGATTTACCTTATACCGTGATTGTTTTACAATTTAATGACGTTCAGAACACAAACCCCAAATGCAATCACTAAGTGGAACCACATCCACTAAGCACTATCTAGTAATAAATTTAAATTCTGTCAAGATGACATAATATTTTATTTTATTAAATCGTATGCACTCGAAATAGCAGTTGGAAACCTTATGGTATTGTATTTGTATTTGGCTCACGTACGCTACGAACTAGTTTGCTCGCATAACCTTTTTAATCTGATAAACAGATCGCTAGTGGTTGCCAGCAGATAATTCACTACCTTCGTGTAAAAAATTGCTAGTAGCTTCTGCCAAATTTTAAAGCATACAATTTCGGTAGATTTCGGTAGGCCGCTAAATTGCAGTACTGCTCATGTGATTCGTATTTTTGGAAATCATATAAGAAATCAGTGCGTACAGACAGACGTTACCCGTTATTAGAGAATCCTTTGGTGTTATTAAAGCCTGAGATCAATTTTATTTTAGTCCTCCATATTAAGACTACCAATATATTTAATTTACCAATATATTTTTTCTCTTGCTCCCCTTGTATTTCCTCTACTATTAATATGGAGGCATAGTAAGAGTAAAGGAAATACAAGGGGAGCAAGAGAAAAAATATATTGGTAAAGAAAGCAACGAAGAATTGGTAGAGGATCAAGGAAGAAAAATATATTTTGCCAAAACTATACAACCAAATAGATAGAAAATATTGATAAGAATGTTACGTTTAGGCACATCCCATTAGAAAGCTTGCTCCTATCAGTAATCTTAAATATATAAAACTCAAAGGTGACTGCAACTGACATAGTGATCTATCAACGCACAGCCCAAACCACTGGAGGGATCGGGCTGAAATTTGGCATGCAGGTAGATGTTATGACGTAGGCATCCGCTAAGAGAGGATTTTGGGATAAGGGGATAAAATAGGGGATGAAAGTTTGTGTGGATCTTTGTCAATTTTAAACCGATCGGGCTGAGACTTTGCATGCATATAGCTACGTAACTAGGCATGCCTAACGTAGGGGATAACGTAGGGGATGCCTAACGTAGGCATCCCCTAAGAAAGGAATTTGATACATTCCACCCCTAAGGGGATAAAATAGGGGATGAAAGTTTGTATGAATCTTCTTAGATTTTCGACTGATTCAAATTCAAATACATGCTCAATCTTACAAGTAACTACAGCTAGTAGTAACTTGTAAGATTGAGCATGTATTTAATTATATTAAAATTAATAGATTGAACTGAAATTAAATTAAAGATTGGTGCTACTATGATGAAGACGTCCGCTTAAATAGGATTTTGACAAGTTCAACCCCCGTGGGGATAAAATAAGGGATGATGGATGAAGTAAATGTATTAGTTTGAACTATCAGTACCTAATGGAACGAATAAATTAAGACGAACAAAATAACATTTATATTGGTATAAATAATCTATACTAATATTATAAAGCTGAAGAGTTCGTTTGTTTGCTTGATCGCGCTAATCTCAGGAACTACTGGTCCGATTTGAAAATTCTTTCAGTGTTAGATTATAGGCTATAGCCTATAATCTAACACGTGATGATGTATACATCATCACGCTAAGACTAAGTAACTATTCCACGCGGACGAAGTCGCGGGCGGACGCTAACATTAATTTCCACTTTTTATAAAAAAATATTGCCTTTGCATTCCACAACTTTATGAATACTCATTTCAAAATTTACAACATAGAATCGAAAATTCTCAAAACAATAAAGCTACATGTCCATTGCCCTTATCCGCGCCGAAAGTAATCATTGCTTCATCTAAATTCACGATTCCCCCATTAGGTATCAGGCTGGCTATAAAGCGGTTTGCTCATTGCTCCAACATCCAAGGTCGCTCTTTATGTGACCGCAGCCGATCACAACATGTAGCCTTGTTACGATAAACCTCTATGGACCGGTCAAATAATACATGGAAATCTGGCCCAAATGTATTGTATTGAAGGAATGAGGAATGAATATTTGTAACTAGCTGACCCAGCGAACTTCGTACCGCCTAACAGTCGATTCTGAAACTAACGTCACTCAATTGTTTTGCCTTCCCGGAACCCCTCCACTAACACTTAAACGGTAATGGTATGGTATTAAAGTTCAAATTGATTTTTGTATTACTTATTATTTTTTATTTTATTGTATTATTACGAATCTTTTGTATGGTAATATAGAAAAGTGTTGTTTTTAGACTTTCTCAGGCATTTTTTAAATTTTTTCTCTCCGTAAAAACCATCTTTGTACTTCAAGCTATTTTATAAAAAAAGAATTAGCGAAATCGGTTCAGCTGCTCTCGAGATTTGCGCTTAGCAACACATTTGGCGATTCATTTTTATATTATAGATGGAGCTGTTTTTAAGTAAGAACAGTTTTAGTTACAAATAGAGTTTTACAGGGATTAACAATGAAGATTCTACTGATGACACAGGAACCTTCAATTCAGAAAATCATATTCAAATAGAAGTAGTTACAATATTACTGGATTATTTGTAAGCTTAACCAATTTATTAATGTCGAAATGATAACACGAATGTAAGGATAACTATGTTATTCATGTAGAAATTCAACGCTACATTCGTTATACAGGCCAAATAAAATGTCAAAGCAATTTGGGTCAGATATAAAAGTAATATTCAGTAGGTAATGTTCTAATTTCATAGTAATAAAGTCGTGCGTCATATGAAAGGCATAACAATAATGATACCTGCGTCAAAGCTATACATATAAATCAACTTTCCTATAAATTATGAATAATCTCGACGATATACCTAATTAATCATTTATTTTTGTCTCAGAACTGCCTCATTCATTTAGGAGTCACATGTGCGTCTGCTGATCGTGAGGTCCTAGGTCTTATCCCAAATCGAACAAGCCTATATGTATTTCTATGAAAGTAAGCAGTTCTTAAGACAATAATGGCGAAATGTATAGTAGTTGTAAATTTTCATCAGTACTCATCTGTATAACCCTTCTGAGATGCAGACTTAATGGTACATTACTTATTTTCAAAAGAATCAATAAATGAACTAGGTATAGCTGAATATGTCTAACGGCCTCCTTTTAACTTAAAAAATGACAATCGACAATGCCATATATCCGAAACGTGATAGGAGACAGGCAACGGAAATAGCCCCGACGTAAATAGAACAGCCTAATAAGAAACATAGTAGGTATGCGGACTTAATAGAAAAAAATATCAAAGAAACCTCAATTCATGACTGGCTTTTATAAATAACCCGACTTTTTCTTTTAGGAATAATAGCTGAAGTTTTGGCTGAAGGTCAGCTTATTGGCTCGATAGAACAACAAACAGGCAGATACTTTCGATTCAGACAAAATATCGCACATTTATCTCTGTAACCAAGAATCTGCTGGGATAATATTGATCTACCTACATCCAGAATTAGACCCCACTGAATATCAGCGCTGCAGCGATTTAATGCGCTACCTCATCATGCTGAGTGGGGACCTAATTGCTATGAACAACAGCGATGCACAGTGGGCTTAAAAGTTCCCTATTTCCCACACTAAGTAATATATCTTCGGTTGTTATTATTTTCTTTAGTTCTTGATAAGATTACGATTGATCGCCAGTTCGCCTGATGTTAAGCGACACTACGACCTACGATGGAGCGCGCTTGCCTAAAAGAAGCTGATTCACACGTGATTTAAAGACACCCAGATTATATCTATCGGGGAAGGTCTATCTTTTCCTTGCTATGTATTATTGTTTTCATGTCTCTGTTTTGATGGCAATTAAATATTTCTCTAAACTAAAGTCTAAACTCTAAACTGCCTCAATAGCCAAGTCGTCCTGACCGCGACTGCTACGCTAGAGGTCCTGGGTTCGATTCCCAGGTCGAGCAAAGTGTTATTGGGTTTTTCTATGAAATTCCCAGAAACAGCTCGGAGTTTGGAATGTGTGCCCGATTAATGGCAATAGACTCGCCCCCTATTACATGGGACCTAAACATACCGGCGAACTGTGGGTGTACTTACATTAGTACGCCTCTGCCTAACCCTTCGGGGAATACAGGCGTGATGGTATGTTATGTTAAATATTTCTTTCAATTATTTTTATCTGCGGTAGCCTAATCGCTAGGGCGTCGGACTTACGATCGTGTGGTTGGCGGTTCGAAACCCACCCATTGCACTACCGACGTGAACCCACTCGTAACACAAGCATTACTTTAGCTTAACACGTGGGGATAACAAGAATACTAGTTATGTGTGACCCACATTACTAGTAAGCTTCTTTAAAAAAAACTATATTTCCATTGTTCTGTGACTTAGTATAGAAATTAGTCAGAAGATTCATGTAGTATAATTTGTTATCATTGGTAAGGCAAACAATTTAGAATTCTACGGACTAATAAGCTCATTTGGGAATTAGCCGGTTTGTAAAGGGCTTTAATTGTAATCTAAGGTACCTAATTGCTGTTAATTATAATCGTTACTAAAGACAACAATAATGAAACGAATAGAATTTTTAACTAGCCTATTTGAAATACCGCGCGGGATAAAATACAGAAACTTGTAGATTGAAGTTAAAGAACAACATCAGGAATAGAGTTGAAATGTATTCTGAAGTGTATGATAGCAGTATATTTTAATGTAAATAAGAGAAGAGTAACAAATATCAAATCTGAGTCATCCGGTTGTAATGTCCGTTGGGTTAAACTGCGGATTCGGAGAATATATTTCTTCCATTACGTATATAAACACCTAAAGAGATTGTCTGAATTCCCGGCATCGTCTGTTTGTATCAACTTTAATTCTGAAATAATTAGCTCGTTAGCCTAGTACCAAGTCCCGAGCGCGAATGCTCGCTAGAGGTGCGATTCCCAGGTCGAACAAGGTGTTATTGGTTATTTTACGAAATTCTCGGTTGCAGCTCGGGGTATGGAATCGTACGTGGTTCGTGGCGGCAATAGGCTCGCCCTCTATTACATTGGTCCTAAACCGGCGAACTTTGTGTGTGTGTGTGTGTGTACATTAGTACATCTCTGATATCATTGTTCTCTCAGGTATCATTGTCAAGATCGATCATTTAAAAGAGTAACCTAATTAGAATTAATTAAATTAATCAAATCGCGATATCACTCGTAAATTCTTTGCCTATTGACAAGATAAGATCTTTATTGAAATTGGTATCTTTGCCCGTAAACTCACTTCCTAAATGCTCGTGTTGGGTTTAGTATTTGGTAAAATAATAATAAAGGTACCTACCTACCCATCAGCGAAAAATGGTTCCTTAGTAGGTTGGTACTCTAATTAATGAAAATATTCATGTGACACCTCATAAAAAAAATTAGTACACAACAGTTTTCCATGGATGCCTTCCGTGTGAGAAAGACAGTTAATACTATAATTGGCGACATACAGTCTACAACGCTTATTCATTTTCATTGGTTTTTTCAATCTTCGATTGTTATGCTTGCGTAATGTCTAAGAAATTAATTATGAATGTTATTTTGTTTGTTTATTTTCCTTAACTGCTTGCTATTTGCGTCATATTAGCATATTTGTATGCAATGTATAATTTTTTTTTAAACCACAATGGTGGCAAACAAACTTACGTCCCGCCTGATGGTTATTTACCACAGTTACCGTTACCCTAGCCTATGATCGTCTTTCACTCCTTTTTCGAAGAACCCCATGCTATAGTCTTTTGGGAAACCGCGGTAGGTAGCTCATTCCACAGCCTGATTGTACTTGGGATGAAGTTCCTCTGGAACCGTACAGTACGCGATGATAGTGGTTCTAAGGTGTAAGGTAAGGATGAATTCGCTGCCGATGGCGGGAGGTGCGATGATAAAATGTGGCCGTGGGCACCATATTAAACAATTCCTCAGAACACAGTCCATTATACAGGCGGTAGAAGACACACAGGGAATCGAAGTCTCTACTCAGGCCTAAGAGCTCGATACTACCTGTAATCACGGGATCGTCGACAACCCTCACAGCGTCTTTGAACCGGTAGTACTGCATATGGAGCCCAACTTACGCCTTATACAACGTTAGCCTTTGCCCCGAAGTGAGAAATGGTAATCATATTTAAATGTTGTGTAGACTAACTGTAACATTTAGTTTATGTATCAGTCATGCCACCTTTATTGTTCATTGACCATTAATGTAGTAATGAGAATTTCTCGGAACATTATTCAGTCGTAGGTATTATGCATATATAGTTTAGTATTCATTTCATTTTATATACCTCTCAAAGACTTATTAACGTGAAATATTAGCTTACCGGTTCAAAACATTTCATGAAATTAATTATTTAATTGACATTAAATTCAATGGAGGAAGAAAGGTCATCAACTTTTTTCTGTTATTTAGAGTTTATACAAATATTGAATATTAATTTCCGTATAGACTCCGTTGATCGAAAAGTCGTTACTAGATTTGGGTTGTTAGAGAACAATATAATAGTCATTAGTAGGTATGTACTTTGGTATGTACGTGCTGGGCACCCATACCTTTTAATGTAATCAATTAGAACAACGACAATTAACCTAATTGCTGTAGTAAGCAAATACTTCCTTATCAATAATATTCTCACCAACCTTCCATGACAGAAATTTAGTTTGTAAATAAGTACATTCTGTATTTACTTGAAACAGTAAGTGTTACTTAATGTGATATTCTGTTTATTTTTTCCTTACTTCTTGGTTCTTGTGTATTTGCCATAGACTTCTTACGATAAAATCGCTGTTTTTTACCATTTACCACCGCTAAACAGGTAAAACAATATTAAGTTATTAATATTTAGGGATGACTGACAAAACATCAAATCGGGTAGGTAATTGAAAACCGTCGACATCAAAATAAGCTTGTCGTCGCCTCATAAACAATGCACACAGTTTATTTTATAACTAGATGTTAAAATAATGTTCTCGGAACTTCGGACAAAGGATATAGCATAAAGCTCATTGAGTTAGTTAATGCACATTTCCGCCCCAAATGTGTTATTTAAAAACACACATAAATAAAATATAGGTACTTACTAATAATATCTTAAGAATTTCCATCAGTATATTCTTTGGCGACCACAAATACGAATGAAGCAATTCATGAAAATGTATTTAAATCAATCAAATATTCAAATTTTAGAAAAAATAAGATACATATCCTTATCAAAAAGGGTGGTTACCTTGCTACCTATAAGAATGTTGTTTGTTTTAAATATTTTGATGACTAGATACATAAAATTATTAAAAACGCATTAAGTTTCAAAATGTTTTATACAAAACACAAACGAACGATATTTAATTATTTGTTGATGTTTGATGTCATATTGCCGTTATTGGAATAACAATTCAGATATTTGTAAGCGCTACAGTATTTGAATAAAGATCTAATAGCTACATACTGTAATGTTGTTGTGTGTGTGTGTTGTTGGTAAGAGAAAAAGTACTTAGCTATTTCGGTGTCCAGGAAAAAAAATAGGTACGTCCTAATGCGAAATCATATTGCGTTACGGAGTAAGTCTTAAAATTTACATTTGTTATTCAATTCAAATCGACGTAATTACAAATTTTGAATTCAGACCAAGATATTTTTGAAAGTATAATAACCTGAAAATATTCAATATAATAATAGCCAGCAGGAACGTTTGTTCTCTATAAATATGTAGTAGATGTTAATCTGAGGGGAAAAAATATTGAGACGGGTTTGTTTTACATTACTCGGTTAATTAAAACTTCGTAAAAGATTACTTCGGAAGCCATGTTGTTTGAAACATTTTGTTTACGGAGAAGGGGATGCAGATATAATATGAATTAATAAAATTACTATTATGAAATAAAACTAAAATAATTCAAATATTAGTGGTAAATGCAATTACTAATCGCATTTACATATTAAAATTGTTATTACTTTTTTATGCTTTCCTGTGATTTATTACCGGCTAAGCTAACTTGCTTAAATTTATTATGTTATTCGCGGAAGTTATCTAGTAAAAAAATATTAAACTATCGTAATTCTAACAATTTATTCTATTTTTTTTCCTTCAGAATTATTTAATTTAGGATTACTGAACATATTAATTGCTTTCAGTCACGCAAGAATATTTAAGTAGGTACAATATGGATTAATACACTTTCATACTTAGTTTATTATGTTATGTAAAACTATTTTTATAGCAGCATCAACTAAAATAATTGGACCCTTAAAATAGTTTCTATTCTATAATAATTAATAACTTTCAAAGAAACAATGAAAAACATTAATTTGTAATGAATTGGTATACCTTTGGATATATTACAAAAGCAACAAAAACTTTGAAACGAACTGTGCGTGTGGATGCATTTGTACACCTCTGCCTAACGCTTCGGGGAGGACAAGCATGTTGGTATGTTGTTTAAAGCCATAACAACAACTATTTTTAACATTATCTCATAATATACTTCGTAATTCTTGTGTTGCTAACTGTACCACCCTTTCCAATATTGGGCAAAGATCAGCTCCATCATGCTCGTAAAATAAACATTTATTTTATTAAATTAACATAAGATCTCCTTTTTCCTAAGCTATCAGGGAACAGGCGTGATGGTGAAAGAGCAAATACTCGATAAAATAAAACGTTTTTAGACAAGTGCAGCTCATATCTTGGAGTCACAATCCGTGACCTAGTGGTTTTTCTTCGACATGGTCTGCTTGACACCCCAGCAAGGCATCCGGCTACCCGCCCCCACTTTATCGCTCCATAGTCTTGCTTCCGTCGATTATTTCTACGGCATACGGAGCTAACGAACTGAGTATCCACTGACCCTTAAAATGTAATGGTCTACGCTTTTTAGCTGTAGCAATGAACTTGTTCATCGGTTACTATAGATAAATCGGTTTCGGTTTCTTCTAGGCAAGCGCGCTTAATAGTTGATCGCAGTATCGCTTCATCAGGGGAACTGGCGGCCAAGCGTAAGCCTATCAGGAATTGAAAAAAATATATGAACCTAGGTAATTGTTATCAACATCATTTCTGATCCCATTTTATTAAGGGATGGCGCAGTATGTCCTTTTTTCCGTTCGTTGCTTTCAGCCGTTATCTTATTTTGCGTCCCCGTGTCATTTATATTGCTTAACACAACCCATCCATCTTTAATTAAGGGTAAAACTAAACCTTATTTGTATGAATGGAAGAAAATAGTTTTAACATACTTATAATGCTGACTCATGATATCTTCCATCCCCTACAAAAGCTTACAAACGTCTTTGTCTTCACGAGGGTAAGAGCAAAGCAACCGGATACCATGCTTTTCAAAATGTTGCTGAATCTAAATAAGTACCTCAAGGTAAGTTTCATGATTTCATCAGCAGTTTAGGTAAATGCTGACTCCATCAAGTTGATAGGTAAGAATACACATGACTAGGTACTTACTTGAACCTATTTTTGTAATTGGAATGAAATAAGAGTAAGTAATTTTATAATAACCTTAGGGACCATCCACAAAATACTTATTAGGTCACACTAGAAATAATCAAAGCAAAATAGCAGTTAATTTTATTTATTAAGATTTTTAAATGTGAAATCAAAAAGCTGATGTCACATTTCATCAACCCCCTCTCGAATATTATACGCAACGACTCATCAACTTGATTGAGGCTATAGAAGCATGCGACCCACCTGAGAAAAATAAGGCGGCAGTACTGCCCTCTGGTCGTCTAACCGAGAACATTGTACTCGTTCGAGCAACTCGAATAGCTCGTGCTGAGCGCGGGTGCTCCCCGTTGTAGTTGTTGTGGAGCTCCATGGCGCCGACACGTGCTGCCGCCTGTTGGACAAACAGAGAACTGTTACATTGTGTTAGTTTCAATTGCTTCTCTAGATGGCGTTGAACGTTTCATGGACGGTATTAAAGTTTTGAAGATAGATGGCGTTACAAATTATAGCCTTGTTCTACAATCGTTGTATAGATGGTACTATATAAAAAAAAACATGCAGTGTCTGGTCTTCTAGGGGTCATAAAAATTCGGATCATTGTAGAAAATACCTCATATTCTACAATGATTCCAAAATCATTGTGGAATATGAGGTATTTTAAATACCTCCAGGACAGAAGCATAAAATAAGACTGTAAGATTATTTAAGAACTAATTTTAATAGTAGCACTACCCTAGTAATAGTAAGTACCTTGTACTGCAAGGGAAAATAATTATTTTGTCAAGAAACGGTAATTAGGTCTACGTACTAAAAAATATCTAACTTTTCTATGACTGCTACCATAAATAACATTATATAGTTTAAACCATGTTTTCGATAGCAGGAAAATTGTAATCAGCCTTTAAAATAATTAATTTCAGATTTAGTTTTTCTCCATAAGTAAATATTTGTCTGTCCAGCAAAAGTCTAAAGTATGAAGTACCTATGCCAGCGAGCTATGAAACATCATATTCTATGAGACAGACTCTCGGGCCGTATAACGAAAACCAATCTGCACTCCAACACTCAAAACGCAGATGTTGGTCCAAAAAGCCACCAGACTTAAATGGGAGGTCATATCTGTTTTTTATTCTACTAAGAAGGTGGCAAAACTGGCAAACAAGGATACAACATCAGACGTATCACTCGCGCGATGCCGAGCCTGTAAATCACTTTAATCTTTTCGCAACCTTTTCGAGAGGGTAGAGTAAAAATTAAGGAGGAATAGTAGGGCTGGCAGCAAAGGAGACAATAACACAACGCCACTGCCAACACAACGCTTTCACGTGGAGCTCTGGTGACCTTCCCCACCGTAAGGAATATAACATAGCACGAAGCTGTTATTTAGCTTCGATTTTCTGCAAGGAGGTACTTCCCCAGTCGGTCAGCTCCAATTGTGAGTGGAATTATTCGATTCCTCTATCAATCTGCGTGTTTTAACAAATTATGAGCAAAATCTACAAACGTGTGAAAAACATTATAATATAATATTCATGTCATGTTCTTAGATAAATTACTACTGTTTCTAGGCCTGACAACCGCAATTTACACGGTAATTTAACAAATGAGCTATTATTACTTGTTACTTCTTTTTTAAGCCAATAATGATCTCCAACTTCAACAGACGCTTTAAAACTGATTGCTACAATTACTTCGTAAAGGGTCAAAACTTCAGGAATGCAAATTAAGTGGCAGATACGGTGAGGTACATTAAACATCCAAATAGTCATTAAAAATACCTATAATTTTATCTCCGATGCAATTTACTAGAAACTCATCCTTTTCATGTAGACGTCGCCGTACGAATCGACATCAATCAATGCCAGCCTTTTTTAATTTTGTGCGATGGTCTTATAGGTTTGACTGGAATAAAGCCTATATCGGCTATAATAGACTCCTCGACAATAGAGCTCGTTACTGTGGCCATCCAACTCAGGATTAAGTTATGCAAAGATTTTCCTTTTTCTTATTACAGAATAAACTTTATTTGAAGCGTGACGAGAAGGTATCATAATAAATTGCTACAGCTCAAATTCTTTTGGTTTTCTTGAACGAGAAATAGAACAAATTAGATTATGTTCTGACGATGTTTTTGAATTTTTTTTTGGTAGATAATTTCGTCTTTGTACCAAATTTTTAATAATATGTTATGCAGTAGTACCTACTACCATCATGGTACCATTGGTTTTTGATGGTCGTTATTGTACTCAGGTCCCTTAATTTACCATATGGAAACAGAAAACTAAACGTCACAGTCCTGCATACAAGTTCTTTATTGAAACATTTATTAATAACAGAACGAATTACAATGATATTATTATAAATCATGCTTAGCTATCTGCCTCTGTTATTTAAATTGAATAGTACTCTGATTACAGTAATTTAACGGCACGAGACCGAGAGGAATCATATTCAAAATATTCAATAGCATGTAATATACGATGACAGCAAAACTTAAAATTTTTGAGAGAACCGGTTATGAACACAATTTAATGCTATCATAATATAAACAAAAGTGCACGCGACAATGACCCCATCTGTTGTCCCACAACGGAACTCCGTGCAAGTAATAATGGTTCGAGTCTGTGATTTATGCGTCAATTAACTGACCATTCTCTGGCTGCGCCCTTCGCTGGACCCTCGCTAGCGTTGACCAAGATAATGGTTTTCCAAATTAAATCTCCCCCTACATTGCTATAACCGGTATTCAGCGACTCAATCAAGGAATGTTTGTTTTTCGACTTAGCCTAATTTCGCTGTGTTGAAGGGTGACATTGTTCGCGCATGTAATAAATTTGATTGGCAGATGTTTCTTGCTAATAATAGAATATGTTTGTTATTTTTCAATTTGCTGTCATAGTCATAAGTACACAGGAATATTTAGTTTATTTCATCGTAAGCGCAAGGGTTGACTTACATACCTACTTAAAATTTTAAATTTTCAGATGGATTCAAAACTTGCAATTTCCGCAAAGTGTTCGATAAGTGACACTTATTTTATTAGTGTCTACTGGATAATAAGTAATAATATATATTTTAGCACCGAATATTGAATCTTTATTTATTTACTATAGAGAACATGACTGTAATTAACGCAAAACAATTAAAAACCAATTTACAATTACAGCCGACGCTTTAAGCATTTTTTTTAAAATGTCAATAAAGGGCAGGATCTGGCCATATTTTTGTCTGCATGATTCATACCATGGAAACACGTGTTCGCATACAGCAATTGTATTCAGTTGGGAATATTTTACACGCCCGCTGCAGGCCGGTCGCTTCTAAATACAATATGTATGTTGATCTTTGAGGCGCGCTGGTGGCCTGGTATACTGTCATAAATATACAATGCTATGATATTGCTGCTTTTGTCATAATTTTAAGTGGTTTTGTCAAGGCCTCCTCGCTATCCTCCTGCATTGCCCCTTGCATTTTGTATCAAAAACGGACATTTACTATAAAGGACTATTATAGCTCGTATGTGCATTTCCCAATTTAAAAAATGGCAAGAAACACAATGCTTCTTAACCATAAAGACATTTCAGTTTTTATCTGTACACTGTAGTACAGAAACCAAGATGGTATCCGCAACTATTAAGGTGACCAGGATTTAGCTGTCAAGTGTCAGATCATTTTTATTGCCATAGTTTCATTCTCTCGCCGGAATAGATACAACACGCGAAAACAATAAATAAACCAAACGTTGCGTGCTTATAACCACGAGGTTATTGATGTTACTCTACAAACGGTGCAAGATATTGTAAATAACGCAACACTGCTGTAATTTAGCGTTCGGTTCCTTCAGAGTCCGACTGCATTAATGATCGTACTTAGATGGTTGTTTGAAAAGCTATGAATAATCTATATCTATACTTACTAATATATAAAGCTGAAGAGTTTGTTTGTTTGTTTGCTTGAACGCGCTAATCTCAGGAACTACGAGTCCGATTTGAAAAATTCTTTCAGTGTTAGATAGCCTATATATCATCACGCTACGCGGACGAAGTCGCGGGCAGAAGCTAGTGTGAAAATATAATACAATCTTTACTTTCTATTTCTTCATTCTTTATTGTCTTTGGAAATGAACGATGATGAACTTGATCAGTAAAATTATCGTAGGTTCTTTTGTACTTCGGTAAAATCTTCATTAATACCTACTACTAAAATATTGAATAGAAAATAGCAATGGTCCAAAGTGTCCAAACACTGTGAATTTAATTTATAAACTTTTTATTTTATGTCGTTAGCTTAGTGGTCCTGAGAGTGGCTGCTTCTTGAAACTATGTTGTTCTATGAAATTCTCAGTAGCAGGTCGGATGAATGCCCAGGCAATGGCAATAGGCATGCCCCTTATTACATACTAGCTGTTACATTATTACAAACAGACACTCCAATTTTATTTATTTGTATAGATGAAGTAAACCGGCGAACTGTGTGTATTGTACGCCTCTACCAAACCCTTCGGGGAATATAGGCGTGGTATGTACGCTTATCTACTACTCAGACATGTAGTGTCTAGTAATTACAATGAATTAGACTATGCTTTAAAAAAAGAGTTCTATTAGGTACAGAATCCTAAACACTGAAAAAACAAAGTAGTTTTGGCACGCACCTCCATTTCCTAGGCACACAATTTCAAACTTATCTAGTTCAATTAAATTGAACTTTCTCATGCGTGTACAATAAAAAGTTGGAAAGAGTACCGAGCGGCCGAGACCGTGAAATAAGCAGTATGTCATATCATATCCGTATTATAAATCAAGTTAATTGTATCAGGCATACATCTGCCTGCCTTGTTGAGACGTGTGAATAAATGTTTATGTCTTATTGTTTCTCCCAAACAAGAGTAATGTACCTACAGAGAGATAATATTCTATATCTTTTAGTGTTTTTTAACATTTTCCATGCTAAGATTATTATATTAGTGAAGGAAAAAATCGACTTGCGGGCAGGACTCGAGTCTTCTGGTTAGATACACCAAAACCACCGCGATTCCCGCTCGCCATGTCGAAATTTGCCTTCACGTTCTGAATTTACGTCTTGAAGGTGACGTCAGTAACATCTATTGAAAAGCAAGTTACTTTGCTTCTCAACCGACAAGAAGTGATCTTTGAAATTGGAAATTTATTTCGTGTGCAAGCACTTCCAGATTTAATTAATAAAGTATGTCGTTGACACGGATTTGAGAAACACCAAAGCTAGCAAACAACTGGAATATTTAACAAGGTGGGAAGGTAATGATAATAATCTTTGTTATGTAGTTTTAATTATGAATAAGCTCATTAGTCTTAAGTCGACTCGATTCTAATTACGGATCACATGAAGTTTTAGGCTTAGGTCTATCGTCTAAAGTATATTTTTTTTATAGTTTTCTTTAGAAATTCCTGAGGTATGAATAATTTGCGAACCGTTTAAAAAGCAACAGGTTCACCAATTATTTACAGATAGTTCAACTCAGTTGTGCGCGCGGCCCTATGTGTGCGTGGGCTTGTAAATATACAACTTTCATTCGTGTGGCAGTGACGCGGCAGTGGACGACGACTACACAACTGAGTTGAACTATCTATAATAGGCTACGAATAATATCACTAGCGAATTATAAACCGATCACGGAATGCCTTGTATACTTATCTAAACTTATAAAACCAAGCACACGAATACGCACCAAATCAGGCGAATCGCCGGAAAGTTTTACGTTGAATTCCATAACTTCAGTTCTTACGACGTATTCAGCGTTGACAAGTGCGCGTTTATCTTTAGGACGCCCCCTGCTATTGGATGGAATACACGCGTGACGTCATATTTTGAGCGCCATTATGAATATTTGAATTTATTGTTCCATGCGCTTTCATCGCCGTTGCGTTAACGATCGTTGACAGACGCAATGAGCACTAAACTCGTGCGCCTAACTTTCAGAATAGATCGGTACAGTCGCGAACAATAGACTGTAAATACATTATACAATCTCGGTTGAATAGTCTATAAACAGAAATACAGTCTTATAAGTTCACCTTGAGGTCATCGATGCGTTTCCAACCTCGTGTCGTATGTTGAATTATTTGTCTTACATGTAACAATGTTATCCTACAATGATTTTCAAGGTCGCTGATCTGGAATCCGATATTTTTGTAGCGTTAATAATACTTCCATTTCTGAACTTTATATTCAAGAAGTTTTGTCCCTTAAAGTAGGTTTAAATTTTTAGACCCATTTTTGTTTACTTATTACTTTTTACCAATTTGTAACTTAACACTATAAAATAACGTTTACATTCCAATACAATAACAATGGTATATGTGTTAAACCGGATTTACTTACCGGATTAGCTTAACAAAACAACACGTAAGTACACTTTACAGCTAGGAAACAATTGCCCTTATTTAAGTTGCCGAACCTCACGGTGATAAAACTGCGGAGGTGGAAACGGAAACGGATGTGTTGACCTAGTGATACCCAGAGACAAGCTTAAGAAGCCATAGACAACGGCGTAAATTCACATACCGGTTGGGAATATAAAACGTAAAGAAAAGACTCGAAAAGCATCGCGCGTATCACGCAGCACGCTCAATTATAAAATTTAGTGTTAAAATAGTATTCTTCTTCTTAGTCGTATACTCATGGCAGAGTAGTCGTCATGGGGATCGTAGCACGGCTTTCTTTATTGCTTTGTTTATTTCTTTATCTCCCGACATCTCTCTCCAACCGAGGCATTCCAAGCGCACAGATTTAGGGGTGACTCTGTGGGAGGTTTCACTTGGTCAGTCCACCGCAAAGGGGACGAAAGCGGCAGTAGCCTAATGGCTAGGGCATCGGACTTGTGATCATGTGGTTGCCGGTTCGAAACCCACCCATTGCACTATCGACGTGAACCCACTCGTAACACAAGCATTTTAGCTTAGCACGAGGGGTTAACAAGAATACTAGTAATGTGCGATCCACATTACTAGTAAGCTTTAAAAATAAATAGCATTACGATAGTAATTATTAATGAAAACATAACATACCATAATACCTGTATTCCCCGAAGGATAAGGCAGATGCGTACTAATTTAAGTAGGTACCTACACCCACAGTTCGCCGGTATGTTTGAGTCCCATGTAATAATAGGTGGCGAGCCTATTTTCAAATGCCAGACTCTACTGAGAATTTCATAGAAAAACCCAATAACACTACTCGACCTGGGAATCTAATCCAGGACCAGCAGCAGTCACGCTCAGGACCACTATCCTAACGAGGCAGTAGTTAATTATTGAGATGGCATTATAATTAACGAACAACTCATGCACCTACGTTACTGTGGATAAGAACAAAATAAGCATGACATTCTGGCAGATTCAGTTACGAGATCGATGTCGGTCACATGCGTGTGCGCCTGACAGATACATGACACTGATGTCCTCGACTGTACCTACACATAAAACGATGTTGCTGCAGTCTCACTTTCAACTGACATTATGATCATACTTCCACAAAATATAAATAACATTATCAATATCAAAAATTTTATATTTGTTTTGTTGTTTTTTCTAAAAAAATGCTTACAATCTAATGCATGCTTTAGATATTTGCGGTTAGGTGTCAGGTATCGGAGTGGATTTATTCCATTGTACATGATTTTAGTCGTTATAAGTTAATTAATACTCCTTGTACCGATGAATAGAAGTTGGATGTTCCTTTCTTAATGGAGGAATCTAAGAATCTTAGACTATTTTCCTTTCGCAGAAAACTCAATGTTTATAAAGATAATTTGTTTTGTTAATCAAAGAGAGAATAAATCAAAATTGAAAATCACAAATATTTGCTACTGTATTCCACGGGAAAGTTTGCACCCAGCGACCCTGGTCTATAGATTTTTTGGTATGGTGCAACTAGTTTTTGACTGTTCTAAAGTACCTGTAATAATGATACAATTGAAATAATCGATTTTGACTTTAATATAGACTAAAAGTACACCCCAATTTACATACATTGCTCGATCTTATTTTGAGAGGTCCTTTATCACTTGAGCATGAATATACTTGGCCAGGCCACACGACAAAACATGCTTCAAAAGACCAATTATGTGTGAAAATAATTAACAATAGCGTGAGAAATGTCATCGTAAACAATCGAATAATCAATTACCATAATCGATTTAAATACTGAATGGAATGGAGATTAGAATTAGCTTGTGAATTTGTGATTAATAACCAATTAGTGAGGTATGGATGCGTGCGATATTGAACTATTAACGATTTAGGTCCAAAAAAAATCGATTTCTCACAGATTTTCTGGTTGTATGTGCTAATGAATTAAGTTTTACGCTACAAGGTTGTTTTTTTTTCAAAACAACACATACTATCTGATTGTATTCTCCGAGGTGTATGAATCTACGCAAGTCATGTACAGGCAGTACTCATTGAATAGGGCATGAGCCCTCAAAACTTGGATCTGCCTCTTAGAATTTCTCTTTCAACCTCTGATTTCTCCCATGGCCTCGAGAAATCTAGATGGTGCTTTAATTTATTTTGTGCATTTTGTATTATTTGCTTCACTTTTCAAAACTTACAAGCTAAACACGGCCATACGAAAACACCAGGTATGTACGAATGTACCGAAACGAAACAGAGCCAGTGTTCACACATCCTGTTCCTACGCACTACATGTCATAAGTGACAGTAACACTTAAAAGCCTGACAAAAGCCTTTTAAAAAGTGTCTGGCGAACGTGTGAATCACAACAAAGGCGGGTTTCCTGCACACACCCCCAGGGAATGGGCTGGTGCATTTAGAGGAACATCTAAGTACATGAGATAATTTACCGAGAGATTCTTGTGTAAGGATTTTTTCCAGCGTATATTCTGTTTCATAATATAGCGTATATGCTTTTTCACGTGGGAGAGCCATGCTTCGGCATGAATGGGCCGGCTCGACCGGAGTGATACCACGGCCTCACAGAAAACCGGCGTGAGTTGAGGTTACCGGAGGCCCAAACCCTTTTAAAGGCGGGCAACGCACTTGCGACTCCTCTGGTGTTGTGGGTGTCCATGGGCGGCGGTTATCGCTTACCATCAGGTGATCCATTTGCTCGTTTGCCCCCCTATCCCATAAAAAAAAATACGTGGGGAACTGGTGAACGTAAATACAGTTTAAAGTAAAATTATAAATATGGGAAAAATAAATATTTTTATGCATAGCGGTATTTTCTTACAGCGTTCAAGGTGTTTGTTTGATATTTAATAAATACTATCTAATAAATCGTGCAAACAAGTAATGTCGAAAGATCATACATACTTTTATATTTTTTTCTTTAGAGGTTGCGTATATAAAGTTTTTTTTTATTTCTATTCAACAGCAAATGTTCAATACTTCATTGATGCTTGACACAACAGTTGATAGGTAATTAATAGGATTACGATAACGAAGATTACTTAGTAAGTTGAAAAAAAAACTAAACAATGACAACAGTGTTAAATTAAGGATATTAAAATACAAGCCCTCATCGAATTTACATTTAAGTATTTAATGAAAAATTGAAAAGCTATCATAAAATATAAGTAATGACGATGCCTTTTTAATTTAAATTATTTCTTTACTAGCCTCTGCCCGCGGCTTCGCTCACTTGAAGTTAAAAACCAACAATGATGAACTCTTCTTTGTATGGGTGTCTATACATTAGAGAGGTCAAGCCGTATCTCAGGTTCCGTTTAATTATTTGAAATAAGAAGTATACCAGTTATAAGTTGGAGCACATACTTTCTAACAGTAATAATAAAATTAAAATCTATTCAGTAGTTTTTGCTCCAACTCGTAACAAACAGACAAACAGACAAGAATTTTAAAAATCACATTTTCAGATTCGGAGACGTTTATACCATAACCCACGTGTTTTTTTTAAATATCTTCAATGTACAGACACAGCTTTTTTACAATTTAATAATAGTAGAGATTTACAAGTCGATTTCTAAGTCATTCTTGGTATAGTCTTGTCATATTTGACGTGTTAGTAACAACCGAACGCTTCTCGTTTCAATGAGAAACTTGAGCTATTTTAGTCGATGATACAAGATGACGACTTAAGATTTAGATATACGATTATTTCTTTGACGATCGATGTTCCTATTGTTGAATATGGATCTCTTATTAAACTGCAATATTGAGCAGACTTTTGGCGAAAGTAAGAGTAATTATGAAATTGATGACTAAAAGAGAAAGAACGATTCGATGGCACTTATAGTAGCGGCCGAGATTGAGAAATCGGCTCCGTTGGACCCACGTTTGTTTCCCGGACGGGGAAAATATATTGCCGATCAGTACTAATTAGTGGTTCAAATGCATAAAAGAGAATTATTACCTTTAAGAAAGGACACAGGAGAATCCTGGTATCGAGCAATGCAGTTGTATAAATAACAAGAAAAACTCATTTATTTCAGCAGCTATCAATATTCAAGATAAGATATTTATTGTTGTTTGAAATTTTAACATAACATAACATACCATCACGCCTGTATTCCCCGAAGGGTTAGGCAGACGCGTACTAATGTACACCCACAGTTCGCCGGTATGTTTAGGTCCCATGTAATAGGGGGCGAGCCTGTTGCCATTAACCGGGCACAAATTCCTAACTCCGAGCTGCTACTGGGAATTTCATAGAAAAACCGAATAACACTGCTCGACCTGGGAATCGAACCCAGGGCCTCTAGCGTAGCAGTCGCGCTTAGGACCACTTGGCTAATGAGGCAGTTACTTGTTTGAAACTTGAAATTTTAATTGTTTTAGGTATACATTTCCTTTTTATTTATACAAAACTTGGTAGGCTTAAAATAGTAAATAGCAGGTTTATTTAAATAAACGCCATCAAAACTAGGTCTAAATTGGGAACGGTTCTAACTTCCCTGTTGTGTGCAAACTTTGCCGGAGCGTTGGGTTAAGTTTCGTCTGCATGCAATTGACTTATTGAGGTAGCACACGATATTAATAGCGCTGAATATCGACCGCTATCGAGGTAGTTATCTATCTAAATATTACCAATGTCAGGATTTCAGTCTTTATTTAAGTACTTAATATGTTCAATATCATTTAGTTATCTTTGTCAAACTATAATTTTTCAACTATTTTGCTTGGTAAAAGACTAAGCCAAGTTCTTACACTTGGCATTCGCCTGTAAGTTGCACTTCATCTAATATAGCTAAAATAACTTTTAGAATTTATTTGAAAGTGTCAGTCTTAATGTTAAAAACACTAACATTCGCATAATAGTCTTCTCAGTAAGTATCACAAACTGGTATTCAATATATTGATTTTACTCGTAAAGGCGAACTCCATGCGCAATTCTTATTTATATCACTAACAAATAACTCCCAAAGAAATATCATATTCAAAATATTTTAACGAATTCTTAAGCGATAGGTCCTGTACTGCTTTAATGTATATTGAAACATTACCTGGCAAGTCAATAAGCAATATAAGTACATCATGCAGTTTACCTGGAGGAACTTACTGATGAGGCGAACTAGATTAGACCATAACTTGAGGTGTTGGAATATCATATTATAATTGTTATGGCGTTTACGTTTCTTCGTTTTATTCAGCACGTTTTGGACGTTTTTTTTTGGCTGATATGATAGCTATGACGATGATAATGGCGAAGCAACAAGATGGCAATCCAGCTCTACTTTAAAATAAACGAATAAGCATTATTCTTCTAACTTTTATAATACTCTACGCGATACAAAAACTAAAAAGCGTTATTATCTATGAAACTCGACAGGAAACAATTTCGCATATCCTAGCACATGAACACAAATTTAATTTAAAACACTGCTTCAGTAAAATATTAATCCGAAAGTGTGAAAGTCAAATGTAGAAAATAGACGGCTTTAACAAAGAGGTTTCCAAAATAATAAAATACAGCTTTACTGTGCACACATTTTCACTTTGATCCTTAATGCAACCATGGCCGAGTTACCCACATTGTGGAGCGTGTAGGTACATACCTACTTACTTATCTAAATTCCTCGTTGCGAAGTTTCATATGCTTTGATGGAATATTTTTTAAACTCTAAGCGGAAATTTGTTGAGAAAAACAATATGAAATACTTACATACTTAGGTAGGTATTAATGTATAATGGAATTCACGTACGTTATGCTAAGAGGAATTTAGAATTGATTGTGTTCTGAATTGTTTTGTTTTGTATTTTACAATTTCCTTGTTCTGGACAAAACCATGTGAATAGATACCCAAACCTAACCTATATCATAATAAACCATCATATCCATTATATATCCTTGAAGGGGATCTACCCTCTACTTCTTTAATACCCACATTTTGGAATGTTTTAGGGTCCATGTAATTAAAAGGTTAATGGCAAATGGCCCAGGCCAGGCTAGGCCCAGCCTATACTCATTGCACAGCTAGTATTCCATAAAAAAGGATACCTATATACTTTAGACATCGTAAAATAAACGAAAAACGTCTCGACATTGTTTATACTTTCGACGAGTCTTTGATTGGATTTTTTGAAAAATTGCCACGACTTGCTCCTTTGGCCTCTGATATTTAAAAGATAATGTTGAACAGAGCTCACAGTATTGTTTTCTCACTTTATTTTCTTTGGATTTCATCAAGGATACTTTGTAACGTAATACTCTTATATTACTGAAAAAATATATTTATTCTCAAATTCTAACTCTTCAAATTCTAGCTAGAAGCCATACTAGACAGGATACATGCCGCGACAATTTTTGCGGACCGTTATATCGTTGTTTCGAATTCACATGAGGTAGAGAACATTTTTTTCCAAATGAAAATTTCTTGCATGTTGCCTGGAAAGAGTTTAGTAAACGATGACTTACACTTAGCGTCTCTTGTGGTTCCACGAAGAGCTTAAAATCAGGATAAAAAGCCTGCGATTCTGTGACGAAATTATGCTTAATTCACTAAATTATTATTGGTATCACAAACACATATGGGTCTATTCATTGTTAAGAACATAATTTATGTAATGGATGCAAAACATTAATTTTCGGTACACAAGTCCAAGTAAATTTATACCTCGGGATTATCTAGAAGGACTATTCCAAAACCACAAAATAAAATATCCATACATTAATTCCAAATCTCCTAAAATAATTTAAGTCGATGCATACGTAGGTAAGTGCTGTTTAAATTGCTACGTTAAATCAGGTAAAGTTTTTAATTTCCCGGAAAATTTGACAAATTAGAGATAGTATGTAGAAATATCAATAGTACTGAATGGCTTTTTAAGATATATATTTTATGTAACTCAAATTTTATTGCAATTTATTTACTATAAATTGAAATTAAATTTGTTTTGGGGTAAAGTGGGAGTCAATGTGATTTTGTAAAATTTCTTAAACTGGGAATAGCCCTATTGAATCCAGCCATGTACATTTCAAAGTTCACTAACAAGAGAGAAACGTTTCGTGACCGGTTCATAACATAAGTCACCCAGGAGTTGTCATGGTGAAATTTAGTGTAATAGCTCTCCAGGATCCGTACACTCAACGGGGTAATAGAAACAAAGAACTAACTGAGAATTGACCCCTTAATTGTTGTTATTTAGTGATTTTTGAAGAAAAAAATTAATATTTACGGAACTTTCTATACCAGCATCTTGGGTATTAAAGATAGCTCCCAACATATTCATTTAATATCTAGTGTGTTCTAATACTTATTATATTTTGATACACAAAATAATCGCAGGTAACTGAATAAAATGAAGATTTAAAGCAGAATAAGACTCTATTTAATTTTACATAGCTTGTATATTATGGAATGTAATTATGGAAATTGTGTGTTGCATAGCACAATAGAAATAATTTACAATAGAAGTGTTATTGAAGTACAACATGATTAGGGTTTTCCTACGAAATATGAATAGGTACTTAGAATTACTAATAATACGACAAACTGCCCTAGATCAGCTTTTTACTACTAAATCACACAATTGACCGGAACGTTAATGTTCGCTTTTAATTCTCCGGCTTACATTGAACGCTAATTACGCACGCGTCAGAAAAAAAGCATATTAAATTTGAACTTAATAACAGACACGAGAGCATACAAAACATTCTGTACTTTGAAAGCTATAATCATAACATTTCTAACACCATGGTATTATGTGTGTAATCGGGTATTATCGGTTATAATCGGCCGCACGTAATAGCAGGTGCGCCGTCGCCGTTACTCGATGGCATTTTGATGCGCACGCGCCACTAACACATTGCAAATTGACGGTTTAAATCTATCTACTCAGAATTTTTGTTTGTTTAGAATATCCTTTGAAATCTTTTATGTGTTATTTATATTTAACCAACTATTACAAAATTATATTATTACTTTGTACATATCTCCTTTTGGATATCACGGCGTGCCTCCCATGAAGAAGAAACCCGGTCCGTTGGAAGGCTTGCGGGGGGACACAGGTCCAACGCGCAGAGGCCCCTTGGAGAACTTTGATCTAATATGGGTTGTGGCACCAACCCGGGACACTTCACAGCTGCATTATGGTAGTACAGTGAAGTTGTCCGGATGGATGAAGGACTATTACAAAAAGTGGAATTTATTTTCCTGGAATAATGGATCCTTAGATAGTTAGGTGGACCGATAGGAGCCGTTTTCTTCCGGCAATAGAAGTTCTATTGCCGGAAGAAAATGGCGTCTACCTTGAGCCTCGAATAAACATACTCAGGCACGGCAGACGGTGACTTGCCAACTCACTAGCTGGGCCCCCCGAATAGCTGCCAGTACAGGCAGAACGCGGGAACAGTGGTGTGCGCGGCTAAGGGTGTCGAGAGGTGCGGCCCCACTTTCACCGTCGCGAGTCCTTATGAGACTCGGATTGGGTTTCCCCGTTATTATGCCATTAGACACTTCCACCCCCGAGCATATAGCTCTAGCGGCCCCCCTCTGGCCGGCCAATTAAGGCAAGACAGAGTTGAGAGTCCTGCGGGCGCTCTTGGGTTTCCACTCCAGCTACCCCATGTGGGCAAACTGGAGACGAGGTCCTGACCGACTCTCTGGGGCAATAAGACCCGCAGTGTCGCCACTCACCATCAGCTCGCCACAAGCTGCCCTGCGGTTTCTGCGCTTTTCATTAGTCCTTATGACACATTTTATTGTTTTATTATCATAGGTTTGTTAAAAGCGATTCTAATCTACCCTCCAGTTTTACGTTAGTCTCATGATGAGGTAACGCTTGCCCCAGAACGGTTACTATTATTATTGATACAAAATTATCGATAAGTTGACAGCTGATGTTTCAAAGTCCATTCCAACCCTTCATGTAATATAACAAATTACAGAAACAATGCAAAATCTATTGTTCTTGTGCCTCGAACGAGGTCCTCACGCACTGTATTGAAATAGAACAAGTGGTGGGCTCAAATACAGGCATTTTGTACTTTCTAAGATAATACTTTTGGAATTGATAATTGTTAATTTTTGAATCTGATTATTAATGCTCTGTTTACCAAAACTGCAACTATTTAGTACGCGCAAATACTTTGTGTTTTACTCTGCCTGTTGGTCTACTTATTTGCTAATAATCATTGTACTCAATGATTATTAGCAAATAAGTAGACCGTCGTTGTTTAATATATCCATTTTCCTGCTAAGTACGTACAAAAGGTGAGGTTAGAATGAATCATCAAAAATAGGTCTACGTTAAAGATTATAAGAGTTTCTGCTACCCACGAAGAAATACCATCGATACAGAATAGCTACATCTATCATGATGGAGTATCGAAATATAACGGGAGCTTGGCAGTTCTTGTTGAACAACATTAGTGTCATTGTGTGGCCGCACTTCATAATGATCAGGGATTTATGGTACACCGTGTTTATTAAAATTATGTTTCAAATAATTTAATCTGTTTGTGTAGAAATACTCATAAGTACTTTTGGCAGGTAAGTAAGGGTAAGTTTAATGTCAAATATAAAAGAACAAGTTATACCTTCCTATAAAAACTTAAGTTAAAACAACCAAACGCGCACTTAAAGAAATCGTTTCAGTAGATACTCATAATACTTATATAAATAATAATAACATATAATATGACAGTCGTACCACCACCAGAAACAAAAAAATATTTAGACAACGAAGTGTTTTATCTTATTCTTATTATGTTCGCACTCAATGCAGTCTGCAGCATGCAGCAATTAAAATTTATCCCCTAACAAAATAGTATAACAATCGTAATACGTACATTAACTTCTTCATGTATCTTCTTCTAGCGGAAAGCAACGTGTAAGTTTCTTTATGCCCGCCCGTGGGCAAAAACTTCCCCACTTTCGACTTCATTCGGCAAATTCGCACTCACAGTTCTATAATTATTAATCGCTAAATTCAAATCGTCGATATTTTCACAATTTTCTTTTCACTCCTTTAGTGTTGCCCTCTCCAAACCAACTGCTCCTAAAATAAATAGAGAAAGATTTTTGAAGGAGCTTATTTACAGGGAAACGACTACTAGGAACAACAGTAAGCCACTAACAGGCAAGCCAACTCAATTTTAATTTGTTAACAAATGAATCATGCAATTAGTTATAAACATGCCAAAGTAAGGAAAAATGATATTGCTAAGCTATAATATGTATACTGACAGGACGATAAGAACTTGGAATATAATTAATAATACTATTGAAATAAAATAATAGTACTAGTATCTACCAGTACTAATAGTTTTTAATTTATAATTCCAATTTTAATGTAATTTCCCAGGCCTGGTATCATTTATATATAGTTTAAGAATTTTATTTTCTCAAAAGATTTTACACAATCACTTTCAGAGAAAATACAATATAATATCTAAACACTAAACTGATAACGTGACTGAGATCTATTAAACTATAATTGCTACACTGTAGGTACCATAGGTAGCATCCCTATTTAGTCAGTTCACGGTGGTACTATACCAAAAATATTAAATATAATTCTGAACAAGAAATAGATCTTATACAAAATCTTCACAAAGTGGGATAATTTTATTGTGTTAAAGCAAGGTGTGTTTCAGTAAATAGAAATTTCAAAACTACATAAATGAACAGATAAGGCATTTCGCTTTCTTTCATCGATGCAAACCGTGTTTGTAGCGGATATAATACAGACGGTAACTTCCTCTACAAGAACATTAGTGATTATGAAGAAAATATTAATGAACGGTAAACCGATGCTATAATTAGCTATCGTTACAAAGCATTTCTCAACCTGTAACGGTAAACTTTGATAATCTTAATCTGATCTCACTTTGTTATTTAGGTTCTATACAATACAGAGGTTCTTGATCTCTCTTCCAAACTGAGTTGTAATTGCTATTTCTTAAAATTCAAATTAATTTATTTCTTCGTTTTTAACTTTTGTATTTTTATCGGAGTTAAGAATCTATGAAGCCTACTCAACGAAATTCAGATTTGATAACTACTGTTATAAAACTTGATTTGAAAAGATTATCTTACTCAAACAACGGAAGCGTGGGGGCGTTCATTATCTATGAATACTTATTTCAATGTCCATGGAAGATAACACCTAGAAACAGTTAAACCATAAAAAATACGCACCAAAAGTAAGCTTTAACTACAAATAAGTAAAATTTAATAAACGATGTTCCGAAAATGACAGTAAACTCATTATTTAAATTGCAGTCATCAAAAATCGAGATGGTATAGCTAGAAAAGAAAACCAGCACAAAAGTAATACACGAAGAGAAAATATGAATATTCTTACCATAGATATGAATTATACGGATCAAAACAAAGACGTAGAATAAATTTATATGAGAATGAGGCGTGCTGGTAAAATATAACCGCTGCTGATACAAAAAGAAAAGATATAAAAAAATATTCAAACCGTGAGAAGAATTTGGCTGATTAACTATTCATACTATTTGTTAACTAGATTAACAAGATTTAATTACACAAACGTAGCTCCAATGTGTTCTTTACTCTCTTCAAAACTATAGCTATTACCAAACACGTTACCAAGGATTCTAGTGCAATTAGAAGAAAAGAACTGAATGTGAGCAGATCATACATTGATATTGATAATATTTAACGCAATAATTGTCGTATATAAGGGTATTATTATATATCACTATAATTAAACGCTGATTGACAGTGGTTGCAATTATCCTTTTAATATAAAGTGTTCTGCACGGATAATGCAACAACTCCAGCCGCAGCTGTAATCACATCATGAATAGATGTCAAAAATGTTGCAACAATTAATGCACATTTTGCTCTTGGCTACTAATGCAATATGTTATAAGAACAACTTTATCTAAAATGGTAGCTATTGTTAAGCTTTCGCTAACACCTACACACAACAAAATACAGAGCACAAAAAAGCTAAATGATTAATAGCTGATCAAACGTTTTCCGTTTGATAGACGTTTGAGATTGAGATGTGGGTTAAACAATTAAAAGTGAGGTCAGCAACTATACAGTACACTATCGTTACCAATAGAACTTAAACTGAGACTTGAATCATAACTTCCAATGTTATTTTTGCGGCTTAATAACATTGTCAATGATGAAATGATTTCTATGGACCAGTTAAAAATAGCAATAGAGCAAATATTACATTTTTAACGTTACCGTCCGTGACGAAACATTTTCAACTCAAATACTGTAACCTATTATTTTTAGTAATGGAAGTGTCGATATAAAACACCCATAAGGAAGTGATCGTCCTCAATAAAGCATTATAAAATCATTAGCTAGTTGACAATAACATTAATTCAAATGCCAATAGAAACGAGAATGGGTAATTTGTAAAGACATTAGTTCGACTTATAATAAAACTATAATATGAACACCGACAAAACTGTTTGGTGATGATTATATTTAGAAAATTTATTCGAGTAGATTTGGCATAATCTTTATAATTCTTATCGTCATTAATCTATACTAATATATAAAGCTGAAGAGTTTGTTTGTTTGTTTGCTTGAACGCGCTAATCTCAGGAACTACTGGTCCGATTTGAAAAATTATTTCAGTGTTAGATAGCCCATTTATTGAGGAAGGCTATAGGTTATATATCATCACGCTACGCGGACGAATTCGCGGGCAGAAGCTAGTTTAGTATATAGGTACAAAGAAGATGTTTTTTGTTAGAGACAGTTTCCAAAAGAAACAAGTCATGGGTAGGCAAAAAGAAACACAAATAACGCATTTAAATCATTGCTCATTATTAAAAACTTTTTAGTTTATAAAGGCAATTAAAATCTCTCAATCTCGTCGGAACATACATACATACCATCACGCCTGTATTCCCCGAAGGGTTCCCGAAGGGAAGGGCAGAGGCGTACTAATGTACACCCACAGTTCGCCGGTATGTTTAGGTCCCATGTAATAGGGGGCGAGCCTATTGCCATTAACCGGGCACAAATTCCTAACTCCGAGCTGCTACTGGGAATTTCATAGAAAAACCCAATAACACTGCTCGACCTGGGAATCGAACCCTGGACCTCTAGCGTAGCAGTCGCGTTTAGGACCACTTGGCTAATGAGGCAGGCTATCTCGTCGGAATACGTTGCATATTTCATATATATAATAAGTGCATTTTGTGCAGGCGTTCACCGCTCTCTGGAACTTTAAACACAACAAACACTGCTGATGCAAATTCTGCTCAAACGTTTGCTAAGTGCAACGGCTAGGGACTACTTTCAGGTACTGTTTACTTTTACCGCTTACCTACTATCTTCACTTTCTTATTTTTTATTTTCCCCTTTAGTATGAAAAATACGCTCCAATTCCTTTCAAATCGATTTTTAATCACTAAACATTCTTTTTTTTTGCATTAACATTATAAAGTTATTTTAGTGAAACTGACTGACGTCACCTTAAAGACGTAAATTCGGAATGTGCAGGCAGGCCTGGCGGGCGGGACTCGCTTTGCCTTATTGGTTATAGTGTCTGGTGTATTTATCGAGAAGACGCACTGGGTTCGAATCCTGCACGCATTTTAAGTTTTCCTTCAATAAAGTAACTGCTACGGATACGTTTGATTTTTGCAAAACAATTGAATCCATGTTTTACCTGACTACAAAAAAAGGTAGGATGATGAGTTTTACAAACGTATGGAAGTTCGATCCTAGCTCAAAAACAGTAAGATTGTTATATATAGGATTTTATATGCATTATAATACATTGTAAAAAAAATTGTAATGCTTAAGTTACAGATAAGGATTAATTACAGAACTTCAATCATTGTTATATTACTACCGTACGTACGATCACCAACTACCGCTTATACATTAACAGTATGGATAGGCGCATTATATTTATTTATTGCGTTTCCCTGCGTCAATTATTCAACAAATGACGCCTGCGCAGCTCACCATGATAATCGGCCCTGTGCCTATAACTCAGCTAGTTGTTCTAGTCTGACACACTTCTGAACGCCCCCGGGATGAGGTCATTAGAAAGCCCACGCCAAGGGTTGTATAAAATTGAAGTACTGTTTTATGAGTTTTACAACATAATCAGCCATAATTGGCTAATCAATGGTGGTGCCTATTTGGTAGTGGTTCTACAATAATAATATATATAATATACAAACAATGTTTGCAACTAGGAATAATTCACATTTCTTAAATCGCAATCGTAGTAAATCATAATATATTTTTTTATGTTTTTTTTTATAAAAAGCTTACTAGCAATGTGGGTCACACATTACTAGTATTCTTGTTAAACCCTCGTGCTAAGCTAAATATGCTTGTGTTACGAGTGGGTTCACGTCGGTAGTGCAATGGGTGGGGTTCGAACCGGCAACCACATGATCGCAAGTCCGACGCCCTAGCCATTAGGCTACCGCCGCTTCAAAATATATATCCTATCCTACTAATATTATAAATGCGAAAATTTGTGAGGATGGATGGATGGATGGATGTTTGTTACTCTTTCACGCCAGCACGGTAGAACGGATTTGGATAAAATTTGGCACAGAGATAGATTATAGTGTGGAATAACAAATGGGCTAGTTTTATATAGATCGGACCCAATTCTGAAGTCCACGCAGACGAAGTCGCGGGCAGAAGCTAGTAAATTATATTTTCCAAGATAACACGTTTTCTATTCGAGAAGGAAATAAAACTGGGTTATAAAAATGTCTCCTGAGTCTAGCTTCACAAAAGAGACTATTATGTTAATAGGTTTGAAAAACTACGTCGTACTTAAAACCGATTGCAAATAATGCTGTTATGTGCATCATAATTCACACAAAGTCGTTACTTAAGCGAAAGTTACGATTTAGAGTCAAGAACGCCTTATTTGCATTTTATTCGTAACTTTCATTTCGTACTTTCTTACTAACTGTTCTGTAAAAAATTACTTCATTATAATTAGAGCAATTTGGAGTAATTAAGTTTGGTATAAAAGTATTAGTACCATTATGGTCCAATTCGACATTCACAAAATCAGAATGTCGAAGTCTGCGACTCACACATTTTTATTAATACAATATTGCATTACATAGGTAAGTAAAACGGACAAAGGACAAATAATATTAATAATATAAAATAAATAAATATTCAAGTTACCTACCCCATCAACGTCTAAGTTTAAAAGAAATTAGGTTCAAATGAAATTACGAATGCAATGCTATTTACCAAGGTGGATCAGAATAAAATAAAAAACTAATTATAAATTATAATATTGTTTATTTTTAGGCAATTATAATTTTACAACTACTACAGGTACTTATGTAGAAAATTAACAGTATCTTATCAAAAAGTTTAATAAAAGCTTATTCCAATTATTAACATTAACCATAAGCCTAGAGCTGTATTAGAGTCAACAATATTTAATCAGAGGAATAAATTCGTTCCCTTCCAAGTAACGCCCAAGGGTTGGGACCAAAGAAAATTTATGTTCTAAATACTATCCATTATAATTTCCAATATGCCATTCGGCATTGATTACGATAAAAGAGGTGAGCTTACACCTTGTTGAAATTTATTGACAGTATAAATTGAATAACATAGCATTATGAATTGTTTGACAGTTACCGCATAAAGTACAATTTGATTTATACATTATATACGTTGGTAATTATAATAATTATAATTCTTTAAATGAACTTCATAACTAACTGTATAAATAGTTGGGCTTACTAAGGTACTGCGTCGAGCTTGGAGAAAAACTATTAAAAGTGTCCTTAATACAACATAATTATTATTATGGTAATAGGGGGAGTGTCTATTAACATTAAATAGATCTATGTGGATACATGGATCTGCTACTGAAAATGTTATAGAATATCATATTAATCACACTTCGCTTAAACTGAGATTGGAATTCAGTACATTACTCTCAGCAGCCCCATTTGGGACCACGAGAGTAATGAGGCAATTATGAAAAGCAATAAATATCTGCTTCTACGTCATTGTAAATCTATATGAAATGTGACAAATTGTGACACTTAATCAGATAAGTAAAGCTACAAAATACAATCCTCCAGACGGGGACAACATAGTTCTGAATCAGCTGATATTACAAAAGGTACGTAGGGTAACTACTTACAATTGTTATAAATTGTTTGTCAAACGTGTCAGTTCACGGTTTTATTGACTAATTTATTATCCAAATGGAATATATACAGGCACAAGGCTAACAGCTCCTACGCGAAGCTACCATCGTAAATCTAGGACTTGTCTAGACAGTATGCAACGAGCGAACTTAGATAACCGTATTAAGTGCCAAAAACGACCCGTGGGTGCGACGGCCAAGACACTAATCTCAAATTGTGAAACATTCCCGGTCATGATCTCATATGACTTTGACCTAGCCCAAAAAAGCATAACCCTAAATTTCAAAAAGGAACTGACGTCAATTCTCTTAATAATACGAGTAATGTAAACGATAAAAGTTATGCGATTACCTATGTTGTTACAAGTTAAAGGTACCTTTCCGATATTAAAACACAACACAACTTCATAACTCTCAGTGGAATACAATGCTTCAAATACTATGTTTTCCATAGACAAATTTTCATTCTGCAATGGTCAACCAGATTTTTACTTTCTCTTGCATAACTTCAGATTGTATTTCGATAACGCCTATACATGGTCATCTAATTCCATATTATTTGATAGCTGTCATGGAGCTATGAAACAATCATGATCGTCCTTGAGATCAACCATCAGATAGAGCGTTCACTCCCGAGCATTGCCTAACCTTCCAGTTCAATGCATCTGAAGCAACTGGCGCAAATCAAAATCACTAGTAATTGGACAAGACAACGTAACCAAATCAGTGTCACGTTTACGAACGTTTATAGTTGGTTTGGTTGTGAACAGGTATTGTAGAAGTTCCACTATTAGCGTATAATTTGATCTGTTTAGTGAATTCGTTAAGACATCGTAAGTTACTTAATATTCTGAATAAAAAGTCGTTTGTAGTATAATTGTGCAACTGCCTTTACCTAGAATTTATACAAATATGGTTGAGGAATAAATTCCCTACATTACTGTTCAAATTGTAGCGTGTAGCCAACTATCTGATAATATCCTGATAGGAGTTTCCTTTCATGCAGCAGAAAATAATTTAAAAGCATTTGCTAGATATAGCAGTCATCAACGTTCTAATTAAACACAAATGGATGATATAGGAACTGACGATTTTCTCAGTTTCTTGCGGCAATCAGATCATACTGAAACCTGTTCAACAAAACTAGTTGTTCATGTTACCAATTAGCGTCAATCAGTTGTAATATATGCTTATTATGTGAGAATATAATGTGATTTCTGAGGCACACACGAAGCTGCTATAAAATATTCTATTTAAAACAGATTCTTTGCACATATTTAAATTTATAATCAAGAACTGAATTTACAACATAGTAAAGGTCACATACTCTTGATGGAAATGCCATGTAGCCGTGAGTTGTCTGTCGACAGACAGAACATGGCAACCGTAATTAATGAAACCCACATTATTTCATACCCGTGACTATAATTTATTGGAATCAAGCAAAAATTAAAATATACCTACATTAGGTATATTTGTTGATTAAATTCTCGGGTAGACACCCGAGTCAAACTCAATAGTAAAGCGATTTAATAATGAGACAAATAATCCACAGATTCTAGAGATTAGTGTTCCTATATAGGACAAATAGAATCAAATGAATTTTTTTTATAGTTTCCAAAGTCTCGCAACGAAAATAATTCAAATCAAGCGAAAACTAATTAATCAATCAATGTTTATTAATTTTTCCCTGTATTTTCTAGACACGCATTTCTTCCAAATAACTTTTTTTTTTGAATGCGCATTCCTTTCCCCTGCTAAATTCAAGACTCCTCAATTTCACTTTGAGAAGTTGCACTAACGCAGTTTCCAACTACTAAGTCTACTTCTCTATGGGAGGCAAGTTAAGCATTTCGAACTTGTATAGCATCACTGTAAGTAATAACACTTGTAAATAGTTACCCCGCATACTCGGACCGACTATTACCTGCCACCATTACAGCTTTTATGGTAGCTATTTAATATTTTCGTAGAACCGCCCAGAATGCGCGAGCAAGGACCGCAAATTTCAAGGCCATTTGGCTGAATTTTTCTTATTGGTTTCACGGACAACAGAGAGCAGTTATTCTACAATAGAATATACAGCGGCGTATAGAAAACTCATGCTATAAAACCTGTTGTATTGAAGTATCAAACTGATGAGTACACCAAGTTTAACTTAAAAAACAATACAGGTTCGCACCAGGCCGTCTAAAAGAAATTTTGTCTTGAAAACAACTTTTCATGATCGTTGCCAACTATTTTCTCCGCCTATAAATCTCACTAAGCACCGACGTCTAATCTATAGCCCACCGGTCGAATAAAAGCCATTCGTCGTGTTTATGTAGGGCCAGGCAATTACTTCTTGGTTAAGCTACATTTAATTACTATTACGCAAGTGTTTGTAGTTTTAACGGCAATTAGTTTGAACTCAATGTTGCTGGGGGCTGTTTTCAGAATTTGTTACGAATTACTGAAAGAAAGAATATTTCTTTCACTATTCGGACTATAATAATTGTATCCATAAAGAACTCTACAAAATGCCAAAATAAGTCGTATTATAAGTACAACTAATTGATGAATCGAAAATCAATATTTTATAGAAATTCTATCTTATATATTCAGTTCCAATTACAGAAAAAAAGAAACCTCATCTATATTTATATATATAAAAGAAAGTCGTGTTAGTTACTTCATTTATAACTCAAGAACGGCTGAACTGATTTGGCTGAAAATTGATGGAGAGGCAGCTTAGAACCAGGAGACGGACATAGGATACTTTTTATCCCGTTCCCGTGGGATGTGATGACAGACAGAATTCCACGGGGGCGAAGCCGCGGGCAGAAGCTAGTTACTAATATAAGGTAATAAAAGAATGCTATTAGTTCTCATTATATCACAGCAAAAAGCAAAACTTTAAACTTAAATGGAAATAAATCGCTTTACGTATAAACGCGTAGGTTACATAGTTTTATGACAAACGATTATATGCAAATTGTATTTAGATCATGATGCGGAACTTTGGCGCCCCTGATAAACCGGTCCAATTCAAATCAGACCATACACATATCATACATACACCATACATGGACATCAGCCATTAGTAATACAAGTAATTGTTTTGACTAAAGATAAATGGTTGCAATTAAATTGATTGAAGCTTCCTGATATAATTTTATCACTCAATTTCGTTAATATGATGCTTGACGTAACAAAAATTTGAAACAACGTCACTGCTGTTCCTTTATTGAGCAATTACAAATAACTAACGAGAGAGAAGTTTCATTATAATATAATAGTATCTAATCATGTTTTTAACACAAATGATAATGATGATCATAATGATTGTGAAACAGGCGGATAAGAAGGGCATACTGTAGAACCTATAATACACTATTTTAAATTATCTACTGAATACGATTTATAATTATTACCAAAATGGCTATTAACTAAGTAAATAATGATCTATGATGTAATAGGAATAGATTTTTTCATGATTTGAGAACGAAAGGAGCGAAGAGGTGGAATATGTATGCGTTCCGCGGTGCACTTTCCTACAGTAGCATGTCTTTGCCTTATTGCACGCTACACCTCCTGTCAATATATTAGATGAAACAACAAATACTGTTTTCATCCGATATGGTATAATCACAACACTAAACTCCTAAACACGTAAAAAGGAAAGTTGATTGCAAAATACGTATTGTAAATCTTGGTGCCATATGAAACATAACACCGAATCGACGGGCTTTGTTATTGTTACAAAATTTAAATTTATCTTTTTTTAAATACCATAAGATTTTTATACACCCATAACTTAAGAAAAACGGCGATACGAATCAGACATTCAATATTTAATTATTTTTTTTTCTTTACGTTCGGTGGTGGTCCGTGAAATGCTATATCCGATTATCAAAATATAAACGAATCACACTATAGTGTCTGTGAAGTCATAAAGTCAAATCGATGGATCGATTAGAAAACACATTGATGACTCATAACGAAATATCGATTACTCGCGTGGGCCATGCTTTGAATTTGCAAAACTGCTTCACATAAGCTCCGGAACTAATCACTTATACTACTCTAAAACGATAGGTGTATTCATGGGTGTATGTGAACCTTAAGTATATTATAGGTAGGTATTATATTTCGTCGTACAAAGTAATTACTACATCATGAAAACGTTCTACATAATTTGGTTCCAATACAAGACCTTTATACTTCAGTTTCAGCTTAAACTGGCCTCAATATTTCATACACATAGACAAATAAGGGATGAGAAAGTGGTCTTAAAACTTCGGACCACTAAATATGACGACGGTAAGTTAGTAGCATAATATTTAAGGACCCCTATAACAATAAATTACATAACAATGTTCTAGTTGCTGTCTCCGAAGATTTTATCTGCAATCCATTCAAATTCGCGTTTTGAAAACAATGAAACTTCTATTGTGCTTCTTATGGAGAGGTGGGCAAAAATAGTTGAAGTGCCAACTGGCTTCAGATACAATGGTTGATGCGCCGGCAAAATTCTTTTAAGATCGAGGATGGTATTTAGATATTTCATGCTCCTCTTACGCCTGTAATAGGCGTAGCGAAAAAATGAACTAAACATTTCAAAGAATTCTGCATTGTTTCCATTTAGAATCTAGCTTTTATGATACTACTGATAATCCAAGACATACCTAATGCATATATACTTTTAGTATGGAAGAGTTTACATAGCACAATTCATTCATATCAATTCAACGGGCGTGATAAATAATGCTATTCATTTTGTTATATTTTTATTGGTATCAGTTTTAACACTTACTACAGAATCTTTCAAAACAAAAAGCAGTATAAACCCAAAGAGTTTTATCAACAAATTGTCTATAAAAATATAAATTTCAGTCAAGAAACTGGACAAAATACAACATGGCAATAGGTATAATAATATCTATAATTTAGTATTAAAATATATAAGTACATCGACGATTACACGCCTACGTGTCTCACTAAAACTATGGCAGCCCGTTTTGGTTAGTAAATATAAGGCAAATCGATATAAAGCATTGTCGTTCATTCAAATAACTGAATTTCCGGTCTTTTTGTGGACATTGAAAAACTTGTCTATTTCAATTCTAGTTATTTTTATTCTGCCCAACCAAACTGGTTACTGGAGGCAACGGTATTACAATTACTCTCGTTATTTTGGACACTTCGTCTGCTTGTCCGTATTTTTGGCAGTCACAATAAATCAAAAGTTATCTGACAGTATAGACCCTTTTTTCAAACGTTTCATTTTTGTAACAAAAAATGAAATTTCTGTTTCAATTTTGTTTTGAAATGAAAAACATAAATCGTCGGGTAATAATGGTGGCTGATTATCTATATAAAACCACAGGAATCGCCATGGGGCGCAATGCTAGTTACCGATATGTCATTGGGACCATAAAATGGTAATACTGTGGAGTTATACGAGTGCAGATGGTGATCTCCGTTTATTAGATATATTAATGTTGTTAAATGAGTGGCCATTTATTGCTTTCGCATATCAGCTAAATTGCAGGCTTTCCTTCATAGATAGTACATTGATCGTTAGCAATTTACGATAAGTTTAGAATGGATAGAAAGAGTTCTTTAGTACAACATGGTGCTTTTAACTTTACTGCCTGTATTCAACTAGACTTTTTGTCTGCTGTTAAATTAAAATAGTTTCGTTAACAAGCTATCAAGTCGCAAATTATATTATCACCATTGTTACTAAGGTGCTTCATAATATGAAGACTCTTAGTAGATATTCTCATAATTTTATATGTTCTTTATGTTTGCAACAAGTCTTGTGGTTTGCAACCATTCAATCCGACGAATAAACCTGTGCTAGAATGTTGTGTACAAGAAAACCACATTATTCCAACTTCATAGTCATCCATTTGTATTTTACTAGTGTACCGCACTCCTACTGACTGAAATTTCCATTGCACTGTTTGCTCGAAAATATATCAGAATATTTTATGAGAGCCACTTTGTTGATAAGAACAGAAAGTCCATTCCCATCAATGTGGCAGTTGGTATGTGGGATCTGTTAGGTACGCTACGCGAAACCGATTAGACATAATAATTATTCCATCATTACAAACTACACACATACACAGACAAGGGAATTTCAGAAGCCAACTTAATCTCACGAAAACCTACATTTTCTCACAAAAAGCATAAACGGTGACACCTGATAAAAAAGTCACTTTGAGCATTGGCTTCCGCAGGCAAATCCATTACATATATAATATCATTCTAGGTACAAAAGCTGCATGTATGCCGCACATAAATTCATGTGTCTATTGCTTGTATCAATTTCCATATCATAATAGGACAGCAGTTATAAAAGTCCGTTTGTGGAGGACCTAATTATAGAAGTTAGTTTAACTTCTGTATTTTTTGTATTGCGGTATAGGCAAACCCACACGGTTCCCATACAAAGCGCGGTGGGTAGGGCCGAACTTCCCGGGTCGTGGTCAGGGGGTCATCAATGCCTGATGGATGGGACCCTACCTACGCATTACAGTACCAGTTAAGCATATGTTGCAAAACTATGAAATAAAGTATCAACCTTAAACCTATGGACATTAAAAACTCGATGGAATCATTTCATTGCATTCTTATAAGTATAGAAAGAAAAAAGATGATTGATCATTAACAGCTTGGAGAAGTTCATACACCAACTATATCAAATTTGATTTTATGTCTTAACATCGGAACTGCTGGACTGGATGTTTCAATTGAGTATTCCAGTTATTTGTTAATTCTCCTTAGGCAGCATAATATTTTTTGCTATAGCTTGCATTCTCATTTCCTTCTCTCCGCTTATTGATGGTGATGCCATCGAGTTGTTTTCGTCCACATCCACAACGACTGTATTCTATAACATTTGATCATGATTTTAGTTTTAGTTTGGAGCTTTGGTATATTTCGTATTCCTCATACCTTAGGTCCTATTTAGCTCATAATTTCGATGTAAAGATTGGTCAACATCATCACAATTTGCTTTACTTTATCTCTACGGAGCTCCTTTAGCTTATGTCAAATTTTCCTGTGCCAACATGATTCAAGTGAGGGCAAAACATTTCTTGATATTATCGACCCATATTGCAGCTGAACTCAGATTACTGGTAGAAGTTTATCATAAATAACATTCACCGATTTACCGTTGTTACTGAATACCACGCATTTCTTAGCAGAAAATCTTGAACAACGTTGTTTGAAGGAAAATTCTTATTTTATAAGTAGTCGAATTGATAATAGAGAAAACCTCGAGGGGAACCCTGATATTGATATTATTGTATACGTACTTACGTAAGGAAGTGAAATGCTTCATTGACAATACTATAATCTTAAGTGTTATTTACTATTAAAACACAATTAAAGGACACATGAAAGTCGTTGTTTAGATAGAGCAACTTCAAATCATTATTTATTGTTCGGAAGCTTGACACCCCGATTCGCGCTGACCTTTCCGTTTCGATAAGATAGTGGCGTTACACAATTGTTACTTATAAATAAAATAGGTTAGGCAAAGTGAAAGAAAATAATTGATAACACATGTAGATAGGTTTGTGTTATTGTTCTACATTTTACTTATTGTTGTGCAAGTTTCAACGCATAATTTGATCTCTGATCCCTGCATTGTACCTATTACAACAAATTTCGATATTGTTCTAATTTACCGTTTGAGCAAATGAAACCTTTAATCCCAATCCCCCTTTAAACCCTAATGAAAATTAATGCAATATGCTCCAGATTAAATTTAAATTAAGCTGGCTTCATCACACAATGGTAACTTTATTTATCCGTTAGAAGTCGACGGTAAATATGAAAGCAACGGATTTATTTAGCCATATATATTCATGAGGCATTGATTACAAATCAATTAAATACCATTAGAGTACAATGAAATTCATCCATACATTACAATAAGACCGAATTAGTATTTATTGATGCGTAAACCGATCGTGGCCCACCAACCACCGTGCGGACAACAAACAAACTCCACGCAAATAACACGATTACTTCCGATTAACTTGATTCGAATCATTCGAATCGAATGAGACCGACATTTTTTTATATCGATTTATAACAATCCGATCATCTACCGTAAAAAGATACCGTAAGCTAGCAGAGGAATTTCGATTTATCGAACATCTGTTCCAGGGTTGCTACTAGAAATAACTGCTTCTATGGTATGACTGGTATGACGATACAGTTGATTTTTTTATTGATATAATTACTGCAATAAAACATAGATTTTTATATTTTTTATGTCTTTTGGCACAGCAAACTTTTGGGTACCTACACGCCAGAAACATAACCCCTACAAACATTCAATCTATAGATATCTAGCAATTATTTGATACTAGCTTCCGCCCGCGACTTCGTCCGCGTGGAATAGTTACTTAGTCTTAGCGTGATGTTAAATAGCCGATAGCCTTCGTCAATAAATGAGCTATCTAACACTGAAAGAATTTTTTAAATCGGACCAGTAGTTCCTGAAATTAGCGCGTTCAAGCAAACTCTTCAGCTTTATGTATTAGTATAGATATAGATTTATTTTGATTATACCATTGACACAACGAATAACAGACAACCCTACCCTGAATTATTGCAACAACGCATCGATCTAATCACAACAATAGGGCTGTCATTTCAGTTAAATACCATTATTATCAAATCGTGTCTCGATATCGGTCTTGAAACATTGCAAATAGGCGATTTTTGTTAGTCAGTCATGCAGCACGCGACTTGCATCAGAGCTCAATTAAAATTAAGTGACTACCTAATTAGCGTTTTAAAAAATAACAACTTTGTTTTTAGTACCTCGCTTATTTTTTACTGATACATTCAAATGCTCTTAGAGATTGATTACGATTACATAACATACCATCACGCCTATATTCCCCGAAGGGTTAGGCAGAGGCGTACTAATGTACACTCACAGTTCGCCGGTATGTTTAGGTCCCATGTAATAGGGGGCGAGTCTATTGCCATTAATCGGGCACACATTCCAAACTCCGAGCTGTTTCTGGGAATTTCATAGAAAAACCCAATAACACTTTGCTCGACCTGGGAATCGAACCCAGGACCTCTAGCGTAGCAGTCGCGCTCAGGACCACAAGGCTAACGAGGCAGTTACGATTACATTCGCAGCAATATTGAGATGATCATTGGGAAAGTATTTCTTAAGATAGCTATGTCACAAATGAGTGGTTTGTTGGTACAAGTTGGTATGTAAGAACATAAAAATTAAACCATTTTATTAAGGCATATATGCGAATAATGGTTTGCTTTAACTTTTTACATTCACCTAAATAAGTAGCTAATTTTGATTACAAGGGGAGATACAAAACGCAAAGTAAAACGTAAAGTGACTATACCTACCTAAAAAACTCATATAACTTTTTATTATGTGACAATACAAAGCATCAATAAAAAAAACTCTATAAACCCGGTAATATTTTAATGATGTCGCATTGGTTTCCGATCCATCCCAACAACGAGAGGTCGTGGGTCTATTTAGTGCAGATGACCGGAATGAACCGCTCTGCCCCACGCCATCACGAACAATGACCACATTCACAAAACAGTGGATTTTGTAAAATATTCATAATATCGTCCGACAATGAAATCGTGCATTCCACCCTTAATGAATAACAATAATATGATGGGTTTTGTTCATAGCAACAACCCCATAAAAATATGTTTGTTATTATGAACTAGTCCTCATGTTCGGTTCTAAATTGTATGAATAACTTATTGTGTAACTGGACAGTAATTTGAATTAACATTTAATATTGTTGTGCTTTTATCGATCTTAATAATTTTTTTTAATGTAAACACCTGGCTGACTTAGTAGTAGGTTATCAAGAAACCAATAATTTTAGGATTGTTTTTTTCGACAAAATTTAATGAGGGACATACCTAAGTACTTACGGCCAACGTATAGCCTAAGTAGCAATCATTATATTGAAGATAAGTAAATGTTCTATTTTTGTGCTCAGAAGATTAAGAAGCCCTAAAAACTAATTTCGACATTTTTGTTACGTTCCGCACCAAATTATTTGCTTATTATCAAAGGGTTAAGATTTTTTTTAAGAACCTTAGTCATTTGTGTCATAATAGTTTCAAAGAATAGAGGATTAATTCCCAATAAAAAATCGTAGATTTGATGATAAAATAAAACCACTTACTCTGTGCTCAGTAATTCTAATTATCTTTATTATAATAGAAAACCAGCAGGTTTAATCAAGAACGAGCTTACTATGGAATCTAAAACGTGAGAGAATTATATTAAAACCTCTAGCGATATTGTACCGTATACGGTAGCATACAATTTAGTAAAAAAACTATTATAAGGCCAGCAAGTTTTTTTATGGGAACACTGAATGAGGATCAAATTGACATGAAGTCATTACTAAATGCAGCGACGAAACCGTGTTAGTGATTAGTGCCGATCAATCTTAGAAGGATACATCAGTTAAAGTAAGAAAATAACTAGCAATTAATTTAAGTGATGCTCGCTATTCGACCATCATCTTTAATCAGGAGAAAGATTCTATCTGTGTGTGATCTTTGAAGATTTTTAAGGGTATGAAAAAGTTTATTTCGATATAAATAATAGGTCTCACAGGACTGCAAAAACTGTTAGTGTTACTGGTTTGAACAAACAATCTTTCTGCTGCAGTTTAGTTGAATTGTACACTTAGCATATTACTGTTAAAAAGGTACTTGAGGATTCATAAGTTTCTTCTAAAAACCTACACCATCAGAGAAATATTAATTTTACAGCAATAAATGAAGATGATGATAAAAAACTGAGATGAAAAAAAGAGGAGTGATTAATCAAAGCTTTTCACAAACCTATTAAACGATCTTATTAAAATTAGATGCTTCTTTAATAACAAGGAAGTAAGACGATCACAACTGTAACAATATTCTAAAAGATTGACAGCAATCAAAATATTAAAGGCAAGGCAGAGATTATACACTGGTCATCAAAAAAATCGGCCCACCTGCAGTTTTTCCGCAAATCACATTTTTTCTTCAACTAAACTAATCAAAATGGTTTAGTACCGATATGTTTAAATTGTCTGGTTTATTTACACTAATTTTCACACGGAAAAAACCTGAAAAAGGTAAAAAAGCCTGAATTTTTCACTATAAAGTTAAACACTATGGTTTTACACTGTTTTTAATTAATTTTAAACACGCTCTAATTTTTCAGTCTGAAGTGCTGTGATCACAATTGTTCCAGTTTAGTATTGAGTATTCCCCCCTCTTGCTCGAATGACGGCCTGCATTCGCCTTTTTAGTGACCTGATCAAGGTTTTGATGGTCTCCTGAGGGATTCGTGTCCATTCTTCCCTGATGGCGATTTCCAGGTCTTCCAACGTTATAGGGGCTGGATTTCGGGCTCTAACTTTTTGTTTTAGCGTGTCCCACATGTGCTCTATAGGGTTAAGATCAGGGCTTCTTGCTGGCCATGACATAACCCGAATGCCAACTTCTTCAAGATAATCGGTGACAATACGCGCTACGTGTGGTCGGGCATTATCATGCATTAACTCAAAGTTTTCTCCAATATAGCCGGCATATGGCACCACGTGGTCTTCCAATATCTCGGTGATGTAGCGTGCCGCGGTCAAAGCACCATTCCTTATAAAAACCAGCTCCGTACGTCCGGTTAAAGATATACCACCCCAAAACATCACAGAGCCGCCACCGTAACTCACTGTTTCTCTTATGCAACACTGGGCATAACGTTCACCTGGTCGTCGCATGACATTACGACGGCCATCTGAACCATATAAAGTCATCCGACTCTCATCACTAAAAAGAACTGACTCCCATTGGCCTATAGACCAGTTGACGTGATTTTGCGCAAATTGAAGTCTGGCTTGTCGATGAGCTGTGGTCAATTGTGGCCCCGTTGCTGGCTTGTGTGGTCTTAAATTCTGTTCACAAAGTCTCCTCCTTACAGTACTGTCACTTATAGCCACACCCCGATCTTCACGTAAGCGTCGCTGGAGATCAACGCCAGAAAGGTGTCGATTTCGTAAAGCTGACACCACTATAAAGCGGTCATCCCTTTGAGTTGTCACCCTATGTCTTCCAGATCCAGATCTTCTTCGATACTGCCCAGTCTCCAGAAACCTTTGGTAAACTCGCCGAACTGCAGAACGGCTGAGATTTAACCTCCTGGCGACTACACGTTGACTTAAGCCTTGTTGCAGCAAAGCCACAACTTGGGCCGCCTCATCTTCAGTGGTATCCATTATTTTTAGACAAAATTAGTCAAAACTACAGCCTCAACAATTAAACTTCACGACATTAACACCCAATCCCTAGAAAAGTCCGATTCTGACTGGAACAATGAGCCGATTCGTTCCCATGTAAAACCGTCAAATCAGCACTCAACAGTATTTCTGTGTAAAAACATTGTTAAGTACCTTCAAGTGCAGTAAGATTTATGGCAAACAAGAACTCAATCATCATATCGACCCTCAAAACAAAAAATAAACATGTGAAACAGTTTATCTGTGAAAGAATCGGTTAATATTGAAAAAAAGTGGGTGGGTCGATTTTTTTGATGACCAGTGTAGTTTTTCAACTCGACTCAACAAAAACTCTTCACTGCTATTAATTTTATCTCGTGCCAGTCATCTTCATAACAAAAACATAATCAAAATACGTGTAATAAAAACGAAACACGTGGCCATTGTTATTCAATATTTATGAATATACGATTAATACTAAGTTAGAATGACTTGGAAAGACAAGATACTAGGTTGTATACAACAAAAGATAGAGATTGTACCTGTCTACTGATTCTGTCATTATTCAATTATTATTATTATTACTTTGTCTTGAAGATTTGCTAGTATTTAGTTTGTACAATATTTGGGATTGCTGGTAGATAAGTAAAGCTGGTAGATAAGGAATAGGTATCAAAACCTTTACTCCAATAGAACAACTTAAATAACTTGCCATAGTGATTATTTTTCCAAAATATTGTCATCCCACATTTAGTTTCTCTTTATATTAAGTATCTTATATTGATTATGAGACTTTTCGGTAAAGTTCTGAACCATCAAATATGCGTAGTCACCGGACATCCTAATGAATCATCTGGTGCAGATGGTCAATGAACATGGCAGCGTGGCTCATAACGATATCATATTAGAAAATATTTCAAATTAAAGACAAAGATGGTAAAAGGAATAATCTGTTAATTGGACCACAAGTTTGGCGTAGCAGCTGAGAGATCGGCTTCTGCGCCACGTGTTGTGGGTTTTTATGGGTGTTTATGTATATGATAATTTGTGTTTGAAGTCTTAAATATTAATATAATATACCCAAAATAATACATCTAATTAATACAATAACTTTACCATAGGATTAAAACTTCAACAACCCTACGATAACCGAGACTAACAAAAGATGCATTAACTGACAACCGGGGGATAGATCCCTTCTCACTCACGACAAAATAAACTTAGTCGTAAACTGTACCCCTTATGCCGATTTTAGTGCTCGACTAATAAATAAACTTATACGATTGTGGGGAGAGAAACTCGACAAAAAACTCACCAGAATTCAATAATAACTATATTACTATCACGCGTGCGTAGAAATACTATTTATCGGCTCGTATTTCTAATAATAAAAGGCGAGTTTTGTGCAATTGTGTACGGAATACCGACGAGGCTAACCTACGATTATTGAGTGTAATGATTGAATCCCTCAATGACAGATGGTAACACAATGGAGCCTATAGAATACCTTATTGTTAGGCCAATTTCGATCAATCCACGTATTGGGGGCATTTTTGCGTATTCATGTGGCGTTTGCGGAAATTCATAATATTTCATCATTTAACGATGACAGTTCCGAGTTTACATTGAATAGTGGTGATTATGATATGATTAATATGGGTGTTGATGAAAACCTTAATAAAATTGTTAAGTACACTTGGATAAAAGAAACGTAAACAAACGTTGAAAATACGAACAAAACAAACGAAACAAAGATGCGAAACTACAGTCCTACGATTTATCATGACGTGTATTCGGAACAAGAGTGTGACTAATGAATATGTACATCGAATAACTAATTACATTTAATTGCCACATCTCACTTTACCAACCGCTGCACATAAATATAATAGAGACGACGTAGAAAGCATAACTATCTATTCTTAAGGTGAAATCAATGTGAATGAAGAAAATATTGGCTCAACTGCTACACTGCCAGCAGTGTTGCGTGATGGTCTAGTCTAAAATAATGATGAGTTGTAAAGATAATATGTATAATAATTGTGGTAACTATTACAACGCAAAATACGAATTGATAAACATTGATCGAAAGAAGCTGCAAATAAATTAATATTTGCGTTTTATGATTGCAGTGATAATGAAACAGTTTCACCCGGCAGCGGACTTAATTAAAGCTCATGATTGTAATAACATCGATTTCGAAAATACATTAACACAATACTCATCAATGCTTTCTGTACTTATTATTACATGATGTATGAAATCGAGACGCAATGTGTTTAATGAGGTATGGAAGTATACCAGTAAAACAACATAAAATTGATGATTTAATGGGATTTAGTTCATTTTTGTGTTGAGTAAAATCAATACTAGAGCCTTTCAAGCGTTATGGACTGCGAAACCAAAAGCTTTATCATATTTTATATCTTCACCTCTTTATTTGTTCATATAATGCAAGTGGTATGAAAAAGTGGTATCGATAAATCTTCCATTACAAAATCGTTATGAGTATTTAGTCACGATCATTGTTCGTTCATAGATCAAATAACATAACACTAATTTCCATATAGTTAGCGTGATGACGATGCATTACTTTCCCTCCAACTTGATGTCCATACAAATAGTTAACGTGAATGGAACTAATGTATTACAAAACAGCTTCTGCTCTTGATTGTTGATATTTGTTAGATGATGAAAGAAAGAATAAATGAAGATTTTTGTCAATCATTTTGTTATAGGAATTTCAAAAACCTATAAAAGTAAACGATGCGACAAGCAAGGACAAGCAAGGACAGGGTGAAATGGCGCACATTGGGGGAGGACTACGTCCAGCAGTGGACTGTTATAGGCCGATGATGATGAAGATGATAAAAGTAAACATGGATAAGATTTCTTCCCAAATAATTATTAAAGCCTTATAATGAAATTACTTACATGGTAATACATAGTAGTGACGCGGTACAAGAATGTAAATTAGACCCGTAAGACAGAAGACCTACTCCACAAAAATATTAACCAAATTATCTTGCAAACAAAATGATGGATGATTTGCGGAAGTACATTGAAGACGAATTGCAGCTATGCCAATCGCCATATTCAATGTCTTACTAAACTGTAAGTAACTTTAACGTGAGTTTCTAAGTATCTTGCGATGGACCGTGTTAAATTCTTAAAACGACGTCATCGTTCACTATGAAAGTGAAGTAAGCGGCCCGCGACCGTACGAACGCTCAAGAGCAAATCTGGCAAAAAATAGTTTATTCGAACATTTCGCTCCTGTGCTAATTCTTGAATATTGTGTCAAACAGATTTTATAAAAGTAGTTCTGACAGTACACGTGTAACTCAGAAAACGTGACCTTCAGGACTATTCTCCATTCGTTAAAATAAACCTTACCTTTTTGGTACTTTGCATACAACGGCAAAACGGTCTCTGGGATCAAATGAAAATAGACACGTAATACTAGGGACAGGATAGTGTGAAGTGACATGGGTTACGAAATGCAAATATCTTATGTTAATTAGCGACAATTCGCAAAGTAGGACGGATAAGTTTCACTGGCGTGGTTCAAATCCCTAAGGACGTGGGCTGGAATGAGAAAACTCATTACGTGAGTGTGACCCAATTCAAAACAATTTTCTAATGCTAAACAGGATTAGAACCGGTACCCGCACTACTTCAAAACCTGTTGCATTAAGCGGTACCTCTTCCTTTTTATTCCATCTTGATGACACAGATAACGTCGGTATGTTTAACTGTTAGGATGATAGTAAAAGTTATTAGAGTTTGAACGTAGAATCTTTAATTTATTTCTTATAACTTAACTTACGAATAACTACGGCTAGCTACAATTAATTTGGCTCCGGCAATGAAGATTAAATAATCTTCATTGGCGAGTTCAACTAATTATTTTGGTACTAACTAAATCCTCTGGCTTTTACAATTAATCCCATAACAGCAATACATGTAAAGTATGAATTAGTTTCTTAACATAATCAAGTCAAATTCATCTCAAGTCAAGTAGTTGCAGTGAATGACCTCGGGGTTGAAGATATTAAACAACGTAGAAATTGTCCTTATTCTTAATACAATAAGGTCCATAAAGCCAGAAGTAATTTATCGGTAAATGTGTTAGGAGCACTTTGAGAGGTAAATATGCCCGTGGGCGAGGACATGCTACGTGATTCATTGCACACTGACGTCCCACTCTCGAATATCAGCATGGACAAAAAGCGTAATGATTTATTATTTCTTAAAGTGGTAGTTTTTCTTTGAACACTTTCGTCGCTTGGGAACAAGATTTTTGACTTGATTGCATTCTGGGACAAAAACACTTCTTTGGAAATTTCAACAAATTATACTCAATTTGCTTAATCTTCAGAACTTATGGTTGCTGCTGGCGTTATTTATATGCAAGGTTATTATTCGTAAGTGCGGTTTCATTTTTAGAAAAAGTGAGACAAGATAACCATAAACAGAAGTTTTAAAAATTTTAAGTGCGAGGTTTATGAGTAATTTTAGTTACTCTTTTTTCAGGTTAATGTTCAAACTTGAGAATATTTTAATGGACATTTATTTTATCTGTACGCATTTCGCCGTGTTGCGGTAGGCTAAACTGTTTTGTTGGTGTTGTTTTCTAGTTTCTTTTTATAAACTTTTACTTATTTCTGGTTTCGCATATTTAACTTATTTGATGTGTCCATTTTGATTACTTTATTGTTCCAGACTTTCGCTTATAATTTATTTGTCAACTTTACTAACTTATACTGGTGTACAAGGGTTAGATAAGTCAACCGCATTCTGCTGTTTTTCGTCTTATCTAAATAACTATCTAATATTATAATTAACATAATTCCTTATCTGGATAGTAATTTCCAAAGTCGTTGCTGTCCCTAAATGATCATAGACATTAGACGAAATCCCACACAGGCTGTAGCCAGTTTGCTACGAGTGCCTAATCAATCAACCACTTATTAATATTTGTATTGGCACGCTGATGGCTGATATGCTGATATAATATATATTGCCGATACATCGGTCTAAAGGCAAACAATCGGTTACGAGAGGGAACCGCGATTATGCGTGGAAGTGCACAGCTGGCCGGGCCATGCACATGCATATTCAAAGATCAGTCAATACTCAGTTTCCATTTTACGTGCGTAATCGGAAACACATCGGAACGATTGATTCTCGCTTGCCAATCAAATTGAAACTTTAAATCAGGACACCGAAATTTGGAATTTAATTGGTAACAAAATATTGATAATGAGTTATTCATTTCTATATTACTCGGTAAGGAAGAGGTAAACCAATGTAAGGGGAGCAAAAACCGCAAATTGTACTGCAGGCGTCAGAGTATGACGGTGATACGGGTATACTTTACGGAAGTGTGATGCATGCATGTCACACGACACAATATTGTCAGGAGAGCTTACGTAAATGTTGGTTACTGAGCTACCGTGTCGAATCGGGCACGCTGACGACCCCTGGGAATAACGGGGTCTTACTTACCTACCTATATCATAGGTAAGTATGCAATTCATATATAGGTAGGTAGATAGGTAGGTATACTTATGGCGTAAACGTGGTTCCTAGGTAGGTACCTACCTACTCTGAAACAGATTTGGGAAATTATCTGCATATATGAATCATTAATTTTCAATAAGGTCAGACCGTCAGGTGATATTCATTTCGATAGCCTACCTACTTAGGCAGGTAGGTATTTGGAATTCCAAAGTAATAGTCATTGGTGTGTGTCATTCACACGGAAGAAAAAATAAGGGGTTGCAATATTTTCATCTAAGTTTAATTTACGGGTGTTGCTGAATTAAGCATAGATTAAAATAGGTCCTAGTATGTTTTAAAAGTCATTTTTTCGTATCTTACGCCTTGGGTGACATATTATTTCATAAAAAAATATACTTAGGTAGGTAGGTAGGTATCTATTGAAATTTCTAGCAATAGAACCATAGATAATTAATTATCTATTGTACCTAATTATTATTGTACACTTAGTTATCAACGAGATAGGTAGGTAGGTAAGTACCTACTAATGCGTGGGAGTGAAGAGAATCGATTCCACACAACAGTGGGTAGTTGTGAGTAAATGTTTCTATTAGGTCGTTAGGTACAGTAGGTACCTACCAATCAATACATAATTAGATTACAGAGCTGATTGAGCGTGACGAAAAATGCATAGAGTTCCGGTATGTAGGTACCTACTTACTTACCTACACCTTGCCCACACTTGAGAATTATAAATTCGAGAATTTATTGTACTTAACCTACCTACTCCTTGAATTTTATCAGGACGAGCCTATTGTTTTCATTAATACCTACATCTAATTTAAATATACTTAATTCTAATAAAACAATATTCAGGAATAAACATGCCAGCCTCTTACCTGCTTTTTAAAGTACCTAGGTACCTACCTATTTAACAAAAGTTTTAACAACATTGTCAAACTATTCAAAATATGATAATTAACACAGAAACATGCCATAATTTATAATAATAAATCAGAACTAACCTGTTAAAAACACTGACGATCACCATAGTAAACAATCCAGCAAAATAGTATTTCAACGGTGAATACTGTTAATCAGTATTGCTAAATCCATCAACATGTAAGAGTCGCAAAAGAAATCAGGCACATTTTCACTTAAATGCACATTATTCTTCGATTCAACATTCGATATTAAAATTAAGTTCGATGTTCGAACGGTCACATCACGAAATCCGACACTACCACACACGACGGGTGACGAAAAGCAACTGAAGCTCTGATTGGTCGGCGGCCGTCGCATCAAACGCTCGACGGTCGGCTCGGCCGCGTTCGGCTCGCTGTCGCTGGAGATGCAGCGCGTGCGCGTGCGCATGCACCGAAACAAATGAAAATGAATAGGTACGACCAAACAATTTCATTTATCAAATTAATCTCGTTTGCTTTACGGATATGTTTTTTTTACTTCACATTCTGTAGATAAGGATCATTAATAAAGCTCCATATTTTTTAGTAGGTAGGTAGGTAAGTACCTATTAAATAGAAAAAGTATTAAGTAAGTACCTAATTGTGTTTACAACATTCTAGTCGTGCTTATTTAATCTAAGTGATATAATTATCATTATTTATATGTGCTTAACTACATACTGAGATAAGTAAGTACATAGGTAGGTAGGTAGGTAGGTACTTTAAATTGTAATTTTTTCCTTCACTAAAACAACTTTCTAATCATGGAAATGATAATCTTCATCACATGGAAAATGCAAAAAAAATACAAAAAGATAGATATTGCTTGCTTATGCTAAGCCTCTCAGAAAATATAGGTGTTCATTATGTAAAAAAATATTTCTTACTTTTTCACATGTGCAAATCTACATTTACACTTCCAAGTTCCAACAGAAACATTCACAGAAATTTTGTGTTCCAACTTGAAAAGCTTTTACTCCGTCCACGCTAGATAATGTACCTACCTTTTCCGACTGTTGCGAGGGCATCATTTTTCAGTGTGTTAGTCACCTGTGCCTTATAGATGCTACAAGCCTCTTCACTCAGTTCTGCGACGCATACAAATGTTCCTTATCATCTACCAACGAGACGTACACCACTCCAATGCATTTATTTAGACATACAGACATACAAATTGCATGCAATATGTTTAGGTAATGCAAAGGGCTTATGACAAAGCGTTTGTAATTATTTTTAGAATGGAAACGTGGTTGTTATATCTAACTATAAACGTGTGGTTCCTAAACTGCTGTTAAATTCGTAGTTAGTAATACTTTATCATTATTCATCATTGTGAATAGCTGGTTGAAATACATAATTATGCGTTCAAATAATTACAAGCATATAATTGGTTAAATGTTACCTAATTATTAACACTACCTAGATAATGTGTATTTTTCTTTCAAAATAGACATTGATAGTTCTAGGGGCCTAGACAATTTGCAATGTATTTCCGTAACGCGATAAGTTGATAACGTCCGAATCAAATCAAAATGTATTTAGGTATAAGACATTTATTATGTTTTGTTTATGAACCTTAAATTGTAGGTATAAATCAATAAACACTTTATTACAGCTCAAAGGAATCATAACCTCAGTTTTTAAAAGTTGAAGGCGATTTGAGATTCATCCAGTTTTTATAGCTCTGCAAGAATTATATTGGGGTATCTACCGGTTGTTAGTCGCAGACCACACGGACCAGTCACAGTAAATAAAATAGTAAAGGCAATCATTGGCTATAAAAAAATTACTGCATACATTCAAGTATTACAACATTCTGTTTTCCATATAGAATTAATTATATACAATGGCTTTAAATTGATTATGAGGATGTAAAATAAAATCATCCCTATTAAAATTATTTAAAAAAGAAAATATCTTTAATACTATAAATGAGTCGGTGAAACATAATATGCAATCTCTAGTGTGCTTTCGGACTTCGGTCTTTGCAATTCTTGCTCGCTTGACAAAAGCTCACGCAACCTTTATTACACCAACAGCTTGTTCACGCCTTTATCAAGATCTCAACTTCCTAATTTAGAGGAGAGATGGAGAGATTATCGGCAATTGAACAGGGAGGGGACCCGCTTAGGGAGAAACGGGGTCACTATGCGAGTATGCAGCCACCTGTGATAAACTATAGGGAGCGGTTAAGGAACAAGTATGATTTGACGAGATTATTAAGCTTCGGAAACATTTAGATAAATAAAATCCAATAAATTCTAAAAATAAATATTTAAACTAATGTTGAAATTGCTCTTGACACAGTTACATAAATAAATGCAGATGTAACACTGCAATATTGCAGTTGACGTAAGAACCACTAAATCAAATGATGTATCTCTTTATCAAAAATAACACAATAAGTTACTCATTCAATAAAAAAAATGGAAAGGTAGGTCGGAGATAGACATAAGGGGAAAGCAAGATTCCGTCACTTTTTGCTGTTCAATCTATCCTTGTTTATTATCAAGTCTTCTTTTTTAAATGAATTTAGCACAATACTTTAGATAAATAATAAAAATACGAGATTATTTATAGCATGTATGTATTCGTCATCGATTCATCTATAGTAAATGCATAAAACTTTACACGTAAAGTTGTAACAGACCATCATCATACATACAATGCTATGCGCGTACGCAAGTCTGAGTCAGACGTCATCAGACATGCAATGGCGCGTGTGTCCGTGGAACGAGCCCTACAGGTTAGCTCCGGAAGATCACCAAGTACAATAAACATGATGATCCATATATATCTAAAGATAATATCAAACTCGCCGAATTTGAAGGTCTAATCGAAGCAAAAACAACAGCAGATAAATGTATTATTATTGTTTGGAATGCAAGGCATTACGCAAGGCTCCAAATATGAAACTACGAGCCAAAAGAAAATATGTTACAGCTTTTGTTTGTGATGTTCGTATGAAAGATCCTGTCGTATTTGGCGTTGCATCTAGCTGGCATAAATGTCCAACACTTAGATGATTAGACCAATTCACAGTGGACCCTAACGAATACAATTGACTTATGAAATTAATGAATGTATTGTAAACTCTTGATCTTAATAAAATTATACATATTTACTAAAGCTTCTGATTGTCAATCATAGGACTTTTCTATTGTGAAATCATCACTACTCACTATCACTCCATATTATAAAACAAAGTCGTTTCCGCTGTCTGTCCCTATGTATGCTTAGATCTTTTAAACTACGCAACGGATTTTGATGCGGTTTTTTATAATAGATAGAGTGATTCATGAGGAAGGTTTTAAGCTATATAACATAACGCTACGACTCTTAGGAACGGGGCAGCGTGGGTGAAACCGCGGGCGGGTCGCTAGTACTTAATAAAATTTTGTTATAATTGCAACCTGTATTAAAACAAAAAAAAACAGTTTTCAGCCAAGCAATACAAACAAAAATATTAAAAATGCAATACGACGGTACTTACTTTACGCGACACAAAATCCTCCTGAGAATACGTTTCAAATTCTTTGCCTGTCATTAGCAGAAGTCATCGACCTTACTATGTTTCTTAAATAATCATTTCGAATCCCTTTACAAAAGGTCCATTTCAAAGGGTCACGGTCCAGTCCAACCCATAATTAACTCACCATGGAACTTCAATCGTTTTCAAATACACATTCGGATGACGGCAACCGTTTATTTGTACCGTTAGGGTCCTCTCGACATTCTAATATTCGTTATTTTATAACCATAAAAGACCAATTCGAAACTAAACCTTACATACTTACTGGCACGAAATGAGATCCCAATTTCATTTACTTACCTGCAACAATAAAATGTCATTAATTATATCGGAATTCAAAATGAGGAAAACTTTTTTTTTTAAAAAGCTTACTAGCAATGTGGGTCACACATTACTAGTATTCTTGTTAACCCCTCGTGCTAAGCTAAATGCTTGTGTTACGAGTGGGTTCACGTCGGTAGTGCAATGGGTGGGGTTCGAACCGGCAACCACATGATCGCAAGTCCGACGCCCTAGCCATTAGGCTACCGCCCGCTTAAAAAAACTTTGGCAACCAAGATGAAATTCCTATTTTAGCGTGACCATTTCTATTAGATTCGTCTACTGAGATGTCTTGCAAAATGATTCTGTGACTGACAAAATCTAAGTTGTGCAATTACTTCCACATAACAAGACAAAATCGTTGATGATATAAGAAAAGGATAACACGTTTATTTGGCCAACATCGTGACAAATAAATAACAAAATAAAGACAAAAAAAACAAACATAACTAAAACAAACGTAAAAGGATCTAACTCAACTTTTCCTTCTTTAATTTAGCGTTATAGCATGATGTTACAACCAACCTGGCCCAAAAATTTTGATAATAATTATTAAAGAAAAATTAATATCAATCATGCACATGCATGTTGAAATTGAAATGTTGTAATGTAGGTATATCATATTGTTATGCAATCTGTGACAAGTTTTTTTAATCCCGTAGGTATTATCCAAAATCCCGCTTATGGCTCACCTATAATATATAAGGAAACCGATCCGATAAAAAAAACATTACAACGATACAAAAAACTAGCCAATAAAATTGCATCAACATCAACATTAAGGGTGCCTAAATCGTTAACTTCGTGATGCAAACTTGTGATGAAGTGCTACGCCATAGTTTCCACTCCTTTGAGTTCTAATACAGCCGCCACTATAACAATAATAAAATTATCATTAGGAATTATTCATACAGCATCAATGTATGTATCAAGTGGCATGGCCGGTTTTTGCAAGAGAGGTCAACCCACCAACACCTGATCTTCAATTGTTATCTTTGCAACTAGTTCCAAAATCTCGTTTCAGTCGACCATTCCGATGAGAGCGTGATCGGGTTTGACCTGAACGATTTTAATTTGCATCTGATTGCCATTTGAAGTTTGGAAAGTGGATTACACTTTTTTGAGTAAGTGTATTAAATGGAATAAATTTAGCGACTGTGTGAACATAACACGAAGTTGAATCAACTAGGCGAAAATAATATAATAATATAAAGTTTAGTGTAAGTAACGGACCCACAGGCAATATTGTTCGTGATCTTGGATCACTTATCTTGATTATGATTGTGTTTATAAAAATGTGGTTCAAATGCGCTAGTTTACAGTTCAACATACCGCATTCCGCACGAATAACCGAACCTTATAATAATAAATCACGTGATAAACTCTTGCATCGAACTTTCTAAAACCAATTTACGGAGTCATGTAAGTGGGCAATAATTTGGTCTAAGCCCTAAGCTGCCCCGAAGCTAAACAGCAATTTCGTATACGCCTCCTATGGTATGGAATGAGCCAATAAGCGCAATAATTATACACTTAGGAAATACGCAATAGACGATACGGGAGAAAGTAAATGGTAAGTGATAGTCTGATACAGGCCTCAAGTAAAATTGGTAACATAGAACTAGGAACAGAATGTACAGATTGCATGGTTGATGGCTTCGATTTGACCAAATTCTAGAAGTAAAGTAGAGCGGTTCCTTAAAAATAGCTTATCAAACCAAAGCAACATAGAATTATTGATTTGTGTCTATATTTATGCTTGGATTACAAGCCAGCTAGCAATTCGGCATATAAGCAAAAATATCCAGAATCATCCAAATTGTATGTTACAAGTTCTATGACAATGCTGTTTCAACTACTGTATTATACTCATGTGTATTATGTTATTAACTCTCATTAGCCATTCTATAACCACTCAAACCACAAACCTTAAATTATACACCCACTTTCTGGGTTAACAACAGTTCGAGCAATTTTGACAGTAGGTACCCTTGCCTACATCTTTGACTGGGAAATGGGAATAATGTTCCTTCTAACGACTCCCAGGTTACCTCAGGGCTTTGTGGCAGCTTTTAGTTCTATCTACTGACGTTGATTAAAACTAATCTCGTTAGGCTGGGGCTTTAAGTTCAGTAAACGATTATTTTGACTGTAGGGAGTCTTAACCAGACCAGCAAATGAACTGCATTCTTATAATTTCTTGCTTAAAAAGTTTATCCATCGGATTGCTGTCCGATTTTGTAAATGATTTCATTTACGACCCGACTTAACATTATCATGACATGGAGCCTTTCTGCAAGTTTATTTCTCTAAAAAAACAAGAAAACGTCTAGTGGAATAAAAAATAGAATTATACGATGCATTGCATACGGATTGAGAAAGTTTACGACTTAACGCATACGATTAGGGACAAAGGAATAAATATTCACAGAGAAACTGACCGTTTACCTTTTACGATGCGATCCATAGGTACACGTCTAATAAAAAGGGGTGGTTGTTTGGCTGCTTAATACGTTTCGGACAATACAGCTAACAATAGCGTTTTTATTTCATAAGGTGACCCAGTGGCACCAAGAAAATATTCTCACAAAACTGACAATGACATACAAAAGGATGCTGTTATTCACACAGTTAACTCTTTATTATGTTTGAGATTAGACTATTCTACCGGCCAATGTGTGGAGCATTATGCTTTTAATTTGTATACAGCATGATGTTTTAGAAACTATTTTAATCCATACTGTAGATTTCGTTCATCAATATAAGGCTCTTAAGTATTCTAATCGAGTGAAAATGGTAAAAATAAAAAATAGAGATAAGCTACAATAGGTCAAGGCAAGTAATACAATATTGAACAGATACTGATTGCCACAGGAATATTGTGTTGTTTTATTCAATAACAGATAACAGACCTTGACTTAGCACGGTTTTTACCGGACGATGGACTAATCGAAGCTTGCAATGACAGTTGCAGATTTTCAACTTTTATAACATAACATAACATACCATCTCGCCTGTATTCCCCGAAGGGTTAGGCAGAAGCGTACAAATGTACACCCACAGTTCGCCAGTATGTTTAGGTCCCATGTAATAGGGGGCGAGCCTATTGCCATTAACCGGGCACAAATTCCAAACTCCGAGCTGCTACCGGGGATTTCATAGAAAAACCCAATAACACTTTGCTCGACCTGGGAATCGAACCCAGGACCTCTAGCGTAACAGTCACCATAAGGACCACTAGGCTAATGAGGCAGTTCAACTTTTATCATCATTTTATGATATACAATTCGCTCACATTATCTCTCTGTCAGAATTCTGGAGATCCGCCTGTATGTAGGTAATAAAATCAAGTTCACAAAGCAAGGTGGAACGAGCTACAAGTGTGTAACAAAGCTTATAAAGGGGACAAAGCTGAAAACAACGACGTGTGGAAACTACCCTTACATCTCAGGTAGGTCAGTGACCCGGCTCTTATTCGACCCCTTTCTTTTCTTCAGATTATTTTCAGAACAATGCTGTCGTGGTTTGAATATTGATGTAGGGACATCAATCTTAGCCATAATTTGCTTAACCATGGCTTTAATAAACAAATTTAGTATCACCGATCGGATAACTTATTCTGTTATAAACTAAAGATGCTTTTTTGGTGTGAAAATTATCGACGTCTACAAATTTCGAAATACATGAAGTAAACTTTGTTCTACCCTCTTTTGCTTAGCTATGTACACTAATCTTTTCTGTAGAATTCTGTATAGGTAAAATTTATGTCCGTCAGTAGCAAGCTAAACCCATCATCGTGAAATGTGGTTTGCGTAATACACACAAATTACTTGCACAAATAAATCTGATGCGGAGTCACAAAGCAAACATGTGCAAGCCATACAAAATGTTTACATTGGTTTGTATCGAACCCACCATCCGCCATCTGAGGCGGACACCCGAATCTGCGGCAAATAGGTTGTCAAAATATATTTATAACATAACATAACACCATCACGCCTGTATTCCCCGAAGGGTTAGGCAGAGGCGTACTAATGTACACCCACAGTTCGCCGGTATGTTTAGGTCCCATGTAATAGGGGGCGAGCCTATTGCCATTAACCGGGCACAAATTCCTAACTCCGAGCTGCTACTGGGAATTTCATAGAAAAACCCAATGACACTTTGCTCGACCTGGGAATCGAACCCAGGACCTCTAGCATAGCAGTCGCGCTCGGGACAACTTGGCTAATGAGGCAGTTATATTATTTACAGTATAATTATTTACATAATAAAATATATTTATTACTTATGTAAATAATTATAAAATTGTAATAGCAAAACACTTTTAATAACACGAATTCCAGTCTTTTATGAATCAGTAGGTACTTAGTAGTATTTTGTTGGGTTTTAAAGAAAAGGATAAGATAAAATTTAGAGTTAGAAGACCAAGATCAAGAATAGGGATTATTCATAGATGCAATCGAACAAAGTTATCCTATTTCATTAAGAAAATAGACAAAATCATTTCAATGGAACCACCTACATGAATAGAGCTCTTATAAACAGGCACAGAGGGTTACAAATGATGATGATAATAGATACCCATACCCCTGAACCACTCCATAAAGGCCATCAAATATTTGTGCCGTGCAGGTACCCAACCGCGAACCTAAACCTAGAAGCAGATCGCTCAGCCACTCTTGCCGTGAACCGTGTCCTACGATTCAGTCTCGCTCGATATCCTTTGAATTCTTATTCGGTATGCGATTAATATACGCGTGATCGCGTCTTCGCACTTCGCACGTGCAGACAGAAAAAGATCTCAAGATTTATAATAATACAGGTATTATATTAAAAAGTATTCCTTACAATATTTGGATCAATATTCCAGCATAGGAATATTAAACCTTAAGGAATTAATATTATCTTCTAGCGACCTGTGCACAGCTCCGCTGCGGAAATCTTCCCAGAATATCAGGTGTTTTATAAAAAAAAACCTTTTTATACAAACCTCGTCCTGACATAACGAACACAACGAAAATAAATTATCAAACTTGGTTCAGTTGTTCGGAAGTTATGCGCGTACATAAATGTCGGAGAATCAGATTTAAAACCTTCTAATATTTTCTTTTGTATTTTAAATCATTTTTCAAGTTTATTAGTTTTTTAGTTTATTATTCTTATAATTCGCCTAGATTTTGCAATCGGCTATTTAAATATGATCCACGATTTGTATCTAACAAAAAATGCTTATAACTCGTAGCTAAGTTCAAAGATACAACTGCCATTATAACTAAAGCAATTATCAGTCTATAGTATCGTTATATCTGCTCCATCACAACTTAAACTCATGAAAGACATTCCACGACCACAAAGAGAGGTGAAAATGGGAGGTATTAAACCAGACCAGACACGCTCCAACAATGGCTCTTTTAAAGCTTTTGTCTGATCTGACTGCGCGGAGATGAATACGGATCTCTTATACGTGGTTAGGGCTCAGGATATTTATTCGTTTTTCAATGATTTATGGTCACCTTGTTAAGGAATCGAATGTTTTGACGATGCTTGGGATGAAATTAGAATAAATCTAAAATTTACGTTATTTACGAAGAAAGGATATTATTACTCGTAGACTCGAAACGCATAAAGCGAGTTGACGTTTTAATGATCGAAATGAAAACGAACGAGCATTTCTTTATAAAAAATATCTCATAGATTTTTAAATGTAAAATATTCCTGTTTACTACTTATAACCATTGGCAAGTGAAGTTCTAAGCGACTCGAAGCGTGTTGATGCCACTTAAAATATTCTAGAGATAATAGCGATAACGTCATCTTCAACTTAGTACACACTTAAACGGAAAGGGGAACTATGAGAACAAAATTACTTATGGACATTTGTCATTTTGTAAAAACTTTTAATTATTAGACGTTTCCTAAATTTAACATGCCATCACGCCTGTATTCCCCGAAGGGTTAGGCAGAGGTGTACTAATGTACACCCACAGTTCGCCGGTATCTTTAGGTCCCATGCAATAGGGGGTGAGCCTATTGCCATTAACCGGGTACAAATTCCTAACTCCGAGCTGCTACTGGGAATTTCATAATAAAACCCAGTAACACTTTGCTCGACCTGGGAATCGAACCCAGGACCTCAAGCATAGCAGTCGTGCTCAGGACCACTTGGCTGATGAGGCAGTTCTAAATTTAAAGTAAGTAGGTCTGTGTCATATCGTACCTTGGATTAAATATAGGTAACTTTTAATAAAACAATAAATCGGAATGCTAGAAGAACAGTGTGATGAGACAAAGTTGCGGACTGAAAGATAATGTAGTGACACGTATTGAAAAGAATATGCTGAGATGGTCTGGATTTGTTGAGAGAATGATTGAAAGACGATTAACGAAAGGAATTTATAAGGCGAATGTCACTGGAACGGCTGAAGAGGTCGTCCTAAAAGGACATATTCGTACGCCGATCTTATTGACCGAAGGGTTAGGCAGAGGTGTACTAATGTACATACCAGTTCGCCGGTATATTTAGGTTCCATGTAAAGGGCGAGGCTATTATCGAAACTCCGAGATGCTACTAAAAAATTCATACAAAAATCCAATTTTTTTTTTTTTAAGGAATATGGGGGGCCAACCAGCTGACGTATCACCTGATGGTAAGCGATAACCGCCGCCCATGGACACTCGCAACATCAAAGAAGTCGCAAGTGCGTTGCCCGCCTTTTAAAAGGGTTTGGGCCTCCGCCGGTAACCTCACTCACTTGGCGAAACACAACGAGGCGTTGTTTCACGCCGGTTTTCTGTGAGGCCGTGGTATCACTTCGGTCGAACCGGCCCATTGTTGCCGAAGCATGGCTCTCCCACGTGTAAAACTCGAACCTAAGAGTTTTATCGTAGCAGTCGCGCTAAGGATTACTAGACTAATAAATCAACTATAAATATGAATAAGTTACTACCTTTCTGCCTTCTGATGAAATCAAAACTATCAGTATAAAGACAAAGTTGTCATTTTTACTGTAAACAAATGTCCGCAAGCATTCTCACGGTAAATTGATTCAATCTTTTCGTTTCCACGAGGGAATGAGCACCGGTTTGATTCGATTCCCAAATGCAGGTCAGACCAAATTGCGAAGCCATCTGAATTCTTTGAAATTCAGTGCACCGTTTCGCTTAGCTAGGTATTGATAGTATTGTAAGTCAAGCATTAAAACTTACTTTTACTTACAATTACTGACTTATTTTATTCGATATTGCTTTTAAATTAGTTTCCTTAGTGTTGGCTTCATCTTTTTCCTCAATATCTTAATGTTGTGACCGGTTGGGATTTATTAAACATTCATTCAAATTATATCTAAGCAAACAATGAATGAATTAACACACATTGAAGTTTTATTTTTATTTATCAACCAACTTATAAGTACCACAGATAAAAGAATACTAGTATAAGTACTTACAGTTTACACCACACATAGAAGTTATAATTAATAAGCAATGACTCAAACTACTAAATATAATTTACAGTCGGGGTTTTTACGTATCGTGCGTTTTTACATTATTATACCGCGTTATATACGCGATATAGTATTATATTACACTGACCATGGTACCTTTCGAGGACTCTTCAATCACAAAGTATTAGAATTAGGGTTGCGCCCTACATCATCGTACCGCAGCGTTTCTAACAATGAAACACGTCTCATTATAATAACTTTAAACCCGGATTACACGGGTTTTAGTGTAAACTCAAAAAATCCTATGATTAAAATATGCAAAAAGCAGAAAAAGTATTTGCAATGGTAATTTTGGTTACACACAGTAAACAAAATGAATTATTTCGATTCTAACATTTTAGAGTCGAATGTGGATGGGGTCGAAGTTTGATAATACATACATGACATCACGCTTGTATATCTCGAAGGGTTAGGAAGAGGCGTACCAATGTAAACCCATAGTTTGCCGGTATATTTAGGTCCCATATGATGGGGGCGAGCATATTGCCAGTAACCGGGTATAAATCCCAAGCTCCGAGCTGCTACTGAGAATTTCATAGAACCAATAACTGTTTGTTCAACCTGGGAATCAAACCCAGGAACTCTAGCGTAGCAGTCGTGTTCAGGACCTAGGCTATTGAGGCAGTAAATAAAATATTTCATAAAAAAAAAATATAAATTAACTGATTTGAATTAATCTTTTCTTTGATCTATCGCCACTGACAAAACAATACGCCTAGCCCTTTGATATTTTCAAATGCAGCGAAAAGTCAATTGCAAGCTGTCAACGCAACATTTGCAACAAACCATTGTCCAACATCGGAACATTTGTTAATTCGAGATGTTATTTCAAAAATTACCATAATCGGTGCAGCCAGCCGTAAAGACGTTTTGAATGGGCCAAGGGTGGCCAACAATCTACAATCAGGGAACATAGACGAGAGTGAAACTTTAAAACCATTTTCCGACTTGTTACAAAGGTGTAAAGACTGTTTTGCTCTGTACAAATTTTGCAATGTATCTTGATGTATTTGGGAGGTGTAAATATTCAGAATTAAAAGGGTTAGTTCAATGACCCGATTGCCCGTCGAGATAACGTGTAAACGTGTTAATTTGTGTTAGTTGCATTGTCAAAAGATTTTATCAAGTTGTTGCAACCAAATGAGTAATCTCAAATTTATTAGACTACAGAAGTCTGGGAAACAACGTTATGACCACATTTTCTGTAAACACTAAATGCTCAAAAAAGCGTTGAAGTTTAAAAATACATCACATTACAACATTATAATAATAAAAGCAACCCGGAAACAGAAAACGCTTAAGTTAAGTTATCAAATTATAACAAAACAAAATAAAATATACGTCAAGTGATATGTCTAGTTTGTATGGCTGTGTAAATTTTATGGCTCATAAAACTGTTCGAACATAGACATCGTCCACCATGAACAATTTCCCCTTCAAATATATTGCAAAAAAACCTTATTCTTCATCGTAAAATTGCGTCCGAAATTGTGCGTGTTCTAGCAATAAAAATGGCTATAATTTTCCTGTACGTAATAAAATAACTGAGTCCAAATCCAAATTGAAAGAGGACGACATTTTTATAGACCGTTAAAATATGGTTGGAACAGATCATAGTATTCAAGGGTCACCATTAAGGCCGGTTCCCAATAACAAATCCGTCGATAGATTTGCTTACTGGAGATAGGATTTAGACATTACTTGAGTAGGTACCTACCTATGTCAAATCCTATCTCTAGTAACCAAATCCTCTGACTGATTTAATATTGGGACCGGCCGTAAGTGATACTGCTTTTGAGCTTTAAATCTTTAATAAATCCGAGCATAATCTCTAGAAATCATTTAAGTATCTGAAATGTATCTAATATTGATTCAATTTACATATTTTAAGAAAAAAAATGATGGCACTTATAATCATTACACAAATCCAAAAATCTAAAGAAGAAGCTACTTTTGCTCGGAATCTCAAACCCCTTACTTTGAGAAAATTGGTACTTTTGTTTGAGAGCTACGATGCCTCAGAAAGACACAGAGATACACACGTTAAACTTCTAACATCCCTCTTTTTTCCGTTGGGGTATAAAAATAGATAAGAGAGACGGAAATCTCTCTACTTCTCTCTACTATTATAAAATTGTAAAAAATATGTTTGTTACGGGTTGGAGCTAAAACTACTGAATACTCTTTAATTTTGTTCCTCCAACTTAAAAACTGGTGAACTTCGATACAGCTTGATCTCTCTGATGTATAGAGCTTGACTTATCTGATGTATAGTAGGCCCATACAAAGAAGAGATTATCACTGTCGGTTTTTATATACTTTTATATTATTTTTGGATTCCATTTCTAATCCTACTATAGCTTCAGGTGAGCGAAGCCGCGGGCAAAGGCTAGTAAATAATATACCGATACAATAATTGGTATTATGCTAAGATTCACAATTGATTATTAAGTCTTGACACAATAAGAATAGGATAAAAGATTTAAAAAAAAAATTATAAGCCCAAAACACAACAAATTGTAAATCATTTGCAAAACATTAGGTATGTCAACAAATTCATTGGTGTTATGATTGAATGATTTTATAGTTGTCAGCGTCCAGAAATACTAGTTTCGTGCAAAATTTATTTACACATATCTTCACAGGTTTATTTTGTCTGAACAAAAATTATAATGTTATTCACCAGGTTGGTTATTGTAACACGAGTGTCCCACTTCAAATTCCAATTCATTGTCATCATGCCTTTTATTATATGCGAGATTTTTTGCAATGTTAGCAACACAAACTTTTTGTTTGTCTATCGTTAGCAAACTTGTCAGTTATACTTTTGGCGAAATATCACCTTCATTAAATTATTGCATTATGACTTTTAAAAACGTCCACTAGAGTTCAAATTGCAATGTAACAAAATTCTATGACATCGTTAGTAATTCAATATCCTGTGAAACAAAAAACAGTCGCATTAACACACGCTATGGGATTATTGGGAATGGAAACAGATGGTCGTTTTTCCATAAGTGGTTTATCTTATCCGAGTTGACGATTATATCATCGATGTAGGTACTACGGCGTTAATTGATTCGTTCATTAATGATCAATTTATTTAACGCTAGTAAACCTTGAATCCCATTTATTTTTTTAATTTAAGGACACTTACAAAATTGTGTTTAGAAACACATTTCTTCCATTAGAATGTTAACTTTTATACACTATAATCCGGGGTCAGAACAATGTAAAAGAAAAACATAAAATGTATCAGCTGCCTCTCTGGATGTATTTAAAAGCAGAAAAGATAAGGTTATTTATATGGGTAGGAAAGTTTATTATAGATTTGGTGCCTCATTAATAGTGAAATTCTGACCACCTTTTGTCGTAAAAATTTGAAACCAATGTAAATTGTGATTTTTTGTATCGCATGGTGCACTCTATTAATAAATTGTCTTATTAATAATGGATCGTGTTTTGTTTTTACAGTATACCTTTTTTATGAAAACATAATTATATATATTTATATTAACTGCCTCATTGTCCTAGTGGTCCTGAGCGCGTCTGCTACTCTAGAGGTCCTAGGTTCGATTGCCAGGTCGAGCAAAGTTTTCGGTTTTTTCTAGGATACCTATTACCAGTAGCAGCTCGGAGTTTGGAATTTTTACAATGGCAATAGGCTCGCCCGGTCGCTCTGCTACACGGGACCTAAACATACTAGCGAACTGTGGGTGTAAATTAGTACGCCTCTACCTAACCCTTCGGGGAATAGATGCGTGATGGTTTGTATGTAATTTTATATTCTACTGTTAGGTAGTTTTAGTTTTAGCTACTTTAATATTAATACAAAATTTATTTCGTATTGTGTCTGAAATGACTATCAAAAGTAAAAATATGTATTCTCTTGGATTTCTTAGTAGTAGGTACGGACGGATACTTCAACTAAAATTGACCTAAAAGTGTCAGACCTGTAGTGCATTTTTTAGTAAAAGCGACAACTCATCGGTTGCCTAAAATTGTTGTTTTTTTTTCATCTTTTCCTTTTTGTATCGATATGTCATGAACTCACATATGATTGATATTTGTGATCGGAATCCAGTCCATGACTGAAGTTGGCTGCAAGTAGTTTTGCAAGAATTGGGGTCGTAAATAATTCGCATAATTGTGTTATAATTATTGCCCTCACTAATTCCGATATTTTTGAACAAAAATAGTTTACATGTCAATAAAAAAAATTACAAATTTAAAATTGACTAAAAAACTTTATTTGGAACGGCTAACTTCAGACGTGCACAATTATTTCGACCTTAATGTAAGTATATTTTTGTTACTGTGCTCTGATTGAATTGAATACATAATTTTCTTGTCAATAAGTTTTACTGCAATTCAACAGCTGCTTCTTTGATTTCAACGGAACAAATAAAATATGTACTCATACATGAAAGTAAACAACGTTGCATATTTTGATTGTATGTTCAAAGTGACCGGATGTCCATTTCTATTATCCGTGAAATTTGCTCCAGCCTTTATATGATAAGAAGGTCTATATTTTTTAAAGATTGTATAACGCTAAAACTAGTTCAGGCAACATTATTATTCAAACGCACACTATTAAAAATTTAAGATTCTTACTCTGATTTAGCCTTAAATATTACGAACATTTTTCACAATTAGGCAGACCCTACATTTGTAAGAAAAGCACATTGTCACATAAATTATTTAATATTAGAGAAAGTTGGGTTTTTCTTATGTTTACGGTTCGTTTTAAAAAATACATTTAAACCTTAAACACATTGTTAAAAAAATTTGGCTTCTAAATTATAATTAGGATAATTAATTGTACTAATAAAATCACGACATTTTTCCCTATTTATCAAGCAAGTTAACCCAATTTATGTCAAAGTGACAAAAAACGTGGCGCAATTAAAGAATATTAAGCATAAGCACGTACTCAAAATAAGGGCAAATATAACAAAAAGGAAGAGCAAGAAAATAAAACAAGCTTTCCGAACGGAAACAATTAAAGAATTTTGAAAAATTCGTTACCGTTTAATTAAATCAGGGTAAGAGTCACAAGTAACGAACCATGAAGTCACGCGCCGCGCACTGACGAACTTTACCTTTTGAGTGTTATAAGTTTCAAATAATCAGTTTTGAGCCCCATTCCGATAAATTAAAACATTATTAACATTTTTTTAATTCGTGAGGTGGGACATTTTTTTTATTAGAGGTGTCACGTAGCATATTCATAGCAGTATTCATTTCATAGAAATCCGCCAAATAGATCTTAAGTTATAAACAGACATACAGATATACTCACAGGCAGACAAAAAAAATAAAAATTATTCTTTCGGCTTCTGTATCTTTCAATTAGTCTCCCCCACTTATTTTTTCAATTATTTTGCAATTATAGAAACGAATTTTTCTACAGAGATACTAAGTATAGATTATGGCAATGAACAATCGGTATCTAATTTTAATCGATAATAAAAAATACATTAATGGTTTAGGTACGAGGTAAGCTTAGCACGAAGGGTTAACAAGAATACTAGTAATATGCGACCCACATTGCAAGTAAACTTCATTTAAAAAAAAAATTGGGTATAGGTATTTTTATTTGTATTGTGTGATTCTAATTTATGTACTTAGTTAAAAAATGTCTACTCTTACAACTTGCAACTTATATGAAATTTATGTAGGTATTTGATAATTATAACAGCATAGCTTAAAATAACTTGAATGAAGTAACTGACCTTCAATCTAATTCAAGGTGCCACTGAGATTAATATGTCACCCCTGCCACAGATAATAGAATACCCCTGCTAATCGATAAAAATGGAATTGAACTGTGAAATATATATGGGACATCTCGTTCGTAGTACGATCATAACTAATATTATTTTAATAAATATAAGTTTCCACAATATCTATAAAGAGGTTTTCAAAAGGTTATCGTTAGACATTATGTAGGTATTATTATTAAAATATATTAAAATTTATTAAAATGTATACAATCCGTATGCTTAATACGTGTTTCATCTCAAAGTCGTCATTTTCAACAGCTTTAGAAAATAAAATTTCTCACATATTTTTTAGAATTTACAATTCTATTTTAAAAGTCAAGGTAAGTACGTGTTTTACTTAGCATCACATCACACACTTCTGTACCTACTTAAAATAATAATTCATAACAACTTATTAAGTCACTTTACATAAGTGAGTAGACGATTAACTTTACTATGAAGGCACTCTCATTTCTTCAGTCAAGGTGATAAGAGCGCCTTACGAAAGTTTAGAGCTTTCACTGACTTTAAAAACAAACGTTCAAAAACTAAAAATCCAATAACGAAAAAAAATTACTGAAACATAAAAAACAGGTTTTATTTTCTATGTCCAGGAACAGTGGTGTCTAGTCATAGCCATGGTCGCATGCCGCTGCTGCCCTTCCTTTTTCGTAGGCGAGTAATAAATACTTACTTAATATAACATTTCTCGCAAAAAAAAAAAATTAATCTGTTCCAATTAAAAGATCAATAGATTAAAAAAATATGATATAGAAATCCAAATTGTTTTCTATTATTACATTGTGAAAATAAAGTTCTAAAGCTACCTCCGTTGCGCCATTCGGAGTGTACAATCAGGATGGTTGGAAATTGACATCACTGGAGCGTACCTAATACACGCTTTCCAGCAACAGACACAGTAATATTTTGTACTTGATTCCAGCGTCGATTTTACACAGAGCGTTATCTGAGTCGTACGTGTGTGTACTTCAAAGCGGCCACTAACAAAGCTACACGACACGACACTGCGGTCGACATGTCGCAATTTACGCCGTAACGTCCCGTTCGCGTTGTGAAAAATATGGATGTATTTTTTGTAGAGTGCACGATAAACTGCAAACGATGCAAATTGACGCCTTTGACGGTGTGAAGTGCTATCTCAGTTTCGGCAATTTTTAACGCGCGACATATCCCACTTAATTATTTCGTACGATACGCGGATACGCGTATACGTGAGCTGAAAATAATTAAAAATAACTGCTCTTAACGAATGCAGTTTCCAAAAAAATAAAATGGACGTCTGTTTTAAATTCCCGTTACTCCACGACATGTAATGGTAATTTCAAATCAGTCACAACCAGACATTCAAAGATAATATAAATTATTGTATTGCAGATCCGAACACGCGACTGTCCCTTAAAAAACGGTTCGAAATTAAAACTCAAACCCTTTGTAATTACTACAATAGAAGTAAAAATTTTGAATTTGGAATTCAAGTATCTAAGTTCATTGACAAACACGCGTACGACAAAATTAATTAGTTCCATCAATCATTGGTTGAATGGTGTCAGTCTAACACCGGCCCACTGGTTTGAAAAAGGCCAACTATCGAAAAAAAATGTAACGTGATTCGACCATTGTGTGTTAACCCTTCCATTACTGGGTTGATAAAAAGTTGTGACGCTAGAGCGGGGCTCGCTAGCGCTTGGGCGGAGATATAGTGGGACAATATTTTGAATACGTTGGAGATATGATAAGTGAAGATTTATTTTTGGATCGGGTTGGACGTGCTATTCGATGTATGTGATTTGGTATGTCTATGTCTGTTGTTTATTTACATAATTTTGATAAGTAGTGACGATAAGTGAATAATAAAATTACGATATCTACCAACAATTAAATTTGTAGGTAATATGTTTATTAAATAATGCACACGCTGTTTACTATTTACAACTAATTTGCGAAATTATCAATGTCAGAACATTATGAAATAAAAAAAAATGTCATTGATATGACATCTTTGTTGTCCTAAAATGAATTTATTTATTTTAATGCTGAGGTTAAAACATGATTTGTTTAAATTACATTTCATTATGTTAAAAGTATAAATATTTGCACGATTGAAAAGGCGAATATAGTGAAACTCATATTTATTCTTAGACGAACCTATGTTACCTATGTACTTGCAAATAAATATATCATTCATTCATTAATGGAATGGAGGGCGTTGGCTGTCCGGGGGAACATGTTGGCTCGTAGGTTCGCATACTGCACTAAGGAGGTAAAAGTGACTCTCTTTAAGGCATATTGCCAGTCATTTTACACATGCAGCCTATGGGTCAGCGGTACTCAGGCGGCACTCAGCGTACTCCGTATTCAGTACAACAATGTATTTAGGATGCTGTTGGGTTTGCCAAGGTTTTGTAGTGCATCTGGCATGTTTGCAGAGGCACGTACAGATGGTTTTCATGCAATTATGAGAAAAAGAGCTGCGTCACTGCTACACCGTGTGAGGACTAGCACCAACAGCATTCTAAAGGTGCTGGCTAACAAACACGACTGTCCGATAATGAGGCATTGGATGTCGCTTCATGTCTCTTTATAAATTTATTGTATTTGATTGTATTCACTAACATAGCCCTAAGTACTTACTAACACATTATGGATCTTGATATCTGAATTAAATGGTTTATTATTATTAAATTTTATATGCATTTTATAATATTATACTACATAGTTACCATCACGCCTATATATATTCCCGAAGGGTTTAGCTAAGGTTCTGATGTTTAGAACAATTTTAAAATTTAGAGATAATACTATTGCACTCACGCCTATATATATTCCCGAAGGGTTTAGCTAAGGTTCTGAGATAATAGTTTAGTTACATATGATACGATCGTTACGAAAGAGCCCGTCTATTGAATTAACCATCCTTTATCTAAAAAATATAGATCATCGAATCGATCATCGGGAGATCGATGTCAATCAATCGAGTATTTTTGTCATCTATTTATTGCCATGACAATATATTATGTGATACAAGTACGAATCGATAAAGTTGTAACTGCAAAACAAATTGTGTCGAAATAGATTTTTTATTATTATTATTTGGACGCATGCCCCCTGAAATGTTAGCGACAATGCGATTTATGTCGAACTGTGATAATTTACATATCTATAGGTGATACTTTGAATATGACAGCAATCTATCATGCGCGGTGACAATGCGCGCGCGCCCTCTGCCGACCTTTCGACGTATTTCGGAACAGTCGAGCAAGAAAAGTAAGGGGTGTCGCGCACATATTTTTAGGGAAGTAATTATTTTATTTTTTCTAAGTACCTACGAGTAAATCTTGTTAAAAATATTTATCTACGTCAGTCGCGGCAAATTTTACTTTATAAAGGTCAAGAAAACCTATTTTGATTTATTTATACATGAGTTAACTGACGGTTAATTGTGTATGGATAGACTACGATTCCTTGGACTCCGTTTCGTAACAATAACTCGATCCTGAAGGAGCTTCGCATCAAGGATAGACTTTCGTCGATTGTTCAGATGCGAATACTGAAATTCTTTGGCCATATCTCCAGAAACGAGAGCTCCATGGAAAGGCTGGTCATCCAGGGCCAAGTTGAAGGAAGATGAGCTCGTGGCCGATCTCCAACGCGCTGGACTGACCTTATTATGAAAGCTACCCAGATCACAATGGTACAGTGCTCTCCTAATGCCACTAATCGTCAAAAATGGTGCTCAGAGAAGAGAACGGTGCCAACGAGAACCCAGCGGTTACACCATCATTACTACCACGACCACTCTGACAAGAGTGTCCGACTAAGAAGAAGAAGAAGACTACGATAGTAGTTTATTAGGTCTTATTAAATAAGAACTGCAGGTAACTGAAGTAATTAACTTTCTATTTTAAAAAAATATTAAATTTTGGCCAAATGTTTTGGTAGTACATGAGTAATAGCGCCATAACGCAGAAATAACACAAACATTTGTGGGCTCGCCGTTCATTATCATTGTCATTTGGTACCGAGAGCGAACGCAATTGGCATAACAATGCCGCGTCGGCGCATCTTTTTCCAATAAAAAAGGCTGATTTGCATTATGACATTTGTTGTTGTCGCTGACTGACAGGCGCCTAGTGTCAAAGTCAAATGTATTATTTTTGTGTTAAAAATTTACATTAGAAAAGATTCAATGAAGGGTTGAGTATTGATTAACTACGGTATCGTTATAATTCAAGTATTATTAATTTAGGGCTGACACATCCGATGTATACCGAACCACGTTAGCCAGTCTTTATACCTTTCTTGTTTTGTTCAAAAAGTGGCAATTACAATTATTATTTCTGTCATGAAAAACGTTTCTTTATAAGTTGGGCAGCACTAAAGAAAAAAAAGTGCGTTGATTATTCTATAGAATTCCTTACATCTATTTGCAACACGTGTAAGTGTTAAACAATAGATCAACACCCTTACAATTGACTTACCTTTTGTTTGGATTGTGAGAAAAAAATACCCCTAAATTAAAAGTAGTTATTAATTTGTACTCATTTACATTTTTTAGTACAGGCTCTTTTAGAAAAGTATTACTGTTTTTAATTACAAATCTGCTTGATTTTATCGGTTCACTGGTTTTATAGCGTGGTTTCGTTATTTTCCATGTACCAAAAGCAACTGTGAAAATTAATATTATTGGTTCAGTGGTTCGATAAATGTTACCTCTAAACAGTGTAAGTACGTCTTATTTATCTTACGTTAATTTACTTACTTACTTATGGCGAACCAAACTGTGGTTATTGCGAACTGTGACTGAAATTGACAAAATCGCCAATCTCGTTTAACAATAAATTGAAAAATTTTCCCTTTGGCATAATAAAAGCATGGTACAAAATAGAACTACCAGGATTTCAAGAATTGATTACCCGTAGTAGGTAAGTCTTTAGATTCTAAAGATGACTGATAAGAGAAGAGCAGAAGAAAGAAGTTGTGAAAAGGATATGAAGGAGAGCATCGGCAGTGGTCCAGTATAGTAAAAGCAGGAATTGCAAGAAAAAAATGTATAAAAATTCATACAAGCAAAATAAATATTAAATATTAAAAAGCAAAGTAATCCAATAAATTGTATAATAAAATATGTAGTACATACGACACACTTCAAGCGGCAAGCCTCAGGTAAAACCAACACAGAATACAATTCCATTGTCTGTGTGGTCGTTAAATCTATTTGATCTTTGCAAAAAAACGTGTAAATACTTTTTTTATCACCGCCATCGAAAACTAGCCCCTTTTATGAATGGAATACGTGAGCCGGCAAATCAAACAGAGCTTTGTTTTGAAATTTATTTGTATTGTATGTATTGTTTCTGTCGAAAAATGGGTGCCGCAAACGTTGATGAAATCGAAATTCGTAATAAGGAAATTAAAAATGAAAGATTTTTATGTATTTATCAATTTAAGGGCCTCTTGCACCAACTTCTTAAATGTGTTTAAACTGTATTTAAACACAATTTTTCATAGAAATTTTGTGTTTAAATACAATTTAAACACATTCAAGAAGTTGGTGCAAGTGGGCCTAAATGTTATTGTTATTCGTGAAATATAGTATAGTTATATGGTTTCTCTAATAAATATGCTTGATATTTTTAATGAGAATGAGTCCAGCTTTTTATTTATTAACTGCGCAGATTGTAATAATATAATATTATACTAGTCTAGAAAAATGTATTTAGGTCTTGCATGTAGCCTTTGTCATGTATAATTTCAGGTAGAATTCGATAAACTTGATGAAGCTAGAAGATGCTCCAGAAAACAACAACTACATTTGGAAATACATTTCCAAACATAACTTTACTTATGTTTATTAATTTCTTGTTCATCAATGAACCAATTTTGATCATTTACTTTTATTTCATTTGTAAATCCTTCTGAGGTACCCAGGTTTTCTTAAAGTAACTGCTGTATTTTCACTCCTCTCAAAGCTTTTAAAAACAGAAAGTAGAGAGAAAAATAATTACCTGGGGTAGTACAGTAAATATGATGCCACTAAATTAGTTCCTTTTAATCTCAGTACTATTTACTCTCTGTAAAAACCTCTCCTTGTTATTTTGAGTCCGAAAATAATGTTTGCCGTCTCTTGTTTGAACTGGCCGCACCCATGCATGTAATGAATAAATTGGCCTCAACCAATTTGCAAATAGTGTTACAATTTTACAATGTTTGTTGCGAAGTGTGTTTTTTGTGATATGTGATATTCAATGTTTGTTGATAGGTATAGTTGATATAACCAATAGTAGTATGTACACGTGGTAAAATTAAAACTACGATTAAAACGTAATCAAAGTACGTAAGACATGTAGACTCACACTTCATCATTTCTCTTAAGCTGTGCCTGTAATATTTAAAGATCTGTATAATAGAAATAGAGCTGGGCAAAGTTTCATAACATTTCCAAACAATAGAACCAAACGTAGTCTCTAACAAAATATTTAATCTACTCTATTTACCATTAAACTTTACGGTATTATTTTTGAACTTTCAAATTTTCAATTTCAGAACACAATGCGCAGGAGCAGTAACGCTAACGCGATAAACCGATAGTAAAATATAAATGGTCCGTGAAAATTGTGCATTATCGTAAATAAAGAAGCGAAATTAACAACAAAGGTGCTCTTCATATAACAATAACATCAAGTTTTACAAACCCTTTCACGCTCTGAATTAAATGCAATAAATCTTACTCTAAATCTGACGCGATTCTAACGCGCTTCCGATGTTTAAACGATAAAACGTTTTTAGTTTAAGTTGATTTAATGTATAGTTTAATAAAAAATACCACATGCTCCATATAATATTTACACTTTGTTTTTTTTTTAATATAAATGTAACATCTATTAAGGTACCGAAGTCTTTAGTTTCGATCGTATATTAATAAGGTTTAGTTTATAACTATATCTGAATATATAATCGTATTCGTAGCAGCCTATTATGGAAGATGATTGGAAACTGTAATACCTATTTTTTACCTAAATTCAATTAAATACCTACATTCTAATCTAATGGCTGTAAAATGACGATTCAAGCCAAATTCTATTAACGGTGCCGCCGGCGTCATTAAATTGGAGTTAAGAAATAATTACATCTTTTAGCAATTGTGTCACTAAAACGGATTTACACGTTACATTAAAAAATAACTGGAAATCAACAAAAATGTTTTGAAGAATTCCACTTCAATTCAAGTTATTATGAGAAATAAGTTTATATACATATATATTTAGTATGACAAACATCTGTTAACCAGTTTCAACAACAATAATTCACCACTGTACAATATTATTTGAAACAACAAAAACTTGTTATAACTACGTCACAGTCCCTGAACACACACAATCGGACATCCGACACGCGCCTCCTTATTAAATTATAAAGAAAATAAACCGGTAAACTTGACAACCCTGCTGTTTTAAGGAGCCCACCTTTATCTGTAGTATCTTGTCCAGGTAAAGCATTTTAAAATCCATCGAATAATAGCTAGGGGAGCTACCGGAAAGGGACTGCCACGCGCCTAACCAGGTGGGTGTGATTTTTTTCTTCGATGTATTTGAAAAGGAAATGACTTCTAAAGCCAATTCCTTTTAAGGGTCTCGCGACTGAATAAACAAAGAAAAAAAAATTAAAGAGTATTAATTCTTTTGAACGTGAATCATGAGATAATTAGGATCGTTTTTAGTTCTTTGGGCTATTAATAGTATTTTAAAGGTACTGGCATAAATTTTTTAAATGTGCTGTTAAATTCTTATCTTAATCTCATAACTTGTGTTCCAAACTCTTTCCCGATAAAAGGACTGGAGAGTCCGCGGGTGTCCTTAGCCATGGTAACGTAGTAAGTAATATTAATTATTATTCTTTGATGGTAACAGCCACGAGTCTTGAATTTTTAATTTACCTACACAGTAAATATTGAAATAATAATTAAGTTTTAAATAGTTGTAGAAGAATTTGTATCATTTTTGTACTTGATAGTCTGTGCTTCCGAGTCTCAGATGTCAATTAGGTTGGTCTGTCTATTAGTTCTAATGATGGACAGACCGATGAAAAAAGAAAACAGATTTTAAAGTCGCCCTTCTTGATTATTTAAATCACGTAAATAAAATAAGAACCTAATAGGTATTACAAGAGCTGCGCTGTGCGCAATATGCGCTGTGGATATTCTTTTTAAAAATGTTTCGCTCAATCAGCGTTCTTGGTCTTCGATCATACCATAACATATTAAACAGTGTTCAAACCTTTACTTTTTAGTGATATATATTTGTAACCAAACGGAAGGGTTACATCAATAGCATAAGACATTTGGAGTAGTCGCAGATGTCCATATTCTTTAACAACCCGAAACCATATTGATTGTGTTACTAAATGAGCCATATCGTGTGAATTTCTTCGTTCCGTTACGTTACAGTTAATGACTCGGGAGTATTATTCTCGATGTAAAAAAAATACTTAAAACACATGTAAATATAGAGTTTTCTGGTTATCGTTGGATAAAACTGATGCTGTCATTAGCACATATAGGTACCTAATAGAATAGGATTCTAAGGAATTCAAAGTCAGCCTGTACATTTAAAGTCAGACAGGGAAAGTAACGTTAATTAATTAAAGCGTTTCCCTTAGTTGACTTAACGCTTGGAGACAATAAACTCCACAGGCTTTCTAGAGTTTTTTGTGCCGTGTCGAGTAGAGTAGTGACTGTTTACCACGTAGGGTAGGTACCTAGGTACTCACTTATTTTATTTTAATGATCTTAAGAACTAAAGTAACTGAGTACTTACCTAAGTGGCTACTTAAGAAATAAATAAGTTGGTAATTAGGTATAAAGGTTAGGTATCTACCTAACAGTCTAACAGAGAACAATAAATGATCAAACGAACTTACCTGTTGTGAAGTTCGATCATTATTATATGAGTGCCCTGCTCGAAGATATATATTTAAACAAGCAGCTCTCATCATTCACTGGCAACTCTGCGCAATTTTAGAAGTAGCTAAAAATTTGCTTAATCTGTGCTCGGTGAACGCTTTCATTCTTTTTAGAGTCGCGAATTATCTCAAATTTTACCCGGGGTGGGATGGGTAGGGACCATATATCTTCGAGCAGGGCACTCATATAATAATGATCGAACTTCACAACAGGTAAGTTCGTTTGATCATTTATTATATTGCGTGCCCTGCTCTCGATATATATTTAAACAAGCAGATGTTTAGAGTATTGGTAAATTTGAGATAAGCCGAAAGCATAGCATGTAGGTATTCCTGTAAAATAAATCTGTTATAATCACATTGCATTATTTTAAAACATATCAGTCTCTTGACTTTCTGTTAAGGACCAATTAGCTAACACAAAGCCGACCAGCTACAATTGCTGTGACCCTCCAGAGGGTCAGGGTTCATCAATCATTTTATTAAATATGTAAGAAACTGATTCCCTTAGATAGTATTTACGGTAGGTACCTGGAACTTGAAAATAAATGTTAATGATCATTCTTAATTGTTGGAGAATAATGAATTTCGTAGTAGGACTACATATGGCATGAGTCAGCAAGATCAGTGCCTGATATTAAGTACTAAGTAATAATTCTGGATTAAGCACAGGATAAACAATAACAAAATGTTATTAAAATATCAGAATTAATATCATATCAAATCAATATAAATCTGCTGAATCGTGAATCGGTCAGTTTCAATCATAATATTTATAACTAATTAGTTATAAATATTCGTAAGTTAAAAGGCCGACCAGCAGTCTGTGTGATTACAGCTTATGAAATTTCTTTTGTCATAGTCCTGAATGTAAAGACATGGCGCCTACCAGGTTCCAGTATGGCTCTGGTATCTATAATACTGACTCGAATAAAACTTTGAAGAATACTTTATTTGACGATGTAAAACATAGTTATAGTAAGGTAGATAGGTACTTTTAAAAGAATTACATTAAAATTTCAGAGCTGTACTCTACACTACTTTCTAATCACACAATTTTCCCTTCACTGGGCGAATGGGCCATTCATCACATCTAGATTATAGATAAGTGGTAATGATTATATCAGCACACCCTTCATTCCATATCTGTTGTGCTTAATACAGGGAACTTCATTCCATATCTGAACAACCCCTTGCCACAAAAACACTTTTTAAATAATCATTTAAAAATGTAATTTACAGTAAAATATGAATATAGAACTTTGTTTGGCACAGTCCTACATATATATATATTGATATTTACCAATATTAGTTTGGACTTATACATTCCCTAGAGACTCCCTTACGAACATTCCCCCCCAATTTTAGAGCAAGGATGAAACTGACTTATGACGGACAGTCTATAGGCAGCCGCAAATCCAATGATTTTTTCATAAAATACCTACTTAATACCTGGTATGGATAGAGGAGATCTCCCTGAGAATGGGTTCGCCATATACTATAGGTGCTTATCTATGTTAATATTATAAAGAGGAAAGATTTGTATGTACATATGTTTGTAACGAATTGGCTCAAAAAATACTGGGCCTATTCCAAAATTTCTTTCACGGTTTGAATGTTACATTATTCCAGATTAACATAGGCTATAGAATACTTTGAAAAAGTTTGGGATTTCTGGCAATGAGAATTGTTGGTGGATGAGGTTTCTGTAGGAAGACTGTAACCTTTATTTTTGGTGAGATTATCAGTTTGTTCTAAATCTTCTAATCAAAAGGTGTTTGGAAGGACACCATAACAAAACAAAGAAAAGATAATATATCCAAGTCCAAGTGAAAGTTTCAATATTCATTGGCTTTAAATGTTTCCAGAAGACTAAGGCAATGCATTTATTTATTATGAGTCTAGCCCAGCTTTATCCTAGTAGAGGCACCTAATATTGTAGTTCTAAACAATGTAGGTATGTACCTATTTGTATCTAAATTCTCCTTATAAATGTGAACTTTGATAAGTACAAACTGTTCAAAGACTCAATATTTTTATCAGTATAATATTTTCTGAATAAATGTAATTATCACTACTATATAAACATTGGTGTAAGGTGTAACAAGCAACAACCAGAATCTTTTCCAGGTCAAATACCATATTTCTGGGTTCATTATGTAGTTCTCTTGTTTAAAAATAAAAGTACTAAATAAACTTTATTTTTAATGATGTCCTGTGACCAAAATGTGCTAGCATGTGTTAACCCTTTGCACTACTGCCATATGAATGTGGCCAAGGCAATTTAAATGAACATAGAAATGTCTATGTATAATAAATGAAATGTTTGTTACAAAATTTACTAGGGTATATGACACATCATGACACCTATGTCTTGTTATACAATAGGATGATTTATGATGTTGCTTAACATGCACAAAAAAAATAAAAAACTATATAAATATCTTATATATGATGTAGGTATTGTTACTACCTACACCTCTTATCTTTTCTAAAATCAATGGTATGCACATAAGGGAATTTATGCACTATACAAATGTTACAACCTCACCTGGATTGGTTAAATGATTTTCGGTTGCTTGTCCACATTTTTTGCAAAATCCATGGGCTTCAAAGTCTAGGTCAAAATTGATTTATTTCAATTAGACCAATATAATAGTTGAAAGGTTGAACTACTTGTCAAACTGGATGCTTGTTGACACAAACAGCACTGGATTAGGTGATATAGACTTTACCAAGTAAATGCTATGTCATAATACATAAGTTATGCAATACTTCTATTTTACATGATAGGTACTCCTATAATAAACAGGAATTTTATTACAACATTTTAGTTTATCTTATCTTGTGTATAATGTACCTATTCACTGTGGCCCAGAATTTGGTGCTGGGCAAGCTGCAATAAATATTGCTAAATATTATTATAATGACATATTTCTGGTAGATATCATACAGGAGCTAAGAAATTATCAAGACAATGATAACTGGAATTTTTTACTGATAAATTCTAAGCATTTCTAGAGCTAAAGTTTCTATAATCATATCATCTCATCTCCATGTATATAATATAAGGAATACTTTATATTAATAACCAGATTCTATACATATTAATGTATTGATTGTCTTGTAATGTCCCCATCTTGTAAAATTATTACGCATCTGAGCAACCCAATGTAGGAATTACTTTATTATAACAATATAGGCAATACTATATTCTGAATAAACATTTACTAATAAATGTGGTTTTCCAATAACTTTTTGGTATGTAATGTCATTTCCAAATGGAAATAAAGCTCTATTTGACAGCATTCTTCTGAGATGTTATTTTTCTGATACTAAAGTTTGTTGTATCATAATGGGAAATGAAAGCTAAAGTTGGCCAAAGTAGATAGCTCATCTGATTTTCCTGAAGACAGTAATGGCACACGGTCTTATGAGACTTGATTACAAAGGTAATTGAGTATCCTTTAACATGGTTAAGTAATACACTTAACATTGCATGCTATCCTGCAGTGAGGTAAAAAATGTGTTAGCCTTCCGGCATGACTTACCACTATGGCTAAGTTGGCCATTTCTTGCACACAATGTTGGTCTTGTGCACAATGCTGGTGTTCCAGCCTGTATTGAAGATTCATGTCCTTCAATAGTAATGGGTAGTTGTGGGTTTCACTTACAATTGGTTGTAAGCTTATTGAAGAACTGGTTGCTTTTAATGGCAGGTTTTCAAAACATCTTGTCACACAGGCATTCTATAGATGCTTACAGTGGTCTTTTACTATTTCACAACATATAAAAACTAATTATCACATATAGGGAGAACTAGAATTCTCATTATTTTTGTTAGGGCAAAATGTCAGTCAGGATCCATCACAAAATTCACAAAGTATATCTTTTATGTACCCTTAGTGAGATGAATTTACATTGTTATTGTTATACTGCATATTATGTATTTATTCAACTCAATATCCTTGTCTATACTGACAATATTGTTGCTTAACAAAACAGAAACCTGTGGATATTGTCTAACCGGGATCTGTTCCACAAGATTTTGTGGTGTCTTTAGATCATTGGGCATTGGGGCCCTCAAGGGTGGCCGTGCCCTATTTATAGGTGAAAATTGAAACAAACCAAGATGTAGGTTTATCTAGCATGAGATTGTGTCTCCTAGAGCATAAAACTCCAGTGAGTTTTGTGTTCTTCTAGAACCATATGTACCTACTCGTTTTAATTATTATATGCACTCCTTCGAATTGTGATCAGCACAAGACTTACATGTTATTGTAATCTGCAGTAAGTAGGTATAGGTAACCTATTATTTAAATCAACATACCCATGAAAAAACATTGTAGGCACTTACATGTGATTGATAAAACTGCTTATTGGAGCCTCACGGGCTCCACATAAGAGTAAGAGATCTCGTGTGTACATCTCGTGTACGCCCCGAGTCCAATGAGCACGTCAGTGTATCACGTACACCACCCGCGTCAACCGGTACCTCCGAAGGTTATGGAAACTCTTGCGGCTTTAAACTGCTACGAGAGCCAGTAGCCATACCGGTGTAATCACAAGACAACTTGTCACTTTTATTTCATGAAGAATAATTATTATCTCCGTTCCAACGACGCTAGGTACTCCGCTTTATGACGACACTTTATTCGGCTTATAATTTTAAGACGACATTTCATTTATCGTCTAACTTTTGTAAAACTTCTTTATGTTGCCGTCTAGGCATAGATTTGGTTGAAATTATATTAAAATACACTTTAATTAAAATAAACACAGAGAAACGCAGAATCAGTTGCCGCGCAAACGAAATGAATGAAAGCGTTCACCGAGCACAGATTAAGCAAATTTTTAGCTACTTCTAAAATTGCGCAGAGTTGCCAGTGAATGATGAGAGCTGCTTGTTTAAATATATATCGAGAGCAGGGCACGCAATATAATTATTTAAAGTGGGTACCTAGTACCTAATTAGTTTTTTTTGTAGCCGACCTGTGTAATTATTTGATATATTTGATACCAATTTTACCCAGTAGGTAGGTACCTACCTACTATCTGCTTCGAAGAATTTGAAATCATCCCACGTGAATTCACTAAATTCCCAGATAGCAACAAACTTGCCCATGTTGGTAATTCATTCGATGCTTATCGTATTTAAACCGCGATTTAACTGGTTTAAGCACCTCCCTTGATGAACCTTTTACCTTGGTTGACCTATATTCTATTATAGAATTATTTTGAAAAAGTTTAGGCTATAGTTAGGGAGGTAGGTTACCTAGTGAGTTATTATTTAGGTACCTAAATTTACAGCTACTGTAATAAAATGTGGCGCAGATAAGAAATAAAATACTTAGATATAATTATTATAAAAATAAACATTTACTTTTCTTGAATAATAAAACCGTTATTCAACACATTCACTCATTCGTATATTTAGCAACAGTGCCATCTAGCCAAGAAACTATGAATACGAGTACTTTCATTGATTCTAGAAGTTTTTACTAAAGTTGCTACTAGATGTCACCAAAGTCTATGAGATTAGTATCGTACGCTTACGATAGATGGCAGTTAAAATCCAGTATTTTTAATATTATAAATTGAGCATTACGTTTTTTTTCTTCCAAAATAATAAATATCTTATTGTTGGTCATAACAAAATAACAATAAACTATTAATGGAATAAATTCAATCATAGTCAGTTATATCGTGTAGGAGTGTACTTACAAGTAATATAAAAAAAATATCCCGCTAGACAACACGGGCTGTTGATGTCGTCTGGTCGTCGCTAATTTTTACTAGTGTTAGGTCCTTTGAAGTCTTTTAATTTTCAGGGAGGATGTTGATAACTCTCTAAGCCTTTGTTAGTGCGAAAACAATTCAGGCCAAAAGACAGTGTAGTTAAGTAAACATAGTACCTATATACCTAAATTACCTACTGCAACTAATTATGAAAGTGTGCTGAGCCAAGATCGTTGCTATTTTAATTTGGATCAAATTTTTTGGACTCGTAATAATCCATTTACATACCTACCTATATTTAGGTCTAGAACTACAGCTACTTTTTGACTAAATTCACTTCGTTATATACGCTGCTTTAAAGTGTACGTTTTTATGAGCTTAGGAGTAAAACCAGGTATTTAATTGATGCGGTCAGTGACTTTGCGGTAGGTCAGGGTGTAGCGGGCACTTCATACTGAACAAGTTGATTGGTGTTTGATTTAATTAAACTAACAGTCCTATTGAAAAATTACACCGGACACTAACGCTTTGGTATCTGAATATCTGAATGCTATAATTGACTTGGGAATTAAAAACATACCCCCTAGAGTAGCAGTCGCGCTTAGGATCACTAAATTAATGAGGCAGTTTACGTAAACTAAGTTGTACTTATGTCGGAAAATGCTTTCCCTATTTTCTAGAATCTGTTTATTGTATAATCTTGTTATTGATTAAAACTAAATGTTTACACAACCTAACGTTTCTACGAGACTAGTACACCTATCCTTCTTTACGGAAAGTTTTGCTTACATGTAAGTAATTGTGATTTACCCTTAATACCCCCGGTCTTTGTGGTTACGCAAATTGTTCTAAGGGGGAACTACGAAAATCGAACGTCTAAACTTCGGGTCGAAACGAAAAAATTACGTGAAAGAATTTTATCATTTGAGTATTGTCAAACATCCAAGTACAACATAGGTACTAATTAAACGTCAAATAACACACGGAATTCGCGGCAATGTAAGACAAGAAATCGTAAAAATCTAATCGATCGACGATCGCCGCATCTGAATCACTTTCGTGGTAGAAAAACGGATTTTCGTAGTAGGCCCTTTGGTCCTATATTTGTTTGTATCTTCGACAGATTCGTGAACGTTGACCTCCCAGGTCCCGGTGATCCAGATTAATGAAATTATATGGGTTGTACGTACCTATATATATATGTACTTACCTGGGGATATTAGCCGCGGCGAGCTGTACTTATCTAAAACATTCTGATACAGAGTATTGTACTATGAATAATTGAACATTACGTAATTTAATATTATTCCACATTATCTAAAAATGACCTCTTTTAATGCTATATTATGTTATGTACGATCGAAAATATAAATATAATATAGCATAAAAAGCGGCGTGCAAATTTAACAACTAAGATAACAACGAAGTATTGTAATAATGGAATCGTTCGGGTATTACTCGATAATTAATTCTCGAACTCGTTCGATAACGACATTATACAATTAAAACCAGGTTTTTTTATTGCTGTTATTTTTAATAACAGGCACCTACGTAAAAAATCGGAATTACACAATAACGCTAAACCGAACTGTAGCCGTTGTGTTGATGCGTAAGCGTTATATTTTTTCACAATGATAGTATTATGGAAACCCGCACCCCGTGCAATGTATTTTTTTATTATATCCAAAAATCACATTGCAATATTTATAATGGCTAGGCAATGTGATAAATACGAAACGAACGTGGCTGTGTCCACTGGACCGATAAAGCAGTCAATGAACCTATTATTAGCAAAGTTAATTTAGAGTATATAGAGCTAGGTAATACAATGCTATTAGTGTAGAATTTCAATGAGATAATTTCATAGCAGGAGTTTTGCAAAATTAATATTAAAATGTAAATGACATGAAGACTGTTGCTAAAGTTGCGCGAATCGCACATTTATTTCATCAGCGAATATAAAAATAATTAATTAAGCCCATTATTAAGAAACTATGCGGTGTTTGGTAACCTTAATACATAAAAAAGTTTTATTCTAGAGCCTCTGCTCTTCTTAAAATTATTTTGGTTAACGCCCACTTTGAGAATCAATTATTATAGCTCCCCCAACATTTTTAACTTTACCACAATCATATTAGCCGCTTCAACACCCACAATTTTCTCTGGACACGTTACCTAATTATGTAGGCCTAACTCCGCAAAGGGGACGGCATCGTCCACTTTGAGAAAGACTGTTCTAGAGGTTAAAATAAACAAGCAGTGATAGCCTATGACGTTGAGTGGCAAAGGTCATCCAAGGTATGCATATCCCTAACTTTCTGTAATAATTTGCTCGTCAAATTAAATGACTCAAACTTTTTCGTGTTTTATTCACACTTACATCGGACTGCACAACCATTTTGTTTTATGTACCTACATAGGTACCTATGTACTTTAAAAATATAAATTTTGGAGTAGCAGATAAATCCGGTCTCAGGCAGAGTTCGAATCTGCGTTCCTCCTGTTAAATACACCGGACGCTTTAGCCAACTAAGTTACCGAGACTACTATGGTACAGAGGGACGCAGGTACGAACTACAAAAATAGTATTTTTTAGGTAGGTACCTAAACAAATCTATAAAATGTTTGATACATTACATACAATGGTGCTAATTCTGTAGTGGCAAACTAAACTAAACTAAACTAAAATCCGACTAATTTTAGTTTAGTCGTCATTGCTATTCAGATAATACGCGACTAAACTAAAATTTGGTTTGACAGGACTATTTTTATTTTAGTTACTCAATTTAGTCTAAATTGTCATTTTGGTATTCTGTTGTACATGTTTTACGTCAAATTACGACTTAAATTGGAAACGTCAAACTAATTTTAGTCGTCATAGAAATAGGTGTCTACTAAACTAAGTTGTATAGTCGTAGGCGGACATTTGTCACAATTTGTAAAATAATTATGATAATTTGTTCTCAGTATTTTTCTTTTCGTGATAATAATGGCAGAATATGTGATTGTGGCTCTTACGAATTCGTTAGAGAGGTAAAATACTCAAGGCAAATATATGAAATTGTAATGTTCAACAGTCATTTCTTTCGTAAACGCGAAAAGTTATTTTTCAGAAACTATCAAGAAAGGATTCGTCTGGAAAGACTTAGGGATGTTTCTAATCCGTTTAACTTGGCGGAAGAAAAATTCCGAAAGCTTTTTAGGGTCCCTAAAACTGGAGTGCTAGAATTAGTAAACAACTTGGATGACCCTTCCTTGGACCAAGGAACCATTCCAAAACGTTTGAAGGTTTGGAGACCTTTGTGTAGCTACTAAAGATTGTTATGACGATACCTATATGTACTTACATATGTAGGTGCCTACTATCCTACGTATTCTCTTATTTTTGTAAATTACAGATTTTAGCTGCACTCCAATTTTTTTCCCAAGGCAGCTATCAAGCTGCTGTTGGGCAAGACAATTTCATAGCCTTAAGCCAACCAACAGTGAGCCGATGCATTCAAATAGTAGCAAATGCAATAGTTTTAAAATTAACACCAGATCACATTAAATTCCCCACTACAATTAGCGACAAACAACAAGCAAAGGCTGAGTAAGTTTACCAAATAATATTGACATTTGACAATTGGATAGATACCTAAACAAACCTCTCAATATACATACCTAAATCATATCTTTCAGATTTCAACAATTATATAGCATACCCAATACCCTTGGAGCAGTAGATGGTACACACATTGCAATAGCCAAACCACCACTAAATCACCCCACTGCACCTGGAAATATTTTTTATAACAGAAAGGGATTCTACAGCATTAATTGTCAAATTGTAAGTATTCATAAGTACCAACTACATAGTTAAAATAAGTATATAGGTACATCATTATGTTTATTTTCTATGTCAATAAGTGACCTACCGGACCAGTCACTAACCCACTGAATGTTATTAGATATGCAGTGCTAATGGAAAAATTATAGCCCTAAATCCAAATTTTCCTGGATCGACTCATGATGCAGCCATTTGGAGGACATCCAGCATACACAGATTCCTCAGACAAGAATTTATGCTTGGAGAGAGAGATCAGTGGCTTCTAGGTAGGTAATACAAAATATTTTTTATGTTAGTTATTCATTAAGGTACCTGAAGGGACTACTTATTAATGTTGACTGAAAATGCAGGAGACAGGGGTTATCCTCTGCAACCATGGCTGATGACACCTGTCATGGCAACAGAAAATGCTGCTGAAGACCACTATAATGAGTGCCATGCAAGAGCAAGGAATGTGGTGGAAATGTGCAATGGTAGGCTTAAAAACAAATTTAGATGCCTACACCGTCACCGCTGCTTACACTACAAGCCCATCACTGCAGCTAAAATTATACTATCATGCTGTACACTATTTAATATGTTTTATGATGCACTCAGATCAGGTAGGAAGCAAAATTACATACATACATACATACCATCACGCCTGTATTCCCCAAAGGGTTAGGCAGAGGTGTACTAAGGTACACCCACAGTTCGCCGGTATGTTTAGGTCCCATGTAATAGGGGGCGAGCCTATTGCCATTAACCGGGCACAATTTCCAAACTCCGAGTTGCTACTGAGAATTTCATAGAAAAACCCAATAACACTGCTCGACCTGGGAATCGAACCCAGGACCTCTAGCGTAGCAGTCGCACTTTGGACCACTAGACTAACGTGGCAGGAAGCAAAATTATTCTGTATTAAGTACATACTTATTCATATAGTATAAAACAAAATTAGGAACAAAATGGATTTTTTTATTTTTTAGATGATGATGACGATGACTGGCCTGAAAATGATGATAATTCAACACTACAACCAACCGAAGAAAATTTGGATTTTTTATCTGAAGCAAGAATAATTCGTCAAAACTTAATTGAAACACATTTCACTTAATTATTAAATTTAAATAAAAGACAAGGAGTTTGACTTAATTTTTATATTTTTTAGGAAATTGTCCATTAAAAAAATAAAGCAAGTTGTCTAAGTATTTATGTGTTTTTTATTTGTAAGCTAAAATAATTAATAATCAACAATAATAAAGTTATAACAAATCAACGATCAACTTAATATAATCTAAAATAATTAACAATCACAAATCAAACTTAACCTAAATATAAAAAAAGAAATAAAATATCAATAAAAAAAACATTAAAATAAAGAAATTTTGGACAACTTTGCCTACAGAGCTGCTGCCCCAAAGTCCTAATTTAGTGCAGACTTTAAATGAGAACTACAAAAAGTGAAAACGACACCACACAATAAATCATTGCATGGAGTTGTTTTCACTTTCCTGCTGTGCCACGAACACAGGCAGGCCAGCTGACCGTATAGCTTGCGCTATTATTTCAGCGGCCTGCACTATGGACTCTCGGAACAGTCTACTGTTCTCATTTAGTGCCTGCACTAAATCGTTGTGGACAGGCTGTCGAGTTCGTGCTACACGCTGCCGGCGACGGAAGCTTCTCCGCTGGCCTCCACTGCTTGTAGCATGATCCCGATCAACCTCAACTTGATCTTCAGGGGCGGGCTGCAGATTAGGGTCCACAGTGGGCAGCATGGAGTGTGGGTGTGGGTCTGCAGAGGTGCTTGGAATACCCTGAATGAACAAAAGATAAAAATCTAGCAAAACATACCTTTTAATAGTAAACAAATTCAAACTCAGTGTTTATTTAATCAAGACTGTCTATAGTATTTTTGGAACATCAGATGATTATAATGGACAGCATCCCCGAAAAGCTTGTTTTTAGTCGCTTTCTAGGGTTATAGGTGAAGAAGGATTTTTGTGGTAAAGCAGCGTCTCACATGATGCATTGCACTGTTATGATGATCATTGCTATAGTGTCTCACAGATGAGTCGGAAAAATTATTACTTACTGCTTCAGAGTTGGTGAATCCTTGAACAGAAGCAGATCCAACTATGTCCAAGACCTTTTGGTCTGCTTCTGTTAAGCCCGGTACTCCAACTCCTCCACCAGTGGCACTGATGGAGTTTTGGTGCCTCCGGGCTTTCATTTTCACCTTTGACACCCATACACTCCATACCTGATAAAAATAAAATATTTTTGCAATCAGATAGACCGTTGAATTTTCTTTTAACCCAATCATATACAGCTACGTAAGCGCAAGAGTATCACAGCCTTTCGAATTCACTCTGGCACGAAAAACAAAATGTGCCACTAGCAAGTCATAGGGACTAGGGATACTTATTTCGGGTAAATCGGGTTAAAAAAATAAAATTAAAATCACATTACAACTTTGACTTTGTACACTAGTTATCAGATATAAACAAAACTTACATGCTGCCATTCCTGTGGAGTCCTACAGCATCCTAGCTGGTTCAGCTCCGTAGACAAAGCTGCCTAAAATTCTATTACCTCGCTATCAGCTTGGTTTCCTGAAAAATTTTTAGAACTTTAGTTGAAAGAAAAGTTAATGTTTTATGAAGTTCAAAGTGATAGCTATTACTAGTTCTGGTAACTTACCTCTCGCTAGCATGATGTTCGAGTGTAGTTTGTCTATTAACATTTCTCTTTGTTTTTTATTCGCTCTTTTATTAACAGCCGCCATTTATTACAATAATAAACTGCTTCAAGAAATTAATAACCTCAAATAATAACAATCGACAACAAGCAATTCCATAGACTATCTCGCCAATTCTTTGAACAAATATGATTGTCATTCGTTCATTACGATCTTTCTTATTTCTTAAGAATTAACTGGCAACATCCTAGTGAACTAAATTAAGTCGTGTCAAATTCGATTTTGGTCGGGCTTTTAAATTTAGTAGGACGTAACAACAGAATACGTTTTGGACTAAACTAAACCAAAATTGGTAAAAATTTAGTTTGGTTTAGTTTGGTCAGTTGAACAACAGAATTAGCACCAATATGAACCAACTCCGTGGGTCTCGTGATAGCTACCCGTGGCCTAAATGCTTAAAAAAAATCAGCTTAAAGCGTTTCAACCCAATAACCCCACTTCCATAAATCGATTCTCGAAAAATTTTTTATGTGGTTCTGCGCTGTCTTTTGTGAGAACTTTTAATTAGAATCAAGTGCTGTGAACTTTTAACGAACTTGCGGCCAACGTTACTATTATTCGTGAACCAGATATAGCCGATAGTTTTGTACGTCAAAATTAGGTTTATAGGTGAAATGAACGTTGAAAACTGTTTTGTTCGAAATAATTCCCAATTTTTTTACAGTCTAGCGATTTGGAGGAGACGGGGATACCACAACAGCTCATTAAAGATGTTTATTCGTCGTCTTATGGTCCTAGCGCGAGTGCTCATACTTAGTGGAAATATATTGGTATGGCAGCAAGTCACTCACTAGCTACTTAACGACCAATAAGGTTTATGAATAATCCATTTTTTATATCATTAAACAATTCCAGTGCAGTATACCTACGTAACGTAGTGTTATTATTTGCCATTTTTATAAAGCAAACATAAATGAATATAAAAAAAACATCTAAGATACTTTTTTATTAGTTGTATAGGTACCTGCTTTCAGTACAAGCCATCCAAGTTATTCCATCATATCGAATTGATAGATAAACTTATTTTGTTATAATGGGCCTAGCATATCTTGAGCCGTTCAGTTCATAAAGCCTTGAGTATATCGGAGAACTATTTGGTTGATCAGGGGTCTAGAAAGTATAGTCGATTTAGGGTATATGTTCTTGTAAGCGATATTTTCGCCGGCCTCCTTGGAGGGATAAAGTGACGCTTGTAACAAGAGGTTGGCTTTGACAGGTTATACCTTTGTCACAGGTGGCAAAGAAAAATAATAGGTGTGAAGAACATTGAGTCATTATTGGCGCAGTACCGAGTTCTTGCCCTAATAGTTGTTGAGTAAATGCCACAACTCAATTAATACAATGCAATCTCAACGATCCGATAGTTGACATTCTAATTGGGTTACAAATAAGATTAAGTTTAAATTCCCTAACTTACCTTACTTAATCTTCTTAAAACGTCAATAAGAAAAGGATTAATCATTTTGTCATTATTTTGTAGAAACATGTACACAACGAACAAAAGTTATAATTCGATTTCAAGGTATACAAATGACAGCGAATAGAAGTTTGGTAATTTTGAGTAATTTAACAAATTAACATCGCGGCTTTATTTCCGAAACAGAATAATATGTGAATTAGTATAAATAAAACCTAATAATAATACATATTTAAACCGTAATACTTGAAATTAAGGTCCATTCTTGTATACCTTTTCCCAGTATAGATACATAAGCTAGTTTGAAACAAACGACTAATTCCACATAAGTATATCTTCATACTTTGAGCGGCAAACTACATTATTACATTTTACCCAGGGTTATCCTATTTTTTCCAAAATTAAAGCACGTTTTCATCATCGTTGACACGGTACACACCTGTACCGTTTGTGTAGGATTAAGGCCTGGCATCTCGCTAAGGTGTCCCTTTGGGAGTACCTAACCAAAAAGGAGAACACACGTGTGCCACCTGTGTCCTTCCCATATATTTCGATGAGGGATCCACGCTTATTATGGGCACTGTGGTTTTAAAATTAAGGTGAGGTCTCCTCGGGTTTTTGTTATAACATGATGTTATTATATACCTTGTTACTGCCTCGTTAGTCTAGTGGTCCCAAGTGCGACTGCTACGCTAGAGGTCCTGGGTTCGAATCCCAGGTCGAGCAAAGTATTATTGGGTTTTTCTATGAAATTCTCAGTAGCAGCTCGGAGTTTGGAAATTGTGCCCGGTTAATGGCAATAGGCTCGCCCCCTATTACATGGGACCTAAACATACCGGCGAACTGTGGGTGTACCTTAGTACACTTCTGCCTAACCCTTTGTGGAATACAGGCGTGATGGTATGTTATGTTATTATATAAAATATTATTTTTACCAAATTTAATGCTAAGGTCTATGTCCTGTTTTTAGTGGTAATGTTCTAAATTATAATTATTATAAAGTTACTAAGATTTTGGGAAATCCATAAATATTCCGAAAAAGAATGTTATGTTATGTTATGGGGCGATAATATCACTTTGGTCACTTCATCGTCATTGATCATTATTATGATTCATATCTCAAAATTCTTAAAAAAACAATCAAAATAAGAATAGCTAAATATCAAATTAAAATGGGTCCAGATACTTAATATCATAATAGCAAATAATATTATAGAAAAATGCCTCTAAATAAATCAATTTATATTAAAACCCGCAGTAGTTCTATAAAAATTTTGGATCATCTTATGATTCACTAAATGTCACACTTTAGACACCCTCCCCTGATCGAACACAGAATAAAAGTTGTTAGTTTCCTCTAAGAACTACCTATGCCTTAATTGAACTAGTCATCAGTATAAAAATCTAACAGCAATCTGGGGCAGTCACTCTGTTAAATGGTTCATCTGCATCATCATCAATAAATCAGCCAAAAGGAGTCCCCCCTACTGAACAAAGGCCTACTCCAAAGACTTTCCGAAAGTCTATGAGGAATGCTAGAATAAAAGATTTTCAAAAATAGATCTGTAATTATTTGCTAATAGTACAGCACAGTGTAACGAGAACACTCGCCAGTGCAATAAAGATACCGACTAGGTCAAGAGCGGGTAAAGAAAATACTCCTTTAAAATCGTTACATCTTTATTGAATAGACGAGATTTAGAGAACTAGTTTAGACGTTAGCACATGAATTTATTTGTACTAGAAATTGTCTCGTTGGAGTGTTTGCTAAATTACGTAGAACTTATTGCATTCTATAAACAAACTTGAACTTAAATCTTATATCAGAGGTTATTGCGTATGCGCTCATTATACATAATCTTATTATATCCATTAAATTCAGTAAACCACTGGGTTCCATTTTCCAAGAATAACCGTTTTTTTAATGTGAATGCAATTTTGTTGATTACTTGACGGTAAAACAACCTGCCGACGAAGTACCCTGAAGTTTCGCAGATGTAATGTTACTATACACTGCAAGGATTCTTACTTCAATAAACACAGTTAAAGACATGCTGAATAGTTTGCTCGAGCTAAACTAAATAACCTTGGACTCACGCTCAACAGTCAAAAAGGCACTAGGCAGAAAAGTAGTTAAACACTAATCAAGATGTTTTTGTCATCATAGTTAGTATAGGGATATGCCTCGACCACTCTTTAAGTTACTAAACAGCGCTATCTACATATCGGGTTAGATAAGAACAAGCGGTGCAATATAAAATTTGCAGGAATTCTCAAGGATGTTTGGCACTGAATTGGCAATCTGTTTTATGTAGTGCAATATCATAGGGCAATCGATCGCGGTATCAATAATAGGTATGGTGGATACGTTATTCATACGGTGCTGTCTAGGGATCTAGTCAAATCCGGGTCAACCAATTTAAAAGGCCTATATTGGTGTGATGTCCATTAATTTTGAATGGACCTTGTATTAAGTATCTTATAGCATCGTAGCAAAATTATCCAATTTTATTCATTCTACTAGCTTCTGCCCGCGACTTCGTCCGCGTAGCGTGATGATATATAGCCTATAGCCTTCCTCAATAAATAGGCTATCTAACACTGAAAGAATTTTTCAAATCGGACCAGTAGTTCCTGAGATTAGCGCGTTCAAGCAAACAAACAAACAAACAAACTCTTCAGCTTTATATATTAGTAATAAATAATAGATAAGGGCTTGAAAGGAATATTTAATAAGTAATTATCTACAATCTATTCACAGACACAAAAGGAAAACATTGCCTGCTAACATTGCTTGCTTGTGGTTTACCTCAGGAGGTATAGATATATAGCTACATACATTTTAGTATCAAAATCCCTGGACCAAATTTTGGGTGGGCTAGAGGTTGCCTAACTCCCAATCCCCAATTATACAGCCTTTATCCTGCATTCCTTGTACATAGTACAAGTTACAAGTTAGTGGATAGGGGCCATCCTACTGCTTTACAGGCGAGATTACTATTTGTAATCACATGTACCGCCTGACCAACAACGTATATTTGAAACTGCACTTCATGCATGCTAAGACAGGAATCAGGATGCTTGGGCATTAGAAAGTTGTTAAAAATATAGTCCAAGAAACGGTTTTTAAATTCGAGGCTGTTTCTGTAAGATACACAAGACTGTCCTACATTGTATTGTATTTTAAAGGTTAAAGAGAATAAATTTACTAAATAAAACTTGTGAAACTGTGACAAATAGTAAAAAAATATATTATGAATAGTAAATTAACGCTGACATACTTCCCATGAAGTATTTGTGTCAGTAAATAAGCTGTTATTCCCAGAGAAAATAGTAAAGGTTACGTTGATAAGTATGATGGTTATTCTATAGACAGGTGTCAGAAAATCCTTAATATCGTTGACATAAAGTAAAAATTTCAATAATTGAACATTGTATAGAAGTATATATCTACTAATCTATAGTTATAAATAAAATAATAAATAAAAATTTCTGGGACATTTTTACACAGCACCATCTAGTCCCAAACTAAGCAGAGCTTGTACTATGGGTACTAGACAATGGATATAATACTTATGTACTTTTTTTTTGTAAATACATACTTATAATACACTAGCTTCTGCCCGCCGCTTCGACCCCGTGGAATTCGGTCTGTCATCACATCCCACGGGAACGGGATCAAAAGTATACTATGGCCGTCTCCTGGTTCTAAGCTACCTCTCCACCAATTTTCAGCCAAATCGGTTAAGCCGTTCTTGAGTTATAAATGGAGTAACTAACACGACTTTCTTTTATATATATATAAGATAGATAAGAAACACCCAGACGAACACAAACACTTATATTCATCACATACATTTTTGTGTTCTGTGGGAATCGAATCTACGACCTCATGGTCGGCAGTCCGGTACTCGAACCACTAAACCACAGAGGTCGTCAAGTCGTCGAGGAGTTATTAATCAACAGTTCCACTATGATATTACGGTGTAGGTATGAGAAAATATCTATACTAATATATAAAGCTGAAGAGTTTGTTTGTTTGTTTGTTTGTTTGTTTGTTTGTTTGCTTGAACGCGCTAATCTCAGGAACTACTGGGTCGATTTGAAAAATTCTTTCAGTGTTAGATAGCTCATTTATCGAGGAAGGCTATAGGCTATATATCATCACGCTAAGACCAATAGGAGCGGAGCATCAATGAAGAATGTATCAAAATCGGGGTTTTTCCTTTTGAGAGCTTCCGATGCTTGCGCTGCGTAAACGATTAAAGTTTCGCAAAAATCATATATGACAGAATTGTTCCTCTTTAAAAGTTCTAAAAAAAAGTCCGGGTCAGCATATGTCTATCTTTTAAGGTTGGCTCTCTATAACCGTTTTTATGCTAACTTTGTTCTAAAATTCGTTTTTTTTTCCTTTTGAGAGCTTCCGATGCGTGCGCTGCGTAAACGGTTAAAGTTTCGCAAAAATCATATATGACAGAATTGTTCCTCTTTAAAAGTTCTAAAAAAAAGTCCGCGACAGCATGTGTCTATCTTTTAAGGTTGGCTCACTATAACCTTTTTTATGCTAACTTTGTTCTAAACAAACAAACAAACAAACTCTTCAGCTTTATCTATACTAATATATATCTATATCTATACTAATATATAAAGCTGAAGAGTTTGTTTTTTTGTTTGTTTGTTTGTTTGTTTGTTTGCTTGAACGCGCTAATCTCTGGAACTACTGGTTCGATTTGAAAAATTCTTTCAGTGATAGATAGCTCATTTATCGAGGAAGGCTATAGGCTATATATCATCACGCTAAGACCAATAGGAGCGGAGCACCAATGAAAACTGTTTCAAAATCGGGGTTTTTTTTTCCTTTTGAGAGCTTCCGACGCGTGCGCTGCGTAAACGGTTAAAGTTTCGCAAAAATCATATATGACAGAATTGTTCCTCTTTAAAAGTTCTAAAAAAAAGTCCGCGACAGCATATGTCTATCTTTTAAGGTTGGCTCACTATAACCTTTTTTATGCTAACTTTGTTCTAAAATTCCAAATGCATTATTTGCGAAGGTGTTTTTATAAACATGATATTAATCCTTATCCAAATAAATACGTTATTCATCAGAAGTATTTAATTTAAAACAAAAGTGCCCTTTACATAATTGGATTTCAATGAATATCTTAGGAGATATCGCAGTTTTAAAATAACATCGCAGCAAAATAATGATCAAGTACCGCGCGCGCATTTATGATGTGCAAGGCAGTCATGAGGGGGAAGGGCGGTGAGCCCAGTTAGCTCAGCGAGTTAATTTTCTTTAGGGTATTGTTTCTGATTTTTTAGTACCTATTTTAAGCTAATTCTTTTACCGTGGGTAGGCGATATCTTATCGTATAATCTATACTTAATACTTAATCTATACTAATATATAAAGCTGAAGAGTTTGTTTGTTTGTTTACTTGAACGCGCTAATCTCAGGAACTACTGGTCGGATTTGAAAAATTCTTTCTGTGTTAGATAGCCCATTTAGTGAGGAAGGCTATAGGCTATATATCATTACGCTACGCGGACGAAGTCGCGGGCAGAAGCTAGTAATAAATATAAAGCGTCATCAAGAACTGCGGCTTTTCCTTTCTCACCATTAGAAAACAGATTTCCCTCAACGTTTTCTTTGTGGAAATTACTATGATAGCTGTGAGTACCTACCTAAATCTGTAACGTGGTATTTTAAAGCGGTTCTTAAAATTGCTTTAAAAATAAACTGTTTAACCTGAGATTTGATTTTTTCACCGACCGTGTGCTGCATTCGATGTTTCTTCTTTTATCTGATACAATATACTTCCTAGCTAATCTCATAACATTTTGTGGGTATCTGGAGTGCTAAAATCACCACTTGATGAAATATAGTATGATTCACGATAACACGACTCCACTACGGGATATATCTCATCATTTCCAGTTTAACCATATTTCTTAAAGTTATTCTAAGAGGTCAACTTATACTGTACGGTTTAGTTTAAAGGCTCATCAGAAGAATCATATTATGATTAAGCAAGTAGCCATTTTAGCCCCCCTTCCCCTGACAATCGTGTCTAACTATAAAAATACCAAATGCTTGAAGTTAGTTTCCAAAAGTTAATTTTGAGGTTACTGATACCCCGAGGAACTATTTCCAACGGGGATTAGGCTTAGTGTGGTGGATTTCGGGACCCGTAAGCGGTCTCCTGGATTAAATTGAGTTTAGTTATGTTTGGAGTTTGTGTTTTATGGGTGTTGTATAATTAAACAGTTCCCTATTTCTGCCATAGGAGGATATGAATAAACCGACGCAAATAGTAGCTACGAGAAGTTGTGTGGAGTATACCTATTATAAATATAATTATGTATAATATAGCTTGAAGTGGAGGGAATAAGACAAAATTAACTACAACTAACATGAATAACCATACCTAGGTGTTTAAAAAAAGAAATCGGGTAGACAATTAGTTGGCAAATGGATTTTTTTGTATTTCCGTAGTATATTTAGGTTAATTTAATTAACAATGTTGTAAATAATGATATGGCTGGACATAAGATAAACCATAAATATTTGTGGGACAATTTCGGTCATTATTGCATATAATTACACATCATAAACTTAATTGATTGCTCAGCGGTTTACAGATTTGTTAAAATACCACGACATAAAAACAAATTATGGAGAATAATTCCAGGAATATTCTAATACTTAAGTTGATTTTGTTGAATAAGGATTAAATACGTATTTACATCTAGTGGGATCGCACTCTATTGATATCAGAGCTCACTCTATTGGTATCACAGTGACAGAGATATTTATGTAACTATCTATGTAATTTAAAATCACATTAATTAAAGAGATTTAATGAGCGTTAGTAATAAGACCTTATGTAGGTATAACATTGTAAAAATTTTACTATATACGGTATCTACTATTGTAAATAAAATCAACATAGTATCAAAAATACAACTAAAATGTAATTATTGTAGTAAACATAAAACGGTAATTAACAAAACATTGTACCTGTCCTTTCAACGCGTGTACCTACAAAGTATGCATTAAGTCTGAGTACACATGATCGATTTTTCTAACATCATATTTAACGGCTCGTTGCTCCGAACGGAATATCGGTGGCACACCGTTGTGTAACAGCAGCGACTGAGTTAATTGCACGCTGGTGTACAACCGACTTAATTGTGTGAATGGTACGCTGGCTTTAATTAATCATTCGTCGATTGAATTAAGAAATTTACTGCCTTGGAACGATATGTAATTGATATTTTGATAACATGTTATTGATTTCTATGCAATGTTGAGAAGAATATAATAATATCATGAATTTTATCACAACATCATAAATATATCAGAATAGCATATCGGGAAATATTACAATTAAAAGTATAATACCATGAGCATGACAATATTATGTCGCAACACGCATATCGACACTTATATTTAAATACAGACTATTTACCTACCATGAAACACGTGCCTAATATTGGTCAAAATAACAACGTCTGTCAACATAATTATCATTGAATCGATTATTATAATTATACACTTCAATCAATCAACATTGTAATCGCACTCAATGTGTCCTGCAACACTTGCACACATTCTTTGTATTATAATCACTTAAGAACTTAATTCAGATTTAATTAAATTAGAATTGTCCAATTATGCAACTTTCAAATACATATTTTATAACAACAACAATGAACCAAAGTCAATAATCCTTCCACAACTAAACTGTCAAGTAAACTATAGCCAAAGACAACAAATGATGTCAAGATAATTTCCAGCTACCCGCATTACCCCTACTTCGCATCCTAATGAGTTCTGAATCGCACAATCAAAGTTTTCGTCCTACTTGAATATATAAGCGAGGACTTCGTTGTAGTAAATGGTGTCCGTGTATACTCAGGAAGCCAGTTGGGGGACCTGGTTAGCGTTTCCCCCGTACTAATATAGTAAAGTCTATTTAGAAAAGCATTACTATAAGTAAAAGGTATTCTAAATTGCTTGCTGTGTTAGTACTCTCTCTGTGCGAAAGTCTGGCGATATTTATATATGTGCTATGCTTTAGCTGGACGACCCCACTGAGTATAAAATTTGACACTTTTGAGACGTGTTTCATGTTTTTTTTATAGTTGATTAAATTTTTTGATACCACATATAAAAACTAATAGAAAAGAAAACATTCGGAATTACGTTACACAGTTGCGTATTAACAATCAGGTACGTACCTAAATGAAGCGATTAGTTTTAACGAAGTTTGGAATCTAGCTATGGGGTAGAATCCTACTACCTACGATAATATACATTTTTTAATTTTCATTACCAATAATTGTAATACAGGATTTCATCGTGGTTTCGCTGTGGAAATTACTATTGATAATCTGATATGCCATCACAGCACTGCGACGTTTTCATTTCTTAAGATAACAGAACACTGATATTAAGGTACTTATAGCATCTCCAATAATCCAAACTAGACCACATTTAAATTTTACAATAGTTTACAGTTCAGCAGTTATATAGCGCTTCCTAAATATTTGTGTCCTGAAATTTATTCTATCCTGCGGCCTATGCAGGAAAACACTATTAGTTTCAGAGTGGGTTATAACTCATAGTGCTGAAGCCTTGCTCTTATGGTGGGGTCATAAAACATGCTGTTGAATTTGTTTTGTGCGACCGACGCGGGCGTCGGGTCGGCGTCGCTTCGGCGTCCCATCGCCGTCACCGTTATGTTTTCATTTAGTTTTTACGAGCGCAAACATTGTTCCCGCTCGCTTCTTGCTGTGAGAGCGGGGTTGAATTGAAAATGTATAGAGTGGAACGTTCGGTATCATGTTTTGTGGCACCTGAAAATACTCTTGTATAAGGTTTTCTATCATCATAAATATAGGTACATAATATAGCTACATTGTTTTAAAGTGTTTTTTGCGATCTCTGCCACAAGCCACTGTTATTGTGACAGAATATGGAAGGTACAGGGCCCAGTATAGCTTGATGTATTTATATGTGAAGTTTTAAAAGAAAGTCTTTCAAACCGTCCAACGAGCAACGACAGTCAATAAGGTCAACAAATACTATTTGTTTGTTGTAGAAGAAACAAAAGAGCATTATTTTCTTGAAACTTTTGGTTCCTGAATTTTTAAATGTGCCTTATTTTAGGTCAAAGCTCTTAAACCTTTTACTTACTAACACCAACAACTTTACTTATTACCATAAAACCGATTCCTTTTCATAACATTAGTTAGTATAATTTTATTAATTTGTTTTTCGTGTCCGGACCGAACACATTACCGTCGTGGCCTTTCGGACGATCCGGTAGAAAACAACGATCTGTGATGTCCCAATAAAAAGTTATTTGCAAAATTATACCGGCGCCACTGGGACGGTTATTTTGCTGAAAATCAATATCTTTTATGGCAGAAATAGAGTGGAGGTAGATGAAGTTAAACGGTGGAGCCACAAAGGTTTTTGTGGTTGGGGTATTTGTAAATGTACCTGTGAGATACCTACATAATATTTATATAAGATCATGCCTGTATTCCCCAAAGGGTTTAGCAGGAGTGTTACTCTCATTGAGTGTACTCTCATTTTCCTGAAAATTGATGTCATGCAAAATCTATTGTTCATGGACGCAGGCCCTTACTCGATTTGATTTTCCGTGCGTCATGTCGACGTAATTAAAAGTATTTTCTTTCTTTCTTTTCTTTCATTTACTAAATTAGTCTTAATTTCCGCTTATCCCACTATGGGGCTCGACCTATGAGATCCTTCTACTCCTGCATCAGTTACATGACGTCACTAGTCTATTGAGGCAGTCGACCATTGACGATAAGAAACATACTGAGGATGGGATCAAATAGCTTAGTATGTATCAAGGTTCAAGTTTGTAGGCTTTATAGTTTCTGAGTTTTTGTGATTAGACAATTAATGAGATCTAATTCGCCATAGATAGGTACAATGGACCAAAATCTTTTACATAAACCTATTCATTTGTGAAGTAACAACAACATCCTATTCAGTTTTTGATCAGATAACCTGTATTTGGTATTACCTACGTAATCTTAAATTGTGTGGCTGTCTGGGCGAAGTTAAGTCAGCATTGTTATTGAATAATAATATCATAATCCGCGAGCGGCTTGTATTGTGATGTGACGGTATTGTTTCAGAGAATAATGTTGTTATCATCATTGTCTCAGGACTAGGCCGGTTCCTTCACTTCCTTTTTATTAGTTCTGCTAGCTGAAAAGCTAGAATACAATAACAAAAAAAATGCTTTGGTAGGCTGCGTAACTTCTTCCGACTTTCTCGGTGGATAAAAACAACTTTTTTATAAACCGGGTGTAGGCTTGTCTCGCCCCTAGGATCTTGCCCCTAATTGCCTAAGTGTATTAATCCCGCCCGCTTGAATATTGTATACTTACTTCAAAACGGCCCGATTAGTAAAAAGTACTATCAGCACGTACAGTTTTTTTTTTCTTATATTGGTAATACCAATAATATTTAATAGGTTTGCGTTGTATTACTATCTCACCTAATTTTAGGTGAACCGAGGCGTAAGTAGCGATATCAGTGGTAATCCGTGCAGACAAGTACGGTTTTTAGTCGCTAGGAGTCCTACATATCCTGCCATCTCCCTAGAGAACAGACGATCCATGAGGATTATCTGCACTCCAAAGAAAAAAAAAATGTTGTCATTTATAGCATTAAGGTTCTAATTTGAGTGTAGTTGTTGGTATTATAATAAAACTCACCCGTTTGGCTGCTGCTCTTGATTTTCATCAGCCTCATTACTGACGAGAGACTCTAACATTTGTATCTTCAACATTGTTGTACGTCACATGACAGTGATGTCACACTTTGGCACATTAACACTCAACTGGCACTTACACTCACTGATAATACTATATTCGAAGAAACACTACGAATTCTTCTGGTGTTGTTTGTGGATGACCTGTAACAAAGACATATTTATTTTAGTAACATAATCATTACGTCTTCTGTATACCCCAAAGGGTCTAGACAGAAGTCAACAGTAACCATAAATCCGAAATCCGAACTACTACTGAGAATTTCACATAAAAACCAATGCGTCACGGAAAATTGGGAGTCGAACTTATCTATGTGCTTATAGCTTGTGACTATTGGACAAGTATTCCGCAAATCTATGCTTTATCGTTTCTCTATTATCTTTGGTAGGGCTTGTGTCGAAATATCCTTTCATCGCCGTAATTAATTGGAATAGTTTGAATAGCTGTAAGCGACAGTTTCCTAGTAAATTGTAGGTAAATGATCGCAATTACTTACACCGCCCGTAATAGAGCACGTCGAATAGACAACGTTATGCGGAAGCTAACAATTATTTTCATAACGGTAAAAGTAGATCTTCGCTAGTGTATCAAGAATTTATTGTAATCATGTTTTACAATCTTTAATCTATACTCAATTAGAAGCGTCGGTAGCCTAATGGCTAGGGCGTCGGACTTGCGATCATGTGGTTGCCGGTTCGAACCCCACCTATTGCACTACTGACGTGAACCCACTCGTAACACAAGCATTTAGCTTAGCACGAGGGGTCAACAAGAATACTAGTAATGTGCGACACGCATTGCTAGTAAGCTTTTTAAGAAAAAAAAAATCTCAATTTGTTTATTGCACTCCACTATGTTAAAAAGTTTTACAATAATATAAAAGTATCAATCGTGGACCCTGTCGGGCACGGCAATGTAGGAGAGAAGAAGAATGCTTATATTTTGTCTTGTATATTATCTAACATAACATACCATCACACCTGTATTCCCCGAAGGGTTAGGCAGAGGCGTACTAATGTACACCCATAGTTCGCCGGTATGTTTAGGTCCCATGTAATAGGGGGCGAGCCTATTGCCATTAACCGGGCACAAATTCCCAACTCCGAGCTGCTACTGGGAATTTCATAGAAAAACCCAATAACACTTTGGTCAACCTGGGAATCGAACCCAGGACCTCTAGCGTAGCAGCGCGCTCAGGACCACTTGGCTAATGAGGCAGTTATTATCTAAATGCTAATAAGCAAAATTATAACCAATCTATCCAACATAATTATAATATCCTCCCTAACCTTGGGGGGGGGGAGAGAGATGGGTCTGAGGAAGACATGAGCCTACAGAGTCTGCAAAATAGAAATTGAGAGTACCTATGGAACACTTTCTGTATCTGTGTCTTCGGGCAAGGTTATCCAAAACCAGAGGACTACAGACTCATACCCCAGGCCTCATTATAAAGCTCATGGAAGAGCTGTTTGAAGAACTGGGAGAGGATGAGGAATAGGTATCTGTATCTAGGGGAAGCACAAAATATCCCATTGTCGAAGTGCACTGTGGTCTTGCTGCCTCGGTCCAACATAAGATACACATAGGTGTACAAAATGATCCTTTCGGAAGGTTTCGATACATGATAAATAAAACAGAAGGGATACATAAACCTATAAATGGTACTAATATGAATACGTACATCATTATTTAAATAAATTTACCTACAACAACATCTTTAACAGCATATAAAACCTATGCTTTTGGCTACATTACTTATTTTCCCTTAGGAGAACATTTTAATAAATAAATAAATATTCTGGGACATTTTTACACAGCACCACCTAGTCCCAAACTAAGCAGAGCTTGTACTAGTGGGTACTAGACACTTTTTTTTTTGAATGGACATTAGCTGTTGTTTCACGGAATCTTAAACAGCGTAATCGAACTTGGTGGCGAGGCACCGAATGCCTCCAGCCAGGAGCAACTTACAATTAAGCAACGGCAGCTAAGGGCGTCCCCTGCGGGACACGGGCCTCGGCTTAGGGCGTTGCTGGGGGGGCAGCTAGAGGGTACTAGACAATTGATAATAATACTTATATACTTATTTTTTGTAAATACATACTTATAATACATAAGAAACACCCAGACGAACACAAACACTTATATTAATCACATAATTTTTTGTGTCCTGTGGGTATCGAATCCACGACCTCATGGTCAGCAGTCCGGTACTCCAACCACTAAGCCACAGACGTCGTATATACGATAGTTAGAGAGGTTGCAAGAGAGAGATGCTACTATAATGGTTAAATAGCACCATGCCTCTCTGTTCCTGTAAAGATCAACCGATAATAATTTTCAATCGATTTTTTGGCTTGCTCACTACTTTATATACGGCAATTTTTGTACAAAAAATTGTGCTACTGTATCAACTGGTTTAAGCTGTGGTGTGTCTGTCTGTCAGTCAGTTAGAATTTTATTAAGTAGAAGTTCTTCGACAAAGTAATTAAGTAATGGAACGGCAATAAAACAATGATAGAAAAACAATGAACATTTACTCCATATATCAATTACTCGAGACGTGTACATTGTATTTAGCGTGTGTGCCAATCCATCTGACACATTACCTATCTACAAAAGCAATTAGGACTTCACTCAGAATCATGTTCTACCAGTCTAGTTATACAATACTAGGCAGTTTGTCCTAATTTATATAAAATAATTACATTGCACAATAAATTTATTATACCGTACTCATAATTATTGTGAGTTATCTAGCGGGGAGCAGAGGGGGAGGGAGATGGGTCGAGAAAAGTGTTTTGGGTTTTCTAGGAAATTTTCTCTATCAGGTTAAAGTATTGATTTGTCTCAGTGCCTTTGTTCAGAAGTGGACGTCTGTTGGCGGATCTGATGATGATGAAAACAACTGGCAAAGTGTGGGAATTAGGCCTCTGCCTAAGCTATCAGAAACAGCGGCGTGATGGTAAGTTGTTATATTTGCAGTATTCTCTAACTTTAGTAGATAATCAATACGATACATACGCAGTTAATCGAAACCTTTGCGCCGAACACTGATGTTCGTTAGTAGTAGATTTATGCAAAGTAAACTAAGCTGTTTAAATTAATTCCACAGCGCAAATGTCGTGAAGTTTCATAATACACGCATGCCTTTCTCCCACAGGGATAAGCAGAAACTATAAACCAACACTTCGCTTGTTGGCATGTGGCAGAAGCAATTATTATCTTTCTTTTTAGTATCTCACATTCATGCATCAAAAAAAGCGAAAAAGACACATTGGCGCCTGCACTAATTGTTTTCGTACTATGCCTAAAAATCTTGGCTTCACCGATAGTGAATCACCTATTTGAAAAAAAACGTCTAAAAGCAAACACAAAAGAAATTCGGTAACAATATTTTTACGAACCCCAGTGTTTTAAATGAGATTTACAATTCATAATACCACGTGAATAATAGCCCTATTGTTTTTGTGTTCACATGCTAATGGGTAAAATGCCGTTGCTGTTGCATTTAATCAATTTGAACAAGGTTTTTGGAAACGCTTGATCTTTTCGTAGACCTTTATATCTATTGTTTGTCTTCTACGGTTACACCAAAACCATATTCATACTAAACTAAAGTAATATTATAAAGAGGAAAGGTTTGATTTTCTGTTTGTTTGTTTGTACTGAATAAATTCAAAAACTACTTAGCTGATTTTAAAAATTCTTTCACTTATAGAAAGCTATATTATCAGCAAGTAACACTCTATTTTATTTAATAAGAAAATTAGAGATAACATAACATACCATCACACCTGTATTCCCCGAAGGGTTAGGCAGAGGCGTACTAATGTACACCCACAGTTCACCGGTATGTTTAGGTCCCATGTAATAGGGGGCGAGCCTATTGCCATTAACCGGGTACAAATTCCTAACTCCGAGCTGCTACTGGGAATTTCATCGAAAAACCCAATAACACTTTGCTCGACCTGGGAATCGAACTCAGGACCTCCAGCGTAGCAGTCGCACTCAGGACCACTTAGCTAATGAGGCAGTTAAATTAGAGATCCCTACAAAAATTACAATTAATACCCCTATAAGTATACAAAATATGTCTTTAAAATTCATTTTTAGGTCATTTTCAATTGACGATTATATAAAATAACTAGCTTCTGCCCGCGACTTCGTCCGCGTAGCGTGATGATATGTCTTACCTAGGCCTATAGCCTTCCTCAATAAATGGTCTATCTAACACGTAAAGAATTTTTCAAATCGGACCAGTAGTTCCTGAGATTAGCGCGTTCAAGCAAACAAACAAACTCTTCAGCTTTATATATTAGTATAGATGTACTATATGTAATTTATACATATAGTAGGTACTCATCGTCATCAAGAATTTTAATTAGTTTTGGTTTTAACATTTTATGGAGTGGGGCAGGATGAAAGTTAGTATTGGTATTGACTTTATTCTATGTAGGACATCACAAATTTACTCTCAATATAACTTCATCAGAGTTCTCGTTTGAATAATGATCGTAAAGTTTCTTTACTAATTAAGTTAGAAGGTTTTTTCTCCCGAAAACTTTTAATGAATCCCAAATTTATGCTTTGTTTTTAAAGATAAATAGTAGCTTTACTTGTGCTTATATAATTTAGCATAGTTTCAATTAAGATTACTTTCTAAGGTGTTAGTTAGTAGGTAGGTAAAACACAAGTATCAGTATTTTTTTTTCAATTTTCTTACTAAAAGTTTTTTTACAAAATATTTGATGAATGGATCTACTATTTTGATAATATTTGCGTCTTTTTTGTCACTTTTTTATCTAAGATCATAGTACCAGATGGTGTGAGAAATATGACGTCAGCATATTGCTTGACCCACACGGGTTTACCCATTTTTTGTCCAAGTACCTGCTCCCGGAACGCATTAAAATGCACCATTAGAAATGTTTAGAAATGACGTTTTTTCTATAGAGTTTCTAAAACTCGCAAGCGAAGTTTTCGGGATTTTAAGGATAAATACAAACTTGGGCGTTGGCGGCTAGAGGAGTCCGTTTCTACGCGGGAAGTGTGTCCTTGAAATAGGCGCATAACTCATTGGAATGAACGTAAAGTACTCGAATGTATGGAGCGGCAGCATCATGGGGCCTAAGGGCACTTGATGAGGAAAGGGATGTGCGAAGCACTCAACCCCACCGATGTAGAAAATTTGACTTCTCTTTTGATATAAATTAAGAAATTTAAAAAAAAAAGAAAATTAATAAAATCATTTTATAAGGAGCTATATCTTTTGGCATTATATGTTTGACAATCTTCGTACCAAGCCAGTGTCTTTAATTTGGTGTCTATCTGAAAACAAACTGAGGTTCAATTCACAGCGAGTTGCATCGAGAAGCAAGCACTTTCAGCGACAAAAATAACAAAGCATTTTAAACTTCACGGATCGGATTTAAAAAGGTAACCCAGTAGCCACGAATAATGTCTAAGACGTCGCTGCAACTGCTGGCCTGCTGCTAGTAGTTATCGTTGCTGCTAGTGCTTGATGACGTCAGAAATATTTTACAGGTCTACAAGCTGTTACCCGCGACTTCGTCCACGTATTATTATTTAAAAAAAAGTATTTACATCGTGCCAAAATCGGTTCAAAATCGATTAGCCGGAACAAACAGACAGACAGACAAAATTTGTAAAAAAAATTGTTTCGGTATATGTAATATGTATATGGTGTGTGTATACATCCAAATGCACATAGTAAAAAGCGGTTATTTTAATATTACAAGCGGACACTCCTTAATTTATTTGTATTAATGATTTGTAGTAAATCTTCTGCCATGGGTCTATGACAGGTATTGATGTCACAGTAATAAACAAATGTCTTTCGACTGACATGACTTATTTAACAGTTAATTGGATGCCATAACTTACATTCTATTGTTTAATTGCATTTGCATGAAAGTTAAACAAAACGTAAATTATTGTTTTTTTTTCATGATTCCTTTACAGGTCTAGGTGCAGACGCCACGGTCGGAGGGCAGTCATAACATAACATACCATCACGCCTGTATTCCCCTAAGGGTTAGGCAGAGGTGTACTAAGGTCCACCCACAGTTCGCCGGTATGTTTAGATCCCATGTAATAGGGGGCGAGCCTATTGCCATTAACCGGGCACATATTCCAAACTCCGAGCTGCTACTGAGAATTTCATAGAAAAACCCAATAACACTTTGCTCGACCTGGGAATCGAACCCAAGACCTCTAGCGTAGCGGTCGCACTTGAAACCACTAGAATAACCAGGCAGTTATCAGTCATCGGATATCATCGGAGGGCAGTTATCTTAATACATTTTTATGTCCAACTAACTAAGAACTCCATTACGTGATATGTATGCAAATCTTACCAACTTTGTAGCATGAAATACAAAGTAAGAAAGTAAAAGATAAACTTCTAGACGTTTGTTTGTCGCAGGTGCTCACTTTAATAATACTTGAATAATACAACCACTCTTATCTGCCAAAAGTACGCACAAGATAACAAATGTTTTACACTGAAAACCTTTACTTACAGACCAGACAAACTTTACTTACACGCATTTACATACCATCACACCTGTGTTCCCCGAAAGGTAACACTTGTGTGCCTACTGATGTAAATATACCATTCATTTTCATCGTGGGAGAGTCATGCTTCGGCACGAATGGGCCGGCTCGACCGGAGTGATACCACGGTCTCACAGAAAACCAGCGTGAAACAACACTGACGTTGTGTTTCGCCGAGTGAGTGAGGATATCGGAGGCCCAAACCGTTGTAAAAGGCGGGCAACGCACTTGCGACTCCTCTGGTGTTGCGGGTGTTCATGGGCGGCGTTAATCGCTTACCATCAGGTGATAGTCAGCTCGTTTGCCCCCCTATCCCATAAAAAAATACCACCACACTAAAATGGTTCGTTTTGATAACTCATAAACCGGTATTACCAAACTGCTAAATATTTCCTACTACGGATTATATTATGAATTCACTCGCTTTCGCCCGCGGCTTTGCTCTCGTGAAGCTATATTAGGATTAGAAATGGATCTCGAAAATAATTTTATCAAAAACCAACAGTGATGATCTTCTTTGTATTGGTTTGTATCAAAGAGGTCCGCTGTATATCAGGATCCGTTTAATTAATTAATATAAGGAGCTCACCAGTTTTTAAGTTGGAGCACATATTATACACATATCTAGGCACCCTAAATGTCGTAAGTTGTTTTGACTTCGAATCAAATTCAGTTGAAACTTCCCTAAAAATATGAGGGACGATTGCTGTATTATGTTTCCACCACATAAAGTTTTCAAATCAACGAGAAAAGTTTGGCGTCCTTCGTGTTTCTACCAATATGTGCGACTGTGCTGTGCTTTCATTAAAATAAGCTTTTAGAAACACTTTTAGTTCAGAAGTTGTTAGCAATGGGCAATAATAATAACCTATTCGACTTTCAAGTACATAAACCAACAGTGATGATCTCTTCTTTGTATGGGTCTCTATACATTAGAGAGGTCAAGCTGTATCTCAGGTTCCGTTTAATTATTTGAAATAAGAAGTATACCAGTTTTTAAGTTGGAGCACATACTTTCTAACAATGATTACAAAATTAAAATCTATATAGTAGTTTTTGCGCCAACCCGTAACAAACGGACAAACAGACAAGAATTTTAAAAATCACATTTTTGGGTTCGGAGACATTTATATAACCTAACCCGCTTGTTTTTTTTTTAAATATCTTCAATGTACAGACACAGCTTTTTACAATTTTATAATAGTAGAGAAGAAGAGATATTGATTGGTAGTAGGACTTCTTGGGGTTTGAGTGGCTGGCTACCAGTTGGAGTCTGTCGTAAATCACCCTGGTGGGTGTTTTGATTTCCGAAAGCCAGTTTCCCCTTGGTTTTTGAAACATTGCAGTCTTTCATATGGCTCGGCAACGCATCAACAACTGCTTTGGTGTTGCAGGCGTCTATTGTGGCCGAAGAAAACAATGAAAAAACAATGACTGCATTTCTTGTCACATTATGTATTTGGGTACATCTCGCCTTTCTAAAGGGTTAGACAGAGGTGTACCTACTATTAAATATCCACAGTTCGCAGGTGAGTTTTTTTGCTCACGTAAATGCGAGACATATCTGAACCATTATTGAGCTACTGAGAATTTCTTAGAAATCTTAATAATTTTGCGATAAAACTATATATACATACTACTTACTACATATTTATTTCTCAATTTGCACGGTTTTGTTTTAGTAGGATAAACTTATATTTTTTTATATTATATGTAAACGAAATAATTATTTATATAAAAAATACGAATTATTATAACCACACTATAATTATGTAACTTGGAATTATTATATCACACTGTTTTTTGTTTATTTGACAAAATAAAACAAATTAATTACTTACCTACCTATTAATCAAAAATAATTAATCAAAGACATTTTATATTCATTGATAAAAATAAAAAAGGTGTCAATTTTACTCTTCTGCGGTGGAGGAGAGAACAGAACACTGAACTCCGAACATTAGGACTATGGGAGACGGTCCGGCGCATACCTCTCCCATGGCCCCGTAATATCTGCCAAAGCAGCACAGCAAACCAGTCATAGTACAAATTTCGAACTGCACGTGGGCACAGTATTGGCTCGGGACTTTTCAAACATCTTTCTTTATCTCATAAATTACATGAACCATGTAACTTCCCGAGAAGAGTTGGACACCCGTCAGATACTACTCTTATATTTTTACTTATATTGAGAAGCTTGAAAATGTTGATATCGCGAGTTATTACTTTTAAAATTATCAACAAAATCGTGACTGGACCGCCCGAAAATGCTCTTGAATTTGTAATCTGCGATTGTTTTGTTGTCTATAAAAAGGCATAACGAATTACTTAGAATGGTATTGCATGGAATAAAGCAATATAAAACAGCAATGCAACAGAAACGTATTCATAGTGACATCTATTACAATTAACAAGAAATTAACTAACATTTATATTCGGGGGTAGTCTTATTTTGTTTACAAATACCGTACTCATTTGTGATTCAAATTACCCACTATATGTTTCGTATAGGCGCTGCTCGCAAAGGCGTCGGCCACTAATATGTCAAATTCACTACTCTTAAATTTAATTTCTCGTATCATTGCCTATCAAATTACAGAAAAGTGTTCCACACAAAGTGTTAAATTATTCCACACTGTTTCTATATCATTAATAAGTGCTATTCCTTCCAAATTTGAAATAAGTATACTGTGTTTTAATACTTTAATAGGTTCTCGGTTTCCGGCTAATGTTATTTGGTTTAATTACAAAGTGTTATTTGCATTCGCAAATGTAATGAGATACACAACTTCTCTGTGTATATAGATGTTTTCATTTTGTGCCCAGAGCGTAGGTTTGATGGCTGATATATAATTTATCACAGGCTGATGTAAATTGAATTAGGATATGTCAGATAAAGCACAGGTAAGGTTTATTTGAATTTCATATGAATTGCTGCATAAAATCCCAGTCACCATTGATCCCGAGCTAACGATGTTATCTATTGATATTGTTGATGCAATTTAAGTTGTAGACACTTGTATTGAAAGAATTAGTAAAATTTATCATCAAATGCAACACTTGATATTTAGATTTTTAAATGTCAATATCAATATTTTATTATATACTCGCAGTGATTTTAATATTATTTCAGTATCACTATTATTAAATTAGCCTGAACGTAATTACAGAATAAATAATAAGTACTACATATACTACTACTATTTTGAAGTTATTCAGTTTGACTTTCACAGAGATCTTTTAAAACATAGTTTTACGTGTATTGCATATCTGACAAATTGGATTGGAAGGATTGCATTTTATACTTTAACTAGCGACCCGCCCGCGGTTTCACCCGCGCTGCCCCGTCCCTAAGAGTCGTAGCGTAATATTAAATAACTTAAAACCTTCCTCTTGAATCACTCTATCTATTAAAAAAAACTGCATCAAAATCCGTTGCGTATTTTTAAAGATCTAAGCATACATAGGGACAGACAGCGGGAAGCGACTTTGTTTTATACTATGTAGTGATGTCCATCCAGTACATTTGTTAAATTTTTTGTAGATGCTTAGGGAGCTTTGTTCGCTAAGTACAGACCCTGCATGATTATGTAAAAAGATTATGCAAACTCGACATGTCCCAAAGCCTAGTTTAACCTTACTTGGGGCAAAATCCATTATTATGTAATGAGCTTTATGGCCAGGTATTTTAGGTTCACCTAGATACAGCTGCTACTAAATATTTATTTATGTAAGCTAAGTACGACAAAGTTTGGAAAAATCGATAGTCGCATAGACTCAATCATATCAAGCGAATACTCGACTTTCTTTCTCACGTCAGTTAAAGGTCTGATAAAATAAATTACATAATATCTTGACATGATACTCGTAGCTCGATTTTGACTTTGACAGAATATTAGTCTTTTATCCTCACGAGTTTATATTCAGGCCACCTGTACCATTAATCTGATGCAGAAGTAGTCATGCTAGGAGCTGGCGAACCTATGCCGCAATTAACCGGGGACAGATCCCAAATTCTAAGCTGCTAATGAGAATGTTATAAAAAAAATCTAATAACAAATCTTCATGTGATTAGGATTTTTTATAAAATTCTTAAAAAAAATTAAAGTCTTCGACCTGGGAATCGAGCCCAGACTAATGAAGCAGTTTGTAGTTTTTATAACATAATTAAATTATTATCTTACCGAAAGTGTGTGTCTGTTGTGTTCGTGTGTTCGTTGCAACATAATCATCACCTGATTAGGTGAACCGATTTTGATATTTTTTTTTGCTTTTTAGTTACACACTATGCAGAGCAAGGCAATGACCAAAACCAGAAACACGAAGATAAGATAGTTTTATTTTATAGGATAGGGTAGCAAACGGATCGGATCACCTGATGATAAGCGATAACCACCGCCCATGGGTGTCCATGGGCGGTGGTTATCGCAACACCAAGGAGTCACAACTGCGTTGCCCGCCTTTTAAAAGGGTTTGGGCCTCCGGTAACCGCCGGTTTCACGCCGGTTTTCTGTGAATGAGCGAAAGGCAATCATCAACTTCGTATCAACTGAAGAACTCTGACAACTCTCCACCGCTGAACAAATTACTCCTCAGTTACATACACACAGACAGGATCCAGATACACATCCATTATTCATTTTCTAATTGAAATTACGCATTCATTTCCTCATTACGAACTGTTATTAAATTTTGGAGAAGACATCATATTTACCAACTCCGTATAAATAAATTGCCCTCGTTAGCAACAGTATTGATCTTGTTTGCAAAAGCTCGAATAAATTATACGAACAATGTAAAACAACACAAAAGTATCTTGAATTCAATTTGGGTTGACTTAAAAGTAGGACAAGTCTCCAAAAAGGAATAGGGTTGCCATTTTCCACCTATGCCAACATACCTAAATAAGGAATCAACATAATGTAGGTATAATAAAATGTATGTTCTTGTTATGTTTATTAATCAGTGTATGGTAATGAATTAGCTCGAGTATGGTTCTATCTAATATGCCTTCATCTATCATCATCCTTATGTCTGTCTGTTTGTTCACGATAAACTCAAAAACTACTGAACTGATTTTCGTATGTTTCCACTGGTAGACGAAGTGATACAGTGAGCGCCAAATAAATTGAACAGTTCATGAAAGGGAGGCTATAATATTACTACTATCTCCGTCCCTAATTTTATTCAGATCCATTCAGCAGTTCTGGCGTGAAAGAGCAACAACATCCATACATCCTCACTCACAAACTTGCATGTTGTAAGTAAATATTAGCAGGATAATATACTACGTATATATATCAATGAATAAATTATTGTTGCTTTTAAAATAACTTAACAAAATTATAATACCCAGCACGACTTTCAAATTAATTAGATTGATTAACGTAATATTTGTGATTCAATGTTTTTTGAATAAAATATTCATTAGTTAGTATTATTGCTAATTATATATTACATTTTATATTCTAGCTAGATTAACTTAGTAACATTAAGAACATCGAAAAATATGCCCGAAGCTGGAACTTGCCGTCTGTGCCGAAAGCGCCTTGTAAGTTGTGGATAGCAAATAGTATCTAGGCCTGGTTATTGCGATAGTTTACATTTAGGAAACGAAGCTGCAGGTATATTTATTTATCAATAGCTTAGAATTATGTTAGCGATTAAAGAAATATAGCTAATATGAAAAAAAAAAGTCTTTTCAAGAAATAAAGATTTATGATTTTCCATTTTTACAATGACCTTAACCAAATATTATTTAACTAGTCTATAATAAAAAGCTCTTTTGGTGTTAAAAATATCATTTTATTTTTATTATAAGTCTTCGAGAGTTTCTAATAATAAATTAAGTTTGTCCGTCACGTCGCACTCCGTCTTGCTATCCTATCCCGATTGACTTACTTTCTTCTTTCCCACGACGACGCGACGTGAACTATCGTAGAGCTGATATAAAAATTATCTAAAATACCAAAAGGGCGTCAAAAATTCTTCGTCATTGGATTTAAGACCGTCTAGTGCGCACTTAGTGCCAAATACTAAACTAAGATCTAAGAGGTAGTGTCACTGGGAGATAGGAGGCTTTAGGCAATATTACCAGAACCTTGGAGTAAACAGGACTTTGGTCAGCTTCTGAGGACTGATTCAATGCGGAGAAACGGACGCCCACAATCTTTGCTCCAAATTTTATATATATTCCTGATTTTTGAAAAATGTTACATGTGCGATGTAGAACTATCTACCTGCTAGTTTAAGGCACAATAGAATAGATTTTGGGTTGTCTATTGTATTTCTACTGCAAGGGACGATAAGGTCGGTATCGGTATTGTTATTGGTAGATCATTATTGTCGCTGTGACGGTGTTGTAAAACTTTTTAAAGCAGAAATAGCGCTACTAATAAACCCCAAAATTATTGAATTTGATTCCCCCGTGTTCTATTCCCGCAATTGATTCAGCTGTTTAGGCGTGAAAAGGTAGCAGACATACAGAATTACTTTCGCATCTATAATTTTAGTAATGTCTGTCTGTCCTGTCTGTTACGTTTTCACGCCTAACAACTAAACCAATTCTGATGAATTTTGGTATAAAGATAGATTGGACCTAAGATAGAATAGACATAAGCTACCTTTTGTCTTAGAGTCTTTTAGAAGGTGAGTGAAACCACGGGAAATAGCTAGTTAGTTACAATTGCAACCGGCTAAATAACTTACCAACAAGTCAAAGAGTCACCTATCAAAAAGAATATTTGTTATATATATAGTACCTATATATGGTACTATATATATAAGCGGCGGTAGCCTAATGGCTAGGGCGGACTTGCGATTATGTATTAATTACACTACCCATTGCACTACCGACGTGAACCCACTCGTAACACAAGCATTTAGCTTAGCACGAGGCGTTAACAAGAATACTAGTAGATAATAGACCCACATTGTTAGTGAGCTTTTTTAAAAAACAATATGCTACTCCAGTTTTACATAATCAACCCATATACTGTCCCACTGCTTGGCACAGGTCTCCTCTCAGATTGAGAGGGATTAGGCTATAGTCCAGTTTTTAGTTAATTTAAAGTTATAGTAATACTAAATACATTTCTTGCACTCCACAAGTTAATTAGATGTTACAATAATATATGAAAGACATGTGTGGGCATTATCAGACACGGCAAATGTAGGAGAGATGAGGAACTTTTATACGAAATCCTTTTTAACTTCGTATAAGTTATAGTTAACACTATTTATTTAATACTAGCTTCCGCCCGCGGCTTCGCCCCCGTGGAATAGAAAGTATCGGGAACGGGATAAAAAGTATCCTATGTCCGTTTCCTAGTTCTAAGCTACCTCTCCACCAATTTTCAGCCAAATCGGTTCAGCCGTTCTTGAGTTATAAATGGAGTAACTAACACGACTTTCTTTTATATATATAGATTATTCATATTCATTATTTATGTAATATGAGAGATGCATAAACATGATGCCGGGTAATCCTCTTTTATTCAAACCGTCATTCAAATTACATTTTGAAATACCCTTTTGTGTAATAGGTAACACAAAAATCGCATTGTTATGTGCTCTAAAACACTGAATTCATTTTCAGTACGCTGATTAAAATTCTTGGTGCTTTTGTATTTGAAATTGATGTAAACTAAAGCAAAATTGAGTTGAAAATGTAATTTCCTGCGTCGACGTTGACAAGTTGGTAAGTTGTTGTATTTATGTTCAATGCAAAATTATGTAAATTAAAATTTTAATCTCACTTCAGGACGCTTACATAGTTTTAAAATTTTAATGAAACTTTTTTTTATAATGGGTTAGCACAGGTGTTGTTATTATGACTTTTGTAATTGCATTGCATTATTTGCAATTGACATTATTGCATTAGACAGTTGTGAGGATCATGTTGAAATATTTTTATGAAATAAATACTGATATGGTATAATAAGGATTTTGAATGTATCCTTGTTCAAGATTGTATTCTCAGGCGCACATGCTGACACTTCGCTGCTGACGTTTGGCGTTGATACGCTACCTGGTGTGGGTTCGATCTCCGCACTGAACAAATATTTGTAAGTCTAAGTACTACGTATATATATTTGATCCGAAGTTGTTCCAGTTCGGTATGTTATAAACTGGTATTTTACGCATTACGTTGCTTTCCAATTCTTGAGTCATTCTAATTGGTACTCTATCAATAGCAATAGGCTATGATCAACTTTGGGTCATTCCAATTTGTACTCTATCAATAGGCTCTGATCAATTTTTTTATGGGGAATTTCAACAACAAGCCATGCATTGAAAAACCACACCATATTACTTATAACAACAATATAGTTGTTATGTGTGTGATTTAAATCTCATTTTGCTACTGTTATGTAGTAGCCCGAATAGTAAATCTTGTACGTAGAGGAGGCATTTGCCAAGCAGTACATGCATAAAAGCAACAAAACAAAAAATTAACCCGCCTTGGTGGCTATATAACCGAGTACCTATAAAATAATCGTTTTTTTATCAACCAAAGTTAAACAGCAACTTGTGTGGTCCTTCGTCTAGTTTGTTACATAGTTGTGCCATATAAAACGCAGGCTTTATTAAAACAGCTACTAAATGGACTTTACTTGTACTAAACAGCTCCCGTGGTTACAACTTGACAAATAGTCCATTATCTACTTAAAGTACATGATTGGCGCTGTAAATTGTGCACGGGTGGTTTATCGATGGCTGCTCACATTTTGAAGTACCTATATAGGTACCCAAATCTTACATACTACATATTTTCACGCCTGTCTCCAATTGGGGTAGGCAGAGATTATAGATTTCCTCTTGCTACGATCCTGGCACACTACTTTCGCTTCATCTACGTTCATTAACCTCCTCATGCATAATCGTCGGTTTATTTATTATCTTATTTATTTTTATATATTATGACTGAAATAAAACTATGTTTTTACGGATTTTATCGCGTTGTATTAATTTTATTTAATTCCCGACGTTTCGGATCCTTTACAGCATCCATGGTCACGGGTAGACTGAGGTGTTGGACGTCTTAATGTTAAAATTACTAACAGCTACCTTACATTTTTGTTAATTATTAGTAATATTCGCGTAAGTGTCAGAAACCAGTATATTATGACTGGTTTAGGTACTTAGATTAAAGATATGTCCAATATTCGTATATGTCTCAGAAATCAGTATTATAGGCTATTTCTCTATATTATTTAACGTTTCATAATAAATAGTAATGCTTACCATTTCATTTATATTTTATAGCTTCTGCCCGCAACTTCGTCCGCGTAGCGTAATGATAATATCGCATATAGCCTTCCTCAATAAATGGGCTATCTAACCCTGAAAGAATTTTTCAAATCGAACCAGTAGTTCCTGAGATTAGCGCGTTCAGCTCTATATATTAGTATAGATTTCATCATCATAAACTAAGAAACGCGTCGAAGACGTTCTTCAATATAAATAATTTTCCTCGCTTTAGTTATGTAAACAAACTAAAAGCCCTAGTCTAAAGCTTGGTAGTGAAGAGCTTGTGTGCGCAGATGGCGCGGCAATCAAACTGATTGTTTGTTGATTGACTTATGACGAACATGCCCGACCTAGTTATTAGATTAAACAGAAGATCATCTCAAAGTTATTGAGATTACAGGCTCAGATTAAGCAATCTTGAGGAGTAAACTAGTAAAGTGTTGCCCCTTACTATTTACCGCAATAATTAAAAATTCTGTGAAAATCTCTCTAAATACAGTTTTATAATTTAATAATAACGCTACCTTTTTTCGGGGTGTGGGAATCCTCAGGAAACCTGTGGATGCATGCAGGATAGTAGGTATTTAACATGGCACAAGTCTGACATAACTATCAATCAATATTTCATTGCCATTTGCACCTACTTCTTAAACGTGTTTAAACACAATATTTGTTTAAATTTGAGTTAAAATACAATTCAAACATACTTAAGAAAGTGGTGCAAGTGGCCCTGAATAATTTTCTTCTTGTGATTTATGATCTGGGTTCATCATCAATTACTCTTTTCGTAAATTAGTATTTATAATTACCTACTGTTACTTAAACAAATTCCTGTTTTGTAATATTGTAGGCATACAATATCATAGGTGATAGTTATACTATCCACGAAGGACGATCTTTTAGCGGTGGACATTTACGAACTAATATTATTAGTCCGTAAACATATTATGTTTATGTAAATTTCAAACTAATGGGGTCGTTTCAATGTTATATGCCACCATAACCGTAAAATGGCTACACATATTGTTCTATGTAGCCGAGCAATATTTTGTAATGGAATTTTACCGTCCAATAATAACGATGAAGGTAATGAGATCATAAACGGTTAATTTTAATCATAGCACAGCCACAGATAACAGAATACTAGTAGCACAGCGATCAGATAATGAATTTTAAAATGTATACAAACTTTTTGTTTTTGCTTGTTTTTCAGTCAACGAGGACAAGTTTAGAACAATAAATTATCTGTGACGATAGTTGGTGTCAAATATATAGAACGTTCAATTGAGAGTTTAGGCGGGAAAATGAAAAGTGCACATTGTCGATTTTATATTATTTTTCAAAACTTGAATTTCTCCGAAGTTTAATGTGTAATTATGGTGGATAATTAACCATTAAGTGTTCGTGAACGTGTGAGAGTGTAGGCAAATGATATAAAATTGAAAATCTTGACTTTTTGGGTTTACTCCTAAACTCCATCGAAGCCTCAATAAAGTTTCTACCGTTTTATTGGGGCAACTGAACTTATACTTGACACTGGCGAACACAAGTGTGGTGCCATAATACAATCCCATGATGGGAAATATTCTTTGAATACTTGATTACTTTATTACTTGACACTGGCAAATACAAAAAAAGTGTGGCGCCATAATTAAAAAAAAAAACGTTCAATTGTGATCAATCGTTCTTTTGTGATCGATTTACATTATATCACAGTATGTAACGGGTCCCCGCTAGAATTAGGTACGAAATTATATCTTGCATCAAATCTAATGTTCTCGGGTGCCGAGACCCTATTTGATTAAGATAATAAAATAAAATAAATATTCTTCGACATTTTACACAGCACCATCTATTCCCAAACTAAGCAGAGCTTGTACTATGGGTACTAGACAATGGATATAATACCTACTTAAATACTTTTTTTTTTGTAAATACATAAGTAGGTACTTATGAAACACCCAGACGAACACAAACACTTATATTCGTCACATAAATACTTATTTGTGTTCTTTGGGAATCGAACCCACGACTTCATGGTCAGCAGTCCGGTACTCGAACCACTAAACCACAGAGGTCGTCAAAATTAAGTTTATATACAGAATTTTAGCCCAAAACCGAACTGCATACTGACATGGGATGTGATTTGTAAACACATATTCCACTTCTAACCAAATAAAATATAAACCCAATAAAATAACCATTTACCTACTTTTGTCCTTCTCGTTATGGGTGAGAAGTTGTAGATTGATATCACGAAGTGATAATAAACAAATCCCAGATGGTAACTGTTTCATAGCGGCTGAACTTACTCAGCGGATATTGAAGAAGCTTTTGTACGCTAATCTCTACTATTAGATATAAAATTATAAAAAAGCTGTGGTTAGGGTATATAAAAGTCTCCGAACCCAAAAAGGAGATTTTTAAAATTCTAGTCTGTTTGTCTGTTTGTTATGGGTTGGCGCAAAAACTACTGAATAAATTTTAATTTTGTTATCATTGTTAGAAAGTATGTGGTCCAATTTAAAAACTGGTATACTTCTTCTCTCAAATAATTAAACGAAACCTGAGATACAGCTTGACCTCTCTAATGCATAGAGACCCATACAAAGAAGAGATCATTACTGTTGGTTTTTGCGCTTCAAGTGAGCGAAGCCGCGGGCAGAAGCTAGTTGAAAATAATAGTCTAGCTTTTATGTCCCACCGCGAACGAGGCTATGTTACTTTAAGATGGTTAAATAGTTTTCATGAAGCTAGAAAGAGTTAGTGATAGCCTAGGGATTTGATCATTGCACTGCCAAGTCAAAGATCCTGACTTTTAATCTAAGGCACGCCAACGATAAGGCAAAAGAGTACCTACTACTGATTGACCCACTAATAAATTTACCACAAGCATAACTAAAAATGGAATGGAAATAATGGCTAACCGAATATTGCACCCATGAAACAAAAGATGATCATGAACATTCGTCTATTTAAAACAATAATAAAGTACGTATCTACTCATGTGATAATAGTAACTATTCAAAAGGAAGACACCTTTTGCACCCGTTTGACAAATGCACAAAGGTTTCTCGGCTTCTGTGGATCCCGCACAGTTTCCTCAAAGCGATGACGCCGTTACAGTATTTAGGTATTTTAAAAGTAACATTTTAACAGAAATTTTCACTGAATAAAAACGTAACAACATAACATAACATACCATCACGCCTGTATTCCCCGAAGGGTTAGGCAGAGGCGTACTAATGTACACCCACAGTTCGCCGGTATGTTTAGGTCCCATGTAATAGGGGGCGAGCCTATTGCTATTAACCGGGCACAAATTCCAAACTCCGAGCTGCCACTGGGAATTTCATAGAAAAACCCAATAACACTGCTCAACCTGGGAATCGAACCCAGGACCTCTAGCGTAGCAGTCGCGCTCAGGACCGCTTGGCTAATGAGGCAGTTCGTAACAAAACGTAACAAATTTACTGTAATATCCTAGATAATGTGCTTGTACATTTGTTTAAATAATAGATAAGAATCTATGATTTAAACTTTAGCTCCAATTAATTAGCGTAGCTCAGTTAGATAACTCTTAAATTTGAAATGTTCGTAGGTATATCGAAGTTAAGCAGCGATAGCGTTGGAGTATGGTATGACCACAGGACTGCCATGTCGTACTTAGTTCTCGAGTTCGAACCCAAGACACAAACCTCGTTTCGTAATCATATGCGTAGGTAGAAATAATTAATTATCCCTTACAAAGGTGAATGAAAACATCGTGAGGAAACCTACATGCCTGAGAGATTTTCTCGATGGCGTGTCAAGTCTGCCAACCTGCATTAGGCAAGCGTGGTGGACTATGGCCTAATCCTCTAGGTCCTAGGTCCTAGGTCCTCGGGTCTCCGCTCATTCCGAGAGGAGACCCGAGCCCAGCAGTGCACATACATACGTATGTATGTTTATGTATATCGAAGTTATATTTGTGCTGTCCATTATGGTGTAGTGTGGTGAAGACCTTATGTATTAGTTATTAGTAGATATAAGCGCAAATAATGTAAAGCTGGGTTGGAGTCGGAATAAACCTCTGGTAGCGTTCGCACGTGTTATTTATTTCGCTCCCGTAACCCTCTACACTTCAATGGTTATAATTTGCTTTGACAATTTGGATATTATAATGATAAAATTACGATGGTAGGTGATCTGAAATCGTGTAACTTTTAGAAATACCTACCTACCACAAAAATACAATTTCCTTCGTTATACAAATTCGTTAAATTTACAAGGAAACTGGTAATTTTTTGGTATTTGTAGATTAGTATAGTGGTCTTAAGCGCTATGCTAGATTCGATTCCAGGTCGAGCAGCAACTAATGGTTTTATTCTTAGTACCAGCTCGAAGTTTGGATCAATTGGCTCGCCCAAACATCGGACCAAAACATATTGACAAATTTTTAGTGTGCACTATTACACCTCTGCCTAACCCTTCGGGAAATACAAACATGATATTATTTACTATTGTGATTCATGATTTTGGGTATCCTGTCCTAACCCTTGATACATTTGTGACAATAGCAAATATCGGATTGAATCATATATTATCCTCAATCCCTCACTGCACGGCAAAGTGATTAATTTATTATCTTCGAAATTAATCAATACCCACCCCTGTTCAATTAGT